>OX031042.1:5667500-10667500 GCA_943735995.1 Sesia bembeciformis
ATAAAAGCAGAAGTCGCTCAATTATATTGTATTTGTAACTATAATAAAACAAAGCAGTTTGCAGCTGTAAACTGAGTCGCTTGGATTTTGAATGTCTTTAAAAGTTCATAATACGCCGCGTGGACTATATGCCAAATAAATATTACACGTAGCAATTAGAACAATCACCGTTTATCGAAAACATTGGAAAGGAAATATGATCAAAAATTTTACTCACCTCAAAGTAAACTGGTCGGTCTGTCTATATCATTTAGTAAATCGGTAGAACACTAAAACTTACCGATTACTACATGCTACATTTAAAGTTTGGAAGTAACATTACCTATAGCAAGGCACTGACATCTTATAAATTGTTATGCACGCACATCGACACACATATAATACGACATATAAATTGGACTTGTGTTAATTATTTTAATTTTACATATACATAATTATAAACTTTGATTTTTACAATATACATCATATTATACAAAATTCATTATGTAGACACGGCCTGTTTTATTCTGTATTCTTTATGTCTAGGTATTGTTTAATTAGGCCAATGCTACAATAGCATGCATTTAAACCTGAGACCGCATCACGCGTGGTATATGACCTGTATGACACCACGGTGTAACCTCCTGCTATTGACAGCCACTAAGTAAAATGAAAAAATGCTAATCGATTACTTTACAGTGGGAACACATAGTTTCCATGCTTACTTTTCATTTACGATAGCATTGATCTGCCAGCTTAGTAAAAAAAAACGAATTTGTTTAAAAAATATTTCCAATACTATTTAACAATTTATGTAAAAATGTCGTGTTTACAGTTAGCAGTTCTACTTGGCGGCCGCCGACGTATCCCAGCCCTGAATATATTGGGTGGTTACATTAAATTAATTTGGTCTATATTTTTCACCTAACCTCTAACGAATAATTATTCCAATTTTTATTTATTCAGAAATATCAACACGCACTATTAAATCTGTTTCATATACTGATACAAAGGATTAGATTTGTCTACATTTACATACAAATATTATATAAATTTTAATTTGCCAATGCATAGGTACTACACGAGAGTGTAAAAGTTACGGGGGGAGTGTTTAATCATCATATATAATTGGTCCTTAACATAAACATATAACAATAAGTACTTATATCTAATTTATATGTTTGCGACTGGTTATTGTTATATATCTATTAGCAATATTAAAATTAACATTTCAATTATACTATAAGCTCAACGTCAATAAACATATGTGATTAGTGCCTCGTAACAACAACAGTTTACAGATTATTACACAATATAATTGATATCATGTCTGGCGGTTATAGGGACGGGACATATACAGTTATTGCATTTTATTATTATTGTATTAGAATGCACTACGATATACGAGTGCATCGTAGCGATATTATATATTTTTAAAACCTATCTACTTTTAACCTTTGAAGAGATATATGCCATATGTAGACAATATATAACCGTGTGAGTTACAATAGGCCTTTCAGACGTGTTGAAACAATGACCTAATTGTAAGAGCGATTCACGCGTATTTGCAAAACAACTGATATTAAAGACGCTTTCTTAAAAGCGTCCCACAAAAGCTAAAAATGTCCAAGTCCGGCACTGGTACATACCACGAATAAATAAAATGAATCTCTTCGATGAATTCAATATTGGGAGCAAAAATCGCAATGTTACTTATATATTTCGTACCGCTTCGACTATACTTTTTACATTATTAAATATATTTAGTTGCTAACACTAAATATTAAGTATTATTATTGTTTATTGTTAATTACATAGTTATCAATTGTATATAACAATTTGCATTTATTTATATTTTCATAAGGTAATTCTTTATATGTAATTCTTATGGAGCTGACTTTCCAGAGGACAACGCCCAAGAATGTCCAGCCATTGAGTAGACATTGCATATGAATTTATATAACATTAAAAATATATGAAATTCATAATTTGTAGAATAACATTTATATTTGAAGAACTTTGCAATAATTATATTACTGTAAATAGTAGTTTGATTTGATTGTTGCATTTCCGATGTCAGACAGGCTATGCTAGCCAACACTTGTTATTGACACTCGCACTACGTTTGACGCAGAAGCAGAAACTATACGCAGTAATTATTGTTCACGTTTAAAAAATATATAATTATAAATATAATAACCGATAATTTAATTTAACAATTATTTTGTGTCACTGAACGAACTGAGTCCTCAACTGTACATTTTTCATAACTATTCTATCAATGGACAAATGCCATGTCTTCTTTGCAGTCTTTTAATTATTTTAGAGTTCGTTGTACACTAAAATTGGACCAATTTTGTGCTGAAACAAGAGCGTCGCCAGGGGGGGGGGAGGCAGTTGCCCCTCTCTAAAGAGTACCTACAATTCATATTTCTCCCAGGCCCTTGTGCTGAAATCATTAAAATTGGATCAATGGCTTTGAAATTCGTTAAAAAACTAACAAACAGACGTTGCGCTTTATATATGCTATTTTTTTAGAATTCTAAAATACTCGAAGTTCCTGGATTAAAGTCGTGATTAAACTCAAAGTTCTTGAGCTATTATTATTAATCTGCGGCTACTAAAGATTACAAGCCAACAAAAATCATTTATATACATGAAAACTGATAGCTCGGCATCGGTCCATGCAAATTTAGGCATTGTCCTTTAAATGGTTATAATTAACAACAAACATACATACATTATGTAAAACATTAAAGTATTAATAACGTATGTTTATACATATACTTGGACTGGTGGAAACGGGACAGCATTCATATATTTTACACTTTTCATATTACGTTAAGTTAGTAAGGACGTAATGATATCTCGAAAATCACATGCAGCCAAGAATATAATTGACAAGAAAAACATGTGAATATCTAAATATATGATGAACGTGAAAATTTCATAGATATATTTGAAAAATGTCTGGGTAATAATCTCAAAAATCTGGAATTGAAACAGTAGTCGAACTCTTCGTCCGGGTTTGATCATTTTACAAATGACAGCTCTAAGTATGAGACACTGTGTGACTAAACATTTATCTGATTCCTCGACGGCGAAGTAAATGTCTGCCTGGCGGAGTAATTACCTAATTATCACCTTCACTGAACTGTAAAGATCTTAATTAATTTGATATCATGCTTCACTGGGCTTGCTGATAAATGGAGTGGCGTATAATTTATTTAATGAGTATCCTCTATCAAATAATTAGTATTTCGGCTGCAATTTTTAGGGTCCGTCAACTACTTGCGTCGTGTCCGTTCGTGTGTCACAGCAGTAAATTGTAATTTTTGAAGGTATCAGATATAGTCATACACTGGTAGCCCAAAATATAAAAAGAGAAAAAAAGCGATAACTAAATTTATGTCAGTTAAAAAAGTTACATTATTCTGTGAGATGACTGCCGTTGGATCGGTCTTTTAAATGCTTCAGAACTTTTTAACTCATTTCATTTTTACATTAATTTGTGAAAAATTTGAAAACAGTGATTGTGGATCCTGGTGAACGGAGCCAAAATATAAGGAATCATAAAATATAAATGAAGTGCAAATTACAACGAACATTGAAGGAAACATATAGCCTTCTTTAAAAAATGTGTACAACCATTTTTAAAGAGTGACTAAAACGTTGTCAGGGTGAATTAGCCCAGCCCTTGATTAAGTTTTTATTCTGAAACGACTACGAAACCCTACGATGTGCTGTCCGACATGCTCTTGGCTGGCTTTTTTTCTCTTTGATACGGTGTATAATATAATTAATTGCTTCTGAAAGAGCATGTTTTGATCAATGGGGTTTTATGGAACATTATGATTCTTAAACACATAATAATATTTCCAAAGGTACGTAACACTGTACACATATGTATTTTATATGAAGACACAGAAACAGATCATAATTTTATATAACGCTAATTTACTATCTAATATCACTTTCCGTGACCACTCTTAATATTTTCACCGATTATGTACTTTTCAGTTCAAGTGATCAGCTTGTGATCGCCGATTGGTCGCAGCGGTGTGACGTCAACACAACGCCGGACCAACGCGTTCATTGGAACCGCGCATATCTGAAATTTATTTATTACTGAATTAAATGACTGAGTTTGTTATTAGAGTCTGGCACACGAAATGAGCCAGGGGTAAATCGAAACTTTTCAAAGGGCAACATTTAAAAATGTCACTATGATGAATAAATTTCATGAAAAACAAAGGGGGAAGCAAGATGCGTACGATGAAAAACAACAATGTTTACATGTGGTATCGGGAGTTATAGGTTAGTGTCACTATACAATTTTGATACTTTAAACAAAAATTCTCTTACATCGAAACAAACTCATACCTGTGGTTGGGTACTTGTCTCGTTAGGTTAGGTACCTGTGGTTAGGTACGTGTGATGTATTAAAATTTTATTTATTATGACTGGTGTCCAAATTATATATATTTTATTATGGATAAAATCAAATACCATCACGCAACAAGAGAAATGGTATTCCAAATGTATTCACCTTAAATGACAACACTATTGTAACCTCATCACATACACATACCTACTCAGTGTATCATCTCAACATTCGTGTGCCAGACTCTATCAGTTAACATTAGTCATCAGCGCCGCGTGGCATCGGCCGACTTTAGAATAGCACAACGGATCTCTTACCGCGGGTGTCATAAAAGGTGTCTAAGTCAGGGCTACCACAAGCCCTGAGGAACTACACCACCTAACTAAAAAAGTGGACTCGCCAACTCGCTCAGCCGGCGTGCCGTTTGAAGACAATGTGCATGAGTAGATTCGTGTCCAGCGGTGAATAGTAAATAGGTGGTGACCAAAATTAAATTACTGAATTTGTTGTCAGTTAACATTAGTCACGGTCATCAATTAACATTTAAAAACCATTCATCAGATATATGTAAATAAAGGCTTTATCTTATCGGATAGTTTTTGAAATTTTTGGTAACTAAATTCACTTTTAAGAAGATAAATTAATGCAGATGGATAATTGCTATGCTTGGGTTCCCTAAGAAATCATTAAACCATCTGCGCGAAGCCAGGGAAGGCCACTAGTATACAAAATAAAATATCTCTCTATAATGATTACAACCTCAAGTTAAGTCTGATGTAGGTACTTCTAGTGCTGTTAAAACAAGCGCTGGATCGCTATGTTAGCGCCATTGAATCGTAACCTTAACAATTTTAGATTCAAGCTTTTAATTACAAGGGTTTAAGACCATCAAACATGAAAAACAATGCTAGATTCTTAAAAGTTCATTAGCGCTCTGTTGGCGCTCGGGCGCTCGGGCGTCGGGCGCTCGGGCGTCGGGCGCTCGGGCGTCGGGCGCTCGGGCGTCGGGCGCTCGGGCGTCGGGCGCTCGGGCGTCGGGCGCTCGGGCGTCGGGCGCTCGGGCGTCGGGCGCTCGGGCGTCGGGCGCTCGGGCGTCGGGCGCTCGGGCGTCGGGCGCTCGGGCGTCGGGCGCTCGGGCGTCGGGCGCTCGGGCGTCGGGGCGCTCGGGCGTCGGGCGCTCGGGCGTCGGGCGCTCGACGCTCGTTTTACAACACTAGTAGGTACACACTGATGGACACATCAGTTTCAGTAAGTATAACGAATAGTCATAAGAGAAATAAATAACAAATCACCTGCGCTGTCTCGGCCGCTACAACTGAAACAAGTCATCGTGGGCCCTCTCCAGACGCTTCAGCGAGGTGTCAACCTTACGGCCCTGGGTCAGCGCCACTAGTGGCGGTGGCAGTGGCGGAGGGATCACCTCGTTATATGACGTGGACGCGCCCATGGACGCCGACTGCCTGAGCCGCGCCGTAGGCCGGTGCCGCACAAAGCCGTCTTCAAGGTCTTTGACAAATCTGAAATGAACATGAACATGAAATCAGTGATGATTTTATGAAATAGAGGGATAAGAAAGTGGTCTAACTGATTGGTAGGCAACTATCGCATAAATTGCAACAATCTGTTTCAAATTTTGCGAGGGCGCGGTGATGTGGGAGTAGATGTGCTGATAGATGTTAGGATTCGTATAGAACAGGGGTGGCCAACTTGTTTAGAACAGTGTTCTACTTAAAAAAAAATCTGACCTCTTGCGATCGACTTAATTGTGCTTTATTGGGACGAATAAAACAATAATTAGATAGCTATGAATATCAATAATACGATAGTACAATTAATATCAATAGATAACAGAAAATTTCGTTACGTGATCGACCGGTCTGTATTTGGCGATCGACTTGTTGGCCAGCCCTGGTATAGAATAATAAAAACCCACTAATATTCTAGTAACGAGTCCTATTAAATATACTAATACCAAAATAACATTAATGCAGCCTATAATGCAATTAGGGGAGAATTGTTTATTTAACTTATTACCTGAGTAGGCTTCATAGTGTTACCCACCAATTCATCCAGTCAGGATACCTTATAATTATAAAAATGAATTAAACTAAGTTACTAAATGTAAATTCACTAAAAAATACCTACTGCCGCCCTGCGAAATACTTGCAAATTGTTATAGAACAAGTCCAAATATTGGTTCCGCAGATCATTGAGCAGGCGCAGAGTTCGCGTGAGAGGAGCGTGTTATCCCGCAGATACAATTCTGCACCCCGGTACAGTAAACAGCGCAGATCTTTGAGTATTTGAGTTTTGCTATCATCTGTTTTATACAAAGCGTCTTTAATAAGATGACCATAGAATGATACAGTATTTCAAAATCATTAATATTGAATGAGGAAGTGTCGGAGCCGCGACGAGTTACATCCGCTTTTCTTACAATCATTCTCTTTTTGATATCCTTGTCTTAATGGGACTATGTCGACTTTTCTACCGCATACATTGTTGAAGTTACGTACAAAAGGTTCTCGTATTAGGTCAATTGGCAGTGTGCCGATCAAGCAAAGGGTTACCGGATCATCAGTTAAAACGTATGCATACCAGCATTACATGAAATCCATGTCAATTCCAGTTTTTTTATGCAGAGATAAACAGTAGATAAACAAGTGCGTTATCGATATATTTTCCACCCAAAGCCCTCTGAAAAAACAGTGAACGCCCTGAGAAAAGCCTTTAAGATCAACCAAAGCACTTGTGAACGGGGATAATAATAAACATATCTACATAGAAAAATACACGATTTAAATAAAAATATGATTTGATTCAAAGAAAATTATATGATTTTTATAATAATAGGAGTATATGTAAACTAGGAGTACGTAGTCTGTATATTTTTTATACTAATATCTACATCTCTTCCAGGAAAAGGAACGTAACGGGACCACAGGTCCGGAGGAACTAAACCAGTGTGGCATTTTAAGGACATACATTCCTTATGCACAAAACAATGTGCATAGGAGGCCCATGTTCAGCAGTGGATACTAAAGGGCTGATTTGGGACTTGGAATATCGAGAATTTATCTACGTAGCAAGTTTAAGTAGATTTCAATGGTACCCATTCAAAATTTACTTATTTCAAAATTTCACTACATCTTCGGTATTTTTCTACCATAATAACGTTATCGGAACAATCTAAATGACAACAATTTGCTAGTAAAACGGGCACATAAGACCACACCAAAGACTTAAATTATTTAATCTATCAGGCGTGTTAATTCAATCAGAAGCACAGACGAGACGATGCTCCTTAGATTTTGCGATTCTAAATGAATTGCTCGTCACAACACCGAAGCACTGCTACTCGGCCATGTGGTCAACTTGGAGAGCTAGATAGGGTGCAACGTTTATGGACATATTGACAACAAGTGCGACTGTGGGCATATCATAGATTGGCGCCGCACAAGTCTGGCGCTTGTCACTACAAGTTATCATTATCAATTATCAAATAATCTATCTATGTACTTACAATAAATAATCTCCGATACACATTCGGGTATTTCAAATGGCGCATTACTATTTATGTAGATTGTTTTAAATTGGGTTATCTAAGATGTAGTCCTGAATTGTTTCACAAGAAATGCGTAGTTTAATTAATAAAAATTAGAAAATTATTCCATATTTAAAAAAAATATAGTACAGGAAGGGATAGTAATCTATGCACACACTCTTAATACTAAGCAGATACTCTTTATGTGAAAGCCGTGTAAAAATGCCTTAGTACCTACCTACTAACTTTTGCCCGAGGCTTCGCTCTCGTTGATTTAACTGCGTTCAGAACAGCACGAATATTAGTCGTAGAATATTTAAGTGATTCCATAGAAAATTTGATATCTTATAATTTTGCCCCACTGATAAAATTTAAAAAAAGCAAATAATTCTACCCCACGGAAATTTTGAAAGCCCGTTTCGCCTCCTTGGGGATTTAATTTCGAGAAATCCCGTCTTGGTAAGCATTTATGTCATAAAAGAAAGCTACTGTCGACATTACAAAATTCGGATTACAAAATTTAATCACACTACAGCGACGGAAAAAATCACTGCTAATTTTCCCATATTTCCTGTATTATCTGATATGAAAATAGAAAAATAGACGAGTCACGCGTCATCAGAGAAACTGCCAACAGGATACGTTACACATAAATCTAGTAGGTAAGTACACAATGCATCTAGGATATTTATAGTGAGACCGCATAACAGCGAGTGAACCAACATCGTCAATTGACCACTTCCTTTCTGACTACAACAATAACGACTTTATTTCAAAGACATACAGATCACCTTGATAAAGCAATAGCAGTCAAAATAAGTCTGCAAAACGAATGTTTAGCAAGAGTAATAAAAACATGACGAAAATTCTATATCTGTCATGAATGATGTTATGTAAACATCTTTTATAAACCACACGATATTTCTGTTGGGTCCGACGGAATTCTTATTCCTATAGTAGAGATAGATTGATAGTTGACAATACGTTGAATAAATAAAACAAATTGAACTTAACCTAGTGGGTTTATCAATGGAAAAATCCGTCTTACATTGTAAAAGAATTTGAACTCAAAGCTGAATTGATTCAAGATTTACGTCAAGGTTACAAGTACACTAGTCACATTAATACGGTCACTTTACTTGGATTAATCAATATCTATAATTATTGTCAATAGAACTTCCATAGAATGTCTAAACAAACAGTCAATATTTATCACTCCATAAACTCTCACAGTTGGTTGGCAAACATTAGATCAAACATGGTTTAGTGTAGTTAAACAGTATTATTCACTTTTACGGTGTCCTTAACTGTATTTAACGGTAACATATTAATCTGACATATTGTTTACATAAAGTTCTATTGACGAATACTTTACTCAGATTAAACCACTATAGTTGTAAGCGCTAAGATAGATTAATCCATCTCACGTCATTTACCCCAGTCATTTGACAGATCATAAAAGTAATGATAATATGAGCAATAAGTATGACAAACATTTCTTCTTTGATGTTACAAATAAACTGTAATTCTGCTCATAAACAAACGCGCTAATATCAGGACAATCACTTACAGCAAGTGTATAAACAGTATTTCACAGGTAAAAGAACTCATATACTGAACTTCATAAACTGAAATGAGTAGACGATATGTGTATGAAAGCGAAATTGACAGTGAGGTTATATGCAATTCATAGTAACAAAAGATACCAATATCTTATATCTTCATGTTATGTCGTATTCCATTTCATGTTGCTACCATTAAACGAAATTGTCAGATGCTCTTACACTGCTTTAAATTCAAACTAGCATATTAACATTGTTTCTTTTTTTTTTATGTACGAAGGCGGCAGACGAGCATACAGTCCACCTGATGGTAAGTGGTTACTGTCGCCCATAGACATCCGCGATACATGCCAACATTAGTCCAAAATGAGAAACGTTGGCACGCCCCCGGATGCGCTGCCTACCTTTGGAGATATAGGAATGGATTTGGAGAAAGGATTGAGAAAATGGGGAGGGATAGGATGGGATTGGAATGGGCTCTGGCACATCTCACTCACTACCGAAACATGTACGTACATTGGGGAAATACGATAAAATGGCAAATGCAGTACATTTCAA
The DNA here is from genome assembly GCA_943735995.1 of Sesia bembeciformis. NCBI lineage: Eukaryota > Metazoa > Arthropoda > Insecta > Lepidoptera > Sesiidae > Sesia > Sesia bembeciformis. Next base: position 5,677,528 of record OX031042.1, read on the forward strand.
GGTAGTATTCTGTGAGAGTGGAGTTCTACGAGGCTTATGCCGTTTAAACAAAAAACTGTAATCTCCCAGTTACATAATAACCACGGGACGGCTGCTTTTACAGAGACGTACAATTGACAGCATAATAATTAATCTATTTAACTTAGTCCGGAATTGTAATAATAAACCCAACTAGTTTGGTTTAGGATGTTTAGTCTGTTTAATTGTTATTGTTGTATAAATACGGTTTCGGAAATAAAAAATAAAATTGTGACATTACATTACGAGTAGGTACCTGTCTGACCAAAGAGCCCTTATCGTTGGTCGGTAGATTTCGGTTCAGATTGTCAACTTAAAATTCTGGTGTTTCAAGATTCTGTTTAAATAGAAACATGCTCTAACATCTGATTATTATGATCCCACTAAAGTCTTAACGTCTTGGGAAACTAGAACCGACAATAAGATCCCTTTTCTCAGATAGTCACATATTGTCATGAAATTGACAAACTATTGTTACCGTACATCCTTCAGTTTATTTACGCCCCTTATAACTTTAAAGGGCTTGTCACGAATGTATTCCGAAATTCTACGCATTTAAACTAATTCTAATTAATACGCATTCTAATTTAAACTAGAAACACTGTCTAGGTCGTACTTCTGTGACACGACATAGGACATTCCGAAGGTCGTAGCTTTAGGGGTCTATATTTAACAATTTAACAACAAATTTCATTTCGTACCATCGGCTACCAGACATTAGGGTGGTAGAGATTAGGATGTTAAAATACCCTTAGTAAGTACTCTATGTTTTACCATTGAAGGCGTACAAATATATATTGTTAACATGGCATAAGTTTCGCAGACATACGAGTATATGCAGCAAATTATTGTATTTTAACATGCCTTAATATCACAATAAAAACATCGTAAGTGTATTTTGGTTGAATGACTTTATTGGCAGCGATCTTAACCAGTTAGATAAACCATTAATTTAAATATAGCTATTTAGGAACCACTGATTTTTTTTTCTGGGAGGGTAGCCCGAACAATTTTGGGAATCTATGACCTAAACTGACACACACTCCTGCGCGTATATTAAAATCTTGCAAATCTTATCTATGTTATTAGAGGGATACCTACCTTCTGTAAACGGTGTAGGCTAGATTGCGAGTAAGTGATTAATAATTATACTGAGAGAATACTTCTTGATAATTAATTAACATTGATTTAATAATAAAGCACAAGCAAAAAAAGTAAAAACCGCATCAGCATGTGGTTGTTTTAATTAAAACTATTACATTCCATTGCGACTGCGGCGTGTGCCACATGGCAATATGTGTCAGTACTTCCTTTTACGTAAAAGATAATTTGTTTCACCCCACTACGCAGAAGTCATTTAAGAGTTTAGCTCATCATTTATGGGTTACTTGCTTTAGATAGGTAGACGCTATTGTAGCGACCAGTCTGTCAGTGTTTGGTGATTGTGAATGTCGAACTAGGTCAATACCATGTCTGAAGCGTCCCGGAGCTCATATGTTTAAAGAGGGGAACATTCAATTCATACACTTTTGATTTCAACTTCACAATAAAGATTGATACTATACAGGAGAGATGTTAATATTTGTCAGATTTCGTCTTATAATAGCCACTAAATCGAAATTCGACTTAGTGTTCGTGGACATGGGTTCAAGAGAGGGGGCCAAGTGAATCTCTTTCTGCCGAGAAACTAAAGAATTGTATTAATTTTTTCTTTGTTTTATTTTACTATATCAGTCCGATTCAGTGCAAGGTTTCTCTACAGAACTGTGTATTATGACTAAAGCCGATCATTGACCTTAGCAGTAAAAACTAGAACGCGAATTCTACGTGATAAAACAAAAAGATTGCTTCATTTATTATTCGGATATTCTTGCTTCATCACTCGGAAACTCCAAGCGGGATCTGATGAAATGTCACCATATCGCTAGTTTCAAATAACACCGCTGTAAATGTGACATTCAGCGTAAATCCGTCATTAGGCCAATATAATGCTGAGCTACGAGCTAGTCAACAAACTTCGCTCAAATCTATACACATAACAAAATCGTAACAATCTTATACATTAATAGAATCGTAACAAAGCCGTTAACATTCAGTATTTTTCGAAAAAAATCATTGCAGTGTACACTAATATATGAATGATATAAAGCCCAAAACGATATTTTTTGAAATTTTTGTCTAAACATGCACCGCGCAAAAAACAGTGAACGGATTCTTATAAAACTTTGCCAAGTTTTATTATAGCTTATATATAACGTAGTTATAGCTTATGTGGCGGGCTAACATTTAGGGTATTATACTTTTTTCCAGATTCATTACAGAGCTCCCACGGGAATCATTATCAAGGCCGTCGTATGTACAATATTAAAGCTCACGTAAAAACCATTGGTCCAAAGAGCCCAAAAAGTCCAATAAACTGAAGTTAAACGTTTTGTTACACACCAATAACACTTACAGGCCTATTAAATACTTTCCATTTCACTATCTGTCAATAGACTCCTTGGATACTAATAAAAACAGGTAGTTGTTGCTCGCCTATGACCTTTGTATTATTTCAGGAAAATCTCCCAAAAATCCGCAGTTTTAGCTGCATATCCTAACCTATATACCAATAACGAACCACAGTGTCTGTTTCTTTGAAATATGTACTTTGAAACGCATCAACGGATGGACTAATCGAGCTGAAATATTGTATGAAAACCTTGAGAACCACGTAATAGATATAGGTTACAAAATTAAAGTTCCCGTGGGATAGTTTCCGCGCAAAACTGTAGATATTATATGTAGATATATCCTCGGTTACATACATACGTGTTAGTGCAAGTTATACACACAAACGAAATAAATAAATAAAAGTAACCATAGTGCAACCATTTTATTAATAAGTAGGTAGGTACTAGACATGTTGAAGGAAAGACCTAGACTTTTAGCTTGTAATTTTATCAATCACTCAAGAATATTGTAAATAAATTTCATCAGGAGATAAGCAACCGCCCACAGATATTAACGTAATGAAAATGTATTGATGTTACCTAGTTAGATAAAACACCCCAATTTAAAACTAATGTTGAGTCATCTATTGAATGTAAAGTGTCTCTAATTACATAAAATGCAATAAAATTGATATTCGTCGATCAGAAAATATGAATATCGAGGTACGTACACCAAACAATGTCAATAAAACTCAATTCACTGAACGACTGCTTTAGGACGAATTAAGAAGTCAATTGCTGTGTTGGCTAATCTTTTTAATAAAAAAAGACCTCATAAGTTATCATGGGTTTATCATCCAATTAAAATATGTCCGCGCGCTGTGTGAAAAATGAATGGTCTTGAAACGAAAGGCGAAGGCATGTGACTGTATAGAAAGTTCCGTGGAAGTGGAATGGCGCGAGCGTGTACGACCTTGAGCCGAGTCACAAGACGCGCAAAAAAACCACAATCCTTTTAGCACAAAACAAATGTCTAGGTATACACACTCGGTCCATTCCAATCCCTCATTTTTATCTACCACAATGATAATCTTTATCATGTTGTATTAAGAAAATACAAAATCACGTTAAACGGCATGATTGTGTCTTAAAAAGAAAAGGAAAATTATAATGTTGTACTAGGAAGAAAAGAAAGAGGCCAGTTGTGGCTTTACAGAGTTCAAGTTTAATTAGGTAACTACTCAACAAAACCCAAAATATTCATAAAATTAGCCAATAGTCAATTAACTATGTACTCAAGTAATAAACAGACAGAAGCCAAATTTCTACTATTACATATAAAATAGAAAAGAGAGACTGAGTTTGTTTTTTTGTTTATATCAAAGAGGTAAACTGAAAAACAATTTGAAAATTTTTCAAGTAGTTCTTGATTTTGAAATTTTTGCCACTTGAAGCTAAACTAATAGAGACAAACATAGGCTACGTTTGGAATCCCTAGGAAATCGTCATGTCACCTGAGCGAAGGCAGAACATTCGCTAGAATATTTAAATAGGTACGGATATCAGTTTTACCAATCAATTGATTGGACGTGAGTTGGCATCGATTTTGGGATCAGACTGTTGATTTTCGAGACACTATTTTAGTCAATTTCAACCTATAGTAATTTATTTTTGAAAGAAGGAAGCTTCGGTCCGTAAACTATTAGGGAGTACCTATCCGAGATAAATACACTAAAGTCCAATTATCATATGAAGAGCGCTGACATTCTGTATTTAATTCATTTTATGTAACTACCATTTCTTTCTTAGGTCATCATAAGTAACTCATAAAATAACATAATAAAATAGAAAAATATACTCTTAGTGGACTATCGGGTTGTTAAATGATTTTTACTACACGTTAAAGATTTTTGTTAAGATTTATGTCACCTGTCAGAGCACTTCCTATAGGATGCGCCAGATTGAGCGCCGGATTTAAATTTCGCGCCATTTTTTTGTTTGACGGTGGGCAACTCTGGTTTGTTTATAGAAGTCACATATGACAGTTGCAATTAGACAACATGGAACGCCACTATGCCACACGAAAGAGCAACGCAGTATGAAGTGGACCATCGGTTTGGCGAAAAAAACTATGCTCTTTGTCTGTAGTGATAATAATAGTAAACAAGAGTAAACTTAGCAAATTACTTTTCTTTTTCGGAATGGCTAAATAATTTCGGAATGGCGGAATTCGGAATTCCGGCGGAAGGAACGGACTTCAGATTAGGGCGTTGCTTTGAGAGGGTACCGCGGGATCGCGAGTCGATGCGAAACGCCCAAGCACGTGCCGATACCTGGTAAAAGTGTTGGCTGAAGGCCGGTGTGTGTTCACGGTGTAGCAATAACGCTGACGCAGTAATTGGGTCGTCGGGGTAGTCTAAGACATGTCGAGAACGACGACGGCAACGGGGAGGGGCATTCCTATCGGAGACATAGGTTAAGCTGTCAACTACTAGGGGGTTGGGATGGTGAGGGACTCTGTCATAATAGCATAATAAGATAGGATAATAGTCATAATAGGATGGAAGTTCCAAGTCCTTGTGGAAGTCGACATTGCGAGAGTACCATGTAGCAGCCACGGACTTACGCAGAATCTATTTTGGAGGGTTGAAGTATTTTAACCTGTAGGGTTCTGTAGCGAAAGGTGTGATTGGTAAGGTAGTCTAGAATGATGAGAATGAGACTTTCAGGTACCTCGTCTTGGTAGCAAATTACTTTGTTTTCTAAAACTTGCATAATAACTAGTTACTTTATTTAGTCACAAATAAAATAACAGATTAATACACAACTATTACATAAAACAAATCTAAATAGAATCAACATATAGGTACAGTCTAAAATCCACCTTGAATTATTGTTATTTATTTAAATGAGTTTTACCCTTGGCTTCACCTGCATGCTCACTATCCCACGGGAACTGTAGTTTTGTAGCCAATGTCCTTTTTGTCATCAAGAAGATTCATGCAAAATTTAAATTAGATTCATCCATCCACTAATGTGTGAAAGCATATCAAACAAACTGACCATGTTACATTTTTATATATTAGTTAGAATTTACACATATGTATATAATGTCGATTATTTTCTCTTGTTAAGGATTGTCAAATGAAACTAAGTATATTGTGTTGCTTCGGTATACAAAGAAACGACATATAAAGTTTATTCTTCAATTCTTTCTACATTCTATTATTTTTCATTACAATACTCTTATTTAACTTTTACCACAATTTTGACAGTCAGCACGATTCTCTTCACCTGACGCCATATTCCCATATCCTACACTTTTCTACCGACAGCGCGGAGCGCGGCAAAACTCAAATGAAAGAAATATATTTTATTTATAATACATGTATTTGTAGTTAAATGATATCTGGTAGAGAAAAAATATCAGTAGAATGAATATGCCTGTAAACTTGCTTCCACAATATTGACGACTCAATAAATTCAACCCCACATGACACATACCAGAATGTTCCATACATTATTATAAGCAGACATATGCGTGACAATCAAATTTATGTAAATAACCTCTGAACACCAAGCATTTTGTTATCACAATGTACATACACACACTTATCACCAAGACTCCTACTATGTTTGTTTACTTGATACATTATTATTTTATCTGTATACAGATAAATGATTCAACGTATGAGAAACACGATTTTTGAATTTTCTGGTTATATTCATTTTAAGGCTAACTTTAATGAGACAGTTAGAAATTGATTATAACTGATGTATATTGTACAATTTACCTCTTATTATACAACCAAAGTGTCAAGCTATTAATCATGATTGATGATGTTGTGGTCTTCACTGACTGATGTTTTTCTACCTATTATTTACCCTACCTTTATACTGATTGCTTTTTAACAATCCACAAATTGTTTTTATTTTCTGTTTTAAAACAGGCACTAAAATATTTCATATTCTCCTGAGATATACATATTATCTCTATTATTTTTATCCAGCAATTGGGTTGCAAATAGCAGAGAATAGAGATAAATGACATGAAAAAGTTCTAATAAGTTGAGCTTTCATGGGTATATTAACACTAGAAGCGCGGAATATCCTAACACCCCTAGAAGCGCGGATGGGTCAATTTTGGCCATTTTTTTATTTTGCTACAGTAATATGAAGATATGTATACAAATAAAACCAATAATTATAATAGTATGTTTTTATTATAGATTACACATATTTTTGGTGTACTTTGGCTTAAAATAGAAATCATAATCACAAATAATTCAAGTTAAAAATTAAATAAAATTATAAAAAAGGTAGTGCAGTTACTCTTCTGAATCACATAATGAGCAAATGGAAAACTCTTTCCATGAGCATTTCTTGCAAACCGGTTTTTTACAAGATTGGCATTTTACACACGATTTGTTACCGGCACAAGAAGACTTTACCTGACAACGAGTACGTTTGTCTTGACGCCCAGGTATTTCCCTTTGTATATTGATACGACTATGTGACGTTTTCCTGCTATTTGCGTACGCCTCAGCTAGTTCTTCTCCTAACCGTAAGATAAACTCTCTTCTGCTGATTTTTTTTCCATTCGGGTCACGATACAAAATCCAAGCATTTATTGCTGCTAAGTCTAGCAAATTATAAAAAGTGTGAACTGGCCAACGCCTAGATGGGGCTTTTACATAATATTTGCGAGCCATTTGATCCACAACGGCTACCCCATACTTTGAACTATTATAAAATGATACTACATCCGGTTTCTTTCTTGTACCAGTTTCAGTTTGAATATCTGGGTGCATAGTGCTAAGGAGAAGAACATTTTTTTGTGCTTTCTTTGATATACTGTCAAAGTGATATTGTCCTTTTTCAGTACCACCGTACTGTACAATTCTTCTTTTGCTTGTTTGACGCAAGCAGGTATTTCCCGACGAGCTTTATTTACGGTACCAACAATACTTGTTCCGTTTGATTTTAGAGTTTCAGCAAGGGACAGAGACGTGAAAAAGTTATCACAAGTGATATTTCTTCCTTTCTTTAGGTATGGCTGCATCAATTTTTTTACTACGTAATCTCCAAGACGTTCGTCATTTGACCTGACGTCATCCTTGCCTAGGTACGGAAATGTGTTACCTATATATTTAGAGTTCTTGTCTACAGCCAACCAGAACTTTTGTCCGTATTTGTCGGGTTTTGAGGCTATAAATTGAGTAAATCTGCATCGACATTTGGAAGGGAAAAGTTGTTCATCAATTGTTATGTAGGGTCCTGGCGTATAACAACTTTGAGCATTGGAAATAAAATTGTACCATACTTCAGATATCAATGCAAACTTGTCAGTGGTCACTCTTTGTGTTCTCGTGGATCTCACGTCAAATCTCAAAAACTTCATAATCTCCCGAAACCTATCCCGAGACATGGTGACTTTTACAAAATCGTTACCCCATTTGGCTGACCACAGTGCATCTAGATCTAAAGATTTTGCGCCTATGGCCCCACGTACATAAATAATCGCCAAAAAAGCTTCGAGCTCTTCAATTCTTAGAACCCAGTCAGGAGAGTGAGTACGTCGGGCTTCCGCTATGGTGTAAGACAAAACTTGTTTCAAATTTTTTTCGTCAATCATAAGTCGCCAAGCACTACTGCAAGTCTCATCGACATTGCGTTTTGCATATGGAGTAGGTCCAGCATGATCTTTGAACAGATTTTGTTATTGACATTGACGAAATCAACGATATTTTAACTAATTCAGAAAAAAAGATGAAGTTAAACTCTGACATCCATGACTGGGTCAAAATTGACCCAACCGCGCTTTGAGGTAAATTCGATTAAAATATATATATAAATTGCAATTACGTGGTTGAAGTCTTGTATAAACAATAATAATCACATTTCATAAAAAGTCATAAAAAATTAGGACTCTACGCACAATAAAACATTCACTAAAGCAGGGAGAACATTGAAATGGGTCAAATTTGGGACGCCATGATGTGCAATGCTACAGGCAAATATAAGACTATTGTGAAGGTGAAAAGAGTAAAGATCCTCGAGAGTCCAGACAGCAACAGCAGCCTCAGGATTGCTATAGGAAAGTGGAGTAAGTTCAAAAGACTACTTGTATTCCGGATAGAATTGGATAGTTCAAGTAGGAATCATGTTCGTGAAAATAAATGATTTGATTTGATTTGAGAGCTCTCACAGAAATTGATGACTGATCAACTAATTGTGGAAAAGAACCCGACTACTAGAAACAAGTCTCTTTGTCTGTTATATAGAAACATAAATAATTTAATCAATGTAAATCCTTACATTAATTTAAAAGGTATTCACTCACAGAAATTACTTTGTTAATTCAAACTAAGATAGGTGTTTAGTGTACAGAAAATGTGAAGCAACTGGATAGATATCTAATAACTCAGAGAAATTATTTCATTTAAAATTGGAAATATTTTATTTAAAATTGGTTGAAAATTGGGTGTATAATTATTAATTAAAATTTTATTTAAACTAGATATTTCACTTCATTCAATTTAAATGAACAAATAAAATGACCTATCAAATAATTCTAAGAAAATTGTCATCTCTAATATGTAGAGAAAACAATTTTCTTAGAAATGATTCAAATTTAAATTTTCTTATTATTGCTTATTAATCTGTTTAACTTTTTAAATTTTCACATTTTGTACACATTTTATATTGTAAATCAGGTCTGAACATATAGCAAAGGTATTTGTTTACCTTTTATTACTACTCAATAATTCAGCACGGGTTACATCTGCCATGTTCACGAGTTAATAAATGGTTATACGCAATGGTTATTTTACATTGAGAGGCAATTTACAATATAAAATATTTAATTTTTTTCCCCGAAAATATTAATCTTGCGTAACCTAACTTAGGGACGTCATAAAAATAGATGAATTAGATGAGTCATAATGTGAAAAATTAAGACTTTTATACACTTATGTCCCTAACATCTTCCATTGTAAGACAAAGATAAAATCTTCAAAAACACAGATAAAATGTAATTGAAATATCCGATACTCACTCACTATTTTCCTTGGATTTTTCCACGTGTTTCTTTATATTAGCTAATGACGAGTCCACTCTGCTAAGAAACTCATCAAAACTCTTCTTCTCATCAGGGCTACCCGGTGAAAAGTCTCTAGTTGGCATGCCCGCGATGGAGGCCCGATGATTTAGTGGTGCGGGCTCTATAACCCGCTCCCCACTTTCGTAGAAAGGAGAATCTTTGGTGACGGGAATCAATAAATATTCCCTCAAAAATAAGCTGTCCGTTGCAAACAAACGGTTCGCTCTCCTTATCTTCTCCATCTACACGTAACAAAGAACAGTAATAACTCATTATTCATTCAACAATCGCAAAAATAAACGAGTTATAACACTTTTTAACGCGATGTTCTGATACTCACAGTTACGCCATATTTTAGAGCAATCCCTTGCAGTGTATCTCCTTTTGACATCACATGCTTTATGTATTCCTCGTTCCTTTTCATGTGGTTACATGTGCTCCCATACTTTTTTAGGGGACGAGCGGATTCCCGAATAGAAACTCTTTCGTCGAAAAGACGTTCCTCCTCCATTATTGACGTAAACTTAAATGACAGCGTTATTAGACTCAACTTGAATGTGCAATATTGACAACTTATTTTTTTAAATTTATTTGGACACTGGTATAACTATTAGTGCACACAGAAAATAATAACAGAATTGTTTTTATCGCGTCATTATCGAATTAGGAGTCGCTCAATAAAATGATAGTAGGTTTACTGAGGACAGAATTGAACTCCTTGGAAGAACACGAAATATGCAGTCTCAAGCTTTCATTTCATCACAAACATTATGTACTAACATTATGCACTTTGAAGTTCAATAAACTATCATTATGAAACCCCTCAATACACAATTTTACTATAATCAAACACAAATTCAACTTTACTTCTCCTGTTCCCGCCAAAAAGTCGACAACTTATTAGATTGAAAGTAAATACTGCCCTCTGTCGTTATAGGTACAAATTATTTCAAACACTTCTTCGCTACATCAGTAACAATTTTGTTTAGCACCTGTCTAGCAGTAGATGGTGCTACGTATGGGGACTAGCGACATCTACTAATAAAAATATATATTGGTAACAGATGGCGCTTTCAGCCGTATTATCAATTCAAGTAATTCAAGGGGGGAGCTCGACCAATACGAACGTCCCGTTCATCATTCGCGTTTCGGTCTTTCATTTCATTCAGTCTCTCGATACATCTGGTTAATGAAGTATTGTCCTTGTTTTTTCTCAAATAAAATTGTGAACAGTATGTAATAAACATTTTTTTAATTGTGGAGTTCTATGATAAACTTGTGTGTGACGTTATACTATATCTCATAAATACTGCTAAAATTAAAATAGCAAATACTAGTGGTCAATTTATTTCCCCGTTTGATTTTTATTTTACGATTTGTGTATGCATGGTGTAATCAATACGGTTTTGCTCGTTATTTCTTCATTATTGAAGGTATGTATGAATGAAAGTCATAGTTTTTAATGTAAAATGTGTAGCATTTAGTATCTTGTGATATATAAACGAAGAACTAGTAACGTTACAGCGCTTGTTTTCCCCAACGCAGAGCACACCCGCCCCATGGCGAAATACATTATTGCGAGGGTTGGTGTGTAGACGATTTTTATTATGTGGGGCTATACCTTTTGTAATTGCATTAATGTAACGACTGCACTTTTAATTTAACTTACTTAACATGCAATATTACGTTAAAATATACGATGTGGATGGACAACGTTCTTTTAAATTAGATTTCAACAATTATTTTATTTCTGTAATCGCAAATATTATCTAATTCGATATTTTATTGATAGAGCTGTGGTAACATCCTTTTCGAACCAAAGATCCCTGTGCCTATGTAGGTTAGGTATATAAAAATGGCCTATGTAGTTAGCTATCCTGAAGCTGGCCTGTTATCTTGTGAAATCACAGCAAGCAGTTATTGGTAACCACATTTCAGAATTGCCTCTTTGAGTTATTGTTATTTGCACTTTAACATGCAAGATATATTGCGAAGTAACTAAAAAGTAATTTTAGTTTGAAATAGGTACCTATTTATGCTTCGAAATTTTATAGTTACTAAATTCGGGATGACAAAGCAAGATTAAATATACACCACCATAAGATGTAGACACATCGGCTTCTGGGTGCCTCGTAATAATAACATAAAAGTAGGTAGTTATGCTGATCTTTGGCACAAGAATCTACCTATACCTACCTTCCTAAAGCCTATGCGATAAGGGTTTCATATTTGAAACCCTTATTGCATACAAGTACACACCCTTATTTGTTACCACTTCCTTTATACTACTATCAGCCAGTCTCTGCTTTACGCCGAAAATAGGCAGAGGATTGTAGTGTAAAGGCCCGCTACCATGAAACACTGCAGGCGAGTAATGATAGATCCACACAATTGAACTAAACTTATACCTAGGTGCTTAATGAGTACCTACCTACTTGCTTCAATAGACACAAAGATTTTGCTTTTTACGTATAGATAGATATTAGGTAAGTAATGTAAATATCTCTAAATTCTTTAATATTAAATTCTACTATTTATAAACTTATTATCACACGTTACCCATAAATTTCTTGCAATTCACGAGCGTGTGTCTAACCTTGCTTCTAAATAAATATCCGTATAAGCGAAAAATAACTTTCGCTATAAGGTATATTTTGAAGGATATAAGGTCTCTTTCCACGCGTACCGACATTCACCACTACAAGCAAGGCTTACGCGCGCTTGTGAATTGCAATAACTTTATAAATATACTAGTATAAAGCTACGCGTAGATATGTAAGTTATAAATAATACAATATGAACCAACAAATGCAAATCACAGCATTTACGGCATATTGCCGACATATAGCTATATTAATATCAATAGACATCGATAGCAAGCTTAATGTGTTCTAATCCACATCTTGTCAGCGATCGTATTCGTACATCATGTACAATATTTTATTAACTCAGACAGCTGTTTATTTGAATTTGGCATGTCTTATTGTTAGTAGCTCAAGGGCCTCTGAGCAAAAAAGTAGAGCACCTAACCAATTTTTTTATTTAGCTGCCTACGCTACAGCTTTTGCAAGAATACCAAATTTTATCGTGGGTTACCTAATTTGTATCAAAGAATCAGCAGACATCGTGAAAGGGGTGGATGGGAGGGTGTGCCAGTGCAAGCTAAAATATAGCCATTCGATTTTAAATACATATGTACTATTAAATTACTCAATAGTTACCTCAGACGACCTAATTAATCTGATTACTTACTCTCCTTCTTGAGGCTCATCTCCCGGATAGGAATGACCCTCCCCGTTGCCGTCGTCGTCCTCGGCACGTCTTCGACGACCCAATTACTGCTGCCAATACGGTTCTTATACTACACTCACAGACTACACATATACACCGTCCCCGCCGGCGGAGACGAGGACGTGACCCTCGTTACACCGTGAATACACACCGACCTTCAGCTAACACTCTTACCAGGTATCGGCACGTGCCTGGGCCCTTCTCACCGACACGCGATCCCGCGGTACCCTCCCAAAAGAACGCCCTAAGCCGAGGTCTGTTCCTTCCGCCGATTTACTGGCGGGAGAGCCCTAAGCCTCGTTGCTGCACACACTCTTCGCTCCTGACTGAGTGCCTTCTGCGCTCGCCCTAAACTATACATGTCCGGTGATTCTTGAAAAGCCATTAGGGCCACAAGTATTTAGCAATTGCGAAAAAAATAAGAGCTCAGAAAAAGTCGCTTCTATCTATAAACAAACTAGCCTTTGCCCGCGAGCTTCACCCGCTTAGATTTTGTTTTAAAAGTAATTGGAAAATTAATTATTTGGAAAATTTAATCAATTTTCTGGGATACAAAATATCCCACGGCCTCCGGATTTGCAGGCAACCTCTCTAACAAGTTTCATTTAAATTGGTTCAGTTTTGTGACACTACATACTACATATATATTAGTGTGGATGTGAACATGTGAATTACACAATATGAAATTAAAATATAATTCATTCGAAACCACAAGAGAGACTACGTCTTAAACTATGTTTCTGACTGTCAAAGATAAGATAGTTACTGTATTTACAGTTCTCTAACATTGTGTATCATCAATTAGGTGATACACAATAATCTTACTAAATCAAGGTTCAAAACACTCGATACTACAGGTCATATTAAGTAAAATTCAAACTGTTAATGTATGTCCACCAATAACCTAACTTATATAAAGTAGATCACCGATAAGACAGGGATTCCACCGAGGTCGGATACTGAAGCAATGACTCATAACCTCACACACAACGGTCGCGAGTTTGTCTTGAGGATCCGGTTTGTGACTCACGCGCGTTTTTTCTTACCCAACTCTTTTTTATGACAACAAATAAAAGGGATGAATGAATCGATTAAATATGACAGGTATAAAGTTTTATTTTGTGAGTCAACGGATAGTTATTTAGGTTAGGATCAGAAGTTAAGGTGGGTTAGCGCCGCTAAGGCCTTGGTCTTCAAATCGACGCTGTCGGCCGCGTACAGCATTAGCTAACCCCAAGTGCAACTGACACCGTCGCCGGTCAGTTGGACTGCGACGTTTTGATGGTCAATCTTGGACAGGATGCATCAGTCAGTCTTTTGCACGCACTCAACGTGACCCATTCACTTCGCGATGAATAATTTAATGGAAAAACTTTTCATCTCGAAGAGGAAGAGGACGATGATCTCCTCATACAAATTTTATCGAGAAAGAAGACACGGAAACGACAATTGTTTTTAAAATTCTTGTCGCTTGAATTAAATATAACTCTGTTTGCTTTGACTGCTTTATTAATAATTCATCCTTTTCTTTATTAAATATGTCAGACATTTTTACGCGCTATGCTCGAAAATAACTAAATGCGCGGTGTGTGACATCAAGACGCAACGCGCAGCGCTTAAGTATATTTTCATATTAACCATTCGTACGACGTTTATTGTTGACCAAGGCCTAACTCCATAAGCAGATCACGTTACACGGGTCAGTAAGTACCTAGGTACCTGCCTAATCATTAATAGTAACTAGTTATATCACCTTAAGTCGTGTAATAAGTACTTAAATCGGAAATAAAACTTAAAACGAAAAATAGCACAGCCTGAAACAGGCTATAAGAATGTTTATGATATAAGAATTAGCACGCTGACGATGCAGTGTATGTGTGAACCGAGCTTGTCACATATAGTTGTTGCAGTTAAACCGTACTCTGACAATAAAGAAATCTGGATCTGGAAATCTAATTTACGCGCATTGTACTAAAACCATAAGCACCCGCTATATGTAAACATGCATCTGATTACATGCAGTGTAATCTGAGAAACGAAAGGGTTTTATCCGTTATAATGTGACGTCACCACAACTGCGGAATCGGGTCAAAAGTGGAACGGTGACTGATGACGGTGCGTCAGGTTCGCACTCGTGGATCTCGCGTCACATTTCCAAGAAGAAATAATTTCGCTCAGCAAGTTGCGTGGTTTATGTGTGTTTTATGTTATGTTCATGACAAGTGACGACACTGAACTTCAACATCACCAGAACCGAAACAAGACAGTAAATTATGAAAGCAGAAGAAACTCTGCATAATACCTAATTATAATATTTGGAATGATCAATCCCTATAAAATATTTATTTGAATAACAACGCAGTTGTTGACAAAGTCATAAAAAAGAAAGGCATAAAGGCAAAAACCTCCGTGTATAGCGCTCGTTTCCTTGAAGAAATATGGAAGTGATCGTGTATTCGTTGATCCGTACACATGTTTTGTCATTTGTTTGGATTGGTTATTTTGTATCAATGGATATTTTCGGGGAACGATATGTTTTATTCCTACACATCCTTACATCGATCGAGACTTCTGTCGGGTGCTTGTTTGTCACTTCATTTCAAATATTAAAACTAATAACAAAATGTCTGTAAATGCTATAGGATATCTAAATTAATCTTTCAAGACAAAGCATCTGGGAGACGAGACGTAGGTTCCTTTTGGCTCCATCAATAAGACAAAAATACTAGATATAAAAGAAAAGATAAGAAAAGAGAGAATAAAATTCCGGTAATCGGCATATTATTATGTAAATACTAAACTCATCTAAAACACAATATGATCCCGTAAGCTGGGGTCCAATCCAATGACTGCCAATGATTTCAAGATCACTTTTCACTTCATAGCTAATGAAAATTACGACCACGTCTGTAACTAAATTGCCTAGTTAGTAACACGGCTTCAAACTATCTGTGGAACGCTTTTTAAAGGTTAATGTAAGCTTTTAATGTAAATGTCAGTTAAATACCGTTATAGAACAACAATATGCCCAGTATGGCCACCTAAGTACTATAAAGACATTATCATTTGCTGTCCATCGTTTGTGGTCCATGACGCGGCGTACAAAGGTCTAGTCAAGAGCAAGTATTGGTTACAAAATGTTTGTCAGGCTTGATAAAATCGGTGTGCCCATAAGGCACGCGAGAGTGGACACGATTGTGACCCGAGTCGAGGCATTTGCCCTTACTATCACGACGTGGAAGTGCCTCCGTCATATTTTGTTATGTTACTACTCGTACATCTCGGCTAAGTACTATTTGCTCTCGAAATTGCACAACCGCAATCTTTTTAGGAAGGCTACTTATAGTATGTTGTCGACAATGCGGTTCCAGTGTTGCAGAAACATTTCTGGTTATTTACTTTGTCTTCACACTTCAATGGTTAAATGGAAAACGAATTATTATTGATCGTTGATTAAAAAAAAAAAGTTACAAAGCTTTTTGTAACCTATCCAAAAAGCCCTATCTATCGACATATCTACACGTATCGTTTGTTTCCGTCACAATTTTAGAATTAATCACTGAATGGATTTGTCCCATCTACGACTTTATACACCGGAACTTATATACGTGTACATATACTACGAGATATACATAATATACACCTAAACTATGTTTTGTGCCGATATTTTAGAAAACGTGTCCTCTACTGTCCCACATTATTTGGTTAATGTTATCAAAATGTCATTACCTCAAAATTTATATGGAAGTTTTATCGATGTCCTTATCCAATTTTGGTACTTGTAATTCGATTGTAGAATACCCATACTCATATCGAGTTACCATATAGACGTAGGGTTGTCAGTTTGTGAAAGATTGGTTTTGGAACAATGACCAATCCAAAAACATCTAGAAAGATATTAATTGTCACTATGCTTATGTGTATGGCTATAACAGATTATATTATATAACGTAATAACAATTATTTATCTAAATAATTGTATCACTGGCGTTTTACTATCAATTAAGATCGGTATTCACCGACACTAATAGGCAATTAAAATTATAACCAATCTAAAATCCATTAGGGATCGATTTGCTTAGGCAAGGCGATCGTATACTATTAATCGTCTGTTTAAACCTGAAGTTTGCCAACACTCAAGCAAGTAATTTATATTATCAACAGCCGATTAGGACTCCCTTCACAAATTGTCAAAATAAATCATTTGCTTAAAAAAAAAAATAACAGCTCGCAATGGCCCACACTAGGGCGGTGACTCTTGAAAGGCCACTAGGGCCACAAGAATATAGACATTCCGAAAAAGAAAAAGTCCACACTAGGATTCTCTGTCGTGGGTCCAGCGACACAGAACAAGAGCCAAATAGTATGTATTTTAAAAGAATGTCTATCAATATTAAATGTTAGGTTACCTATTTGGGCCTAAAGGACTAAACATACTCACAACATATTATCATCAATTCCTAATTTTCATCGTATATAAATAGTCTTTTCTGATGGACACTGCAATTTCGCATCTAGTTACGATTTTTTTTATTGCAATCGTTACAATCTACAAAAAAAATATATAATTAGTAACAATATGTATAATAATTTAATAACATATAACAAACATCAATAATATGAAATTATGTGGGTCGCAATAACAAAGTGGACGCCTAGCTCAGCATATTATTACGATCTGTGATGTAGACCGCAACTATACAAAATATCCACTTCGTTTCCTGCGGAAAACATTTTGTACTTATTTATAAATCAATGAACTTGCAGCATAAGATAATTACCAGTCATATCAAAGTAGCTTTTACGATATAATCCATCTCTATAGAGGTGACGATTTAACAAGTGACAACCCTGTATACAAGGAAGGGACAGATGTTTGAAGCAAACAAGTCAACAGGTGTACACGGGACCCTTATATTTTTAAATTTTATTTCTCGTCTTGTACCGCGTTTCTACTGAGATAACGGCCATCTTTACAGACGTACTTAAAAATAGGTGTTTCTTAACTAACATAGTGGTAAAAGAACTTACATAGTAAAAACAGTTTTATCTGCCCGATCATATCATGAATCGGAGACCTCGACACAAAAGATATTTCCATATACTCATATGTGACATTATCTGAGAAAAGACACCTTATTGTCGGTTCTGTTTCCCAGATATATTGAAATTTAATTGAAATCGCAAAAAAAAAAAAAAATTATATCCTGTATCTTTAAAATCAGAGCATTTTTCTATTTAAAACGTGATCTTGAAACAACGGAACTTCAAGTTAGAATATCTTACCCATACTTAATTAAATCCTGTTCGCCAATACGGTCTTTTTGCTCAGATAAATACTCGTACTTATTCAAATACATATTTTAAATACATCAAAACTACACAAATATTTGTAAGTCTCAACAAATCTACGACTTTATAGATTACATATTTGATTTCATATAGAAGGTATTCGCCCATAGATTGACTTTGCGGATAAGTTTTTTATACATGAACTCGAAATAGATATACTTCGTCTATGACAAACACAACTATTCAATTAGCGACCAATCAGCAGACCGTTGCAGTATTCGCCGATTAACAATATAAATCGATATATTTATCGATGCCCCGTACAAGTCACGACGTTAAGTCGATCGGCAGCTGGGACAGATTTGTATTTTTTGTGCACGACCGCGTCCTCACATCGTACTTTGGAGTACACCTTTTTTTCCTCACCACCTTTAATGTTACTACCTGCTGTGATGCTAAATATAACTGTAACGTGCTTTTCATACAGTATGCGCTTGTAAGTGTATCAAGTAAAATAAATAACATTTCGTAAATACCATTCGTTGTCACTAAAAAAAGTGGATTGGACATAAGGCACTAATAGTTTTTATACCAGTAGAGAAATGAAGTAAGAAAAATTTCAGCCCGAGTCATACGAGTAATATCGTACGAGAACTACCACCGCAAAATAAGTTCTAATTACTTATATTATTATTTATCTCGGACAATCATTAATCTTAATGTAACAAGACAAACTCTCAGCGTATATCTAACATGTCTGCTGAATGTTTCCATCTTCTACTGGTAAACAGAAATGTTTATAAAACAAAACGAGAAACGTTAACGTAATCTTCAATATTTTTCTCTGTAGATGAAATAAAATAGTAATTATGAATCAAATAACTAAGAATCTTAATTCAGAATCGGTAACATTTATTGGCCATCTTCAACGTGAATGGATTCCTAATCCTTTATCACATCAAAGGAATACGCAGAAATGGCTGGCGCCTCATTACAACATTGCGCCATGTCAGTCACAAATCATCCCGGTAGAACACCAGATGACGGGGAAACAATAATTGTTTTGTGTTTTTGATGTATTTAACAGACATGTTGATTAGGTTTCACCTTTAAAGTATGATCATTACATACCGCTCGCCATCACTAGGTATATTATACTACGAAAAGCAGATAGCTTCATTAAACTACATGTAACTTACCTAAGAAAGAATCGTAGATTGTGGGGAGATGCTTATCTTAAGTTTCACCTAATCAAACTAAGCTTCTATGAATCTCCGGTAATCAATTCGTCATATATATGGAGCTGCAGGCTCATGCCTGCAGTTCCATACTTATGTACAGGTACTGTAATACTGTAAATACAGACATAAATGTCATGTTAGCCATTTTACCGAGTTTCTCTTTTATAACTTTCCGTAATTAGAACTTAGGGCTCTCTAATAATAAATAATTAGATAAAATTTCTAAAGAGATTGTTTGTATTTTACTTTCCAATCGTGACCACAATTATCACCGCAAGGGTTGTTTCTGAGCATAATAAACAATTCTAGTCGTCAAGTCTTACATGCCATTGAACAGGTAAATTACTTTTTAATACCTATCATTCAGTTATGTTGTCTAGATATTTCGGCCAGATACCCTGCTCATTTTATGGCAAATCCATTGCTGAACTATATCGTCCGTGCCATAATTTCTTCTATTTTATTACTTATACTACCCTACTACTTATACTACCCTACTACTTATACAGTATACTACTTATACTACCCAATAGTGTACCTGTCCTACACTAATGATAATACTATGATGCTAGCCTCACACTAGTATGAAACAATACACACAGTAAACACTGGACACTTTCGGATTCGGACACAAAGGACATTGCACAAACACAACGCACAAATGCAGAACATCCAGTTGCATTTATCATTATGACCTATATTTATCAATTGTGGTATGGTCGATAAGAAGAGATGACACATTTTTGTAATTCAATTTTTAGGATACCACAAAGCCGCCGTCGCGCCGATGTGAAGGATATCCCTTCAGAGCTTTATAGCCCTGGGAGCTCCCATATTACAAGAGCTGCGACGCCTCTTTAATACCGTCCTATATGTGTAACATAACATCAGATTCTTCCTTAGTTATTTAAAGACTTGCGTGCCGCTTACTCTCCCGCTCCCGCACTGAAGTCAAACCTTTACTTGCCAGTAATTTTATTGAACATTGTCGATAAACGAGCGTTGATGACGGGTAGACAAACATCAATCATGCGCGACAGGCGGCTTTGTGAGAAAACTACGCGTACGACAGTTTCACTAACGTTAGTTCAACCTTGTAGATAAAAGCTGACTAGGAACAACAACAAAGGGTTATCGTTACGCTTTCTAAGCTCGTTTGTACATTAACACTTGAAGGCTAAATAGTACAATAGCAGGGATAAGCTGTTGATGATATAAGAAAAACAACTCATTACAAGCTTTTTGATATTGACCTTAGGCTGTCTATCAAATGAAAAGGTTGAATATATTTTCCCTATTATCTCACTCTTCAATTGCCTAGCGCTCTAACCAATGGATGGCCAGGGTAACACCAATTACTTTTATTATTTAATAATTGCTATTACCTTATCTTGCCATCCGCTTTGTAAGTACCAGTATACATAGCTATAGATTTTATTTTTTTATCAATATTGCTTAAATATTTATTATATTCGCCAACAAACCATCATACATTTACATTGTAAATAAAATTTATGTATGCATTAATATACATTATGGCAGCTGTCTTACAGAAGAACGCAGCATAGGTAGACTCTGCATCATAATTTAAGGTTAAAAAAAATAAAAACTAAATCACCCGGAAGACATCTGATCAGTGATCATTTGTTAATACACAACAACTCAAGAGTAATGTTAATAACAAGGGTAACTTTTTTTTACTACTAGTTACCCCTTTTCAGTTTTTTAACATTATCAAATAATCTTTGTAGTTATTTAGTCAATATATTAAATCTGCGACCGAATTGTTTGTTTTAGCAATGCCGCAGAGTTAATAGCCACTTACTACGAGTGTTTAAAATATCTCCTGGTCATTGACCTAAGGGACTACTGTCCTGTTATCACGACATGCCACTGGACTGAGGCTTATCACGTGTGCATAGTTTAAACAGGGATAATGTAAACATACCTTTACAAATTACGTATGTATATGTACACTGTGTGATGACACAGCTGATTATTCAATGAGACGTGTTATTTTATCGGCCATTGTTTGTATCACACGTGAGTGAGTTTTTCTTATGGATCAAATAACAAAAAATGCAGTCCAAGTGTGACATCTACCAGTACAGAAATGAAGTGTGACTTCAAGATTGAGTTGGACCCTAGAATAGGCGTTATCTGATTGGGCAACTGGCTGGCTTACCTATACGTAGGGTACTTTTATTTTTTTAATTGCGTAGTTAAGAATAACTACTACGTTTTGATACATTTTTCCTTTTGGATACTTATACATTATATATCTGCTTAGATATAATTAATGCAAATTAAATGGTCCTAGAAGTTGAAGCACTGCACACACAGCATTCACTTTCTAGTTTGTGTATATCTCGACACATTCTCGACGAATGGTGGTGTATTCATTTGTTTACGATACAGCTGCGAAAAGTACTGTGCCTACAATTTCTTGAATATTTAACCCCTAAATTTGTTACATATAATATTTTGTTTTCTACCTTTATCTGTCTGTTATCTACTAGTTGGTTAACCAGAAGAGGCTCCTGCCATTAAATTACAATCCAATAGCAAGATATGCAGCGTTGCTTTCTTCTTCTGTACATTGCAGTGAAGAACAAACAAGTAAGTTTTATTCAGGGTCATTGCCCGTGTTTTTCAGTTCCTTCATTGAATAAGGAACACTCTTTAACCAACGTACCTGACTTTGACTTTAGCTCACGACTCTGGTAATGTCTTAATAAAGAAATTGTTTTAAAATAATAGTCACCGTGATGCCGAGTGAAGAAATGACAAAAGTGCTAAAACTACTTTTACGGGTACTAAAAGCTATAAAAACTTATTCAGTATTGCTTTTCAGAATTGTAAATAAACATTATTCAGTATAGTGTGTACGTCGGTGTTCTACGAAGTTTATTATTGAGTTTTAATGTTTGAAGTAGGTGTTGATGTGATACATTAGATACTATCACTTCGGGTAGAGTTTGTATGTTCACTGGAAAAACGATAAATGGCTCCCACGCGGAAGTGTAGAAATTGTAAGATTTACTGCAAAGAGCAGACATTTTTGCTAATAAATAAATATGCAATGCGATTTTCCGAAAACCGAAAACCGATTGGCCGAAAACCACTTCGTTTCTATAGACCTTGGAAACGTTTACCCACGAACCTACAAAATACATTTCCGGCGGCACCAAAACTAGTAATGCTCCTTCACGAAATGTAATTACCTACTTCGTCCACGCATTAACTTTATCGCACATCCTGAAATGGTCTAAAAATAAATCCAGTTACATCCCAAATTATGATTAGTATAGTATAAAACGGGGTTAACACGTGGACAGGCTGTTGACCCCTGACCGAAAAACGACCCCCAGGGCAACGTGCGTTCACACATTGTTTACAGAAAAAAATAATTAACTACAGACTCGATAGAGATCGCAAGAGATTGAAATGTGAACATAATTAGATCAGAAAAAATATATGTAGCAATTATAGAAACTAGGTTAGACTGTTGAAGTGTATTTGGACATCTGTTAAGATGTTATTACGAATGTTGATTGCTCTTGTAGAAGCAGTTTCGGTGGTCTATCTAACTTGTAACTAACACACAGTTAGGCCTCAGGCCGCTGTATTTTTCTCGCACCTCTTTCCTCAAACGCATAGCAAGGAAAGGAGAAAAGCCTGGAATAGATCAATGATCTGTTCTAAATTTCGTAATTGAATCAAATTTTCTCGTTCGATGAAGCTGATCGACTGACTTGTCTTTCGTAAAAGTGAACCAACAAACATTCCATAAACTTTCTTGTACATTTGTTCCAATTATATTTACGTTGTTATTACGATCAAACAATAAACAAGCGCTTTGGCGAATTTCTGAAAAATCAGATCAAAGTCGTACGTTCTATGATAAAACTATCGATGTCTGTTTCGATTGACATTTCTTTCACCTCTGACACAAATTTAAAGTTACTGCTACTCTTCCAGCGTAGGTAATAGATAAAATATCTAAACTCAAATAATAATCAAACATCGAAATAAATTGAATGTCTATTTGTGTAATACCCGTTGAAGCCATGTAGGGGCTCTACAAATCCTGCACAAACAGCAGTCGAGTGCCCTTCGTGCCTTTTGTGTGCCGCGTTCTGTTTGCACCGATTCCAGGCCCAATTAAGTCAGGGAATTCGGTTTCGCAAAATGCCTCCCTGTAATATATGCGTGGGAGAGTTGACTGAGTAGAAGAATAATTAGAAACGTAACACGTTTTCCGAAGGTTTACGCACAATAACTGCCGGACTGGACCGCAGCGTTTCACATTTAAATAAATTCCGCCCGGGACCATGTCCCGTCCATACACCATGTCCATTTTGGTCCGCTGTTCTTTGTGATGCGCTGCGGCTCGATACGTCAATAAAATTACGCGAGCCTTCACTATGGCATGCAGCCATACCGCCACTACTGAGATAACAATATGTCTGCTATTCGTCACAATACAATATCGCAAAACCTGTCATTTCTACACGACATTTTTGACATGGTTCTATCATTCTCAATGTCTGACCTATCAGACAATATACTTTTTATAGCCCTATCCTACTTACAGAGGAACAAACGGCCTACCGTGTATTCTACTGTAAGTAGCAACTGTCAAAGTAATTTGTAATCACCAGAAAATGACAAGAACAATAACCTAAGTTCGCAACAGTTGCATTTGATTTTCGACAGCTTTCGTGATCATTTTTTAAAAATTAGAAGTCAACCCTAGCAAAAGAGGTGATGGATACTCTTATAACATTCTGCAACTTTATTCACTAAGTTTGTAGTAACTTTATAATGTTTAGTTCTGTCAAATGATAACGATCGTGTGAAAAAAGCTAAATAAATAAGGCATATCAGATGCACGTTCCAGGTAACACGATCACGTTTTAAAGCTAAAAGTGGTCGAATTGTCGCACAGTTACTTTTCGCTGCATTTTAAAGTTATAATACTTTCTATCGACTATCTCCCAAAATTATTTAAAACAAAGTTATTCTGTTCGCCATATCGTAATTCTCGTAGCACTTTTCACCGCTTTAGCTTAAATATTATTAAATGTTCAGTCCGTTAACAATCGATACTTATGATGTAATGAACCTGTCTAAAAAAAATAAAAACTTTTTTAAGAGATTTCGAATCGACCTTCAGTTTGACATAGAATCAACTAATGACATCTAGAGTCCCGGATACTGTTTTTCCAGCATGTTACAGAATAACCCACATCGCGTGCCGCAGTCGCCGTCCCGCACGATTGTCTGCAGTAATCGCGGCGAACACGCCACTTCTCAGTTACTACGTTACTATCATTAGACCATTGATTAATTCTTTACGTCAAATAAGTAGTTTTTTAACGGGCACCAACATCTACACGTTTTCAGTGCACCATCCATCCAATTAAAGTTAGTATGCAGGCATTTTTACCACAGTCACTATCTGCAAATGCTCTTGAGTTAACATTCCATGCATTGCAACAAACGAGGAAATACTGCAATGAAATGAACAGGGAAAAATACGTGTTTACTCAAGATAACTGGATATTAAATTCCATTTATAGGATCATGTGCAATTTATTTGCCTGAAACCCTAATACGTTCAATGCTTATATATGTATAACATTTATTGTGTTATAAAAAGATGCAACAGTTTTTATAATTTATCATAAAGGAGTTAGATACTTCACTTAACTTGATGGATCTGGGAATAAATAATTTTATTACAGGTGCGTTTTATTACATTTTATTTGTATAATGTTTAACGAATGCCATTACAAATTCCATGTTATTATGATTGACACGCACCATGACATTACTGTGTCGTGTGATGTCGGTCGGCTATGGAATATCACCACCCCACATCTCCTCCCGTGGGTGTCGTGAATGGCGGCTAAGGGATAACAAAGCCGCTACCACGAGCCCTGAGGAACTACAACACCACCTCTAAAAGAGTGGACTCGCCCACCCGCTTGGCCAGCGTGACGTTTTAAGGCAATACATCTCTCATGTACGAGACCAATGTGCATGGGGAGGCCCATGTCCAGCAGTGGATACTGAAAAAGCTTTTTGCATTGCATGACATTACTATTAGCTTGGGTATGCTTAAATGGAAAATTGTGGTATCTGTATTATGG
This sequence comes from Sesia bembeciformis, assembly GCA_943735995.1. Taxonomy (NCBI): domain Eukaryota; kingdom Metazoa; phylum Arthropoda; class Insecta; order Lepidoptera; family Sesiidae; genus Sesia; species Sesia bembeciformis. Next base: position 5,703,062 of record OX031042.1, read on the forward strand.
CAAACTTATATGTCGTGGATTGGGACTCACAAACAATAACTATTATTGATATTAAGGATTAAGAGCTCTGCGAGTCAATAGACTCGATATATATCATTGGCATTGCGTACATTGCTGATATATTGAGATCATCTCCATTCTTATAATTCGCTGACAATGCCTATGGTCTGCAGGTATTATTTAATTATCGAATTGTTGGAGCTTTTTCGGCTTTAGTATGTGAGCGCCAATATATATGTACGTGTATCTTTTGTACATCAAATGTCGACATTCGCAAAGCATTGGTTGCGTTGATGAATTCATCGTGCTCGCAACAGATAACATTCATACAACGCGTTTTAATTTATTGATCATGTATCCCTCTGACACTATGGTAAAATGAGAACAAGATGTTTGGAATACTGTTATCGAAGAATAAAATCGTACAGCGGCGAAAGTATCTTTAAACTTGACACCACTCGTGTAATACCTTCTTATATGGTTTCTGAAGCTAACCGCTCCCCCAAGCAAAGAATAAGAACACCTTTTCCAGCCAGCATCGCAGATGAGAATATAGCTAATCAGCGATTCTGATCGGATTACTAGCAAATAAACGGTATATTCATATCTTAGAGTTTGCATACATTTTAACGCGTAACTCGCGGTCACCCGTTATATAAAAAAATATACCTTCCCTTTGACTCCTCAGTTCAGCAACTCGTTATTATGTTGTTTTTTTTCCAATTAAACATGACAGTGGTGAATTTATACACACAAATAAATTCAAGTGTACCTAGAAATGCGGAGGCAGCTCACGTGTTGCCACACTATGCAAATAGAGGCACACACTCCCACTCTCCCCCTAATCATGATTATGCATAAAGATAACATGCAATGCCTTCATGTTGGAACATCTTTTTCCTCTGAATAACGGTTTGATACTGGGAAGTATTATTGCCTCTGCTAAATGTATTATGCTGTAAGTTCTATGCCTCGTTTTCCTCGGGATTATAAAGTGCAAGGGTCTGGGAAAATCAAAAAATTGTTTAAAAAATTCGAAAAATCATTGAATAGTAATTACATGATATGCGTAAATAAGTAAATAATATTAGCGTAAATTATATTAGCAGTCGAAACTTAATGGTTCCCGCGTACGATGTTTAGAATATCGTGTTATTCCCATATCAGGAGTACCTTGATCTCATTTCAAAAGATCATCTTTCTAGTGGAAATAAAACAAACTTCTCCAGACATTATCGAAAATAACCGCCAGCTGCCGCCGGTGTTAAATGCAAATGGGCTATTCTTGGTTAAGTTCAGGTTGATGATTCAACTAATACGTGTATAAACTTCGTTTTTATTTAAGACATTTGAAACATGATTAACATGAGCACTAGTGCTGTAAAATAAGCACTCAGCGCTCAAGCGCTAGTATCAGCTTATAACGTCCCACTGCAAGGCCAGACCTCTCCTAGTAAATCAATGGTACTGGGGAGGTCGAGCGCTTATTCAGCGTTTTTTTTTCTTCATTTATGGCATCGGTGCCATTAGTACATTCTGCCAGTGTCAAATTTTCTTCGTAATAAACAATTTCAAAGTCTAAAACGTATCCTTATAATGTCCAGTTAGTTCTGTCGAAGTGTCTCGGGAGTCGCTCAGTAAAGTGATAGTGGGTTTACTTAAGAAAAGGCCTCCTTGGAAGCTCCAGGAAACCCGAACCCGAAAACATTTTAAGTTTAATAAACCTAATACATAGTTTTTTACAATAATCAAACAAAAACTCAACTTCACTTCTCGAGTTCCCGCCAAAAAGCCTTCATAGAAACTTAGTCACATTAATGAAACTTAGTCGTTTTAGATTTTAATCTCAAGGGTTTATGACCACCTAAAAACGTTATAGTCCAACGCATACGCTCGAGTCTTAAAAAATCGTGACTCGACACTCGAGGGCTCACCGCTCATACTGGATAGATTGACATTGTTCTCTATTATTTTTAATAGAAAGTAGGTGGCAGTGCAGCAGATAGTCCAACGTAGTGGTAAATGAATACTGTGGCACTGCAACATCCGCGATACGTGCTTAACATCAATCTCGAATGACAACTCGGATGCGTTACATATATTTGGAGATTTAAGAATGGATTTGGGTAAACGATAAGATGGGATTCGAATAGGATCTGAAATATCTCACTCACTACCGATACATTGGGGAATAGGATAAAGTGGAATCAGTACATTTTACGGTAGTCTTCCGTGAGAGAGTGGTAAATTGGTTAGTCGAGTGTGCCCAACGGTAACCCAATCGATTTGCGCCGGTAAGTGAGACAGGCGGATATAGTATCCGCGAAACTATTCACGAAAGCAATGGAGGACGCATTTAAGATGCTAGATTGGAAACAATGCGGAGTCAGTGTTTTTTTATAATCCTCCTGATGGTAAGTGGATACTGTCGTCCATAGACATCCGCGATACAGGCCAACATAAGTCCAGAATGACAAACGTTGTCACGCCCCCGGATGCCCTGCCTACCTTTGCTGATTAAGGAACGGATGGGGAAAATGGGGAGGGAGAAGATGGGATGGGAACGGGCTCTGGCATATCTCACTCACTACCGAAACACGGACGTACATTGGAGAAATACGATACAGTGGGAAATGCAGTACATTTCAAGGTGAGAGAGGGGTAACGTGGCAAGTCGAGTGCGTCCAGCGGCTGTGGGAATGCAGCATGCACTCTCCCGCTACCAATCTGGCAATCAGTGTCAATGTGACTTCATTATCAAATTAGCGAATCGACTTAGTGTAATTTAGTACGTACTTAGACTCGCCCTTGTAACAAACTGGACTTGTAACAAACAAACCCTTGTAACAAACAAACAAAAACAAACAAAAATGTTTAGCAGCTGAGTAGGAAAACGGAAAATATTTACGTTGTATTAACTACTACTTGCTATGTCGATCATGTGGAATTGAGATAAATTATAGCCTACTAACTTTTGCCCGCGGCTTCTCCCGCGTGCATTTTGTTTGAGAAGTAATTGACTCCCCTTGGAAAAAACAATTTTCCAACATGAAAAGTCATCTATCTATATAGACCAGAGGGTATATCTCTGCATTTCAAGCTCTCCGCCAAATTTAATTGAAATCGGTGCAATTGTTTAGTCGTAACGACCTAACAAACAGACAGACACACATTTTCAGATATATATATATATATATATATATATATATAATACTAGCTTTTGCTCACGACTTCGTTAGTCTACTTGAATAATAGCGTATGTGTTAAACCGGATTACAATCTATCTAACTGCCAAGTTTCAACTAAATCGATTCAGCCGTTTCGACGTAATTTAGTATTAAACATCCAATCTATCGCATTGTAATTAACGGAATTTTAATTGTGATTAATGTGAATGTGCATACTATGGATGTGGAGGTGTGGATATTACTGTGGAAGTGAATGTGAATATTCAAAAATACTATTGACCAGAATTCATCAAATTATGGTTTCTCTAACATTATTTTTCAAATACAAACAATTCTGTAATCTTTGTAAAATGAATATAAATGTTCACTATGCTTTGCATATTATCTATGGTTAACGTGTGTAAGTCTAGAAATATAAACTAATAAATTATCAGGCCTATTTTGCCTGAAATGAGTACAGGTAAACATGCCATCATCCTGAAAACTAACAGTTGAAAGGTTTGCGAGTAAAAACACAAAATATATAGCTTTTTTACAGGAAGTATCGTAATTTATCCATTTTTACCAGTAGGTCGGTGTTTTGACTGAATTTACTCCAAAAATACCTTATTCATACAATTAGCAAAATTAGCAATTAGCAAAATGACATTTATGGAATGGGACTATATTACAAAAGAAAGTTATTTCATATTCCAAAAAAAATAATATTAATTATATATATTAAAGTATATTTTATGAAAACTTGTTGTTTGTTGCAACGATACAATAATAAGACACAAACTAACAGAATTAATAAACACTAAATACAATTTATAAGATTAAATTATCACGTTTGAAGCCACAATGACACGACTGTATCACTAAATTGTAATATTCTGCGCCAAATCCTGCCTATGTAAACTATAAACGTTATATGCATATATATTTTTATAGGACCAATTTTTACTATCTTTTGCTAATTATTAAATTTGTATGTCATATTTCATTTATCACTAGCTTCAAATTTCTCATTAGTTGGGCCGTGAAGGAAAACATATCTTGACGAAACCCGCGTCCCCGAAAAATTTAACCAATCCGCACTGGGTCCTCGTGGTGGATTGTGATTTGAATCGCCCTCGTGATCACGAGGCCACAGGCCATGCAGTGGGAAATTATAGGCTGTTTTAGACTATTGCAGCCAGTTAGCACCATATCATTTTTATGGGTCCTTTATAATTATTTATTACTTAGGATTAAAAAGAAATGGAAAAAGTACCTAAAATATGTAAAAATCCTTTAATGCCACAAAAATAATAGTATTTTATTCAGTAGTTATACATCATTGTGGATATAATAATTGAATCATCGTGTTGTTCAACGAACAAAAACAGAACTAACGCGTTATTTCTGTTTTTATTTTATAATCACTATAAATTTTACATTGATTCAGCAAGTTATTTACGTGTCGTTTCTTTTATACTTTTTGGTTTCCAAGCTATCCTAAATCTGCACGAAAGTGAACTTTCAGTCTAGCCAATATAATGCGGACAAAATCTAACGTATTCGTTGCACCCTGCGCTAACTGCGACCCGAGGTATGCTCCGGAAATTACTCATTGCTCCACACTTTTAATGGCGACTTCCCTAATGAAAGCTTAATGACTTGGTTGGATTAAAATTAACACAGTTTATAGTCATTTTTAATATGTCTGCATACAAGATATATCTATAAAATGCATCATACTCCGATGAGTACGATTAGTCCTACGATTTGGACAAAACTAAGACGAGGCCAACCTTACAACCTGCCCAAATAAATCGAAGATAAAATTTAAAAATTGAAAGCCGACCCGACCCGCTTTTGGGTTATTAAATGGACCCAATTTTTAAAAAATAATCTAATTGTAATCAATCCTTGAAATCTTTGAAAGTCAATCTAAAAGTTCACAAAACAATGGATTGAATGCAATCCATCCAGGTATATTCAATAGCTACTTTTCATCGTTTGTTTAAAAAAATCCGATCTTTTCGCACTGGAAACCAAAAGCAATAATAGCCGCCATCATTCTTCCATCCGCAGTGAAGACAGACAGAAATAAATCGTAATTTTCTCTCTTACGCGACTTACATTGCTACCGTGTTTATCTTTACTTGCCCGGAATCCAGAGCGGGTGACGACGCTTTTAAATAAATTCAGTGTTTAATCTTTATTTCGTTTATAGGTAAAAATAGTGGATCTCTAATGTCCTGTATGACGACTAGCTCATCAATGTTTAGGTCAAACACCTAAACCTGAAATACGTACCATACGCACCGCACCACACGTACCACATTTCAGTATGTGTATCTACATTAATTAAGTATCACAGCACATGCTTATACTCGTACAACTTTTATCTTTACACCAATAAATAATACATGTTGTAAAGTATTTAATTGAGATTGTTTATAAGTTCAGAGATATAAAGGTTTAAATCCATACACATACCCCAATGGGCACAATTGGTTACATAATTCTTTAAGATCTATATATAAACCACCAAATAACATGGTGGCATTACGAAATGTAAAACATGCGAACGATATTTAAATAAAGGAATCTATTTACTAGTTTACACTGCATTCTTGTATCGTATCACGAAATATTCTGCTCGTTAAAAATCATTGAATTTTATCACGTGTTATGTTTGTTTTTAAAATTAGTGAACATACACATACAATTTATGGCAAAATGTTTCTTTGCTGGAATATGCGAACAAAATTAAACTTATTAAATATTATTAAATCAAATTATCAACGTAGGTGTAATTAGCTTAGTACGTTAATAATCAATACATTTTATTGGTGTTTATAACGTTTACAAATTTTCTAACTAACTTTGCGGATATAGAAATATAATTTATTGGCTGGATTTAAAGTAATTAATGATATTATGGTTCAATGGAGCGCGTCGAATTCAAATAGAGTAGAACCGAAAAACCTATTATATAAAGAACTTTCCAACATTTAAATCGAAAATTAAGATTAACTTATACGCTTTGATTGACTCTGAATTTTATTGTTTTCGGTTTCATATCATGATCCATAAATTTTCAGAACAATAATTGTGATTTTATCATTGTAAATCTATTCCCATATTACATTATACGCACCGGGCCAGCGTGGTGGATTATGGGCCAGAACCCTATTATTTTACTAGGGGCAACCCTGTGCGCTACTGTGGGACGTTAAAAAGGCTTAGAGAGAGTAAGTATTTCTACGTTAATATTGTATTCGTAGTATTTTATTATATATATTTTTTGAATTAAGTCTTCCGAAGGCTCAGGGGTCTTACGATATAAATATAACAGTAATTACACAATATACATACGTACACGTTTGGAATAATAACTCAATGATCGTAGCCAAAACAAAAACTAATCGGAGAATGTGCTTAGGTGACGAAAATAATTTAATTCGACCACTATTTATTTCCATTATGTCAAATAAGTTTTAAGTCATTGCTGTTATGTGACTAGTTTCCCGTTTCAGTATATAGGTATAGACAGACAAAGGCTGTGAGATATTACATCTGTGCGAGTAACTACTTGCACTATTGTAAATGTGTGCGTGCATCTTCTATTTATCCTTAACACCACGTTATTAACTACATATATAATATAATATTTATATAATTGTAACTATAATGTTACTATCGGTTATTCTGTTGGAAGGGACCTTTGACATTTTCAGAGTAAGGAGAGTGATCTTCTCTACTCGTGGAACGAAGTGACTTCAAATTAATAAATATTTGCAACATTGCGTTACTTCCGCGTTCAATGAATCACACGTCGAGTTCTGAATTCAAAAATGAATATTTAAATTCGTAACACGATGTTTGCGAAGTTCGAACACCCTTCCGTGGCGTAACGACAACAAAATTGTCAATATAAATTCGTACGGTACCTCAACATTTTCCGGTGCACCCACGCGAAAGGAAGCTGCTGTTGGCTAAATTATATTATAATAATTCTGCCTAATAACTGTGTATCAGTGTAACGCATTTTTAATAGATGCGTAATGATGATGGCATTGTATTCAAAAACCTCGACACGTTTCGTGGTTCCTGAATATTTAGAAGCTATTTAGATAATTACTAAAGACTTGTATTGTTCGGGGAATTCTGAAGCGAAATTTTAGGAGAATAGGCTCTCAAGAGACTTAACGGTGACATTACGCTCGTTTGACTAAGCTATATACAACTTATAAGATTCAATAATTGTAATTATAATGTAATATAGTTTGTTTCATATTTCTTGTACTTTTTGCATGTTAACTTAAATATTCGCACGCCGCTAAAGGCGGAATATGTAGGTCATTATATTTTACCATCTGTAGTGTACACACATTTTGGCAAATCAATAATTTGAATTGACGTTCAATTGACAAAGCATTTTCGAATATCTATTGACGAATGTAGATAAAATAAGAGCATAGAGCTTGTAAGAAAATTTCGAGTTCCGTCACAAAGAACGTTAGCCATCGGGGAAAATCTTTTTATGGGATCATTTATATAAACGTGATATCGGAAGTGCAGCATATTAACCAAAACATTCACACATGCAACATTCCAGCCAGTGCCAGTGAACCGTTCACCTTTTAATTCCATTCATTTAATTTTTTATACTTTATTATAATGTGAATATGATAGACAAACTGTGCGCCACTTATGTTGAAGGAAACGGCGTTGCATACTTTATGCAATTATATAATTTAAAAGTGTTGTAGGACATAATACAAACAAATCGAAAAAAAAATCGCTAAAGATTTTTAACATTGAGGATACCAAAGATCGACAGATAAGGAAATTGAATAAGGCTCGAAACACGAGAATTCTCCTTTTCCGCGACTCGAAAACTTGAGCTTTCCAAATTTAATATCATAAATACAACTTGGATTGTTGTAAGAACATTTTCTACTCCATTTAAATTCGTTTGCCAGAGCTGAGAATATTCAGTGTTCATAAAAAGTTTACAATTGTGTTCTTTAACAAAAAACAAACATAATAGTTCCGTTATAAACATATGAAAACCGCCCAATTTCATCAATGTACCTCATTCTCCTTGAACCATAGCTCACCTGCAATTTTCTCAACATCTTACAAAAAAATATTTCCGATAATTCCGGTATGATGTATAATAGTAATAATTTTATATGATATATATATTTCTTGTACAAACCTCAATTTATTTTTGTTACAGATTTCCGAACGATGTGGCAGCCGTAACGTTTAGTACCTGCAGACACACAATCAAAACAGGTGCGTTCAGAGTATCCCTTTGACGAGGGTAGCGACATCACCTGTCCCGGGATGCTCTTTTATTATTATGAACACGTCCCATTCGTGGCATTTTTATTATTGCTTCTCACAACACAGGTCTTAATAAGACTTGTGTTTTATCAGGAGGGAAGCTTTGTGTCTACAGAGAAACTATGTCATGATTCTAAAAAGGCATAAATTGCATTTCAATGAAATTCGAGAAAAATACAAAAACATGTATAAAATTTTCACTAATTTAATATAAAGCCACAAACTTGGTGTTTTGGATGAAACAAAAGAATAAACATTATTCATTTTTTTTTTCAATATAATGTTACTTATGTTTTCGTTAAATACGTTACGAACGCGCCGTTTCTTCTTACGAGGGCCAAATTACTTATTCGATGAATGTACTGAAGAATGAAGACACCATTGGCACCTTAACAAAATAATTTGTCAATTTTTGTTGTAGATGTTTTTATATCGATGAATGAAAATTGCTTTTTTGTATAAAAATGTCGGTCTTCAAATTCAATAACATTATAGAACGCTTAAAAAGAACGCCAGGAGTGTGGGGGTACATGATAGAGGGAGGATAGTCGATTAATCTCCTGTACAGTCATGTACAAATAATCGAAATCAAATAATTTCACTCATCATTCATCAAAATACTGCGTCTTCATTGGATATTAAACAAGGCTGAGAGGAATTTCAACGTAACTCAACAAAATGAATTCGTACCCGATATTATATCTAATATCAAAAGTTTGTACCACAACTAATATGCGGTTATAGGTATTTAAGTTCGGTATTATAGGATACTTTAGAACTGGTTTCTGGTACATTTTACATTTCTCCATGTAAATGTAGTTCTACATGTTTCTACATGTAAACGGTTTACATTTCTGGTTTCAAAACCGATCCGTATTATCGTGTTCGTCCATGCATACGTGTAATTTGTATAACATCCATTAAATTAATTAGTGAAATCATTATAATAATAGCAATATTAATAATCCCTCTATTATTCTTACGTAATATCTTATTATTGTATTTTATTCCGTTGTCTATGTAATTATATCCCCACTGCATCTTCTACAGCGGATTCTCTGCACAATGTTTTGAAAGAACACCTATCATGCATGCATCCTTACGGGGCCAAGGCGTGCACCATACAGGTGACAATAGACAATAAGCCGTCTGTTTGTCATTCCCGGCAATGCGTTCCGCGGAAGTGTATACATGTCTCTACGGTGCCAACAGAATACTAGCGAGTTGGAATAAGGCGCCTAAAGACGTGGACATTACTTCCTTTCGGCATCATTTTGTTCGTATCGAAAGATAGTGCTGTGACGATGCGATGTAAAATTAGTAATTGAAAAGTGAATTAGTAAGAAGCGCCTTTATAGGTGTTCTTATTCATCGTTTATTAATAAAATACCAATATTTGTAATCCACACTAATATTATAAGAGCTAAAACTGATTTGTTGTTATTTGTTACATAACAACTCCGCAAAAAAAAAAAATCTCTACCAAATTTGGGTTAGTCCATATTCAACGCCCTAAGTTTGACATAGCATGTAGTCCGGTGACCAGATTAGCATAACGTAGAGGACACAGGATAGTTTTTAATCCTAATTTCCAGCATACAAAGCCGCGTACATGAGCTAGTACTAAACAAAAAGACAACAAATTAATATTATTGAAGATCCTACGCTTAAAGAGCTTAAATAATCAAATCATTTAGATTTGGAGATTGGGGCCTTCTTATTGTGAGACAGACAATCGCAAACCCAGGAGAGAGGATAGTAAAAAATAAAACATCACACAAGAATTTATGGAATGAAAATTGAAAAGAAGTGTATGCAGACATTGCTCTTTCAGAAACAAAGGCTTTGTTTGCAGGTAATGCGCTTAGCTGGCTTGGATTTTCTTTATAAGTTAGAGAAAGCTATGACAACAGCTGTAGTTCAGCCTTATTACGAATATTTTTAAGGGTGATTAAAAATGCTTTATGATTATTTTCGTTCTAATTTTCACGCCCTGGGGTCATAACCGCGCAACGCAATATAAGTTCAGTAACCCTAAAATGTTACCCTGTGCCCACTCGATTTGACCTAGATTATTCCCTCGTTATGAATGATCTCTCTCTAAGCCGTATCTTCTAATATGTAAACATTAACTACCTACTTGGAATTTCATTCCTTACGTTAATTTCAAATTTATTCCTTCATTAATTTCAAGTTTATTTTATTTGAAATTTATACTTTATTGTATGAAACCTATTGCATTGTCTGCAAATCAACCTTCGTGCCAACAGAATCAAAAAAGATTAATTATAAAGTATTCAGTGAAGTATTAGGACTTATAACAATACAATACCCTAACATCCAACAAAATAAATGTTAAAATAACTTTAGAATAATAACTAACTAACTAGATAGTTACCGCGTGAGTATGCTATAGTAGATGTATTACCATTAAAATCAATTTTATACTTTTCAATTTTTATTGAAAGACAACGAAAAGAAATCAATGTCAAATTCAATCAAAACTTATTATCGCGTTACAGTAAACCAATCAAACTAATCAAATTGCTTTTAATAACCACGGCAACTTGAGCGTTTTCGACTAATGACCGCTTTTGTGTTTGAGACAAGATATCGAGTGGTCTCGTTTAATCCATTACCGAGCCCTCTAGCCGCTGAGGGCCAAAAAGACCGAGCTCTTCAACATCCACGACCTAATTTATGTCCACGCTGACTTAGCATTGTTGCGTCGACTGGTTGGTTGATTAGTTGAGCAGCGGCTGCTGGTACATGAATTGAGGCAGAGACACACTTCTCGGGATTCCTTTGAAATTGGGTCGTGTTGCTGACACTCTACATACTGACTGTTGATGGCGTTGACACGTTTATTTAAGCATCTTTCATATTGAAGATTCAATCCTTGTTAATATCTACTCCTTAATACCGTTGTGTGGCTCCTTAATACCTCCTGTGTTCTTATTACATAGTTCTAGTAATTGCTTAGTGAAGGTGGTAGCGTTTACTAGGTATTATTTGTGCTCCGAAAGAACACGTTCGTACTCTTTTCAAATTGGGTGATAAATTATAAATAAATGTAATTTAATGATGTAATATATATAATGAATAATATAAATAAATTTTCTTCAAAGAAAGAAAAATAGGAATTTTTTAAATTGGAAATAAGAACGTAAAACTATTTTTTTTATATAACAAAACGAGAATCAAAGGCGATCCGTTTTCGGATTTATCCGGCAAGAAGTCGACATATAAATCTGAACAAAAATCCTGTACCAACAGTAGCATACTACAACATAGCTTGTGTATACGGGAAATTGTACAGAGCTCTGCGGACGCTGCCCTGGAACGTAGCCCTTTGATGTGCTGACGTGTAGGTATACGAGTATATACGTGTGTTTAGTAAATACACATTTTGGGATTCATACAGTCTGTTGCTTAACTTACTGTATTATATACTTCTAATCTTATCAGACAAAAAGTCTGTAATAAACGTACAATACTGTAACAACAAAAATGTACCGATTTATTGATATATATCCAAAACCTATATTATACATACCTACTTTTGTGATAAAATAGTTATGTAATTAATTGAATATCAAAATCCACTGGCAGATATTCAGTAACTTTTAGCGTATTGAATATCTACGAACGTATTAATACGAATGTACCCGACTCAGTTTCACACGAATTATTGCAACAATTTTGATGAAACATTTAAACATGTCTTAGGCCTCAAAAACACCACTAGTGAAGCTCGGACATGAGTATATGTCTTGGGGGTTCTAGAATCCCTATAAAAAAATAATCTACACAATAACACAGATTAGTTAATAGCGCAGATCCAGAATTTTTGGGGTAGGTAAGTCTATTATTAATAACACAGATCTAGGAGTTTTCCGGTAAATCTATAGCACATATGTAGGGTTTTTAATAGTTTGTCATTATAGTCAATTTTGTTAAAACCCCTCTAATAGTTCTTGTACTCTTATGTGAAAGAAATATTACGTTTTTGAACATAGAAATTCCTACCACCATCTTTTTACAATGAAAGTTTTAAATGAAGGTTTAACCCATTTAATAAGAATAATGTTGGTCAAATGACGTCATTCGCACGTAAAATAATTAGGTTAAAAATATAATTAATTGTAAACACCGCGCCCAAGCAAAGCACGAAACTCAGACAGACGTGAAAAACAATTTTCATGTAAAAATGTTGTTTGCATTGTTCTGGCCAAACACTAACACATTTTGTAACCTTCAAGCTTTTTGTATCTATTATCCATTACTTTAAAAATCTCCGTGTATAACCTATAATAAGTACTTGCTAGATACTGGCTGTGTGGTGTCGGCCGACTTTAGAATAGCATCATCCAATCTCTTCCCGTGGGTGTCGTAAAAGGTGACTAAGAGATAACTTAGCCGCTACCACAACCGCTCAGAAAGTATACCACCTCTAAACGAGCGGAGTCGCCAATCCGCTTGACCGGGGTTTCGCTATAAAGCCGTACATCCCTTATGCACAAGACAATGTGTATGAAGAGGCCCATGTACAGCAGTGGATGTCAAAGGGCAGTTTAGGTACTTATCGCATACTACCGTATTACACATACGTTGACAATAAAGCCTATAGTAAATGTTTAATCCTTGATTGAAATGTCGAATTTGCTTATTAGCATACATTTCCTTAATTCTGAAGCTATCAATTACCGGGAGAAATTCTGACGCACCAAGATAGTAGGTAATGGCAACGACCGCAAGATTTATTGAATAAACTTCTGGTCGCATTTAAACAGTACTTATTATAGATTTACTGGCAATAAATGTTACGTTTCAATCGCCTCTTGAGAACATAAATTGTTTTTACTACTTATACCAGACGCACAGTTAATTTCCGCTGTTGCGTTTTGATGACACCTTTAAACATTTACTGATTTAATGACTAATATCAGCTTAATTATAAGTCAAGTAATGATTGACGTAAACGATTATTTTATTATTTATTTGTAAGCAATAAATAATCGGTGTAGATATTCAGTGTCATGCCATTTTACTAATTAAGTTACCGGGAAAAAATTACAGGATTTTTAGTAGAAACCCCGCATGCAAATAAACTCTTATAATAAAAATCCTACCTAGTTACTGAAGAAAGTTCCATTAAAATCCATGTAGTGTTTTCGAGTTGTCAACCCACCTTACAACCCATGCATTTTATGCATTTAACGTCTTGCATCTAATGTATACTATTCAGATTTCACTTTTTTTTTTATAAACAAGTGGGCGGAAGAGCAAGCGGTCCCACTTGATGGTAAGTGTTACCGCTGCCCATGGACACCTGCAACACCAGGGGTATGCGAGCGCGCCGCCGACCTTGCAAAATCCTATTCACAGTTTTCTTGAATAACCCCATATCGTAGCTTAATGAAGACAGATATTGTGGAAAAAATATTTACTTAGCCAAAAACTTTAACTCTGTGCCTATAATAAAATTTTCTCGCAAAATACGAGTATTAGAGAGGAATATTTTGCAAGAAGTTTTATTCACTGAATAAAGCAAGTCCGCAGTGGTATTATCTTAGCAAGCTACGTGGAATTCTTGCCACAAACGTACATTGTCTCCATATGGTGAACCACGCGTCTAAGTTTACGTTTAACTTCAACCTTAAAGTGATAGTAACACGGCACGAATTCATATACATATTTAGTGGCTGGTTGTGCTAACGGCAGTACGTTAACAACTCAATCACAGTACACAGACCGATCAGCGAACTGCCACCCAACCACCCGCTACCCTATTTAATCGGAATGGTGGAACTTTGGCTATGCATAATATAAACGTAAAATAAAATGGAGAAAAAAGGAAACACTAAAAATATTTTTTACCAAGAATATTCCTATATGTTTTCGTGTTTTGTCCACATTTATCTAGAATACCGGGGCAAAACTATACTAATCAAATTAAATAGTAAAATCACGTGGGCGTTGGATCGCGTAAATAAGGGGTTTCGTAGACCGGCTGTTGATTTAGATAAATAATTCGAAATATTGTAGTGTAGAGGAGTCCTATAGAGAATGTTGAACATAAATCATGTCAGTAGTACGTATGATAAATCGTATCTACTTACATCTCTATTTGTACCTACTACAAACGGTTTAGACTTTATATTTATATAAAAAAATATTCACTAAAATATCCACCTTACGTATTTTGTGATTCAGCAATTTTATCGTAACTAAAATTCCGCAACTGATTAATACTTTCGCACTGTGTGCGGAATCCTTTACGCCGCAATCGCGGGCCTTCTTTTTTCTCCTATTGTCTGCGGTTTCGCTCTTATCATTACGACGCACGTGTCGTATTGCTATAGCTACCATCTATAGATTATAACAAATACCATACTTGTAAATATATCTATACCTATCTGGTTTCAAATCAGTTGTATTTTAGTTCATACTTGCAGAATTCCTTGAAAAAGATTTCCGATTTTATCTGAGTAGCGTCCGCTGCTTTAGAAATTTAATAAAAGTTGGAATAGAAACAAGTATAATTTCCAAACTGTTTGTTTGACCGCACAAAGACGGACGGTTGCCTTTATGTTAATAAAGTCATCATTCTTGTCAAAAGGTTTCAATGTAAAACAATAGACTCCGTCCGTGAAATGTACTACATATTATCTATAAAATCTATAGTAATCTATCTTTAGCATCCCTCGTATAACAAACAGGCTGAAATCACACAAAAAGCATCAATGATCATATAAAATTGTAATTAGCCACCGAAAACAAAATAGAAAGTTCTTCAAGTAGTAACCCTCTAACCTTTAAGTAAACATTTTCATAAAAGATAATTAGCAAATGTTGTTGTTACCTAAGATTCTACTCACAACTAGCGGGAATGACGTCTTGCTAACTTTGATATGCTCACGTATCTACCTCATCTAAAGAGATGAGAACATTAAATAAGAAGATTTCAATGCAAAGTCATACAAAACCATTATCGGATACTTGTTTCGAGTCATTTCAGTCATCAAACATTTCATTCAATTATTGTATTAAATTAATGGTTGACCTGCCACAAGAATAATTTTGTTTAATATGGAGTTATATGTAGGAAACCTGGCCTGATTTACATATGAAAATATTTTGTAAGCGTCGAATTTTAAAAGCGGCACCGGAAAAAATCTCGCAATTCTCGAATTTCAGTAATTCTCATTTATATCCAGCGTAAAGTTAAGCGAGTTTCATTTCCTCCTTTCGTCTTGGCGAATTAAAGGAAATGAGTCCAGAGCCAACATTTTTAAAATAAGTAATAAGATTTCAGACGACTAGCAGTAATATTATAACATAACGTATTCCGTGCTAATTTCACGACATGTCCAAGTCATCCGAAGCAAGTCACGGGTTGAACTCTTTATTCAATTTGCGGACACCGACGCAATTGTTTCTATTCCTTTATTACATACCGACAAACTTATAACTGCAGCTCAAAATACGTCTTCAGTATTTCAATACTTCGGGACCAGACTCTAAACATATGCAAACATGTTCTGGTAACGTTCAACGCTTTAGGATGTGAGAACACATACACCTACAGAATATACTTATCTGTATAAGATATTCAATGTCTTAGCATTTTATACTGTAATTTCTAGGTCAGACGACAATTTCGTGGATTAGAATAGATTGCTTGACTTTAATAACAGTCAGGGCCGTCTTTACCAGGGGGTTCAAGGGGTGCGGTGCACCCGGGCGCGGAGCGCCCGGGGGCGCCTGTCGAGCGCTGAATTTTTGGATATTTCATTGAACTTAACGCCATTGCACAGTTTTATATACTTGTTACTTACGACAAATAAGTATGCGCAAGCAAAAAAAAAATAGTCATTAACAATAATATTTTTTTTACTTTTATTACGCTTTCGGCGCTTGTCATACCGCATTACTACACTACACAAATAACAATTTTATTTAATACAACACGCGCGCGGCAAAATCTCTAATCCAAAGACAGTGTATGTATGTACGTACGTTTGACACGTTGCCGCCCGGTAGCAAAATGATCTCTAAGTCAATAGAGTGTAAGATCATTTGAAATGGGCGCGCGGGCACTTATGGTATTTACTTATGGTGCAGGGTGTGCGGCGCACAGGGGCGCAGGGTGTTAGGGGGCGCCGAGCGCCGCTCGCGACGCCTCCAAAGAGTCTACTAGAGGGCGCCAGGGTATTGATTGCACCCGGGCGCTACATGGGCTAGAGCCGGCGCTGATAACAGTGATAACGATGACCATAGTATTACCACCGCAGTGTAGTGCAGTCTGACTACACAGTCAGACTGTACTTTTGTCCATTCACTTATGTATCAATATTTTGGCATATAATAACACATTGTGTTCCAAATTTGTAGTCGAACGTCATATAGGAAAATTCATTTAACTTGACTGCATCGAAAGATATGATCAACAATCCACCCTAATTTAGGTACATTTTGTATGCATACGATACATGCATAGCCTACTAACAAGCCGAGCCGAGCTCGCGACCTGTCACGAAAATGAAAATGACCTATCCCGAGGCTAATAAGTATTAAAAATAAAAATCGGTTAATTCAGTCTAAGCCAATAAATAGAAAGAGTAATCCAAAACCATTTAAAACTACCATCCAAATTTTCATTGTAGATCAGTTTATGTTGTGCTTGTGGGCTTCCAACGCGGCACGCGCTAGCAATTAGATAACAGGAGATTTACGGGCGGCGCACGCGCACCGCTTGTTACGCCATGAAATTATGAAAAATGGGGAACGCCAGTCACGGATGTGTGGCTATAGATGTTTGCTTTTGTGACGGAAGTGACCGGAGAAAGAAGATTAACCAAAAGTGGGAGGATTATCAAATATTAAATTACATTAAGTTGTCGGTTCTTTGATTTTGACGGCGGCTAGCACACGCACACGATATTATGAAGTATGTAAAGAATTCAGTCACGGATGTATGGCTGTAGGTGTTTGCTTTGTAGTGACGGAAGTGGTCAGAGATAAAAAGATTAAATTATAATATAAATAGAGATGATTAACAAAGAATAAATAGACATAATTAGTAGTGATGCAACGGATAGGTGACTCTTGAAAGGCCATCAGGGCCACAAGAATTTTGCCATTCCAAAAAAAAAGGCAACGGATAGTGATTTGGCCGGATATTCATCTATGCGCAAAAGTTTCAAATAAATTTTAGGTTCTTTAGAAGGAGACCTTTAACATATGGCGTAGTCGCACGTTTACCAACTTACTAGTACATACTTATTTGTCAAAATGTGATGAGTAATTTAGGAGTTACGAGGGAACATATGAACATACATACATACTAAACACCCCCAATTAAGCGCAAACGGACTTCTGAACATACACGTACGTGGATAACAGATACAAAATAAAAGCTCATGATGCATATCGGGGATGAGGCATTAATCAGAGCTCGAGCAATCAAATTAAATACACACATAAATTACTATAAACAATTCAAGAATTTTGTAACAGCTAGTATTGAGATAGAGAAAAAGCATACTTTTCACATTCTGACAATAAAAATTTACAATCACCTAAAAGACACTTAAAAAATAATAACCGTTTTTGACCACTAGTAAATCTATAATCCCTCAACATCTAAACAGCCCCTATAATAGAATTGACTCCTTCCTAATTGTTCCAGGAAGTTCAGTACTGGATGTGAATATTCTAAATTATTTTTCAAATCAAAAGACAACCTACTAGTTTTGAATTGGAAATGACTAATGATGCCACGATCGAAAAAAATATAGCTGGCCTCTCGACAAGAGCCTGTGGACATGATGCCATTACCATTGACATGATTCGTCTTATTCTCCCAGAGACTGTCTATTACAGGAATTATTAACAAATCCATTGAATCCATTTTTTTCGGACTCTTGGAAACTAGGAAAAATAAAACCAATCCCAAAAAGAAAGTTGAACACTTAAAAGATTTAGTACTCGATGAGTCTGCTTTCAAAAATACTTGAAAGGGTCGTAGCAATTAAAGATTTACCTCGAGACACCCACCAGTGGCATGTTGTTAACAACATGCCACCTTCATAATCAGGATTTCGCGCTGGATACGAGTACTACAACGGCACTTGCTCACTTGGCGGACCATATCCTTTCTGCTTCAGCTCAAGGACATGCCTTTATTTTTGTATTAAAAACTGAATATTTAATTTTGGTTACTGAAAATCAAATTAACAAAATGGCTGAGCAACACAGAGTGGTGTCAATTACCGGCACAGCTTTGGAGAACGCGTTTCCGAGGCTGGCAACTTGAGATTAATATTGGACGAAAGCAGGATACATCGATCACGTTAATAAAGAAAATCAGAAACTCCTTTTTAAAATTAAATACACTTTATTATATTTGGAAATATCTAACAACTAATATTCGAATGAAGCTAACGGATATGGACTTAGGCTACTCAAAAAACGAACACTGTTATTCAAAGATTACAGAACGCATTCGATTTTGTTTCGATGTGATTTCATATTTTTCCAATTATTTAACGGAAAAGGTATATTAAATATGGATACACGTAGAAATCTTCACTTAGCTTGTCTAACATATTATGATCGTCGTGCTTACCAACAGATCTTGTAGTATAAAAAAAAACTTATGCACAGAACTAAATATTTATCATTATTTCCGTAGAAAACCTATATGTCCTCCAAGAATTTCTCACTTTTTCCACGTAAAGGCGCAAGAATGCGTCCACTCCTGCAGCGCAATAACTGGAGCGCACGATGCAGAGGAAATGAACTGTACGTGTTCGTTGAAAATGAACGCTCTATTTTACACTATTTTCTTCTATGCTGCACTTAGCTGCTATATTTCGATACTATCTCCAATAAAATAATTGTCTTTATGCATAAGACAATATAACTAGTTACGAGACGGTACACTGTTTGACATATACCCGAAGAGGCTATGAAGAAATATGGGAGAAAAGAGAAAATAAAATAATGCGCTCAAAGCGAGCGCATCCATGAGGTCCATCTTCTCGGCGCTTATTCAAGTGCTTAGTCCACGCGGGCGAAGCCGAGCGTAGACGCTTAATTTAACAATTAATTTATCTTCGTTGTCTGTCTGTTTTTATCTTCTATTTCTACAAATTATGCAGAACTTCTCATATTCTTTATATTCTTAATACAAGTAGTATAAAATTCCCTTCTGCATATTTAATTAATAATATCAGTATAAGTATAAATAGTTTAAATACCTAAGTGATGTGTAAAATTGCAATTTGATTAAAATGTTAATACAGTCGCCACAAATTGTATTGAAAACAACTGATGCGAATATATTGATAACATATTTGACCCCATAATTTATCAATCAGTGAAACAATATTTAACGCAAAACCGCAACTCAGCGGGGGTGCAATTAATCCAATACGTATACGAAACTTCACGCTTCAATATCCACTTGTATCTACTGCGACAGTTGCTCCGTCGGTAGGGGAGTTCCTGAGAAATGAATATAACCAGTCCTCCCTTCATAAATTTATTTTTGATAAATTTTATGATGTTATGCGTTTTATGATATATTTACAAATATAAGCAGCACTGATACAGATGTTGTTACCGAAGTGTAAACTACAGGCACGTCTTTACGGATCGAAAATTAAACAACAGAATGAATCAAATATCAATCGAGTCATAGAGTTTGGAGCAAATTTGAATTTAAGTTTTCCTTAGCGGCCAGTCATTGGGGATCTAGCAGAAAGAAGTTCGGTAAAGGACAATACTCGAAAGAGTATTGTTACAGTACTTCATCCAAACGCCCTTTTGTTGTTTTCCATTGTTATACCTAGTTTAATTCTAGCCCACATTAAAACGAAGCCACTGCATTACTTCTAGAAGAAAATATCAGTTCTAGCCATTGCATACATACACCTGCTATTAGACGCCAAACATGAAGCGAATGCCACGTATATACTGAATTCAGCTTTAGAATATGTCGGTAAAATTAAAATCTGATTGTGGGATCATATCTATCTAGTATCTAGATAATCTGACAATTAAAAAAAAAAATTCTTAATTTATTCCACCAGCAAATAATACTTCTAGATGCTTATTAATCGTAATTATTTTTTACTTGCTTCTATTTTGTTTGGAAATAATGCTGACAAATCTACCAATTTCCCTTATAATTCCTAAGGAAGTGAAAAGAAAACAATTAACAATATTATGCGCTGTGTGCATTATCCGCGTCTTCGCTTACGTATATTAAGCAACTGTATAAGATTTATTATAACACCTTTAAAAGCACCGATGTGATGAAGCTCGCGGATATCCTCACTTTCAGCCTCTACATTATCTTCTCGATACTTTCGTAATTATTCATAGCCTGCTGGAATATATATATAATATCACTGATCACTACTTGTTGATACTTATCAACATATCGTACTACTGACGTCATCTTATGGCTGTAGGGTATAACAAGATTCGTACTAATAAAGTTAGTCTGTGGTGAAACTCACAACGGTGTTTTAATAGGTTATGGGCCCAGTCCCGTTTTTCGTGTAAATTATTAGTTTTTTCGTAGTAAAATGGCTGGAAATTATATTGTAAACGTTCCTAAGCTCAAGGGGCGTGAAAATTTTGATTCTCGGCGTTTGCGGCCGAGAATTTTTTGATTTTGGAAGGCGTCGATATCAACAAGCCAGATGAAGAAGCCGTGTCTATCGTTGATGTTCAGAAGGCGAAAGCGAAATTGATAATGACCATTGATTCATCCCTATATGTGCATATTAGAAGTGAAAAATCAGTTCAAGATGTGTGGAAAAAGTTAAAATCGCTTTTCGACGACTCTGGGTTTACTCGAAAAATAAGCCTGTTGCGGAGTCTGATTTCGATTCGTCTGGAGAACAGTGAGTCAATGACGGCATACGTTACTCAAGTCGTGGATACAGCGCAGAAATTGAGAGGAACCGGCTTTGATATAAATGAAGAGTGGGTAGGTTCATTATTGTTGGCGGGTTTACCCGAAAAATTCGCACCGATGATAATGGCCATAGAGCATTCTGGTATTGCCATTTCCACCGACGTCATAAAATCGAAACTTTTAGACATGAGTACAGATATTGGCAGCACTGAGGCAGAAGGCGTTTTTATATCGACAGTGGCGCACCGAAACAAAAGGAGCAGCGAAGTTGGCAATACTGCTGAATTGTCATGTAAGACTGTCAAGAAGATAAAATGTTACCGATGTAAACAAACCGGACATTATAAGAATAAGTGTCCGTTATTGAAAGAAAAGACTGTTAATAAATTTAGTGTAGTGTTTCTTAACGGAAAATTTAATCAAGATGAATGGTATATCGATTCCGGGGCCAGCACTCATATGATAGCCAACGAAAAACTAATAATTAACATGTCACGCAACCCAACTACGAAAGAAATCATAGTTGCAAACCAAATGAGTGTACCAGTGTCGTCTTCGGGAAACGCACAGATAACGACTATTGTTAATAATTCAGAGTTTCATATAATTGTTAAGAATGTTTTGTGTATTCCTAACCTCACTACCAATTTATTGTCGGTTAGCCAGCTGATTGAAAATGGCAACAAAGTTTTCTTCCAGAAAGGAAGTTGTTACATTAGAAATCGGCAGAATAAGTTAATTGGCACGGCAGAGTTAGTAAATGGAGTATATAGATTAAACATCAAGTCAGCATGTTTGTTAGCAGCTTCAGCGACAACGACAGGAACAGTTTGGCACAGAAGATTTGGCCATATCAACAGTAAAGATCTGAATGCGATGAAAAATGGTGCTGTTGAAGGGTTATCATATAGTCATAAAGCAGACGTTACTAAGTTTAATTGCAAAGTTTGTTGTGAAGGAAAATAAACGAGGCTACCCTTTCCACATAGCAGTCATAGAAGTAAGAAAGTCTTGGAGTTGGTGCATGCAGATGTATGCGGGCCAATGGAAACCAAATCAATTGGTTTAGCTAGATACTTCTTGCTTTTTGTGGACGACTACAGCAGAATGTCATTTGTGTATTTTTTAAAAACAAAATGTCAAGTATTTAAATGTTTTCGGGAGTTCAAGCAAATGGTTGAGAATCGGATGGGTGCCAGTATCAAAGTTTTAAGATCTGACAATGGAACAGTTTTGTTCAGGTGAAATGTCTAATTACCTAAAACAATGTGGTATTATTCATCAGCGCACCAACCCATACACTCCAGAACAAAATGGACTGTGTGAGAGATTCAACCGTACAGTTGTGGAGAGAGCCAAGTGTCTTTTATTTGATGCAAAATTAAATAAGAAGTTTTGGGCCGAAGCAGTTCACACGGCTGTGTATCTGAAGAACAGGTCGTTAGCTTCAGGTTTGGACCAAAAAACCCCTTATGAGCTCTGGACAGGCAGGAAGCCAGATGTTAACCACATACGTATGTTTGGAAGCATAGTCATGACCCATGTCCCAAAAGAAAAACGATTGAAGTGGGACAGGAAGGCAGTAAAACATTATCTTGTTGGATATGCTGATAATACAAAGGGGTATAGGCTATATAATCCTGCATCGAACCAAATAATCACTAGCAGAGATGTGACAATCATGGAGCCAGAAAATGACCCCGATATGATACAAGCTATGGTTGAAGAGAAGACAGAATCGTCAGATGCCGTAGAACAGAGTGAGAGTTCTGAAGACGCAGACTCGAAACACTCACAGTCTACAGTGAGGCACGATGACAGCACATATACACCAGATGACATTACTTCAAATAGTTCTTCAGATGAATTTTTTGACTCTGTGACTAAAAGTCAGGTGGATAGTGTCATTCAGGCAGGTGCATCGAGTTATCCCAGTACACGTACAAGAAGAAAGCCTGACAGGTACGGATATGGCAATGTGTGCGTAGAGGCAGATGTGAACTTATATGCCGACCAGATTACTTTTGATGAAGCCATGA
Organism: Sesia bembeciformis; assembly: GCA_943735995.1. Lineage (NCBI taxonomy): Eukaryota > Metazoa > Arthropoda > Insecta > Lepidoptera > Sesiidae > Sesia > Sesia bembeciformis. Next base: position 5,726,554 of record OX031042.1, read on the forward strand.
ATGGACCGGAATCCAAACAGTGGTGTAAAGCTATGGAGGAAGAACTGAAATCGTTTGAAGAAAATGATGCATGGGAAGTGGTAGACCGGCCAAAGCAAGGTACAGTGGTTCAGTGCAGATGGGTGTTTAGAAAAAAAGTTGATAGTGAGAAAAAGGTGAGATATCGGGCAAGATTAGTTGCGAAAGGGTTTAGTCAGAAAAAGGGTATAGACTATAAAGAAACTTTTTCTCCAGTGCTCCGTTACTCTACTTTGAAACTTCTATTTGCTTTAAGTGTTAAATATGACTTAAAAACAACTCATCTAGATGTCACCACTGCCTTTTTAAATGGTTACCTTAATGAAACTGTATATATGAATTTACCAGCTAACTTTGTATGTCAAGATGGACAAAATAAAGTTTTGAAATTAAAGAGGGCAATTTATGGTCTCAAACAATCAGCTAGGGCATGGTACAAACGTGTTGATGATTGTTTACAGAATATAGGTTATAAGAAATCTAAATATAAACCTTGTCTCTTTATAAAGCAGAATGGTAATGACATTACATATGTTGCAATGTTTGTCGATGATTTTTTTGTATTTTCTAATTGTTCTGCAGAAACTGAATACCTGAAAAAAGAGCTTAAATCTAAATTTGAATTAAAAGACTGAGGAGAAATTAGGCAGTGTTTAGGTATGTGTGTCAGAAATAAAAGAAATGTAGTAACTATTGATCAGGAAAGATTTATAGAACATTTATTAGATAAATTTAATATGAAAAATTGTAAACAGATGAGTACACCAATGGAGGTTAATTTGAAACTAGAAAAAGATAATACTTGTTGTACTCAGTTCCCATATCAACAGCTGATTGGGAGTTTATTGTATTTGTCAATACTTACCCGTCCAGATATATCCTATGCCGTTTGCTACTTGAGTCAGTTTAATAACAATTATAATGAGACTCATTGGAAACATGCAAAGCGCATTTTAAAATATTTGCAGTGTACTAAACATTTTAAGTTAAAATTTGTAAAAGATAATTCAGATTTAACATGTTATGTAGATGCTGATTGGGCCTCTGATTCCCTGGATAGACGGTCTTATACCGGGTATGTGTTTAAGATGTCTGGGAGTGTAATATCACATGAATGTAAAAAGCAACAAACTATTGCTTTGTCCAGTACAGAGGCAGAGTACATGGCCATCTGTGAGGCTAGCAAGGAAGCTATATATCTGAGAAATCTCTTATGTGAACTAAAATGTAGAAATAGTGATATACCTGTAATATTGTATAATGACAACCAAAGTGCCCAAAAACTAACTGAAAATTGTTTATTTCATGAAAGAAGTAAGCATATTGATGTTAGGTACCACTTTGTTAGAAATGCAGTAACTATTGATCAGGAAAGATTTATAGAACATTTATTACATAAATTTAATATGAAAAATTGTAATTGAAAAATTTAACATTTAGTCTGTGGTGAAACTCACAACGGTGTTTTAATACTACTTTCACAAATATACTAAATTCCGACTAACCACTCACGCTTTCACAGACCTAGGTATCTGTCAAAATTCCTCATGCTACTTACTGATTTCTGAAAGACTTGAAGTTGTAGCGTTACGGAAAACTACAGGTAAATAGTTCTTTCCACAACCTTTAATTACGTGATATAAATCCATTTGTATACTACCGTCACATACCGTCTTGGCTAACAATTACTTGTTTGTATTAATATTCAGAGATTTCTAATGACAAAATAGCAAAACTTATTTAATACTTATCAAATATCAAATACTTATCTAGTACTGACTTTATTAATTTATTTACTTAGTTAAAGTGCAACGAAGAGTTTAACGACAATTTCGTGGACATTTCGTGTTCTTCCTTACTCACAGCAGCCGTTTAGCACATGTAGCGTTTTTGAGTCTGTGTAGACTAAAATGCTATCTGCATTTTACTCATAGAGCCATCTAAAAAAAGGGCAAAAATTTCGTAATATTTTAATTAAAAATATTTTGTTTCAGTGATTAAATACTAAACTGATTCTATATATAATGTATAGGCAACTCGTAGCATCATTCGGTCACACAACAACGAAAATACATCAATTAAGGAGTATTGTATTGTGACATTTTCTTCGGACCCAAGTGCACGTAGATCAGTATGTTACGTAAAAAAAGAGACAATAAGCAGAAGTTTAGAGATTTTCCTGAAACAATACAAAGGTCATAGGCGAGCAAAAACTACTTGTTTTTAGTAGTATTCAAGGATTTATTATTAATATTGACAAATAGTGAAACGTATTTTATAGGCCTGTAAGTGTATTGGTGTGTAACAAAGTGTTTAACTTCAATTTATTGGGGTCTTCGGGCTTTTTCTAACATCAAAAGGAGTGAACCTTCGTACATTCAATTAAATAGCCATATCCACATAGCAGAGCCATCATTCGCCGATTCAATAAACGTGTATATACACCTTCATAGAAAAATATTTTTTTAAATATTTGGAATGATATTGATATTACTTATTTACACTTATTTTCTCTACTGCTCATATTCTTAATGTCAAAGCGAGATGCCACATACTACAGATATCCTGCCGTATAATAAGTTCAATGGCGAAAATCCTAATTCATTGCGTATAATAGTTTTTGCACAAAGGGACAATATATATTTTATAACTTTTTTTCATTCCACTCTTAATGTAACGCATTCAAGGAAAAAATATTGGCGCTGTTATTAGACTCCATACTGATTGTGAGCTACACGACAGTGAAAACCTCATTAAAATCGATCCAGTAGTTTTTAAGTAATTCTACTATAAGTTATTTTTTTATTTGCCTTTATAACTCTTTTTAGATTCTGTAATTTCTAAAAAGACCCCTCAATTTTTTTTTTAATTAATTCAATGTACAGACAACCCTTTTACTGTTTTATTATATGTATAGATTTACAACCGTTCCACTTCATTTGCTATTGTATAATAATAATCTAATTGAAATTGTAGATTGAACCATTCAATTATTTATGGCTTTCTATTTCACGGCGCCACCGCCGACGGTTTTTTGCTCTTAATAACCGCGGTATTAAGAAGTGTTTCTATTTCTTAAATACCAAATACATTTAACTTTGGCAATTAAAAACGTAACAAGGAAATAATATTAACACAGATTATTTAAAATATACCTATCTATCAAGTTATATAAATTGGGAGAGATGTATAATTGACTCTCAAAATTATTTATTAATTATAATTATCCAACAAATCTAAAACTACATAGTTTTGCAGGTATTTTAGTATTCTATATTTTTTCAAGGAGTAACAGAAAAATGAGTTGATCTTACTATGAAGTGTGTAACTTTGTTTAAGCTGTTTGCTTATTCACTCCCACAAAGTTTGTTTTCGAAATAGACCGTAACTAATACGATTCCTAATAAATTATACCAAAAGCGTGAAAGGCATTCATAAATCACATGGCGGAAATGGTATTAATGTCCGACTTAAGAACAAACGGGAGGGTGACACGACACGAGCGACATTTATGGTCACTTTTTTGCCTTTTTTAAAAAAGATATGAAAGAGCGTAGTTAACGGACGTAATTTGAGAGAGTTATTCGCTGTGCGACGACGTGAAGGGTTGAATGTCAACAGCTAACTAACATAAATTATTGCGTTGAGCTGCGGTCTGCAGTTTTGCATTGCGACGCGCAGCGGCGCGGGCGCGACGCGGCCGTAATGTGCGCAAGCCTTAAATGAACTAACAATGTATATAACATGCACCGTCCAATAAAAACATCACACACTTCATCCCCTTAACCAGAATATAAAAGTGGACTTTAATAAAAGTTGTTTTTATTTACTTACTCGTACTATGTTGGCTCAGCGACCTCAAGTAGATCTCGACCTCCGCAACCTACAGACGCTACAGCTTTCTGTCTTGTATTAAGTCCCTCCACCTAGGTGATCGGAATTCGCCCAGGTCTGATACTTTTACAGTATATTTAAATACATTTCTTTCTTTAAAACACTCAAAATACGTTTATGAAAATCCAACCTTACAATGTATTCATTCAGTATTAGCTGTTATCGTCTCTACAAGGAAGGCTTACTTCTAAAAAGTGGAAACCAACTAAGAACACGTAAACAGAAGCCATGAACCTGATATTGGTTTCCTTATTCTTAGTTCAAGTTCTTGGATATATCTCTTTACTATATGTCACTTACATGTATTTATATATACCATAATGAGTATAATGTATGTATAATATCCTTTATAATTGTTTTACTGTTTTCTTTGACCCTAGCTTTTAGTGTTATTTTTCATTTTCTTTCCAAAATGTTGAATATATTTAACACCGATTTTTTTCATAATTCTTACATAATTGCAACCAAAGCATTATTATGAACGAAGTTTGGAGAAAAGCGAGTTCTGAAACACCGCAGTAAGCATTAAAAACTTTTCACCAATTTTAGTCATAATAACATCCTCGTTCCAAGCGTGAAATATCGTTGACACTGGTTCTTAAAACTTTTCAAACCCTCCCCACCGTGTTCGCTGGAATCGTACGCATCTCAGCGTGTTCGCAGTTGAGCCAATTTTGAAACCAATATCTTTCATACGGATTGTGATAACAGCCTAAGAAAAAATTTTCACAAAGAGGAAATATGCGAGGTATCTAACCTTAGGTACGTACATATATAATGTATGTTCTAAGTATTTTTTTCGGTAGCAAACGTTCTGTCAACTATTTTCTGCGGCCCTAATAGTCGTTTTAAGAAATTTAACCAGTCAAGCGCGACTTTGCCCCCACGGCCGCGAAATATAAAAGAGATTTATTCAAGGTCAATGGTCATATAAGTTGATAGCTTAAAATCTTCATGTGAAAAAAACAATTCACGTTGACGCTGTGATGTGCCTCCACCAGTAGAAGTAAAATCACAAGTTACTTTACACAATTTTATTTATAATAATGTATCTTACAATGTTACATGTTGAATGTGAAATATTAAGTGACGAATATTAGACTTCCGTGTCCTTATATACATACAGAATATGATTAGGAAAATATGCAATTAAATATCATTAGGGAAATATGCAATTTGTGTCATTATAATACAACTTTCAGTTTAGAGACAATTAACAACATACTTTAGTGGTTTCACTTCAATTATGTAATGAATGTCAATTAATAATGATCAATTAATAATGGCCTTTAGGAATGTTACTTGATGAGTAATGTGCCAGGTACATTACACCTTCCCCCTAGGGAAAATAATTTTCCAAATTATTTTACAGAATTATAATGAACATTTCAAATATACTTTAGTAACTACATAATAAATCGTACAAGAACACAGAATTCATGACACGTAATTCTAAATTATAGTAATAATTACAATTTACCCATCATAAGTTTATCATTGCAAATTCAATTTCCAAACAATTTCTTATAATAATCATTACATTAATCAATCATAACATAATAATCATAACATAATCATCAGTTATATATATTACAAAAAAATACAACAACATTTATGAATTATACTTAACTATGGTTTTAATATGAGTACGTTATATCCATTATCTTACGACTATCATATACAAACAATAATTGTAAAAAATGATATATCTTTAATTCAAATTATATCATATTATATTTGATTACAATCATACAAGAAATACAAATATACCAATGTAAATTTCAGAAATTTCTTTTATTGACTTTTACTAATGAATACAAGAGTATCCACAAATTTACATTTCGTACAGTACATATTATGTTTTTAATTTACTAGCTAATCTGACACTTCGCCTGGGTGTAATAACAATTGGTGGTTCATTAATGGGTTGAAGTTCGACATCTTCTGGAGCGGATGGTGTACTGTTGTAATCATGACCGCTTCTTACATTGAAAGTTATGCAATTAGTTATTTTTGAACAACACGAACGATCGTGATCATTATGAATGTATTTCCTCCATAAATATTTTAAGAATCTCCAAATATTCCGAACTAAAATATAAATTATTGTTAATTTTAATATTGACATTAAAATATATACGAACATTCCATTTCCTATTATTCTGTTGTATAAGGTGTTTGTCTTTTCAAAATTTTCTGTTAGAGTTTCAATTTCATCTAATTTATGACTTGTGAGTTTTAATGATTCGTGATCTAATTTATAGCTTTCTAAAGGAACTAAGTTTATTTTGGTTAAGTTAAACTCTTTAGTTTTTATGCAATCGTTTATATCGAAAGTAGGAAACACTGATATATCTATGGTGTTTTCATTGTTGTTGTCATATGTGGCTAAGACCATACTTGCTGTAAATATTTTGCAGTTTTTATTAGAGTTTATGATGCCATTTCCTACAAGTGTAATATCTTTAGGATGAGAGTTTTCACATTTGACCGTTGCTACAGTTGGTTTAGGTGAAACGAAAAGCCATTGATTGTATGAATTTAATTTAAAGAACATTTCACTAAGAACTCGTGTAACACGTATGTTACAAATATTAGCATTATCTAAATGGTTTAACAAAATTCCTACCTCGCATGAAGGTCGCGCATGTGTTGAAAATATTACTCCTTTGTTTAAACACAATTTTAAAGTTTCGGAAAGGTCTTGGCAAAGGTCTAAGTCTGACATACTAATATAGTACATTCTATTTTCAGATATAGATAAGAATTGAGTGTTTTCCTCAGGAAGTATAAAAGAATAGTAATCATCATTTTTATGTACGGGCAAACTTATGAGTTTATAAGTGTCAAATTTTTCATTAAATACTAATGGAATCAATATAACAAAAATCAATTTGTTATTATATACAATTGCATTAATTTTTAGCACAGTTTCTAACTTGTGCATTTCGTTTAATTGTAATTCGATAGGGAATTTAGTATTAGTCGGTAAATGAGGTATAATTTTCTCTAATTCTTCGAGTAAAACTCTTGGAGATATTATTCCTGGGTGCAACAATCCTGTTTTAGCAAAAAGAACTGCATTTATTACACTTGAGAATTCTTTATCTACTTCATTAATTAATAAAATTAGTAACGACAAGTGTTCTTCCATGCTTTGTTGTTGTTCGATAGCAAAAACTGCTTCGTTAGTTGTTTTAGTGAAATTGTCTAATTTCTTAATGTTACTATTAAAAATTGCTAAATTCTTTTCATAATTAGTGAAAATTAAAATTTATTATAGTACTTTGAACAACTTGTGTCTGTTGTTTTAGTATCTTTAAAAACTCAGTTTTATCCTTTTGTATGGATTCAATTGCATCTTCATAATATTGTGCATCATCAGCATCTAAAGTACCAAAAACGGTTTTAAAAACTGCTCCTATTCCATTGAACCAACCACGTTTTTGTCTTTGGTGACCAATAAGGTCTTTTAAGGCTTTCTCTCTATGTTTTAGAGACGGTATTAATTTTTCTATAAGTTTCATAGAAGATTTGCAAACTGAAAAATTCTTAAAAAACTTTTCTTTACATAAATGACTTGTTTGTACGTATACATTTTCAATCATACCGATTTTGTTATCAAAATCGCTGATATCAATTTTTGTCACTAGTCTCCAATTACTTTCATAATATAAACTTTTACCGATAGAATCGAAGAAGATCCCGGCATTAGCCTTTGTTAAGGGATATATCTCGACGTCACTATTGGCATTTCTACCTTCAGAGACAGTTGTATAATACAGTATGATGAGCAGCGCCCGAATCATTCTGTAACGATTTAATATGCTAATTTGAGTTTATTGTTATGGACCACTTTAATTTTGTTTTTAACTTTAATGGTTGTGTTACATCTTGAATTAATTTTTACGACTTCATAAGGTCCCTCATAATTAGGACTTAATTTCTTACTTTTACCTTTAATTTTAGAATCTTTTTGCAAATATACCCTGTCCCCTACGTTAAAGCTAACTTCCTTAGTTACTTTATCATAATATTGTTTATTTTTATTTTTAGATTTTAAAATATTCTCTTTAGCTATTTCATGACTTTTTTGAAGTTTCATTTTTAATTCATCAACATAATCGTCGTAAGTGTATTTAAATTCCGGTTTGCATGTTAAACTGGATGGAAGATTAGGTTTACAACCGAATATAAGCTCAAAAGGCATAAAGTTTGTTGAAGTATGAATAGATGTATTATATGAAAACATGGCAAAATCTATCCAATTATCCCAGTCTGTCTGTTTATCATTAATATAATGTTTTAAGTAATCTGCTAAAGTTAGATGAGATCTTTCTAATGCTCCATTACTTTGTGGATGATATGCAGAACATTGTAATTATTTAATTTTAAAGAGTTTGGCAACATTTTTTAAAAGAGACGAGGTAAAATCCGGACCTTGATCTGTTAAAATAGACGTTGGTATTCCGAATTTACAGATAAATTGAGATACAAATACTTTTGCAATTGTAAGAGCCTCATGATTTGGAATAACATAGGCTTGTGAGAATTTGGTAAGGTCATCTTGCAAGGTCAATATAAATTTATTTCCATTTTCAGAAAGTGGCAAAGGACCTACGATATCTAATGCAACTCTTTCGAAAGGATAAGAAGACGTAGTTGTTAGTTCCATTGGAATTTTATTTTTCTTTCTTACTAGTTTATTTTTCTGACATGATACACAAGATTTAATAAATTTCTTTATATCCCTTTTCATGTTGGGCCATTTGTATAATTCTTTTATTCTTTTGTAGGTTTTATGGAAACCAGAGTGCCCTCCGACTGGATTAGAATGATTTTCTTCGAGAATTTTAGGAATTTCATCAATATTTGGGTTAAGTTTTAGATTAAGATAAATTATTATTTTAATTTTTGTATTTCTAAATATGTATCTTAACATACATCTTATTTTTGGCCAATTCACTTTATCATATTTGTCTTCAAATTTTGGGATTTTTAACTCACACTCTCCCCCTTTATTTTGGAGTAAGTGATCCTTCACTTTTATGAGACATTTAAATAAATCTTCATAATTAATTTTGTCCCAGTATTGCTGTTTAGTGCACATGTAGTATATGTAACTGCTGTTTTCTTGTTTTATAATTATGTCGTTAATATCTAAATTTTTTGGTTTTATTTCCTTTAAATGATTAAATTTAGTTACTAATTCTTTTTGATAGGTTTCAGTATATTCTAAATCACATGGTATTGGAATGCAAATATTACCATTAAGAGAGTTTGTTAAACTGTCATTAGTTTCTTCTATGTTATTATTTAAGATGATCTTTTTGTTAGTCATTTAAAAATTTTGAGTATGTTTCTGTAACAGGATTAATATTATTTATTCTGCTTAGAGCATCGGCAGCGTTATTTAATCTACCTTCTTTATAGATTATTTCAAAATCAAAATCTTCTAATAAAAGTCTCCATCGAACCAGACGTGAGCATGGATCTTTGGCATTAAAAAGCCAAGTTAATGGTCTGTGATCGGTGTAGATTTTAAATTTTCTACCATAAAGATAAGGTCGAAAGTGTTTAACACTCCACACAATTGCTAGAAGTTCTCTATCTGTTGTTGAGTAATTCGATTCGGCGTGATTCAGAGTTCTACTAGCGTAAGCAACCGGTAAGTCATTAGGTGGATGACCTTGAGATAAAACAGAACCGATAGCATATCCACTAGCATCGGTAGTTAAAACAAATTCTTGAGTAAAATCAGGATATTGTAGAATTGGTTTAGACATTAAGGAATTTTTTAATTTCTCGAAAGATTCTTGTTGACTACTAGTCCATTTAAATTCTACATCTTTCTTTAATAACATCGTAAGTGGTCTAGCAATTTGTGCAAAATCCTTAATAAATCTTCTATAATATCCAACAAACCCAAGGAAACCTTTAATCTCCCTTTGGTTTTTCGGCATTGGGTAATTATTAATTACTTCAACTTTCTTGGGATCTGGTTTGATTCCTTCATTAGTTATTAAGTGTCCTAAATACAAAACTTGTTTATGCATAAACTCGCATTTATCAAGTTGAATTTTGAGGTTAAATTTGTCTAGTCTTTCAAAAACTTCAATTAATCTTTCGTTATGTTGTTTTAATGAATCAGCATGAATAATTATATCATCTAGATAGACAAAACATCTATAATTTTGAATACCTGCTAAGACACTGTTCATTAGTCTTTGAAAGGTTGCGGGTGCATTTTTCAACCCGAATGGCATCCTAAGATACTCATAATGACCTGAAGGTACTGAAAAAGCGGTTTTAGGTGCATCTTCTGGGGCCATCTTAATTTGGTGGAAACCAGAAGTTAAATCTAGTGTGGTAAAATATTTCGAATGTCCTAACTGTTCAAGAATATCAGTAATGTTGGGTAGAGGATAACTATCACCAACAGTAACTTCGTTAAGCTTTCTGTAATCAATAACTAATCGCCATTTCTTTTCGCCTGAGGCGTCTATTTTCTTTGGAACCACCCAAACTGGTGAATTCCAAGGAGATGTTGACGGCTCTATAATTTTCTGCTGTAACATTTTATTAATTTGTTTTTCGACTTCCTCCTTGTGTATTTGAGGATAACGGTAAGTTTTTACATTTATTGGTGGACAATTTTCCTTAGTAGGAATATAATGATAAAGAGCATCACAACTGCTTAAATTATCTCCTTCTAAATAAAATATATGATTAAAATCTATGCAAATTTTTGCTAAAGATTCCTTTTCTTCAATATTTAAATGTGAAGTACGTAATTTGGACTTTATTATCTTGATTCGATTTGAATCGTAATTTTCCTTGGTGACCGTATGTATGGTACAAGTATTTAATTTATTTTTAAAACTCGTCTAATTTTTCGATTTCAAAGTCGATATTATTTAAATGAACTTCCTTATCATTATTGTTTAAGATGGAAGTTATTATTTTACCATTCGATACCTTGACAAGGCTATCCGCAATGAATACGCCACTTTTTATCTCCTTTTTGTTAATAATTCCTACATCGGAATCAAAATTTTTTACATGAAAAATAATAATTTGTTCACAACGTGGCTTTAGCAAAATGTTTTCATTAAGGACACTAGGTTTTGAACCTGTGGAACTTGTACAATTTTCAACAGAATCCCTGGTGGGAATTTTAATATGGTTTAAATATTTAGAATCCTCAACGGGAGTTATAGAATCCTCAACGGGAATTTTACAAAATAATTCTTTAATGGAAATATCATTAAAGTTTTTAATAAAATTATTCTCATTAGAAGAATTTTTGGACACGAGTGTCTCTGGCACGGGTGCTTTCAATGCGGGTGTTTTTGGGAAAAGTGATGTTTTAACCACTTCTTTGTATTGGACATCCCTACACTGAGTTTGAGTGGCCCCGAAGGCCGAATTATTCCTTTCGGGAGGTTCATTTGACGTTTCAATGTGTACTAAGGGTATAACATGACCATCAAATAGCAAAAGATTTCTTTCAAAGTCGATGGTAGCATTGAAACTTTTTAAAATGTCATTGCCTATTATACCATCGAAATTAATAGGGAAATCTTTTCTAACTACATGCATTAAAGTATTATAAGATTTGTCATGTAGTTCTATATCCAAGTAGGAATAACCAAGCGTTCTAGTGTGCGTTTCAACATTATCGATTCCTTTTAAAAAAAGAGTATGATCGATGTGTACAGGAGTTTCATATTTTAGTTTATCTACTTTTATCAAAGAAATATTAGCACCTGTATCGACCAAGAGGTTAATCGGCTTATTAGCTTGGCGTAATTTTAAAGTAATGAATGTAGTAACTGCGTTAATATTTAAAGCATAGACCCGGCTGTTATTAAATTGATTTTTCCCCCAGACCCAGCCGGTTGTTGAGGGTTTTCGGAGTTTAAATTACCTCTACCCGGCTGTTGTTTACTGGAAGGATATTTCTTATTAAAATTATTTGGAAATGACTTTTTATAATTATTATGGTCTTCTTTTGTGTGTATTTTATAAGAATTTTTATTCTTAAGCTTATAGCAACTTTCAATTGAATGGTTGTTCTTTTTGCAATATCTACAAAACATATTAGTGTGAAATATTTGACTACTATTATTGCTATTATTTTGGAATTTAGCGGTTTCGATTTTACTTTTTAATTGTTGTTCTTCTGTAAGAGCGATACCTATAGCGGATTCAAGGGAATCTGGCCGTTGTGATTTAACTAAAATTGTCAGTTCCTTATTCAACCCATTAATAAATACACTCAAAGCTTCATTTTTTATTAGATTTGCACAGGCTTCCCTGCTTATTTTGTCTAATCTAATATCTAAGGCATTAATGACTTTAATATAACACGATTCAACTCTGTTCGCGAAAGACATTACAGATTCCTTATGTAATTGACGACAAGAATTTAGTTCTAATTGCCATTGTCCTAGCGTTCTTCTTTCTGAGTACGCGTCGAGCAGATGTTGTTTTAGAGATTCCCAGTTTAGGAATTCCCTGTTTCTGACTATAGCTCTGGCTTTATCCGTAATGCGTGTTTCGATGATTGCAAACAGTGTATCTTTAAGTTCCGGTTTGACAAGTTTCATAGCCTTGTCGCTGTTATCAATAAATTCGAAAAGCTTACTCTTTTGTCCATCGAATTTAATTAGCATTCTCTCAGCTATCTCGAGAGAGATTGACATTTTTGTTGAGTTAGTTTTATCTTCAAATTTAATGTTTTCCTTTAAGTTTTTAATGTCAGGATACATATATAAATTGTATAGAGCTTACTTGTCCTTCTTGCGGCGATGCTGACACTTTTCCTTCCCAAGACGTCTCCAAAATGGCCCGCTGGTGGCTGGTGACGACCCGAAGAACTTTGAATTGTAGGTTCTGGACTCGTTGACCCTGTAGTTGGTCGTAGAAACGAATCCTACCGCGACTGCGCCAGAAATGTGATGTGCCTCCACCAGTAGAAGTAAAATCACAAGTTACTTTACACAATTTTATTTATAATAATGTATCTTACAATGTTACATGTTGAATGTGAAATATTAAGTGACGAATATTAGACTTCCGTGTCCTTATATACATACAGAATATGATTAGGAAAATATGCAATTAAATATCATTAGGGAAATATGCAATTTGTGTCATTATAATACAACTTTCAGTTTAGAGACAATTAACAACATACTTTAGTGGTTTCACTTCAATTATGTAATGAATGTCAATTAATAATGATCAATTAATAATGGCCTTTAGGAATGTTACTTGATGAGTAATGTGCCAGGTACATTACAACGCGTTAGCAACAATTTTTATACAGCAGACACCGAAGTCAAAATTAGAAATTGATTGGATACGCTTAATAATGTACTCACATCATATAACAAAAGACGATCTAGTGGCCTTCCCGTACTTCTTATTCCTTCGTTGAATTAATTTCTGGCTTGCGATATATGTACCTATAAAAGGCTACAATTTCATTTGTACCATGACAAAAGGTTGTTTACGAAAATTACAAAGGAGGTATTTCTGGATTAATGTTTGGCGTTGGGACAGATACGAAAAAATACGGCTGATATTGTATTTGTATTGTTTGTCGTAGTATGTAATAATACCCTAGCCTATAGCACAGATTATATCCTAAATTCTCATGAAAGAAATTTTCCACATCACATCACAGTGTGTTTATCCATTTATTAGTCCTACTATGATAAATAATTCCATAGCACACCATCAACCAACATCTCACACTATATATAGTATTTTATAATAAGTGATAGAAACAAATACTAAAACAAACTGCGTGTTGAAATAAGTAAAATGGATTTAAACTAAGTCCGTACTAATTCACACTAACTAGGCCGTCTTATGGCGGATTAAGGCCCTTTGCGGGTATTAACTATCGGGCCCGGCGTTTATTTCTGTCCGATCATTTGGTTACGCAATTAGTCGGGGAAAATACTTTACTCGTAAGGGTATCATAATATATTAGAATAATAATAATAAATACTCTTTATTGCATACAATTGGTTATTACATGTGCACAAATAATAAATGATAGAATACAATAGGCAACCTTATCGCTAAGGCGATCTCTTCCAGACAACCCAAATTCCAGCCATCTGCATTCCAGGCAGAATCCAAATAAGTATTTGATAGATTTTAAATAAATAAATAATTGTTCTCATTAAAAACTTAAAACTAATCATGACAATGCTTTGTTTGTTTTGTATATAGGTAACAGAGATACAGTTTTTTTCAATTTCACGTAAAGTTTAGTTTTGACAAACTAGCAACTTCTGTAAGTGGATTACTCTGTTCTATTGTTTGGACAGATTTTTTACTGGAGTATTGGATTTTCTTACTGGAGAACCTCGACCAATACCAAGTACCTACAGGACATACTCAAAAATTTAACGCACGTCAGTAACTTTGACCACCTGCAAAACAAAATATTTCCCACAAAAAGTACTAATTGAACAGGCCCGTGTGTGTTGTGCTGAATTCAATGTTTGAAAACCGCAGTCTTCCGCTGTCGGCAGTTTTAATTTAAAATTCTGGATTAATATTCCTTTGTCGCGCTGTTTGAACGCTGAATCTCCAGCAAAAACTTGAGTACGTACACGAGCTCCAAAAATAACTTTCACATGGTCCCAAAGACCCGCATTGTCTTCCACATTAGGTAAAAGGAATGAGACCTCACCCCCTTCACCTCTCGTCCTCCTCCCCCCTCGTCGTGGCCTCTGTTGTTACATCGAACCGCCTCATCTCGCGAACTCACGCGTCCCGGGTTCCGGTAAACAAGTGTTATGGAAGACATTTATATCAAGTAGGAGCATAAAACAACATAAAACTATAATAAAATAGACTAACCTTGTTAAATATGTTCTAACAATAATTTTTTCCATGACAATACCCTTTTCCCACAACTTATTTGACTGGAAACAAAACGGTTACCTTAAACATTCTAGGTCAAAGGATTTGAAAGATACATGTAGTTAAATACATATATACAGAGGGTTGGAACATTTACGGATATACTCGTACATACAATGGGTGAGTAATGCAGTACAAAAACGTTACAGCCACAATATACTTATCAAGAAGTAGGAACCTTAAATATTGCATTATGAAATTGAAATACGTGTTAAAAATAAACCTAGAAAGTTATTGGCACAAATACAGCAAGAAAGATATAATTCATATATTTTTGAAATGAGCAATCTATCTGTATATAAAAAAAATGGATGTCGGTATATCTGTCTGAGATTTATTAATCTCAGACAGATATACCAACATCCATTTTTTTTATTTCCATTTTGATCGGTCAAACGGTGTCAAAGTCTATTACTTTTACACCGTTTGACCGATCACCATCAAAGTTGGCACATATATGTATTTTTTCATCGATAAAGTTTCTATGCTATCCACTTTGTTGTAACTTGCCACTAAATGGCGCTGCAGCACATCAACTTCTATACCGTTCAACCCATCGCCATGAGAATTGGTATACATAGGTATTTGAGCACGGAGAATATTTTCGAGCTATCGACTTTGTTGTAACTCACCACTAGATGGTGCTGCAGCACATTAACTTCTATGGCAGGACAACGTCTGCCGGGTTTTGCTAGTATTTTTGTAAAATATTGTAGTAATTTGGACCAAACTCAGGGACGCACATCCTACATATGAATACTTATGCTCGAGGCTCATCGATGGATGTTGCAAGTCACTAACAAAACATTCATTTACGTAAAATTTATAAAGATTTAACTATAATCATTCGAATGCCATTGCATTTAGGCATTATAACTTTTTAAACGTTCGCGTTTTGTACACATTTTATATTGTAAATCGGGTCGGAACGCGTATAATAAAGTTATTTGTTTACCTTTTATTCCTACTCGACGTTTCGGCGCGGGTTACACCAGCGGTGATCACGAGTTGACTAGCATTAGCATTTAGGTATTTCCTGGAAGTGAATTTCTTCTTTCCACTATATCGCTCTATCAATATCAATACCATCTGTTTAGACATGATTGTTTAACAAATCACGAGATATACAAGTGCGTGCGACGCATATTATTTTCTTGTAACATGTAATCACGGTCCATTGTTCTATTATCGTTGTTATGGCAGTACTGATGATATGCAGCGATTCCGTCCGTTCCCAAGAGACAGTTACGGTCCGATACACTTTATGTTCTTCGTGTGAACACAAATAAATTTACTATTATATAAAAGGTTCATGGACAAATATAAATAAAGACCATTATGATCTATATTAAACAGAATAGTCTAATATTTCTTCAATCTCCCTTGAATCTTGCAGGAATTACGGAATGCCTAATCATATTGTCCGGTTGCCGCCTAGACCGGCGAGAGAACTGCATGCATTGTGACAGTTTCTGGAGAGGCGCGCATAACACGATTAAGATCAAGATCTGTTAGATCGAGACCGTATTTTTTTTTAAAGAACTCATAAATTTCAGCTTCTGTACCTACACTTGGTCTAAAACGGTTTAGAAACATCTCAAGACCTAAGAAACATTTATATACCTAACCTTTATTGTTCCTTAAATGAGGCTTTACGGGGCTCTATTCGGCTTATTAGGGGAGCGGCACAGCCCTCAAAAAATACATTATAGTGACCACTTCCATCCTAGTGGCTAATTTTGACATTTTCGAAATGTCAAAATTAAACTAGTGGCTAATATTTTCGAAGTCGCTGAATCTGAAGTTATTTATTACTTTAAAGTGTGGCAACATTGCAAAAAATGGCTTTTAAACTTTAAATAATATTTAACTTTTAAATAAAATGTTTAACTCACCATATCTGAGGCAATTATCAATTTTTATGGCTTCATCTTCAAAACTTTCTTGAAGAAACAAGACCAGACTAATGAAAAATTGATAATTGCCTGAGATATAGCGAGTTAAACATAAAAATTATCTTGTTTTATTTTTCCCATTTATGACTTAAAAGCCATTTTTTGCAATGTTGCTATACTTTTAAGTAATAAATAACTTCAGATTCGGACTCAGCGACCTCGAAAACATTAAAATACGTCAAAATTAGCCACTAGGACGGAAGTCATCGATTTCGATTTTTAAGCGACTTTTCGGGGCTGTGCCGCTCACGTACCTATGTACATATCAGTGGCACTTTAATGCCGACTGTAAGCGGAATGTGCGTAGGCAGGTTAAACTATGCATAGAAAACTTGAATGTCAGATAGCGTCCAGTTGATTCTTTGCTCACGGTTATTTATCAGTTCCCCGGCATAATTCTGTATTAAATTTCCGCATATTACCTGAGTGTATAGTGCTCAAGGTGCTGAACAACCACCGCCCTGCGACCAGGTGGGCTGACGATTTAAAGTCGGCGGTAGAGGCTGGATGAAAGGAGTAGAAAACCGCCAGTGGTGGCGGTCCTTGCGAGAGGCCTCTATCCAGCAGTGGAGAGGCGCAGGCTGATGGTATGGTATGGTGCTCAAGCTGCTAAACAAATTGCCCCCATCTTCATATTGAATTTACAACTTCACGCTATCTCTCTTTAGAAACAGTGTTATTACAAATTTATTATATACTTCTCACATCTTAACACTAATGCCGCAAATTAAAACCAATAATAGTCCTTAAAAATGTACTTTTAAAGACCGATTATTATAAACCAATAACTTATTTCAAAACCACTAAGTACATACTGCCAATGGTCAATGTCCTACCTACACTATTTTAGCTACACAACTTCTTGTCAACACAATTATATAGACTCGTTTCAAGTCAAATAAGAAGTGTGAAACGCGCATAACTTAACAAGGGCTTCTCACGGTACTTACAACAAACAATGACAATATACTCGTACTTACATACGGGAAAAACTAAAACTTGTTATCTATACTTCCTGTATACTAACTATACTTCATCATTCCTGCTTTCTCCACTTGCACCTATCATGATGGAAGTTGTTTGATAAAAAATTATAGACCCCATGGACACACGATTAATTTAAATGTCGATGCAATAAGTAGAACGACATATTGTATTTATTAAATTAAATGTAATTATAAACCTGCGAACCTTGTCTGAAGGTTTAAATTGTATGGCGTCTGTTTCGTATTTGCGTCAAATTTGTAACTTATAATATTGGGGCTGTATCGACGCAAAAAAATATATTTGCCTTTGTAGGATCACATGAATTCATTTCTAATAGACGGATCGATACACGTGCCAGTAATTTATAATAGAATCATTAGCTAATTTTAATGTTACTGACGTAAAATCACACTGAATTCAATTTCACCAATCGGGCTCAATTTTATTATGTTTATTATGTTCCCGTTCTTTATTATCAGCTACTTTATTATGTTCCCGTTCGCGTAAACACTATACAAATATTTTAGAACATTTACGAGAAAATATAAAGTAAATATCAAATAATATAAGTATTATCATTCGCTCTCAACTCAAGTTATCCGTTGTTTCGCTTGTTCCGTTGTTGTTTATAAAGTTATCTGTTGTACGTACACCCACTCGTTTCGCTCCACTAGACAGGTTTCACAAAATTCTTTTTAATCCTAGATATTGTCGCTAACACTCCCGTCCGCCCACGCTGTTCGTGCTAACTTTTTATTTACTTGAAAAATAAAATGGGTTTTCGTAACGATTGGCATTTTCATAGTAGAGTTCACAGAAACATATTTAAATCAGTACAATCTGACAATTTATCTGACAATCAAAATAAAAGGGGGATCGTGTACATTGTCGAACTTGGAAGATGTCTATGAACTGCCCTCCAAAGAAGGCTCCAAGTGCATTTAGATGATATTAAAAAAAAGCAAAAAAAAAAAAAAAAAAAAAAAAGTAAAATGTTCATTCATTTAAAATTAAGCTAGAAACTTGCGAGTTTTGGATAAAACAAAAAGAATAACCATTGTTTATTCTCCATGTTTATTTTAAATCTCTATGTTTATGCTTTCGTTAAAAATGTTCATTACTAATTCATTTTCTTGTTACGAGGGCAGACAGTGAAGAGATACAAAATCTATTTATTTACACTTGCTACAGCAATCTTTATATCCTTTAGATACAAATCAATCTATTGTTTGGTTCTATCCCGTCCTAAGTCCCATCTTTTTTCTTACAAAGTAAACTGAGTAATTTATTGTGATCACACACAGTTTGAATCGACCCATTTAAATCCGGAGGGAAAGGTGGTCCTTAGGTCACAAGTACGAAGTTACTAAGGATAGGTCGCG
This sequence comes from Sesia bembeciformis, assembly GCA_943735995.1. NCBI lineage: Eukaryota > Metazoa > Arthropoda > Insecta > Lepidoptera > Sesiidae > Sesia > Sesia bembeciformis. The sequence continues at coordinate 5,745,740 of OX031042.1, forward strand.
GGCGACAGCGCCAGGCGCCACCCACCGCCTACGCAGGATTTAAACTGGCAAGTTATAAGCGGCAGCGTTTATTATTTATTAAATAACGATAATAAGCAGATATATTGATTAATGTTATTTTTTTTTAATTTATAACACCAATACGCGTTGGAAGGAAAATTGCATAGTTCTAAATAATGTGTCATGCAAGACACATTATTTATCTCTTGTTTATTTTGCAAGTGGAATGGAATTTAATTTAAAAAATATTATCAAACAAGAATTAAACCAAAATTATTCAAGTTAATTTATGATTATTTTCATCTTCGCCTATCTTCAAGCTAAAAATTAATAAACATGTAGATATTTTTATATCGCTCGTTTTCCAACCGACTTCTCTCACTTCGTTTGTGTGTTATATAGAGACAAATGTGTCGTACTTGACGTAAATCAATGAAATAAGTGCCTGCCTAACACTCGAGGTGTCTAAATAATCCACATAATATTCTCGTCTGCGATCTGCGAAAAGAAATATGAATAAACACAAACTAAACGTCCTATGTATGTTTGTGTTCAACTTATAGCCTACATTCAATACTTTGTACATATCGACCTACCCAAATCTATTTCACTTTATCCCTTATTTGTGCTAGTAAACCTTTAAAATATATAACGTATGTAGAGCACATATATTTTTTTATAGGAATAAGGCGCCAGACGAGCTTACAGTTCATCTGGTGGTAAGTAGATACCATCCTTCAAAGACATAATGCACATAAATTAAAACCCACTCTTTCATCAAGGACTTTTTAATATGAGCGTTGTCACCGCTTCATATTTGACACTTGCGCCATCACAACCTCCCCTGGGAATCCGCTTTCGAACGTCGTACACAGTGTCTGGAACGGTCTATCGAATTAAATGATTATACGCGCTAAAGGGGAGACCATCTACATTTGTGTTTACAAATTTTAATAATAAAAGGAAATGAAATAAAACACTTAAAATTTTAAAATAATAATCCAGTTTCGTTATTTTGAGACTGAAACATAAATAATAACTGAGACATTTTGAATCTCTGTGAAACAAATCCTAGTATCAGCAGAAACACCTTTTATACAAGTCTTTTACGTAAAAGATTTTCGCTCGATTGATAAGACGATTGATTCCGATACGTCAACTTACAATGGGTAAATCGTGTTCGACTCTGAATCGTTCAAAAACTACTCATTATAATCAAAGCTTATATGTATAGGAAATGGCGATTCTATTCTATATGCTATCGGGTAAAAAATGCTTTGCAAAAATTTCTTAATAAACTCCGAGCCAACATCACATCAAAAAAGTTAAACGGACCATCCAAAACATCAAAAATTTAAACTCATTATTAACTTCGGTAGTGGCGGTCATCTCTCAAATATCCAAAAAGTTGGCGCACAAGAGGCTTGTTTATGTGTTTGGATGGCTCCTATTTAAATTACTGTCAAGTTAATGACTAATTATTGCCACGACCATGTTGACTGGCCATCCCTCTGATTATGAAACTAAGAATGTTATGGTTAAAGGTAACACGAATAATTATATATAAATTAACACAGTAAAAGGTGTGCCCACGATCTCTTTGTCTGCTTCTGAACGATGTATTTGTGTTTACTGTAATGTACATTATTCCGTAATTATACGCTCTGTTACGAGTATATGCTAAGACATTACAGACACGTTGTATTTACCGTATATGTATATAGTCCGGAAGACATAGACATTCCAAGAGTCAGGTAATGACTTTGACTTTGAATATAAGCCAGAATTCCATTCCACTCTACGTACCAGGATTTTTTATATTATAGATATGCTTCGTGATTTTTAAGGTCTACTTCAGTGATACCCGAAGTGGTCTATATCGACCCCCAGGGGTCTACTACGACCTGCAAGGGCTCCATGTCAGCGAAAAAAAAAATTGGGGGTCCATGAGATGTAAATGGGGGTCCACGACAGTGGATCTCATTTATGCGGGTCGTGACTTTAATTTTGGCTTTAATAATCCACATACACAGATAGTACCTATTTACTTACATAATACTTTCTTATAATATAAACACATATATCTATGAATATAAATTATGATAAAACCACTTATAAAGTAAAATTTTTAAAACAAATGTTCATGAAACGTGAAAAATTTAAGTAAATTTAGGTATATTTTCTGATATATGAAACTGTTTAAGAACTATTATAAACTAGCAGTTGCCCGCAGCTCCGCGCGCGTACGTTTTTATTTTCTCTGCGTGTAAGTTTTTATTTTGTAAAAAATATTTTTCCGCGGTAAATTGTAGGCTGTGTCAACTTTTTAGCTGGCTAGACCTCCAACTTTATCTGTGCAAAAGATCACGGAGATTTGTTGCTTAGTTTTTAGGTGAAAATGTAACAAACAGACCGACGAAACACAACGGTTTTGACGTGAAGTCGCGAAGTGAGTAGCACTATACCAGCTGTCAAAAACACGTTTGAAGTGTTTTTTCAATATTGCAATGATTCAATATTTCAATGAAATAATTCAATATGTCAAAAAATTCAATATTAGGTAAGCTATGTGGTCTAAGTCAAAAAATGTTTGGGGACCTCTGGTCTACTTAATACTAATCAATAATACAAATTAAAAACTGGTCTTAATTTCCGGAACAATTTTAATTTTTTTTTAGGATTTTAAACTTCTTGGTTAATTTGTACTTTTCCTATAGCAACGGTTTCTTAGGTAGTTAACTGGAACAAAATTGTGGCAGTTTACTGAACTAAAATCATGATTAATAGGAAATGTTTCATCAGTCCTACACAACATATAAACTTTGTGTTACTCCCAGTCTTCCCACGTTTGTTCAAACCGATTCTGGTTCCACTACAGTTTTTTATTGGCCTTACATGGACTCTACTATGTCCTGCGCTACGTCAATTAAAAGTAAAAATGTTTTATACGATCTACGACCAACATGCCTTCTCGTTATTGGACTGGATTGACCTTTTTGCGATATTTAATCAGTTCCCAGAAAACTGTAAAAGGCGCCATAGTTGTACGTACTAGTATATTATTAATTTAGTCTAGGCTTTTACACGCTATAACATATTCGTAACAAGATGAATCACTAGTCTGGCTTTATCACTATATTTTTTGATATGACAGTACACGTTTTTTTTATATAGACTAGTGGGCGGACGAGCATGCGGTCCCAAGTGATGGTAAGTGTTACCGCCGCCCATGGACACCTGCAACACCAGGGGGTATGCGGGCGCGTCGCCGACCTTGCAAAATCCTATTCACAGCTCTCTTGAAGAACCCCATATCGTAGCTTAATGGAAAGACCTCTTGAGGCAGTTCATTCCACAGCCTACGGGTTCGCGATATAAAATAATTTTTGGACCGAACAGTGCGCGACACCTCCGTATCGAGGAAATGCGGATGGATCGCACTTCTATGACGGGAGGTGCGGTGTTAGAAACCTGAGGTGGGAATTATATTAAACAGTTCTTCAGAGCATTCCCCATTGTACAGGCGGTAGAACACACAGAGAGACGCAACGTCTCTCCGAATGCTGAGGGGTTCTAAACCGCCCGTGAGAATCTATCTATCTATCTATCTACCTATCTATCTATCTGCATAGATAAAAAATCTATCTACGTAGGTACTGCGGACAGCTTAAATGATGGTAAGTGAATTATCTTCATTATCTCATATCTTTATACGCCACGCCATGCTGTTCGTCTTTATTTAGTTTGAATCGAGTCAAAATCGCCTATGACAACGCAAGAAGCACGTAAGCAAACATTTAAAGCTGAAATGATTCTCACACTCCTAGCTTACTAATACCTATTTGCTACCATCGAGTGCGCTGTTGACAGGTCACAAGCATGCAATAATATTGATAAGTACCAAATGCGAGGGCGCGAAGTGACGTAGTTATCCGCAAGTGACATTTCCGTCCGATAACTTGCCTCCCAGTTGAAAGCGTCCTGCCTCAAGGCTATTATAGTTATTTTTTTTTACAAGGGAACTCTTCAAATGGTATGTTGCCAACTCCTGTTTTGTTTCTATTTTTCTTTCTAACTGTGAATACCACTTTAATGACTTCATTTCTGAATCTGAAATACGTTCATGAGGTTCTGAAATGAAATACCAATGAAACCTATAGAATCAAATCGGATAAGCACAGTTGGTAGTGCCTCAAACTACTGTGTGGTTTTCGGGTTCAATTCCCGGTGGGGCATTCATTTAGTCAAATGCTTGTTCGGGTTTGAGTGGGGTGTTCGTCTGGTCCCATAACACGGAATCCTAGTGGGCCCTTGAGTGAGGCGTATGTAATTTTTTTTTTTAAATCTACCTAATTTAATGTTCGCCAGAGAGAGTGAATAAATAATAATATCTCTACTGCGGCACATAATACGAGTATGTGCCCTAAACCCCGCGGATAGGCATCGCATTTGCAAAACAATGTTTATAATTTGGAGCTTCGTGTTCCCTTTGTGACATCTGAGTGCGACACATGTCGATACCTGTCGCTTTAATCTCCACTTTCCGTTGATGCCTTTTCGACACAAATCTCAACTCCTCTTCATTGTCAATAAGAGAAAGAAAGCCTTTACCCGTATTTAAAAATGTACTGAGATGAATTAATTATTATCTAAATAGTTGCAGTGAAGAAAATTGGTTAGTTACCATTGATTTCATCGATGTATAAATGTAGATATAGATGGATAGATTATATGTGACATATGACTCCAAATGTACTTAAAGTAAATAATATCTAAACGATAAACCTAGCTTAATCGTAGACGATACTCATCTTACATGTTGGTACGAAGGCGAAGGAACGAAGGCGTCGGTGGAAGCACATTTAATGAATAAACCATATAGATCGTATATCGATGTCACGGGGTCACTGCACTGTAATTAAATACTGTGATGGAAGTAGATTAGAACGATTTTATTAGATTCTAAAACTAGGAGTTCTTGAAGTCTCGTAGCGCCTACCCACACGCTAAAGTTGAGATCTTTTTGTGTTGTACAATAATTCACATCGTATGTACTTAGTTCGTCGACTTTTCAACCATTCATAGGAAAATTAATAATGTAATGTGAAAACAAACTGTTCTTAGTTAAACCTACAATATTTTATTGCGTGCCAACACTTAATAAAACAGTTGACAGTCGATCAACATGATAAAATCATATTAGACGGAGTATCGAGGGGTGAGGAGTCGAGATCGATGTAAATTGAGACTCAGTTCATGAAGTGGTAACTATTTTCAACTCTCAATCTATTCTCAAAAAAACGCTTCTTTTTAATTAAACAAACCACACTCAAATTAACAAAACAACCCAATACACTGATAAAGACTGTTTTAGTCGGTACTGCTGGATATTAAACAGATATAACCGTCCATCTTTTATTTTTCCATGTTTTTTCTGTCCCTTGCAACATTTTCCCAGTCTTACCTACTTCAATACTTATGTGTTCATTTATTTATTTTTGTTAACATATCCACAGATTATGTACATATGTCATTAATCGTATCTCTTATAACTGCTGAGCAAGCACTTACACTTACACTAAATTTATCGTACTAAATTACAGTTTGCGCTGACTTAGGTTAAAACAACAAACTGCGCCAAACTCATGAGTGGAACTCGTTGGAATATAATACATAGTACATTCTATGTACAAAGATAACATAATTGTAAACTTTCGATCGAATCTAATATATATTTAGATAGATAGGTAGGTAGATACATAGATAAATTAAAACTTTATTGTACACCAAACACTTTATTGTTGTAAAATGGAAAAATTAAATAAGTTACAGGCGGCCTTATCGCTAAACCGATTTCTTCCAGACAACCTTTAGGCCGTTCAGGAGGAAATTGATAATAAATATATGTATGAATTAGATTTCGACCGACAGCATGATCTACCGTAGTTTTCGAACTCTTGATATGACTGATATACTAAATAAATAATAGTTTCTGTTCAATTTAATTAACAAAATAAAAAAACCTTACGACCGTACCTTCACGAATATCTTTAAAATAGTCCCCCACACCCGATGACTTTGCGACATTACTGCAGCCCTCGGAGGGGAGATATCTCGATTTCTATTGACGTTTAGATGTTATCGGACTGCTATGAAACCATGTTATATATTTACTTAAACGAGGAAAGTGAGAAAAGAATATTATCGATGAAAGAGTTCGACATGGTTTCCGTTACTAGCTCATTCATTTTCGATAACCCTTTCAATGTGGCTCGGCTTGTGTTCGTCTTAGTGTGGCTTAATGACACTAGCTAGGGTAAATTGTAGTAAGAATATTGGGTGTTGCGTGCAGTCCCGGATTATCCATATAGGCAATGTAGGCAACTGCCTATGGGCCCGGCGTCGCCTAGGGGCCCCCGCGGCCCGTGAGAAAAATAAGTCAAAGTAGTTTTAATTTGATGTTTTCGTTTTACAAAGGTTTTAGGTTTATTTTTTTAAAGGACAAGCAATTTTACATTAGTTACTTGTTATAAGCTTATAAGGTACATACTTATTATATTTCTCTAAAATAAAACTCAATGACATAAATTATCTTTTATTATAATCACCATTTGCAAGTTTTGTTTTAATAATTGACATACATTCAGTGCCGAGATATTAAAATTTGGTGTTGGTATAAGGTTTAAATGCTATCTACCTACCTAGAGACCTACCTACCTAAGAGAAGATGGGCCCCGAGACTTGCATTGTCTAGGGGCCTCTACATGACATGCGTAATGATATGAAACGATTATAGCTGTGTGTAACAAAATATGACCATGTCTTTGTAATGACATGAAACGATTATAGCTGTAATCGTTTCATGTCATTACCAAGACACGGTCATACTTTTTTACACACCGCACCCAATATACATTGTTTCTATAATCGTACCCTAGTGTCACTAAGCCACACTAAGCCAAACCAAGATACACTAAGATGAACACAAACCGAGCCACATCCTAAATAAACAACAAATATTTATCCGAATAGGAATCGAACCAGATTAATTTCTCACAACAATATACTACTAGTATACTAGACACTAACCGGGTCGTCATCACTAAGTGACCTGAAGGTATTTTTTTTAATTTTGACCCCTTTGTCATTTGTCTATCCATCATCTATCATTTCACGTCCACTACAAAACACAGTTAGTCGACACAATGTCAACGACCACAGTGTCAGTCAATAAAGCTGTCACTTCGTAAACCATTGAGTATTCGTTAATTACTTGTTATACAAAAGGTACGGCTGTGGAAAATGTCTAAACTTTTGTTTGTACATCAATCAGTTGTTGGTACTATGCAAACGAATTTCGTTGTAAAATTTCCATTTATCGGTGAAATGATAGTGTAGCGGTTATTTCTACTCTACTAGTCGTACAACTCGCAATTTACTGAATACCTGCCTAGAATTCGAGTCTGCATAACCCTAGCCTAACGTCGCTCTTAAATAATATATATGTACAAAAATGAATCTTCCTGTGCTCATAGCATATACTAAATTAATAACTTTAAGAGTTATTTCAGGACTCTGTTTGGATTGGTAACTATTCTAATACTTTAATCTAATCTTACGAATTGATGTTACGGTAATCTAACATTAATTTATATGATTTTTGTTATTGTTATCAGTTTTCTCCTTACCACCCAACGGTTGCTAAGAAGAGATCGCTTTGGCGATAAGGCCGCCTATTGAACTTTTTGTGTTACTTACTTAAATTGTATTTTTGCAACATATATTGGTATGCAATAAAGAGTATCTATCTATGATTATATTCGAAATATTTAAATGCCTGAAGATTTATAAAAACATTATTTTGTTACAGGCAAAATGGAGGAGCGGGAAGGCGATGAGGGCTCCGGCGTGCCCGACATGTGTATGATGCCTCAGATCACCGAGGACGCCATCAACGACAACCTTAAGAGGCGGTACATACACGACCTCGTATACGTATCCTTTATTCAACGTACCATAATGCTAGTTCGCAACTAAAATCACTGCTTCCTTTATAGAAAATATTTTCTCGTGTATCTCACTCAGGTTAGTCGATCTAGAACATTCTGCACTTATATAAGAAATAACATAAAACTTTGTCTTCGGATCTATTTTTACATTTTTATAATGTTTTCCTTAATGCATTATAAACAGACATACACAGGTTCTATTCTAGTTGCTGTGAATCCATACAAGGAACTAGGATGTTACACTACAGTAAGTATTTTATATTTGACACTAAAGTTCTAGTTAAAATTCTAATAATCAAATACCCCTAAATCTAAATTGATCTCTAGACCATAATCTTCTCTGTTCTGCTCTTTAATGTTAGTTCTCGCCCTCGTTTTACATATTCATGTAATTAAATTCTACTTAGATACATCAATGTTCTTAAAAATGTTAATCAAATTTAGCGTGTCTAGAATTTAAAGCCTAAACGGAAACCAATGTTTGATTAATCCACATTGAATTCTTTCAGGAACACATGCAAAAATACAGAGGCAAAGCTTTCGGCTCCCTCCCGCCTCACGTTTTCGCGTTAGCTGAATCCGCTTACAGTTCTCTTAAGGTAAGATAATGCCCATTGAATACGCATGTATTAGCCACAATTTATCTTCCAGTTTCAAGGAATTCAGAGCTTCTTGTATTTTTTTTAGAATGGCGAAAGGAACCAGTCAGTAGTGATATCGGGCGAGAGCGGTGCTGGTAAAACAGAAACGACGAAATTTATATTGCAATATCTATGCGCTGCCGGCGGACAGGCCTCTTGGGCTGAACAGCAAATCCTAGAAGCAAACACTGTTTTGGAAGCTTTCGGTAAGTTATGTCACTTATATTGAGCCGATGTGGAAGCTCTATCTCATAGGTACCGATTTATTATATAAATACATTTATTTTTTCTAGATATTTGTTTACTAGATAACATAAAAGTTGACGTACATATGTAGTTTGAGAGTTTAACGAGAAATTATCACAGTAGCGACTAAGTTTCAAATTCTGTTTTAGACAAACACCTTATCACGTTTACTTCGTGATCATTAAAAGGTCGTCTTCGACCGTTTATTAATCTTATCCAAAGGCATATTTATTTTTGCTTTACAGGTAATGCCAAAACTGTACGTAACGATAATTCGTCGCGCTTCGGTAAATTCGTGGAGGTCCGATTGGACCATCGTGGAGGAATTCGTGGCGCAGTACTCAGGGATTTTCTGCTGGAACGAGCGAGGATTACCGGCCCTTCGCCCCGGGAAACTAACTATCATGTGTTCTACCAGCTTGTCGAAGGGGCTAAGGTAAAATTAATGTAATATTAGCCTCTAGCTACTTTTTCTTTTGCTACTTTTGACCCGTCATTTGATTTTCCACCTTGTCGAAAACTTTCACATTCATGGTTTTCTGGATACTTCGAGAAAAATTCACTAGTTTGCACTTTTCCAGCACAACCCAGAACTGCGGACGGCTTTACGTTTACGTGATGACGTACAGTTCAAATACCTCCGACCTGATGGCCAGGAGGCTCACAAACGTTGGGGAGGGGAGCAAGGAAAATTGGAAGCACTTCAGCTAGCACTGACAGTGCTACAGGTTCCACCACACATGTGTGAAGGGCTATTTAAAGTACTGGCGGCGGTGCTGTGGCTTGGAAATATACAGTTTCAGGTAATATTTTCTTACCTGATTTTAAGTTTTCAGATTTTCTTCAATGTCGTTATAGTTCGTTCGGTCAAAACGCTTCTAAATAAGAAATAGAGAGCAGATCAAATTGGCAAATTGAAAATGAAAAGGTTCGCAATTAATCGCACAGTAAAAGTCGGAACTATACCTACTCATAACGATTCATAAAATTTCGCTCTGGACAACAAAGCAAATTGAAATTGTCGTATGTACGAGTACATGTGTAAAAGACTCTTCTAAAAGTACTGACTAGAATGCACTGAAAGAATTCAAAAATATATCGTCGCGGCGTTGTCCGCCGATATGCCAACATCGGTCATTCTTGGCGGGAGTTGACATCGGTCATGATGCACGAATATTTTATGGGCGACAGTAACCTCTAACCACTGGGCGGCCTGTTTGCTGCCGTGCCGCCTATTTTATTAAAAAAATAGTGTAGTTTAAACTTCAAACCAATTGAACGAATGTAACTATTAATTACTATCCGTTATTTCATTAAACAAAGCAATTCCAACGCTATTTACTAAACTTTGTTTATTTACCTAGTCTCTCTGGAGACTGGAAGTTCATTTCACGGCTTTCAATCAAGCTTTAAGCAGAACTTTGACCGCAATCAAAGTTTAAAGATAAAACTTAGAAATTAGAGATAAACCTTACTTAGTCTATTTATCTCTTTTTGCTAATCAAACTGTGTAATCAGACAATAAAGTGGTAATCAAATTTACTTACCACCCGGAATTTATTAAAAACAACTGATTGAAGTTTTTGTTAAGTAGATGGCTAGATATTCTTTTAGAATTTGATACATTTAATAGCACTCGGGGTTCAAACGGACTCCCTATTATTGTGCTTGCTTCTCATTGCTACTGTCAGATTAATACTTGTAACGTTTAGGTGTATTTTTTTAACCACAGTTCCATAGAAATGTAATTTTTCTTATAACATTTATGGTAATTGAGTCTCCCATACAAAATTCTTTTTTTTTTCAAAAGTTTCCGTGTTAGTCTTATTGACTCTACTAGACTTGTACCGCCATCTAGAGACACTATTAAAAATTAACGTAACGAACACTAGATGGCGCAATCGATAAAGATGAGCTAACTTGCACTGAACCCACGTGCAAGTCAGTCAAGACTGCCTTATTCCCACTAGACTGATTTTTATTTATTCACAGGATGTAGACGGTGAACGCAGTTCCCTCGCATCAGACGACGCAGAAGCGGTTGATGCGGTTGCCAACCTCCTTGGCTTAGCGCCGCCGACCGCGCAACGAGTGTTGGTCGAGCGACAGATCAACGTGCGGGGAAATGTTACTGATATACCACTACGGTTACATGAGGTATGGATGGGTTGTCTATGAACTAGCTGACATCCTTCTAAGGGGTGATTTGAAAACTATACTGCCCTCCTTAAAGGTTAATAGGAAACGGAAAGGAATTTAGGAATAAATGCATTTTGATGACATTCGCGAAAAATGTAAAAAAATTTCTCAATTTTCATTAATTTCAAATCAAGCTACAAATTCGAAGTTTTGGATAAAACAAAAATCATTACCAGTGTTTATTCTCTTTGTTTATTTTTAATTTCCGAATTAATATGAATTATGCTGTCGTTAAAAATAATTCTAATGCCTTTTCTGCTTAGGAGGGCACTATAATTGAACATGAAATATAAGCATTGTTAGGGTTTTGTATGAGCACTTGAAAACTCTTGTACGTTTACAAAGATACATATTTTCAAAAAATTTAATTATTTTAATCAAATTATATTCAAATTAAAAAATTCAGTTAATGATCCTAAAACACACCTTAAAAGGTTTTCCGCTAATTTGTGAAGATCTTTCTTAGTTTTTTCATAAAACTTTTGTTTTACAAATTTCCCTAAGGCAGAATGCGATAGTGCTATATGGATTGACCTCAGACCAATCCTATGATCCATTTGATTGCCTCTAACACTGCCAGTCACGACTCTTATCAATCTGTTACAAACCAATAAAGTAACGCACTTACAGGATAGATAGAATTTAGAGCTTTCGCTCTTATGTAATTCTGGTAATGGCGTTTACTACCCTCCAACTAAAAATATTAATTTTCTAACGACCATTCAAACTAAAAAATCAATTAATAATAATCAACTAGTAATAGAATATATTACTAGTTATCATATAAGATTTGTAGCAAGTTATTGCGGTTGCTTGAATAGTCTTATTCATTTATTTATTTTTTATGACATGCTTTGTAGGAGGTGTCTACACATTTCTGTTCTCTTAACTACTACGCAACTGGCCTCATCACCCCTCTCTCACAGAAGACTAGGCGGACGGAGCTAACCTTAGTTTAATTAGTCCTGCAGAGAGGCCTGCTATAACATACGGGCTGGGCCAAAACTGAAGATCCGAATACCACCGACTTGAGAAAGAAATTTAACGCTGCCTCGAGGTGCAGTAAGAGGATCACTGTCAGAGCGAGGAATGAGCACATCCGCAGAATTGGCGATCGACTAGCAAGGTATCCTTCTGGAAGCCGAGCTATCTGGTCACTCGCCAAGGCTTGAGAGTAGAGGCAAGGCTCTAGCTGTGAGCCTAGAGTCTAGGCCCCTAGGCCCTAGACATTGCGAAAGCTTTTGACCGGGTATGGCACAAATCGCTGCTTTCCAAGCTATCATCTTTCGGGATACCCGAGGGATTATGCGAATGGGTTGCGTGTCTCCTGACTGGACGGAGCATCAGTGTCGTTATCGAAGGTAGCTGCGCCGACACCATGTCTATTAATGCTGGCGTCCCGCAAGGCTCCGTGCTATCTCCAACTCTGTTGCTTCTGCATATCAACGATCTGTTGCAAATTAGTGACATATATTGCTATGCAGATGACAGCACTGGAGACGCCTTGTACAGGGGCCGCACCGACATCCCTCGGGTCGAAGTGGAAGAGAATCGCGTCAGGCTTGTGTCTGGAATCTTTAGAAATCAGAACGTTTTACATCTAGTCTCGATTTGGGGTTCTCTAAACCTAGTGGATTTCAACCCCAATAAGACGCAAGTCTGTGCATTCGTCGCTAAAAAAGCCCCCTTTGTCGTAGCACCTCGCTTTCAACTTCCTTGGTGTCGACATTTCTAGCAAAGTTGAATTTAGATCTTTTAGAATTAGAATTTCATTTTAGGTCATCTGGAAAATAAAGTCAAAATGGCCTCCAAAAAGCTCGGTGTGCTGAACAGAGCGAAACGGTACTTCACCCCTGGGTGACTCCTAATGCTCTACAAAGCTCAGCTTAGGCCCCATATGGAGTACTGCTCACATCTCTGGGCCGGCGGACCGAAATATCAATTGGACCCATGCCGTCATCTTCCTATAAAAAAAAGTTAAATTGTATTTCTGCCTTGTTCCAGTTACCATTAATTTTTTTTTTCCAGGCCCGTGAAAATCGTCACGCAATGGCGCGAGCATTATACGCTCGCACATTCGCGTGGCTGATCCGCCACGTCAACAGCTGCTCGGCCACCGGCAAGGAAGCGCCCAGGGCGCTCGGTGTGTTAGATATATTTGGTTTTGAGAATTTTGCGTCCAATTCCTTGGAACAGCTGTGCATTAACTATGCAAACGAGAAACTGCACATGTTCTTCAATAACTACGTGTTCGCGCTTGAACAGGAAATTGTAAGTTAAAATCTTTTAACTGCATTACTCATATAACTGTTCAGTGAATATAAAAAAACATACAAAAGGTTCAACTTAATATTTATCACTGAAATAACAGAGTGCAGTCAAGGATAAATGTTCAAGTAGAGTAATTTGAATATACTCGTAAATTGAAGTGCCCATTACAAATCTGCATATTTTCTTCATACAATAGTCCCATGAGTGACAGAACACAAATTGTTTAGTCCATTATCATTCTGTATTGACACTTAAGAATAAGGGCCTTTCTCACCACCTCCTGCTACTTTATCAGAAGGATTTTTGTTTACTCCTGATACTTTATCTCCTGATAAAGTAACTGTCAACAATCTGATAGATAAATGTCTGAGCACCAAATGACTGTATTAAAAGTATAATTGACTTTCTGATACCCCCTGATACTTTATCAGAGTGGTTTTGGGAAAGGCCCTAAACCTTGACCTAACCTATATTTGTTGTGTTAACATCGAAATCTTATTATACTCAGTAATAATATTTTTATTAGAAATACTGAATCTAGTGTTTTTATCAATAAATGTGCCTTAAAAATTTAAAACTTTAAATAGTACATGTACTTTTAAACTTATTTTCAGTATCGTCAAGAGGGGATAGTGTACAATCAGATTCAGTTCACGGATAATGCCTCTTGTCTCGAACTATTGGAAAAACCTCCGAGAAGTTTGCTCAAACTTCTTAGTGAACAGTGTCATATGCCAAAAGTAAGTTATACTGTTACTTTGTGTTCATTAGAATTTTCCGTGCTCAATATATACTGTAATATTTTTTATACAAACAACTACAGTAGAGACAGAAATTACAGTATTAAAGTGTGGGCCAATCGAGCGTTTGCACAAACTCCGTACAATAAAGCACTCCAAACAAACTCGTTTGAAACTCGCTCAGTTGGTCAATGCTTTAAATGCTTGCATCTGCAAGCTGGTCTACAATCTTGTAGACCAGTATAACTTCAACTTTATTTTCGAACTATAAGGGTTCTTTTTCCTTTGAAGAATTTTATTATAACGAAATTTTCAGGGCTCTGACGGTGCCTACCTGACAAACATTCAAGGAGAGTTTGGAGAACATCAAAGCTTCGTCAAAGGTTCCCGACGGAAATGGGAGGAGGAATTCGGGGTGCAACACTACGCAGGAGCAGTGACGTACAGCGTGCAAGGCTTTGTCGATAAAAACAGGGATACGCAGCAGGACGCATTTATCGACCATCTGAGTAGATCGGCAAATCCTTTTGTGAGGGAGTTAGCTGATTATGTACAGGATTTAGCGCCGCCTGGACAAGTATGTAAAGTGTTACACTATCTTTTGTGATTGTTATAAATACAAGGCCTAATGTACATAGTTATTATAGTAGTATGTATGAAGTTAGATATAGAGGTATACACCTTAAAATAATTTTTGGATTGCTTGGTTTTGGTATAGTTGTGGTGGATATTTTTTTCTAGTTACCTAACTAAACAGGTTCTAGGTAACTTAAAATTCATAATGAAATCCTTGACGGCAATTCTCGAAACATCATTTAATTGTCTGAACTTCTCGATAAGCAAAGTAAACAATCGATTACACAATAACATTTTCAACAGCATTCAATTATAAATATTTGTCGCAATCATCTATCACAAAACGTTAGTGATTTAAGAACCAGATCTGTTTAAAATTAACATTATTGGATGGCCTGTGGCCTGAATATAACAAATCATGTAATTTGTAGGACTTTTAATAATCAACTTGTAACTCAATAAAAAGTAACAATGAAAAAGTCGTTATAGCTAAGTATAATTTTAGAACTAATGGTCCTACAAAATACTTGAATAATGTTAATACAATTTCCCCCCTTTAATTCTGAAATTACATATCCCATAAAAATGTTGACAAATCTTAATAATACTCCCCAGGATATATCCCTGTCAAGTCCGGGTTCAGCAGGCACCACACAGCGAGGCACTTCTAAGGGCCGACCCACTGTCGTTGATACATTCAGGGCACAGCTGCAATCTCTTGTAGACATGCTGCAAGCTACGGATGTGTGGTAAGTTATCATCTGTAATGTTAACCCTACCCCTTATTACAAAAAAAAAACAAACACATTCTTAAAAACAGCGTTTTAACTCTGGTCTAACAGTCTCGACCAATCATATTCGTTAAACGCTTCTTAAAACACTTAAAGCGTGACTATCTTTTGCGGTAAGGAAGCTGGAAATATTTTATACACTAAATACGTTCTTAAGCGCGGTCGTACAATTAAAGATGTTTTTATCACCTTTTAACCTTTTATTTATATCCGACATTTTGCCGTGATCATGAAGAGGCATGGCATGACCTGTAGTGACCACGGTTGGTGCAATAGATGCAAATGCATCGAGTAGAATTAAAAAAAAATACAAAAGCCTTGTATGCTTTCAAGACCCGTTATATTATGATCTTATGTATATGTATGCAATGCATATTCATAAACATATAATCATAATCGAATTGATCTTTGCCGAGATACCTGAATATTTCCGATGGCCAATGTTATCGTGCAAGATCTGTATTTTGTTGGTGTACCTAATAAATAAATAAATGACCAAGTTTAACCTTGATAGAACGAAGCAAACCACCATGTTAATGTAAATAGAAACTTAGTAATATTGTAATAGAGTTTTAATCTTAATAACCTACTTTTAAGGTATGTCCGCTGCATAAAACCAAATGAAAACAAAGAGGCTGGTAAATATGACAATCAACTCGTACTAGAGCAGCTCAAATACCTCGGTATGAATGAAATAGTACGAATACGTCGAGATGGATATCCTATACATCTACCAACACCACTGTTCCAGACTAGATATAGATGCCTGTTGCCACGTCTGAGATCAAAAAATCCTGAAATCACGTGAGTGTGAATTTTTTTTTATCTAGGTTTTTATTTATTAAGAATTTAAGAAAAATCATACACATTCGCATTGGAACGATATACTATATGTATAAAAGTATATGTCGCAGAGTAATAATAAAATCTATTTTTTTTATTGAAAATGTAGGGATTTATTTAAGTACCAGCAAATAATGAAATTGATAAATATTCTATTATACTCCCTAGAGTTAGTTTGCAAAATTTACAGTTTAGGTCTGATGTTGTTTCAGAACAATAATGACAATAGTGAACCCTCCGAAAGGCGATTGGCAAATTGGACATACGAAAATATTCCTGAGAAGTTCAGTTCACTCTCCGCTGGAAGCCAGGAGGACAGCGCTGTTGCAGGCTTCAGCGTTACTTATACAGAAAGTAAGTTGTTTGTTAAATCATAAATAAAATAGTAGTAACATAGTTGTGCCGTTACAATCCATGTGTGATAGAGATAGCTATAGCTCCCCACATCAAATATTCTCAAACACAAAACTGTGTAATTCCTATTGCTGGGATGTCGTATGTAATTTCTATTAAATTTGAAAAAAAAAAAATTTGAGTTTTTAATTAGGTTTATTTTCTTCTTTAGTTAACGAATAAGCCATACAACACATTAATTTGAACTACAGAGAAAGCTGTATATATTGTTTTATTTCGTATTAGTTGCTCTTTTGAAGTCGAACCGTGCTAAAGTCGGATTTGTTATTCGAGTCGGGGATGACATGTAGAACTGTCGGAACTTTTTACGGAGATGACACTTTATTGACATCCCTGACTCCAATAAAAAATCCGACTATAGACAGATTGATAAAGAAGTTCATTAAAAATTAGGATATGAACTTGAAATCATGTCGGTATATATAAATCCATGTTAACAATATTTAACTAATATGGGAATGTGTCCAAGAGTTATTGCTATCTCTGTGGTAACGGCTTTGTTTACGACACCTACGGGAAGAGATCCAGTGGCCTTATTCTAAGGTTCATCCTCACCACACGGCCAATTAATTTCAGTATTTTAAATTATTTGTTCAAATATGGTCAAATAATCTAATGTACTCTTGTCTCCAGTGGTACAAGGGCGTCGTAAAGCGTCGTCAATACCTCCAATGGCGCAAAGCTGTGGTCGTACTGCAAGCGGCGTGGCGTGGGTGGGTGGAGCGCGCGGCGTTCTTGCGTTTGCGTCGCGCTGCGCTGACGTTGCAACGTCACCTGCGCGGTGCGTTCGCGCGCGAGGTCGCCGCCGCCCTGCGAGAGATGAAGCGGGTCAATACTGAAATGAAGCTCAGGGAGGAGAGAAACAGGTTGGTGTATAAGAGCAACAGCCGGCTGCATAATTTCTACGTCCATCGTGTAGTCCACTGATATATAATGTAAGGGAAAGAATAGATATAGAGCAATAGTTTAGCCCTCGGTGCCCAATTAAAATTTGGCCTCAATCAATTTAGACAAATTAATTTTAACTAAGCTTTATGTAATAATTTTTAGACCTATGTGCTCACGTAGAAATCATGCAGCCGGCTCTCGTACTTATGGATTCATTTGTAACCTCGTGTGTATTGTAACTTCAATTGTACCATTTGTAAAGTGGTACAAGGGCGTCGTAAAACGTCGTCAATACCTACAATGGCGCAACGCAGTGATCGTACTGCAAACGGCGTGGCGCGATTAGTAGGAGCGGCGCTGCGAGAGGTGAAGCGAATCAATACGTTTATTTTAGGCAGGAACTCAAGAATTTCCATCTTTTTTTATCCATTATTATCTTATCTTATCCCTCAAGGTTAGGCAGTGCATCTGGGACTATACCAACATTTGCCATTCTGAATTGATGTTGATATGTACCGCGGATGTCCATGGACAACAGTATCCATTTACCACCAGGTGAACTGTTTGCTCGTCTGCCATCTGTCTATATATTATATATAAAAAAATAATAATGATACATGTCGTCTTAGATTATTGGGAGTGATGTTTAATTTTATCAATTTCCCTTTAAAACAATTTTGTGTTGTTACATACAAACACATATTTCTTCCAGTATCGCAGAAAAAGTGAACCAAGAGCGAGTAGAACTCGAAACGATGGCGGGCCAGCTCCGCGGCCTCGCGACCACGAACGGACGCGCGGACTCCGTGAACCTGGACAACCTGTTCGACTTCCTGGCGGACGTGCCCGCGCAGCGCGGCGCGCCCGATGGCCAGCCCGACACGCACCAGCCCACCATCGCAGAAATAGGGGACTCCATGGAGCGGCTGGCGGACGACTTGCATCAGGAGGTAATAATAATAATCTTTCTTGTATAGATGGACTTACATAGGTTGCACACATAGCTATGTAAACAGAAAACAATAGGCGGTCTTATTGCAATAATTCTATCTCTTCCAGATAACCTGTGACAGGGAAATGTAATTAGGAAAAATAGGCGATGCATCACAAATGACATAATAAAAATCGTACACGAATATTAAATCGTACTATACCTACACAAATATATCTTACACAGATAACGGATATACTTGCATTAAATTGCATACGGTTGCTGCAGTCAATCAGAAGCTGTTCCTCAGTCCTGACATTTGGCCAGAAGGGCTTGTATTCCGACGCTTTAGGGAAACAAGATCGAGCTAGAGTAAAATCCCTCCTAGTAGTTAAGTTTATTATAATATAGTATGTATTCTAGGTTAAGTTATATATTATATGGGCCTTAGTTGCCTGAAATAAATAAATCATAAATATTTATATACACAATAAGGAAGAGGTACACTCTCACATACTTGAATATTTGCCATGAGAGATTTGAAGAGCTGCGTGGGGCGCCCACTGGCCAGGTGGATCGGCAACTAGAAGAATGAGAAGTTTGGTAGCGAGCCTTGGGAGACACTGTTGTGTAGCGATAGACTCATGGTAAGGTACTTGAATGTTTATAAAAAGCCTTTTTGGCTTCAATTTCTGATTAAAAACTGATACAAAACCCAATTTAAGACTAAAACGTAACCCAATGAAGATACAGGATACCATGATAAATTGGATTAATCTGCGCTCTTACTGCATTACGGTCACCGGGCACTTCTAATAACTAATAATAATGAAAATAATGTTGTAATTTTTATGCCCGCCTTTTAATATATGTGGGTCATTCCACTTTAACAAATTAATTTCCTTAAAACTTACAGTAAATAGTCAGTAAATAGATACATCTGGTATAAAAAATCCGCTCAATCTCTTAGCAATAAGAGTAAGTTTGAAAAGTCATGGAACCATTAGGAGTTTTAATTTACGATATAATAAAAATATGATACGACTGCTGCCTGCATCATGTAAGAAGACCTGTGTGATAGCTATATCAGCTTCGGTCATCTTTCCAGTTGGAGCACGTCCTGGCAGCAGAAATGGATGAATTCAGCAAATCAGAGACGGAAGCGCAACGCAAACCGGATGGCGCACCTTCCGACGCAATCCTACCACCACCCCCTCCAATGTCCCTTCCCATACAACCGATCACGCCACCTTCCGCAACCATGACCGACTCCATAACGATAGCCAACGGGGTTATGTCGGCATCGATGACCAATGGCATGCTGCCAAATGGCGTGATAACGACATCGATAGCCAATGGCATGTCACCCATGTCGAACGGCGATTCGATGACGTCATCGCTCATTCTACCGCCGCCGCCGCCTCCGGCTGAGCCACCAATGGAAGACTCGCCAGTATTCCCCCCTCCTCCCACTTCGTGTTCGCTGCCAGAGCCTTCTGAACCGCCGCCGCCACCCCCCTCTACCAAAGGTATAAAAATTACGTAATAAACGATTGATTTAGTGATGATTGAATTGAATGAGACCTTTTATTTTTATAAGGCTACACACACTAGGATTTCCATGTGGACACACGTTTGTGGAACAAACTTTGTCTTTAAACGAACAAACTTTTACCTTTAAAGAAGTGAGCGTTCGACCAAGATTGTAACTGCGTACCTTTTACACAGTAAGAATGGGCATTACCAACTATCGTGCCGTGTACTGCCTCGTGTATGACACGATAATTTTGCTTCTAGTGGAGATTCACCTTAATGGTAATAAAACGAATACTTTATTACCACCGAATATTCGAGTATATTAAAAAAGAACAAACTATCTAAAACACCATATATCTGCTGTAGAAGTGATAGGTTCCACGAGAATTCCAGCCATCAAGCAATCTCCTATTTTTCTGAAGGTTATAAATGTTTAGATAGCCGTCTCTTTCTATGTCGTTGACTTTCAATGTCCAATCATTTAATAAAAATATCTTTTGAGTTTCGATCTTACGATATGTTCAAAGGGATATCTTTAGATAATTGATATTTTAAATAATATGTTAAAATCAAATGTCTATTTCCACAGACACAACCCCGCCTGAAATGACCAATGGCGTAATAACCAACGGCAAGTTGTCGGTGCTGAACGGCAAGGAGCCTATATACGAATCCGTTATCCCGCGACCACCGGAGCCTGATGTTGCAATAAACAATGTGCCGTCCCCAGTGCAACTGTCGGCAGATAATAACGGGTAAGTATATATATTATTACCGTGTAATGTATATATTCGACCGACTAGAATAGCACACCGCATCTCTTACCGTGGGTGTCGTAAAAGGTGACTAAGGGATAACAAAGCGGCTACCACGAGCCCTGAGGAAATATACTATATCTAAGAGTGGACTCGTCAACCCGCCTTGGCTAGCGTGGCGTTTTAAAGTCATACATCCCACGACCAAAAGATGATATGCACGAGAAGGCGCATGTCCATCGGTGGCTGTTGAAAGGCTCGTTACGGTATATCTTATTACCCGTAGTATCATGGTATTGTACATAAATGATGCTACCTTACTGAAAATCCTGAAAACAACGGCGCAAGCAGTAGTGCTACCACGCGCTCTTGTAGAATCTTTGGATCGCAATTTATGGTCGGCGTGCTTTAACCTCTTCAACATACGGTTGAAAATAGCGTATAAAAGCGATCACGATGCATAGGCAACGCATACGCATAGCGACGATGCGCGCGACCTAGAGCAAAAGGTCATGACCTCTCGATACATACTCCGAGCACTACACCGAATCGTTCGATGTATCTTTTTTATGCCTTTTTAAACGTATTATTGTAGAATTTAAGGTTGATTTTGAAGTGTTACCAAATTAGTTTACTTCACCGGTACTCCGTAAAGGAAAAATGACTCTGTTTAGGCGATATAATTCTATTGTACTTCTCCAACAGATTTTCTACCAATGATTTGGAGCCGGAGCCCGTAGAGGCTCCTCTCCCGCCGTTACCAAGTAATGCGAGTCCAAACGAGAAGAATGGGCCTTCACCGCCTCCCCCGCCCATACCGATGGACACATGTATGAGCCCACCACCTATGATGAACGGAGATTCTACGGTAATACTACTGATACTCGTTATATTCCCTTGATTGACGACTTCAGTTTTTTCACGCAATAACAACGAAAAATTGTTGATAATAAAGCATTAATCTACGCATTCGTCAAATGTTTTACTTGTTTTGTTTCATTTCGTCGGGCGAAACATAAAATACTTGATAATCACGACTGTTATGGGGAACGAGAGGCCCTGGCACGAATCGAAGCCAAGTTAACAAAATGTCTAGTAAAATCTTCAAAAATATCGCCAATGAGCATAAAAACAAAACTATACTTTAACCAAATTAGACATACGACTAAGCCAGTCAGCCGTCTCGCGCTTCAAATTGCCTCCAAGAAGTTCAGAAATTGGTACTTTAAGCATTCAGTTCATGTTACAATTACTTATAGCAGACTATATGGTTAAGAAACAAGTTGAATGTCTAGCAGCGAATCTGGGATCCTTCGGTATGCACTGAAGAGCTGAAACTCCTTCTAGAACTCTGAAGCTGAACACCAGCACTCTGTCGTTTGTTTGCAATAGATCGCTGGACGGGATAAAAATCAAGCTATAGGAAGCTATCCTGACTGGCGTGGGAGGTTCTTACCCGCACCTTTAATGAGCAGCAAAATCGTTACATTTGAACTAGTGCAATCTTTATGATGTCTAATGTTTTACTTTTATATGGATTTGTATAAAATATACATTGAGGTTCCAAAAAAATGAAATCATTCGTAATGTCAAATTTTGCAGCTTTATCTTAAATGAGATACTAAAAATCTCACTCCTTTACTCTTCACAGACTACTGAACGTAACGCCCGTCGCAAAGAGCGAGTGGAACGTCGTCTCCACCAAATGGAGGTTGCGGCCTCTCCCCCCGCGTCTGCCCTACCCCCCGTCACTCCCCCCGCAGACAACAACGACCTCGCTGAGTTCGCCAAGCTGTACTTCAACGATCACCCGCGATCACCTGAAGGTATAAATCTTATGTTCGTTACAATAAGGTTCAGGTCTATCACCCGCATTCATGGGTGAGATAAAAATATAAATAAATATTATTATCTTCATGACAATAAACTTCAGGTTTTTCATGGACCTGAAAATTTATATCACATGATATAAAGGTGTAAGTAAGCGTTATGTGAATGACAATAAAATTCAGAATTTTCACCCGTCGTCTCCATGAGATGAGATCGAGGTATAAGCTTATTTTCGTGACAATAAAATTTTGTGTTTTCATCTCCCTTCAAAAGATGACGAGATGGCTTAAAGTTAGAAATTTTTTATAAAAATAAAATTTAGGATTTTCGCCTATGTATCATGAGATTAATTGCATACGTACCGTGGCGTGCCGCAAACGTGCCCTGTGTGCGAGTTTCTAATCATTTTATTACACATCACACAAAGTATACCTATTTCTAAATATTTTTTTCTAGGTACAATAATAGCTACACTCACACGAAAGAGCAAGTCCATGGAGCTATTAACCAAAGAGGAAATGATTACGTATCACAAAGGAAACAACATTCCTACCTCACACATACAACTGCATGACCCGGACAGCGTTACAGCGGCGGTCAACATTTTCAGGGTGAGTCGAATAAATAAATAATTTATACATAGAGATGGAGAGCTGCCTCGAGAAAATAAACTAGATTGTAGCATTTATAATCGATTTACTGCCTTCATTTGTGACTTTGTCCAGGAACAGATGGTTCTAAATGATGCAAATTGCCTCCTGCGAACATTCATTTTTCATTTTAAATTTTTACTACACCAGAACATCCAATTCTAATTCGCTGTTTAGTATATATAACCAATATGGTATTTGACAACTTTAAAATACTATATAATTATATATTAATTCGTTAAATCAAAATAAAGGACTTAGAAATCATGAGTTAGAGACTACTACTGTGTTATTGTCGTCATTCCTCAGTACTACCATTACAACCACGTATAAGTAACAAGAATAGCGAAAATACCTACCTCAAATATTTCCTAATTTCCTGATAAATTAATTCTAGCTGCTGAATAAGCTATAAAACATGCCAGTTTTAGAAATAGTCAACACTTAAGAACTGAAAATATAATGAGCAGTATTTTTCAGGATCTTTGCCGCTACATGAGAGGCGAACTCACACCAGATAAGGAGACCCAAGTGATACAGTCGCTGATAGGAAAGGGGTTGGAACGTGAAGAATTGAGAGACGAAATATTAGTGCAATGCGTTAGACAGGTGAAGTCACGATATTCAATAATAATTTTGTACAAATATATTATTACATAAATTTAACGCTTATTATTTTTATAACATGTTATAAACTACCGGTCGAGTGCGCTTCGGCCGCGCACAGATTGGGTGTTTTTTGTACGTGGATTGTGAGGAAGAAACTACAAACCTATACTTCCTCTATTCTTTCTATTCTCTAATCAAATGCGGACATTCACCATATAATAATATCCAACATGTATTATTGTTCTTGTACATTATTAAATCTTCTCTCGCCCAAAGATTGCCTGGAAGAGATCGGCCTTAGCAATATTTTTTTCCTTTTGTACAACTGTTTGAGACTATAACTTTTGAAATGTCCGCTATCTTTATACGTATGTACTCGTATGTATTATGCGGGTCTTAAATCGTGTGTTTGTCTTTTGTTATTTTATTGAACTTTTCTACTGGGTTAACGAACCAAGGGTATGAGCTGAGCGAGCTGAAAATAAAAAAAGTAAACACGTCATTAAGGCCTGTTTAATAGATAAATATGTGAAACTGTTGTATAATTTTCACTGTATTATTGTTCAGATAACGGAGTGTCCAGTAGAAGAATGGGCGGAGCGTGTATGGTTGATTCTGTGCCTGTGCGCGGTCGCGTGGCAACCCAGCCGCGGGCTCGCACGTTACTACTGCGCGTGGTTACGTGCGCGCGCCCGAGCATCCCCCGCCGCGCGCGCCTCACACTGTGCTCAGTGGTGTCTGGATAACTGCCGCGGCGCGGCGCCGCGACACCTGCCGCCCAGCACTGTCGAGATAGCCGTGAGTAACTGCAATTAACTGTTACTATATAAGTAACTGTTTATTTGAGTATGTACTTCGTAGTTAATCCCATATTCCATTATATTTCCTACTTGATTGAAAATTAACTCTAGTAAATGTCACGAAACACGTTAAAACATATAATAATTGTCACATTGAAAATTCAAATTAAAACAACGTAATTAAGTTACCAGAACACCAGTAAACCACAAAATTAGGACCCATACAAATTGTACTACAACTCTTGATGTATATTTATCACAGACAAATACAAATAAATGATGGCAATCATTACACTCTCGCATTCGTCTCACTGCGTTCTCGGTAACGTACTACTGAAACATGCTTAAACTTTTGTTCAAAAAACAAGTATTCAGTGTGCCATCGCAACATCCTAAACTCCACTGTTTATTCCATAGGCAATGCGCCGCCTCGGCACCATAGTATGCCGATTCTTTTTCCTCGATGGCCGTACAAAGGCCATCGACGTGCACCCGGCGGACACCGCAGCCGCGGCCGCAGCAAGACTCGCTGACAAACTGGGTCTTGCACCACAGAGCAGGGTGGGCTGGGCAGTGTACCAGCAGAGAGGCGGGAAAGAAGAACACGTGAGGGCTACGCAGTATCTGTACGATGTGATTGCGGCGTGGGAGATGTGAGTAGACTGTGACGTTTTTATATAATACTAGCAGTGCCTGCGACTTTGTAAATGTTAAGCAAAGTGTCCACTAGCAATAAAACTTGTGCAAATTGACTTCTGCAAGTAAATATTAGTCTTAGTTGAATTCCTGTGGGACCTTTATAATTTATCTGGATAAAAAGTACCCATAACGTTAACCGGGGACATAAGTTTTAACTATGTTGACATAAGATTATTATTTATTACTTTTCGTTTATGAACATTTCTTTTTTTTACGTTCCTAATTTTTCGACTTTTATCATTTTCTACGATTGTATTATATGTGTAGATATATAGATTTGCACTACAAAGTATACTGGACTGAGCATCACAGAAAGTAGAGAAGGAAGAATATTTGCGGCCATGCGATGCGATTGCCGCTTTGAACAATATAGAGAGTAATTTTTGTAACATGGATAGTTTTTCGTAACGTTTTTGACACATATTGTGACTATATTCTTGTGCTGGATTTGGTAGTATTTTAAATGTAAAACAGTATCGTAAGTTGGTGTTTATACTAATCATCAATATTAACCACCTCTTTCAACGCATCCTGCGCTATTTGGTATTTTTCGTTGGTCCCCAAAATATAAAAACTTTTTTCATTTGTACAGGCAACAAGGTCCAGGCGGCGGGTCGGCAGACAACCGGTTCGTGTTCAAACGGCGACTGTTCCGCGGCGGACGAGAACTGCCTCATGACCCGGTTGAAGTTGCTCTTTTGTACGCTCAAGCTGTACACAGTGTTGTGAAGGTTAGATTGTTTTAAAGCTGTTTTTTTAAATATTAAATGAGGGAGACGTACAAGGTGGGATCTATGTCAAACAATTCTTCAGAGCAGTACCCGTTATCTACTAGTTTTATTTTCTAGTTTTAATACAACCAAATTACATTAATGAAAGATAATTTTGTTGGCTATCGCTGACATATCGCGTCGTAGTATCGAAATTGAGTGACATCTGTGGGCGAAACTTGGTGCTAAGAGCGAGCACGCAGCGACACTAGCAATAGCGGTCGATTCAAGAACCAAGCGCTTCAAGAACGAAATGGAAAATTGGAGAGGGTGCTGGCATAGCGAAGAAAAGGCGCCAACGCACATTTGCTATTTTTCTGTTGAAGTACATACATTTTTGTACATACATTGTCCTACATTTTTGATTAATAAATCTGTATAGATATTCAGTGGTGGTTCTTCCTAGTAACACGCTTACTTTACAATTGTGCTAGTTGGTTTTATATTTAGTAACGTTGAATTTCAATGTGGTCAGATGGACGAGTTCCCGGTGTCGGAGAAGGTGTCACTGCAGCTGGCGGGTCTGCAGGCGCAGGTGTCGTTGGGCGAGCCGCCGCCGAGCCCGCCGCCACCGCACACGCGCGCCTACTACGCGCACCCCGAACAGTTCCTGCCGCAGCGTATCGCGCGCGCGAGGCCCGCGCACCAGTGGGTCAGTCACTATTGCACCCGGCTACTTTCTTTACAGAAAGGTCTCACATGGGCTGACAATCAATACACATAATAATTATAATTCCATTGCAATTAAGTGATTTTTTTTTCAGCTACCCTCCCTATAAGTTCAAAGTATCTTTTAGACAATATCCATTCGTCTTGACGACTTTCTAAATTAAAATGTAACTCATATAATATTCGAAATCTTCGCAATGGCTTCAATTTCTCCGCCCAAAAATTGTTTCTAAATATAATTTATTTTCTACAGGCAACAATACTAGCTCAAGCACACCGTCAATATGGCGCTGGTAGAGCAGAATTGACTGCTAAGGCATTGTACCTGTCATGTGTGATGCAATATCCACTATACGGAATCACTCTCTTTCCAGTCACTTATAAAGGATATTGGGCTCATGGTATGTATTTATCCGTGTATCTGTCTATCTGTGCGTTCGTGAATATCTATCCACAACGTTATGCGTATTGTATTGGAAAGCGTTAATCTACTTTCATCTTTCAGGCCCAAACGTTCTACTGGGAGTGGGATCAGAAGGCGTTGTTTTAGTTCGGCCATCAGATAAAGTAGTGCTAGCCGAATATCCGTACAATAACATCGCGGCTCTGCTGATGGACCCTGTGGACAATGGACTCACTATTAGTTTGACACATCATGGACAACATGACGGCCACAGGTATGTCAATTCTATCAGGTCGTTCAGTAAGACAGCGTGAACTCATGCTAATCACTGGAATTGTTTTCTTCGCAACATTCTCTCCTTCTTGAGTGACAAATTTATTTTTATTACCTTTGTGATGTTATCCTAAAGGTGAGTCTCTGGCTTGTACACATACTCACTTCACTGAATTTGTCATAAGAATTTCCAATTGCAAATTTGATATCGAGTAGAAGAAAGAAGACTTCTTAGTGCCTTCTGCCTTGGGGTGCCTTGGGATGGTTGGTCACCTTGCCGGAAGTAGAATAGCTTTCAAGATTCAAGAGTCATCGTGTTCTCTCCCTATCTTCGGACTTCGGATAACCTAAGAATTTCCCACCTTATTTTACTTAGCTCGGTTTCCAACTCGACTACGTTTTCGTGATACCTCGGAGTCCTTGTGTTATATGTAGCCAGGTATAATGGTCGGTTTTGGCAGCCTAACCTAACCCGGGACTAGGGGCCGTCGTGTGTTTTGCTTTTTCGTGGGAGGTTTATGCCCTAACTGGGCAGGCGAGTTGGTGATCGCAGTGTTAGGCCTCTTGCACCGGTGATGCTGCTGCCCGTTACCGGTCTCTGGTATTTGAGACCTAGCAAATGGAATGGTTAAGCCGCCATTGATCGGTTGTCAGAGCTCTGTCCATTATTCAACATGGTGTACCGCTTGCAGGAGGAGATGACTTGGGTCTGTGTGATGGTGATCGGAACCCCTTACACCCCAATATTGAATGAACATGTTCTTCCGGAACTGATAGACGTCGAAGGCGTGACACTCGAAGTTGTTTACCATTATGTTTACCTTGGGCAAACAATTTAACTAGGCAAGTCAAATTTCAGCATGGAAAGTCGATAAACGCATTCAACTGGGCTGGGCAGCATTTGGGAAAATGCGTCGGCTCTTCTTGTCGCATATACCACAATGCTTGAAGACGAAAGTCATCAATCAGTGCGTCCTGCCAGTTCTGACATATAGCGCCGAAAGTGACCTCTAACGGTAGGCCTGATCCATAAGTTCAAGATCACTCGGCGAGCTATGGAGAAGCGAGCTATACGCAAAAGAACTAGTCACCGACATTCCTCGTAGCATCGGCATGTTGAAGTGGTAATGAATAGGCCATATTTAACGCACCGATGGGGTAGACAAGTCCACGGATATCGCGCGCAGTGTGAGACGCGGAGACCAGGTGTACCGACGACTTAAAGAAATTCGCCGGTGGTGGTTGGATGAGAAGAGCCGAGCATCGTACGTGGTAACGAGCCTTGGTAGAGCCTATATCGAGCAGTGGTGAGACATAGGCGGTGAGACTCCTTTACTACGCGGTGAAAAACCATCTCTCTGGAATACTCTCTTAAAACTAGCACGCAGCTTTACAATGCCTATAAATTGGTGACCACTTTATCGCCTCAAAGAGCGAATATTCATGACGATAGACGTATGTCCAGCCCTAGCAATTATTTGAATAATAAGTAGTTACTACCGAGGCTTTAAACTTGTTTTTATGCATATAAAACACCAGCAGGAGAGGCTAGCTGTGTTAGTATCGAAATAGGTATTTCTCGTGTAAGGTTACTTCATTGTTACCTTTACAGATGCATAGTCCTGGAGAGCGCACAGAAGCATGAAGCGGCGTGGCTAATGGCATCATACAGTCCCGTGCTCGCAAACGGGCTCGCGGACGAGCCTCCACGCCGCGCTGCGCCCGCCGCAGAACGGTCGAGGCTCGCAACCGCCTTGAAGAACGCTCGGCGTGCGTTGGTAGACTCCTGCATGCTACGGCGACCCTCCGAAATCTCTGCCGGGAATTTCTTGAGGAATACGCTCAGAAGGTAATGTTCTTTAATCAAACAAGCCTTGACCTTTTATTGACTTCTTTTGTCATTCTTCTTTTATTAGATCAAGAGTAGCTTGACTGTCGCACAGACTAACTAGCTTATAACTCCAAACACACTCAAGAGCAGACGCAGTCGACAGGGGTTTAGAATTATCCACTAGACCGCTCTATATGAACGTAAACGGCATTTCAGCATATTAAGAATGGTTTCAGAAAAATACGCCCACGGTCTTCTTGCGGTGTTTTTGTAGCTTATAAATTACATATAACAGAAACGATTATTGCTTTTTAATGACAACTAATTTTAGTTACTGTAATGTTGACTGGAAGAGATTCCTTTTAGGAATAAGTCCGCCTTTGTATATATGGAATGCTAGTTTCCAATATAAATACCGTTGTTTGTAACTTGAACGCAGGTTGAGCAAGCACCGACTGGAGAAGGTTCGACTGGACATGGCGGCGGAGACACAGGGCGAGTGCTACAAGAGCTTCCCGGCGGGCTACTGGTGCTGGGCGCGCGCGCTACCGCACAGCCTCACCAAGCTCAACGAGGCTGAGGAGGTCGCCGCTATGCAGATATTCAAGGTACGATCGACCACTACCACTAAAGACTACCATCATAACTGTACGGTTTGGGTGCCATACACTTGAAAGTTTTTGATGATAGTAGGAGTAGTATAGATGATAGTAGGAAGAAAAATCGCTGAAGTTTAATGAAGATATTTGTGTTTATAATAAAATGTATTTTTAGCAAATCTTTCCTGTGCGTCTGGCTTATTGGTTGTTTTGCTACTCCATTCAAATTATTATTAATATAAAATACGTCCTTTCGGCCATAAGAAGATCGTCGCATAACCACAAAAATTCCTGTATAGTGTCGAAACTAAACCGTAATAAAAAAGAATAAATAAATAAAAAAAATCCATAATAAGCGGGTATAAGCATTTGTATTCTTGGTCTAGTAACAAACTTTTTCCGTTTAATTTTCTTTTCATTTAAAAACGTAGTAAAACGTTTTTTTCGATAAAATTAATGTGAACTTCTAAAGCAGAAGCTGAAGCAATCTTGGTCGAAGTGACTAGAATTTCAGAAGGACTTCGTCCAGAAGACTTAGCAACTATCGAATATTCATTAGCGCTGCGTTTCTTTCTATAGGTGTTATGAAAACTTAGAAGAATGTACCATATTTAGAGCAAAGAGCAATTTTCGCACTTTTTGGAGCGCAACCTTGATAGACCTCTGTTAAAACCATTTTTCAATGGTATATTTCGCAGGACATAATGAGTCACGCTGGACTCAATATAAACGAGGGCAGCACTACAAACCTGGCCAACAACAATAGCGTGAGCAGTCAGGAGAGTGAAAGTGACGACAGAGTCTCATTAGCCCAGTCTCTGCTACAGCGCTGCCTGCAGAAAGACTCTCTGCTCTGCGAATTATATGTGCAACTCATCAAACAGGTGAACATAACAGATTAGACCGCTTTTTCTCATTATATTTCAACCATTTTGTTGGTAATTACAGTAACAACTGAATATTATCCGCCGTCTTTTTCTTGGCCACTTAACTTTCTGTAGCGTTCTTTGCAAAATTTGTTGCTCTGGAAACATCAGGCAAGTCTTCAGGCGTCGCTATATTTAATGTGCCTCAATCTTGTTAGAACATACACTGTTCCAGTTAAGAAAAAAGTGATGTCATCACTATCAGTCTCGTGATTTCACCTAATGACTAATTTTACGAGAGGGAGCGATTCTCCGTTGATTGTGGGAGGGGTAGAGTTATCCCACAGCTGCTGGTTGCAGTCGACTGGGCACGTTACGGTAGTGTTCTGTGAGTGCGGGGTATTCACAGAACACTACACTAAATTGCATTTCCCACTTTATCCTATTTTTCTAATGTACGTAACGTGTTTCGGTAATAAGTGAGATATCTCCCGCCATCAAGTCTCTTCTACCGGTTACGGTAACTGAAGTTCAGGACATCATTAGAAATCTCAAAATTAAAAAATCACCTGGCGTCAATGAAATACCTAATAAGGTGTTTAAACATCTTATTAACCTCCCAATCAACCTGATTGCCCTTCTTGTGGCTATCTACAATGCCGCAATGAAACATCATCTCGTTTCACCAGCTTGTAAAGAAGCCGTCGTTATCGGCATCTCCAAACCGAGTAAACACCGCTCGGAACCCTCTAGATATAGACCCATTAGCCTATTGAATACAATAGCTAAAATCTAGGAAAAATTCTCCTTTTCCTTTCTTGCCTATTGAGTCACATTAAATCAAACGGCCTTCTCATCGATGAACAGTTCAGCTTTGGAGCCAAACACTCCTGTGTCCAACAGATACACCGAATAACGGAGCACATCCTCACAGGTCTCAACCAAAGGACCCTTCAATATCTCTCAACCCTTCAATACTCTAGCTGTCTTCTTCGATGTAGCGAAAGCCTTTGATAAAGTCTGGCACAACGGTTCAATCTATAAACTGTACCAACTCCAGGTGGCTGAAAGTCTTATTCTCATCATTCGTACTTACCAATCGCACCTATCGCTACAGATTCGAAGGCACTGTTCAATTCTCGCCCGATCAGAGCTGGAGTACCTCAGGGGTCCGTTCTAGCATCCACACTCTATTCCCTCTACACCAATGACATCCCCCACTCCCCTGGAATAGAGCCTGCCCTCTTTGCGGATGATATCGCCCTCTACGCCTCAGATAAGGAACCTACGGCGTGTCACTCTACGCCACCAACGCACAGTCACCGCTCTAGGCGAGTGGTTTGTGAGGATTGAGGTCAACCCCAAGAAAAGTGCAGCCATGTGGGAAGCACCCGTAGCTCTAGGCCTCGTCTTTCCCCACTCCCGATATCCCTTTTTGGTCAAACTATCCCGTGGGCTAGTAAGACCAAATATCTTGGAGTCACTAGACCATCGACTGACCTTCCGAGAACATATAAAAACTGTACGAAACCGAGCCGTCTTTGTACTCGGTCGCCTCAACCCTCTCATAGGCGGGAGAAGTAAAATGTTGCTTAGAAATAAACTGACATTGTACAAAACCAGGGTACGTCTCATAATGATCTTCGCTAGCGTTGTCTTTGCACACGCAGCACCCTCCAACATTAAAACACTCCAAACCCTCGAAAATAGATTCGTGCGTAAGGCCGTGGCTGCTACATGGTACTCTCGCAATGTCGACCTCCACAAGGACTTGGAACTTCCCTCCATCGTCAAATACGTGAAAGACTCCGCCCGATGCTAGTACGACAGAGTCCCTCACCATCCCAACCCTCTAGTAGTTAACATTCTAACCTATGTCCCCAATAGGAATGAACCTCCCCGTTGCCGTCGTTGTCCTCGGAACGTCCTAGACGACCCAATTACTGATGCCAATGCGGTTCTTACACTACACTCACAGGCTATATACCATCCCCGCCGGCGGAGACGAGGACGTCACCCTCGCTACACCGTAAGCGTGAACACACACCGGCCTTCAGCCAACACTTTTACCAGGTATCGGCACGTGCCTGGGAGCTTCTCACCGACCAACGAG
This sequence comes from Sesia bembeciformis, assembly GCA_943735995.1. Taxonomy (NCBI): domain Eukaryota; kingdom Metazoa; phylum Arthropoda; class Insecta; order Lepidoptera; family Sesiidae; genus Sesia; species Sesia bembeciformis. The sequence continues at coordinate 5,778,692 of OX031042.1, forward strand.
CCTAAGGGCTCCCGTTGCTGTACACACTCTTTGCTCCTGGCTAAGCGCCTTCTGCACTCGCCCTAAACCATACATGTCCGGTGACTCTTAACAAGGTCATTAGGGTCAAGAATCTAGCCATTCCGAAAAAAAAAGAGTGATGTCCCATACTAACTAACCGATTTATTCCTATCCTAAATCTCCAAAGTAACATCCGTGGACATTTGTCATTTTGGACTGATTTTCGCATGTATCGCGGATGTCCACGGGCGACAGTATCCACTTAAACCACTACCTTAAACTACTGTTTACCCGTCTGCCGTCTAATTTCTATAAACAAACCGTGAAACTGACGACAGTGTTTATTTAGACGACAGACCACCCAGAGCCGTCGTCCCGTGTGTCGGCGCGCCACTGGGCGCTGTTGTGCGCGGCGGTGGGCGCGGCGCTGCCGCCCGCCAAGCCCGTGCGCCGGCTACTGCTGGCGCACCTGCGGTACCGCGGCACTGCACTGCACACTGGGGAGGAGGGCAAATTTGCCAGGAGAGCTGAACAGGTAACACACTCGCCTAACGTTCACGTTATGTATTTATCAAATCATCTTTATATCGCCTTACCTAAACTAAATAATGATGTTGACTTCTGCCGTTCCCATGTCAAGGTCGCACTGAGCATAGCCCAAGTGCCGCGTCGTCTCGCCGCTCCCTCCAAAGAAGAATTACTGTGCGCCGCGGCGCGCCGCCCCATGCACGTGCGCGTTTTGTTGCTGGATGGCAAACAGCACGGCCTCGTGTTCGGGCCCGCGGCTACTGCCGACCATCTCGTCACCATGTTGAGGGAGAAGATTGGGCTCAGCGAAGCCGCAACAGGTTTGTATTGACATTGTTGTATGAAGTAGAACTGCTTCGTGCCGCAGCGCATCGCCCCATGCACATGCGCATCTTGTTGCTGCACGGCAAGCAGCACAGCCTCGTGTTCGGGCTCCCGCCTACTGCCAACCATCTCGTCACCATGTTGAGGGAGAAAATTGGGTCCAGTGAAGCTGCTACTGGTTTTCATTGACATAAAGTAGAATAATTCAGAAATCATTATTCCAGGAATTTCTTTTGTGTAAGTGGTGTTTGGCCGCCCCATTGTTGTATCTAACGGTAGGCCTGATCCATAAGCTCAAGGTCACTTAGCGAGCTATGGAGAGGATTATGCTCAGAGTTTCTTTGCGGGATAGGATCCGAAACGAAGACATTCATTCAGACCTAAAGTCACCGACATCTTCGTAGCTCGTAAAATCGGCATGTTGAAGTGGCAATGGGCAGGTCATATTTTCTGAGGACCGATAACCGATGGGAGAGACGAGTCATCGAATGGAGGCCACGTGCAGGGAAGCGCAGTGTGAGACGCCCTCCAGCCAGATGGACCGACGAGTTAAAAAATTCGTCGATGGTGGATGGATGAGAAAAGCCCGATGATCGTGTATGGTGGCGAACCTTGCAAGAGGCTTATATCCAGCAGTGGCAAAACATAGGCTGATGGTATGGTACTAATAGTTAACGCTGTGCTCGGAGCTCCACTCCAACGTTAATATGGATAAAAGTTCGCAATTTATTAACCATGCACATGTAACTATGTTGAAACATGTTGCCAGGTTACGCGCTGTACGAGGTGTGCGCGAACTCTAGCCCGGCGGGCGCGGGCGAGCGCGCGCTCAGCGGCAACGAGCGTGTGGCCGACGTGCTCGCGCGGTGGGAGAAGGCCGGCGCCACCGCTGCCGCCTGCAGGTACGAAGCTTATGGTGATGCGATAAACCACGTTTTAGAATAGGTCACGGATCATTACACTTGCAAAAAAAAGAATGACATATATAGAATGACTACATTACAAGAGCGACTGCAGGTGGGCCAAGACCTCGTGGTGTAAACGTGACAGGCGTTTCAGTCCATTTTAAAAAAAACACACTACAGTCGGATCAATAGCTGCCATTGTGTATACAACCAAATAATTCACCGTCTATCGTCCTTTTATCCCTTTTATCGTCCACTACTGGCCACCTCATACACATACGGGGGTAATGAGGATTATACACAAGAGGATTATACGGCCTCAAACGGCACGCTGGCCAAGCGCGCTGGTGAGTCCACTCTTGTAGTCCACTCGTCAGGGCTTGTGTTAGAGATTCTGTTATACGTTAATCGCCTTTTACGTCACCCACGGGAAGAGATATCTCTTCATAGGAAGGAAGAGAAGAGCTATTCTAAAGCCACCCTAAAGGCGATTCGAAAAAAAATTCTAAAGACACCACACGGAAAGCCGATCCCAGTACATGCGACTATTCCCAGCTGACTGATCAGCCAACCTCACTGCACAGCGGCACGTACGTGTACTGACCAAGTGGTTTATGCGCAAGGTTGGTGTTCAAGAAGCGTCTGTTCTTGGGCGAGCGGCCGCTGCACACTACGTGCCCGGTGGAAGTGGAGCTGCTCTACTACCAAGTGCTGCACTCGGTGCGGCACGACCGGCTGCCCATCGAGACCGACGAGGCGGTAAGTTTACTAGGTTTAGAACTAGCGGATTCTTCGTAGTAAATAAAAATATACGTTCATATCCGTTGGTAAATAAGCGAGATATTCAAATTCGCTGCAATTATCGATTCGTCTGCCGACGCATTACTCGCTATGGTGACATCATAGTCTTCTTTACAATCTTTAAAATTGAGGTTCAGCTATTGTACCTGCCGCCCGCTCTACGCGCGATTCCCGCATTGCCTCGTCCCACGCCTCAGCAACCACCACGCAGGACTCACTTGTTCGTGTGAATTTAAAAAATGTGTTAATTTTCGAAAGCTATGACATTTTCACCAAGGTCAATGTAGTGGTGTAAGGGTCCAAGTTAAACAAGGTGTACGTGATGACTGACTTTATTAAACTATTCTCGCTGTCATAATCAATTCAGATACCCACAACAGTCAAATTTAGTTAAAATTCTAGATTTGTGCTTTGAGTGGTCATAGCTGCCAATTACCTTACTTATATTGTCTGTATATTATCCCTTTTTTACAGGAAGAAGGCGGAAGACGAGCATAGAATCCACCTGGTGGTAAGTGGATGCAGTCGCCCTGCGACATCCGCGGTGCATGCCAACTTCAGTCCAGACTGACAAATATTGACACTCCACCGGAAGCGCTACCTACCTTTCGAGATGTTTCGAAGAAAGGGTTGGGAAAATGGGAAGGGATAGGATAAAAATGGGGTCTGGCATATATATCACTCACTATCGAAAACGTACACACTTAAAAAAAAGGAAAATTTACTACATTTCATGGTAGTTTTCTATGAGAGTGAGGTAATAAGGCCAGTCGAATCCATTCGGGGCCTATGAGATTGCAGCGTGCACCCCCCCCCCCCCCCCCCCAATCATAATATATATCGACACGTCATACCTACAAATGTTGTTTTTTATAATTACTGACGCCAATTATACCTAATTAGGTGATGCTAGCGGGTCTACACGCGCAAGTGGTGCACGGCGAGTGCGAAGGCGTGGACGAGATGTGCGCGTCGTTCGCGGCGTCGGTGCTGCCGGCGCGCCTGCCGCTGCCCGCGTCCGCCGTGCGACTGCACCACCTCGCGTTGCGCGGCACCGCGCCACACGGCGCCATGCAGCGCGCGCTCACACTCGCCAGCTCGTGGCCGCTCACCAGGGCCACCATATTTGATGTCATGGTACATAGATAACACCTAATGTTTATTTATTTAAGAGACAACCATTCAGTGTTACTTATAGATTATTACAATATTGAGAACTATCTAAACGATAAAGATTTATTATTATTGTGTTAAATATTATTATGTGGACATTTAATTAATACTATGACATTTTCAATTTATTATAATTATATACTCGTAACAATTGCATGCCATTCATTATTTTAGCAGAATTCGTATAGATAAAATTACTCTTTGAATAAGACATATATGTATATATATATATATTTATTTATTTATTTTATGTTTACATGAAAAACTAAGCATTTATAAAACAATATGTAAACAAATAGTTGAGATGGATAGATAATTAAAAGTTAATACGTTTCCACAGATGGTTATTTAAACTTGCGGACGAGATAATGCTCGGAATAATGAATAATTAATGTTTCTTTGTTGGACAAAATCCGTAACGAAGAAATTCGACGAAGAACTAAAGTTATATAGCTCATCAGCACTTCAGCGAGCTGAAGTGGCAGTGGGCAGGCCACATTTGCCGCAAACCGATACAGATAACCGATGGGGTAAAGACGAATCCTCGAATGAAGACCACATACCGGGAAATTTAACGTGGGATGCCCTCCGGCCACGTGGACTAGCGACTTGAAGAAAGTCGCCGAAAGTAACTTGGGAGTCCTTGGGAGAGGCCTAATCCAGCAGTGGAGAGGCAGGTTGGTGGTATGGTAAAACCTTTATTATGTACCCACATTTCTAAGCAAATAAGCTATAGACTATTGTATACTGATGTAGGTACGTAGCTAATGGTACGTACATAAAGACAGACAACGCAAGTCCGTGAAATTGTATGAAAACGCATGTCACTTATTTTGTATCCACGACTAATTCACGAGTAAATTTTAGAGATGGGAAACCACTCATCAACAGAACAATTCACTTGGCTCGGTTCGCCATTTTTGACGAATTTTTACAATTAATTATAGTGCAATTAGGCATTTCTGTATTCTGTAACAACGATGAACAACGCCAGAAGTACGAGCTTAACATCAACTTCGCCTACGCAACGACGCACAGCTTGCTTTATCTATTACTATATATGCGATGTCCGCACAGCAATCGTTCACGTCGAACTGGCCCCGCACGCTGTGGCTGGCGGTGGACGCGCGCGGGCTGACACTGCTGCGGCGCGGGTCGCGCGCAGCGCTCGTCTCACACGACCACGACCAGCTGCTCGCAGTTTCGCCCGCGCCGCGCGCCCTACTGCTAGTAACACGAGCTGACCGCAAGCACGCCAAGCTCGTGCTATCCACGGAACAGGTAAGGCACAAGTTACCCTAAATACATTTCCTACGCTTTATTTTGCTCTCCCCTTATTCACGCGCGCCCACCTCGCGGTCGTGCTACACCATGCTCGTGCTATCCTCGGAACAGATAAAGCACATATCTCGTCGGACAAGTTGCTCCTCTCTCACGCACGCCAAGCTAGTGCTTATCAATGGAACAGGTAAAGTACAATGCCCCTCTCTCACAGAACACTATAGTGATATGTTAGGTACTGCACCACAGCCTATTCCCCCAACGTACAGACCTGTTCCGGTAGTGAGTGAGACTCTCACAACCACGACCAGCTAGTCGCCGCCTCGCTCGCGTTTTTGCTAGTCACATGAGCGGAACGCAAGCACGCCAAGCTAGTGCTATCCACTGAACAGATACGGCATAAGTTACCCCTCTCTCACAGACCGTGAATTGTACTGCATTTCCCACTTTATCTTATTCCTCCAACGTATGTTCAGTACACGACAGCGCGGGAGTGCGGTTGAAGTTTGAGTTATATGGCTCTCGTTTTGTTATGTTTTTTAATATAAATTATTTCAATTTACCTGTACGTGGCTTCCATTCGAGGACTGAGTCTACCGCAACGGCCATCGGTCCTACGGCAATTATGATCTGTCCATTGCCACTTCAACATGCCGATTCTACGAGCTATGTCGGCGACTTTGTTCTTTGGCGAATCTCTTCATTTCGGATCCTATCCCGCAAAGAAACTCCGAGCATAAGCTCTCTTCATAATTCTCGGAGTGACTGAACTTATGGATCAGGCCTACTGTTAGAGGCCACGATTCGGCACCATACGTCATAACTGGCAGGACGCACTGATTGAAGACTTCGTCGTCTTCAAGCATTGTGGTATAGGCGACGAGAAGAGCCGACGCATGTTCCCAAATGCTGCTCAGCCGAGCTGAATGAGTCTTATCGACCTCGTTGCTGAAGTTGGACTTACTTAGTTGGATTGTTTGCCCAAAGTAGACCTAATGGTCAACAACTTCGAGTGCCACACCTTCGACTGCTATTGTTGGCTCAGTCCATTTTATATTGAACCGATGGAGGTCATGGCGTATCAGCCTCCGGACCTTTTTATCGAGTTGTCGATCTGGCGATGCATTAAGCGAAGGTCTCTCCCGCCTCAGTTCCATGAGATTCAATCTCGCTGGAGAGTTTACTCTTTGTCTTTGAGCTGTGGTTTGAAATATTGACAGCCCACTTCTCGAATTAATCTCAGCAAGTTGTCGATTATCTCGTCAACATAACCAGTGGATTGCAGTGCAACGAATCAATTCTGGAGTTGTAGCTGAAACTCATTGGAGCCTAATACGGTTTGAGGTGGTGTAGGACGAAGATTGGCCTTTATCAAAACAGACCTTTTCAGCGTGAAGTTGATCACGTACTAGTCAGTGATCACTTGCGGTTTCAATACTATCCTTCTCTTTTATTCTACTACCCCCCATCATGTGTAATAATTTGTGCGCAGGCCTACCAAATCGCGACCCTGATAAAGGACTACATCGAGGCGGTCCGTGGGCCAGTCTCGCCGGCGGTGCCGCAGCCGGCGGACCCGTGCGGCGCCGCTCAACGAGCGGCCGCCGCCTCGTGACATCCGGCCGCATAGTGCCAGTGCTTCCACGTCAGGCGTTGAATGGCGAGCGACTGTCGCTCGCGGGAACTGGGCTGTATCGACACCAGCAGTACGTAGCCACTTGATATATCACTGTGAGGTTTAGAACGCTCAGTGTTACCTGTGAAGTAGGACGGCTCTACACTTACGCCGTGAAGCACCGCGAGGTTGGATGGTTTTCGCGACTTCTCGCGTGTTAAAGGCTCTTGTTTCTCAGTGTGAGTCGGTAAGTTGTCCATGACAAAGGATTCGCGGGCGCGTACCGTGAACACTCTCACAACGCTCGCGAACGGCTGTGAATAATTGTGAGTGTAGAGAAGTGTTCTCGTGGCACGCAGATTCACGGCATAAACTCTCACCGTGACTTCACGGCGTGAGCGTACAGTCTGTTTTAGTCAACCGAGCGTTTACACAATTACAAACTTTGCGTTCATAACGGTTAGAATCTAAGGGTGCCCCTATAAATTATTTACTTAATTTTTTTAAATATCAACCAGCTCGGCGGTTAAGGGAAGTTTTAAAATAGTTTGTATTTGTTCGAACGCTCGATTTGACTGTGTGCAGTATTTTTATAATTGTGGTGAATACTGTGACTTACGATACATTTATTCCATTAATTCGACAAGGGAATAGGTGTATGACGAATCAGAAGAGACGACAAATGTGTAACAGGCCCAAGGTTGCTTAATCTGCTCATTTTTGACTTCCGTTTTCCAAATTCATGTATTTTCTTGATAACATATAGAATCAACGTGGCCAACAGTGTCCCCAAGGATGTTGAAATGATTCAAGGGGGAGATAGAAATTTTAGGTGCTCATTTTATTCTGCACTTCTCGGTAAATAATGTAGTTTAGTGCACTGCATATATTTATTTCTGAATTTCTGTAAGCCAAATAAGGTTGAGAATCTATGATATAGAAGTACAAAAATGTCGGTACAGCCAGTGATCACGTGAGTATAACACACTTGTATAACGAAATGACTCCAAGTTCGTATAGTCATTAGCTAAACTAAGTTTAAAGTAACAACTTGGTGTCATTTCAACTGCTCGCTAGCCAGATCAGGTCTCTTTGGAGTTGTTTACCAGTCGCTAGAGTGAAGTAGATGTGATGCGGTACATTTACACTCTTATTACTCTTACACGTAAACGGAGTTACACCAAATACCATACATTCTCTATGAGTAAAAACATGCGGCTCCGAGTTAAAGTTGGCAGCAAGCAATACTAGCCACGCGCGCGATTGGAGTTGTTAAATTAAAAATGTATAAGATCGCTTGAAAGTATTCATTATATACGCGCGCCAATTATCGACTTGATAACTGGTCACTTGACCACCAGGCGGCACGTGCTCAAGAACGTTTTTTTTTTCATGTAACATTATTTGTAACATTTTCGAGAATTTCTTTATCTGTGAGAATTTCTATCAGTGTGTACAATATACGGTTGTTATAATTTTAGACATCAACTCAAGCCACGAGATGGCACTGTATTTGCTGCCATCGAAAGTATGAAAGCTGTCAAAAGCCTATTTAGTCGTAGAGTATCTAAGGTATTTGATTTCATCAACAGTACTTGAGTATTGTTTGGTGTATATTAGCACAATATTTAATATATTATAACGTGTGAGAAGCGTTTGTTGATTTGCAAAGTAGATTTATTTTAGTTATTAGTTAGCTAAAGGCATATCAAATAAAGTGATCGGTCTCCGTTTACTTCAGAGTTAAAAATACAAGAGGCCCAGGTACAAATGGTGTTCGGTTTTGAGTGTCAGGATGGACGATTTCAATTGCGGGGAAGACGGGGAAGCAAAAAAATACCACAAAGTATAAACATAGTTATCCAAAAATAGTTCAGCAATTATAATCCAGTTTAAAATAAATTAAAATAGATTATATATTTCGATATGACTTCCGTATGGTAGGATATATCAGTATTATAACTGTTAAAGATATGTTACTGTTAATGAATGTTACAGTTAGATATTGAGAGTTAAGGTGTTTATGGAGTTAAAAATATAACTACATATTTTAATCTTATCTCCACCCTACATTGTTAACTATTAGAATGTTTGTATCTGCATTTATATGGTCTCCATACATTCGAGTAAAGAGTATATAATGCGATAAGAAAAACTCCATTGGACTTGGGAGTAAGCGGTAATTTAGAGGGGTCACAATAGTCGTAGTGAGGCTACTTGTCAGCCTTTTGGACTTAATCAACTGTTGCTTAATAATTATATTCTTCATTATTAAATTATATTCTTCACTCCCCATTCCATTCCTTTCCTTGCACCAACGAACTATGCAGTGTAATGGGATGAGAAAAACTCTCTCCTAGATCTCCAACGGTAGACGGCGCGTGCCAACGTTTATTCTTAAAGGATGTTGGCATGTCCTGCAGACGTACACGAGTGACAGTATCCGCTTACCACAAAATGAACTGTCTGCTTGTATGAACTATTCTCTCAATGAACTGTCATCTTCTGTCAGGAGAATTTTAAACCCATTAAAATCCTAGAGTTAATCCTGCTTTCATTATTTCAACGGGTTTATAAGAAACTAGTACCAAAAACGTTATTTGAATTTATTTATTTATTTACCCTTTATGCACTATAGAGGCGGACTTAATGCCTTGGGTCATTCTCTACCAGTCGACCGTTGGTGAAACGTGAAAAATGTAAGTAAAGCTTAATTCAACTCAATAAATAATAATATAATAATACATTGATAATATACTTATACGATAAATATACGTACTAAAAATATATATTAAATATATAGACCATACATATGAATAAGATAATATAAATATAATACAAATACATACATACAAATAATATAAATATAGAGAAAAATACCATTAGCTCTGTATTGAGGGTATTGCTCTGTTGAATTGCGGAGGTAGAGCTCCCAAAGCTTTCTCTTCACTATTTACACCTGCACCTACTTGAGAGGTTTTAAGATTATTATTTATTTCCGAAATGGAATCCCTGTTTTTTTTTCTCTTCCCTTTTTACAGTAATATCATTGGTTCAGTCGCACGCAGGTGATGAAATGCAGATACAAACAGAATTAACATTAAGCTACCACTATAAATAAATCTTAATGATCGTTATAAAAATGTAACAAATCTTTCGTCAACGTAGTTCCTCTTATTGCTATCTATTTGAGTAGTCATCCTCGTCACATCGTCGACTTCGTTTTTTGTAAGGCTTCATTCACACGTGCTAAAAAAGTATCATTGTTTTTTGTAGAGCGTCAGCGCTTTCAGCGCTCATTTTCAGTGGAACATTAACGACATTAGTACTATTAATATGTGAACCGCACAATACTATTTTTGCGCGTGCGCAAATGAAGCCCAATTTACTTCCATTCAACATTTTTCCTACTTAAAAATTTCAAGGTTCTATATTGTCTGCCACGTGTTTCCTGACATCTTGTTTTGTGCCTTGTAATGTGGCTGCAATAATGTTTGTTGATACAACATGCTACAGTGAATAGTAAATATTTTTAACAAACTAAATCAGTTAGTTGACTGGTCAGCAAATATTATTGTCAGCGTGTATTCAGTGATTTGTGCAAATTTATTGAAACTGCAAAATAATTAATGATCGTTTCAAATATATATTATAATGCATATTACACTATTGCACAATGTTATATCTCAATATTTTATTGTAAAAGTATATTTGTAATACTGTAGACTTAATTGGACGTGAAATGTAATTGTATTGGTACTTTACGGAGGCTCCACGCGCACTGCGCGCATTTCTAGACACGCATCCTTCAAAACACATACAGTACTACTAATTAAATTAGTCGCCTTCGTATTCCGCATGATTGAGTAAAAAAATAAACACGCAAACACTTTTACATTACGTTGTAACCACTCTATGTTATATACAACTTCTCAGCGTTCAGTCACTGTCGGAAATACGAATTATGGCCGACTGATGTTATTTGATCAGTAGCACTGTGAAATATTCTGTTTCATGCGCAAAGCCTTATTTTTATGTTAGGCCTATTTGGTGCTTAGGTAATCATGATTTGCTTAGCTTGCTCCTGATCTCATATTGAGTATTATTTATTTAGATGCCATATTATTTTATGTTAAAATAACATTGTACATATTTCGTAGAAAAATTAAACCAAAGACTCGAATCATTACTTTTTTGGATGTTTTTTTTTTATTTGAACAATTTAAATATTTAATTTTAATGAACGTGTACATATGTAATTGTTAGTGTTATAAGTATACTCGATTGACGTGAACTCCTTTCAATATAGAAGCATTATATTAAATTCATATAGAGCTATTGCTAGATTTGGCATTCAGTAAAATATTTCACTTATTGGCTTATTGTGTACAAGTCAGACTGTTATATGATATAAAAACACAGCAAAACATAGAAAGTACAATGACTACAATTATATGTAACGATTAATTAATTATATTACTACACAATTTACTCAATGTATCAATTTCATTATTGTATTGCACTGCACGAATAGACAATACGTTCTAATTGAATCTTTTCTTGTAGATATAAGATTACTGTACGAATAGGACAATTATTGACGTTAGATCTTGAATCGAAAGGTTTATGTGAACCACCGCACTAATACTGCCCGAATAGACTGAGAATGTCCAAATATTTTGTCATTTTTTGATGGATTGTTTTTGTTATAATACATTATGTGTATGGAATTTTACCCACTATTTGAATGCCAAATACATGATAACGAAAATTAGATGTCTTTTATTTCGAAATAATACATATCTTGGAATTAACTATTTATTTATGTATACATATTTGTTACTGTGTCACTAATCCTAAGTAGTCGTCCATCAGCGTCCCGATCGCAAACTGGAAAAAAATACATGTTAATAAAGTGTGGAGTTGAGTTATCTTATTATTATACATACACAAATATGACTAAACAGTATAAAGGCAAATATTAGGTGTTTACCTATGAAATGACCGATTTGTATGAGAACATGTTTTTTTTTTTGTTATAAATACATTTATAATGTTTGTCGAAATATTGACCCATACTATCTGCACACTTTCGCCACCTCACGGGCAGTTGATTGATGCCACCCCTGTAAAACTTTCGTGGACGGGTACGATTACGGGGCCCCAGTCTTTGTTTGACGCGTTCTAAGACGCAAGTAGTCAACTAGTTTTACTCCTGCCTGTAGCGATAACTGAAGAAGGTCATCTATTAAAACGTTCCAGAACGTGGGTCCCAGCACACATCCCTGTGGACCCCCATAGTAGACACCTGTCATTCCACCCGGTTACTGACAATCGAGTAGGCCGCATCCTATATAGATGTTTGGCGGGCAACCCCCCTTTTTGTCGTGACCATGATCATCGGCCACCCGGTGTTATCGAAGGCGCCAGAGGTGTTCAAAAAAAATCGCCTGAACATATTTTGCCGTAGTTTTTAGCCGTGTCTGATATCGTCCGGATTGCCGTGATCGTCGATCTACCCGGAGAAAATCCGTGCTGGCATTCTGAGATCTGACAGTACACGCTCTAAAAATTTTACCTAAGATCGGAAGCAGCGTAATCAGGCGACAGGCTTTTGGATCGGTCAGCGGCTTGTCATTACCATTGGGCAAGACAATCAACTTCCCACACTTCCACACGTCAGGAAACACGCTTGGCGACAACCGCGGTGAATTCCGCGGCGGCCACCATCCACTCATGTGTGATCATTCCCGCAATACGGCATCAATTCCCGGTACAGTGTTGGCACTTTAACATGTACAGTCTGAAACACGCTGACTGATGTAACCAAAATCAATAACTTCTAGTCCTTATTATTAGCGTGCTACAGTAACAATAAGTATAGAATATGGTTTAGTATCGCTCAGCATCCGCATAGATGCTGCATCTCTGCATTTTCTATCGCCTGTATAATGGGGAATGTTCTGAAGAACTGTTCAATTTGATGACAATTTCGAGTTTTTATCATAGAGTACGGTCAAAGAGACACTTTATACCGCGAATCCGATAGTTGTGGACTGAACTGTCAGCTGACCGTTACACTAGGACATGGGGATCTTCAGAGATGTGAACAGGATTCTACAAGGTCGGCAGTGCACCCGCAACCCCTTGGTGTTGCAAGTGTCCATTAGACGGCGGTGACCACTTACGATCATGTGGTCCGCCCGCTGCTCTGCCTTCATTGTAAAAAAATATATGTTAACCCATTGCTGTCTGTACATTATCTCTGCAAAGTCACACCCTTTAATTAAATGGGAATTTCTGATAGCGAATGGTTACATTTCTTGATATTTAGAATCCAAAAATAAGAAATTGTATAATTTGTTTTGCATTGTATCAGCAGAACATTATGCTAGCAGAATCTTAGCTGAAACTAAACCTATGAGAAGATTAGATTTAACATCCTAATGGGTTCATAAGTTATAAGAGGATCTTGCTGGCATAACGGTACCACAGTAGCACTATCGATATTCATCCCGTAGCACTTACAATGCCTGTGGCGTCGACCCTCGTGCCGACTATCTTCAATCTAATCACATCTTCTTCCTGGATCACATTGTCTTCCTGTTTGCTCTTATAGCATGGGGGATTCACATTGGGGCAGAATTCCATGTCCGCTGGTATTGACTAAAAATTTTTATACAATTCAATTTACAATCTCTACACTGTTATTTTTTAAACACCCTTCATGACTGTAAAGACCAGTTTTTTTTTTCGTGTTTATAGTTAACATTTAGAGGGGAACATTTGAATCCGTATGGACAGGGTGGAAAAAATGAAGGCTCTGGAGGATTGAAATCACCGAAATAATCTGATTAATATTTTGTTATTAACCTCAACAGGAAGTTACATTTACTAATAAGTTTGACTTTGAGAAAATTATATTTTTTACCTATGAATGTAGTTTATCCTATTTTTTAAAATAAAGTCCTTGGAATAAAATTAATTATCAATATTTAAGGTGCTTTCCCTGCATTGTCGATCATTTATTCCACCATGTATACCTAGTGATTAATTAACAATTCTGCCGAAAATAGGCATCAGCCTGCATACTGAATAATATACAACAAATACTCTGAAATATATGAGTTATGGAATAAATTGCAAAAGGGGACCCACTTACCTTACCTGAAGGTAAGTGAAGGTATAGTACGCCACTTGCACTGTATAATAGATATTTCGCAAAAATCGAAACATCGTCGAAAATCTCGGTTTTTTCGAGATGGCAGTGCCTGCGCCTGTCTGCCGAAGTCGAAAACTTGCATTTTTGACATACCGAAAATTCAAAACCACTGAACCTTTTGTATGGTATAATTTGACTGGACTAGAAACTGAAAGAGCCATTGAATTTTTCAATACAGTAGAGAATCTTTTGATTATTTTCCAAAATGACTATTTATGATCTTGTGACTTTTTTTAAGGATCAAATGGTCTTTCAAGAGTTACCACATGTGTATAGGATTAGGGCGAGGATTGAGTGTCCAGCCAGAAGTGGTGCAATGAACTTAAGTTGTACACCAGTGGAAGGGATAGATGTCTGCTTAGAGGATTACTTTGTAAAGGCAGTGTCGACAGGTTGTGTCCGTGAGAAGAACCCAGGTACATCCCAATTCCTGGTAAAAGTGTTGTCTATAGCAGTGGTCGTCAAACTGCGGCCCGCGGGCCGCATGCGGCCCGAGGACGATATTTGTGCGGCCCGCGACAAAGCAAACAATTTTAGTAGATAATATCAAAATATGATTATGCACATGAAGTTAACTAAATAGAAGTACGCGAGTAGGTATAAACTTCCTCCTGTTCTTTGTGTCCGTTAATTGTATGCTAGTTAGTATAATGAGTTGGCAAATAAAGACTTCACATTGGTCACAGGTAGCAATTGCCATACAAAATCTATGGGGCAATCGCGTTTTTACAGCTCATAAAAAATATGTCAATTGATTGGTGGTGTCAACTAAACAATCCAAGAATGTGCGGCCCGCAGTGATATCTCACATTGTTCTATGTGGCCCTTGACCAGAAAAGTGTGACGACCGCTGGTCTATAGGTTGCTGTGTATTATCAGTATTGTTAAAGGGACATCCTCATCACAACTGGTGGCGACAGTGTATTTATACTGTCATGAAATGTTACTAATACTAAACCAAGTTGTCAAAAAGTGGGTTGAAACCTTCTAATATTTAGATTTCTTAATTTAAAAAACATTCAATCTACTTACATGATGTGAAATAAAGCAACTTAGTGGTCCAATCTGTGCAAACATTCCAACCTGTAAATTACATTGTATTTTCCTATCATTTCAAAACTGGCATTTGTTATAAAAGTTATAAACTTAACAACACATAATAAGGTAATAATAATGGTTAAGTACATAGATAAATAAGACAAGGACAGGTGCACCTGCCACCCTCTCTGTGGGTAATCTCCACGTTACCACACCCCTGCAACCACGCAGAGGACTCGCTTATCTTATTTGTCTATAGTATCAAATTCTCTGATTATTAAATATTTTTGGATATGTTATAAGCAGACTAATATTGGTATTTTCCAGCAATGAAATAGCCTGGACTGCCTTACTTATTAAAATTACTATCCTTGATCAGATCACATTACACACTGATATGCTACAACTCAAGTTTTACATTTATTATAAAGGAAATTATTTTCAGTTATAAAAGAGGACATTTTCATTATGTCATTTAGCATAATGTTACTCATATTTTACACAACTGCAACACACTATTCATTAAGTATTGTTTTTTTATGACAATCTGATATACAACACCTTATTCACTTGAGTGACTATTGCATCTAACACCTCTCCCTTGAAGGGTCGGAACACTATAGCCTTGTATTTGACAGGATACACAACAAATCCTTGTCCGGGCTGAATTAAACCAGCACCTATGCTATCTATAGTAGTCACTGCTATTACAAAACCATATCTGCAACAGAAAAGTCATATAAATAATAATCTTTTAATTCTGAAAGTAACATGATGTGTGATGAAGAGCACCCAGCTGTAGTAAGACGGGGTGATGTTAGAAAATACTGAAATAACCTGTAAACTTAGAAATGATGCTAAAACATTACTTACTTGCCAGTACATGTTCCTTCTACTTCTGTATATAATTTCTGTTTAACAGTATCAAGTAATTGCGGGCCAAAGTATCTCGGATGCAATAATATTTCGTGCTCTAAAGAAATCTGGAAAGTTTGTTTTTTAGTTTATCAAATTCAAAAGGTTTTAGTTAATTTGGATTCAGTTTAGTTTAAAGATTTAATGCACAGGTTAGGTTTACTTACGTGGTAAAACATTTTGTGTTGATATAAACTATAGGTAATTAAATTTCATACTTATGTTTAAACTTAATTTACGAAGCAATGAAGTTTCGAGAGAAAACCTTCAAAAAAAAAACAATAAAAGTACAATACACAAACACTACAACAAGTTGAAAGCTAATTTTTTTAACATTTTTGCAATGGCTAATGTATTTGGACTCTGGCATAGCCATGGGTAATAAACTGTAAACAGTAGAGGTGGGCGTTAACGCTAATCTACAAAAACGTCAACACCTGTTGATGCTAACTACTGTTAACTGTTGATGTTACACTGTTAATCTGATAACAGTTGCTAGTGTCAACTGCATATCACAGAGTACATTGATATATATGGAAAGTTAACTGAATAAAAAATATTAGGAAACTTGTCCGTGTTATCAACAAACAAACTAAAAATATTTTAAATGAATGAATTTTCCTTCATACGGGCTTAATATGAATATATACGGGCTTAGGACTGGCATATTTTGTAGATACGTATTATTTGGTTTTGTTCAATATTTTATATGCAAAATAAGGCGTATTTAAAAGTTCATTGCAAGTGGCACATTTTATGTTATCGTCAGCACAAAAATAATTCCAAATTTCATTTTGTTTGCGTCCAGACATTGCTCTAAACTAGTTAAATTAATTAGTGTCGTGAAATAAAAATAATACTATTGTTGAATAAACTATACCTATTCCTACTTAATTATAGTACTTTATATTAACTTTACCATAAGAAAGAAACCTATTGTCCAAAGAAAGTCACAGAAAATGAGCTAAACATTTATACCTGCGAAATCAAAATTAAAATAAAAATACATATAAAAACTATAACAAAACCGTCCTTTACGGCGAGTTCAACAATAACACTAAAACATACAAAGAACACATTGTTATTCATTATTATTGTATAACGTCAGTCACAAAATACTTGGCGTCTTAAATGTAAACAAAACTAAACATCAGCAGGATGCGTACGCTATGGTCAGCAAGCGTCAACAGGTCAACTGAGTAACTAAATAATATGTTTTTCATTAGCGTTAAACTGTTTACGTCGTAAACGATCAACAGTTCTACACTCAACACCGTAGACGAAAAAATTGTCAACAGATCGCAGTTCATATAACGCAAAAATCAACAGATAGCAAATTAACAGTCGATAGATCGTTGATGTTTCGTTCGTTTTTCCTCAACTGTTAATGAATTTTTTCGTCAACAGTTTTGATCGTTGACGAAGAAAAACGTTGACACTTAACTGTTAACTGCTTTTTAACTCACCACTAGTTAACAGCAGATAATAAAACTGTATTCTATCTATATAATCACATTCTCCATTGCCGTCGATGTAAAAGTGTATTAGCTGTATTAGCGAGTGACATAAATCCTAGTAGAAAACCGGCTTTGCCATCATATGACAGTCCGTAGATGAATTCCGTTAAATTTTGCACTCGGAAATGTTGTTTATTAATTTGTTATAAACAATTTATATGACTAAAATCTATCATCAGTTCATCACAATTCGCATCACTCAATGTTGCAACATGAAAGAATAACTCATGTAGAGAAACAAAAGAAATTAAATATAAATAAAAATTTTAATGAATAAAACAAATGTATAGAATAATAAATGTTGATTCATAAAACCGATAAATTTTAATGGTACATATTTCAGTTAAATTTAGTCATTCAATACCTGTTCTCCTAGTGTACATCACTAGCAATAGCGATTACTCAAAAATGCCAAATGACTAGTGTCCTGTAATCAGATTGAAAATGGCAAAAACGTACGATTATTTATTCAAATTACTACTAATAGGCGATTCTGGCGTGGGAAAAACATCCATATTGTTTAGGTTTTCAGAAGATGCTTTCAATATATCTTTTATATCGACAATTGGTAAGTACGTAGACCTTTTACTAAAGGTTATTGTCAGTTGTACTTTTTTATGTTAAACTCGTCATTCAAACTTTGTTTTTTGTTTCCTTCTTTGTTCATTGTGTGTATATTCTTCAATCGTGTTAAATATCCAGACGGAAAGGGTGGGGTACCTATATCCTGGATCCTTATCAATGAGCAGTTCATGACATCATTCATACTAATTAATTAGTTCACTATGAACGCGACTTGATCATACAGTTCATGGTTGCAGGTATTGACTTCAAAATTCGGACAATAGACTTAGATGGGAAAAAGGTTAAATTACAAATATGGTAAGTTTTTCAAACTAGAAATGAAAGACAAGATCTTCTCAAGCTTTAGTATTTGATTCCTAACTTATTTTTAGGGATACTGCAGGGCAAGAAAGGTTCCGTACAATCACAACAGCATATTATCGTGGTTCTATGGGCATAATGCTTGTTTATGATGTAACAAATGAGAAAAGTTTTGAAAACATAAAAAACTGGATAAGAAATATTGAAGAGAATGCAAGTGCTGATGTGGAGAAAATGATCCTTGGTAACAAGTGTGATCTAGATACAAAAAGACAAGTAAGTTGGTCTTGTAAGGTAGATTTCAAGATACTTATTTGATTTACATTTGTAGATGTAGCTACCTAGTAAAGTAATAAATTATACTTGAAATTATTATTCTTAAAGAAATATGATTATGTGTACAGGTTTCAAAAGAGAGAGGTGAACAATTAGCTATAGAATATCAGATAAAATTTATGGAGACATCAGCAAAAGACTCATTAAATGTTGAGACTGCTTTTTATACTTTGGCCCGAGATATCAAGGCAAAAATGGAGAAAAAACAGGTAAGTTTTCTAATTGAAATAGAGTAAGATTTTCTAAATATACCTTTAGATTTAAAAAAATTACATGTGGTCTTACATTAAATATTCAATGTCATGGTTATCATCCTTTGGTGCACCTAACTAGTTTCATCTATAGGCTAAGATTTTAGTTATATTTTTAATTCCTAATAAAATATTTCCTCTTAATATTTTTTTGGATAATATTCCAATTACCAATTGCTCTCTGTTTTTGATAGTTAATAAAATTATTATTTATTACTGGTACTTATTCTATTTCTAATACCGCTTTCTTTTGTTCCATGGCACTCTTTCCATATACAGAAGGTAATACACAGAGGCTTTATGTGTTGTTTCTCTGTTGTTGTTGTTAGTGTTTGTAGAGCTTTATAGTTAGTTGCATTTTTATTTGATTGCCAAAACATATTAAACCATATTTTTTAAAATATTGCTTTTAAATCTCTTAGTCGAGTAATTTTATTACTACAACCAGATTTATTTAGGACAAATATAAAATAATCTTGTAGTAATATTTTACTCAGATTTTGTATATTAATGTTATGCATGAATTGTGATGTACATTAATTGGGCTCCACATTTTTCCATAAACTGGTAACTTTTTATCTAGATGTGAAGTCAATGGAGAAGGCCAAATCAATGTATGTAAAATGCTTATAAGTGGATCATTTTATAGATTATATTCTAATTAGGTGATTGAGCTATTAAAGTACTCCATACAATTACATTTATTAACTTTTATTCATTGTTTTATAATGCTACCTACTTACACAAGTCATTGAACACCTATGATGCTTTAGTTCTTTTTTCAGTTTAGGGAAGGCCAGCAAAGGTTAATTAGTGCTTGCCATAGTTTTCATTGAAAGAAATATAATATTCAACCAAAAGCAGTTTTGAGGGCTATTGACAAACACATAACAAATAAAGAAATGCAAATAGTATCTAGAGCAGTCTGCTTTTTTATCAGATGTTTTGTTAAAAAATGTGGATAGTAAATCTTATTCACCGTCTAATGAAAGTGTTAGCTTTCACTAATTCTAAAACATTAACTTGGTGTTTGTACAAATGCAGAAGTATATTTGTTAAGAGTGCATATTATAGTTGATATTGTGTCATTATTTTTTTATATTAATCCATGTCTTTTATGTAACTATAATTAGCTGATATTTGTGTAAAACAATAGACTTCTTATATATTTTTTCTGTCTGATTCGTTAGTCATACAAATATTTCTAATGAATACCATTGCATGTCTCATAAACAATAATTTATCATTCATTACATGCTACTGATTTAAAAGTACAGGGTGTGTATGTCACTGCATGGATAATGTTGCAAGGTTTGACTCATGCTCTGCATGATAATAAATTATGTTTAATGTTTTTATAGTATACTGGATATAAAAATTTCCTTTCTGATGTACATAATCTTATCATTATCTGAACAGTACTAGTTCGGATTATGTAATTGATGGATTTATACAAATCCAAGTGCATAGTTTTTATGTAGTATGCCTTAGAGGGGAGGGGGTATCTTTGTTAACATGTTATTTTTTTGTTTAAATTTTACGTTTTTTAACTTACAACTATTTCAAATTTTGTGTGATTGAAAATATCACCCGTAGTAGTGTCATTATGAATCGCGTATTTTGCGAGCAACTTCACGTGAGCTGAAATACTAGCAATGTAAATGATGAATAGTAATTAGAAACCTCTATAAAGGTATCAGTAACCTCTTGGAACGGCGTGACAGCTTGCCACGATCGAGGACGCGTGAAATTGCTCGAACTGTACAAAAGCATGCATTCACTACCACTGACAAAATGCCATAAAGTAGAGTTGAGATTGAAAACTGTTAAGTATTGCCTTTTTACAAGTAAAAAAATAGTGGAACTCTATGTACAGTATTGGGGGTGGATAACACAATTGAATCTTATGTTTCTGGTTTATGGAAGATTACACCGCACCCTCTTTATCTTTATCACTTTGGCACAGTTCGGTTCTTTTATCTCATCACTAGCCACTCTTCATTGTTCTGCAATTCACTCGGACGAAAATATATATGTTATCAATGTTATTACTGCTTTTTAAAACTATTCACAGGAACAGAGTTCTGGACATATAGAATAATTTACCACAAGAAACCATTGAATCACCAATGATAAACAGTTTCAAAAACAGACTTGACAAATGACGTCCAGGAGAAGAGATGTGGCAAAACCTCTTCGGAGCATGATGTCTTGTTCTTAGAATAGCCATTTCCCAGAATGTACACTTCCAAAATGTTTATGATGATGAATTTGCATAAACGAAATATGACGAATTATATTAATTACCTCTTTAATGGAATACCTGGACTAACTTATTAGTTTGCTTCGATGGATGATCAACCATCAATTCATCATCCACGGAAAAAAATATGAGTATATAATGAGTACAAAAAGAACTGGCTTCCTACACATAATTCCCTGCAAAACAGCCATGAAGTGGTCGCTGAAAAAGTTAATCTTTTTGGGAAGTGGTCATTTTGAAAAAGTTGACCCATTAAAAAAGTAGTCAGTTTGCGAGATGGTTATTCTAGGAACAAGACGCATTCCGAAGCGTCATTTTTTGACGCATTTTGCACTTGTAACCACAGTTGACACAAGATATAGACATACCAGCAGTAATGCTGTTCGCCTATTATACAACAATAAATTCCCTATATAACATGCAGGAGGCGAGCAACCCGCCCGCGAGGAGCGGCGCGCACCAGCTGAAGGCAAACGAGCAGCAACGCAAGCCCACGTCGTGGCTGTCCCGCTGCAGCGTCCTCTGACGACGCCCCGTCCCCGCCATCCCTTCTCTACTCTAGCCAGCCTCTCCAGTGGCCCACATTATACCCACCTCAACTATATTTTTCGACCTTTTTAATGGTGCGTCAACTTCACAAGGGGATCGGACTTGCTTTTGTATTTTTATATCCACAACTTATTTCGTTAGTTCAATAAGAAATGAGATTGCAAGATGTTTCTGTTGATTCAGTTAGTAGATATTACTCGCCGCAGATGTTTCTTTACGACTTGCTAATTATATTTATATCCTTAAACTAGAATTCCACTAACTGCTAAGTCACTCAGTGTTGTCAATTAGCAACTTCGTGTGATTGAGTGCCTGGTTTGTTATTATTGTGGCGTTTAAGCAGACTTCAGCCTCCAAGGTACATATGGATCAGTAATCTTATGGGTATATTTTCCATAATACCAAAAGTCAAATCTAGGAGCGCGAATGCAAGGTGTGCTTCATGCGCCTCACCTAGGGAGAAATACTAGACATAGGGAGATTTTTAACTTATACCATCTAGAGAAAAAAAAGTCACCTTAGAGAAAAGTCGGGATTCTGATTGGTATCCTTTTAATTTTACTAAATATAAATATGATATTAAATTTATGAAACAAGTACAAGGTAGAACACTACCCTCCTAAGAAAAGAGATTAGTAAATTTTTTAACAAAAGCATAACATTATATTCGGAAAATAACAATAAATTAAAAGGAATAAACAATGGTTATTCTATTACTTTTATAAGTTTGTAGCTTCATGTTAGATTAATTAAAATTTTACAAAAAAAAAACATTTTTCTCTAATGCCATCAAAATTCAGTGTCTTTTTTTCTTAGGAGGACAGAATTTCTAGGATATTACTTGCAACAAAGATTTACTCTTGTACAGTTATAAAAACTAGTTTCAGCTATTTCTGGATGTGTTTGCTATCCATCTCGAGTAGTCAAACAAGATCTCGGTTCCTGTTGCAAAATATACGGTATGGTGTAATATAAGTAAATATTTTTATGATCCTTGCAAAAGTTATAAATAACTGTGAATACAGTTCAAAATACGATTACAGTTTGTTTTAAAGACATGTAACTGTAATTGATTTTAGTACAAATAATGTAATAAGTATGTGGAAGGTCTAGAAAACGCTTTAACATCACAAGTGTACATTTATTTATTTTATGTTCAATGGTAGAGTTGTATTGAGCTGTGATTCTGCCTGTTGCCGGAACGTCTTGCAGTCGCTATTCACTACTTAAAGCAGTATTTGTCGGAAGTCTGTACATTTTGTTTACTTCTAAAATGAAATTCTTTTTTTAAATGAAATTACTTGGTGTTATGTTAAAATGGTTTTTAAATTTATGTAATATTCAATAGATTATTTAATTGTATCTTTTCTTTTGCTATTAATATATGAATGTAATATATGATGTTTAATTTCAATTAAATGTGCTTTTTTAAAATATTTAGTTTAAAATTTTATATATAATGTATGTAATAAGGCTCATGGCAATATTATAAAAGACCAATTAAACAGTAATCTTTTATTTGCCAACAATATATACAACAGAGTTTATTTAAGATACAATTTTTATGTCCAGAAAAGGACCTTCACTAGCTTAAGAGTACCCAAATTATTACAAAATTTATAACCCATTTGGTGCTCACATAAAATAGTATGTAAATAACAATTAATTAAATGCTTCATGTTGTTTGTATTTGTTTAGGCGTGGCTCTGAAAGGTTTTAAAGTTAATTTCTTAACTCCTATTAAGGCACTTTTTGTAGAGAGAGATAGCAACTCTAATGTTTTCTTGGTGGTAAATACAATAATTTTACCAGTGAAATGTGACACCTTTCTCCAGTAAACAATGTAAGCTGGTAATGGAGGTAGTTTGTTAGACCAGATTCCTTTTCGGTAGCTTTTGGCTTTAGTTTCTGCAGACAGCAACAATGTTTTTAGTTGTGATTCTATAGTGTTCTTTTGAATAGATTCTGGTACAGAAACTTGAGCAAATCCAAGTTCAACTAAGGTCTTTCCAATATCTAAGGTTTCCACTGTATTATTCTGAAACAAAAAGAAAATCTCAGTACAAAGGATGGTGTTTAAGTGTTCTTATTTATTTATTTATATTTTGCAATAAAAATCTTCTAAGTACCTTCTTTTGTGGTAAATGCAATAGCACATTAGAAACCAGGGCCTCATTTTCCCGTCCTATAGGTTTCACGGTAACCCGTTGACCTGCTGCCACACATTCCAGCCAACTTACAGCATTCCCACTCACAACATCAACACCCCAGAGCTACGGAAATACAAGAATAAAATAGATTTACCCAGAAACTTGGCACTGGATTATGAGTTAAATAAACATTATTAATGACATTGAAAACTGACCTTGACTGGCAACGGCGGTTTACTGGAATGCCATAGTGGTAAATAAATTGGAGCCTGATGATTGACCAAAATATGCACGGGAGAGTGCTGCACACCAGCATACACTCCTTTCAGTGGTACATGGGTTCTTATAAAGTGGTTCGGAACTTTGCTGGCTTTCGAAAACTTGCTAACCTACTTAAAAGTTTTATGTTATATAGTTATGTAATGGTAATTATTATTTAGACATGAAATTACAGAAATAAATACATACCGGACGAATTCTATGTACAGCAATAGTGAGACCGGTAGTAGCAAGAGCGTATACTGCTATCTGTAAATAGTAATTATAATCATAAAAACTTTCCATCTATGTTGTGCTTCTATGTTGTGCTCTTACATCCGTTGTAATTATTCTGTGTACGTACGTTAACTCCGCGATAATCCTGCTGTAACAATGCTTTAATATTATAGAGGAGACCACCCGTCTCAGACATTTTTTTATCATTTGTGGTGAGCTATAACTTTCATAATTTTAAAGTAGGTATTAGCTCATCAATAATTTCAGAAATTTTCTTTTCTGAACTTTTGACATTTCCACAAAAATGTTGCAATGATATAAGTAAATAAAAAATATTTTGATTATGTTACATGGCAATCCGAAGCAATGATCAAAATAAAATTGATAGAAAATTAATGTTAAACAATTTAGTAGGTACTTTAACTAAAGATGGGATAATATTAAAACTAACATATACGATAACTGATTTCTATGAAATCCTAGTATCGTGTATTAGTGAGCGTAACATAGCGTGACAAGATAAATGTTGAGGTAATCAAAGTTCAGAAAGAGAACTCATTTGAGATGTATTGTTTTTAAAATAACATTTATTTGAAATTAGTTCCGAAAGATCTAATCAAAACGAAAAAAATGTTATTCATTTTTTTATTGCAATTCGCGCGGTTTGTGTTCGAATTCGAATTTCGTGCAATGACGTTATACGATTTTAAAGTTGGTTTAAATGAAAGTGGTGTAAAGATAGATAAGTATCAGCTTGTGGGGACTTAGCACCGTCTTGTGCATCAATTTTTAGATGGTTTTCTCACTTTAAACAAGGATAATTTTCCTTGAAAGATGATGAGAGAAGTGACCATCCTGCGACTTCTGTAACCAATGAAAACATCGAAGCGGTAAAGAAAAAAAACCTACCCACAAACAAATAGAGGAGACTTAAGATTTCATCGCCTTCGTACTTCGGAGACTTAAGATTCGTGACGGAACGCGTCACTTGGTGCAATACCATGCTTACTAGATTTAACGAAGGGGCGTCAAATTTGGTGTGGAACATAATAACAGGTGACAAAACATGGATTTACAGCTACGACCCCGAAACAAAGCAGCAATCGACGGTTTGGCTCTTTCAAGATGAGCCGCACCCTACCAAAGTGGCGCATGTGCAAAGTGCCGCGAAGCAGATGATCGCTTCTATTTATAGAAAAACTAGACACGTAGCTACTGTTGCTTCAGGAATCGTCGTACCGTGAATGCTGATTGGTACCCAACCATTTGTTTGCCGGAAGTTATTGACGAACTCCGTAAAAACAACCGTAAACGCCGCATAATCTTGCACCATTACAATGCCAGCTCTCACACGGCCAAACAGACAAACTACTTTTTGAAGGCGAAAAACAGAACTCATGAACCATCCTCCATACAGTTCCGACTTGGCACCTTGTGACTTATTTTGTTTCCAAACATTAAGAACCAATTACGCGGTCAACGATTTTCATCGCCAGAAGAAGCTGTCGAAGAGTATGAAAAACATGTTTCCGAGTTCACCACGGAGGAGTGGAATAAATGTTATGGAAATTAGTTTTCGTTTAGAGAATATTTTGAGAAATAATAAATTGATTTTTGGCCATTCATTGTAATTTAGTCTTATTCATTCCGGAAACTTTCAGTGTGGGCCTCGTATAAGTACCTATGTATTAAATTAGATATTCATTTTCTAAATATGAAGACAGAGCATGACAGAGAAAAAAGTATTTTTGGTTACCTAATAATTATAAACATAAAAATAAAATACTGATGATGAATATGATGTAATAGTTAAAAAATAATTACTTATATAACAATGTTATTAACTCTAATGAATTGGCGAAAATGTGCTCCCAGAGTTCCTTCTTCAAGTCCACATTTACACGAAGAATGATCCTGAATCCTTAGCTTATCCAGGAAAACTGGAGAACATACTTGGGATCTTATACGAATTATATCTGACGTAGCCAATCTATTGATGTTCTGGTACTTTAAAAACCAAGGTCTGGGAGGGATAGTTGGCTGGATGGAACCATACTGTCGGGTTATATAGACGACTGCCACAGATCGTTCCAGGATTTATCCAAATAAGCTTTAGCCAGAACCCGTAGATCACGCGAGACATATTTTAAATACGAATCACATCGCACACGCAAACCTTTTGGCAAAGCCAAAAGGTCTACTGTCTCATTACCAGAGATGCCAGAATGGCTACGGATCCACGCAAGTATGACTTCTACGCCTCTTAGGTGGCATTTTTATAGCACCTCTTTATACTTTATGGTGATCTCTAGCATGGAAAGGAGACTTATTAATATCCTGTAGACAACTCGGTGAGTAAGGTCATAGTCAAATATTTCCAATTTTTATCTACATGTTCATTTTTGTTGATTAAAGCTTAAATTACTGTTTTGAGTTTATTCTACCCGTTTTAACACAGTGTCAAAAAGAAATACGATTTCAACTGTAATTATCTGTTTGCGCATCCCTAATTTTTACATATGGCAATGCAAAAAGAACGTGATTCCACGTCAACTCATTTCACATTTGACAGATATTAATTAATTTCATCTACCTATACTTTACAAAATATTTTCAAAATGATTACTGTTTTGAACACTATCGATACGGGCCATGAGGATATGATACATGACGCAGAACTAGACTACTATGGATTGAGATTGGCCACGTGTTCTTCTGATAATTCTGTAAAAATATACGACATCAAGAGCGGTACACAAACTCTTGCCGCTGACCTAAAGGGACACTTCGGGCCTGTTTGGCAAGTAGCATGGGCTCATCCCAAGTTTGGTAACTTACTAGCGTCGTGCTCGTATGATAGAAAAGTTATAATATGGAAAGAGGCTGGTGAGTGGACCAAATTGTATGAATATCCTGGCCACGAAAGTTCCGTTAACTCTATTGCGTGGGCTCCCGCGGAGTATGGACTCATACTAGCATGCTGTAGTTCGGATGGTTCTATTTCTATTATCACATACAGCCAATATAGTGGCAATTGGGATGTAAAGAAGATTCCTGGTGCACATGCTATTGGCGTTAACTCAGTAAGCTGGTGTCCCGCAATATCCGCTGATTTAAACTTGGATCCTCTCACTAATAAGGACGCACCAAAGCGAATAGTATCTGGAGGATGTGATAACCTTATAAAGGTATGTTTGAAAATCATACAAATTTTTTTTGCACTTGTCATAACAGTTGGTCATTTGTGGTACTAAATATTGATTTTGATAATTTTACTATATAATGTATTAATATTCATCAAATAAATGTTAGATTAATCATTCAGATGAGTGTACTTTGTGATAAAATTGCATTTACATCATTTTTGTTCAATTATAAATTTTGTAGTGGGAGAGTTCATGTTACATTCCCACAGCCGCTGGACGCACTCGACTGGCCACATTACCCCTCTCCCATAGAAGTCTACCTTGAAATGAGTGCATGAAGCATTTCTTACTTTATCATATTTCCCCAATGTACATACGTGGTTTGGTAGTAAGTGAGATTTGCCAGAGTCCACTCCCATCCCATCCCTCCCCATTTTCCCAATCCATTCCTTAATCTGCAAGTGTAGGCAGCACATCCGGGGGGGGTGACAATGTTTGTCATTCTGGACTGGTTTTGGCATGTATCGTGGAGGTCTATGGACAACATTATCCACTTACCATCAGATGGAC
The DNA here is from genome assembly GCA_943735995.1 of Sesia bembeciformis. Classification (NCBI taxonomy): domain Eukaryota; kingdom Metazoa; phylum Arthropoda; class Insecta; order Lepidoptera; family Sesiidae; genus Sesia; species Sesia bembeciformis. Next base: position 5,806,656 of record OX031042.1, read on the forward strand.
TATATGCTGATCTACTGCCTTTTTTCTGTAAAACAGAAAAGTAAGACTTATTAGAAAGTACATAGTACTTTATTGTATTAGATGACCAATGGAATCTTACTAATCACACTTATGACATTCAGATATGGAGAGAACAAGATGACCAGTGGATGGAAGAAAACTGTCTTGAAATGCACATGGACTGGGTGAGGGATGTGGCATGGGCTCCATCTCTAGGGTTACAGCGGTCCATGATAGCCAGCTGTTCCCAGGACAAACGGGTGTTCATCTGGACAAGTGATGACAATTTGTCTTGGACACCAACACTTCTGAACACCTTTGATGATGTAGTTTGGAGTGTCAGTTGGTCTCTGACGGGGAACATTCTAGCAGTTTCTGGAGGAGACAACAAAGTAAGCCTGTGGAAGGAAGGCACAGATGGCCAGTGGCTATGCATTAGTGAAGTTGCCAAGGGATTGGGACAAACCCCAAATGATGAAAGGAGCACACTTTGAAATTACCTAATTGCACTGTTTTATAAAATAGTATAAAGGAGCACCGAAAAGTAATATATTTTGTAAAATACAATGTGTAAGTTATTTTGTACATGAAACTGGCATAAACAACTGTTTTGTTGTATTGTCTCAGCTGTTGGTGTATCCCTAATAATAAATTGTACCATTTACTCTCTGCATTAACAGTACTATGGTCTGTCAAATGATACCATTGTTTTCCTAGAATAACAATTTACTCACTATATACAAATACTTAAATGGAAATTCACAAATTGTGGTTTGTCTCTGTGCAATGAGCACCATTCTATTTGATATGTTAATTTTTAGAAACTACTCTTAAAAAGCAGTGGTTTTTAACCTTTTTGAGATGAAGGACCATTATGTCCATTTCCTTTCTCTAGACCACTGACCTTATGGTTTGATGAGAAAGAAGTAAAACATTACAACCAATAAATAAAAAACAAGTTTTACTAAGAAGTACATACTCGTTTACAAGGGGAATTCAGTGTTTTGTAAATTACACAAATACAGATGTGGGATGCATAAAACTAGAAAATTAAAAAAAGCATAAATCCTTCAAAAAAAAAATATTGATGAGATTTTTGAACCTGCATTTAACTACTGCTAGATCCTATGTTGGTACATGTCTACATTTGGTATTAAATATATAGATATACACTCCTGAACACCCGAATCGAACTACCCTGCATTTTCAGTTTTGCCTGAAGCTTAAGAAAAATGTTTGATCAATCAAAAAGTTTTTATGCAGTTTGAAGCTAACATACTAACCATCATTTCAGAATGCCATAGTTCCAAATTTGAATTCAGAGTACTGAAAAAAATTAGTTTAAGTGTAACAAGTTGTGTGTCCTTTCTCAGGGGGAAGACTTGTATTGGATTTTTGAAGAAAACATTGGTTTACTTAAAAAAATCGTTCATTCAGTAACTTGTATTGCCTCCAAGAGCGTTTACGACGGCCGTCATGTGGTTTGGCATGGAATCAAGCAACATCACTATGACATGTTCTCCCATTCTTCTTCTATGCCTCTTTAGCTCTTCCCATAATTTATTTATGGGATTTCAGTCTTTAGGTATTGATAGTACACTCTTTGAACATAAATGAAGTTGTGCACTCACATTTCGCTGACCCCAGACTGAAGAAATTCCACAGATTGCGCGGCTACTACAGGCGCAGTATCCATAATTTTAAGGTCAAAATCAATTCAAATCTCAGGCAAAACAATTTAACGAAACTTTTATTGAACCATTAAATCAAAACAACTGCTTCAATTCAAACTTTCTGCTTCCTTATTTATTTCAAAACAATGAAATGACTCAGCTTTTCTTGTGGTTAAAATTTTGAACAAAAACACACCAAAATGATTTTGAATATACCAGCTACAAAACTGCATAAAACTTTTTCTTTGACGTAACATTATTTTTCTTTCAGGCCCTTTATACATACAAATGCAGGGTGGCTCGATTTAGGTGCCAGTCACTTCGTTCTCGTGAACTTCGGTGATTCCCGTGGGAACTGTTTAACGGGTTGGGATAAAATTTACCCTAAAAGTTCACCCAAGTCATAAGCAATAACCACCAACTTTCATTAAATTTTGTCCCGTGGTTTTTGCGTTATTCTAAGAATTCTAAAAATGGGTTCTATCATTCGTAGCACTGAATTTTTTTTTTTTTATATTTTTTCACAATCTGCTCTGTTACGATTTTATTATAGGTACAGATTAAGTGAGTTAGTAATTACGCGAACCGCGAGTCCGAACGGACCACTGGTTAAGAACTGCTACATAGCATAAAATAACGCAACTGTTGGCTTGAAAGCTTGCATATATTCAAGTGAGATGAATCTTTATGTATGTATAGAGACATATTCATTAATATTGTTGACAGGATTACAAATACTCTTTTTTGTCTACATATAAATGGTTACATATTTTTGTTGTTTTGATCATGTACAAATATTTCATTGACATTTGTAGAGATGTATTTGAAAACTTGTCAATTAATATATGTATATATTAGTGGACGTGGCTACTAATTAAATAACAGTGTATGAAATAATTTCTAATTATGTATTAAAAACAATTGTTAACTAAAAAAATTGTTTTATTGTCAATTTTATTATAAATTATCACATCATATATTTCTTAAGTCTATCAGTTCCAACAATAAAGTCATCTTGTAGTACTCTGCTATTGTCTTGAAGGTGGCCAGTTGGGTTCGGAAATCTTTGACGGGCATCATCAGGGTGAAGTCTCCAGCGCATTCACACACTAATGACAAATTCTCACGTTTTACCTGGGAAAAAAACATGCAATGTTGCATACAGAGGTTTTGCAAATAAGATTAACAAAAATATATTTAATGCATACACACTTTCAAAGGAGCAATACAAGTGCGAGTAGTCTTTTACTTTTATCATATTAAGTTATGCTTCTTTGCTGTTGCTTAAGATAAAATTCAGGAGGAAAATAATTCATGTACGAGTTTTCTCTGTACATATGTGGTTTGAATAATTTTTTAACATTTACATTCGCGAAAATCAATATTTTAGTATGGGGTCGTTCAAGTATTACGTAAGCACCAAAGGGGGGTGGCCCGCCCTTTGCTTTGCTTATTTTTGATGATATGGGGGACGGGGGGGGGGGGGAGGTCTGAATGGTGATTACGTTAGCAATATTTATTTATTTACTTTTCGTATTTTTTTGGCAAAATTTAGTAGATTCTGATTAAATAAGAAACTTGAACAGATTTTATAAAAATTATACCAATGCTTACGTAAACATGGGGGGGGGGTAAGAGCTTTGCTTACTTTCGCTGACAAGGGGGGGGGGGGGGAGGGTTAAATATGACTACAATTCTGCTTACGTAATACTTGAACGGCCCCTATTTTGTTTCGAACCACATATGTAAAAGACGATGTGTGTGTTCACATTAATATCGAGAATACATTTCATGTATTCATTGCGGAAAGAAAGAGTGATTTTATCAAAATTGTTGTAATATCCTATATAATAAATATCCTATGTTCCAAGTTAATGCTAATTAGCTTACAAATAAACACTATTTAGAACAATCTTATGGCTTTAAGGATTCAAAATCGAAAAGTGGTCAATAGATTGAATAACCGTGTACAATGAAACGCAAATATATTGACAAACCTGATGGCACCTAGTACAGACGAGGTCCTGCAGCGTAGAGGTGATGGCTCTCCGGTTCATGTTCTCGATGAGCCGCCACTCGAGTTCCTGGTTGTCGTACGGCGTGCCGCACGTCGGGCACACGCACACGGGCCTAGGGAGTATAGGGAGAACATACAGGAGTATGTACGGGCTTTTGTATCACGTCATTATTTTATTAAATAAACTTTCATTACAACACTAGTGAAGCGGCGACCGCACAAGACTGCCTTGTTAACGACACGGTTTTCCTACGGTACGACGAGTTAGCCGCGCCGTAGAGAAACCATATGCTTGTTAACGGCACGGCGGCTAGCGTGTTTTTTTATTAGGTGCGGACTTCATGCCATTTTTAAGTGCTAAGATAAGAAAAAATAATTAAAACACAAAACTAGAATCAGCACTAAGTCGCGAGATATTTGCGCGCCGTGAAAACGTCCGGCGTCATTAACAAGCTCTCATAGACCTCGACCTCCATACTCGATATCTCGTCGTGCGTTTTCACGGTTGCATGCGGCGAGCGCGCCGCGCCGTGGCATCGCCGTGTGTATTAATAAGCTCCCATAGATACAAACAACGTACAACACCGACGACCGTAGGTTTTTACATCCAACGGGGCCTGCATTTTATATACGCAAATAAGCAGAACTTACCATGTAATTATCTACGCTACATTTTCTAGTCGATTAAATATAGATCGAGTTTCAAAACCAATATACGTGTCACTGCCGTTACCCTTGAGTAGATTTTGTTTTCTCAAATTCGATAATCGTGATTCCAACAATAGGTAGCTTTCTTAGTTTATCTAAAAGAAAACACAGTATGTGAACTCGTGTAATGCACTTACACGTCGTCGTGAAGGGCCCTGTGCGTGTCCCGGCAGAGGTCCAGGTCCCGGCAGCGGTTGCACACCTTGCAGATGACCTCTGAAAGCACGCACGAGGCGCACGGGTCACGCCACTCTGCCGCCACGCTGAACTCGCCCACGCCGATCAGGCGGAGCAGGTTGCGGCGCACGAGTGTCACCTACACAACGCACTCATTTACAATACAAGATTTAACCCGTAAAGCAGACCTTTGATTTTTTTATTGTTTCTCTATTGTTTGCTAGGATGCAGAAATCCTTGTACTAAACTTGAGCAGCAAAAAATGCTTTGCACGCAAGAGAGATTTAAAAAAGGCCAGAGTACAGACATAAACAATAACAAATTAGATTTAGGTTACATTCTTTTAAATTAAAAAATCATTACAAACTAGTAACATGCCTAGTTCTGAACGCGTCAATGGATAGCACTAAAATGAACATGACATAATCTATTTCTTTTTAATTTCAAAATATGCTATTATTAGACGGGAAAGTGACAGAAGAACTAATTTAAAGTTAAAACTAATTTTCTGCTTTCAAATTTAGGCATAATATTTACCTGTGTGTCCATTGAACTTTTAGATTCCTAACAATATATCATCGCATGACAAAATCCATTAGCAAGCATATCCAAGCAATGTGAATGTTAATAATAATTTATCATCCCAAAACCATAGTAAACTATCCCAAGACTATCTTAATACCACTCTAAAGACATTCCCGAAAGCCTTCTCAAGATAATCCCAAACTCATCTTAAACATAAAGGTCGACTGTATAGTTTCTGTCGTAATGAGAATCTGTCACAGCCAGAAAATACTGAATGGGGAGCAAATTTAAAGGTGGGTTAGGTTTATGTTCTCCAATGAGAAAATGGTCGGAAAGTGAGCACTGCTCACTCTTCTGTACCGTAACCTGGGTGATCACATGACCGTAACTTGACGTGACATAACGTCTTTTGTTAATGTTCCTGCATTTCAATCTTCAAAAAATTATCTTTTCTTGTTTGTCTAAGTAAGAACTATTAATTAGAAAAGTAATTCGACTAGTGCCGTACAGTTATCACAACTTCCATTTTTGACGGTTGTTTACAGTACTACTGTCCAGCACCAGTAGAGAACGATAAAAGGATTGGCTACGGTCCGGCTTACGATATTAAGGGTCTTTCCCATCACCTCCTGATACTACATCGGGAGGTATCAGAAAGTTAGTATCAGCTACATTTAAATAACAGATAGTTTGTTTGTCAGATTGTTAACAGTTACTTTACCAGGAGGTGGTGAGAAAGGCCCTAAAAGTTTTAATTAATTGATACGCAAGTTTCTACCGTGTTATTGGCGTTGTCATGTAAAAAAAATCGTGAAGTTTCCTTCTTGAAGTTAATAAAAGTGTTACCTGTTCTTGAAGGTGTGTGTCTAGCGAGAGAACCTTGCAGAGCGCGTTGACGAACAGCAACGCGGGTGGCGCATCTGCGTCTACCGCGTCCGCCCTGAGCCCCGGCGCGGGCACCGTCGCGCCGCGAGCCGACGGCATGCGCGCGTTTATGCGCTCCGTCATTCTGTTAACAACGAGCAATTAGTGGTGGAACATTCTCGTAACATGAGACTTTTTTTAATAGCCTATATATAATCTTTGTTGGGAAAAGGGCTTCCCGCCCCTTCTCCAAGTCGGTCTGCAGGAAGATTTAGGGTTAACTTATGTGCAGCTGTACATCCGCGCGGCGCAGCGGCATCTATTACATAATGCACTAAATATTTCTGTAACGATTTAAGTGACTGGCGCGCCGCCGCCTGGTGCAGTGGTCGGAGCGCGCGCCCGCTGCGACAAGTCATCTAACATTTATAAATAAAGTACCGTGTCGTTGTGTGTCGATCACTGTGTCGCTACAAGTTCTCCAATAGACTATAAATAAAACATAAATTTAAACTATAGTCAACAGTAAATGTCATGTAACAGTTAAGTATCATATTTTAAAGATTATTTGACTATAAAATTACAGAGAAGATACGTTACTGAAACAATTTCTGCGTGATGTCCCCCTGCAGTATCTCCGGCAGCCGGTCGTGTTCGGTGGCGGCGGCGCTGATGAAGGCGGCCACGGCCGTATTGAACGGCTCGCGCACCCCAACGGGCAGGAAGTTGGACAAGTTCCACACCATTGTTATTGACGGCTCCTGTACAACAAATATATTAACAGCAATAGGACTGGACAAGGTCACCTATTGCACGTGTTTACGTACTACAGGATTAAACAAATGATCTTAGCAGCCCGATTACAATGCTGTAACTTCCATAATAAAAGCAAGAATTATGCAATACACGCTGAAATTGTTATGGTTATAGAGCAGTGACGTAATTACCATTCTGGCGATTTCAGTACGCCAGCGGAAAATTAAACAGAAGACAATACCTTAAATGGTTAAGGAAGTTTTATCAATACGTAAGTTGAAGAAGGATATATATTACAAGGTAAGAATAAAGTCCGATAAAAATAAGTTATATGTATATTTAAGTGAACGTAGTAGCTTATAGCCGGGGGTTTAGTCTGATTATACGCTTCCGAAGTTTCGGGCTTATAACCTAAATAACACTACTCTGAGTTTCATCCGTTCCCAGGTATATATACCGGGTATCTACGATTATTTAAAGAGTGAGATATTGTTATCGTGAAATTTGACGTTTGATCTCTTGTCAAAATATATTTCGATCATCGTCTCGTTCAATCGGAGTAGTTTACGAGTTGTAACAGAAATTACGTGTGCGTTACTACGAGTTCTCACTACTGCACTGCTATTATACTTTATAATTCGTGTTATAATCTTGGTATTTTTTAATGGTCATATTTTTTACCTGCTTTTGCACAGGACTTCATTCGCAGGGTCTACACGAATAGTAAGTATCATATGTGTTAATTCGGATTACAATCTATCTATTAGCCAAGTTTCAATGAAATCGGTTGAACCGTTTCGACTTAATTGAGTAACAAACCTCTAAACATCCAAACTTTCGCATTTATAATATTAGTAGCATTTCAATTTATGTATTGATACTACTAATGCTTAATAATATTTTTTTCTTCATATATGGCAATGGTGCCATTAGCAGTGTCAAGTTTTCTCAGTAATAAACAATTTCAAAGTCTAAAACGTATCCTGTCAATGTCCAGTCCCGTCGGAGAGTCGCGCGAGTCGTTCAGTAAAGTAATATTTAGTAGGTTTACTGAGAACCAAAGAGGACTCTTTGAAAGGACATGAAGAACGCATTCCACCGCTTCTACTTGATTATCACAAACGCCACATATGAAAAGCTATTTGTGATTTAATAAAAACCACAAGACGTCTAATACATATTTTTACAATAAAACAAACTCAACTCCACTTCTCGAGCGCCGCCAATAAGGCCTGTTTAATAATGTCACGGGATCACGGCTCTAAAACTAATAAAATTCCGAGTGTGGCACTCGAAATTTACCATGGCACCGTGTGAACACTTCCAAGCGACCCCATAAAACTTATTATCTAGCTATTAGCAGAACTGAGAACAGTGTGATCGACATTTTAATGGTACAATAGTAAAAAAGACTAATTAGTACAACACACGGGTCACAACTTATTTGTAAGCGTGCCATTTTCTGTATAGTTATACAGAATCGACGAATCAGCATCATTATTACATTGATAGCAAAACTTTAAAAATATTATTATTCAAAGGAGTTTAACCTCATCATCTGTATTTTCTTCCGTACTTGGTGTGACCTGTGACGATCCAACTTCGACCAAACCTTGTGGTAGTTTACCCTGCGAGAAAATAATATATGTGTTAATGGGAGAGTTGCGGGACAAATATGGTTCACTCAATGATAAACAACATTATTATACTTTTTAATTTTTAAACCATGCTCGATATTATGATCAAATTTCTTTTACATTACGTCTAAATTACAAAATCAAATGAATAATCACTTTTATTCCGTTGTATCTCAATTATGAGAGGTCCAAAAGTTTCCGTCCTGACAAACACAAGACTCGAGTTCAAGAAACTATGTTTATTTTTCAATATAGTCTCACAGTCTATTTGAACACACTTTTCGGATCATTTAATTAGCATTTTTTATCCCAATATAAAAATAGTCCGAAATTTTGTTTTCAAAATGGGTGAAAAGTGGAAATTCTTCTACCCCTTAAGTCCGGCTTGAGTTTTGAGAACAAATAGTAATCACGGGGAATCAAGTCAGGACTATAGGGCGGGTGGTGAATTTCCGTAAAACCACACTTTGAAACAGCAACTTTCGCAACTGCGGCGGCGTGGAAGGGTGGTCATGGGGAAGCCGCACACCTTTGCTTAGTTTTCCACGACGTTTCTGCTTGATTGCTTCTCGTAATTGCCCTATAAGGTTAGCATAATAGCTTCCAGTCGCTGTAGTATTGCGTTCTTTTATGCCTATAAGCAATATTCCTTGATGATCCCAGAATATCGAAACCAATATTTTTGGCGGACTCGGTCACCTTCACCTTTCTAGGCAGTGATTCACCAGAACGACGCCCCTCCATCGACTCCTTTTTGGAAAGGAGATCATAGTAAAGAACCGTGGTTCTCCAAAAAATCGTTTCCGTTTCTCTGAAAGACCTCCAAAAGTTCTTTAGAGTCAAAAATTCCTAATCACTGTAGTTTTTGAAAGGCCTTGCTGTTATTTCTTTCGTCTTTAGTCGTCGGTCGTTCAGTACTTCTTCCACTAATTTGATGTTGTTTGGAACGCCTCAACGGGTCGACCGGAGCGAGGTATGTCGTCGATAGAATAAACGAAAAGAATAATAAACGATAGAATAAACGAAGTCCTAAACGAAATTGCTTACACCAATCTTTGACGGTGGAAAATAATGGAAAAAGAATCCACGTACACATTATCCAACCTTTGTTTGATATTGGTCCAACTAACACCTTCCCTTGTAAGGAACTAAATCACGGGACGATATTCCAATTTAAACATTTTGAGACTTCCTGTTGTTCTAAGAATAGAGAATTCAAAACTAACAAGGGTTGAACTTTAAAAATTATACACGAATTAGCAGGATAAATGACAATTACAATGATGTATAACTTGTTTTTTAGACATCTAGAAATATGTCAAGCCAAAAAATTTTGGACCTCACTGGTATCTTATCTGCTTATCACAACAAATGGTGAATAATGATTAATGGTCCTAGTTATGAAATAAAATTGAATATACATTTAACTAGCCGATGTCCGCAGCTTCGGCTGCGTGAAACTAATGTTAAAAAATATGTGTTAATTATGAATAATTTTAAGGTATAGACGTACGTAGTGTTCACTAGAAAAGTACGTACTTTTCTAGTGAATTTAGGAAAATATTTTTAATTGTTTTTTTTTCATCTCTTGTTGTCAAATAAGGCGACGTTACAATTTTAGGGTTAATCAATTGTCATTTTATTGTAATTACCTGTATACCGGCGTAGTTGGCGTCGTCGAGCCAAAGTAGATACGTCCAGCACTGCTTGTACCGAATGTCGATGCCGTGGAAGAGCTCCTTATTTCTAATACTTTGTACTACAAACTCCACGTAACCTGTACACACAAATGCATACAGAAATAATTACAGGAAGCGTTAGCATATTCACAAGAGGATTTGTGGTATATAGCACACTACCAGCCTATTTGGTGTCTGTTATTAGTAGTTCACAATGAAAGCAATCACAGGTTTTTATTTAGTGAAGCCTAATATTTAAAACGGATTTTATTACAAATATCACAATTTACTAAATAAAATATGAACAGATATTAACGCCCCGAACGTTTTGACATCGACCCGTCCACAAGTTCGGACCAGTCTCCCGTGTGGATGCATTGGAAAATTACGTTCCTAAACACCCTCGCACCAATTGAAGATGGTTCACTAAAATACCAACTACTCGCGAATCATCTTTTCCCATGTGTGTATAAATATATTAAAGATAGTTTCGACTATGAATTACATTATAAAAGCATTACAAAAACTGGATGATCTATTCATAAAGCCACCAAATGAAATTTACGCACGTTATGTGCTTACAAAACGTCAACAAGTCAACTAAAAACCATTGACACTAACTAAAGCTAGATTTTTTAATTTTTTTTAAATTATTAATAGGGCTATATCATGAATGAAATCGAAATATACTTAATTAATCTAAATAATCTTAATTATTATAAAATAACCTAAATAAATAACTAATTAGGGCATTATTTAATTCATCTAGTAAGTAAAGTAAACGAAGAGATGATAAAGCAATAAAAATTAAAGTGATAGCTGGTAAAATTGTTCAAATTAATTCTAAAATTAATAAAGTTAAATAAGATAATAAAAAAAAGAAATATTAAAAGAATTTATTGGGGGTTAAACTATATTAATAGAAAAAAAATTAAATTTTAGAGTTAATTAGTACTGTCAAAGAATTTTGAAATAATTGAAAAATAATTAAATTAAGAGTAATTTTAAGTTAATGTTATATTCGAGTACTAAAACTTCTTGCTAGAGACTGTCCATTCAAGCAAGTTACAGTGGAGCAATATGAAAATTAATTTGTAAGAGATGTATGAGATTTGTAAGAAGCGTAAGATTTATTAAAATTGCCACTTTTGTGCCACGTCCCCTATGATTCATATGGCAGCCAGACGGTGATGATCAAAATGTAATGGTGTGAGCAGAGAAACCGTGTTATTCAGTCTCAAATTATTGACTCTGGTTAAGATTTTTAACATAAAATTCTATTGTTACGGGATTGTTTAAATAGAAACTTGCTGTAACATCCCATTTTTGTATCGATTAAAACAAAATATTGAAACAGTTGAATTTTGAGTTAAAAAAATATATCGTGTCGACGCGTCGGCAAATGGTTAAGACAGGTTCTTTTGTTCGGAAAATGTCACAAATTTGTTTCCAACCACTGGGCTTAAACAGATCGAATAAACAATCCAGTACTGCTTATAAGTAGTATTAAAAGTCTGCAAAGAGAATAGTTAGTCTCAAATAGAGACTAATTATAATTCGAAGTATGTAGATTTTATGTGCATTCGTTTTTGAAAAAAAATGTGGTTTGGGACAGTTATAATACTAAATGATAAAATGTATTTATTAAAGGCATAAAAAAACCATATACAATAAAATAAAACAATAATGACAATTAAATTTAAAAATTAAATCAATAGCCAATAGTTACCAGTTACAAGTCAATAGTTAAATAGTCATATTTTATGTTCACGCTCCGGTAGATGTACGCCTAATGCTTAAAAACTCTGTCAGTCAAATGGCCCTGATGGCTTTTAGGATAGAATTGTCAGTTGTTCGCAGTCTGCTTCAGAATGATACAGACGACGCTACGCGCGTCCTAATTTTAGGGCGGTTTCTGTGCTTTTAGATTTCTGTGATATTAAAACATATATTATAGGTAATTTACCAATACTCTGGCAAATACAAACAACCCGGTGTGTTTGGTTAGTAAATAATAATCCACTTACCAATGCCATCATCGACGGAGCCTTTCTTGGTGGCGAGCAGTATCTTGTTGAAGTCCGCGTGCACGATTTGCGAACCGAGCCGCTTGAACTCCGCCACCAGCATCAGGAACAGCTTCTTCATGAGGTTGTACAAGGTGCGCCGCAGGGCCGGGTCATACAGTAATGATGATGGGGTCTTTAGCCATCTGCGAGCGAGACAATATTCAACAATACGGCACAGTGTTATACGGACACTACAACCTTATACGATGTTAAATTATAACCTTATACCTTATAGTGTTATACGGAAAGGTGTACACCTTTCCTCTGCCCCAAAGAGAGACTCATACTTAGTAATTCAATAATTACAGTTTTTTTTTTTAATTTTACGTAGTATTTTACAGCCTCAAGGCCTTTGCCCTCTGGCAGACATAATGTTTCTCTAGCTCATTCCATTGGCGGCTTCACATCATTCCGAAAACCAATTCCTGCGCTTTTGATGAGACCAATTTTCTGCGCTTTATAATATTTAGACGAGAACTACATTCACTCTTCATACAAATTTAAAAAAATGTTAAAAAAAAGTTAAGAAACAGAATATTTTGTAAGTAATTTTGTATCCGTACCGTGGCAAGTACAGATGATTTAATAACAATATTAATACTGTAACAAATAAATAGGTAAATATGTACTAACTTTGTTTGTCTTGATTCTCAGGAGTACATGATATCCAATCAGGATTGAAAGCCCCAATTTCTTCCCATGCCTTATTTTTATTGAAATATTCTTTTATTTTAGTGTTCCATATACATTCACGTGACTGTACCTCAATTACAAATTTGTCTATGTCGAACATTATAGAAACAAAATCAAGAAACCAAAACAAACAAAATAACCTACAAATACACTTCTGTCGACGAGCGGAATTCAGCGGCAACGTGTCACCTTTCAATACAACAGGTGTGTTACAACGTTGTTACATTTACGCGTCAGCGTGGCAACGTCGCGGACGCACGGAATGATGCGTACAGACGACGTTTTGTTCGGCCAGATATGGTGCTCGCAGTATATTTCAACATGCCACGATGGAGCGAAATTCCACGCGTGAAATTCCGCCGCGAATTTTTCGCTAGATTTGTCACTAGCTTAAATCGGGTCTGAACTACCCGCCTCTTCAGTCAACTCGTGACCACGGCTGGTGTAACCCGTGCCGAAACGTCGAGTAGAAGTAAAAGGTAAACATATACCTTTATTATACGCGTTCAGACCCGATTTTTAAATGATAATATAAAATTAAATTACTTAATTAAATAATGTAAATCAGCAATCTTCAGCTTCCAAACTAACAGGAACCAGCCTTTTTTTAGTCTACTGCTGGAAATGGGCCTCCTCATGCAACCTTCAAACACTGCGTTGACCAAGCGGGTGGCCGAGTCCCTTTCTTTTGGACATGGTGTAGTTCCTCACGAATTGTGGCAGGGGCGTTAGCCCCTTCCTTAACCGCGTTTTACGACACCCACGGGAAGATATGGGGTGGTGCTATTCTCAAGCCGGTCGACAGCACACGTGACATTAGTACGTATGCGTTGTACGAATTATAATTATTAGCGGTAGGTCCATTTAGCGTTTGCTGCAAATCGCAGTTCGTCTAGACACAGTAGGTCAATATTCGCAGTAAGTCCAATATGATATATGTATTTTTTTTAAGTACAGTTCAAATGAAAATAAAGCATATTAAATAACTATTTAGTATGTGCGCGTTATACACACCTGTAGAAATGCGTTATCTGGTAGTCGGCGAACACGTTCCGGTAGTTCGTGACGTCACGCAGCCACACCGCTATCATCCCGCGGAGAACTTTGAACGCGGCGCCACATTGCGCACTCTCGTCGTAGTTCACACTCGCGTTCGGACCTACATAGTACATACGTACATTACTATATGTAAGTGTCTATATGTTTCTATATGTATTTTGTCTTTATTGCTCTTCTTCATTGCATAAACAATAATATTATTGAAGATTACTTCGGATCCTCGTACCAAAGTCCTTCTTATTACAATACGTGTCCATTCATAACCATAATATATAATCTATACCTACATATAATACAATCCTAACAGAGCCGTCTGTACATGAAATATTTTTAAAAAAATAGCGCAAATGATAGCCCAAAACAATATTTTATGGAATATTTGTCTTCTGTCTGAACGCGCATCACGTAAAAACTACTGGACGGATTCAGTGAAACTTGGCATAGTTACAGCTTGTGTCGGGTTGACATAGACAGAGAGATAGATGACATCTATGACATAGATACATCCAGATAGAGTTACCACGGGAATCACAAGTTCACGGGAACGAAGTCGCTGCGCTGGCACCGATAGTAAGAAATATAATAAGAAGTCTCCTAAAGAAGACTGCTGTAAAATGTACCATGTCCGTGTTTCGGAACAACTCGTAATTAAGGTTATCAGAAGCCATTGAACTTCCCATAATGGAATAAGCATGTCTAGCGAAATGAATTCTTGTTCCGCGCGATCTAAATCTAATCAAGAACGCGGAGAATGTCAAATACGAATTTGACCGAACATCGCTTTATCGCTTTATACATCGCTTCGGTTGGTATGTCGGGCATCTTCGAATACATACTGTCAACACGTCCGTCGCTATGAACTCGCGACAACAGACAAGTTCTGTCGGGCAGATTAATTTCTTTAAGAACATTTCCACATCAAATGAATCACGTATACAAATCAGCCCTTCTCTCTATTATTGGATATAGGTCTCTCCCAAGAACCCTAGGCCGGTAGTGGGTGAGAAGACCTCCTCATCCACTACCGGCGAGTTTCTTTTAGTCGTCGGTCCGCGTCCCACGCCTCGTTTCCTGGTACGTGGTCTCCATTACTGGTCTCCCGTATCGGTTATCGGTCCCGCGGCATATATGATCACTTCAGCTGGGTTATGTAGATTCTTTGAGTTATGTCGGTAACTTTGGTTCTTCTTCAAATTTCTTCGTTATGGATTTTGATCAGCAAAAGACTCCGCGCGTAGCTCTTCCTATTGCTCGCTAAGCGACTTTGAACTTGTGAATCAGGCCTACCGTCAGATGTACATCATGTATAAAACATGGAATTCGTACTTACCGATGGTAGTGAACGCATTCTGTATAGAGGTGTGGTTGATGGAAGTGGCGAAGCTGGTGCCCTCTGTCTGTAACACGAGGTGCGCTTGTAGCAACATGCATACTGCCAGTGCATCTATCTCGAGCTCCACGCAAACACCGATGAATTCGCGGACACTACACGTGGAATATAAAATTGTACATACCGGTGCTAGTGAAAGCATCCTGTATGGAAGTGTGGTGGAATGATGTGGCGACGCTGGTGCCCTCTGTCTGCAACACGAGATGTGCTTGGAGTAGTGCGCATACCGCCAGTGCGTCCATTTCGAGTTCCACGCATACGCCGTTATATGCGCCGCCTGCGTTGTGACGACAACCACTTTGTTCTTCCACTTCGCTTACTAATCTGTCAGATGGAAAAAAATAGTATAATATGAATACGTGGATGGACTATCTGAAATTACAAAAATAATATAGACGAGAAGACGTCTCCAAATTCTAGATATTTTTCCAAAGCCTCAAAATGTGTGTTACTACTGGGCAAGAGCCTCTCGTTTTGTCTTACATCAATGTAAACTTAGGCCATTGTAAGCGTAACCAGCCATTTTAACATTCACTGTTTGTCACGGGCTTCCTCATCCACACTGTCTTGTGCATGAGGGATGTATGGCCACAATGTCAGGGAAGTACAATATTTTGTAATCGATTATTAAAGTTTATTATTATTAGCATGTAGAAACATATTTGGAAAGAAGAAATGTGGCTTTCTGAGAACTTTAGGGAGTTCTAGTCAGTTCTTGTTAATTGTCTGTAGAGTTGGGTTGCGTGTTCGTATATTTAATCGAGATACTAAAAATATCTTCCAAATAGTTTTTTTACATAAATTACTTTTGATACGCTTACAAATAACGGTAAACGGAAGACGACTGGAGAGAGCAGGGCCGTACGGTGCCGCTTGGCCTCAACTGCTAAATTAACAAACACTGTGTCTAGCATTCGACAACGTGTCCACACTGTGTCCCTTACAGAACTATGAAACTCGATCAAATTACGAGGACTATAAAAATAATATTTCATCTTTTACTGTTAATTGTTAAAATTGTTTTTAATTGATAAGCAAGTCTAATAATTTTCCACACTTCCTACAGCAACAACAAGAAATTGCTCGGCATTTTCCCCATTTTGCATTTGTGTCCCTTGAAATTTTCGAGAATGTATTTTAGGACTTTCTAAGTCCTTCCCCATAAACAAAATCTAAGACTTGTGATTATAGTTCTACGTAATTGATACGTGTTATGTTATACATTATTCATATACCTATTGTCATCAGTTTCCATGCCGCCAAGGTCGGGTCGTTCTAAGTTGGAGCACCATAATACGAAGTTGTGTTTGATGAGGTGACGTGCGTAAAAGAGATCCGCACCAAAAAGCGTCGGATCCGCTGGCATGTTCCCTACGGGCACGTGGAAGTATCTGCGAAACGAAAAGTAATTCCAGTAATTCCATTGGTTGTGATCTCTTCCTCTCGTCTTCACTTTGGTTGAAACACAGTTTCTTTTATAAAACTTACAAGTTTTCTTTTAAATGATAGTTTCTATCTATGATGTGGTGGGGTATCGACCATTTTAATTCATTTAAACTCAAATTTACTCAATTTTAACCTTCGCTTGTTCTCTTTTGTATTGGTGGCCTTAATGGACTGAGTGGCATTTGACTGTACAATATACCCTTGAAAATGGTCGCTCGGTACGCGCGCCACGAATGAAATAATAAATAAATAAATGAAATAAAGTTTTCAAGGTCACTGTCAATTTTTTTTAGGCGTGGGAACAAATAGGTTAATTTGAGATATATAATTCCTTTAGTAATTCTTGACTGTGCTTGTATCAGCCTTTAATGTCTCACTGTAAAGCACAGACCTCCTCTAGTAAATCACTAGGGGGTTTCGGGCCATAGTCCATTATGCGAGGCCAGTGCGGATTGGTGGATACACATACTGCAATTTTTTTTTAATTCCATGGGAATGCGGGTTTCCTTACGATGTTCCCTCATCTCTGAGCTAGTGTCATTCGTTAAAAATCGGTAATTATGTAGAATCTCTGTGGCACGGGTCCGAGATTTGAACTCACGATCACACGAATGTGAGTCGAGTATAAATACCACTAGGCTATCACCGCTCAATTCTTGGGTAGGTATAGCATAAGAATAATAAATAATACGATAACAGAAAGGAATCTCTTTTGTGCGTATCCCAAAAGCCGCGAAATAAACACTCACTTCCCCCCTCAGAGCTGTCACCCGAGGATGCCGTCAGGACTGTTACTTATTTAATCATTTATTATATCCATATACTTATTAGGTTAGTTAAATTGTATAGTTATTAATTAAAACGTTCAATTAATTATAAAAAAACACGAAATCGCTTTTTTTTAATAGTTTTATAAACTATAGACTATTGTGGAATTATGATATTATTTTAAAATTATTCTGTACTTATACAAAGTTTTATCGTTGATCTGCATTAAATTATATTATTATTAGGTATTATAAAAAAAAACAAGGTGGCAATGTATCAAATCAAGCGTGTGGCAGCAGGCGACGCGGCCCTGACTGACGGCTTGTATGATACGGTGCGAAACCTGTAGGTAGGCTATTGCCGCGACCTTGAGCGGGTTCGGCGAGCGAGATTCATTTCTATATGGTATTTATTATTCTTTTGGCTATAGCTTAATTTGAAATTGTAATAAGTTGGCGCTGCACAGTGGGCATATGAAAGTATTAAGCAATTTTCCAAATATAAATTGACTTGATTTGCAAGCGAAAATCGCGCTTATGTTTTAGGAATGTCACATTGAAACGCAACTTTAACGTGTTACCATTGGTCGACTGTATATTCAAGGTGTGACTTACCTGCACTGTTCAGTAGTGAGGCGCAGGATCGAGTCCAAATTGAGATAGTGTCGCACGATGGCCCTCGCGCCAACGCGCTGCCACTCCAGCGTGTTGTACAGTGTGTCCACGTCACGCACGTGCAGAGGAATGAGGGGGAAATCCTGTAGACCTAGTGAACAAGTCGGTAATGTGATACGATGGAAATTATTTACAGTATTTTTCTTTTTGCGTAGTTCATAATATCGATTGTATGTTTTTATGGATAAGTTTAAACTTTGAATGATGAGTTATAATATAAGCACTTTTCTTATCTCTTCTTCACTTATCTCCACTTTTCTGTTTATCTGTTTAAAGAAAGAAGATAACAGAGGAATAAACAATCAGTCCACCTGTTTGTTTAAACGGGTCTCAACACGTACGTTTACCTGTATTTATTTTACTCGACGTTATGGCTGTGTTGCTCCAAACATGGTCACGAGATGAATGATTAATAAACAAATATGTGGGAAAAACAAAAATCTCAAATTATAGTAAATGATTTTATTCGTAGATTTCTGCGACACATGTTAACATCAGTTAAGGTGACCAACGTTGGTATGCCCCGAATACGCCGCACACACCTTTGGAGATTTAGGAGTGGATTAGGAAAAAGGATAGGGAAGTATTTAGAATAGAGATTGGAAGATTATAGTGAGTTCAATCGAACTAAGCTCAATAAAATCAATGAACGAAGTTGATAACACGCCTGTTCGTGTATCATTTAAGATAATTTGAAAACAAAATATATTCTAGAAATTCATTGATATTATAATAAGATTTAGTTACAATTCTCTTTCGAGTGTTGTCCTTTACCGAACTTCTTGCTACTAAATTCCTAAGAACTAGCTTCAAAAGAAAACCTAAATTAAAATTTCCTCCAAGCTCTTTGATTCATTCTGCTGACTAATTTTCGATTCATAACGACGTGCCTATTACACTCCAGTAAAGCCTCCTATATCAGTGCTGCTTATGTTTGTGAGTATCTCATGAAACGCTTAGTTGTGGACGTTACTGAAGTGCTTGTGTATAAAAAATACATTTATAAAAAAAAACACCTTATTAAGTGTTTCTTATCTTTAGCACATTTAATACTAATAAATTGCTGAAATAAGGACTGGTTGTTTTTCATTCCTTGGAACTGCTAGCAACCGTCGCAATAGTAGTTCCGATTGTAATTTGTTACGTGTGCAATGTGCATGTTTACCTGGCATGAGTGATGTCAAGCTGGGTGTAGGTAGCGCCGTCTGTAGGGCTAGCATGGTGTGTCCGCGGTGCTCGTCGCGGTACCGCTGCAGCGCGCGTTGCACCTGCCGGTACACCTGACGCGGCTCCGTTTCTATGTGCACTTCCCAATTCATTTCTGCACCGGGAAGAGAATTTTCTTCCGTGCCTAAGTTAATTCTGAAATAAATTTAGTTTAATTGAGATGGAAATACAAAATGGGAGCATGCAATCATGATTGTCCGATTCTAAAACGTCGTATCACGTGTGAGCGCCGTCACATTTTGAGGACGACTATCACAACTATAATAAAATATTAGAAAACTTACTTGGTAGTCCGCTCAGTGGAATAAAGTGTGTTCATATTGGGTACTTGGTTAGTTTTCACTGTGTCCAGCACAAAGATGTAGCCCTTTTTCGTTGGTCCCAGAATAAGCGCCCACATGCTACGGCTAGAATTCAATGCCAAGTGCTGGTATAGATAGATGTGCTTTATTGGTGCTACTCCACCCTAAAAAGGTATCATAAATAAATGAAGTTTTGAATTTGTTTTACTAGCGACCCGCCCGCCCTCGCTTCGCTTCGGTTTATAAGTTTTATTATTTCAAAATTTCAAAATAAAATATAGCCTATATTAGGCACGGATAATGTAGCTTCCTATTTATGACAGAATTTTTGAAATCGGTTCAGTAGTTCCAGAGATTACCTCCAACATACCTACAAACACACAATTGTACCTCTTTATTGTACTTATTAGTATAGATAACTGGTGTATGAAATATGTTTGTTACATTTTACGTTTGTAATATACCTTTTTAAACGTTTGCGTTTCATACACATTTTATATTGTAAATCGGGTCTGAACGCGAATAATTGAGGGTTTGTGTTTACCTTTTATTTCTAATCGACGTTTCGGCACGGGTTACACCAGCCGTGGTCACGAGTTGACTGAAGTTTTATGGGAGTTAGCAGTTTTATCAACTACCCACATTTGATCTTCACAATCGGAAAGCTGCGACTCCCTACACTACCACTACACACGTATTCGACATAAAAATAAACGGTAAACATAAATATACGCGTTCAGCAATACAAGTCGAAACAAAAGTATACAAAACGTAGCATTACTTTCTATTCCCGTGGATATAAGGATGCATTAATTATAATGAAATGAAGCACATACTCGTAAAACCATACTGGTGTTTTAAACTAACCTGCTCTTGTAGATACGGCTGATATGCTACACTTTTGAATTGAAGTTGACTTAGTGTAAATGTATCCATATTTTGTGATCCGAATTGGAGTCTGAAATGTAATCAAGATATAATAACCCATTCTCGTGGCCACTATCATTTATAAAAATATAAGGTGTGCATCAATGAACTAGGACGAAATATATCATCTAACAATAATATTAACAATTTAACAATCTGTATCTAACTAAAATCATTTATTATGTTGTCCGTCCATACTTACTAAATTCACACACACACAAACACGCACATTTGAAGGCACTACGAGTAGAAACCTGTCTTCATAAGGTTAGAACCAATTTTTACGAGTAGTTTAATATAGGTGTAGTATTATGCAGGGTTTACAGGGTTATGCAGGGTATTATGCCCAGTGACTGGACCCAGTAACTCAATTTTCGGACCCAGACTGGGTTCGTGTCAACAGAAGGCTTTCTCGCCAGTCAGTTGCGCGTCGTTTACTGAGACAGTTGCCATTGTTGAAGCTGTGGTAACCATGAGTTTAGGTACCAGAACGTAGAAAGAAATTACTTAAGAATGCTTTTAAGTTGATATTCCGAGAACTTCTGAACATGGTCGAATAAGAATTAATAAAAGAAAAACGCGTTTGGGTGAGAAAATGGATTAGTGATAGAGATACAAATGGAGGATCGGTACTACTTATGCAACAACTCAAATCAGAGGATCCATCAGAGATTGGCTATGAGGTCAACACCAGAGAAATTTGACGGACTAATTTAACTGCAGTTTCCAGCAATACGAGCTCGTAGTGCGAACAGTCTGCAAAATTGATAACAACATATACACTCTACAATCCGGCAGCGACTGCCCAAAGCGTTTAGACAATGCTAGATGCACTGTGCTGACTTAGGTAGGGGAGTGGGGGAAGCCACTGGGTTCGAAAAATAGGCGGCCACGCTAGTGCGCTGGACTGACTTGCGAACGAGAGGTCAGTGCTGGACTGGAATGAAACCAGTGTTTACAAGGACCCAGTAGCAGGTTAGCATTGGACTGGATTGCTGTACTGGAATCTTACGTGCCTCGTGTAAACCCTGTATAATATAAGCAATTACTTATCATTTGTTGAAACATTAATATGCATGTGTTTAGAGATTTTGATAGTGCGTTTGTGCTGTTGTTTCATGTAAAATATAAATAAATAAAAAAGTTAATGTTAACATAGACCGTAACATTATTACGCTTGTGAAGTGCATTATACAAGTGCAGTGAAGTTTTACAAGTATAGGAAATGCACTGCTTAGATTAACCATAATTACATTTGACTGCACATGAATGCACTTGAAAATACAGCTCGTGAGTCTTAGGGTCGGATAAATAGATATTTTTTTAATGCTGGATGGATAGATAGGGTCGTTGGATGCTTAGACTTGGACAGTGTCGTTGGAACCTATCTTCTACATAGATGCAATAAAATACCATTGTGACTAATTCTGAGACAGGAATTTTCTATATATCTGAGCCGTAATGTCAAAAGGATGGTCTTAAATCATTTATTAGCTGTAAGATTTGAGATGCATAGCTGCGGCATACTTCCTGGCTTCCTGCTGGTCGACGGCACAGGTACACCCCAGCTGCACTAGCACTCTGAATTCCAGGCTCATTTGCGTCTCGTATATACCAGCAATTTCCGGCGCTGAGAGCTCGCCCATTAGCTCCCTGGAATTTAAATATAAGATGATACAGAAATGTTTTCTTCAAACGTTTCGTTTCGTCTGAAAAGGTCGCTCGGACGGTTTATTCCTTCTTAGTTTTCTTATCAAAACCTCATTAGAAGGATTATTATAGGATTACTCGCAATTGGATGTGCTCCGAAATCACCTAACTTGTATTTACAAGTGGCTACACCTACAGATATTATACTATAATATCTGAAATAATTGGATATTGAAATTATTTTATTTCACCATTATTAGAACAATAATTATTAATATTTATCTAATTGGTATTTTATTAATACATTCTATAAAAATAAAACATTAATTACGCAATACCTACGCATTTTTTAGGGTTCCACCATAGTTTCAATATCTAGGACCGACATTAAGGTTCCTTTTCTCAGATAATGTCACAATTAATTGAAGAGTCACATAATATCCTATTTTCGTAGCATAAACGTGCTAGAGGCTAGTACTCACTCCTGGTGCTCCCTATACAGCTGCTCGGGCACAGTGTACTGATAGAGGTGCAACACGGGGTGTGCTCTAGGCAGTATCCTACTGCACTTGCGCCAGTACTGCCCACTGTCCGTACTACGGCACACGCGCTGGTTCACGTAGAATATGCGCGGTACAGTGAGCTTGATCTGATGCAACTCGGCGTCCACTAACACCCACAGTTTGAATACACCTGGCTCCGCTGTTTCCGCTACCTGTACATTATCAGCACTGTATCATCACGGGTACTCAGCTAAAGCTGAGCTAGACACCCACTCAGGCCAGTCATAGGAAGACAGCAGACTACGCTACTGTAACATCCCTTTTTCTTTTCACTTTTTTAAAATTTCTCTATTGTTATGTATTTAAATATGTATGCGTTTGTATTTTCCTTTGTAAAATACAAACTGTATTGTATTGTATGTGTAAGTGTCTCAAAACTGTATTCTGAATAAACGTCTCATCTATCTATATCAGCCTACAATATCTCACTATAAAACACAAGTTTCTTCCTGCAATCACGACATTTTGGGCTATAAAACCCACATACAGATAAGTAGATTAAGATAAGTATACTTTTTCATAGAAAGAAGATGGCGGACGAGCAGACAGTCCGCCTGGTGGTACTATTGCTCATGGACATCCGCAATATACAACTTTTTTAAACTTTCGCATTTCGTACACATTTTCTATTCTAAATCGGGTCTGAACGCGTATCATAATCCAGTGAATCAGTGCGCGGAATCCAGTGATTAACAAACCTAAACCTTGCGATTTACCATCGAATACGTCCGCGTACATTGTTAGTGTAGTGTGTCGTAGCCTTTACGAATGTGAAGATCAAATATGGATAGTTGATGAAACTGCTCGCAGCTCCCATCCTGGAGTACCCGTTTCTTCAGTCAACTCGTGACCACGGCTGGTGTAGCCCGCGCCGAAACGTCAAGTAGGAATAAAAGGTAAACAAATACCTTTATTATACGCGTTCAGACCCGATTTAGAATATAAAAATCCGTAATATATGTCAACATCCATCCAGAACTGGCATCCAGAGAACACTGGCACGTCCCCGGATGCGTTACTTAACGTTGGTGATTTGGGAATGGATTTCTAAAAGGGAAAATGGTGAATACAAAAGTAAAAAATCATCTCGCAATATTCCTCGGGGGATCGTGAGATGTAGTGGGGATCGCGAGTAAACCTCATTCAATTGGATAGAAAGAGTTAGGAATAGGATGAAATGGAAAATTCAGTACATTTTACGGTAGTATTCCGGAGTATGGGGTAACATACCTTTCTCCTCCCAAATTCAAATTCTAGTTTTATAGTAACGCTAACAATGTATAGTAAAACCGAAAACAGGTACTCTGATAAAAGCAACTGGTACAATGCTAAATCAGTAGCCCTATCCTAAGACAAGTGGTGAGTCGTATCTCTCTGCCATGACTTTCATGACATTTTACATAATACATAACATAACATACATAACAGTTTACATAATTCAGTCAAATATAATTGTTGTTACAAATAAACCTACGCGATATCGATGTTCTAAATAAAGAATTTCGAAATATCTATAGCGAAAATTTATACCTGTATTATCTGCCACGGCGTATTCAACAGCGTACGCTGTGCTCGCCTCATAAATCCCCCTAAAGTATTCGAGGGTCCCATATTCCTAGGGGGTGGCATTGCTGCACTGTTATCCATTTTGCCTACAAAAAACACTATTTTGGTAGAAAACAGTTAAAAATATTTGTCGTACATTTCGTATTTATCATTTGTCCGTTATGAGCTGATGCAACATGATGCGGTCACAACTTAGATAATATTTTTACGCTAACAGTTAAAGAACAGCTCAGCGCGCGAGGGAGAATTCAATCAACACCGTGTTCACCATAAGCGAGAAAGGGGCACATGTTTTCAATTAGTTGGCCCGGAGTATCGATAAATATGTATATTACAAAGTGGTTTATGGTGCAATAGTAGGCGTGCACATACTACCAAGGGGTCACATCAAATTCACATCGGCAGTCTTATAGCATATCTATGACGTCTGCACATGAATCCACATTCATTGTGACCCACTTGACTGGTGGATGACCTGCATAAAGATGAATCAACAATTATAAATTGAAGTCCACAGATACCACCTACCTCGCTTACTGTGGTTCCGGAGACCACGTTGTTCCATCTGCCACTTCCATTTCTTCTTTTGAAACATTATCCACTCCCTTCGTTCTTCCTAAAATATTAAAGATTTTGACCATAATAATATGAATAGCAATTTACAAGTAACCAAATACACTATTGGGGAAATTATAAGTGCTAATCCTAAGTTAACTAGTTATCCTAAGTACTGATAGGGTAATTATCACACAGGGAGTTGACTGTACTTGAAATTGATATGTTTAATAGTTTATTCAATAACGAGAGAAAGAAAACAAACCTACTAATTTTTCAAATTTGTTTATATTTCATTGAAATCTACGATAGTATAATTATCTAAAATTATCTAAAAATATTTAGTACAAATCTTGAATAGTCAATTACGTAATGTGTAATTTAGAAAATTATAATTTCATAACTACAAGATGTCAAGGATACAACAAGTCTTTTACTTTTGATGTCATTTTAGCTATTCAACAAATACTTGAAAATTGTGATTTAAAAACGTTACGATTACGAAAATAAGGCTCCTGAATCGTATTTTCATGTACATAATTAAATGTAAAAACTATACATTACCTTGGTAGTGCCAAAAGGTGGTGGAGATCCTAACGCTTCCCTCCACGTCGCTGCCTCTCTCACTGGCGACTCTTCTCTTTTCCTCTTAACAGTGTGCACTACGGGCCGAATTACTGTCGGCTTATCCGACGGTTGTTTGCCTATGTCCTCCATGTCAACTTCTGTATTCTAAAATATTGATAAATACTATAATATATGAAACATAACGATTTGAGCATCGTAGATGATATGAAATTAGTTACAACTTCGTCAGCCAATCAAGATGCGTTTAGTGAATTAAGCGCTAATTCCTATCGGACGTACTGAGACCCTCTAACTTCTCATAAAAAGCTTTATACAAACTTTATTTAGTTGATGAAAATTGTTAATATTTGACCAGCCTATCGCGTCTTGGTCAAAGGGGGCTACTCATACAAAAAACAATGTCAAAGGTCATATAGTTTGATAGGTTAATATAAAATAAATTATTTTCGAACAAATCAATTTAATATTTATCTAATAAAAGGGTCTTAACGCGTGCGTTTAACTTTTCTATTTTACTCGATGTTTCACTCGATCACTCGATCTAAGTCTAAGACATAGAACGGTTGCGTTAGAAAGGTCTTCTCATATTTAATTATAACCGCCAGAGTTTATTGAAACTGACACGTTTATTCGAGGCAGTTTCCCTGTTTTCCCCATTACTTTGGCTATAAATTACTATTCTATTTACTCTTACCGTAGTATCAATAACACTCGCCGAAGACTCTCCGTCCTCATTTTCATTGGATCCCTCCTCTTCAACCTGCTTAGTCTCCTTAGGCTTGACCGTGAACATGTCTGTGATCTTCCTAGTTTTGAATTTGTCATTTTTGGCCAGCATTTTCTTGTGCAGCCAGTCGGGATATTGTACTCGGGGAACAGGGTTATCTAGCTGAAATTTGGTAAAAGGCATTAGAACTAAAATTTCGCTTATATCCTACTAAAATTAATTCATTTTTATTTGATTCATACGCCTAAAAGGGGTACAATATTGCATAACTGTGTAGTTGCACAACAACAATAAAGGCGTATTAAGTATCCAGGTTGTCTGTAAGAAGAGATGGGTGATGAGCGGGCGGGCCACATGTTGGTTGCCATCGCCCATAGACACTGCAACACCAGGGAGCATGCGGGCGCACTGCCGACCACGCAGAATGGTTGTACAGTTGTATTCACAGTTGTATTTTTCTGTAAACATTGTTTTAAATTTTTGTCTTTAATTTAATGCAATTTTATATCATATAATAATAATCACGCGCGTCTCTCCACTGCTGGGTATATGCTTCGGCCGAGGACGCCACTACTACTACCGGTTAGTAGTTTCCCGTCACTGAAATTTACTCGTGATTCGACACGCTTTTTTTTTCATATAATTTCCATACATAAGCCCGCCTTTTATGCATTTTTGTCATACGATAAAGAGCTTTATCTATGTATATAATCTCACCAACTTATATTGTCTATGGTAATAAATAACCCAATGTTACTTACTCCCTGCATAGCAGCCGGTATTGTAATAATCTTCTGTATAGCTCCGCTCAGCCTCTCTATGTAGTAAGCCCAGTCCAACACGTCCCTTATGTCTATGTCCTCCGTAATGCTGTTGTCCTTCAGCCATCTCCGCAGATGGTGCCGTTTGACCGTGGCCGGGGATTGGAAGATGGCAAGTGGTATGGCTCGTTCAGTCACCGGAGCGCCTTCTGGCTTCTTAGATATTATGAATCTGAGTACAACGGTAGTTATTGTGTTAATAGTTATGGGAAATATTTATAGAAAATTGATTTTTAAAGGCAGTTTATCATAAAAAAAGCAGCTGATAAAATTATATGGCCTATATATTTGTTACATAATTGTGCAAAATGTAACAAATTGATTTCAATTACCCATGTTTCCAATTACCTCATTATCTTAAAGATACTCCCATACTAAGGTCGTAACATTTATTTTTAGTAATGTCTCGAAATATTTCTGTTTACAAACATCACTAGATACACTTCAAGTCATTCAGGACGTGACTAAATTCAGGTCATTCCCTAACTTACTTAGTGACTAAATTCAGAATAGTGTAATAGCAGTTTTTACACGATTTTGAATTTAGTCACTAAGCGACTTACCAATCCTAAATAACGTGAAGTGTAACAATCCTAAAGTGGTATGATACCAAACAAATACAATTAGAGCAAATCCTTTAACAAGTTGCCAATGCGGTTAAAAATGTTGCACAACATTAAAGAACATGTTTATGAAAGTTAAGATACATTTAATGTCGGATACGGATGTACAGATGCCGCGTAAGTTCGTGGCGATCGGGGCTGAGGAACTGGCCTTCGTAGCATTCTCAACTCCCCGTCGAGGGGGGGTGAAGTTCTATATACCAGAGCTAGTA
Source organism: Sesia bembeciformis (assembly GCA_943735995.1). Lineage (NCBI taxonomy): Eukaryota > Metazoa > Arthropoda > Insecta > Lepidoptera > Sesiidae > Sesia > Sesia bembeciformis. Next base: position 5,834,552 of record OX031042.1, read on the forward strand.
GCCCATTGCCAGAGCCCACTACTACCTGCCCAGAGACCTGCCCCTTTGGGGTAGCCACTCTTGCGAATAGCAGTGCGAACAAACCAGTGGTCTTCTTTCTTCAAACCGCCCGCGCGATCAAGCCCACCAGGGGGATTCCGCTTGTCGAAAGTCGAGTGAACGACCTCTCGCGGGCGGCGACTTAGGTGTCATGTCCGGGGGTCGGCGAAGCTCCATGTGAAGCCGTACCTTGTTTGGGTGCGATCAGATCGCGGGGAAATGCCTTGCCATCTGGATGGTGGCGCACGTGCAATGGTGCCAGTCCCTTGATGTGCGGGACGCGCGACTTGTCAGCCCGCTCGAACAAGTTCGTGGCAAGGCGGCTGATAACCGAGAAGCAGGCGGCACGTGCTCTCCCTTTTATCTCGTTTCCCCGCCGCGTCACTCCATGTGTTTAGTCACGTTCAGCGAAGTTTGCTTGTTCATCGATATCTGACGTGCGTGGTTTTAGAGATTATTCAGATTGTGTGTAAATAAAAGTTTCGCGTGTTTTGTAACATATTTTAGTTAAAAAAGAACAAAACATTACCGAGGATATAACATTAAAAAAAAAAAATTACTTTAGACGCAATATCGCAAGTGACGCCTAGCGATTGGGAGGGTTATGATAAAACCATAATAGATGAACTTATTATTAATGTGAAAGACAGCGATGATCAACAAAGCAGTGGAAACTCTAATCCTTCATTGACTTTTGACACAGTCTCTGATTAAATAATAAATTACATTCTGTTTGTATTATTGTATTGTATATCGATAAACAACAAGGTGGACATCACTACGTTTTAGTGTCTTTCCGCCCGCTCCTCAGTCCACGATCGCTACGAACGCACGCGGCCTGTGTGGTTAGTCTTAATAATCGATTGTTTTTAAAGTATACAATATGTGCCATTGGCAAAGTACGAACATACTTTTATTATTATAGTAACTGCTAACATTAATGTGGAAGCAATGCCTACTATTTATCAAGTCATCACGTACCTGCAAGCCAACCCCGCATCCTTCACCATCTGATCTCCCAGGAACTCCGCCAGCCTTTTAGCTGTAGAGATCGACGTAGATTTCTGACCACCGTAATCTTCTAATTTCTTCGACATGGAACGATTCTCGGATATCAACTCGAACAACTCAGAATCCGGCATATTGGAGCCTTTACTATATAAAACATCCAGCCAATAGTCAGCTACCTTGGAGACGGCGCTGTAGCAAGATTTTAGGTCGTTCCCTTTGAGGAAGGCCTCAAATACGGATGATTGGAAAATTTTAATCAGTTGCAATTCTCCTCGGCGTTTTACTTCGAACCCTAAATATGAGAAATACGAGACGTAAAATATTATCCTAAAATTTAGTCTATATAGTCTATAGTTTATTTAAAACAATATGGAATTCATTATATATATCTAAATACAGTTGGAATCATAGTGGAAGCTTTTTATCATTTTCGGGAGCTTTCCACTCTTTCAGTTCTAAAAGCAAACATGAATCGGGCAACAATCCATTTGGTGCAGCATACACGCACGTTGTATTCACATTATACCTCGCATCCAACTTATTCCTTAATGGCTTGGAGTATCGATAACAGAACAGAAATCTTTTATCCCATTCATTCACCTATCAACCCAAGGAAAAATGGGAAGTATAATGGGATAAGAAAAACTCTTCGTCTTGTTATACTTGCTTTTCACCATCCTTCCCAATCCCTTTATCCGAATCCGCGAAATCTTCAAAGTTAGGCAGTGCATCCTGGCAATGCAGAAGCAATACATTCGTCATTCTTGACTTATATTGGCATGTCTCGTGGACAATCACGGGCAATAATGTCCACTTACCACCAGGTCTGCTCGTCTTCTTCTATATTTCTATACAAATCATTCCTTCCTACAAAAATTCTCTAAGGACAAACATAAAATCAACAGGTGTGAGAAAAAAGTGAAAATGCAACAATAATATATAACCGACCTTTCAACTCGGCCAGTGATCCGTCGAAGTTGAATACTGCGTATCTTTTTTTAAGTTTCTTGCCCTCCTCCTTGGAGGCTGGCAACACCATGGCCAGGTACGGTCCATCTACTTCAAAGAATATGGAGTTTTCTGCTCGTTGATCATATTTCTTTTCCACGGGATCTACCAATTCAAAGTACTGGTCGTTTGTGAAGTGATCCTGTCAAAAGAAATATGTCTGATTTATAAACTCTAGTTAGTACAGAAAATAATTCGTTAATACAACGTCAGAAGAAAAAATATATACGAGTGTAATGTAAAAAATAATATGTAACAACATAAATATACTTATTAAAAGCAGTCGTCATAACGGATAATACGTTTAAATGCAGTTAATAAAAATAATTGTACCTTGACCATGGCGTTTAGTACAGCGTTAGGATAGGACACGTTGATTTTCTTTTTCTTCTGGTGTGTAGTGTGAATAGTTACATTCTCCGGAAACGACGAAGGCAGTATGCACCAAATACCTGTTCACACATTAATTATTATAAATACAATAAACCGATCTACAATAAAATAAAAGCAGTGTACAGAGAATCTAGCGTCAAACTCAGCGGAATGAAATGAAATGCGACAAAAGCACGCATAAAACGTGCACACGCATGCAACTTGCTAATGAACTGAAACGGAGTTTTAGTTTAAAACTCTAGTGTACTTAATAGTGACGTGCAAGAGAATAATTCAACATTAAAATCTAAAATAATTAATCAAAACAAGTAACCCTTGTTAACCCAAGATGATTCGTAACGTGTAACACACTTAACGCGCGCACGCTACGTTACGGGACACTGTCAATTGATTACATTTGAGTGCAATGACTATTCCCGTTAGTACTTACAAGTCGACAGTGAGTTTTATACATACGACAAATTTAGCGCGTTTGACGATTTCATGCTAGTTCCTTTATATACTGCGATAATAGTATCACACACACCGTCTGTATCTAATTCGAGAGGTCTCCCCACTTGCTCGATAATCTCTCGCGCTCGCATAATAATGTTCGCACCGGTGTAACACACGATACCGGCCATCTCCATACTGTGCCAACGAGCTCTGCAAGAGATAACAAATTTGTATTTCTAATTGTGTAAACTATATTAATTAAAATGTAATAGTCAAATCAGATGAAGTATCTTATATCAAGCCTGACCGTGTAACATTGTAATTGGCTTCCAGAAAATGTTAGCTTTATCACAACGCTACAAGATGCTTTGTTATAGAACAATGCATAATAAATCAATATAATATTAATCAATCAATTTTGATATAGAATATTGATCAATGGTAGGCATCATCGATGTGCGCGGGCGTATGCGCAAAACCTATGGCGCCATTGAGTCGTCACTGTCGACGGTCTTTGTTGTCGTCACTCGTTGGAGAATCTTACCCCTGATTTACATGCAGCCCACTTCCACGGCAGTGAGCAGGAAAGTGGGCAGCGCGAGTATGTAAACACTTCCTTCGCGCTGCTCGTGCCACTGGCGCTGCCCCACGCTCTTTCGCGGTTTTTGCGCGGACTTCAAAGGGAGGGGGTAACGCGAGCGGCAGGAAGTGTTTACATACTGCCCTGTCGGTCACTTTTGCCGTCCTAAATAAAAAGAGCACAGCTGACATTTTTATCAAAGTCGAGTTAAATACATATTTGGAATTAGGAAAATCTGTCTATATTTTTATTATTTTTTTATGCATAGTTTAACAAGATACATCAAGCAAAAGGGCATAAATGACACACAGATGTAAATATTTGAAACTGAAAAGGCACATTTGGTTTTTACTAAGTTGCATGCTTGCAATTACACAGTTGTGCCTTACCATTTTATTAAAAACTCTGTATTTCACTTAGTTGAAAAGGCTTTACGTACACATTATATTAAAAAGGAATTAGTGGTGTATATTACTTATTTTCAAACATTGTTATTTATTTACATAATTGTGACTTTTCACCTTAGTATATTGTAAAAATCATTATTAGCAGAATATCGAAAAAAAATCACAATTGACTAATTAAGCTTTTTTAAAATAGGATTCATATTTGTGAAATGTTTCTTCCTTAAAATGAAATATGAGAACGCTTATTTATTTATTCATAATAATACATTAATTTATTTTTGCTATTATGCGTCATGTACTTCCTCGAAATGTGAAGTCTACTAGTTGTGCCCTTTTCCCTTCTGGCGGCAGACTTACCGTCCGTAGATAAGCACTTGTACTTTTCGGCGGGAACTGAAGTTATTGATTTTATTGTAAAAATTGTGTATTAGACGTTTTGTGGTTTAATAGTGATAGTTTAATAAACTTCAGTGTTTATGTCAATCAAATAAAAGGGTGGGACTGCGTTTTTCGTGTGCTTCCAAGGAATCCTCTTCTATCCTCAGTAAACCTACTATCACTTTAATGAGCGACTCCTGACTTATTCCGATGGGACTGGACATTGACAGGATACGTTTTAGACTTTGTTAATTACGAAGAAAATTTGACACTGGCAAAATGTGCTAATTGCGCTCATTGCCATACATGAAGAAAAAAAAATACAACGTTATATTGCGCTGATACATATTTTTTTGCTGACGTTGCAGGAATTTCTACGTCCATTACCGGAGGTTGAACGCGAAAGAAGTATGTGGCGGGAATGTAAACACTCACTCGCGTCGACACTGCCACAAAAGTATTTTGGGAAGTAAACATGGCAGTGGGAGGACGAGAGAAGTGGGCTGCGTGCAAATGAGGGGTTACTAAATAGACATATTTTCTATACTTTCGTTCCTTCTAATTAAACCGATCAGAAGCCTAAGAATAGCGCATCTACAAACTATAAGAGTCAAATCCGCATTTCAGAATTCCTCGGGGGTTCTAGTTTTGTAATAAAGGATAATTAAGACAAAAGAGAATTTTATTTTGTATGTACATTTAGTACATTTGTATGTAGAATTTAGCTCAGTGGGAAAAACATTACAAACTTACCCCCTCCTCATAACGTATCCGTAGAAAGAGTTCAGGATACATTTGTGTGCGAGCTGTAGCGAGTCGTAGAGCACTTCTCGACTCTTTGCCGACTTTATCTCGGCCGCGTCGCCGCTCGCTGCCGCGTCCGCCACTTTCGCTTTAGCTTGTTTATTAAGCGCTTTGTATTCGTAGCGACGATCTCTGTAAATAAATAGCAATATCATCAACGCCACACTCAATGGCAACCACTGGGATTCACCTAGTGGGTCCAGAGACACAAACCAGGACAAACATTTACGTTAAACAATGTTTCTTTCTGACGAAACGTTTTGATTGATCGACCCTGGGAATTTGCATAGCAGACAAAAGCACTGCCAACTTTTTTTTACAGGGAAGTAGGCGGACGAGCTAGCGGTCCCACTTAACCATAATATGTGGTAAGTATTGCCGCCGCCCATGGACACCTGCAACACCAGGAAGTATGCTGCGGGTCTGCCGCCGCCGACCTTGTAAAACTGCTATTAACTGATATTTATCTATTTAAACGGGTCTTAACGCGAATGTTTATCTTAATGCTGACGAGAGTCAGCTCGTGACCATGGTCGGTGCAACCCAACTGAAAAGTCGAGGAAAACAAATAAGGTAAACATACGCGTTGACTTCCGTTGTAATATTAGGGCCTTACCTATGAAATTACCGTTTGTTCATAGTGGCCACTTTGAACTTACTTATGGAACTTAATTAGTTATGGTTGGAACGTTTGGTTTGGAATCCCAAATTGAAATTAGTTTCAATTTAAAGCTATGACATTATTTTTCAAAATCAGTTATTCATTTGTTTTTCCGCCTAACGATTTTTACTTAGATATCATTGTGTTTGCGACCATGGAAAAGTTAAAAAAATGCGTTATTTTCGAATATGAGTCCCATCGTGGCAGCAACGCAGCACGCAATTCAACGAGGTGTACGGACCAAACACCGCAAACGAACGCATGGTGCGTATTTGGTTTGATCGTTTTCGTTCTGGAAATTTCGGCCTCAAGAACAAGCCCCGTGGACGATCGGAGACTAAAGTCGATAATGAGTAATTATCGACAATAGTGAAGCAATTGAAAGCAATAGTGGAAGCAGATTCATCTCAAACCACGTCTGGGATAGGATCAGCCTAAACGATATTGATCGGGAAAGTGGGTACCGTATGAGCTTAATGAAAGCTCGCTTTACTTTGCTGAACCGGCGCAAAAAATGAAAGGATTCTGAATCGTAGTCACTTGTGATGAAAAGTGGATCCTGTATTATAATGGTAAACGGATGGATATTTCATATAAAACGACAATTTCAAAGGTAAGGAAGGACCTAATAGATAAATATGTGTGAAAAACGAGAAAATCTCATATTTATATCTCATATCATCTCGCGAAAATTCTCTAATATTAATGTTATTCTCTAATAATATCATTACATTATATGATTCAATTAAACTTTATTTCACAAAAAAAATCTTAAATCACATTATTAATGATTCTTCCTCACCTGAAAGCCCGAACAGTGTCCACATAAAAAGAATTCTCTTTCTGACATATGGTTGTAGTTCTCACTTCAGTCCTGGTTACTTTTGTTTTTCTGTACGCTACTTTACAGTAATCTGCTAGACGCTTCTTTTCATAAGCGGCCTGAAATTGTTGCATGATAAACGTAAATTATTAAAATTAATTATTATTCGCGCAATGGCTCTCCGAATAGAACACACAATATATATTTATTTAATTAATTAAAATTCTATGCGCCCGGTCTGATGGTCCTCCGTAGCACAAAATGCCGTGTCTGTTCTTATGTTGCACATGATGTAGATAATCCTATTTATTTATTTAATTTAATATAAACAAAATCACACAGCACTACATATAAATATTTAGACAATATAATACAGGTATATTTTCAACTACTGCCAATCTTTCTATCTTCGGATATCTTTCTTCGTTACAAATATAATATTCTATGTGCAGATAACAACTTCAGAAATAAAACATTATCAAATATTCAAACAGGGACGTGAGTGTGGTCTAACATAAACATATAGGTCTTTTATTAACAATATTTTAAGTTATTTATATAAATGTAATAATTCTAGCTACAACAATAATAAAGATATTCTTTAAGAAAACATAATAGTATCGGGTAGGGGGAGGGGGGGGGGTACATCTCATACAAGTAGACAGCATATTACTTAACTACTATTTATTTACGCTTAAGGCCTATACACACGGCGGTTTTTGGAGCGATACTAAAGCGATACAGTCGCTACCCGTCTAACTTGACACACGTGCGCTGTAGTATCAAAGCAATTCACGCCACTGCCATTGAGCCTCTTGGAACAATAAGCTACACTCTATTCAAATTAAGATAGTGACGTCATCCGCCCAATGTAGTATAACAGTGTTAATTGGTAAATCGGAGACGCTCCCTCTCGTAATTGGTTAATAGGTGCAGTTACATGACTGATAATGATGACATCACTTTTTTCTTACTTGAACAGGCACAAGAACTTACCTGATCCTCTTTAGGCAGTGCGTGGAAAGCTCTTGGTGTACCACCGGGATGCAATGGTGGAAACTTCTCCGTTTCTAACTGCTGCTGGATACGCTGATACTCACTTCTAGTAGCCGGCACTAAATATAATATAGAATGCTGTGAAAATGTTGTTCAACAACAGTACTGGAGTTGCTATATCGCATTGTGATGATCATTTCAAAGAAGTCAGTAGCATTTTTTAACACCACACCACCAATAAAAGAATACTAGATACATAGTGCGTCACTTTTCATTGATTGTTCTTGTGATCACATGAATGTGATTAAGATTATTATAAAGAACAAAAGCTGAATTCGAACAAAGATTCGAACTAGCAGTAACGAACTAACTAGCAGTGCCAGCAACTTCTTTCCCGAGATTCCCTTGGTGAATTTGAGAGAACTTCATAACCCAGTATATAAGTCATAACTGTGCTATGTTTCATTAAAATCTGTCCAGATGACGACCAGTATTCAGCTCTAATGAATTTGGGAATATCCCTTTATACCCACGCCTGTGTTAAACGAGCCTTATGACCCGGTACTGAGCCTTGCTAAAAGGATCATTCTTGGTTATGGAATAGGGAGTTGTTAAGAGGCTTTACGACCTTCCCAAGAATCGTATCTTGATACACCTGAGCCGATTGATACACCTTTCTATGGCGATACTTTTAAAATGTCGCATTGTATATCTTGTGTTCTTTTATTGCTGTGAAATATAGTCAACGTGTATGTTTTCTTACAATATTCCCCTCTCCACATCCAGTCCATGTGTCGCTGGCAGGTCGCGCCCGGTCTATTATAGTCGCACACCGCACACGTGCTGGTATTCACCATCGCCGACGGTTGTAATCTAAAATTTACATGAAACTATTACAAAACTACCATGAAAATATCCATAGATTATCTGTCTAAAATGTATGCATAATTCCTCAGTGTGAACAACTCGTCCGCAAATGACGTATGTTGTTTCGTTCTATAACAGAAAAAAGATACACTCTCCGTAAGATTGCCATATCGTACTTTATACACTTCATTGCACAATATCGTACAAAGGCGAGCTTAATACCATTCTAAGACATTCTCTACCAGCCTACCTTTGGATTAATATAGCCAGATACCTGTTTGATATAAGGCCAAATAGTTAATTTGGCAAGCTGTGGAACACAGCTTTGGAATTTCAACGTTTATTATTGGTCCAAACCAAATTTTACACAACTATTAACAAGCAAATATTGATATAAATAATAATAATAAGATATTAACAAGTTAATAAAAGTTAGTATTATAATTTTATGTAATTACTTTCTAAAGCAATATAAACTAACTAGCCGAACTAACGTTACCTGTTTGTTAAAATAATATTAGGATACATTGCACCGACATCCAAATGGTATATAAGCGGATTTTCATCTCTTCTCGGGTGGTCGTGCATGTGTTGCAATTTCGCCTGTATTTCAGAGCAGACCTCATCAAAATTGGTCACCAAATCCAGTGGGATGCCCTCCTCGACCTCTATGGCATGTTTCATAGTTTTCTCAGTAGACTCTATTAACTTTTCCACCGTTGAAGGGTCAATTTTAAACTTGCATTTGATATCAGCTCTGAATACACCTGAAAGTTTTTGAGTAATCTTTAATAAGTTACTTTTTGGATGGCAAATATATCTAAACAATCTACTCGTATATTAAATGGACTCAGCAAAACGGACGGTCGATGCGATTTTATAAAAACACCAATAAAGACATCATTAATTAATGATTAAATTTTGTGTATAGATGTAAACCATATATGTACTTGAAATAAATCCATTAAAGATCAAAATATTTTGATAAATGATTAAGATAAAGGATTTAGAAGTAACAAATTAGAAAAGGAAAAGCAATATAAAGCACTGACGAAGAATGCTTCTCCAGTTCCATTACAACCATGCGTAAGTAACAGAGGTAGCTATAGCTCCGCACCACATCCCCTCCCCACCTCAAATAATCTCGAGCAATAGCTACGTATTTTTTAACGAATTTTGATTTTTTAATAGTTTTTAAAGTATCTGTAATTATTGTCTTTACTAAAAATATCTAGAAAAGACCAAGTAAAAAAATAAGTAAAAAAGCCATGATAATTGTATAACTTCTATATCATTGTTGTGTTAAGTACCTAATGTTTTAATTATTACTTATTTTCCTACCATGGTTGTTAAATATGCCATTAAACATTTCATTGACAGTCAAGTACACAATTCCTACTAACCTGACTCCAGTGCTTCGACGTGTCCACCTACATAAGTCTCTGTTTCCAACACGTGCCCATCACTAGTGAGTTTATTCAGCTCCTCTACCTGCTTGTTCGGGAACACGATGTTAGCGTGAAACGCTTGCACCATGAGTAGCGACTCGCAGAGGGTGCCCGATCCTTTTCGGAGCACCTATACACAAAAATATTACTTAGGGGATGCACAATTTTAAGAAATGATGAAAAAACTGTTACATTATTTATGTACAAGAATAAAAAAAATATAAGTATATACCCGCCACTTTAGAATATTTCAATTAAATTATTTCATACAAAATTTTAGCCCCCTGGCATTTTAATTATATGTATTGTAGAATATTTATATTAAACGTCAAGTTAATAAGACCATCATTTTTTTTATACATAAGAAACTATTTCACCCCCTTTAGGGGTTAAATTTTAAGAAAACTTTTTTCAGTGAGTCTTTACGTCACAATAGCAGGCTGCAGTCCAAATTTTATGTTTCTAGCTTTACTGGTTCAAACTTAGTGTTGATGAGTCAGTAAGTACACAAATGTCCCCACTGATATAAATCACACATGATGTCATATGTCAGAACATATGTATAGGATTTACTTACATTTTTATGTGTACATATATAATAAACTCTAATGTAATGTATTACATTACATATATAAACACAACGAAAGCAAACACGATATAAAAGATTAATATATTAATGTGTTATATTTTACCTCATCGGGTTCCAGAGGAATAATGGTGCAGAGCGCAAATATAAATGGGTGGACATACTTCATATATAAGTAGTAAGTTGCAACAGCATCTGACACAGAATAATTCGATAACACCTAAAAACACACAACATCATATTAAAATTAAATTATCACATAAGTAACCCAATTTGTACTATAAGTCTTCGTGGATTTAATACTCAGGCCCAAAGTAATTACATACAGTATTTACCAATAAGGGGCCTTTCCAGTATTACGTAAGCTCCAAAGGGTTCTTTACTTATTTTTGATGACATGGGGGACGGGGGGGTCGGAATGGCGATTACGTCAGCATTATTTATTTATTTACTTTTCGTATTTTTTTGGTAAAATTTAGTAGATTCTGATTAAGCAACTTGAACAAATTTTGTAAAGAGCTTTGCTTATTTTCGCTGACGGGGGGGGGGGGGGGCAAAAATGACTAAAATTCTGCTTACGTAATACTTGAACGGCCCCTAGTGTTGCCCCCTATAAATCTCTTTGCAGTTTATTATTAATTTATGCAATAAGCGGCAACTCTATACCAACCGCAAAGTTGATTGTAATTTTTGTTGTTGTTGTTATTTATTATACTTAAATATAATTGTTACAATAATTACAATATAGAAGCGAATTTATTCCTAGAAGGAATCTCTTCCAGTCAACCTTAGAATAACTGAGAGGAGTTCTGTCATTAAAAAGCAGGCAACAACATACTAGGTTGATCAATATATTTTTGGAAAAGTATTGAAACTTTAGGAAACGTATATCTAAATTGTATTTACTTTTCAACCATTCTAATATAATACACCTTGAATAACGTTTTGAAAGTTGTCAATTCCCTTGGAAAAAAGGCTTGATCCTGGGTATCGAAAAAAGACTTTACAGTGCACATCGAATTTTATACCACGCAAATGTTTTTTCAAATTGATAAAAAGGTGAAAATCACTATAGTCGGAATTATAATTCGATTCCACATTTGACATTAGCTACTGTCATTTTGTAAAATAATGATACCACATATAATAGTGTAGTGATGAACACAAGAATCGATAAACAATCGCGATTTATGTTTATGTAATCATAATATTGGTGTGCCAATTAAAGACTAAATTATTGATTTTTATTTAAATAAATACATAATTATTCATAACAATTATTTATTAATTAGTAACCGCTGCTTTATTTTATAAAAAGTTAATATTTTTGTTTTTTTTTATATTAAAAACAAAACTTATAATAAAAGAGCCTAGATAGTTTTCTGTATTGGCAACCCGTGCGCGCTCGTGCAGCTATCGCCATTTTGTTTATCTTGTCATTCGGCTTCATTCTCCTAGTCTGACTGCACGAATATCTCGTTTCATTGCGAATCGATATTTTGTTATTTTGTTGGGTTTTTGTTAAAGTTTTGTTACGTTGTGTTTGTTGTTACGTTTATAGTTTTTTGTGAACTTTGAGTGAATCTATTTGTTTTGGTTTTCCATCAAAATGGATCCTCCGCCAAGTACATCACAAAAAGACGTGGATGTTTTCTTGTCTCCAAGAAAAAAACGTCCACGAAAAGCTTTCACTGTTACTGAAAAAGTAATGATCCGCAACGCATATAAGTACGTGAAAAATGAAACTTCTGCGCAATTGGAGGCCTTTGAAGTTGTGGAAGAAAATGAATGTATGAACAAAGTTGCTCACATATTGGGAATAACCTCACGCTCTGTTTGTAACGTTTTGAAGGAAGTAAATAAAGGTGCGCCGCCAACTCCCCCTAAAAAAACTGGACCAAAGCGAAGTTTCAAAGATAAAATTGATGAATTTACATTCTCCGCAATACGACGAATAGTTCATCAGTTCTTTTACCGAAATGAACCTCCAACCATTGCAAAGGTTAGTCAATCAGTCAGACAGTATTATTTTATACCTACATCTTTTATATATAAGTAATGATTCCAAACTATTATAAAATTTACTATTTCAGATTTTACAAGTGATGAACGATGATCCAGAAATGCCCAAGGTTTCCAAAGACACCTTCAGAAAAATTTTGAAGCATCTTAATTTTAAATTTGTTGCACGGTCACGCAAGAGCACACTTATTGATCGAAATGATATAATAACATGGCGCCAGCGTTACTTGCGATCTATATGTCAGTTTCGACGAGAAGGGAGACATATATATTATCAAGATGAAACTTGGGTTAACGCAGGTAAGGCTAACATTTTGAATTAATATACATTTACATTAAATTTAATAGTAATATTGAATGTTCATGTACTATATGTGATTTAAGGTCATACTGTAAAAAAAACTTGGGTGGACAAGCAAGTCACATCATCTCGGCAAGCGTTTTTGGAGGGACTGACCACTGTGTGCACGACAGAAAATAAGGGCGTAGCACAAGTGCAGTACAATTAAGATATGTTATTATGTAATGTGTAAATTATGTAAATCAAGTGTACATGATATGTACGTACTGGCATCGCACGGCTCGGGGAAGAAAGGGGGTTGTCTCACAAGGGTTGCGCAACTAGCGAGGTGAGGACGAATGAATTCTCACATTAGACTAATAAAAGCGTACGAGACAAATCCATACACCTTTCCTACGAGACTATGGGATGTTAGTACGTACATTTATATTATATTTTTTTAAAGTGTCTTTTGTTTATAAACTGTATGTGTTTGTATTCGCTCTCCATAAATGTATTAGGGAAACTAGGTTGCAGGTCAGGGTATAGGCAAAATAAAGGCTACCGCCCGCAGTGTGTTTTATTAAGCATTGAATTAAACATATAAAGTTGCGGGCTAGATGACGAAGTTCCGGTATCGGCGCCACTACTTCCCCTTTACCTTCAGTCCTCCCATTCCCCTTGCTACTCAACGAAGGAGGGAGGGAAAAAAGGGCTAAATTGCCCAGAAAGATATAAAATCATCATGTATCGTCATCGAAAATAGCCTTGTTCTCCGCATAAGAGGAGAACCGACCCTAGGATAAGTGACTTGTAACCTAGAAGTTATGTATGACGTTGGAGAGCGAATAGCACAATAAACTACCCCAGGGAGCAGGGGGATCGCACGGGCAGCAAACTTGCTATAAAAGGCATAGGTTCCGACCTCTCTTTGCCAGTTCGTCCTCAGCACTTCAAACAGTAACTTGAACTACCAGTTCGTCCTCAGCACTTCAAACAGTAACTTGAACTACCAGTTCGTACTTAACACTCTAAGTAGTGACTTGATATAACAGACTCCTCATAGTGGAGATACCTAACAAGTTCATACAAGCGAGTTCGCTGCCGACTGCCGCTTCCTCCCTGCGCTCCTGTGGTTCAATGTGAATTAGAGCAGCGTTTTATTTCCGTATTTCACCCCTACACCCCCCCGTTGGAAGGCAACGTGCGGCCTGCAACATTGGCCCTGCGGTATAACATCGATCGCGAGCACCGCCTTATATATAATATATATATCGTAGCCAACATCTGGTCCTTCGAGCCGGATCTCCTGAACCATCGTCATCCAGAAGATCGCCTATCGAGATACGGAGAGAATTTAGAAAATGCCGACCACAAGAAGCAAAAGCGACAAGGAGACAACAGAAGCATCCTCGAGCTCGCAAACCGAAGCTACGGCCACCACGGGCGCAACAACGAGCACAGACTCGTACGCAACGACTGCCCAGACCGCAACCGCGACCGACACTACCACAAGTAAGTCCTCAAACAATAAAAAACAAGCCAAGGACAGTGTCGCTGTCGCCGTCTGCTCCAGGCCACCATCGCCTGTACCTGAGTGCTCCGACCACACGATGCGCCCACACTCGAGCCACGCTCGGTCACGTCGCTCCGTACCCTCACGCAAGAGACTCCTCGCGGAGTTAGAGGCGAAAGAGCGGCTCGCCGAGCTGTACCTAAGAGAGGCCGAGTGGAAAACGAAAGAAATCCAGGCCGCAGCTGAACTTGAAAAGGCGAAACTCGAACGACTGAAACTAGACTCGTCGTCGAGTGAGGAGGACGAACTGGACGAACAGGATTCAGATCCTCAGCGTGTCCACCGATGGCTACACAATCAAAAGCAGATATTAGCCATCAAAGACGCCGAGAAAGAGAAAAGTCCCAAACCCAAGGAAGCAGCTGTGTCGGAAAAAGGCAGTATTAGACAATCGGCCGGGAATGAAAGAGACCCGGGTGTTGCGGGAACCCCCACGAAAGAGGTCCCGTCTTCAGACCATTCTCCACCGGCGATTGACGTGACTACATTAGCCACGGCCTTCTCACAAGCTATGCGCCAGAATAGGGACTCACCTCGGTACGTACAAGAGTTACCCGTGTACAGTGGACACGCCCATAGCTGGCTCGCCTTCCGAGCAGCGTACAACGAAACAAAGGAACGCTTCACTAAAACTGAAAATGTGGCCCGACTACGAAAATGTCTAAAGGGACCCGCAATGGAAGCCGTGAGTTGCCTACTAATAAGTGAGCCTGACCCGCCAGTAATATTACAAACGCTGGAGAGAAGATTCGGGCGGCCAGAGGCACTCATCCGCTTAGAATTGGAAAAAGTGAAGCGTTTACCCAAGGTCAGTGAAAACCCACGTGACCTTTGCATATTCGCAAGTAAATTAGCGAACATCGTGGCTGCTATAGAAGCATTAAAGAAACCACACTACCTCCACCACCCTGAGATGTTGTACAACGTGGTGGAGAAGCTCACTCCAACCCTGAGAAGTAAATGGGTAGACTACGCGGCGAGAGAGCTTTCAGAAGTATCCGACTTCAAAAAGATGTCAATATACTTGAACGAAGAAGCGGATAAGTTTGGCGCTTACGCCCTTCCAGAATACATCGCCGACGAGTCAACAGGGAGGGAGCGACCTATGCGAAAAAGGGTCGAACGCGCTTACACAATAAAAGAAAAGCGCAAGCCGCAAGAAAAGTGGCAAGAAAAATGTTGGCAGTGCAAACAATCACATCAGTTAGTGCATTGCCCACAGTTTCTCAACGCTAACATACACGAGCGTTGGGAGATGGCAAAAAAGAGCCATACTTGTTTCCGGTGCTTAAAAGGTACGCACCAAAGAAACACGTGTCGCGTCAAACCATGCGGCCGCGACGGATGTACCATGAGACACCATGTCCTACTCCACCACCAAAAAACCGATCAACCATCAGACATCCCAGAAAGAACAGAAGAGGTACTGACTTCAACAGTAGCTACCAACTCGAATACGCGACGTCGGGCGTACCTGAAAATAGCACCTGTCGTGCTATCCGGTCCCCAGAATAAAATAGAGACGTACGCGTTGTTGGACGAGGGGAGTACAGTAACCATTATCGACGCATCTCTGGCCGATATATTAGGGATAGATGGGCCCAAACAACCAATGTGGGTGCAAGGGGTGAGTGGGACAGAGATAAAACACGAACAAAGTCGGAGTGTCAACCTGGGCATTAAAGGGAAATTCAGCGGCAAAGAATTCCAAATTCAAAATGCCAGAACAGTAGAAAGGCTGAATTTCACGTCGCAATCCATAACAGAGGAAAACATGAAGGGCTGCACTCATCTACAAAACATAAGAAAAGAGCTCACGTACGACTACGCGTCCCCAAAGATACTGATCGGTCAGGACAACTGGGACCTAATAGTGTCACGTGATCTTCTAGAGGGTCGGCGCGACCAACCAGTGGCATCACTAACGAAACTGGGGTGGGTACTCCACGGATGCCACACGTCGAAAAGTAAGCCCGTAACCTTTTGTGGTCACCTATCCACAACACAGGGTGACACAATGGAAGAAACAATGAGGAAATATTTCGAACTGGAGTCATTGGGAATCGAACCCAGAAAACCCAAGAACGATCCCGAACAACGGGCGTTGGAAATACTCGAAAACACCACTCGACGACTTCCCAATGGCAGATTCGAAACCGGGTTATTGTGGCGAAAAGACGACCTAAAAATACCCAACAACTACCAAAACACACTAAAGCGCCTCTACAACTTAGAAAGGAAACTAGATCGCGACGAACAGCTGAAAGTTCAATACCAAGAACGGGTCGACAACCTCTTCAAACGCCGATACGCCGAGCGAGCCCCCGCAGCGCCAACTAGCGGCAGAATATGGTACCTCCCACACTTCGCGGTCATCAATCCCGCAAAGCCAAAGATAAGAATGGTACACGATGCGGCGGCTCAATCGCATGGACTGTGCCTCAACGACATGTTGTTGGCAGGACCTGACCTATTACAGTCCCTCCCAGGCGTTATTATGCGATTTCGACAACACCCATACGCCGTATCCGCAGATATAAAAGAAATGTTTATGCAAATCAGCATAAGAGAAGAGGACAGAGATGCCCTGCGTTTTTTATGGAGAGATCACCGGCGGGAGGGTCCGCCAGAAGAATATAGAATGACATCGGTGATATTCGGTGCGTGCTCATCACCATGCACCGCCATACACATAAAGAACAAAAACGCGAACGAGTTCGTCGACATCTATCCAGAGGCGGTGTGCGCAATAGAAAGAAACCACTACATGGACGACTACTTACAAAGCTTCCCCACCCCTGAGAAGGCGATCAAAATGATCAAAGAAGTCGACTTTATACACCGACAAGCAGGGTTCGAGTTGACGGCGTGGACATCTAACAACATGAGTGTTATAAAAGATTTCAAGGAAAGAACGGAAACAAACGCAATACCAATAGGTGCGAGCGAGACAGAAAGAACGCTCGGTCTCCTATGGAGCACAAGAGATGATTGCATAAGTTTCCGCTTGAACAAAACGAGAATAGCACCTGAAATGCTTGAAAACACGCGCCCACCAACCAAGAGGGAGGCCTTAAGTGTCATAATGTCCTTGTTCGATCCATTGGGCTTACTATCGCCGATGACAACGCCCGCGAAAAGAATTATGCAGGACACCTGGCGCTACGGTACCAAATGGGACGAGCCCATTCCAGAACAGTTAAGGCAAAGATGGGACGCATGGCTGTCATTGCTAAGAAAGGTAGAAGACCTACGCATCCCTCGATGTTACGACTATGAATCGGCAACCACTTACGAACTACATACGTTTGTCGATGCCAGCGAGGAGGCCTACGCCGCAAGCGTTTACTGGCGAATCGTGCGTAACGACGGAAGTGTACACGTCACGCTGGCAGCCGCAAAGAGTCGCGTGACACCACTGAAGCCCGTCTCAATCCCCAGGTTAGAACTACAGGCCGCCCTACTAGGGGCCCGCCTAGCCGATACAGTGCTACGAGAGCACGAGTTTGAAGTCGCGCATAAAACATATTGGAGCGACTCGCGTACGGCCCTGGCGTGGATAAGATCCGAACCACGCACCTACAAAACCTTCGTAGCACACCGACTCGCAGAATTAGAGACACTCACTAAGAAAAATGAGTGGCGATGGGTGCCTACGGCAGATAACGTAGCAGACGACGCGACAAGAGCGACACCTCACGACTTCAACGTGAAACATCGATGGTTCAATGGCCCCTCCTATCTACTACTATCTAAGAATGAGTGGCCTAGAGAAGTCGAGGTCAAGGTCAACAACTCTGGGGAAGAGAGAGAAAAATGTCTCGCAATAACTGACAAGCCAACTCATGACCATCTGCCAGATGTCCAACGATTCTCGAAATGGATCAGACTGATAAGAGCGACAGCTAGAGTGCTGCAATTTGTCGAATTATGTCGGGGAAATAAATTCCAAATCACCGCTACGCGTTACAAACGAACGCGTGTAAATAAATCACGTGACCCCGACTGGAAGAAAAAAGATAAACAAACTCGAACCCAATCGACCGATACGATGATTCCCACGAGTTCATCAACCCGCCGCGCCATTGACCTAGAAGTGCGTCATATTGAAAAGGCTCAAAAATTGTGGATTCTAGCGGCACAACAAGACAGCTATTACCAAGAAAAGCTGCGCATAAAAGAGAACAGGGCGCCACCTACCGGAGATTTATTGTCGTCACTTAGTCTTATCATCGACAGTGACGACATAATAAGAATAAAGGGTCGTATAACTGCGGCCGAGGGAATACACGCAGAATCTGTGAGCCCAGCCGTACTGAATGGAAAACATATATACACAAAATTGTATATACAACAAGTCCACGAGAAACTTCATCACGGAGGCGTAGAAACAGTCGTAAATGAGCTACGCCAACGGCTATGGATAATGAAAATCCGACCGGCCGTGCGAAACGTGATCAAGAGCTGTATGGCGTGCAGAATAAAAAAGACTAAACCAACAAGTCCGGCCACAGGCGACTTACCTCCAGCTCGCCTGGCCCATCACGCACGCCCCTTCACATTCACCGGATTGGACTACTTTGGTCCAATAGAAGTCACCGTCGCGCGCCACCGCGAAAAGAGATACGTAGCGCTCTTCACATGTATGACGTCACGCGCCATACATCTAGAAGTCGTGACCTCCCTAAGCGCTGACTCAGCCATTTCAGCGCTGAGGAGGTTTATAGCCAGAAGAGGCTGTCCAACAGAGCTGTGGAGTGACAACGCAACTTGCTTCAAGGCGGCTGATAAAGAGCTCGCCCAGTCCATAGCTGAAGCCACCCAGCACGAGGCCACAAACCGCATGATCAAGTGGCGGTTCATCCCACCAGCAGCGCCGTTTATGGGCGGTGCATGGGAGCGCATGGTGCGCTCCGTTAAAGAAGCCCTGCGAGTCACCCTGCACGAACAACATCCAAGTGACGAGACGCTCAGCACACTGCTAACTGAGGCGGAGATGACCATAAATTCCCGCCCCCTTACTCATGTGGCGGTGACACCCGACGAACCGGCAGCACTAACGCCGAACCTTATACTACTCGGCCCGAACTGTCACATGCCGGTTCCCGGAGACTTCACCGAAGGCGACCTGAACGCGCGCCATCACTGGAGGCGCGCCCAGAGGCTCGCAGACGTATTCTGGCACCGCTGGGTACGGGAGTACATGCCCTCACTCCAGTACCGGCGGGAGCCCCGCAGCACCGGTGAACCACTGAAGATCGACGACATCGTCATCGTGTGCGACTCCAACTTACCCCGGAACACCTGGCCACGAGGCCGTGTCACCAACGTCTACCCGGGTAAAGACAACGAGGTACGAGTCGTCGACATCACCATGGGCAACGGCACCGTGCTACGCAGACCTACGAAGAAAGTCGTCGTGCTACCAGTCGGTTCGCAGTGTTGCGACGGCGGGAGAATGTGCACGACAGAAAATAAGGGCGTAGCACAAGTGCAGTACAATTAAGATATGTTATTATGTAATGTGTAAATTATGTAAATCAAGTGTACATGATATGTACGTACTGGCATCGCACGGCTCGGGGAAGAAAGGGGGTTGTCTCACAAGGGTTGCGCAACTAGCGAGGTGAGGACGAATGAATTCTCACATTAGACTAATAAAAGCGTACGAGACAAATCCATACACCTTTCCTACGAGACTATGGGATGTTAGTACGTACATTTATATTATATTTTTTTAAAGTGTCTTTTGTTTATAAACTGTATGTGTTTGTATTCGCTCTCCATAAATGTATTAGGGAAACTAGGTTGCAGGTCAGGGTATAGGCAAAATAAAGGCTACCGCCCGCAGTGTGTTTTATTAAGCATTGAATTAAACATATAAAGTTGCGGGCTAGATGACGAAGTTCCGGTATCGGCGCCACTACTTCCCCTTTACCTTCAGTCCTCCCATTCCCCTTGCTACTCAACGAAGGAGGGAGGGAAAAAAGGGCTAAATTGCCCAGAAAGATATAAAATCATCATGTATCGTCATCGAAAATAGCCTTGTTCTCCGCATAAGAGGAGAACCGACCCTAGGATAAGTGACTTGTAACCTAGAAGTTATGTATGACGTTGGAGAGCGAATAGCACAATAAACTACCCCAGGGAGCAGGGGGATCGCACGGGCAGCAAACTTGCTATAAAAGGCATAGGTTCCGACCTCTCTTTGCCAGTTCGTCCTCAGCACTTCAAACAGTAACTTGAACTACCAGTTCGTCCTCAGCACTTCAAACAGTAACTTGAACTACCAGTTCGTACTTAACACTCTAAGTAGTGACTTGATATAACAGACTCCTCATAGTGGAGATACCTAACAAGTTCATACAAGCGAGTTCGCTGCCGACTGCCGCTTCCTCCCTGCGCTCCTGTGGTTCAATGTGAATTAGAGCAGCGTTTTATTTCCGTATTTCACCCCTACACCCCCCCGTTGGAAGGCAACGTGCGGCCTGCAACATTGGCCCTGCGGTATAACATCGATCGCGAGCACCGCCTTATATATAATATATATATCGTAGCCAACACACTGGATTAAAAAACCCATCTGGAAAAGGCAAACGTCTCATAATTAGCCATATAGGTAGTGAAGAAGGCTTCCTGGAAGAGGGGCTCATGATTTTTGAAGCAAAGAAAAATTGTGAAGATTACCATGATGAGATGAATGCAGTTTGTTTTGAGGAGTGGTTCGCTGGAGTCTTACCAAAATTAAGACCAAACTCAATTGTGGTGATGGATAATGCACCTTACCACTCCCGAAAATTGGAAACGGCACAAAAAATGAGCTGGAAAAAAGCTGCCATTCAAGACTGGCTTTTAAATAAAAATATTCATTACGAACCAGATATGGTTAAAGCTACGCTTTTAGAACTGATTCCACATAACGAGTCTTTTAATAAGTACGCTGTAGACGAAATGGCAGCACAACATGGGATCACGGTTTTAAGACTGCCCCCTTACCATTGCGAGCTGAACCCTATCGAATTGATATGGGCTCAGGTAAAGGGGCATGTAGCTCAAAATAATAAAACCTTCAAATTGACAGACGTGAGAAATTTATTTGAGGAAGGCATTCAAAAAATTACGGCCACCGAATGGTCTAAATGCGTATCCCATGTTGTCAAAGAAGAGGAAAAAATGAGTAGGCTAGATATGTTAATTGACAATATCACAGACACATTTATAATAAATGTTACAGAAAGTGACAGCGATAGCGATAGCGATGACGGCGACGATTTATAAAATAAAATATTACCATAATACATCTATTTGTTTTATTTCTCATGTTCCTTCATGATCACATTTATTTATTTATTTCACACACAATTATTAAAGAAAACTCTCAGATCCGTAATAAAATTAATCGTCATAACTAAATTATCCGTTCACAAATATTTAATTTCCTGATATACTTAGTTTACGAGAATAAAATTATAAACGAGAAGAATCGATCCGGAAATATTCCATTTCCGTATCGAATAATTTCGCAACGTTACTATTTAGTACTTGTCATAACGTTGCAACACTGAAATTGTCAAATCTGGAATCGAATTAAAATTCCGACTATAGGAGCTAGGTCCGGAGAATATAGCGGATGCTGCATCAACTGAAACCCAGCCGTTCGGATGGCAGCGCCTGCTACATCAGACTAATGCGTAGGTGCATTGTCATGATGAAAAAGCACCCAGGCACGCAATTTTCCACGTCGTTTATATTTTATTTCCTCGCGTAGTTTTTTGATCAATGTTGCGTAATACGCCTGCAGTTATTGTCCGTCCTTTAGTTAAATAATCGATCATAATGATATGATACCTTCAGCATCCCAGAAGACCGAGGCCATCATCTTGCCAGCGGACGCAGAGACCTTGAATCTCTTGGCAGGCAGGGAGGACGATATTTTCAATACCTTACTTTGCTTCTTCGTCTCCGGGTCAAAATGGTGAACCCACGTTTCATCAACCGTCACGAAACTTAGTCGAAAAGATTCTGGGTCTCGGTCAATAATTGCCAAATTTTGCTTTGAAATGTCTACTCTTGCTTTATTTTGTGCGTCTGTTAAGATTCGAGGAACGCAACGCGCGGCCACTTTTTTCAATTTTAAGGTATGAGTTAAAATGAACTGAATTTATACTTTATTTAAATTTATAAAGTATAACTGATGTTATAAGTACTTTATATATAACTGAATGATTTGTAGCGATATAGACGCGTCATACCTGTGGCTGTTCTGCCGCCATCCTGCACATGTCTTCAGGGTCTAACTCCACAGGATCGTACCTTAGTTTCGCCTTGGCGACAGCTTTAAGCCCTTGAGAACCAACTGGCAAGTACGAATCCCTCTTCACCCAACTAGAATAAACAAAGGAGCAGGAAGGAGTATAAATTCTTGCCTTTCGTTTGTAAAATCGTGAATTAGACAATAGACTGAACTTTATTCCGACATACAGAAACACGCACAAAATAAACATATAACATTTGGTTTTTGTTATATGTTTATTTCGTGTGTGTTCGTTTGTGTAAACGAAAAATTACAAATGCGATATTGCTAGTTCTTTGTAATACCGGAAATGGTCGCCATCTCAGCATATGCTGAGTGTCAATCACAGTATGTATGAAGCCATCGGAGAGACGCATAGACAAAGGTCTACACCTGCGGCCTACACGGGTGGTTACACCACACGGCAATGGTCAGGGCGTCTGAAATCTCTCATGTCGAAGCAGATTATAATTGATTCGTTTTATTTATTTATTTAAACTTTATTGTACAGACAAAATGTACAAAAGGGAGACAATGCTTTATGGCATTCTCAACCAGTGAACCTTTGGGTAAATGGAGAATTTTAAAGTTGGTATTATAAGTAGGTACCTACTCTTAATCATTTTGCTATACAACTTTCTAAAAATAATCAAAATACTCAATTGGATATATACCACAAACAGTCCATATGCATCGCTGGTCGGCACGCGTACGTGCCGTCCCTGGCGGCCATCTTGCTGAACCCTATCTCCTGCTTCATGTCCAGGCCCAGAATAGCGGCGCGTGCCTCCACGAACGGCCAGTCGAAGAAATCACCTGCAAACCACGACACGTGATGATAATAGGATTGTTAAAAAATATAAAAATCATATTACGAAGGTGAATCAAAAAGTTCGGAGTATCATCATTAAAGCACAAAGAAAATCACTAGTCTAAGTCGGGTGAATATGGTGGATGATTAAGAATTTCGAAGCCAGTTTTGCAGAGTGCCGTGAATACATTGGATCGATGACCTGCAGCATTATCCTCGACGTTTTACTTAAATCGCTTCACGCAAACTTTTGGGATCAAATCTGTATAATAGGAACCTGTTATCGATTTTCCTTTCCGCATGTAGTCAATAAAAATAATTCCTACAAAATCCCAGAAGACAGAAGCCATAACTTTGCCTGCGGTCAAAGCAACTCAATTTTTTTTTCATGAGAGGAGATGGTTGTTTCCAAGACATGCTTTGGTTATTCGTTTCATCCATGATTACAAAACGACGACAAAATTTATCAAGATCATGCTGCAAGATTTCGAAATTCCGCTTCGAAACTTCCAAATGTCAGTTTTATTTTCTCCACTTAACTTTCGCGGATCCCATACTACCGATACTTTTTTGAATCCTAAAGTGTCCATTAAAATGGATTGAACACTGCCAAATGAAATCTTTAGTCTCTGCTAAATATTTCATTGTGATTCTTCGGTCTTCTAAAATTCGGTAGGGGGAGAGTGCACGCTGCAATTCAAGAGCCGCTGGACGCGTTCGATTGGCCACGTTACCCCTCTCTCACAGAAGACTACCTTGAAACGTACTGCATTTCAGACTTTATCTTATTTCCCTAAAGTAGGTACGTGTTTCGGTAGTGAGTAAGATGTGCCGGAGCCCATTAACATCCTATCCCTCCTCATTTTCCCAACCCTTTCTCCAAATCCATTTCTATATCTGCAAAGGTAGGCAGCGCATCCGGAGTCGTGCCAACGTTTGTCATTTTGGACTAATGTTGGCATGTAACGCGGATGTCTATGGGCGACAGTATTCACTTACCATCAGGTGGACTGTATGATCGTCTGCCGCCTTCGTTCACTAACCAGTCACTTTAATTTTAACCACTCATTACACAAAATAATGAATTGCTAAATAGTAGTACGATCGAATCAAGTAAGACTTGACATAAACATTGTGTTAGTGACTCTTTAAAATAAAAAATAAACTACCATCAATAAAGTTTTATTAACATGTATTTGTAAGAACGTTTTGATTCATCCTCATATAATTCCAGATTGGCTTTAATTCATTTCAGTTTACTTATATGGTGTAACTTGTACTATAAATTCAAAATCCATATCAAACATAATATTACAAATCTGAAAGTGTGTTTGTCTGTATGTATGATACATCTTCGCAATTAAATTATTGAACTGATTTATATAAAAATTAGTACAGGTATCCTGAAATCCGGAGGACAGAATACTTATTATGCTGGAAAATTAAAATTAGAGAAAAAGAGAAATTGTCAGATCAGGGAAATAATTTATGTGGACGAATTTATTGGTAAGAGCTAATAAGTTAAAAAATTCTGGGCATCTAGGCATGTCCGAATTTGTAATCTATATCTATATATATAATATAATAAAATCGTAACAAAGCCGTGTCAAATTCTTTTTACTATAAAGTGCGAGTGGTACAGAGCCCAAAACAACAATTTTGGTATTTTTGTCTGTCTGTCTGAACGCGCATCACGCTAAAACCGCTGGACCGGGTTAAAATAAAAAATGAAGTACCCACAAAAAGGTTTTATTAACATACGTTTCTAAGAACTTTTTTACTCACCTTCGTATTTAAGAAGTTATTAGAAAGTAATTCATAAAAATCAATATAAAAATATCTTGAAAAATGACCATTACAAAAGGATTGCAATATAGAACAATGACGTCATTCTTCTAGACAGAAACAACAACTTCAAAGAAATATCCCCACAATATAAATAAATATCTCCTAGTTTAATAATGAATTTAGAACATCTACAAAAGAATTAGAATGTCTAGTAATGTTTTCTAATGAATTTAAAAAAATATTTTAATATTCGTTTGTTTTCTTCTCTAGTTCTCAAGTAAGCCATTAAATACAGTACTCGAGAACACGAAAAATCGATCATGTAATGAGACAAAACTTCAGTCTCTACGTTTATTCACGAATGTATACTAAATGAATGAAAAATCTTAAAAACCCCATTTAAATTATTAAATAAATAATTTATGACAACAGCAATAGAGTTCAGAATTGTTATGTCACATGTGTCACTTGTTATCGTTGATTGTGAATCAGTAAAATTGATCATAAGTTCATAGAACACTATTTGAATCAATATTCTAAATTCAAACTAAACATGAATACCTATGTTGACTTATTTAGAGGAATGAGTGATTTTAATTAAGTGTGAAAATGAAATCTAATAAGAGTACAGAACGGTGACCGCGTAGAGAATCATAAATCTTTATATAAATGACTTGCTGAGCATTTGAATGAATATTCCTTCTTTTAAAAATCAGGTGGTGCCATAATTATTTTGTAATTTGTTATAACTTCTATATAAATATTCATAATTGAACGTGACCTACTCAAACTGTCTCAAACTGGTTGCGATTTGTGTAATAGATGATGATGCACAATGGCTTTTTCATGTTTCCAAGAGTACTATATATCATTTATTATTTTAAAAATTTAAGAAATAAAACAGCATAGTTACCATTGTAAGTGACAAAAATATGGGGCTTCACATCCATAATGTGATCAAAAAACTTCTGTATCAACTCCAATTCATTTGCTTCATTAAAAACTACAAATTGTCTGAAAAATTAAATATACATATTTAACATATCAAGGACAAATACATTAAAAAATACACATAGTTCAAGTGCCTTACCCTTCAAATTCAGGTTTTGGGGTGTATTCAAAATCTTCAACATCAATAGATATAATTTCCCTATTAGTAATCAGATACCCTTGCCCATCAATCATGTAAGAAATCATCATGATTTGATCAGTCTGTGAATCTGGGAATTTTAGAGGCAGTTTTGTCGTTTCTATGTCAAACGCTAGTACTATAGGATCTGGTCTCTCCAGTATGTCATCCCTTTTTTTGAATATAGGTGTCTCTGTCCCTTTACTCTTCACTGTGTACCATGTGCCACAGAAAATATTCATGTCTATTGACACTCTTACATGGTAAGGCACGTCATGTTCTCTGCAAGAAAAATATGTATCTCTTTTTAAAAAATAACAGGCCTATAATGTGTCAGGCATGCATATAATAGGTAGGGATTGTCTTGAATCTTTTCTAATCAATTGTTTGGTTCTTCAAACATTTTGAATGCAAAATCTAGATTCCTACCATATAACATATATATGCTATTTATTTATATGCTATTTAATATTTCTGTTATTTATATTAAGGACTAGCCTTTTGCCTACAGCACCACATGTGTGGGACATAATGTGATGTCTTATGTATTAAACCAATGTATTACATTACAAGTCTTATGTATTACAATAGTGAAAAACCCATCAAAACTATTGAGTAGAACTCAAGTTATAAGTGAGGCTATAAGCTTGTGGTCATGTCTGTAATTTATGTATAGAAGACAGACCGAAGTTGCATTTTAAAAATATAAGAGATTGTCTATGTAACATACACTCCACATATGTATTTACAATGATCCTTAAAATTTGTTTATAATGTGTGTTTATTTGTGTAGAAGTGTTTATAATGTCGGGAAAGTTATCTATGAAATATATTCAAGTGCCATTTTTAAAACTAGGTTCACACTAGGTTCACAATTATAAATAAAATAATATCAAATAAACAACACTAAAAATACTTTAAAAACAAAATAACACCAACCTGATATCTAAAATATTTTCCAAATGATCTGTAGTTTTCTTGGCATGTTCAATCGCAGCTGCGCTGGTCAGTGCATTGGTCAACATCTCGGCATAAATTGTGTCTTTTTTCTCTCGTTCCTTGTTTTTATTTACTGCTGTGAGTAACTCCCTCCTTACCTTCATCATCTCATTTTGAGACATGAATGAAAGTTTTATATACCGTTGTCTTAGTCCAGAGAGGTGATTCAACTGAAATATAACTCTTGGTAAGATGCTGTATAAAACCAGGCCAATGAAAATAGGTAGTATCACCCATATGATTGGGCTTGATGGGTCACTGGTTACTATTGATAACCATCAAAAAGTGCATGAATGTAATAGCTGGCAACAGCCAACAGACTCTGCTTCAATGCCATGTAAAGAAACCAGTGATTGGTTTTCGTTTTGAAACTTGATAAATGGTAGTGGCTGTATGCAGTTCTATATAGTTTTTTTTTAATCAACTGGGATTGTGAAGAACCCTAACAACACTGGGGATCACCCGCGACTTCGCCTACACTAGCATAGGTTTAGCATAGATAAGTATTAATTGAATGGTAAGGTAAGTTAATGGTAAGCTAAACTTGCTTATACAAGATGCAGACCCCTGAAAGAAATGCAGTTGCACAAACATTTGATTCATAGCCTTTAAAAAAATAACAAGTTCATTTAACAGCTTGCACCCATTCCTTACACACATGACCCCTGTTTCCAAAAAGACTACTGTGAAAAGTACTGCATTTCCCACTCTATCCTATTTCCCCAATGTATGTGTGTTTCAGTAGTGAGTGAGGTGTGCCAGAGCCCATTCCCATCCCCTCCTATCCTATCGCTGCCCCCATTCATTCCTTTAAATCTTCAAAGGTAGGTAGGCAGTGCATTTGCAGGCATGCCAACTTTTTGCCAATTCTAGACTGATATTGGCATGTATAATAGATGTCCATAATAGGTAACAGTATCCACTTACCACCATGTGAACGGTCTACATATATGCCACCATTTTTCCCTAAAAAAATATAAATTTTGCCATGTGCTTCTATAGTGCAGAAATTACTTTATCCTTTCTCTTTTTTGATAATATTTTGTGGTATTAACATTTTATCAAGTACCTATATAGCTAACTAGAATATAAGCTAATGTTTCAGGTGTTTACAGTATTATCAATCTAGTATTATTATAGTAAAGTAACTTTGTATGTGGTTTTGCTTAGTTTAAGTGGAAAAACATTTTACCTTGTCAAAAAGAACACAATAGTGTCTAAATTACTATATTTATTTTGTTAAAAATATATATTACTTTTAAAATAAATACTATTAAAGAAAAGTGAAAATTGCTACAAAATTGAAAATTAAAGATGAACCTAAGCAGATAGATGAATTAATGTATCTAGAGATAATTACCTCTCTATCATTTAGGTCATTATTATTATACATATTTGTAATAATATACATACCAAATCTAAATCCTCTCTTTCAATAACATCAATCTTATGTATGGTTGCAGCATATTTCTTAGATAGGTATTGAATGACTTCCTGCTGACATTCCTGTAGAGCCCGAATGAGGAAGTAAGGCTGGAATACAAGAGAAACTTTGAACCTAGACCCATCCATCTCTATAAAGTAGTAGTCCATTGCTGCTACCAGACGCTTATCTTCATCTAGGACCTCTGCCTGGAAAATAAAGTTCATGTGAAACAACATTTGATTGAATATTAATTCCATTTATTGGATAGATAGCACAATGACGACGTAAAAGAAAAGACTTAATTAATCTGGAACTGATGTTAAGTGAAAATGTTTACCGTGTGCATGTTTATCAAGTAACCTGTCCTTTCCTTCGTATCTCGAACTCTTTCGAAACCATATTTGGAGTCTATTCTATCATTTTCTAAAGCCACACGAATACGAGATTCGGAAGATTCTTCTCTGTAAATGTAAATATCATTCTTGAAAATTATAACCAGTAGTTTCTAAGTTAGCATAAATTTAAGTTACGTACACATCAACAAACCTTGAACCACCTAAAAAATTAGAACCATGTCCAAATTGTCTCAGTTTTCCAGTATTTTGTAAAACCATTTTCATGCAAATTAATAAATGAATTATTGAAAGTGATGTTTGAGACTGAGTTAGTTATATTGACAAATGGGTGTCAGATTTTCGCGCTATTTTTCTTGACTTTTTTAAAAATAAAGCAAAGAATTATTGAACTATGCCGCATTCGAGCATTAGGGATGAAACTAGAATCAAAACTGTTATGGCCTCTGTACACACTCGGCGAGGCACCTCAAGACAACCCGAGAGCGAGTGTATACATACATGGTGGTCTCGTCTCGTCTCCCCTCGCCACCTTTCGGTCGCGTGTCGGTTTTTTGCGCCCGAGTCAAAGGGTCTGATTGATACAACGAGTGTGCAGATGGTGTGCTCTCGTGGAGAGCCGAGAATGCTCTCGCTCGAGACTCGACGAGAGGTCCTCGCCGAGTGTGTACGGCCGGCATTAGAATTTCGAAACGTGACGGGGGAGAATAAAATCGTGGTGTATGTGATTCCACTACTTCTTTTGTTTTAAAAAAACAATCAAATGTCTCACTCAAACCCAGGAGTTGATTTGAACTCTATGGGATCGAATATTTCAATAAAAAAAATTGGGGGTCAACGAAATATAAACATAGACCCTACCACTGATAGTGTTATTAAGTTTGTTGGTTCAAAATATCTATTGTTGCAATAGGTTGCAATACTCTGCGCTAAATAGAACTGCGTATTATATATGTATTATGTAATATTTATCTTAATCATTTCTAGAAATATCGAACGTTTATTGATCTCCTTCCATATTCTAAATTCCTTTTTTCCTTCGTATTATTTCCCTCGTTTTTATTGTGAAACTGGGTTTAAAGCACAAACACGTGCCCTTGCCATAAAAAAAAATAAGATGGACTGACAAAGAGTTGGCAGACAAACGTCAGAGTTAAACATGCATTTTGGTTTGACATATTTGACAATACGTACATTGTTATAGCATTCAATTTTTAAATTTCGTTTTATAACTGAAGAAGTCGAAATAAAATAAAAATGGAAAGGAGTAAAATAAATATGGAAAACACGTACAATTATAGTGAAGATTTGTCAGCAAATAGTAGTTACAAAAAAGCGGGCATGGATAACTATGATCAACTTATGAATTTTGAGAAATTACGCATTTCAGCATTAACTAAAGCAGCTGAAATTAGTCCCCATATTAAAGAAGTAACTATTGGACCCAACAGTCCTGTGAAAAAAGAGAATTATGTAAACAATCATACTGTTGATAACAGGTTCAATAATATAGATGAGATAGACAATATAGTTGAAGAAAACGTTAGTGAGGAGCAACGACATTCACTCATTATGAGGGAATACGAGACAAGACTCCAGCAGTCAGCAGAAGAGTTCTTTAAGAATCTATTAGAAAGAATGATAGAGAATAGAGCAAAATATTTCAATAAACAGGATGAGGAATTGGAAATTAAAGCACGTAAACTGCAAATGCTTAAAGAGCTTCGAGAAAATGACAACTTATCAATCTTGGAAAAGGCAAAAATAGATGAGAAAAATAACCATATCACCAATAAGCAGACAATAGAAAATATGAATAGGATACTGGAAGAACAGAATAGAGCAACTGCCAGATTTGCTTCAGTAACAGACAGCCACACAAAAATATGCAACTGCTACAAAGATATTAATAATATTATGCAAAATGAACCAGATGCTAAAACAGTCTGTGAAAAGTATATAACAACAATTAATGCAATAGTATGCAATATAACTTTAATCATGGACACAAGTATAAATGGTAGCATCACTGACAAAGAAGTGAAACAAGCGGAGGTTCTGTCAGTAAATATAGAGAATCTTAGAAAAAAAATACTTATAGAATTAAATATGAGACAATTGGAAGTTAGAAAAAAACAAGATGAAGAAGAGGCTGCAAGGCAAAAAGAACAGGTGGAGAAGAAAGCTCAAGAGGCAAAGCTTGCTGAAATTTCTCAAATAGAAAAAGATAATGTTGATAAAACTAGTAAGGCTAGACCACTGTTCTATTCAGATAAAAACTATAGTTACTATACGAATTTGAAAAATGTTCTTGAACAATATGAAAATCAATATAAGGACTTGTTAGAAGATGTTAATTTAAAGAAATTCAGATTTGACTGTCAAAAAGCTGTAAACATACCAGTGAATGCAATATCATCAGTGAGTGGGTCACACATGAGAGATAAATTTGATAAATTGTCAAAGCTACTAAAAGGTGAAAGAGTTCAAGTACTGGACACATATGTGACAGTCACGCAGCACCCACAAGGCTTGTATTACTGCACAGCTCTGCTAGCTAGAAAGATTGTGAGACAAGGAGATCTCTTAGTGTCCAGCAACCCAGAAGCAGCATTTTCGCTTGCTGCTGTTACAGTAGCTCTATGGTCCCATTTTCCAGAATTTGGTAAGCTTTTAGAAGCTTATTTTCATAGAGAATGCCCTTATCTAGTACCTATGTTCCTACCTCAGAAGGAAGGACAGACAGACAAAGAGTTTTATTTATCCAGAGGCTACACATATAACAATGAGGGTGTAGTAGAAAAACAAGACAAGTTTTTAAAGAGAATGTCAGGTGTATTCAGACTACGTTGTGCAATTTGGATAGCAAAAACTCCTAAATTTATAAATGCACCAAATCCTCATGGTATGCAGTGTGGTTGGCAATGGTTGGCTTCCTTTATAAATTTAAAACCTGAACCTGATATATGTGCGACTTTATTACATGACTTCTTTACAGTATGTGGTTCAGAATTTTTCAGATGTTATAAAAAGCAGTTCATTAAAATAATAAGGTTGATAAATACAAAATACTTTGCAATTTTGCAAAACATTGATGAAGGTGGACCGAAGACAAGACTGGAAGTTTTCCTCCAAAATGTATTAAAAGATGGTGCTATTCCACCACCAAGTGGTCTACTACCGCCCAGTACTTGGTGATCACTGATGTAGCCCAGCATGTTCCCTGTGTAATTCTTATGTAATATTTAAGCAATGAAATTTTGTGTATAAGCAAGTTTTGACATTATTTTAATTGATACTTATTAATTAAGTCTGACTAATATGTTGTAGTGATTGTAATGATTTTTTTTACTAATATAGAAATACCTACATTGCATTTCTTGTATTTGATAAATCACATAAATGTTTGTCATTGAAAAGCTTTACCTTCTTTAATAGGAGGGTAAACCTTTTAATGGTAAATGGCAAATGGTATAATGGTAATAGCTCACCATCATAATGATACAGCAGTGTTTTTTGTTTTCATAATGGCTAGATATTTGTGGCCCTAATAGCCTTTCAAGAGTCACCGGATGTGAATGGTTTAGGGCGAGGTTTATATGCGAGCTCAACCAGCACCAAAGTGCGTGCAGCAACGAGCTTAAGGACTCCCCCACCCTTAGACTGGCGCCTTATCGCCTAGATTGTGAGTCAGTGCGAGATATTGAAGTGACAAACACCTGTTGTCTATCTGTTACTGTTAATGTCCGAAATTAACTACAGATTAGTATACTTGTATGTCTATACTATTAAATAATTTACGAATAAGTCAATTCATGGAATCTCAAAATTGAAATAATAAGTCTATGTATGGCTTGAGATGCCTATCATTACTATGACTATATCAGTAACTATTGGTAGTAATATTATATACATACATAGTAGTAGTAAAACTAATTTCTATAGAAAATAGTCTGAATTCATCATTATAATCTATATTGATGAACATATTTAATGAACGTTATTTATAAAAATAAATATGTAAATGGGTTACCTACTCATTGTTTATTATTTATTTTGTCTAACCAACATTTCAGTCCAGTTACATGAACCATAACAAAGTTCAAAATCTTACATTGTTTTAGAATTGTATATCAGCTGTCTTCACCCACATAGATTTTGTTTTAAAAGTAACATTTCGGACATTGAAAGTAACATATTGTTAAGACATAAAAGTATATCCTCGTACTGTTTCAAGATTGAAACTACAAATTCAATCTAATATATTAATCAATGGAAACAATACGGCATTATAAGTAGGTAAAATAAAAACGGTACATAATTTTCATATCTAATTAAATTCATTACTAGCACTCTGCACCGATTTTACTTATATGCACGATTCCTTTACTTAATGCAAGTACAGACGAAGCCGACCAGATGTGGCGTCTACATTTTTTTTAAATAGACTACTGTGCTGCGAGCGATGTTTGTCCTTTGTAGGATCTGATCTGGGCAAATCCACTCTATCGTCGTGTATCCCACGTGAAGTCGGCATATCTCCGTGTGATCATAAAAATCTTCGCACCACACTGCTTTTGCACATGTCTTATTAGGATCGGCCGAGTTAATACAAACAGAAATGTTTTTGGTATATTTTTTTTATAAGATATGCTTTGTACTGTTGGGTTAGAGAATGTCTAAATAACGTCAACGAGTGTTTATTTTGCCAGTGTAGCATATCGCAGGAAGGAAGATTTCTCTAAGGCGTCGAACACACTGACACGACTGGTCGCAGCGACCAATGACGCAGCAAACGTCCGCATTCCGCGGCTAGACGCATAGTAGGCTGCTGCTAGTTAACGCGATCTACCCCAAGGCGCAATCAATCTATAAAACCATATGACAGGTGATAGGTACCATAAGCGGCTACGGTGGGCTGTCGGTCGCACGACAACCCGCTAAGTCGCGTGACGGCGAGTGAACATCATTTTTAAGCGACCTCATACAACTTAGTAATCACTACTAATCAAATCAAATCACTAATCGCCTGGTAACGCGTCACCACGAACAAAGATACTGTGTGCACGACGCCTAAGTAAAAAGCATATATTATTTCTTTTATTTACATAACAAGTTTTCATTTTGTTGTATAATTTTAGACCTCTAATCATGCCTTCGACTCGCGTGACTGCTTGTCGTGATCAACTAATATGTATAAAAGCAAGGATTTTTTTGTTAGCATATCTAGTGCGAAAATCGTTATTTAAGCTATCGGTCATCAGCATCACTATTGGTCCAACCACGGTGAAGTAATAGGTAGTAGGAACCGGGTAGGAACTATACGTTTCAAAATAAAGTTAAGTGGCAGCTATTA
This sequence comes from Sesia bembeciformis, assembly GCA_943735995.1. Classification (NCBI taxonomy): domain Eukaryota; kingdom Metazoa; phylum Arthropoda; class Insecta; order Lepidoptera; family Sesiidae; genus Sesia; species Sesia bembeciformis. Next base: position 5,869,021 of record OX031042.1, read on the forward strand.
CGAAACAAATTCTTAGATTTATGGGTGGTAGTAGCAGAATATCTTTCTCGATGTGAGTAATTTAATTAAGTCTTCCGTACAATATTCGTTAAGTTGCTCATTTGTCCCTTGTCTATTCGGATTATTATATACCTACGAGTAAACAGATAAGTAGGTATGCAATTATATAGGTATGGATTATATTTACAAATACGAGTACCTACGTCTTCCGTAATTTGAAAATGCATGATAAAGAAGTACCTACTTAAGTAAGTTAAATTATATGAAACTAGCCATGTCCATCTGGAATAATGCATCTTTCAAATAGGTGCAGTGGTTCCGAAGATTACCTTCCACATACACACAAACTCGCAAAATTCGCACTCTCTCTTTAATAATATAGTATAGATTAAATGTTTTCTAAAGGTAATTAAATGTTGTAAGTAGTGATTTATATGTTATATAGTCTTATTAGGCATAAAAATACTCTTAGTTTTTTGTAAACATTCAATTTGGATTTTGGTACAATTGAAAAAAATAACGATTTATCTTACAAACTACTCTGAAGTTGTTCGCACTTAAAATACTCACTGTTGACTCACTTCGCGTTTGTAATTTCATTCGTTCAACGTGTTGAGCACTGCCAACACCTACTGTTTATTCTACGTTACCTACTTAATTCTTCTTAAACGAGATTTTTATCAAAAAATACCTAGTTAAGTCGTTTTTTATAAATACAAATACATAAATAATCTTGGCTTAGAGCTTTATACAAAATTACTACAGCTTTAATTGGTGCAAACATAAAAATATTTTCATCTTTATAGGCTACTTTCTTGATCTTTTTGGGAAATTTCGATAATGTCTAATCACGTGGAAATGGATAATGGCTCTACGAAGGAGTCGTCGGAGTTTTTTAACCTCAAAGATATGACACACATTGTACGAGCACTGTAAGTATTTTTATGGGATTTTTACAATGACCTATTTTCCCCAGAACTTTAATATTAATAAATGTAACTTTTTTAGGGATAGACATCAAAAAATTCAGCCAGATATACTTCACGTTATTGGAAACACTCCGTTGGTAAAACTGTCGAAAATACCTAAGGATGAGGGAATTGAATGTGAAATGTGTACGTATTATTACTTTCTGTAAGCTATAGCCTCAAAGCTGTAGTTTAACTATAAATATACCATATTTAATTACCATCAATTATTTATCTTCTCTACTGAATGTAGACTGTTAAAATAACCTGTGGTCCATAATTATTATAAAATCTTATGTGTTAATTTGTTTTAAAATGTTATAAATCTCCCTATTTACTTATAAGTGAATAACTTTAAAACATATAACTTATAACATTTTTATTTGTAGATGCAAAGTGTGAGTACCTGAACCCTGGTGGCTCTGTGAAGGATCGCATTGCATACCGCATGGTTTTGGATGCAGAGCATAGAGGCATTCTAATTCCTGGCAAGTCAGTCATCATTGAACCTACTTCTGGGAACACAGGCATAGGTCTTGCACTTGCTTCTGCTGTAAAAGGTAACAAGAGTTTTTCCCTTATAACTTATACTATTGAGCAGTGAACTCTCTGTTTCTATGTATGTAATACATAGAATATACATTTCGATGTAATATTCAATATACATATTGATATTCAATTTCAATTGACGTAATGAATACAAATCAACATTTCAGAACCAATAGGTAAAAAAAATACTTTATAAAAAAAATACTGCTTTATAACTATTGTTATAATCTTATAGAGAATTTTATATTAAAAATTGTTTTCTATACATCTGGAAAACTTATGATTTTTCCCCTATGGCAGTTGAAATTTGCAGTGTTAATATGATAGGTAATATGCTAAAAATAAATTGTTTAATCAGTCAACACTTCCCTATACAAATTCTAAGTTGTGACACATCCATTTTACTGTGCATGTACCTATAGGTGAGATACATACATTAGAAACACCATGATGTAGCTAGTCTGCTTTTCATTTCCCTTTATCTTCTGCATTTTTTTAATAGACCAGATTTGTCATTTTTTTTCATTGTACTCACTCATAACATAATACATACTCATGAATAGCTATCATACTATGTTTTCTTCACTATACTTATACTGCCTCATTATGCTCATTTACAAGTTCACTCAGTCACTTTAAAACATAGAGGAATCTGGCTTCCAAGTCAAACTAATAAAGGTTTAAGGGACCTACATAATTAGAAATTTCATATTCAAAAAAATAAAATTAACTTATGCAATTACACCCCCATTTTAGCAGATCTTAAGCATCCCTCACTGTGAAATTGTTTCATTACCTAATGGCCTGTCTTTCATTGATTCCATGCATTTTGTTTTCACAGGTTACAGATGCATCATTGTGCTGCCAGAGAAAATGTCAGATGAGAAGGTGAACACATTGCAAGCATTGGGCGCTGAGATCATCCGCACCCCAACAGAGGCTGCATCACATGACCCCGATAGCAACCTCATGGTTGCCTATCGCCTTTCTAAGGAAATCCCTAATGCTGTTATGTTGGATCAGGTATATAGATCTAATTACTTGCACAGACAAAAAATGACTAGGTATGTAATTCATTTGTACATTTATTACAGATCAGGTATATAAAATATATGGGGGTAAATCAAAAAGTTCTTATAATAATCACTAAAACACAAAATATTCCAATAAAAACATTTTATTTCTCTAGTAATCTCCTTGTAACTTGATACATTTAGTATAACATTTTTTTTTACTTTAGTAATTCCTTCCGAAAAAAAATTTTCTTGAGTCTCATAAAACCTCTACTACACCCATAACCGCGTCATCATCGTCAAATTTTGTTCCACATATAGTTCCTTTAATTTTGGAAATAAGTGAAGATCACTGGGGGCGAAGTGTCGGTTGTGTCCGACCGAAGGTTCGGTTTTGGCCATATGCGGCGCAAAATTGGAGTTTCGGTTTAGTTTCAATTTCGGCAGCAAACCGGCCGAAACTACGACAGAATCCGACACTTCGTTCGTGAGTTGTCGTGTTGGAGTCGTTCACTCCCCGCGCTGACTGTCGTGTCGTGCCCCCGGTGCTGTTTGGTGATGTGATTTTGGAGGTTTTATATTACATTATTATTTCGTATCAGGTAAGTACTTGAATATTTCTTAGATAACTTGCTGATAGTCAAGTTTACTTCTATTGTATACATACTCCTACAATTTTTTATCCAGTGATGACAAAAATATATAAACCTTGACGTGTGTTTGTTATTTTATCAAATGTTATTTAATAAATATGTTCCCTCACAACTTTATTACAAACGGATCTTACAAATTATAATCTGTAACTTCTAGGTGAAAACTGTAACTTTTAAGTTAAATGTAGATAAACTTTACGTCGTACCTACTTAATGTTTGTGTTGAAGTTATTCATTGCAGTTTACTGATCAATTCATATTAAAAATAGAAGATAATTATCACATTTCACATAACTAGCTTTTTAATTTATTAGGACACCTTAGAATTAGCTTTTTAATTTATTAGGAAAGGACGTAAATATCTTATTTAATTAATTTGTTTTGATTTAGGATTGGATCATTAATGGAGCTTTGCTAAGATTGTCTAAGAGTAATAAACTTATTCGTTTAACGAATAAGGGCTTTTTAAAACACATGTGCACCTGCAGCTAGCTAAAATTAACAGAAACGTAGGCTCAAACTAAAAAAAATATGCAATAAGGAATAAACTATAAAAGGAAGCTTCGGTTTCGGCTGAAACTAAGACGGAAAACTAAATTTGATTTCAGTTGTAAAAATTAGTTTCGGTCGCACACTAAAGTCCATTGAATATCGTGGGTGATTAGGAATTTCGAAGCCAGCTTTGCGGATTGCCGTTATCGTTATCGGATTTTAAGGAGCATTATCGTGGTGAAACAACACGCCTAATAACAATTTTCCTCGACGTTTTTCTTTAATCGTTTCATGCACTTTTGGGATCAAATCTGCATAACAGACACCTGTTATCGATTTTCCTTTCGGCATGTACTCAATAAAAAGGATTCCTTCAAAATCTGCTGTCAGAGCAACTAGAAATGTTTCATGAGTGGAGAAGATGATCGTTTTCAAGACATTTCATCATTTCAGGATCAAAATGGTGGACCCAAGTTTCATCCATGGTTACAAAACGACGACAAAATTTATCAGGATCATTTCAAACGTCGGTTTTAGTTTTTTTCAATTAACATTTGCAGAACCCATTAAAGTGTCCGTTAAAATGGATTGAACACTGCCAAATGAAATCTTTAGTTTTTGCTAAATATTTTATCGTTATTCTTCTATCTTCTAAAACCAATTTCTCCAATTTTCTGACGCTTTCTGAGGAAGTCCGAACAGAAAGGGGATCATCTTCACAGCTCGATCTGACCCTGTAAAAATTCAGCAACCCAGTAAGCGACCTATATAGGGTAAAGCATCAGCCCCCTATATCTGCTGGATGTTCAAAAAATATCCTTCGTGAACATTTTTGTCAGACTCGGCTACTTTATTACTGCGCTTAACTCGCTTTTTTCCATAATTGCATGTTTTTAACAACTCATTCTCGTTATGAGAATAAACATATAATAGTAAAAAACCCAATAAAAAATAGTAGTATGATCGAATCAAGTAACACTTGACATAAACATTGTGTGATAGTTACTCTTTAAAATAAAAAATAAACTACCGTCAAAACAGTTTTAATAACATGCGTTTCTAAGAACTTTTTGATTCATCCTTCATATATAATCCCACTTAGGATTTAATTCATTTCAGTTTATTTATACGTGTAGATAACTTGTACTATAATTTAAAAATCCACATTAATATGTATTATAAATCTAGAAGTGCGTTTGTCTGTATGTATGTTTCGTCTTCGCAATTAGATTACTGAACTGATTTATATAAAATTTAGTAGATAGAAATCCTGAAGACAGAATAAGTACTTATTATGCTGGAAAATTAAAATTACAGTAAAAAGGAAATTCTTAGATCAAGGAAATAATTTATGTGGACGAAGCCATGGGTAAAGGCTAATAAGTTATAAAATTCTGGGCATCTAGGCATGTCCGAATTTGAAATCTATATCTATATACATAATATACTAAAATCGTAACAAAGCCGTGTCAAATTCTTTTTACTTTAAAGTACGAGTGGTACTGAGCCCAAAACAACAATTTTTGGTATTTTTGTCTGTCTGTCTGAACGCGCATCACGCTAAAACCGCTGGACTGGCTTTAATGTAACTTAGCATAGTAGTGACTTATGTGACGGGTTAACCCGTAGGATATTTTTTAAACAGATCAGTTACAGAGTTCCCACGGGAATCAAGCTAACTATTTTTTTCTTGTATACTTAGATAATTGCAAAAAGCAATAAATAGTATGTATGCAGCACATGAGATGGATAAAAAATAAATAAGAACAATATAGACACGTATTTTATTTTCTAAGCAAGGAAAATCTGTAATGAAAAAGCACATCGTTATTGTTACCAACTTTAATGAGCAACAGCTTGAAAATATACTTTATACATGTCACAGAATAATAGAACTATAAAAATTAACACATGAACGACACGTGATCACACGTGAGCTGTTTCTGAAATTGCTCTCTGTTCTTACACTGCATTACTGAGAAACCTGCCATAAATATTATAATTTAACTTACCCACGAGCGTCATTTCGCGAGTATTGGCACATTCGTACAATACGCTCGTTGAATGCATTTGAAATTGGTATATTTTACAGCTCATTTGACAACTAAAGAAGAAAACAGACCACCAATATATATTTTTTTTTTAATCTATTGGAAAATTCGGTGATAAGAACTTGAGAATGTTAGATATCGCTATATCTGTCACTCACGTAGACTTAATAGCATTACTGTATTAGTGACGTCACTAACATAGTAGCACGATTGTTTTCTATCTTATGAGTTATGTCTTTCAACCCCGTAACTTAATCATTTGATATTGATTAATGATATCTTGATATTGTTTTAGTAGTTTTTATGATATTTGATTTTAGGGTTTAATTTCTAGCATAGGAATTTACCGTCTTAAAATTTAATATCATACATTATCATAGTATCTTAAATCATTTAATTAATATTATTATTATTTTCAAAGTCAGATACCCTAATCTGCCCGTATGCAATTTCTTACCACAATTTTTTTTTAATGCCATTAGTACAATAATCCCTGCAACCCCCTGGCTCACTACGACGGCACTGCTGAAGAGATCCTCTGGTCACTTGACGATAACGTGGACATGGTGGTGATGGGTGCCGGGACCAGTGGTACGGTATCCGGCGTGGGACACAAAATCAAGGAGCGATGCCCGGACTGTGTGGTAGTGGGAGTTGACCCTTATGGATCCATATTAGCCCAGCCCGAAGAACTGAACAAGACAGACGTGTCGTACTATGAGGTAAGCTTAAAGCTTCACACTGTTGAATGTCAATTATTGGTTTCTATAGTTTCCCACAGTGGCTACCGTAAAATATAATATTACCATAGGGTAGGGGGTTACCCTTTAGACGATCTAGGTCACGTCACATTCAGACTGGCTCACTTTCCGAGTAAGTCACGCAAGCTTTAGTGCAGTTATACCTACCACCCTTCTACATTTGCCACTTTTCATAATCCCCCATTGTATGTACGTGTTTCAGTAGTGAATGAGAGTGAATGAGCCCATTCTCATCCCATCTTATCCCTTCCGATTTTCCTAACCCTTTCTCCAAATCATTCCTAAATCTTCAGAGGTTGGCAGAGCATCCGGATCCATGCCAATGTTTGTTATTCTTGACTGATGTTGTCTTTGTATGTGTCTCGGGACCCACGACACAGGTAATCCTAGTGTGGGCCGTTAAGTGGGAAGTTATTATTATTATTACCTTTCCGTTGTCCACTAATAGGTGGATAATAAAACGTCTTATAGCAGGGGTGGCCAACAAGTCGATCGCCAAAGACAGAGCGGTGGTCAATCGCGCAAGGAAATTAAACTTTTTGAGTTTTAAAATTTCGTTAACGTTAACATTATCAAATTATACTCCTGATTTTGTTAATTTGACAGAAAAAATGGAAGCACAAACTTCTCATGATTTTTTGTTACCTGTTGATATAAATTTTACCTATTAATAAATTATATAAAAATGCTATTTGATTATTGTTCTTTTCATCCCACTAAAGCACAATTAAGTCGATCGCAAGAGGTCACAATTTTTTAAAGTAGGACACTTCTAAATAAGTTTGCCACCCCTGTCTTAAAGTTTTCCCTTATTACCCTTATGAAACTGATCTTGAAATCGCTCTATGAAGGTACTCGTATTAGCATATCCAGGAAAACAACTTAGGTTCAAAGTCCGAGGCTATTGTGAATGCTCAGGATCGTATAATGTAATGCAAATATGAATGCAACAAAGTTGCATAATCTGCCATAAATATCTTGGACCACAATATACGTGCTTCGGAATCTAATATCATAACTTATACTGGGAAAGGTTTTAAAATAGGCGCAGAAAAACTGCAACAGAAATATGATTTTCTGGTAAATTTTAGGAGTGTTACACATATTCGATTCGACATATCCGGATCCATTACATCCATTACACGGAACATAAGGCCACGCGGTGCGGCAGGTAGCCCGTGAACGATATCTACAAAGTTTATGGTTTAAATGAACAGTTTATACGTATTAGAATTTTTCTAATTTAATATATGTGCAGTTGAAATTCGAACAGTGCCTCCATACGATATTGTCATATATAACTTACCTGCCGCACTACGTCGCTTCTGTTCAGTACGATTAGTGTGAATTGAACCTAATATCAAGCCGGATATGCCGAATATATAATATGTAACAGTATATGGTTCCCTTATGGTTCCATATACTTGTGGTTGTTAGTTAATAGTGTAATTATGATTCGTCGTTGTAACTATTATACTTTAAACAGCTATTTTGCATCACTTCAAATAACTTTCTTAAATAAGGATTGATATGCCTCACACGTGGTCCACCTCGTGATTAAAGTTCACGGTTTGTTTACCTCCACACAAATCTGATTGCGTAAATAATGAGTCCTTTATCTTATCGAAACGGATTTTAAATTCGTATGAACGTATATGAACGATAAGATTTAATTACTACGTAATATAAATACTTATCTCAGATATCATACATTGTAATTTGCAAATAAGTATGATAAATGACGTTATGCTTTGCTCTTGTATACGTGTATAAATTAGCAATGCAAATGGGCGATTATGTATTCACAGTGTTATGTTTATGTATCTTGTTTATTCTACTAGCAACATGTACTTTTTCTTTCAAGATTTATCTAAGAGCAGGATAACGCAATAAACGCAAGAGATTATTATTTGAATCAATGTCTGTGAAACTGCCTCAAGCTAGTTGTAATATGTTATTGTGACCAAAACTTGTGGTAATCAATTGGAATTACCTTTATCAATTGTTTTATAATTTTATACTGAACATAACTGATGTCATACACTTGAACATTACCTTAAATTAATTGATAATTTATTAGTAAAATAAATAGTTAAATTTTCTCCTCATCGGCTGACCGATGTATTCCAACCTCTTCAGAAATAGTAGGACACATTCTGTTTGGGAACTGTCTAGAAGTTTATCTAAATTTTAGATTACATATATAATATACCTTTTATAGTAAAAAATCTTTGAAACAAAGAAAAGTGACAAAAAAAAGAAAACAAACAAAACAAGATAAGAAATATGGGGTTCTTCAAGAGAGCTGTGAATAGGATTTTGCAAGGTCAGTGGCGCGCCCTCATCCCCCCTGGTGTTGCAGGTGTCCATGAGCGGCGGTAACACTTGCCATCACGTGGGACCGCTTGCTCGTCCGCCCACTAGTCCAGGGCCGTCTTTACCAGGGGGTGCAAGGGGTGCGGTGCACCCGGGCGCGGAGCGCCCGGGGGCGCCTGTCGAGCGCTGAATTTTTGGATATTTCATTGAACTTAACGCCATTGCACAGTTTTATATACTTGTTACTTACGACAAATATGTATGCGCAAGCAAAAAAAAAAAAGTCATTAACAATAATATTTTTTTTACTTTTATTACGCTTTCGGCGCTTGTCATACCGCATTACTACACTACACAAATAACAATTTTATTTAATACAACACGCGCGTCAAAATCTCTAATCCAAAGACAGTGTATGTATGTACGTTTGACACGTTGCCGCCCGGTAGCAAAATGATCTCTAAGTCAATAGAGTGTAAGTTCATTTGAAATGGGCGCGCGGGCACTTATGGTATTTACTTATGGTGCAGGGTGTGCGGCGCACAGGGGCGCAGGGTGTTAGGGGGCGCCGAGCGCCGCTCGCGACGCCTCCAAAGAGTCTACTAGAGGGCGCCAGGGTATTGATTGCACCCGGGCGCTACATGGGCTAGAGCCGGCGCTGCACTAGTCCATAACAAAAAGTCACGGTTTATTGTAGTGAATAAGTAATACCGTATTTAGGTAATATAAGCAAATAGGATAATTTAAATAACATACATTTTCATCTTTTTTTTTTATATACGAGTTAGTAACACCATACTCAATGAGGGTTCATTATAAGTTTTCTGTACTTTACGTATGTTACACACAATACACGACTATCTAACCACTATAACCCACGATACAAGAGTTCCGGTATCGTGAATTAGACACACACAAATACGAACATAAAAAATCCAGACCTGAACAAACATTTGTCTTTAAACAAATAAGTGTTCCACTGTGAATCCGGAACCTTTTGCACATATTTTAGCATATAAAGTACTTCGGCAAATCGTGAAAATCTTAAAGTTTTAGGAGATAGTATTTTGACAAAATTGAATAGATATGCCATTAAATTTTTCTCCGTAACTGGCTTAAAAAAAAGAGTTATTATTTCGAAAAGTCACTTTGTTACAGGTGGAAGGCATCGGTTACGATTTCCTGCCTCGATCTCTCGACAGAAAAATAATTGACAAATGGGTGAAGACCGACGACAAACATTCCTTGATGATGGCGCGAAGACTTATCAGAGACGAAGGATTACTTTGCGGTAGGTATTTTATCCAATCATTGATGGATTAGGCCATCCGTACTCAATCATTTTCTTACTCGGACGATTTGTCATGCAAAGCGAATCGCAACAGTGTACAACGTACACACTATTTTTTAAGTATCTAATCTGTTACTTTACTGGCTTATTATCTGATCGCACTAAGTCACTGCTTTTAGAAGCTTGAATTTTGAAAGGTCGTAGAAATTTTAATGTTATCCGTTAAGGATTTATTGAAATAACACTCCTAATAGGAAATACGGAATCCCTAGGGGGCTGTACTTGTATACAATGATATAAAAATAAACATAAGTGAGTGCAACCTTTTATCTAAGGATTTGTGCGATTTTTGACGAACAAACACTGCGACAAACTTTTCATTAGATAAATCAGGTTTATAATTGCTACATGTAACCCACCCTGCCCAATACGTCCTCAAGGTAAGAGAGTCAGTAAGTCGATCTCTACAATATGTACTTAACGTTTCGGGTATCATTTGTACTCGGTGCGATATGTATAACATGAATAACATCAATTGCCTTGCCTTTTTATGTTTTTATATACAACACTTAAAGAGTAATGGTTAATACAGTAGTTTATTTTATATGATTGGTTTTTTTTAGTGTGGGTAGTCAGGAGCCACTCAATTTTAATATGAAGCTTTAAATTGGTGATTTAGAGTACATCATATTTTATGAGTAACAGGACCTTTCCCAGGTGTTTTTGTTGATCACACAATTCTGCATTAATCATTTAGTCCTCAGCGTTAATAGTGAAATCTAAACAAGAAAATTGTATTTAGTAAATGTCTCAAAAATCTTGGGGACATTTCGAAATTTGAAAAAGTACAAATTTTCGCTGGCCCAGTGTGTCAGTGTCACTTTGATTCAGACTATTTTATCGTAAACTATACCTACTCGAGCATTTTAGATTTGTTATTTTATCAGAAACTACACGGTACAAAATTTGAAAGCGAATATCAAACAATAGTGGCGTTATAGAAAATATACCATAGACACTACGAGAAGTATAGAATAAAAAATGCCACTATTCAATATTGCAGGAGGCAGTGGTGGTGCGGCGATGTGGGCCGCGCTACAAGCAGCTAAGAGCCTTAAGGCGGGCCAGAAGTGCGTAGTGTTGTTGCCCGACAACATCCGGAACTACATGACCAAGTTCATATCAGACCAGTGGCTGGAGGCGCGCAACTACAAATCGATGCCCAAGAACGACCAACTGTCGTAAGTGTGAAAGCTCGGGATTTATTTATGAAGTACAAACAAATTGGTAACTTATTTCTCTATAAAATCTCTCAACTTTCAAAAATTCACCTCTAGTCTCCTCCTCTCCACCACGTGTGAATGTAAAATCGACTTGTTTGTAGTTTTATTAAGATATTTGTAGATCAATTTTATTGTTTAGTCGACGCAATTTTAAACATCGCTTTCTCTTAATCATATATTATTGTATAATGTTTTATAATATTGTATAATAGTAATAATGTTATTTAATATAATGTTATGTTATAAACGTTATAATTGATTGGCGACATCGCATACACGCGCAATTTTATCAGTTGATTGCATAATTGGCGATAGCGGCAATAATTAAACGGTTATTAGTTGGATACCGGTAATTTTAGTGTTCTTAATTCCTACTAAATAGGCTCACAGTACATATAAACAAACTTGCAAATTTTTATTTAATACTAGCTTTTGCCCGCAATTTCTGGTAGCAGCATGTGGCAGGGAGAGAGTGCATGCTGCAATCCCACAGTCGCTGGGCGCACTCGACTGGCCACGTTACCCCTCTCTCACAGAAGACTACCTTGAAATGTACTGCATTTCTCACTTTATCGTATTTCCCCAATGTACGTACGTATTTCGGTAGTGAGAGATATGCCAGAGCCCATTCCCATCCCATCCTCTCCCTCCCCATTTTCCTACTCCATTCCTTAATCTGCAAAGGTAGGCAGCGCATCCGGGGGCGTGCCAACGTTTGTCATTCTTGATTGATGTTGGCATGTATCGCGGATGTCTATGGACGACAGTATCCTGGACTGTATGCTCGTCTGCCGCCTTTTTTTTATAAAATAAAAAAAAGTGTTAATCTTAATAGACAACTTCACGAAAAATAAGGCGGAAATTGACCATTAATGTTTTTAAATAATAAATGAATTATAATCGGAAAAGAGTTAAGAGAAATAATCATATAGGCTGCTTCAGATACTTTATCAATATAATTATAGTGCTTGTATTTGTTTAACCAGATTGTATTATCCCATATTTTGACATACACAGTAAACACGCTCGACCCGCCGACACTGTAGATAACTAATACATACGAGTGTGCGAATTTAATATATCGGGCTTCTTAACTTTTTGTTTATGATTACGTCAGCTGCTGCGTAATAAGTAACATTGACATAGCAGACAGTAGCCGGGCTACTAGGCGCGAAACCAAGAAGATCGTAACAATAAAAGAAAAATATTATTTTTCCGAGAAAATCTTACTTATTTCGACTTAAATCCTTCTTAAATATTGAATACGCAATTGTTGTAGAATAGTAGTAGACAGCAAATGGTTTTCGCTTAACGACGCAACTATTTCGTTTTTCTCTTAAAATCTACACAATTTACTTGTGTTTTTTCTTCTTCTTTGGAATGTTATATATTTTATTGATATATTCATTATTCTAATGAAGCCACCAATGAATAACTTGAAAAGATGACAATCACAGTTAAGGAATTCAATGGCTTTATTAGTCTAATGTAATTCTGAGTTCCTATTCACTTATTGATAAACTTTATAAGTTGTCGTCATAGTTTTTATCTCGTAATAGGGTCGCCTGCGGGTCCAAAACATATAATAAGGCCTAGAGTACAATGGGTTTTGAGTACATTATTTGTATTGCTGTCAACTATATATATATATATATATATATATATATATATATATATTCCCATAGCACTAAATGGACAGGGATGAGGCATCGAAGATAGTGTTATCGTCATGCTTTTTATTGCCTTGCATTTCAAAAGTTGACCCAAAAAAAAATACATTTATTACCGCAGTACAACAAGATTAGTTGTCTTTTCTTAGTTTGTAACATGTATATTTTCTAAAGCATTACATAGTCCACTAGGCCAGGTTTCCTAATGTGACGGAAACTACTTCCCAGAGAGCGCTGGAGACATCTAAGGCTGCGTTGGGAGTGGGCGCGAATAGAAAGCCAGGGCGAAAAGTCCGCCGTCGCGAACCGCAGTTTTCATAAGGTGGCAAACGAGCATATAGTTCACCTGGTAAGAGTGTCATACTGGTGGTAAGAGGGTACTGTCACCCATGGACATCCGCGGTACATGCCAACATCAGTCCCCTGATCCGCTGCCTACCTTTGTTGATCTAGAAATGGATTAAAATTCCCAAAATTAGTAAATGCATTAAAATTAAATTAAATTTCCCCATTGTTACAAGGTGTCCATGGGCGGCGGTAGTCACTTACCATCATGTGTTTTGTATAAGCTATGGCTCATTCATAATTCGATTTAGAAATTGAACTTGAAAGAAGTGCATTTTTTACTTGGGATATTATGACATGCTCGAAAACGACATTATAGAGAAAGTACAAACGTGCACCAAATCGTAGCCAATATTGTGTTTGAAAAATACTGAAAAATTTCCGCTGTCCCACCACGCGCCCACTTCGGCTGCAGCCTTAAGAATGTAAAAAAGATTGTTGTAATGCGAATGTTCGATTGGCCAATAGTTCATCATTTCTGTTCTTCGATGGTTTCAATAATTCCACGTTATTTCATTGTTAAGGTGGTGGGAGTGTCTGGTGAAGGAGGACATTGTGCAGCCTGTACAGAGCATATCGCACAAGAGCACGCCGTCTGAGGCCATCGCGAGACTACGGGAGACACGGGCGCCGCTACTCACCATTGTTAATGATCAAGGGTAAATATCTATTTCAATAATTTATGTTAATTACCTTTTTTATTATTGAATAGTATTTGAATCGTATACTGATTTTGTCTCGAAATACATGTTATCGCTTTTATTAGAGAATAATAACAACATTTCAAAACTATTATTTACATTAATCACTTAGTTTTACAAAACTCGCTATATTTTTAACTACTGAACAGATTTTGGTAAAAATATCGTAAAAAATAACCTTCGGAAACCTTTTGGTACATTTTGGAATAAATAACCTTTAAATATAATAGTTTATTATGTATGTATATTTAATATAAATTATTATGTATGTATTGAAACTAAAACCGCACCCGCGTTCTTTTTTCTGTTTGATCTGGTGGTAAAGAATACTTAATGCCTAAATAAGTCCGCCTTCTGTACATGTCAAATACCTGTGCAATGAAATTTAAATAAAGTAGTGAAAACCACAACAAAATTACCTCAATAATGCCCAAGATTTGCCAACAGACAGACATATGTATGAGATCTACAGAAGTAAACTTAGTAAAAAGTAAACTTCTATATTAAAACCAACTCATTTCACAAGCTTTTATGTTTAAAAGAAGAATATCATGTCATCAGTGACATTTGCAATAGGTACTTTTATCAAAATGTTTGGCACAAAATATCTAAATTTTTGTGTTAATTAGATAAAACATATAAATGAATCCATCTAATGTTTTTCCTGTTTCTGTTCTTAGTGATATATGTTTATATAGTTACATTCTTTTTAGACCATTTACTAAGCGAAAATTAAGAGATTTCAATTACAACAACAAGATGATAATGTGGAAATGCAAGCGAGTGGTTGATGAACAATTGTTGTGAAGATGGATGCAATCTAATTTGTGTAAAACTGTTCAGAGCTGCACTATGAATCAATATGCAATAAAGGCAAAAAATGTAACAGAGAAAGTAGTTGCAACTCGAAAGGTGAGCTCAAAGTGGATAAACGTAGAATTGTATAATGGTCCCAACTCACGCCGTATGAATGGTGGAACAATAACTTAGAATTTTATTGTTACATCCTTGGAACAATTTTTACATAACCAAGTGATAATTGTACGTACATATTTGCTGCTTGCCGTGTATACATGTCGTTCATTGACTCCACATACTGTATATTGTCATAACATAATTTAATATATACACATAATATTCATATATCATCTCATCATTCATTAAATTATTCAAATTCATATTAATTATTCATTATATCATCTGTTGAACCGTATATTGTTTTATATATCGTACTGTTATTAAAGCGTGGGATATGAAGAAAAGTGACTGCAAAGGCAAGCTTATGATCGTTGTTTGAGCATGTTTTAATAGAGACAAGCTGACGATATTCCCGTGTTCGTGTGTGTCCGCGCTAACCTCGACGAGCGTGCGAACGCAAGTGCACTGCTTACTGTTAATAGTGTACACACTACCTCAAAGACATGTAAATAATGACTTGTAACCATAGATCATACATGTAATAACGTAATGATTTGTTTCTTACACTAAAAGTCGCGGGGAGGATTCTCCTAATTTCTGTACGATTTATAAAAAAAATGTTCATCCAAAAGTTGTAGAACTTTATGAGCATTACCCAACTACATATCGTGTATATTGGCATTATATTTTTTTTTTCAAAATATTTTGAAAAGTACACTCAAAATATTTTGAAAAGTGCACGTTCAAAATTTTAGAACTACCATACTGAACCAATTTGTTTCAGTAGGTACTGAAAACCCTTCACTATTAAAAATAGGCAATAAAATCCGAAAATTGTAGATTATTTATTTGAATGTCACAATAAGGAATAGCGTAAATCAGTTTAAGAGCTGTAAATTGATTTTCTTGGAACTTTCTACCGCTTTTATAATGGGGAATGTTCTGAAGAGCTGTTCGATCTTGACGATAACTTCAGATTTTTATCATCGCACCTGTCATTACCGAATGCGGTTCATCCGCACTTCCTTCACAGAGTTACTGCGTACAATGCGGTCATCAAGACATTGTATGCCGCGAACCCGAAAGTTGTAGGATGAAGTTCCAGTTAAGGTTTTTCCACTTAGTTACGACATGGGGCTTTTCAAAAGGGCTGTGAATAGGATTCCGCAAGTTCGGCATCCCCCCTGGTGGTGGCCTTGGGTGTCCGTGACCACTTACCGTCTTGTCGGCCGCCCGCCCATCTGCCACCTCTTCTATATACATATCTTCTTTTCTATATCTATAAAAACTTTTTGGGTTTTAAAAGTTCATAATACGATCTCAGGTCGCTCGTGGGCGTGTTCACGGGCGACAACGCGCGACGTCGACTAGCCAACTTGGCGGGCTCCATTTCGGAACCCCTGGACAAATTCACCGTGAAGAAGTACTACAAAGTGGACCTCACGTCGAACCCTAAGCTGGGTTACGTATCGCGCGTGCTCGATATTGCACCTTTCGTGGTCGCCGTTAGATCAGGTAGCAGAAAACTTTATTTACAGGTCAAAGAATATAGACATTTTGTTACACTGTGGTTTTTTAATAGTTACGATCAACCATAATACTTAGAATCAGCATACGAAGGTGAAAGAGTCCTCGAATGGAGCTCACGTACCGGAAGCGTAGTGGGACGTCCTCCGGTCTGGTGGACCCACTAAAAGAAGTTCACCGGCAGTGATTGGATAAGACGAGCCGAGGATCGCATGTGGTGGCGAGCCTTGGGAGGGGCCTATATCCAGCAGTGAAGAGACATGGGCTGATGATATGTTAGCTATGAGGCTAACAACCATCTGCTTATAGCGCTGCTGAGGTATTTTCGATGTATTTTTGTCGATTTTTACTTATCTAGGCAATATTTAAGACGTGGTTAATTTCATATATGTCGGTAGTAAATTGATAAGTCAAAATCTCCAATAGTTTTTACATTCAACGTTAAGATATACTGCCCTACTTAGAAAAAAAGCACAAGCTCATTATAATGATATTTGAGTGAAATAAAAATATTTTTTTGGGCAAATTTTCATTAATTTAAAATCAAACGAGAAACTTCCACAAAACAAAAAAGAATAATCACATCTATTCTCTTTGTTTATTTTTAATTTCCGAATATAATATTACTTATGCTTTCGTTAAAAATGTTATAAATGCCTTTTCTATGTACATTTACTAGCGACGAAGCCATTTTCTGTGAATCTATTGAATATAGAAAGTTTTTTTTTTCATAAATTTAAAAAGATAGTGGCCTAAAACTACATATAACAATTCCTGTATGTCATCTATTCCTGTCGTACACAATTAAAATCGGTGCATTGGTTCCATATTTATACGTTGTGCACATCAGAGCTCACATAGTCAAACGATGCGAGTCTTATATTTGAACAGGAGTATCAGCATTTTCGTATTCCGATACAAACTTACATAGGTATTATATTTTCTTCAGTTTATGCTATAATGTTCTCTAAATTTGTATGACCGCGGCAAGCTCGCACGGCCATTGCATAATACATGTTTTTTTTTTTTTTATGTACGAAGGCGGCAGACGAGCATACAGTCCACCTGATGGTAAGTGGATACTGTCGCGATACGTGCCAACATTAGTCCAAAATGATAAATGTTGGCACGCCCCCGGATGCACTGCCTACCTTTGGAGATATAGGAATGGATTTGGAGAAAGGGTTGGGAAAATGGGCAGGGATAGGATAGGATGGTAATGGGCTCTACAATACATACAAACATACATGACACTAAATAACTTTGTGACATCACAAAAGTTATCATTTTATCGGTGTCTTTTAAGGTTCGTAGGTTGGTAGAAATGAAGCTGCTGGTGTGACGTCTACCCAGCTGCTGCGGCGTATTTAAAGGGAAAGATGGATTTCTTTCATTTATTAACTGATTTTGCCCGAACTGTTCGAGAAACACTTTTTGTGTAAATGAGTCTTTATCTCATAAAACATATAAATTGTAACAGAGTCAACTACCGTATTATATAAACGTGATCAATGAGTTAGAAAATTTGTTGAATTTTCTGACTTGAATTTCACACTTGTTCGTTGATAAGATTTTATATTTTTTACAGATGGCTCGTCTATTGAGAAACCAATTGGAGTAATCACATCTGACGATCTACTTCTTCATGTTGAAAGAGAAAAACGACAAGTTAATGGCAAATGAGATTATTTTAGATAGCATATTAATGTAATAATTTATGTTATGAACTATGTACCTATATTGACATTCATAATCTACTAATACAACTAACTCCATTATTCTAATGGTGTTGGACACTACTTCTCATATGGACACTTTACAATGTGCCAGTAGTTAAGTGTTTAGACATAATAGTTGTGTAACAAACTCTTCCACGTTTAGAGCCAATCTTCTCTATATTCTAATAATTATATTGCCTATTATATCACAATAGTGTCACAATTACAAATGTATTTATAAAAAAACATAAATTCGTTTTGTTTTATTTATTATTTGCAAAAACCTCTAAATGTTATAACTGTAAGTTAAGTATTCAAGCGATGAATATATGGAATATTGTTACAAATTAGATATCTATCGTCGATACGCTAGCGGAGACAGTGCTTTTTTGATTTTTCGTTTTTCACTAGATTCCGTCATTATAACTTTTTAAACTTTCGCATTTTGTACACATTTAATACACGTATTCCCCATTGTAAATCGGGTGTGAACGCGAAAAATTAAAGGCTTCTTTTAATTTTACATGTTCAGACCAGATTTACATCGCCGTCGGTTTATAAAACCGCATTTACTAAAAATTTTGTATTAGAATTTGCTTTATATACTGGACTGACTGTAGGTGATTCAGGGATACTAAAAAGACATTAATTATGTGAGTTTTTATTACCACTTGAGAGGTGACTGTGAAGTTTCCACATCCTTTCCCTAGTTAACACCGTTTATTAGCGGTAAGCCCATTTAGCGTTTGATCCAAAGCGCAGTTCCTCTAGATGTAGTACCTAAGTCTATATTCCAGTAAGTAAGTCCAATATGATAGACTGTGGTAGCATATAAGAGGCGAAGAACAAGTTTCTGTTTTAAAAATACATAAATTTTTGTTAAAGATAAAATATTCATTTAATGTTTTCTTTTTATTTTCATCTGAACTTACTGCTACTACTTGGACCAAACGATAAATGGACCTACCGCTAATAAATCGTTAACATCTATAACCCTTCTCCAAATTATCTGCGTGTTTCTCTTATTTTTTCCTCGGGGTGGAACAAGCAAGAACTCTTACTTTTGCCTTCTTCAAAATAGTACTTTTGTCCTTTTCAGAATAGTACTAACTCGCAAGTCCTGCTATTCTGGAAATTTCTTTTCTGTCCAAACGATGCAATACAAAACCCATTAACTGGTACGGTTAGTGGCAGCGCCGGCTCTAGCTCATGTAGCGCCCGGGTGCAGGGCGCCCTCTAGTAGGCGTTTTGAACTCTTTGGAGGTGTCGCGAGCGGCGCTCAGCGCCCCCTAAGACCCTGCGCCCGTGTGCACCGCACCCCCTGCACCATAGGTAAAGCCGGCACTGAATTCAGCGCTCGACAGGCGCCCCCGGGCGCGGGGCGCCCGGGGTGCACCGCACCCCTTGCACCCCCTGGTAAAGACGGCCCTGGTTAGTGGTAGTACTGGTAGTCCCTCTCCATTAAAAAAACAAAGTCAACATCAAATTATTTATTGTATAGTTATGTTTGAAAAGATGTTGAGAAAGCATAGGTACCAGTGAGGTTTTTTTTTTTTTTTTTATAGACTAGTGGGCGGACGAGCAAGCGGTCCCACGTGATGGTAAGTGTTACCGCCGCCCATGGACACCTGCAACACCAGGGGGCATGCGGGCGCGCCGCCGACCTTGCAAAATCCTATTCACAGCTCTCTAAAAAGTTCAAAAGGTTCAAAAGTTTTTAGGCTGACATATTTCTAGATGTCTAAAATAAACACTTACAATTACAATTAATTATCATTTATCCTTCTATTAATTCGTGTATAATTTTTAGTTCAACCCTCGTTAGTTGCGATTCCTCGACTTGGAACAACAGGAAGTCGCAAAATGTTTAAACTGAAATATCGTTCGTTATAAAGGATTGTGTTAGCCCGACCGATATCAAACAAAGGTTCTATAATGTGCGCGGGATATATTCTTCTCCATCATTTTCCACCGTCAAAGATTGGTGTAAGCAATTTCGTTAAGGACGAGAGTCAATCGATGATGTACCTCACTCCGATCGACCCGCTGAGCCACTCACTCCAAACAACATCTTAGTGGAAGTAGTTCTTAGTGAACGACGGCTAAAGTCGAAAGTACATAATATGATTCTTCATGAACAGCTTCATATGAATAAAGTTAGTGCGAGGTGAGTGCCAAAACTTCTTAGAAGTGTGCAGCGTAGTCAACGAGTAGTGTGCTCTAAGGCACTTTTAGAGGCCTTTCAGAGAAACTGCAAGGCTTTTGAAAGAGTCAATTGTTACTGGAGATGAAACTGTGGTTATTTAGATCCCCTTTCCAAAAGGGAGTCGATGGAGTGGCGCCTCGTTCTGGTAAAACGCCGCCTAGAAAGGCAAAGGGGACTCAGTCCATCAAAAAGGGTTTCGATATTCTGAGATTGTTAAGGAACATTGCTTATAGACATAAAAGAACGCAATACTACGGTGGTTGGAAGCTATTATGTTAAACTTTTAGAGCAATTACGAGAAGCAATCGAGCTGAAACGTCGTGGAAAACTAAGCAAAGGTGTGCGGCTTCTCCATGACCACCCGTCCACGCCGCCGCAGTTGCGAAAGCTGCCGATTCAAAGTGTGGCTTCATTACAATTCGCCACCCACCCTATGTCCTGACTTGACTGATTACTATTTGTTTTCAAAACTCAAAGCGGACTTAAGGGCTAAAACATTTTCCAGTGGCCGCTGCTACTGTTTTCTCCCATTTTGAAGACAAAACTTTTGGGACTAAATCTCTTATTTCGCTGTTGTCACTTACAATCACTTCATTGTTTATGTTGGGAGTTTGCCGAGTTATTCCTTCGCGTTGTCGTTTTGTCCCTAGTACCATATTATATTTCGAGTTCGCTGGAATTAAAACAAGCGTGTTGTTATAGGCCCACTGAGATATTTAAATCGATTAATTTCATTCACTGCTTTAGTAGTAGGTATCCCGAATTTTAGAGGAGTGATATACCTACTATACCTTTTAAATAAGCTTGGTCACTCATTTTAACAAGTAAGTATGTATAGTAAAAAAATGATTTCCTCTTAAGTGATCAAAATACTGAGTCACCTGTGCTTATAGTCAAATAAACCCTTGTTCTGTAGACCAATATAAAAAAAAGAAGAATAAAATAAATAGATATCATTAAAATCTTAAAAAAAGTACTATACACTAATTACTAATGCTTCTCCCACTATTTGTAACTATCTGTTCAAGAATTGCTAAAATATTAAACAGCCATGAAAACTATTCTAAAGTGGACTATTAAATTGAATATGGGAAGATTAATTTTTCTAATTAATTGAAACACTAAAATTCATTGAAATATGTTTATTTTAGAGTTATAATAGAATTATGGGCTAGGTGGAGAAGATTGTCTTTTAGAATTAGCGGCAAGCACAGCACCGGGAGCCGGGTATGGCCTCATTTGATACAATGATCCAGAAGCTGTGGTGTCTACACCTGTTTTAACATGGTTATCTAAGCCAGAGGTCCAGCTGCCTCTTGGAATATCAGAATATGCAGCTGGGTCCATTGGATCTAAATCATTGTCCTTGACCCTTGCCCTCTTCTTATCTCTGCTATGTACTATCTCTCTTCCCTTCTCGCGACGCTCACGTCGTTTCTCCTTGTTAGGTTGCTGTGGCACTTCCTGGTCTGAGGCATCACTCTCACTCTCGCTAACGTCATCACCTTCCTTTAACAGTCTCTCCTCACGCAAGTGTGCGGCGCTTTCTGTTGGAGCTGCGCATGGATGCAGCGGCGGCAACCACGATACAAGATTATTGTGAACATTCCAAAAGTAGTGCTGACCACATCCTTCATCATACACTTCCTCCCAACCAGATGGCAAAGGCCACAACTCTAATACTTTTCGTTTATTGTCCAGGTAAACTTCATCTTGCTTCACTTTACCTTGTTTCCATGTTTTCACGCAAAATTTAGTACATTCATGATAAATGTTATTTTTGTTTGGACAGCCTTTGTGTCCCTTAATCGGGTCTACATTCACACCTTCTATTCCTTCCCAAAACTGTTCCTTGATATTGTTGCTTTCCTCTGGTTTGCTATCATAATCTTCTGCTATTATTTCTTCATTAACTTGGGTTGGAGGATTACTATTATTTTCATCCAAATTACTACTCTGTTTTAGTATGCCCCTTTTGGCAAGACGAGCTGCTAATGCTGGTGGTAAAGGCATTACTATAATTTCTTTTGCAAATGAACTGACATACAAGAAATAAATTGGCTGGATTTTTCCTATACCGTAAAATAAATGTGTCTAAAAAAAAGATAATTGATTATGATTTTATTGTCAAAAATGATAATTATACTTTTTAAAATTTTTTGGACACCTGCGTGGTTATTGGTCTATACACATTAATTAGTAGAATTATATTTATCAGATCATTGTCCGGTCCCAACAGAGAGATGCTCAGTAAAGTAATTAGTCTAGACACAGTAGTAGAATAATGATTACTCAGTAGTATTTTAAATCTATAATAGAATTATAGTATACAAATTTTAAATAGCTTGATTAGAATGATCGCTGTCAAAGGGTCTCGAATAGTGCTATAGAAATAATTAATGTATAAACATCACAGAAGGTTTTTGCTTTATGGGACAGAAAGTTAAATCATCACAAACTCAATGAAATATCAAGTGGCCTATTATATTGACTCTACTGTAGTATTAGTGCATAAACGTTTGTGATAATTAAATAAAAGCGTGAAACTGCATTTTTCGTGTTCTTTCTTCCAAGGAGTCCATGTCCTCAGTAAACGTACTATCACTTTATCTAGCCCTACGTCAACGTGACTGGACAAGGAAGTGATAAAAACAATTCTGTTTTACTATTGCTTTGTGTGGATGAATAACTGTGCCAGTGTTCAAATTAATTATTTAAAAAAAATGTGAAATAATAGATCTGATTTTTTTTTCATATATGGCAATGGTGCAATTAGCACATTCTGCCAGTGTCAAATTTCAAATATATTTCAAAAATAATTTCAGTTAAAATGTATCCTGCCAATGTCCACTGCGGCAATAAGTTAATGAGTCGCTCAGTAAAACGATAGTAGGTTTAGTAAGGACAAAAGGACTCCTTGGAAGCACACGAAAAACGCTGTCGGACGCTTTAATTTGATTATCACAAACATTACGCACGAAAAACAGTTTAATAAACTATTACTAATAGACCATAAAACGCCTAATACACAATTAATACAATAATCAAGCAGTTGTCAGAAAGTTCAAATCTATTATTGTAATGGATCATCACGATTATCATCTATGATTATTTTTAATGTGTTTAATCCTTACAATAATAACGTTTAGGACACGTTGCGTTCAAGTATTCAAGGCATTTGCTTGAAATATATAAATATAACAGAAAGAATAGCGTGAACTGAACTGTATTTCCCACTATCCTATTCTTTCCGTGTACGTATTTCGGTAATGAGTGTATCAGAGTCCAGTCCCATCCCATTCTATCCTTGCCCTTTCTCTAAATCTCCCAAAGGTAGATTGCGTGTCGGAGGCGTTCCGACCTGTCATTCTGGACAAACGTCGGCGGAATGTATCTCGATGTCCATATCTAATAGGTACTTACTCTGTTCGTCTGTTCCCTTCTTTCTATATAAAAAAAGTACATAGAGCGCATTTAGGAAGCTTAAAGGTTCGTTCGTATAGGATGAAATGAGCACGTTCGATTATCTGTAAGTATTATATTGTTAACGGTTGGTACTTTAGAAAATATTCGCGACATTAGTAATTTACTCATTTCCTCAGATAATGTGCGCTATTTTTGCGCCCATGCGAATGAAATGTGAATGGGTTATTATGCTTTTTTCATTAAAATCCATGGAATAAACTGATGTCGCTGCGAAATGACTTAGTGCGATGCTACACGGGTGGTTCTCCCGCCGCGGGAATCCGCTTGCAAACCGTCGCAGACACAATTTAACATATAAGTTATATGACGCGGGAGCAAATAGACCGCCTCATGCAGCGTCAAACCGCAGCTGATAACCGCTCGTTCAAAATACACCACGGCGGTTTCCCGCGATTGCGTCATTCAATGAACGATTACTTAATACTGGTTCCACCCAAACATTGCGTCCTTTTTTTTATTTTTCGATAACTATTAAAATAAGCGCTGCAAGAGCAGTGATCATTGGCGGGTCCATTTTTAGAATGAACAAAATATAGCGGTAACCCGCAACCCGTGTAGTTTGATGGTCCGCGACAGCTTTCTCGAGGGAATCTCCGCGGCGGGAGAACACTTAGCTCGGGTCAAATATGAGCGTTATCCGGTAAAGATGTAATTTTACTTGCGCAGAAAAGAATAATTTTTGTTTAGTTTCTGTACCTTAATATTATTTACCTATTACAAAGCTTTGCCCGTTTACTGTGATCCTACCTACCTTGGAGTACCGCTACTATTATAAAAGGCACCTGATTAATTATAAATCTCCCGTGCTCGCTCTTGTGGTGTTTGGTTTTAAGAAAAAGATGATAAATAAAAAGTTTCTCGGTTAGAGAATTAGTCCGAATTGTATATTATAGCGCCTTATTCAGGTGGTGGCGGTGACCACTTACCATCAGCTGGCCCATTCACTTATCTGCCGTCTCGTCTATAAAAAAAAGTGTAGCGTAAAATATAGAGGTAGGATGCAATTAAAACAAGTTTCAAGATAAACGTGCCGCTCCTGTATATTATGTATAGTTTTGATAGAAATATTTATAATAGTCAGTTATTCTTTAGAAAAACTATTCCTAAGAGTTCTATAAAGTGCATTTCTATTAGACTGTGGCAGATTACTAGGAATTATTCCAAATTAAGAAGTATGCCAGCACATTCTTGAATTCTGAAAAGAATAAACCCAATTAATTGCTTGTGTACTATAAATTCAAAATAATAAAAAAGATAACGATTGTATAGACGCAACATTTAAAGGACATCACATTTTATACCGCTTCCAATGTTTCTAGTAATAATTAATATTTTAATGAATATGAATATCGTTATAAAAACCAGTCGACAATGTCTTTATGTTTTGTCTGCCAAGCCGCTGTACGCGGTGTTGCGCAGGAAGGTCGGTGACATATTAGTTCCAGTAGGTTAGAGACGTTTGCACGCGACTGTACGTTGACACAGTTGCTATTTAGTATAATTTTATATATAGACAGACCGATGGACGTCGATGTCGATGATTGCTCGATGTCGTATGTTGATGGCCTTAGAAAATTTATACTAAAACCTTAGGATATTGATGAGTTAGATATTTCATAAAAACTTCTGACATAAACTGGATTCCCAATATTCAGATTTTACAATCTTAATATGAATTACATACTAAATCTACCTACAATAAATGAACTCTACCCAATGCTAAAAGTAGCAATTCAGCGTTCTAAAATATTATCTATTAATAATTACTTTAATCATCTAACTACGATTGCATCACAAGGCTCAAATAAGCGCCCACGAACTACCTAGTTACTTATGTCTAAGCAGTTCATGCGATGGCCTTGATAAAACGGAAAGAGTTATCACCTGATAATAGATGTCTTCACTCACCACGGACGACGGACGTGTTATTCCGCATCACCTTTGTCGGTAAAAGTACATCATGAAATTCCCCGGAATGTAGTAACTTCGGAACACTTTCAGTATCTAGAGATGGTGGCTTCTCTCCGGTCGGAACAAATGGTGTCACTACATCCATTTCATCAGAGCTCATTTTTGTTAAAGTTTCCTTTCGAGCAGCATATTCTGCTTCAGATTGAACTACTGGGCTACTGGATGGTACATTAGCGTCGATATTTTCTATAACAGTTTCAACGATTATACTTTTAGACGGGGATGTATTAGAAGTGGCTCCGTCTGCAACACGAGTTGAATCGTTTTTCTCTGATGCAGTGTTATTTTCGATCATTACGACCTCTTTCACAGAATCTTCACTTAATTTTCCACTATTGTTGCTAGGTGGAGATATAGACTGTACAGCGTCTTCTCTTTTCAACTGTTTCCTACGTTCGCTTTTGTCATATCCAAGTGGATGTAAATTTAGGGACGAAGGGGGGCTACCGTCAAATGGCAGGTCGACTGATGTGACCACGCTTTCATCGCGACTCATAAAATGCCCCCCTTCTGGGACAATATGGATATTTAGAACAGTTTTTTTGTGTTGATCAGTATCACCTTCTAGTGATGCTGTAGACAAAGCTTCAGAATTAACCAAAGAATTTGTTGATAATGTTTTGTTAGAATTAAATTTATTTCTAACTAAAAAGCCCCTCACTTGGGCTTGTATAGTAGTAGCAGCACTAGACAACGTAGAAGAATCGTCAGTAGATAATGACAGAGATTTCTCTTCATTTACTGTTTGTAATACTGTGTCCATTCTACTAATGCCTAATAATGTTCTTCTTTCAGAGTTTGAACCGGTCACGGGAAATTCATTGTCATCCTGAAATAAACACACAAATATTTAACGCTTTCGTAAACAAGTTAATTTAACTGGGATTGCTTTCTTACCTAATACATATTCATAAGAAAGAAACATACTTAACAAACTTACTTTCTTATCAACGTACTCCTCTATTAAATTAGATTCATCATTTGGTGTGTCGTCAAAAGTTGAAGCTCTACTTTTAAAAAGAAAGGAGCGAAACACTTTCTGTATAGTTATCGCTGCAGTTTCCAGATCCATATTGCTAGATTTGTGGTTATTGTTGTGTGGTTTATCATTATACATTTTCTGAGTATCGATTTCTATATAGCTATAATTGCTATTGGTGGTATCATCTATATTACTAGTTTGTTTCACAGAAATAGTTTCGGGATCAAACTGAACAGCTGAAGTTATATCAGCTGAAGTCTTACTCAAATTAATTTCTCGTTTATGTCTGCTTTTATCTTGAGGTTCTGTAATAATTTCAATTGTTTCTTGTTCGTCTTTATGGTTGTTAGTTTCGAAGTCGCAACTAGCCAAGTTTGTTTTCCCATTATTATCCATTTGAAATTCTGACGCCAACACTACCTCAGCGCTATTTTCTTTTTGAATGATATCTTTAGAAGATTTCTTGACACCTTTTTCCCCATTTTCGGTTATTAAAACAATGTCGTGATTTTTCGTAGACTCATTAGATTTAGACTTAAGAATAGTTTTAACATTGTCCAAATTTCCTATAGCTTCAAAATAACTATTTTTATTCACAGTGGAATCATTCCACTCATCGGTACTCCCCTCATTATATACTTCTAAATGTATTTCATTAGTTTTGTTGTTATTTTCAACAAGATCAGATATATCCACAACAGTCTCGCCCTTATTAGGTGCGTTTACACTTGCAATAGTACTTTCTGGTGTATTATTATCAGTAGATTCAGGACGATTAATGATAGGCGTATCATTATTTTCACCAGTATCCTTCATGTCCTTAAGTCTTTGGCCGTTTTCTATTATTATCGCTTCTTCAATAACTATAGATCGTTCCCCAGATTGTATCACTTCTATATTCTCTTCATTACTCATGATATTCGTTGGTATTTCATCCTCCTTATCAGACTCTACATGAATGTTAGTGTCATTCAAATCTTCTTTTTCTGTTGTTTCATTACCGTCAGTGGCACCCTTATCAAGAGAGCTGTTATTATCACTTTCAATAGAAGAATGTTGCTCAATATCCTTTTTGGATTCTTGTGTATCATTATCAGATTTTTCTTTTTGTTCTATGTTATCATGCTGTCCGTATTCCACTTGGGAACTTACAGCGTCGATTCCCACATTTTCAGTAGGAGTTTCTAAGTTATTTTCAATTGATACCTTAGAATCATCGTCAATGACTTGCTTTTCTACGCGTTCAATTAAATCATCCACCGTTTCACTGTTTTTATCCTTCTGTACAACGTTAGAATTTTCTTTGTCGTCAATATTCGATTCGAAAGAATTAGAATCCCTGTCTCGATTTCCCGTAATTGTGTCGTCGTTATTGGCTGTATCTATATTCTCATCATCGCACAAACACTCGGATGTATTTTGTTCGCTTTTCGCATCGGCATCTCCTTCATTTTCATTGCCTTCTTCTTTTATTTCTCCTGTATATGACTGATTCTTCTTAGAATCGATTTTCTCTTGTGATATTTCTATTTCTGACGAATCTGTTAAATCTTGCTCATGGTGCACTGGCGCCTTAAGAATAGTTGTCAAATTGGGTTCCTGTGTTAACGCATTTTGCGCTTCATTGGAAATCGTGTCTTCTTTTTTGATTGGACGTAAATTAGAACTTGAATGTAATTTCAATTCTTTATCATATTTTCGACGTCGTAGTTCCGCTCTTTGTTTTACTATTTCTTGAGCTTTAGCTATCTTTTGGTCTAATGTTAAACATTTTTTTGATGCTGAAAGATAAGCACAGAAGTCATGCTAATGATTTATCGGAAACTATCACGACTAATAGTTGGGTTACCTAGGATTTTGTCTTAGGCATATATTATTCGATATGTTATGATTAACAGAATTCGGTTAAGCTTATCGGAAATAAATTACTAGTTGTTCAGTGCTACTTATGTTAGTTACAGGGTGGGTTGCAGATCGAAAGTGTAAATAAGACTGGCTTCTAACACAGAAATTTGACATATTTTGAACTATGTAAATATCTTGGGAGAGTGAGTGCACGCTGAAATACTTTACTCTTAAAAGTATCATGTTGTGGTTCCACATGGAACTTTTATAACGTTCAAAATGCCGATGTTATGTCCGATATGCGATTATGTATTGTAATTTTATACAACTTTTGAACTAGTATTTTCTCACCTTTTAAGTTTTTCTTTCCTAACTATACTAACTATCCACATGTGTCCACGGGCGGCGGTGACCACTTACCATCATATTGCCCACCCGATCGTCTGGTAACTATTCTATGGAAAAAAACGTATTTATATGCTTTAACTAATGCGATTATGAAATATATAGAATTAATGAATCTATTTTAGTTGTTATCGTGTTATCGTGGAATATCTGGGAATAAAGAAAAATAGGATTTTTAATACCCAATACTTCCATGTATGGAAAAAGTGGGTTGCAGTAGTTCCATATGGATCTTCTGGGGGTAATGGGCTGAAATGGCACAACCTGGCCGGCCAAGTGACTGACTCCTCTCTTACAGAACACTACTGTAGATAGTACTACATTTCCAGAGTATAATGTGATAAAACTAACTCATTCCATTAGTTTTCACTCCAAAGAACTCCTCTTCACGTTATTCTTCCCATTCCACATCTTCCCAAAGCCATTCTTAAAATCTCCAAAGATAGGCAGTCTATCCGTGAGCGTGGTCACAATAGTTATTCTGGACATGTTGGCATATATCGTGGAGGTCCATTGACGACAGAATCCACTTACCACCAGTTGCATTATCCGCTTGTCTGCCACTCTATTTCTATAATAATAAAAAAGGGGGGAGGCCCACATATTACTTTATAGTTCTCTGAGCCCCAACCACAGTATGGTAATCTAATAATCAGATATCTAAATATCTTTAATAATTATGTTTACACTTACGAGCATCATCCCTGACTTCCAGTAACTGCTGCATGTGAGCAGCGCAGAATTCATATATATCTGTCGGATTATTCTTGAGCACATCTTTTGTTAGACCTTCCATTACCTCCACGAGACCTGGAGGCATTTTTGGTACCGGACCTGGTCTAGTGTATACGCGTGAGCCTGTGAGCCTCATTATTCGGGTTGTCGTACACAATAATGATCACTTAAAACTTGTCAATAAACAATTCCCAAAATTTTTAGCAGCGAAGTATTACGCAGTGAGATGACGTCTTTTTTGTTGGCATAACTAGAGGTGTGTGGGGTGTAGTGCTGGCTCCTGGTATATGTTTGGCGCCGGTAGTCATGGCGACGCGCCAACTTGAACTTGATTTTCCTGGCGAGGCGTATCGATCCCACTGATGTGAGTTTAATGTCCCTCGTGTTTATCGGCCCCTAGAGGTAATGAGTTCGAGGTTGTTCGGTCAAAAGACTAATTTTACACTACTCCATATCTATGGTAAAATTATTAGTAAGTAGGAATAGATAATTAAATACTCTCAAAAACAATATTTTATATATTTATATATTTGAAGCATTTTAACAAAGGCTTTGTTTGTATTTGTAAAAGATAAAATAAGGCCTCTATAAGAAATGAAAAACTGAGTAATGTGAAAATTTTTAGTGTATTTTCAATGCAGTTGGCGCAACTGTGTGACCACTAGAGGAGGCTCCGTGGCGGGGGCGTCGGCCGCGGGCCGCCTACGCTTACACAATAATAATCCAACGACCATATACATGTGAGTCAACTTTTATTCATACGTGGTTCTATAATAGTAATTTATATATATGTATTATTATATAATTTTTGTAATGTTAATACATTTTACATAACAAACATGTTGTAGTGTACATCATACATCCTAAGGTGGCGCGCATCGGTATATACAGAGGCGCGGGCCGGAGCCGGCCACGCGCTCTACGAGTGATGATAGAAAAAAATTATCTCTACAGTAATATCATACAAATTAATGACTATTTCCTTACAACTGGTTATATCTACCATTAGCGATGATCTCTACAAGTTTAGTTTTACAGAGCTGTATGCATGATACATGAAGTCTCCAGTTCGCTCTGACCGATTTTGCCCATTTCTAGTATCCCATTTCCCGCAGCTATGTATAAAAATCACACTGCTATAAATTTATAATAAATAAATGCCTATTTACACTATGTAACTATACAAAATGATAGTCAAGTACGACGAAATTACAGTATCGAGCATCTAATTTATAAATGAAATTTCATACAACAACCTATGGAGGGCCGGCGGGGCGCCTCCGCACCGGTACTCTTACGCTAACATAGTATTCAATTTGCCTAGTCGTTTGTACAATCAATCAGCCGAAAGCTGGGTACCTACTCGATCGGTCCGACGTCGCGCGTCGCTCGCGAGAAATGCGTTACAATCGATCATGCGTCAATAATACATACAACTTTTAACTTATTTAAACAATTTAACAATATATTAAAAAACCCTAAAGTAAAACTAGTGACCTATGTAAACGTATATATAAAATACTAATAATGATGGTGCATTCGGGATGCGGACATTCCAATAGCTATTATTAGTACATATAAAGGTAAAAATACAGCGAGCGCGTCGGCTACCGGCGCGGCGCGGGCGGCGGTCGGTTAGTGAAGCCGTCAACGGAGGGCGGGGGAGGAGGAGGGGGAGGGGGCGGGGGGGGGGGATGTGTCGTGTCTGTATGTGGTGTGTCATTAGTCTATGCGCGGACGCGGCTATCACTTGGCGGCCGGCTGCTGCCGCTTGTCGCTGAGCTCCAGCTCACCCAGCCGCTTCCACAGCTCATCGCGCTCCTTCTCGCGCTTTTTCTCTCTGCGGGCAACACACACTCGTCACTACAGTCAGCAGCCTGCCACTCTTTTTAACAGTATACACAATATACTGGCCTCGAGACGCGTTTTGTTTTTATAGATGGCAAACAATTCCACTTGGTGGTAAGTGGATACTGTCGCCCATGGATATTCATAATACACGCCAATATCAGTCCAAAATGATTCTCACGAAGGTCAGTGCTCATACATTCTAACATATGGACAGTTCGTACAGACTCTACCTTCTATGTGCCACAAATGAAATGGCATAGTTTCAATCAATATAGATTGACTGTAAACAAATAACTAAAAAAAAAATGGCAAATCTTACGATTTATGAAAGAAACTAACAAATATGTATGTTACTTTTAACTTGGATTGCCATGTTGAAAGTAACATACTATACATAGTGTTATGATTCCAGAAATGGTCTACAATTTCAGCATGAGCAGTGTCATTGAGTGTTGGTTTTCAATGGAGTCATCAGAGGTTTCTTTTTAAGATGTTAAACCATAAAAATGTACAAATCGGCTGTCCCATATCAAAAGACTTGTATTTAAATGAGCGGCAAAAATACTAAATGAGCAGTAAATCATGATCAACAAAACAACCTATTTTTGAATAACTGACGTAAATTATTTTAAATCACTAAGAATGACACTGCCAAGTGATGGAGTCACTCCTATATCTTTATTGTCACCAGAGAACCTAACCCACCCACCTTTAAATTTGCTGCCCATTCAGTATTTCCTGTTGCTCATTTAATAATTTCTCATATGAAAACTCAGTAAGAAACAAATTTTGAAAAAAAAAAATGATGTTAACAAGATTTGATTTATAAAGCTAGCCTCCAAACTATGCAAAGATACTCATATTAATCAGTCGTAATTATGGAGATATGAATATCTTAATTAGTGGGCGATACACATAAATCATCAAAAAGCCTATACTCATATATAAAGCATGTAATGTATCGTCGGTGATACTGGAATACCGCGAACTACAAAAGTAGCAAAACTGATATTTGGCGGCTATAGGTGAGTAACAAACAGTGATTGGCATCCACCCGTGTCATCAGTTGTATGCATTCGCTAATCAAAGCGCTTAAAATCAAACTTAGTCGAAACAGCGAGAGTAGTCTAGTTGTTTATATCTATTCGAAATGTATTTTTAAGTAAACTGTAAACACTATAATTAGTTAAATATTATCAATATTAATGCAATCAATATTAATCAATATTAATTCTTTATATTAATCAATATTAATTCTTTATATTAATCAATATTAATATAAAGACAATTTAAAGTTCATGCAAGTCTACGAGAAATAAATAAAAAAATATAGATTTTTTGCTGTCCTGTAAAAATGGCCTTCACGTAGTTATTTGATGCGATATTTGACACTGTTAGTTACGCGGTATTGCAGTTTCACCGACACGGTGGCTAGAGTTTGGAGAGGCGTATATACAGCAATGGTGAGACAGGCTGATGGTAAGGTATTGAGTATACATGTCAGTCCCATCGTACTCTAGCTTGTTACATTCCTGTACATATAATTATACTAACACTAAATAATATAGCATCCTAGCTTCACCTGAAGATGGTTTGGCTAATAAGATGCTTTGAAAAATTCCAATATGGGGAATGTTGATATTAAATTTAGTTAATTTGATGCATTAATTTAATTAAGTGAATTTCATTCTTTCATCCTATGGAATGGTGGAAAATTGGTACTCACTTCTGTCGTTCCGCCTTATAACTGGCGGTAAGCTCGTCGAAGAGCTTGGAGTTCATCTCCATGAACGTCTTGAGCACGTTGTAGACGAGCGTCACTATGGTCTGGTTCCAGTGCTCCTTGCTGATGCGGTACAGCGCCGGGAACATTATCGGCATTATCACGTGGTTATTCTCCTCCATTAGAGACATTATGTATTCGTTGTTCCAGAAATACAGTGCTCTTTCCGCAACCTGAAATACATACATTTATTTTATTGACAGTTTTTTTTGTAAAATTAACAAACATGCAAACAACGGTCACTGGTAAGTGGATACTCTCATACATGGACATCTGGAAAATATGCTACATCAGTCACCAGTCAATCAGCCTATATGTCCCACTGCAGGGAACAGGTCTCCCCTAGTAATTCACTGTGGGGGTTCGGGCCATAATCCACGACATGGACAGAATGCAGATTTTTTTTTTAAACATGCTTGTTTCCTCACTATATTTTCCCTCAGCGCAGAGTTAGTGACAATTAATAAAAATCCGTACTTAAGTAGAGACTCAGTGGTACAGACTGAGAATTTAAATGTTACTTTTGGTGAATTGAGAATGAGAATTTTAAATAATGAGGAATATTGTTATCATTACTATTATGGCTGTAATAGGCTAAGCAGCGAATGCTGATGCGCCCAATCTAGTTTTTGTCACTTGTGAGTCTGTTTAGCAGAGTATCCGTCCACGCCGCTCTTCAACTGGATCCCCGAATCTGCGTCTATAACATTGTATAGCATCTGGTTCCACTCGTCGACTACATTGTTTGATATAAAATGTTTATAGGGATTGCAGGTGGAGATATTATGGTCCAGCTTCACTTTATGACCTTCTTAGATAGTTGTTTATATTTTTCTTGTATGTACATAGATTCCAAGACATCATGTTGGTTGGTAAGGATTGTATATAAGAATATGTTATAGTCTGTAACATTTGAACTATTATACGATAAGTGGGCGCGTCGTGTCTTTTGGCTTTAGAATAATAAGCGCCACGAGTGTCGAAAAGGCGACCAAGGGACAGCAAAGCCGCTTCCACAAGCAATGAGGACCTAACTACACCACCTCTAAAAGAGTGGACTCACCAACCCACATAGCCAGAGTGCTCTCACAAGGACATGCATCCTTGATGCACAAGACAATAAGCACAAGACGAGTAGCCCTGTATCCAGCAGTGGACGATAAAAGAGTTTGTTACGATAGGGATTCTTAATTGAATTTACATTCATTAGGTGGTAAGCTCGAACCACGACTCATAGATTTTCTTATAAATTATGATTTTTTCACTTATAACTCATTGGTAAAGGAAAACACCATAACAATTAGAAAAAGTTGGGCATGTGTAATATCCATCAATTCAACTTGAACCTAGGAAGTAATAAATAACCGATATCCTGCAGTGAGATGTTAGACATTGAAATATAAATGTCCGGTTATGTCGAAACTCACTGATGATGTTGACATTGATCAAACAGTCATGTTCTTAATTCAGATTTGTCAAAATTCTAAGACTTAGACACAACATAAACTTGTTATTTCATATTACATTTAGTTGAAGAGCAAGAAAGTGCCTATAGCTTAAATTAAACAGCATTTGAATTAAGCACAAAATAAAAATATACAAATATATACAAATGCAACAATTTAAATCTATATAAACATAAGTGTAATATACCTATAAAATGTACTTTCACAAGTGAAAATCCGAAGTCAACTTTAATCAAGGATTGTTAATGATTACCTGAAAATGTGGACTGGATACACATTTAGCTATTTGTCTGAATAGGGGGTCCTGTATTTTCGCGAATTGAGCTGGCTCAATAACGTCCAATATTTCTTCAATCTCGCCCAGGAACATCACCTGGGAAAAATGACTGATTTTTATGTTGATATTGCTAATAAGATCATATTAATATTAACATATATTTTAAAGTAAATAATTTAATTAAAAAATACGCAACGTTACTGCTAGAAGTTGAAGTGTGGCTACATCTAGCTCTAGCCGACTTAAATAAGACAAAACTGGACTAAGCGTGCTACAGTGATAGTTCAAATGAGTAAATGCAGCTACAACTGCCATTTAGCCTGTATATGACGCCTAATTACACTATACGTATCAAAAATTGTAGTACACTGCATACGCTGCGAATTGAAAACAGCGCAGTGTAAATACACTGTAATAATAATATAATATAAAATTATTAGGAGTAAGACATTAAAAAGGAAAAAGAACTGATTAATAAAATAGCGGTATTTGATATGATGCCGTTCACTTTCGGCTATTATTGGTTTTATGTGAGAATCTACATGTCTGTCGTGCGGTTTACCGCCAAATATTAATTACAAATAACTCGTATAACTCCCAAAAAGATATCAATTAGTTCATAATATAATAACATAATTCATAATATGATAAGGGGTAACTGAATCCGTCCCGACCTGTTTCGCAGCATTTTAGGGAAAAATGGAAATATACGTTTTGTTACACTACAATTCTACTTTTCAAATCTGTTTATAAAATAACGCTTTTAAAAAAGAAAATCTATAACGCATCCAGAATCCAGACCTGCTGCAAAATAGCACATGGACAAATTAAAACAACAATTGCAGTGGGACAGCGTCGGGGTTTAGCACACATAAAGTACACCTATAAATTACTACTATTTCGTGAAGTTTCAGCCCTGTACGTGTAAGAACGGCCAAATTGTGATTTTTTTAAACCACTAAATTTTTCGGTTTTTTCGGATTTTCTCCGTTCCTAATTATTTATCCAATCGAGTCGTTCGACCTGTCATTTTGTTCGTATTTTTATTGTCTATAAATCGTCTGTCTATTTAGAGCATTAACAATAAGATTGTTTCATTAATATCCATTTTTTAAGCAAAAAACTAAAAAAATCCAATTTTTTTTGTGTAAAAATGTTTATATCAAATTAATAGACAACATTTCCGAGTGGGAAAACAACGGAATTCATCTACGGGCTGTCCTTCATGCACAGTCGGTTTCCTACTAGGATTTATGTCACAATGAATTGTTCTATTGCTTTGCCTATTTGACGATGTTTGTCAGAACACTATTAAAATGTTACAATAAAAATTATGATGAAATAACAAAGAAAAAATTAGATTTTTGTGTGAAATTTTTAGATATTCCAGACTACTGCTTATGTTTTTATGTTTACTGCTTAACTTTACAAGTTGATATAAAGACGTGGTACATATTTTGCCCGTAAATAATGTTAAAGAGCATTAAATATTTAAATGCATATGTTTCACTATATAAGTTTTGAGATAAACAAAAATTAAGGTATAGAATTTTATTACTTGTATTACATTTTTTCAAAATACTTTCCATTATGCTCTATACACATTTCCAACCGCTTAAACCAACTGAAAACATTTATGCCAGTCTTCCTCCGACAGCTCAAAAATCGCTGCATCCGTAGGTTGCTACCGCTTATTCAGGACTCAAAAAAATACCTTTTATTTTTTACTTCACTACGTGCGACCGCTTGGTCGTCCGCACACTTGTCTATAAAAAAAAAAAACAATCACCTGAGCTAAGTCAGGACTGTGAGGGCCCCCTCAGGGTTTTAAAACCAGATTCTTGAATAAACGTCTTTGTTTTTAGAGAAGTGTGTTATCGTGGTGCAGCAAGATCCCTTTTAGTCCTGTCTTAGATCTCCTCTGCTGAACAGCTCGAAATAGTTTTCCAATTCAACCGTTGTATACCATTCTGAATTGACTGATCTACAATTTACCACCATAATTGTTGCGACATGTCCGCTCCGAGAAACAAAGACTAGCCACTATTTTCTTACCGACACCAATGTTCTGAGGTCTTTGCAATTTTGTCGGTAACTGTCCATTCCCAAACACCCACATCGACGTACGCTTCTTACTTTCCGGATCATATTGATAGATTCGTGTTTGGCCGCCAGTTACGATTTCAGAAACTTTCAAAAAGTTGCCATATAATCTCGGCACCTATCCACACGAGGCTGTTTTTCCGTTTCGGTGAGCAAATTAGGTACCCAATGACAATAGTTTCCTCAGACCAAGATGTTGATGCAAAATCGTGTCGATGCTCACCGAACTAATGTTGACGATCCTCTCAATGTCATTATAAGTGATTCGCGGATCTTTTCTCGAGAGCATTTCTATATTCTACACATTTTCTGCAGTCACTGCTGTTGGCGGTCGTCCATTCCTCTCTACATCGTCAAGGTAGGTTCTGCCTCTTTTCAATTCAGCAAACCGGTTGCCCGTGACGGAGCTAAGTCCCGCTTAAATTAAATTAACGCGGATTTTAAGCGTACCAAGCTTAACTCTTCAGCTAAACCAAATTTAAAATCATAAAAGATCATAGTACGCAAATGTTCACGTTAGCTCCATAGTTGTAAAGAAAAACCCGGGAAATGCTGTTGAGAATGCGTCAGAAACATGTTTTTTTTTTGTAAATTTACAGTCAATGGCCATTTGTGTTCTAGTTTAAAATAAATTTACTATTAAAATAGATACCATGTTTTAATTTCGAGTATCTCAAAACTTATATACGTATAAAAGCGGCCTTTTTGAACGTATCACTTTAGTGTGTTATATTTCTGGCAACACTGATCACTGGCGGGAAAGTGATTTACCGTTTGACAGCTGACTTTTTTGTAATGGCGGCAAATTGACATTACAAGTTAAAAGTTTTATCTTTTCATATTTTTTAACAATTTTAAAATGGAAGTTGATAAGGAGAAAATTACAAGGATATGAAAGCTCCTAGTGCTCGAAAATAGATTTGTGGTGTTTACGGAGAAGACGCTTTTATATAAAACTACTGCAAAAAAATGGTTCAGTCGATTCAGGCCTGGTAATTTTGACGTGAATTATATGATGTTCTTCACTGTGGTCGTCCGATTAAGGTAAATGTTGATATTATCATTGAAAAAATTGAAGCAATAAAGTGACACACAAGTAGTCATCAAATTGTGGAAGAGCTTAGCTTTCACTACTCAACATATCCTGTATAAACTGAATTTTGTAAAAAAGCTAGATGTATGAGTGCTGCATGGTTTAAATGACAAAAACTTGAATAGAAATTCCATATGCTAGATGTTGCTGAAACAAAATGAAATCGATCCATTTCTGAAGAAATTGGCAACAGGCGACGAGAAGTGGATCACCTACGATAACAATGTTCGAAAACGAGCATGGTGAGCCATCACAAATAGACCCAAAGCCAGGCCTCACTCCAAACAAAAGTCATGTTGTTATGTATACACCATATGGTATTATATGGTACACCATACCACTGGAAAGGCATTGTGTATTACGAACTTTTGCCACGTGGCCAAACAATTAATTCTGATGTCATGTCAGCAATTAGTAAAATTGAAACAAGCACTTGAAGGAGAACATCCAGAATGATTGAATAGAAAAGGTGTGTTTTCCATTACGACAATGTTTGACCGCGTACATGACTAAACAAAAAATTATGGACCTTGGCTGGGAAGTTTTAATGCATCCTCCATACAGTCCAGACACAGCACTTTCGGATTATCATTTATTCCGCTCTCCAAATAGAAATTCTCCACTCTACAAAATTCTCCAAATGGAGTAAAATTACTTTCAAGGCAAGCCTGTATAAACCATTAAATAAGTTCCGTTTAATAAACAATTATGTATTACAAAAGTCTATTATTTTCACTATAAAAAGGCTGCGAACTTATCCCACTAGCTAATATATTTAACGATCTTGTACACAATGGTTTACTTACTGTTATTTCGAATAATTTACTACATTACCCCTGTTTTTGTAGACATCATCTTAAAGTGGTGGAATACAGTAAATGTTAAAACTTTGTATAAAGATAAGCAATTACTGAATATTTATGTCACCTCTCTCGCATAATCAAGAAAATTATAAACTTTTAATTAAATGTCTTGCTTGATTATATTAATGGCGAGCTTTAGCAGAGGGTTATATTCAGCAGTAGATACATAGATACCTAAAAATCAGTTTTCGGTATGGTATCAATGTAGAACATACTCAAATGAAATTAGTTTTACCTCTTTTTGTGAACAAGTCCTGGGCCAGAACTTGAGCAATCCACGCACGACGGGTTCGGTGAGGGTGGCATCTTTTTCCAAAAATTGTACAACACAGTAGGCGAGCTGAGCGTGGTACAGCGAGAGGCACTTCACCTTATGCAGTGGCAGTAGCACCTTCACCAGGAACTGCTTATGCTCGCTCTTCAGTGGCAGCGCAAACCCGTTTATTATACTGCAACATTCAAGTAAAATCATAAGAGATGAGGCCAGTTGGTAGTAATTGCCTACTGTGGAAAAGATTTCAGGCTCAATTACCGATCAATCAAAACATTTGTTTTTAAGATACAATTATCTATTGGATCCACTCACAACAAATCGTAGTGTAAGCCATTGAATAAAAAGTATGTACCTAAAAACGAAACTGCCTCCGGTCTGATCGCAATTACTCGTATTAAACTTCAGTGCATACATAAAAAGCGTCACAATTAGTCGACGCTTTCAGATAATCAGCGTGGAGTAATGTAAAATGTTTCTTTTTAATTTGTGACGTTTGTATCAAAACGTGATTAAAAAGGAAAGTTCATAACAGCAGGTCCGCATCTTAGAACATGCGTCGACAAAGCGTTGCATTAGAACCATTTAAATTAAAACATAAGGCAAACAGATTTTTGGTTACACTTATCCATTGCAGACTACCTGAACCTACATCAGGTAACCTACATTCTTTATGTATGTACGCATACTAACTTATTCTAGTGGGTGACAAGTTCTGTACAAGCAAACAAGCAAGGTAATGTGAAAAATCAGTTTTCGAATTAAGTGC
The DNA here is from genome assembly GCA_943735995.1 of Sesia bembeciformis. NCBI lineage: Eukaryota > Metazoa > Arthropoda > Insecta > Lepidoptera > Sesiidae > Sesia > Sesia bembeciformis. The sequence goes on from OX031042.1 coordinate 5,909,383, forward strand.
AGTGTCATAAGGGAGCACTTTCATAGATTCGAAATTAAAAACGTCCAGTAAGGACACCGTGAGGTTTGTTTGCTACACATCGTTTATTATTGTGATGGACATACGGTATCCACGGCCTTTTCACTCACTTTGCTTCTTAATCTAATAAACGTCATACCGGCAGGTGTTTTGGCGCCTAGGTAGGTCGAATTTTTACAAAATAAATTTCTTCTATTTTATAATAGTGAGCCTACAAAAAATCTCATGGGAAAAATAGTTTAGTAGTGTCATATTTTCAAGAGAATTAACCTGCATTTTCCACACGTAAACGTTACGTACAGTGGAATAATTAAAATTATACTAACCTTCCCAAGATTTCTAATAGTTCACCCACACCATTGAAATGTTCAGTTTCATACACAAATCGTAGGAATATGTTGTTGATTTGTTTCCGAATGAAGGCGCGCAACCCCAGAAACTTGCCGTAGATGCGATGCAGCACAGTCTTGAGAAAGTCGCGCTCGCGCGGGTCTTCCGAGTCAAACAAATCTAGAAGCTTTTCAAACAAACAAATATTGAGTTATAAACGTAAACTTATTACAGATTACAAGTGAAAAGTAACATGCAATTAAGGTACAATTGTGGTGTAATGATGCTACAACACCTATAATACCTTACAACAATACTAAGTTTGTACTCTTTTTCCTTAATTTTATTTTCATCGTAACTGTGGGTGTAATTTCGTTCGCGTGAACTCTCAATATATTCGTGATGGATCTACATGAATGTAACCTATGTCCATTTCTAACATAGGCGAATATTACCCAATACCAAATTTAATTACGATCCATTACTGCTTTCGTTAAGGGTGATTGAGTAACAGACTTTCGGATTTATATAATGATCATATACGTATTATAAATGATAAATAAACGCATTACCTACTTCCTAATACATTGAAAACAACACTTAGCAAATACATATAGCTTTTTAAATCCGATAAGAAATTAATAAACACGAGAAAAGTTCAATTAGGAATGACCTATTATGAAACGTAAACTGCCAAATAAATGGTCGCCAAATAAATTCCTTATGTAACTTCAAGAAAATTCATTCTTACGGTTGTAAGCCATTTTCTGTGTAAACACGATAAAGTTTCTCTGTAAACACATGTTTATAGACTGTTCTATCTCTCAACAACTCCATGAAGATGAAAGTTTCAAATATTGTTATAATTAAAGATATCAAACTAATAGGTGATATGCATTAAACGATCATTTGACGCAATATGTTGTCGTAATCTGTTCAAGTGTCTCGCGTGATGAACATGAACGATAATTATTATTATGTACATATCAAAACGCAATGCTTTTTGGATGGCTCGGAAGTTTGCGCGTCTCAACCGCCGGAACATGCCAGCTTTCGGATACGTTACAGCACCATACACCTACGTTCATACTGCAGGAGACAGAAGAATATAAACAGCTATTGGGTCTGGCTTATGTTTTTTTTATATATAAAAAGCAGGCGGTAGACGAGGAGACAGTTCACCGGGTAGTAAGTGGATACTATCGTCCATAGATATCCACGATACATGCACATCAGTCCAGAATGATAAACGTTGGCACACCCCCGGATGCACTGTCTACTATTGGAGATTTAGGAATGGATTTGCAAATTGCATTAAATGGGGATGGGAAATCAAGAGTATAATATAATGGACATGTGTATTGTGAGAAACAAGTCTAAACCTGGGCTGAACTGGAATATCTGGGGTGATGTAAATTTACTTGGCGATATATTGAGGTGCTGAATTCTCTGTACGAGAGTAAAACAATGTCCATGTAAATACAAGACCAAGGTTCATTCAATTGTACAGAGGGATAAGGCAGGGAGATTGTGATCTCTCTGAAACTGTTGAACAATACAGTAGACGACTCGAAACATTGAGTTGAGAATGGTGAGTACGAGTATATATCACATCTCTGATTTGCCGACGACATCATAGTTACCATGGGTGTACTGCTATGGGATTAAACTATATGTATTGTAGGATTAACGAAATTAAAGGTAAAAGTTATGTTTAATGATAATGTCTTAGTCTTGTTCTTACTAGAACATTGAAGAGAACGCTCTGAACTAGTATCATCGCTTAAATGTACTAGCTCAGTCTTCTAGTACTATTAGTACACAGATATTTTTACCATTATGTGGTTACTTTGTTTGGAATAATGACCAATATCGCTTTATTTATAAGTAACTCCGGATTCAATGAATAAAAAGATCCGATTTCTGAGTTACATGAACGAACATGAATGCAAAGCAAATGAGTGCTTTCAGGCTCTTATTATAAATAGGCGAATCAAAGAAGTCAAGGAATCGTTAAGAGGATTTGGATCCGCGAGCGGAGCGAGATTAAGTGAGCCAAAATACTCCGAGGAGTCGTGAATACTCACGACTATTACGCGGTATACGGCTTACGCAGTTGCATAAATACGGTAACGTGATGTGTAAGTCTCGTTCGCTCTCCTGCGTCTTTCGTAGAGTAGAGCGATTAAAGCTAAGTTAGCTCATACTTAGTAAAGATTCCGGTGCAATAACACGTTTTTTTTTTCGGAAGGGCTGAATTCTTGTGGCCCTGGTGGCCTTTCAAGAGTCACAGGTTGTGACGTGCAATCACTTAAAGTTTTGTTTAATTTTTATGCATCTAGCTCGCTCCTTCGCCGTGGAGACGGAATAGTTCTAGTACAGTGCTGGGAATGAATTCTCAATAGTATTTAGTACATGTACTACACAAAACTACTAATATGGTCTCGGGATCATTAGTCGTTAACGGAACGGAATTCTGAATATACAAAAATAGGAATCCGTATACCGGAGGCGAATTATCGAACTCTGTAAAATAGCCCGAGTAAAGAAATCCGACGACGGATACAGTTCAGTTATGTTTGGCAAACTATGTCAAGTTTTCTCGTCATCAATGCCTCAATGTTTGGAAGACTGAAGTCGACAACTAATATATCCTATTGGTGATGACTGAGATGACCTATGGCACCAATACATTGACACTAACATTGGGTTCGATCCACATGTTAAAAGTGGCGTAGCGAGCTACGCTCATAGTTCCTTTGAGAAATAAAATTTGAATTGAGATAATTCAGCAAACAACAAAAGTCGCTACTTTGCAGAAAAAGGCAAGCTGAAATGGTAACGGGCCATCATATTGTTTAAGACAGACAATGACTGGAGCAAACAAGTGCTGGAGTGGAAATCACATACTCATAGGTGCACCGTGAGATGTCCTGCAGCTAAATGGGTCGATGATCTGAAAAGTGTGGTGGATGGCAACTGGATGGGGAAAGTGAATGAATGAACATTGAGGCATACCTCAATGCTAGAGAAGAAGAACTCTTTCATAAACTCTTCGTTACTTAGCAAGTTGGGTAATTAAATTAAGCAAATGTAAGAACCTTATCATTTTTTTTTTCAGATTTTCGATAAAATTAGTATCTACATATATACTGGATTACTTGAAAATTAGTATTACTGTATTTACTTTTCGACAATGAAGAAATTTATTTTTCTCTAATCTGGAGAATTACTAGCACAATTTTCTTCAGGTATTCACCATTGTGAATTGATGTATTTGCTCTAGATTATATTTTTTTTTACAAGGATCAAGTAATTTAAATAAGATTTGTAAGATAAAGTAAACAAATTTTACAATATCCCAAACGAAAACGGGTGCTAAGCTGGCGAAGCCGCTGGTAAATGCTATTGTAATAACTAATAAATATTATAATTTCATGAAAGTATCTAATTTCAACTAATTGACGCTAAATGGCCAAAGTGATGACTTACCAGCAATACTTTAAGTAATACAAGTAATTGGTTGAAGACACCAACAGGGTTTACTAATTACTAATGATCCTTAATGATACCACCAGTTTCAAAATTGTCAAAAAGCAATGATAGTGGCATAAGAAAACATAACTTAGTACAGAATATATAAAATTTATATTTACAAAACATAATATATATTAAAGAAGATATTCCATAAACTTACCTGCAATACAAATTTCTGGTCAATGACCTTCTTGCCAATACTGGGCTGAAAGTCGGTTGACTCAAGGAAGCGCAGGAAGAACTCGTAGACTAGTTGGAGGTGTGGCCACGACGCCTCCAGAGTCGGGTCATCCTCTTCGGGGTCAAAGTCGGGATTTTCACTCGGCGGTAGGGTGCGGAATAAATTGGCCGATATCTATGAACAAACAATATGCAAAGTTACAAACACCTAGGAGACAGTTTATGAGTTTTTCATGTGGCGTGAAGTGGGCATCCGCATGTTGTAATGATTTCATAGGTATGAGTTGATGACTATTGATTATTTTTATCTTTAATTCAAGAAAATTATTGGATTTGAAGGTATATCCAATGTAAATAATTAACTGTTTTTCTTTCTTTCTTTACATAAGATCTTAGATTAGATATTAGATAATAATAATAATTATTAGATAATAATTCATATTTTTTGGTAAGGCAAATTAATCAACACATACTGTTTTAAATTAATTTTAAGTACTAACCTAAGTCTATGTTTCACTTATTAACAAATCAATGGATATGGTCCGAATTAAAGAAATTATTATTATACTATTCAAATGGGTATTACAACATTGTACTTGTATCAGTTTATAACATCCCACTGCAGGGCACAGGCCTCCCCTAGTAACAGGCCTGGGGATTTCAGACCCTAATCCACCATGGAGCCCAGTGCGGATTAGTGGTTCACATACTTCAGAATTTTTTATTTCTAGAGCATTCAGATGTCCTAAAGATGACAATTTTTAAAATCTGTACTTAAGTAGAATCTCATTGTTACCAGCTGAGATTTGAACTCACAATCACACGAGAGAGAGAGTAGATAGAGTATAAATGCCCCTAGGCTATCACCACTTACAACATTGTTTAAAACAATGTACTACTTTATATTGTTTTAAATTAAATATATATTAAATTGCTTACATCTTAATTTTACTCATACATAACCTACTCGCCCATGCAAATTGCATTTTTTTTTAATCAAAACAAAACTTTGGCTTATCCTCTTCCTGACTGACTGTGCCAGAATATTACTTTTTTGGCCACATATTACCAGATACTTATTTAAATATAATATAAATAGAATACAAAACAACTATTTCTTACATATTTTTTTCCATTCTCAAGAGAAACAATAACTTATTTTATTATGAAACATGGGGAAGTTTGTAATAGCTGTCCTTATAGTAGCATGATATGCTATTTATATGCCACTGTAACTGAAATTTTATTATTAATCAGTGTAAGAAATTCAGGGTCACCATTACTTATTATTGCATGAAATATGTGTCAAAGAAACAGACAGTATGTTACCATACCAACCAATACATGAATATTGGTAAAATGTTGTTTAAATATGGTTTAAAAGGATTAATATCCTTTATTCTTTAAAATTTCTGTAATAGATTAATAACTCTAATAATATAATGTGGTTTTAAAAAATGTTGATGTTCTGTGGATGTTTAGTATAACTCCAGTCATAACCATAATATTATTTTAATTATCAAAATCATAATATGCCAAAACACAGTAAATAATAACCCATAAACAACATTTTTTATATTACAAAAATATGTGACAAATTATTAAGAATAAACGTTATTGAGGTGAACATCAAACAGGCTCATGTATTTCTGTATGATAAATACATTTATGTGACAATTACTTTGACAAAATAATATGCAATTAAAAGGTCAAGATTTTTTCGTGCTCTAAAGATAAGGACAAATATAACTTCAGTTCAGTTCATTGACCTAAAGAAGAATCTAGGAAATGAAATAAATAAATAATAATTATTTTGTGTTTTTGCTTTATTCAAAGATGAACTAACTGATCACTTTAGGATTGCATAAGTCTAAAATTAACACAAATTTCTATTCCCCCCCCCCCCCACCCTTGGATAAGCTATCTAAGTAATGACACAGAAAGTTGTCATTATTATAATATTTGGTATTTACCAAGATATTAGCACTTCGATAGTGATGTAATGACCTTCCCTAGTTATTGTGACTAGTTATGTTTATGTAAGTATATACAAACATATATGAGATCTATGTTAGAAAGGTTAGTACTTTACCATTTTGATGATCTCTGGATAAACTGGTTCAGTGAGCACCCCACGACCACCAGTGATGTACTCAACAAGCTCATTGAGAGTTGCACGCTTTATTTCCTTGCCTTTCAAGTCGGCTACAGGATCCATGAAATCGAAAGCCACACAGCATTGCCGGAGCTTACGAATAAACAATTCCTCTTGTTCATTACTCGGAACATCTGAAACAAAACATTTTATTTACATTGCATTTCTTATAAAATTCTTATTGCCCTCAATAAAAATGATCATAATCATAACTTTGTAAATCCTCCATCTAAGTTAAACTTTACACCATTTAACAAAAGTCCTCTACACATACATTTCATTGAACAAATAAGGAACTAAATTGGTCACTTACTTACATTTATAGATAATACAGCTAGTAAAACCCCCTTAGGCTATTAACACAGAATACTACCTTGAAATGTACTGCATTTCCCATTTTATCGTATTTCCCCAATGTATGTACGTGTTTCGGTAGTGAGTGAGATGTGCCAGAGCCCATTCCAATCCCATCCTATCCCTCCCCATTTTCTCAACCCTTTCTCCAAATCCATTCCTATATCTCGAAAGGTAGGCAGCGCATCCGGGGGCATGCCAACGTTTCTCATTTTGGACTAATGTTGGCATGTATTGCGGATGTCTACGGGCGACAGTATCCATTTACCATCAGGTGGACTGTATGCTCGTCTGCTGCCTTCGTACATACATAAAAAAAAATCATAGTTCACTATTTACAAAAATATAAATATAAGATATATTGCTACTAGAAATTATTGTAAAAACTGAGGCTCTTACAGCTATAATTTATAAAGAAATTATTTCTATACATACATGGGTATAATACTTAACAAAGTAAATACATATATAATTAATAAATCAATCTCATATGTATAACACAAATTGACCTCTATCTTTTTTAAATATATTCTATACATACCATTTATTAGAAATAAGCAGAAATCAATAACAGTAATCAGCAATAATAATAAAAAATACTAAATTATTGACATAATAGTTACATACATATGTAGGATGATGTGTATATAGATAGATATATATCTATAGATTATATTGTATATATACATTGAGACAGTTTTGTGGTTTTTCAATATTTCTATTTGCTAATGGTATTTTAAGTATTTCTATTACAATATATTGATTTGCTTGTTCATTTCTTTCTAGATAAAGTTAGATAAATAAGTTTCTCTCTAAGTAAACTTTGTTGCAATATCTTACTCTATGATAGTTTTTTTGAATGCATATTACCTATCTTTCATTTAAATTGAAAGTTCATTTAAATTTAAATTGAAGACTACATTTATAGATACTATTAAAATTAAAGATAGTTGGAATGCAATAACTGACAACTTTAAAGAGGAACATACATGTTTTAGACAACATACAGAATGTAAAATCTACATTTATAACTATAGTATATACAAATTATGGCTTACAATTTGTACATACGGAAATAAAGGAATTTCCAAAAAAAAATGTCTTTTCAACTGTATTTTTTAAACAGTATGAATATAAACAATAATTATTATTAATTTTGCATTGCATTCAGAGGTTACACACCTAGGACAAGCTTGTTTTACAACTTCCCAAAATTAATTACACTTTTTCCACAAGATGTGCTTATTAAATCTATAGGACAGATTGTGGAATGGTCTACAGAACAGTCCATTCCTTACATTAGGGTCAATTGTAAACATATACAAATTCTTAAATTTTACAATATATGTAAGATGTAGGTATACTTAATATATACTTAATTCCTTGTTGAATCTAAACAGTGTAAATACTTGAAAATTTCAGCAGCAAACAACCTACTATACTTCAACTATATAACAAATAGGTAAGTACATATGACAAATGTAAACACAACCAACAAATTGATGTATTATCAAATTATCATTGTCAAGTTTTAACATTCACTGCTTATCATGCTGTTTGTTTTTATTGGATCTCTTTTTTATAAAATAAAAGCAATTGTAGGTTTCAAATAGCTAATTATAACTAAGTATCAAGTGCAAGGTTAATTACTAACAACTGTAACATGTAAAATGAATGTTTTCAAACACAAACAATGCTAATACATATTTTTTACTGGTCAGATCAAAGCTAAACCCGCGGTCAGCCGCCAGACCGCCAGGGGAGTGAAGTGAACCCACCTTTTAAAAGCGGCAGCGCCTGCAGTTCCACGTCCTGCGTGTTTCGGTACCGCGAGGAACCTTGCGACTTCTTCTTTTTCTTTAACGACCGCTTCGCGAAAGGATCGATCCTGTCCACAAACGTTCCCGAAGACATTTTTGAAATATAAAAGTGTCCGAAATGGCAATATGTAGACAGCAATCAATGCGAAACTTGCTTTGATTCCAATAGTGTCATGATCCGGTCCAGTTGGAGAGACAAACGCGCACTTCCCGTAAGGTCGCAGCACAATATTAGAGCCTAAACAAACATTCCTTCGTCACACATGACTGTAATGGAGTGATCACACTCAGGCCATTCTTTATACACACTTCAAGATTCCACAACAGTTACGTAATTTTAAAACGTCTACAACACTAAAATGCCACAATAATAAAAATGAATAATTCGATTCACAAATTTAACTTTATTTTCTGAGGCGTGTCACGAATAGCAGAAGGCAGGAGTCACATATACATACAAGCCTCGTGTAACTTCAGCCGGTCAGTCAATGACAATATATTTCCACAGCAAAAATCGTTCCGAGATTATTAGAAGATTTTGATGTTACAACACGTAAATCTCCAAAACAAAACTGATTATAATCTCCTCAAATATTGTCCAAAACTAATGTGATGATGACACGGAGCAAAATTTAACACCAAAAATCTATCACCGTATTCTCGCCATCGCTCACCATCCGTTTCGACTCTAAAACAGGACGCATTTTAACGCTAAGCGTATGATTATTTTAAGATGTTGCACTTCCACAAATATAAATAAATGTTTCTTCAACTTTTTTCGCTGCAGAATACGATCAATTTATAAAAGTTATTTTACTAAAAGATTATCATCACTGGTTTTTATGCTGCGAAAACGCTACACTCATAGAAAAGTACCTATTTCTGAAAATAGATGGAGATAGAAAATGTTCAGTTGGCCAGTTAATATACTTTTATATTTGAAATATTACAAAACGTAACTGATATCGTTAATTTAAAGAATAGTATTAAGTAAATATTTTATAAACTGACAAGTGTTCAACAATTTGTTAAAATTTTCTAATTTTATTAATAATTTATTAATGGAAGATGACTACTATTACTTCCGTTCTTGCAAATGACGCGTTCAAAATAAACTATTTATGATATATTCTAGTGAAATGTATTGAAAACATTTTTTTTGTATAGAAAAATAATTGACCGGGAAATGTTTTATTTATATAAAATGATTGGCATTGATAAATGTATATCACCCCAAGACCTCATCGACTTCGTTTTAAAATCGCCGCAATTTGTACGCCTAGACGTGCAGACGGAAACGAAATTGATTAGTTTGAGTTTTGTTTTAATAATTTTATAGAAGATTCATATTTGTATAATAATCTTAAATTTGTATAATTTTACAGATCTTATAGATTTTTTTAATAATCCTTTAAATGACTTTTTGTCTATGCGAATCGTAAATCTTTAAATAGAAGTCTGTGTAAATGATAAAAGATATAACCATAGACATACTTTAATATTTTTTAAAAGTAGTGCTAAATGTAAATTCTAGTCTATGGTATTAATCAACCAACCCAACTCTGTGGTATCCTCGATGAAAGTAGCTTTCTAAATATTTTCTCGACTTCATACTTAATATATTTTTAACCATTTTTGTCGTAATTTATTGTTTTTTTTATGTGATCATATCCAAGTGTTTTGTGCATTCCGTGGTGATTTTAATTTTAATAAATATTGACTGGTGTTGTACCCTGATCAGTTAGAAAGCAACATGGAAGCACTGACAGTTCCGCCATGAATGCAAAATAAATAGAAATCTAAAAAGGTATAAAAGGTTTATCTATTTTAGTGTAGAATATTGCATGTACCGATTGTTTCTCTTTCGCCACAATAACAAAAACAGTACATTTCTTACGCATCAATATCCACTGTTCCATACAGCTATTTAACGTCGACGCACTGAAGTGGATTTGAAGAAAGTTTAAGGAATTACTTTTATCAAATAGAACATGTTTGACACATACTCTACTACTATTTACAGTTTACATGTGTTAAAAAACACTAATTTTATATGCTGTGGCCACTGCACAGAGAATCATTTGAATGTTTTTTCGAGTTCGCGTGGGACTGAGTAGTGAACAGAAATAGCTAGAAAAGCAACAAGTTAGAAGTAAATTTAAATATTTATACTACTGCTAATTTAATGAAATAGGTACTATTGAATTGTGATAAATAAATATATGGTAATTATTCCTTGATAGGTTTGAACACTTGTTGTTGATTGTCATGAACAATAATATGATGCATAATACCTATGTAGGTATACTATTAATTTTTTAACCCATAAAGCCTGACATTATCACCTGTGAGTAATGGCAAATTGTGTTGTATGTACCTTTCAATATCCTAAAAGTAAAAATTGTTGATATCTTTTTAATTGAATTGTAATAACCAATTGTAATACATTATGGCTTAGTTTACATTTCTTCAATTGCTTTCCACAATAAAATGCAATTAATAAATGACTTGATATGAACTGTATAATTTATTTATGTCTGTGAAGATAGTCTCTATAATGTGAGGTAATTGCTTCAATAAGTGGATGGATAAGTCAAGTACACATGCTGTGTATGTGACTCCAAGATCACAACAACAAAAAATGTTTTCTGTAATTTAGGCTTCATCAGCAAGACACATTTTTATGGAAAGAACCATATCTGGTTTGCATCCAAAATATTCATACTGTGTTGTTGGGGAATTAAAGCAGTAAATAAAAATGTGCACTAATTTAAAATGTGTTAGTGGTTAAATTTACTTTAGAACAACTCTAAATCTACCTTATCTGAAATTAGTTTTTTGATCTCGGAAACTAAATTGACAAGTACAAATGTCAAACTTGAAAATAATTTTGCTAATTAATTTTCTAGTGTGGTCAGAACCATCCATAAGGTGTCCGTTATTGGATTTAAAATTTTAAATGTGTTTTTTGTATATTGTGTGTATTGAGGACATTAATTAATAAAGAATTTTAAATTTGTTACATTCAATATATTCGAAGGTACTCTATTGTCATTACTTAACATACTTAGAATATTTTCACCATATTAATATTTAAAACTCACTCTTTTGCCAGATGATTATTTTTAATTGTAATTAAATTATTCTATCAATTTCCACAAGTTTGATCCCGCAAGCACCATGTGAGTTTGCAGTAAAACCTTTTTTAAACAATATCTAATATGGTTTTACGATGAGTTTCAATTTCATTTTAGTAACCAGGAAAAAGGAATTTTTCTTAGCTTTTATTTTCATATCTGTGCGTTAACAAACATTTTAAAAAGTATGTACTATACAGTTTATATTCCAGCATCTTTACTGCTCAGATTTGCTCAGTAGTTTGATGAAACTAAATAAATATAAGTTCTATAATTATAGTGGAGTGTATCTCATATAGGTGGACAAGCAGGGTTTATCATTTAAGTAGGTACTACATATCTGCAATAACTAATGTTAATATGGACTGACAGTGGGCAATAGCCAATGTTATTATTGCTCTTGATATTTCCCAGTCAGTTAAAGTAGATATTTACTGCCACTCTGTTCAGTTAATGTCACTGCTACCAACAAACTATCCATGAATAATGTTTTGTTACTTAATAATGATTATGTAAAGTTTCTTTATTCTTTTTTCAGAAGCTGGACCTGTGTTGGGAGAGGCTAGACAATTCAAAATGTTGAGAGGTGGGCGTGGAGGCCGTCACAGTCCGGAGCTGTACCCCCACACACTAAAGTGCTCCAACGCTAGTGACACGAGTTCTGCATACAGTGGTAGTGACACCATGACATCGGTACACAGTTCTCTAGACATGGACATGGAGGTAGACCTGTCTGGTCTGCTCGAGTCCATTGTGGATTCTGATGAGGAGGAAGATTTGGAAGAGAGTATGGACAGCCTCACGGTACGTGATGCTGTCCGTGAATGTCTTGAAAAGGATCCAAGTGAAAGATCAGAAGATGATATTGAAATTTTATTAGAATTCACTCAACATCTCAAAGCATTCACCAATATGACATTGACAGTACGCAGAGCCCTTTGTGCAGTGATGGTGTTTGCTGTTGTTGAGAAGGCAGGCACAGTTGTTATGAATGATGGAGAAGAGCATGATTCATGGTCAGTTCTTATTAATGGCCATGTGGAAATTGAACACCAGAATGGAGAAATTGAACACTTGAATGTGGGTGACAGTTTTGGCATGGCGGAAGCCACTCTAGAAAAATTATATCATAGAGGAGTAATGACCACCCGGTGTGATGACTGTCAGTTTGTTTGTATCACACAAACTGATTACTACCGTATCTTGCACCAAGGAGAAGAGAACATAAGACGACATGAAAATGAGAATGGTGTTGTTGTTTTGGTTACAGAGTATAGAGGTGCTGCTGGGGAATCAGGTCATCAACAAGGACATGTTGTTATCAGAGGAACTCCCGAACATTTGATGTTGCAATTAATTGAAGATAACTCTCGTGACTCCACCTATGTTGAAGATTTTCTGTTAACTCATAGAACATTTATTGAAAGTCCTCTTGTTGTCGCAAAACAGCTACTTGCCTGGTTTTCTGATCCCACTGTCCGTGACAAGGTAACTAGAGTTGTGCTGCTTTGGGTAAATAATCATTTCACAGATTTTGAAACTGATCCAAACATGATGGAGTTTCTTGAGAGTTTTGAGACTGTTTTAGAAAGAGAAAAGATGGATAGCCAATTGAGACTACTAAACATAGCTTGTTCTGCAAAAGCGCGAACTAGGAGCGTCACATTGTCGCGCCCTTCGAGAGATGAACCTCTGAATTTTACTATTTTGGGAGGTTATGAGAGAGGATATGGAATCTTTATACTTAAAGTGGAAAAACATTCTAAAGCTGAAGAAGTTGGATTGAAAAGGGGAGATCAAGTTATTGAAGTTAACGGACAATCATTCAGACATGTAAGTCATGCAAAAGCTATGGAAATAATCACAGGTTCAACACACTTAAGCATCACAGTAAAAAGTAATTTATTAACTTTTAAGCAAATGTTATTAATGCCTGAAAATTCTCCAAGACAAAAAAATGCCAATATGTTAAGTTGGCAAACAGATTCCAGAGCCAGACTATCAACAGCAGAATTGCTAAGTGATGATCCCATTATACTGGCTCCAGTTTATCAGTCTCCCACCAAAAAATCTCAACAGTTAAGTATTAAGAAAGAACCACAAAAAGGTTTTATGACTCTCGGTCCAAAGAGAAGATTGCAAAAAGCTTTAATGAAAATGAATATTCTTCCTAAAAATACCATCACTGATGGTCTACACACAGATGACAGCATTCTATCAAATTCTGAATCATTAAATAAGGCTAATTCTAGTACTTCATTTTATAACTCACACAGTAATCCAGATTTGATATCAATATGTTATGATGAGTACCAATCATCAGATTATCCTGAGCATGTACTTAAAGTGTACAAGGCTGATCAAAGTTGCAAATATTTGTTAGTGCACAAAGAAACTACCGCCAGAGAGGTTGTCATGCTAACTTTGCAAGAGTTTGGCATTACTGATCCCAGTTCTAACTTCTCTTTATGTGAAGTATCAGTGGCCCAAGGAGGCATTATCAAACAGCATCGTTTACCAGATCAACTGCAAAACCTTGCTGAACGTATCGGTCTTAGCTCCAGATATTATCTCAAAACTAATGGGATTAGTGAAACTTTAGTACCTGATGAAATGGCACCAGAACTTTTAAGGGAAAGTGTTGTTCATTTTCTGCAACTAAACGCTGTTGAGGTTGCAGTTCAGTTAACGTTACAAGACTTTTGTATTTTCCGTCAAATTGAAAGTACAGAGTATGTTGATGATTTATTTGAATTGAAAAGTAGATATGGTACACCTATGTTGTCACAGTTTGCAGAGCTTGTAAACAAAGAAATGTTTTGGGTGGTGACAGAAGTTGTTACTGAGCAAAATCTTGTGCGTCGATCGAGAATCGTAAAACAGTTTATAAAAGTTGCTCGCCATTGTAAAGAATGCAAAAATTTTAATTCTATGTTTGCTATTATTTCTGGATTGGGTCATGGAGCAGTTTCCAGATTAAGGATGACTTGGGAAAAATTGCCAACCAAATATTTTAAACTGTTTACTGACCTGCAAATGCTGATGGATCCTTCACGAAACATGTCAAAATACAGGCAGTTGGTATCAACAGACCACCACCAGACAAGAGAAGGAAAATCTCCAGTTATTCCATTTTATCCTGTGGTGAAAAAAGATCTTACATTTATTCACCTTGGAAATGATACAAAAGTGGAAGGCATGGTCAATTTTGAGAAGTTACGAATGATCGCTAAAGAAGTTAGAACACTTACTAATATGTGTAGTTCACCATATGACCTTATCACTTTGCTGGAATTGGGTAAACAACCACCATCAAATGCAATGGTTGCATTAAACCAACTAACTACAGGAGGTGTACAACAAGGTCAGGTCACCGTAAAACGACGAAAGAAGTCTTCAAATGTCCCCAACCCTAAAAAGATGTTTGAAGAAGCACAAATGGTACGAAGAGTGAAAGCATATTTAAATCGTATGCACGTCGAAACAGATGAGGAGCGCCTGCATGCACTGTCACTGGAATGCGAGGGAGCCGGGCCGGCCCCTGCAATGCCCCGTCGTCGCCATCCATCGCCCTCATTATCTACCACTAGCAGTGCATCATCGGCTAGTGAAAGTAAAAAGAGTTTCGCGGGTAACAAATTTGGCGCCGCCTCACCTCAAGCAGTGAGAAAAATATTGGCTTTATCTGAACCAGCTAAAACTAGACCGCATCAACCAAGACCACCACCATCTGGGCCTTCGCCGTGCTCTCACCGGCGCGATGGTCCCGGACCGGGAATTTGTTGTCCGCGGACCGCTCACGAGAGATCGCACTCGGACACGCCCACTCCATTGCCAGTGGATCTGTCAGCGGAGAGCAGTAGTGTGACGTCGTTAGTGAACTTGCCACTGAGGAAGACTGGCTCGGCGACGTCGAGCGACAGTGGGCATGGGTCGTGCACAGCGACGGGCTGCCCGCGGCCCGTTCCGCCGCCGCGCATGCCGCAGGCGCCGTACACGCTGGCCGCACAGGTGGCACGCCTTGAGCGCCTCAGCCGCGCGCACTCGCACGAGGGCGTTACACGCCCTTACGATTACTATCATGACACGCCAGACGACGATGACGACGATCAACAGGTCTCGGCCGTTTGAACTTTTGAATACTCTAAATCAATGTTTATTTATAGTTGTATTATTATCACAGTTTTGTAATCTCACTTGAATAGAAAGCACACAGCATATAAATTTGTCTTATATTATTAATATCATGTATGTACCCCTACAACAAAGTCTAAAGACTAATTATTCTAATGTGTATTAAGAAAATCTCCTAGTGTTACGTAGTGTATAATTCCATAATTTTAAGTTGTGCCTCCAAATTAATTGTAATGTGACCCCACCATTTGCCACATGTATTTAAAGATGTTTGATGTATTACACTAATAAATAATCTATTGCGTGTATATCCTTTGTTAGTGTCTCTACATTCCGCTATTTGTATATTTTAATTATTTTAATTAATTATTTATAATTGTGAAACTTAGACCAAATAATAATTAATGTACCTTTTAACATTTATGATTCAAAGTAGTAACTTGTGGTAGCTTGTGGACCAATAATGCGCAATTTGAATGTTATTTCTCATAATAGCAGCTCGAATTTTGTTTATATCACTATAATTTTAATTATGTTGTAAATAAAATATTATATTAATAATTACCTCAATAAGTATTTGTTTTATACTTCCTAGAACTAATCAAATACATCCATCCAACAAAATCACCTATGCCTAATGCCTGTATTGTATAAGTGTTCAATTCTGGGTTACAATACGGCAAGTTTTCATTCAAATTCGTTTACTGTTTTGATCATACATATACTCGTATGTATACGAGTACAAAGTTCCCTGGTAAAGAGTATCCCATGTTATAATGTTATTCTAAAATAACGTGACAGCAGGATAAAATTAAATTCCAAAATATCCATAAAACATTGTATTCATTAGATAACATATTATGATTCCATGTACTGCGCGATATAATCAACCTCCAGCGGATGTAACTTGGGTGCGGGAATGACTAGGCTATGTAGAGGCGGACCGAGCTCACACTCTAGCATAGATTCCAGGGGCAGTATTACTATCCTTTGGTCTGGAGCCCCCACTCTGGATAAACCAACTGCTAGGTTGCTTTTGCTGATTCCTGTAGAATAAAGACATATTTAAGTCCCAAATACAAAGGGGGCTTGGGCACGTCTAAATGTACGTTGGGCACGTTGAAACATCCCGCTCACATGGCAGAGCAGTCGCAATTATGTAGACTGCTCTTAACCGAAAGGTTTGAAAGTATAGAGAAACAAGATAAGTCGAGTCGTCGCGTGCAGGGGTGCGGAGCAATGCACGGGGATTATACGGAGAACCGAGGGCAGGTGCGTTATTTTGTGCGTCACTACAACGTTACATCGCCGCCCTCATTCATACAACAGCGCAGGCAAGGACTTGCTTGTTTGTCTATAGACTCTGTGCAGACTACATAAGATGCATATAATTACGACTCGGAATAATTATATGTTTGAGAATAGTCTATCCGAGCCTCAAGTTTACACATGGGTATGTGCTAAAACTTGATGCCCGGATAGACTGATAGCAGTTCTAAACTGCTAAATTATTTCTTCCTCGAAATGTAGGTAAAAGCAAAATCTTTTCTTTGCTAGGGCTGCAGATCGCACTCGTGATTACAATATCTGTCTACATGAAATATTTTTTGAAAAAGTAATTACAATATAAAGTATGAATGATAAAGAGCCCCAAACAACATTATTTTGGAACTTTTGTTTGAACGTGCATCACGTAAAACTACTGGACTTAATTTTAACTTCCTGTGATCTTTAAATATATTTGTTTCATATCATTACAGATAGATAATTCATTCATCTATGTATTTATCTCGGTCAGTACTAGCTCCTGCGACAAAATCAAAAGGAGAAAGCCCTGCCCCTAAGAGTAAAAGAGAATTGAAAGATCCACATCCATCTCAAGAATGTGATTATATTATTGATGAGAGCAATAAAAAATATGAGAAAAAAAGAAATCTTTGGGCAGTTATTAATTGAAGAGCTTAAGCAAGTTAAGCCTTGTCTTCGTACATGCATTTATGCAAAAAAAATATCTTTCATAAACGGCGCAAGAGGTAGTCATGCGAATGAAATATCATTTGATAGCCAAGTTTGAGAATCATTTTTTACATACATTTCTGTAACACTTATTCTAATCATTAATAAGTACCTATCGTTAAGTGACCCTAAGTTACTGTGCCTAAGCAGTCCGTTACCCTAAATCTAATATTATCATTTTAATAATTAAAATTTCACTAATTACACAAATCGTTAATAACATGATTGATTGCCGGTAAAGGTTTCACAGTTATATTGTGTCTTACTTGTACATGTATCTCTAAACACATTCTTATTGTGCCCACAGACCACTCAAATTAACGATTTTTGCGTAACAACTCACGAAGCAGTGTCGAAATATCTGCATAATTCGGAATAAATCTAGTCAACTAATTAGCGACACCCAAAAAACGATCTAAATCTTTTTTATTAGCTGGTGTAGGTATCTTAGCAATCGCGCTAATTTTATTAGCTGGTGTACGTATCTTAGCAATCGCGCTAACTAGTTTAGGATCTGGGCGCATTCCCTCGGCACTAAATATGTGTTCCAAATATGACAAATGTTAATTATAATTTGATTATAAATATGTGTTCGAAATTTTCTTTGAAATTTGTCAGTTTTGACATTTTTTTGGTATCATTGAAATGTCACAAGTAAAAGCTGTATTTGGATCTTAGAACAAAAGTTTAATTCTGACGCAGATAATTTGAAGGTTTAAAGATGTACAAACGCGAAAAAATTTATTAGTGAGAGCATCCCTAGATCTAGATTCTAGAAGAAGCGGTGACGTGTATTACAAGACTGATTTATTCTAAGTGCTTTAAAATCATTACTACATGTGGGTAACCCGTACATATGTATAATAATGACTAAACCCTACCCACATGCAATACATGCCAATGTATGGTTGTCTGTCCTTTACCATCTCTGGTATGGTGCAGGTAGAGCATTGTATTGGCATTTATCCTCTTTAAGTATTAGGTAATAGTATATTTTATGATAAACATCATTTTGTCAATATTGTTACCTGTATTAGATTTGTTTTCTATAATTTGCACCAACTGTGTTGCTGCTTCCTTTACAGTCATGAACTTTGGATCCATGTATTGACGGACTTTTTTAGTTAAAGACTCTTCTGTTGGTTCCTTCACTTTAATGTCTGTAATGACAAATTATTACTTTACATTACTTTTCAGCTCTTACAATAATACATATAATTACGTGTTAGTATGTAGTACATTACTATCTGGTATTGGTATTCAACTAAGTTGATATTGGGTATCCTTTGTTCAAGAAATCTGCTCTATTCTACCAATTTTAACCAAGAATTTTTGCTGGTCCTTTAAATACAAGCTAATAAATATTGGTTTTGTACTATTAAAACTGAAACAAAACATTCTTATTTATTGAAGCAGGAGTAATTATATTAAACCAGTGAAAACCTCAAAAAAATTAGACCCAAAATTCAAAAAAGGAATTCCTGAGATCAGGCTGAACAAACAGGGAAACCTTGTTAAATCTTTAAACAATGGATTAAATTACTCACCTAATAAACATAAAGTGTGCAAATTCCTTGAGAAATTTCCAACAATTTTCTCAAAGAAGCTATCTGGTTTCCAAGAGTCTGTCCAGTAGGGTATTGAGACTGTTTCACCAAAGTTATAAAGCTGCAGACCACAGCAACTTACAGCATTCATTATTGAAGCATTATGAACAATCTAAAATAGAAAATGGTGGATTATTTGCAAACTAGATAAATTTTATTTTGGATAACAACTTACTAATATTTACTTTAGGTAAACACTTATCCCTATCATGTACCATGTACATGGTAGTTTAAAATATATTTTTATTTTCTCTGAATTTTAATGTATGAATGACAAATATTGTTATTATGCCTGTATGCTGAACGAAAGTCTCATTCTGAACCTATTTCCTCCACTCCTCCTGATTTAGTAGGATTATTATTATTAACATTCAGCAAACATAGACAATCCAATTTCATTGCTTAATTTCAGCTTAGTACCTAGATTTTTTTTAAATTTTAACCTGATTGCTTGCTTCCTTATTGTCTAAATAGGTTATGTAGAACTATTTATATCATTATTTTAAAACTTAGGATCAATTTTCTATCAAAATTTTAAAGACTAATATATGTGGAACACCTGAGTTTTTATTATTCTACTTATTACTATGGCCTTTATACAGAGAAGAGTGGTTTATTGATGTTTATTTATACCTGTGTATCAATCCCAAACTGTTTAGCTCTGAGTAACATATCAGTATGTGTGGTAGCCCCCAATGGGTCTCCAACTACTAATAGCGCTATGTCTTTTTCCTTTGCTTCCTTTAGTATATCATCTATGCTGCTCTCACATAGCTCACGATCAGCTAATATCAAAGAGATACCATAAAATTCTTCCTGAAAAAAAATCCCAGTTAAAGATAGACTTATTATTGAATTGAAATTATCATTATTGAAAAGGTACAATATTTTAACATTTAGTTGAAAGGATGAACAAGGCCTCTCTTGGGCATAGATATCAAAACCAGGCCAAAATGTTGGTACTGGTACATGATGAATTGATTAATGTAAACTTCTTGAGAAGATATTTTTATTTTAAAGTAATTTTACAAATTTGAGGATCAAATTGTTGCTTAAGATATTATTTACCAGGACTTCCTTTCCAACAGTGAGTATAGACGTATATCCTTCTAAATATACTTTATCACATTTTTTAATTATTTCCAAGCCCTTCACTGTAATGTCCTTAGCATCTCCTAAACCTAATCCAATTAAATAAAACATTTTGCAGTAGATTTAATGCAATTATTTAAGAAACAAATAAGTTAAATTATACAATCAAACTGCACTTTTTTTTACACAGATGTTTTTATCAAACCAGATTTTGTGCTCAGTACCAATATTTTTTATATGATGTTAACGTTTAGATTTTAAAATAAATTATATTAAATTAGGTAACAAAAACTGGTTAATAAAATAAGGTTATAAAAAGTTTGACCAGACAGATAGTTTTGACAATCTGGGACTGTGTAACCGTGTACAAAAACGTGCCAATTATCACTCGTGACTAAAATTCATTTTTATATTATGATTTGAATTACATACTAATTGTAATTAATGATACAAAGAAAAGAAAATACAGAAAACTAATCTGAAATTATTTGTAAAATAACTTAAAACTAACATATAAAATGCTCAAAATATAGGAATATTGGCCAACCCTAGAATCACCAGTGCTGCTGACCAGGCTCATATAAAGATCTTTGAAAAACGAACGCTCGATAGAAATAATATTTTAGGATTACGTTTACAGTTTTTAAACAACTATTAGACAGATGTCAAAAGAAAATTGTCAAATCTGTGTCACGCAACTTTGAAGGAATCCAACCAAGGCAAATTATACTTTTACCTGTAATATAAAGTGTATTATCTATAAACTTCAGTTCACAGATCTATATATAATAGTGTTGTAAAATGCAATGACATTCAACTATATTTATAACAATGATATCTCGGAAAGGACAGAAGGCTATAAATGAAGGGGTAGTTGGGAAATATATAAAGAAAGATACTCCACCTGATTTACCAAGTAAGTAATATACGTTGATATTTGTAAATACCAATTAGATGATACTTTTCGTAATATCTAACATCCGCTGTATGTACTTAGCAATATAAACCACTATGTATTCGCAACAACTAACAATAACTTTGAGATTTTAATTTTGCAGTTATAAATGTATGGACAACAGGCCACAACAGAAGGCCTCGCAGCCAACCGTTCGGAACTAGTGATGTTGGCTCTCAAAGTCACGAGAACAAATTTGGTAAAGCTCAAACTATGAGTGGACATGCCGGAAAGTATACACCCAGTGAGTCAGTGCCTAATTTAGCTCACAGGTATGTAAACATTTGCTAATTAATTTGATCAGTTAGCTTTGATTGATGATAGGTGGGATTTATTAATCAGGTACGTCAATTTGGAGATGGTAGAGTGATGGGAGAACATAGGAGGGTCGTAATCACACCCTAAAACCGTTTTTAAAAAACTAAATTATTTCTTCAAGATATTTAAAATATTTAGAGAATGTAAAAAAATAAAAATGTGAGTTTATAAAAAATATGTATTGATGGTTTAAAGGCACAATCGCTTAACCAACATACACTTTTTTTTTAAAACTAAACTACCAACATATTATGGTTTACACTTTAAAGTAACTTGTACATCTGTTAAACCCTTTTACCTTTCAACCGATGTGTTTGGTGAGTATACTTTTCAAAGAAATGCTAACTGGTTAATAAATCAGTATACTACTAGTCCATTATAAATATACATCTAGTATAAGAATCTACTAACTCAAACTGAGCTCATCTGATGGATTATGGCCCGGAACTCTCTTGTGATAGAAAGGTCTGAGGCCTACAGTGGGACTTGGAAGGCTAATATTAATTTAAGAATGTATAAATATATAAATTTTATAGTTCTATAGTACCTGCTGCTGCATTTTTTTTCCAGGTTTGCAAGCCTCTCAACAAGTGACACAGCTAGTACATCAAATTATAATTCACAGTACCACTTGGATTCCAATTTGGTAATTTGGATTCAGTTTTGATATTGCAAATTGAAACAAAATGCTTTTTGTTAATGTTTTAAACATAAATATTATAGTGGTCAAGGATTTTGAACATGAGAGTGTGGAATTGAACTAAGAGAAGACACAATTATTTTAATTATAGAAACTGGAAGAAATATTAAAACAAATATTATATATTTTATTTCTTTGTCTTAAAAATTAAATGTTAAAGCATGTAAACAGAATCCTGAGACATGGTATAAGTTAAAGGCTTAAGGTAATAAATATCGACATTAAAATCCCTGTGCTCAGATAACATCATATAATTTAAATAGTGTTGCATTAATTTTTTAGGCTTCACATTCTACGCTGAATGACATAGAAGATTCGTTCAGCCGACAAACAAGTTACAGATATAGGCAGCAACCAGAGGACCCTATATACCAGAATCAACAACAGGTATTTTGTAAATTATATACATATGAGAACACGTACAGTGGCGGTTTGATATCATTGCAAGCAAGCAGGCTCCCTCTAAAAGACTTTATCAAAATTTTAGCCCATGGGTGATGAGAAGGGGCTTTTACTGTGCTAATTCAGGTAAAGTTATTATATTACACAAAGGCATACCTAATGCCTTTGTGCATTCATAAAATAAACAATCTCTTCTATTACAGTAATAGAATAATAACAACAATAATTTATTTATTTAATAAATTGTACAAACAGATTTTAAGCAATATACTAAAATAGATAATACAATATTTATACTTCGAAAACAATAAGTATGTAACAAATGCAAACAATAAACTAAGATATTTACAAATAAAATCTGTGAATATGGATATAGATGCTTATGAAGTGTTCTTGAAATTTTTATATGTTTCATTACAGAATCAGGCTTCCTGCACTGTTAGATTCATCCATATAAATCTAAACCTTTAATAATTGTGGCTAGATCGTTATAAATGATCTACAGCAGAGGTGGCCAACTTGTTTAAAACAGTGTTCTACTTTTAAAAAATCTGACTTCTAGTGATCAACTTAATTGTGCTTTAGTGGAATGATTAAAACAATAATTAGATAAGTTTTTTATATTAATTATTAATAGGTAAAATTAATATCAATAGGGAACAAAAAATAATGAGAAGTTTGTGTTGTCCCTTCATTTCTTCTGTCAAATTAACAAAATCAGTATAATTCGATAATATTGTCAACCTTAAAGAAAATTTTGATACCGGTCAAAAATTTTAATTTCCTTTAGCGATCGACTTGTTGGCAACACCTGCTCCACAGAATGAGCAAATTAATTATAATATGACTTGGGTAATACTGACTTGTTATATGCGTATTTGTTAATGTTGCTTATATAGGTACAACAGCAAAAACAACAACAGTATGGTTCTCGTGAGTCCAGTATACCAAGACTCTCGTCCAATCTGAGCTTGACACCTAGACTGCATCCTCCATCACCACACTCTGTGCGACTCCACACCTGCAATGACTGTATGTATACAAAATCAAATGACTAGCCTGCTTAATATTAAACAAGCTATAATTGTCGTGAACAAAAGAAGGAAATTGTTAGTTCGATTATTTTGTGTTAAGGTATAAAGTAGTAGGAAATAACTTGAAAAAAAGGGTTAACCTCATAATATATGACTTAAAATGTGTCCTAAAAATAACAATTCTTTATTGATTTATCTTAAAAATCAGATGTTAGAGCAAGTTTCTACTTACACAGAATTCTTAAAAAAACGTATATTTTTGTTAAAAAAATTTAGCCAAACTCAATGTACTGACAATAAAGTCCTATTGTCATAGCTTTCCATGACAGAAATTTTAAGGCTTTAAACGAGCAACGAAAAAATACTAAATGTGCAGTAAATGATCCTCAATTTTTGAATAACTGAAATAAATAAATTTAAATTAGAAAATCATAACAAAAGTTGACGGATAGGATTCCTATTTCTTTGCTCTCACCGAAGAATCTAAACTTAACCCACTTTTAAATTTGCTGCCCATTTAATTATTTCTCAAATTTTAATGATTGAGAATTAACTGCAAACTGAGTCATTTTAAATAAATGAAGATTCACATTTCATTGCAGCTTACACAACAGGCAGTCAATCATCGTCCATATATTCTAACTACGTGAACACATCTGTCCTGCCGTATCACAGCAACAAGAGTCATGGCAGCAACATCATCTCCAATAGCCAAGGTTTACAATATTATTTGTATACAAATTATTTACTCACACAGTGAAGGTCACTGTATGAAAAGTTCACATTGTTGCTTCCTAAATTTTATTTTAGGTTGGTTATTTATTTATTCTTTATTGAGTAAAGTAACAAGAGGCGGACTTAATGCTTTGAAGCATTATCTCCCAGTCAACCTTTGGGCTATGCAGAGATAACATTGTAGGTGCTACCTCTTACGCTTATGATTAAATGCTACAGTTAAGATTAAGTAAAGCTATAGTTAAATAGAGATATTTTAATAATCCATATAATATCTATAAATATATAATAAAATCTTAACAATGTCGTGTCTGTAAATGATTTCTTTTTAAAAAATAACATGAAAAAGTGGTTGCAGTATAAAGTAATGATATCGAGCTCAAAATAACAATTTTTGTAATTTTCCCCTCTCTTATTGTTTACTGTTTACATATTAATCTCGCGGCTCGCCTCGTTACTCGTGCGACTATATAAATGCGGTATACTTACGCGCGAATCCTTCCGGTCAGCGTCAGACGAATGCGAGCTGCCGTTACCACCGGGCTGGTCGGCGGACCGCACGTTGCGCGGGCGCCGCTACTACATGGACCACAACACGCAGACCACGCACTGGACGCACCCACTCGAGAGCGTGCCACAGCCCTGGCAGCGGGTCTCCACGCCACATCATGGAGTCTACTACTTCAAGTGAGCTATACTTTACACTTAGATTAAGGAGTACTTTACGCGAATGTCCCGATCAGTATCAGACGAATGCCAGCTACCGCTACCGCCGGGCTGATCGGCAGACCGCACGTTGCGCGGGCGCCAATATTACATGGACCACAATACGCAGACCGCACGCGCTCAAGATCGTGCCGCACCCCTGGCAGCGGATCTCCACGCCACACCATGGAGCCTACTATTTTAAGTGAGTATACCTTCACACTAGTGTTGTTAAAACGAGCGCTGAACGCTTCTGCGCTCGAGCACTAAGTTAGTGCTAATGAAGCTTAACCGTTTTAGGCCTAAGCTTTTGTCTACCAGGGTTTAAGACCATCAAACATTAAAAAAATGTCCTATGACGCTCACTAGCCTGTAATGCTAGAGTCTTAAACGGTCATTAGCGCTCACTCAATGCTCGAGCGTCTAGCACTCATTTTTACAACACTATTTCACATTGCTCAACTGAACAACCATATCTTGTTGACCTTTCAACATTTAAACATTCACCCCCTTTTCACAAAAAAACAAATTACTTTAAATCAAAGTTTAATGCTGACCTAACATGTTGTCGGTCAATTAGATTCTTTACACACTGTTTAACGCCGCGTTGCAAACATGCGATTGTCGCTCTCTGACAATTAAAAGTTATACTGTGTCTCTTTTTATATTGTACTTGTATCAGCTTATTACGTTCTACTGCAGGGCACAGGCCTCTCTTAGTAAATCACGACCGTAATCCACCACGCAAGCCCTGTACGGATAGGTGGATCACATTACTTCAGATTTTATTTTATTTCTGGAGCATGCGCGTTTCCTCACGATTGTTTCCCTCACCGCCGAGCTAGAGACAATTTTTAAGTAGAAACTCAGTGGTACGGGTCGTGGATTTGAACTCAGGATCACACTAATGTGAGTCGAGTATACTATAATTACCCGTAGGCCATCACCGTTCCTTTTATATTATGAAGATAGAAAATAATGAACCATATTTAGGTTGTCAAATAACTATAATCACAGGTTTTGTGCTAGCTTGTTTATTCCTAGCTTCCAAAGAAGTTGTAGTAAGTTTATATTACATTGCAGTGAGATAACCCATCAAACAACGTACGCCCACCCCTGTCTGGTGGGAGGCTGCTATTTGGTTAGCCCTTTAGTACCCACTCTTGTGCCGCCCTATCTGTTGGAGGAGATTCCACACTGGCTCATTGTTTATTCTAAAGGTAAACTCGTCCAGATACATTTAATTGTTTTATTATTAACTATTATTTAAGTTTCTTTCCAAAGCAAGAGCTTGTAGCAACTCATACTCATAGAACTTGCACTCAACCAAATTTTAAATATTAGAACTTATTTCAAGTGGACAAACAATTAGACACAATATCATCAGTATGATATGTCTACTGATACCTAGATGAATTTTCAAATGCAGTAGAATAATATATCTATTGTAGTAAAGGAATTTTTATGACATGGTAATTGGATCATTGTTTGGCACGTGGATCATCGTTTGATAGTGATGAAACGATCGTACCATGGAATATACAATACATTAAAAAACCATATATATATTACAATACTTACAGCAGAGTTACATAACATAGTAAAATGTTAAGGTATTTGGTATTTTCAAAGGAAAACTCACTATTAGCTGTTCCGAAGACAAAAGCTATGGGTCAATGCATGCCCGAAGTTGGCGCTAAGCTCCTACCTCTCGCGTTGCTCGTTCCGTCTGTTCGACCCGTCTCCAGGAAATCGTAATTACAAAACACAAAAGTGCCTAATTGCGTTATAATCAATTGTAAAAATCCTTCATTCCCCACGACCAAGCCGGCTCCGTACTACCAGTGGTGTAGTGGAAATTTCTTTTCTCTTCTGCACTTTTGTATAAGAAATTAATAAAGAATTTTATTCTATTTATCTATTGTCATCCAGCCGACGAAGAGCTGGACCACAAGTTGCGCTGGAGCATGTTCCGCCTGAGCGAGCTGGACTGCTACTCCGACATGCTCACCCGCCTCTACAAGCAGGAGCTCGAGCTTATCGTCATGAAGTACGAGCAGTACAGGTGAATAACGTTATTTATTTTATTTTTTCATTCATTCAGGAAGCTTATAGTACATCATAAATATCACAATATACCATATTTAAATACACACGAAAACTTAAAATATATTCGTAGCTATTACAAATAGAAACTGAATTAATATATGCAAAGATAAAATGGTTATGTATATTTAAAAAAGACAGAGACAACTAAAATTTGTAAATAAATAGCGGTATCGGTTAACTTGTTTTATTTATGTTTAAAACTAGAGCGCACTTATTGAAAGACCCTTTATATAAAGAACAAACAACTAAGACGCCACAATAATCTAAAATTAGATAAAACACAGGTCAATACAGAAGCCGGCCAAAATATAATCAGTAACAGAGTTGTGGATATATGGAATAAGCTAC
Organism: Sesia bembeciformis; assembly: GCA_943735995.1. Lineage (NCBI taxonomy): Eukaryota > Metazoa > Arthropoda > Insecta > Lepidoptera > Sesiidae > Sesia > Sesia bembeciformis. The sequence goes on from OX031042.1 coordinate 5,937,069, forward strand.
GACAAGAAATCATTGAATCGCCAACTATAAACAGCTTGACAAATGGCTTCCAGAAGAGATTGGCAAAACTTACAACATCACCTAACACAATATAATAGGCATACCAGCAGTAATGGTGCTCGCCTATTACACAATAATAATAAGTGGCACTGTCTTGCTCTCCGAGCATAGACTAAAAATGCTTGTTTAATGTTAATGTGTGTTGTTTCAGATCTGCTTTATTGCAAGAAATTGAAAGGAGACGACATGCAATTACATATTATGCACACTCAAACTGCTAAATTTGTACCTTTCTGCCTTATTGAGCTGTGATCTTAAAATTAAGATGTATTTTATTTATATTTTAAAAGACGATGTAGTTACTCATACATAATCAAATCAGATTTATACAAGATTAATTAATTAATTAATTGTTGGCAATATTATTAAGTGCCTTGATATGAATATAATTATTTTTTATTTCTTAATGGAAGTTTTAATTACATGTTTCAATATAATTATACCTATAAATATTTAGTTTTTCAATGTGTTTTTTTTATAGTATACATTGGGCAAAAAGTATAAACGAGAAATACGAGAATAAATAAAAAACCTTTAATATCCTTGGTTAAATATATATTATAATACTATAAAAATAATTAATTTTAGAACATGACAACCTCTTTATTATCTGTGATTATGTCAGTGAAGCTGAGAAAGGATTTCTACTGTACTTTAATTTGACAGGATAGTTTAGGTCACCATATAGACTTGCCCTCATCAAAAATTCCCATAATAATAAGGCACAAAAAGATTGTTTGTCCAAAAAAGATTTATGTAAGTTACATTACATGAAACATATTGTCAGTGGGAAGGTAAAAATAAGTTCCGGCACGAATCTTCAGCCCTGACCGTCAAATTGCTCAGAAGTAATTTTTGGGTCTGTTCGGCGGCGGGAAGTGAGGTCCGACGTGCGGGTTGGCGAAATCGACTGCGCGATTGGATCACTAGTCACTCCTATATCCCACTGACTTCACGCTTCTTCGTGTACATTTGCGCACAGTGTTGGTTACGTTCTTTTTATATCGTAGATAAAAATGCCGAAAAAAAAAGATTTCACTAGATTGAACGAAACATTATTTACGTCTATTTTGTTATATGAAATAGGAACCTACTGACGGCGTAAATAATTTACGGAGCACTAACATTGCTTCTACTAGCTCTAGTTTGTTTTTTTTTATATAGAAAAAAGGCGGCAGACGAGCACACAGTTCACCTGATGATAAGTGGATACCCTCGTCTATAGACCTCCGCGATATATGCCATCATCAGTCCAGAATGACAAAAGTTGGCACGCCACTGGATGGCACCGCCGAATGCAGCATGCGCTCTCCCCCCTAAAGAGAAATGGAAGGAGTGTCTCATTTTGTCTTATATTTTTACTTAATATTATAATTTAAAACATTCATATGGTTCTACTTTAATACGTTTTAATTAAAATTAATCTTACAATAAAGGTTAAGATATAATCTGGATCTAGCACTTTTGTGCTTGAATTTACACATGCGCAAACTATTCTCAATACTATTTCCGAGAATTCCGAGTTCTCAAGATCCATGGTGGGACATCCTAAAGCGTCACCTTTGACAAATTGCATTATTGTCATTTTTTTCTGTTGATCCAAGTAATTTTTTGGTGTTTAGAATTCCAAAAAGCAGGAAATATTTTTATTAGTCACAGCTAAAGAAACTGATTATCCAACATTATGAAACAATATTCTTATGAAAATTAAATTTCATGAGAATCAGACAAGCGTAAAATGTTATTTCTTTCCGATTCTTTGTTTCCGTAGTCAGTGATATGGCACTTTTATCTTTCCACTGACTAGTTACATTATTTTGCAAAAATAAGATAAAAATTTAACACAGATAATTTATTAGGTATTTAACTTAGACATCTATAATAATATTTACAATCACTTCTACTATATTTCATAAAATTTTGTTATAATGTTTGCAATTTAATTATATAAAAGGTAATAAAAAATATTTCCTTGTAATTATTTCTATTTTAATCATCATAATCAAAGATCTTCATTATTTTCATCTATTGATTCTATATCATTTACTTTTTTATCTAATCTAACTTTTTCTCCTTCAACAATGTCATATTCATCCCGTTTTTGTAATCCCGACATTCTGTAAACTTTTGCATTCTTTATACCTAACGTGTTAGCCCACGCGTGACCTGAAATAACAAGAAAATTCTTTTATTTTACCTGTTGTATCACCTGATGGTTTTGAGCCACCTAATTTGTGCAAAATTCAAACAACTGGAAACTAATATTAAAATGTACACAGAAAAGAGTTGATGAAAATCAAATGCTTCTAATGGTTATACATAAAGTAGACAAATATGAAGATATTTGTCATACGGGTTATACAGGACATGCATACCTGGAGATACGGTTTTTTCCTCGTCCGATTTCAGGCCATAATAATGAGCCCAATCAGCTTTGCCGGTATACGAGTTGTAAAGAACGAGGCCGAATGCATTCCACGCAAAAAATCCATATGCAAAGCTGAGGCGACGTTTCCATATAATAGCTTGTTCTTCGGGAATACGTTTCGTTCGTCGACGAACAAACGTATGCCACCATTTATGTATCATTTTCTGTTTCTAGGACTTCTATAAAGCCTCGTCCTAAAAAATAAATACGAAGAATATACAGTGAGGTTATATAACTGCATTAATATATATGGTTATCTAGCTCTCCTTTACCAGAAGTGTTATTAATAAATGTGTGAAATATTTCATAATATTTTTTTGCGCTTATGGACACGAACAAAAAAAATGTAAAACAAAACAAAATGAAAATGAAAATATTCTTAATTTATTTGGACATTGGCATAGTTATTGATACACATCAAATAATAAAACAGAATTGTTTTTATCACCTTATTGTAATTAATATTAATTATCACAAACACCACGCACGAAACACACTTTGAAAGTAAATAAACCACTAAACGCCCAATAAACATTTTTTACAATAAAATCAAACAAAAACTCCACTTCTCGAGTTTCTGTTTCTTCGCTTTACTGAGAGACTTTGACAGGATAAGTTTTACTTTAAAATTGTAATTAAAGAAAACTTGACACTGGCAGAATGTGCCAAATAAAGAAAAAAATACTTTAGAAAGAATTTGGTTGGTTTTCGAAAAGGAGGAAGTTCCAACTGCAAAATTCACAAGAATATGTAAAGAATGTTCAAGATTGAGCGCTGGATTTAATTTAGAAAAAAAGAGTTTCTCCGGCTGTGTGACGTGGCACCGTCCTGTTGGAACTATAGTTGATCGAGGTCCATATCTTTCAACTGATGCCAAAAAAACTCCTGTTCCATGTTCCGATATCTTTCTATGGCTAGGTACCTAAATACCGATACCTAAAAAAATGCCTCTATGAATTTTGTGATGCCGCTGAACCTAAAGGCGCACCAAACTGTAACTCTGAGGATGCACCCGTTTAACATACATATATCTCATGAAGATTCTCCAAGCCCCCGACAATTTTGCTTGTTGACGTATCCGTCAAGGTAGAAATGGGCCTCGTCAATAAAGATGATTTTTCGCCAAAATGATGGTCCACTTCATATTGCGTTGCTATAAGTTGACTAATTGCATCTGTCATTTATGATATCTATAACAAACCAGAGTTGCCAACCGCTAAACAAAAAAATGGCGCGAAATTTAAATCCGGCGCTCAATATGGGACAACCTATATTTATCATTTTAACGTATTACCGTTTTGTTTTCATTATCGAACAAAGAAAAATCCTTTTCTAGTGTAAATGCGAAGGGTTTTGAATCTTTCTAAATGTTGGGGGTCATTTCAGTTATCGACAAAACTATTTGCTCAATTCCAGTTTAGACAACATTCCTGGCACACATTCACAAGTAATTCGCTTAGATAGATCATAATATAATCCTTATCATTGAATTTCTGCAGCAATAAACTTTATGTTCTGCGTTAAAATGGTGGTTAAATATTTAAAAAAATATATACCTACCCTAAGGGTAGGGTCTTCTATTTAATTCCAGAATCGTAAGTGATATATGAGAAGTCCTGTCAAGCACAGGAAGTCTGGCAATGTATGATAGATGGGGTAGACGAGTCCTTGAATGGAGGACACGTATTGGGAAGCGCATTGTGGGACGCCTTCCAGCCAGGTGCAGAACTTTAAGAAGTTCGCCGGTGGTGGCTGGACAAAAAGAGCGGTGAACCGTGTGTAGTGGCGGGAGCTGCCACCACTACTTTGGGGAGGGCTGCTGAAAGAACTTTTATTTAAAACAAAGTAGGTAGGCATACTAAATTAAAGCTCTCAGGTGATTTCGAAAGCGAATGACTTCGCCTTCTCGCTTAAACGTGTTTGCCGTATACATGTGTCTACAGTGTGACAGCACGTTTGTATAGAGTTCACAAAAGATCTGGAGAGAAAGAGAGACTGAAGAGGATAAATGCACCGGAAGTCGAACCTTTATCATTAAACACAAAGTTAATGTTATGAACCATGTCCTCGGCAACAGCTTATAGATATAAAATAGTAACTGTACTTATGCATAATGGTACGCGTAAACCGCGGGATCGCTCGGTTACATTCCGCACATTTACGATAGGTAGGTAACACTTGCCGATTGGTAGAAGAGTTCTCGAATGGAGGACACGTACCGGTAAGCGCAGTGTGGGACGTCCGACCAGGTGGATGGATGCCTTGAAGAAGTTCTCGTCGCTAGTGGTTGGACGAGAAGAGCAGAGGATCGTGGTTGGACGAGAAAAGCAGAGGATCGTGGTCGAGCCTTAAAAGAGGCCTATATCCAGCAGTGGAGACATAGGCTGATGGTATGGTATGGTATGGTATGGTCAGCGCCGGCTCTAGCTCATGTAGCGCCCGGGTGCAGGGCGCCCTCTAGTAGGCGTTTTGAACTCTTTGGAGGTGTCGCGAGCGGCGCTCGGCGCCCCCTAAGACCCTGCGCCCGTGTGCACCGCACCCCCTGCACCATAGGTAAAGCCGGCACTGAATTCAGCGCTAGACAGGCGCCCCCGGGCGCGGGGCGCCCGGGGTGCACCGCACCCCTTGCACCCCCTGGTAAAGCCGGCCCTGGGTATGGTAGGTAACACACCTACTTCATCGTAGCTTCTGACAAGGAAACCATTGCCTTCTATTTTTGTTTCCTCACTTTGCTATGTCTATGGGTTTCCTCTTTTTTTGACATCTTAGTATAGTCTTACTAAAAACTAAATAGGTATAGGTAGTTAATCTATTTACTTTGCAAACAGACTGTTCATTTCTTTAATTTGACGAAGAATAGTCGCAGTAGACCATTTACAATACTTACATATTAAAGGTTGTCTGTTGTTTTTTTGGGACGGATTGACACATGCTTTGTGTCAACTGCTTATTCTTCTATAATGATTTTAACAATATTTTTGAAGAATCAATATTGGAAGAGATTTAAAATCGACGTAAAAACAGTTATTAGATGTTTTGTACAAAATTTTCATGATACTACTGCGATACCTGTACAAAGTCTTTACGTAACTCCCTATAAATTGTACGTTTGAATATGTCTTACTGATTATATATGTAGCTTTCTTTGTATTTTAGATAATATTTTTTGTTTGATATATTAATAATTATGTAGCTTTGAAAGAAAATATATTTTATAACGTATCAACATTCGAAGATTGAAAAAGCATGTCGTGACTTCAGAAAACGTCATGTAACCATTAGTTCAAGGAGACCTTAAGGTTATGGTACTGAAAGAAAATTGCATAGGGTATATTGTTCGTGACACGATGATATAACCAAGATCGAAGGTCATAATATGACTAGCGCCAGTCCCAGCGTTAACAACGTCAGTTAAGTTATGGTGTACCAGGGTACGGCTGGTACGCGTGAAACACTTACATACTTGGGTACTCAATAAAATCGTAATCTAATAAGCCATGGCATGGGCAATATTTTTCGGATATTGTTAATTCCTAGCACATAATTAGCTTCATGAGCTTTGTAGCTGCCTATCTTTATCTATCTCGTAACATTTGTAATCTCAAATCTGTTAGGTACTGGCTTCATACTGTTTCTGGAGCTTACAAAGATGAGACCTGAATCAGTATTTTTTTCTAGAGTATAACAAAATTTTAAACTTACTGGTTGTTATGGTTATGTATCTTTTATAAGCTTTAATACGTTAATCGAATACTCAATCTGTGTACGTTGCTCGTCTATACAGTGTCATGCTATATTTATACGTAGTAGGTGAAGGCTTCGTGAAGGTTGCGGCGGCATTACTGTTTACATCAGTATCATGGTAGCATATCGGTGTTTCGACTTGCGAAAAAGTCTGTGATTTAAATAGTCTCTCTCACTCATGGGAAAATCACATAAAAAGTATGTTCCCAAGAAAGTAAGTGCATTAGAAGTGTATCCTAACAACGTTCTTATAACATCAATCAACGCTTTCAGAGTCAAATCGGATCGCATAAACGCATTGAGAAAGCAATATGACGCTTTTATCGAAGAGGATAAGAAGCGCAAGGAACGCAACGAGTACATCCTCGGGCGACTTGACAAAATGCGTTTATGTACCACGGTGATGCCATTATGTAACAGAGTAAGTGTTATATTCTTTTCGTTATGATCCGTGATGATGCTGTATTGCTCAATGAAGTAGTAGTCGTGACTGGTGGGCTAAGTTGTTACTTCACATATTTTATTTCACAAGTAGAATAACGAGGGACTTTTTGTAATGAATAAAGGGCAAATGAAATGATTGAAAAAGTCGTGGGTATTAGACAAATAACGATTATAGTTATTTTTCCTTTCCTATTGTTTTCAGATAAATCCTATGTTAGACAGTCGTCAAGCTACACCTTATTCTATTGCCGGAATTATGCCTGAAAACGTTTCGGGAACGGATAACCAACCATCGCGTCCCACCGAAGAGCTTCTTGCATTCAACATTTCAACTAAACACTTCAATGAGACTTTATTACTGAAGGAAATCAGGAAGAAATACATACTTATTCCTAAGCTCGAACAAACAAAAGAAAATAATTATCCTCAAGCAACAATGCCTACTCAGGAAGATAATATTGACTGGAAAAGTAAATACAATATTTTAGAAAAACTAAAGAGAGATGAGAAGGAAGAATCAATAGATACCTATAACAATGAAGTATTTGTTAAATCTGATACAATAGTAAAAGAAAATGATGCAATTAGAAGACAAGACCAACCATTTTTTGATTGCAAAAATCAAGTACCTGAGAAAGATTTATTCGAAAATAAAGTCGAATATAAATCCGAGCACAATACTATACCTAGTACCAATGAAATATATACGATAAAACCCGTAGATGCTGGTCAGGTAAATAAAAATAACATTAAAAATACTAATTCAGAACCTGTCATTACGCCTGAAAATAGCATCGGTTATAAAATGCAGAATGAAAGTAATAATGCTGTACCAAACATGAGCACAAATAACAACATCGAAAGCCTGAACATGGAATATGAATCTGAAATTGAAAAAAGCGACAATACTTACATCCAAAATGCTCCGGGAGAAAATTTCCATAATAACGCTGAAATAACAAATAATGGAAGTAATCAATATCAAGGACAAGATGAACCCGTTACATGTGAACAATATATGCCTATAGTAGAAGAAAAGGAGAAAGTAAATGGTGAACAAATACAATATCCCCATTATGAGAATACAAAACCTCTACAAGTATTGAATTCAAAAGGGTTTGTAAAAGAAATCAACGATGAAGTAGCAGAAGACAAAGAAACATTCGGAGATGATTCCAAACAAATCGACAATATTCAATATAATACTATAAACAGCCAGGAATTAGGAACCAAGGATGAAATGAAAATACAAGATGAAATAAGTATCAATACAGAAGGACAAATGACAGATAAAGAGAATGTAGAACCGACAATTCAATATGATGAACCGATAGTTGACGAGGTTACCGAGAATCCGGTGGATGTCGCAGGAATTGAAGCATTCGACGCCGAACAGAGGGAAATGTTTTATTCAGAGCAAACTGACGAGAATTATGACGCGTATAATCAAGGAGGCGTTTATAACACAGAACATACCACGCAAAATGAGAATTATGTGCAAGATGATCAATATCCTTATTACGAAGGTACGCAACAAGAGGCTTATCCAGTTGAAATAAATGAACATGAGGAGACCACCCAGCGTTATGACCAAAATTATGAACAACAGTATGACACATCTTATGAAACACAAGCACAAGAGGATCCTCAGCAAACGGTACAATTTGATTCTGAAATGTATGATCAAAATCAAGAAGGATTTGATGAACATCAACAACCATATGATGAAAATCAACAGGTATATGATGAAAATCAAGCATATAACCAATATCAGTATGAGCAGCAAACTAATGAACCTGTTCAGCAAGTTGAGCAACAATTGGATTATGAACAAGGTTATGCTGAAGAAAAAAACAAAGCAGTTGACGAAAGTTCTGTTATTCCCACAGACCAGGAACAGTTAGATACTTATCCTGTGTCAGAAACTGCTCAAAATCATTCTTAGGAAAATATTAATACTATAAATTTATATAACAGAGTATTTGTTACTGCAAACTAACAAGCATATTTTTCTGTATATGATTACATACATAATGTTCACTGGCTTAAATAAAATTTATTTTTCTAAGTACATATTAACACTATATTTTAACACATATCTATGAGTACATAAATATCAAAGTAACTACAAATATTGTTAATGTCCCATTCAAATGCTGTTAAGATGGCAATTTTCTGTTCGATTTTGGTATTATTTTAAGTGTGTGTGACATCATTTCGCGCCATTTATCCAGTTGTATGAGATGGTGTAACTGACGTGTTACTTAATTTTGAAAGGGTCTTTACAAAATTTTAACCAAATAACTCGACAATATAGTGCATAGATAAAATCACATCATCCATTTAGGTTTTATTCTCGTAAGGGCATTTTCTCCAAAACTGCAGCCTGTTCTGGAATAAGTGCTTCACAAGGTTTTTTCCAATGGAATTCCTCATATGGTAGTCTGTCCAGACCAGTTGCCCAATGGTGAATTCTACATCTTACATTTACTTTCTCTGTCTTATTAATCTGTAAAAATATTTTATTAATTTGCATAATTTATTAATTTTTGTTATGCATAATAAAGTATAATGTTGTTGTTCATTTGTATTATTATTAATTAAAGTAATATCAGAGATATTTTATGCATAAGGCAAAAAATCAATAAGATTATAATATTTTATATTATTATTTATTGCATTAGGACTTATTAGCAGTGGTCGGGGGTTAGGTAGTGTGAGTTTGGGATTTATTGTAAGAAAAATGAATTTGGACATTCCCCTTTTCCGGGAATCGTATTCTCCGGTGTCATTTTAACATTCCCGCACCAAATCAAAGACTTTAAAAACTAAGATTAGTCCCCGTTAGTTTCGAAAAGTTTTACGTTTACCAGTTAAATTTCTTGTCATGGAAGAGTTAACAAAAGTATTACAAGGTCTTTGAATTTTCTGAAAGAAATAGTACGTTACACGTCACATGTTTGGCTCATTCCTTGGACCTTGTAGCTGAACAAATTTATTTACAGTACACAGATGAGGATATCTTAGTATCTAACCTTAGAATAATATTTCTGAAAGCGCCAAACAGAATAAATATTTTTAAAGCTATCCTATTTATCACTGCCTCCAGAACCAGTAATTACTAGATGGGGGCTTGGCTGGAGGAAGGGTTCTATTATGCGAAACATTTTGATAAATAAGATCTGGACTTTCTTTGTTCGATAGTCAAGAAGCCTTGTCAATAAGAAAAGCTAAAGATATTATAAATTGTGAAAACATAAAGGACAACTTGATGTACATTTATGAAAATTCCGTAATACTGTAAATTGCACTAACTGCAATGCAGAAAAGAAATTTATCCTCAACTGAAATATTAGATGAGGTGAAGGTAGTTTTGAGTTGGATGTAGTGTAACAGTGCACAAATTAGAAAATCTTATTAACAGAAATGCCGACTTGGATACCATTAGACAATATCTGAAAATATAAGGCAGGGTACAGCTAGTGCTGTACAGGATTGTTACAAGTTAGCTCCAGCCTCAGCTGACGTCGAAAGATGGTTTCTTTTATATAAATGGATATTAGACATAAAACGAAATTTATTGCAGCCAGAAAATATTGAAGAGGGTGCTCAAAACTATACAGAAAATATTGCTATACTTTTATTATATTTATGTTTTCACATTTGTTAGGGTAGCACAGATTGAAAATCTATTTTTGTTATGTGCCCAGTTTATTTCGCATTCGAGTTTACTGAACAAATATTTTTTAAAACCTATTTAAGTTTTCTTGATTCCTTATTATGAACTACAAGCCTCGTCATAATGTAAATGTATGTAAATATTTTCGATAATCCGATACATACACACAATAGTGTAGACACAGTTGCAAATAGGTACAACATCATTAACAACCAGACTCAGAATTCCCGGGTATATCTATATTAATATATACATTTCGTCTCAAGTACCAAAATCACACTACCTACTCCTGACCACTCCAGTTATTATTATTTTTTAGATTTCATAGATTTTGTAACAAGAAATAAATTTTATTTGGTATTGTATTACTAGGTATTACTGCTATACTTACAGTGACTGTGATGTAGAATTCTTTCTTTTGTAATGATAGGTCAGGTCCTTTTATGTTTATAGGAGGCATCTGTATGGCATGTGCAGGTACAACAAATCCACATTTGCGGAATGAGGCCTTGATATGCCAGGGCTCCAGTACCCATAGTTCTGTTTTGCTCATTGAGATATTCAACAGTAATTTTGATAGGCAGTTTATTGTCTGCAGAAAGTGTTTTATTTGCAGTAAAAAGATTCAAATGATACAATTTCAAAAGAGTCAACAGATTATACTTTTTTCAGAATGCTCAAGTTTGATGTTTTAATGCAGATATGATTTTTGCTAATTTAAATTTTATTAACTTACTCTCTGTACATAAGGTGAACTGTGCAATTCCTCAACCTGTGGTTTGCTTTCTTCTACTTTGTGTTTCAGCATATTTTCCGGGCTGGCATAAACTGCTAGGCCAGGCATAAGGAACTCCTTATAAGCTTTGATGGGTCGCAATGTGAGCATATCTCCAATGTTACCAACACCTATAAAATAAATTCTAATTTAAAGATTATTTACAGTTCAGTCTATCGTAAATTGCAAGTTATGTAAAGGATTTGAACTCTTGACTTATGTAAATACCATATCACCGCATTATTGAAAATACAGTTATTAAGTCAATCACTACCAATTTCTTAAAATGTATTTTATTAATATCGGGATAGCTTATCTATTATTTATTAGTGTATTATCATAGTTTTTAAACTCTAATTGTAATAACTTTGTAGTAGGTAAGAAGTATTTATATATAGCAATGTGTATTGTGTACAAAATAATAACTCACCATTTACATACTGCTTTAAGATAACCTTCACGTCAGGTTGTTTAATAATATTCGTGTCTTCCACTAAATCATATAGGAAATGCCTGGATCTCATTTTAGGTACTTTGCCACCTTTCTTGTGGAGTGGTGGAGGGAATCTTCTTTTTAAAATAAAAGTATTCTGTAAGAATAGTTAAATATCGTAATAATAATAAATTTAAACACTTGACAAATCATTTATGTACTTAAATGAAATTACCCTCGTTTGTTGGCCAAAAAGATTTAGTCCAGTAGCAACAGTTTTAATTAATGAACGTATTCCAATCATCTTTAATTGGTAGTTTACTACAAATTAAAAAAATTAAGCACTATAGATATTATATAGGTAAATTTTAGGTTATTTTGGTTATACATATTTGACAATTGACATTTAATATTTGACACTTTTTATTTTAAAAGTTCTAATTGTACAATGGCGATTATGACCAAACAGGCCAAGATAGCCTTTCTTGATATTCTCTTATGCCAACTGACACAAGAATTTCTCTTTTTATGCTTATTAGGCTAAACTGATAGTTCGAGCGGAATATGTTATTTTTTTATACATTCCCAAAGCAACGCCTTAGGCCGAGGTTTGTTCCTTCCGCCAATCTACAGGCACGCGGCAGGGGCTCGTTAGACTCGTTGCAGCACACACCTTTAGTTCCTGGTTGAGCGCCCTTTACGTTCACTTTAAACCAAATATGTCCAGTCACTCTTGAAAGATCATTAGGCCCACAAGAATTTAGCTATTCCAACTAAAAAAATACCTCTAGGTATAATCTGTTAATATAATACTTAAATATTTTAATTATAAATTAAATTAAAGTAGTGCCTATGTACAAGAATATGATTTACTGCTAAAAATGAAACAAAGTATACGACGTTTTCACTATAAATTATAGTGGTTTAGGTTAAAAATTCATTCATTTTTAACGGTCAAATTTCTTTGTAGTTGTTATTTATTGATGATTTAAAAAAGTGGAACCATCCGGGTTTTTGTCTATGGCATGGATTTTCTAATGTTTGATTGATCAACCCACTGATGGTTTTTCGTGTGCATTTATAGTGTTTAATCAATAAAACTACATTATTTCACATTGATAAAGTTTGATTTACTTATATCCAGTATTTCAAGCAACAATGGATGACGAAGCGACTTCTGATGTTCCTGTAAGTAAAATATTGTCACCAAGGTTACTTGTTTTCTTCACCTGATAACTTCTGTCTTACAAACTTTTGTATCATAATTTATATTACAGAGGACATTACCGCAAGGCCCCATGGATACAGATGAAGGGCCCTTGATAAATGAAAACTCGAATGGGTTATCGCATTTGTTGACGGAAGGTGAATTCAATAGTGTGGATGCTGTCGGTGTGGACGAATCATCTACATCGAACCAAGGCTTTTTGAACGCCGCGGAGTTATCAACGGGCAGTGTTGGAGATTATTTAGAAAACAATACGGGGGAGTTCAACTCTTTCGATGTCGGTGACAACGCTGTTACCTTCGCCAGTGATTCTCTGAATAATGTGCTCTCTGATGGCGACTCGCGGCTCAGTGAAACGTTCAAAGCAACTATTTCCGATACTCATGCAGATGGTATAGAGGGTCAAAGAACGAAGGACTCCCACAATAACATTGTCAATGAAATGTCAAATTATGTTGTGCAAGGTAAAATGGATGAAGACAGTAATACTGTACTTGAGAGTGAAAATGGAAGTAACACTGTAGCTGAATCTTTGGATAATGCAGGTGCTATACATACATCTGACACTTTAGCTGAAATTGAAAGAACGAAGGACTCTGGTAATGACATTGTCAATAAAATCTCAAATGAGCCTGTGCCAGTTAAACTGGATGAAGACAGTAATACAGTAGCACACTTGAAATCAACAGAACCTGATAATCTGTTGGAATCAGTAATTGTACTTGAGAGTGAAAATGAAAGTAATACTGTAGCTGAAACTTTGGATAATTCACATGCTATATATGAATCTGATGCTTTACCTCTAGCAATAAACAACACTGACTCTGCAAATAACGCCAATGCTGTATTGGAAGTTAAAGCTCTTAAAATTAATAACATCCCTACCAATGAGGAGTTGAAGGAAGTAGAGAACAAAAAGAGTGCAAAAGTATGTGAAACTTTTTATTTACATCTATTTCTTTTAATACAGTAGAACCTCTATAAGTCGAACTTCAAGGGATGCCAAAAAATTCGAGTTATAGAGTTTTCGACTTATGGAGGATTTCGACTAAGGCGAATTTTGATTCCGTAAAGTATTCAATGCTGTTCTTGCCTCTTTGATGGAAACCCATAGAGCGCATGTTCTATTATTCGAGTCTTCTATGTCATCTAAATCATTAGTCTTGATTTTCTGAGCTACTGAATCGATAATTTCATCATCAGATAATGTTCCAGCAGTCATATCTCCATCATCGCATGTAATGAAGTTCTCAAAGGATATTCCTGATTCAGACACCACTGTATTCCATTCTGCAGGAGGTGAAATAGAAATATCTTGACTTCAGCTTCTTCTGTTGACCACGATGGAAAACCACAGTGTACATAACAGTTTTTTTATCGTAGTCGCAGTTACATTTCGCCGATATTGGATTTTAATTGCTTTCATTTGTGGAATATCATTATGGGCTGTACAGTTATCAACAAATAACAGGATTTTTCTTTTTTCTTTAGCCATTTTCTTATCAATATTTATGAGCCAGTTTTTGAAAATTGCAGAAGTCATCCATGCTTTTGTATTTGCTTCATATTTCAAAGGTAGCAATTTACATCTTGAAAAACAATGAGTTTTTTTAGCTTTACCAATGACTAATGGTGGCATTTTTTCTGTGTCGAACATGTTTGCTGCTAGCAAAATAGTCAAACGTTCCTTGCTGTGCTTCCCACCATGGCATTTATCATTTTTAAAAGTTACAGTTTTATCAGGAAGACATTTAAAAAACAGTCCCGTTTCGTCAGCATTGAAGATATTGTCAGGTTCGTAACCATGTAACAAGCCTTGCAATTCACTTTTCCATTTGTTACAGGTTTCAATGTTGACACTTGCACTTTCCCCACAAACTTTCTTAAAAACAAGTTCATGTCTTCTTTTGAACTTTTCTAGCCATCCATTACTGCCCCTGAAATTAGCCACTCCCAATGATTTAGAGTACATTTCGGCTTTTTCTTGTAACAGTGGTCCACTAACACTGATATTTTGGCTCCGACACTGCTCAAATCATTTAAGTAAGCACTCCTCCAAGCCGGGAAATTCTAATTCGTCGTCTTTTACAGGACAAATTTTGACCGTTTTGAATTTTTTTCATGATGTCTGATTCATTTTTTATTATTGTTGACAGAGTACTCATTGGTAGGCCAAATTGTTCAGCAACATCTTTCTTCTTTTGACAGCTCTTCACAGCTTCGAGCACTTCTAACTTTTCAGCGAGACTCAAAGTTTTCAGTTTACGTTACACAGCACTCATGTTTTAACAATTTTATTCGTAAATTGTTGGAAAAGTTGATGTGTATTGTATTATTTCGACTAATAGAGGGTTGAGATTTCGAGTAATGGAGGTTTTGGGACATGAAGGGAAGGGAACAAAACTTTTTTTTCCAGTTTTGGAGGATTTCGACTTATCGAGGTTCTACTGATACCATAAATCTAATCAATTGTTATTTCTTTCTTTTTATTATTTAAAGAAAAAGATGTTAAAGGATTTCAGACAAACATTTTCTTTTCTAAAACATTAACATAATAATTTTTTTTTCACATAAGATAAAAAAAACTTTAATGGCTTGTTTATAAATGAAAACCATATTAAGCCAGTCATATATATTGAGTGATCAACAAATATTATAGATTTAGTTTTATATGAACATAGGTTGGTGGTGCAGAAGAAACAGAAGTGGTATCAGAAGATGAATTGCCTGTAGTTCAGAAACCAAGTGTAAAAGATGCAGAGAATGTTTCTGATGATGAACTTCCTGGACCCAAACCTGCAGAGCTCCCAGCTGATACAGAGGTATGTAAACCTATTAGAGTTTTCTTTAAAATATGTCTTATACAGGATACCTCATAGGTGTTCTCTCACATGTGCATTTACTTGCACATACATTCATATGCCCTCTCACAACATTACACAACATAATGGCACATTTATACCAAGAACTTGCACTCACATTATAATATGCACTGATAATTTCATGTTCATTAAATATTGAGATATTTTTGTTTTGTACATGAAATTATTAAGGTTTCAAAAACTTTTGTATTACAATTATTGCGAAGAAGAATGTTGTCTCTAAAATAAATGTGTCACTAAGGTATTCATATAGTTTGATGTTCAGAAGTTCTATTTATTTAGTCAACTTTTATCTTGATGCAATTGTACTATTGTATATCTAATTATTTCCTATGCACGTTTTGTTTCATACTTCCTGAAATTAAAATTACTGCTTGTATAATCTACCTATATGTTCCATAAATCTGTTAAAATATTTATGCATTGTTTTCAAAATGCTTGAATTGCATAGTTCTTTTTTATTATCAGCATGATCGAGTGAAAAAGGAAACAAACATTCACACAAGCACACTAACCAAATAAATACAACCCTTAAAGGTTTAATCATTACAGCTCTAGTCCATTACCTTACATTGTGATCAGTCTCACAATGTTAAGTCTCAGTCGGAAATACAAAGATTATTATTTGTAATTATAGTGCTGTACTTGCAAATTTTATAATCGTAGGTTGTCTCAGAAGATGAGTTGCCTTCATCCAAGAAAGATTCAAAAGAATCCCGCAAGCGAAAAACTGATGATGAGAGAAGCGGCTATGATCCAGGTTCTCCCACATCAGAGACCGAATCATCCAGCAAGAAACAAGCTATTGTAAAGGTAAATTAGTTTAAAAAGACATTATCATTTAAATCTACTTAAACAATGCATGTTTATTGCATAGGTGATTTTAAAAGTAAAATAATAATTAAATGAGCAGCACAAAAATACTGAATGGGCAGTAAATGAATGGAGGAAATTTAAAGTTTCTAGGTTTCTTAGAAGCGGCACTCCATCGACATTTTTAGTAATTTAAAATTATTTACTTCAGACAATAAAAAATAGGGTGTTATGTTGATCCTGATTTGCAGCTCATTTTTATAATTTTTTTCTTGCTTGCCTAAATACAAATCTTAAAGGTTCTAGCTGTAGTTCTTACATCCTTAAAGTTGATGTCATTGACAATTCGTGTATGAGCAAAAGAAAAGTTTTAAATGAATGGACTGTAAGTAAAAAATTATATGTATGTATATAGAATGGCGAAAGTAAACCGGTGCCTGCAGAGAAGCGAGCATCAATAGATGAGAAGCCAAAGAAGAAGACACTTCCAGAGTTGGACAAGTACTGGAAGGTGGTCAATGATGACCCTACAGACTTCACGGGGTGGACTTACTTGCTGCAATATGTTGATCAAGAGGTAACTGCACAGTTTTCATTGCTTTGTACAAAAGTAATCCCAACTTTATTATGAAATAAAATTATTTATATTTGACCCTAGATTTTTGAAAAATGTTTTACATTATTGCTATAGGAGAAATTATTCTTTGAAATTTTTAATGATGTGAGGATTAAATTGAAATCATAAGGCCACGTTGCATAATATTTTGGGCCCTAAATACATTGCAAGAGCAAGTGTGGGGAATTTGAAGGATAATTTAAGCACATTACTGTATGAACAAAAATATACTGATTTGGAAAACATGCACACAGGCTGTTGCTCACTCCTGCCTTAAAGTGTTGGGGCCTTAGCTGCGACTTCCCTTTAATAGTAAAGAAACGCGTGTAGGTACTCAGAATAAAAGGAACTTTTGTTATACTTTCTATGACCGTGACGTAACGCCTGATGCGACTAGTGTTTTATTTTCAGTGACAAACATTAAAATTTAAATGATATTTCGTGTCAGTTATCTATCAATATTTCATGATATATTTATCTATAAACGGTTCTTAACACGTACGCTTTATTATCATTTTTATTTTACACCAACCATGGTCACGAGCTGACTCTTAAGACTCGTTTAATAGATAAACATGTATGAAAATACGCGAAAATCTCAAATTTACATGATGAAAATCTTTTGCTAATCTTGTTGCTTTATGAAGCAATGAGAACTGAAACCAGATGTTGATTTGCAAGGGCCAACTGATAGCTACGACACATGTAGATAGAGTAATGAATGAGAAGCGTGGAGTGTAGCGTAATGTGTATGTGAACAGAGCGATGTGGAGGCGGCGCGCGAGGCGTACGACGCATTCCTCTCGCACTACCCGTACTGCTATGGCTACTGGCGCAAGTACGCCGACTACGAAAAACGCAAAGGAAGTAAAAAGAAGTGCCTCGAGGTGAGTACTGCCACAATTCATGTAGTGAATATTTTATTTAAGTCACTTTGGAGTATTGGTAAGCCTTTGTACACGTGAATGATAAGTTGATGACTTTCATTTGAATGTGTATTCTTAACACTTGGATATTCAATTGTATTAGTCATAACTGGTATTTTGCAATTATTTTTTTTCCCAACAGCGCATCGAGGTCCGCGATGTTCGTAAGGCAAAGTCGTCCGTTCGCACCGGAGAATTGTATTACCATCACATAGATCTCTCTAATGTTTCATTATTTGTGCTGTATGTTTGATATATTAGTGCATATATTTATGATGATTTGTACTCGCATGATGTATTGTAATAATTTATCTTGTATAATATTTAAGTACATGATGAATAGTGGATATATTTAAGACAATTGGAGTAATCCATGATGACATGGAGCGGAAGTGTTTAGCCGTAGCCAGGTTTGGCGTTAGGCCTGGAGGCGCCCGCCGGAGCAGCTGCAGCATCTGCGCGACGAAAGCGAACAGGTGTAATATGCCCGACAAACATTTTATATACAATAGATACAAGCGAGGTGTTGCGTCGCTCGCTCGCTTCACACGCCGCATTCGCAACCCAACCTCTCGCTTATTCTATACTAAATTACATGAGACAAATACAATGCTATTATATTATTCCCTTGCTTCATAGTGTTGTCGTGCGACCGCGGCGGCACCCGGCCGCTCAGTGCTCAGTGTGCTTGTGTTTCAGGTGTTGGAAAGAGGGCTCAAAGCGATACCATTATCAGTAGACCTATGGATACACTACCTAAATCACATAAAGGCAACTCGCACTGAGGATCACGCCTTCATCAGATCTCAATATGAGAGGGCCATTGGTAAGTCGCCTATTCATTTCCTTTCAAATCCGGACATTATTTGTTAGCTTGTTATAAAATTAAATGGATGCAATCAAAATTCTTTAAAGGCATGTTTGACTTGTTTTCAGTAGAGTGAAGTATCAAATCAAATAATTTATTTGCACGTCTAAAGGTATTTTACATAATGATGGTTGTTGAAAAAATTGCAGTACTTATTAGGCATGCAAATCAATAACTAATATTTATTTAATTTAATGTCGTTATACATTTATTCCATAAATATTCGAATACAATCATTAATATATTAAATAAAATAAAATCATTAATACATTTATAATGTCGCTGTACCACTATGTACACATAACCACGTTCAGACTACATTGAAACATACTCTAGTAAAACTTTGAAATTGAAATGCCTCTTGAAAATATTATTTGTTGTGGATGAATAGCACCACCCCACTTCTTCCCGCGGCCGTCGTTAAATGCGACTAGGGGATAAAAATGCGGCTATCACAAGCCCCGAGGGACTATACCACCCCTAAAAGGGTGGACTCGCCAACCGGCTTGGCCAGCGTGGCGTTTTGAAGCCGTACATGCCTCATGCACGAGGAGGTCCATGTCCAGCAGCGGATACAGAAGGCGCTTGTCAGTCAAATACATTTTGTTTTAGCGACATTCATATATTATTGAATTATTATGTGTACTTTTGATGTATTCTTTCTATAATTTTCTATTATTTCTACGCTCGTATGTGCAGAGGCGTGCGGTCTGGAGTTCCGTTCGGACCGTCTGTGGGAGTCTTACATCAAGTGGGAGGCCGAGAACGGCTCCGCTCTGAACGTCACCAATATTTACGATCGTTTGTTGGCCACGCCCACGCTCGGATACACTTCACATTTCGACAAGTATATATTGTTTTTTTTAATTGTTATTATCATTTTCCAGGTTAGACGAAGATTTGAATCTAAGGTTTTGTTGTAAGATGTTTTTTAAGTAGTGAAGCTTAATATCCTACAAGGCTTTTAAATAAACGTGAGCAAACGCGAGAACACGATTAGGAGTTACTAATTACCAAATTTCCATATTTTAGAGTAATATTATTTAGTTACTCTAAATAATATTATTTAGAGTTTAGACTATAGTAGAGAAATTATCAATCAAATGACAGGACAGCTCATGATTTCTCATATGTAATAATAATAACTTTTCACTATGATTCTCAAATAGAATTAAATTTCTAAATTGATTTTCATATATATACTACAAATTCATATATATAAATGATATACTACAGATGGATCGAAATTCGTTTCACATTCGGTAACGCCGAAATTCGTCAGCTTTTACTGAACTTCGGCATTCGGCCTAATGTCGGAACATGTTTTAACCGAATATTCGGCCGAACTCGACATTCGGCAGTCCACGTTCGGTCCATCACTAGCAATTACATTGCAATTTTATGGGTCAATAAACTCACCAATGTGAAAGAGAAAAATTGAAGGTCCTAGATCCTATAGCCTATAGGTTAAGAAACCCCTTGAAACCCCATTATAATTTACTCACGAAATTCATGGTTTTCTGATGAAGTGATGTACTTACGAGTATGACTTATGACACCACAGGACTGACATTTATATTTCACTACCCCACAGTTATTACACAGTCGCAGTCTACTTTCATTTCTTAGTCCCTTTTTCGCAATTACACGCATCGTAATTAATTGCTTTGAGACAGTATACGAGTAGGTCGCGTTCAATTACGAATATTTATATAGAGCAGTTGTAACATAAATTACAAAATAGTTATGGCACCACCTGATTTTAAAAGAGGGCAATTTATTCATTCACAAGCTCGGGGCAAGTTGACAGTCATTCACGATTAAATATATATATGTATATTCAAATATAGATATAGTCATCTTTCCAAAAGTTTTTTTATGTACTTGATGTCATTACGTAATAAAGGTGTCTCATCAAGAACTTGAAATTTGAATCGCGCACCATTTTAGATTGCCAATTGTTCTGTCAAAACAATTGTTAAAATTCTTAAACATATTGTTTAAAGTCTACAACGTATCCCGTCAATGTCGTTCCGTCGAAGTAAGTCAGGAGTCGTTCAGTAAAGTGATAGTAGGTTTACTGAGAAGCGACTCCTTGGAAGTGCACGAGGTCTATGCTTTTATTTGATTTTCACAAACATTACACACAAAAAAACACTTTGAAGATTAATAAACTCACTGTTAAACCTACACTGTACACATTTTTTATAATAATCAAACAAAAACAAACATCACTTCTCGAGTTTTCGCCAAAAAGTGTGTGTGTGTGTGCAGTTTCCAGGAGCACGTGATGTCTGAGCCGGTGGCGGGCGTGGTGTGTCGCGCGGAGCTGGTGCGGCTGCGCGGCGAGGTGCGCGACGCGGCCGGCGCGCAGCCGCAGCTCGATCTGCCGCCCGGCGAGGACGAGCCCGTCGACCACGTGGTCAGTACACACACACCACACAAGACTAATTTCCGTGCCATTTAGCATGGCAATAGCGGTCATTGCCTCGATTTTCACCCCGAACTAATGTAATGTACCGATGGTACAATGACTTCTTGTCACCATTAGCCATTTATTCATCACTAGCGGTGCCAGCGACTTCGGTCGCGTGAACTGTAGAACCCTTGGTAACCCTGCAACAGATCGGCATGAAATGTACCCTAAACGTTCTTTTGTTGACCCAAGTCATAAGCTATAACTATGCCAAGTCTCATTAAATGAATGGTGCGCCTTCATTTTATGCGCGAACATTTGCATTGTACTCAATCAATGGAGGCAGGTACTGTATGGTAATGATGGAAGGAGGAAAATCGTACTGATCCATACATATAATAAAAACGAAACAAAGTATTTTTTTAAAAAAGTTATTACATTGTAAAGTGCGAGTCATACATGCCCAAAACAAAAATTGGTTTAAATGAAACTTGGTTTAACATTTACCTTTTATTCGATCAATCATGTTCCCGTGGGAATCAAGCTAACATTATTCACATTTGTAATTTGTATGAGTACTATAATAATTGTGTTGCAGGCATCCGAGGAGGAGGCGCAGGCGATCAAGGAGCGCATCATCGCGGCGCGCCGGAAGGTTCACAAGACCGCCGGCGAGCAGGTCGCCGCCAGGTGGACCTTCGAAGAGGGGGTAAGGCCGCTTGTTAACGACAAGGTTTTTCGCCGTGGAGACCTACGGTCATCAGTGTTGTATGGGCCACTATGGGAGCTAAGTTAATACACGATGATGTCACGGCACGGCAGAACACCGTGGAAATTGACGGCAAGATTTGAAGCAGTTGTTATGTTGTATGATTGTTAACGATACCGGACGTTTTCACGGTTCTATGACCGCTCGACCTGTGCTAAATTCGAGTTTTGTGTTTTAATTATTTTTCTTTAGCTTAGCACTAAAAAAAAAATGAAATGTATAATGTTCTTTGTAGCTTTCAAAATTTACCCCTTGTAAATTTTATATTTAATAAAAAAAAGTGTTATAAAGACGCAATTTAGTTTAGCCTATATAAGATTCTATTCATGTTTTGCACGTCGTTAATTGGGATACATACTAGACTTTAGTCTTATAATTCTATACTTATTGTATAGAAGTATAGAAGAATGGAAGATGTATTGTATGGAATACATATAATGTACATATATGTATGGAAGATGTATTGTATGTATAATATTGCCCTGCCTAAATAAATAATTAAAAGTGACACAGGAAGTCCGCACTTAAATTACGCTAGCCGTACCGCCACCGGCGGAAAACCGTGTCGTGAACAAGCATATACGGTTTCTCTACGGCGCGAGGCGCGGCGAACTCGCCGAACGTCGGAAAACCGTGTTATCAGGGGGCCTTTGTAATGGGCTTATTACACTTGCCACGATTGCTCAGTTTGTAGGGGTTTCCAAGGACTATACAACCAGTCTCACGTCAACAATTTTATTTCGATTCAGTGTGGTATAAATAAACAGCACTGTAACAAATGAATAGCCCTTATGAAATTAATTTTGTAAAAGTAAACTGTGTATGTGAAAACGGGACTATAAAGGTTCGCCCATATCACTGCGGGCCGCACCCCATAGCATTACAATAATCCTCCTGAATCACTCATACATTTTATATAAACTATCGCATACTTGAGGCGGCGCAGCGCTCCGGCGGAACGCTCGCCAGCCGTATTAATGCGCTGCGACGCGCTCCATATTAATGTTCCTCGAACGGGTGCAGTTAATGGACGTAATTCAAGAGTTATTCGCTGTGCCCAACTGACTTTATACCTATTCGTAACAAAACAAAGCCGCAAGACAACCGATGCTAACAACGAGAGAATAGCGTCTAAGTCCACTGGCGTGCATTTAACCCATTTAAAAAAACATTTCTCTGTTTGAATTTTTGATATGATGTTCCATTGTTTGATATGGAAACAATCCACGTGGTGGTAAGTGAACGCTGTCGCCTATGGACATCCGATACATGCCAACATTAGTCTAGTCTAGAATGATAAACATTGGCAAATCCCCAGATATTAATTTTTGTTCTCCCCACTGCGGAATATAGACTTCCTCTCTTTCATGCTGTTTGTCTTTGTCTTCTGCGCCTCTGATTATGTCATCGATTCACCACGCCGCTGGACGGCCTACATTTCTTTTTATAGCTGCGGGCTACCATTCAGGATTTTGCTCCATATTCTATATAAATGATAAAATCCTTGAAACAGTTTTTTTGTTGACAGATTAAACGACCGTACTTCCATGTGAAGCCCCTAGAGCGATGCCAGCTGAAGAATTGGAAGGCTTACTTGGAGTGGGAGAAACAGCACGGCTCGTTCAAACGCGCCCTAGTGCTACACGAACGCTGTCTCATCGCATGCGCACTCTATGAGGAGTTTTGGATGAGGGTGAGTCTATCTTCACTTTGGATTGTGTTTAAAAAATTCTTAAGACTATTTATGAGTATTGTTTTACCTTGTAAGCGGATAGGAGTCACATGTCATGTTCTAGATAAGATGTAAATAGAAATGTAAGATAGAAGTCACTTACCCCATGAAACTGCCGTTTTCCATGAATTGAATATGTCAAGGAAGTGCGGGTGAAACGCACGACGATGACGAGCAGTGCGGTGGTAAGCACCAAATTAAACTGAGCGCTTCTAGACCACCTGTGAGAGTGGGATCGTCGACATTTCGGACCGCACGTCGCTGGACTGTATTTCAGTTTCAGCTGTATTTCGGTGCACCGGTCCAGAGATGTGAGCAGTACTCCATGTGGGGTCTAACTTGAGCTTTAGAAAGCGACAAGCATTGCCCCGGAGTGAAGTACTGTTTCGCCCTGTTCAGTACACCGAGCTTTTTACTGGCAAGTTTTATCTTGCTCTCCAGATGACTGCGAAGCGCGAATTAGGATTATATGAGATTATTATATTACACTGGTCTGCAACAAAATCCTCCTTCAAAAAATTATGTCATAAATATGAAGATTTTGATGCTCTGAATCTGTTCCCGTTGGCCGATTTTTTCTATCACGTCTAGATTTTTCGATATTAATTTTTTTCCAAAATATCATAAATTTAGGTTTTTTTTAATTCGTTTTATGCGTTAACATTGTGAACAATGTATATATATACATACGAAATAGGTTTTCGCTAGTCGTAAGAGAAAGAAGGAATGCCAATGCTTTGGAGTGAACCTCAGAATCATGAAAATGACTGTTACTTCTGCATGACATCAACACGAGGATTCTCGAAAAAAAATAAAAACAAGATTGTATATCCGAACATCGCATCTGCAAAGAGACCACTTCCTCGTGGTGAAGGCAGTTTGCCTCCAGTACCTCCAAAAAATAGTGAGAAGATGGAAAATAAAAATACTTCTGGTCTACAGCCTCAATCGAGTTTCATTTCTACCTGTACATCTTCACCATCATACACTTTATCTGGATCTTCAAGCCCATCAAAAGAACCTTATTTTCTGAAACAATCTGATTTAAATGATCTTGTATAATGACTTGGGGCTATCAAAATCTAAGGCTCAATTACTCGGATCAAGATTGAAACAGTGGAATTTGTTGGATAAAAGTACGAGAGTCTCATATTTTCGCACAAGACAAGAAAATTTTACGAGTTACTTTTCCAAAGAAAATGATTTAGTATATTGTAATGATGCTGCAGGGCTTCTTGAAGAACTGAGTTTTCCAGAAAATTCTGATGAATGGAGACTTTTTATTGATGCGTCGAAGATTAGTTTGAAAGCCGTTTTACTCCACAATGGTAATAAATACCCATCAGTGCCTCTTGCACATGCAACAAACATGAAAGAAAATTACGCAAATCTGGAGGTATTGCTTGAAAAAATAAAATATTCTCAATACCTATGGAATATTTGTGCTGATTTAAAAGTTGTCGCTATACTTACTGGATTGCAACGAGGATACACCAAGTTTTGCTGTTTTTTATGTGAGTGGGACAGTCGCGCGAGAGACAAACATTACAAAGTGAAAACTTGGCCACAAAGAAAAAGCTTGACTCCTGGACTTAAAAATGTATCTCAAGAACCTCTAGTGCCAAGTGACAAAATTTTTCTGCCACCACTTCATATAAAGTTGGGACTCATGAAAAACTTTGTGAAAGATATGAATAAGGATGGTGCAGGCTTTCAATATCTTAAAACAAAATTTCCTCGAATCAGTGACGCGAAATTGAAAGAAGGGATTTTTGTAGGTCCGCAAATACGAGAGCTTATGACGGATGAAGCTTTCAATTCGAAGTTGAACAAAGCTGAAAAAAAGCTTGGGTGGCTTTTGTAAAAGTGCGTCATAATTTTCTTAGTAATACAAAAGCTGACAACTACCGACAAATCATTCGAGAGCTTATTTCTGCTTATAAAGCTTTAGGATGCAATATGTCACTCAAAATTCATTTTTTGGACTCTCATGTAGATTTCTTTCCGGAAAATCTCGGTGCTGTATCAGATGAGTATGGAGAAAGGTTTCATCAGGATATTATGCATATTGAAAGACGCTACAATGGAAAATGGTCAGCAGCAATGCTTGCTGATTTCTGTTGGTCGATTCGCCGAGAAACTCTGATGGAAACGATGAAAAGAAAAAAAACTACAAAATAACTTGAATTATATTACCATAATGAGATAAATATACTGACTGATATTTCTATAACTTGTGACTGTGAAATTAGCATTTTTCACTGTAAAACTTAGACCGTAGTATCTTTTCACTTTTTTGTAATTGTTGTTACTTTAATAATATCGTTTTTTAATTAAATGGATATTATATTTAAAATCTATGTGCAGTATTTATTTGCATGTTAAATTCCGTGTTTAGAGCACCAAATATGATGTTATCATGCATGAAAACAATGAGGAGAAAAAAAATTTTTTTTTTTGCAGACCAGTGTTATTAGTGGTAATTAGTCACATCATTTTTTTTTGTAAGGAGGACATTTTCCTACAATATTGGAAACAAGTAAAATAATTCTGAATTTAAATGTTTAATTTGCTTTTTTAGCTCGTGAAATTCCTGGAAGAGCGTTCTGAGAGTGATCCAAGCCTGATTCAAATGGAACGTGAAGTTCTGGAACGCGCATGCACGGTGCATCACCTGGACAAGCCCGAGCTGCACCTTTACTGGGCGCACTTCGAGGAGGCGCACGCGAACACCGCCAAAGCCGCCGAGATCCTCGACCGGATAGAGAAGACTTGTCCTAACCTCGTGCAGATTCAGTACAGGTCAGTTGTATGGTATTTTAGCTCGTAAAATTCTTGAAAGAGGCCGCTGAGAGTGATCTAACTCTCATTCAAATGGAGCGCGAGTGCACGGCGCAACACATGGATAAGCTAGTATTGTTAAAACGAGCGCTGGCGCCCCATTTTAGTACTATTGAGCCTTAATCGTTTTTGGCTAGAGCTTTTAAGGGTTTAAGACCATCAAACATTAAACATTTGATACTATAACGCTTACTAAACCTTTAACGCTAAAATTTTAAAAGTTCATTAGCGCTTATCAATTCGCTCGTTAGCCTGAGCCGCACCTCCAAACACCGTCTGTTTCTTCCACTCCGTCAAAGCCGCAGAGATACTCCACCGGATAGAGAAGACTTGCTCTAACCTCGTTCAGATTCAGTACAAATCAAAACTATGATTCAAAATTAGATTTTTTTTCATTTTGTATATAAAAGGCGGACTCCCCTTGAGGGTGGAACCCGGGCCTGTTGCCCACCCTAGCCTCAGGGTTAGTCCGCCACTGTTAATATGGTATATTTTTGTTTGTAGGCGCGTAAATCTCGAACGTCGTCGGGGAGACTTCGAGAAATGCTCACAACTGTACGAAGGGTACATAAACTCCGCTAAGAACAAGGCGATCGCGTCCGCGCTTGCGATCAAGTACGCTCGGTTCCTGTTCCACGTGAAGCAAGAGGCGGCCGCCGCTAGGAAGGCACTCGACGAGGCCATCGGCAAGGACCCGCTGAATCATCGCCTCCACATGCAGAGGCTGGACTTGGCATTGCACACGCCGGGAATCAAATATGACGAGTTAGACGGTGAGTATACTGCATTATTAAGTTATTGTATCCTAGCAGTGCCTGCGACTGTGGAGTGATTCTTGTGGGAACTCTATAATGGATCTGAATAAAAAGTACCCTAAACGTTAACTTGGCACATAAGCTATCTTACGTCATTGTTCCCGTATTTCTGGTCCGTTATAGTACCAGAATCTGTATGCTCGCCTGTCCCGTCCTCACTTTCTGATCCACTCATTGTGTAATCTGTTTGTATCACTATCTGTTTGTATAACTCAAATTTTATGGATCTTTAATAATGTGTGTGTGTGTGCGTGCGTGTACGTGCACGAACTTTCCGCCATAAATCTTGTTTAAAACCTCTGAATGCCATTTTCACAGAGTAAAGGTATTAATTTTTTGTTTACTCTTGTTCAAAAAAGTACCAAAATAAATTATTTTAGGTCATGGCGTAGGAAGTGTTATATCATTTTGAAATCTTGATTAGTTGCGCCAACTGTTATGATAACTTGCCATGGTAGTGTGGGTACATTTTTTTACACCATGAAGTGTCAAAGTTAACTGAAAATATTCGATTCAATGTTTTAAAAAAAAAAAAACTGCACCCATTCTGGTTTTATTTTGGATTGTAATTGATAGCAGAGTTATCTAGGCCATTCTAGGCTATAAATATAAAAAAAATCAGTCATATCTGCAAATTTGTAATCATAGCACCTAAAAATGTTGCACAGGAGGTATTTTTTTAATGTTTTTCAACAAAATGCTTATTATCATTAAAAAAAATTACCTCAATATATTTTTTTATCTTTCTCGGGGTAGTCATAAGGTGGTCCACTCCCTGGTTCACTCTTGACGTTGATTTTTGGGACCCCCTGTATATTATTGGTCTACCTTCTGCGCGGTAACTAGTTATGTTTTTGAGATATTCAATGCACTTTAAGCGTATGTTTGTTTGGACGGCCAGGTGGACCGACGACTTGAAGAAATTCGCCGGTGGTGGTTGGATGAGAGGAGCTGAGGATCGTGTGTGGTGGCGAGCTCCTCGAGAGGCTATATCAAGCAGTGGAGAGATATGGGCTGATAGTATGGTATGATGTAATAGTTTTAGTGCACTGATTGACATATTAAAATTTTTTCTCACTATTTTTGTACGAACTTTTACTGAACAAGTGTATGTGTGTGTGTGTAGAGTTATTGTGCAGCTACGAGCAGCAGGAGGGCGCGGAGGCGGAGCAGGTGTCATCGCTTGCGTGGCGGCGGCGCGAGCTCGCAGAGGAGCTGGGCTCGGCGGCGCACGCGCGCGCCGCCGCCGCCCGCGCCAGGCACCTTCGGAAGCGCCGCAAGGAGAAGCATGACGCACTTCCAGCGCCCGCACCGTTAGTACACACACAATACACGTAACCTAGATCCAGACTCTTGCCGAGTCGCTTGTACAAATGTCTTGCCAAATGCTTACAAAGCCAAACATTAACAAATATAGCCGTCTACACTTTACAAGCGCGATAAATCGTGCTCTGTTGCGCTTGTATGGCGGACGTAGAAGTCGCTGCGACTGTCAAGGGTCCTTTGACTCGGGCTGAAATATCGACAAGCGGCGGGCGGCAAACCTTAGCAAGTCGCGGCAAGCACTCAATCCACACTCTTGTTTTTGCAAACGCATGTCTGCACTCGGCAAGAGTCTGGATGTAGCATTACAGTGACCGTGACTACCTGGACTAGGAATAGCAAGGAGCAAAAAGGATTGCTCCTAGCAGCGCAAAGAGAAGCACGAAGTGACCGTGATTAGCTGAACACGGGCCTCCTTATGCACACCTACGCAAGCGCCGCAAGGGGAAACACGATGCGCCGCCCGCGTCCGCACCGTGACCGTAACCGCCTACACACGAGTCATGCAGATTGTCTTGTGTACAACGCCATGCTGGCCAAGCGGGTTGGCATGTCCATTCTTTTAGAGGTTGCGCAGTCCCTCAGCGCCTGTGCCAACTAGTTACTCTTAAAGTAGATTTCATAAACAGTGACATTATTAGTTTATATTAAATGATAACGAAAATATTGGTGAGAAAAATATAGGTCAAAACAACAAGTCAAGAAAAAACAATAAAAAACATGAAAAAACCGTTAGTCGTCTTTAACGACACCCAATGAAACAGGCGTTTAGTGTAAAATTGCCTAACTCGGTCATTTTCTCGTGATATTCGTTTTGAGAGCGCGTATTAACGATTAAGTATAATATTTTTGTCTTCATTTGTACGCCATATCAAAATTATCTCAACCAACTGTTCATGCACTGTCAAATCGGTAATGTTTCGACGGCGTAACTATAGTAGGTGGATGAGAACAGCCCAAGATCGCGTGTGGTGGCGAAATAAGTTGATGGTAAGGTGTGGTTGACGTCAGTCATCACTTGTTACACGACTTCAACCAATTGATGGAATCAGCAAGCCACTGCACAAGCTTGCCTAGCGGGGCTTAAACAATGACATTAACACAATAAATAATTAACTTGTCTGATTACAGTGCACTAGCGGATACAAGCAAGAAAACTACAAGTAACACGACGACAAACAACGCCGCAACGACGAGCAGCAGTAGCTCGTACTACCAGGCGCCCGCGGCCACCTCGCAGGCCTACGACCAGTCGTACGCGCAGCCCTACCAGCCGCCCTGGGGCTACCAGCAGCCGCCCGGACCCTATCAGCACCACCCGCACCCCTGGCCGCAGTATCCCAACTACTATTAACAGCGACCACACACGAGACGATCGAGGCTACCGGAACAGACGAGGGCCAACACGTTTTGCTCGTTGACGCTCAACTAACATGAATTACAGTTAGTGTTGTTAAAACGAGCGCTTACGCGCTATGTTAGTGCAATTATACCATAACCGTTTTAAACTCGAGCTTTTAACAACAAGGGTTTAAGACAATTAAACATTAAAAATTTGGACTATAACGCTCACCAGTCTTTAACGAGTCTTAAAAGTTCGTTAGCACTTACTCGACGCTCGAGTGCGGAGCGCTCGTTTTTATAACACTAATTACAGTTGAACGATATCGCCTCGTGTGAAAATACTCTATTAACTTTTTTCGTCATCCTGGCCGCAGTACCCCAACTACTATTAACAGTGACCACACGTGAGACGATCGAGGCTACCGGAATAGCAGACGAGGGCCACCAGCTCGTTCGCTCGTTGAACTGATTACATACATGAATTAAGGCTCATATACACAAGGAGTTTCTTCAACGGTCGGGCGACAATATTAACAAACTTCATAAGATTCTCGCCTGCGACTATTCACATGATGATAAAAACTCAATTATAACAATGATTGCAGCGATCTCATAATAACATTTGTTTATACTAGCTGTTCACCGATTTTCTCTCCTGCATGCGTTCGAGAAAGTCGATGTGAAAATGACCCTTTACAGTTGAACGATTCAAATCACCCCGTGTGAAATTACTCTTTTGTTATTCACGAGTTTCTCTACCTACCAGAACTACAGACGAGGACCAACGCGTTCGCTCGTTGACGCTCATCTAACATGAATTACAGTTGAACGATATCGCCACGTGTGTATTCACTCTTTCTTTGTTCACATTTCCGTTCTCTTGACGATTACACTTAATGTGTATTGTACTTACCACCGCGTTGCTTTGTCATTCTTTGTTTAATCTATTCGAACCGTACCAACAAGGCGTCATCGCATTATAAACGCGACACGCGTATCATACCGACTCGTATGTAACGCGATTCTTTAGTAAGCATAAATAAAGATATCTATCAGAAAATTCTGTCCGAATAAATGAATAATCACTATTACTTTCTAGAAGTGTCTTGATAAAAAGAGCGACGGCAGGCGCCACTCGAAAGGGCGATTTCGCTATTTTCCATAAGTGTCTTAGGAAAAAATGTTTAGATATAAGTTGTCGTTTATATAAATTGGTGTTAATTTTTTTTTTCATCATTTTAACAGTAAACACCGCTTAAAACTAATAAACGCATTTGGCTTAACCGCATCTCTTAACCGAAATGTAGACTCCAACCTTTTTGTGTCAAATTTTATTTGACGGCATAATTAGTCGCAAAAAGCAAAATTAGTGTCTATACTCCGGTTATTATAGCATGAGCTCTGACAGATTGTGGCGTTGTCTATTTCACGCAAAACATTTTTATTCCGTAACGCATTAATCGAAAATTAAAAAAAAATACGACATCAAATGTCAAGTGTTCCTTTAATATATATTTGAATGTAATTTTGTTCTAAACAACGAATAAATTCATTTTCCTCTATTAATATGTAAATTCACGTGCTCTTGTAAAGGAACGTAAATTGTGCTAGTGTTTACAACCGATTTTCTTTATCGATTGTTGATGATCGACTATTTAAAGTAATATTATATATAGTATTAATTATATAATATAATTTTATTAAAATATTGTATTTTTTAAAGCTCGATTTTTTTATTTTGATGCTTTGATCCTGTTTTATAACATTTATATAATATAATCATACAAATGATTTTACACATGTATATTTCCTGGCTTCTAACTTTCTAGTTTTGGTTTATATTTGGGCTGTATTTTAATAATAAATTGAATAGAAAATTTAACTTCGTTATCAAGGATCGATTAACCTTGTATTTTATAGTTATCAATAAAAAAACTGCTATCAATTAACTCATAACTGTGGTTTTTTCAACTGTCAGAGCTCTTGCATTGATTACCGTAGTATAGTGGTCTAATAAGCGTATTCTGGCAAGCCCACTAAAGGCTACAACCCACATATTACAGCCGCGTCACGCTGCGCTGCCAAACTGCGACAACGCACACACAGACGCGGCCGACTGCACCTCAACGCAATAACAAGTCAGTTGGCTGTTGACATTCAATTCTTTACGTCGCACAGCGAATAACTCCAGAATTACGTTCGTTAACTGCACCCGTTCAACGCACATTGAGGCGGGCCGCGTCGCAGCGCATAACATCGACGCATAAATACGGCTGGCAAACGATCCGCCGGTGCGGTGCGCTGTGGCCCGCGACAAGAGTGCGATGGTTTATACAAAATGTATAAAAATGATTCAGGATGATTTTTGTAATATTATTCGCTGCGGTATGGTCTTTTTAAACCATTTAAACTTACAAATTTTATACCATTACCATTAAACCATTTACAACTTTTAAACGGCGAATTATAGTAGAGTAATTCTAGCTTTTGGCCTCTAATTTCGATTAATTCTGGGAGCAATCAGATCTTGGCTATGTAAAGTAATTGTTGAGATTCAGAGATGGCCCTGTCAGAACAAGCTTGTGCCAGAATATCCAAGAACGGTGAACCGACTAATTCTTGTGTTTTGCGACTAATTTCAATTAATTATTGTCGTTTTGTGTCTAGTCAGAATGCATATCTATCAATGTCCCTGCCATAGAATAAGGGATACAAAAGTGTATTTTTAGAGAAAATGTAGCTTCAGAAAGAATATGATTTGCTAAATTACCCCATCTTACAATAATAATATCAACATTTAACATTACGCGAACAAAATTTTCCGGTAGATACATTTTTGTGGTAAAAATAAAAACTATTGTACCCAGTGGGTAATCCATCTGTGCTTGTGCTCTTCTAACATTTCATACTTCTTAAAGGTGAACATACTATTTTTTTTCTACGAACGTATAAATATAATTATAATATCAGATTGATTGTAACATGAATTTTTGAATATACATAAATTAAGATACCTACATTATAAGGATGGATACACTGCTATGTTTACATAGTTTCGTGTATCAATAAATTGTTTTTAAGAGGATGTCGATTTTTATTTATCTTCCTTAAATACGGTCTGGGCGCAAAATGTACTATTCCCAAAATGTCCACCATATAAAATTAACCGACATTTGGAAAAATAAAATCGACGTTATAAATCAACGGCGTATCAATCACAAAATTATGCGAATGGTACATTGTGGTGAAAGGGGAAATTTTGCGTTACGAGGACATTTTGCGAAGGCGAAATCAAAAACACGTAATAATTACAAGTGTTTATTAAAAATTAGATTACATTATAAATCTGAGAAATCATATTACTACAAAATCGATTCGTTAATTATTTCAAATTTTTAGCTGTAGGTCCATTTAGCGTTTCGTCCAAATATCAATTTATCCAAACGCAGGTCTACAAGATTGTCAAGATGGCACGTGACAGTAACAAGTTACAGCCTACACAAAAATGTTGACCTCTGCTTCGCAGTGACTGGCGTGTCGGATTACAAGGTGCTATGGATTACTGGGGGTCTACTGTATTTATAATCTTATTTAAGGTCACGTAAACCATATGACAAGAGTACTAGCCCTAATGTTTACCTCGGTCGTGCGCAGTGACATACAGACAAAACAATTTATGACAATCATCCCTTTGCTGAGCTTTTCAGAAAATATATAGATATATTACTAGATCGTTTAAGGGAGCTCCCAGACATTCCGTTTTTCACCATATATAAGCCCGCGGACCCGCAGTCCACGCCAGTTAGGCAATTACCACTTGTAGGTACCACAAGTTCAAAGAGGAATTTAGGCTGATGCAGGAAATGGATATATGTAGACCTTCAAAAAGCGTTTTGGCTACTCTGTGATTTGTAGTACCAAAGAAAGATGGTCAACTGCGCCCTTGCGGCGATTATCACGCCTTGAATGCTATAACAAAACCCGACAAATACCAACTTAGGGTAACAATCGACCGGTAGACACTTCCAGAGCAACCTATTCTCAGGATTAATGAAATATTGCGTATTCAATAGCTAAGAACCACAGATTTTCACCCAATGAGTAACGGAGTCATTAGATGGCATAGAGGTCTCTTAAGGCAGCATTGATGGCCAGATTGAATAACACTGCTATTGGGTTACGCGCAATACCGAGAAGCGACACTGACGTAATGCGCAGCAGAGATGGTGTATGGTACAATAATATATGAATTATATGAACCTCACGAGTATCTCTCGAGAAATCTAGTAATCGTGGGTATTCACGACTCCTCGGGAGTGTTTCGTCTCACTTAGTCCGGCTCCGCTCGCGGATCCGACTCCTCTTATCGATTCCTTGACTCCTTTGATACACCTACTTGTATTTTATAAGAGCCTGAGGGCGATTCATTCGCTTTGCATATTGTTCGTTCATGTATTTTTTTTATAAGCAGTCAAGTCACTATTTTTAGTGTTTGCTAACAAAGTTTAAAATATTATAGTTAATTGATTTCCGTTCTTACTAACAGGCTTAGGCATTATCTGTTAACACTGCCACAATTTTATTATCAATTTGCCATTTACGAGTTTGTTTTTAGAAATTCTGCCAAATTGCTGGTAGTGTGACTATCAGAATACTGCACACAGTCTAAAAGATAACTTCGCAATTTTGTGTGTTCGTCAATGTAGTGTGCACAAAATGGTCCCATATGGGATTTCGCTTCTTCTCGAGTTGCAATCGGTCACTCGTTGTCCGGTATTATGACAAAAATTAAACTACATATGTATATAATAAAAAAGTAACTATACAAACTAATTACCCTACTTAAAATTAACCTATTCCCAAAAATACTTTAATTTAACACTTATTTTATATTTCCATGGTTATATTTGTTTAATTTCTTCAGGGTAGACATGGGTAACTCAACAGTAGTGCGTATCGTATAGCAATGTTTACGTATTTGTTAGTAATATACTTTTGTATTGTGTTCAAATGTGAATAAACGTTATTGTGCTGGAAAAACTGTTAATCATTTCACACCACTATAGACACGCACATCCTGAGCCTTCTGATACACATCCTTGGGGTCGCCCCATACACTTAGAAATTAGCTTAAAAAGCGAAGAACAAGTTTTTGCTTTAAAAATATATAATTTTTTGTTTAAGAACATATAATGTTTCTTTTATTTGTTTTCTTTTTATTCTCACCTGAACTGTGAATATACCTACTGCATCTGGACGAACTGCAATTTGGATCAAACGCTAAATGGACCTACCGGTAAAAATTCATTATTTCATTCCATTAGTCTTCAGTCAAGTATACAGTTTTAAGCTGATACAACACAACGCTCTGCCTAACACTATCCATAAATACCTCATTAACAGTGATCGGAATAAGTAGTGTCATTTTACTCGATTTTTGACAGCAACCTAATATGGACGTAACCAAAAATCCCGAGACTGTTAATGGGGAAATTAAAATCCCCCGGATTTTTTTTAATCTACCATACTATGATAAAATTGAAGTGTTTGTATTATATATTTCATTAAAAAAGGAACTTATTCCGTAAATTCAAAATGCCGGAATCCCGAACGTCATATTAACATATCCATATTAAGATATATATTCAATATATATGAATATAAATATTGATATAAATATTGAACTCATATATGAGTTTGTTTGTTCGTTGACCTGAAATGAAACAACATATTGCGATCACTACTCATTGATGTGTCCACCTACTAAAATACATATTTATTATGCTATTCAACTTATAAAGGTAACATTTAAAGTATATTCTAATTGTTAACAAGATCATTATAGGTACATCTTAAAATACCAAAAAAATATTAAAGAAGCACTTACACCATGAAAAATTTTAACTTCATAAATGCTACAAAGTAAAACTATCAAATTTACTTATGTCATCACTTAAGTGTATAAAGTACTAAGAGTACAAACTTAGAAACCGTCAACTCAATCAGTACATCCGCGGCACTTAACACATGCAATCACAGCACAGTCACATACACAGGACTGTCACGTACACAGCCCTGACATGTACACAACACTGTCACGTATACGGAACTGTCATGTACACAGCACCACACGCAGTCTATTCTAAAACGAATAAACTTTATGATTGCTTTCATCAGGAGCACGCGGCTTTCGCAGCTTTCACAGCTGAAACAAAAGTAGCATGATTGATACATTGTATACATTCAAAAAGTTTTATTTTTTATAGTAGAGATGGTAGATGGGCAGGCGATCCACACGGTGGTAAGGTCCTTGGACACCTGCACCATCTGGGCATTAGGAATGTTCCGAATATTCGCATTCATTTTGGCGAATACTCGTTAATTTTTCGACCTATCGTCTATCGACCTCCTCGCTAAAGTCGGATTTGTCTAGTTGGATTATTTGCCCAAGGTAGACATAATAGGCAACAACATCGAGTGCCACGCCATCGACATCTATCAGTCCCGGAAGAACGTGTTCGTTGAACATGTTTTTTGTTTTGTGTTCATTCCGAGACCGATGCGTCGTGATGTTGCGTGAACGTGGTTTAGCATCCAGCGATTCTGACATGATGATTATGTTATCGGCGAAACGAAGATGCGAAATGTACTCACCATTCACATTCATTCCACGTCCTATCCAGTCCAGCATCACAAATGCATCTCCCAGCGCGTTTGTGAACAATTAACATCTACACTGTGAACAGATATTACATCTCCCCGCCTCACTCCTCGAGGCAGCAGGATCGGCCTCGAGGTCTTGCTGCTACTGGGCCTGCTGGTTTTGGATTCGGACCGTCATGCTCGCAGTGTGATACAGACATTTCAGCATCTCGATATATCACCAATTGATTTGGCACCGCTGTAAAGATTCCAGAACAGCCCAGGTCTCGATAGAGTCAAAGGCTTTCTCGTAGTCCAGAAAGGCTGATTATACTCTTCGGTCTTCTGTGTAATCTGCCGCAGTGTGTGAATGTGGTCTACGGTACTGTAGCCTTTTCGAAACCTCCGAAAATCGATTCAGCGGAGCAGCGAAAAGCTGCTCCGGCGGCTAGACGATTCATAATTACCCTCGAAAACAGCTTATATACGTGGTTCAGAAGACAAATGGGTCTATAGTTCCTCAACGTCTTGTCTCCCTTCTTGAAGAACAGGACCACCATACTGCTGCTTCACGCCTCCGGTGTTATGCCACCGTGTAAAATGGCATTAAAGAGGTGTTGTAGCCCTCGTCAGACGAGAGCTCCTCCGGTTTTCAAAAGCTCTGATGTTATACTGTCTTCACCAGCGGTTTTATTATACTTAAGCTGTCGGAGGGCAATACTAATCTCACCTAGATTGAAGTCCGGGATATCGTCGGTGTAGTGGCGAGTTAATTTTGAACGGCGATTGTTCTCCTAATGTCTAAAGGGGCAGGTGCATGTGCAGCGTAAAATTTTCCATAAAACTTCTCAACTTCTGCGAAGATCTCTGGTGTCGAAGAGAATTCTTTCTGGTCTCGAATGGAGACCGCGTACCGGAAAACGTAGCGAGATGCCGTCCGGTCACGTGGACAGACGACTTGAAGAAAGTCGATGGTAGTGGGTGGGTGAGCAGAGCGGGAAAACGTGTGTGATGGCAGTTTATCAAGTGTGCATGACGGCAAGTCTTTGCCCCGCCCTCATCGCCGCTGGTTCTGTACCGGGTCGCGAGGAAACCGCGTCGTGGTAGATCTTGTCTGCAACTATAATAACGCTTAGTGAAGTCTATGACTGAACCTTGTTGTTACTGGATCTCTGCTGGTGGGCAAAGCAGAAGCAGCGAGATCGTAGGGCCTGTCTGCGATCAGAATTCCATGTATGGAAGGACCGCAAGAAGTCGTAAGGTGGAAGCGTGTGTCTGCCTGCCTAGTGCGTCCTGGCCGAGCTACCAGGTCCCACAACGACCGTGGAAGGTGCTTCCAGCCGGTGCATGCCGGAGGCGTACACGTAAAGTCTAAATTTCCATAGACACACTATTTTCCCGCTTTAATCCTATGGAAATACTAATAACCTAAAATCGTGACATACTTCCGATGGCATGATCGTCCCCGCTACCTTAGGTTTATATATTGTAAATTAACCATTTCGCTGTAGGTGTTATTTATAACGCAACGCTACCTAATACGGACCTACCTAAATCCGACCAGTGAGTTTTTTAACAAGTGTCTATTTAAAAGCGCACGTTTTGAATTGGAAGCGATAAGAAACTGAAGGTATTTTTTTAACATTTTAAATTGAAGAAGTATCCATTAAAATATAATAGATAATAAAAATAAATAAATATTTATTTCCCATTTACGCAAAGGTCACTAATATGATAGTACATAGATGACACATTTTACGTTCTTGCCGAAGAAATCAGATTGGCCGGTTTTTGGGGGGAGGAAGCAGGTGAGGCGGGGTTCATAAAGTGAACAATAATATCTAAAATTGATACTTCGAATCAATTGATAAGATCATAAATAGAGTAAATTAAAAACAGAAACAATATAGTGGGCAGACAAAGGCAGATGGTATGGTATACTACATGGTATGGGATCCGTGTTGTGTTAAGGCATTATAGCGGCGTCGAGCCGCACTGCAGAACTGCGTCATTACGTCGTCGCACAGGGAATAACTCTGGAATTATGTCCGTTAACTGCCCTCCATCGTACATTGACGCTCGCCGCACCGCAGCGCAATAAAATCGGCGTATAATACAGCTGGCAAGCAATCCGGCAATGCGCTGCGCTGCGGCTCCCCTCGTGGCAATGTGTGCGAGCCTTTACGGTTACCTTCCCTCTCCTTGCGGCGGAGCTTCTTGCGCCGCCTGTCGATGACGGCTAGCTCCGCCTTGACCGCGTGGTACGCTTTGCGCAGCTCCGCCAGACGCTGAGTCAGCACGCTGATACGCGTCTGCGAGTCCCACAGTGGGTCTGCAACGATAAAACACATGTCAATCAATCAAAGGACAATGTCGGTAGTTAAATGTCACGCGAAATTATGTATCTGTAAATTATCTACGTGCGAATCATCAATGCGAGTAATCGCACGTATAATTACGTGCGACGCGAAAGCTACTTGAGTTTCGCGACGATTGACTATTCAAACTTTGATAGGTGTAATAAAAGCTACATTATTAATTCTTCAAAATTAGTAAATTTTCTAGGCGTGGCAAAACATACCTAATTTCCCGTGACGAATAACTACCGAATTTAACAAGAAGCTGCTGGTCTTGAAGACACTATCTGTACTGTGACAATTGTGCAATGAACTGCTTACTGAGATTTATCCAATAAACTATAATTCTTCAAGAGAGCTATATTTATCAGAAACTTAAAAACAAACTTCTTATTGAATCTTGACGATTTTAAGTATTCTGTTGTAAGAATGGTGCATAATTTTCATTTGAGGTTTGTACGGTGTAGCTACGCACAACCATACATCGCCGAGTCAGCGGTAACGCGGACATAAATTAATCTACAGCAATCAAACTAATCAGTACGAAAACGGCGCTACTCGCGCGTGCTCCCCGCGCCTTTAAAATAGATTACTTTATAATTATGTAGTGCAATTAAATCCGTAGCTCCAAAAAGCAGCTTATTATTTGCTCTCGACAAGCAACTTCTACATCAACAACTAGCATCCTCTACATGGTCCTTCGAGCAAAACAGTCGACACCTCTACTAGTGAGTGCGATCGTACTGAATCAGCATTGTGGACGTCAGTTCACCGACTTCACCAACTCGAGAGCGTCAAGACAATAATAGCAGCATAGCAGCTCAACAGTCGGCGTCAGCAAAGTGGTCGACACCAGCAACAGCGGGTCATAGACACCCAGAGCATCAGCAACAGCTAGAACGATTAGTAAAAGTAAGATCTTCCTTTTTATAACTAATAGATAAACTAATAGATAACAGCAACATGGAAGATCTTTACAACCAACAATGCGAGATAAATGAAGGTATACATAAGATAGTGACGAATATTAAAAAGGACAGCGCCGATAGAAAATCGGAAGATTACTTCAAAAGGAGGTTAGATTTACTGGAGCGATATTGGTCCGATTATCACAGCAATCATAAGCGAATCTGTGAGTATGGGGTCACACAACATATTTATTTTCAAGACAATGAATATGAGGAAACAAAAAGGGTCTATACATCCACTAAAATATTTATTAGCGAACAGCGTTTAGAGCTATCAAGCAAGCAAAATATTCCAGCATCAAAACAGCGTACTCAAACAAGGCAGGGAGAGCAGGAAGAGCAGGAACAGCAAGAGCAAGCAGGACCCGCGAGTTACAAGCACCAAAAAGAAGGAGAGGCAAGAGCGGTAACGGTCATGGAATCCCGAGGTTCCACAAGCAAACTAGATGACATGTTACGTAAACAAGTGGTTAATTTCAAAGCATTCAAGCGAACAGTGAGCAATATTGAACTAGAGTCGATCCTTGATAAATGGGAGTTAGATGATGCACTAAAGACCTTGCAAATTAGATGGTCTCAAATTGATTCTCTCCATTGGGAAATACAGAGCGAGATCAGTGAAGAAGATGACGACTACGAATTTAGTTTCACTCAGCATGAACAGACGTTCAATAAATTAAAAAAGGCGATTAACATGAAGCTATACAATGTATCGAATAGAGAGCAGTCAACGCCCCGAATGGATGTACCTAGTTTCTCAGGTGATTGTCAACAGTGGCTATCTTTTAAAGATCTTTTTAATGAAGCTATACATAGCAACTCTTCCTTGTCCAACGCACAAAAAATGCAATTTTTAAAAGGCAAGATAAGAGGTGAAGCCGAGAGACTGATTCAGCATCTATCGATATCTTCCGACAACTACAACATATGTTGGGAAATACTAAACAATAGATACAATAACAAGAAGCTTATATTTACTTCCATAATTAATACTTTACTAGGATTACCGACTGCACAGCATCAATCTCTAGCGCATATTAAAAAACTACATGACGTTTCATTAGAAAGCCTTCATGCTATTCGCAACTTAGGGATCAACATCAGTACTTGGGATCCACTTCTTGTGCACCTACTGTCGCAGAAACTTGACAGCGAAACATATAGTGATTATATTGATTCACTTAAAAATCCGAAAGAACTACCGATATTACAAGAATTTTTAGGCTACTTAGAGAGCAAATTTACAAGTCTGGAGTCATCACGCAGGAAGCAAGATCATTCAGCATCAAAATTCAACAGTCAGTGGGGTCAGAAGTGGGAAGCAAAATTCAACAGTCAGCCAAATCAAAAGGTATCTCATAACGAAATAGCAAGAAAATATAACCATGAATTTGTGGATAGTTATAATAAATCCAAAACAATAAATAGGGCATTTAACGTGACTACAATCAAATGCCAAGTTTGCAATCTATCGCATGCCGTGTATGATTGCAAAACATTTTTAGAATTACCAAATCATAACAAATTAAATACAATAACAAAATTAAAACTATGTATGAATTGCTTGTTCAATCATAATGGTCAGCATTGCACGTCGACGAAACGATGTCGCAAGTGCGGTGGAAGTCACCACTCCGTCATACATGACGTCTGCGTAAAAACGAGGCCGCAGCCGAATAACACAGCAACAACAAGTTTGGACTTAAATCAAACAAATAAACATGTGGCGGTGACTACCAACCCCACGCAGAATAAGCGAGAGATAAACGAAGCTTTGCTGGCGACAGCGTTGATTAAAGTAGCAGCCGTGGATGGATCTTTCCAAACTCTAAGGGCTCTCATAGATCCAGGATCTCAAGTCTCATTAATCAAGGAAAGTGCAGTTAAGAAGTTAGGCTTACAGAGATCACGATGCAAGGGTTTAATATACGGTATCGGAGAAAAAGAAAACAAATGCAAAGGCATGTTAACAATTAACTGCGCTTCCTATAACAATAATTTTACATTCAGTACAAACGTACTTATTATGAATGTTTTATTAAAAGATTTACCGAGCAAATCATTTAGCGCGCCACAATGGTCACATATTGAAAACATAAAATTAGCTGATCCGAACTTTTACGTTAGCCGCCCGATAGAATTATTACTAAACACGAGTGTACACGGGATGATTTTATTAAATGGTCTTATAAAAGGAGAGTGTGTAACAGAGCCTGTAGCACAGCAAACACAGCTGGGGTGGATAGTATACGGCGGCGGTAGTGAAATTACATCTTATCAATGCAATGTTGCACTAAATAATATTAGCGATATACAGCAATTCTGGGAGATTGAAGACATCACCGAAGGAACAAATTTCTCGTCTGAAGATCAAGACTGTATTAATTACTACTTAGCAACTACAAAACGCCGAGAAGATGGAAGATACGAAGTAAAGTTACCACTGCATCCAGATGCAAATAAAAAATTAGGGTCATCAAAGGAGATGGCCATAGCGCAGTTTCATAACTTGGAACGAAAATTTAATATACAGCCTTCGTTAGCAGAGCAATATAAAATATTTATCAATGAGTACATAGCCTTAGGTCATATGACGCCGAGCCGCGGCAGGGGCTATGAAGTACTATCATGTTACCTGCCGCACCATGCCGTGCAACGAAAGGAATCATCAACAACTAAACTTCGCGTAGTATTCAACGCATCGGCAAAAACATCTAGCGGAGACAGCATAAATGATTTGATGTTAAAAGGGCCTAATCTGCAGCAGGACCTACAAAATCTTATCTTAAAATGGCGTCAGTATAAATATGCGTATACTGCCGACATAGAAAAAATGTACAGACAGATTGTGATAAGTAAAACTGACCAACCATTGCAGCAAATAGTATGGAGAGCCGAACAAAATCAACCCTTACGCACGTATACATTGACTACAGTCACATACGGTACTAAAGCAGCACCGTTTTTAGCGATGATGACCTTGAGGCAGTTAGCGACTGACGAACGCCTTAATTATCCCAAAGCTGCCAAGGTCCTAGAGGAAGCTTTTTACGTTGATGATCTAGTACATGGGTCCCATTCTATCGAAGAGGGTAACCAGCTGATCGACGAATTAAATAAATTACTAAAATCAGGCGGATTTACGTTGCGAAAATGGGCTGCAAATAAACCAGAGCTTCTTAGAAATATACAAAACAGGAAATGTGATGGCGAGATCATATTTAATTTCAAATCAGAAAACACATCTAAAACGCTAGGTCTACGTTGGAACTCAGTAGATGACAAGTTTACGTTCATATACAACTCAACTAATCAAGTATCAAAATTGACTAAACGAATACTTCTATCAGAAATATCCAAATTATTCGACCCCTTAGGGTGGTTAGCGCCGATAACAACCAAATTGAAATTAATATTTCAAAGGCTTTGGATAGACAAAATGCATTGGGATAACGAAGTCCCTGAAAGCATCAGAAAGGAATGGACAGCATTAAAAATAGATATTGAGCGAATAAATCAATTTGAAATACCTCGATGGATCGGGTACCAACCCGGTGACGTCATTGAATTGCACGGCTATTGTGACGCGTCGACAAAGGCATATGCCGCGGTAATATATGCACGTATCAAGAAACGTGATAAATCAACTGTAGTGCTACTCGTCGCCAAAACGCGATTGGTACCTACTTCTAAAAAAGTATCATTGCCAAGGTTGGAATTATGCGGCGCCGATTTATTAGCAAAATTAATGAAGAAAGTAGTAAATTGTTTAAGCGAGCCACCCATCAGCATATATGGGTGGAGTGATTCAATGGTTGTCCTGGGATGGCTCCAGGGTGACCCGGGACGCTGGAAAACATTCGTAGCAAACAGAACAAGAAGTATAACTGAGGTCATTAAGCCAAACTGCTGGCGATACGTGAAGTCAGAAGACAACCCGGCCGATGCCGCCAGTCGAGGTCTGTCGGCATCTCAGTTAAAGAATCATTTATTATGGTGGCAAGGGCCACACTCATTAAAGTCATTTGATGACAAATCAGCAGCAATTAATATTAAATACACTACCAATCAAGAAGAAAAAGGTACATTAACGCCAATGCAAGCAAATATGACGCAAACAAGTAGTGAACAAAA
This sequence comes from Sesia bembeciformis, assembly GCA_943735995.1. Taxonomy (NCBI): domain Eukaryota; kingdom Metazoa; phylum Arthropoda; class Insecta; order Lepidoptera; family Sesiidae; genus Sesia; species Sesia bembeciformis. Next base: position 5,981,306 of record OX031042.1, read on the forward strand.
TATTATACAGCAACTATTGGAAAAATACAGTTGTTTCACTAAAATAACAAAAATATTAGCATGGACTTTACGAGCAATCAAAATATTACGAGCGAGCAAAACTATAGCGACAAGCAAACATAACAACACACCTGGATATCTGACGTTATATGAGTTAAAAAATGCTAAACAATTAATAATAAAAGATGTACAAAGAACGGAATTTTCAGGTGATATTAATCATTTGAAAAAATACAACAAATTAAGCAATAGAAGTAATTTATTAAAATTAAATGCGTTTTTGGATAGCAATGCCATCTTACGAGTGGGAGGTCGTTTAAGCAAAGCAAACATATGTCAAGAAATGAAACACCCTGCAATAATTCCCCATAGCGGTCGTTTAACAACATTACTCATCAATCAAGCTCATCAACTAACATTCCACGGCGGGCCACGATTGACTTTGTCCGCTATTAGACAAAGGTATTGGATAATAGGTGGAAATAATGCCGTAAAGAAAGAAGTAAGAAACTGCGTCGTATGTAAAAAACACAGCCCAATAAAACAGGAACAACTAATGGGAGATTTGCCAGAAGCTAGGAGCAATCAAGCATACCCGTTCTATCATACAGGAGTTGATTACACAGGCTATGTCGATATTAAAGCGAATAAGGGTCGAGGGATTAAAACTACAAAAGGATATATCGCATTATTTATTTGTATGGCGACCAAGGCCATACATTTGGAGCTTGTATCGGATTTAAGCAGTTCAGCATTTTTAGCAGCCTTGCGGCGGATGGCCGCCAGAAGAGGAGCCCCGCGGCATCTTTACAGTGATAACGGGACCAATTTCGTTGGCGCAAATAGATTAATACAAGAGCAATATCATGATATGAAAAACATGTGTGATTATAACTTTTTAGCGGAATTAACAGACTTGAAAATAGAATGGCACTTTAATGCGCCCTCGTGGCCGAGTGCCGGTGGTCTGTGGGAACGAGCTGTGAGGAGTCTCAAGCATCATCTCAGGAGAGTAATCGGACAGCAAAAACTGACCTTCGAGGAATTTACTACTGTTTTAACACAACTTGAAGCTTGTTTAAACTCCAGACCTTTGTGTGAACTATCTGAAAACACTGAGGATCTAAATGTGCTTACACCTGCGCACTTTTTGAGTGGAAGGGCTGGAACAACGATCATTGAAACGAGAGAAGATGCTCGCACTAGATGGCACCTATCCGTCAAGCTAGCAAATGATATATGGAAAAAATGGAAAGCGGAGTATCTAGCACAACTATCAATACGGACTAAGTGGCGAAACGTACATGAAAACATAAAAATCGGAGACTTAGTAACAATACAAGACGACAATCTACCTCCAGGGAAGTGGATGATGGGCAGAGTAATGGAGTTGCACCCGGGTCAGGATGGTTTAGTCAGAGTAGTGTCATTAAAAACTAAAAGCGGAATCATTAAGAGACCAGTCCTCAAACTATCAATTTTACCGCTACAATCAGCTGATGAGAAGGGACAAGTAAACAGCATTCAGGCAAATAAACTTGAAATAAGAAACTGTATACCCAAGCAGGAAACTAGACCAAGTAGGTTAGCTAGAGGAGCAAAACCTACTACGTTTTTATCAATGGCAACATATTTACTTTTATTCCTATCGCTGCTGACAACTTCATATGCATCATATCATATTTCAAATATCCCTAACAATCAATCTTTGTTTTTTGAACCCTTGAAAAGCATGCAACTAGTAAGAGATAAATGGACGCTAATTGTTTATTATGACATGTCTCCATACTGGGAAGGGAATTTAGCAGCAAACAAATATATAAACTATTTAACGAAAACATGCACTACATTATCTAATAAAGACCATTGCAATATGTTACTACTCCAATTACGTCACGATTACGAAGAACTACAGCATTACAACGGTTTATTACTAAATCAGCATTTCGACTCACACTCCAGACAGCGTCGCGGGCTTATAAACGGATTAGGTTACGTCGCTAATAGTTTGTTCGGAGTATTGGATCAACATTTCGCCGAACAATACAAGAAAGACATAGAGCTTGTACAGCAAAATGAACATCATCTAGCAGCTTTAATAAAAAATCAAACCTCTATCGTTGAAGTAGAATACAACTTATTAAAAAGAACAAAAGAAACCATAGAGTTACAACATAAAATTATAAATAGGCATCTGAACGCTTTAGACAACTCTGCAAATATTCTAAAACAAAACGTTGAAAACACACAGCTAGTACAGGATTTTACGTTATCAGCATTAACAGCTATGAACTTGATGTACAATTTGAACAGAATTCAAGATACGCTTCTGGACACCATCACCGACGTATATCATGGACAAATAAGCACACACTTATTGACTCCATATCAAATGCGAAACGAGTTGCAAGTCATATCAGGACACCTGACAAAGGACCTTATTTTGCCAACTGACGACATACAAAAGGACCTTTATCATTTATATAACATGTTAAAAGTAAAGGCACGAATAACGAAAAAATACGTCATATTTGAGATCAAATTTCCTCTAATACATCGAGATAGCTACAACATTTATAAAATCATACCAATTCCCCATCAAATTCAAAGTGACATGATCAGTGTAATACCAACTTCTGAATACATAGCCATAAACTTAAGAAGAGATGCTTACATACCATTGTCGGCATGGGAACTGCAATCTTCGTGTCTACATCATGACAGTACTTACCTATGTGAAACAAATAAGCCTATTAGTTATTTACGCATTGATGAAAGGTTCTGTGAGGTGGATCCCAGGACGAAGCTATGTAAAACAAATAGAACACCTTGTAAGAACTTGTGGACTGAGTTAAATGACCCGTCTAAATATCTATACTTTTGTTGTGACACATATTCACTACGAATAATTTGTCAAGATCAAATTACCAGTGAAAAGGTATCACAAGCCGGCATAATTAGTATGGAGACTAACTGTGTAATAAAAAGTACAGATTTCGACTTATATTCACAATCACACTTAACAAATAAAATAATAAAAGACCCTAGCATTATAACTCCACAAATAACAGAACTAAATCATTTAGTAAATATATCACTACTCAATTATAGCGAAACTTCCGATTTCTCCAACTATTCTTTAGAAAATCTAGGGAAGCAAATAGAGCAAATTAAGAGCAAAGAGGAATCAATAGATGGTGTTATATTATCATCTCACGATGTCCATCAGTACACAGTGAGCTACTGCCTTGTGGGGGCAGCGCTGGTAGCAACAGCCGTGTTCCTATGGAGGCGAAGGAACCAAAGGACTGTCACGTTAGATACAGCCCCGCCTACTGAAGTCAACAGTGTAGTGGTTGTGGCTGACCGTCAGGCCAGTGAAGTGAGTGGAGTTACATTTTCGCGAAAGCAGAGCACGGCTGATCGTCAGCCTAGTGAAGTGAAGTTTACAAACAAACGAACTATAGCCACCTCCCCGTTACCACGAAAAGTAACTTTTAAGGAAGACTTGTAACTTTTTTTCTTCTCCTTTTTCTTCTCATTTGTGTTTATTTCGCGCGCGGGAGCATGTACGGTGTAGCTACGCACAACCATACATCGCCGAGTCAGCGGTAACGCGGACATAAATTAATCTACAGCAATCAAACTAATCAGTACGAAAACGGCGCTACTCGCGCGTGCTCCCCGCGCCTTTAAAATAGATTACTTTATAATTATGTAGTGCAATTAAATCCGTAGCTCCAAAAAGCAGCTTATTATTTGCTCTCGACAAGCAACTTCTACATCAACAACTAGCATCCTCTACAAGGTTTAAGCAAGTGTTGACACTCAAGTCTTTAAAACTGAAACTAATAGAAGCCATTGATTTCAGTGTCATGATTTCAACCCCAACTGACGAAGAATTTTTCGTAATGTAGAGTATATTACGAAAAATTCCTCGTCAGTTGGGGTTTCGGTTTGATATATAGCTGCTGTGATATACGTGTTGATTGTTTAAGATATGTGAATAAGGCTAAGCAATATAAAGTTATATCTACATGCATTACAGAATCTAGATACTTATTATAATTAACTAGTATGCAAATATAAATAAATAAGACCTAAGTTGAAAAAATGTAATACGATTATCTAGCAATATAGTGACTTGTTTAGCAAAGATATAATTTCATTAGTTTTTCAAGGGAAAATAACAGCTCCATATATTTCTCTGCACAAACTCGTGACATGTTCTTAAATTTTTGGATTTATCTCGTAATAAACTATGCAATTAGAGGTATAGATACATTACGAAAAGATTGGCCATCGGCTAATCCGGAAACAGCCGAACGCGTCATCCACGTCTATGCATTAAAGTATCTTGTAATAAACTATGCAATTACTAATTCATAGACGTGGATGACGCGTTCGGGTGTTTCCGATGGCTAATGTTTTCGTAATGTATCTGTATATAAATACGTATGTCTTTAAATACATAGGAATGTAGACTGTAGTGTTCTTTTAACAAAGATCAGAGAGATACTGTTTATTGGCTGTGCAAGTGTAACGTTACCGAGGTCGACATAGAAGTTGTATTTGGAGGGGTGGTTCGGGCTGGGCTGGTGGGGTGGGTGCTCGTCCGTGTCGCGCCGGCGGCGCCCGCGGCCGCGCCCCGGGCCGGAGCCCTCCGAAGCCTTGCGCGCACGGGGACACACTGCGACACATATACAATACAATACATATAAATGCAATACAAAAAAATTATCAGTCAATCAAGTGTTCGTACAAATACAGCTTATTATCAACTTATTCAACCGCAAATATAAAAGGCTGTAGAACAAACGTACATTTAGTTAGAACAATTAAACTTTAAAATCACCATAATAATTCGTTTACGAACTAGCATGTACCAAAATAAGCCTATTGGATAAACTAGTATCTGTTAATATCGCATCTATAGTTTCGTTGTTCCAGCAGTTTTTGAACGTCAAGTTATTATCGATCCAGGTTCCATCAATAAAGACAATATCACGATTCATTCGCCTGTATTGACGAATTTTGCTTAAATAGCATGTTCGCAGAAATATAATATAAAGTTTCTCTATTAATATACATCTTTTATTGTAATATTCTCTCCATTGATACCCCATTTCTTTTAGCAGTTTTCTCAAACTCGTTTGTCCCCCAACTGGAAGTCTATTCTATTTCGTATTTCTGCTAGAAGTTTTGGACACGTGGGTACAACTTTCTTCGAAAGATAAAATTCCTCAATGATTCATTGTATTACACTACGATCAAAATTGTCAACTATCAAATTATGTTTTCGCATACTTTTTGCCTTTTTTTGATGGAGACTTTAGTGGTGTTCAACCAGCATATTTTGTTTCTTTCTTTATTCTCAACAATATATTTTTTGATAAACCGGTGTATTGAGCTGCTCGGTCAAGAGTTCGGGTACTTGTGAATGAAATTTGCTTTTTTTCCTCTTCATATATTTCAATAATACGTCTGGCCATTTCCCGTATCTGGCGATGAATAAAATTTTTCTTCTTCTGAGAAATCTACTTGCACCTGCGTTGGTAGCCATTTATAATATACAAAATAATTATAATTATAACAGATAACAAAAATAATACAACAAATAAAGTCAACGGAATTGAACAAAAACAGTACAATAAAACAAATCAACAAGAAAAATTAACAGGCGTAATATTATCGATAAGCGTGATCGCGCGATAATATTACTTCGACTGGGGCTAGGGCTGTTGATAAAATATCGATATATCGAAATATCGATATAAATTTTTAGAAATATCGATATTTATGAATATTTTTTGGAAAGATATAAATTAAAATATAGTTCGAAATTAAAATCTTAATATCAGTGTCGATATTTTTTTGCACATTAAACAATGAGTATTTTATAAAAAAAACTTACTGACAAATATTGGTACACATATTTTTTCAATCTGACAGTAGTGGAGTTTTAATTGACAATATGAGCTCAAAAATGTTAACCAACACGCTTATATATTTACCAGAATCCACGATAATCTACGGACAACGACAATCCGAGTGAGCAGTGCGTGAGAGACTACTCGGTACACATAATTTTATCTTTTTATATTAACATTTACGGAAAATACACTGATTTAATATTTTTCTTTATTTGTTATTTAATATCTTTATTGAATATACTTTATGAAAAAACAATAAAACTAATTTTTGAATTAGACAATTATTTCTTTTCAATAAATCCGTAATGTCGAAATATTGATATTTCTAATCTCCCTAGATATAGATATATTTAAAAATATCGATATATCGAAAATTTGATATTTATAAAATTATCAACAGCCCTAACTGGGGCGTGAGCGTGGGGTATAAGCGGCGGCGGCTGAGGCGGGCGGCCCCGTCCCGCTTCCTCATGCCCCGATCATACGGAGCTCCTACGCGGACAGTACCAAGTCACCCCTTCAGTATTCATACTTTATACTTGTATTTTTTAGTTCAAAACTTACAATGATAGCGAGCACAAAATTTCAAAGGTCATTCATTGTCTCTATGGTCGTTCCCTCTGTGTTGAGGGAATCGGGATTCTGCCGACGAAGCCTGTCTACGATCGTCCTCCATGTGTTGCGATCTTTGGCGTCGTGGAGCTCCTTGCTCACCGGAACATTGAGTACTGGCTTCTTGGTCACTCCATCGCATAGGGTCTCGGCCTCTTGGTCTCCAGCCTTCTACTTTGCCCGTTATCAGCAATTTTTCCTGATTATCTCGGCCTCTTCCTGCTATGAGTCTCTGTTCATTATCCATTTTAGTTCTTTTAAAATGGACACATTCGTAGGTCGGACCGTCCAAGGAATCCTTAGCACACGCCTCTAGCATCACATCTCAAAACGTCAATCCTCTGTTTTCAAAGGTCAATATTTATAAATACTAAATCAATAACAATAGGAAAAGAAGTGGGTCCTCCGTCATGGAACAAACAATTTAATTTGGACAATAAGAGATACTTACATAGAGGTTTATCGTTGTCGAGTGCAGAAGAATCATTAGGACGTCCTTCATCTTCGTCCTCTTTACGTTCTGATGGACTATCTCGCTCGGATATCCGTCGTTCTCTGTGAACAAGAGAAAAAATATAATGCTTGTCATTGGGTAATGAAAAAACCTTTACCTGCCTATTATAAGTAATAATAAATACAAATAATTTATTAACTAAAACTACAAGTTCCATTGCTTTATTTTCTCGATGACAGCTAACACACAGTGGTCGATGTAGCTTTGTTCTAGCGTCAACGCCTAAAACTCCGAACAAAAATTAGGCACCAAGACGTCATATTTCATTAACAAGGTAACGTCAGCCAGAAAGCAATTTTAGGGATGTAGTTATCGATAAACGTAACACGATAACAGATCCGATATTTTTTTACAAAATGTAAGAAACTAAACTACTGCCGGATACTTTTGTACAAATTTATTAACTAATATTATATTTCATTACAAGATGTTACACGTGTTAATTCTTGATTGATAATGCCAACTTCTTTAAAATTTTCGAAGCTGTTGTAAAATAAGTAGGTATAGGTAGGTACTCGACAATGAAACGAAATAATTATAATGACAGGTAATCTTTATTTATTTATTTTAATCAAAATCTGATGAATCGTCACTGTCACTCGATGAGCTCTCCCCAACATTTATTATAAGTTCCTGTACTTCTATATTATCGAATGCCACATGAATTTCCCAATCCGACGCTATAATGTTTTGGGTTCTTCTCACAATTTTTTCCCAGTTTTCGGCAGTTACTTCCGCACATGCATTTTTTAATAAATCTAACATCTTGTTTGCCGTAAAAGGGGGATGGGTATTGTTTCGAGCGGCGTGTCCTTTGATTTGTGCCCATATTAGTTCTATAGCATTGTACTGGCAATGATACGGCGGAAGTCGAAGAACCCAATGACCACATTCGGCAGCTATTTCGTCGATAACATATCTTTTAGGGTGGCTTTTATTCGATTTTAAAATATTCACTAATTGTACTTTTAATAAAGTATTATCCACATTTTCGCCATGACGTTGGAGCCAGTCAATTATCTCTTGTTTTTTATTGGCCTGCGTCGGCATTTTATCAATTTGTCTGGAGTGATATGTAGCGTTGTCCATAATAATTATCGACGGTTCTTCCAGAGATTGCACCATTTCTTTAAACCATCCTTCGTAAATCTCCGCGTTCATTTCTTCGTGGTAGTCCACTGTTTTCTTGGATTTAAAGGCCAGTAAAGCATCTGACATGAATCCTTTCGTAGACCCTGCATGGCATATGATGAGGCGTTCACCTTTTCCCATTGGCACTGAACTAGTGGAAGCGACGGTGTCGTCAGTCCAGTTCTTAGATACTGTGTGGTTTGCATTTAACCAAGTCTCGTCAGTGAAAATAACATTTGACCAATCTGATATCTTTTTGGCTTCGCTCAAAAATTCGCAGCGAGCCATAGCAACGTCGTGACGCTCCATCAATATTTTACGTTTGTCCGATTTTTTATAACAAAATCCAATTTCTTTCAAAACCAAGCTTAATGACGATTTTTGGCCATGGAACAAACCACATTCACGTAAAGAAACAACAAGTTTTTTAAGTGTTGGAATTTCTTTGCGCAAGTAATAGTCATATATATGACGGCGAATAGCGTCAGCGTCGAAGTTGTCAACCGATGTCACACGACGTGGTTGGCGTTTTTTCTTCGGCGTGCGAAGCTTATTTCGGTAGTAATTTTTGAAACAGTAGGTCCACTAATTCCTAATGCGGCCGCAACACGCTCTCGCACTTGCGACAGTGGTAATAGCGGGCCACCATTTTGATACTCTGCTTCAAAGTAATTACGAACCTTGATCACCAGTTCTCTCGCCTGCCTTTTCAGAACAGATCCTTTCGGCATTTTGATATTTGACAGCTGGGCAGCAATCAACACGGAGGAACACAAAATACACAACGTAACGTATGGATAATGTGAAAAAACTCAGCGAACAGAAATGTAGTGACTAGCACGACCGTCTTGTTGCGAGTGACAGATTAAAACAAACACAAAATGGCGGTGGGCCATTGAGTGTTCCCACCTTGAAAAAATATATTTGAATGTTTTTGTTGTATTTGTCTTTGTTCAAAATATAATAAATATATGCGATCGATATCATTACTTATTTGGTCACACAACACTACAACTATCAAATTAGAACTGTCATCGAGAAAATAAAGAAATGGAAATACTATAGCAGTGCTTGCGACTTCGTGCACGTAGACGTATAGCTCGATTCCCGTGGGAACTCTATAATGGATCTGGATAAAAAGTACCCTAAATGTTAACTCGGCACATAAGCTATAACTATGCAAAGTTTCATAAAAATCTGTCCCGTGGTTTTTGTTCGATAAGCGTTCAGACAGACAGACATGCATTCCAAAAAAATGTTTTAGGTTTTGTATCATTCATAGTGCAATGATTTTTTTTTAAATATATAATGTACCGACATCGGTTTGTTACGATTTTATTATATGTATAACCTGCGCCAATAAAGAAACGATATGAAAATGCACTCACGCGCTATCTCGCTCAGACTATATTTCCGTCTATAGTCACACACCACGGGACCGCATGCAAAAAAATATTCAGTCTGGATTAGTCGGCCGCGCTAACTCCACGCGCCCCGAATTTTTTAATACGTTCCTCTTCTTTAGCTGTTGTTATTATTTTGTTAGGTACTGTTGACTTTTGTTTTTATTGTATTGTAATTATTGTTCTTCTGTTGAACTATGAGTAAACGAGGGAACATTCTTCGTAGTGACACTCGTAAAATTGTATATAATCTTATAAAATACTTCGAAGAAGAAAAGAATTTTGAACGTTATCACCTATTTCAACATAGCAACGCGCGCGCAGTTATGACAACCACAGCACAATATCGACAATAAAAAAGAAGGTAAGTAAGTTTGCTTTGACATGGTTATAAAATATGATGTAAGTATAATACATAAATTGTGTTTTGCTATCCGGTCGCGCAGCTGTCATACCCGTCATTGGTGACGTCACAGCCGCTTGCTACTAACGCTTATAAAATAGATATGATTTAAATATTGAAAAAAAACTTTTTAATTTTCACTGTATTATTGTGTTTTAATTCCGATGTACTTATATCAGCTGAAATGAGTTTAGTAGATGACCCAACTATAAAGTATATAGACTTAACTGTTGTGGTGTTGGCCGGGTGACGCAATCACACGACACAGAGACCATAAGGTACCCTATGTGTGATTGTGGCTTCCTGACCGACACTCGTAACTATTGGTGTAACCTATATCTCAATGTTAAGTTGTTCAATAAACGTTATTATTATTTAAAAAAAAAATATTAGTTAAGCACTAAATTATAAAATCGTTTCAGCTGATATCCCGAGAATATTACATTATTTTAAAACATATTCCATGTGTGGATTATGATTATTCCGGATTCGTATTTTTTTTCATATTGGGTAAACTTGGTAAACTACGGACTCCTAGTAAAGCAAAAAGAGGTGAGCATAACACGCATATCCCAATTTTTTTGATATTTTGACTATTTTGATATTTGTGCGATTAGACAAATCGTTGCTTCGATTTACGACATACAGAAGGAAGTTCCGACGCTAAATAAAAAAATGGCAATCGCAAAAAAAGACGAATTACACAGGCTCTAAAACGACATTGTGTATTTTGAACAATAAACTGAGTTTTAGATTTTTAAAATGTCGCCAGAACAGAAGTGTCCTAATAGAGCGCGACAATATTAAAGTATGGCGGGTAAAATATTTACGCAGAATGCGAAGCAATAATGCTTTAGGAGCAGAAAAATACCAGTGGTCTACATGGACGAATCATGGATCCATGCACATTATATTGTGAGTGAGTGCTGGCAGTCACCTAAGGATAAAGGAGTACGGAAGAATGATAGTCCCGGTCAAAGGTGGGTAATGGTTCACGCCGGCTCTGAAAATGTGTTTGTAGAAGGCGCAGGCTTGCTTTTTAAAGCAAAGTCGAAGAAAAGAGATTACCATGACCAGATGTCATGGTAATCCATACCATTACCGTATTATTTTTTAAAAATATATTAAAGAGAAACTGATTCCGAATTTTCCGAACAATTGCATACTAGTCAAGGACAACGCATACTATCATAGTATGCAATTAGATAAAGCTTCCACTACTGCAGCCCGTAGAGAAGACATACAAAAGTGGATGGAAGAGCATAACATTCAATATGAAGTGTCGTGGACAAAATCAGAACTGCTGACGCATACGAGAAAAAATCTTTCCCAGGATCGGTACGTGGTAGACGAATTGCTGCTTGAACATAGGCATGAGGTTGACGAGTGACACTGATGACGAAAATCAAATGTCATTCGGCTCCAACGAGAATGAATCCTTGGGAGTTGAACCTGGTGAAGGAGCAAGCGGTTTATGTACATAGCTTAACCTCCACGGTGACTGACATATGAATAGGATGACGGTTACAACTCTCAACTATTTTATGTCAGTATATTATAAATGTTTCTACTATATTACGTTATTCTGCACCATCTGCATCTCCATTATACAACAACTTTCCTCTATCCTAAGGTAAATGATATATTTTCGACAACTTTTTTTGCCGACTGTACCATCACTACTCTTCACCATGTGGCCGCCATTTTCATATCGTTTCTTTTATTGGCGCAAGTTATAATAGATAATAAGAATACGATAAGGCTATATGGAATGTATTTTTCGAATTAAAATTATTATTAGGTATTATATATTTTCATTTAAAGTGCAATCTGGCTCCCTCACTAGGGTATATTGTATTATAGCAACCAGCTCCCTCTCAGTTAACAGTTGCCTAGTTTTTTTGAGCATAGTAATTTGCTCCTACAATTTGCTTGAGACTTATAGAGTCATATTAATGGAAGTTATAGTTACATTAAAGAACAGTGTTGTAATCGGTGAGTGTTCACGAAGTGCTGTGAGTTACCTGTGCGGCGACATGTCGAGGCTGCTGTCGGGCGTGGTGGGTGGCGTGTTGTCGAGCAACGCGTGGCGGCGGCCCCACGCCGCGCCGTCGCCCTCGCGCCCCGCCTCGCCCCCACCGCGTCCCGCCTCAGCCTCATTCCCTCGGGAACCGCCCTCGCCTGCAACGCGACGATCCTCTGCCACAACCACACAAACGGTTATTATATGAGAAACTAGCGGTGCCTGCGACTTCCATTCGTGTGAACTTGTGATTCGCGTAGGAACTCTAAAATCGTTCTGGATAAAAAAAATGCCCTAAATATTAAACCGGCACATAAGCTATAACTATGCCGTTTCATTGATATCCGTTTAGGTGGATTTTGTGTGATGGTCGTTCAGACAGACAACAATTCCAAAAATCGTTGTTTTGGGCTCTAAATAATTCGTGCTTTATATTGAAATCACTTTTTCAAAAAATATCTCATTAACAGACACAATTCTGTTACGATTTTATTATATATATATATAGATAGGAAGCAAACAGAGCGAAGCGGTACTTCACCCCTGGGCAACTCCTAATGCTTTACAAAGCTTAGGTTAGGCCCCATATGCTCACATATCTGGGCCAGCGCACCGAAATGTCAATTGGACCCATTTCACTCCATCCAACGACATGCTGTTCGTATTATCGACGATCCCACTCTCACGGGCGGTTTAGAACCCCTCAGCATTCGGAGAGACGTTGCGTCTCTGTGTGGTCTACCGCCTGTACAATGGGGAATGCTCTGAAGAATTGTTCAATATAATTCCCACCTCGGGTTTCTACAACCGCACCTCCCGTCACAGAAGTGCGGTCCATTCGCATTTCCTCGATACGGAGGTGTCGCATACTGTTCGGTTTAAAAATCATGTTATACCGCGAACCCGTAGGCTGTGGAACGAACTGCCTCAAGAGGTCTTTCCATTAAGTTACGATATGGGGTTCTTCTAGAAAGCTGTGAATAGGATTTTGCAAGATCGGCGGCGCACCCGCATGCCCCCTGGTGTTGCAGGTGTCCATGGGCGGCGGTAACACTTACCATCACGTGGGACCGCTTGCTCGTCCGCTAACTTCTCTATAAAAAAAAAGATAGGATTCCGTAATCAAGCATGTAAATGTTTAAAGGAGACTTCATAAGCCCCTATATTCATACTCGTAGTTTATATACTTACCTTTAGTTATATTGTTGGCAACACAAAATTTGAGGCAAATTCTTTGTTTTATATTTTTATCCATTGTAAAATTCGCAAAGTAACACTAGAGGTCGTCTAGCAAATATGAAAATTTTCAAACAACTATTTAACAGACCGCGCCAAAACTTTACATGAAAATTAGCTACAATAATGCTAACCTAAGATATATTTTACGCAGGCATTTTACACGGGCAGACAGGGTATATCTGTCCCGTTAAGTAAAAGTGAAATGATTTATTGCATAGTTATAGGTTTAAAAAGATGTTGAGAAAGCATAGGTACATCGGTATAACTTGCCGTGTAGGCATGCAATATTACGTTACCAGTGTTGTATTAAGGTTATCGGGGGTCGGGGCTATTTGAGAGCAGAGGCCCTCTTAAGGCGAGCAATCTTATAAAGTTTAGACAAGTTTTTAAATGGTCGGGTTTTGACCCCCCAGGGCCCGGGACTATAATCCCCCTTAATTCGCCACTGTGTATATCTGTGGGTGTCCCGTTAAGTCAAAGTCAAATGATTTGTTGCAGTTATAGGATTGAAAAGATGTTGATCATGTTGAGAAAGCATAGGTTACCTTTGTTGTGGTGATGGTGCGGCGGTGCGGAGGCAAAGGGCATGTGGAGCCTTTGCCTCGGCGGCGCGGGCTCGGCGTCGGGCGCCGGCGACCCGGGGATGGTCTCCTCGCACAGCAGCAGCGATATGTTGCTGTCCTCTTCGGTCCCCGAAGGCCCCACATGACTCACGCTCAGTCCGACTGCGATGCTAGCGCTCGTCGCGCGCGCGCTACCCGCTACGACTACACTTGCGCCTACAAAGTAGTTAGGAAATTGGTTTTGAAGGATCAAGAATCTAAATTTACCTATCAAGCTATTTTATTTATTGCTGTTATGTAGACAACCATTTATTTATTAATAGGCACACACCTACAATGCACACACAATACATAATGTAGCAACATTATTTGCAGTGTGATAGCGTGCCACATCACTGACAGCCATACACAGGATTTTCACATTGTTAGTGACATTTTATAATAGAAGTTTGAAATTGTATGTAAAAAATTATACATATATCTAAACAGTTATATTATACATATAAATATAGAATTAGTTTTCAAAATTTAATGGGTATCCAGTAGTGAAAGTATGAATGACCTTGTCTTAGTTTTTTAATTTAGAGTAGTTATCGCCAAAAATATCCAAATCACTCACAGGAAACCGTTTTAGACAGCAATATAAGAGGGGAGGTACTTACTAGCCAGAGCGGAGCGTTAAGACCGACATTTGTTCTTTTTGTAGGAACATGAAATAAGTTTGTACCTACATATAAGTCTCAAACCCATTCGTGAAACTAGGATAAGAATTTTGTCAAGTGAATCCTGACATTGCACCATATTATTTACAATTATGTAAAACGCCATTGCACAGTTTTATATACTTGTTACTTACGACAAATATGTATGCGCAAGCAAAAAAAAAAAAGTCATTAACAATAATATTTTTTTTACTTTTATTACGCTTTCGGCGCTTGTCACACCGCATTACTACACTACACAAATAACAATTTTATTTAATACAACACGCGCGCGGCAAAATCTCTAATCCAAAGACAGTGTATGTATGTACGTTTGACACGTTGCCGCCCGGTAGCAAAATGATCTCTAAGTCAATAGAGTGTAAGTTCATTTGAAATGGGCGCTCGGGCACTTATGGTATTTACTTATGGTGCAGGGTGTGCGGCGCACAGGGGCGCAGGGTGTTAGGGGGCGCCGAGCGCCGCTCGCGACGCCTCCAAAGAGTCTACTAGAGGGCGCCAGGGTATTGATTGCTCCCGGGCGCTACATGGGTTAGAGCCGGCGCTGCTCATAATTATCGTGTGCACAAACACCATGTGTGTGAAAAGCGAGGTATCGCGTAAGTGATATCAATAAAGACTCTATGCGATTACTGTGAACTGAAGCGTATGGGTTCAAGACCAGACATGCGTACTCCAAAATGCTTCTAACCAATGCGTTGAACAATATAATTTGTGTGTAAGATCGCTTGAATTCTTTAGTTGTATGAAATATGAAATCAAGCATCTTTTACAATATTATCATAATGTGCAGTAAAACTAAATTTAAGTCAACCCCAGTCACCAGTTTAAGTTTAAGTCAAGTTTAAGTCACCCAGATCTCTCAACTCAGTCACTGTATTAGCGCATTCTCCATTGATTCTGTATGTTAAAGATATTGGATGTACCTTTATAGTAAAAGTGATATGGTGACACTTGGCAACATTAATGGTCATAGAATTGGTAACACACCATTCATAAATACTATTTATATTTTTTGTAGTAATAATATATCGCTCAAACAGTTAATTTCATACTATCAACATACAGAGAACACCTACTATATTTAATATTACACTCTATGTTAGTAACAAACAGTACAAATAATAAAGGACAAAGATGAGAGTCCTGGGGAACGCCCGAAATTGCAAAAAGAATTTGACTGATGTCCATGTACAACTACCGTTTGCGGCCGATTTACAAGTACGAGGACAGCCATCTCAAGACACTTCCCTTTACCGCATACATGTATTCAATCTTGTGGAATAATAATTTGTGATTGACATTGTCAAACGCGCTAGTAAAATCTGTGTAGACAGAGTCGACCTGACTGCCTTTGTCGACGCTTTTGACTAAGTCGTTAATATAAGGAACTAAATTACTCACAATCGATCTTCCACCATGCTGCCTATTACTAATTATTGAATTGGCATGATTATAAAGAATTGGATAGATCAATGACTGGATATAACCGACAAAATGGAAATAGGCCTGTAATTTTTTGCATCCCTTACATCACCTTTCTTATATACAGGGACAATACGGGCCATTTTCCATTCTGTAGGAAACACTCCACTTTTAAGAGACATATTAAACATTTTTGTTAATGGAAAAGCAAGGGTTGATGCGCATCGTTGTATAAATAGGGGAGGCGGCCCATCAGCCCCAACCCCTTTCAAAATGTTTAGTTTCTTAATTTTATTAAGCACTTCCCTCTCCCTAAACGACAAACGTAAAATTAGTGTGAAGACATGAGATAGGCTCCGATGCTAGACTCGTAAGAGAAGAAGTCTACAAATTACTACTTTCAGTATCATTAGTGCTGAAAACAGACTGTAACTGTTAGGCCAGCAAATCAACTACTTTATCATCCCGGTACATGGCTGCTGGTAGCCCGTTCAATGCGACTTTTTTATTTATAATGAATTTGCAAAACTAACTATTCTGTCGAACGTTAGATTCAACCTGATTAATATAATCGATGTAACTATTGAGAATCAATTTTTCGCAACGTGATTGTAGAATATCGAACTCAAGTTTATCTCGTGAGTTTCCATAAATACGATATTTATATCTACATTTATTTTTTTCATTTAATAATTTTCTGAGATTATTAGTTTATCCTATTGGATAAACTAGTATCTGTTAATATCGCATCTAGAGTTTCGTTGTTCCAGCAGTTTTTGAACGTCAAGTTATTATCGATCCAGGTTCCATCAATAAAGACAATATCACGATTCATTCGCCTGTATTGACGAATTTTCCATAAATACGATATTTATATCTACATTTATTTTTTTCATTTAATAATTTTCTGAGATTATTAGTGAATCAAGGCGGATATTTGTTCCTTCTTTCAAATCAAGCCCGTTTTGGGGCATTTATTGGAACAGCGTCACCAATAAAGTCATATAAGACATCGACCATGTCATTTACTTTTAAAGCGAGCAAGCCAAATGACATTACGAAAACAAGTATTCAGTTTTGTATAATTAGCTTTGAAGAAATTAAAGTCAAATCTAGATACCACAAGTAGCACTGGGACAGGCTGAAACAGTAATTCGATTTCCAGTTGTTCGCAAAGGGTCGAGTTTGCTTAGAATGTTGCTTGGCTCGGACACTGTCGTATTATTTATGTTGGTGAGAATCCAGTCCAGTATTTTATTAGTACAGTTTTTTACATGATTTAACTGCTTAAGGTAAGCTAGTGAAATAAAATCTACAAGACTATAACCAATATTATTTCGATATTTATGTGAAACAAGTTTGTTTAGCCGGTCCGGAGACCACGTAATGAAACTCATATTAAAGTCCCTATCATGAAAATGACATCCAGGAGCCCTACTACTTTGTACCACTTATCAAGAAAGGAATTTACTACTGTACACGACAGAGGTGGACGCAGGTAAACTGCAATCACGTCAATTTATCTTTTACGACTTAATATTTTTAATACAAGTTTTACCCAAATATGTTCACAAACAGTGTCCCAGCTTAACATACGAATGGCATTGTAGCACACCTTAACGGCGATTAGATCATTTATAATTATGGGACATGATACCGAGCGCCCTACATGGCTCACGCTTAGTCCCACTGCTTAATCAGAGATTAATAATCAATCATGCATAAACTATACCTACGTGAAAACTTGAAATGTCGTCAGTATTTATGTAATTGGATAATTGTAACTAGCCGTAAGTTTAAAAATAAACGTAAAAAAAATCTAATTCACTTGAGCACAGTTAGTTGTAGTCCTTTAAGGTGGATAAAAGGATATTGTTTCACA
The DNA here is from genome assembly GCA_943735995.1 of Sesia bembeciformis. Classification (NCBI taxonomy): domain Eukaryota; kingdom Metazoa; phylum Arthropoda; class Insecta; order Lepidoptera; family Sesiidae; genus Sesia; species Sesia bembeciformis. Next base: position 5,999,156 of record OX031042.1, read on the forward strand.
TTCGGCTACAAGGGCCATCATGTCTTCCAACTACCTGAAGTCTAACACTTCCGATAAATTCTCTCGAGGAGAGATCTGGTAACGCTGACAGCACAATACTTACTGTGTTTCCGCTCGTTCTTGCAAGCGTCTTCCAGCATGAGCAGTGACTCGCCCGCGCTCCACTCGCCCGGCGACTTGCCCGCGTGCAGGCTGCGAGCCGACTGGACTGCGACCGGGGCTGGCACCGGTTCAGAGCTACCGCCACTGCCCCACTCTTCTATCGACAGCTTGTCGATAATTAGCCTGAAATGGAGTTCACTAGGTTTACTACCAGATTTTTTGGATTTAAATAAAAATATACGCTAAAGTATTACGTATATTCCCTCCATCGACAAATGCGTGAAATACTCCGTCTGAGTACTACGACAGAGTACTATGACCATCCTAATCCCCTAGTAGTTGACAGTCTAACCTATGTTATAGGGATGACCCTCCCAATTGCCGTCATCGTTCTCGGCACGTCTTAGAGGACCCCGACGACTCAATTACTGCTGTCAATGCGGTTCTTACACTACACTCACAGACCTCACAGATATACTGTCCCCGTCGGCGGAGACGAGGACGTCACGCTCGCTACACCGTAAATACACCCCGGCCTTCAGCCAACACTTTTACCAGGTATCGGCACGTGCCTGGGCGCTTCTCACCAACTCGCGACCCTGCGGTACCCTACGAACGCAACGCCCTAAGCCGAGATCCGTTCCTTCCGCCGGTCTACAGGCGAGGGAGCCCTTAGGCTCGTTCCTGCACATACCCTTTAGTCCTGGCTGACCGTCTTCTGCGTTCGGTCTAAACTATACAAGTGCGGTGACTCTTGGAAGGCCATTAGGGCCACAAGAATTTAGCCATTCCGAAAAAAAAAATATTACGTATAGTGAATTTTCTTTTTAAATCCGTCAGAAATAGACTACATGTTATTCAAAGTTTTAAACGAGCTATTTGCAATTACGTCACAATATAAACGACTCTTAAAAAACCCTACTTTAGAAACTTTAAAAGGGAGATTCAGCTATTATCTGTGTTTCAGAAAAAATGTTTAGACATGTAGTTTCATAAACATTATTCAATGATATATTGTTTATACGTGAAATTAAATGTATCAGGGCGCCACACGCTGCTCGGTCAACATCAACTTTGTAAGGCTTTATAACTTCGTCATCAGAAGACTTCGTTTTTTTTAGGTGAGAAATAAAAAATTACGAGCTTCTGCATAAAAAGTTGGCGAATGGACCTAGGAACGCCTAGGAATTCAGAAATACAACCCGTCCCTATATAACAGATGTAAGACCGTCAAATTTAAAAGTAACTAGGCTGGATACGCACAATTAGATTGTGCCAAGCACAATCTTAATCGTAGAAGAGAGTAGATAGGGTCCATCTGGGTTAGTTAAGATTGCATGATTATCGATATGTGACGAACTGCGGTAAGTATTCTATGCAAATGAGAAGGATTTATAGACATTAAAAAAAATTACAAACATTTAATATAGACACTTCGGAGGGTGCACGGTGCCAATCCAACAGGCGCTGGGCGCACTCGACTGGCTACATTACACTGCACTATCGTAACATGTACCGCATTTCCCATTTTATCCTATTCCCCAATGTACGTAGGTGTTTCGGTAGTAAGTGTGATATGCCAGAGCTCATTGCTATCCCATCCTATCCCTTCCCATTTTCTTAAACCTCTCTGAAAATCCATTCCTACGTCTCCAAAGGTAGGCAGCGCATCCGAGAGCTAACCAACGTTTGGCATTGACTGATGTCGGCGTGTATCGCGGATGGCAATGGGCGACAGTATCCACTTACCACCAGGTAGAATGTATGCTCGTCTGTAGCCTTCTTTCTATAAAAAACTTTCAAATTAACGCGTATATGAGTACTTACCGCCTATCAGAATCATCGGAGTCGCTAGATTCGCTTCTATCTTCAGGCGGGAATGGCGGCATCGGTATACTCATTGGTGTCTGATTGATTTGACTCGAGAGTTTCTGTATTGTATCACTTAATACTTTGTTGTTCTTCCCGGCTGTACTTAGTGGTAAATCCGCGACGCTCTTGCGCCTTTCTAGAATACTCAAAGGACTCTGTAACCTAGGTGGAGTAGATTCTTTTAGTTTAATTTTCTTAATGTCAAAGAGATCACGTTTCGAGTCCGTTGTACTTGACGGTTCACAAAATAATGTGTCTGTGGATTCTAGCAGGCCTAATTTCTTGATTGGGTCAACTTTAGTGACAGGTTTGATAGGCTCTTTACTCAAAATTGTTTTAGATTCCGGAGGTACAGGAGATAATTTTCCTTCTGGCTTGATCAATTTGATATCAAGTTTGTTTATTGTGAGGAGATCTTTCTTGGGCGTATTGGGACGGTCTTCAACTGGAGGCGGTGACAATGAGAGCCTTTTGGCGCTGTTAATGGCTTTCAACAGCTTTTCAGCTATTTTCGGTCCTTCAGACTGTAACAAGAATCCAGGCGGTGGTTCAGGTAGCACGTCAAGACGAGCCGGACTGTCGGGTTCTGATTTGTCTTCTTCAGTGTCAATGAGAGGACTGGAAGGAGGCTCGAGCTTCGGAGGATTTGGCTCTGGATCTAATTTCTTTTCGATTTTTACACTAATCTCTTTCAGTTCTGGAAGTGGAGGTTTGTCTTTCGGGAGGGGAATGGAAAGCAATTTGATTTCTTCCTTCTTTGGTTCCACTTTTGGTTCTGGCATAGGAATAGGGGTTAAGCTACTTGTACTGGGCACTTCTATGTTCTTGTGTGGAGGACTTTTAGGTAAGGCCTTTGGTGGGGGAGTCTTAGGCAGTTCTACGACTTTTTGTGATGGAGTTTCAGCAGGTTCAACCGCAACTTCTTTCAACTCTTCTTTGAATATGATAACTATAGGTTCCTTCATTTCTTTTACTAGCTCTGTTTCTTTGGGTAGTTCTTTGATTTGTTCTGTAGTTTTCGACGGTTCAACAGAACAAGGCGTCGGACAAGGTTGTCTGATTTCTTCCTTCATTTCAATGTCCTCAACATCATCTTCATCGGAAGATTGTTCATCGTCTGCAGGACTTTCTGGCGAGTCATCTATCAGTTTTCTTAATTTTGACACTTTACTCTTCTTGGAGTATGTTTCTTGGTTCTTGGCAGGAGTGAATCCCTCAAAAATAGGGCCCGAGCTGCTGTCGCCCGGGAATGAATCATCATCCATAGAAAATAATCCATCCTTAGAATCATCTTCGGGACTTTGTCTTCCCGGTATGTCTCTAGTTGTGCCAAAATCCCTAAACGGAGACAGAGATGGCGAACTCAGCGTTGAGGGTCTAGGCCGCAATGGATCTTCAGATATTTCTTCACTAAGTGACTTGGATAATGTTGAAGTGTATTTACTAGGAGAAATTTCGTCAAAAATGCGGTGCGTGCGCTTTTTCTTCTCGTCATGCAGTTCGAGTTCAAATGGCTCAGGCTCTTTGAATTCATACACATCTACCGGTTGTTTTTCAGGTTGCGGGAGTTCAGGCGGAGGTACAATTGGCAATATTGGGGTTGGTGTTTCTTTATCCACTATTTCTTGTTTAACATGTTCCTCTGGTTCTTGTTTGACAGTATGCAATCCTTTCAGTTCTGATCGGATTTCGTTGAGATCATAATCGCGGCCCTGATGTCCTGTGCTCGTAGGGCGTGGTTTCTTTGGAGGGGACACATTTGACGGAGTTGAAGTGGTCCTAACTGGCCGTTTACGAGGTTTACTGGAACTGCTACTATCACTTGACTTCGCATCTTTTGATCTTAATGGAGCTGCAAAGAAACAAGCGTTTTTTGAATCACAATGTAATAATGGCGTGAATTAAAGGTATCGTGTTACTGTGAGACTAATGAAAAGTATCATTACTCTTTGTGCCAGATATATCGTCAGGTTTTTTAGGAGGTCTCTTCACGCCGATGTCGCTATCTGAATCACTGTCGGAATCAGATCGAGGTGAAGATTCTGTGAAAATAAAACAAGTAAAATAATTGATGCAAAGGAAAATATGTCAAACATTTATATGTTAACTATTATAAATAAATAAATTTATAGTTCATTTATTTAAAAAAACATAAACCATTCATTGCCTAGCAAAAGCTCATGTTAGATGAAATTATTTTTAAGTCATAAAAAATCTCATTTTTTGGAGCAATGGTTTGATTTGTGCAATAAAAATAAATGCATAATCATTGTTGAGTCGTAGTAATTATACTTCTGGCCGATTTTGTATTGAGTTTACAAGCACAAAAATGTATAAAAACTTTTTCTTTGACCATAAATTGTTTTTGTTTCAGCCCTTTATGCATAAACATGCAGGGTGGCTCGATCAAGTGTGCGGGAGTGTAGATTTCAAATTTGGGAAGTCAACAAAAAATGTAAGAACATTTTTTTTATCTACATGGGTTTCTTTAAAAAATACCCATTTACAATAAATGGAGTATCAATATTTTTAATTATTTAAAATAATATAAACATACCTTCAGTCCTTTTCGATCTAGAACGTCTGCTCATACTTGAACCCTAAAAAGTGAAACGAGACAATATTAGGGTAATCAAAACTACACATTACGAAAACTTAGGTCATCGGCTAATCCGGAAACACTCGAATGCGTCATCCAGGTCTATGAATTACAGTACCTCTAATTGCATAGACGTTGATGACGCGTTCGGATGTTTGCTTAGCCGATGGCCAATGTTTTCGTAATGTATCTGAATATCTTTGTTACACGAGACATTCAATTTATTCATTTGTAATACAAATTTGTTACAAAAGTTGGTAAATATATTGTCAGATCGACACATTTGCCAATAATGGCGTGCAAAATTACATATACCTATCGAACATAAAAATACATAAACGCTTACGAAAAACACAAACACAACACTTAACACCTTATTTAATACAAGATATCAATTAGTGGTAATAATATAGAGTAGTAAATCATAATAATAATAATGTCCGAATATAAATGTCATATTTTATATCAATTTATATTTATTTTAATTTTAATTTTTTTTATTAATAAATATAAGTGTATAATTTCATAATTAAGTAAGTGTATAATGTAGTGTGTAAATTAATTTACAATAATTTTGAAAAATAAAATCATTAATGAAAGAAAGGGAATAAAAAAAATGAGGAATGTCAGATAATACAATGATAGTCACCTTATATTCTGTCCACAAGATATTCAGTTATGATAATTGTGTAATAAGTTGTCTTAATTACCAATTGCTTTAATTTTCTCTTAAATATCCCAACGAATGTCACGATTACAATAATGCCTTAAATGCTGCCAATGAAATATACATTTATTGTGTAGTACGTTTTCTTAATCCGTAATTGTTTTAATTTACTCTTAAATATTCCAACCTTGTCAATACTTCGTGATTCAGGCAATTTATTGTAAATTTCAGGAGCTATTGCTATTACGTTTTTATTGAACAGGGCAGTGCGTGAGGGAGGTGCACATAGTCTATTTCTATATCATAGTCTTTTAATTTTTTTTTACTAAATAAATGGGGAGTTAACTTAACAAATAGTGCCGTTTCAAATATTTTAAGAGAAGGAAGTGTCAAAACTTCTACTTTTTTTTAAATATAAAAGCTTTAACAGCAACTGTCAATAAACATTTCTTCTGCACTTTGAATACTATTCCCTGTCAGCAGAATTACCCCAAAAAATAATCCCCTATCTTACGATGGATGATAATACCCGTATAATAATTGTCAATTTATATAATACACAACTAAATTGGTTTAATTTATTGCATATAAAATAGTAGTATTTATTGTGTTAATACTTTAAACGAATGCGTGGATTGCGAATTGGGAACTGTAAGTATTTAGTACGATACGTACTCATAATATTTGCAATAACATGTACGTCTAATTCTATTAAAGATATAACAGTACGCCATATACACGCCACGACAACACGATGCCTATAAGCATTAATATCATGTTTTATCTTTTTAAATGCAGTTCTGATGAAGTTCTGGTGTCTTATTCTTTACTACAGTTTAACTTACAGCATAATTTGGGAGATATCAATAGTTTTTTTATATCATCTATAGCATAATGTTCTTAGACGAAAGTCTTCACTAAGTGATTTCTGCAGCTTGTCAACATGTACAGTGCCGAAACGTGGACTCCGATAGTGTACTACACAGTGAGCAACGGAAATAATGTTTGATGTTTATTTGATTATATTAGAATATGAAAAGAAGAGTCAGTCATCGACATAGTTCAAAGAATCAGTTAGGTGAAGTGGCAGCGGCAGGCTACATCTGTCACATCACAGGGCGGCCAATAAAATAAAATCTATGTGTTAGAATAGTCCTCATGTGGACTGGCATGTATCGCCAGAACTCACTTTTTCCGACCATAAATGTGTGCTTGGAGTTAAAATATGAGACACTTGCAACAACACTGAAAAGAACCCCACAAAAAACGAATATTAAATACTGTAAAATCCTTTTGAAAAATGGATTGAAACCAGCCGCAAGTGTCTATATCGAATGAATACTCTTTGGTAGGTAAGCTAATGAGGTGACTTAAAATGGTCGCTTCGATCCATGAATTATGAAAAAGACTTGTTAAAGAAGACGAAATGCCAAAGTGGAGACTATATAACTGGATGCAATTATATAGGACCTATGCAGTTGCATAGGTGTCCTCCAGTCTGAATTGCTGACTTAAATAATTCGCCAGTGCTGGCTAAATGTGGCGATCCTTAAGGTAGATCTATATCAGCAGTGGAGATACAGATTGATTGTATGGTTTGGTATAGGCTCGCGCATATTATAGCCGCGTGGCGACGCACCTCAACGCAATAATTTAAGTAAGTTAGTTGTGGACATTCAATTCTTCATGTCGCCGCACAGCGAATAACTCTCGAAATACGTCCGTTAACTGCGATGGTTCAACGTACATTGAGGCGTGGCGCGTCGCAGCGCATAACATCGGCGCATTAATACAGACAGCTGGCAAGCGAGCCGGCAGTGTGTTGCGCTGCGACATGATGCGGCCCGGCCTCTAGTGTGCAATGGTTTATACAAAATGTATGAAAATGATTCAGGATTTTTGCAATGTTATGCGCTGCAGTGTGGCCCGCCGTAATATGCGCGAGCCTTATGTCACCTTGTTGCGCGCCTCGTGCTGCGTGACGTTGAGCGCTATCCGCTGCGGCTTGATCCACTCGTCGTAGCGGGTGTTCCAGCCCGTGTAGTGCACGCGCAGCATGCCCTCCGTCGAGATCTCGGTCACCTTCGCCTCGTACGTCACCTGCGACATGACATCCTACACTTTACATGTAAATATTCGCGATACGACACACAGGACGCCAGCATAAACAACAAATATCATTTACTTGCTTTTATTCATGACTAATTTATTATATTATATGTTGACGAATTTATGGCCTTAAAACGGCGTGTAGGCCGCTTGATCAACCAATTTTGGTTGGCAAGTCCAGCGGCGGACTAAGATCTTGCAAGGACCGGGACTAAAGGTTGAAGGGGGCCATATTTTGATTTCTTACAATTGAAGAAAATCGTCGGTAGCGGATAGACGAGAGTCGATTAAGGTGTATAGACTGTGCAAGCGTAGGGAGAGCAGTGGAGAGACATATGCTGATGGGTTTTTTTTATGGAAAGAAGGTGGCAGACAAACAGACAGTCCACCTGGAGGTAAGCGCATACTGTCGCACATGGACAATGGCGATACACAACATCAGTCCAGAATGACAAATGTTGGCATGCCCCCAGATGCGCTGCCTACCTTTAGAAATGGATTTAGAGAAAGGATTGGGAAAATGGGAAGGGATAGGATGGGAATGGGCTTTGGCATATCTTATTCACTACAGCAAATGTATGTAACATTGGAGAAATAGGATAAAGGGGCAAATGACGTACATTTTACGGTAGTATTCTATGAGTGAGGGGTAATGTGGTCAGTAGTGTGCCCAGCGGTCGTACGATTGCAGCGTGCATCCTTCCCTTTCCAAAACATGGCATATATACTATATTGATTGATTTTATATTTTGATTTTTTTAACCACGCATTAAAGATACGCTTACTTAACGACCAACTAGCGCGGGGTAATTCCACGTAAAGGGAACCCTAACACACTAAAAAATAAAAATAAAAACGCTGTAGAACATTAGAACTTTACTGAACATTACCCTTATTAATGTTATATTACTAAACCACAAATGATTTTTGAAAAATACTGCTACATTTTTATTTAAATTATACGATTCTGCCGGCTGACTTTAAATTACTGGAGGTGACTTTTACATATTTACAACGTTGTTTCTCGTCGATGTTCCGGTATTATTAATTAATATTTAACTTTGTATAATCTCGTATCCCTGAATAATGTCTAATGTAAAGACGTTTGAATTTTGTGATGAATTTTGACGTTGTATCACAATATTGAATTTGTTTGTCACACCCGCTACGCGAAATATACTTATTATATTAGTTTGTTATTATAACATAGAAGACAGCCGGTGCCCAATGTTTAATGTCATATCCCACACAGGTGACGTTAAAACAATATTTGATGATTTTGCCTTTAAAAAATTAATATTATTTTTATATTATCATTACTCTCGTGTCTGTGGAAACATATTGGCTTTAATTGTCTGTCCATCTAACTCTTTGTTTGCATATTGTTTTATTAATGCTTAGTTTTCCATGTAAACATATGTTTTTATTTTAATTGGACACGAATAGTATAATTGTACATACATATGAATACATAAAAATATAACTAATTCATATAAAAATTAAGCAAATTACATATTACATAAACATTAACAAGTGGGATACTAATATATTTATTATAATAATATTATATTCATTATGTTTTATAAAAGGGATAATACATTCTGATTTTTATAAACATTTGAGATTTTCGCGTTTTTCACACATATTTATCTATTTAAACGGGTCTTAACGCGAATGTTTACCTTATTTATTCTAGTCGACGTTTCGGTTGGGTTGCATCAAACATGGTCACGAGCTGACTGAGCAGGAGGGCAGTCCACGTCGGGAGTTGTAAGCAGTTCCATCAACTACGCACATTTGGTCTTCATATTGCGGAAAGTTGCGGCACACAACACTCACAATATCAGAAGCAGCGTCAGACGAAAAATCGCGATGTTTAATTTTATTAATCAATGGATTCCATGTTGAGCACAATTTGTATCCATCCATCTTCTCAATTGAAATTTCCATGTTTTTTACTTCAATTGCTTCATGCACAATTCTGGAGAAATAATGGCGATCAGTGGAGAGGATTTTTGAACTATGGAGTTCTATCTAGTGATTGATCCCAGCGTTGAGTACATAGTCCGCTATCGCCGATTTATTCGTCTGACGATTCTTCACAGCTGCGATATGTTCTTTGACCCTTTCTGCTACGGTGCGCTTTGTTTCGCCTATGTAGGAACTACCACAGCTGCAGTCTATCTTATAGACACCTGGCATCTGATAGGGTATTACATCCATTGGTGTGCATAGGTTTTCGCTACCTTGGAGGACGGTATTTATACAGTCTTCGACATCACCACCTTCGACAACTACTATCAGTAGCTGTTTCTTTGAATACTAGGGCACAAGACCTGTGACCTTGAACATTTAAAGGATGAGTTGTTACATGTTCAGGAGGTACTTAAACGAAATGGATATAAAGTGAGTAGAAGGCAACCACGGAGCTATAGGAGGAAAAGACATCCTGAGGTCAGCACACAACAGTCGTTTATGTCGTACGTTAAAGAAGTGACGGACAAAGTTGGAACATTATTAACAATTAATGCTTTTTCGATTCGATATGGGTGCTTCTGTGCTTGAAAAAAGATTTGTGGTGTTTACTGAGAAGATGCTTTATCTAAAACTACTGCAAAAAAGTGGTTCAGTCGATTCACGTCTGGTAATTTTCATGTGAATGATGTTCCTCGCTGTGGTCTTCCTATTAAGGTGAATGTTGATGTTAACATTGAAAAAAAATGAAGAAGATCGACACATGAGCAGTCATCAAATTGCGGAAGAGCTGAGAATTCACCACTCAACAGTTTTGGATCACCTGTATTAACTGAATTTTGTAAAAAAGCGAGATGTTTGGGTATACGTATCGTCACGTAAAAAGAGCGCTGGACGTCTGTGGAAGAGATGAGTCCGCGCATCGGTACAGTTCCGCACGAAATTACTTATTGTTTTATATATTATATTTCAAATTTCTAAAAATAAAAATTATTTCTAAAAATAAATTAATAGTTTAACATCATTGAATTATGGACTATAATAAAAGGCATTCATTAGAGTTTAATATAAAAAAATATCATTGAAACACTAAATACAAAAAGTTTACAATATACAACAGAGAATGCAGGACAGGGGTATTAGAAGAAAAGTGAGGGTCACACACGTTACGCTCTTTTTCATACTATTATGAACTTTTGAAATATTAGTTTAAATTCGCGTACCTAGTTAACCACTATATACAACCACTTTTTACTACTTAATGCACATTCAAATGAGCATTTATATTACTTAGATATTTATTAATTGGAAATTTATTAATAACAGTATGACACCGGATACAATGGAATTATCCTACAAGTGGCTACAATCCTACATATCCATATTTAAGACTGATTTACAATTTAAAATTGATTTTAAAGTGGAAGGTAGTTAACAGTGATAGGTCTTGGAAGAAACTTATACATTGACTTAGATAGTTTCAATAATTACTACAATCTTAATCGATTGCATCTAAACGTAAGTAAATGTTGTGCTACGTAACATTTTCTAGTAAGAAAAATCATTTTCTTTTCAGAATTGCAAAATTCTTGTGACCCTAATCGCCTTTCAAGAGTCACCGGACATGTATGGTTTAGGGCGAGGGCAGAAGGCGCTCAGCCAGGAGTAAAAAGTGAGTGCAGCAACGAGCCCAAGGGCTGCCCCAGTAGTAGACCGGCGCAAGCAATGGACCTCGGCTTAGGGCGTTGCTTTGGGAGGGTACCGCGGGATCGCGAGTCGGTGAGAAGCGGGCGATCAGCCAGGAGCTAAAAGTGTGTGCAGCAACGAGCATAAGAGCTCCGCGTTGGTAAACCGGCAGAAGAAACGGGCCTCGGCTTAAGGCGTTGTTTTGGGAGGCTACCGCGGGGTCGCGAGTCAGTGAGAAGCGCCCAGGCACGTGCAGATACCTGGTAAAAGTGTTGGCTGAAGGCTGGTGTGTGTTCACGGTGTAGCAAGGGGGACGCCCTCGTCTCCGCCGGCGCGGACGGTGTAAATACACATGTGTAGCCTGTGAGTGTAGTGTAAGAGCCGCATTGGCAGCAGTAATTGGGTCGTCAGAATTGTCTAGAACGTACCGAGGACGACAACGACGGTAAGGAGGAGGGCCATTCCTGTCGGGGATATAATATAAGGGGATATAATGGATATAAGTCGGGCTGGCAACTACTAGGGGATTGGGATGGTGAGGGACTATGAAAATTCCTATTTATTTTGAACTCATTACACAAGACTATAGTATTTCCATTTCTTTATTTTCTCGACGACAGTTCTAATTTGATAGTTGTAGTGTTGTGTGACCAAATAAGTAATGATATCGATCGCATATATTTATTATATTTTGAACAAAGACAAATACAACAAAAACATTCAAATATATTTTTTCAAGGTGGGAACACTCAATGGCCCACCGCCATTTTGTGTTTGTTTTAATCTGTCACTCGCAACAAGACGGTCGTGCTAGTCACTACATTTCTGTTCGCTGAGTTTTTTCACATTATCCATACGTTACGTTGTGTATTTTGTGTTCCTCCGTGTTGATTGCTGCCCAGCTGTCAAATATCAAAATGCCGAAAGGATCTGTTCTGAAAAGGCAGGCGAGAGAACTGGTGATCAAGGTTCGTAATTACTTTGAAGCAGAGTATCAAAATGGTGGCCCGCTATTACCACTGTCGCAAGTGCGAGAGCGTGTTGCGGCCGCATTAGGAATTAGTGGACCTACTGTTTCAAAAATTACTACCGAAATAAGCTTCGCACGCCGAAGAAAAAACGCCAACCACGTCGTGTGACATCGGTTGACAACTTCGACGCTGACGCTATTCGCCGTCATATATATGACTATTACTTGCGCAAAGAAATTCCAACACTTAAAAAACTTGTTGTTTCTTTACGTGAATGTGGTTTGTTCCATGGCCAAAAATCGTCATTAAGCTTGGTTTTGAAAGAAATTGGATTTTGTTATAAAAAATCGGACAAACGTAAAATATTGATGGAGCGTCACGACGTTGCTATGGCTCGCTGCGAATTTTTGAGCGAAGCCAAAAAGATATCAGATTGGTCAAATGTTATTTTCACTGACGAGACTTGGTTAAATGCAAACCACACAGTATCTAAGAACTGAACTGACGACACCGTCGCTTCCACTAGTTCAGTGCCAATGGGAAAAGGTGAACGCCTCATCATATGCCATGCAGGGTCTACGAAAGGATTCATGTCAGATGCTTTACTGGCCTTTAAATCCAAGAAAACAGTGGACTACCACGAAGAAATGAACGCGGAGATTTACGAAGGATGGTTTAAAGAAATGGTGCAATCTCTGGAAGAACCGTCGATAATTATTATGGACAACGCTACATATCACTCCAGACAAATTGATAAAATGCCGACGCAGGCCAATAAAAAACAAGAGATAATTGACTGGCTCCAACGTCATGGCGAAAATGTGGATAATACTTTATTAAAAGTACAATTAGTGAATATTTTAAAATCGAATAAAAGCCACCCTAAAAGATATGTTATCGACGAAATAGCTGCCGAATGTGGTCATTGGGTTCTTCGACTTCCGCCGTATCATTGCCAGTACAATGCTATAGAACTAATATGGGCACAAATCAAAGGACACGCCGCTCGAAACAATACCCATCCCCCTTTTACGGCAAACAAGATGTTAGATTTATTAAAAAATGCATGTGCGGAAGTAACTGCCGAAAACTGGGAAAAAATTGTGAGAAGAACCCAAAACATTATAGCGTCGGATTGGGAAATTCATGTGGCATTCGATAATATAGAAGTACAGGAACTTATAATAAATGTTGGGGAGAGCTCATCGAGTGACAGTGACGATTCATCAGATTTTGATTAAAATAAATAAATAAAGATTACCTGTCATTATAATTATTTCGTTTCATTGTCGAGTACCTACCTATACCTACTTATTTTACAACAGCTTCGAAAATTTTAAAGAAGTTGGCATTATCAATCAAGAATTAACACGTGTAACATCTTGTAATGAAATATAATATTAGTTAATAAATTTGTACAAAAGTATCCGGCAGTAGTTTAGTTTCTTACATTTTGTAAAAAAATATCGGATCTGTTATCGTGTTACGTTTATCGATAACTACATCCCTAAAATTGCTTTCTGGCTGACGTGACCTTGTTAATGAAATATGACGTCTTGGTGCCTAATTTTTGTTCGGAGTTTTAGGCGTTGACGCTAGAACAAAGCTACATCGACCACTGTGTGTCAGCTGTCATCGAGAAAATAAAGCAATGGAACTTGTATAGTATAAAAAGGGTGTCTGATGTGAGAGACCTGGGGATATGGGTGGATAGCAAAATGTTATTTAGTTCTCACGTGGCAAATTTAATCGAAAAATCATATATAATGCTTGGGTTTATCTTTAGGCAGTGCACAGATTTCAGGGACCCCAACACTTTATAATGCGTATAATAATAATTTATCTATATATATAAAAGAGGATGTTGGTATATTTGATGTTAATAGACTTCGACACCGTTTGACCGATCACCATGAATGTTGGCACATACATGTATTCTTTCGTGTAGAAGGTTTGTATGCTATCCACTTTGTTGTAACTCGATCACTAGATGGCGCTGCAGCACATCATCTTCTATACCGTTCAACTGATCGTCATGAAAATTAGTATATATAGGTATTTGAGAACGGAGAATATTTTCGAGCTATTGACTTTGTTATAAATCGCCCCTAGATGGCGCTGCAGCACATCAACTTCTATGGCAGGTTGTCGGGTTTTGTTAGTATACTATATTACTTTATAATATACCCCAACACTTTATAATGCGTTTGTTAGGTCTATATTAGGTCTACATTGAGGCTATCGAGCGTATTCAGAATATTTTTATTAAACGTCTACGTTATATATTTCGCAACACTCCCTCGCCCATCAATAATCACATTCTATCACTTGAAAGACAAAGAGATCACAGAGACCAACTTTTTCTATATAATATCATCAACAATTTAGTGGCTTCCCCATACATTTTAAAGAAAGTTTCGTTCCAATGGTCCATGTTCAGAACAAAGTCAACAAAACTTTTTACTATTCCGCTATGTAAGACTAACTACGCCAAAAATCTCTTTGTTGTGAGAGTATGCAATAAATACAATGAGGTGCATGAACAAGTTGAGATAGCCCACAATAACTTCCCTAGGTACAAACGACGTATTATGTAGATAATTTTTTTTTAGTATTTCACTTTTTTTTAATTGTATGTATTACTGTTTTGTTTTTTTTGTGCAAATGGTTCTAAAAGTCTTCGTTTGGTATATATTCGTTATAATATATTTGTAGAAACTTTATAGGCTTTGTGATATTAATATATGTAAATAGATATTATACTATTTTTTATTAAAACTGAATTCGTTTCCCTAATGTAAATAAATAAATAAAAATTATAATATATGCAGCAGTAGATAGATAAACAATGATTTTATTGAACTATATCTTGATTCTATTAAAATCTGTGTTATTGCCGCGGCAATTTCCGTGCTCATTTCAAAGAAATAGCACGGAAAATTTAATATGTATCTAACCTTTGACTCCGACTGCGTAGGTCCATAATACACTTTCAACTTGTCACCGACTTGTGCTTTCACACTTGATCCACCGATGGGCTCGTTTGTTAATGGTCTGAAAAAATGCATATAAATATAGTACGCGCGTAAGTTGTTGGCCGCGCCCTAGGTGGCGACAGGGATGAGGCAGGGGAGTACTTAATGAACGGGACGCACATGAGATTATTTAACAATGATTAAATGTCAAGAAGTATCATACTTAGTAAGTGAACAAAAAGTGAATAATATAATAAAAAAAAACAAATAAATTTTATTAGAAAAAAAGTAATTGTAAAAAAAATATATATCAATTTATTCTGACATATCCTCAATATCACTTGATTCTGGACTTCCCGGATCCGAGTCTAAATTATCTTGTAAGTTTATTATGAGTTCGTCCATCACATCATCAAATCTCATATCCTGATTCCAGTATTTTTGATCATTCTTGAGCTCGAAATTTCCAGAACGGAAACGAATAAAACGCACCGTGCGTTTGTTCGCGGTGTTTGGTCCGTATAAATCGTTGATATTGCGTGCCGTCTGTGCTGCGTTGCTGTCACGACGCAACTCATATTCGAAAATAACGCGATTTTTTAACTTTTCCATGGTCGCATACACAACGATATCTAAGCAAAAAGTAGTTAGACAGAAAAATAAATGGATAACTGATTTTGAAAAAGAATGTCATTTAAATTGCTAAATTTGACAGAAAAGAGGCTTTAAATTGGAATTAATTTGAATTTCCAAGGCAAACGCAAGTTAAATAAGTTCAAAGTGGCCCCAATATGAACAAACGGCAATTTCATAGGTAAGACCCTAAAAACAATGCCTTTGATAACTCCTCTTGCGACGGGGCCTAAACGCTAGCTAGCGTTGCATCACTATCGCTTATTGCGATAGTGATGGGACACCATCACACTTATTAAGTTAATTAGGCTTATGATAGAACTTGTACAATTTCACAAAAGGGTATAAACAGTTTGAAAGAGCTACTTACTCAGTAATTTTTCTTTTTCGTGGTCGCTTGCTACTATTGGACGCTATTGTATTTCCACTGCTTGCTGAATTCGCACTTTGACTGCGCCGACTTTGCATCTTCTTTGTCAGACCACATCTGATAAGAATGGAATTATGTATGAAAGAATTATATGTTACGATTCACTTTGATAAAGGAGGGACAAATTAATCATATATTATATATATATATATATATATACGGAAGTAAAAATTAGAAAAATATACAAAATTATATTATATATATATATATATACGGAAGTAATTTTGTATATTTTTCTAATTTTTAGTGTAGTGCTTTTTCTTTTTTGTTTCTATTGTTTAGCACACAGTCCACCTGATGGTAGGTGGATACTGTAGCCCATGGACATCCATCCGCGATACTTGCCAATATCAATCCAGAATGACAAATGTTGGCACGCCCCCGGATGCGCTGCCTACTTTTGGAGATATGGGAATGGATTTGGAGAAAGGGTTGGTTGTTGTTGTATGTATGTATGTATTTATTTCGGAAACTTCACAGCATGCACAAATACACATAGTATAAATACAATATTTTTTAAGCCATTTACGAAGTAACATCATTTTAAATGGTTCAATACGTATATATTAAATAATAGGATTTGAACAACATTAGCGAGAGGTTGTGTGCGTGTATTGGCACAATTTGTTCTAGTTAAAGGAACATGGAATAATTTGTGTTGGCGTCGGTCATAAACTGGAGTTTGGATGTTCATGCGTAACAATAGATTAGGGCAATTTAAGCAATCCGTGCACATTATCATATAGGAGCCGCATGTCTGCTACGAATATCCTATAGCAAGGGGAAATAATTCATGACATACTAACTGAAGTTCATAGTCGTAGATCCTCCGCTGTAAGGCGGTAGTTAAAGAATTTTATGAATTTCTCTTGTACTCGGTTCAAGATAAGAATTGAATTTTAAGAAAATTTTAAGTGATTTTTGATAAATGTAATCATAGTGTTTTGTAAAGGTCAATTTAGCATCAAGCGAAACACCAAAATCCTTGACTTTGCCAGCTCGCGCAATTACAGAATCATTTCAACGATAGCTATAATCCCAACGCTTAAGATTGCGACTGAAAGTTATAATTTGACACTTATTAATATTAAAATCTAACAAATTGTTTTTACAATATTCTGAGAACTTATCAAGGTCTTCTTGCATTCTGAAACTGCATTCTGCAGTCGTCATGCATAGGGAGATATATCTTAAGTGCTGTTAGCATACATAAGGAATCTAGTATATTGGAAACGATTGTGCTATATCAAACAAATAAACATTGAAAAGTAGTGTTTCGAGCAGCGATTCCTAAGAGACTCCTGAAGGTATTATAATATTGCTATATCTGAACGATAGGTTCCCACCTTAATAGACAGCGATCTATTTCTTAAGTATTAGTCAAGGCATCTTAGAAGATCCCCACATATGCCGAGCCTCGTCAACTTCGACACCAAGATGTTATGATTGATACGGTCAAAACACTTTGAAAAGTTGGTGTATACCGCATCGAATTGAACACGACTGTCCCTTTGTTTAGCAACAAAATCAGTTAACTAAAATCAGCATCAGGTCTTGGTGATCGTCTTAAAGCGTGCTAAACTATTCTTTCAAATAATTTGCTAAGTGGATAAAATTGAAACAGGCCTGTAGTTTTGAGTTAACTGTTTCGAATCGCTATTGTGGACTGGAACAATGTGTGCATGTTTTCATCTCGATGGGAATAATCCCTCTTTCAAAGATCTATCAAAAATTATGGACAGAGGGAGGGCCAATGCCTCAGCAAAATATCAGATAAAAATTGGTGGTATAACATATTATCACTACCAGTACCTTTATTTGTATTTAGTCGCTTAATGAATTGAAGCACAATCTCAGGAGTAACATTGTTAGAAGTTAAGTTGTCACAGTCGGTGCAGTGGAAAGTAGAGGACGACGAGGAAGAAGAAGCAACAGATGTGTATATACAGAAAAAAATATTCCAAAAAAGCATTGCACATTCCTGGACTATCAATAATAAGGTCTGTGCCCCTTAATACTTGATTTGGTATAGTATTATATTTTGTGTATATTGGGTGGGACAGGACGACCGACATTCCCGAAAATGTCAGATTGTGCGCCTTTGTACTACATTTAACACCAAGAAACTATGTTAATATTTTTAACCGTTTTCAAGTTACAGCTTGTTAAAGTTTAATGTAATAAATGACAAAATTCAACCCTAAATAGCGAAGCAGACAGTGAGTGGGTCAGCGACACTTCCAGGATTACTAGTGTTTCTAAAACTTACTCGATTTTCGTCCCTTTGACACGAATGGTTCCTTATTCATACTATTAAAATTATTTTTAGCAGCGAGCTGAATATCGTAACATCACAAACGACTTCGAAATAAACAATCTATAATTATTTCAATAAGTCATTAATTGTGGTGGGTGATAAGTGAGTTCGAAAACTTTAGTAACGCTATTGGCGGACGGTGTACGTAAGTAGGTACGTTCGGCACGTTACGGACGGATTGCGCGTGCATTACGGTTGACACACGATGAAAAATAGTTATTTTGATAATAAACAATTACAAAAAATATTATGTCTCTAACCATTACAAAACGATTGGACATCTCTAATATAATAAGATATTTTCGGGAATGTCGGTCGTTTTGTTCCACCCAGTATATATACTGTATATTTTGTGTTTGTGTGTCAGAATAAAGTTCCGTCTATTGTCTAAAATAGATTATGATCAATGATGTATTTGAAAATGGTTAAAGGAAAATTATAAGGAAAGTTAATGAAAAATTGAAAAATATATTTTGGTGTGTTGTTATGAAACGACATTGAGTAATGATTTACCTCGAGGCCCTGCCGGAGCTGTCGCTGTCGGTGGAGGCGTGCGGTCGCCGCGACGCCCGCGACGTGCTCGTACTTGTGCTCTCACCTGGCATTGTAATGTTTATTGCTGTTACAACGAACTAGTAATCAAAAACCTTTCGAATATTCAATGCAAAATGTAGATCATTGATAATTAGTACTGCAATATTCATACCATATATACATACGTGGGTGACTAGGTAAGATTTGAGATAAAAAAAATATTTGGGTTACAACACAAATTTTTATTACAACTTCTCAAAATACTCTCCATTAGTCTCTATACAGTGATTCATTCGTCTAAACCAAGATTTAAAGCACTGTTCATACACTTATTCAGCGAGGTCCTCAACAGCAGCCATAAAAGCATTCCGAGCGTCCTCAGGGCTGTCGAAAAGAATGTCACGGAGTCCAAGGTTCACTTTTGGAAAGACAAAGAAGTCGCATGGAGCTAAATCAGGGCTATAAGGAGTGACTCAATTCTGGGATCTCTGTGGTCTTCAAAAACTCTTGGGTAAGTTTTGTTTGCATTGTCACGATGCAAGAAAAGCCCTCTCAAACTTGTTTTAGGATGTTTATGATTTAACACTTCGACTACAGTTGGTAAACACACTTCAATGTACCATTGGACATTACCAGTTTTTTGAGCGTCTAAACAAAATTGTCGCTAAATGGGCACCCGCAGAGAAGAATGTTTGTTGTCACCACTTTTTGCGCACACTGCGCGCACGTTCGACCTTCCTGGGAGGCTCTTTGTTTGGAAACACCTAAACCGTTGATTGCCGCTTAGTTAGTGGGTCATACTGATAGATCCAACTCTCATCTCCAGTAATAATATTAAATATATTCCGTTCCTCTCCATTTTCGAATTTTACAATCATTTCCGTGCAGCATGTCACGCGAGCTTGTTTTTGTTCAGCAGTCAGTGAACGAAGAACCCAACGCGAATAAAGCTTATCGACTTGAAGGTGTTGGTGTAAATTTCATGAGCGACGGGCGATGAAATTTCAAGTCTCCTCTATCTTTTTGTAGGTAATTTTTGGGTCGTCGTGCAAGATTTTCTTTATCGCCCCGATGTTTTCATTATTCGCAGGACGGCCACTTCTCTCATCATCATATTTCAAGGATAATTTTCTTTCTTTAAATTGAAAAAACGATCTAAAAATTGTTGCACGGGACGGTGCGAGGTCCCCAAAAGCTGATACTAATCTTCTATCTTTACACTCACTTTCATTTAAAAACTTTGAAATCGTATAACATCATTGTACGAAAATGTTCTCGTACAAATTCTATTGTTCCAAAGAAAAGCGCGCGAAATGCAATATAAAAGTGAATACAATTTTTTTTTAAGAAATGTTTTTCGGAATTAGAATTTCAAATAAATGATGTTTTAAAAACGGTACAGCACAAATGAGTTCACTTTCTGAAATTTGAGTATCTCAAAATTTACCTAGTCACTGTAGTAACATACTCGTGCCAACCTATACATTAGTATACATACTATATCTATAGGGTACGTTCTATTTGCACACACTATGTGATCTTTTATCTTGGTCGGTTTGAGCATTATCTACTAATGAAACTTTAGGTAATTAGGTTAGTAATTGAATGGTTAACTAATAACCTCGAAATAATTATTTTAGATAATCAATGGATAAGGAATAAATACCCTTTATAATATCGATTGTAAATATTTTTCGTATTGCCCGGCATTAATGTGTACGTACAAATATATCGTGTAAATTTTGACAGCAACATTTTTAAATACAAATTTGGTTTTAACAAGTATGTTTAAACATATTTGTTATCGATTTTAAAGCACCCTTAAAATGGTTCCATGTGCAGATCGGAGGACGAAGGACGAAATATTCATACAAGTACCATTTACAATTCGCGCGACAAGCTTTTTGAGAACAAATAATTCAATATGAACTTATTTTATTCGTTTTAGTACATGGCTTGGATAAAAGCTTGTTTTTAAAAACCTTTTTTTATATTATTTAATTTTTTGTCTTATGCCCTTAATTAAGATTTATTTTAAAATTAAACTTACTTTTGGAAGATAATGGTCTTCTTTTAGGCGTTCGTTTCTCATGTGATTCGGTCTTCACAGGCAACACGCTGCGACTCTTCGACTGTGAGCGCGGTTTTACTACACTCTTATTTTCATTCGATATTGAACTCTTGTCCTTTTCTTTTTCCTTCGTCTTTTCTTCTTTTTCCTTCGTCTTTTCTTCCTTTTCTTTCGTTTTTTCTTCTTTTTCTTTCATCTTTTCTTCTTTTTCTTTCGCCTTTTCTTCTTTTTCCTTCTCTTTTTCCTTCTCCTTTTCCTTCTCCCTTTCCTTCTCCTTTTCCTTTTCTTTGACTTTTTCCTTTTCGACTCTGTTGTGAATATAAATACATTTGTTATTTTCAGTTTATCATTCTTTAAACGATGTCAAATTAAATTTCGAATCAAGGGAATTGATCATTGGAAATAGAGGTTGTTTGTAACAATTTATGATATGATCGTATATCATAAATTGTCTTTTTAAATTTTTCGTTTTCTTTACACTGATAGAATATGTATAAAAGTACTTTTTTTTCCTAATTAGAAATACTAAAAGAAGGTACACAATGAGCAACATTTCGAGTTGTTCAAAAAGAATACTTACTTTGGCGTAGTGATAGCAAGAGGCTGGTTATCAGCGCTGTCTTCCCCATCGCTGGTGCGAGGTTTCTCTTTCTCTACTTTCTTCTCTGCTTTGTCTTCTTTTTCACTCTTATCGCTTTTCTCTGTCTCGCTTTTGTCCGAGTCTTTGGCGCGCTAGAAAAATAGTAATATGACCGTTTATTAGATTTTTTTTATTACCAGTGGTCTGAGTTAAGTAGTGTGATTTTGGAATTTGCAGTAAGAATAAATAATATGGACATTCCCCTTTTCCGCGAATTATATTCTCGGGTGTCATTTCAACACTCCCATAACAAATTTAGGACTTTATACTATGATTAGTCCCAATTAGTTTGGAAACAGTTTTTCTTTTTAATCGTTAAGTTTTCTTGGCATGGAAGAGTTAAGAAAAGTTTTCTTGGCATCTTTCAATTATCTAAAATAACCTACGTTACATGTCACATGTTTGGCTCATGCCTTGAACCTTGTAGTTGAACAAATTCTTTTAAATTACTACATTATCGGAAGCTACATTATCCGTGTCTAATATACGCTATATTCTATTTTGAAATTTTGAAAAAAAAAACATAAACCGAAGTGAAGCGAGGGCGGGTCGCTAGTCATAGATAAACGAACTCTTTTTTCACAGGTGGTTTTAATGTGTTAGTTTCCTTCTGTTGTCTAATGGTTTTATTAACTGTATGTTCGGACACACCACTTGAACTTGCTGTTGTAAACACCATAACTTGCATACTCATATTATTACTATCACTTTGTTTAAAGTATTCAAAAACATTGTAAATTACTCGTCTCTTCCATTCGATTATTTTTTATTTTTACGAATATGCGAACTAGAGGTTTTAATTTCTAAACTTAAATAAAACAGACAAACAGAGTTTATTTCGTGAAAAGCACTTCTTCGAACTGATCACTGTGAAGGACGCTTTCCAATTTACGGTAATTTTATTGGTCAAGGGGCGGGGTCAGGACAAAAGACAGTGATGACTCACTATTTTCTAAACGCGCACGGACAGTAGGAAGCATGATTCAGAAATAAAAAAAACCTGGGGTGTGTATACACTAATTTCTACTGGGTCCACGAAGTCTGTTATTCAGTGATTACTTGGGGGATGTCAAAAAGACGTACCAATTAGTCCATAATCGTAACCAGCCCTTTCAGTATCCACTGCTGGACATGGGCCTCTTCATGCACATTGTGTCGCGCAGATGTATGGCCTTAAAACGCCAAACTGGCCAGGCGAGTTGGCGAGTGCGCTCATTAACAGGTGTTGCTCGTTCCTCGGGGGTTGTGATAGCCGGGTTGTTATCTCTTAGTTGTCTTTTACGACACCCACGGGAAGACATGGGGTAGCGTATTCTAAAGCCGGCCGACGCCACTCAGCCATTAGTCCAGTGTTGACAACTTACCTGTCCATGTGGTGTTGGTGGAGGTCCGCGAGTAAGGATCGGGTGATGCAGTAGCCGGTTGTTTGTTGTGGTTGAGCGGTCGGCGGGCGTCGCACGAGTTCGCTACTAATGTCACGCCTAATTTACGGTAGAAATCTGCAGAGCTGTGGAGGAACCTGGGCAACAAATTACCTGTCCAGGTGTGGGTGTGATGTTAGTGAAGGTCGGTGATGAAGCTGCCGGTGACGCGGTGGGTGGTTGCTTGTCACGGTACCAGATCAGCGAGCGGTCGGCGGGCAGCGTGCACCTAACTTGCGGTAGAAGTAAAGCCGTGTGTTGATGGATTATCTGTCCAGGTGTGGGCGTGGTGTTGGTAGAGATCGGTGAGGAAGCGGCCGGTGATGCGGTGAGTAGTTGCTTGTAGCGGTGTCTGATCAGTGAGCGACTAGCGGGAGGCGTCCGTGCATCGCTAACGTCACGCCCAGCTTACGGTAGAAGTCGTGTTGTTAAAACGAGCGCTATGTTAGAGCTATCGAACCTTAACATTAATTGTTTTAGACCCGAACTTTTAACTAGGTACAATGTTTTAAGACTATCAAACATCAAACGCTCATTAGTATTTAACGCTAGTCTTAAAAATTAATTAGCGTTCACTCAACGCTCAAGCGCCGAGCGCTTAACGGTCGTTTTTACAGCACTAGGTAGAAGTCCTCGAAGGTGTGGAGGAACATGGGTAACAAATTACCTGTTCAGGTGTGAGCGTGGTGTTAGTGGAGGACGTTGAAAAAGGGGCGGATGACTCGGTGGGTGGTTGCTTGTCGCGGTCTCTGATCAGCATCACTAATGTCTCACCCAGCTTGTGGTAGAAGTCCTCAAAATTGTGGAGGAATCCGGGTAACAAATTACCTGTCCAGGTGTGGGCGTGGTGTTGGTAGAGGTTGGTGAGGAAGCAGCAGGTGATGCAGTGGGTGGTTGCTTGTCGCGGTCCCGGATCAGCGAGCGGCCGGCGGGCGGCGTGCGCGCGCCGCGCGGGTGCGCCACTAACGTCACACCTAACTTGCGGTAGAAATCCTCGAAGCTATGGAGGAACCTAGGTAACAAATGATTACGGGTTGGAGATTATATTTGACATCAACAAAGTTTAGTTTTGAGCAGAGACAATTATCGTCAGTTTGACGACCGAATGGCACCGTTGGTAGTGACCCTGCCTGGTTTGTAAAAGATTCTAGGTTTGATTCACAGTTAGACATTTATTTGTTTAAAGACAAATGTTTGTTCAGGTCTAAGTGTGTGTTGGTCTTTGAGTGTGTTTCAGGACCCACGACACAGAGAATAGTGTATGTAGACCATTGAGTGTGGCGTTAATTATATATAAAAGAATTAAAAAATATATACTCAAGTCATATTTTTGGATGAAACTAATTGCATTAATCTCATTGTGGTTGCATTAATATAATCTCTTTACATGGGCGTCGTAGAAGACGACTAAAGGATAAGAAGGCAGACATTTCCCTGCTTTAGATAGATAATAAAATAGATAGATATTTTGTTTACATTGTGTAAATAACACATTTGTAACTCTACAAATGTGTGACAGACAAAAGCTGTATTGAAAGTAATCTAAAATTTATCATTCTTGTATTGAATTTATATTATTATATTGTATTAGTAATTAATCTTACTTTTTATAAGCCTGCTTGCAGAGGTTCGTGATGTTCGTGGTGACGGGATGGAAGCCCATCTTATCGGCGATCGACTTCCACTGATTCTGATTCGTCACTCTGTTATAGCCGCCTAGTTTCTGCACAACCTGTAATAAAAAGGTCTTCTTAATGACTAAATTATGACAGAATTGTGTAGTATTAAGCTTATTTACTCATTCTTAGCACAGTAATTTCTTGCGTTTTAGAAAACTTTCATGAAGTCTGTTTTAGTATTTGATTGTTACAATGTACGATTTCTGAATAAATAATCTTTTTCTAATGACTTCTTAGGAGTATACCATTTGAGATTTTCGCGTTTCTCACACATATTTATCTAATTAAACGGGTCTTAACGCGAATGTTTACCTTATTTATTTTACTCGACGTTTCGGTTTGGTTGCACCAACCATGGTCACGAGCTGACTGAAGTGGCGGATAGTCCACGTCGAGAGTTGCGAGCAGTTTCATCAACTACCCGCATTTGGTCTTCATATTCCGGAAAGTTGCGGCACACAACACTCAAAATATCAGAGGTAGCGTCACATGAAAACCGCGAGCTTCAATTTTATTAATCACTGGATTCCATGTCGAAGACGATTTGTATCCATCTTCTCAATTGAAATTTCTATGTTTTTTTGTTTCAATTGCTTCTCGCACAATCCTGGAGAAATAGTGGCGGTCAGTGGAGGATTTTTGGACTATGGAGTTGTATCTAGTGATTGATCCCAGCGTTGAGTACATGGTCTGTTATCGCCGATTTATTCGTCTGGCGATTCTTCACAGCTGCGACATGTTCTTTGACCGTTTCTGCTACGGTGCGCTTTATTTGGCCAATGTAGGAACTACCACAGCTGCAGTCTATCTTTCGTCTGACGCTACTTCTGATATTGTGTGTTGTGCGCCGAATTTTGCGGAACATGAAGACCAAATGCTCACCAAATGATGAAACTGCTCACAACTCTCGACGTGGACTACCCGCCCCCTCAGTCAGCTCGTAACCATGGTTGGTGCAACCAAACCGAAACGTCGAGTAAAATAGATAAGGTAAACATTCGCGTTAAGACCCGTTTAAATAAATAAGACTTCTTAGTAGTGACTAAATTAACGTTGTTACTGTTTTAACATTCTATTCATACTTTATTGTACATAGATATTATACATAAAGCGGACCTTAATGCTTTGTGGCATTCTCTACCAGTCACAGTCACCCTTTGGGAAAACGGAGAAGCACAAAAGATTTCGCCGTTGTTTAGGTATTTCTTTTTATTTGATTTGTTTATTTTGCAATCAACAGGATCGACTCTGTTGTGGTTTTCGTTACCGTGTAGCGTTTATATACATAGGTTACATAGGTTGTGTGTTTTATATAAACTTTTTAATAAAAGCGGGTAACGCCGCTACCAATTGCTAGTAAGCATAACAAAGTTTATATTAAGTGGTGGCCTTTTCTTCCACTTACCCTGAACAATCTGTACAAATCGATATCCTTGTTAGCGATTGTTGGATTCCGGTTGAGTGGCGTGCCGCGGTCGTCCATGAACTTGTACAGTTGAGCCACGAAATGGTCTTTCTCTTCACGCGGCTCGTCGTCTGAACTCTGTAAGTGATAGGGTATTTATCTATTCTTAGAAAATTAATTAATGTCTTAAAATACATTAAAATTAATTAAGGACTTCAGGGTCCCTTACTAGGGCGTGGGGCGCGCGGACCTGTCAAATTTAACGTTTTGCACACAACAATCTAGGGCTCACGCACACATGTAAAGTTATGCTAATTTAATGTGAGTGTTTGAAAGCCGTTTCAAGTTTTATCGATAAAAAACAACGGTTAAATGTGAGCTGTGCTGCGATCAGTGTGTACAGTGTAGTCTCTACACTGTAGAGGAATGCTAGTGGGTGATTGTATAACCCTTTTGTAACCAACAAGAATCACATAAGAATTATACTACTGTCCCTACATTTGAGTACATAATTGTAACTATATCCCAAGTAACACTGAAAGGTTGAATAATGTTTATATAATAAAGTTTTTGGCAACTATAAGCGGAATATACATTTAATACTATAATATACTATAACTATAAGAGTTGGGCCCTGTGCCCGGGAGATACACAACAAAATAGATACATAATAAAAATACCCAATCCCCATCTAATACCTACTAGCCAAACCTAAACTAAAGCGATGAGTACCGATGTGATTCTCTTTGTCGCTCGCCGGCCGACCGTAATTTTGATTGATCTTGCCGACCGCCAAATGTCAAATAGGAATGCTAGCGAGAGCTAGGAATGCCCGCGTAGTAGATTGATAACCTTGTACGTGATCTGATGTGTGAGCCGTATTGTGCGGCTTCTAATTTTACTCAAATTTATCATTCTACGTAGGTTGCTCAATATTCACTCAATTTAGTTTTCATAGATAGTTGTAACTGATACATAATATACCACATTAAAAAACATTAGTTTTAGAAGTCAAGCCGATCTTCTCCTGTTACCTTTCGAACTTAACCCACGGCATTTTTTCATACTGTTTAAAAAATGAATGTGAATCATCCAGCAGGTAGGTGAAATTTCCAACGGTTTTACACATTTTTTCACTTATTTAGTGATTTTAGACTTTTTAATCCCTATACTTGTAATTATATTTTTAGTTTAGGTGTGCCGCCGAATTTTGAAAATAATACATATAATTGTGCTGGCTAGTGTAAAAAGGCTACAGAACACTGGTATAATAAATATGACATACATCATCAGAGGTGTTCCTCGGCTCGTTGAAGAGCGAGTCGCGGTCCCAATGCGGCGGTAGTACGCCATTGTTCAGGTACTGGAGGGCCGCTTCCACGCCCGCCCATTCTAAAGGCGCGCTGCCCTTGCGGAATTCACGGGCTTCCTTTTTGGGAACTGTGTAGCTGCAAGTTGAAAGCATATATTCATATTCTATTCACCATAAGCCCTAAGGAACTACAAAAAAATACACCACCTCTAAAATAGTAGACTCGCCGATCCGCTCGGCCAGCGTAGCGTTTTAGGACCTTAAACATCTATCGTGCACAAGACAATATAACAATTACCAGCAGTGGATACTAAAAGGGCTGGTTGTGGTTATATCCCATTCACTGATCCTATTCACCCAAAGGGTCCATGACGCTCCGACTAACAAGTGAAAGCGACCAGCTAGCTATATTACCCAGTCTAGCCTTAAATATTGTTACAAAGAGAACATTGATATTTTTATTTTTACATTATCATTTTGTTAGAAGAATATGTGTTATTTTAGAAATAAATAGGTGAGCATTTAAAAAAATATAACGTTTATTCGAAATGGTCAGCATTTGCTATTATACATTCTTTCAAACGTTGTGGCCAGTTTTCGATTGAAACACGCACCCTTTCCGAGTTTCTATGTCTATGTTTAAGGCGATAATAATATATATATATATATATTCATATGTTTGCAAAGGAGTCAATCCTATCGAATAACAAGACGTTTGATAAGAAAGATATCAGCTACGTAAATTATGAAGATGGTATTAAAATCTTGCCAACGCCTGCTATTTTGGAAAAAGAACAATACAGATTCGAAATTCTAATAGTTTTGAAAAAAGTTTCATTTTGAAAGATCTGTAGTTGATTGGAATATTTTGATCTGCTATATTGATCTTTTTTTTTTACCAAATGGCGTTAAGTTTATTCCATTTAATTTCTTCCATTGCCTTGGTTTAGTTAGTATTTTTTTATTTTGTGTGTCTTAGACATTACTTAAATTTGCCCCTGGAGTTACTGTTTGTCCACAAATTGAGAATTACTTTCTCCGTATTATATAGTGCTCATTATTTGATTGTACATCTTCATTTTAGCGATTCTATAATTCCCAATAAAAATCCAATAATTGTATCATTTCACGGTTTTGTTTCAGCGAATCGCATCAGAGACTTGTATGAACGTGTTTTGATACGCAATTTCGAAATACGCTGCCTAATACAGATAATGGATACAACCCGATCCATTGCGGGTCTATTTTTTGCCTCGTTCAAAGATGAAAGTGTTGGATTTAGTAGTGTCTCCGTGCATTTATCTGGATCGGAAAAATGCAGTGTGATAGCGAGTAAGTGATCAAATTTATCGATATGTATCGAGCCTTCTGTGAAACCCAAGTAACAAAAATTATTATAATAAATATCTGAATAGAACGAACGAAGGAAACTGGAAATGGAATGCGAAGTGTCAATTAAATGATGGAGAAATGAAACGATGATATGCCGTGCTAGGGTAAAGAGTGCGACTTTAAAATACATCTCACGGATAAGATGCGGTAAAACGCAAAGGTGAAATGATACAAATGTGGACTGGGCTTAAGGGCTCCACTTACTATCTGCCATCCTTGAACGAGCGCACAAGGTAGTCCTCCTTGACTTTGATTTGCGCAGTGGGAGCTACGACAAGCGCGGGGAAAGCCGGCTGGTGCGGACGCCGCCGTTCCGCTCCACCCGCCGCCTCCACCAGCACCACGCGACCGACGTGCGGTTCACGCTCAGTGCTATCCGCTTTCACTCGACGGGTGGTCGTACCTTCTCCATCACTATCGTCAGATCTGCACGAAAATTGTAACTTGTGAGTCCTGAGTACAGTTCAGTAATAATCAGTGGTTGGGGTTAGGTAGTGATTTTGGGATTTGCGCTAAGAAAAATTAATATGAACATTTCCCTTTTCCGGGAATCATATTCTCACCACCAAATCTAGGACTTTAAACTAAGATTAGTCCCAATTAGTTTCAAAACAGTTTTTCTTCTTAATCGTTAAGTTTTCTTGGTACGGAAGAGTTAAGAAAAGTATTACAAGGTCTTCCCTTTTTCCTAAAAAACCACATTCCGACCTACCCTACCAATTTACAGACATTTCTTTTTTAAGACAAAACCGTTTTAATCTATTCTATCAACAGCTAATTACATGGAAATTAAACAAAAGAGTTATTATGAATAAATGATGAAAGTATTTTCTAATTGTACACCTTACGGCCCCCACCATAACAGTAGCAACAATAACATTTATTGATCATCTTAGTTCAAGCTTTAAATTTTCTACCTCACCCAGCCTTAAAGTTCCATTTCAGCGCAAGCGTCGCTTTCTAAGAAACCACGTAAGTGTGCTCTGTCGGAACACAATATCTGCGTCTCACTTTTACAAGATATTGTTTAGGGCTCGGACAAGTTAGAAATGTTCTGGCTAGTTGATAAAGTGCACAAATAAAACCCGACTGGATAGTATTAGACAGATATCTGACAATATAGGCCAGGGTATAGCAAATGCTGTACAGGAATGTTACAAGTTTGCTCCCCTCGTCTCAGCAGACGTCCAAAGATATTTTTCTTTATATAAATGGATAAAAAGAAAAAGATATATTTAAAAGAAATTCATTAAAACCACAAAATATTGAAAAATCTTGATTATTTATTTCAACTCTAAGGATTGTATTATTGAATCTAATAACATTAGATTGTATTAGATTGATAGAATTGTATTAGTGTTTCAGGAATTGCAACTGACACTGCAGGTGACTTAAATATTTCAGATATAGCATTGATAGAGTTGCAACGAATATTCAGTTACTGTTCGGTATTCGGCCCTTTTTCGATATTCGGCCGAATACCTACAAGTTGCTTTGCAAACAGGATATTTTATCACGAAAAAAAAACTCATTTTTTTCATGTTAAGTGTTTATTTTTCTATTGGTAATAATAACATACCTACATATTTTTTTAAATTAGTAATCAAATTTAAAAGCGGTAGATTATGGTGTAATAATAATATGTTTTCTGCATTATAAGGAAGAAGCCTGTTTCTCTTCCCGTCGTACAAATTACCTGCTTCTGAAAAAAGCCTCTTCGAGTAAACACTGCTTCCAGGTGGGAGCAAACTTTACTTTGCAGCAAGCTTTACTAAGACTTGAGAAAACGTTGCTTTATTTTTTGGCCACCAATAAAATGGATTTTCGTTACTATGTAATTGTTTTACTTTAAGGTAAATAAATATATCTAACTGCAATAGTTTGCTGCAATTTTGTTCTCAACACCTGACGTGCCGCCACTCATCTTTCGGCTGTTTTTCGGCAATTACCTCTTCAAAACATTCGCAGTACTGACTAGGCTCATTGTTGGTCCTTTTTCGTTTGGTATTAACCGGAGACGAGCACCAGCGTCGCCCGATTGATTCACGGGATAAACCCTCTAGTAAAAAATGCTGTTGGACTTTTTCTCTTTGCACTTGGTCAGAAAAGAAATGCATTTTAAATCGGGGTTCTAATAGAGTCGAAAGCAAATATTTTTCGTCATCAAGTTTTGAAAAACGTTGCTTTAATCCTCGTTGCATATTTACTATCATAAGCTTTAACTTGGGGGTAAAATAAGTTAAGGAGAATCCTTCCCATTGGATTGGTTTCTTCTACTTCAGATTGCATTTTTAAAGAGTCGTTAATCACTAACTGCAATGTATGAATAAAGCAACAGGCGGAATTCACTTCAGCGTCATTGACAGCTTTAAAAATATTGCGCCCGTTATCATGAACAACGACGTGGATCTTTGCCAATGAAATATCCCATAAACTTGGAATATCTTTTAGTGCACATGCTATATAGTGTGATGTATGTTGTCCTTCGAAAATGTTGGGCGGTAAAACTTAAAAACCTGAAATAATTTTGCAAGCATGTCCATATGTCAGTAGTAACCGATATAAAATCGGTCTACAAAAGCATTTTTTTAATCCGTACGTTTTTCATATAATTTTGGAATAATCATAGAAAAGTACAATCACTGGTATGTTATATTTTGGCAAAGCTGCATTTAGTAATCTAATAAAACCTGGTTTCTCGACTATATTTATGAGCTCGTCTATGCCGATCATCTCGGCTATTAAATAATGATATTGTTTGTATTTTGGATCATTAACGTCCGACTTTTATATTTTTCAATACATTCAAGAAGATTTAACTGGTTTGGAGACTTGCTTGCACTAGAAGTATCCTTCTTACCCACAATATTTTTGCCTTTCGGTAAAGTCGGCATTAACTGTTGATACTCTTCAAGATGCTTATTTTTTATATGATTCAACCATGCCAGAAGTCGGGGCACTTTTTCCTGTTCCACTACGAGAAATTTGCATTTGACACATTTCACACTGAACATTATGTGAATTATCAGTTTCCTCGAAATAATCCATAAAGAAACTCCTTCTTACTAGCCATTTCGTTTTTAAGACGCTAAAGCGACGTCCAAATTAAATTACGAAATAAATTTCGCAATCAAGCAAATTTATATGTAATAATAACTTCCGGATGGGATTTCTTAGGATTATTTACTTTAATGGTGTTCCGGCGCAAAGCACCTTATAATTTCTGCTAGCAATTATCATTTCATTGGCTGTTAATTGTATCTAAATAGTCTCAGTTTGCTATATTGATAAGTCATTTCATTATCGCCATGCAGTTTGTTGCACAAACACATATTTTAAACACATTTACATTTAAACCATAAACTACTGGGTTTTATTGAAGCCACATAGTGTCATAGAAGACAAATCAGCTTTTTAATACAAATAGTGCATGGATGGCCAGACATTTTTCTGTCATAGAGAATGTTTCAATGTACCTACCAATAGCCCGGAACACAAACATTCAGCTAATACCAAGTGGATGGAGTTTTAAAAATTCCATTTGGCTCTATGTCTACTTTGTGTAATGTAATTACAGCAACACGGTTTTCGTTATCACCCCACGCCATTTTAATATTAGTACAATATTCAATAATGATTGGCGCCAAAAGGAGAAAAAACATTTATTTTTATGACAGATTCCAAATTAAAATGTATTTTTTTTTTATTGTAACAGTATTTCTGGCCAGACTACGTAATAAGCAAAAATAACAAGCATTTTATTTAAATGACAGCAATCTGTCTGAAGATGAAGGCCTCTTCAATATCCTTTCTCCTCTGTTGGTCAATTGTCAGGCCCCTGTCATGAAGCATAGTATAATATCTTTAAAAGTAATAACTTACTGCGCTCTCCCCCTCCTGCCACGCCGACCAGCTATGACAGGTGTCGAGAAGTGCTCTGGATGCGTGAGAGGTAACTGATCCAGCGTTTCACTCTCGTTAAAGTGTCGCCCACTTTTAAGACATAGCGCCGACCGACGTAAAGTTGTTATGTCACCATCATCAAACACTGAAAAATTAGAAGGAGAAAATTAGAAACTCAGATATGAGGTTGACTGAGCAAAGGGACTTTATTGGTTGGTATGGACTTGTTGATTATGGTTAAGATTATCAAACTTAACATTTTGTTGTTTCAATATTGTTTAAATAAAAAAACATGCTATATAATTCTAAAGATGTCATAGAAAAATTGTTTTTTTTTTGTAAGATTACACTAGTCTCAATATCTGGCAAACTAGGATCGACAATAAGTTCACTTTAATATATATTTTTTTAAATATTTGTAAATGATTTGTTTTATCAGAATGTTATATTCTATACTCATATTTAAGATTTGTTTGACAAAATAGGATAAAAAAATAATATGAGGGTCCAAGAAGACATCAGGTACATTTTTACACCAACTGCAACCAGTGTATTCATAATAAGCAGATTTAATAAGCAACTTGAGTTGTACAAAATGACTTCTCTGGTCCTTCTCCTTCCTGTATTTGCTGTTTTATTTTTCAAATATTATTTGAGATATGTGTAAATATAGCTACATATAATTAGTTTTAATGTTTTTTTTGTCCTTTCATTTCACTATTCAGGTAATGTTCATAGAAGTAGTACATACCAACTGTGTATTGGCTGCAATCCTGTATTTTTGTTATGACAGCTTCCATGGTGTCCTTTTTAGGGTCCTGTTTCACTTCAACTGTGCTGCCTACACGCAATGTGCCCTTGATGACGTCATCATTCACAGTGATTATGCCACCACCTTTCAATGTAACCTGGAAATGTAAGTACATATTGAAAGAAATATCCATTTTTGTGTCTGCATTAAATTCATACTTTTTGATTTGTAATAATTATGAATCTGAAAATTTACTAAAATATAAGATATACTAAATGTCATTAAATAGAAAAAAGCTGAAAGAAAATATTTTCCCCCCTTACTTTAAGAATTAAGTATTGATATTTATAAAACAGTTGTTTAAGAGGTATCCAAACAAGTTAAAGGACTCTTCAGTCCTACTAGAGCCTACTAGTTGATTACTGTTAGATTGATGATTTTCTTGTGATAAGAATGATTATGTTATGCTTAGTCTATGTTCAATATTGGCAGCGGGAGAGTGCATGCTACCATTCCACAGCCGCTGGGCGCACTCTACTGGCCACATTACTCTCACAGAAGACTACTTTGAAATGTACTGCATTTCCTACTTTATTGTATTTCCCCAATGTATGTATGTTTCTGTAGTGAGTGAAATATGCCAAAGCCCATACCTATCCCATCCTATCCCTTCCCATTGCGTTCTACGTTCCCTTTCCATGTATTGTGGATGTTTACGGACGACAGTATCCACTTACCATCAGGTGGACTGTATGCCCGCCTACCGCCGAATTTTATTAAAAAAAATGTAGACCAAATTAATAGGTTATTGTGCTAAATGGAACCATAACGCTGCCACATAGTTCATAGAAAAAAAGAATTAGTTTCTTATTTTGCTGGAGAAGGTGGTTTCTTGTTTTCTTTGGGTCCCCACAGTTCACTTTAAGTCATTAATTGAGAAAGATATGGAGACACTCACTTTACATTTAATATTGCGTACAACTTTCTTGATCTTGGCCTCACAAAATGCACCTTTGTACTTAGCACTGACATCTGTCCCCACCAGCAAGAATGGGGGATCATCCCCCTGCTGATAATCAAATAAACACAATATTAATTTGGAGGGTGATCACCTAGGGAGTATTTATTGTCAACTCCCATTCCTATGAGTTCAAATCTGTACTACTGTCTGCAATCTGTACTACTTAAGTACAGATTTTTTAAATTATCACTAGCTCTATGGTGAGGGAAAACATCATGAAGAAACCTGCATGCTAAGGAAACCAATCCACACTGGGCCTGAAAATTCAGAATGATTTGCTAGGGCACATTCCTGTGCCCTGCAGTGGGACATTATAAGCCAATATCAATAATATACATTTAAATAAGGATACATAAGTTGGCTGTATAATTATAGTTAAAAACTATAATTGGCTGTAAAAAAAATATAAAAAATAATTTTTGCACTATCGTTATTTGGAAAATATTTTAACACTGGGAAAAATAAGATAAATAAAGTTAAGTTTAGTAAAAATATATAGAAGTAACAACTTTTGTGACTTACCATGTTTGAGTGACGAGAAATTATGTTGAAGAGATAGCCTGAAATTAGGTAACCTGCAAACAAACATTAAAATGATAAATATGATATATGGGGATAAAGGTATGAAAAAGGGCAAATTAGAAATAATTTAAATGTACGTAACATTATTTGACGGTTGTCACTGACAATTGTTTTGGAATTTTCAATGCCCATGTTTTAAATTTTAGCAATTAACAAAAATTTAAAATGACAGGCATTATCATTATCAAAAAAAAAAATTAAAAAAAGGTGTAAGAAAAGATAAAAGTTATAACAAAATACCTATCTACAATGATGAGCTCATAATTCTTTAAGAAAATCTGTTTTGAAAACTCAATTAACCCACCCCTTCTGATAAATGAAATGAAAATAATTTTTGCAACAAATAAACATGTTTTAAATTATGCTAAACTAATATAATAATATATTGTTATATAATGAACAAAACTTGTTGCACTATTTTTGATAGAGAAAAAAAAAGAGGATTTCAATTTAGTTCATGATCATTATAAAAATTAAGATACATGTTTATTATTCACAAATATATAAAATCAATAAATCTTTTCTCCAACATCAAGAATATTACTTATTTATGTAAATGTAGTTAATAGATTACATCATAATAATTCTAATTAAAATTAAGTTTTCTAATTTATAGTTAGTAGTCATTACATTATGGATCTACAACACAAAATTGTTTCAATGAAGTCAAATAGTTATCGAGAAACAATTATGTGAGCAGCAAAAAAATACTCAATGGTCAGTAAATTTAAAGGTGGGATAGGTTTAGGTGACAATATAAAGTTTAGGTGACAATAGTCCTGGGATGTGTATTCATTCGACTTTGTGGTGAAATTATTCAAAAATAGGTTGTTTGTTAGTTTGTTGATTATGATCATAGACTTACTGCCTGTTAAAATATAAGCCTTAGTAATCTATAGAAAGGTATAGTGATAGTTCACTAATGTGATTTAATTCACTAGTTTACTCACTTTTGTGAAGGAATACACTTTATTCATTCTTTAGTTTGTTTGTGTCCATACAGTTACTACTCCAGTAAATTTCAAAGATTTATTTAGTTTAAAGATCTGAAACATTGAGACAAGTGTTTCAATGTCTCAGTAGTTTTGGAAGATTCTATAAGTGATTTGTAGCAATGCTTTGGTAGTTCTCAGATGTTTAATTTGTTTGGATGGAGACTGAAGTATCAGTTATATCCACTATCACGGTTTCATTGATCCGAGTTTAATAAATTACTTATGATGATAAAAACTCGATGATAACAGGGATAACAGTGATCAGATTATGATAACAGTGGTTTTGACCGATGTTTGAGAAACTCTCCATGTGTATATGAGCCATTCATTATACTTTTTTACATCTATTAGTAAAACATAGGTTTCACATTTATATGAGTTGCAGCAAAAAGTGATTGATGATGAATGTGACTACGTATATTGTGTAAATACTATGTATTGTAATAAAATTATAGATTCTTTGATATATGTACTTACATACATAAAGTACATTTTTGCATAATTTTAGATAGTTTTTTATTAATATCGAAAACTTGTTAGGTATTTAAATTTATAACAATTGTGCATAAACTACCATATATATCTTCAAAGTTATAACAGGTATGTTTTTTAATTTGTAATAAATAGAAAGCTGATTGCGCGGCAAACGCACGAGATTTATATAAAATAAACACTTACTGGGTAAACAGCGTAAGAAATAGTTGCTTCACTAGCACTGTTATCATTCATTTTCTGCTTAAACTGAATAGGTTAACAAAAATCAAGTCCATTGATGGAAACAGTTTAACAGTAAATATGTTAGATATGAAAGAAAGACCATCTTGGTTTCACTAGACCACAAAGCAGACAGACTATAATCTATTAAAGATGTCAAGAAAATTTAATGTATTTTTAAAAAAAAAATGTATGGATACTGGCATGGCTATTGGTCCACAAAGCAAATACTATAACAGAATTGTTTCTATCACATCATTGTCCAGTTCCGTCGAATTAAGAGTCGCTCAGTAAAGTGATAATAGGTTTATCGAGGACAGAGTTGGACTCCTTGAAATAACACGAAAAATGCCGTCTGATGTTTTTATATTTGTTTAATTATAACAAACATTATGCACTAACACTAGGCACTTTGAAGTTTAATAAATTATCACTATTAAACTACAAATACACTTGATTATAATAAAAGGAATGAAAATGAAGGTGTGTGTATGAGGATTTTGCAAGGTCGGCGGCGCACCCGCATACCCCCTCGTGTTGCAGGTGTCCGTGGGCGGCGGTAACACTTACCATCACGTGGGACCGCTCACAAAAAATACAAAAAGTCTCACAATAGTTATGAAGGCATAACCTTCATTCCCGCTGACGACGCAGTACCATCGCGGCCGACTCCAATTCTACGAAAGCATAACTTCCGTCCTCGCTGATAACGCAGTGACTTAACGGCTGACTGTAATTCTACGAAGGCACAACCCTTTCCCGCTTACAACGCAATTGTATAAATTGTTGATAAATAGTATTTGCATTGATTTGTCTTCAATCTGTCTCGAATAATCAAAGATAAAACATCCTTTTGTGTTTTATTATTATAACATTAATTTAAAGTTTTTAAAAAGGACTTTTCCGACCGCCTTAGCATAACTCAATATACAATAATTTTTACACTGTTCAAAAGACGAAGTGTGTTCCAAAACGTTTGAAATTAGTTATTCCATCAATAATGCAAATAGTTTTAATAAGATTTCAACTATTCAACCACACAGCTCGACTCTATTGCCTCGATGCGTTCACTTTACAGGATTGCCGATCGTTTATTTTATATCCTCAATTCTGTGCGATCTATAAAAAATACTTGCTGTGGCTGGTAATTGTTACTCCACTTTCTGGTTATCTAAATTTCAATGATTTTAAGATAATCGGATACAATAAAATATAAATAATTATGTACTGTGTCTATGTTTAATTTCGTTTTTTATTTGCATTTTACTGGCCACATCATCCCTCTCTAACAGAAGTCTACCTTGAAATGTATTTCCTCTTTATCGTATTTCCCCAATGTATGCCCATTCCCATCCCTTCCCATTTTCCAAAACCCTTTCTCCCAATCCATTTCTTAATCTTCAAAGTAGGCAGCGCATCCGCGGGGTGCTAACTTTTGTATATATATATATATACAAAGTTGATTTTGAATGCATCCATTCCTCAAAATGACACAATGAACATCGAACACGTCAAAATTATTTTTCTTCTTTACTATTGATACGAAACTATGTTTTGAAAATGCATTTGTTGACTATTATATGGTTTTGGAGTGCCTAGAACTTTCTCAACATATTGTATCTAAAAATTCTAGTGCGCGGATGTATTGAGGTGTCCCCAAAATGAAGGCTTTACTTGCAACAATGATCAGTCTGGGCCTCACGGCCGTGGTTATCGCCAATGCCTATTACCAGAAGAAACAGTTTTATCCGTCGATAGTGTACCTTACAAACTCAAACCCGAGTATGGCTGTAAGTTTTCACATTTTT
This sequence comes from Sesia bembeciformis, assembly GCA_943735995.1. Taxonomy (NCBI): domain Eukaryota; kingdom Metazoa; phylum Arthropoda; class Insecta; order Lepidoptera; family Sesiidae; genus Sesia; species Sesia bembeciformis. Next base: position 6,037,719 of record OX031042.1, read on the forward strand.
CAGGAGGCCCTAAATTATGTTGTTATACATTGTTATACATGAATGCATTAGAACATGTTTAAGAGCCTTACCCTTGTAATAATTATTCTTTATTTAATAGTTTCTCCAGTTTTGTTTATCAAATGGATTAGTATGTTTTATGAATAATTGCAATCAGATTCAAATAAAAATTAATTTGTTTTAGGTAATGTACTTGCAAGCTTTTATATTAGTACTACTAGTAGGTAAGATTTTGAGGAAGATATTCTTTGGACAACTACGAGCTGCAGAATTTGAGGTAAATTTACATTTAACAATCTTTTGTTCTTTACATTATAATAATATAATTAAAATGTTCCTAATATTAGGGACTGAACGGTGTAACTGCTTACTAAAAATATTTGGCATCTATTTACATAGTTTAATGTAATGTGCATTATGAAATATAGCAGAAATAACAATAACTCAATAATGCTGTGTTTTAATACCTAAGTTCACATATTTTAATATTCAAGTGTTGTTTTTCCACTATTGTTAAAATGCCAATTAGTGAGCAATCAGTTAATTACCCTTGAAAACTTGTTAATACTATAATAACAGTGTGCCTGGTAGTGCCTTTGTAAATATTTTTGTAATTCACACTACATGATATCTAAGTTAAACAAGATTTAAATGCCTTTAATTCTATGTTAAAGGTTAAATGAACATTTATTTTTGTGCTTTTAATGTTTTAATCAAACAATATGCTTAGCTGATTATTAAACTACATGAGATAGCTCTTATTAATACAGTAATCCCCCGCATATCGCGGTTACTCCGGTCCACTGTTAGTTTGAAAAAAAAACATGAATACATTGGTGCTTAACATTGTTTCCACGAAATGACATTCCTATATGCATTACGCACTATTCAAAAGCATGTGAGTTTCTGCTTAATCTGTTGTCTCACTTTTACAAAAGTTTCATATTTCTTTCCTATGAAGTGACAAAAAACAACATTTGAAGAATGAACATTTACAAATTCTTTGTATTGTGAGTTACTTTTTGCCATTTCATTAAAACTGTTCCAATTTTTATAAATGTTGAAAAACTGACAAGGAATATGTGAAAAGAAAAAGAAATGTTGACTCTTGATCAAAAAATTTGATTGCTGGATTGTTTAGCTGTAGGACACTAAACATTAGCTGTGTCAAAAAATTAGCTGTAGTTGACTTTAGCTTATGCAAGTGTCACAGCACCTATATATCAATCATAAGTCAAACATTACAGACCATTTAGGAGATTTTGATTGACCCTCTGGTGGTATGTATTCAATATCTTCCATGTCATAATCAGAATAATAGTAGTCTTCATCGTCACTTTCAGAATCATCAGAACGCTCAGAAGTATTAATTATTATCCTATCCATAAAAGCATCTTAGCTTGTTCATTTTTTCTATTTTCATCTTCATATTTGATTGCATGATCACAAACTTACTTCCATTCATCTGGGCCAATCTCCATTTTTTTCCAATAACATTTTTTTTACTGTGGTCATATTCATATTAACATTTCTTTGAGCTACATAACCCTTAAGCTGCAACCATATGTTTTCAATTGTATTGAAATCTGGATGATATGGCGGTAATCTCAATATAGTGTGTCCATATTCAGCTAAAATTTTGTTAATAGAATATGTACTCCAAAAATCTTTCCTTCTGAGGAAGAATAAGTTGGTAAGAATTTGTGGCTTTGTCCAAGTTGAATCAATGTTAAAGTCATGTTTTACCAACCAGTTTATCATATCTGCTTCAATGTATTTACAATATTTGAATTTGGAGGCTTTCCCACATATTTATTATGATATGCAGCAACACCAACAACCAAGACCAAATTTTTAGGTAAGTTAGTAAACTATTTATTACATAGCCATTTTTTATAATTGTCGCTTTTCATCTCATTATGATAGTCTTCTGTTGTATCTGTAGATTTATACATTAATAAAGCCCTGGGAATAAAAAACATTTTACTGCCTCTGTGTAATATAATAAGACGTTGTTCTATAGAAATGGCTTGTTTTATACCTTTTCCTGAAGAATCAGCCCTACTTTTAAATGTGATATGTGACATATTATATATATGTTTCATCCATATATACAATTTCTTTGCCTTCATATCCTATCTTTTAATCAAATTTATTTTATTTTATTTAGTAATTGTTGAATTTTATTCATTTCAATATTACATCATCCTTTTCCATCATAACTTTCCTGTTGTTGTTAGTTTTAGTGAACTGAAAACCTAACTGCTGAAGAATTTTTCGAAATGTTCTCTCACATTCTTTGAAATCAATGGCTTTTATTAGTTTCAGTTTTAGACTTGAGTGTTGGCACTTGCCTAAACCTCAAATGAAAATTATGCACTATTCTTCTTACAATAGGATAGTCAAAATAGTCAGATTAAATTTTTGAAAATTAAACAGAAACATAATTAAAGTGAGGTCGGTAACAGTTCGGTCGACGACGAAAGCAGATATATAAGTATACAATTTTTATCTGTTCAAAAAAATATTTTGGGGCTATTAATAGCTCTATATATGTGTTTATGAATTCTATGTTTGCCGAATATAAGTACCTGAATATTCCTGATGGCCAATGTTTTCGTGCAAGATCTGTATGTACCTACGTTTATTAAAGTTATTAAGTTTTATTAAAGATTAATTCTTCATTTTGGCGAGTGCATTTATTTATATAATTTTTTATACTACATATTTGAGAGATATCCTCGTCGACCGCTGTTTCTTCAGCCGCGCCCTTTCCGCGGAATCTAACCCCCGCGGTAGATGGGGGATTACTCTAACATAATATTATCTTGAATATTTTTAGAGAATTAAGGCTACAAATTTTAAGCTGAATAGTTTATAACCTTTGAATTTTATGAAAGCTTTATATGTGACATTATATGAGGAAAGAGAATTTATTGTTAGTTGTAGTTTCACAGATATTGAAATTTTAGTGACATCTTTAAAAAAAGATTAGCTTTTCTTGACTGATCATATTTAAGCATGCACAATACAGTTCTATCAGACATAAGTGATGCCATCAGTATGATTCTTAACAAGAGTCCTCCATGGTTCTCCACAGTCTCCTTTCCTGAGTCTTTCTCATCCATATCGCCCCAGGCACTGCTTTCAGATCATCCTCCCATCTTCGTAATTGCCTTTAGAAAATATATAAAAAAAATAACAATAAAAAATCTTTTATATTTACCGAAAATATCAGATTTTAGTGAGTTTCTATTTTTTAAACATAATCATGTAAGTACAAAATTTTAAGATAGCAAATCTTTAGCAATATCAATAAGTCCATACTGATAATAAGGAGCCTTTCCTCTAATAACATCACAATAATATATTTAAACATAAGCTTCAATAATAGGAGTAAATTGCAATAATTCTAATTTATCATATTGACACCTTACGATTCATTTGGCGTAAAAGCCATTTTGACGTATGTAAATGAGTTATTTTAACGTTTAATGAGGGCCTGAACGCGTATATTAAAGGTTTTTGTTTACCTTTTATTTTTACTCAACGTTTTCCCACGATTTACACCAGCCGTGGTCACAAGTAAACAAAAACCTCTATTCAGACCGCGATTAGACCCGATTTACAATATAAAATGTGTACAAAACGCGAAAGTTTAACGAGTTTGTTATACAGTTTTGTTCAGTTTTTTACGCTCTATCGATCTGTATACGTATTTAAAATGTCAATATTAGCAAAAATGGATTTTACTATGCACTCTTTTTGTAAGCTAAGGCTTTTCATAGAAATTATGACATTAAATAAATTTTTTTTGCCACAAGATGCCAAATGGTCTTAAAAACCACTTTTCTTATTTCCTATTGTAAAAACCAAATGGATTTTACGACCATGAAATAATATATGTTTTCTTTTTCAAATGAGTGTTAAAATAATCTTTAACAGTAACTTTTATTTATATATCCTTGTTACATTCATCTTTCGTACAAGTAAATTTAAATGAAATCATTAAAATGCTCAAATAATAAATTATAAACTAAGTAGATTATACCAAATAATATGACTCGATACTTGTTCATCCCTATAAATTGGTACTAATGATTTTCCTATAAATATAAAGATACTTACTTTAAATATTTCTTGTACAAATTATTTTAATTTGTACTTAGTATGACTGATGTACAAGTACATTGTACTTGTACATTTGTACAAGAAACCAATGTTTTATTAAAAACTATTTGTTGGAACGTAAACGCCAAAAATTGCAATTTTTGGGGTGTAAAACAACCATTTTTATAATACTACACATATTTATTTATTAAGTACTTAATAATAGTAAGTACTATTAAGTAAAAAAGAAAGTACTATTTTTAATATAACTTTTTGTTTTTCAGCTATTAAAAAATTGTGTAGATAAATAATGTTTGTCTTTCTATGAGCTATAATAATCTAAATACCAAATTTCATTGTGTGTAGTATTAACATTTGAGATTTTGGCGATTTTCATATATATTTATTATATCTATTTAAACGAGTCTTAACGCGAATGTTTACCTTATATATTTTACTCTACGTTTCAATTGGGTTGCACTAACCATAGTCAATAGCTGACGAGGTTGGTGAAACCCAACCCAAACGTCGAGTAAATTAAATAAGACAAACATTCGTGTTAAGACTCGTTTAAATAGATAAATATATGTGAAAAACGCCAAAACCTCAAATGTTAATACTACACACAATGAAATTTGGTATTTAGATTATTATAGCTCATAGAAAGACAAACATTATTTATCGACACAATTTTTTAATAGCTGAAAAACAAAAAGTTATATTAAAAATAGTACTTTCTTTTTTCGTTTTTTGCTTCTTCTGAGTAGTTTTTTGGTGTTTACCCCAATTGAATCGCAAGGTGTCGATATTTTTTGTTGCAGCATTTGATAGAGAGGTCTTGGTATGCAATAACTGAGACATGTCTAGCTTTTACTGTGTTTAGAGATGATTTCAACCCTAAGTTTATTTCCCTTTTCACTTTACTACTCTTCTTGAAAGCATTCCATTGGCTGGCTGAAGACAGGGTTGACTATGTAAGTAAAGCATAAAAACATATTTTAAACAAACAAGCAATATTATCCTGTTTGATTGACTATGGGTATCATAAAGCTATTTTTTTGTGATAAGGACAACTATCAGTCAAAGTAATTTGTTACGTGTTTAAGTATCCACGTAATTGATATGTTATTTAAAAGCTGATACATAGAAATTGGAAGATACATATTATGTACCTATTGTGATATAGACATTGATGTCTTTAGTTCTTGCCTAATATATCTATAGTTCATTACATAACTACACTCCCGGACACCCGAATCGAGCCATCCTGCATTTTTAGAATTGATGGCCTGAAACTAAAAAAAATGTTTGATCGATCAAAAGGTTTTTATGCAGTTTTGAAGCTGGCATACTAACCATCATTTTAGTATGCGTTTGTTCCAAATTTGAATTCAGAGTACTGAAAAAAATAACTTTAAGCGTAACAAGTCGTGTGTCCACGGTTTTCACGGGCAAGACTTGCGTTCGATTTTAAAAAAAAAAAAAATGGTTTATGTAAAAAAAAAACGTTTATTCAGTAACTTGTTTTGCCTCCAAGAGCGTTTACTGACTGTCCACGACCCCCCGCCACAACTCACTTTCTCTTCAATACAGCACTGCACAAAACGCTCTCCCTGTCTTCGTCCACCTTCCTCCTTCCATCATTACCATGAAGCATAATCTTGGATTCATCAGTGAAGAGTACCTGGCTCCATTGACGTTGAGTCGAATGCAAATGTTCGCGCGCGAACTGAAGGCGCGCCGCGCTATTCGGTGAGCTCAGAGTAATCTCAGACTGAAGAAGTGGCACAGCTTGTGCGGCTACATCAGAGGTACTATCCATAATTTTAAGGTCAAAATTGGTAAAATCTCACGAAAAACTAATTAACGGAGCTTTTATTGAAAAACAACACCATTAAATTAAAAAAAACTGCTCCAATTCAAACTTTCTGCGTCCTTATTTTTTCAAAACAATGAACTGACTCGGCTTTTCTTCTGTGGTTCAAATTCGTGAATTCAAATTTGGAACAATAGCACACCAAAATGATTGTGAATATGCCAGCTTCAAAACTGCATAAAAACTTTTTCTTTTACCTAACATTGTTTCCGGCCTTTATACTTAAAAATGCAGGGTGGCTCGATTCAGATGTCCGGGAGTGTATTATTAATTACATATATGAACTATTTTGACATTTTCCAATCATTTCTTCATATCTATAGATATATTGTTTTATTTTACATATAAAATGTATTGTTATGTTCGATTCAGATTACGGTTAGAAGTCTATTTGCCTTAAACACCACATTACATATCAGGATTTTATATACTATATACCTACATAATTTTAATCATTTTTAAAAGATGATTGAAGTTTATGTATTTTAACTTTTGACATTAATGTCATTATTTTATTTTTATTTAGATGGAAAGAAGTCCTGTCATTGGTTGGCTGTTTCACGTGAGAATCCTATCTCTTCTGATGTTATTGGCACAAGCAGACTTCTATTTCATTCACCATGCATATCAGTTCACCATGTCCAAAGGACCCTCGGTACACTTGGTCTTTGGATTTGAATACAGCATACTTGTAATTGTCATTGTAAATATTTTGATCAAGGTGAGTATTGTTAGTGATATCTTTATTTTTTTTTTTTTTTTTTTTTTTATATACTAGTGGGCGGACGAGCAGGCGAACTCACGTGATGGTAAGTGTTACCGCCGCCCATGGACACTTGCAACACCAGGGGGTATGCGGGCGCGCCGCCGACCTTGCAAAATCCTATTCACAGCTCTCTTGAAGAACCCCATATCGTAGCTTAATGGAAAGACCTCTTGAGGCAGTTCGTTCCACAGCCTACGGGTTCGCGGTATAAAGTAATTTTTGGACCGAACAGTGCGCGACACCTCCGTATCGAGGAAATGCGAATGGACCGCATTTCTGTGACGGGAGGTGCGGTTGTAGAATCCCGAGGTGGGAATTATATTGAACAATTCTTCAGAGCATTCCCCATTGTGCAGGCGGTAGAACACGCAGAGAGACGCAACGTCTCTCCGAATGCTGAGGGGTTATAAACCGCCCGTGAGAGTGGGATCGCCGACAATACGAACAGCACGTCGTTGGATGGAGTCAAATGGGTCCAGTTAGTATTTCGGTGCACCGGCCCAGAGATGAGAGCAATACTCCATATGGGGCCTCACTTGAGCTTTGTAAAGCATTAGGAGTTGCCCGGAGGTGAAGTACCGCTTCGCTCTGTTCAGCACACCGAGCTTTTTGGAGGCCATTTTGGCCTTGTTTTCCAGATGACCCCTAAATTCGACTTTGCTGGAGATGTCGACACCAAGGATCCCGATACTCTCCGAGATCTTAAGAGGTATGCTCTGAAAGCGAGGTGCTACGACAAAGGGGGCTTTTTTAGCGGTGAATGCGCAGACTTGCGTCTTACTGGGGTTGAAATCCACTAGGTTCAGAGAACCCCAAATCGAGACTAGATCTAAAGAGTCTTCGATTTCAGACACAAGCCTGGCGCGACTCTCTTCCACTTCGACCCGAGGGATGTTGGCGCGGCCCCTGTACAAGGCGTCACCAGTACTGTCATCTGCATAGCAACGTATGTCACCAATTTGCAACAGGTCGTTGATATGCAGAAGGAACAGAGTTGGGAACAGCACGGAGCCTTGCGGGACGCCAGCATTAATAGACATGGTGTCGGAGTAGCTACCATCGATAACGACTGATGCTCCGTCCAGTCAGGAAACTGGCAACCCATTCACATAATCCCTCGGGTATCCCGAAAGATGGTAACTTGGAAAGCAGAGATTTGTGCCATACCCGGTCAAAAGCTTTCGCAATGTCTAGGCCTACAGCCAGAGCCTCGCCTCTACTCTCAATAGCGTGAGCCCAACGGTGTGTTAAATACGCTTAAAGATCACCAGCCGAGCGATTAGGGCGAAATCCATATTGACGGTCGCTAATCAGTTGGTGATCCTCTAGGTACCCAAGGAGCTGTGTGTTTATGACACGCTCCATCACCTTGGAGAGGAGGGAGGTGATCGCTATTGGCCTGTAGTTGGCCGGGTCTGTGCGGTCACCCTTTTTAGGTAAAGGGTGAACATGAGCTACCTTCCATGCTGCCGGGAAGTTTTTTGTGGAGTATGAGAGTCTAAAGAGTCGCGTAAGCACCGGGGACAACTCGGGAGCGCATAATTTGAGCACCACTGCAGGAATACCATCTGGCCCACTCGACTTTCGGATATCAAGAGTTGCTAGAGCTCGCCGGACTTCACGCTGCGTGAAACAGATTTCCGGCATGGAGCTTGTGCATCTCGAGATAGACGGTGGTGATGCACCTCTATCGTCCAGAGTCGAGTTCGAGGCAAAAAGATAGCCCAGGAGATCGGCTTTCTCCATCGCTTCGTGGGCCAGTGACCCATCGAGTTTTCGCAGTGGTGGGAGTGACGACTGACAGAAGTTACCTTCAGCAGCCTTGGCGAGCGACCAGAAAACTCGGCTTCCAGAAGGACAGCTAACTAGTCGATCGCCAATTCTGCGGATGTGCTCATTCTTTGCTCTGACAATGATCTTCTTACTGCATCTCGAGGCAGCGTTAAATTTCTTCCTCAAGTCGGTGGTATTCGGATCTTCGGACACCTGCGCTTTGGCCCAGGCCCTGTATGCAGCCCGTTTATTACGACGGGCCTCTCTGCAGGACTGATTAAACCAAGGTTGGCTCCGTCCACCTACGGGTATCACGGAACAAGGAATATAACATTCCATGCCCTGCAACACCACGTCGGCAACGGAGTCTGCACAACTATCCGGATCTCCCGACGAGAAACAGAGCTGCCCCCAGGGATAAGAAGCATAGAATTCGCGCAACCCATCCCAATCTGCAGACTTGTAGTGCCAGACGTTGCGCGTTCCCTGTGAATGGGTCGGCACGGATTGCTTGGCTGGCACAGCAGTTCGAACGATACAATGGTCGGATGATCCTAACGGAGCATCAACAACAACATTGTATTATTGCTTATTGCTTTGTCTTAAAATTTAGGTCTTATACATGATTCTATTTAAGCAGAATTTTGAAACATTGTAATTTTAAATTGGAGAATCTTAAAGTTGACAAGTCCTTCCCAATGACTTCATCATAACCCAATTACTTAGCAAGTATACTGCTAAGTAGCAGTTCATAACTGCTACTTAGCAGTTTTTTATATTATAACTATTTTTGTTTTGTAATCAAATTTGTCTCAATGTTTATCTGATATGATTCTTGTGTTTTAATGAATTAATAATTTTACATTGTTTTTATATGGTTAACTCATGTTTGGAGTAGTAAAAATATTTCACAGTTTGAAATCCTGACAACATTGAACCTTTAATAGATTATGAAATCAGTTGATTATATATTTTTTGTTATACAATATAGATTAATCAATTGATATTACCCTATAAAGTTCCCCTGTAGAGCAAAGGCACCCCTTGTAGTCACAAGCGAGTCTAAGGTTGAACCCCTTCATACAAGTAAAATATTCATTGATTTGATATTACATATAAGCTATTGCCCGTTCGCGTTATCTACATTATTTACGTAGCCCATAATAATATGTTAATCCAAATTACAATCTACCTATTTTCCGAGTTTGAACAAAATCTGTTTTAAAGTGATTGAGTAACAAATATCCAAACATTCCCATTTATAATAGTATTCTTTATTTTTTAGTATATTCTTCATGCGATTGACTCGAGGTGGGAGGCTCCCTGGGAGAGCAAAGCTGCAGTTCTGCTGTACACTGAACTAGCAATCAATTTCCTAAAAGTGCTACTGTACATTGGATTTGTGGCCGTCATGGTCCGCATTTACACTCTGCCGCTGTTTGCTTTCCGGCCCATGTATGAGACAATGAGGTGAGTTGTGAAAATGAAAATGTGGATACTCTTAGAAAGCAGACAATTTCAGATTCATATAATTTAAAATGAATTAGATTTTTTTTATAGAAAGGGGCGGCAGACGAGCGTACAGTCCCATCTGATGGTAAGTGGATACTGTCGCCCTCTATGAAGTAGAAACTGCAGTATTTTTCAAGGTGTAACTTTTTCAAGGTTCTTCTGTAAGAGAGGGGTAACGTGGGGTCGAGTGACCCCAGCGGCTGTGCACTCTCATTGTAACGATTATAATTATTCTATTCGAATATCTGTAATAATAATCATTGTTTAATTAACTCATTAAGCTATATGACCTTTGGTCTTCAATTGTTCTCTTTTATATTAATGACTCCATTTGGGTCAAGTTGTGCCTCGCTGGTCAAAAAAAATCTAGGAATGGGAATAGATGTCTGTTTAATATATATTTGTATAAATTATTGTGACAATCAGTGAACTTAAATAATATTTTTTTTATAGAATATATGGCAGATGAGCGGGCCGGCCACATGATGGGAAGTGGTATATTTTTGACCGTACCGTATGCAGTGACTCTGTGTCGTGGAAGTGCAGATGAACCGCACGACGATGACGAGCAGTGCGATGGTAAAAACCCAAAGTTGCTATCAAATTGAACAGTTCTTTAGAAAATACCCCATTATATAGGCGGTAAAAAACATAGAGACGCAACATCTCTTCGGATGCTGAGCGCTTCTAGATCTCCTGTGAGAGTGGGATCGTCGACAAGTCTGACAGTACGTCGTTGAGCGGAGTCAAAAGAGTCCAACTGGTATTTCGGTGTACCGGCCCAGAGGTGTGAGCGTTATAAAGCGACAAGCATTGGCCCGGAGTGAGGTACTGCTTCGTCCTGTTCAGTACACCGAGATTTTTACCAGGTAGTTTTATCTTGCTCTCCAGATGACTCCGAAACTCAACTTTGCTCGAAATATCGACGCCAAGGATCCCAAAACTCTCGGAGATTTTAAGAGGAATGTTCTGAAATCGACGTTCCACGACAAATGGAGCTTTCTTAGCGGTAAATACGCAGACTTGTGTTTTACTGGGGTTAAATTGGACCAAATTAGGATTACCCCAAGTCGACACTCGGTCTAAGGAGTTTTCGATTTCGAACACAAGCCTTACGCGACTCTCTTCCACCTCGTCCCGTGGGATATTTGCACGGCCTTTGTACAAATTTTCCCCAGTGCTGTCGTTTGCATAGGAACGCATGTTACCGACTTGTAACAGGTTGTTGATATGCAGAAGAAACAGAGTTGGATAGAGCACAGAACCTTGATGCTAGTGTCCCAGCATCAACTGACATGGTATTGAAGCAGCTCCCATCAGTAACGACTTTGATGTTTCGTCCAGTCAGAAAGCTGACACTTCATTCGCATAATCCCTCAGGTATCCCGAAGGATCGTAACTTGGACAGTGACGTAGTGACTGGCACAAAGACGTAGCTTTGTGCCAGACCCGGTCGAAAGTCTGCGACATCTAGGCTGACAGTTCGAGTCTCACCTCTACTCTCGAAGACGTTATATAAAGTATAAAAAACCCAACTGTGAATAAAGTACACTAAAGGATCACCAGCCTAACGACTATGATGGAAACCGTACTGGCGATCGCTTATCAGCTGATGATCCTCTAGGTACTCAAGGAGCTATGTTTATGAAACATTCCATTACCTTAGAGAGGAGGTAGGTTCTCGCTATTGGCCTGTAATTGGCCGGGTCGATTCGGTCACCCATTTTAGGCAAAGGTTGGACGTGAGCTACTTTCCAAGCTTTGGGGGCTTCCCCAAATTCTCGGGTCTCGTTTGGGGTCTCGTGGAGTAGGAGAGTTTAAAGAGTCGCGTGAGCACTGGAGACAACTCAGGAGCACATAATTTGAGTACCACTGCTGGAATACCATCTGGCCCACTCAACTTCTGCATATTAAGGGATGCGACTGTTCGCCGAACTTTACGTCGAGTGAAGCAGATGTCAGGCATGGAAGTTACACACTGCGAGATTGTGGGCGATGTGGCATTCCTATCGTCCAAGATCGAGTTGGCAGCGAAGAGGCGACCTAGGAAATTGGCCTTCTCTTTGGCACTGTGAGCCAGTGAATCATTAGGCTTCCACAGTGGTGGCAGTGACGATCGACATAACCTATTCTCAGCACCTTTGGCGAGCAACTAAAACATGCTGTACATGCTGCGGCAACAAATAGGTCCCTAACTCAGCATATTGCTTCCCCTATCGAGGAGAAGTTTTCTGTTGGGGCCTCTAGTGAGACTAATGAATGTTATCATTGGATTTCAATTTAAAATTAGTGGGTAATTAACATATACATGTCTGCTCTGCCTTCCTACAAATATTATTCTTTGTCCGTGTCTAGTCTTCCCTTTCTGGGGCATGGACTCCACAGAACATCTCTCCGGTGCCGAGTAGCTCTTATTCTCTCTGTCTTCTCTTCTGATGCCAGTGATGAACGTTGAGCGAAGCAGATGTCAGGCATGTTTATTGTTTGTATATTTAATTATTTAATTTAATATTTATTTGATTGTTTACAGAAGCTTCAAGAAAGCTTACAACGACGTGGTGCTATCGAGGCGCGCGATCCGCAACATGAACACGTTATATCCGGACGCGACTCCTGCCGAACTCGCCGCGGCCGACAACGAGTGTATCATCTGTCGCGAGGAGATGCATACTGGTGAGTGTGCATCTAAAATTTTAGAATGTATTAGGTAGTGATAACTTTGCGTCCTTTTTATATAATAGTAAAAATAATAAAGACTTTTTTGTATTACATAAATATTTATTGAACGGAAAATTATCCATTTTATTTGACTATCTTTCGCCATTTTTTTGGCAGAGCCATTATCCCATCGCTATAAAAAAATTGAGGTTTCTGAGCGAAAAACTGATTTAAATCGTTTATACAGGCTTCTCTTGTAGCAGTTCTCTTGTTCTCTTTTCTCCATTTAGAGAATTTTGTAAATTGCGAAATAAATGATAATCCGAAGGTGCTGTCTATATGGACTGTATGGAGGATGCATTAAAACTCCCAGCTAAGGTCCATCAATGTTTGTTTAGTCATCAAAGATGTATGCGGTCGAGCATTGTCGTGATGGAAAACCTTTACACCCTTTCTATTCATTAATTAATATATTTTTCTTTCTATTAATTTTGGGCGTTTTTCTTCAAGTGTTTATTTCAATTTTACTAATTGCTGACAGTAGACATCAGAATTAATCGTCGGGCCATGTAGCAAAACCTCGTAATACACAATGCCTTTCTGGTTCCACCATACACATAACATGACTTCGTGCAGAGGGAGGGCCTGCCTTTGTGACTATTTGTGATGGCTCACCTCGCTTAGACCAAGATCGTTTTCGAACATTGTAGGTGATCCACTTCTCATCGCCTGTTACCAATCTCTTCAGAAATGGATTGATTTCAGTTCGTTTTAGCAACATCTCACATATGGAAATTCTATTCACCAAGTTTCTGTCATTTAAATCATGCGGCACCCAAACATTTAACTTTTTTAAAAAAATAGTGTATGCAGGTGATCCAATACTGTTGAGGGGTTGCTGAGCTCTTTCGCAATCTAATGACTCCTTATGTGTTGATCTGCTTCAGTTTTTTCGATGATAACATTTACCTCAATAGGACGATCCCGGCGATGAACATCATTCACATCAAAATTACCAGACCTGAATCGACTGAACCATTTTTTATAGTAGTTTTAGATAAAGCACCTTCTCCGTAAACACCAAAAATCGCTTTTCGAGCACTAGAAGTATTCATACCATTGTCAAAAAAAAAATGTGTAACATATCTAATCTTTTCCTTATTAACTTTCATTTTAAAATTGCTAAAAAATATGAAAAGATAAAACTTTTACCTTGTAATTAACATTTGCCACCATTACGATAAAGACAGCTGTCAAACGGTATATCACTTTCCCGCCAGTATGATTAGTGTTGCCAGAAATATAGCACGCTAAAATCATACGTTGAAAAAGCCCGCGAACTTTTCCGACTACCTATCATGTAGCCGCGTCGGCCGGTTTTAGAGTAGCACCGTCCCATCTTTTCCTGTGGGTGTTGTAAAATTCCACAAATTCGATAATGCCGCTACCGCAACCCCCGAGGAATTACACCACCCTCTGGTTTCTACAACCGCACCTCCCGTTACAGAAGTGCAGTCCATCCGCATTTCCTCGATACAAAGGTGTCGCGCACTGTTCGGTCTAAAAATTGTGTTATACCGCGAGCCCGTAGGCTGTGGAACGAACTGCCTCAAGAGGTCTTTCCATTAAGCTACGATATGGGTTTCTTCAAGAAAGCTGTGAATAGGATTTTGCAAAGTCGGCGCAACACCAGGGGGTATGCGGGTGCGCATACCCGCATACCCCCTGGTGTTGCATGTGTCCATGGGAGATGGTAACACTTACCATCACGTGGGACCGCATGCTCGTCCGCCCACTTGTCTATAAACAAAAAAGGATCGCAAACCCCCTTGGCCAGCGTGCCGTTTTAAGCCTCTAAAATATACGTCTCTTATGCACAAGAGAATGTGCGTGAGGAGGCCTGCCCATGGCCAGCAGCATGTTAAAAGGGCTGGTGACGGTTATTTGTGAAGGGTAAGGTGGGACATAAGACATCAGTGGGGGTGATACCTAGACCTAATGTAAATTTAAATTCTCTGAACGATATATATATATATTACATATAACTTCAATAGTGAGGTAAAATTTGAAAATTATACATTATGTTTATAAAGTTTATAACAATTATTAACGTAAATAATGTTTAATAATTGCGATTAATGTTTAAAGATCTAATTTTAATCTTTAGAGGTAGTTTTATCTTTAGGGTATTTAGATTTCCCTGTACGATTTAGATTTTTTAAATTATTTTATTATTATTTATACACTGGACCCGCTTCTTGGATTACGGTCTGCCCCCCCCCCCCCCCCGTGACTCCGAGGGGAGGCCTATTCTCTAACAGTTGGACATTATAGGCTGGTATCTAGTTTGTTTATACTAAGACTTCAAGTTTCAAGGGCAGATACAATCCAAATACAAACTGTGCAATGTGTAATGTATGTAACATCAATTGATAAAGTACAAGGCTAATGAAACTGGCGTTTCCGTAATGTTATTGCATTTTATCTTCATTTAAAATTACAGATTTCTTGTAATGTTAATCCAGATGTTTGAATTGGTTGACAACACTTTGAAGTTCTATGTAAGGTCTTTAATAAATACGGAAATAATACACAAATGGTTTTTAAAAATATTTTACGAGTATATTCATGGCCTTCGTGTAGTTAGCATAATTAGTTAAAAAGTATAATAGTGATAATTAGTTAAAAAGTATAATAGTGAAAATTAGTAAAAGGTAATGCATAATTATTTAATTCACATAAGATTAATTAAAGGGACTTTCCCCTATGACTAGTTAAGCTTTCCCTTCGACTTGACCCAATAGGACCAATAATAAAAAATAGAACAATTTAAATTCGAAAGGCCACATAACTTATTTATTACTTTCAAGGGAGTCCAAGGAACATATTGATAAACGTTTTATAAAAAATGATTCAGTAGTTTCTGAGACTATCTTAAACAATCATGTTTATAATTATGTTATGTATTTCTTGGTAGGTAGGAGCTAATTATAGATCATTCGTAAGCCTGTGTAAACAATACATAGTAGCATGCAATATATACAACGATAATTTGATCTGGCCAAAATCAAACGAATTCGACCACTGAAGGACCTTGAGTTTCGCATTGAACTATATATTTGTTTTGAATTTAAATTACGTCATAGATAGTATTATGTGTCATTGAGTATCTTTGAGAGTGAAATAAAGTTGTTTTGTAAATAATTACGACCACGTTCCCTAACTTACGGCAGTAAAATCGTGTTTGCACGCTTATCTAATGAACACAAGGTGGGGTGTAGTCAAAAAATCGCTTACAAATACTGAATACACTATAGCTCGCGAAATGTTATTTTACGTCCCGTGTTCCCCACAATGCGGTCTAAGGACCCAAACATAAAAAAGAGAAGGACGCGGCCACCTCTTTTCTAAATGTAATGAAACGTCTCTCCCGTTCACATAAGCAGATCTTAGCGTGCGCGCATCCGCTCTGGCGGCGTGTTCTGAACGTATCAGTAATTAAAACAAAAAACCGTGATGGTGATAAACGCCGACCATTCTTCAACTCCTTATAATAATGACAAATTGTATTGCTGGAAACGAGCCATTATAATTATCGCCGTATTATATTATAATTATCCATCAATTATCAAAGCTCCATCCATTAGTCTTGGAACAGCCTTTTTTTTTGGATTCTCGTAACTCGTACATTTATTTATATAGGTAACAAAAACAATACATAGTTTTTACCTAGTTTGTGCAGCGACAGCATATTCGTATACAAACTAATTACAGCTATATAGTATTAATTGCTGGATTGGTATTAGAACTTATTTATATAACTTATAATATTGTAGAGTTCAATGTAAATGGAGTTCATCCAAGGCGATATTTTCATTATTTTTTAAATAAACCTTGTTACAAGGGATAATTGTTGCTTGCGGATATTTCGAACCCGTCCGGAGCCCGCTGCTGACAATTAAATAATTAATTAACTCAATTCACTATCACTAATTAACTACTTATCTACTCAATTTTTGAACTGATTTATGTAATGTTATGATATGGTATCCACATTCAACAGGCGCCAAGAAACTTCCTTGCAACCACATATTCCACGCAGCGTGCCTCCGACTATGGTTCCAAAGGCAACAAACGTGTCCGACGTGTCGGCTAAACGTGTTGAGGGCGCCGGTACCGGAGCCGCCTCCCGCGCAGCCCGTTCCGCCCGCGGCGGCGCCGAACGGTCCACCGCCACAGGCGCACGCCGCCCCCACGATACCGCCGCCTTTCCCCAACATGCCACCTCCACGTAAGTATTAGGGCCATGATACACATGTCAGGAGCAAGTACCTAGCATACTAGTAACTAGCAAGGGATGACAACTCAATACACATGCCAGTAAGAAGCATGACAGTTACTAGAAACGTTTCGTGAGTGCCAGTTTGATCACCATATAATGTATCTAAGCAATACGCCAGCTACTGGCAAACACGTTTAGACGTGTCTGTCTGGCATGCGAGTACCCTCCCCCCTTGCCCGCGGGGCACACAGGCACGTGAAAAATCAAACTGCTTGTGATCTACTGGCGAACTATTAAAACGCATGCTTCTGACTTGCAAAATCTGAATACACATGCCAGTAGCATGCATTTGCAAGGTACTGGTATGCTTTTGTGCGAGTAACACGCATGGTTCCTCAAGTCACGGCCCTTATCCTCCACACTTATTTGTTTTCACGACTAAATGAAATGAAAAAATGCATTAGTAACATAAGAATCAATCCTAAGAAGAAAATGCACATTTTTAACGAAAGCATAAATCATTTGTTTGCAATGTGACTAGTAATAAATGGTAATACATAGAACATAAGTAACATTATGTTCAGAAATTAAAAATAAACAAAAGGTATAAACAATTTTTATTCTTTTTCTTTTATCCAAAATTCAAGTTTCTAACTTTAATTTAAATAAATGAAATATTTTACTAAAATTTAGCATATTTTTTCGAATGTCAAAATGTTTGTGTGAGTGAACCCATGTCTTCATACGCTCGAGTTTTATCATCCAGATTTTATTATTGTTACAAATGGCCCCCTTATCCAACTCGGGGACCATCTGTTATTATTATTGTAAATCATCCGATCCCAATGATCGACAAATGAATGTAGAATCACTCGGACCGAATGACTTACAACAATATCTATTTGTGTATCTATCTACAATTCTATTTGAAAACACACGAACGGCCCCTTCGAACTGTCCGTATGTTTTCTTGTCTCCAGTCCCTTCAACGGCGCCTTCTTCGTGGTTTGTGATCACCCCAGGGCGCGGCTGAACGGGACGTTGTGCTCGTGGTAGGCGTAGTTCTAATTCACCGAACTTGTAGAATGGCGGCGCAGGAACCAACGACTATGGAGATCTTGAAATAAAACTCGATTTATCTTCAAAATGGCTTGAGGGCTTGCGGTGGTGTTTTGAGGAGCGAGACGGCGGTATTTTTCTTCTTCTTCTGTCCCGAGGACCTTGTTCCAAGTTGACGTTTGAGGATCACGTAATTTTACGCCTCTCACTTCACGCTTATTAAGCCCGCTGCAGTATCATTGGGAAAGCCGCACGCCATCATTCACCGCTACACCCGTCTCCTCACCACCCCTCCCCTCAATCGTCTTTATTCATATTTACATCTACCCATTTATATTTACATTTTTATTCACATTTACCCACATATATATTTACTTTTAAAAGATCTGCCATTCCACATAGTACAAGGGTTTTCACAATAACCCCTCGCCTATTCCTTCTCGGAAGATAGGCGATATGCTTATTAAAAGCATTGGCAGAGCTTTATCTCTAAAGATACCTGCAGCAAGCACACATCTATACTAATTTTCCTAAACAATTTATCTACTTTTAAAAGATCTGCCCTAATCTACATGGGTTTTATTCTATTAACCCTATTCGCTATTTCTCACTGAAAATAGACGAATGTGCGTGCTTAAATTTCATCCCTTAGGGAAAATAAAAGACAGGCGGGGGCAAAGCTTTATTTTTCTAAATGTATAGATATGTGCCCGTTTGTACATACGGACTTTTGCTACAGGTTTTCTTTGCAGACATATTTTTCCCCATTGTTCTGTTTCTACTCGATTTTACATGGAGTGGATATTTATATTATCCCCACTCCTTTTTCCATTTTCCTATACAAATGATAATAATAATAATATACTATATAATCAATTTTGTAAATTATAACAATCGACAGAACAATGGGTACTCATTTTTCTTATTAACTACTTAAAGTTAATATATTCAATATTCTGTTTATTTACAATAATAATATTAGTACAACTAGCATTTTTATTATACAATACATTAACAGACGACATTCACTTCAAGACATTTATTGGCTAATAAGCTCACTCAATATGCTCGGCAAACAACTGTCTAGTTGCACAACTCAAAATTCTACCTTATCGATTATTTGCGAGCAAGGTTTAGGGGGCCGTCGCTTCGTACTTATGAAATCTTCATATTGGGTGTGCATTGTTAACAATTATAATGTAAACACTTGTAAACAATAATTGTATGAAGTTTGGACACATACGAGAAAAGTATATTCTCTCTCGCCCGTACTGTTCTCTCGAAAATCTCTTGTTGTGTAAATGATCGATTAAGGAACTAACGTGTTTTGTTGCAGCGATGATGGCGTGGGGAATACCGCCGCCGCCGCCTCCGCGACCCGCGTCGCTTGCTAACCTGACCACGGTCGAACTGCAGCACATGGAGGGAAACGATCGCAGAAACATAGAAGCGCGTTTACAGGTACCACGTTGTATTTTTGTCAAATAGGCACCTATAATTTAGACAGATAAGTAGTCCAATTGCAAACACCGCTATTAGACTTTTATACCGGAATAAGTTTACACAGGAAATTCATTCATTCATAAAAAGACGCTAGAAAAATGAATTATTTTTTATTTAATTCCTGTAGGTACTTGTAACTATAGACTTCCATCTATAGACTGATTATAGAGATGGAAGGGTTCCAATGATATTTTATTTTTTAGCGCTCCTAGATATAATGATTAAATATTTTATAGTTTTTTTCCATTTTACGTAGTTTGATTTTGACAAACTAGCGACTTCTGCAAATCGACTACTCAAATCTGGACCCTTGACAATGACGGCGCGCATATTTGTTTCTTAAACGTTTTATCTTCTCATATGTCTTTCTCTTTTTTCTCATAGTCTCGAGGCAAGGTTAATCTTGTGCATAGTATGCGATTTGCTAATGTCAGTTAAAACTCTATGTAAGTACACTCTAGATTGAAACTTACATGTAAAGAATTTCGACCGTTGCATCACATTTTGTTTGTCAAACTATACTTGCAAATGATTACAGTATTTCATATCCACCGTATTATTTATCGGTGATCGGAATTAGATTAGCTATTGATGTTAATATGGATATGCCCCCAAAATCCTATGAGCCACCCTGCATTTTTAATTTGATAGCCTGAAGTTTAAAAAAAAATCGTTCAAAAAGTTTTTATGTAGTTTTGAAGCTAACATACTAACCATAATTTCAGTATGCAATTGTTCCAAATTTTAATTAAGAGTACTGACAAAATTGAGTTTAAGTGTAGCAAGTGTAGCAAGTAGTAGTTTCTCACGGGGAAGACTTGTATTGAATATTTGAAGAAAACAATGGTTTATGTAAAAAAAAATCGTTTAGTTAGTAACTTGTATTGCCTCTAAGAGCGTTTACGACGGCTGTCATACGGGTTGGGAACGGAATCAATGAACGTCACTATGACGTGTTGTGGAATGTTCTCCCATTCTTCCTCGATGGTAGATTTCAGCTCCTGCAAGGTTTGCGTGGTTGGGTGGTGACCTCGAACACGCCTTTTTAGCTCATCCCATAAATGCTCCATGGGATTCATATCTGGGCTTCTTGCTGGCCATTCCATGACTGTGATACCGACGTTATGTAGGTATTCCCTGACAATTCCTGCAGTGTGCGCTCTTGCATAATTATCATACATAAAATTAAAATATTGGCCAACAAACCCAGCATATGGCATCACATGAGTCTCTAGGAATTGACGAATGTAATGGTCGCCATTTAGTAATGGCACTTAGTAATAGTAGCCATTTAGTAATGGCCCTGGTCCCGTCACAACCTAAAGTACATTTTACTTTCCGCAGAAATTCCTCCCCAGACTGTTCATGACACCCCGCCATAACTCCCATTCCCTTTAATATAGCACTGCACAAAACGTTCTTCGTCTTCGGTATACCTTCCTCCTTCCATCATTACCATACAGCATAATCTTGGATTCATCAGTGTCTATTGAATTGGCTCCATTGACGTTGAGTCGAATGCAAATGTTCATGCGCAAACTGAATGAGTGGACCCGCCAACCTGCTTGGCAATTTTAAGGTCGTACAGCGAGGAGGCTCATGTCCAGCAGTGGACGATAAAAGGGTTGGCTACAGTTACGGTACTATATGTATTTTTTCAGTTGCTCCGTGAGATCCAAGCGATGCTGGACGCGTCAGTACTACTGATGCAACAATATTCCGCCGTTGTAACCAATTTGCCACAGAACAGCGCCACAGTTGGGACGCAAACTGAAACGTGAGCTACTCATTACTCAAGTATTTAGTTCAGATATTCATATTTTTTACGTAAAACTATGAATATATTCATTGTTTGTAAACATTCACTATTATACAGATACTTTGATCTATCTATTAGAGTTTATAACTACTATTTGTGTAATCTGATAAATCACCAGTACTCGCCAGACCCTGCTCCTATTGTATTCCATTTTTGTCGGAATTTGAATAACTTTTTACGGGGGAAAAATTCGATTCTGATGAGGCAGTGAAAAACGCTTGGGGAGATTCCCGTCCCCGGGAGTTCTACAGCAGAAGCATCAATGAAATTCCATTAAAATGGCAAAAGTGCATTGATAATAATGGATAATAAATACTTCGATTAATTAATTATATAATGTTCTTACAAAAGAAACTACATATTTGAATTTCTCGATATAAAACGGCAATAAAAATATATTTTTTATTCGTCATCGGACATATCTCTGTCGCTGTCGGTAATATTTATTATAAATCTATCAGAAACATTATCGATCATTTGGTCGAGATGGCACATTTTATTTTCTTCTTTGGTTATATGACCCACGCAGCTACTCCGTCGTCCGGCAGTCACTTGTTTAAGTCCTTCTTCGAAAATATTTTTTACTTCTGTCTTAAACGTTTTGTTGTTTCTCGCAATCTACCCTTTTGACTGTACTCAAACCCGCTCAATAGTATTGAGCTCACAATGGTAACGGGCTAGGCCTAAAACAGGGACTCCGTGCTCCGCTGCCATCTCATCCACAGCATTCTTGTCGCAGTGTTCATGTTTGTGCTGCTGTACGATATCTAGAGTAGCTTTTACCATTTCTGCTTCAAATCGGATATTATTTTTGCTCGTCAACCACTTGTATTCCTGATTTAGTCCAAGACATCGTAGGCAGCGATTATATCTTTCTGGAGTGGTATTAATACCCCCATTATTCATCACCACTACGGATTTTGGTTTCATTGTCAGTTTTGCCAAAACCCGCCTAAGTCATTCTTCAAAACACTGCATTCACCTCTTGATGGTTAATCTTCTATACCCTTTTTAGCACCGTTAGGTTGAAGACAGTTTATTAAAACTGTCTTCAATAAATCCTTCCTCCCCGCCCATATGGCCGATGATTAAGTAGTTGTCTTTCCCTTTCCATGTTCTTTGGTAGGTATATGACCTGCGAAAAAACAAAAAAAACCAATTAATTACTATACTAAGTTACGGGCAGTGGCACGCACGCGAGTAGGTTAGTGTAATGAAATTACCTTACAGTTTAGTGGTAATACACAGTGAATTGAAATTATCTTCGTTGTCCTAGGTTTAATCTTGGTAATAAATGTACCTTCCTTCTCTTCGATAGACTTTTTATACATGAGGAAGTCTAAATGCAATAGGAAAAAGATGAAAGAAAATATATAATAAAAAAACGGAATAGGCGAGCTTCTGACAGACGGACAGACAGTTAGCGTTGACACAACAATGGGGTTCCGCTCGGACTGTTTGGGTACAGAACTCTAAAAAGATCTAGAGCCTCAGGGTGTATAGTATGTATAGTATAACAAAATTTCTGACAACTGATTAATTAGACGGAGCCCAAAATCTACAATAATTAAAAAAAAGAAGTCTAAACTTGCCTTTGTGATGTGAGCCTCATTTATATAAAAAATGGTGAACTTTTCGTCTTATAGCCGCAAACCTAGTCATCCAATTTATCCTTGAAACTATGTTTTGGTCCAGTTTTGTCAGGAGATTTAATTTGTTCATTCTCCTTGTACTCTTTTAAAATGCTGTACACCGTGGCCGAAGTAATTCCCAAGATTTCATTTGTTTTACAGACATCATTTTTTTCGGAGACTCCAAAAGCTAATAATGTAGATTTCTCCTCACACGTATTTGTAGACATTGCGTTTTATAAATTTTTCGGCGGCGCTAAAAGCAGCCCGTCTTCGTTGGCTTGATGTACTTGGTTAACAACGAAACAATACAAAGACAGGCTAACAAAACACAAAACAAAACGAAAATAACCACAAACACAAAACAACTGAACAGCGTGTGAGCAAAGTAAACATTCGTACGCTCAGACCAGAGGCTAGAAGCCGAATGACAAATGACGGCGGTCGCTTATTCCGGTTCGACGTATGTGTTTTTTAAGCAAAGGAATTACATTATACAGGCTTGTCTTTTCATCTAATTTCGTTGTCATTAAATAATTTATAATAATAATAATAATTTGTATGTTTAATAATTACCTATACGTAATGAATTATTTTCTATTAATAATGAATTATTTAGCAGATTAATCGTCAATACATTTTTAATGCTTTCTTTTTGACTCTGTGTGAGTGAGCTGATTTACAACTGAACTGAACGACATTAGCACTTGTCAGTTTACTCCAGCTAATATAAAATACGATTTTATAGAATACTGTATCTCACCGTTTTTCGTTGGGTTATAGCGGTCAAACCTTTGATATGGGAGAATACATTAATATGGTCAATGTTATAAATGAGGAACAAATATAACATTTTTACAAAGTAAGATTAATTTACAGTGAACCAGAGCCAGAGTCGTCTGCGACGAAAGTGAATGAACCGGACGTGGTTCCAAGCACGTCTAATTTCCGCCACCCCACGCCCGAGCCCTCCACCAGCACGACTACTATTAAAGGCGGTCTGCCCGACACGCCACCGTCTGAAACTGACACTGCTAACAGGTAAACAAACCATAAACGAACGGACAAGTTAATTTCCTCTTACGTAAGAAAAGGTTTGAATAATTACAATAGAACTTAAATGAAATTACAATGAATTAAAAATAACGAGGTTATTATAACTTTTCAAAGTTGGCCTTTGAAAGAATACTGATTACTGACCGAGCAGCGTGTAACGTCACGATACATTCATGAAGGTCTACATTTGTCTGAAGATTTTTATTCATCTCCCTTTTAAAGATTGTAAAGTAAGGGCCTTTTAGGCATTGCATGATGTGAAGTTATCGTGAGTAGCTCATTTCAAATTTGAATTTGAAATAAGTATGTAATAATTTACACAATAATTTGTTTACACGTCACTACCAATATTTACGAAACTTGATAGGCGTGTAAGCGTCAAAAACCGCGAGTTTAACATATTTCTAATGATCTGAAACATAGTCAGATTGGACAAATGATATTGTATAGCGCATCCTTACTGTATAGTAATGATATAATAATATTTATTAATATTAGTTTTTTATAGAACTTTCAATGTCGTAAGTCAGAATCAATCAGAGCAGTTTAGATATGTATCAGAGGTCATATATTTTCAGGGTCACTTTAAGGAGTAATTAATCTTTTTCGTTAGACTAATTTTTTTTCTTTGTTTCTGTTTTGTTCTTTTATGCCTATTGTAAAAAAACATTTTTTTTTTTATTTTTATTTGGCTAGTAGGTCTAAAGTAGTTGGGAATCACAAAGGTTTTCCGACTAGAGTTGCAAAAAACTGAGTATTTTAGGCTTAATATACGAGAATTGAGTCCTGTTTTTTAGAGCGCTCCTTTAGAACTGAATAATTTTCAAAAGACTCGAGCTGTTATAAGAACCTTGAGCCCTTTTAAAGCTGGATTTGTAAAGACCAG
This sequence comes from Sesia bembeciformis, assembly GCA_943735995.1. Taxonomy (NCBI): domain Eukaryota; kingdom Metazoa; phylum Arthropoda; class Insecta; order Lepidoptera; family Sesiidae; genus Sesia; species Sesia bembeciformis. The sequence continues at coordinate 6,062,650 of OX031042.1, forward strand.
ATTTGTGGAACAACAATTCTTGTATACTGCATCACGACAATGCGCCGTCTCACACCTCAATCATCGTACGGGAATTTTTAGCCAAAACTTCAACGAATGTCATCGACCAAGCACCATATTCGCCAGACACGTGTGTGTGACTTTTTCTTATTCCCGACCACTTCGTGGCAGACGTTTTGAGTCCATTGACGTAATAAAACAAAATTCTCTAAACGAGCTAAAGGCCATACCGGAAAGTGGCTACTGGCGAAAGTGTATTGCGTCAAATGTATTATGGAGCCTAATTCGAGGGCGACAAAATACATTCAGAATTTACATTACGAGAATATTACGATTTAATGTTTAATTAGGGTAACGCGAGAGCATATTTAGCATAAGGGGCCCTTAACACGAGACTTATTATTGGACTTTTTGATAAAGAAATTTTGAATAAGATATGAATCAATGTCATGGCGTTACTCAATGTCGGACAGAGTGCCTCATAGCCGACTTGTTATAATATTGCGATGTTAGCAGCTCAGCTTGTATTTAAATTTATTTATTTCTTAATAAAAAATAATGTTATTTAAATTATAAGCGCTCGAAAACCATTACTGGTTTATAGGAATTCTTTAAAGAATACCAGCAATACTTACAAAGAATATTTATAAACGTTTTGTTTTTATGAGCTTTATAATATAATATATTTTTAATTTATTTTACAGACAGAAGACTGACGCTACCGCCGAGGAGCTGAGGAGACGTAGACTGCAGAAGTTCACCACGGAAAACTGAGCTTGTTCTAACAAACTACTTTTTCGTTCCAATTTCCTAACATATTTTTAATGTACAAAGTGTTTCAGTATGTGTAAGCATTCTATATTCTAATCATAAATAAATGTATTTATGTTCTGTAAATATAATGGGATATACACATGAATACATTACAGAATACTTTACTTTTTATCACACTTTTCACTTAACTAATATCAATAACGACCAATTGAGTGTTTGTAAAAATACAAACATCTTTTACAACTAATTACCAATTTATTCAACAGGCGGTTAAGTGGCGCCAACCGCAAATACAACGTTCTACACATACTTGTTCTTTCAGTTAGAGCAAAGAATACTGGACGTTAAAGTCATAGCAGTCACATGTTTACGAAAGCAAACATCGGTAAAGTCTGTAATCACACGAACGCTCGATTGGCCAATAGAATAAAAACATAGTTTTGTATGTTATTTATTATTTATTACTCTAAACTAAATTACATATACTTTTTCAGCAATTATAAAAAGCGTTTATATATCCATACACGTTTGGATTATAGTTTTCTAGTACTGGCATACCCCCAAAGTATCTACTCGAATCATATAGTTTCATGTCATTTTTACAATACCACACATTCTTGGTGCCCTCTGTTCCATCTACAAAGAGGGTATTGAGTTCTAACACGCCCAAGTGATACTTCTGTCCATCTGTTTGTATGCAGTTTACATATATTGGCTCCGGCAGATCTTTTACATCCTCCTAGAAAAAAATAATTCATGATATTAAGACTTTGTGATGTGTAACCTTATAACATTTTATATTTATTTCATATAATATACAGACAGCGAATACTATTTAATGGTAGGTATTTAAACAATTTTTTCAATAATATATCATACATAGAAATTAATATATTCTATAGACAAGTAATGGAAATTATAAATGTACAAAAATGTGGCCTTCATAAGAAATGTACAAAAAGATATGGATTTTGAAGTAATAGTTAATATTTGATACTTGTGGCAGAATAAACGTTAACTGTTTAATGTCATTGCTATGGTATATAACTTTATGATAGCCTAGGGGTATTTATACTCGACTCACATTTGTGTGATCGTGAGTTGAAATCCTCATCCCGTACCATTCTACTTAAGTATGGATTTGTAAAATTGTCACTAGCTCGCCGGTGAGAGAAAAACATCGAGATGAAACCAGCATGCTCCAGAAATAAAAAAATAATCTGGAGTATGTGTATCCACCAATTCGCACTGGGCCCGCGTGGTGGATTATGACCCAAAATCCCCTAGTGATTTACTAGCGGAGCAGTGTAACCTTAAGAGGCCGCGCTCACATATAACTTTATGGTATATACTCGTAATACTAGGTTGATCAATATATTTTTGTAAAAGTATATCCAAATTGTATTTATTTTTCAACGTAATCACCTTCTAATCTAATACAGCTTGAATAATGTTTTGAAAGTTGCTCAATTCCCTTGGAAAAAAGGTTTGATCCTGGGTATCGAAAAAGACTTTACAGCGCACATGACCTCATCATCTCCGTGAAATTTTATACCATGCAAGTGTTTTTTCAAATTGGTAAAAAGGTGAAAATCACTAGGAGCTAGGTCCGGAGAATATAGCGGATGCTGCATCAACTGAAACCCAGCCGTCTGGATGGCAGCGCCTCCAACATCAGACCGATGCGCAGGTGCTTGTCATGATGAAAAAGCACTGGCACGCAATTTTCACGTCTTTTATTTTTTATTTCCTCGTGTAGTTTTTTGATCAATATTGCGTAATATTCTGCAGTTATTGTCTATCCTTTAGTTAAATAATCGATCATAATGATGCCTTCCCGAGCTTTTATCGAGTACCCGAAGACCGAGGCCATTACCTCAGCGGACGCAGAGACCTTGAATCTCTTGACTGGCGGGGAGGACGATCTTTTCCACACCTTACGGTTCTTCGTCTCCGGGTCAAAATGGTACCCCACGTTTCATCACCGGTGACGAAACGTAGTCGAAAAGATTCTGGGTCTCGGCCAATATAGGTCTCTGTCTCTTGCTTTCTTTTGTGAGTCTGTTAACATTCGAGGAACCCAACGCGCGGCCTCCTTTTTGAATTTTAAGGTATGAGAGTTAAAATGAACTCAATTGTCCTGAAGCTTTCGCTTCATAATTTCAGATAAATGACTAATAGTCACACGTCTTAACAATTTCTTCAATTTTTTAACGTTGTCTTCAGTAGCAGCGGTTGTTGGACGCCCAGAGCGAGTCTCGACCTTACAGACTGTTCTGCCGCGTTTAAATTCCGCGCACCAGCGTGCTACTGTAGAATAAGACGGAGCTTATCTCCCAAAGTAGACAGCAATTCTTCAAAAACACATTTCATAGAAAAAAAATTCAGGCAGAAATATTTAATATCCGCACGAACTTCGATTTTTTCCATTTTTCACACTAATTAAATTCCCGTCAAATATAAACGAAAAATATATTGGTGACAGTTTTTTTTAAATTATTTTGGCACGGGCTACTACGAATGAAATTCGAATTTGAGATTCGAATGAAATAGAATGCATTCCAATTTAATGTAAAGTATCCGATTCCAGAAACTTATTGATCAACCTAGTATAACTTTCCGGGACATTTTAAAACTCATTTAGTCAGCGTTTTGCTCGCATATAGAGGAATCCATTATATGTTCTTATGTTATTATACTAATAACCAGATATCGGAACTAATAATTCCTGGCTGTTATTTTTAAAGCTACAGAAAGATTTTGATAAAATACCCCTGATAAAATCTGTCCGCTTGGTACTTTATCGTGAACAAAATTGTTCCAGAAGATTCTGAGATGATAGAATATAAGACAAAAAAAAACATGCGGTGCAGATATGTTAGTAAGAAAGTAATCTCAAAATTGAAAAAAAATACACGTTTAGATTTTACTCTCAACTTTTTTGGTAATTTGGAAACACTTATTTTTAATATTACATACTACCTATGTTGGTTACTCTGTTTGGTGGACTTTGAGTGTGCTTGTATATATACAATACCTATAGGTGCGTGTCCAAGAGAAAAGGGTTCAGACAGGCAGTACTAGAGTTAAAGAGTAGATTTGTATATCTAATCTGATCACATAACGTGAAGAAAACGACAGATGCAGGTTAGATAAGGGATATTCTGAGAAGAAAAAAATCCAATGTTCAAAGTAATTAGTTTGATATAAACAAACAGTTCCACTTGGCAGTTACTTATGGGTGATTTGTTATGAAAAAAACATATTCTCACATGACTTATTGATTAAATATATAATATAATAATAAAAAACAAGTATTTAGTAAAAAGGTCCACAGTTGGATGTTCAGTATAAACCACATAAATTATCATGCAACTTAACAACTGTCTAAAATATGTTAGTTAGAAACATTATATGAAGATGTTTGTATCATGAAATTGTATGTATGTGACTAGAAAATATACAGTTCAATTAAAAAATCTTGAATGAATATCTTGGAAACGAGAAGCAGAGAGAGGAAACGGAGACCTTGGACACTTTACAACTGTATTCTCTTGACCGCATTACTTTGTTGAAGCATGTTGTTTATACAAATACACCCATTTCTTTTTTTTTATAAAGATGGTAAGTGACTACCGCCATCCTTGCATATCTGTAGGAGGAACAATAAAAAAATGTCCGCAGAATGGTATGCTGCCTATTTTGTAAAGCCCTATTCACAACTTTCTTGAACAACCCCCATGTCATATGAGTCATCCACCTTCAAGACAAGAGGACAGATAGGGAAACACAGGTATATCTTATAAATGCACTAATGATAGAAACATACCCCGTGCAATTGCTTAGCATATGCAGCAGCTACAGTAAATGCGTGTGTGAGTGATCGCCCAAGGATCTGTGTAGGTGTCACTGGAGTCTCGTATATGTTGCTAACTTCAGTACTGTTAAAATACAGCCAGGACGTATGTGGGTGTCTTCTGATGACACTCTGGTGGATTGCTGAAAGTATTACAAAGTAAGTTTTGTATGTAATAGACACTGGAATAGCTAGTACAATTTGTTCTATTGTAGTAATACAATAGAATAATAGTAGTTCGAATTGTTATGAAATACATACCTATGTAAGTTTAATTTTTTCCATCACTATAAAGGTATTGTATTGATCTATTAGTGTTGTAGTAATATTTTCTTGTAATTAACAATCCTATAAAATTCTTTAATGAATTGTTAATTTTCAGTAAGAAATTTGCCTACTTTTTATATTAGTTACTAAAGATCAGATACCAAAATTAATAGCAAGCACGAACTTACGGTATTTGCTCTTTTCGCTGTAAAAATGTTCAGTTGATAAAGTAACAGTGTGTTTCACTGGATACAGGTCTGGTATCTCGACAAATGGAATGTCCTTCTCTGATGTGTCATGCTTCAGAGGCTTATTGCTAGTCACCAAGATGTGAGATACCTCTTGGAACTGGAATAGGTCATCTTCCTTTGTAAATATAGTTTGACTTTCAACATCATTCAGTACATATTTAGTTTGAGTGACTTCAGGGTCACTAGTTTTTTCTATAAGTTGCAGAACTCTGTTGCTTAAAATTTGGCTGAAAAAAAGTACATATCTTGTAAAGGAATTACTTTAACATACCTAAACAGGCAACACATACAGAGGTTTACAAAAAGGCTATAATAGTTTTATTTTTACTAAACATTTTCTATGGAATAGACAAATACTTCATACTGTAAACAAGTTAAAATATACAAAAATATACACTTTACAAAGGCATTACGAAAGGCATTTTTGGTTTAGTGTGGTGGCAGGCCTTGGGAGAGGCCTGTGTTAAGCAGTGGAAAGAATATGTTGGTATATCAATAGTATATATACCTGATGGTACACTACCGCATACCACACATTGATTGACATGAGTATTGTAATACTTACTGAATGTATCTATTATTTTTATATATTATTATTAGTATTATTGTGCACATTGTGTATCTATTTAGTTGGAATATTAATACTGGTTAGAATATCTATAATACTATAATAATATATAATTTATTGATTTGTTAACATGGACGCCATATGAATAACAGGTAAAAACTTGGTATTTTTTTAAATAGCCAGAGATGATGACTAATAGATGATTTGCTCATGCAAATGAGACCATTCAGGACCATTTAATAGTTACATATATCTAAAACATAATACATGATCATTTTAACCCTATTTTAATGACTTGCTAGTGTTATCAGCTATCCAATGAGGTAAAAATGTTTGCAATATTTTTGCATGTTCCAAAAAAGGGGTCGGTAACATGTAGAGCGCTTTCTAGAAGCACCGCGCCTCGGGCCGTGAAACAATCACTTTTTTATCCTGAGCGAGCTTGTTTCATTTAACTTCAATGATGTCCTGACTTCGAGAGTACTCGTGAATGCAGGGAAGGGCTTTGTTTATTTACGAGCATCTAGCATTATTTGCATTCAGTTAGTTTCAACTATCGCCGCATACGCACATTTTGCTCTAAAAGTCTGTGTGCTTTTTTAGTGATTTTTTGCAATAACATTCGAATGCAATTCGAAAATGAGGAGTATGCTGACATTCTTTATTGTTATGGACTTTGTGACGGCGACGTTGCTGCTGTTCAGGGGGAATGCATACGTCGGTTTCCAAATCGCCGACCACCACATACAAGTGTTTTTGCTGCTTTGTACTGGCGCATTCGGGAAACCGGTAGAGTTCAACAACGTCAAAGTGATGCTGGTAGACCGCGTGTTTACGCTCTTGAAGACGATAAGGAAATATTGGCGTTTTTCAAACAAGACCGACGACTTCTACAAACATCGTGGCCAGACGCCTTGCTATATCCCGATGGATTGTTTGGCACACAGTCCATACTGCACGCCTGTACCAGTTTCATTACACATCAGTACATGCTCTAGGAGACGGAGATCCCGTTAGAAGGTTAGCATAATGTCGCTTTATGATAAACGCGACCCATAGAGGACCCAGAGTTCTTAACCAAAATTTTATGATGGACGAATCAAAATTCGATCGTGACGACATAACAAACTATCATAACGCTCACTTTTGGGCGCCGAAAGGCGAGCATCTAAGAAAAAAAAAAAGGAAAGAGGCTCACAGAAAGGTTTCGCTGAACGTGTGGATGGGCATTATCAACAACCATTTAATCGGGTCATTTTTTATGCCACAAAATTTAAATGGTATAACATATGAAAGTTTGTTAAGGAACGAGTTATGCAATTTACTCGAGGATGTGCCTTTAGCCACGCGGAGAGACATGATATTCCAGCATGACGGATGCCCAGCACACTACTTCCTCAGTGTGCGTCAATGGCTCAATCAAAACTTCCCAAATCGGTGTATTGGTTGCGGTGGTCTGATTCCTTGGCCTGCAAGGTGCCCTGACTTAATGCCGATGGACTTCTCCATTTGGGGCCAAATGAAAGACTTGGTCTACACCACACCAGTGAATTCTCAGGAGGATCTAAGGGCAAGAATACTGGATGCGGCCCAGCAACTAAAACAAACAGTGACATCCTGAGTGACAAAAACCGAAATCCGGAAATGGCTTCATGCCTGCTCGAACAAGACTTTAATTGATTAATTAATTAATAACTTAATTGATTGATTTATTGATTCTAATTGATAATTTCAATATTAAATATTAACAAATTTAATCAATTCATTACAGTGTATAATATTTTGATTCATTTACAATGTCATATAAATTATGTTTGCCTAATATTTAAATATTGTTGTGATAATAGGTATTCCTTACTTGATTATTGACATTCTTTGACTAGCCAGTCATGTAGTTTTTTTTAAACAATATCCCCTATAGTGTATGGTAGATGTTTGGTAAAGCCTTATGCATTTTGCAACCATACAATGTATATTGTTTACTAGCGACCCACCCTTACTTCGCTTTGGTTTACAATTACAATTGGAATAAGATATTTTCCTGCGGTAAAATGGAGCCTATATTTTAAGTTGGACCTCTAGCAATACATCAGTGAAAACTGCATTCAATTCCATGCAGTAGTTTTTGCGTGATGCGTGTACAAACATACAGACAGACAAAATTTCTAAAAACTGTTGTTCTGGCTTCTGTTGCTCTTATCAATATCTATAATGTACAGACATCGGCCTGTTACAATTTTATTATATGTATAGATTTTTGTGCTATTTTTCAGTTTAAATCTGGGCACTACTAGTTTATTGGTTGGTCTTCTATTGCAGAGCTCTGTTACAGAAATTGCTTGTTTCATTGAAAAATGTTCAAGATGTTCTTTAAGGGGCATGCAAACCAGTAATAAGTAGGTTATACCTACTTTATAAATAGAGGTCTACATTAATGTAAGTAATCCGAGTCACACAGTGATCTTATACACTTTTTCTGCACCTTAAATATTGTTTCTATTTTGGTGCAATTTCCCCATATGATGGTAGTGCACTATGTTGGTTCTTGCAAGTTACTGTTAGAACTCTTCCGCTGTATAGAATTTGCATAGGGGATGTTACCTCTTGAATTGTCTGTTGAATGTGTTGTGACGAGTTTGGTAATCTTATTGAGTCACTAGCAGACGGGATAGCAATATCTTTTTAATTATTATTTTTTGAACAAGAATGTGTTGGTAATGGTGTACGTACACCGTAATTTTGTCGTAATTTTGTCGGTAATGTTACACTACAATTATTTATAGAAGTCTCATCGAGATATCGGGCGGTAGGATGACGCAGGAGGAGAAGATAAGAAACCACCTAACTGAATTCATGCAAGTCGCGGTAGTGTCAGTTCAGGTATTACTGTATGGACAATGTTCTTATTATTGATGTGGTGACCACGCCCAAAAGGTTTTAAGCACCGTACAAATCGCGGTGCTTACGCGTTTTAGTGTATAATTTAAACCAGCCGTTGCCCACACTTAGCTGTTAATTTTGTCTATAAATCTTTATTTTCACATAGTTTTATTGTACTTAACACTAGTTTTTATGCACTATAATAAATAACCATACAATTTCACTCGATTTTATCAATATTAACCACAAAATTATTAAATTTTAATAACTGGAGTAAAAAGTGTTGGCTTGTATTACATTCATTCTGCCAGTACATATGGGACATTTTTGATTTTATAGCACAGCAGCAAATGGTTAAATGTTAAAATTAATACTTACTTTCTTCTTCCATCAGTAATTCCCAATATTCTAGGAAAGTTATATGCCGGTCTTTCTGGATCTTTAATTTTAGGCATTTTTTTCTGTTCACAATCAAAAACATTTGCTGACAAAATTGCTTTCTTGACATTCTCATGAATTGCTTTTGGTACTGGAATCTCTGCTAATTCTTCAATTCTATATGGCAACTTGTTCTCAGCTATTATTGTTTTAGTGAGTACTTGTGCTTGGGAAATGCCTTCAAGAAGAACATTTGTGTTTTTAAGAGTTAAGCAAGGCTTCTCTTTGTAGTCTGGATGATTTTTGTCAAGCCGAAGACGTTCTTCATAGGGTCCTACAATGTGGATTCTATAACAAAAAAAGTACGAGTAAATTTGTATTTAGTATTTCTAGGATGTATGGATAAATACCATTTTATTTTATGACCAAACTTGTATATTTGATATGACTTGGAAGTCTGTAGACATAAGCAGACATGATTAAAAAGGGTAACATAAAAATGAGGTGTTTATGTAATACTACTTAAAATAATATACCTTTCCCTTTCTTCAGGTTTTTCTTTTACAAACTCGAGGGCATCTTGGACGGGAATACCTTTTGATTTCAAATGTTCCTCAATACCGGTGTCGATAGGTACACGTTTGCCTTGGACCAACCAATGTCTTTTGAACATAAAATCGGCGTGCTGCTTTTTTAATACTTGAGTTAATCGCATTGTTATTCAATTTTGGAATCAATGTTTCAATACACAAATAACCTAAAATTAAAAAAAAAAAAAATTTAATGACAGTGATTGCTCACTAGCGATGGCAATGATTGCTACTTTTGGTTCATTTTCATTTGATGAAATTATTATTATTTTTCACTGTGATTTCACCTGTGAAAACTAAGAACGCAATGATTTTCATTAAGCTAAACACACGCTATCATGCTACCTGCTATATCTCAATGAATGGTTTTCGTTGCAATAAATCACGGTTATGTAAAAAAATACGATATTTACACAAAAACAATTTTTGCATTTAGTTGAGACTATTTTTATGTAATATGTACTTTTCAATTAAGTACAAATAAATTAAGCAAGGAGCATTTAATCAGTAGTGTGGCTTCCGCGCGAACAATTTTTTCGAATAAATACCAATAGTGCTGGTGCGTCATGGAATGGCAAAAGAATCGGATTTAGAGTAATTTAAATCATATTTTCAGTATTTTTCAATGAACTTTCCCTCATGCTTCAGCAGATTTGGGACTTATTATTATACTTAACTGATGTCGTAGCCTCGGCAAAATATGTTCTGCTCTTTCTGGCACGTGTTACTCGATTCTACTAGAAGCGATTCTAGCGGCTCTCGGCGATATCTTGCAATGAAATTCGAACGATGTTCGATTTCAAAGGTTCAAATTTCAAATTTCATTCTTTTTAAATAATTCTTTGGACACTGGCATACTCATTGGTCCACCCACTGTATGCACTCAAATTATAATATAATGGAATTCATTTGTTTTATCACGTCATTGTCCAGTCCCGTCGAATGAGTCGCTCAGTAAAGCGATAGTAAGTTTACTGAAGAATGCAGAAAAATGCAGCCTCAACCTTTTTTTTTACTTTTTGGTCGGAACTCGGTGAGTTTTTGTTAGATTAATCTAAAAATTGTGTATTAGACGTGTTGGGGTTTAATAGTGATATAGTCAAACTAATTTTCATGAGTGGTGTTTGTGATAATTTGATAAATGAAGCGTGCGACTGCAATTTTAGTGTGCTCTCAAGAAGTCCTCTTCGATCCTTAGTAGTAAACCTACTATCAATTTACTAAGCGTCTCCTGATTTACTCTGATGGGGCTGTCGGACATTGACTGGAATGTTTAAACTTCCTATTATAGTTCTAAGTCTAAAGATTATGAAATTGTTTATTACGAAGAATACTAGACACTGGCAGAATGTCTTAATTTCACCATTGCCATATATGAAGAAGAAAAAACATTAGACAGTAGGCACTTTGAATTATATTATGCGTTTTTTTCGGAATGTCTAAATTGTTGTCGACATAATGCCATTTCAAGAGTCACTGGACATGTATGGTTTAGAGCGAGTGCAGAAGGCGCTCAATCAGGAACCAAAAGACCGGTAGACCGGCAAAAGGAATGGACCTCGCCTTAGGGTGGGCGTTGCTTTGGTAGGATACCGCGGGATCGCGACTGAGAAGCACACAGGCACGTGCCGATACCTGGTAAAAAGTGTTGACTGAAGGACGGTGTGTGTTGACGGTGTAGCGAGGGTGACATCCTCGTCTCCACCGGCGAGCACGGTGTATATGTGTAGCCTGTAAATGTAGTGTAAGGCAGCATTGGCATTGGCAATTACTGCATTGGCAGCAGTAATTGGGTCGTCCTTGGAAGCACACGAAAAAGCAGCCCCACGTTTTGATTTGATTATCACAAACACCATGCAAGAAATATACTGAAGTTTAATAAACTATCACCATTAAACCACAAAAGACCTCATACACAATTTTCACAATAATCAAACAATAACTCGACTTCACGTTTCGAGCTCCCTCCAAAAAGCCTATCTACTCAATATCTAATTAAGTTTCAATTTATTTTAACCCCTTAAATTAATTTTACATACATACTTTAACTTCTTTACATTACATTACAGTTTTCTTTACATCCTTTGTTTTGAATTGGATCAAACCTAATCTATTGCCTTGAAAGAAAAATAATACTACTTTAAGCCTATTCTGCCCCCCTAAGAAGAAAAAAGTTATCGGTAGTATTATTAAGGAAATCATAAGTACCTGTAACATTATATTCGGAAATTAAAAATAAAAGTAATAAAAAATGGTTATTCTTGTTGTTTTATAAAAAAAAATCCATTTCTGGCTTTATTTTATATTACTTAAGGACATTTTTTTTTTGCATTTTTTCGAATGTCATCGCGCTCCTGCCTTTTTTCTCAAGAGGGCAGTATTACCTACTATAAGTTAATACTGCTACCAAGGTAATAAGAAGACTAAGGAAGGAGTAAGAGGATATGAGATGTTTAATTAGGAGCGGATGTGACCTAATTAATATAAACAACATATAATTTCGTAAATATATATATTTAGATTTATATCTTCCATCAATACATACAACGACACTTATACATTCAAAATTTGGCCATATCTACAATAAGTCTCACTTTAAAATGATGTGTATACAGAAGCAACCATAGGTAAATTACAGGTATAATAAATACCAAGACATATTAATAGTGTTCTAATTATATTTCAACATAGTATACATTTTATTAGTCAGACCTACTGGTTAAGATGGGGAAGACATAGTTTTTAAATAAATTCTTTCATTCCTTTACAAAAGTCTAGTGAACAGCGTCGTGGTTAAACAAGATTAGCATTCATGTATGTTTAAGGTCTGTTGATGTTCTTGGATTAAATTATAGCAACATTAAGAGAATCTACCAGTATTCATTGCTTAAAATAAATCCTGCAGAATGGTAAATTACATGTACGTAAAAATTACACCTTTATCAATATAATGTCAATACATTGCACGTGACAACGACATCAGTATGATATTGATGGAGGAGAGATACTTTACAAAATAAAACTTATCGAAATATCTTCGGTGTATGCTAGGAGCTATAAAAATTGAAAATAATACAACTAATTAATTTCATTACTAGTAAGACATTACAATCCCTTACCACGAGATCAGCGACAAGTGACGTCACCCGGTGTTGCTTCACGTTTTTATTTCGCTAACAATTCGCGTTACTGCTTTGTCTAGTGCGAGGGGGAAATAAATGTTTAGAACAGAATTTTAATTGATTTTATTCTTCTAGGTCGATGTTTTGATACTAGACGCGTGAGTGACCCCTTTGGTCATTTCACAGTATACCAATTGGTGGGTATTATAGTTAGATTTTAAAATCTTTGGACTTATGCAAATGACCTGAATTTAAATATTTTAAAATCGTTATAGGTAATTTCAATCGTTCTAATTATGATTTAATTTAACCGCATATTGCAACAATTTGCGAATCAAACATACAACACTTAATACCTATTATAATATTATAATACCTAATTATTTTTATAAAGTAACAAAATTAACTTATATTTACATTTACTAACGTTAAAAATTATAGCAGAAATTTACTATTTAGCACTAGATTTTTCGTCAATCAATTTGTTATTTATTATCTTTAGCAATTTCAGCGAAATTTCGAATTCTACAGATAATACTCAAGTAGAAAAATGACTAATACAGTTTCATTGTTGATGAAAAGATAATTTCGATCACCGTAATAATACTGGCGCTTAGACAAAATACATTGAGAATAATGAATGTATATGATTTTAAATAGAATCTGTTTCAAATGTTAAGGCACCGTTGGTTTCAGGGACTTAATAATAATTATGTATAATATATGATAAAGAACCTTTACTGCTGTAACAATCGTTAGTAATAATTCCACTGGTGGTTGTGTATGAGATCAAAATCAATAATATGAATTCTACTTTTTAAATCCAAGGTTAGATGGATAAGTTAAATATCCTTCGTATAAGACTGGTGTATGAATTGCTAATAGTAGAATATACCGAACAGATTTTAGGATACCTACTTTAAGGATATGTTTTGTTAACTATAATTGAAGTTTTTCCTAGAGTTGTTGACTGGTGAAATTTAGTGACTATTAAAATTGTGGCTTCGTTTAGCCGTCGGTGTGGTAGTAGTTTCCGAACTAGGCGTGTGGTCGCCACGTTTCCGTCAGCGCGTGCTCTCGTGATGTATGGAGTAAATAATAGGCCCCCTCTAGACAGTCAATTATATTGTACAATTTTACGGTCGTTTAGGGAGTGTATGAGTTTCACTCATTTGTGTGCAAAGCGCGATTCATTAATATTGTACAATGACATTTTGTACAATTTTATTGTAGGTCTAGGGGCCACCTAACTGCGCGTTGGGCGCGCGCTTCGTCGGGTCGTGCTTGCGGACAACACGCCTAGTTTGGAAGGGCCGTGTGTCGCGGCGAGCGCGCCGCTCAGTCATCGTCCTTCTTCTCCATCTTCGGCTCGTACATCGCGTGCAGCTGCTCCGGCGATATTCTGCAATTAATTACAATACGTTACGATATATTCCTAATATTGAAGTTATCAATAAATGCAAACTTAGTTTTTATGGGTCCATAATGAAAAGTGTCGCGTGTTTTAGTCTTTTGTAAAATCAGTTTCTTTACAACTGCGTTGGTTTGCATATTTTGCAAAAGGCTGCAACATGTTTTGTCTAAAGTGGGCCGTGCCCACCTTACTTCATTCTATGGTTTTAAGCGGGCGAACTGTCACTGGCAAAATCACTAGTAATTATATACCTAAGAAACAGACTGTCATTAGGTTTAAACAAGACCGTAGGTTTACTGTCATGTTTTGGGAGCACCGTTCATTTGTTCTGAGTTTGGGAGTGAGAGAAATACGAGTATACCCGACCCCATTTCTCATCTCATCCTATCAAGTTGGAAGTGGTTATAATGAAAAAAAGATAAGCCCTTTATCCTATTAAACTTCCTGCTCACCATCCCATCCTATCCCACGATGGGATGAGATGAATTAAGAAAGAATAGGGTATCAAGAAAATCTTCAGGGAATATAACTTTTTAAACTGTGGCGTTTTGTAAAAGCTTTTAACTTTACGCATTCAGATCCGATTCACAATATAAAAATCTTCAAGGAGTCCCTTCTCAAGGAAGAACGGAGAGTGTAAATACTATTCATCCTGTTAACCTCTATTTTCAATCCTTTTTCCATATTAATTCAAAGTCGAACTTTAAAGATCCGGAGGCGTACCTATTTCTTGACTGAGTTGTCATGTATGGCCTATGTTCATTTTTCCCCTCACCAGCAGGTAAGTGAACACTTGCCATCTTTCTAAAACAAAATGCATGTTAGTGTGTATGTCCTCACCCGAGCAGGCTCTGCAGGTCGCACACGAAGCGGTACACGTAGCGCTTGCCGGCCGTCTTGTGGATGATGTTCTTGTCGTAGTAGTAACGCAGACCGCGCGACAGCTTCTCGTAGTTCATCTTCGGCTTGTTTTTGCGGATGCCCCAGCGCCGCGCCACCTGCCACACGTGATCATAACATTATTTATTTAGCTATAGCTAAGTGTCATCTCACTTAACATTCAATTAATTAGGCAACGTTAACATGTAAATTAATAAAAGGACAATCATGTTTATCCAAAATATGTTAGATGTGTTACGTTTCTTTCGTACGGCCGATGAAAATAATGTTGCATTTAAATTAATCTAGGGAGCATTAGCGTATTTAAGACTTGATGTTTTAGCGAAACGGCGATATTATTATACTCTCTAAACAACGCGCAATTTAGCATAGCACTCTGCGTCCGAGCGTATGAAGCTACGAACGAATTACAAAAAAAGAAAATGTTGGGAGTCCAAACAAAAAGGGTCCAGACAGTTACAGGTACATTTGAAATAAAGTAAAATAGGGTTGATAAATCAAAACAACTTCTTCGGCGGTACATCAAGGGATCTCACAGACAAATCTTATTTATGGACGAGAAACTGTTCACCATTGAGGAACATTTTAAGAAGCAGTATGATCGAATTTATGCTCTTAACTCTAGAGAAGTTGCTCAATTGGTCAATAGGGTGCAACGTGGCCATTATCCGGCTTCAGTGGTGGTTTAGTGGGGTGTTCGCTATCAAGGAGTGACTGAACCATATTTTTGTGAAAAAGGTATTAAAACGTCGGCTCAAGTGTATGAAAATGCGATTCTTGAGAAGGTAATAAAGTCTCTTAACAACACCCTTTTCCATAACCAAGAATGGTCCTTTCAACAAGGTCTTAATCCGATTTATGATTTATGATCTGTTTTAGAGAGCATCTCATGCTCTAAATGCCATGATAACATTGAATCCCCAAAACATTCCATAAGGGTGACAGTTACCAATTTTTCCATGGATAGACTGATTACAATCGAAAACTGGCCACAACGTTTGAAAGATTGTATAAAAGCAAATGGTGACCATTTCGAATAAACGTTATACCTACTGTTAAAATGTTTACCTATTAATTTATAAAATAACATAAATTCTTCCAATAAAATGATAATGTAAAAGTATAATTATCAATGTTTTCTTTATAACAATATTTATAGATATATTATGTATTTATAGATATATTATGTATTTATAGATATATTATGTATTTATAGATATATTATGTATTTATAGATATATTATATACCCTTTGCCGTCAGCTTATATTCACAACGGAACGGAGATGGTATATGCATTTCGGGTAATAGAATGTACTCAATGTACCTATGTATATTGTGTATAATGTATACCGCCACACTTTTGTTACCGTCAGCCGTTAGGGGTTTTATCAAAAATGTTTACTAAATGTCCATAAGCCCTACTTTTAGTACAAGTAGCATTCATCACATGAAAACTGTTGTCATCGTAGCCTCCAATTCGATGTTAATGTTCAATGTAATTAATACCTAAATCATGAAACAAATATCATTCCACATGAAGGTGGTTCGATCTAAGGAACTATCGATGTAAAATTATTCGATGTAATGAACCGTCGATCTAAACTAATCTATACTAATATAATAAAGAGAGAGTTCGAATTTTGTAAGTTTGTGTGTATGTGGAGGGTAATCTCCGGAACCACTGCACCTATTTGAAAAAATATTTCACCATTTGAAAGGTACATTATTCCAGATGGACATAAGATTGTATTATTTATATATATTATGTGCAAAAAAATTGCCGGGCATGCAACCCATGCCGGGCACAGCTAGTTCGATATACCATAAAGTAGCATCGCAGAATAATACATTCGACAAAACGTCATTGATGTAGTGAATCCCAAAAAATACACTTCGAGAAAATCGAATTGAGGAAATAGGATATTTTTTAAAATAGAAAACTTTTCGTAGCAAGTACAAGGGCGCTACGAAAGTGCTACGACATTTCGTAACACCTAAAACGTAGCATAGTAACGTATAAAATCAATGTGTGGAATTTTTTTATATTTTATTTGTAATGAGCAGTAATTGATGAATAAAATATGATAAAATTGTATATTATATAGATAAATTATAATATACAATAAACTGTTCTAGTCTTTGTTGTGTATATTGTATAGTAATCGTATTATAATGTAGTACCACTGACGTAGCATTGAGGATAAGCGAAATGAAATGATTGCTTTCATTTATTTTCTGATAAAAACTAAAGTCGGATTTTTTATCAGAGTCAGGGATATGACATGTAGAACTGTCAATAAAGTGTCATCTCCGTACAAATTTCACTCTCTTTGACAGTTCTACATGTTATATCCCTGACTCGAATAAAAAATCCAACTACAATCATTTATATCCTACGAGTTTGAAGATTGATGAGTAATAAGAATAGCTACCTATAATGAAATAATACAACATTCAATGATCTACACTAGGGGTCGTGTCTCTAGACACACACTGCAGAAATCGAAACAAAGGTCCTTTATACAACAGGTACTAATTGAGCTTATGAGTCGTCAATTTTGAAGTCATAAAATTGATATATTTTTTGTGGTAAGCGTCATCTAGAAGCCTATTGTATAAGTTGATAGTGAGCTGCAAATGGATCGTCCTGAAGCTTGGTTGGCCAATACTTTTATAATTACATTAAATATACACGTGGGCGCTAGGTGTCGGCCGGTTCTAGAATAGGACCACCGTATGGGTGTCGTAAAAGCCGCTACTACAAATGCAGAGGGACAACATCACATCTGAAAGAGTGGACTCGCCAACCCACTTGGCAGTCTGCCGTTTTATGGCCAAGGCATGTGCACGAGAAGGCTCGTGTCCAGCAGTGGACGGCAAAATGGTTGGTTAACGTTAAGGTATATGAATTCAAATATAATATAGATAAATATGAAAAAGTATAATGACCTCATCCGGGTCGGTGAGTTTGAACTCCCAGCCGTCGCCGGTCCACGAGATGAATCCCTGGCAGTTCTTGTCGGTGAGCAGCTCCAGAAGGAATTGCCACAGCTGGATGGGACCTGAACCTGCAACGCGTCACCACCGGTTGCTTTACGATATACAACTTTATTATGTCTATTTAAAGTATGTTTTTGATGACTTAGAATAGGGAGTTAATTTTTTTTTTGTAAAATTTAGGTGACATGGCAGACAGTGTAGGTACGTAATGGTAAGTGGATACTGTTCATTCGTGAGCATCTTCGATATAGATCAGTGACAAGTTAGTCGACAATGACGGACGCTGGCACACCTGCAGATGCACTGCCTACCTTTGGGGTTTTACAAATAATAGAATATTGGCAAGAATTTGGTAAGAAGGGGAAATATTTGATATTACTATATTGAGTCGTTATTCGATTGTTATGCTTTCCTACCAGATGTTTAAAGATAATGGGAATTAGCTGAAGTTGAAGGTAGGTGTTGACATGGGCTGGGTGCAGCGACTGGCCAAGGTGGGGTAACTTGGCCAGTCGGTGCACCCAGCCCATGTCAACACAGAAACTTACATAACGCTACCATAAAATGTACTCCCACTTTACCCAATTTCCCCAATGTACGTACCTATGTGTTTCGGTAGATATGCCAGGGCCCATTTATATCCCCTATCCTATCTCTAACAATTTTCATAACCCTTTATCGAAATCCATTCGTAAAGTTCGAAAGGTAGGTAGTCCAGATAGTGCATCAGAGGGCGTGTCAATTTTTTCATTCTGGACTGATATTGACATGCATCGCGAATGTCTCAGGGCGATTGTAATCACACTATCAGGTGGACTATTTGCTATTCTGCCATCCTTTTTCTAGAAATAAATTTGAAAGAGTATTTTATGTTCTAATTTACTTTAAATCTGATGAACAAGGTATCAAACAATTTGTGGTGTTAGATTTGTGTCGGTGGGTTATAATGGCGTGACGTAGTCAGTAAGGGAACGTACCGGTGAAGCAGGGTCCGGTGGCGGGGTAGGCCAACTTGTCCTGCGGGCTGACGAGCGCGTGCTGCTCGCCGGGCCACTCTGCCCACTCGGCGCACGCGCCGCCGTACTCCGCCGCGTAGCTCTCGCCGTAGCCCTCGCCGCCGTACCTGCCGCCACCGCCTGAAACGACAAACAGTTCTATGAAAAAATACCAACATCGAAACCACATGGACTGCAAATAAGTACTGTAGAAAGAATGCTGCGGGTGGCCAGACAGTCCTCGTCGTGGGATGTCCATGCCAACATCTATAAAAAATGATGTACGTTGGCACGTCCGTTGAAGCGCTATTTCGATTTTGGTCTGGATTTTAGAAGAAAAATAAATAACTGGCAGTCAGTGACTAAGTCCCAGGTAATGACTAACCGTGTGACTTTTTGGTGGGAGTTCGAGAATTTAATATACAAGTGTGTATTGTGCATTTTGTGATTTAATAGTGATAGATTATAATTAAACTTTAAAGTGGTTTTTGTGTATAATGTTTGTGATAGGTATTCAAATAAAAGCATTTTATTTTATATTGAAATAAAAGCACACGAAAAACGCAGTGCCTATGCACTGCGTTTTTCGTGTGCTTGCAAGTGATCCTCTTCTGTCCTCAGTAAATCACTTTACCTACTGAGCGACCCCTGACTTACGTCGGCGGGACTGAACACTGACAGAATGCGTTTTAGACTTTAAAATTGTTTATTACGAAAAAGACTTAACAGTGGCAGAATGTTCTAATTGTACCATTGCTATATATAAAAAAGATCGTGTGTTAAGATCTCTAAAATACATACTTATATCCAACAACAGAGATACTCAGGCTGGTGATAACAAAGATATAAAAATCTAAAATATCTAGAAAGGAATGTTTGTAATTTACTATTATGTAAACGCATTGATGTAATACAATAATTATTTACCTATATGTACCTCCACGATGGCAGTATTGAACGGTGACTAACTAAGTTACAGGTAAGTTGTTACTGTTATTTATCGGAATAAATGAAATATATAGGCATTCATTCGGATCACTATTAAAACACTATTAAATATATAGGTAATGATATCCATATATTTAATGTAAATTAAAGTGATGAAAAAATAATAGAGCAACATTTATGTACGATGTTATTAAATGATGTGAATTTAGAATTCTCGCACAAAACAGTCTACGAGCAGTGACCGAAATAACAGCAATTAAGCTATAGGTACCAATTAGTGAACAGACACTGCTCGCATGTGACACGTAAAAAAGCAGCGCAACGCAACACCATGAATTAATAACCAGATGAAAGATTCAACTCCGCTAACGACTTTGCGACGTGAAACTGAATATCTTCATTAATTTAACACTATTAAAGCCTCTTTGTTGTTAAGCTGTGGTTCTAATAACTACTGTGTGTTGGTAAGGAATATGTTTTATAGTTGTTGGGCGAAGAATTTCTAAAATCAAGATCTACTGTAGTTACTAAAAAGGACATTGACGAAATTTCATGCGAATATAATCAGTACTAAATAGATAGAGCTACTAATATTCTGCGATAGTCACTGCTTCTTTGTTACTTTTCTGTAAAGCAACTTTTTTTTTACAATATTGATTGAACCCGTGTAGTGTACGAGTAGGTATTACATTTATGTTTTTTTTTCGGTATGGCTAAATTCTTGTGGCCCTAATGGCCATTCAAGAGTCACCGGACATGTATATTTTAGGGCGAGCGCAGAAGGCGCTCAACCAGGAGCCAAAAGTGTATGTAGCAATGAGCCTAATGGCTCCTCCGGCCCCCGCCGGTAAACCGGCAGAAGGAATGGACCTCGGCTTAGGGCGTTGCTTTAGGAGGATACCGCGGGCTCGCGAGTCGGTGAGAAGCGTCCAGGCACGTGCTGATTGATACCTGGTAAAAGTGTTGGCTGAAGGCTGGTGTGTTCACGGTGTAGCGAGGGGGACGTCCTTGTCTCCGCCAGCGGGGATGATGTATTTACATACATCGTATTTGCATTACACAAATACATCGTCCATTTATGGTGTGGTGTAATTTATTTTGACTATCATTAGGGATCACTTTATACATACTTTTTGGTATTCAAAATGGACGCGAATTTCAACTGGTGATAAAAGTATTTTTGGGAGCGCTGTTATTAGTGTGAGCGAGGTGACAATGACTTGAACGTATTCGTTGAAAGAAGAAGGTTATGCCTAGAAAGAAGAAGGAAAGAAATCTTACGCTTTAGGGTTCTTACACATGTGGTGGTGAGACAGTATCGGCTACATAGCCGGTCTGATAGTAGTAGGTACCTACCTTCTTTATGAAGGTATGAGTCGATATGAGATAGGTACTAAGAAATTTTTACTAGTAGGTAATTATAATTCTTACCTCTTGGATACGGCTTGGGGTAGGCGTGCGGTTGGTACTTCTGGTCGTGTGGTAGCATCGGCTGGGTGTGCGCGTGAGCGTGGTGGTAGTACTCGTCGAGGTAGGGCTGCGCGGGGGCTGCGGGGGGCGCGGGCGGGTACTCCGGCTGGTAGTACTCGTCCAGGGGAGAGGCGGCGGCGGGCGCCGGTGCCGCTGGTGGTGCCGCCCCGCCGCTCGCCTCCGTGTAACCGTACGCGTTCGTCTCCCGGGGACCGCCTGTTGTGTAGCCACCTGCAATTAATTAGATAGAAGAGTTTCTATAGTTGTGTAAAAGATTATTCAGGTATTATATATCTGTAGCTTTGTACAAACATGTTTATTTATTTATTTATCCATTTTTTCCAAAGGCACGACAATGTTTTGAAGCATTATCTCCCAGTCTATCTTTGGGCTATGCAGAGATAGTACCTACTGTCGATTGTACAGATGCTTTTTTATCTTTCTAAGAGCAAAGAAGTGGCAGTAGGGTTGCAAAAGCAGCAGGTTAAAAGTCGCACTTGAATATCTAAGCTGTGTACTGTGAAGAATTATCCATAAAACTGTACCTATGTAAGTATTTTGAGGTACTTGAATAACACTCTAGATATACAGGCGTCTGCAACTCTGCAATGTTGTAGTGTAGGAACCGATATGTAGTGCGTGCCTGATATTTGGCGGTAATCGTTTAATAACATTTTTCTAGCGCTTTGCTTGATCTCAATCTAAGAAATATTAAAAAACAGCATAGCGATCCGAATCGAATTAATAGCGAGACACGTGCGCGGGCTACGGTTGGGCGAATTCAATGAAAATCTTATTCAGTTTAATTTAACTCTTAGGAATTATTAGTCTAATATTAGGATTTTTTTAAATTACATTCCATTCCTAATAACACCTACTTAACTTTACCTAAATAGGTACCTACTGTAAATAGGTAACTACTGTAAATTGCTAAACACCTAACTATATTAAACATTAATTCCTAAACTTTAGCGCATTTTTCTAATGCTTTGTCTAGTATGGCCCAAAAAATGCGAACATAGTGCATTGAATGAGGCGTGTGCGCGACGGCAGGCGTCTCGCGTCGGCTGCGTACCGAAGCGCGACGGTCGCGGTTCACGACGCGCCCTTTGTTCTGCGCGTGCGCCGGACCTCTCCCCGCCGCGCTCCTCACACCCGCACGCACACCACGCCGCCCGCACGGGTGCTGAATTGAAGTGATTTGAATTTGAAACTTATTTATTTCGCAAATATGTGAATAATTTTGACGTGTAACTTAACTTCTGAGATAATAAGGCCGTAGGTAGGTATTTTAATAAAAACTGTCAATAATTTTTCCTTTGAATTCAAGCTAAACGATTTTTTTGTCTCTTGGTCTTGGCTACGAGTATTCCTGAGTGTGGTGTCGGCTGGCTTTACTACAGTACCACCACATCTCTTCTCGTGGGTGTCGTAAAATTCGGCTACATGATAATAAAGCGGCTGCCACAAGCCCTGCGGTAATACCTACACCACCTTTCAAAATATTACACCATATTATATCCCTCATGCAGGAGACGACCGATGTGCATAAGGAGGCCCGGGTACAGCATTGGATACGCAAAGGGCTGGTTATGGTTACGATTATAGTTATTTAGCAAATATGTAAATATCTTTAACGAGTAGGTAACTTATACACTTCCAAGAAAATAAATCCGTACCTATTTTAATAAAAACTAAGAGTAACAACGAGACTTAGTTTCGGTTTGTTACGTAACAATTATCACTAATCGCCAATTACGAGTAAGTCTATCTCTGATCGATTACTCGGACTTGGTGAGATGTGATTACCGGTCACTTTAAATGTCGGTTAGCTTACCTACTTAGAATTAGTTTAAATTATTTCTACATATTTATTTGTTACGAGTAAACTTAACAACCCTGATATAGAGGCGAGGCAGGCAGACCAAGTGTGATCAGAGACTCCCATAGTATGACTGAATAATTTAACAATAGTGAAATCCACAGTAGCCAATATGACATGTAATTTGTGTGTGTATGTGTGTAAGTAAATGTGTACGTATGTACGTGTGAGGTCAGCAATCGCACGCTCATTGTCTGACCACTGATGATCGGATCATTTTCCGGGTAAAAGAGTCATATAAAACTAGTATAATATAATACTTGAGTCTGTTTAAAATATATCATCATTCATCAATGAGAATTGATAATGTATTTTGTATCGAGTCACAAATAGGTACCTACTTAATACAAAATATGGCAGAAAAGAAAAGACTAGAAAAAAATACTTGAGGTAGGTATGAGCTTACTATGTTTGTATTTGAATATTGTTGTGTAACATAATTTGAGGTATGAGCTTGCTATGGTATGGTATGAGCTAACCGATAGTCGAAATGTCTTAGAACCAAACTAAGGTAGGTAGGTAAATATGTACTTAGTTTATGACGTAGAATACACTCTTTCGCTTAAAGATGCGTTAAGAATATAGAAATAATTTATATTAATATATACGTTTAGGTATCTATATCAGATGATATTACAGCTGGAAAACGTAGGCCGCATATCCATTAGATTGTCCACAGTTCGTTTGGTTTGGTACTGTGATTATTTTCTCATTCACAATGTGCGTGCTATATTTTTTGTGTGGCGCACCGGGGTCAGCGGTCACGCACGTCTAACTGTGCAACGGTCAACTAGATGTACCATCTGCTATACTCATTCAAACTAATTTAGACATTATTTCATTTCCTTAAAGTCTTGAATCGGTTGCTATCCTTTGGATAGAGGTAATAACATTGATATAATTTGCGGATTGTACTCTATGTATGGTTTCACCATCTTTATGTACCTATGTTAATTGTTAAGCGAGATAATTTTGTGCGTTACTTTGGTTTTAGGTCACAGTTAAAATTTTTAATATCTACATATAATATTATTATTAAACACACTTCTGTGTATAAGTAATGTATGTACTTTATGTAAATAACAATATACATTTATATACATTTGCGTAAACGGGAGTTCCATTTGACCTAATTAGTGATAAACCTTCTAGGTAAAATATAGTATAAAATACATATTACTTAACGAGCGATGATAGCCCGGGCGTACCTATCTATACTCAATTCTCTTTGTTTGATTGATTCTGCATTCTTAATACTGTTAGTGACCATGACCACTACATTTTTGTGAATATTGTATACTCAAAATTATAATAAATCGTTAAAGCAAATTAATCCGGAAGAGACCGGAAGCGCGTTTCACGCTCGAATGTTTTCCGCTTTAAAAAGAACACAGACACAAATAAGTGTTTGTCGTCGACTCGACAGACACGAGTGCAACTATTTTAATGATCCAAATGTGGATAATTACATTCTTAGAATGAAATAAATTCAAAGAATCTTTTTACGGCTTGTAGGCACTTCCGAATAGTTGAAACTACGTAAAAAGCTCTCCCGGGGATCGACCTCGTGACCCGTCGTACGTTAATCCGTGACACGTTCAACATTCAGCATACACGTCTAAGTTGTTTTGTTAAAACTATTCTTTGTTTTAATGGGTAATTAAAATTCCATAAGTAAGTGTATGTATTGGGAGAAGAGCTTTGTTTTTAACTTTTCTTGTACATAGGTAGGTAGGTACTTACTATTTGGGTTTACTATTTGTGAGATGGTGCAGTCCCACAGCCGATGTGTGCACGTCACGGGCCAAATTTCCCCTCTCCTACAGAAGACTATCGTGAAATATACCTACCTACTACATTTACTATTCCAATCGTATTCCCTCCAATTGGTACTTAATGATCGGTGTTTCTATAGCGAGTGAGATATGCCAGAGCGCATTTAACATTCCATCCTATCCTATTCTCTCATATCCCATGGAATGGAGAGTGTAATGGAATAAAAGAAACTCTTATAAAGAGTATAATGGAACAAAAAACATATTATTCCATTATATTCTTGGCTCCCTATCTACGAAAGGAGGATATTATATGTAAGGCCCTATTGTTCAAGAAATTATGAACGATAAATGTGAAAAGCATAGGGGTCACGGGTCACCGTACAATGAATTTTTCGTAGCAATCTCGTAGGTGCATTGCGCTAGTTACGAAAAATCGTAGCAATCTCGTAGCAGTCTTGTAGCCTTTTATGTCGCTTTTCCTAGAAATCCTAACATTCTTAACATAGTGTTTCGTAGCAGTAGGTACCTAAGTATGAGACGGAAGATGAGTGTCAAAAATGTCAGTGTCCCATGATATTCCTATAGAAGTAGTGAGTCTATTCAACAAGTGAGTGAAAATTAGCATAACACATATCTACTTTTTTTTTTCATATACTAGTGGGCGGACTAGCAAGCGGTTCTACGTGATGGTAAGTCTTACCGCCGCCCACGGACACCTGCAACACCAGGGGGTATGCGGGCGCGCCGCCGACCTTGCAAAATCCTCATACACACACCTTCATTTTCATTCCTTTTATTATAATCAAGCTTCAACTGGCTCCGTAGATAAAGCGTATATAGTCGCATCAAAAGTTAATTAATATTTAATTACTAGTGAATAAAATAATAATGAGTGGCAGATTTAATTATTATCTCTGAACAAAAGCGCGTAGCAAAATCAGCGAGAGAGCAAGGGGCGTTGTGCGGCGGGCGGGGGGCGGGGCGAGCCAATCGGGCGCGGCCACGCCTCGCGCGCCAGGTCGAAAGGTCGCGAGTCGAGCCAACCATTGGCGCAGAACAACATGAGAACGACGCACCAGATTCGCCGCTCCGAGCTCGCCATTCGAAATAAGAATATTATGACATTTAAATACGTTAAGATAGCAGAGACGGACTTGAGTCTCACAACTCTACTAGCATTATCTAATCTGTGTGTACTGTGCTACGAGTAACTAAGCATCTACCTGCTTAATCTAATCTGTAATTCTGTGCATGAATAGAGTTTAAGCCGTGCTAAAAGCGATTAAGCGTTTGTAAGACCTACCAATTTCAAGAATTACCACAGACTTTAAACGAAACAGTCAAAGTCAAATTAAGAAGTCCTTTTACAATCAGCCGATACTCTATCGTCATAAATCTGACGCTATGTGCTTACTTAGTTTCGTAAATAGGTGATAGTTTCGCACTAGACTGATCTCGTTACCCCTCTCTCACAAGAGGCTACCCTGAAGTGTAGGTCCTACTTTATTCTATTCCTCAGTGTACGTAGGTATGCGTTTCGGTAGCGAGTGATATATGCCAGAGCCCATTCCCATTTCATCCTATCCTATCCCTTCCTATTTTCCCAATAATTTCTCCAAATCAAAAGTAAGCAGCGCATCTGGGGGCATACCAACGTTTGGTCCAACGGTTGTTGCCACGGATTGATGTTGGCATGTATCGCGGGTGTCCACAGGCGACGGTATCCACTTACCACCAAGTGGGCTCTATGCTCAATCTCCGCCTGATTTATATTAAAATAATATATATATTTGCTTTCCCTAGAAAATGGTTAAAAACTTAATTCCTTTAATGATTCTTGAGATTAGCGTTAAGAGCCATTTCAAGTTTTTAGCGAAAAATACAAGTCTTTGAGCTCTCCTATAGGTGAAATGAAAGTTGCTTTACATTTCTGACTAAATATTTTAAATAGCTCATTTCTTTTTATTGACATTTATTAGAATATATTTCGAAATATTTCTTTATTTACCCTTTAGTACTCAACCATGATTTAGTAAAAACGCGCCTAATAAGAACTTCAGAGCCGTGCTTCTTCCACTAAAATTCATTAATTCAACAAGATAAGGTACAATTGTACGTAGTATATAATTCTATTGACACATAGTACACTAATATTTCCGTAAATTAAAACAAATCACGAGAAAGAATAAAATAATGTGCGTCAATTTCGACGTAAAATACCTTTCATTTAACTGCAATTTTTTATCATTTATTAAAGAATTTTTTCAATTATTATTTAGAATAATATCAATTTTGTACCTAATTAAAACGAAAACATAAGTATTTTTATAAATTATGATTTATTATAGGGGAATTGTGCTTAAGATGACATACTTTTTGTTTTGAGGCAAATATTTGAAAATTCAAAGGTTATAAAAAATAAATGTAAGGCTACACATTTAAAACGTTTATTTACGACGCACGAAAATTAATCTTGACGCTATAGAAAACTTAATAATTGAAATAAAATAAAAAAACACCAATCATGTCCATGTGGGTAAGATGACACACGTCAGTCTAAGTTGACATACCTAATTATCGGTGTACATTTCACTTTTGAAAACCTTAGTTCTTGGTGCAACGCCAGCACATAGTGTAACACCATCGCTTACATAATTGGCAGCATACCCAATGCTCTCCTGGCTTCCATTTGCTATATAATTCGTTACAATAAAGGCATGCAGCATCGGAGTCATCAACATCATCAGCGTCCTGATTAAAATCTTCCATAGATCCGGCCATCTGAGTCATCCTGAAGGATAGTACGCTTCACCTGCTTTCGAGCTCTAACGCTCTTGCGATTTTCCTTCTCTTTTTTATTTTGGACTTGGGCTTTAACTTCGCCCATAAAAGGAGTGCCTGTCAGAACCCGAGAGCCAGTGATTTTCCTCTTCGTGCTTCTTGCTTGCCCCGTAGACATTGATTTCGGAAATGGAGAAATTTCTATTTGGTATCTCCTGGGTGGTAGACTATCCAGCAATGACTTGGCAATCACGCTGAACTGGACCGACTGATGTAGGATTTTTAGTGCTCTTTGAGAAAGAAGGTCCACCAACGATTTGGCTAGCACGCTGAACTAGATCGACTGTTGCAGGATCTATCGTATCAATCAAACAATAACAATGTTAACTATCAAATAAATACTATAAGAAAACTTAAATAATAAAATCTACTCAAACAAAGACTTAAAACTATTGTCGCATCGGTCGTCCCGAACAAAAATAAAACAGGATTTTAAAGTATTCATAAACGCAAGAACTTCAGGGTAAGATGACATACTATGTCATCTTAAGCCGACTGTTGCTATGTCATCTTACCCTACGAGGTAAAAAATATTTGCCACCTTTTGCGACTTAAAAACTTTAAAGTTACTTTAATTATTCTTCAATATTCATAACCCATATTAACCACAGTTCATATCAAAGTAGTCAAACACAACTAAAATCTTACCTGAACATATTTATTGGCACAAACACTTTCAACAAAATAATATTTTCGAGTGTCGAAATCAAAACAATCCACACCACATCCAAACAACGCAAGCGGTCGCTCACAAAAGTTTTGAGTGGTGACGCTATCTGTGAGCCGATGTGTGATCGTCGTTTAGGCGTTTCTGGCGCGTATATTTGAACGGATATAGGCACTATGTCATCTTACCTGAGTATGTCATCTTAAGCACAATTCCCCTATATATTTTTTAATATCACAAAACTGCTCTAATTGCTCTATTATATTCGGGGATTGTCGCGTCGGCCATTAGTATTGTCTATAGAAGCACACGGAGAAAAGTTCGGCTTATTCAAAGTATCAAAACTTTTTTCCATAGTTACGATATAGAGACGGGGGCATGAACTATTGCCAGTCGCGTTGTCTTGTAATTACCTAAACTTGCTTCAGTCAGGCTCTTAACAAACATTTTTAATCGCTTATATTCAGAGCTACTGTTATACATGGGTATTATGAGTTTGCTGGAGGTATTAGGTATAACTTTCATTTAAAAAATATTCGATTAATACAGAAATAAGCTTAAAATCTTACAAGATCATAAGCTGTCTATTTACGTTATTGGATAGGCAAGTACCCTGCTAAATAAAGTATCTACCTTTTATATTCTAAACCGTGGTCACGAGTCAGTCAACTCGTGACCACGGTTGGTGTAACCCATGTCGAAACGCCGATTAGGAATAAAAGATAAACAAATACCTGTAACAAGCGTTCAGACCTGATTTAGGATATAAAATGTGTAGAACACGCGAAAAATTAAAAAGTTATAAAGTACATATCTACCTACCTATGCTAGGGAGTTGTATGCGTAATGCTTGCAATACTGTAGGTATCTAACATAAGAATAATAATGCAATTCTTATTCTTATGGTACCTACAAGTTACTTTCACATAATCCTTCCAAGATAATTTACATGCTCAGGCAGCACATGCGACAGTAACCTTAGACCCCGAGACAGCTGCAACTCGACTCTGGGTAACTTTTTTATTTGTAACATATTCACAGCGTAACTCGAGACCCGCGAAAATGTAGCTCGCAGCGTTCTTTTTTTGGATGAGCACGCGCTGTAAGCCCACCATATGGTGCTGCCTTGATGACAGGCACCCAGTTTTTTTATTATTATTATTTGCTAAAGTTGTTGGTAAGTACCTACGTAAATCATTCTCGAGGTATTAGTATTATAGAAATATTACCTAATATATGTAGGTATACCAAAATTCAACCAAACTTTTTAGGCAGTCTATAAATTAGGTAAGCTTCCGTCTACGACCCTTTGAAGGACAGTGGACCTATAACTCAGACGAAAATATAGGTCTATATTGTAGCGCCTAAATTATAATCTAAATTATAGGAGTGGCGAAGAACTGTACCTACTAATTAGTCAATAGTTAC
Source organism: Sesia bembeciformis (assembly GCA_943735995.1). Classification (NCBI taxonomy): domain Eukaryota; kingdom Metazoa; phylum Arthropoda; class Insecta; order Lepidoptera; family Sesiidae; genus Sesia; species Sesia bembeciformis. The sequence goes on from OX031042.1 coordinate 6,092,660, forward strand.
TCTCAACAGTCCGGTGAACTCCATGAGGATTGTTGACAGGTTTCGTCGGCAGTCACAATCATCGACATTGAGGTAACTAAGTAGGTATTATAGAGGGAGAATTGCCACTTTATGTTTACTAGTTTACTAAGTGTACAACCAGGGCCGTCTTTACCAGGGGGTGCAAGGGGTGCGGTGCACCCGGGCGCTACATGGGCTAGAGCCGGCACTGTGTACAACTAGCGGATTATTGATATTTAAATAAAAATATACAACAAAATATTTCACGTAATGCAATGCAATCAGCCCTTTTAGTATTCATTGTTGGACATGGGTCTCGTCATGCACATTGCCTTGTGCATGAGGAATGTATGACCACACAAAGCCACGCTGGCCAAGCGGGTTGGCGAGTCCACTCTTTCAGAGGTGGTGTTGTACCACCTCAGCGCTTGCGGTAGCGGCTTCGTTATCCCGTAGTCGTCTCTTACGACACCTGCGGGAATAGATGGGGGTGGTGGAATAGATAGATGGAATAGATGGAGAAAATTATTAAAATATGACTAATTGGAAATACCTTAAATTATCATTCACGATATTTTTTGTAACTTTTTTATGTGAGAAATACAAAAATAGTGAACTTTTCCATTGTTTTGTTATCTGAGCAAAGGAACCTTATTTTGTCGGTATGGACTTATTGACTTTGCTTATGATTTTTTAACACAAAATTTCATTGTATCAATATTGTGTTTAAACGAAAACATGTTCTAACAGATGCTTTTTAAATTGACCTACGCCAATAAAACTATTAGGTATGTTATATAAGATTCCATTGAAATATTTAATCTGGGAAACTAGAACCGAGAATAAGGTCTCAATTTATTGTAAGTAACTACTAACTAACTTCCAAATGTAACAACCAAATGTTCCTAACTACCAAATGTAACTACCAACTGTAACAACCAAGTGTGAGCACGTGAAACTTCGTTTAAAACATAAAATATATAAGTTTTGAATTTATTCGAGGATGGCCGCCGCACATCGCGCCAATTCCCATTTGAGAACGGAAGTCGAAATATGAATTTTTAAAATTAGAACGTCGGGCGCAGGTGAGCCGCCACTGACAGCCCGATGTCGCCTAAAAATTAGTCAGTTTTATTTTGACATAATTATTTTGTTTTCGTTGTTAATTAATAAACTAAAGTTAATGTTTATTGAATTACATATCTTTTAAAGTGATAACATATAAAGAGAATATAATAACATCTTCAATAATTGGACTGATGATGTGAATGTGAGAAAATTGCACTCGACTAGTGAGTGTAGTTTGTGAATAGTTTATTATAGTCGCGTACAACAGGATGTGATATCAACAGCTTTTTAAAATAAAACAAATGTTGATGAGAGTCCAGCAATAAACACAGAAAGCGTCTTGTTGAATAAAATTAAGCTTGTTTCACGCGACCAAAAATGTATAGTAGACCGAAACTTCAACCTTTTTATAACTAATAGGATAACCTTTTATAGCATTTCAAACTACAGGTACCTAATGTAAGTGAACTTTACAATCTAGTAAATTTAGTTAATGTGTATAAAAGATAATCGTTGTTGTATGAAATCAGCTTCAGGTAGGTATATCGATGGGTATCTATCTATAATACCTATGGTAATAGATTGTAATTGATGTTCTATGGCTCATTCAAAAACTAGAGAAAATATTACTTCTAATAAGCAACACTATAATAAAAAGAAGATTTCAAATTCATTAGAAAATTAGCTAGATATGAGTTTACGAACATTGGAGGATGATCTCTTGTTTCCATTGACAAACTCCACTGATGGTGACAATAGAAATTGTAGATGAAATTATTGGTACACACTGTTGTTCCCCCTGACAGAGTTATGAAACAATCGCGGTCTCTGTATCGCGCGGTTGTGATGATATTGCTGTGCTAGTGACATCATCAACACAGTAATATGGTCCCTTTTGAGCTTGTGAATTTGAAACCAGTAATTTCTAGATCAGTATTCTGTAACTCGGTAATTTTTCAAGAGATTTCAACGGTTCTGATTTATATAATTATTTCAAGTCAATTAATTATATATTATCTAAATTATCCTATTTTGAATCCCGGAAGAATGCGCTGTGGGCGTTGTACCCTGTGGTAGGTACATGCTGTAAGTAGGACATTTGCAGTAATGAAACTAATTTGTCGAGTGATGACTGCGACCGGAGCTGCGACTACGTGGTGACACCTACAGCGCGTTATGTTAATAAATCGTAAATACTAACGGCAATCGTGGGAAAATGACATTTTTTAAAAATAAGAGAACTGAGGAAATGGCTGTCGACGAGTGGCATTAAATCAATTTCAAAATTGGGACATCTTTCGGCAGGAAGTGTTCAATATATTAATGTCGCGTCGACGCCATGCTTTGTCATGTAGACATTTCCTATCATAATTATTATTTTATTATTTAATAGATATTTTAATATTTAGGTATATCGTGTTCGTGCGACAAATATAAATCGGTCGGTCTATTAAAATATATTGTTTGAAATAATATTTCTCGGTAGATGGTCTCCTATGGTCCGTAACGGGTACGGCATCACTTGCGTCAGTATAAATTGTTACCTACTTATATACTCGTATCTACCTATTCGTATTACTCAAATTGTACCATTCACTCATTCAGTCAATATTCACAAAATAACTTTGTGGTATTATTAAGAAATATTAGTAAAAATTAAAAATAAATTACTTGCATATTAGGTAAGTATTAGCCAATATTATAAATCAATCCTATGGCGAAATGGGTTCAATGTATGTGTAGGTATACATATTTCATTTATTATAACGTTTAAATTTCTCATTTTTCGCGACTGTTTCTCTTTTTCCATACCACTACAGAACCAATATATTGGGTATTAATTGAATAAACATAGTCCTATAATTATGAATGTATGTCAATCAAGGTTTTCCGCAAGCGTAAAAAGCTATAACAGCTCATGACCTCAACATGGGTTAAAAATAAAGAGTGGCTTGCCTTTCCTCCACACAGACGATCTGTACACCAGATCTACCGATATTTATTACCAATAAAATCGCGTATGCCACGATACACCGTGACTAATTTTACACAAACTTTTTATTTTATTTCAAAATTTAAACAAAAAAGACGATCTAACGTTTTTTGTAGAATAATATCCGGTCGAATATTATACCAAAGTTAATTTATAATGGAACTGTCCGGCAGATGTTAATTCAGATTTGACACAAAAATAAGTTTTCGAATTATTCTAGACACGCGACATTTTAAAGTATATGATAATAAAAATTGAGTATCGGGCAATGATAATGCACATGCCACGAGCAATAAAGGGTCGTTAATGATTCCGCGGAATCCAATCGTGGTTAATAAAAGCCCAAAGTGTTCGCAAACGTTAAACTGGCTAGACCTAATAAAACATAGACTACGTATTGTAATAGACAGTGCACCGTATTGTTCGAATTTAAAAGGATTCGCAGGTGAATAGCTGACTGACTATTTTAGATATCCGAGTTGGGTCCTAACATGTTTTGAGACATTTTAACCTTATGTACCTACCTACTCTTTAGATATCGACGTTTAATTTATATAACCTCTTGGATCCGAGGTTTCATTTAGGGTGTGCATTTTTCTAGACTTTGTCTTGTTTAATGCAACAAATATAGCAGCTTAAATTAATTTATCGTAGCACATAAAAATTTCGACATTTCTAATTGTACTCGTATGTCAAAGAAGCGATCTGTCCTCAGAGTTAAGTTTATTTACATAATAATATACTGTAACTGATTTTGTTATATTGTACGTCGCAGGAGTAACTGATTTGTTCTATATACATTTGCAATTAGCAAATCGTGTGGCTTATGGTGGGTCTATAGGCGTTAGTGCGCACGCGCGGCAGGTGCGCCACCACCTGCGCACGCGCGGCGGTCGTTACAAAAACCGCGCGGGGGGCGGCCGCGACCTGCTACACTGGACCTAAGGGTTCGTACACGCCGATAGACTTGGCTGTACTTGCAGTCAAATGAGGAACTAATCAGAATTTGACATTTGATTAGGCTACACAGGATACTAATAAATCTTTATTGTAAATGGTTGTCACCCCTTCTTATAACGTTGCTCCTTCATTTTGTCATAATATAACAATAGATACTATTATCTATCTATCGTGAAGAAATTAGACTTTAGGCACAAGCTAAACAATTCTTTTGGTACTTACTCATAGCGAAATAATGAATATTGTTAATGTTATATTGTAATTGTTCCCTATAAAGAAAATTTATATAAAATTTGCTTTTCAAAATTCGGTGAGAAATCTCTCAGATTTAGGTAAGTACCAAGCAATTTTCTAAACGTACATAATGTTCTAATCCTATGAAATACAACACTTGTCGCTTCATACAATCTGTCAAATTCTTATTTGAATTGACACGTTATTACGTGGAACACATATACTCTTTTTTACCAACAATTAATTATTATTTAACATAAAATTAATTATTATTAAACATAAAATTAATTATTATTAAACATAAAATTAATTATTATTTAACATAAAATTGTTTGATGGTGGTTGCATCAGCTGGACGCAAAGATAAGTGTGTTAAGGTGTATAAACCCTTATGTTCAATGTTCATGATATAATAAAGGAAACCGCTTATAAGCCGATTTTAAAGTTAGCTTAAGGATAATATCAAATTGCTAAGTTGATAATTCGGATTAACTATCGTTTAAATTAGTTGTGTAATTTATTATAATGATATATTATAGCTTATAGAAGGAAGGGTGCATAAGTAGTAATTTCAGAAATTATAAAAATAACTTATTAATATGAATATAATTAGTCAAACGATATTATATGAAGATATATGACAAATACTTATATGTTTGTGGTCTCTCATTTTTACGCTTGTTAAAAAACCGTATAAAAACTACCGTATATATTATTACAAATGTTTCAATTTTTTTATTGTTTTAATTGCATAATTGTATATCGATATTGTAGCTGTTTTGCAATATCGATGTAAATTTTGGATGGTACGTTATTAATTGAGTAAAATTTGGAAATATGTATTGTTAATTCATAACTATGAATTGTTTTTGAGCGACATTGTGTTTTCCCCATACGATTTTATGAATGAAGACAAGATCACAGTACACTGACAGATTACGAGCGCAGACCGGAAGTGGCGCTTAGCGGCGGAAGCGGCGCGGGCGCATCAATGAGCGCACGTGAGTTACGTGACCTGCTAGTGACGCTGACATTAAGTGCACTAAAATTGTGGATGAATGGACATAATATTTATTGACATGGTGGCTCTGATTCGGAATATGGCCCGCATTAGTTTTATAAAGAGTTGAATTACAATTACAAACTTGCGAACAAAGAAGTACCTAATAAAAATGAACTATCAACTTTAGACACATAGCTCATTTTGAAGATAGTCTTCGACATTACCCAAGTAAGGTAGGACACTCAGTGCAAATGTATTATGGGAATCATAATAATTATTTGCCTCAGTGTCTTGCGGTTTCACAAAAAAAAAAATGATCGGTAGATATTATATAGAAACGGGAGTAATATTTATAACCGAGTATTATTATTGCAATTGACGTGTAAATAAGTTTCATTGGCAACAAACATGCACCCAATTAGGAAATTTTGTGAAGGTTAAAATGTACGCAAATTCTATGGAAATACAGTGGGCATTTTATTTTCAATTTGATAACAGCTAAGTGTGAGGTGGTTACAAGGCACGGTCGGAAGCGGCGGGCGCGCCGGAAGCCGGCATACTTGTCAATGAACTGCGTGACGTCGACTCTGAAGCTCCAAAGACATGCACACAATCTTAAAAGATCTTAAAATAGGGCTCATTGGCTCGGTGTAATGCGTTGCTTACATTAGAGAGCGAAGGAAGGCATACGAATTTTCGTTTGATCGAGATAGTTGTCCACTGGTAGATAGTACAGGAAATCTCGATATTATCTACTGTCCATGTCGGAAGCAGACATACTCGTATTTGTGAATGAATTACGTGACGTTGACGAAGCTTCCACGTCATACATGCTTTTAGTCGATGTATTCGGTCAGTATTCAAAGTAAATAAACGGAATAATTCAAATATATGAATGTAACATTTTGGGGTACTGTCGCCAAAACGTTACCGTGGGTATGTGATTTGCAAAACTTGCTATTGGACTAGGCCACTAGGCACAGCCCGCGTCGTGGGGACAACTCGTAAGTACGGGACGTTTTGATTTATCGGCAGCTCAAACAACAAATGTATAATAACTATTTCATAATGTTTTGTAAGGTTCATTCAAGTAATATCAGGTCTATTTTGTGTCATAACATTGATATTGTGTGATTATTTTGTTACATCATAAGGCTTATTTACAAGTATGGTGACTTCTAAAGTAAATTTCCTAGATTTCCATTCTATATGAACACATTCTGTTTTTTTTATAGAGAAAAGGCGGCAGACGAGCATACAGTCCATCTGATGGTAAGTGGATACTGTCGTCCAAAGACATCCGCGATACATACCAACATCAGTCCAGAATGACAAACGTTGGCACGTCCCCGGATGCGCTGGCTACCTATGCAGATTAAGGAACGGATTGGAAAAATGGGGAGGGATAGAATGGGATGGGAATGCCCATTGCCATATATCCCACTCACTACCGAAACATGTACGTACATTGGGGAAATATGATAAAGTAGGAAATGCAGCATATTTCAAGGTAGTCTTCTGTGAGAAAGGGGTACCGTGGCCAGTCGAGTGCCAGGCGGCTGTAGGAATGCAGCATGCACTCCCCACCTATTATATGAATGTGACTAAACTGAGGTTTGAAATTGTAATTATATGTATTATCGTGTCAATGTTCGTTTTGACAATAATTCGTCTATTTTGTACTGAAATGATTACACTGACACTGTGTAATATGTCGTGGCGACGCCACATAAGTAAACGCATACTGTAATAGCGCAGATTTAAAGCATGGTAAGCGACACGACACACCACAACATAATATATTTGGGCTTTATTCCAAGCGAAGTGTTCAAACACAGGGATATTTATAATTCTTTTATTGAGTGAAGGGCAGATTTAAACATCAGTTTCGTCACATGTGTTCTCATGTAGTACTGAAATCTAGAACTGTATCTAGAATCTAGATTTAAGAACACCATATGCTAGGGAATTAGTTTTATGATTTAACAAAACTTTACTATTATATACTTTCATACTATAAACGTATGGTATCTTTTAGAAATACTTGTGCTTGTGTAGTTCTTGTTGTTAAGATATTTATTATAATTTAAACCAATAAGCGCCCTTTCATTTTTTATCAATGCTCTGCGTATGTGGTATTTTTGCGTGGTTTTCCTCTCATTTAATTAAATCTAAAAGAAACAAGTGCCTAGTTGGACAAATGAGTACATTATGTTATTTATAACGCTGTATTGGCAAAATTTTGGTTACCATCATCAAAATTTAAACGATATGGTGTGGTTGCGTGCCTTGGGAGAGGCCTATATAGTGAAGATACATTGTTCCATGGTTTGGTATTGTATCGGTTTTATACAACGATTATTCAATATAAAGATTATGTCAATACAATGTCTGAAATAACTGCATCGTATTTTAATAATACGATTAATAATTTTAATGATCCGATAGAAGATGACAGAACACAAGTGTGCGTTTGATTTTAAGACGATGGAATTAGGTAACTACTTATATCGATTCATTTTGCATGTTTATTAAAGTTTATATCGGAAATTTCATGCCCTCGAACAGTTCACTAACTGTCTAGGCATACACTTAAAAGCATTAGTGTAAAATGGATATCTAACAGTCAATTGTGCACATGTCGTGGGTCATCTGCGGAACATCTGCGTGTCTCACGGTCACGGCGACGTTAGACAGGTGCCTCTAACGCGACCACTCATTACGAACAACCAGCACTATACAGACGATACAGAAATATTTATCGACATTTTATAGGAAAATATCCAAACTGTTGCAAATTAAAAACTTAATTTAATTTATAACAGTATTATTAATGAGAGCATAACTTGTTTGAACACGAGTTTTTTACGCCTATTATTAGTTAACGTATAATAAAATTAGATAAATGATGTCAATGGTCTTTTCGAATCTCCTTATAAAGACATATTTAGACTATTTCGATATGGTTAGTCATCGGATGGTTAGTGCGGAATTACAACCGCGAAGCAAAATAGCGGTAGCTACAACACTATGTAAGCAGAAAATATCCGTTGGCTGTACCACTGTGGTGTGAATGAGCCTCTGTTTTGTCACCAAATTTTTGAACGTAGCGTCATAGACTATAAACTGGATAATTAGACAGGATCGTTATTGCGATCACGTCGAGTTCGAGTTCGAATAAGATTTGCGATTACCCGCAAAAGGAAGGAAGCGATTACAGCGAGGTGATCGACCCGAACCGTTACCTCTCATCGAAGTCATCGGTTACCATTGGAAACACCACTAGCATCGAACAAGGGTCGACAGCGATTATATCAGATAGAAAGGTATGAATATTCATACCATCAATACTTGTTTTGCATGAGAATTTTACTAATTCCACTTAGCATTGATTTTTAGGCAATAAAAAAATTATCGATCCAGTTTTGATTTATAATAAGTTTAAATTTGGAATTCATGGGTCTATTTCATTAGATATATGTACATAATTATATTTATTAATATGTAAATAGTGTGCAAAAGTAGAATATTATTCTAAGGCAGTTAATTTTATTTTCTATTTTTATAGACGTACGCATTTCAGTTTATCGTGAAAGTTCTTACATATGCTAGATATATTAGCCATTAGCTAAGAGATAAAAATTTGCATTTAAAGCACAATGATATGAAATAAAAAAGGTAGATACAGACGATGTATTAAATAACACAGAATTAATAATAATATGCAGATAGTGCTTTGACATTATTTTCACGTAATCTATGTATGCAAATGCGTGTGTGACAATACTGCAAAGCTTTTTTATGCGCGTCACGCGGCGGAAGTGGCGCGAGGTGCGCTCGCGCAGCCCCGCCGCCGCCGGATCCAACATGGCGGCGGCGAAAGTGCTTCCGGCCGGAGCTTTGAATCTTCTTCATCAAGCGTCTCCTATTTTATAATTTTAAAAGAATAATGCATTTATAAAAGGGAAAAATTATAAAATGGTGAAGTGAAAAAAAAAATAGTCTCTTTCCTGTTTTCTTTGATCTTGAAGCATTTTATTACTAATTGCATTAGCTTTGTAATTTTGTAAATTATTCGCTCACTATTAGGTACCTATTGGTTTAATTAAGTATTATTAAGTAAATTATTTTTTAACAATCATACATGTGAATGAATTGTTGAGGCTTGCACTATAATGGAACCTGTACCCATTAATATTACTGTCATGCAAATTTTATTGGTATTATGCATACGAAACTTCGAATCACAAAAAGCTAAGAACTGTGCTATAGCCATATACTTAGCAAGTATCTGGTGCATGGTATTTATATACTTATGTACTACAGATAATATCCTTTTACTTGGCATTAAATATAAACAAAGCTAGTAATATCTTATACATTCTTCCCGTTATCATTATCTTAAACATGCTTTAAAATAATGTTTTAATTAAGAATCGTTTAACAAACGTGACGCGTCTAGAACCTGTCAGACCAACATCCAACACCTAATTTGGACACATGTGTGTTTCTTAATATATAATACTGAAAATTCAAAAATACTGGATTAATTTTGAAAATTTCTTCACTTTTAAGAAACTGAACTAATGCAGATAGACATAGGCTATGTTTGGGTTTCCTAGAAATCGTTGTGCAATCTGTGGCAAGACAGAGTGGGTTATCTAAAATTGCCCACCTAAAATTTCGTAATCGAACAGGATACATGCTACCTCTAGAATAATACTCAGATTATAAAATTTGAATACGCAAGATTTTTAACGCCGCCACCCCGGCCGTGTGGTTTTGGCCAGCTTTTGAATAGCACCATCCTATCTCTTGCCACCGGTGTCGTAAAAGTCGACTAAGGGTTAATAAAGCCGCTACCGCAAGCCCTGACGAATTATACCACCTCTAAAATAGTGGACTTGGTAACTCGCTTCCCCAGCGGGGAGTTTTAAGGTCACACGTTCATCATGCACAAAACAGTATGTACATTAGGAATACCATTTCCAGCAGTGGACGAAAAGGGCTGGTTGCGATATGTTTACGGCACCTAGGTAGGTACTCAAATATCTCATCAGATACAAATATCAGTAGGCTTCTCGAAAAAGTGTTTATAAATGACCTACTATTTTAATTAAGTAGATGCGTTTTATTATATACTCTTGTATTGTTAATTATAAATATTATGATACATTATTTTAATTAGGATTGCGTAATTATAGGATTATTATTGAATGTTTACTTTGATGGTTTACCTTTTAACAATGTAGCTCGCCGCTAATGAGTTCGCCTACTTCTTGATAACGACCCAACTAACTTTTAAACAACTCTGGCTATAAGATTCTTTAGTTTATATAGGAGAAATTTATTTATATAAAATAAAATATGAAACTGTGGGATAATCTTAAGTTTTTAGGTTAATACCACAAACTACGTTGAACTAACAATTGGTGCCGATGTTAGTAAACAAAATAAGTACAGATTCTCATTTTTTTTTGTAATTGCGAAATTAATTTTAAAATGTATACATCTGTGACGATACTTAAGTGTAAAACATATTATTCAAGTTAATGTTGTATTATAATATATTTCGTATTATTATAGTAGGATTATAAAGAAATTATCCATTGAAATTTGAATAGCTCTATATTCTGGATGTGTATGTTTTTATGTCGTCAATTTGCTTTTACCGACTAACTAGCTATTTCCCGCAGCTTTGCCCGCATGAAGTTGCGACTACAAACTATTTAATTCTTCCCATGAATTGTACACACGTTGATTTGTTGCTTTTATAACATTTTCAGTTATAAAATAGTTAAATGTTAAGATTATAAAGATAAAATTAAATAACAATCTGTGCGAAAATCGGTAGATATAAACAAAACTAAACTTAATGAAATTTTGAAAAGCGTAAATTTACGCTTCATAGTTTAATTTACAATTGTAAATAAAATTTAATGAAAACTGTATTGAATCTAGTTAAATGAGTCTAATTAAATGAATATTAATGAGACAAGCTAACCTGCAGGTAAAGTAAAGGAGGGGTCAGGGCACATTGTGTCCACTGGCGCATCATACGCGAGCCTCTGCTCAGCATACTGTAGCTTGCCAGTATTCACTGCCTGTTCGTATCCTAGCCTTGCGACACTTGCGAGAGCATGTTCATAGTTTAATCTACTATTGTCCCTTTGTTCGGTATTTTCGTAAGGTTTGACCTTGACACTGTAGTCCGTGAAGTTGAGTTTTGTGAGAGTGGACATAGGGAGGTCGAGGGGCGCCGCGCACACGGGCACGGCGGCTTCTCGCGGCGCCTCCACCAGCAGCATGGCGCTCTCGCCAGCCACCGGGCACGCCACTTAATTAACACTGCATTATACACAACACTATTAACAACATTTTTATTTTTAATTTTATTTAGAAAATTGTTTAAAAAACAATAAAAAAATAAGTTTATATTTAAACGTAAACTTATTTGTAATTTTGCAACTGTTTCACGTCGGCTGTTAACGTGTAAATAAATTGGTGCGAAAGCTTGGCGCTGAAACGGTTCAGCACCAACTACGTACGTGTCTAATCTCTGACTGCGAGCTTTCGGGCGGATCAAGAGGACGGCCGGCCACGGAAAACTCGGACCGAATGGTGCCGAAGTTGGCCGAGCGCCGCCGAAGAGCGGGACAAACGATGGCGACCTGTCGCGCCACCTGCTACGCCACCAACTGTTGCTCGACCGTTGATTTTTTTGCTAAACCCCCATGAGTCCATGAGTACTTATAATAAAAATTAGCGCGAGTACTTACAATCGCTAATGAACATAGTTAACGTCTTTAAATATCATATATATGTATATATCATATCATATATATCATATCATATATGCTGTAATTACCGTTTTCTTAGCATTATCTGCAGACAGTAATAATACTCTATATAAGTGAAAAATGTGCCATTTGACGCATATTTCATAAACATAAACGGTTAAACGGTAATGACGACAGAAATACACTCTACAGTTATTTTTATAAATTAAGCCATTCTTATTGTGCATTTGTCCTCGAGTTAATCTTTTGAGGAAAACGTGAATTATTGTTATAAAAATATTGTCATAATAAGCTAATTTTAACTTTATTAAGTAAAAAACCCAACTGTAGTGTGCGAACGTAATCCACTATTATTCTGGTCATAAATAGGCATTTGAAACCATACCCATAACAGTCTCATTACTCTTCCATCAAAGAGGAAGGTAAGCGCTAATTAGCTGCAGTACAAAATTTGAATTCTTAAGGTGACTAAGAGGAAACGAAAGGATGTAGGTAAGCGGAGCGTTTGGTAGTTCGATATAAAAGTGGGTTGACGATATTAAAAGAATGGTGCTAGGGGATTTGAATGAGCATACTACAGGACGAAGGAGGGCGTTACTATCGAAACAATTTATCCGGATAATAATGATAATGGCGTAGGTGACAAAGAAGATGATGTTGTATTACACTACAATTTCGTAAAGAACGAGAAACACTTTATAATTTATAGTCTGTTAATAAAAAGCAATGTGATGTTAAGTTTAAAAACGTTTTTGGGAAATACCTCAGTTTTTGAGTATCATACAAACAAGTAGGTATAGTAAATTACACGGTTGAGCTAACTCTACACGGATTTTCTTTTAGTGCGAACAATACATTGTAATTTATCGCGTTCTGCTAAAATTGCTTGTCAGTCCGTTTGGAATGTTTTACAGCACCCCATTGTTTCAAGTACGAGTAAAAAACGAATGTTCTTAAGATTAAATTGTTAACAACGTACTAGGTAATGTAAAGTTGAAGTCAACTTACGAAAATTTCCGTTCTAGACATTTTTACTGTCTTAATGAGTTTGCTAATTTTTATGACATTTGGTTTATACCTTTAAAGGATCGGATAAATAGAAGTTTGTTAGGCCGTTCTTTGCTTACAATTAGATTTAGACCAAGTAGGTTGGAACTAGCTTCCACGCAGACTAAATAAGGTGTTAAGAATCATCACTCGGACTGAGTAATTCTAAGACTAAAGCATCTATTTATCTGGGCCTAAGATTCGTAAACGGGTCTACGTGCGTAGCCGTTCATAGACCCGTTCGTAGTCCTGAGTACTGTTTTATTTTTATTTTTTTAATTTTTAAGTAGGCGAACGAGCAAGCGGTCCCACGTGATGGTAAGTGTTACCGCCGCCCATGGACACCTGCAACACCAGGGGGTATGCGGGAGCGCCGCCGACCTTGCAAAATCCTATTCGCAGCTTTCTTGAACAACCCCATATCGTAGCTTAATGGAAAGACCTCTACGGTAAGTCTTTGATCAATTACGGTAATTGATCTTGATTACAAATTAGAAAGAGCAAATTTCTGAAACTAACAGTATTGTAGCATTATGTTTACTTTATTATTTACTTTTTCTAGTAATTTTGACAACAAGTCATCCGCGGGTTCGCCAGGAGGTTAGTAAGATGTAAAGATGGGATAACTCAACAAAAAAACACCGTGACTCGTTAGTTTAAATTAAACTACATAATTATAATAATACTTTTGTGTATCTACATAGATATTTTGTAGTTTTGCCTCGTATAATTAACGATATTTTAATCACCTACACTCGTTACGTCTGGACGATAGTACTTCAATAGAGTTCGTTTTTAGATCTGTCATCATTAGTCATTACTGTCACAGAAAAAAAGCGTATTTTTATTTTTACTGTTCCGCCAATCCACTACACTGTGAAGACGTAGACCGTAATTACATATAAAATAATGGGTGTGACGCCTTCGCGACCTTGACTTGAGCCGAGTTGATTCCCATTGTTTGATAGCAATCGCTCGGTGATCTTGGAACCAGTTGAATTTTAGAATAGTTTGCACTTTTGTCACTAATTTTGTTAAATTGTTTTTTAAAGTACCAACTCTTTAAAAACAAACTTGTAACACTCGTTATTTTCTACTCGTAACACAATAATAAATCTAGACGAGTAGAATTAAAACGTAGCATCTTTTTATTTCAATGATTGTAGTTGAAGTTTGGAGAGGGAAACAATTACGTAGTTCGCGATCTGTTTGCAGATACAGTCAATAGCATATCAAGGGTAAGGTATTTTCGTTAATTTTTGTGACTGAAGAACATTGCCTTTAAAGAGCACACATTTGAATCACACGAAGACAAGCGACAATAGTCATTTTTTCATTTTATGTAGACAATCTCTTTTTCAAATTCCTATTCTATACATAAATAAATCCCTGCATTAAAAGCGCATCAAGTTGTGCCATGGTGACTACAGTACGGACAAAAACTATGGAGACAGATGTGCAATAATATCAATTTCTACTTATTCTACTTATCTTGATATTTCGGTATGTCAATAATATTCGGTGGGAGGGCACGAGCTCGAGGGCGTGTTACCGGGTCAAGTTACGGGGGTGGGCATGAGGGTCACAAAAGGTACCAAGAAGGGGACGGTGAAGGTACAGGGGATAATAGGCACCTGAGCACGTGTGCCACCGGATATACACGGCTATTGTCTACCAGAGGAAGCGATTTAGACGCGTCGGAAGATTCGACGCCGATTTTTTGTTAATATTCCGTATCTAAAGCCTACAGGCATATAGTTCTTGCTTATTTTTTTAATCCACTGCCTTAGCCGTTACGTCAAGGAAGATATAAGGAATTAACAATACAATTCATGAATGGAAATCACAATATGGAAAAAAACATAAGGATTATAAAATTTACTTGCAATCTCGTAAGCGAAACGTATAGGTGAATGAATATGTTTGGAGATTGTAGTTTACACATACTAGTAGGTACATACACATTACACATACACATAGGTATGTGCAAACTTCAAACTTCACAGATAGAATGGAGTCTCATTCAATGTAAAACCTAAATTAGAAATAACTATCTATTTATATAATTTAGGTATTGTAAAACATTCGATTTAAAAAAACTAAAATAGGGATTAGAATCGTAAGTACAATTTACCAACTACATATTTAAATTAAAGAAAATTCCAAGACACAATAGAAATGCAATGTCAAGCGCGGGAGCGTCGCGGTAGGAAAGTGGCAGGGAAATGAAGCGGGAAATGAGTTTTCCCTATATGAATAAATGGGTCGCGGAAACAAATACACGCGGGATATTGCCTTGCTCCACTCGCGGCAACATATTTCTCAGTAACCTGGTGACGGCAGGAAATAGATGTCAAGGGAAAATATCTATATAACAACGTTACTTCGTTAGACCATAAGTTAAGAATCCTACTTTTAAAGACACAACCTGTCGTCTTAATAAAAATGAAGAGACTGAAAAACAAAGAATGTTATACGAATGTTAGTTAAAACATTCGTCAATATGTCATAAATAAATTTTACATCAATATATATTTATGTATCAAGTGTCTTAAATGTTTAATTTTATTTTACTTGTTTTTTTTTTATTATTACAAACAATAAGTATATAGCTAACATAATTGTATCTAATAAACCATACAGATTTGTCTAAGATACAAGTACTGCTGGAATCAGTAGTCGAGACATTAAAAACCTACCTGTGAGCAGTGAACAAATTATAATTTGAACAAGAAATATCTTCTTAATTTATATTTTAAATATTTTAAATTTTAGGTTAGACCAACCATTGTTAGAGATTTCTTCAGGTGGTGCAATCTATCCTAAATGTTGAATAAAATAAAATAAATTAACATACGCGTTATGTCCAGTTTAATATTTAAATATGTATGCAAAAAGTAAAAATTTTAAAAATTAATCTATGATGATAAACAGTCCTGTGGCAGTTGCACATCGACTTATATCCAGTAGCTAATGCACATCGTTGGAAATGTGGAGGGAATCTAACAATCGAGAAACCTAGAGTAGAAGGAAACAAATGCGGTCGGCAACAGTAAAGAAATAAATTACGCATTGCGCGAGCGTAGGTATATCGATCGAATAAAGGCGCATCGATACTGAAATATGCCGGCAGGCAATCGACATGCACAAAGTAAACTCCCTTTCTTTCCCAGCGGTGGTGTTTAAATTTAAAAATACAATTTACTGTGGAATTCCCTGCTTTGAATTACATTAAGTGTAAACAATAAAGCGCTAGCAACCGTATCGGACGCGGCAGGCGACGGAAGTACCAGATAAACAATCTTTTTTAGATAAAACACTGAAAAACAGGCCATAAATCTGTGCGACACGGGAGTACTTCATCCAGAACTGTCAAAGCGGGGATAATACAGCGCTTTATAAATATCCAACAGTCTCTTTGCATAAATACTTATATTTATCTATAAATTATTCAGGGATTGACAATATAGGAGGTTGTTAACAGTTCCGACCTTCAGGATTAAAATTAGGAGAAACGAGCATCCGGTCCTGTCGATTTATATTTCAACTTTATTGAATGCTAATTTGAAATTCAAAAATTATTGTTTCTTTCCTGTAATTAAAGAATATTTACGAAGAGTAGGTATGATACCCAAAACTATTACGTTTAGGAGTGCATTTGACGCATTCTGTCTGGTTCGAAATGATATTCTTTCACAAAACATTGCAACGGTATTTGAGAGCTCTGGATAGTGTTCTGTGTATTAAATTGGAGCACGGGCGGGACGTCATTTCCGGTGCCAATAATTTATTTCTCTCGGCCTCCGTCATGTGACGAGATGCGACATTTATTCACGGTTATATTTGAAGCGATTTCTGAGAACATTATGATTGTGACATATTATTTTTGTTCTGCAGTGGACATCGGACCTAGTACGGAGTGTCAGCTGCTGCAGTTATTCCTCAAAATTCTGTCTTTAACAATCAAATAAAAACCAACAGAGACTTATTTCCGTTTGAAAAACATTTATTTTGTATAGGTATAAGAAGTAGACCGTATCTATCTAATAATAAACACGTACCTACCTAATAATAATTCTTAATGAAATAATGTATATCGCAAACGTGATATGTGTAATCAAATCATAGAGATACAATTGATAGAATGTAAAAAAAAAAGTTTTCAAAGTTTTAAACATTGTAACAAAACTGGTGTCAAAGCAGTTTAGAATGAAATTTACTATCAATAACAAAATAGTGTTCGCTCTGACTTGTTAAAAGAGCATTTTCTGAATGGGAGCTCAGTGGAGTGTTGTTGTTACGATAAAACAATGTTGTGTTGGTTATCTCAGGGGCAGTGTTGCGAAGGACAATCTGCACCCACGCCGTCCGGCGCCCGCGCGCGCGCCCCGCACCCCGCACACCCTGCGATAACGTATCGTGGAATAAGCCCAACAATACAAAGCACTGAAGAGATATGCCTTCTTTGATATGCCTTTTAATTTTTTTAGATGTGAGATTTCAATTAAAATTTATTACTAGCGAAGATTTTGCTCACAAGGTCCTAAAAGCTTTGTATTGCAACATTTATTAATATTTAAAAAAAATACATTTTTCAGATTTGAAGATTTGTATTATCACTACTATAGGACACACAAAAGATAGAATTAAATACCAGTAATTTGGAAGTATGTATTTTAATTTTAAATCTTAGTGAATCTGTTTAGTAGATAATACACAGAAATACGTCAATAAAGTAAAGTCGCACGAGAAAATTCTTAAATGATGACTGAAATTCGCGATCCGCCGATAAAGGCGTGCGTAATCACGGCTAAACGGAGGACAATTAAAATGCGCACCACCTAATAACGGATAATGAACACTCGGCAAATATTTGTTTTTGCCGGGATTCCTACAATGAGCGTAGAGTACCGCAAACACGGCAATTAATTGAATTCGGCACTTCAAAGCCACCGCCGCGGGGCTTTGTCGGCGCCTCGAGAAGAGCAAAGTGCAACCCGACACTTATATTGAGCAAATTCTTAAAAGGTCGCGGATTCGCAAAACTCTTCTATTACTTACCATTCCCACGTGCTCCTCCGCGTGGTTTAATGTTCCACTGTTCCCACGCAATGTTCAAACACCTGTTTTCGTAAAGAACTCGTTATTGCAAAAATATTCGCACATCAGCACTGCACGCATAGGTAATGAAGGTAGGTGATGAAGATCGGTACAAGAAGAGCGGCAAAAACAAATGAAACCGCTCTTTGCTCGTAGTAGATATAAATTGCTAAAATTTTTCAGAAAATATTACAAACCTGTCAAGTGCGTGTCCGATACCCTCTGTTTTCAAGTTATTTTTGCTATTACGAGAGCATGCTTGGATTTTTTTCGGATAATTTTAGGGGGTTTAAATCCATAGTTTTATTGTTAAAGATACATAAGAAAAACAACTAAGGAACTAGAAAAATATAAAGAAAAATTAAGGAAACATATTGGAGTGAAATTATGCTATTTACTTCTACTGTACCTTGAAAATTTTCCACATATTTCTACGGCTTTAGTAACGATAATGTATGCCCACGCAATTTAATTTAATGATAAAATAATTATAAAAACACGGAATTCATTGATAAAGCGTTATCTGTGTTCTGTCACAGTTCACAATACGCAAAATTCCTAAGAACCTACTGACAGACTATGTTATAACCATGTCAGAACCAAGAATAGCGTATAAGGAAAACTTAGCTTAATTGATAAAAAGGGAAAAACCGGAAAGGCAAACATATAGGTACATACAGTCTACGATACGTATCATAGACTGTATATAACTATATGGTTGCTCTGGATACGTATATTTTAAGAATTCTACAATAGATTGTAATAAAGTTTTCCCGTTTTATTGGCCTTAAGATTAAATCTTGACAACAAGGATGAGATCAATTTTGAATTTCAATATTCAGTCTGTCAGTTGACCTTCTACTTGAGTCCAATAACATCGACAAACAAATCAGATTCACGAATCAAATCAAGGACACCTGAAATAGGCGAATAAAGGAGAGGTTTGATTCAATGAGCCCTTAGCAAGGACCATTATTAAGGGCTTATTGAAAGGCCCCTCTGTGCCGATGGGCTGCGAGGGCCCTACAAACACACACGTTAAAGAAGCACCCTTGCTCTTTTCGTGTGCCAACCCTTAAGGGTTGCTTTTGTAGTTTATTACCTGCCTTGTAAAGCACATAGGTATTATGTGTTTTTGATGTCTTTACAATGAGTTACGCGTTTAAACGGATTATTATATTCTTATTTTTTTTTTAATAAATATTATAAAAAGTTAAGTGATAGATTGTTATAAAGTTGCAGCGTGAAATAATAACAATTTACGGTATATTAATGTTTGAAACAAGTATAATTGTGTAATCGGCGATTTAGCATCTTTTAGTCACAACTTTTTAAATACATTTACAATCGTGCGTCAAATAACCGTCTTGAGTAACCATCTTGCAGTTTTAATGATCTTCTAACAAAAAATTGCTTTTGACTTTTAAGTCTTGATGACATACTCTACTTACATCTACTTGTATTATATTTGACAGGCTCTACGATGCTTAGTCAACAATTGGTAAATATCGTAAAAAACGACCAATAAAATGGGTAACAGAATTGTAATGTCTTTCCATCTCTTTTGTGGTCTATTTTATTAAGCTCTCTATCTTGTTCTAACTACCCTTTGTTCCAATTTAGTGGGTAACTTGAAAAGGTTGCGCACGTGCGCACGAGTGTATCGGGTTGCACCGGAAGCTCGTCAGTTGAAGCACAATGCCAACCGGATGTGGCCGCTCGAAACGACACCTATCTTTTTATTGATATCGTAGAAAGCTCAATATTTTTCTTGTCGATACTTAACATCGATTGACGTTAGTGATATATAATGATATCGATTGATGGCTGTTATTGTTTTTTGTGGCTTTTAAAGTTCTTATTTTTTTATAATCATATACGTAAACTATCTGATGTCTTAGTGATGTTTTAGGTATATGTGATAACCGATTTCACTTTTAAATTATTCTCTTAAAATACTTGTAACATTTTTCTAAGTACCTGACTTAGTTATTAAGCCAATTTCAAGTGGTAAATTTAGCCTAAATAGCAGATACAATTATTATAGAATTCTAAATATTTATTTAGATTTTTATGGGTACAATGAAATCAACGAGACATGAGCTTTGCATCTATGTGAGTGGGTGCCGAATTTTAAAATTCGATTGTCTAAATTGTACCTACACTGTCCTACACTACCGGTGTGCACTCACGCAAATGCAAAGCTCATGTCTGGTGATTTCACTGTAAACGGGTGTTTTGTATAGGTACTTAGTGATTA
Source organism: Sesia bembeciformis (assembly GCA_943735995.1). NCBI lineage: Eukaryota > Metazoa > Arthropoda > Insecta > Lepidoptera > Sesiidae > Sesia > Sesia bembeciformis. Next base: position 6,113,125 of record OX031042.1, read on the forward strand.
TTTGCCCTATTTATCGGAATGAATCCTGCGCCATATTTATTGATCGTTGAATATATTCACCACAGAATGTATGTGAGTGAACAGACTGGGCGTGGTTACGCGACCAGTCGATAAATCATCGTGCTGCAGGATACCAGCGTCACCACGCTCACTGCGCTAGATTAACTGCTCATATCACTTTATGGTAATAAATTATCATGATTGGCTGCCACGTAACCCGTGTTATTATTCTACTAACTCGTAAATGCACGCTAATAAGGATGACAACGAAATTTATGTATGATCGAGGGCACTAATAACAATAATTGTCAATGAAGTGAAGTCAACGTTTAGATCACAAGTAGGCAAATATGGAAGGCGTCGATTAATCTCCTATGGCTAGATAAATAATGAGAAGAGGGTCATATGCAGTATCTCACAAAACAAACTCCTTCGTTTCTCATTATCAACTTATTCAATGAGCGGTAGGTTAGGTCGCCAACCGCAGAATATAACGTTGTAGAACAATCTTTGGAGGGGGAGAGTACATGCTGCAATCCAACAGCCGCTGGGCGCACTCCACTGGCCTCGTTATCCCTCTCTTCACAAAAGATTACTTTGAAATATATTGCATTTCTAGCAAATAATTGGGTAAGGCGTCAAAAGTCAGCCATGTGAAATTTTCAAAATTCAGATACACCAGTAGGTACTGCTTGTGACATCGAGACGAATTAAACTACACCTCATTTATCACAATCGTTCGCTTCGGCTAAGCTTTATAAGGGATAACGTTTTCATGATAAATGTAAGATATCTTATGATATGATAAACCAGGTTTCTTTGATAAGAACGTATGATGTGTCATCTAGCCTATTCCCATATCGATGTCATCGATTGGCCATCGCATCATGAACGGTTGCGGACTTGTGGACGAATGGGACAATATGAATATCTTCGGTAGATTTGTGAAAAAGTGGTTCTGTGGAGAATAACAAGAACAGGGTAGTGCGGAATAGTAAGGTAACGTTGTTGTGTATCATAACTTCATAAGTAAATATTAAATTAATTAGGAGTGAAGGTTAATTATGATCCCACATAATGTATCTAATACAAATTGACAGATATATATTTAGGTACTAGCTGTTGCCCGCGACTTCGTCCGCGTGGACTTTAGTTTATAAACACCGTCTTTACCTTCTTAGGGGTATTTGGTATTTTCAAAAACGATCACACACATTATTTCTTATAGCTTATTTTTTATCGAACAAATGTTCGACGTGATTCTTTAAATTGATATAACTTTTTTATTTACGAACTGATTAAAATAAAACAAACACTAAATTTTAAGTGAAGCTTACCACAATACATTAGTGAAAACCGCACCCAAATCGGTTAAGCCGTTTCTAAGATTAGCGCGCACAAACGCACAGACAAACAGACAAACAGACAAAAATTCTAACAATCATTGTTTTGGGTTCCATTGCGTTGATAAAGGCCCCCAATAATATTTTTCTCGTATATCTTCCATGTACGGACAGCGATCAGTTACATTTTTATTATATGTATATAGATTTCGTAGTTGTGATGACCCTATACGTTTTACAACTAAATATAGGCTTTATTATGAATCAGAATGTTTCCAAACAGGTTGAACTTTAACAAAACTATTAGTAAGTAGTATTTAATGATTTCCTTTTACAATATATTATTAGGTAAATTAAGCTATTAATTACTGAATATTTTGTTATAAAATTTCCAATTCGTTGGAAACCTGGTTGACAATTTCTAGGGGGATGAAGCAAATTTGGAGGTCTTTACTAAAGACTCAAATTTTTGAAACTGTAGCTACTACGTAATAAGAATATTCCATTTTCAAAACACATATGAATTAAATAATTGGAGAGCTACTCAAGATACACTATTAGACTCTAACGTTCCTGCTCTAGAGTACAACATATCTAGTATGCATTCTCAAATCGATGGTGTCTATGTAAAGTTTGGAAGTAAGCTTTATAAACAAATTTCCTCACTGCGTCTTGATATGGGACAGCCGTGTCGCGCTTTATAACTGATAATAACTTCAGTGCGCAAGTAAGGATGTAGTCGCATTTCGCAACGCGGTTCCGTACGTCCGGCAATTATAGTCCGAGTGCGAAACGCGCGGATGCGGCGATCGCCCCTTGCGACAGTGCGGATGCTTTGCAGTTGCACACATCGTATTACCCATATACCACGACTTATTAATACGAGTGCAGTTGCAAAACATATGCTGTTTTTGTATGTTAACCTTCAGATTCGCCCCACTTGCATTAGTTCGCAACGCTCGAGTTGGCCCGAGGACACGAGAAATTCGCTGAACACACGATGTCGTATGAGTTGAAGTCGTTACGGTAGCCTTGTTGTACTAATGGCTAAAGTTACCTGAAGCTAGTGCCCATAAAAGGCGTGCGTTTTGATTTCAAGATAGCAAAATTTGTGCGGTGACGAAAAAATTGTATCCAGTAACAAGTGTTACAAATTGCGTCAGCTAAGTTCTTCCGTAGGTACACTTACTGATCATGAATTATAAGATCCATTAATAGTAGAGTATTTTATATTCTAAATCGGGTCTGAATAAAGGTATTTGTTTACCTTTTATTCCTACACAACGTATGGGGACGGGTTACACCAGCCGTGGTCACGAGTGGACTCTTATTATACGCCTTATTGAATATAAAAGAGATTTAGAATATAAAATGTGTACAAAACAAGTTTAAACATTAGAAATAGTAGAGTAAATAGTAGACTACATCATTTCTATCAGTAGTCAGTAGTCAGTATACGTGTAGGATGATCTGTTGAATTCTAATTATGAACCTAAGAAAAATCATCTAATTATGGATTAACTTATCGATAACTCTTTTTCTATGAGCCCCAGAATTGTCTACATCTTTTTGTACACAGAAGAAAACAAAGCAGAATATATAAACACAATATTAGTTTAGGGACTGATAGTCGCCAAAGCGGCCTTATATAAGAGGTGGAATATATGTATAAGAACCTACTAGTATCATAGAAGTATTAGTATAATGTTGTACATAGGTACTTCATTATACTAATACTTCTATGCATAAATAGGGAAAAACAACTCACCCCGCCACACCACAACAGGGTCCAGCTCTGTGTAGTCCCTAGCGCGGGAACTCGGGTGTAAGAACATAGCTTAACCAGAGTCTAGGGCAGCCATAATCACACACAAATCACTTCTCACTCAGTCAAGCAACAATTAATAATCCCATGCCCAATGACGATAATCCTATCAAAAAAAAGTAAATTATAAATCTAGTTGCTGTTGCATTAATGTCTTTTTTAATCTAATGGAACAGCAATATTTTAAATGATGTTCCTAAACTTAAAATAATGAAATATTTACAATGAAATACAATTAAACAATATGGAAACTTAAAGCTCTATGTGAAAACGATAATAAAATGAGTAGACGACACTGAACTTTCAAACAAGCGCTACTGGAGACCACAGACCAAATATAGAGGTGCAATAGCACAGCAAAGAACAATACAATTGATGAGCACAGACAGTAGTGTAGGTACTCAAAGACTGACCACCGAGGTCGGGCGCTTTCCTCACCACGCGCGTGGAGGGAACGGTGGAAGGGATTGTTCGATATTACTACGAGGTGCTATGATCACCCGTTTCTAATATATCTCTGTATTATTGTGTATCTACTTAAATTTATTTGTAATATACCCACTGTGTGAAGGTGGACTTTGGGAAAAATCGTTATGTCGGTCAAACAGCCTCGCACAACTGTGTGTCGGACTTCCGTTGTACAATCGGTAAAGAGATAGGAAAAATATATTAGTAATATGATGTGGTAATTACCATAATTGAAATGTTTATCGGCAATTTCTAATCACGAAACTGCTTTTTTTTTATTTTTTTTAATTTAACGTATTAGAGTTATTTAGAAAAAAAAGCAGATTCGTGATTAGAAATTGACAATTGACATGACATTCACGTAGCCTATGTTCGGTGCATGTCAGTATCAGGTCTTCAGGAAGAGAAGAAGACCTACGATACTGTCACAAGCCCAAAGTTTATTTTTATATTTTTATGAGTTCCTCGTTCATTTCTAATAATTTTACTTTTCCAATGACTTTAGTATATACTTCATTACAAGAATTGATGTCTTTAAAATAACAGTCTACGTATGTATTTAGTGTATGACTTTTAGACTAACGTAAGATTATGTACCTATCTAAGGTTATATAATCATATCGATACGATATAGCTTGAAAAATTTAATTATATAGAGGATATGCACAATTATTTCGCGTATTAATAATCTGTTGTTATTTATCCGGTAATTAAAATAAGTTAAATCACCATTAAAGAACGTTATTTTTAGATTTTTGATTTTTATTTACGATTTTTTGTAACATTAAATGAGATTTGGCAATCCAAGATTGAAATAAGTGAATTAAAAGACTTAAGCCAAATTAAGAAGCTTAAAGCATTCTTTATTGACGAACTAATTGGGTATGAGTATAGAGGTAAATTGGGAGGTGCGATGAAAGGTATAAGTTTAAAGCAAGTTTTAGAATATATTTCATATATATATTTTTTAAAATTTTAGCATATCAGTGGCTGTGTGGTCTTTGATCTTCAGCCGGCTTTAGAATAATACCATCTCATTTGTTCCCGCGGGTGTAGCGAAAGGCGACTAAGGGTAAACAAAGTTACTACAACAAGCCCTGAGGAAGTACACTAGGTACCTATAAAAAAGTGAATTCGCAAACCTGATTGGGCAGCGCTGCGTTTCGAGGCCATGTATCCTTCGCGCACAATAACAATGTACATGAAGCGTCCCATGTGCAGTAATGGACGAAAAAAGTACTGGTTAGGGTTTAGAATATATCATGTAGATAAATACGTTAACATTTAAATGGGGAGAGGGTCAGGGGAGAACTTGTCTGAATGGATTGCCACTATATAGGTACTCATATTTGTATGTATCAACTTTTTTTTATTCTTCTTTTTAAGGAACTTTTATGCCTTAGCACATGTCTGTTCCATCGTACCCTCAATGTAGGTACCAATATATAAGCCCTAGTGAGGGCTCACGAATCTGTACAAACTAAATGCTGCTCGTGAACTAGGTTCTTCTAGTATCTTATGGAACATACAAACATCATTCCTGTTCAGATCGAGAGCCCTCACTAAGGCCTCCCGTTCCTGTTGATTCCGGACACACTCCAACAAGTGTTGGAGATCTATATCAACTTTTTATTCACTATCTACCAGTTAGCGATCATGCTAAGTTAAGTCTCATTGACGTGAAGGTAAGACAGTAATTTCTCCAGGCAAAACTACAATATACATTTAATGTGCGGTTCTGTTAGCAGTGGCGTGTATTGGTTTTGAAACTTAATAAACGGTACAACCGTTTATTATTAACATTATGCAGGTATCTATATGAAAATGGTTTTTAATCGACTGGAAAGTATGAGGAACGCTAACAACATTAGCGATCGCTCGTGACTTCGCCCGCGTTAGCGTAAGTTTAGCGTAGATAAACAGTTAGTTAAATGGTAAACTGATTTTTATTTGATTACAAATTGCACGCCCCTGACTGATAGTAAAAATCGGCTACTGAATTCGTGTTAACAATTTATGTTACTGAATTGTGGCTGCAAGATATTGCTAAAGAAATAATGATTAATAACACGATTGAAAATCGATAATTAAGTTACATTGTTTAAAATTTCAACAGTTGAATATTTACATACTTAGTTGAAAAGAACATCTGATTTTTAAAATAAAACAATTATGTTTTTCTTAAGTTTTTACTCAAAATCTTGGAAACTTAAAGAACCTACAACTTAATCCTTTTTTCGGATAATGTTACATATTTTGAATATAACGGATAATGTTTCATTTATATTGATTCATTCTACTCCTTGTTGTTTTACTCACCACGGAGTAGTTACATTTCAATACATAATATAACCTATCACGCAAAAGATTTGTTGAATTTTTATTTTTTAACACATGTATGCTTAGTAGGGTAGCCTTATATTACCATGAATTAGGACAATGTTAGGTAACATGCCGTGTGTGGTGTCGAGCTTTGAGGAGAGGCCTATATCCATTATCCAGCTGTGGAGATGGAATGGGTAACATAGCTCGTAGGTAATATACAAGTAATTCGCATTAGTAACCTTCTTATAATTTAATTTAGGTAATTAAATTTCTATAAATTTTTAAATCTTGTTCTGTCACCGGAAAATCATCAGTAATAATGTTGTAGTAACGTCATTTGTAGACGTATTGTGAAACCGATAAAGATGATTTCAAATTGCGGCACATCAAGACGATATTCGCGAAGACCTCGGATCGGCTGAAAGAGAGCGGAAAAACAGCGCCAAGGGCGGCGTATGTTGCGCCACGAAGCGCCAGCCGAGTGGAAACGATGCGCTGCTACGTGCCACGTTTGATGTTTCAGTAGATAGGGTATCATATGTACCTGCATCTACTAATGGTGCTTAAGTAGCTGCGAAATTGAAGGCGAATAGTATTTATAATTGGTTTGATTTTTGAGGCAATAGCAGCGCATTATCACGTGTTAGATTTTTGCATTATGCACATATGAAAATAGTTGACACAACTTAGACAATGGGTAAATAAAGACGTTTGTTATTATTTTGGTGCCATTTACTGCGTTTTTGATACGTAACGGAGGTTGACATTGCCCGGTATAAAGACTTCGTGCATCATCCCGAACCATTTCCTAAGATTTGTGAGCCAAGAGTCCGACTTCTGCCAGGTTTACGTTGATATACGTTTATTATTTAAGTACTTGTATGTAAATGATAGCGCTGCAAATTAAAATTGTTGTACAACAATTACACTTAGATACGGAAATGTAGCCTAGCCTAATTGAAATGCAAGGTTTTTTGCAAATGTATTATAACTTCGAATTAGTGTAAAACTAGTGAAATGAAACCATATGATGTTATAATGTGGTTCGACAGATAAAATTACAAAGTGCTCTTTGAAAATCCTTTTACATCAACTCACTGGCACTTTTGCGCTCGGTGACATGCAAATTAAAACTGTGTTTTACATGATGTGAAACATCAATCAAGCATGCACTCAATTAGTGATTCCACGAAATGATTTATGCTAATAAATTTGGTGGTGTGAAGTTATACAAGTGTCGACGGCGAGACCACCCGTGTTAACGATGTAGAAGAGGACTTCTTGTCTCTCCTGTTAATATATTATTTCAGCCGGCCGCCGGCACAGTCAAAACATCCCGCAGTGATGATTTACAACGCAATAAACTAACTGTTTTATATCTAATGGAAATGGGCTTTTATACGTGAGATTGCGCAGCCACCCCCGACTGTAAAATTTGATTAATAATTCTACTTTTCTAGTTTTGAGTATAAAGAGAAAATAAAACAAAAAATATACGACACTATATGACACTAAGTCCCAAGAAAATAAAAGAATGAAAGAAACATAATTTTCAGACCATTAATCCAAATTAAATCATCCAGTGCGTCAGTCATATCACCTCCCATTGAAACAGTGTGCAAGCTGTGCCAGAACTTGGCACTGCCACAATATTATGTGTGTATGTACTACTAGAATGCTCGCTTTGATGTTAAAGGACAACAGCCTCGTCGTCGCTTCGTGTCAGATACAAATAGTTATTGCTTGATAACGATGTCTTTATGATGTCCATAAAACCGGAGGGCTTTAATGTCAAAGGCGATGCTACGAATTGCAATTTTACGATGTCACCAATACATATTAGTTACTAGGACGTAATTGTCGGGTTATCGTGAATGGTAGTTTAATGAGGCTGAGTGTACCGACACGGTGATAAGCAACCGATTCTGTTATCTTTACGAGTTGATAACGACACCCCTGGCGGCGGTGGGAATAGTGAGCGCAAAAAAATTAAAAGCTCTCTTAAATGTTATCTGAAATGTAATCTTTTAAAATATTTCCACTAAACAAATAATAACAGAAGTTAACGACAAGTGTTTCATAACCATCATATTTGATATTTCTGTTTTAAAAGCTGTTTTTAGTTATTTTATAGCTACTACTTTCTAGATAATACTTTTAGCTTATACATACATTAGATAATTAATACAATACTTTTTAGCTATTTTATCAACATATATATATCAAGATCTCATATCTACATTTCATGTAAATATTTCATAATTAGGGATCCATAAATCCATCGCAAAAAAGCCATGACTCTATTCTAAAGTTATTATACCTATATGTACGTATGGAAGCATTACGTAACGTGCCAGTTAGTACACCTATATGTACGTATGGAAGCATTACGTAACGTGCCAGTTAGTACACCTATATGTACGTATGGAAGCATTACGTAACGTGCCAGTTAGTACACCTATATGTACGTATGGAAGCTTTACGTAACGTGCCAGTTAGTACACCTATATGTACGTATGGAAGCATTACGTAACGTGCCAGGTTAGTACACCTATATGTACGTATGGAAGCATTACGTAACGTGCCAGTTAGTACACCTATTTATACGTAGGAAGCATTACGTAACGTGCCAGTTACCAACTAAGGAAAACATTTAAAAATATGAAAGATATTATATAGAAAGTACAAAAACCGGTTTCACATACGTACTTAAAAATCAACTTTGACTTTTATATAAAATTGATTGAATTGAAACATGTTATATATTATGTATGTATGTGTGTATGTGTGTGTACTCACCGGTGTTGTTGTTGTTGTTGTAGTGGTGCGCCGGCGGGGGGATGTAGTCGGGCAGCTCGGGCAGGCACACGTTGCTCTCGTACATGTTGGGCGGCACGTTCGCGAGCAGCGAACGCTCCTTCTCCACATCTGATCGTAAATGGGCCATTTGGTGAACATAATTATGTACATGACAACAAGGTGTCTCTAATTGGATTTTTTTAGAGAAAAAACGCGGCGGACGGGTAGTCAGTCCACCTGGTGGTAAGTGGATACTGTTGCCCGTGGACATCCGCGATGCATGCCGACTTCAGTTCAACGTTGGCACACGCTCTAGGATGCGCGCCTACCTTTGAAAATTTAGGAATGGATTTGGAAGTAAGGTTGGGAATGCCTTAGGTTGGATTGGATAAACTGACGTGGGTAGCAATACAGCAAGATTCTTTGCAGCGTGAAGGTATGGGGTTCGTTTCTCTATGAAGTAATTAATCTAGGGGTTACGCCTATTTTTCTAACAGCCAGGACCAACTGAGTAAGATATTCTATTTGCTTTACTGATAAACCATAGAGATACATAGTTTTATATATTACCTTTTTGTAGAATCTCGAGGTGCTCCCAAAGTATGTCGCCCATGTAGGCAGGGGCTCGTGCCACGAACTGTTCGCGGCCCATCGCGCAGATGTCCTTGCCCTGCGCCCGGGAGAATTGCTGCAGTGCGGCCACGCTCAGCGAGAACTCGCCGGCGGCCCAGCGGAGCCAGGCAGCCACAGCTGCCTCGCTCCATTGTCGGGGATCTGTACATCATAAAAGCGTTTAATCATAAAGACGTAGATCATAGAAAAACGACAAAACATCTGACAATAACTGTCTTTTCTTTCTATATTTGTGGTCATGAAGTGTTGTCAAATTGATTGTTAAGGAATGATAATATCAATCTATAACGTCCCACTGCAGGGCACAGGCTTCAACTAGTAAGTCACTGGGGGGTTTCTGACCATAATCTACCACGCGGACTCAGTGCTGATTGGTGGATACACATACTCCAGACTTTTTATTTTTGAGTGTGTGGGTTTCCTTGCGATATTTTCCCTCACCTAGTGAGTTTTTTAAAATCCGGTACTTAAGGAAAAACTCACGATCACACGAGTCTGGTCGTAGCCTAGCTAGGGGAGGGGTATTTATACTCGACTCACATTCGCTACATTAAATCAAGTAAAACTGTTTATTTTCAAAACGTTGTAAATATTGTCCATTTGAGTTATGAACAGGTGATAATGGCAAGTGCGTTAGTATTCAATTTTTTTTTTACATTCACATTAATAATTATATTCGTCATATAAAAAAGGCTATTCCCTTATCAAATAGTCATAAACTGCACAATTGTAGCCGGATGGCCGATGCAACAGCACAATTAGCCGGGCGGCGGACCGGCGCGTTGCTCAACAACGGAACTTGCCTCACGCGCCGGAAGCGAACGGACCTTGACGCCGAAATGCATGCGTCTTAATGTGCTTGTCTCTAGCTTGATACACACTAAACTATTAATTTAAAGTTGTGTGGTGTGGCCGTCTTTCAAATAGCACCAGCCCATCTCTCCTGTGGGCGTTTTAAAAGGCGACTAAGGGATAACAAAGCCATTATGACAAATTCGAGGAACTACAACCACCTCTAAAAGAGTGTAATTGTCAATACGCTGGGCCAGCGTGGTTTGTAAAGCCACATATCTCTCATGCATAAGATAATGTTCATGAGTAAGGTCCATTTCCAGCAATGTATGATATAAGCGCAGGTTACGGTTAGGAATTATATTTTAAAGGTAACTAAGATGTTTTCAAATTCAAGTAAAATAGCAGTCTACAGTAGCATAGTTATGTAGAAACCGCAACCTTATTGGAAACCACAGAGCAAAGATAAATTAATTATAATTTAGTAATGTTTGACCACAGGGTACCAATGTTGAACATATAGCGGACTGAATTGACAGCTCGTAGGAAATAATACAAGTACGCTTTTTGAAGTGTTTTACGATTTCTTATATTATTGTGGGTATTAGCACTATGAAAAAGATTCATTGCAGAGTCGATATTCAATGGAACAGAGGATCATTTACTTAATAGACATTTCATTATCGAGCATTTTAAGTATGTTCAAAGATCAAAGAAAAGCAAGCCGAATACATCCATCAAAGCAGTAAGAAAATAGTTTGCGAAACCTACTAATTGTGTTATGTTCGTCATAAATTGCAGTTACGCTCAAAATTTTACTTTTTCCCGGAGCAAACACGATGCGAGAGTTGGTTAATACTGAATAATTAGTTTAATTGTGGCTTTTAGCCGGTGGCTGCCTTCGGGTCGCGCCGGTTGATGTTTACACTGTAATATGGACCCGACCTACTCATTCTGTGTCCATTGCCTTATACGATACGAACATTTCCTGTAATAAATATCTTGAAAGCTGGATACAAAAAAAAATATCCTTTATTCACGGATGGTATCGTACGTGTAAAAGAAGACCATAAAGCGATAAATTCCGATGCTACATTGAGAGAAATTCTAACCTAAATTCTTGTATCTGGTAATAAAAATGTTGTTATATTAAAGACATTTGGTTAAAATTACAAGCTGTCTTGTTATTTCAAAATTGCATTCTAAATAAATCTTAATAATTGAATAAAGTCGATTTGTATTATCAAAATTGTAGTAACATGTATTATATATTTTAATTTTAAATCACTCAACAAGTCGAACTGTTATGGCGCGAAGTTGAACTATTAGTTATTCTTTGGAATGAGGCAATTTTTTTTCAGGGTAGGGTTGTAACAACTATCTTCGACTATTAGTGTATCCTCAGGTAAGTAATTTATTGTGTGTTGGTATGAAAGAATAGGAGCTCTGAACTCAAACACAGGACTAAAGTTCACCTAAAATTGTGGCGGTTTAAAACCTATATTTAGCTGATCATAACTGTATAATGGTTTTATTAATTTTAATGAGTTTGCAATTTACAATTCAAATTACAATTTCCAAGGAAATTTAGAAATTAATCTTACAAAAGTTAATATTTGTGTAATGGAAACGTATCGTGACGGTAGCAGGTAAACGAAGTCATAATACTTGTACAGGTAGCTAGAACACTTTTCCGTCGTCTGCCAGTTTTTATTAAGTAGCCATCTCCCAGTCGCTGCGGTAACATGTAAATTACCTTTCGTATTTTTCTTTTCTTCCGTGCATTAATAACATTTTAAAATATTGTTTGGGACTTTCTTTAATGAAAAATAATTTAATGAAACTCTTGATGATTAAGAGCAGCCCTTAAAATTTCAAATTAAATCAAATTTCAAATTAAGTTAATTCTTTAAATGACGAGAATTTTTTTCCAATAATTTTAAAAAGGCAAATAAGAAGACCATATTAATGGGTGTATATCGATAAACTTACTATATTCAGGTCTTTTTATCCACGGAGTGCATATAAACATATGGTTTATTGACTGTATCAAACACTCGAGATACGAATTTTCTCAAATGTTTACGATGTCCCGTATGCCATGTTAGGTTATCTCATAGTTACGTAACTAAGTAGATACGTACACCTGCATCTCCCGTATCTGGTAAACAAAGCACGCTCGAGTCCGTATGGTAATGAACCAATTTCATTAACAACCGATGCGGAGATAACGCTTGTCTCTGACTTATCTGAACGGCATTGTGAGCGGCAGCCACTCATTTTATGTTCATCCTACTGATCTCAACTAGCTGATAATTGGTTAACTACCACTACGAGCACCGTTTCTGCTCCTTGTTGAGACTTTGTTTTTTTTTATTAAAATACTTTATTAGTAAATATATTTTTTTTTATTAAATATTAAATATTTTGTATGGTTACTGATTAGTTAGCTGTTAATAGTACAAAAGCCTGTTGTGTAAAAGGACCTGAGTTCAGTTACAGTTCAGACATTTGTTTAAAGACAAACCTTGGTCTTTATCTCTGAACCCACGTCACAGGGAACCCTAATGTCAAGTGGTATCGATTGTATGATTTAATTGGATAAATAAGTAATAACTTAATAAGTGTAAATATTCGGTTACACGGTTTCTATTAATTTGCCAACATGGTGCTTAGATTTTAACCTCGTTCAAGCCAGTACAGAAAAATGTAGATTTTTTAGTAAAAGAAATGGGACAGGGGTATGTTTTTTTAGGGGTATATATAGAATGGATGGCAGACGAGCGGTCTGGCTACATGGTGGTAAGTGGTCACCGCCGCCTATAGACACCTGCAACACCAGGGGGCTTGCGGGTGCCGACCTTGGAGAAACCTGTTCACAGCCCTATTTAAGTGCCCCATATCGTAGAGTATCGGAAATACCTCAGCTGGCAGTTCATTCGCACGGAGTGCTGAAAAGAAGATAATTGCCTTCGTCTTTGGCAGTACGGGCCACTATAACTTTAGAAACTGCGGCCTGGTATGTGAACAGCTGCTTGCCTTCTGTTTTGAAAAAGTCAAAAGACAAAGGTCAAAGGTCAAAGGCCCACGAAACAGAATGATCTTCCAGCACGACAATGCCCCAGCTCACTCCGCCAGACAAACGAAGCAATTTTTGAGTACTGTAAATGGTGAGTTAATAGATTTTTATTTATGATTTTTATTCATTCCCTAAAATTAAGGATAATTAAGGATAAATTTAGAGTAATACTTTTATGAGTGCAGAAGAGGCAGTAACGGCTTCCAAATGGCTGTTGAAGAGGTGCCTAAAGAAGGATGGGCTGAATGCTTCACACAATGGTTTCATCATATGAAAAAGTGTATCGACTTTATAACTGATTTGATTTTTGAGATTCTAAAAAAATTCAGTGTCACTCACGAATATAACGAGTACAAATGACAAAACAAATTTACGTGGTTTTTTTCTGTTCTGTGGTTTAGGTCGACTTGGTGTAATTTTGATATGATTTATTTTTCATTTATTCAAAAATGGGTTGTTTTGTTAATAATGATTTGCTGCTCATTTAGTATCTACTCGTATTTTTTGCTGCTCGTATTAAGAATTAAGTATTATTCCAGTAATTGTTAATTATATATCGTTACGTTGTGATTTGTAGTCAATATTTATAAAGTGCTGATGAAGAACCTATATCAATGTATTGGTTAACCGTTAAAGAATATTAATAGTAATATATGTATGTAAGTAAAAACAGTATCTTGCATATTTATGGCTTATGTATAACAATTTGCTTAAAATATCAGGTTGAAATCGTGTTCTCTCATCAATTTCGATGTATTCAAATTGACGTGTGTATTCAACATGTCAACGCACGTTTTTTAATATCAAATGTTTTTTTGTGTGGCCGATTAAATGATATCCATGTATAGTAATTAGGCGGATACTTGTGTTTATGTCGTTGAAACATATTAAAAGTATTAATGAGGTGCTCTTTTTGCATATAAATTAAAAGTTAACTGTTCATTGTAAGCGTTTGACCGGTTTCCGAAATCGGTTTTATTGCTTTGTTTATTATGTTGAGCAATTCGGGGGAGTAGAGTTAGGTTTAACAACACGTTAGTTTTGTGGAATTCCTAACTGGATGGATGTGTTTACTTTTCATTAAAATTTTGTACGCCCATTTAAAATAAATGAAATTATCTTATTCCAGATGGTCATCTAACCGGAATAATATATATTTATTTCATATATAATAAACATTTGATTATTTAAATAATTTTTTTATGGATTTTTATGTTTTGGCACATGTCAGTTCCATTATACCATAAACTTGCATTCTACAACAATGCTTTATATAAATACCTATATTGTATATATAACTCTAGTAAGGGTTCACGATTCTCCAGAAATTATTCGCTGCTCGTGAATTTGTTTCTGAAAGGACCTTAAGGAACATAAAGAAATTATTTTTGTTCAGATTGAGAGCTCTCACTAACGCCTCCCGTGCCTATTGATACCGGACACACTCCACCAACAAGTGGTGGGGACGTTTTCACCCACTTCATGTATCTATCTTTTCGATGATACATATTTTTGGTTGATACATACATATATGATACATACATATTAAGGTAATGATTAGTTTGTACTATGTATTTGAGAAAATTCCATCGAATAAATATCGTACTCGGAAAGTATTGCGAGAAAGAATTTTTATCTATGGAACACAGGCTGGTTTTGGTGTCAATTAAAACTATGTCTATCTTTAACATAAAAACAGAACATTTCAAATTCAAATATCCCTCCATATTTTTTTAGAGACAATCAAAATAATGGATCTCATTAAAAATGGATATTCGAAGGGAACATTTCCGCGCTATGATTTTGGATAATTTTAAATGTTCTTTTAAACCTGAAGATTCTTTTAATAGACTTCAAATGGCGTTTGCAAGCAAGTGCCCTTGTAAGGCAACTGTGTATCGTTAGTACAATGAATTTAAGCGTGGTTGATTAAATTTGCCTGGCGAAGAAAGAAGCGGTCGCCCTTTAACGGCTGTTACGGTAGAAAACGTGGTGACAGTGAAAAATTTAATTTATGAAAAAAGGGGAAATACATACGAGGAGATTCAGGAGAGATTGCAGATTGGATCGGGGAGTGTGTATGAAATATTAACATCTACTAGTCAGGAGGATAGTATGGCACAACCTCACCGAGGTTCAAAAACCAGTTCGTGTCGAATGGTGCCGTGATATGATAACAGAATTAGAATCAGGGTCGTCTCGGCGCGTTTACGACATTGTCACAGGTGACGAATCTTGGATCTACCAGTATGATCCAGAAACTAAGCGTCAAAGTGAAAAGAGGAAAAAACGCTGAAAAAATTTTAATCACAAGTTTTTTCATTTAACTGGCCATTTTATACCTTTAGAAAACCAAAGCAGTATTAACGCAAAATGGTAAGTACCCACGTGCTTGCCAAACATTTTTACTACACTGAATAACAGCCGCCCAAACACAGGTCTCCGCGGACTGCTGCTGCACCACGACAACGCGCCCACACTCACTCACTCAGCGCTTAAAACTAGGGACTTTTTAGACAGTACCCTGGTTAAAGTTTT
Organism: Sesia bembeciformis; assembly: GCA_943735995.1. Lineage (NCBI taxonomy): Eukaryota > Metazoa > Arthropoda > Insecta > Lepidoptera > Sesiidae > Sesia > Sesia bembeciformis. The sequence goes on from OX031042.1 coordinate 6,128,927, forward strand.
AGGCCACCTTACAGTCGTGACTTAGCTCCTTGTGACTATGTTTTTCTTCCCAAAATTAAATCCCAACTACAAGGGAAGCAGTTTTCGTCGCCGGAAGACGTGCTGGCTACGTTCGAAGAGGCTGTGAAAGAGGTGGTACATTTGTATATGTATGAAGAGTATCATTTCTCAACTATACTCACTCGTATAGTGCAACCGCAATGTTATCGAAAAGAAGTTAAAGCTGGTGGCTTCTATATTTTGTCGCGGATATTGCATTCATTTGTATGCAAATATAACCCAAAAGGGCATTTTATAAAATTGAAACCTTTTCTGCAGTTCCAAATATAATATAGACAACATAAAAAATGTTTAGAATTGTGAATTGAAGTCGACATTGAAAGGCAGTAAAGTCTGTTGATCGTTCGTTGACATTAATATCTACAAGATGCTTCCTCGGTAGGGAAACACTGAAGGAAAATTCATGAATGAAAATTAATATGCACAAAAGATATATTATAGTATTAGTCACATCCTGCGCGTGATTTTGTGCTAGCGGCTAGATGCGCGGGCGCACCGGAAGCGCGAATAGACGCGGCGCAGACGCACGCACTTCCGCCGGGCGCGGGCGTCGAACCCGACACCTGTTCGCAGAATAATCCTAGTGCAATCATGGATACTGCTATATTAGAGCAGTATCCTCTAAGTGCTAATCTCTCTAAGTTAGTATCTAAGTTGTCATAGATACTTACTTGTAGATAAATGTAACCTAAACATGTAAGTGTCATAGATACTGTTGAGTCTACTGATCAGCATTATTAGAACAAAAGCAATGACAAAGCAGGTGATGAAAACAATCCGCTGATCTTAGTTTTCGTTATGATAGAAACCCTAAAATTATCTGCATTTTCGCATTTTTTTTTGTTTCTTACATGTGTTGCAGCAGTGCCAATGTAGATACCTACATATTTCCGTAGAGTCGCCCGCCACCAACAAAGGTAGAGAGAGAGGTGTGTGGCGGCCGCCACACGATGCGTCCATCACATTACCATATGCAAATCACAACGCGTATTATACGCCGTTTGCACTGTACACTAACAGTTTTTGCTTGTATACGTACACGGCTAAATGATTTTCATTATGTCCGCCGCGGTCGTCGAGTTTATGTAGGGAGACGCGAAATGGCTTTATTTGGTGCCTTCTATTTGAAGAATAATGTGAAGACATTTATGTTTTTTTATTAGGTAGAAGGTATGTTACGAGCAACATACATGTTTACAAAGAATAAGCAATTGTTCAGACAAAACGAATAGGAGATTATTAATTACTTGCTATTGCCAGCCTATTAATTAATTCCCACGAACTACACATAATTATGACAAATTCGGTAGTGTTGATTTGAATTATTATGTAATAAACAAACTAATCTTCGCATTTATTTACGTATAATATTAGTTAGGATTAAAATGTCCTGGTAACAGTGACTCTAGTGTATTCGTTTGCAAACACTAAATACTACCGCGTAGGTGTTAATTGCTTTTTTGTCAATGCTTGATAAAACTTTTACGAATTCTATTAACTAAAGTAACGATTGCCACTATACTTCTAGATTTCCGTGAAAATATGCAGTTTTTAAATTATATAGAGGCGCCATGTAAATAACAAATCGTCATTATGTGAAATTATCTAACCGTTTACGATAGATAAAATACTGTGCGATAGGTTTCAGGTAGCGTTTATTGGTAATTACAGTTTATTTATGCCTCAAGGTGTACATAATGCTTTCTTTCTATTATTATATATGAAGCTGTGCAATTATGCATACGTACGATTATAGGAAATATATGAATGCTGATAAATATAACGATGGGGATGACTAGGGGACACAGTGTTGATACAATGTACGCAGAGTGACACAGCGTATCGTATGGTCCGCTGTTGTTATACCTAACGGCCATGTCACTGCTGTGATCGGCGATGGTCACGCGAAAATATAATAAACATGAGTTTATCAGATGATAACATTTGCAGAGCCTGCAAAGAGAAGGAAGTGTCCATGACGCATCTTCTGTACGAATGCGACAATCTGGCGAGATGCAGAATTAAGACTACAGAAGCAGAAGACTACAGGTTTCTACGAATGTCGGACATCCTCAAGTATTATTTATACTTGAGGATATCCGACATATCATATTTGCGGACTAACAGTGGATAGGGTTAAAGGTAAAAGAACCACTTGGGTCGAAATGATTGGGAATCCGAGTGAAGACCATCCCTGATGAGTTAAAATAAGATAATACAGACTTACACGCACAATCTCTAAAATGCATTTTGAATTGAAAATAATTTTGTTCCAAATAGTCCGTGTGAGAGACGTTTAGTTTGAGTTTATATGAAACTGCTCCAGAAAACGTATTTGAAGCATTAGCCAACCGAAAGTTTGCACAGTTACAAACTTTTGTGCGTTCGTAAACGAGTTATTATGATTTTGACGCTCATATTAGTTTCTCTAACTGAAAGTACAAGCTTGTTCTACAAACTGTATCTGCGGTTGGCGCCTGTTGCATAAGTTGAAAATGACCTGCAAATCAAATAAGTTTGTATTTGTTCGAACGATCATTAATCTACTAATTTTATTAAATAACTATTTAAGCGTTATTTTAGTGCTGAAGAATAAAGTATGCGTTAAGGGAATAATCATATTTTTTCAAGATCTTTTCTATTAATTCTATTTCTCTAATTCTTGTAATTCTATTTTAAAAAGTCTCCAGTAATCTAAGACTAATTTAAATCTAAGATTGCTGAATTGCTTACCAAGCTTTTAATGCAAAACCTTCTCCCTACTCTTATGGAGACTATAGCTCACCTTTGGGTATGCCGAGGCGCAGCTGTTCCTTCTCCCATGAGTCGAAGGTAGCCTTCAGCGCCTCGGTCATCTTCTTGTTGGTGCCGGGCGTGAGCGGCGGCACCTGCGAGGGGATGTCTGCAACAAACAGATGAGGATATAGTTAAAATGATGGAAAGGGAACATTGGATTGTTAAACATTGCAAAAAGTAACAAAACTTGTTGCTATATTCTAGCAAGGAAATAATTGAAATAATAATATTGGTTTCAAAAGTCCAATCAGGGGATTGGATATCCAACATGGGCTGGTTGGCATAACAACGGTATTCAGTTGTTGTGCCGATTAAAATAATAACTTAAAGGTTAAAATAAACAGATGCAAAATTTATCCAAATATTTCTTGGTCTTTGGTGTTCGTAAATTCAAATCGCAATTACTCTATAGGATTTGTGGCAATACCATGATAATTACCATTTGGATTAATTACTCTATCCACGATTTTATACTGAGCACTAGGAACAAATTAATAGTGGACTTCTTTCGAGACTTGATGGCTTCGAATAAAATAAATCAGAGATAAACAAGCGAGATTAAATCACGTATGTCTGTGCACTTGTGCATGGACGTACGCTTCATTCATAAGTACGCCTGGTTTTGTGTGCGCTCGTGTGTGTGAGGTAGCGTATGAGTGTGTGCGTGCTGCGCTCGCGCACCTGCCGACCAGTTCTGAGATGCGGAGATTTGTGCACCTCTCCCACGGTCGCTGCCCGCTTGAGCTCTGATCTGCTCTAGCTGAACCTCACTGTGATATTTATAAATTATTTTTTCTTTTTTAAATCACCGCGTATGAAGTGTAGTCGTAAAGAGATTTTGATTATGTACAAGGATTGTGTTAAGCAAACACTACTATTATTCTAAATAGAATTTGCACTCCCTTCCATCATGTGTATTAAAATAGCATATTTATTCACTCTTTTGATGTTGCTTAGTTGGGATTTCGTGAAGTACCTACCTAGGTAGGTACGTACCTAGGTACTTATTGATAAATATTTGTATACTTAAACCCTTTAACTAAGAAGTTTTCATTAGACTAAATATCAAAATATTTAGTCTAATAAGCTAAATACAGACGAAATAGAACGTAATTACAATGACAAAAAGATTGATTATTATAATTAATACGAACGATATCAAATAATATTGCTTCGATGAATAAACTGAAAAATAGATTTTTCCGATTGAAAATCCTTTTTCCGATTTCTAAATCTCCGGAATCGTTAGAAATCGCCGTAATCTTCTTCATTTTTGATTGATGTTGGCATGTAGGTATCGCAGATGTCCATGAACTACGGCAACTGCTTACCACCACGCAGACTTTCTGCTCGTTTGTCACAATGATTAAGTCACATGATTAAAATGATTAAGGCGTTCAAGTTATTTGTTTATAGCTATCATTGCACCTTCAATGTATCTTTCTGCTTAACCCAAAGGTTAGCTGGTAGAGAATGATTTAAGGCATTAAGGTCGCCTTTTGTACAATAATGTGCAATAAAGTTATTTAAATAAATAAAAATTAATTGATTCCAATAAAATAATTACTTTTAATAAATCTCACTGAATTGGAAAGATTGTTAGGGATGGTAGTGTAGAATTTAATAAAGTGAATAAGACAGGAAAGGTAACATTGGAGATTCTCACTTCCACAATACGTATGTTATACGTCAGGTTTTGTAAGAGCAGGGTAAGCCGAAAAATGAAAATAAGTGAGAATTGGCCGAGTTTATTTCACTTCCCATTCCATCCTAAAATGAAAAGTCATTGCAGAGCCAGCGATGATTTAAAAAATCATATTTAAGTAGAAACTCAGTGGTACGGATCGGGTTTGAATTAACGACCTTACGGATATATAATGTGTAAAGTATCATCGTCCTTTTTAAAATTATAAATAATCTCGGATAATATTCACGATAATAAATGTTATTCAATGTTATGTTATGTTATGTTATGTTATGTTATGTTATGTTATGTTATGTTATGTTATGTTATGTTATGTTATGTTATGTTATGTTATTAAATGTATAAATTGTATACATTTAGAACTATATGTAGAAGTATCATCATAGTATTAGAATACGTAAAATTACATAATAGAAGTATTAGAAAAATATCTTATTAAGTTATTTTACAAACAAAAATAGAACTGGATACACGAGAGGATTATCTGTTTCAATTAATGGAATTATCCACGTCTTGTAAAAACCACTACACGTCATCAAATTGTCAGCATCAATCGGTAGGGTGCACGGATAGACGAGTTAGTTCGATCTACGTATTATTCGCGAATGGCGATTTGGATGCATTGTGATTTACTTGCATTATACCTCTGTTGAAAAAACCACGACACATAATATAAGGATCATTAATTAGCTGCGATCGGTAAGGTGTACGGGCGCCATGGCAGCCAGATCGACGCATTAATTGCGACTTGGACGCATTGTGATTTACTTGCACTATATTTCTCGCGCAGCTGCACCTGACTCATGATTATTGCGTTATTGCGCATACACATCTTTGCACAATAAACGCACAATAATCTGATCGGACGATGTCCATCGCGATATAGTGTTATGTGTGTGTAATTCGAAAACGGACATTGTTAAAAGGGGTTCGAGTCAAGGTGTTTTGTTACTGTATACAGGCGTGTGATATACGTACACCATTACTGATATACGTTTTGTTTTATAGAAGAGATACACGAGATGGTCAATGGTCACCGCCGCTGTGGTCTGGTGGTCTAGATATTTTGTGTAATCTTTTATTACTAAAAGAACACACAGAATGTGTACAGTGTGGGACGGTCAGTTGGACCGACGAAGATGTTCGCCGGTGGTGGTTGTATAAGAAGAGCAGATGTTCCTTGTGGTGTACCTTGGGAGAGGCCTATATCCAACAGTGGAGAGACATAGGCTGATGGTATAGTTGTATGATTAGGTTGATACGAAAAATCAAACGACATTTGTCTATACCTTTTTTTAATTTCAAGGGCTGTGATCAATTTTATTCTACGGCGAGCCACAAAAATCTTTCGAAACGGAAATAAATTTGTAATAAGAAGGAAAGAAACGTTCTTAAAACGTTTTCAATTATTAATAATAAAAGCATTAGTTATACAGTGAAATCAACGAAACACGAGCTTTGCATCTGTGTGAGTGGGTGCCGATTGTCGAAATGGTTCGCACTGTACACTATCGGTGTGCACTCACACAAACGCAAAGCTCATGTCTCGTTGATTTCACTGTACCTACATATTTGTTACAACTATAACTGTTTACGAATTAGTTTTTTAATTATATTGTTTCATTTAACAGTTAAATTACTGAATTAGTTATAAGTCAGGAGGTCCTGGCGATTCATCGTCGATATTGATGTAGTGTCGGGTCATTTGTTTAAATTTTTATTTGTTTGTGCTCCGCTTTCAGAGAACAGACAGATTAAAACGGTGCACAATTATGCACTATGGACATAAATAGCATTCACAAGTGACATTAAACTTTTGGATCGACATTTCTTGGGATGAAGAAAAAACTAGACGTAAGACTTCCGTTTCCGTGATTAAAGTAATTAGTACTGAGCGATTTCGGTTTAATTGTCGCTTACGGTTTCCGATGAGCCCCATCCGTTGGGGCAGGCCCGGTACCATCATGTTTATGATGCTGTCGCTTGTCGCTAAAGAAGAGTGTTTAATTCGAGGAGATGAATGAATGTGACCGTTTCTCGCCAGTTACGACCACAATGTGGTACCGGGGACAGTTTTAGTGAATGAATTTGATAATGCGGTGTGACGGGGACATTAAAAGGAAAATATTACGATACTTAATGTTGATATGAATGAACAGGATCTCGGCAATACAATGTAAGTGTGACAATGATGCGTGATGATACAATGATAAGCACAGATATGAGATTTCCCTATCGTATATTCTGCAGCTTAAACTAACTATTAATTAATCTGTGGCTATAGTCATATATATAAAACAGTTATCGGTTGTGGGAGACAATTCGATATACTTGATAAAGATGTAACGTACAATGGAAAAACGCATTGACCATGATTTTAGTGTACCATTTGTCTGGTATAAAATGACCTTTTACACCGAAAACAAAGATGATGCGTTTAATTTTCGAACAATCTTTCGGGTCATCGAAGCCTTGTGAGTTAGTACGGAGGCTAAATTTGTTGTGAGTCTACAGTACGTGATCGGAGTGGGCCGAATCGTGAATAGCGTAGATAACGGCACAATGGACCGGAGATGCGCCCGGACACCCCCGGCCGAACCTCGAGGACGGGTCGACCTTCACTATTTGGGACTAATTAACGTGGTTAACTTAAGAAAACATGCCCATTTGGTGTATCTACTTTGTAGAAGGAAGGCCGTCGTTTCTCATTACCACTTATGATTATGGGTATGAGTGTACAAAGACAGCGATGTGAAAACCGCATGCGTTTCACGAATATTTTATCGTCTGTGACATATGCATATTTACAATAGAACTGTTAAAGATGATTCGCTTATTCAACTTTATTTGTTATACACAAGAGCAAGAACGTCAAGAGTAACTGGCAAAAAACTCGATTTCTCAGTTATCTTGGTTATCTATCTGGTACCTAGTCACAAAGTTTATTGTATGTATTGAATGAAAGCATGTATTTTGATACATATATTCGATTCATATATGGGTAGGTAACATTATATTACTGTATACTATATATACTCGTATATCATTTTCTTATAATATAGATACTGTTACAATAAAATAATTTACATAGGCAATCCACCGTCCGTTGTGTAAGGTGATAAAGAAAATATGTACAGGCAACCTGCCTTTCTGTAGGCTTTTACAGATTAATGTGCACTCCTGCAGGCAACAGGTGGCGAACAGGGGTTCGTTTATAGGGGAGGTTGTGTAACGTAACACTTGTTACGTAGAATTTGGATGCAGAAATAAATTAAATGTTATTGCTTCATGCTGGGTTGGGATATGGGGAAGTCCTTGATATTATTGTAGTCAGCATTATATTCAGTAGAATGACTTGGGATACGAAGGACACAAATGTAAATAAAAGCTTAATATATATTGCATTTGCATTAGATAAGGATTTAACGCAATTAAAAACCACCCACGTATAAAATACATATAGGAGAGTTACAGCAAAAAAGTAACAAATAATATAAAATTGAAAGATAGATTTTGTTATATAGATTGTTGGGATTGAATGGAAGAAACAAGTTCATATTTGAAATCTGGAAGAGAACTGAATATTACTTACTGAAAACAGTAAGTAATAACGTACCCTACGTTATTTCTTACTGTTTTCATAATAATTGTATTTTCAAATTTAAAATATCGTTTTTTTTTTTCAAATTATTATCATCATACCTATTATAAGGGTCACCAAAAAAAACCTAAGAGTTATAATTGTGTAATTTTCAATAGTAAAAAATAAACAAAATACAAATATCTCCTGTATGATTTTCATGTTACTTATTTACCTGCTTGAATTAGTAGTTACGAGAAACTCTCCTCGATTAAATGATAATTTTATCTAAAATCAGGATGCTATATGATAAAATTGTATTTTTTGAATAGTTATTTGTTGCCGCCACGGTTGGCCACCACAATGGCGACCCAGAACAAAAGCTCGCGCCATTTTTACCGCCATTGTTCGCCGTTTGAACTTGGAACGTCGTCGCGTGACGTGGCGCGTGCACCGCTTCGCATTCAAATCGACTTCTTCATCGCTCATAATTGCGTTAAACACTGCCACTAACGATTTTTATGCAAGAATATACAGATAGAAATGTTCGTATGACCTAATTCAATATAACAGAACGTTGTTTGAACAATCGTGTAATTAAATGAATGAAATAGTGTCTATTTACCTTAACGCATGCATATATTTTGTTTGGAAAAACGCTTAATTTATCAGAATTCATTTAGTCTCAATTGTACTTAATCGGTTTCCACCGTGTGAAAGTCATTTTGAATTTGAGCATTTGCTCTTTACCATACCCTCCTTGCCATCCAAGCATGGACGAGGGTTCCTTCATAATGCGGTAAAAATGTTATTTTACAAACCCTTTACAATATTCCGTGTCCAGTGACGCGTTAAATGAGTGAAAACGCTGCATAATCATACGGGGCGTTATTTTTGTATTAAACGTTATTTGTTCACGTGTTGATAAATTAGTTAGTTTTACGCTTAAGTTACGTACTAGACGAATAGTATATACTCTATTAATCCTATTATCCTATTCCTGTAGTAGACTTCACCGTTATGCTATGCACCTACTCTATTTGTCATTGGAATAAAAATGTCTACATTATTCTGGTAGCTGGAACATTTGACCTATGAGTCAAATGAACAAAGTAGAATAATGTAAACGAGGCATAACAATGGGCCCAGTTATATCTTTCAGTGATCTGTAGCGTCGTTGATCACGAATGTAGGCGAGAGACCTTTGCTCAATGACAGAGGCGGCGCGGGCGCATCATCTCATTGAGTGCGCACCGGATGGGCCAATCAGCGGCGTGAATGGACGCCCCCGCGCATGCGCGCCTGGCTGATGCTGCTTGGTGCGTTATTAGCTACTAGATGACTCTGTGTAGTTGTTTTCAAAAGCAATAAGCAATTGAGCGTAATATATACATGAAACTACGTTTTAGGATGATAAAAACAACGAGGAGAAAGTTATTCCAACAACAAACGTTTGAAACCTATATACAAGATGATTTGTTTGATACATTTGATAGGTAAATTATACAAAGCTTTTCTGAAAAAATAAAAACACCGTCGTTTTTCTGTCTTTATACAAATACATCTTTAAAGTTACCTTTACACACCTATGTTTTTTGAAAATAAGATAATAGAAAACTATCAAAAACCCACTTGTACCTACCACTGTTTCTTTGTTGTGGCGGTAAATTGTTATGACTTTTTATGACCCTCTGTGGGTAGGTGTTGCGTCGTAAAGCATTTGTTGCTTCATTGATGATGCTACCGTTTGTCGCATGAGAACAATTTGAAGGCTACTACTGGTCTCACACATTACAGTACAGTACAAAACAAAATAAATGCTGTACTCAAGAATCACTATTTCTGTTTATCACGAAATAGGTTTTGAAAATCAGTTATTTGTTTTTATAAACGTGATAAATGGAAAAGGAATGTTATATTATACAAAAGGAATACAAAATAAATATTAAGTAATATTATGGATTCTTTTCAACTTTTCTTGATTGCACACATATCAAGCTAACTATTAAGCTATGAGACCTTTGACCTATTGTTTTCAAAAGTGTTGATGGTCTTGAATGATCAAGTTTGACTGGTCAAAATGACTTAATAATAATAATGTGTTATCAAAGTACCCAATGCAAAGTTTACAGTAGCATAACATTTAACTGTTGCATGTGAGTATCTGCCTCGTTGGAAGCATACTAAGTACATAGGTTATAATCGTAACTCAGCGATTTTAATGTCCCTATTACGTTAGCACCGCTCGCTACGTATACCCAGTTTGTATACAAACATTGTTTTCTAACATTTCTCATGTTAGCACGCCAAGGTCTTCACTTTCAAGATCAACAGTGCGAGGAGTAATCATAATTACGGCAATGAAGGCCTCGGTTGCACAACGGTCCGAGATTCGCCGCCGGATAATATTTCAATATTGATGGACTTGGCGGAAATCACTAGTATCAGACAGAACTATCTTGATTACGGTCCATTGAGGCGTTGTCTTTGTTTGTGTTGTGTGTTATAAGAACTTTTTATTTACAGTGATTTATAGCTGGTAATTGGCTACTGAATTTAAGATTTTTTTAATGACTGACAGATTATAGTTACAGATGACAGTTAGCGAGGCGTAGTTTTCTTCTCAAATGATCGGGTTCTGAGTAGGTATGCTGTGGAGTTCTTAGAAAAATCGTTAGAAAGAATGTACACATTGGTTTTTATAACTATAATGTACCATACCATTACTCATAACCTTCTGTTATGTGTAAATAAATAAATAATATCTAACTAGTTCATTAGATTGTCCCATGATGGAACTAGTGAGAAAATGCTCTAGAGAGAACGATTCCATTTGTCGGGTAAATAAAATTCTCTGATTTGATTTTGATGGAAAGTTCATTACCTAATAAAATCTATTCAGTAGATTTTGAATTAAAAATATATAAACAGGCAAAGTGATGCTGTGTTTTATGTAGATAAAAGATAGAGACGCTGCGAGTATGTTTTAAAGGAGCTGCGAAAAAACATTGTAATAAATTGGACTGTCCAGTGGAGCGAAGCCTCAGGCTACACAACATGATGAAGATTAAGTGACAAAACACAATTCAAGCGTTAAAAGGTGCAACACGACCAACGATACGATACACGATAATAAAGAAAATGAATGTGTTCATATTTTTCTTGCGGTCACGGCTTGTTCACATTCGGGACAAGTGCATGAAACTGAGAGCGTTGCGTCACCAGTTTGCCTACTGCGAGGATGATACCTCGAGTTTTTCACAACCAATAATCATACCGTTTGCTGTTCCAAGTTTCAAGTATGACAAATGACAATTTGGAATCTAAAATCTCTGAAAATTGAGCGTATTGTTCTATAGAACTGACAATGAATTCCTCTTAAGACTTTACGAGTTCTGACTAAGTCTCACTTGGGTGCCAAATACCTACCTACTTGTACTCATCGTTTCCATTTTAGGATGCTCTTCCAATAGGAAACAGCTAATCAAAGAAAATAATAAGTACAGCCATGCTCATGGTTGATATCTGTACTATATTCAAAAATAATTGCCCTATTGCCAGAATTTAGGGAGAAAACATGGGAATACGTTTGTAGACAAAACGTTGCTGTCGTCCCCTCTTAAAGCTTTAGAAAATTTGCTTTTTTGAGTGTCTTTTTTAATAATCGACAGTTCAATTTTGGCAATGAAAGTTCTACTTGTAAGGCTTTCAACAAGGTGAGAAAACGTTGTAAGTACTTTACGAGTTTCTACCATTCTATGTACTTAATAATAGTTTCTGTTTCCAGTCATAGGTTGTATTAAAATGTTTTGTCAGTAAATTGAACAATTTTAGCTAGTAAAAAATGTCTCATTGCAATTCTTGCAAGTCACGAAATCTCATAGAGATCTAACGTATTCGGTGATTCAAGAGTCAAGAAGACATAATAATATAAAAATAACTTTATGTAGACATGATATGCACACATGAATGAACACATATGAAGTTTATTATGCACCTCGCGTCGCGACATCACAACACTGTCGCGACTTTGTCGCAGCGACATTACAGTTGCTCACGACTGGTATTTATATTATGTTGAGAATCAAAATTGTATGAGATAGGTAGTAACATAAATATTGAGTAACATAATTATAAAACTGTATCTAATGTTTAAAGTTATTTTACGCTTTAAGTGCTTCACACACTGATTTTCTCTAATATATTAGACTCATGATTTTACGGATACATATAGGATACATACCTTTTGGCTTATTGAAAGCTTTCATCATGACTTTGATTCCCATGCCTGCGATGGCCGCCGACGCCTCTATGTAGGGGCTTCAAGTCCACAATGTTGCCCGCCAGCAGTCCGTATCACTTTTGTTCTAATAAAAGTTCATTCGTTCACTTATTTTGTTATATATTTACAGTAAATATATGTAACAGTTTCTTTATATATAAAGTTCTATTCACAATATATTATTAACTTAAATTTTAAATAAGATCAATAAATATCACAACTGTTATTTATTTCAAAAGTTTTTTCATCAGTCTAAACACTCCTCACTGTTTTTCATTTTGCCGGATTTTTTGTCACGTGACCGTGGAAACTGTTGTTTTTGTTGTATCACTGTTCATTGTCTATTACGTTGTAAAACACCTGTTTGAAAAAATAATGTATTAGGTATAGATAAATACCTTATCGAAGAAATGGATTTTGCATTCGACTCCGTACGTAAAAAAATCTAATTCTAAAACACGTAACTGACACCGTTACTTGGTACCTATATCGTAGCAGATAGCAGTAAATAACCCTTTACACTTCATAAATAACTAATGTATGCGGTTACACTCGGTAGATAAGTATTGCGGTAACAAGGTAATGCTCTATAGCGGACTATTAGCGACGCAGTGGAGTAGACAAAGCAATATCACGTTATAGTTAAAGAGACGGTAGTGAATCTACGGCGACATTCGAAATTGCATTTCACGCACACAAATAAATTCTTTATACTTTACACGGAACAGTTGTTAGAGGATCTTGATAGCAAATTGCAACCAATCGTAACAAGAGATTGCTGCGTGGTATCAAAAACTAGGTTTAATTTTATTTCCTGGGCGGTCACTTGTATAATAATCTTCATCGACTCTAGAACAAGAGATGTCCCTCATTCTGCTCACGTTTAACTCATTATTTCTAGAATACATCGTAAAGCTTTCTTACTGTTTGGATGTATTTGTGGCAATATTCAAATTGCCTTGTAGGTACGCACTTTAACAGCATTCCCACAGGTGGTCGGATCCGACACTTCCGGCCCGGTACCCCACTTACCCCGAGCGATTGTTTCCCATCCCCGCACCCGCACCCCTGCCCGTTCTCACCCTTCGATCGCCCCCGCTGAGGGATGTTCCCACCCAGACTACTAGGCCGTGACCGGGCAATTCGCTAACTTTCGTGGTTTAGCGCTTACATACGTACCATAATTACTGTATATAGCTCTATTTCGTCTACTGACTTCTCGTCACCGCCCAAAGGTTGCTTTAGCGATCAGGCCGCCAGTTTACTTTGTATATACTTGTACTCTGTATGTGTTTGGTGTACAATAAAGTGTATCTATATATCTATCTAACTCTCTTATTCATTTCAGTATGACATTCAAAACATCAAACCAAGTCCTATATAAAACTACTTCTACACATGTTCTTCAATAAAATATAGTAAATATTTTGATTTATCTAATTTGATTTTGATAAGTAAGCAAAAATTATTTGTTGCGCTTCAACCCTCGCGTTGATGGCAATTTCAACGTGCGTGACTGCATTGTGTAGTTAAACTACCCACTGTTTGTTTTAATTTGCATGCATTTAATAACCGATCACCACTGTGTAATTTCAAAAACATGATTGAAACCATAGTTTATATTACGCAACCAGCGCAAGCCCATCAATTTGTATCTTACATGGATGAATGCTTATTTTCACCCTCATACTGAATTATACAAATTTTAATAATATTTACAATATGCTTAATAAAGGGCTGTACAAATTGATGAAATTGGTACTTTATCATTCACTAAAAGTTCAAGGGTTAACAATAAACATCTTCATTTAATCCAACATCGAGAAGGGCCTCTAAATTGATTACTGTATGGGGTCTATCGACTGTGTACATTAAAATATTGTTAATCGGTTAGTAAAACGCATTTTAATGAAGTCTAAACTTTTTTAACAGTTCCCACAACTATTAAAAATATTCTTGGAAAGGGATTCGGGGTCGTTATCGGTAGTACTAATCGCATTTATTTGTTTATAGATCGTAAAGATACTAATGCAGATTAGTGTTGAATAGACTGAGTACGTATTATTGATTTGAATATTTAAGAAATATGAATAATAAGAGTATAGAACTGGTATTATTCAACAAAATTAATATTTTAATTAAGGTATTGGTAAATATCCAGAGGTCCGTTATCAAGTTCAGTATAACATTGTTTGAGCTGATAGAAAATCAGTTATGTAGACCCTAAAATCTCTTGCAAAGATACAAACTTCACTCTCTCTTCATCATGCCTGTAGTTTTGATTGTAGTTTATGTTCATGTTACAGTGGTAGTTTATGTTCATGTTCATAACATATTATAATCGTTGAAGTGACCCATATGTATGTTGTGCTCAATCAAATTGATTTAGGGGAACACGGACAACGAATTGCTCTTAATAAAATTCACATTTATATACCGCGCCAGACAAATGATTGACAAATAACTTACAGATATGAACAAATTGATTCAGTGGCAGCAAAACACCATAATTACACGGATAAAATTGGGAGAGGGATTATTTTTAAGTGTTTAAAGTTGCGATCGCGCATGGCAATTTTGTTCTGATGTTTGTGTGTCAAAGAAGTGAAAAATTACTTTCGAAAATCCTAAAACTATTTACTCTTTCTAAAATTCTGATCATCCATGATTTTACTGAGTCCTATATCGATTTAAGCACTACTACGAATATCGACGGCAAACTTGTCACTGTCAATTAAGTAAAGCGTTAAAAGGCACCGTTAACCGTTTCATGAATCAATGTACAAGCAATAAATTAGATTTTACTAGATAGCCACTTGAATTAGATTAAATTCTAAATTGCCCTATTGATAAATGGTATAAGTTGTTACGGGTCGATCACGTTCCTTTGTGTCATCATAAGTAGCCGCGCACTCAATAAGTCTAGTCGACTCGTCCATATTGGAGGACAATAGCTGAATGCTCGCTGGCACAGAACCAGTGCATAAAATGGAGTCCATGTTTGTGAGGTCAACCGAGTTTAAAGCTGTATCATCACTTAATTTATTGTCATGATCTCTTTGTGTGATCTGTGTACCATGCCTGTGCCTGTTGCATGTTACTAAAGTCACAGGATACGATAGTAATATCATTTATTACTATTAGAATTACATGTAGTTTTGCTTGCGCTATCCTTTACACATATTGCTTGGAAAACGATACTTATTCCGATTTCAAGAAATCATTAAATCTTATTAAATTACTCTTATGTAAATTATTTATTATTCAGCGAGTTACCATTGGTTTATTTTTAAATTTATTCGTGATATTAGAATTGATTTTTTTTAACTTGGGGCTTAGAATGAAAATTGAGGTCTTTTTCTGCGAACTTCATGCTTCGTATCACCCGTAAAATGTTTCTTTTATCTGAGTTATCTAATCTTTTTAAACCTTTGTCTATTTAACGTCGGTGGTTAATCGTGGCGTGTCGAGATTGTCCGGGTTAGGGTCAACTAAACTAACTTGATTGTCGCGCACAATTGTCGTTCCAAACGACTCAACGGTTAACCACATTTGTCTGTTATATTTGTTTTGGAACCATAGAAAAATTGAGATTTTTAAATTAATGCAGAATGAATGTAACAATAAGCTTCTGCTGTCGTAAAAGTATCAAAATAAAAGGAAACGCATAGATATCTGTTTGCAATTTTGGTGAATTAATTTGGAATGAAGCATACCTAACCAGCAAATGTATTTATTTATGAAGTTCAAATAAAAGGGTTAAAATAAGACATTATTAACTTTGAACGGCTTTGAACAGCTTTGCGGCTTGCGGCAATTAATGTCGCGCGACATTAATGAAGCCCTCCGGGTGAATCTCGAGAGCAAATACTAAGCGTGAGGCGTCAATCGTAATGCGGGGTCAGCCGGGGTCGCCACTCATCTCCATCCGACCCCTTGCTAGCAACACACCCGCATTTGTTACACACAGTTAATTAAATATGGATTTCGATACTACATAATGTTAACGGTTTTATGAATATGGTGGCCTGATATTTTGTTATGGAATCGAAACAATTCATCTGAGAATTTATTTTTATCGTTTTGTTTTAGTTTCTTCCATAATTTATGCATGGTGCATCACGTCAATAATAAAATAAATATCAAATACATAAGCCATAATTTACTACAAAAGAAAAGACACACTACTTGATGATGCCTCTATCAGATCATCGCTCTGGACCAATTATAAAGTAATTATCCCAAAGAAATTTATTAAAAATCCCATAGTCGCGGAAGATTTTCCGAATTATGCGATCAGCAGGGAGTCATTTCTTCAGATGTCCGGAAAATCTGCTACGTCCTGAACTGCTTGACTTTTGCGTTCAAGGTTAATAATAATCATGATTATTTTAATTTAAATATTTTTTTTCTATATGGGCAACATTACTGCTTTAAACGGGGTAAATTTAAAAGGCCACCACTTCATCGGCTTCAGTAGAATGAATATTTTCTATTTATGGCCTAGTACCTACATTCGAAAATAAGAAACAGGTTGAGAAATGAAAGGTTGGAAAATTAGTTTTTCTTTTTAAATATAATAAATAAGTGAAATTATCTAATTTCAGGTTGATTATTTTTATAGTACCAAAAAGTTCAAATTTTATAAAACCTTAAATTCAACTATTACCTACGTATAAAAGACTGTTAATTATTCAATAGATATGAGCTAGTATGTTGATTATAATTATTTAATTAACCTATATTGTTCGGTAAAAAAACTGTTATACATGCTGATTGTTTTCCTTTACTTTTATTTACATTGCAGCGTTTTTATGAAATTTATTTCCTACTCTCGGAGCTGCGATTGTCCACTGCTCTCAGCAGTGGGACAATGCACGTTCAGAATAATAATAATAATAATTTCTTAATTTGCTTTTCTTAGTAATTTACTATTTTAGTATCTTCATAGTAATTTGTAAACTCTGTATTCTCAAACATTGTTTCCCGCGGTCCTCAGCACGCATCAATACGTGTTTTGACAGCGTTCGCGAGATTTTGCGCGTTCTTGCATTGATTGCGCGCGCGTCAACAAACATTGCCACAATGGCTGCTTCGGGGAACCGTGTGACGCGGGAGGCGCGGTACAAATGTGGAACAATGCGAGCTTGGAAAACAAGAGCGAACAATTCGGTGCCGTGTTGATGGTAACAAACAATGATAGACTGCGCTTGTACGTAAGCAGAGCTTTCTGACATTGTTCCACTATGCTATGATACAATGTATAAGTAATGTGGTATACGTAAATTGTGTGATGCAATTATGAAGTAATGTCGGTTGGAAGATCGATGTGTCTTTGATAGATTCTGGATATGTATAGATATTATTGCCTGCTTAAATAATAAAATATTTTTTTGCAATGATACAGAATCGCCTGAGCGGAGTCTTGTTGATCTTCCCATGAACACAGGACTAAATAAAGAATACACACTGCTTAATGTCAAAGTATTAATAATTATGTTATTAATATAAAGCATATATGTAGTTTATTTTAAAAGAAATGTATGCCATCAAGTATATGAGTTACCGTTGGTATCACGGATAATAAAGCCATAATTTGCCATAGAAACGAAACCAATCCGTGTGTTATTTGAATTAACACAAGTACTCATTCTATGTGTTAGCTACCTGTGCACTAACTGATTCTTTCAGAGTACTAATATCGTGCACACGTATTTGTTTATCAGTGGGACAGCCACGAGGCCGGGCCGGGTCGCGCGGGCCCGCAAGTGATTTGACCTCCGACCGTTCAATTAAAACGTTGTTGAGGCCGACTCATGCTCTATGGCCTGTTGCCTTACACGAGTAATAAAGATAGATGAGATAAATGGGATTCATTCCAACTGGTTTACGATTCATGCGCGTAGAAGTTAATGCGATGTTGTAGGTTCGCATGAGTTTCAAAGGAGTTTTTTTTATGGAAGGTAATAAACGAACAGTCCATCTGGTGGTAAGTGGATCCTGTCGACCGCAGTCCGTCTGGCGGTAAGTGGGTCCTGTCGACATTCGCAATACATTCGTATCCGTTCAGAATGACTATTATTTTTACTTCGCCGGATTACCTTTGAAGACGAATTTTCCTCGTCCCATTACACTTTCCATTCCTCCTTAAGGAAGATAGGGTGGATTGGGGGGTACAGCATAACGGTGTTAAAGACAGAAGTTGATAGGATTGAGAATAGGGAATATAATGGTATGAGGGGACCTCTCTTATATCGTTATAGTCGATTGGATGGGAAATGGGTCGATGGTATGCCCAACTCACTAGCGAAACGTACTGTACCTACTAACATTTTACGGCGATCTTCTGATTCTTTCGTGTAAACTAACTAACTCCTTATGCGACTAAATGTAGGCGGGCAATATAAATAGGAGCACACCAACTCTTACTATTTACTATTCTATCTATCGTTGGCTTAGAAACAAAGGTGTGGACGTGTAGGCGTTCAAATGGTTCTGAACTGTAATGATGCCTACTTCATTTATATCTAAAGCATTGAGATATTTTTATTAAGAAATGAATAACTAGATGCCTACACAATTTAACGAAATCTGCGTAGGCAGAACAAATCAAAAGCAGGTACGAGACAAATAAGGTAACGTAATAACATCTAGCTAGCCATCCTTAAAAATGTCGTTACCAAACCAAATTTGGTGGTGTAGGAAAAAATTAAGTCATCTACATTTATGTAGGTAAGTACACATAGGTATGAATTGCTTCAGTTAACTATGCGCGCATACGTGTGTACCTATACTTTGAAGTGTTTTGTTCCCATTTTTATTCAGTTCTAAATATGTACAGTTAGCAACACCCTAATGTAAGTGCCAAAAACAATTCTAGCCTTTATTACTTTAAGGTACCGAAGGGTATAGGTTGACCTATTGTTGTAGGTACACTACTTAAGGCCTCTTCAGATATAAGGGATATTCGCTGCCGCCTGTTGATATTCGCGCGATAATTCCTTCGTTTAGACATAGGCTGATACTCGGTAACCACTTCGGGTAACGATATACGGCGTATTAGCGGCCAAGGCTCAGTGTTAATAGTAGGTATCGCTTAACCAAGCGATAAAACGCGTGCCTAGGCGATATTTGCTACCCCTGGCAAATTCGCGCTATTGGCGGTACTCGTACAAAATACCCGATGGGATACTGCCTAGACATTATCGTTACCGCAGGCGGCAGGCGAATATCGCTTATATCTGAAGAAAAAGAAAATGTACGGTTTACCTGCGGGTAAACCGTACATGTGTTTATACCTTTATCAAGAATATGTACCTACTAGATTGATCGCCGCGTTTCACATACGCGTGCAAATTGTATATTAGATATATCGAAAATAAAACAGTGTTGGATTGAGCTCTTAAAAGTAAAGATTTAGGTAATTATGAACATACCTACATGATGATCAGATGTATGTATGCGTAAAACATCTAGGTGCGTAAAAAAGTAAATTACGGGTCATTTCATATGAGAAGAGAAATGAAAAAATATTGTGCAAGCTGAAAGATATGAAAGATAAACATGAAAAATTGTTCTGAAAACTGAATTTGTTTTGCCAGCACCTGACCTATTTCGTTACCGGTCAAGCGAAAAAGTAGCGAGCACTGTCATATAAATTAGTGGTGATTTCGGTAAGCAAGTGGACAAGTGGGTGTCTCGTGGAGATGGTGACGAACACGGGCGTGCTCGTGAGGCGTGAGTGGAGCGTGGGGCGGGCACGTTGGCGATTGGCGAACACCTCCCAACGCCCACGCGCACGCGCGCCACCTCCGCTCAGAAAAATCTCCGTGGAAAGCTGCGCATTTTATGGTTTCATATTCAAAATAATTCAAATATCGTTTGTTTATACGCGTTGGCGAGATAATAACCGCAGTGTAGCCGCGTTATTCGGTCACAAGCCAATATGGCGACCGCGTTGTTTACATACAATGCCAATTGCTAAATAATTAATGATTTATAATTTTTCCATAATTATAATTTGTGATATTATCTGAGCACAATGGAGGTGTTAGTTTTCTAGATATTGAAAGTTGTGAAATCTTAAATATTGTGTAATTTTATTAATACTTTGTTTATTTTACAAATCAGACGTTAGAGCATGTTTATATTTAAACAAAATCTTAAGTTAAATAAGGAGGAATCTTAATAAGCAAAATTTAACCAAAGTTAATTCTATTAATTAATATTATAAATGCAAAAGTTTGGATATTTGTTATTCAATCAAGTCTGCAATTAGAGTTGGCAAATGGGTAGATCACGTGAGTCGCGGGCAAGAGCTGGTAACTCTATCCGACAATTATTCTTAAGAGATTTCTTTGTATAGGTATATAACGTCATATTTTATCTACTTTCCATATAAATTTTCAAATTGGCGAATTATTAGTGTGGCATCGTATGCTATTGACACCAAACACAAGGTATACCCACAAGTACTAAGACATCGACACAGTTAAAAGTTGATAATGAATTTATTTAAATTCACGCAGTGAGCTCCGTTTCAGGTAAATACTTTGACAAGTATAGTGATATACGTTAATTAGATATTCAAATTAATGCATTATTATCTGCTTTTGTATGTTAATTCACTCGGTAAGGTTAAGTTCAGTGTCGTAGTCACCATTTTACCTACATAACATTTTTGTTTGGGACCAAATAATATTTAATTTTATTAAGTAGGTACTAGCTGTTGGTCGCGAGTTCGTTCGTGTGGTTTTCAAGTACTATTTCAGAAACTTTCGCGAGCGTGCGCACAACAACTCACCAAAGTTTTATCGCAATCGAATGAACGGTATAGGAACGGATACGGGACAAACAAAGAAACATTCATTAAGTACAAGGGAATCAGCCCTGGCTTCGCTCAGGTGGCATAACGATTTATTAAAGGACCCAAAATATAGTCTATGTCTAATATGCATTAATTAGGTTAGCTTGTTAAAAGTAAAAGAATTTTCAAAATCGACCCAGTGATTTTTGACTACCTTTTTTTTCGGAGTGGCTAAATTTTTTTGGGCCTAGTAGCCTTTCAAGAGTCACCGGAAATATTTAGTTTAGCGAGAATGCAAACACACACAAAAGGTCAGAAATTTACCTCCTTCAAAAAACAAATAAAACAGTGTCTATGTTAAAATTATAGATAGATTGATAAAACACTTTATTGCACACCTAACCAAAACAAGCCCGCAACAGACATGGTGACACATGAAATACACAAAAGGCGGTCTTATCGCTAATAACGATCTCTGCCAGACAACTTTAATATTGCCTAAAATTAATGTTGATATTGAGCATAGCTTGAGCATTGAGCATATCGATTGCCATTTTAAAGTTAAAATAACGCCCCAAAGGAGTTTGTATTTTTGAAATTATAGTTCCAAATTCTCGTAAACTTGTGTGTCAACGAAAATGCGAATGGCGGAAAAATTAATATATTTAACAGCTAGTAAGCTGTATCTTTCCAATTTCCATTTCAGCACTCACTTAGATAACTGGGTCGGGCCGACACGATGATTATTAGCAGCTATTAAAAGCATGTTAATGTCGCCAGTGAAAAATACACATTGATACAATATAACTGATGTAGTATTAAATTATGCAACCAAATTGAAGGAAGTATTTTTTTTAAACAAAACTAGTCTAAATGACTTTCTTTTCTTGTTTTTTATATAGAAAAAGGCGGCTGTCGTCCATAGACATCCGCGATACATGCCAACATCAGTCCAGAATGACAATCGTTGGCAGGATGTGCTGCCCACCTTTGCAGATTAAGAAATGGATTGAGAGAATGGGTTGGGGAAAATGGGGAGGGATAGGATGGGATGCCCATTCCATCCCATCTGGCATATCCCACTCACTACCGAAACACACTGGGAAAAATGATAAGTAGGAAATGCAATACATTTTAAGGTAGGTCTTCTGTGAGAGAGGGGTAATGCCAGTCGATTGCACCCAGCGGCTGTGGGAATGCAAAGTGCCCTCTCCCTGTGAATACTTCTTTAAGTTAAATCTGTAATTAATTAGGTACCGATCAAGGCACTATATTAAGCAACTTTAATAATGTCATTATTATCTATCTGTATTGAACATTCTGATAGGATAAAGTAAGTATAAACCTCGCCGTGATGCGTAAAACTAATATCGCCTACTGAGAACACTAACTAGCTATGAAAAAAGCATGTGGCGCCCCCACAGCAAGATTTTTTATTTTTCTGGTCAGGCTTTAGATCTTATATTTTATTAATATATTTTATATATATATGATATATATCTAGTAGTTAACATCTAAAATAAGCGCGCTTCTTACATTAAAATGTAAATTTGGCGATAGTTTTGATGATGAACTTAGGTACCTAGTAGTAACGTAATTTTACTTACGTACTGCGCGAGTACACGTACCTACATATGAAGGAAATGATCGATGATGTTAGAGAATGACAAAATTATTCCAATATATGTACCTATATTTGAATTATTGGATTTAAATAAAAACAATGAATTTCTGTGGTTGCATAATTGAATACTGCAATTGTTGAAATGTCCTCATCGACTTATGTGGATATATAGATAAACTATTGTACGCCAATACATGTTGCAAAAAAAAAATTAAGTAAGGAATACGAAAAGTATGTTCCTACAACAGGCGGCCTTATCGCCAAAGCGACCTCTTCCAGGCAATATCAAATAAAGTATGTTTTAATGAAAGCAAAAAGTGCCAATAAAAATGTCTAATCAGGCTTACTTATATAAAAGAGAATGTGGTTTTTTTTTTGGTTGATACCCAATTACGTTACAACAAATAAATAATCAAATTCCTGGGATGGATTATCACACAATCCTCTTAACAGAATGTAAAGAAAGTGCAAAATATACTTATAGGATGTAGAGTTTTTAATCCTAATTTTAAGCGGATGAAACCGCAGGCAATAGTTAGTATAAAATATTTTAATTCGGTTTTGGATTCATGACTAAGGACCCAACACATTAGAGTTCGACTATTCGAATGTACGAAGCGTGAAGTTTTGTATATAAAGCGTGCAGTTTATCGCTCTCACGCCGAGTGACTCAGTGGGCACGGTCTGCTGGTTGCGAAAATTTGGAGTTCCACTCACGCGGACCTACGTGTAGACTAACGCAAAACTCGCGTTCGTTATTCAAATTTATTCATAATAAAATGGCAATCGCCATCTAATATAGAAATGCGCTACGAATTTCACTGGTATTATTAGCGTAATCATGAATTGAAGATGTAATGTGGGCTTTAAAGATAGGTTAATTATTTAATATCAGTTTCGTTTTATTTTATTTTTCACTTAGTGGTAGTAGGTTCTGATAAAACTGGATTCTTTGGTAGCTAGCTCTATATCGCTTTCTTGGCTACTAGCATCATAGTTTTACCATGCGGCCAAGTAGCGATTTCTGGAGTTACGGTCTTTAATTTCCAGTGATAATCACAGATGAGAATGTTCACCGTTTGCTGTTATGAATGGATACATCAAGGGGTCTCTAAATCAGCGTACTTTGAGAACTACGAGTATCGCAGGCGACTGTAATTCACTATTCGGTGAGCCAAACACTTCCTTACCACTGTACCTTATGTTAATTTATGACATGCCGC
Source organism: Sesia bembeciformis (assembly GCA_943735995.1). Taxonomy (NCBI): domain Eukaryota; kingdom Metazoa; phylum Arthropoda; class Insecta; order Lepidoptera; family Sesiidae; genus Sesia; species Sesia bembeciformis. The sequence goes on from OX031042.1 coordinate 6,153,003, forward strand.
AATATTTAAGCGGTCTTGTAAACGGTGACTGTTATCGTGTCCTTCTAGCCTGAATCAAATGATACAGTTTCGATGATACAAGTTCTATTTGATTACTTTACAATAAGTTGAATAGTTCTGAGGTTGTTCTTTGTTATCTGTACTACAGAAAACCTATAGCATTAGCCAATCGGCCGTTAGTACTATTAAAAACAGTTTTTGCGTTCGAAAACGACTTATTATTATTATGTGATATTAAGGTTCATATTCAGTGCTTTAACTGAAAGAACAGGATTGTTTTACAAAGATGGACTTGCGGTTGGCGCTACCCATCCGCCTATTAAAAAAGTTGATAATGCACTGCAAAGTAGGTAGTATTTCTTCGATCGGTAGTATAGTATTCACTAATCGCTTCGGTCAGGTTAATGGTACTAATATGTATCAGGAGATTGATTAGCTAGTAAAACTATAAATAAGTAAGTACTACGAAAACACACCTACAAATTATAGATTTTTTAAGCCGGTTATAATATACTATGTCTTCAGTTTAAATGGTATGCTTGCGTAAACTTTGATTAAATCGATACTTATGTGTTTATGTATGTATGCCGAAGGTACAGTGTTGAAACCGAGGAAGGCGGGCGTGCCAGGGTAACACGAAAATGTTTACTTTCAGCAAATCGCACTTCTATGAACCTAATGCTAAAATAACTTGTGAATTTCGTGAGTCACTGGTTTGCCAAACTTTCTTACTTACTTGCATGCCAAATTCCATAACACATTGTAATACCTAACTACCGATTAGATTAATTTATTGATTTTTCATTTTTTTTTCGAAATGGATAAATTCTTGTGGTCCTAATGGCCTTTAAAGAGTCACCGGATAAGTATGGTTCAGGGGCGAGCGCAAAAGGATGACATTTAGACTACTTTTATGTTGATTATTTCAGTGATTACATGAGCGTAGCTACGGTGGGGCAGGCTGGAGTGTTTGTCCCCCTCCCCCCACTATAGGGAAGAATATGTACCAGACTTACTTTTTTTTTTTCGGATTGACTAAATTCTTGTGGCCCTAGTGGCCTTTCAAGAGTCACCGGACTTGAGCCAGACTTACTGCATTACACTGCCTCTATTTAAATTATAAGAAAATTGTTTGCTTTTTCCCCATCCTGGATAAAACCCTGACTACGCCCTTGATTGTACTGAAATTTTATGGATATACGAAATTTTAAATAATAATATTACTTCTCTCTAGTAAATGTCATGTCTAAAAAGTACTTCATAATGTCTGGAAGAAATTGCTATAAGACCGCCAGGTTGCTATGGGACCGCCATGTTGCTATGGGACCGCCAGGTTGTATTCTTTTCTTAATACATTGTTCTTTAATTTTGTCACAATGTCTTATTTACCATATTTTATCATCAGTTTGTGTCTTTCCACTATTGGATAGAGGCCTCTCTCAATGCCTGCACACGATCTTTTCATTTTCATAGGGCGTACTTCGCTACGTTTCACGATACTTGGAGAGATTTAGTACTGCGATCACCAACCCGCCTACCTACTCAGCGTGTGTAAATACTAGTCTGAGCTAGCTAATACTAGAGCAATATTAGTCTGCGAAATAAAATTAGCCTACCTTTGAAGTCAAGTATCAAAATCATTTATACAACTATAATGATAATTATTGATAACCTATTGATGTTTCTATTCGAATTTCCCGCGCTTTTCCAGTATCTTCTAAACTATTTATTATTTGTGATAGAAATTCAGTGATTTATCGACCACATGTTGTGCCACTTTTTATAGATTTTGCGAACGATTTGCCCGATCAAAAAGGATCATTAATAAAAAATATAAAAAGTTGAACAAGTATGGATTTGCAAGATGGCGCCCAAATAAACTAGTAACACCTGTATCCGTTGCGCGGGCGCAGGGTGTTTTTTACTTCACCACCTTTTAACTATCATAATATAGTTAGTTTGTTTGATTTGTTTCTATTCGACTCAAAATAATGAAGAATTAACTACCTATTTTTAATAATTTTGTAAATTAGCGCATTTAAAAATCTCAACTTTGGACGTTGGAGAAACTTAAAATATCTCATTTACGTATGTATAACTAGAGCGACGGTGAGAAGGTAAAATGAATTACACGCTATTTGGGAGCAAAATTAGTAAACAAAAAATACATTAAATGCAAAAAAGAATTGACACGTATTTCAAATAAGTTCACGATTATACTTAATTGTGAACTTTTAATGTTTACATATTATATGATTCATCGCGCGCACATTTGTATGGAATAAGTCAGATCAAGGTAAGTGAAAACGCACATAATTACTTAAGGTACCCAAATGGGGTCTGGCGATGTTCTTATCTGCGCGCTATTGTTTAACACGCTTTTTTCATTCCCACGCTCGACGAACGCTGATAACGTGGCAATGTACCTGTGTATCTACTGCGTGCCCGGGACGAACAACTTTGAATATCGTAGTGTATACGCACAGCTAAGGGGGTTATAAATACTAAACTAGGTATCTAATGAAAAATTATCTCTGAATGTTTAGAGGAACACTGCAGAATTATATATGTAAATGGATAAATACTACGCGTACCAGAGGAGTATTGAAAATTGCCTAATAATATTGTCATGTCCTAGTTTCTAGGAAAAGATTTCAACGATCAAGTTGCGGATGTTATTATTGTGAGTGAGTTGTTTTTTATTGTTTATTAATAAATATTATTTAGTTATAAATAATCAGTATTTATTTAGTAAATTATCGCGCTTATATAAGTACCTAATAGGTACTTTATTTTCAGGATATTTGTCTTACATATAAATAAAACCCACGCCTAATTCAATAATAAAAGAGTACATGGGTACCTTGATAGAGAGGCAGACTTTGTCTATTCGTGATAGGATTGTATGCAAAAATATTTCGGTAATACCTACTAAACTTATCTGCATTTATGAAATTTCATACGCTAAAACTGGGACCAAAGTATCAATATTTTATGTATGTAACTCTGTTATCGTAATCGCATCCTATATACTTTTAAGAATACAAACAAACATAGCGCATGCATGCAAAAAAATACAAAGGCCGTTTCAAAAATACAATTTTGTATTCATCTCATGGCGACAGAAAACGCATTGTTGAATTTAAATACATAAACGGAACGGCATTAAAACAAAGAGTCGGGAGTCAAGTGCAAAATCCAGAGGCGACCCACGCATGTGATAAGGACATGCTAAATGTAATGTATAAACTGAATCCATTATCCAATGACGTACAGCAATTACCCATTTAATGCTGCAATTTGGGCCATTGTGAGCAGGTCCAGTGTGACTTCTCGTACATTCCCGTCACTCACTCAAAGCACCAATTACAGAAATCACTACTGAGCAAACACTCTCGGTACACAACTCGATCGCGAGCGTTCGCTATTCGAACCGGTCATTTCAAAATAGTAGTGGTTTCGAGAGTTTTCAGTGGCAGAATATACGCGCGCGTGCGTCGCTGCGGCCGGCGCGCAACTACTCGCCGCTGAATGGGCGCCCGGCGGAGGGGCGAAGCTCGACGTCTCACTCCCAGCGAGCTTACGAAAATCACCAATTGCGACTGTCCCCCTCATTAACTGAGCTAATGCCACATTACCGCGAGACACTCGTTTTGACACACTGAGACCGCACTAGATTGCTAACTTTGATCTTTTAGCTCGACTCGATCCGAAAGAGCGTTTAGTTTTTCGACGAGCTTCCGATTGAAGTTACTGTAGCGCTCTGTATCCGGGACTACCTGCTCGCACTCGAGAGGAAACTGGGCGTTAGAAGGAGATAAAGTGCTCGAAGCCGCGGACCGGATGGCGGCCTCGGTTATGAACTGTGGATATGAATGAATCCGCCGTCCCTGTCTCGCGTACATGTTTACGTAACGCGGTCTCTCTCGGGTACAGGTTGTCGTAGAGGAAGTGAAAGGGACAAAAGGCGTAGTAAATATTGCGATCCATCGGGAGTATTTCTAAAGGGCTTCGTTTTTTTGTGACCACAAAGGATAACCGTCTATGCTATGGTCATTCATAGGTTTGTAGAGTTACATACTTGACGGCACAAGTTGCACCAAAATGCGAACCGGATGTAGGTGTTTCACAAATCAGAGATCAGAAAACATGTGTAAAATTAGTTCTCTTCCCATCTCATTCTGTGGGTATTCTAAAATGCGACTAAGGGGTAACAAAACCCCTACCACAAGCCCTGAGAAACTACACCACCTATAGAGGAGTACACTTGGACAATATCCACGAGGAGACCCATGTCCAACAGTTACGAAAAAAGTGTTGGTACCGGTTACGATTATCATTGTACAGTCTCGCTCCCCTAAAGTGTCACAACACTACCTTTTCTGGTCAAAACTCAATCTTTTGGGACATTTTTTGATGCATAGCGGAAACTCGGAGTAGATATTAGATCTTTTAGGTGCTGAAGAAAATAAGGAGCTACTGTGCAATAATAGAAGTTAGGTATATATAGGTCATGCAAACCATATGTCTCGGACAAAGAAAAGCATACGAAAATAAAATTATTTTTAATGTGCGTCTTCCACTAACCGACATACATTGTCGCCGACACCTCTCCGATTCTGTTTTCATTCAACACTACTATTGCCAGCGTAACATGCAAGTCCAAGAAACAAGCGGTCAAACAAACGGTCAATTGCTGTTGTAAGCAAAATTAATTCCTGATTGTTCTTACATTAATTCATTTCTGATTCCCGTAAAATTTTCTTATAAACTTAACATACCTTATAAATCTGTCTTATAAACAGGGTAGATTCCCTGACGCATTAAAACAGTCTATCGTTAAACCAATATATAAAGAAGGAAACAGAAATGAAATCAATAACTATTGATCGATTACATTGGCTGCAGTAATTTCTAAAATTTTTGAAAACACAATGTATGTAAAAGTAGAACAAAATGAATATAAAACGGGAAGTCAACTACTGTTGCTATTTACAACCTAGTACGTAATATTATTACTAATTTAGATGCTCGGAAACCTACAAGTGTTGTATTCTTTGATATGACAAAGGCATTTGATTACGTTTCTCATGAAATACTTGTGGAAAAACTGGAAAGCCACCACTTAAATGGTTTGCAACCAATTTACAAGATAGAATACAATGAGTAGAAGTAGTTATTTAGTTACGGGAAAAACTCATATATAACATACCACAGATCAGTAAACAGAACTAACAGGTATGGTGTATCACAAGGCAGCGTTCTAGGGCCTCTTCTATTCTTACTTTAAATCAACGACTTACCAGAGATTATAAATAATTATTACCAGTGACAATACCGATAACCATGAAAACGATATAAATAATACAATTCAATTAATTATTTTGCATGCTTATTAAGGGGGAATATGTTGGGCAATGTACATAATTTTAACATCTTGTTTTACCTGTGTTCCGGCAAATAAATAATAATTGGAACTTATTTGAATTTGAATTTCTTTGTGTTTACAGTTCATAAAGCTCATCGTCAGTAGTTAGAAGTTATTCGACAGTTGCGGTTAACGTGGGCTTTTTTAGCCGTCAACGCGTAACCAATGTGTTAAACAATGTAATAAAATGTTAAGAAATTTTCATTTTGTTCCTAAATTTCTGCAAGAAACGTAAGTGATTCTAGTCGCATACGTGAGTATTACGCTATACCTACTTAAAATGTGCTTATTATGAAGTAGTTGTTGGCTGAAAGCGCATCCTTCACATAGAAAAATTAAAGAACTTATTGCACTTATGTTCATGAAAATTTATTTAAAGATATTTATTTCGCAAGATATGAGTAATTGAATGATATGCAAAAAATCCTATAAAATTTGAACAACATTATACCCACCACATAATTCGACTATCAACAGTGAAAAGCGTCTTTAAAGAATTCGTTGGTTAAAGTTATTAACCAAGGAATGAATTCCTGTACCAAGAAATTTCTACAACAGTAACATTAATGATAAAAGTGCGCCGATAGCATGGATCGAGTCTTCGATATTACGTTTTTACATACTTTGGTGTATTTTATTTATTAAGCGGGAGCTCTATAGAAAGACTTAATATAAAGCTACATTCCAGGGTTCACTGAAGGTGTGCCTCGTAGCTAAGGTATCGAGCAGGATTTAGTATTGTTCGCGGCATATTGTCATGGGCGCGGCGCAAGCGGCCCGTGTCAACTCAATGTTTGGCTCGCGTCTGCGCGTGGACCAGTCCCTTTGTCATGGGCAAACATTCAGCTCGGTGTTTACACCTTGTCGGCGTTGTCAAGTTATGAGAGGAACGGTTTAAGATATGAATGACTTTGACCACGTTTTTGTACGTCTTGATACTATTATTATTATTACATTATTATTACCTGTTGCACCTTGGTGGTTCCGAAGATAATAATACTGAATGTTATTATCCGCATACTTCCGATATAAGTAAGAATGTCCAATATTTTAGGAAATTAGATTCGAATGTTTTGATACTTTTATTTAACAAATCTAAAAATCTTGATCTTCCACTGCTAATAATAACTTTACTTTCTTTACCATAAATTTCTGGTTTTTTCTTATTAACATAGTTTATAAGTAAGCCTCTTACTAACCCTACCTATGAATATTATATTATATTTGGAATAAATAATAATTAATGAATGAATAAATGCTACAAGTTTAAATGCTACATCCAATAATACTCGAACTTGAGTCATTTTATTCTTCTTACATTTTGGTCAGGATATTGGGCAGTAGGTATTATGTTAGGCTAGCGGTGCCCGTGTGCGTACATACTCTGGCAGGTGTGTGCGGTTAGCTTGATTCCCGCGTGAACTTTATAGACGATATGGATAAAAAATAATGTTAACTTAAATGTTAACCCGGCACATAAGCACAAGTTTCATCAAAATCCGTCCAGCGGTTTTTGTATGAACGGTGTTCAGACAGACAGACAGACAAAAAATCTAAAAATAGTTGTTTTAGACTCTATCTCATTCATACTTAACGAGTATATTGCAATTATTTTTTTCTAAAAAAAATATTTCATGTACAGACACAGCTTTATATAGATTTATATATGATTTGTATAGACATCTTTGTATAGATAAAATATTATGTATACATAGATTGGTGGCATTTTTGGGTATGCAAATTGCCATTGAGCGGATTGGCAAGCGGAAGAAATGGCAATGTACAGTGACTAATTTTATTTTATTGCGAAACTGATTGTCTCCTTTAAGACGAAGTTGCTCAACGCAACTTGCTTTCAAAAGTTTCGTTTAAACAAATAAAGTGTAACGTAACAATCGCCTTTCACTAAGACAAATAGAGGATGTGGTCGGTATTGTCGTCGATGATCGCTTGGCCAATTCCACCATTTAACATTGTTGCTTTCCGGAAACTATGTGATCAGAATAAACATTGGTCTTATGAGTGATTCTGATTATAATGTGCAAACAGTTTTGTGTAGTCGGTAACAAAAAGTACGAAAGTTGATCCCGACTGAGCGCCTTCTGCGCTCGCCCTAAACAATATATGTCCGGTGACTCTTGAAAGGCTATCAGGGCCACAAGAATTTAGCCATTCCGAAAGAAAAAAAGAAACAAATGTGTTGTACTAAAACAATTCGTTTTTGCCCTTAATAGTAGCGCATTGTAGTATCCGGGGGCAAAGTTGTCTACTTTCAACGGTGATAGTTAGCTAGTTATATCGGCTGATATACGTAAGGACTCAAGTTTCTCGAAATACTGCAAATTCTTTAATAATTGTATTAATCCACAGTAGGATGGTCTGAAACCCTTTACTGATTATTAAATACAGCAAGTGCTCTGTAATGTTAGGTTACGAGTATATGCATATAGGCTGATATCAATTGGTATAAACAGTTTTAATACAGTTTATTACAAGTTTTATTCAATATCACCATAAACAAAGGGAAAATCGGAACTGTGTATCTCGCCACAAATCGATGGGATCCCGTCGATGTAACCTCCGAGTCTGAGCGCCAGGTGCTACGCGGGAAGTGCACCTCCCCCGCTCCCCGCACACTCCATCACACATCCACGAAGATATCACTGGAGAGGAAGTGCCACACACACGCATCACACGCACACACGCACGAATGTGACGTAGATCAATGCGTGCATGTGTGTTTCTGTAATTTATTAATGGCTTGCATTTGCGTATGCGCCGCTCGTTGCGTATGAAAAATGGCGGATATAAATATGAATTTGAGTGGACGCTAATACAAAAATATCGTCTTTTAAAAATGAATGAGTGTTGTCTTTTGACGCCTGAAAGGAGCCGCCGTAAGAGGTTTTGGAGCTTTCGGCTGTCTGTCAGTTGTTTGCAATCGACTTTTGCAATGTCAGAATTTTTAGCTTCTGGAAATGTAAAAGCTTATATCTTTAATAACGAGTTAATGCTCTTATTTGTAATTATTTTCTCAGTAAAGCTACTTATATTGTACTGATCTAGGGCATCTAGAACTTAGGGGCATTGTGATACCGGGATCCTATAATTAAAAACTTCTTTTATGAACGCTCTGTCTTGATACTGTTTCCATTTATGTCTAGTTTTATGGACAGCGCGTTAGACATCCTAGATGCTGAAACGTGGACTCTGATGATAGGCTTGACACGCTCGAAATTGCTTAGTGAGCGAGGGAAATAACAATGCTCGGAATCTCATTTGTTGGACAAAATCCGAAATGAAGAATTTGCTCAATCAACAAGACAGTGGGCAGGTCATACCTGTCTCAGGACCGATAACCGATGAGACAGAGGAGTGCTCTAAAACGTGGAGCACCTTTTGGCCAGATGAACTGATGACTAATAGGAAGTAGTTGGTGGTAACTGAATGTGAGTAGCGGAGGATCGTGTGTTGGGGCGGATCTCAGGACACTTGTTGACGGTATGGTATACATATGTCTAGATTAGACAATATTAGGCCTGGATGTGGTCTGAATGGTCATGTTGATAAACATTAAATGAAAATCAAGACTGACAATGTCAGCGACCATGTTTGTCAGGTGGTAAAATGTACGGTTAAAATCTAAGGTTATTCCTGCCAATTAACAAAAATTTAAGTTCTATAAAGTCTTACAAAATTACATTTACACGAGTTAATATTTGATATAGTAAAATGGCAACATTTACATAAGATAGCCATCAAATATAACTGAAAATTGTATTATATTAAGCAATATCTATCGTAATTACTAATTACTATTAGGAAAGCAAAAGTAATAATTAATAATCCAACAAAGAGATTAAAACAATTTATGTGTAACTGTGTAAGAAAACGCATCCACGAGTACTTTTAAAAGCTACTGAAGCTCACAACAACTTATTGATCGCGTCGACACACAAAGAGAAATATCAACAGGTAGCAGAGCCATGCAACCTCCTTCCGGCATCCGAGTTAAGTTCGTATTAAAGAATATACCCTTATGGATAAACCTTAAAGTCATTTTTACCTGGAGAATTTTACTTATAACTTGTATCGTATTCAACCCTGAATTTCTAAAATGAGACTTATGTATGAGGAGTTAAGGTGCATTTTGATTGGATTGGTGTGTTCGGCAGGGCTGCTCATCCGGTGTAAGGTAACACCGTGGGGAAGTGAGCGCCTTTTGGGGCAAGAACAACCCTCCTTATTGTATTAACATGATAATACGATATGACCTACGATTATTACGGTATGTACTGTACTTTATATATCTAAGCAATATAACATATAACATATGTGTTATATTATAAATGCAATTAGGTATTTGGTGTATTTAATACGAAATTAAATGTGAAGTGTGATTAAGTATGATGAGATGAAGTGTGCTATTGTAGTTATCATTTAAATTTTCTGAAGGTTACCCACTAAAAAAATAAGTTAACAGAAAAAATAACATATAAGTGTAAATAAGTTAGTTTCTACCTAAGATTTTAAGCAGCTAAATCATCATCATCACCGATCTCAGTCCGTATTCACCCACTGCTCATATAACAATTACAACTCATATAACTCATATCAATTATAACCAAAATGTTGATTCCATTCGAAAACCAGTAAATTACTAATGTTTATTTATGAGTTTAAAGTTAATTAATAATTAACATAAAAAACTATAGCCATAATTTAAAAATCGAATATATTAAGACTGAATTTCATTTGTAAGAAAAATTACGCTTAAGCGCCTACAACTATAAACCATCGAAAGATAATAGTCCTGTAATTAAATATAATGGTTAACTAATTCGTTGCTTTTCATAAAACCAGCCACCGATCGAGAACAAGTCTTTCTACATTCATTAATTTATACAGGTACCTATTGACTAAATCATCTCTTCGCCGAACATTGTTTAAGATTGTAACTCATATGAATATTTATCAGAATAGGACATATGGCTCGTTTGTTCAACTCTTTCTTGTGAAACATCTATAAATGAATGTCATTTATATAATGGTACAGATAACAAAGATGTTTTTGTAGAAGCATACTCGTATCTAAAATCTAAGCTAACATTATTTATTGTAAATCATGCTTGAGCAGTGAAAAGGGTCGCTCTTGGCTGTCTCATACAGTGCAATACAAGCCCCATTGTGCCATTACCCGCCGCCGCGGTCTAGACTTACAAAAAAATCACCAACAGTAAAATGTCGAACGGAACCATAAAAAGTCGAGTAAAAGGCGTCGAAAGAAGGCAGCGAATTTTGAAGCAAACCAGTTTAATGAGGGTCGAATTTAAATACGAAAATAAAGCGGTTCCCACGGCGTCGCTCGCGGGAACGGAAGCCTCGCCGATGTCGCGGCGATGTGGCGCGACTGCTCATATCGCGCGATCATCGCGCCGACGCCTCACTCGCGGGCGAACTTACCAGATAATGTCACCAACGTACTACGATCCCTCCTACTCTGCAAAACCATTGAACGACCAATCCAAATATCGATGTTTCCACGAGCGTCATGATAGCTCTCACTAAATTAGACGATTCAACATGCGATCGGACAGGTCCCTGTGAAATTGGACCGATTAATGTATACCTATCGTAATTTGCGACTATGTCGTTGACATGATTTGTTATAATAGGAGTGTGAGAATTTTTTTTAATGACTCGATAAGAGTTGTATATTGGTGACGCTCTTATTGGGATGTTGAAAGCAACCAAATTAACATGACAACCAAATATGATAATGTTTATTTAAATTCATTTATATTCAACAATCATATATCAGGAGGCACTGATAGTAAATAGGTGTATTTTCGGATAAGAAAGCAGTTTTTAATTTGATTGTTGAGATTTGTATCGAATCTGTAACAGATAAAACTATACCAACATTACGTATCCTAAATTGTTATAGTACACGAGTTATAATTTTTATCTTTCTTATCTTGAGATCAATACACTAATGTTATTTATTTGTTGGTTATTAATTTAAAATAATTATAAATATAAGAAAAGCTTTTAAAGTTCTTTTCATTATAAGCACGTTTTTAATGACTCATCCCTATAACTCGACAGGAGATATCAAAGATGTTAAAGTTGTGTTCTACCGTTTATAGGCAAATTGTTTTAGTTTTATATTCATTTGGGATTCAAAGTCATGACCTTATTTTTTAACGTGGTCTTCTACTTGGACATTTAACGATAACTCTTTTGAATTTTCACATAATTTAAACGGCAATAAACATAGTTTTAACGTTGTTCGTGGAAGTATTGCAAAAGGTTTTTCGAAACATAAGTTTGTAGCGAGTGGAGGTCCGATCGTGTCTGTTTGAACTTGCTTTCGATAATGTCAACAACGGGGTCTTAGTCAACGGAACTTGGTCCAACACCTTTATTTGTATACTTTTAAATATTTGTTTTGCGTATAGCCATAGCCGTGAGCTAAGACAAAAGATAATATCTGTTTGTAATTATAGACAACTATGATTGTTTGAATATTTTTCCAATAACACTATTTCTTAACATTATTTAAGGTTATCGCAGCAGAGATAGCCAAGCGGTATCTATTCTCATCTATTCGTAAGTTTGGAAGTTCGAATGTAACCCGTACCACTAATTTCTACTTAAGGAAGGCATTTTTAATTATCACTAAATCGGTGTAGAAGGAAAACATGAGGAAATGTGTGCATGAGGGTCAAAAAACAATTTAGGGCTTATGTTATATCTATCAATGGATATCACATACGAGTAGGTATTACACGAGGACGCGTGGTGGATTCTATCGAATCCCCTCATGATTAGAGAGAGAGACCTGCAGTGAGAATTTATAGGCCAATATTAATTAACGATGGAACTAATTCACAGCACTCGTACCTACATATATTAAGTTTAGTTTGATTTTTACACTGCAATTAATGACCTGAATTGAAGAGATTTGGTTATATAAATGCTCACATATTTGAGAAAAACATTAGAAACACTCTTCGAGAAGAGTTTCTCGAATCTATTTTCTGAAATGAGAAGTTACTGTACTATTAGGTACCTATCATTAGTGCGACTTTATAGAGTTATCTATATAAGTATACAAAATGTGCAAAAGGGCGGCCAAATGCCGTATGGTGTTCTCTAACTGCAAAACCTTTTGCCTAACAGAGAAACATGAGGGCTGTGTTGTAAAGTAGGTATTATGAGAATTAGAAAATACATAGAGATAAAATATACAGAGTTAAATAAAAATATTCAGGTTTAAATAAAAATATATAGTGTTAAATAAAAAAACACCCACAACCTCCCGACCCCGAATTTCTTTTGCGAAAACAAAGAATAATTTCTAGGACTTTTTATTTATGAATTAGATATTAATTCCCTTTTCCAACAGTGATGTTACGAGAGGACAAATGTCTATATTGTAAATATCTCGGCTCATTAAACGTTCAGCGTTGAATGACACGCTCATTGAGCAGCAGGCGAGGCTGTTTGCCCAGACAAAGCCCATGAATGAACTGATGCTGTCTCGTTCTCATTTCCATGCACATATGAATCTATTGAATAATATCATTTAGCTACAGCCTGGCTACAGCATTCTTTATTCTTTGCGTCAGTAGGTACCTGAGCTGAACAAAATTAATTAATTTGTAATACTTACATAAAATATGTTTTTGAGTATTCGAGGCAAATTTTCTTTTGTTTTGGGAGCTTTGAAAAAGAAAAATTTCTTTTTGAGATTATTCGACAAGTCCCCACTGGCGCGAACTGTGTACTTTTTTTTCACTTATTTTTTTTTTGAAGACCTGAGCGGGAACTTAACTTAACTGAGGGGAATTAAAACTAAAAATCCTCACCATGCATTTAATATATACTTTTATAATATTATAGTATGTGTTATATTAAGAACAGCGGTGTTCTGTATCATTCAAATTAGTTGGGTAAGTAATAAATACCTATGAGTAATTGTGATTAATGTTTTGTTGGTAAAATAAAATAAATAGCATAAATTTAACATATAAACAATTTACTGATCATATGTTTTCGTCGACTGTGACACATGCATTTAAATACATATTATTAAGGGACTTAGGGAATAATCCCAAAATTTAAAAGTGTTAATACATTTTCGTTTCTTTTAATCATTAGAATGATTTAAAATGCGCTTAAAAGTATTATTACTGTTCTTGAAATATTTATTAATTATAACATGTGAAGGTCGCTGCCTATATAAAGATCTTTTAAAAATATAATTGTTATTTTAAAAAGAAGATATCTAGGTATGACTTCTTGAGTGCCCGGATACGCAGGTATCGCTTTACCATTTAAAACCATATTGTAACCATAATGATGTTTACCAAGACCAAAAGAACAGATAGAAAGATCCATAAAGTTAACAACACAGAGATGACTCAGTACACAAAACTTATATTATGATTTCACAAGAATTTTGTTTGAGGCAAAAACCCAGCTTTTCAATGTTATCTTTTCCGCATTTTAAAGGGCCTTTGTAGTGCTCGACAGTGTTTGTGATAAAGAACAATAGTAGAGATTGTGGTACCACATGAAAGTTGGGTATTTTCAATATTTAGTAATTATTATTATTATTTATTTTTGCCTGTATCAAATAATTGTTTTTTTTTTTAATGTAAAAGTTGCCATGTGAGTTTTTAATGTAAATATTACTTATGTGATGTTTCACCATACTCGTAAATAGTCTTCGGGTTAACTCCAATGTTGATCACAGCTACGTGTAAAACTATATGATTTATATCCAATTGGTTTCGGCTTCTGTTTCTCATTTAAAATTAATTTTCACGTCTTCAACGCTTTCGTCTCCAAATCATCTTGAAGATAATCTCCAGCGATCCCATTTAATTGGTCGTAAATAGTATTTATACTGAGTATCCAAATATACTTATCTCATAGATATACAAGTTTATGGATATGCGCTTTCCACTAACAAAAAACTATAGCGTGTTTAACATACGTTCATCTCATTAACATAAGCTTGCTTTCGAGCGCTGGCGCAGGTATCTCTTAATTAAAAGAATACGCTATATTCACTCGTATTTCTTAATGTGTCTTAATTTAGACAGTAGGTATTTTAGTTACGTTTAAGTACAGAGTGGAGATGGTACGATAGCAGCCTGCCGCTCGTACGGAGCCATCGCCGCGATACCATCTTGAGTTAGGACTCGATAAGATCGCCGCCATTGGCCGCCGATGCATTGACACGCATAAAATTGGATATTAATCAGTTCAACATGGATCTTCACAGCAATTAACGGTGTCCTCGATTGTTGAGATTAATCTTCTAAAATATTATGGGGAATAACATTTTTATTTGGTATTCCGTCGGCGTTTGTTTGTGCATTAATTACGCAACCGAGAAGACGATTAATTGTGAGTCTCGAGTTACTTCATTAAATGGATCTATACAAAAACGCATTATTTGTATTTATAAAATTTGCGAGAGATGTTCGCACGGGAAAAATGGCGATATTGGATATCTTAGCTATAAAAAATATTTAAGATTCACATCGTTGAATAAGATATCGTTAATTAGTCCGGATCCCACTCCGACAAATTGATCGGCGATTTTATTATTCTTATACTTTATAAGTACCAGTACCAACGTAGGTATACCATTTTCCGTAAGTAATTCGTATTCTTATAAAACTGATTTTAAATAATGTTATTATAACATTGTTAAAGATTATTGTATTAAGCTAATGACGACTGCGTTGTTATCGTACAAGTTGAATAAAATTATAATGTAGTACCATGGTACTTACCTATGTTTAGCGGAGGTCAAAATCGCGGTCAACCGGTCTTCTGGCGTTGCAACATATATGTAACAACGTCGGTCCGGCCGTCTGAAGCGCCATCGTGAGAACACACAAGAACCACTATACCTTGACCTCTATTTATTCTTTGGTTTTCTAGTTAATTAATAACCATCGTAGGCGACGTAGATCATCGTTGGCTGGTACTTTGTCGTTGTCAGTTTTCGTCGCACCCATCAAAAATCATGCGTAAAAACGCTCATTTGTGATAACCTGTGTCGTGTAGGTGTGGCTGCGGTTATCTACTGCATAGATTAACTCTGTTGACCGAATTTAGGTGGGTTTGTCTCGTGAGAAAATGAGTTAGGTAGTGAATGAAATACAAATGTGAAAGTTTCATTGCTCACCGCATTTGTTGCGTTTTAAACGTGACATTAGAGACAGGTTGTTGTAAATAGTCTTTTAATCAGCAGATAAAAAATACTCTTTATTAAGCCTGTACGGACTAAATTGCACAATTTGAGGAAGTT
This sequence comes from Sesia bembeciformis, assembly GCA_943735995.1. Lineage (NCBI taxonomy): Eukaryota > Metazoa > Arthropoda > Insecta > Lepidoptera > Sesiidae > Sesia > Sesia bembeciformis. Next base: position 6,168,767 of record OX031042.1, read on the forward strand.
ATACGTGCAATTAGCTTGGTGAATCGAAAAAGTTGGACGTGAAGACATGTCCTCAGTTCGAATCGACGATAAAATCCGCAGTAATGCTGCACCATCAGCCGTCTATCTGTTCATTCCGTTTAAATATAAAAGTAAATTGGCACGCCAATTCGTTTTTTGCTTAAAGTGCCGATATTCTTCTTATTCGTTACGTAAGAAATAAAATTACAAAGTAAATGAACGTAGAGCTGTAGAGGCAGATGATGAGTTTGATTATTGTAGATCAAAAGATTTCTGATTAACGTACCGATAGCACGGCGATAAATAAATTCAAAAGATCGAAGATAAATTAATGTTACGTGGATTTGTAGAACGTATAACATACGATATCATTTTACATTAAAATTTGAACCTTTCACGAAAAAAAACTTAAAACATAAAAGTCTTAATCATAAAGAAAACACATCTTTACAACTGTGTACAATGCTGTTCTTACGGGCTCTCAACCAATCAGATTCATTAGACATCTCTTAAAACATTATATCACTATTAAACGACTCTATCTTTTAGGGCTTATCTCCTTGTCTTGTTTATAATATTAATAACTTATTAAGTAATAATAATAAATATAATAAATCGTGTCTATTAATGTTACAAAATTTAAATAAAGTATGTACTACAAGATTCAATGTTTATTTTAAAATCAGTTACGTAATTAAATTTTAATGACACTAAAAATTACTAACTATACTGAAAAATACTTATAGTAGGTACTTACTAACTTTAAATTGAACTAAAAAGTACTTATGTATTTACTAATTTTACAAGTGCACTACAAGTGTTTAGGTACTATTTTTATTTGTATTCGCGAATAGTGAGACAAATTTATTCGTATTCGCGAATAGTGTTTTTCGTGCTGTACGAAACCTATCTAATAAGTACTATAGTGAGTGGACGGCAGGAAACGTCCGGCAAAAAACCAGAAAGACAGCATCTCCATAAGACACGGGAATCTTGCCTTCCGCTAATTATTTACGATATATTACGTAACGGTAAGGAACGGTGAAACGCCGGGAAGGAGGCAGGAAAAAACACGCTCTACAGGATGCCGGTCGCCATCACCTGAGACCATTTCGACCCATAACAAACCTTAACACAACACTGTAAGGTTTTCTATATCCTGGAGGTAGCGCTTACTTTGGTCAGTTTTAGAATATCTTTATTCATATTCCGAACGATCTCGATAAAGCTGAGATGAACTCCGATCAATGGTAGCGTACTCCAAACTGTACTTTACACCTTCGCTGTAAGAACTATATTCCAAAATTAACTTTCTTGGGACCGGTCTGTTTATACTGGCGCGGTAATTAAAGATACCATAGCAGGAACCAGGAAGAGTGTCGTACTATCTCGACGGTTAGCCGGAAGTCGCTCGATCTGTGAGTTCATTCATAAATGAGCGACTCGACGCGACAATGTAGTATGACAAGTCGCCGTATAAAACTACACTGACTTCTATTCGTATTCAGCATAGATCTTATATTCCCAGAGCTGTGAAAAAGTATTAATTAAGCATGAATGAAGCGAACCAGTTAATTGAGTAGAAATGTGAACAAACATTTTGTTAGCTAGTCCACGGTTTTTAAGTGCCACTTGGTGATCATGCTTGGTAGCCTTTGTTTGAATGGTGTGTTGATTTTTGAATTACGAGCAAATGTTTGTATGAGTATTCAAACGATGTGTTCCTAGCTATCTAAATAATTGCAGTAGCGTTTGCCTTTACCTTGGGTAGTAAGAGAAGTAGACATCATTTGACTATACATTATATTTTCACTTTACGCATTTAAAAATACTTAATATATCAAAATAGGATCGCTATTCCTCGTTTTATAAGTATTCCCTACATCTATAAAGGTTTGCGACACCTGTGAACATACGTTGGTTGAAGTAGTAAGTGCACAGCTAATTAATGTTGTAGTATCCCGAAATATGAAGTATCTGCCAAAGTTTTAAAATAATCTTAAGATACATATAAATTAAAATAAATCGATGTAACATAATATAACGTTAAAGGTAATACATTATGTTCAATATATACATTATGCTTATTATGTAAATGCTCAAAGTCTGATAATGTTACATCAATCTGATAATGAAGTAATGTTCAGTAACAGTTCATAGTAGCAAGTAAACGCTCAAGCCGAGTAGCGAGCTTAAAAACTGTCGAGTGCCATTGTTGAGTTCAAAATATACATAAAAATATGTCCGATTATAAATTGTAATTATGAATAAATGTCCGGTTGACTAGAGCACTTCTGTGTAATGTAACGTTTCAGGGAAGGGTACAATGATATATTTTTCGAGTTTAACTACAAAAGAATGCTCTAGTTTGTAGGTATCCTTGCAATTTTGAAATTAGACGTCGCTCGTCGTATGCGGAATCAAAAGAGACATCATTTAATAATCAATCTCAAAGATAAACCAAGTATAAAACTAGCTATTTGTCTAAAGGTCGAATTACGACAAAGGAAAATTATAAAAGAGAATGAACTGGACTCATAAAGAAATGAATTGTAATTGTTTGTCCCGTCAGACACAAGGGCGTCGTGTCCGGGCCAAAGGGCGCGGCTCTGATTGATGTAATCGAGTTAAGGCTGGACGTTTAAACAAAAAGAGTAAGACAATTAGCGCCGCGTGGGCGCAGGATGCCCGTACTAATAGTGCACTCACAAATAGGGATGGTAAACTCAATTATAACGTTCAAAATAAGTGTGACAATGAATTGTTTGATGTTGCGACTATTTACAGAAAAGATGTAGATATATGTTACAATGAAGACACTACATGGATGGCAAATGATTTGTAAGTGAAATTAATGAACCAAACCACATTCAATGTTTCTGTGTTTGAAATTTGGTGTTTAGGTCGGAGCGTTTTTGTTAATAAACAATAACTTAATAAGACATAGAGGGTGCCCAGTAAATAGTGGCCAATCTTAGTGACAAGTCCAGGAATTTTGTAGATGTGGTACTTTTGTTAATTTTTTGATAAATCGGCATCCCTGGTTATTAATTTACCAGCTGCAACTACGAATGAAGGAAAATTCACATTCTGTCTCGTGTCCATTATTCTCGAAGAGTTCTTCTGTAAATCAGTATTTACGTTTACTGTTATGCTATCTTCGAAAAGTTTAAGTTTGTCTCAAGTTAAGGTACAAACGTCGTCTACTATTATAAATTGTATTTGACTATTTAAAAAAAAAAGTTTACTTATTGTATATTCTAAAATGGTATAATACATGCGATTTCCTTTTTCAGAAATGATGATATTGCTATTAAAATATCAAAGGACCTATTTTTATGAATTAAATTGTTTTAACAAAATTAAATTATTTTTTTAATTTTCATTAATAATGTGCACTAAATTGATTGTGTCATAATTTATTTATTAAGGCATGTGAAATTAATATAAATTTAATAACATTTAATGTAACATTTAATAATAAGTTATTATAAAAATGAAAATAGATGCTTAAATTGTCTGCCGCCCGCCCTTACGCTAGAAGCTGCAACGACACCGTCCCGCAATTCCCCTATTGATGCAATTGGTCTGCTGAATACTTTTTCCTTGAAGCAGCCGCAGTAAAAAATGTCTAATGGGTATGTCTGGCGATCGTTTCAGTTCAGTATACCAGTTCGGTGTGAGTTCGGTATATCTCCTGAGTAGAAATAATTTCATCATTATCCTGACACGGTCTTCCCTCGCTGGCACTATCCACACCACCACCCGCTTTTAGACATGCAAATTACAGAGCAAGGGTGCAAATTTTTCGAAAAGCGAAAGTTCCAATATCTCGGAAATCGTGCGACTTTTAACTAACAATAAGATTAATTGCAGTCATCCGATAGGTCATGAGCTGGCCAATCGATTGTTTTAAGCTTGGTCACTATTTACTGGACATCCTGTATACCGTAACCGTAACGAGACTATTTATCGTCCACTGTTGGACATGAGCCCCCTTACGTACATTGTCTTGTGAATTGGGAATAACTGGGCTTACAACATCACGGAGGCCAAGCGGGTTGTCGAGATATACTTTCTATTTTTTGGACGATTTAAAGATTCCTGCTGTCAGAATAGTGTCAGTTCAAATCTGAATGGACATCGGAAATAAGGAAGGTCAAAATATTCTAAGAGATTATTGTCAATTTCTAGACATCTAGCTGAGTAATCCTTGATTGAGTTAATCGGATTAGCGTAAGTGACAAAAAGACGCCAACAATTAACTCAAGTAGATGTGGGCAACGGAAGTTATCCTCGTGCGTCACAGATGGTGCAGTCGACGAACACATTTGTTCAGTTTTGATCTTTATTGCGACGCAGTAAGATTTGCTAGTGCCATGACTGATGTGTTGTTGAGTGTACAACCACTCGAGTAATTTGACTATTGTGTTAACATTCACTGGAGTAGCTATTATTAGCACATTACTGTTAACCTTGGCGTTAAGTCATTTTATTGCCATGACTGTTGATGAAATATAATTGTTACATCTTGCCGTCTTATCTGTATCTATATCTTTTTCATGTCTCTATAGTCTATATCTATATTATTAAGTATTTCTTTTGAGTCGCTTATATTTCAATGATTTGTGATTTTATTTGGACCGTGGGTGTAAACCTAAAATTAAAAATGCACTGTAGCCTTATGGAGACTTACACAGATTATTCCCTTATTCCAAATTTATTCCAACAGACTTATTTCCAAAACTTACATCTTTACCTATTTGATCTTCACAGTCCTTTATACTTTTGTATGAATTAGGTTATTCTTTTTATTTTATACGTAGAACAATGGATAGAGTATAGTATTCGTTATAAACTATTACACGGGTTCGTCACTACACTTATATCCTCGCGACAGGAAGTGGGCTGCCGGACGCGCGTATCTAGCTACCTTATCTGTCTCACTCTCTTTACAGGTTCACCTCTTTTGCCTCTCACTCTAACAAAAGTAGTTCCATCTTTATTTCACCTAAGGATTTTGAGAATACCTTCTCGCTCGTTTCAATGGATACCACTCTTTCGTGTTGCGTAATGAGGCGGTCAAATTTTATTTTGTATGTGGCCGTTACAAATTATTGCGGTGCCTTCTAGGGTGAGATGAGTTGCTCTCCTACGGGCTACTGTTTAATGACTGATATTACGACGTCAAATTACGTCGTTTTTTATAGTCATGATGGAGAAATTACCTTCACGTGTAGGTTTAAATTCATAGTGGGTCGGTATGATTTAAATTTCATTTATTTACGAATACAAAAGTAATCAGTAGTAATGACTAATGGCATGTGTAAATTATTTACATTATGTAACTGACGTTGTATGAAGCAAACATTCAATCACATGATTAATCAACATTTAATCACATGACTATCTACACATTCTAATTTTAACATTTAATTTTATTTATGGCTAGCGACAGTGGTCCAGATGCTGCGCCTGAGACCGGCTAGAAATCATCTCGGCGTCCGGTCATTTCAACAGTTGCAGCATTTTAATTATTAATGAAACTGCTCGGCGCGGGAAAGCCGCACCACGGCCGGCTTCGCTTCCGCTCGCAACGCTGCGCTTCATTCATAAACCCATTCAATCATTTTAGAAGGACTCAAGTTACAACATACGCATTCAAAAACAAACCTTACTATATGCACAGAGAGCTTAAAATCTTCTCGTAGCAATAGTTCAAATTATCTTGAAGAACGTTCACTCATTGCGCAGAAATAGACATGGAAAACAGTCGTAACTCAAAATGCGTGCAAACGAAAGTGGTTTTTTTTACGACAACAGAAAGTTGTCTTCCGTTTGACGAAGTGTTTCCAATTATGCCTCTAAAGGCGCGCACTTCCTCGGTTGATTTACTCACTGCTTGTGAATGAGATGCGTTTCTGTGGTTGGGTGAAGATCTACAAAACTGGTGAATGGAGTAGCCACTGTCCGCCGAATGCAAATGATTAGAATGAACTATCGACATCATAACACGCTCGTTGACACGCTCGTTGTCTAGGAACTAAACGATTGAAAAATAGTCTCTGCCGTAGGCGGTTACACTACTTTAGATAGATGATGTAGTTTCCAAATAACAACCAAAGAAAGTACGTATATCTGGGGAAATTAAGGAATGAGTACATACTTTATCATGCTAGCACTTTGTTAATAGTGGTTGATTGATATCCATCTGGTACAATTAAATCGATAGTTTACTGCTACCAGTACTGTTCTAAGACTTACATAAAATAATACCGATAACACAGAGACTTAGAAAAAGATATCGTCAAGTTAGCTTTACTATAGACCTCTTCTAAGGCTTGTCACCACACACTCTTTTCGGTTCTAATTAGCTACTATTGGTGAACCTTTTCAAGTATTCAGTCCACCTGGACGGAGGGCATCCCACACTGTATCGTGGTACGTGGTTTGATTTCAAGGATTCGTCTATCGCATTGGTTGTCAGTCCAGCCTGTGATAGATATGTTCTGCCGATTGCCAGTTGACAATGTTGATTCTATTTTTAAGGTTTTACTCGGAATATTTTATTCGGTAACAACAGGTTATGGTTTCTTGTGGCTTTCTGTACAAAAAATATTACTAAGAGTGTATTTAATAAAAGAGTCAACAGACGAATACAAGTTTGTTTGTAAATTAATCAAAATTGTTTACATTTGATTTGAATAAGTTGGCAAATTTATCGACGAATTCGGCGATAAAATACGTTATTGCATCAAGTATTATAATAATTAATATCCGGTGGACATGTGATCCTGATCTGATCAAATCACGTGTCAGGCATGACATAATCATGTCTGTACGGCCTCTAAGATGTAAATTGTAATTGGTAATCGGCCGACACAGGATACTCCGCCGCGATTGGTTATTCCAATCACAAACGCTTCGTATCCGAATTTCTTGGAAGCAATCGATGAGTTCCCTTTTAGTTTTCGAGTATTTTGCGAGTACAAAAAGGTTTCGGTGCCACACTGTCTGCAACCTCAAAAGGGCGAACTTTTTTTACAATTCGTACCTTATAAATGCACCACTTATGATGTGCAAATATCAACTTTATTCTAATAGTCACTACGTGGGAATTATAAAGACGTTTTAATATAACGAACAGTTTTTGTTCGATGCTAACAATATGGTGTTTGAGCTCACCGGATATAGGATTGTCCTGTGAATAATTCGAAATAAAAAAGCATATTTACGATTATGCACGACCAATTTGTCGTCGTCACTCGATACGATCGAGCGAAGCCGGGTGCGATTATTGTATCGTATTACACGGAAGATATTGTTTGGAAGATCATCGACTTTTATTTTGTGCTTTATTTGCGTGTTTTGTTGTTTTTTTTGTGAGTTGAAACTTAATAATACTTTAAATTTCACTTTGTTCCTCCATCTTGCGCCTTGTTGCATTGCATGACTGTTCTGTCATTTAAGATAATTCATTCATCAAATCAGAGCAGCCATTTGTGAATGTACTAAGACATGACAAGACAGCATTTCTCACGTTGTTGGCATGCATTGACTGTAGGAGTAAAAATAAGTTTACGGCTAAGTACTTCGTAATGAGTGAATTCGTTGTTTTTGATAGGTACCTATTTCGAAGAAAATCGTAAAGAAAACATAATTTATCTGAAACTACAGGCAGACCTGTTTTTTGACTAGTTAACCGAAATTGATTACATTACTTACTATGTATTACAAATGTACAAAACCAGTAAAATTTTCATATCAGTTCTAGGTAGACGATGAGTTTGGGAGAGGCTTATATAAATCCTGTAGCGAGGAGACTTATATAAAGCTAATCTGCATTTAACAAGTAAACAAGTGCACTTTGATGACATTCGAGAAAAATACAAAAACTGTGGCAAAATATTCATTAATTTAAAATCAAAGTTGAAACTTAGAGTTCTGGATTAAATAAAAGTAATAATCTTTCGTTATTATGTTTGTTTATTTTTAATTTCCGAATATAATGTTACTTATGCTTTCGTTAAAATACTAAAATTACTAAAATGCCTTCTATTCTTAGAAGGTCAGTAGTGGGGGAAGTTATCCTATAAACGAAAAATCAAAAAATATAAATGATTATAATTTTCGATTACCACTGTATAATTGGATGTTTATTTACGTTAGCAGTAACAAAACGTCCAGTCAAATTGCTACGATATCTCACTCGGTGGGTTTCAACAAATCAACACGTAACACTTTCAAAATACCAGCACATCGAGACGTGTCCACGTTTCAAGAAATGATCAATCATAAAGTGCGAGGTGATTTTTCACGAGGACGTCCACACCGTTTTGTTTTCCCAAAACATAAAATTAAACGCGACCAATGAGGTTAAATATAGTTTTAAAATACGGCGAAAATAACTGAGGTGTCGAAAGTCTCTCGCACCTGTTTAGTTGGACTTTAGCGATTTATCTTCAAGGTTTTTGAAAATAAAATATCTAGTAATAGAATATTTTGATTATTTCTAATTTCTTAATTGCGTTAAGTCATCCACATTCCATTAATATTATAAATGCTAAAGGTTAAATGTCTGTTACTCAATTACGTCGAAACGGCTGAACCGATTTCGTTGAAACTTGGCAAATAGGTAGATTGTAATCCGGATTAACACATGGACGCTATTATTCATATAGACCATGAGAACGAAGTCGCGGGCAATGGCTAGTTATGTATACTTGTTAGTGGCTACTACTTGTATGGGTACCATGTCAGGAATACATTTGATTAAATAACCTTATTCATTATTTATTTACCGATAGGTACTTACCTATATTAACAACATTCAAATCCTCGTTAATATTTTCAAATAAAAAATTATGGATTAAATGTTTTAGTATTTACTGCAGTTACTGATAAAACTAAAAATCATTAAAAAGTTACTGAGTATATTAAATATTTAAGCAAATTGTTATTACGTCAACCTATAAGTTACTTAAGTTGGATCGCGAACTTTACTTAAATATTTAAAACTAGCGACCCGCCCTCGCTTCGCTTCGGTTAATAAGATTTTTTTTTCAAAATTTCAAAATTAAATAGCCTATGTTACTCGGGGATAATGTAGCATTCTAATGGTGAAAGAATCTTTGAAATCGGTCCCGTAGTTTTTGAGTTTATTCGTTACAAACATACAAAAATACAAATCTTTCCTCTTTATAATATTATAGTATGATAAATATGGCGAATCGTGTTCTTTGTATTTGTCAATTGTTCCAATTACTTTTTAGCATGCATTGAATTATGAATTTTGTCCTCGTTGCATTTTCATCTAAGTATTTATTTTATGAAAATTATTTCTAGACTAGACTGCTTTATGGCAGCTAATAAGTAAATTAAATCAACAATTGCATTTAAGTACAATACAATATCGTAATATTACAACAGCATATAATATAATTACAATTATATATAGTATTAGTATAATTTTGCAACAATCGTATGTATGTATCCGAATTTTCCAATAAAATTGACTCCGCGGTTATCGAGTTATAAATGTAAAAACAGCGTGACAGAATTATGCCAAATGAAACCGTATAAAGTTAATTCAAAGACATAGAGTAATAAAGTCCAATGAGGCGTAACTTTTTCTCCCAGTTATTATGTAGATGGTCAGTTGCCGTTAGTGAATGAACCGGCGACCGGTTTGACGTAGTTTGATGCGGTTTGACCGCTCCACATGTGGATCCAGTTCGTCGCCACATCACACTGATTTGTTCTATCTTTATTTTGAACTTAAAGAATTTTATGATAGGTAATAAATTGTAAACATAGGAGAAAAGTTTTTAAAATTCGGTAAGTATTTTAATTGCCTGCCATTGTATTATATGACGTAAAATAGTAGATTTATGTCGCATACTATATAATTAGTATTAGTAGATAATGCAATTTGTCATACAAATTATTTTGAACAAATGTTTATTATGAATTAATAAATACATAATTTAATTCATAATAAAAACTAACATAATAATTACTAATAATTATCGTTAAAAATAAACCTTACCTTTTCATTTTTCGAAGTATCTCGATTCCATTTAAATTTAAACTTTGTTTGTACTTTACCTGAAAAAGAAATGAACATAAATAAATACAGAGGTACAATAATTATATTAATTTTTTAATTCGTAACTATATACTTAATTTTATTCCATTTTTCAGCTAGTTTAGTATCTTATTGATTAATCATTACCATTTTTCTATATAGAAGAAACGGTAGACGGGTATAAGACACCTTAACAAACGCCTATATCAGTACAAATAGGTGTATGATTTTAAAAATATATGTTGGCTCGTCCCTTAAAATACATGATTATTTATATTAACTCATCCTTTAGTACATCGCAAGGGGTGACATGAGACGCAACTGTCAAAAGGAAGAAGGCGTGGTCACCAGACAGCTTCCAATGGCAATCATACAGAATAATTGAAATACAACACCGAATGTCTTTGTTAACACCCTTTAAACGTAAATCTGTATGATTATATATATATTAATATGAAACTCGTCTTACATGTTACAGTTATTACTGTTATTCGTCGATTTTTTCCATACAATGACATTATCTGTATCTGTTTTTGTATCCAGATGTTCACTATTGATTAGTCATTAGTCAGTAATGATGGGAAAGATCCAATAGGTATCTTTTTTTAGCGCCCCGATATTTTAAATGTGAAAAGAGATATTTTTATATCAGCTTTTTAAGATAAGATTATCTTATTTATACAAATCACTGATTTACGGACCAATACTTAGGTAAAGACCCAATTAAAATAGGTTATTAGATTTTTTAAATTTTAGTACGGATTTTAAAGACTATGGAAATTGTCAACAACATTTAAAACAATTTACTGTCTGATATAAGTTATTGCAGAGTATCAATATAAATTCCAGATCTCTGGTATCAACCTGTCGCAGATTTTAACCTTTAGGCACCGAAACAAAAATATTGTTATTACTTATAATGTTTACATAGTGATTTCCCTTTATACCATACACACATTTAAAACTATCCAATGGTTATAAAAGTAGCGTTTCTCACGATAATTTGCTATCAGTTGACAAGTTGACAAGCTTTCTAAAGCAACGTTCACACAACATAAAAATTAAACTATTTCCTAATTAAAACTATTAAAAAGTGGAGTTGACGGGCGATAGCGGTGCCCACTTCCGCGTTTAGTTATTTGTGGCTGTTAACCCTTCACCGGCTATTAAGGGATCGGCGGGGTTAAATGAGACATTTTTCAAAGCGGCCCGACCGCTGACGGGCTTAATGAGATGTCGCTACGGGTTATTTTCAGTCGTACACCGGTTCCAGCTTGGTAAAACAAAAACTGAAATCTCAGAGATAATGAACTGTTCGTGTTCATAATTGAAAACAAAAAGTTTTTACGAATGTGGTAGTGTGAGCAAATGTGCGTGTGTGTGCGTGTGCTTGAATGATTCGTAAGTGGGGCGTATTAGACGGATGATCGCTCCACGTGTATAGTTTCGTGCTAAGCTCCATTGAATGCGCGATGACGATGTCTAACAGCCTGTGACGATCCTACATCGCGAGGCTGGTATACTCGTAGTAAGACTGGTCTACTATATAGGTATACATATACTTACATACACGATTATATCTTACGAGTCATTCCTTGAGTAGTTGTTAAGACTAAAGTGATTTCCTTTATCTATACTAATTTATCAAGTGTTTAATCGAACATCCTTTGTTTAAGTGTAAAAGCAATTCGAATTATTAGTGCAATCAAAGCACTACTGTTTGAGATTTAATCAATGAAATGACGTGTAACATTTCTCACGGCCGACGTCCGACAGTCCGGCAACCGGTCCTGGCTAATTACAATATTAATAAACAATCCATTAACGATGGAGAACAACAAAACAAAGAGCGGGCCCGTTCGGCTGTCCGTCCGATGCCGAGTTAACTCGTGCATCCTCACCGCCGCGCCGCCGTCAAAACGCACTAGAAACAAAACCAATCGAGAAGTAGATCGATTTATCGATGTCGATCTGACGAAGGATAAAAGATTTGAGCTCGTTCTACATTCGAATTTCAATTTCGTAACTTTTTATCCAGGGCTGTTCATGATTTGTTCAATGAAAACAAATCAAAACTCATGCCATATTCGCGATTTGGGTTGTGTAAATCAGAAAACGGGCATACAAGAGACAGGAAACTGTCACTGAGGTACTAATTTAGCCGGCCGCGTGGTAAGTTTCAGCTTATCTCCGGGCTATGAACCAGTTTTGCACGCCGTGGGAAAGACACTTACATGCGCAATAATCCACGTTGTTTTATTTATAGGGTTGTACACAAACAGAGAAATGGTTGAGAGTTGAGTCATAGGTACTCATAACTGACGAGTTTATATCACATCGTAAATTAATAACCTGTTGAAAATCGATATTATATACGTTTTCAAGAATACTTATTGCAATTTTTTAAAATAATCGTTACAACGAAATAAATAATTAAAGCGTATGATGCCTAACCCTATCGATTAATGGTCGGAGGCAGCATCTCATTCATTGCGAGAGGTATGTGTTTACCTCGTGTTTGTTTGTGTGTGTGAACGAATACGTCTTCAATGTTTTGAGCTACCGTTACCATATAGAGTATGGTTATACAATATACATGTTACATAGATATAGGTACACTAAATTGTCTGTCTGTCGGACTGCACGGACAAATGATGACCTCTTTTTTACACGCTCGTTGTAACACGATTGTAATCGAAAACGTCATTAATAACGCTGCGATCTCAATAAAGAGAATTCAACATGACTGACTGGCAAGAAAAAACTGATTACTAAAAGATATATTAAAATAGTGAGTTAGTTACATAAATCTATTTTTGTTTTAATGAATGGGGCACTACCGAGTAATGGTAATGTAAAAGAGTCGTATAAAAGATGTATGTTTTCAATTCCATATTCTTTTAGGAGCGACAAGTCCCAATGAAACGCAAATAAATTACGAATGCATTACGAAGGCTCGGTGATGAATTACGTCCTCCCGCCGTTCAGTTAACCCTTTCAGTGGCGCACCACTATACAAACTCGAAGTGAACTCGCCGTGATTTATTTTTCTTTAAGCGTCGCCAACCGTGTACGCATTTTGTTCATGTGACAGCTTTATTGATGGCGTCACGAAATTAAACATAATAAATCCGCTCATGTTAGAATGATTTATTAATTTAATCAAGATTCAGTTTTACATAAAGTTATTGTCACCAGGTACTTTTTTATAACTAATAATATACATATATATATATATATATATATATATATATATATATATATATATACCTTATTGTATACCAAAACATACAGAAGAGAAACACAAAAATGCGAAGAATTGGAAGTACAATCGGCGACTTTATCGTTAGCGATATCTTCCAGTCATTCTTTCGCCACGAGCAGGTAGAATTTCGGTCATTGACATGAGGTCAGCCAAGACATCATTCAATATTAAGGTTCAATAATATGAGGGGTATAGTAAATTGGTCGGTGTGCGACGATTTCATACAAATCTCTTTGTGTCCAGTCTTTGTTGACCTCATGTTAATGACCGAAATTCTTGCTGCTCGTATGCGCGCTTTAGATGGTGAAATAAAGAAATAATATCTCTATATATTTACAGATACACACATAATACAATGTATACATTGATACATACACATAAAGGGTGTTTTTTTTAGAGGTATAGAACTTTAAGTTAGCAACACTGTTTTAACTGGCGGCCATTTGTCAAGTGATTTGTGTTTAGTTTGGTTTGGCATTTCAACATGAATAGATTGACGCTTGAACAACGCTTCCAAATTGTGCAAATTTATTTTGAAAATAATGGTTCTGTTCGAAATACGTATCGCGCACTACGTCCATTTTACGGTCAACATAATCGTCCATCAGAGCAATTAATTCGACTAACTATGGACCGTTTTCGCACCACGTTTACTCTAAATGATAATACGCATCTACAGAGACGTCGTACAGTGCGTACAGAAGAAGCCATTGCTGCTGTAGAGCGTAGCGTAGAGGAAGACCGGAATCAGTCTATCCGCCATCGTGCACAGTAATTGGATATGTGTCCATCCACTTTATGGAAGATTTTGCGGAAAGATCTTGGTTTGCGTGCTTACAAAATCCAACTCGTGCAAGAATTGAAGCCACGCGATCACCTAGCAAGGCGTAGATTCGGTGAATGGGCCCAAAACAAGATTGCCGTTGATCCCGATTTTCATAAGAGAATTTTGTTTAGCGATGAAGCTCACTTTTGGTTGAATGGCTACGTCAATAAACGAAACTGCCGTATTTGGAGTGAAGATAATCCTCAAGTGTATGTTGAGACACCGTTACATCCAGAAAAACTGACTGTTTGGTGTGCTTTATGGGCTGGTGGAATCATTGGTCCGTACTTCTTTAAAAACGATGCTGGCCAGAACGTTACAGTCAATGGTGACCGCTATAGAGACATGATAACTGACTTTTTCGTTCCTCAATTGAACAACCATGATGTGCAGGAGCTGTGGTTTCAACAAGACGGCGCAACATGTCACACAGCTCGTGCCACAATTGATTTACTGAAGGAAACGTTTGGTAACCGCATAATTTCACGTTCCGGACCCGTGAATTGGCCTCGAAGATCGTGCGATTTAACGCCGCTAGACTATTTTCTGTGGGGATATGTGAAGTCGCTAGTCTACGCCGATAAGCCCGAAACGATCGACCACTTGGAGGACAACATTTGCCGCGTTATTGCCGATATACGGCCACAAACGTTGGAAAAAGTTATTGAAAATTGGACCTCCAGATTGGATTACGTCCGAGCCAGCCGTGGCGGTCATATGCCAGAAATCATATTTAAATTATAATGCCAAAAGATTATCTTTTGAATAAAGTCAATTTCATGTCAATTTTAAAAATTCACCTTGTTTTATTCCATTTCAAAGTTCTATACCTCTAAAAAAAAACACCCTTTATATACAGAATGTAATATAAACTGCACGTTAATAAAATATATATTTTATTACGAACGATCGAATGATAGTTAATTTGCTAAATTAATGTTATCAATTGTATGTTGTAGGAGGCACGTATCTAATTTAAATTAACACAAACGTCATAAGCTTTTTCGTGGAAACTTTCCCAATTTTTTTACTTTTTTGTTTGTTTTTTTTTATTGAAAATAACAAAGCCCCTTTTCCCAATCTTTCTTTGGTAACATCACAGTGTCTATTTTATATTTTCTACTTTAAAAGTTCAGAAAAGAGAATGCTCCTATTGGCTGTTTATTTAACATTTGTACAGAATATCAATCATACAAAATGTACATTTTGTATGAAACACAGATTTCTTTGGAAAAAAATATCTTCAACACTATAAAATACAGTTATTTAAGAATTATAATTCGAAATTCTTATAAGAAAATCACTTATCCATATTTTGTGAAATCCTACTATTAATAGACCATCACGACTAATCATAGCAATACTTTTTTTTACCGAATGAACCAATAAGTCATCCATTCTAATGTAGCGTCAGTATCAATTTGTTTGTTCCCAATCGGAGTCTAATCCGATCGCTATATAAAAGAGATGTTGTCTGTCTGTCCGCGTGCACTAGCGGTCATCGGCTTCTCTAATAACACGTCTTACTTGGCCGCTTTTTACTAGTGAATTATTGGATCTTTTGTGTAACACTCTCGATAGTACGGAGATAAAAGACCTATTTGTGAGATTAAAAATTTAAATTGTAACAAATATTAACTTAGATATTGAATGTTTGATGAGATTGTTCAATACATGCGATATTTAAAAAATACTAATGGCAGAAGGGAGATTTTCGCTACTTTCCTACGTTTAAATAAAAGTGTTTAGACGAATGTTATAGACTAGAGTTTAATAAGAAATTGGAGGGAGTAAGAAATTGCACCCGGCTGTATCACGGAAAACTATCTTGAAACGTACTGCATTTCCCACTTTATAATATTTACCCAATGTACGTACGTGTTTCGGTAGTGAGTGAGATATGCTAGAGCTCATTCCCATACCATTCCATCTCTCCCCATTTCCCCAACCTTTTCTTCAAATCAATTCCTACATCTTAAAAGGTAGGCGGCGCAGCCAGCGTCATTCTGGATTGATGTTGGCATGATGATCCATGGGCGACAGTATGGGCGACAGTCTGTATAACGACATCAAGCTTTTGGGAATTTTTGAAAAGTTTACACCGTAATAATTTTGGAACTACTGAAGCGATTTGGCTCATCTTCGACTTATTCGAAGTCCGAATTACTTTGAGCTTCGACTAGATTATTTATTTAATCATTTATTATTGAATTATTATCCAAATTAGTTATTTGCAATCTCACTAAAATTGCTTTTCATAGCTCTGATTAGTACAACCTTATTATTAGTCGTGTTAGTCGTAGGAAAAAGTCACGGCGTGGCCATCGCGAGTGCCGCCGAATTGTTTCGCCTCGCGAGAGACACGGCAAAATATTCAGAGCTGATTTCCAATCTCCACTAATTGGAGAGGTACCACAAGAGAAAGAAGAAAATAATTACATATAAGTATGAAACAAATACTTCTAGAAAATTACGAGCATGAAAAACATCATAAGATAATAATAACGCTAGAAGATTGTTACCTACTACATTTAGATGCAATCAATTTAGATGTATTCAGATGTAATCTATTGAGAATTCAGTAGTTTTGATAATTGTTCTAATTTGGTTTACGGTGTTTCATGGCACTTATCATCATAGCGATTTATAAAATTTCAGTTTAAACTACATTTAATAAACTAACATTTGCACGTTGGGCGCACATCCTGAGGAATTTGGGTTAGTTGTTACTTTTGTTTTATGTTGGATTACTTTCTTACATGTACCTATTGCCTAAATTCTGCCATTTGTATAAAATAAATAAATAATTTTACTATTGACTATTACTATGTTGCAGCGTAATCCTTTGATAAAGTCATTAGATAAATTGTAATCATTTTACATCTTCATCAATTTCACAATCGCATGCCGCAAGCTCAGAAGCAAATCAAGCTCACGGAGGTTAGTGACGGTGGTTAACGAATTAACTCGCTATTAAATTACGATCTTGATGGTTCAAGTTAATCGATACCGTGATGCTGCGTACGCTAATCGTTGTCGGTAGTCGATTCAATTATAATTTCATTTTTAGAAAGGCGGATTACGTTCAAAGGTAAATGTAATGAATTCGTTCATTTGAAAAAGATGTAGTACCTACACTTGTAAGTTGGCTTGTGGTGATAATATACCTATTTAGGGGACGTTCACGTGTTACGTAAACACAATTTTAATGATTTTAGACCACCCCTTCCCGTTGTAGTTAAAAGTTGTAGTTGTAAGTTAAAATAAGAATATCGCAAATCCCCCTTATTCTAAAGGATAAGCAACAAGCAGCTTCTTCATGTTTTATTGGATGTACGAGATTAATGAAACCACTAAATTCCTTATTATGTTTTTAAAGAAGATTTAAACGAAACTGATGTAGTAAAAGTACACATCCCGGCCGAAAGTAATACACATCGTCTATGATCGGCTAGCTTCGGCTAGCATCGGCTTAAAGCTAGTATAGTCTGTTACAAAAGGCTGATGTGTATTACTTTCGGCCGGGAAGTGCAATTGATTTATGATATTGTAATTAAATTATTGTAACTTATTTTTATCATCTTACCTTCTCTAAAAAAGAGAAAACATTTAATTTTATTTTCTGAAAATATCTTTTTTCTAAAAAAATATCTCTCGCATTTTCCAGAATTAAAAAAAACTAGAGCATGTGTCTAGAGGATAATGGTCCGAAACCCCCTAGTGATTTAATAGGGGAGGCCCTACAATGGGACGTATATTGCGTATTAAATTTTAACCTCTCCCACCCCCTCAGGCCAGCTTATGTACATACTTGAACAACAACTTGAAAAGGATTATAATTATTATGTTTGTAATTTTATTTCTTTTTATTCATAACAATCACATAACTGACAAACTGCTTGAATTAATAATAATGTATAGCCTAGTTATTAAAAAAAATGTCCAAACTTATCGAGTTGACTTTATGACGCTTTTAATGTACCTACACTTTAAAATGGAGTCTAATTTGCAATCAGTATTTTATTTAAATACTGTGTCAGTATTGTAAAATGGCCCTAAAAATTCTATATTTTCGTAATAAGTAAACATACATATTATTACTGTGATTATAAATCTTTTTACCGTAAGGTTCGTTATTTATTTAACTACCACATCGACTTAAGTGTCCAGGTGTATAATACCTAAGCAAATCTCAGCTAGATCATTGATCTTTATAGACAGCGGCGCCGGCGCAGTGGGAGGAGGCCTGGCACGAAACACCTGCCGCCCAAGTACTGAGAACCAGTGTCCGGTTCGATATCGACACCAAACGTTTTAACTACCAAACGCCTACATATACAAAAACGAATTTTATTATAATAGATGCAAAGTTCAATATTCAATACACAAGTGAAGTATTTAAGTCTTTTGGAATTACATTTCAAGTAGAGCCAACCTAGTCAGGGCACAAAATCTCGCTGTGGATAATCTCCAACTACTTTTACTATAAACACTGAATTAATGCTGTCGAGTTTAATAGAACCTTCACAATGCTACGTGATTTTACATTTAACGCGATTTCAAACGTCCTGAGGCTCGTATTACCCGTTATGTAGCATGTATGAGAAGCACAGAAGCTTTATTAACCTTAGGATTCATGAAAAGATGAATGATCAATGCAGTGTTTCGAGTTTTTTGCATCAAACGTATGAATATAGACTAAATACCAACAAAAGCTTTCGTAAAATACCTATGATGTGGATGGGATACGTATATGTTTTTCGTAAATAAGTTTAGTCTCATTTTTCCATATTTCTACATTTTGCTCCTTTTCTGTCAGAATGTGAACACTCTGTACCTATATAGTTGGACTGTACCTGTCCAGGTTAATTAGGTATTGGGAGTATTTCAAATATAATATAATAATGTCTCTAGTCTAGTTTACCTTGTCGAAATAGTTTTAAATTATCTTGTAGATACGACAGGAATATTTTTACTTACAATTTTTCGGAATGGTCAAAAATATCCAGAAAATAACTTAGTCAAGAATAAACCTGTCTGGGAGTACGCTACCTAGGTACTTGTCATCTTGGACATATACCTGATTGATTGCTCTAAAAACATCTCAGCACTAACGTTAATTGGCTGGCCGTCCTTTAAAATGTCAACTGTTTCCAATTATTAATTTTCGAATTCTATTTTTATGATCTGTAATTACAGAATTTTATACACATATTGCCGCATTAGCTAAAAAGAAAAAATGACTTTTTTAACGAAATTATATACATATTTCGGTTTATACCAAATCATACCAACCTTAACTTAATAATTGGGTATATTAAGTATCTAATTAAAAGATTTTCTGAAAGAATGGAATAATTATTTGAACATTTATGTACTAGGGCCTAGGCCTTAGATTTCTAAGCCTTTCTATACAGGATATCACCTTTAGATTTCTCAACGAGATACCAAGTTAGTGTGGTTTTAAATAGTACATTCAATAATGTTTAATTTATACATCCGTCCGTTCAATTATGTTACAACAGTATCTGAAGAAGCTTGGTTTTATGGAAGGCAAAGGTTTTGAACGTAAATGGATTTTAATTAGACGTCCTCCTAACCAAGTTGAAACTACAGAAATCTTTTCAGTTTTTTGTTCGCATACAAATACATATATAGCGTGCTGCAAAATCACCAATGCAAAATCAGAAACATTATGTAGTAACTCACCATGAATTCTATATTTAATTAAATTGGATTATAAGTACTCATCATACATCAAATGTATACATATGTCATCTTTACAAAAAAAACGAGTTATCAACATGAAAGAAAATTTGATGTGGTTGTTGCAGAAAGCAATATGTATCAAAATAAAGACCTAACTATATAAATAATACTTACCTACTGTAGCATAAAATTCATTCATCAACATATGGAGAATTCTGGAGATCAATAACAGAGTATCTTGTAAAAGTTTTCGTCTTCCTCATATTGAACCATTAAAGTCTAAGAGAAAAGGCGGAAAAAGTCTACACACTACCTAGTCTGGCCATAAATAGAGTTACAATAAACAAAAAAAAATCATTTGAATTTGGAATATGTCATTCTCAAGTGAAAAATAAATGTATTAATCATTATTAAATATTTTACTCATATTAAAATGGAGTGGGGTGAAACGAAAACCGTATTGCTGTAATTGCATTACACAAAGTAGGCATGGAGATAAATGCAATTTTCAAAATTCTCCATCCGCTTGGTATTAGCCGAATCTTTGTGTACCGAGCTATTGGTACGTATATAGAAAAGTCCTCTGTTAGTGACAGAAAAAGGTCTGGCCATCCATGCACTATTCGTACTAAACAGACGATTAAAGCTGTGAAGGAGAGAATGGGAAGCAAAAGATTTTATCCAGAGAGATGAATATAGCACCCACAAACATGTCACGTATTTTAAAAGATGATTTAGGAGTGCTGCTTACAAAAGACGTACTGG
This sequence comes from Sesia bembeciformis, assembly GCA_943735995.1. Taxonomy (NCBI): domain Eukaryota; kingdom Metazoa; phylum Arthropoda; class Insecta; order Lepidoptera; family Sesiidae; genus Sesia; species Sesia bembeciformis. The sequence continues at coordinate 6,189,419 of OX031042.1, forward strand.
TTATTTCTTAACTGATAATTTAAAGTAAGATCGGGTTGACAAATCAAAACAACTTCTTCGGTGGTACGCAAATGGAGCTCACAGAAAAATCTTATTTACGGACGAGAAAACATTCACCATTGAGGAGCATTTTAACAAGCAGAATAATCGAGTTTATGCTCATAACTTTAGAAAAGCTGCTCAATCGGTCACTAGGGTGCAACGTGGCCAATATCCGGCTTCAGTGATAGTTTGGTGGGGTGTTATCAACATGACGTTAGATGTTATCAACATCATTTTAGATGTTATCAACATCTAAAATAGCTTTCAAGGAGTGACTGAATCATATTTTTGTGAAATATTTTTCCATGGAAAGGGTGCGTGTTTCAATCGAAAACTGGCGACAAAGTTTGAATGATTGTATAAATCAAATAGGGACCATTTCCAATAAATGTTATATTTTGAAAATGCTTAACCTTTTTATTTCTAAAATAACTCAAATCCTTTTATGACAATGTAATGTAATGTAATAAAATGACAATGTAAAAAAAACAATATTTTCTTTGTAAGATATTTGTAACAATATTTATGGCTGGACTAGGTATATATCTATTTTCTTCCAGATCAAAGTCCCAGTCCAACTATCCACTATCAACGCATTTTGGCATATTTCGGATACATTATCAGACGGCCAGAGACCGTCTCGAGCTGTTGGTCATTGCTGGCAATATACAAGGCAAGAGATTACGAGATCAACCGTTAACTAGTAGATGGTTGGACCAACTGAATGAGATATTATAATTAAAATTTTACAACCACCTGAAGTAGCTAGAATACTTCTGTCGCAGGGTAATTGAATTTAAAAGCGAAAATGATCTTCAGAGAGGAGGGGTCGAGCGACTTATTTAACTTATAATAAGTTTACGAGCGACTTATAATAAGTTTACGAGAATCTGTCTTTTTGAAAATCTGTCCTTATGCGAACACAGCGTTAATTTGTGGTTCTGATTGAAGAACAGTTCAAGATTGTTAGCAAATCTGTAGCAGAGATATTATACTCTGGGACTATATCACGCCTAGATACGTATTTACCGTCAAGAATGATTTTGAACAATAAAATTACCTATGCAGAATCACGTGCACACGAGCTCGACTAACCATTTTTGACTCCGCGGTGAAAAAAGTTTAAGACAAGACAACCGAATCGAACGGCACAGAGAATGGAACAATTTGTCGGGCGACCAATCGGTAGTGTCGATCGGATTGATAAGCAAGATAATGGTCACCAGATCGGCTACCCAAACCCGTCCGAGAGCTACTAGACATGCTTTAATGACGGGTTCCTTGTGCTTTTATCTATCGATAGAGACTACTAAATATTATTGTAACAGTATCTGAGGAAAGGGAACCTTACTATTGGTTGTAGTTTATTGTTGAGACTTCAATGAAATCTTTAAAAAATATCATTAGTACCACCTATTAGTAGTACCTACTAATAGATGGCCGAGTGTTGTCGGACAACTTTAGAATAGACCACCCCATCTCTTCCCGTGGCTGACGTAACAGACTACCAAGGGATAACAAAGTTGCTACCATAAGAAAAAACTTTAATTATTACTTATTCTTATGCTGCTACCACAAATCCTGAGGAACTACCGCACCTCTAAAAAGGTGGACTCGCCAATCCGTTTGGCCAGCATGGTGTTTTAAGCCTCATGCTCAGGACAATGTGCATGAGGAGGTCCAAGTCCTGGAGTAGACTATACAATTATTTAGAATGGTTACAGATATTTTTTTACAGTATTAATTTATTTTCCTACATTTAATTTTCTTTAAACATATGGTTAATATCTAAATTTGTCTTTCCGAATGCCGTGTGTCGCCTCGCCTGACTTCGGTTTTTGCATTCGAATTAGAATAATAGTGTAAATAAATGCATCGGTAAGACAGAATAAAGGAACGTGGTGCAATTTTTATATAATTCCAATACCAATATATAACGGAAATAAAGTATATTTTTATACATACACATAATTGAGATGTATACCATACATGAATACATACCTACATATATAATATAGGTAGGTGAAAAAACTTTAAACAAAATGAGTGCAGGGCAGGGTAAGTAAGGCAGTTTAGTGTGACGGATAAAAGAAACATTACTGAATTGGTGCCAAATTCTCTAACTATATATTTAGGCTATTATGTAAAAATGGATTTCAGCAAAGCGTTACCTAAAAGGTTAAAAAGGTTATTTAACAATCCTCCCCAAATTTAATCTAAGACTTCAAATAAACGTGGGCGCGGCAAATATCCTTCAAGTTATGAATGAACACAAGGAGAGTAAATTAAAAGAAGTACGGAAAAAAACATGTTTATCGACAACAAAGACCATTATTGTCACTTGTTAGAACAAAAAATCTGTCTCATACGAGATAAGACTTCGGTGCCTTTGTCGGCGGAGATCAAACAACGCGCTCGTTTACGAACGAGCTTCGGGGAATGAAAGGTCCTAGGTTCGAACCCGCGCTAATCAGGCAGCGATATGTCGCGCGCGTAATTCCTAGAATTATTTTTAAATAGATGCGAAATAACGCAGTTACAATGAAAACTGAAGCGTCATTTATTTTGTATTGCAGGACTACATATAACAATGAATAAAGTGGTGCCTACGAGCCGAAGCCGACGCCCTACATACGTAAGAAATATATAGGTATTAATTGGCCGTAGAGGGGTCGTTGTTCATGGTCTTAAACTGTATTCATACTATTTCTACTTATCAACCAATGCAAAGGTTGCCTGGAAGAAATTGCTTTAGCGATAAGGCCGTCTGTTGTAGATACATTTCGTGTTGGTGTACAGTGTACAATATGTATCCAAGTAGTTTATATTAAAACGGGTTAAGTCGACTCGGGTTCCGTCATGCGAGTGCCGGTTCATACCGAATCGTCTACGTTTCGTGTAGGCCTTTTGTGCCATCCTTCTAGGGCGTTGGTAGTACGATTACGTTCACTGGCATATACTTTTTATATCAACTGAATATGGACTTGACCAATTGCATATTTAACTAATTGTATAATTTGACGAATTATCGATTTGGCAAACATCGAATTTGTCAAATGTCGTGAAAACCGTTTAGAATAGCACGATCTCATACCTTCCCACGGGTGTCGTGGCGACTAAGGTATACCAAAGCCGCTACCACAACCCCTGAGGAACTTTGAAACATTGGCTTGTCAAAACATCAAATCAACCTGGTTGCGTCAATTCGTCTATCCAACGAAGAGCCACCAATATTGAGTTATTTTATTCCAGTACATCTTTCAATAATTCCTTTCTTTTCCAGGCGTTGCTATTTATTCCTATTTAATTTCGTCCTCCTCTTATACGTAAATATATTTATACGCCTTCAATGGCAAAACATAGAGTACATTCCAAGCGTATTTTAACATCCTCATGTATACCACCTATGTTTGCAAATAAATAAATAAATAATTGCAAAAGATATTCAAGTCGTCTCGCAATCTTCTTTCTATGGCATCTGCCCTCTATAATTGCAATAGCCTTGTGGCGTTACAATTATTAAAGTACACTATATTTATTTTTAGTGCATATATATATTAAGCGTAAAAGCGTTCCAAGCGTAATAGCGTAAAAAAAACAACGCAATTAAGACGCTTGACGCGACAAAATTGTTAAAATCGTAATATAGTTCTGAATTCTGGTGTTCGTTCACCAAGGCTAACTTCATACATAGTATGTAGATCTTCATGAGCATCTACACACACTTCTCTATGTGAACAAACACATATGCAGTACATAGGTATGTAAATATTTTAGATGGTAGGTACTTTTCATAATTATCTTTTACGAACACATAATTTGGTTATTCCCAACTTTAATGAAGTAAAAACAGAGAAATGTTTACCGTTCATAGCATCTCAACACAGGAGTTCTATTTGGACGGTTACAGGAACATGGCAGCAATAGCGGGAGCTTGTTATTTAATTAGAGCCGCATTAATTTCGTAACAGCCACTTCCGCCAAGCCCGCGGGGGCGCGACTACATGATTGAGGTTTTTACACAGACTCAAAGCTAACAGAGCTAAATGATTGTACTACTTATAACTTTATGAAGTTTCGCGTTTTGTACAAATTTTACATTCTAAATCGGCTCTGAATGCGTTTGTCGAAGCCTTTCCGAATGTGAAGATCAAATGTGGGTAGTTGATAAAATGGTCCCACCCTGGATTAATCGCCTCTTCAGTCAAGTCGTGACCACGGCTGGTGTAAACTGTGGCGAAAGGTCGAGTAAGAATAAAAGGTAAATAAATATTATAACAAGCTTTATTATTTATACGCGTTCAGACCCGATTTAGTATACAAAATTTTACTACGTTATTATCCACGTATGTACTCTCAAAGATCCGATGTTCAAAAATACAACATCCAATCTCAAAAATCCGTAGCCGATGGCCAATATTTTCGTAATATAGCTATGCTTATAAATTATTTATGTCGTCTTTTGGTACAACTAAAAAAATTGAAGGAAAAATGTGAAAAGGGAAATGAGTCAGTTTCAGTTTCCCAAATTATTGAGACTAGTGAAAAAACAAAAAAAAAATATATTTATGGTTTTATTATAAAATCTTTACCTACTCATTAGATTGAGTTACTAGCCTCAATCTAATGAGTCGAGTGAGTAAAAGTCTGGTCATGTGAGAAAAAAAGTCGGCCAGCTTTAGAATAGCACTATCCTATATCTTTCCATGGGTATCGTAAAAGACGACTAATGGCCGCCATATACGGTCAGTTAAAACTATAAATTTTGACTGAACAGTTTGAACTGACAGTTAAAACTGACTTTCCTACTATGAAAAACTGACAGTTTTCATCCTACACACGGTCAGGTTTAACTGTTCCGTGAACACTGATAGTTTTCATCCTACACATGGTCAGTTTTAACTGCTCTGTGAAAACTGACAGTTTTCATCCTACACACGGTCAGTTTTAACTGCTCTGTGAAAACTGACAGTTTTCATCCTACACACGGTCAGGTTTAACTGTTCCGTGAAAACTGATAGTTTTCATCCTACACACGGTCAGTTTTAACTGCTCTGTGAATAACTGACAGTTTTCATCCTACACACGGTCAGTTTTAACTGTTCTGTGAAAACGGACAGTTTTGACTGATCGTGTGTGGTGCGGCCATAAGGGATAACAAAGCCGCTACCACAAATCTTGAAGAATACAACCACCTCTAAAAGAGTGGATTCGCTTGGTCAGCGTGGCGTTTTAAGGACATACATTCCTTATGCACAAGTCAATGTGCATGAGGAGGCCCGTGTCTAACAGTGAACACTGAAATACTGCATTGCATTGTAATAATGCCTGCCGTGCAGTAGGTCCTGGATTCGATTTCGGATAATCATTAGTTTAAAGACAGGTGTTTGTTCCGGTCTGGCTGTTGCACGTGTTGTTTTCGTCTTTGTATGTTTTAGTAATCGACATAAAAAAGATTTTGATAATTAGTGATGATGATGGGGGAAGCATTAGTGATGATCTCATCAATACTCTCCTCCTATAGTATTTCTAGAGATTAAACTAGATTTTATGCTGTAAAATAAATCTTTCTAGGAATCAAATTTTATCTAAATACTACCTTAAAGCTTATTCAACTTAGACTGTTTGTTGTTAAAACTCGTTGCAGTTACGTATAAATTTTGCATGCCTAGCTGGTATTTAAATGTCTTCTATAAAAATCTATCGGGGAGGTATTCTATCTTCTATTTGAGAGGGGGAGGGTGTACGCTGCAATCCCACAACCGCGTGCACTCCACAACTGACTGACCAAGTTACCCCCCACACTCACAAAACACTGCCGTAAAATGTACCTACTGCATTTCCTGCTTTATCCTATTCACCCAATGTATGTACGTGTTTCAGTAGTGATTGAGATATGCTGAAGCCCATTCTCATCCCATCCTTTTCTATCCCAACCCTTTTTCTAGATCCATTCCTAGATCTCCAAAGATAGGCCAGTGCATCCGGGGGTTGTCATTTTGGACTGATGTTGGCATGTATCGCGAATGACAATAGGCGACAGTATTCACCTACCATTGGGTGGACTGTTTCCTCGGCTACCGTTTTCTTTCCATAAAAAAAAATATGGATTTGTTTTCTTTTTATTATGAGTATTTTATTGACCGGAGGAAGACAATAGTGGAAAGACAGGCTGATAGTAGTGTGTTATATTAAACGTTCCATTTTGTAGAACATTAACAGAACATACTTATATGTAATGTAATCAGATAAGTATGAAGGTGTATAATTCACAGTTAACATCAGCAAGGTCTGAGCGTGGTGAAACAATCCGCCTTATGTCCCTTTCCGCTCCAAAAACTTCAAAGAAGTTATGCAAACTTTTTATGCAGACTGCACTACATATCGACTGTTTCAATACTGCTGTATTTTGTATAATTTACAATGCACATTTTTTAGTCTGTGGCAAAATATACTTACAAGGACTATTGTCTGGCACTTACATGTACCCATTATAGGACTTAATATAGCATAACATATGAAACCGTATCAAAGTAATGCATCTGTACAGTTATTATTACTATTAAGTCCACGGTAACTTGAGATTTAATAAGATAATAAATAATACTTAAATATAAATTCGGGGTTTTATCAAGGACATCGCCAAACAGAAATGTTTCGATATAGCGATAAGACGTTCGATGTGGCCAATTGTTTAATCTAAGCTGTAGATGAAATTATGCGCGATTTGCGACTTCTTACAAAGTTGCCAAAATATACACAACCCTGCGTATCACAGCGTTCCAGAGTAGCATATTTCAGAAGGCGGCGCTGCAAGCACATGAAACAACAATCTGTTTATTATCTAGTCAAGCGCAGCTGACCTAACGGTACCGCTAATAATAGATCTTTTTTTTAGAAAAAGGCGACAGACCAGTATACAGTCCACCTGATGGTAAGCGGATACTGTCGTGTATAGACATCCACGATACATGCCAACATCAGTCCAGAATGACAAACGTTGCCACGCCTCCGGATGCGCTGCCTACTTTTGCAGATTAAGGAATGGATTGGGAGAAAGGGTTGGAAAAATGGAGAGGGATAGGATGGGATGGGAATGGACTGTGGCATATCTCACTCACTACCAAAACACGTACGTACATTGCGGAAATACGATAAAGTAGGAAATGCAGTACATCTCACGATAGTCTTCTGTGAGAGAGGGGTAACGTTGCCAGTGGAGTGCGCCCAGCGGCTATGGGTGTGCACCGTGCACTCTCCCTCTACGAACAATTAAGCCTTTTAGGTTTTTTTTTGCTCGGATATCCGATAAATATAATATCTCTGTATGTCGTTTGTCCGATAAAAGAGAATAAATAATGTGACGTAACTTGAAACAAAAATAAGAAATGTCGATTTTCTAAGATTGTTAGAAAAATCATAAACCATAAAAGTGACAAGTGAACCGGAAATGCGGAACGTAGCCGGCGTGCGCGGTGCCGGACGTGCACCCGCGCAACTGGGTCAGTTTATTTCTGTTTTGGCGGGAACGCGCCGGAAGCGCCGCCATTGTGGATGCGCCGGGAACCCCGGAAAAACACACGCCGGATTTCTAGCTAATGAAATGTTACACGACACAGTAGCAAAAGTATTGTTTCGTTTACAGCCACAAATTGGCTCCAGTTCGGTTTTTAAGTCAACCATTTTCCTTGGAAGTAAAAGTATCCGATAGTTTTAAGGAGTTAATTCGGTCCGCTCTTCTCGAAACTTGTGGAGGAAATGTAACAACTTCGTGTTGGAACATTCCTTTTAAAAATTCAATATAAACAGGATACATTACTGTTTCGTTGTTTATTTTTCCTTCACTATAACAAGCAGTAAAGATATCCATTATTTGTTTCTAAAAGTGTGGTTTTCGTGTGAATTTATAAGTGCGTGCAGTATAGGGGTCAAATTTACTGTCCACCGATGTGATGCGGGCGTTTGCAATAATACAACTCGCAAAGGACTCCAAAGGACTCTCAATTAAAATTAATTAAAGACAATTTAGCAGTAAACTTACTTGACAATAAACGGGATTTATTAATTGTCCCAAAGATTTGCTTTTGGAACCTGGCCGATTTAAACATCTGTTTACCCTAACCATTTTGTTTATATATTGAGTGTGTTAGGTTCCATCGGTGTTATGGGGGTTTCACATGTGTATTGGACTAATGGGTGTCATAACAGCATGGATAGTTCAGACCAGGCGTGACGGGCAGGTGCACACTGCTCCCACATTACCTTCTTGCAAACCGTTTATGGTGCCACTACAGTAATTTTATGATGTTCGTACATTGTAATACGACACTATACACTCGACGCTCATGTCCAGCTTTTTATAGAATTTACATAATTATATACGAATTAATTCCCTTCACGTATACGCCGTAGTTTTATTTCTCTGCTTTATTGATCATTTAAGCGTCTTAAAATATAAAATGATGAGCGACTGGTTTTTAATTATTATTAAGTGCAGTTTTATCAAGAATCGGTGCACATTAGTGAATACTTCTTTACAGTAACTAGATTAATATTCTTCATTAATAAGAAGAGAATTATACAAAAAATAATAAAGAATTTTCATATAATGAGGTTGCGATTTTATCGCTATCTATTTCTTCATACCAACCTTTAATAAATTAAGAGTGAACATGACAGGACTTAAGGTTGACAGTACAGTGTAATCACTCATTTACTAAAATGTTTCATTGTAGTGGTGTCCAAATTCGCATATTATACGTAAATATTGTTTAAACTCTGTGATGGCGTGGTTGTTTCCACGAAACGCGTTATGTTCCCTCTGAAGGAAACGTTTCGACACCACGACCGCGCTGTGACCGCGTTTCAACCTAAACAAATGAATAGACGGGTCATATATAAGCCATAATAAAGGTCGGCTGGTAGAGAATACCTTAAGGCATTAAGCTCGCCTTTTGTACGATAATCTCGTTTAGTACTGGTATCCCCACACCGAACCCCACATGTAGGGTCATAAGGAAATCCCAATTTTAATTCCTATTGACCTCACAATTACACATAACGAAACAGTGAAAGGGTTGAGAATAAACGTCCTTAGTTTAAAAAAAATAAAATTGGCGGGTCTCTTTAGAAGCCACAGAACCCAAAATAGTAGTTTTTAAAATTGATGTCTGTATGTCTGTTTGTTTGAGCATCACGTAAAAACTATTCAACGGATTTTACTCCGGTTTTCACCAATGTATAGCTAAGTATCCAGAAGGAAAACTGGTAGTGTCGTCTTCATACGACACAAGGACGTTGAGAGAAAAAAACAAAAATAACTTTTAATAGAAATGACTTTATTAGTACTCGAGAACTACCGGATGGATTTTCATCCGTGAAAACCATCATGTCGCTGCTTTTATAGATATCAAAAATGTTTTACAGCTGCTTAGTCCTCGCGAGCGAAGCCGCAGGTAGAAGCTAGCCTGCAATAAAGTGTATAAATAAATAAATAAATAATCGTAAATGTTGCCAACTGAGCGTTTGCACGATTACAAACCTTTATTGCGTTTATAATCGAGTTATAACGGTAACAACGTTCACATTTGCTGCTCAAACTAATGAATACGTTTGTTCCACAAAGTTAAATTTGCGGTTGACGCCACCTAACCACCTATTGAATAAATTGATAATGACCTTCAAAGGAGTCTTTATTCCAACGTTCGATAACGAATGCTGTAGGTACGTATTTATTTAATATTTTTTTAATACTTGTAATCTTTCTTCGTAAATATTGTATGTAGGTAATTGTACGTATACTAGCACTCAGTGCTCAATGATCTGCAAGATACAGGCCCTGAAGTGGGCGTTAAAAAGATTGAAACCTAGGCTTGTGCCTCCCCTAATGAATCACAAGAGGTTACGGACTATGATCCACCACGCGGGATCAATGCGGATTGGTGGACACACATGCTCCAGTTTCTTTTTAAATTCTGGATCAATCAAGCTAGTGATACCTTTTGAGCGGTGACAGTCGAGAGGTTTTTAATACTCGATAATAAATACTACATATTCTTAACTAATACTTAAATACCCAAACAGAAGATAAAATGTCCATAAACACTATCCAATCACGATGATACACGATAATTTCCTTCACCACCGAGCTAGTAATAAGTAACTGAATAATCCGAACACAATTAGAAACTCACCTAATATTTGCAGCTATTGTAATTACGCTATCAAGTAGTTTGCTGCTGTTTTGTACCTAATTCCATAGTCACACGACGTTTGTTTGTGACGCTAATCTATTCATTTCATATTGATCGCAGATTCGTTTCATATTGGTCGCAGCGCGTCTTCACAAACTGCCCACAAACACGCGATACTCGAGTTAAACTTCTGTCACCATACTGTTAAGATGCCTTAATACAACGCGAAAACATACTAAAACTGAACTAATAACGGTCTTACATTTGAATCACAAGGAGACGCTGGTCAGATTCTGCAAATCGTGGCGTCTGAGATTGACTGGCCATGTATAGCGCAGGGGAGAGAAAGGGTTCCAAAATTACTTATTGTCAGGATTGATATTGCAACGGAGGAGACCACGAGGCAGACCGCGAAAGAGATGGATCAAGTATTTAGAAGATAAGAGGAGTATGAGAAGGGTTAAATATAGTGCCAAATGAAGGAGGATTGTAGAGGCCAAGAATTACATGGAATTGTAATACCGCAGTAAGTAATTAAATAAGAAACTTCACTACACACACACACACACACACACACAAGATTACACACATAGTCCTACAATCTGTTTCTACGCTTTTCTATGCTATCCACACGCATTCTCCATACGGCATATGCATTTATGCATCACAAAAATTTATACGCTGCTACTAAGATTGTATGCAACTAGCGACCCGCCCACGCTTCGCTTCGATTTATAAGTTTATTATTTTTATCAATTTTTTTGTTTCCAAATTACAAAATAAAATATAGCGTATATTAGACACGGATAATGTAGCTTCCTATTTGTGAAAGTTTTGAAATCGGTTCGGTAGTTCCAGAGATTATCCCCAACATACAAACACACAATTTTACCTCTTTATTATATTATAATAGTATAGATAAACTATAACTTCACAGTTGTCAATTCCAAAAAAAATAAACCTAAAATACTTTTTAAGAATAAGCTTTTATTAAAATATACAAAAACGAAGTAAATATACACAGAAGTCATTACTATTATTTATTAAAGTTTATATGTGATTTAAAAGCTTGTCGAGAGATTTGTAATTTGAAATGATTGTATTTCTAATTAATTAAATTGGTAAGAAACTGTCGCGATCACATAAAAACATTACCTAAGAAATAATAGCAATTATTTCTATGGTTATTTTCTTCATTTTATTGCATTTTATTATTAAAATTAAACTTATTATTAGTTTTATTATTAACTATTAAGTTTGTTTTTAAAACGTTTTATTTTATGTTTTGTTTATTTACTCCTTTTTTGTGTTCTAAGTTGCAGAAACTTCTCTACGAGTCCAAACACGACATGTCTACCGTTCGCCGTTGAGAACTTTCACAGTGTGCTGACCTTCCTGGCTGCAGCATCAGGTAAAGGTTCTTGTATTGTCATCCGTTTTATACACATGTGTAAAATTTCAAGGCAGTACCTAGTACAAGTAGTGGGTTAAATCGACTTGCAAGATTTGACCACAACAAACTAACAAACAACTATGTGAATTTGAATAAAAAGCTTGTTATAATAATTAAGAGCTTTTTATCGATTTTTATTCAAAGTGAAATTTGGCAATAGATAATTTGGCAAGTTTTCTTTTCAATTCATTCGACAATGGTGGAAATCGTATCGAATCTTGAATGCGTTATTGTCTGTACACTTTTCAGTCTGACTTTGATCTGTGACCCGATGGACTTCCTGTCTTTGTTGATGTAACAAAACTATTTCAAGACATTTCACAGTTTTGAAGGGGCAACCTACAAATGTTTGGTAATTTTTGCTTTATTTGTATCAAAAGTGATTTTTCTTCCTGGTGAATCACAAAAGTAAACGATCGCGCGTTTATCAGCGTACGTTTTTAAAACACTTGTTTCAAGAAACATTCATTATTTTGTTGCGTATTAGTGCAGCAAGGTGAGTCACTTGAAGGGGAGGATGAATGCCTCGGGTCTCATGAGATAGTGAACATAAGCCCTAGGTACATATATACATATGTAATCTACATATGTAAACTTATATACACAAAGTATATGTCAAGAGATATTATGTAAGTTATAAACGATAATAATTACGCTACTTAATCTCATTCCCATTTTTTTACACTTTATTTTCAAAGCTTTAAAAAAGTTTTATGGTCATACATCCATCATACAAAAAACAACGTGTATGGAGCCGTACTGAATAATGTACAAATTATTCTATCTTCCGAATATGTTGTGTGTCATTTCATTACATATCTATGTTTGTTAGATGGTTTCTACTGCGTTGTAATTTATATATCCTATGCTTCAAAGCAATCAGAGAAATAATTATATAGGAAGGTTTTGTTATACGCTCCCCGTCGCTGCATTACCTATGGTTTTCTTCTATTACCAACAAGCAGTAAATCTTTTACTGCAAGTTGCAGGACGCTTTAAAACCTCTGCTAAAATTGCTATGAAATTAAATTAGATAAGGGAACCATAAATAATCCTGCCTTTTGCCTAGCAAATACATATCTATTCCAATCTTCTTTTCGTTAGGTAATCCAACTCTTTCAATTCTTTCATAAGTCCATAGCTAAGAAAATACTTATGAGCTAACTAAACGTTCATACCATTTCAAACTTTTTAGGGAGGTTTACAAACAATCACGACGAAATTACGAAAATTACCACGCTCGAAACTTTTAAAGAATTCCAAAAAAATTACATCATACAACGACACCAATGTAAACAATACGTTGATGATTGGGGTTCGTAAAGCTATACAACTTTGGTTTAACCATTTTTTTTTAAAAACCTATAATATCGAAATCTCTTTCCGGACTGGCGCTTACCATCGACCTTTTATTATTTTTTATAAAAAGGGTTATTATAGTGACTTTAACGTTGCCAACAGAAGGGTTCGTTCTGTAACATTGCCGCTGACGCCAATTAACCTTTTATTGAATATACTACTGAATGAATGAATATTCCTATATTTCCTATCAGTCTATGTGTTTCCCAAGGCCTTACCCAGCGTGTTCCTCGGGCTCCTCAGGTATGTCGGCAACATGTGAACATTTATTAAAGAATACATAAAATGTAGACTAACGCTAGCAAGCTACAATAATTCCGAAAACGCACGCTATATGACCCCCCCCCCCCCCCCCACTGGCACCTTTAATAATATAATAATACCCCCAATAATATTCTTTGACATATATGTATTATACTTATATACCTTATATGTTTCTTATTTTTGTCCTGAAATTTCTGATCTATTATCGAAAATAATACCTAGTTGAAGTGTCGCTGCCTAAGACAGGGTGCCAAATATTGTGGTCTATAGAATGAAATTTTTCGGTATAAATTTCAAGACTCATTCAATATGTCGATGTTAGGTATGCTTAGATTTAATAATCCTTTTTGTTTCATATCGTATTCACTCCCTAATTTTAAACTAGTAAGATTAACGTATTTTCTCTCTTGGCATGTCATTCAATGTTAAAATTAAAATCAATTTTACATTGAAGCTGCGCGCACACCTACTTATTAACAGTGTCTGTAGTATACAATGAATAGTATTTGATAACGTGACCAATAATTAAAGATCATTAATGACGTTAATGGTAACACAGCGTTTAACGTGTAACCACGTTTAACGTTTAACACTTAGCTCATTAACAATTAATCAAGCAAGCTTCGGCCCACGTCTGACTCCACACGCCCCTCGGCACGCCTAACGCTATTTACCGCTCTAAATTACTTCAAAGTAATAAGTCCTCGGTTGCTCAATGGTTTAGAATTATCGGCGATATTTCAATATTTATTGTTTTTGCCGGTGTGTTAAGATGTGAAATGTGTTTTCTATGTATATTAGGTACTTATATACGTTTCGGCCTCCCCGCAGTGGGATGTTATAGGCTGATATCCAATAATTAGGTATGACAGAAGCTGTACAATCATATAGATAATACTAAAAATATTGTAGTCTCTGGACGAAACAGATATTTAATCTTTAAAGCAATGACTTTTGACATTTTTTATTGTTTGTCTATTGTTTGCTGGGATGCAGGATCCCTCTGCCGACATAACAATTAAATCGATAGTTGCTGAAACGTTGCGGGTTCTAATTCAGTGGTTTGGCTAAGAACAGTGCAGTAACATTTATTAACATATTCGTATACTATTTTCCTACATTAACAACTGGTTACACGGAGGAATAGTTATTCTTTTTCAAAATCTGCTGTTTCAAAATTACCTGTCCACTGCTGGACATGGGCCTCCCATGCACATTGTCTTGTAAATGAGGAATGTATAGTCTTAAAACGTCACGCTGGGTACGCGGGATGGTGATTCCTTTCTTTTAGAGGTAGTAGTTCTCGGGGCTTGAGGTACACAACGGCTCGGGGTTTCAGGAATTACTACACCCACGGAAAGAGATGGAGTGGTGCTATTCTAAAACTGGCTGATACCATTCGGCCACCTAAAGTAATTTTAATAAAGAATATTCCAAACACCTTTGGAATAAATACCACGCCGGAGTCTAGAAGAATCTTTCGCAATCTCCCATCACTAACTGACACGTTTATATAGCAGATAAGGGTAATGTGCATAACTGAATACTTATTAACTATAATTTAACTCTCGTAAAGTTGTAAATACTCACTAAAATGAAGTTACTTATAAAGTATTCGTATTTAGTATTGAGTGACTCACAACGATTTCCTAAGGTATTGGGAAAATTTACGTAAGTAAGTACCTTCGTTATCAAGTTATCATACTTGACGTCGTGAGGTTATGCTCCTCTTTTGTTGGAGTATTTGTCTAACAATAACTATATTTTATTAATTATCACTAGACACTAGACACTATCACTAGACGCTTGGCTTCGCTCAGGTAGGCTCTCCTTATAATATTAGTATAGATTTTATCAATAATAATTTACGCAATGGCGTCGGTAGTCATTGTTAGGAAGGAAAGTGCCATACCCGATGATTGACAAATTTTGAGACTTGTGTAACATTCACGAATCCTCCAGACATGGTGAATTTATTCGGCAGGTAGGTATGTTCTGAAAAGTCACACGGCTTTCGATTTCCCTATATTTTCACAGTATATACTCATGTGTCGTTGAAATAGAGAGGCTGTTTACTACGTTTTTTTTTGTTTTTGTACAAAAGCAAAGGAAATTGGCAGCGATACCACTTACTCTGCAAACTGAACGAACAACTCCATTAAAAGTCTAGTCCTTTACCCAGAACTTCAAACTGAAAGCCGTGGACTGACCGAGGAGAAAGCGTTTAATTTGATTAAATTACTTCAAAAGGGAAAAACTGGGGAGGTTTCACCCTTCGCTCTGTGCTGGAGGAATCTAATTTTTGCGCACACTTTTATTGAATTTCGTACTGCGCGGTTACCTTGTACCCGTAGTAAAAATCTAACAGTAGTTACACTCTTGCCACGTTCATCATCGCAATATGTAATTACAATATTCGGCGTATTACGACGTGAATGTTTAGTAATACTTATATAGTATGTAGCATTGGCCAATCAGTATTCGCACAATCAGATTAAAAAAAATTGCGTTCGTAAATGAGTTATGTGGCGAGTTTAATTCGTTACTCTAACTGAAAGTAGAGGTTTGTTAAGGTTTGTTATAAAACGTTATTTTTGCGGATGGGGTCAAATAATCGCCTATTGAATAAGTTGATAATGAGCTATATTGGAGTATTTGTTCGAATACTCGACTGGCCAATATTTAGTTGCGCAACTAAGTAGAGACACAGCGCGCAAACAAGCAAACCGTGACTCGAGCTTTTGTATTAAGATAATCTACTATAATATTCTTACTATGATGTAACTTTGTTATAGGCATCCAAGTAGTACAATATTTTCCTCTTTTATAAATATAGTGTTTGTATAAAGTAGGTACATGTAAATTTAATTAACATCTTTTTATACGAATAAAGGTTTAATGTTAATGGTATCTGGTAGGCAGTTACGGGTATCCGCAAAAATCGAGAAATGTAGGTTGTAATACTAAGCGGCTACCACAAGCCTAGAGGGACTTCACCACCCCGAAAAGAGTGGACTCGCCAACCCGCTTCGCCAACACGTTTTAGGGCCATACATTTTTCATTGCAGATATTGCACATCGGTGCACGAGGAAGCCCGTGTCTAGCAGTGAACGTTGAAAGCGTTGGTGATTGATGTTGTAATTTGAGTTTATTAAAGTTTATGGTAAAGGAGTACGACTACCGTTGTAGCCACGTTGCCTACAGGGTTGGTGTAACATTTTTAGAGGTAGAAATCATAGACTGACTCTTGGTCTGACTGAGTAAAATAAAAAAGAAAACGCTAACACCAGCTTCAGTGGTCAAGATAGAATGGCTAGATTTAATTTTCCGTATGTTTTATAAAGTTTACACCATCGTAATATTGGAACTATTGAAGCGATTTAGAGCATCTACGAAATAAGACCATCAGACCATTTTTATGCTAAATTTCATTTCAATCGGCTCAGAAATGTGCCCTTCAGAGTTTATCCACATTACATTACATCCTACATTTTCTTATATAGGTAAGTATACTTGGGTGGGTACTGATTGCCAGTTCTGAGAACTGTCGATCACCTATCTTAAGATTTTATAGACAAATAGACTTAAATAGACAAAATAGACATACCGATATTTGTTAAATGATCCTGAGCTATGTAAATCTTAAAAAATACAAACTTAGCTACATTAATTATTAGCTTAGCTATTAGCTAGCTGCAATGAATAAAATTCTTTAAAGTTTTCTAATAATTTGCTCTATACATGAAATTGCGAGCATAATTAGATAAACCTAGGGCAGTGGCTACTGGAAAAGCGGAACACAGTAACGGACAGGGTAGTTCACGTTAGAGTGTACCGTGAAACACGTCGGCTGCGTCTGTGTGCGTGTTCAGGATCAGTGGCCTGGCCGCGCGCACCTGCCGCGCGGTTCCCACGCCTCGCCGCCCGCACCGACACCCCCGTGACGTCACATGCACGCACAACGGTTCGCTACCCAACACTAAATTATAAGTATATGAATATAAGTGGAGATAAAGGACCTTATTGCTAGGTCTAGTTTCCAAGACACTGAGACTGGCAAAATCTTGAAAAAAGTAACTTATTAATTGCCTTAACTTAAAAATTATAATAAATGTTAGACCATGTTTCCGTTTAAACATAAGCTTGAAACAACGAAATTTTAAGTACGAAAATCGTATTCAATAAATTTATTTAATGCAATTAATGAATGCAATAAAGTTATTTATTTACTTAGTTCTTATATGCTTACTTAGTAAGTAAATAAGGAAAAAGGAAACATGATACACTAGTTAAAAAAAATGAAAACTTTCCTGTGGCAGAATTTGCGAAATAGGTCCACTAGCTTAAGAAACTATTGAACCTCTCTGATTTATCCAAAGATTGAGTGGTGGAAAATGCCTCAAGGTATTAATCTCGTCTGTTGTATGATATTGTGCAATGAGGTGTAGAAATAAATAAATAAACTACATGAAACACACAAAAGCTACTTTAATTTTATTGAAACAAAAGTTTCAAATTATTTGTATATTGGCTAATTTAACAGTGTATTTGGATAACGTGGTAATTGGCAGGTCATATTTTCCGTAAGACTGATAATCGATGGAGTAGACGAGTCCTCGAATGGAGGCACTACCGGAAAGCGCAGTGTGGGACGCCCTCCGGCCAGGCGGACCCACCGACGTCGCGACGACTTGAAGAAGTGCGTCGGTAGTGGTTGGATGAGAAGAGTCGGAGATCGTATGTGGTGGTGAGCCTTGGGAGGGGTCTATATCCAGCAGTGGAGAAACAGCCCGATAGTATCGTATGGTAGGTACAAAAGGTACGTAACATTTCATGTCAATTAATTCATGATGATAAGCCTAATGTATGGTTTCAGTTTTCGGAACAATATCTGACACACATGTGTATAAAACATATATTATTATGTATAAACCTATTTTATACATGTATATAAAACGTCTGTCAGTTTGGTTGCCCGTATATAAGTACATGTATAAAAATAACGTGTACCTGTTTGGTTGTTTGCATTATCTCTGTAATTTAAGGAGCCGATTTTGTAGCGATTGTTTAAGGGCAATTTTTACAAAATTGGCCCCTATATTTGGAAATAATGGACAGAAGTATCAGTGATTTATCTAGCTAGATGATGCTATGACATTGAAGGAACGTGTATATAAGACATCTAGATATACCTATATAAACACACTGACTACTGACTGAAACTGTACCTACACGACACAATACACATTGATCTTTAAATCGGGCCCCAGGCGAAGTCTCGGGTAAATACTAGTAAAGATTAATTAAATGAATGCTAGGTGTCCCCGCTTCATTCATAATTCATAGGCATCATCACGATATAAATTTACATAAACCATAAAGTTTTTATTTTTAACTTGAATTATTTCGATGGCTGACTACAAAAATAAAATAATACGATGATACTGCAAAGCACCGCCATCTATAAACATGAATGAAAACTATTACGATGATTGCCATCTACCGACGACCGTATACATTACGTTGAAAGCATCAATGCAACTACGGTTCATGTTATTGTACAAAACGATAGATGGCGCCACTTAAGCCAAACTTCTAAAATACAGGCGTAGGCGCACTCTTTGTTTATGGAGTCATTTTATGGGTTTTCTTTGGTCATATTTATCCAATTTGTATAGGAATCTTTGTGTACGAGTTTCTTTTGAGATTTAATTTTGTACTGGAAATAGGAAATGGTTGCAATTTGTGTTCAATAAATCTTTCAGCTGTTAGACATTTTCGTTTCGTATGAAATGGAAGCGAGTTGAAGAGATTTTTTAAATTGCTGTTTGCTTGTGTAGCGTTTAGCACCTCATGTAAGAAATACTCAATAAATTGAGTCTAATGCTGGAAGATTTGGAAAGGAAATTACATTCTATAAAATACGGTAGCGTTTGTTCAATTTTTGATCAATAATCATTATAAATTGTTTATATTTTAGAGGATTTTTTTATTATCTTTATGACTTGAAAGTCTTAAGTTCAGGGCAGAAGAGAGAAAAATAGCATAGCTAGAGGATGTGAGGCAGACGCAATCCGTATAGTGGCTTTCAGGAAAAGAGCAGAGTAGAGATTTTATGTAAGCGTTACCCTATGTTTAAGAATAGGATGCAAGAGCTTTTTTTCAGTCGAAAGCTTCCATACGATTTGTGACTTGTAGTATAATACGTAAGCTGAATTTATTGGTTAAGCTCAAATAATTATGTCATATTATTGGGGCAGACACTAGCTCCGTTAGTATCTACAAGGTTTGCTATTTCTGGAGTCAGGGCACTTATGACAATATTATTAAGGTTTTATTAATATTTTATCAAATAATTATTAATTATATCTACGATGTGAGTGTATGCAGTTATTTCACATTAGCCGTATGTTGGCAGACTTTCAAACGTCTCAGCCGTATCGTAACGAGTCAGCAGCGGATTTATGGCAACAATAAATTATATTTAGGGCACAAACTTACACTTATTGTCGGATTTATTAAGTACAAAATCTGCGAGCAAGATGCGCCTGAGCATTCACTTTTAGATGCTTAGACATAAACACATTAATACAAACTTATATCTACACAATAAAATATTGTAATTCTTGTTTGTAAAGTCTCTATGTGATATTATGTCTATTTTAGTTTCTCAGATATTGATTCTCAGATATATCTAAAAACAAAAAAGATTTCGGTACTTGTTTCTTTTATCTTAAAAATCAGATATATATCTAGCTAGAGCATGTATCTATTTAAACAGAATCTTGAAACGACGAAATTTTACGTTAGAAAATTTTAACTAAAGTCAAAAGTCCATCTTGATAATAAGATCCCTTTGTTTTAGATAGGCTAGAAATGACTAGTCGCTATCGAGCGTAGTGCATATTAACAAAGCCGTTTACAAGTATTTGACATGCATGTTTATGGCTTACGATTTTATGATATAAATAGACTACACTTTTACGTCTCTGCTTGAATACTTGATAAATAAATTATTAAAAGTTAATCTTTGTATGTGTTCACATTTGATATGTTACATTTATAGAGAAGGAAGAAGACACTTTTGGGAGTGAAATTAAACATAAATTTGTGTAATATTATCTAAATATTTATGTATATTTGTGCATGACTGTACATATTAAAAATAAAACACGAGGCGTTGCGATTAACCAATAGTAATAAATAAGCACGGTTAATTGCAACGCGGTTAATCGAGTTTATGAGTTTAAAAAACGCCGATGGTAGGCGCGCCAGTTGGAAAGGAGACCTAGCATTTTCTGCATATCTCAGAAAAAAATGTTTTGATTTTAACGAGTCCTATCCAACAATTCTCTTGATATCAAATTCTGTTGTTTGGTATTCAAGATATAGGTAATGTAATTTTTCAGGGATTTGAAATTCGAAATCTCCGCAGTAGATAGACTTCTTCGAATTTTTTTTTATAAGAAGGCGGCTGAGCTGCCGACTGACGGTAAGTGGATACCTGACGGTAAGTGGATACGTGACGGTAAGTGGATACTTACGTTAGGAATGTATCCTGGTTTTTCGCATGCACATTGCATATCAGTTTTTTACATACTTGTAGTATGCAGTCATTTAGTATCAACTACAAGATAATTCTATCCAGTAGGTACGATAAATACAATAAGTAATATATTCTCGAGTTAGATTAAAAAAATATTTATTTTATCCGATCTAAGATATTATGACACTTATGGTTGGCAGACGACCTGACTGATCAGCTGGTGGTAAATGGTAACAGTCACTCATTGACATCCGCCAACACGCCAACAACGCAACAAATGAAATATGTATACATATGGTATCTTATCAGGGGTGATCATCCATCCAAATTCCCATTCACTTCGATCCGAGGATCTCTTATGTGTTTCCCCGACCATCTCTTTCCTACTTCTACTCTCTAAATATGATATGCATATTATTATATATCAAGATATTCTTTATTAAGATTAAGATATCAAGACTTTTTATGCATCTCTTTCTGGCATTTATAAAGAAAACGCTATGGTAACCAAATCAAGCAATTTAAGCAATTTGGTGATCGACACTATTAGCTATGTTAACATTATATCCACAAAAGTCTTTCTTTTATCGAATACTAGCTGTTGCCCGCGACTTCGTTCGCGTGGTCTTCAAGTATTAATTCAGAAACCTTCGAGGGCGTCACCAACTCACAAGACAACAACAACTCACCAAAGTTTCATCGCGATCGGATGAATGGTATGGGAACGCACATGGGACAAACAAAGAAACATTCATTTTTATATATATAGATGTACGTAAATGTTTTGTAAGTTGATACGATATAACAATATATTTTATAAAGTGCGAGAAAACAAAATGTATCCACGGGCATGGTGTCAGAGACATTAGTATGCAAACTGCACGGTAGCTGAGAGTCGAGAGGTGACAACGCGCCCATTTAGATGCGTGTACGCGTGTGTCAACGCACTTCGCATGCGCCACGAACGAATACAATAAAATTATTGACAAATTAAATAAAAACGTTGGATACGAAAAGGGATTTTCCTATTCTTGACGGTAAAATAATTATCTTTTGAAGTCGGCCTTATAATTTTACTGTTTTAAAATGCACAGAAGTAGAGACTAAACTCACTTTGTTAATACGTAATACAGAAAATGTGACGTTCTCGGAACAAAGGGACCTCTCATTGTCAGTATGGTATTATTGACTTTGGTTAGCATTTTTTAACTCTTTTTTAAGACTATCTATATATAAATAGAAAATGCTTTAGTATCTAATAAAGCAATAAATAATATATCTTTTTAAGATTTTGTCTCAACAATAAGGTGGGAAAATCTAATCTACACTGTGATGTTATGAAAAATTAGTTTGCTCCAAAATCTACTAAAATTTGCTTGATCTGAAATTACAGTTTCCATTACAAGATAACGAATGTGTACCACAAAACAGTCGAACAACAATAAAGACCGTTGAAAAGCGCAATAAAGCTTAGTACAGAGAGATGTATACATATTTGTGAAATTATTTTCACTCATTTATGATTCATAATTATTTTTAATGTTTATTATAACTAAATAAAGAAGTGCCTCATTTTACATAAAAAAAAATATAACATTTTAAATTAACCTTGTGGTCAAATGTGGTAAAGCAACCGCAGCAAGCACTTTAACATAATAGTAATAAGAGTTAGAATGAAATAGCTTTATCTATTGAATGTGTTGTCGTTCCACTATTTTACTGCGCTATCAACAGCAACGGTTAGTATCACTCGTCGGATAAATAAAGCAACATGTCCGCCAACTGGTCGCTGCGGAGTACCAGGGGAGCATAACTCTTCAGAGCTTTCGCTTCGCGGCCTCCGCCATTCACAAGCTACTTTTATCAATGAACCTTGCGTTGTGTGCGTACTAACGCTGTCGGTACTCGTGCACTTGTGTTAGTGAACACGTGTTTATTTGAGCCGACATGGTGGGCATTCATGAGAATTTTCTTGTGTCAACATTGCTTAGACAGAAATAGTTTCGAGCTGTGTTAGCAAGTCGCGAACTTAGTTCATACAAAGCTCCAACCTGTTTAGTAGTTCTAGGTAATGTTTTAATGAAATTTACAATGTAAATCGAAGAGAAGTTTAGTTTACAATATAATAACCATTTGTTGTATTTTGCTAAAACAAAGAATTATTTTACTCCAAGAGATATTGCAAACACTTGAAATATATGCGGTGTATGCGTGTATGGTGTAATATATAAACCAGTGGTGTATGCGTCACTAGTTTTTTTTTCATAGAAAAAGAGCCTGCTGGTAAGTAGATACTGTCGTCCATAGACATCCGCGACACATGCCACCATCAGACCAAAATGAGAAACGTTGGCAAGCCCCCGGAAGAGCTGCCTATATTAGCAGATTAAGGAATGGATTGGAAGAAAGGGCTGGGAAAATGGGGAGGGTTAGGATAGGATGGGGTGGGAACGGGCTCTGGGATATACCGGGATATACTCACTACCGAAACACGTACGTATATTGGGGAAATATTATAAAGTATTAAATGCAGTACATTTCAATGTAGTTTTCTGTGAGAGAGCGGTAACGTGCGCTCTCCTCCTACAAAATATAATACTTATATCGTTCAATGTGTGTGCTTTTGGTAAAATATGGTCGGTGAACTTTGATAGGTATATAGGTTGGTTCTGTATTTTTGTGTTTTGTCACTAAATTGTCCCATGACTCAATGAATACTACAAAGTTTATGAAATTAATATCACTCGTTTATTTATTATACTTATACACTCTGACACACAAGTGATTAAAAGCCTTCACATCTGCACAGACACAAAACAAAGAACGAAAAAAGGGTTAACCAAAATAAAACCATATTTATTACGGGATAAAGTCCATAAGGGATTTTAATATAGGAACCAGGTGACACACGAAACTCTGCTTCCACTTGATCGAGCATAAAAAGCTCAACACGCCATAGTATGGAGTTACACAAAATGTCAATTTTTATTGCTTTTTGAGTTAAAGGCTTATGAAAATAAATATCTATTATTTAAGCAATACTAGGGCAGCGTATGTACATATAAGACTATCTACTGGTATTATGAGTATACTGATGGAAGATAAGAGAGAAAAGTGAGTCTTCTCATAAGTTAATACTTTTACACAGAAGTTTATTTTTCTTGTCTCCTTTTGAGTTCTCGGGTCTTGTTTTAAAATGAGATAAACAACTTTTTATGGAGTCTTTAAATTTATAATAATATGATTTCAAACGTGGATGTTCAAACGTTTGTCTTATTTAACAGTATGTACGAACTATGAAAATTTTTGGAAGTTTATTTTATTACGACCTTAGAAATCCATGGTTTCAGGTTTTGGGAAAAGCTCGGTTACATCTCATATAGTTAAAGCGTCATTAGAACGTAATCATTATTAAATTCACAATATATTATGTTGATCTTAGATATTGCTCATCATGCAACCAATTACAGTCCGGATAGATATAGAATTTTCATATATTCCACGTCGGTAAATGTTATAGTATTGCTAATAATTTGAGTACTGACATTCCAATTATGTATTCTAAAGTCAACAGTTTGAGACCAAGGACACAATTACTTTGTCATCGAAGGCGTTAAATTACCTATGAATGAAAATTATGTGGATACTAATTCAGTACGCAAATGATTGACTCAAATATGAAGTTCAGTGTTTGTAAACCAATTGTCGGATTGTCTACAAAGTACGAGGACAGTGTAACAGTGTAGTAGCTCAAGTATTCGTGAAATGAAAATACACAAGTGGTATGTGTGTGTGTGTGTGTGTAGTTTTGGCAACATCCTGTGTGGCGATCAACAGACCGCGGGAAGTGGACACCGCAACATCCTCTCAGGTATTGAGTGGACACAGTCTGGTTTTACTGGGTATCATAAGAAAAGGGGCCCGAAATAAAACTTATGTCATACATTCCACCAGTGAATGAATAAATGAATGAAAATTCTTTATTGCGTTCCCGTTTTAACTAATTACAGAACCAAAATTTGGCCTTGCCGCTAAACGCGATCTAAGTATTTCCAGGCAACAAATGGGCAGTGAAATGACTTACAGGAAGAGGTAGGTTTTACAATAAAGTAACACAATAAAACAATAATGTAATATAATAGGGGGATACAACAATATAATTTGATTATCGTGTCCCCGAAAAAAATATAAATATATGTGCAGTCAGTGCTTGCATCGAGCACGTAGTATGCTCATGGAGAGGGAAAACGTAGAAAATATTGACACACAGTGCAATCGACACATTCCATCAAATATATTTGATGAGAAGGGATTTTTTAAAATTAGTGTTAGTTTAAACTAATCAATTTTTTACCTCGCACAACGCATTAGCCTAGCAATCCAGCGAGGTAATACCGCCAGCATGCTGTTCGTAACCCTCGCCATACGGACCAAATAATAGATTGCTTTTAGGTTTAGATTCGCTTTTAGTTTTAAGTATTTTCTTTTCATTGTAAACTAATCTATACTAATATAATAAAGAAGTAAAATTGTGTGTTTGTATGTTGGGGGTAATCTCTGGAACTACTGAATCGATTTCAACAATTCTTTCACTAATATGAAGCTACATTATCCGTGTCTAATATAGGCTATATTTTACTTAGAAATATTGCAAAAAAAAAAAAATGCAAAAAAAAAATGAAACATAAACCGAAGCGAAGCGAGGGCGGTCGTTAGTATACTTAATATGTATTTCTTAACCCGTCAATAAACATTTTTTAAATTGAAATATCAATTTAATATTCTAATTAATCTTATTGTTAGATCGATTTGATCGCTAGATTTATTCAGAGATATGATAATTAAACATTACGTCATCCAGCGTGTTTTGATTTTTATCATAAGTCCAACGTAATTATACCTCTACAACATATAAGTACACGAAATATCGAGTAAAATAAACGCACTTAACACCCCGTTAAAACTGCACCCGCGTTCTGTTTTCGCGTTCTGATCTGGTGTTTGACTGGTAGACAATGTTAAGTCCGCCTTGTGTACATGTCAAATACTTGTGCAATGAAGTTTAAATAAATCAATAATGTATCACAAGTTGTCATAGTTAACTCTCAATTTGAGTACTATCTATTAGAAATATAGGTTGCTATATTATACCTACGCTGTATGAGTCATAACATAACATAGGCTACAAGATAAGGAACTACAAATTACATGCATTGCTATCGTTATATGTATGAATATGTGTGATAGCGATATGTTAGCGTGCAACTGACTACAGCAAATCAACAAGCGACGCGTCTATACAACTGCACAATACTATAGGTTTAGAAATAAGATCCAAGAAACCAGCAATTTACATATATTTCAGTAACTATTTTATAAACGAATATGCAGTAGCTGCACAGACCTTCTAGGTTTAAGGGCACAATGTATTGTCATTGCTATATAAGGTATATAAGTAAATAAAAAAAAAGGTATCAATAATAATTATTTGTGAAAACGTTAAAATAATAACTAATTAATGATACGTATATATCGCAGATTTTATATTGTATCTCAGATGTCTAGGAGCGATTGTAACCGTTCAACATAAGAAGGACTATCTGCTCATTTGTTGCACTATTTCTATATGCGGTTTTAATTATTCCCCTATTAACTAATTATTATACAATAAATATTTACCTATTTCCTTATTCACAAGTATAATCAATAAATAAAGAAAATACATTCTAATTGTTCCTTCCGACTATTTAAAGGTTTTCATAAATTAATTTAATTAGTCACAAGTATTTTCAATAATACCTTGAATGAAGTCGATATTGATAAGGTTAGAGAAAAGACTTCGTGTGCATCAGGTGAGCTTTTTGTATCTTTATTTATTTATACAACTAGCTGTGCCCGCGACTTGGTTAGCTTGATTTCCGTGGGATCTTTATAATTAATCTGGATACAAGTAGGCATATAATTTATAACTATTACAAGATTCATTAAAATCCGTCCAGTGGTTTTTGAGTGGCGCGCGGTCAGACAGACAGACAAAAATTTCAAATTTTATCATTGCAATAACTTTAAACAATATATTAAATGTACAGACATGGGTTTGTTATGATTTTTTCTATATGTATGATTCTGTGTGATAAGATCGATTATAAGTTACAAGCACTGTTTAGTATGTTGAGAAATACGAGGTCGGTGCAATCGACATTGGAGTTTAAACTACGGGTGTCATATACGGTATCTAGCCAGCCTTACGAAAAGAAATTAAACGTGATGGTGTACATTCATTCATGTTCATAGAACTTTGATAAGCCTTTACATAAATGACACTTGGTATATTGTAAATTGTTTTTGGTATGTGATATTATTATCTAATTGAAGCTTTTCCGTTAATAAATATGGGGAAAATCCGCTCAAAATTGCTATAATTAGATAAATTGTTCATTCAAAACAACTCATTCATAGCATTTGCGATAAAAAATTAGATTTTATTTTTACACTAGCGACCCGCCCTCGCTTCGCTTCGGTTTATATTTTCCTGCGGTAAAATGGAGCCTATTATTTTAAGTTAGACCTCTAGCAATCTAAGTGTACAAAGATACAGACAGACAGACAGACAAAAATTCTAAAAATTGTTGTTTTGAATTCTGTTGCTCTAATAAAGACCCCCCCCCCCATATTAGTTTTTTTTCAATATCTATAATGTACAGACATCGGCCTGTTACAATTTTATTATATATATAGATAATATAATAATATAATATAATAATATGTATAGAGACTTCTAAATCAACTAAATAAATATGTATTTATATTTAGTAATGTGTAGCTATAACGTTTTATATGTATGTTGTTGGAGACCTCCTATTAATTCATAAAAAAATAAATATTAACATTCAATGTGTATGAATCGATAAAGATAATGGAATTAAAGTAAAATCAATGTGTCCATGAAATCGAAATCAATGCGATAAATGAACTGCAAAATATTTTTTATTGTTCAAAAACATATTAAGAGGAATAACTTTGATGTGATTTTTATATTATTATTGCTTTTCAGTGCCCATTTTTCAGCAATGACCGCGTGCGAATTTGGGTTGGATAAAACTATTTTCTATTTTACTTGAGTCATCAAGACAGGTTTCGTCGAGCGTTACCCTATGTGCTGGGTTATTATAATCTATTGCCAAATATATTACTGAAAAGAACGTCACAGATACGATTGTAATCTACCATTAACTATCCTAATCTATGATGAAACTATATTTTACCTATTATTAATAGTGCAATTCAATATGGTATCTGTCTAGTGTGCAAGTAATTATTTTTTATATAGAAAGTGCAGAAAGGTTTATGGAGAGTGCATGCTGCATTTCCACAGCCGCTGGGCGCACTCGACTGGCTATACATATAGGGATATTATATTTATCGGATATCGGAACAAAAAAAGACCTAAAAGGTGCAATTGTTCGTAGAGGGAAAGTGCACCTGCAACGTTCCAACGTTTGTCATTCTGGAATGATGTTGACATGTATCGCGGATGTCTATGGACGGCAGTATCCACTTACGATTACGTGGACTGTATGCTCGTCTGCCGAGTAAAAAAAATACACGTAATTATTAGTACCTATTAGAACACAATGTTCGTCCTTGTTTTTTCTATTTGAATTATTAACGAAATTCAGTGTAATTGGGATCACAGTTTGTTATATATTCGTGAAAAGAGTAAAGTATTATCGTGACATATCTAATGAATTCAGAACTGAAAGTTGAGAACTTAGGAACTGAATATTATGAGACTCAATAAATATACTCGTACACTAGGGATGTTCCGGATATTCGTAATTGTATTCGTTTTGGTGAATACCCACCAGTTTTCAATCATTCGTATTCGTAGAAGGTAAAATAAGTTTTCTATAAATAATAAATACCTTAAACGTCAGTTAAGTACTAAACTTTAAATTCAATTAATAATTACTTAAGTACCTACTAAAAATAAACCTACTCGTTCTATTTGTAGTCGTATTCGCGAATAGTAAGGCAAATCATTCGTATACGTATTTGTATTCACGAATAGTGTTTTTTGGGATATTTGAAACATGCATACGCACAGAGAAGAGAAATGGTCCCGTGATGAAATGTTGTTATATTTGCATTTATATTTTTAGAGCTGATGTAGCACATGTATTTATTTCTATTGTTAATATGTTTATCAGGTCAGATTTTCGCTGTCTACGCAATCGTAGTTGGTGTTGTCATCGCTTCAAAATGTAGTGATCGATGTGGAACGTGATTTTTATGAATTTATTTTCTATTTTTCTTTGTATTCATTCAACATGTTTCTTTGTGTTCTCTGAAATCATGTGGACATTTATATTTTAAATGAGATCTAAAATGCTCTTGACGTGTTCAATTTTTACTTTTTGTCTTTCCAATAAATATAGAAATATATTTTATTCGACAGTAGGGCTGCCATTCATCCGCGTTTCTTCGAATTTATTAGGACACTCTCTGTAGAGTTTGGAGTTTCCAGGTTTCAAAATTTTGTAGACTAATTAAATAAAAAAATAATAATCTGTGATTTTTTTTCGAATTATTTGTAATATTGATAAATTATCAAAAGTCTTATTTTTGTTCTAGAACAGTAAATATTTTATATTAGCAATTGCCCGTGACTTCGACCGCGTGGTCTATATTTTTACAAATGGCAACCCGACCTGCGAGGAACTTAGTAGAGGCAGAGAACTAACTACCTACGACTAGTTGTCAACATTACAAAGATACAAAGTATGATATTTGAATCATCTTTAGAATGAACTCCATGATTATATTTTACTTTCGTTATTAATGAACTGAATACAAAAAAAGTGGTATTATTTTATATACTCATTGTCATATAAATGAAACAGAAACACAGTGTTCCCACGTCGAACAGTGCGATACACGGAACAATGGGCCCGTATGCTCGAACTCGGCCCACCCTGGAGAAAACCATACACATTACACTTATGTTACTAGGACTAAGTTCGTTACCCTCGTGCGTAGGCGAAAATAATTAGTTGCAAATCTACTCTTGGCGCAAATTACACAAACGTAGGTATATACAAAGGTTATTAATCGAACACTTGAATTCTACATTCAAGCTTCTTTTATTGCTTAATTATATACAGTCCTTTTCCAATCCAATCTGTCAAAAATAAAGCCACATCAATGAAATGTCTTATTTAGCTTAAATCTAGGGCAAATTTGCAGTCTAGATCAATCAAATTATGAACATGTAAACAATTAATTATCACCTCACTATGTAATTTAAGGCCCTGTCATAATTGAAGGGCCACCTAATGTCATGTTTGACGGAATATATGTATGTACAAATTGTAAATGTGAAAGTTAGTTTGTTTATTTCCTTGTTACAATACATTGCTACCGGTCTACAGATACGTGTAATTCATAGAACTGATTAACACGTATGTAGGATAGTTTATACTCCTAGTCAGGCGAAGCCGCGGCCATAGCTTAGTATGATATAATGGTCCCAGCGGACTGTCTGAAACCGTACCAATTGAAAATAGTAAACATATTATTATGGCATCGAATCAGAGACAATACTACACTAGAGACAATACGTTTGGCCTGTTTACAGAGTACATAATAATCTATATAAATAAAAATTAAATGTTGTTCGTTGGTAAGCGCATCACTTGAGAACGGCTGGACCGGATTTTTTTTTAAATGTTCTTAATAGTCCGAATAATGTTTTTAGGGAAAGAAAAATTGTAAGTTGCCCGGAAAATTGGAAAATTCGGGAAAAAGTGAAAGTGCTTTTTTCTATGGGATTTTTGTAAGAAACTTATTGAAATTGTGGATTGTGAATAAAAAGAAAACTGTGGAAATTGTGAAGATTAATGATGAATAAGAGGTGAAATCGTGCAGAGTTCTGGAAGAAGTACAACTGAAAAATAGGAGTAAGTGAAAAATACGTTGGCACGTATTTCATTCATATGGCTCAGGAAAGCACCTGTATAGAATACAGGTATCGCAGACTTTAAAATATATCAGTAAATTGTAAAGTAAAGTAAAAGTAAAGTAAAGTAAGTACAGTAAAGTAAAATTATATCATTTCTTTAATAGACGGCACATTAGAAGCATCTAAATAGACATTTGAATCACATGATATGAAGTGAGAACTATAAAACAGATTATTTTCCATTATCGGGATTTCCACTTTATAAGTAACGCAAATAAAATCTTTATGACAAGTAAACATAAATAAGGTTATGCCACTTTATCTACATAGTTATTAAAATAGTTATTTTGACGTAACTCAAATTATAAATATCGTGGGTCTACTACTTATATCTACTTTTATTTAAAGTTCTGTTTTTCTTGTAATCTTCTCCTTCTACCTAACCTTCCTTGTGACAACAAACAACAATTGATAGGGACAATAATTCTACAACAGTTAATGCACTTTTAATATATCTTTAGTACCGCCGCGGTTAAGAAACGGCAACATTTCCTATCAAAAGCAGCTTATCTAGCCGGCTCATTTAGAGATCATATCATAAACCTGTCATCGCTTATCATCTGGAGTGTCGCAATTATTTTTCTGCCGATATAAAGTGGGTTATGGAAGCATCACGCTGAGGCCGTTTGGAACTGCACTCTGTAACGAGGATGCGCCGTATTATCCTATTCGGGCTTCACCTATTTGCTAATCATTCACAGTCTATAGTCTCGCGCGATATGCAAACAACCATTGATCATTGTTAATGGAAAGGTGGCTTGTAATCTGGTGATTACTATATCCTTTTGCGCGAAAAGCGACAACATTTTAAACGAAGACAGGTTTATAGCTAGACTTGTTCAATTTAAATGAATAGGCATTAGGAAAATCAAAATGATCGAAACGTATAAAGATACTTAATGCCCAAAATATTTTTTTTTTATAGAAAGATCGAGAAGACATTCCTGGAGACAGACAGGGACAGATAGGTAAGTGGATACTGCCGCCCATGAACATCCGCGATAAATGCCAACATCAGTACAGAATGGAAAACGTTGGTACGTCCCCGGGTTTGCACCGGTTTCCAACTTATGTTTGGAGAATGGAGACTCAGGAATGGGTTTGGAGAAAGGGATCGGAAAGTATTGGAGGGGAATGGGCTAAAGCACGTGTCTAGTAAATGGATTACTAAATAAGTAATAACTAAATAATTACTAAATTGTACTAAATAATTTTCACTGGAATTAAGTTTAATTACTCGTAGAATTCGTTGTCCTGTTGTAGTTTTTGTTGACTTTTACAAATTGGTATTGGTTTCATACAGAACAAAAAAACAATGGGCGGGCGAGAGTTACTACGAGTAGTATTGTAATGTTATTATTACGTCTATTACGTAGTTACACGTACTACGACGATGTTGGATGATCATTTTATTAAATGTTCGTTGTAAATGATGTACAATCAATTCCCGAAGCCCGAAGCCATGGTTTCTGCTCATTATTCTAAGTTAATTGGCGAAAAATGTTACTTATTTTTTCTATAATCAAATATAACTATAGTACAGTCAAAGAAGTTTTTTACTTCTTAATCCCCAAGAACAGAACCGATTCTGTCGTTTTTTTTAAAAATGATTTTATTTTTAATTATTCAAAATCAAAACATTGTAGCGGGGGACATAGCTATTTATATTGTTTGAAGAATAATAATATTCTACAGGGTAGCCAAGTGTCCAGCTGACCAAGCTTGAAACTGTAGATAGGCCAGCTCATGGCGTATTGGATAACCACAATTTGATCTTAGTGAAAGTTGCACGGTTTTCGAGATATTAGCTCCTTTTAGATTTTAAAAAAATTGTGCTTTTGTTTGTCATTTGCGTACTGAAGCTACAAATGAAGGAGAATTCACATTCTGTTTGGTGTTCGTCTACCAATTTGTATTTGACCTTTAGTTAGGTACAACAAACCATTTGAAGAAAATATCAAAATTGCATCTCCCTTCCTGAGAATTATGAAATTTTCATGTAAATTAAATTAGAATTCACAGTATTAGGTTTCGGAAATTAATCGGTCACACCTACCACTGTATACACCTACAACTACACTTCAGCTTGGCTCGTGCCTGTACCGGATGTCTAATCGTCCCCCTTCCGCTTCAAGAGGGAGATCCGAGGTGGTGATGACATGATTGCGACTCGTCAACCTTCGCGCTCGTCAGGAGAATTTATTAGTACAAATTGGACTTAACGTTCCTTGACAACTTGCAACCGCTACTGCTTGTTAACGATGGTTTAGATAATTTCAGCACTTTTAAGTAGAAAATAAGAAAAATAATTTGTTATTTTCACTTATGTGACTCCCTCGTTAGGCCTGATCCTGTGGAAAGTTACAGGACGACATCGATCGGTCGACAGATATTTAAGTCGCTACAAGGGATGTTTTGAATAGCAACAAAATCATTATTCGCGATTACGAATGGTACCTAATCTACTACACACGTAGGTACTTGTAAAAGCAGTAAGTATGTAATTTGTATCAATTTAAAGTTAGTGCTATAAATAGTTTTTTAGTTCAATCAGTAAGCACCTTTTTGGTTTAGTCTAAAGTTAATAACTATAAAAATAATTTATTAAATAAACTAAAAAAAACAGATTTATTTACCTAGAAAACCTATTTTACCTACTATTCACATTGGGCTTTTATTATACTATCCGAGTATTCGTTTAGAAAATGGCGAGTGCGAATACGAATACGAATACTTGAAAATTGGCGAGTATTCGCTAAAACGAATACGAATATTCGGAACATCTCTAGTACCAATAGATCTCTAGTACTATCAATAGAGCTAAATAGTTGTTAAGATAATTCATGATTTTTTCTTATTGATGACTATTCTTTTTTGTTTTTACAATTTTCTAGTAAATAAAATATTTGATTTAGGGTTTTGTAATGCATTGCAGATATACTAGTTTTTATCGAGGATAGTTACAGAGGAGTAGATATTCCACCTGATGCTGAGTGGATGCTGTCGCTATGGATATACGCAATAAATGGCAACATCCAGCATGACAAACGTTGTCATGTTTCCGCTTGTGTTAACTACTCTTGGAGATTTCCGAATGGTTTTAGTAAAAGGGTTTGAATAGAAAATATAACGGGACGAGGAGTTTTCCATGTCCCATTACACTTGTCATTCCTCCTTAGGGGGGAGGGGATCGAATATATTAAACGCTGAATACGGATGAGTAAAACCACCGCAGTAGATAAGGTGAAACCAGGTGATTTATGGAACATTCATGGAATATGAAAATTATTCACTACTACTTACCTAAGGACGCTTCTGGATCGGAGAGGTCCGAGAGAGAAGGCACCTTCTGCATGGCTCGCGGTTCCTCAGCCTCGGGAGGTTCGCTCTTGATGCCTACCGCCGGGCCGCCGCCCTCATCCAACTGAAAGATAATTATAATATTAATTTTCCTTTAAATTATAACAACACTAGCGAACCGCCCTCGCTTCGCTTCGGTTTCGTTAAAACAATATTAAACTATACGTATAAACCTTCCTCTTGAATCACTCTATCTATTGATGAAAACCGCATTAAAATCCGTTGCGTAGTTTAAAAGATCTAAGCGGACATACAGAGGGACAGACGGCGGGAAGCGACTTTATTTTATACTATGTAAAGATAGTACATAGTGTGTTTCGTTATAAACCAAATAGAGGTGTAGGAGAATATACTCGTAGTTATAGATGTCACTTGTTGGTTTTATGAATGATTATTAGGCTCATATTAGGCTAATAGTTTGCAGACGTTGCGCCAAATCATAAATTAATGTGATAAATATTGATTTCATTCATCTAAGCACTGTTTTCATACATGTGCGGAGCCACGCGCGACTTCATACTATTCAATGCGACGGTAAAGTCGCAATGTCGCATGTCGTCGCGGCATGCGACACCGTGTGATACAACACACAGACAACGAGCTTACTTAGTTAAATTAGCGCTAGTTAATTAATTATACATATTATCGTACACCGTAAACGTGTTAGCGTTTCTTGACTGGTTTGTAAGCCAGCGAAATGGCTCTCAGTAAGACACTCACTTTTTGCCTACAGTTAAACACCGCCTTTCTGTCTGTGATGCTTTTTAGTACGAAAAGGTCAATATTCTATCCTTAATACGATTTGAGACTGGAGTATCTTAACAACATACATATAGAACTTAATAATTATATTAACAAACAAACTGTAGTCGTACTATATAAATTAATAAATAGATATTAATAAATAATAAGCACCTAACATCTACCATTATTTTATTTTATTTTGGTACAAAAAATTACACAAGATATACTTAAAATAACTTATGGAAATGTTTTGTTCACAGATTCACAGTTTAACTTTAAAATTACATGCAATTAATTTATCGTAGATTAATGGCCACGTTTCAGCTCAATCTTTTCAAAGGCTTACCAACTTTTTATATTTTAATGCTGAGACACGTAATTGTTATTCTTTTAAAAGTTACGTGCGTTTAATACACTTAAATCAGATGGGATCGGTCTCTATGTCCCAGTCAATATTCTATTCACAAAGCGGGGTCCGCTTCCGTTCGCTGCTCGGACATGCAGTGCTTAAAAATATTCACAAACAATTGACAAGTTAATAATAACCGTCTTTGAATCTAAGTTTATTCGTGTTTCAACGAATAGGAGTTTAAGGAAAAAATATTATATATAAGTACCAATCTTGCGTAGAAAGATAGGTATAAATACAAAATACAAATTCATATACAAAATATAAATTATTATTTTTATTAACAAACATTTCACACGTAGATGTCATATTTTGTTTTGATTTCGTGTTAGGTGCTGGGGTTTAAGAGTCAGTGATTTTATTGAAAAGCTTTCGAATACGTCTTTTTCTCATAACGATGAAGGTAGCACATAGATTTAGAATTAGTTACTTAACGCAAAGATGAACCAAACGTGCAAGTGAGAATTCAAACTAAGAATTATGTTAGTGTCGGTTTGGTATACGTTTTCATTTAATCGGAGAATCTCGGAGTCCTGTCAAACACGTTGTATATTTTAATAAGCGGTGGAGGGATCCACATACTTAACCAGAGTTAACCAAAGAAACATGGAACGTCCACTACTCGCTCCGCTCCGCGACAAGGGGCAGTATAATATGACATCACCAGCAACGCACCAAAATGACTGATATCGGCAAACGAGTACATTTAAATAGGCATGGGTCCATCACCCATGACGCTGAGATGCCGAGCGATAGAGCAAACATATATTCTCTTCTAAAGACTTCGGACGGGAAAATAGTCCGACGACGTGAAGAGATTTGCAGGCCCCATATGGACCAGACGTACAGCAAATAGCGCAGAGTGAATATTGTATTGTATATTGTAAATCTGGTCTGAACGCGTAAACAAAGGTTCTCGTTTTGTCAATCGTGTTCTCTTCAGTTCTCTTTTTCTCATCTTCTTTCATTGTTCCCTTCAGTCAACTCGTGACCACGGCTGGTGTAACTAATGCCGAAACGTCGAGTAGAAACAAAAGGTAAACAAATACCTTTGCTATACGCACTAAGACCAGATTTACAATATAAAATGTGTACAAAAGCGAAAGTTTAATAAGTTATAGAGTGAATAAATTTGAAGAGGTAGAGGAAGGAGAAGATTTTAACAAATAACACATTATAACAAATAATGCACATACAAGTTAGAGATTTTTTGTACCACATTTAATTTGACATTGTACGTTTTGTCGTTTATGTTAAGGTAAGTAATTTAGAGTGCATAGGTATAGGCAAAAGTATCCATATAGTCTTAGAAAAAATATATTTCGTACAGATGAGACATACAGTCACCATGATTATTGAATCCTCATATCTCATATGTATCCCGGAGACAGATCATAATTTATTCAATCGTGTGTGACAGCCCCTGTTTTTCTCGTTGACCCTTTGTAATTGAATAGATGTCGTAACCCGCGACACCGCTCCTAATCACAAAGTGTATCAATATTGCCCAATAAAAACGTCAAAATCGAATCATCTCGTCCCCCCTCCCGCCCCGGGACAATTACGGGCAATGTGTCCAATAACAATATCGTTCAATGTGAAACCTTTAGAGTAAGGGTAAACATGAACACAATCGCTACTCGAGTAACACAATGATGTTTGTAAATAAAAGTATAGATTTAACGACTCATATTTAAATAAAATATAAGTTTAAGGAGGAATTTCAAAGAATGTTACAGATTTTTTAAAAATATACTTGACATTTATTGTACTATAGATACCTATAGAATATTTATTTATTTATGCATATTAATGGCGCATATGTTGCACCTATTGGAGGGGGGAGTACACGCTGCATTCACGCAGCCTCTGGTTGCGCACGGCTGGCCACATTACTCTTCTCTCACAGAAGAATACCTTGAAATGTACTGCATTTCCTACGTTATCCTATTTCACCAATGTACATAGGTTCGTTTTTCGGTAGTGAGTGAGATATGCCACAGCCCATTCCCATCCCATTCTATCTTATCCCTCCCGATTTTCCCAACCCTTTCTCCAAATCCATTGTGGTGTGCTAACGTCTGTCATTATGGATTGATGGATGGTGTCCACGGACGATATAATATACAGACACGATATAATTTGTAAGTAGTTTCAGTTATATTCCATAGATAATATTTATTTACTCGTATTCTTTGAGCTATGCAGAGATACCATCATGATAGGTAAGAATAGTTAATAGCATGGGGGTAGCCACGGTGGGGCAGGTTGGGGCGCTTGTCCCCGGTAAAAAGAAGAATAAGTAACGAAGCCTTCTGCATTACACTACCTCAATTTAAATTATAAGAAAATGTGTCAGCTTCTGCCGCACCCTGTATAACATCCTGACTACGCCCGTAGTTAATAGTAACACACTGAAGTTATATAATACTGGCATACCGAAGTCATCTTTCATTCCATTGCTTGAATTTTAATTTAATAGCCTTGGAAATGTAAGAGAATTTGACAAACAGCCTCACTTAATGACTGTAACAGAATAATGAATTCCTTATCCACCGAAGCGTAGTCGATGATTAACCCGTAAACATTGGAGGGGTATTTTCGTCCCAGTGGGGTCGGGTCACCCCTGATCTTGACACGTGATTACAGATACTGGAGGGCACGAACCCAATATACCTCTGATTACCTTAGATGACGATTGACACAAACTATTTGTTATTTTTGTTTCGGTTCACATTGTTAAGATTTTTTTTTACAGGGTATAATCTGAAAAGAAGAAATTCGACGAACAACTGAAGTGACAATGGACATACCCAGTCTGAACATACACACCGTTACAATAAACAAACAAATAAATTAATCAAATTATATTAACAAACAAATTATTAATCGTCTAGCAAATATGAAAATTTTCAAACAACTATTTGACAGATCGCATCAAAACTTTACACGAAAATTAGCTACAATAGTAGCAACCTAACAGCAATATATTTTCACGCAGGCATTTTACGGGGGCATTCTTTTTTCAAAATTCCCGATACTTATTTGACAGTAAGTATAACTGCCGTAGGACCGACAACAGATAGGGTACACGAGTCCATGAATGGATACCACGTACGTGGATACGCAGTGTGGAACGCGTTCTGACCAGGTAGAGCGACGACCTGAAGTTTTCCAGTAGTTGCTGAATGAGAAGAGTGGTTTCCAGTGGCGTCGAGCCAAGGTCTCTCTACTTATATCCAGCACTGGACAGGTCGAGGATATGGTTTGGTACGGTATGACATGGTATGGTATGCTGCAGTAGTGTGGCATGGTATGGTATGGTGCGGTGTGGTGCGGTATGGCATGGCATGGCATGGTACATTATGGCATAGAATAGTAATTTTTATTACGATTACGTAAAAAAAGATTTTGATTTACTTAGAGATACAAAAAATTAACGAAGTCAAATAGCATAAAATATAAGACATTTGAACACACCTAAACAATTAAACTACCGGTATGGTATATTTAGTCATTGCTACCAAATACAGATTTATCGTTACAAATTACGTGTGTTTCCAGGAAAGGGGACAGTGTAAGTAAATCAGCGAACCATGAACAGGGGAATGAAGGACAATAAAATTTTCAAGTGGCGTGATTGCACTCGCTAGCACTTCGTATCACACAGACCCGCTAAGGCAAGCGATGCGCGACGGGTTGTCTGGCGATACGAAACCTCGTTTTAACTAAATATGAAGCGTAACATGAAGAATTTAATGATACATTATATCATTTTGTTTTAAAATTCCATAAAATCTTTCGATTAGTACCAAAAGAGCTTGGTAATGATTAAACTATGTAAAAAACACATTTTGATATAGGTACACATTGATAGCTAAGCTGTAAAAGACTATGCAGTTATTTATTATTCAGTAGATACGTCTGTAATGGCTTCTTAATATCAATAAATAATATTTAGATACTTAAATAATTAAAAGTTACATAATCACGTAATTATGATGTAATTAGTCCAACACTAAAAATAATTAAGACGATACAGCGCCATAATGAGCTAATTTAATGTTTTTATTGTACTTTCGATAAGTATCTCGTAATAACTGTATTATAATTGTTGTATCTCTATTTATTGTATCTCTATTTATATAAAAAGCCCTAATAAATATCATAAATATTTTATTAGACTAATGAAAATTTAGAGAATATTATTATATTATGTTATCTAATCTATATTACTTTGTTTCCTTTTCTTACTTATATGAAAGAATCACATTCCATCAGTACACAGTCCGGTCACCACGAAAAGTAGGTACCCACGAACTTCGGAATATTCCGATAGAGTAAATTTTTTGTATGGTCTTTTATTGTATTATAAATGAAACGCCAAAAGTCCCCATACATCAATATGCAATTTTTCGATGTGTAATGTAGTCCCAATACATCAATATGCAGTTTTTCGATGTGTAATGTAGTCCCAATACATCAATATGCAGTTTTTCGATGTGTAATGTCTATTTTGAATGGACTATTAATATTCTGAGTACTAATAGAGTTGTCTATTTTGTACACGAAGTAAATTGAAGAAAGGTGGAATAAGATAGATAAAATATACTTTTTCTACCCACTCTTCTGCCTCCTCTACAATGAAAAATGTAAATTTAGAACCGTGAAAGTCTAACAACAAAAGAACATCGTTGGAAAAGAAGACAAATTTTGAAAAAAACGTTATTTTGCAGAGATAAATTGTTTTTGATCTGAACGAAGTAAGTGGTAGACGAAGTATGTACTGTGCTGCCGTGCTGGGGGAGGGGGAGCAGGTGCACTTTGATCACATTCAAGAAAAATGCAACAATCTTTTGGTAGAAATTTCTTTGATTTCAAATCAAACTAGAAACTTCGAGTTTGCGATAAAACAAAGAGAGCAATACATGTTTATTGCATTTATTAATTTTTACTTCGGAATATACCTAATGTTACTTACTTATCTGTCAACGTTGTCGTAAAAATGTCACTTGTTCCGTTTCTTCTTGGCGGGGCAGTATATTACGAGTATATAACGTATATTTGTTTCTGCAGAAATATTTATATTCACTCTGGACAAACCTCCGTGATTTTTTGAGTGTATATTATTATATACTTACTGCATTTTATGATAAAAAAAATAAAAACAAAATATAAGATAGTCTTCACTTCTTTTTAAAAGTCACGTTCAAGACAACCACAACACGGATGTGTATTATTGGAGTGGTTAATTGTCTATTTGTTTGTAGTTAATGTCGCCGGTGATGTGTGAGACGGGTTGATCTTGTCACACTTTTTCACGTGTCGCTTCCCCTTATTCGAGCTTGAGATTTATCTGCTTTTGTTAATGCTTGTAATATATTGCTGTAAAGAACCCTCCACTTTTTCAGATAGAGCCAGTGTAAATATAGCGGGAGATAGTTAACTCTTACTAAGGTGACTTTTATTTGTTATTATCTTGAGTTATGAAAGCAATACCTACATTGCCGTAAATGTTCATGGACGACAGTATCCACTTATCACCACGTGGACTGTCTGCTGGTAGTACACCTATACCGTTTTTTTTTTTCGTATGGCCTTAGTGGCCTTTCAAGAATCATCAGATAGGATTAGTTCAGAGCTGAAGCGTATATGGAAATACTTCCTGTATTCAGAATGTTCAGAGAATTTCGAGTATTGTTCCAAGAAATAATTACCTTAAATCCTTTCACTACTCAGTGTCTTTTTGGCGGGAACCCGAGAAGTAAAGTTTGATTTGTTTGATTATTTGTAAAAATTGTGTATGTGGAACTTGTTAAATAGTGATAGTTTATTAATCTTCAAAGTGCCTCGTGTTAGTGCATAATGTTTGTAATAATTAAATAAAAGTGTGAGAATGCATTTATCGTATTCTTTCAAGTAGTTCAACTCTGTCCTCAGTAAACCTAATGAGTAACTTTAATGAGGCACTCCTACTTCGACGGGACTGGACAATGATCCGGATTTCAACAAATCTGTTTTATTATTTACTTTGTGTGGATCAATGGCTATGCCAGTGTCCAAATAAATTATATATAAAAAAATTCACTACTCAGATCTATCTAGACTCGGGTAAAAATTTAGGATTAATTAATTTAAAACATATAATTTAAAAGCTCCCCGATTCCAGATCGCAAGCGGCACGTGCCAACTTGTGACTGTATCTTCGGGGGCATAACGTTACACATAAATTACAATAACTTTACACATATATTTGTAAATGGTCATTCACTATGATGGTGGCTCTATGGAGTTTGTGCCAGTCTGTGGTTACTCTATGGTTGAGGCAATGGAGGTTTGACAGCCCATTAGGAACATTTTTTTACTTTTGGAAATTGAAGGAAGCTAATTAAGTGGTTTCCAGGAGCAATGCGGTCTCTATACTTTTTGCCAACACTTTTATCTTTACGTCTGCTTACAGAAGTCGGTTGTACCTTTATTTTCCGAGTGATTCGGGAAATTTATTTAGCTTTTACTTTTACTTTTCTTGCCTACTAACGGCCGAGTACCAAACAAAATACATACAAACAAAGTGTACATACAAAGTGTACATACAAAGTGTACATACAAAGGCGGCTCGCTCTCCGTCCCTTTTTATGTGTGCGCAGAAAATCATTCGAAGATCTAGGATGTATTTGGTCTTCCTAACCCATGAGATATAGTTTGACTGAAGAGGGAGGGGGGGGGGGGGATTTTAGAGGCGCGAGTGCTATCCAGGCGAAAAGCAGGAAACTTATGCTTATCGCGTTTTAATTTTTCAAACAATTCACATGATTTTTTTATATAAAATGTCGGCAGACGAGCATGATGGTAAGTGGACAAACGTTGGCACGTCCCCCGATGCACTGCCTACCTTTGCAGATTAAGGAATGGATTGAGAGAAAGGGTTGAAAAAATGGGGAGGAATAGGGTGGGATGGGATGGGAAT
This sequence comes from Sesia bembeciformis, assembly GCA_943735995.1. NCBI lineage: Eukaryota > Metazoa > Arthropoda > Insecta > Lepidoptera > Sesiidae > Sesia > Sesia bembeciformis. Next base: position 6,231,778 of record OX031042.1, read on the forward strand.
GGGCTCTGGCATATCTCACTCACTACTGAAACACGTTCGTAAATTGGCGTAATACGATAAAGTAGGAAATGCACTCCATTGCAAGGTAGTCTTCTGTGAGAGGTAACGTGGCTAGTCGAGTGCGCCCAGCGGCAGTGGGAATGCAGCGTCCACTGTCACCCTACAAATTAAATGATTAAAGTACACATTGAAATTTACTTTCATTTAATATTTAATGATCAATTGAGAATATTAACTTATTGTGGATATAGCTACTTGCGCAATTATGAGATATGTAGGTTCATTTATCTTCTCCCCTGCTCAGTAGATCGGGTCTAATTAAACTTCCTTGGACACGCGCCGATCGAAAATAAAACATAATTATAAAGAAAAATCACAACAAATTTGTCGCATCCTGCGAAGCGGATGTAAGTAGTAGTTGTCCCTTTAATTATTAGCCGGATATCGCCACCCTAATGAGACACGCTCGGATGGACCGGCTAATTCTACATAATAATATATGGAGAATTGTGTTTTGCTTAGAATATAAGTCGCCCTACACCATCGATATGGGAATAGACTAAACGTTTTTATCAAAGAAATCTGGTTGGCAGTATCTAGGGGAGGTGAAGGAGATGAGGAGGGGATCATTAAAAAAGTCAAATTTGATAAGTAATAACGTAAATAAGAATGTTCAATTTCTAAAATACATGAATTAAATAATTCGAGAGCCACTGATCATAGAACGCTATTAGACTCTAACGTGCCTGCCCAGCGATATATAACATATCAAGTATGGATTTTCAAATCGATGCCATACACACATATATCGTACTTTTACTTTTCGCAACAATTTCTGAAAAGCTAGTGCAGTTAGTAAATAATAGTATGTGTAATCCCATACGAGACATGGCTATTGAGCATCTGTAGCAGCACATTATGTTAAAAAGCCGTACCTACTCTTGTCCACTACAATACCATATTTTCATTTTATGTATCTCTACTGCTGGGTTATTTTATGTCTCTCTACTGCTGGGTTATTTTATGTATCTCTACTGCTGGGTTATTTTATGTCTCTCTACTGCTGGGTTATTTTATATCTCCCTACTGCTGGGTTATTTTATGTCTCTCTACTGCTGGGTTATTTTATGTCTCTCCCAAAGTTTGCTACTACACATGATATTTCGCTCTTCTCATTCAGCCACTACCGACGAACCTCGTTGGTCGTTGGTCCATCTATCGGAGGGTGTCCCATATTGTGCCTATTACTCCACACTTGTTGGATATAAGGCAATTTATTTAAAATTTAATTCAGGTAATAATTTTCGAGTTTGGCTTGTTCTTTATATTCCTCGACGTGAATTCATATTGTAACAATTTTTGGAGCACTCCGAACAAACGTTACAATACGTTAATCTAAAATTAATATAATTGAAATAGAAACTGTATCTAATTATAATTTATAAAATAACTAATTACTCATCAAATTAGAGATTGTCCAAATCTACAATCGCCTGTAGCGGTAAGGAACAAGATCACTGAAGATGGTAGAAATATATAAATTGATATTAGACCGATTCTAACTATAAATAATGCTTGGAATATATACATAGATACATATAGATATAGATAGTGATATAGATATAGATAGATATAGATATAGATAGATATACCTGGTATAGATACATATTTTATATTACAAGACAGCATTCTTTAGCATGCAGACAGTATTCCTTTAGAAGTCGTGTGATGCCGATATTTAAAAATAAAGGATTTAGGATTTTAAAAACATATTTAAAACAATCAATTCGAATCTAGAGGGATTGCTGCACTATAATCTAAATTGTTTTCATTTTTTTAATAATCAATTGTTTTTTTATTTAGCCATTAATTCATTATTGTGGAAATTTGATGGAGGTTTTAAGCAGAAATCAAGGTATACCTAATTAAAATTTTAAGCATAAAAATAAGTCTGGAAGCGCATAACCAAGAAGGTAAGTACGACTTCTTGTTATAATTTTGTTACACCGAATGTTATATTATATAATGCCTTCCTCATTATTTTTTTGGTTCCGTAAACCTGCTTAGAAATTAGAATATTTCTTGGAACGTATTCCATTGTGATATCGAATATTGATTTACGTCACTGTTTAGATTAGTAAATACTGATATATTAAATTATTATTATCAATTCGAGATTCTAAGAAACGCGAGAGTCCGATTACTATAACTATTAATTAGGAACATCATGCGACTTAGCAAAAATAAACAGTGAATTATATGCGTTACATAAAGAGTTAAGGTGGTCTTATCAACAACCGACCGAGTCAACACAATCAACAACAGTCACCGTGTGACCGAGTGACTTACCAACAAGTATTTCGCATAATATTTGAACTATGCAGTGCATCTTATGACATAAGTAAAAGTTTAAAAACATTATAAAACGCTGCAACGCACGCGGAAATGCGCCACGCTCGGTCGCTGAATCCGTTACTGTCAATAGAAAAAGTGACAAGTGTACAGTCGGACGAAAAAGTTGCACTTACGGAAACAGTGATTAATTCATCGAATGAAGTGTTGAACGGACCTGCGCTCAATGTTCTGTCGAAAGGTATTAATTAATATTGCTTTAACACCTAAACGGATTCCGTATGAAGAAGTTATGAGCTGTGTTGAAGAGAGCATCTTACGTAATTGAATACCACCAAGGGTCGCCGAAAATTTACGACAACATGTTGCAGTTTTATTACGTAAATCGAGGCTACCTAAGAGTAATGTCACCACAGAAGAGTGTCGAGCTCTGAATACCCTACGCAAAAATAAGAAAATTTAGTTGCTTAAAGCCGATAAGGGAAACGCCACTGTGATGATAAACACAAGAGAGTATGGTGATAATATGATGATTTGTTGACAGATACGAATGAACTAGTGTCATATAACCCGATAGACAGAGTGACGCGACTCATACGGGGTGTATAAAAGACCACCAGGACCACTGACGACATGTTCAGTTATCGTTATAAACCGAGTGCAGTACAACTGTAAAAATTGTGCGTACCGAAAATTTATAAACCCAATTTTCCTTTACGCCCGATAGTAAGTCAGATTGGTTCACCTACATGTGATCTGGCCAAACACATTTCTTCAATATTACAACCATTAATGGGTAGAATATCGTCTTTTGTGAAAGATTCTCGCCATTTCATAAAAAATATAGACGATATAAATTTGGAACCACACGAAATCGTGGTGAGTTTTGACGTTGAGTCGTTATTTACCAATGTTCCTCTTAAGGAGTGTCTAGATATATTAAAAGATAGGCTGGCTTGTAATACTTGTCAACTGATTATATTGCTTTACTGGAACACTGTCTGGAAGGCAATTACTTCCTATATCAAAATCAATACTATCTCTAGATAGATGGCATCGCTATGGGTAGTCCAGTAGCACCAGTAATTGCGAATATCTGAATTGAACACTTTGAGCCAAACATCGTGAGAATTTGGAAAAGGTATGTGGATGACATCTTCAGCATCATCAAAGGAAGTAGACGGGAAGAGGAGCAATATATTAAACACCTCAATTCCATTAATCCAAAAATGCTGTTCACCTATGAAATGGAAAAAGACAGAAGTTGTTAGAGAAGACGGTTCCTTGTCCCATACTGTTTAGAGAAAATCAACACACACTCAACACAGATACCTGCATGCCTCCTCACACCATCATCCTCGACACCTGCAATTCGTCGTTGCTACATTAAACAACAGAGCGTGTGACCTCTGTGACCCTGAACATATAAAAAACGAATTATCACATGTTCCGGTGGTACTCAAACGGAATGGATACAAAGCGAGTGGAAGGCAACCGAGGCGCAATCGGAGGAAGAATAATCCTGAGCATAACAGATAGCCAATATTTATGCCGTACGTGAAAGGAGTAATAGACAAAAGTTGGAACAGTCTTGAGAAGATACTCCATTAAGACTGTACATACACCGTCCTCCAAACTAGCGGAAAATCTACGCATACCCAAGGATGTTATAGTTATACCCTACCAGATACCAAGTGTCTATAGGACAGACTGCAGCTGTGGTATTTCCTATATAGGCCAAACTAAGCGTACAGTTGCGGAAAGGGTCAAGGAACACATCGCAGCTGTAATGAACCGCCAAACTAGAAAATCGGCAATAACTGAACACATTCTCAACGCTGGAATTAATCGCTGGATAGAACTCTGCACTCCCAAAATCCTCTCGACTGAACGTCACTATTATACTAGGATTAATTAGGAAATATAAAAATTTCCACCGGGAAGATGGATATAAGAAGATGGAAAATATTTCTTCACTGTGAGTTAATTTTGTTTCTCCGAAACTAATTTTGATTTTGTTTTGTATACCCAATAAAAGAAATTAGAGGCCTACATACCTAATTTCTGAGACTTAATACCAAAAAATACCACTTTATAACTTACCCTTTTGTAGAAGTTAATTAGAAAGTAGTCTTACAAAGTAGTCAGCATATATTAGTTAAGTGCTTATTTAAATCAAGAAACAAAAAAGGCGCAGGCGCAACTAAGTAATTTCTTTACTCGTTCGTCATTCGGCTGTCTTCGAATGTGGACATAAATAACGTCAAGGGTTATTCTATATGGCGACACTTCAGAGCTGAATAAAGGTGTTAAAGTCATAAACGTCGACAGGGCATTTATTTTACCCCTGATCGTTATTAACGGCCTGCTCTCATCGGGATGGAACTGATGATTTAATGATAAACCAAACCTATTTAATAATGAGGTGAAGAAAATATCCATTCACACATAGGTCGGGTAATATTTTGAACAGCGATGTGTAATTGTGTAAGTTCGATTATTACTTCTATGTTTACGACAGAATAAGGCGCCTGCCTTATTCTGTATGCCTTTTGTATTTTTGTATAGTTTTAACTATCATTTTCATTGTAAAATGAGGTCTAAGATTCTAGACGCTGATGTGATCTTTTAATATCGATGATTGTATACGTAATGGTTAATTTTGTTTCCACATTCATTATCCCTTTCCCTTACAATCGTTCAAAAAGTACATCAGTTACTTCGTAACCCATTCGTAAAAAGTCCCAGAAGTTTTTAGTCGCAATAAGCTAATGTCGAAACTCATTAGTGCTGTTTAGGCGTCAGTGTCACGGACAAGTTTAAAAATAAAAAAATAAAAAGTAAAAAAAGCGGGAACTTTGAAATAGGAACGCGGGTTTGTTTTCGATACTTCTTTACAGCGGCAGTGGTGATGATTGATTGTTACCTTACGCGCTCCGTTTACTGTATCGAGTGGACTAGTTCATTATTTTTCGTTTAAACAATTAATAGTTTTTATAGAGGAGTTTACAGCCAAAACTTTATAACACTATGAACTTGTTTTCCAGTGCAAATTGTTTGATATAATAACATATACGTACTCGTAATAATGAATTACTCGTAATATTTCATATGGATAAAGGATGAATAGAACATAGAGATTTAGTAAATAAATAGGATAAAATCAGCATCTACATAGTATTTCTGTGTTTTTGTTATTTATTAATTGACATAAAAAAAATATAGTTGTAAATTAAGAAATAATTTGAAAAATAAAATTTAAAATACTGGCCCGGTTCACAAATCGGAAATTTAGTTTCGGTAGTGACGTTACAATATAAATACTTGTGTCATATGTAACAATAAATTCTTAGCGAAAATTGTTACTACGAGATAGAATAAGATTCTGATTCTGTGAAACTCAATATGTTATGATAGTATAGGGTTGAGTGTTAGATTAATTAATATCCATTGAAAAACCCTTTACGCTGTTTTGGTCTCTTATTCACCCCTAAACTATATTAACTATTTAGCATGAAGTTATTTTTTTAGCTCTTAACTTATCAAGCTATAGGACCTTCGAACTTCAATTTTTTCTTCCGGTTCCGTTGGACCAAGTCACGCTTGGCTTATCAAAAGAAACAAAGTTAATAAAGGAAACAAATTAACTTAATAAAAACTCCGAACGTAAACTAGTTTTAACTGTAAGCGAATACACAGGACATGGTGTTTATATATGTTCAACCGTTTTCTTTTAGTACGTGACTCGTCTGAACAACATTCAATATAATTATAGAGAGCTACCATCGGAAATATCGCCTGACAACCTGTAGTTCTTATTACCTATATCTTCAGAGCGGATAGAGAAACTTAGTCTTACCTGGGTGCAACCAGTCAATGCGAGTTTTCTAATATTTATTATCTGACATCTTTAAATTACCACTTTTACTTAACCAATCGGAAATCCTGTCGCTTGTCGGCCAAGGCGAGGGTGTGCCCTCAGTTATTTCCTCGCGTACTGATAAATATAATAGATACACTTATATACTTTATAATTAACGTATTTGAAGCTTGTCCATTTGATGTTTCAAACCTTAGAACGGCGTGCGTACCACGTGGTGCGACTGGCTGTAGAATGGCACAACCCCACTTCTTCCCGTGGGCATTATAAAAGGCGATTGAGGGATAACAAAGGCGCATAAGCACCAAGGAACTACACCCCCTCTAAAAGAGCGGATTCACAAACCGCTTCTTTATAGAGAAAAGGCGACAGACGAGCATACAGTGCATCTGATGGTAAGTGGATACGGTCGCCCATAGACATCCGCGGCACATGCCAACATCAGTGCAGAATGACAAACATTGGCCCGTCCCTGGATGCGCTGCCTACCTGTGCAGATTAAGGAATGGATTAAGAGAAAGGGATGGGTTGACGCTTGGCCAGCGTACAGTTTAAAAACCATACTGTTATCCACAAGACAATGTGCATGAGGAAGCCCATGTCCAGCAGTGACTTTACAAGGGCCGGTTACAGTTATTACTGTTGCTACTGCTATGTCTCGTCACTTTCCCGTATATCGACTGAAATAAAAACAGCACGAGACAAAGATAACATCGAACACAGCACTGAGTAGACGACGCAATGTCTTCGTGCCTTCGTGAAATACGGCCTCCTCTGTCATCATCTCTAATATTCTCCCATGTGTTTGTTTTTTTTTCCAACTTCATTGTGCTGGAGCTCGAATGGAAAGTATACATGCTAAACAATCATACTCACCAGATCGAGTCTGAGGCTAAAGGAGACTTGTTTGCGAGGCGGCGGCGCGACATGCGGCGGCCCATCGTAGAACGCGGCCTCCTCCAGTCCGTAATCGGACTCGTTCTCCCCCCACTCCAGCTTCATTGTGCTGGGACTGTAAAGAAATAGGTCATTAGACAAAAAGGTAAGATCATACTTAGAAGACATAACAAACGTTCCATACAAATTTCTGTGATTTATCAAACAAAACGCACGCATAAAAAGATGCTGTTTTGATATTGTAAGATGCTCATTTAAATACTAAAGTTCATCATTCAGATACATAGATAAAACTCTTTATCGAACACCAATACATGCTGCAAAAAGATAATTTAAGTAACACAAAAGGATAATATTGTCAGTTTATGATCATAGAACCTAGTGTTGTAAAAATGTGCGCTAAGAACTCGATACTTGAGCGCTGAGTGAACGCTAATGAACTTTTAACACTCGAACGTTAAATGCTGGTGAGCGTTATTTATTTATTTATTCTTTATTGCACACAGTGACAAAAGGCGGACTTAATGCTTAGGAGCATTATCTCCCAGCCAACCTTTGGGCTATGCAGAGATGGCACGGTGGGTGCAACGATAGGTAGAATTAAGTAAAACCATTGTTAATAGTGACTCATATTAATTAAATACCATAATATAAACAAACATGCTTTCATAGATACATACCATACATACATACACACACACACACATATATATATATATATATATACCTACTTAAATATATACCATACAAACATATTTAACTATAACATACGATTAATAATAGTTAATCGATTAATAACTAATAAAATAATAATTTAGTTACAGTTCAAGTTTTCCAGTTTCAGTTGGATGGTTCCAAACCCGTGAAGTTTAAAGTTCGAATGTAAAACGGTTCAGATTCTTATGGTTCTTTAGCGCTAACTTAGCACATTTTTACAACACTAAAGCTCACAACTATAATTTTAGCCCAAGGTGGAATAAGGAATAATTGTAGCTTACTCCAAGACCACTAGTGAGTTTTTTCAAGTTTACTTGACGAACCTACTTATAGAGAACCAGCTACACTGTATTTTGTATTGAAAAATATTGTATTTCGATGTCTTTGACCCATTGATGTCCATTCACTATAAAAATGGACAAGTGTCTGGTAAACCTGTGTTATATCTCCACACTTAGTAATAAGGCTTCAAACCGCAACCGGGAGGGAACTGGTTCCTCATCTCGCTATAGACTCGTTCTATCGACCACTTTTTGTCTTTTTTCCCGCGTGATGTATAAAACGCTCAGTAGGGTTAGCTACACTATTTGTCAGAGTAGATTTATGTTAGAATTGAATGGCTTCATGAGGTAAGTCAAGTAGTAAATAAGAAACAAATATCTCGGTAATGTACACTGGCCTATAGCACTAAAAATTATTGTAAACTATGTATATAAATCATACAGTCTTAATACGAAATAAAGTTAATTATTTATAACCATAAGAACTTTATTTATTTCTAACTTTTATCTATATATCATAATCATTAAAGGTATTATTCACTCGAGGTTCGTTAAGATTTTCAAAAAGATATCTCTTATTAAGATATCTTTTTGAAATCTTATTAAGATATCTCTCCTTATAAGATATCTTAATAAGGAGGTATAAAAATATTAACTCGTGTACAAAATTGTACATAAACGTGTTAAATATAAACACATATCTGTGGTAGAAGTTGCAACTTAATGAAGTAAGAGTCATATAAAACATAATATACAATTTTGTTAGAATAAAAAACAGTTATATTTTTGTCTATCCACAAATCCCTTGACACTCTTCCCCCGCATCTACAAATATCCCATCAAAGCGATAGAAATTAGTTAACACTTTTCAAATGTAACGAGTTGATCCGGCGGATATGGTTTCCTTAGGCACGTGTACATAGAACTAAATCTATTTTCATTCTAACAACAATTTGAAGCACATTGTTGCTAAAGAAATAAGGCCGGAAATCGAGTGGAGATTTTAGGTAGGTTTAAATAAATAAATTTCACTGAATGGCCAGGAGTGGTGCCTCATGTAAGGGCCATAGTAAATGTGTCGTCGTTCGGATTCGGCGCTTCTGAAGATAGCGTCGCGTCGCCATGGCTAATATCCGGCGGATACGATGCGAGATACAGACACCAGAGACATTATTGTCTTGTAATTGAAACGGTGTGTCGATCAAGAACGATTTGTTACTCGTTTGGGTGGTAGGGTGTCAATTATACACGTCACGGGTAACCTGAGCAGCGGCGGGGAGGGTGCGAGTTTTAGATGTGAGCGCAGATTATTTATTATTCAGTATAAATTTATGGCATACGACGATCGCTTTCGGAAGATCTTTGGAAAAGGCCTGCCATCCAACAGTACCAATAAACTTAGAGTAATAGTAAGGCAATCTATCAAATTTACATGTACTGTAGGAGCAGACCACCTGTCCCTAAGTGTGATAATTTGAGCCCGGCAAGGAAGGTTTGATCAAGGAAAACGAAGACGAGAGACTATTGAAAAACAAAATGAATATAAGCAAATGAGATAAATATAATATACGAAAAGATGAAATATTAATAGTGAAATGCATTCATTATCATCTTAATTGACTACTTATAAGCGGAATTTCATATCATAATCAGAATTAAATGGCGAAAGAACAAGGAACTATTTACGTTACCATTTCTACGAGTAAACTCTAAGAAAAATAGTAAACTCCGGGAAGCTTTAGTCATATTAATGTACAAATGCAAGTGGCATCACATCACTCATCAATTACAAAAATCATATCTTTTGTGTAATAATTTTATAAGATGCATGAGGTAAGAAATAATCTTAAATGAAGAACGCTCTGTCCACTGATACCTTATCATTTATCAAATAAAGATAAATTATCTCTTATTCTTTACATTTCCATATCGTACGATAATGTTATTCAGTAACGATTCTGATTTCAGATGCCTATCCTTTGTCTTTATCGTGTCTTTGTCTTTATCAAAAGATCTTTGTAATACACTTTTCATAGATCTTAACACAACGACACAAGGTATATAAAAAGGTGTAAAAGATGACTTTTTAAATTTGTCGACCACGGCCCTGATCGAAGATAAACATATGCATGCATTGTGCAAATGTGCATGGCAACAAGCTTGCACGCAATTTCGCATGCCAGTCTGTTGTCTTCGGCATCGCATGATGGATAATCGCATTTATTTATGCTTGATCAGTGAAAGCCTTTCAGCCCTGACGGAGTAAAAGCTTTTCTAAGAATATCACCATAGAATTTTATAATGTATTAGGGTATAATTCATATCATATCGAACTCTTTTCGTAATTGAGTATTCATCGTATTCATTGACATTGACAACACATTCATTATATAAAAGTAAATGACATTACTTTCGTCAATCATATAATTTTAATAATTTATAGTGTAATTCTTCCATTAACAACAGTTAGTTGCTCGAAGCAGGATGGCAAAACGATTTACTAACCCCGCAATTAATTGGGAGGAACTACAGAAAAGAGTACCATGGGATCAGAAAGGTAAATTCATGGCTTTTAAAGCAAAGTCTGATGGTTATCTGCGCAGGTAAATAAACATTATATTATTTGTAGACACATAGAAGAAAAATGTTGATAAATACAGAAACATTAATTTTAAATTTGTTTAAAGGTTGCAAGCCAATCCACCTGAGGCACCTAAAATCAATTGGGAGGAATACAAAAAATCTGTACCGGTTGAAGGTCTCGTCGATAAATTTAAATCCGCGTATGAGGCTTTCAAGGTGCCGTACCCTCAAGATTCTCTATCGGCAAAAATAGACGAGCAATGGAAGACTCTAGAGAGCGAGATAAGGGAATTTTGTTCTGAGCAACAGAAAGATATTGATGAGTATGTGCTATTTAGTTATAGACGAAAATAATAATATTAAAAATAAATAATTATACAATACAAAAGTAGTCGTAGGTTTTTTAGTAGTTAATGAATCTGTGATTTCTCCTTTTCAGTGCTCAAAAGGAATTAAATAGAATAAAAGCGCTGCCGAAGTTCGATAACATGACAATGGAAATGGTGTATGACATGTATCCGAACGAAAGGTTGGATCCAGTGAAGAAACCAACGTTTTGGCCTCATACTGAAGATGAGCAGCCTGGCTACAAACCTCCGGAAGTCGTAGCTGGAAAGGGCGGCCATTAACGAACATAACATATTGAATTATATTTTAATATACTGATTAAATTTCATTACAATTTTCCTTGCAACTTTAGCTCTTTTTGTCCAATCGTTTTCTTCAGCGTATTTTAAATGTACAGCATAGTTTTAAATGTAAAGCATGTACACACTTTTTTGTACCACATTACTACATATTTTAATCGTCAAATTGATAAATCTGTATACTGTCTACGGTGACAAATAAATTTATTTTCTTCCTTTCTTTCATTCTTGTGTACGCTACAAAAATAGTGTAAAATATGTTATTTCAATCAGTACACTAAAATTATTATGTAGGTACCTAATATCTAACTAAGAAATTAACACGTATTTCATGATTTTTATTGCGTTAATAGTGAATAATTGCTGATTATTTTACTCGTATGTGCATTAAAGTAACGCGTATGAACTAAGCGGGCGCTTTCAAAGGGCAAAGACCTAAGCGAGCGATTGTGGATAGTGTTATGCACATACGAGAAAATTATTCACAAATTATGTATTTTAATGTAATAAAAACATCGTGAAATACATGATATTTTTTAGTTAGATATACATAATACTTTTAGTATACTGATTGATGTATCAAAATATTTTACACTATTATTGTAGACCGCATGTAGGTAATTTTAAACGGAAGATAACTTTATGTATGAGATATGTCTAAATGTATGAAAACATGAAAATTAAATAGTAATTATTGGTTTTATTATTAAATAAGTAACTAAACAAGTAGTCTAAACTGAGTAGGTACTCATATTATAAGAAGTTTTCGTCCGCCGCTTTGTCTGCGTGGATTTTGTTGTAAAAGTAATTGACTTACCCCGAAAGAACGCTTTCATCCACCTTCGTAACTATCTTTCGTAAAAAGTTATAAGAAAAGTGAAAAGAATACTCTGCGAAATTTAATAGTTTAGTCCCTTTAGGTCCATAAGATCCAATGTATCTGAATGACCGAAGTATTAAAATGTCATATCATTCATAAAGACAAGAGAAAAAGAGGAGAAATCATAAAGAAATATTAATTCGTAATTATGGACATTTCGATATCTGGACATGTTGACATTCTACACATTTTAATATTTAATATTAAAATTTTAATATTTCATTCTGATACATTGGACCTTATGGATCTAAAGGGTTTAGTCGTGAAAACGCACTATAGGTACAAACAGAGGGACAAATACACTTTCGGATTTATAATGTTCAGTGTGGTTTAGTATGGATGGATGTGAAAGTGTGGATATGGATAAAAATATAAAAATGAAAAAACGTCGATGCGAAAATATCATCATTGTCTTTCTACGCAAACTGTAGTAATAATTTCGAATTTTGTCCATATTATTTATTTTTTATATGAAAAAGGCGGCAGACGAGCATACAGACACTAAAATTATAATCTTTAGAATTTATTAATTCGTCCAAAATATGTAGTTTTATGTAAATAAAAGCCTGCTTTCCGTCTTGAAGCTGTTACTGCATCTATTTCTGCACCAGGGCTCGTGTTTATTTGACATTAATGCACCAAAAGCCAGTGATCGGTCCAACAAGTCCAAACAGCAGGCGAGTTATTGTCTATAATAATGAGTGTAACAGAAGGGCTGCAGTTGGGCTAATTTTAGAGTCACGTTCAGGGTCGACGCGGAGACATCGGCCAAGAACGCCCGGCAAATTATGATGGATGATTGGATTGAATTTCACCGGGATATATTTTAAGCTTCATTGACGTTCGTTTAGAAATGCGATTAGTAATGCTATACTAATTGCGGAGTTCAGATGTCGTTATTCGAGCAAATTTTTATTTATAACTATGTATTTATCTCTTGGCTTTTAGTTTGGGACTTCATGCACAGGTCGTGCCAGAGATTATACGTAAATAATAGACAAAAAATAATCTAGACAGTCATCACTTTTATCGGTAAATCTATAAGTGTATTAAAATATAAATGTATAAAATGTAGAATTATATGTAAAATGTATAAAATAATGTAGGTATATAATGCGTAAAATATAAATGAGAATTGTTAAGTATAGCTAAACTGATCTGTTACCAACCGCACATCATTTTTTTAATTACACTATCAAAGATGTTAAATCATATTTCATGTACAGTCAGTAACAGATCAAACTATGCACTTCGGTGTCATAATGCGCTTATAATAAAGATAAGAATTGAATGTTCAAAAAAAATTCAAAGTACATATAAATATTTCGTTAATATAATCATACAATTTTATACACTACATCGCATCGCATTACTAATTAACAGTAAAAAAGCCTACCTATTGTAAAAATATAGCATATTTTCAACTTTTGCGTTATTTCAGTGACATATTGTATATTAGGTAAGTCTAGCGCCTTAAAATGATGCGGTTTAATTTTATTATTCCATACTAACGATTGTACAGTTCGCAACATGTACCTACCCATGTACTTAAAGACACGTTGTATAATACATATATACCTAGTATACCTACGTCCTTATTTCAATCATTTTTTATAATTTAAAATAAGTAATTATTACTGATCGCAATGACAGCAATCTGTCATACCAGCCTATGCAGTCATTACTACCATTATTTATATTAAATAAGTAATAAATAATAGAAATAAGACCTATCTATTACTTATTAATAATACATATACGAATTTTATTAGTAATGCATGTAAAATGTTATCAAATTCTTTGTTACTGTAACTCTGTATATGAATTCATTTTCCCAAAAGTGTTGCGAGAGCTAACAGTGAAACGTTTATATGGCCTGATATTATTATATCTGCGCTATTAATTCCTCAATGAGTCCTCTGAATGGACGGCTGTGTGTGAGTAATGTGTGTGTATGTATGTGCAACGCGGTTTAATTCTGCTCTCAACGCATGCGCGGTGGCTACCAGACACACTTCTCAGAAAATGGGCCCTGCTGTAACACAAGAAAGTTATTTCGTGCTAACTCGTGCGAAATATGTGCAACAACCAGTTATATTTCAGTACAAAACAAAACATCGACCAAATTACAGTCTTATTACCTACAATTATTACCTACAATTGTGCTGCTAAGAAAAGGCACAAGTAGAAACATTTTTACGAAAGTATTATATAAGAAAATTAAATACGAGTAGGTATATTTGGAAATTAAAAATAATCAAACGCCATAAATATGGAAACTCTTTATTTTATCGAAAACTCCAAGTTCATAACTTGTTTTTAAATTAATGAAATTTTTACCAAAATGCTCCATGTGCATTTTGCTGGGAAAAAGAGATAATAAACATGTCTTCGAACAGTACAGATGTATATATGATGCGAGTTTTATTTGAATTCGAGAATAGTGTACAGTTTAGCAATCATACCTCACTATGAGTTATGTGTGTTTCTCCACTGTTGAATATAGACCTCTCTCAAAGCTCGCCACCACGCGTGATCTTCGGCTCTTTTCATCCAGCCATTGCCGTCTTTTAGGAACGTGATAGGAACCGAGAAAGCAATAACAAGACACAAACTTGAAACGACCCTCCGGTTAACCCAAATCGAATTATTTTTACACTTCATCACAATCGGTTAAAAAGACAACAATAGATACCATCGAGTAATTTCGAAACAAAATCCTTTGCCTAAGGACACGTTTAAAAATAAAAAAGTGTAACATCCGTTTCCGTAGAGGTGAGAAAACATGGGCGGGTAATCGCTGATCAATCGACAACTTGGACGGATATCCGATCAAAGAATACTTTTACTGGGCTTCTCATTGAGTGATGGGCGTCTCAATAAGTAACACTATAGAAAAATAACACAATTTAATATGATAAGACAGGCAAAACTTGTACAAATTTTGTACTTGTACAAATTGGTTCAAATTAGTGACGAATATTATCAACGGTAAATGCACCATAATAACTCGTTTAGGAACGCAGAAAAAAATTGCTGTCGTGTGAATGATCGGTTAACCAAAGCCTCCCTAGTACTCAGTAGGGGTCACTAAAAAATACAAGAATTATTAAAATAAAAAAAAATAAAGCCGACAACAAGTCCGACTGAAATCAAATTACGACACAATTGTTTTGTTGTATAATAAATTTCTTGAAAAAAGTCCTGAATGTACGCTTTGGTCGTAAAACTGTTATGTAAATAAATAATAAAAGACAGACCTACTGACAGAAGAAAAATCGACCGGTTTCGTTAAGTTTGAATTTTTCATATTAAAAAGGTAAAACAACAAAAAGGGTATCCGAACACTGCCTAAAGTAAGTAATTTCAGTGTTAAAGGTGTCTGACAGGAAGATTTGTCATTTGCATTCTGCATAGAAGAGCTAAGTTCTTGCGTAGGAGGCAGAAGTGGAAGGATGAAGAGCAGCGGCCACCTGTTGCTTAGCTAGCTAAATATAGCACCCACCCCGCACACCGCATCCTCACACTAGATCATTCATAACTCTGTGACTAATGTGTGAAACAGGAGAAATGTCGAGTTAAACGAATGTAGTAAACAATATTGCATAGTTTTTTAACTGCCGGCATTTATTTTTGAACGATAAATAGGCAAGTCGCTCAAACTGAAGATATCCTCGGACATTCAAAATGAAAAGTGCCTGATCGACCAGTTAATATGATGACTGACACCATAGAGTTTAGAATAGTAATTTTCGCTGGACGGGCATCTGTGGTTTCTACATACTCTGCCCCATGAAGAAGGATTATATATTGCCCGCTTGTACAACTTGATAGTGGCTATAATATTCAGTAACTGTGTATATACTAAGTGCAAGCATTAAGTTACTTTATTACTTACTGCACGCAGTTTTATGACAATGTTTAATATAACACTCACATATAAGTACCCATTATACATGCCGATATTTAAGGCTCGTTGCACACTCACTTTTGAAAGAGACGCGGCGGTTCGGCAGTTATCGATAGATTAGTATGAATAATGTAATCCGTGCGTATATTTATTTGGCCTATAAAACCCCTTTGGGAAAAGAAACACAAGTGCCCTACAGTGAACAGAAACATGCAGTGACAAAAGCGCACAGCAAACCAGAAGTTTCTTTCATCCCTTTGATTTATTTTTTCATATCTATATCTCCCACATTAGGAAATGCTGATGTAACATGTCGATAACTCACATGCTGTGCAGAAAAATGTTATTAACTGTCAAACTCCACCAGACTGAATCACTACCGTCCTACCATTCTCTCACCTAGGTATATGTGTCGATAATAGCTTAACGTTTTGACGATTATGTAAGTTAATAATAAATTAACCACGAGATTACTTAACTTTAATGGGAGCCTTATCAACCCATTTATATGGCTTTGCATTCGAGGTGGACATTAACAATGCAGAACCAATGGTGCTGTGAATGGCGTTGATAACTACACTTAGAGGTACCAATATGCAACATCTGTCTGTCACGTCTTTCTTATGGATATATTTATCATGTTTTATTGTCAGTACCTTTCCCATTTTGCAAGAAACATTTAAATCTAGCTACACAAGTATGAGGTAGGCTCTCGCTACTGTATGTCAATATGCAACCCACACTTCTGTATTCGTCGGGCGTGTCAGTTGGCATTTGTTCGCAACAGATTTCAATCAGAAACCTTGGCCTAAGCCGTGATGTGACACCTACCTACTGCGTTTGTTATGAAGTAAATAAATAAAGCTATTGAATAGTTTAATGAAAAGTATTAGACGCTGATCGACGGGTAATGATGATTTTAGACTTTTAAGAATAGGTATGATGTAATGACCTGATAATTCGTCAACAAGTTTTTAGAAAAAATAATTTAATTGATACAATATTTAGAGAATAAAGTAACTGTATGTGTATGATATTTTATTTTGAGATTGAAATTATTAAGAGCACGTTATACTCGTACAATAATTATCATCAGAACACTGATACAGATCTAGCGCTGTGCTCACCGCACAGATTTTCAGCTCTTCTCATCCGGTTATCATCGGCAACTTTCTTTGAATTTATCAGTCGACCTGGTCGGATGGAGTACCTGCACGTGTTCTCCATTCGAAGACTCGTTTACCCTATCTTGCAACGTATACTCGTATGATACTGCCACTTCAACTTGCTGATTCTTTGTACTATGTAGGTGATTTTACTTCTACATCGAATTTATTTGTTTGATTTTGTCCAGCAAAGAAATAACGGGCATAGCCATTGAGCAAATTTGAACTTATAGATCGGGCCTATCCGAGTCCATCGCCGTAAGTTATAACGGCTATGGGTCATAGAGAGTGACCATTATTAATTTCTGTTTGTCTGAATTTATTTAGGAGAGCATTTAACTAAAGCGTGCGCCAAGAACAGGAAGAATATCAGTTATTGACATGAGGTCAGCCAAGACTGGATGGTATAGAGATTTGTATGAAATCGTCGACCATCGACCATTTTACTAGACCCCCTCATATTAAGGTTCAATAATATAAGTCGCGCGCTTTAGCAGTATAATCAAAAACTTTAGTCGTTATTTTCATAGTCATCTAGATTGTAAAGTCGTCAACTGCAATAGTCACGTATTCTACATTTCAAACGTTCAATCTTTGTAATTATTGGCGGTTAATCTAAGGTGATCCAAATTGTACTCAAAAGTAATCACTCTAACCGAAGCAATCTTAACACTGACAAAAGCATTATTCTTAACACTATGAGCAGAACATGAGCTAATTCTATAACGTAATTTAGGGTTAAGGAGTTATAATAACATGTACCGCTATTTAATTTAGTTCTATGCATATTATTATAACTTGTCAGCAGTTTGTGATACACATAACTACATACAGATATGGGCATAGATAGATATAAAGTTGGATACAGCGATATATTAATATTTATCAGTGTCGACGACCCCGACACATGGGCCGCCGCCTTGCATATAATTATTTATATTATTATACTCCACACAATTTTTAAACTATACCTTCTTTTTTTTATTATACATCACATTTTTATTTGTTAGGTAGTATGTACGTATTACGTATTTAAATAAGTGAAAATATATTTTACATAACAATTAAATGAAATAATAATTCGAAACTATTTATCCGTACAATTGCCGAATAAAATGTTTTACTCTAAGTGATTTATTTTAACAAAGTTATTTTGTAGTTTCTCTATAACTGTTAAGTATGTAGTATGTATTTAATGTGTGTATTTGTATTTGGTCTTTTAAGTATGTATTTAAATATGTTATATTTTAAATATGACGTACCATAGCTATAAACTCCCCAAATAAATAAAAAAAAATAGTGCTTCACTGAATCCCATCCGACAATTGGCTTTCATCCAATGTTGGTACCCAATATTTTATCACAGATATTGTGTTAAGTAAAGATAAAATTTGAATATGCCTAAAATGAGTAATCGCGATTAGGCAACTTTGCTCTGTTGATCGTAACTAATTAATTCATAATTAAAAATTCTGGTGCGCCAACGCAGATGACGGCGACAACCAATTATGTTGCCCACGCACTACAAATGAAAATGGACACTATTTTCGCTGGAATGGAACTTAAATTAGCATAATACGATATCTGTGAATGAAGGGCAAGCGACAGTTGTTTTATTTTGTACTATATTTAGTACTTGGGCTGAATTGTTACTGTGCCAGCTCTGTGCGGAGAGATATGAGTTTCGATTGGCATACTTGAACATATGACTTTCATATTATTCTAACAAATGGTCCGTCTACGTTGTTTGTTAAAATCAATACGATGGTTTCATCAAGACTCATCGCAGATAAATATTTATCTCAGAAATTGTTTGACAGATCTGTCTAAAACCTCTTTTCTGGGAAAGTCTTGAAAGACGTGATAATTGTTTTGGATAAAATATTTTACATACAGTCTATTTTGTACGTTGCACCGATCAAGACAAGTTTTAACAACCATGTTTTAACAAGCAGTTCTAGGATCTTTGTAGCCATTGTTCTTGATGCCCACAACAGCGAGCGTGGCCAGTTTAAAACTTTGATCACATCACTACTTATAGAAAGAGAATCTCTTTGAACGCTCTTTAGAGACATTAGGGCAGGTATATAGTATTGAAGTATATAAATTGAGCGCTGAACGCTCGAGTGCTGAATGAGCACTGACCACTGAGTCTTTAAGACGCTCGAAGTTAAATGCTCGTGAGCACTACGGGAATAGACCAAGTTTTTAATGTCTTAAAACCTTAAAGTTAAATGCTTGAGTCTAAATCGGTTAAAGATAATGTTCTAAAAAAATAAGTTCTGTAAAATGTTGTTAAGTTGAGCACTCAGTGCTTATTTTAACAACACTATACGTACATCCATATTGATATTTATGTGCATCTATCTGAAACTCGCAGATAGTGGCTGGATGAGAAGAGTAGTGGCGAAGAGTACCTAGTATAAATAAACGGTGTAGGTACTACAGGAGATACCTACCTTTGAGAAAATACAATTTGGGCTTACAATTGTTGAGTTTGCTTAAAGTATTAAAACTTAATGTAATCTAGTCAAACTGCAGCTCTTTGAGTCAAATTGTAGCTCAGCATATTCCACAACTGTGAAACCAACTAAGAAAAAAGAAATAGCACACTTAAAATGTCATGTATGTTTAACTACATATTTTACAAATGTGTGCTGTAATCATAGTGCTGTGTTTCTACCCTTGTGTGTGTGAAAATAATCTAAAAAGAACCTGTGTGCAGAACATCTGTTATTATTGGGTTTTGTTTGCCGACTGCAAAAAATGTTTCCAAGATTTATTATTATGTTACAAAATTAGATTTCAACCGCAGTTCAGTTCACTATAAATATCGAAACGATATTTAAAAAGTTTGTGGTTTTATTTTAGGATTGGTTTTAAATATGTATCTTAAAAAAACTAATGATTTTAACCTCAGATTAGAACTTATTGTAATTTGAGGATTTAAGTATGTTATAGATAAAAACTATTTTATCTCACTAAATTAAACACCGATTACATAATCGGTGTTTATTTTATTAATTGTATCTCTATTAATTACTTAATAAGTAGCGTACGATAAAATCAACTAACTTTGCAAAGCTAAAATACTTATATATCTCATACTTTATATATTTGGGACACCTACCCTTAATAATTTACTATTTCCTTCCTTTAACATTCCATATTGTGCATTTGAAATCTGTATTCGCTAACAAGAAAGTGAGATCCGTTTCAAATCATGTCAGCAGGCGACATTTCTACCTGCTCGGGTAGGGTCCCGTTGCATGCAAGGTGTACTGCACCCTACACGCACACAAGGGCAAAGAAACGCTTACACATGAGAGAGCTAACTCACACACGTATACCTTGCGCCTGCGCAGATGGTCCCCCCTCTCGTCCAGGAACACCCCCGCGACGCCCGATAAAGCACCGAAGCTGCATCTAGTCCGTCAGATGTCGATCGACAGATTTTTTTTTGTTTACCGTCTGTCTCATAAAACGAGAACGCCGAGGCCGAGGAATTATAATGTATTTATGAGTTAATACATCCAAGTTGATGATTTTGCTTTGGTGGCAAAAATATTTCTTATAATTATCGTAATATGTATGGCTCATGTCCATGACCCCAAAATCAAAATTTAGTTTTGGTGGTAAGCCCAAGCCACGTGAGGTGTCACCACTAAAATGCGCAGAGTTCACATAACATAACTTTTGCCGAAACCGAATTTAATTTGCAGTAGGTATATAAGTATTAAAAAATTTGCAGCAGTAGTACTAGTTTGTTTTACTGATTTAACACCTTTTATTTGATTATCACAAACAGCACGCACGAAAAAGACATACCCAATCAAACAAAAAAATCAACTTTACTTCTCGAGTTGCCGCCAAAAAGTGGTTCAGGTTTTTTTTTTTTTATAGACAAGTGGGCGGACGAGCAAGCGGTCCCACGTGATGGTAAGTGTTACCGCCGCCCATGGACACCTGCAACACCAGGGAGCATGCGGGCGCGCCGCCGACCTTGCAAAATCCTATTCACAGCTCTCTTGAAGAACCCCATATCGAATAGTTAAAGAATAATGATCATGAACCAAAGACAACAGATTACTTGAAAGTAATCGCCTTTCTTAAAGTAAACACATGACGTGTACCTACATATATGCAACTTCTGTGGCTGCTTCTCTTATAATACCAATTAAAGTCTGTGCAATCATAAATGTCAGTTGTATTTATTGCTTTAACCTTATCATATGGTTATTTGACTTCATGTGACGACTCACGACGGCGCGCGGCAGAGCGATAGTACGGCAGGAGCAATGGTAGAGAAGACAGAGACGCCTTCCACCAACTACTCTTTTGCAGCGCCTGCATGATTTCAGTCAAGAAATACACGTATATGAAAGAGACAATTACTTATCTATCTGTGCGGATCACTGCATTTTCTTGAGTATTTTTAAATAGGAAGCGCCGTTACAAATATTTTTTCAAGACCGATCAGGGCGACATGAGAGAATTAGATTCAACTTTAGCGATCAATGAGATCATGAACTTTACATAATACATATTACTAAAAAATAAAAAAATAACGTCGTCAGATGATTTATTCAGATGAAATATTACAAATGTAATTTGGGCATATTTAGTAGTTGCGGCCGCGTGACCTTCATACAGCCAGATAACACTTGATAGGTGTTTGATAAAATGATAATGTCGTACAGCGAGCGGCTTACCTACTGATATTTCCATTCGTATACATCTAGGTAAACGACAACTGAGGGTACAGTATAGCTGTATCTATATAGAATGGGAAAATACTTACGAAAGTTAACACGAAACGTGATTACTTTTACAGTGAATAATAATATATAATTCATTATTAATATATTATTTATCTATTATTCATGTTATAAGGCGAGATTCTGAGTTTTTGTTTGTTCGGTTTATATTAAAATTATTATTATGATAAAATGTAAAAACATAAGGAATTAAATCCGCCATTTGTACACCCCAAATATTTGTGCAATGCAGTTTAAATTAACAGAAAACACAAAGTATACATAAAAAAAGTATCTACGAACCTCGGAGTAATTACGATGGAGCTAATTTTTTGTGTGAACTTTCATACTGTCCTTCTGAATGAAATGTCAAAAGTCCCCATGCGGATCGACCGCATATTGTTAAAATGTACAGTGTGCATTTTTGAAAATATGTGAATTACAAATCTTGATATCGCCATATGAAAGAAAGTATTAAAAACTTTTGGTAGGAAATTATATGAGCTATATATTTGGTAACAAAC
Organism: Sesia bembeciformis; assembly: GCA_943735995.1. Taxonomy (NCBI): domain Eukaryota; kingdom Metazoa; phylum Arthropoda; class Insecta; order Lepidoptera; family Sesiidae; genus Sesia; species Sesia bembeciformis. The sequence goes on from OX031042.1 coordinate 6,254,372, forward strand.
ATTTTTACCATAAGTCTAACCATTTAAGAGACAAAAAAACAGTTTTGTTTTACTTTTGACATGCTGTATAATTTTTAGCAGCATACGGAACGATGGGGACTTTTGACATTTCATTCAGAGCGATAGTATGAAAGTTCAAAAAACAAGCTCCATCGGATTTATTCCTAGGTTCGTACTTTTTTTATGTATACTTTGACTGCACTATTAGAGTAGTTTAGGATGCTAAATTAATGACAGAGGTCGTCTGGGTTCCCAAGGTAACTAAAATGAGCGAAGCCAGGGCGGGATGCGTAAATATTTTACCAAGGAAGGCTGTTCAAGTTCAGTTTTGTCAAGCTCTTTTGGAATGGACAATGTATTTTCTTCTTCAAATTAATTATCTGAACTCGTGTAAATTACAGGTTTAAAAAGTTATAAAGCTTCAAATTAGTTCATCCAGAAGAGTTAACTTGTTGCAGCCGATATTTCTTAAGGGATTTATTTTTAAGGAAAAAAAGGGATTTATTTTTTGCCTTACTCATACTCTCTAGATTAAATGCGTGAATTTTAGTTAAAATTCTCCCAATATACGTATAAATAATGTTGGAAATAATAAGATCTTTATAATATCAAAAAAACGTACAATTTACCACTGTTATATTTTATATATTATAATAATAGCTGCTCTAAGGTATTGAGATTTGATTTCTTATCGTTTCAAATAACTAATTCTGCAGGTGAAAATAGTAAGGCATTTTGATTTAACTTATACAGCTTACACTGGTTTTTAGCCGATAACACAACCCAAACACCCAAGTACCAAGGCAACAAGTATGTAAACCTTAACGGTGAAACTTTACGTGCCACACGTGTGTTTCAAAACATTTCAACAATAACCATTATGAGATTTACGGCGATTTATGTAAGCATTGGCGAAATTATCGAAACTGCACGCCGTGGAGCCGACGACGCAACCGTGAAACAACTACGGATTTTATTGGAAGAAAGTTACCAAATATTATAGAATTATTATGCAACTGCAATGTTGACGATGGTAAAACATTACCATCGTAAATATTGCAATTGCATATTTCTTATCGTCTTATTATTTATATACATATTGCTTTTATTATGGTTTCTAGATTTATAGTAAAAGAAACGAGGTACGAGGCATACGGCTTGTGCATCGCCACCGTGATGAAAGTGAAATCTTTGAAATTCACAACAGACGCCCAGTCTCAAAAAACTGCAAATTGAATATTATATTTCTTCTTATTTTGGATAGAGATGTACCTATACAGCTCTTTTGATATTGTTATTTTCTTTATTTCTTTTTTAACATGGAGTAAATGACATAAATTCACTATCTGTACACGAGTCAAAATTTCTTCGCTCGGAATTTCTCGTTCCACAGCCTACGGGTTCGCGGTATAAAGTAATTTTTGGACCGAACAGTGCGCGACACCTCCGTAAATGCGGATGGACCGCTCTTCTGTGACGGCAGGTGCGGTTGTAGACACCCGAGGTGGGAATTATATTAAAAGAGCATTCCCCATTGTACAGGCGGTAGAACACACAGAGAGACGCAACGTCTCTCCGACTGCTGTGGGATTCCGAATCGCCCGTGAAAGTGGGATCGTCGACAATACGAACAGCACGTCGTTGGATGGAGTTAAATGGGTCCAATTGGTATTTCGGTGCGCCGGCCCAGAGATGAGCTCTGGAAGAGTTGTGGGTTTACCGAGAGATGAAGATGACCATTAAAGATATTATTATAATTTCTTATCTATACTAATATAATAAAGAGGTAAAATTGTGTGTTTGTATGCTGGGGGTAATCTCTGGAACTATTGATCCGATTTCAAAAATTCTTTCACAAATAGGAAGCTACATTATCCGTGTCTAATATAGACTATATTTTGTTTTGAAATTTTGAAAAAAAGAACTTATAAATCGAAGCGAAGCGAGGGCGGGTCGCTAGTTTATAATATAAGTAAATATTCTTATGTTATAGTTTGAGTCCTATAGGATATCGTTATGCCACCTGAGCGAAGCCGACGCGGGTCGCTAGTGTTTAATACATAGATTTAAAGCTGTAAAGTATAGATAGAGCTTTGCCTGCCAGCTCATAATTGACCGCCTAATTTTCCTGCTGCTCCTAGCGACTTCTGACATTCGTGGGTGTCCTATTGTTGTTCAAAATTGACGACGACCTATCGGTCCCATAACAATTCTGTAAATTGGTAAATACCTACTTTAAAAAAGTGTTGCGTCTTTGTTACTACGTACCGATTAGTTATTCAGTGACCTTTCTATTTCAATATTGGCAATGCTTCAATGTTTATGAGGTTATAATTTAAAAACTGTAATATTTTCCCTCCTGTAAACAAAATAAACTGCATGGTTTATATAGTTATCTTTAGCCATGGTTCCTATGAACTTGGTAAAATTGGGGTCGCAGATGTGATGGAGATCAAACTACGTAAATTTCCTAAAAGTCTTGATTGCATCGTTTTCCCTCGAAACAAAAACAAGATTGTATTATTTAGATATCTGATATCGTCTGAGATAACAAACTGTACTGAACCTATTTCATATTCTGATGAGATACAAGAGATACGACTCTAAAAATAAGTAGGTAATGCGTTCGTGGAAATAACAAACACAGTGCTATGTGACGATGATTCGGTGATAAGTTAATGTGACGGTTAATGTTAATAAGTTAGTTTGTTCATAGCGTAAAGGTTATAAAATTATTTGTAACACAGATATTGAACAAGTGTGATACACTTATAAACTGATTTATTGTATTTAAGAAATGCGTTAATTAGTTTATGAAAGGGCAGTCATCTTCATGATATCAAGACGTCCATTATTGAGATAATGTTAATGACTAATAATTATGCAAGTTGAGTGACAGGTGTCATTTAAGGAATTCTTACTTAAAGACGTAAGTTTTAAATACTTACGTAGTTTTAAATATTTATTGAAAAAAAAATATTGCTGTGTTCTCTGCGAACGATACAAAATCCAATAGGTACAGCCATTTTTAGAATTTTTATCTGTCTGTATGAACGCGCATTACGCAAAAGCCACCGAACAGAATTTAATGAAACTTGGCATAATTATAGTATAGCTTATAACGTAGATTAACATATAGGGTATATATTATCCGGATCCGTTATAACGTTCCTGAGCCTACTTTTGGAGATTTCGTAAAGGATTTAGAGAAAGGGTTGGGAAAAGGGGGAAAAGGATTATAAGGGGACGAGGGGCTTTCTTCATTCTATTAAATCTCCCAATTCTACTTGGGGGGAAGGGGACTCGAATGGGTGCTGGCATAAGTTACTCACTACCTACCGAAACAATTTTGGAGGAATAGGATAGGGTGGGAATGTAATAGGGTTTTATAAGGGTAGTCTTTTGTGAGAGAGGGGTGGTGCGCCCAGCAACTGTGGAATTGTAGCGCGCACCCTCATCCTGATCCCTAAATTAACTAAAAAAATAAACTATAGGAGCAACCATATGAATGGTAGATTTTTTATGGACTGAAGATGGTAGACGAGTAGACAGTACAGTCCAGCAGCTTGGGCATATGGATGTATGTACAATCAGCAACAGGTCAACGTATACCCATTAAAACACTAGTAATAAGGACAATAAATGAACGATTATGGGTACACTAGCGTGTTGCTGTCTGTACATAGAGATATTTGGATCTCTCTGATCAACCCAAAGGTTTAGCTGGTAGAAAATGGAATAAGGCATTAAGCTCGCCTTTTGTAGCATAAGGAGCAATAAACTTTTTTAAATAAATAAATATATTAGGTATCGCCGGATTTGTCCTCGTTTACAGGGAGGGCATCCGAATAGAGATTTCGATAGCGTCCGGATTTTTTAGATTAATTAAATAAAAAATATAAATCTACATTTGTTCAACCTGATTTGTCAATATGTTCTTTGTTGTGTAATTTTACACATGTTGCATATTCTTTTTTAATGCGAGTGCACTGCCGTTGGAAATTTAGAATCAGATTGGGATTGGGAAGGATGAGGATGTGTACATATACCCATAGGATATTTGTTTCAAAATCAACAAAGAAGCAACCTACCTACGTCTTCTTTTGAGATATTCAGGGGCCTAAACCTGTCTATAAAAACCCCGGTACGTTTTTTTCACCAAAAAATTTTGAGGGTAAGCCCCGAGTTGCCTTCACAGGATTACGTAGAAGCGTGGGTTGAAGGGGACGGACAAATTTGTACACGCAAAACAAGAACGTTATACAGAAATCTAATCTACCCGTGTGATAAACAGATATTAAGTTTTAGCGTGACGTAATTTTCTTTACATAGAAGTAAAACTGATGTGTGCTGATTGTGATGAATAATATGCGCAAATCGAACAAGAATTGATGATATTTTAAGAAAGTAAACACAGTCGTAAACTATTTGATTTATTATAATATTATATTTTGTGGTAACTTATCGTCAACTGTACGAGTAAGGTTCAATGTTGAAGTTCATATCTACCAGTCAACGGACAAGGTGGTTTATTCCGGATTTATTGAGACACTTTGAAATAAAGGTTTTAAGTTGGATGTTAAAAAAGATGTGAGTAAATTTCTTTGTAATGTCGAAAGGTGTGGTGCAATTTTGTATGGTGCGCGATGTGCCATTATTGAGATCAACTAGTGATTGACAGACGAGCGAGTCTTAACCCGATTTAAGAGTCGACTCAGGTAGGCCCGGGATAAAAACACCACTTGGTGCGCAGCGGACACCGACTCGCCTAGATAACGAACGAACGCAACAAAAAGAAACCGAAAACACTTGCGATACAGATTACAAAGTCAACCTCATGCCGTCATATCGCTTATGAATCAACCTCTGTCTCGAATCTCATTCACATTACAATAAGACGACCTAATCACCAATTCACATCACACGTACGTCGATAATAATATAAATAGGGCCCTAACGTTCAATGAATGAAACTTATAACATGTAAATTCGTCGCACACAAATCGCGACATAGGTCGGCGCGTAGGCGTCGGGAGACTGAATGAAAATAAACATTTCGGCGGTGGCGGCTTACCTCTCGATTTTGATGATATTATCCAGATTAGCGGTATTATCACAACACAAGGTAATTAAGGTAACGCGGCGGTGTTACACTGAACTTGTGAGCATTACACAGTGTTTGGACGCGGTGGAAGGCAACGCGGGTAAGCGGCAGGACGTCGGTGCCGGCCGGCTGGATCGACACTGGCAAACACACGCGTAGGTGCGCCCGAGTCGCACGCACACACACGCGTTCATTCAAATAACTCCAGTGGTGGGGAGAGCTTATGAATGGACGTAGTGAAGCCATGTATAGATACTGCTGATAAGGTGCTGTGCAAGCATTATACAACATGATACGGACTGCTCGCAGATCGCTTGACGACCGAAATTGATTCCAGCCAGTCATTCCGCGATATATATTAGCGGCTACTCAAAAAAGTCAGCGAAATTAGATGTTAATGACAGTGGGCCAATTTAACGACGAAATAATCATCAGATAATGGATAAACAATAGAGTGCATGGTAGACTACCTTGAAATGTACTGTATTTCCCGCTTTATCTTATTCATCGATGTGCGTACGTGTTTCGGTAGTGAGTGAGATATGCCAGAGCCCGTTCCCATACCATCCCTCGCCATTTTCTGAACCCTTCCTATAAATCCATTCCTACATCTTCAAAGGTAGGTATCGCATCGCATCCGGGGGCGTGCCAACATTTGTCATTGGGACTGAAGTTGACATCTACCATTGATGTGCATGGGCGACGGTATCCACTTACCACACCATACACCAGGTGGACTGTATGCTCGTCTGCCGTCTTCTTCCAATAAAAAAAAAACATTAGTCTGTATTTCCACATTTTATATTATAAATCTAAAAGTGTGTTTGTCTGTTCGTCGGTCTGTTGTCTTTCAACCAAACCACTGAAACGATTTCAATGAAATTTGGCAGGAAAGTAGCTTGAAATCTGGAGATGAACATACAATACTTTTTAATCCGGAAAATTATGTTTTTCCAGGGGCAGCTAATTAGTTTAAAAGAAAATCCAAGCTGACAATAGCAAGTTATACCTACAATATGACATAGCTGGCAGAACACTTGACGATCGAAATTAATTCCAACCACTTATAGGTACCTAGCTGGTTTAGCGGATAGCCGCTGGTTTAGCGGCTGCGCAAAAATGTAAGCGAAATTCGAAACTAATTTCGAAACAAGATTACTAAATAAACTATAAAACAGTGGTCCAAATTAAAGCCGTACTAAACAATAAACACTGGATAAACAAAAGAAAGAATTCTGATCAGTTTCCAATATAAACCTTGTAAATTAAACACACATTCTATATATACGATTTAATATGAAGTGCAAAATAACATGTTATTACTAATAAACAAAGCAACATATAATTAATAATAAGTCTTAATACTTTATGAGAGTCCTTTGAGGAAGCTCGATAACTTATGGCTCTTGTAATCTGAGCGCAGTTGTATGAAGTTGAGTAGGATGGAATGGTCCAACTCGGCCTGTGAACAAATTGAAACAATGAGACCTGTGATAATAAACTTCCTAGTCAAGTAACAAGGTTGTATTTCCACTTGGAAGAAAAACTTCCCTTTGCTTACGTCCGACAGAGTGCGACAACAACCGATGTAAACACTTGTGCAAATATGCTAGTTTACATGAGCTATTTAGCTGGTATTCGCTGTTTAGTTTCTTACTTTGCTCTATACGTAGTCTCTAAAATATATTAGGTCGTCGGATAAGTTCGTGGCCTTTTTATAGTGAAAATAATGACTTTTTTGTATTACAATTGTATAAACGGAAAATTGTCCATTTAATTAAATAAATTTTTTGATCCGCCATGATCCCATCGCTATAAATTTTTTGGGGTTTCTGAGCGAAAAACTGATTTAAATGGCTTATACGGGCTTCTCTTGAATGTAATTTTACTCCATTTAGAGAATTTTGTAAAGAGCGGAATAAATGATAATCCGAAGGTGCTATGTCGGGACTGTATGGAGGATTCCCGCCAGTGATCAGTGTTGCCAGAAATATAACACGCTAAGTCATACGTTCAAAAAGGCCGCGAACTTTTCCGACTACCTATTACAACCGATTATTAGGTGTAACCGGTTAATTTCCGAAACCTGAAACTTCTTTTTATAGAAACAAGGCGGCAGACGAGCAGAAAGTCCACCTGGCGATAAGTGGATATTGTCGCCCTGCGACATCCGCGATACATACATCAGTCCAGAATGACACATAAATGCACGCTCACGGATGCGTTGCCTTGCCTACCTTTGGAAATTTAGGAATGGATGTTGAGAAAGGGCTGGGACAATGGAGATGGATGCGATGGGAATCGGCTCTGGTGTATCTCACTCACTACCGAAAAGGGTAGGTACATTGGGGGAACAGGGGAAAGACATTTGAAGGTAGTCTTCTGTGAATTATGGATTCTGCTCATGATTCTCGGTTAATTAAGATCAAATTTTACGTATTCTTTTGTAAAATGTATATGTTCTGCTTTATAATATCTAAAATATCTTGAATTGATAATCAGTGAATTGATTGAATTGATTTATATTTATTAAATTATCGTAACTACCCTAAATTGTGTTCATTTCTTTTTCTCAAGTCTATTGAATGCAAACTTTAATTAATACAATCGTTTTAATATAATAATAAATATATCCTTGTTGAATTTCCATAACAACGAAAGACTTATTTTTAGCTTTTATTTTTCCGATTTTCGTTTTTTAATATTTAAATATCGTATACTATAGTGACATTCTCACTAGACAAATGGAAAATTAACTACAGACAAGCCTCAGTGGCTTCTGTAGATAACAGACTCGTATTATGTAATGGTTTATTTTGGCAATAAATAAAAAAAAATGCATGAAAAATGTAGCAAAATCTTATAAAAAATTATTTTGTGCGTGAAATTTTCATGGCTTAACAAGTAGTAAATTGGATAGTGCTTATACTGGGTATAATAAGGCGTACATACCGACAGGAACTTTACCTATGGCGTTTATACTTAGTCATTCATTATAATCTATAACTCATTATTATTGCCGTATATTGACCAGTGCTTCTCTCTTGCAGACTCGATGCAAGTTCTCCGACTTTACAAACAGAAGATTGCTGAGAGTGCAGATTGAATAATTTGTGCGTGTCGACAGGAATCCTATCTATAGCGTTTAGACTAATTTACTTATATAATCTATAGCTTATTATAACAGAATATACAGACCAGTGCATTCATCTCGGGGATTTGATGCAAGTTTCCGGCTTCACAAACAGAAGATTACACAGTGCATGTAGTAGGTCGAATAATGTGTATGAACCAACAGAGCACTAATTTATAACTAAACTAATGTATGACCCGTACGTGCCAGTGACTCTCCCTCGTGGATATGATGCAAGTTCTCCGGCTTCACAAGCAGAAGATTGCAGAGTACATGTTTGCATGTCGAATATTTGCAAATCAACAGGACACTAATCTATGAGCTGTGTATACTAACCAGTGTCTCTCCCTCGGAGACTTGATGCAAGTTCTTCGGCTTTATAAGCAGAAGATTGAAAAGTGCACATAGTGGGTCGATCAATGCGATAGGAACTCTTATCTAGTACTTAAACCAAGTCACGCATAATCTAAAGCTTATTATATCTAAGTATATGTTGACCCACACTTATTTTCCTCGGAGACTTGATGCAAGTTCTCCAGATTCACAAGCACAAGAACAAAAATGTGTAGTAGATGGAATATATGAACTCTAGTATTTAAACCAAGTTCCTCATAGTCTATAGCTTATTACAACTGAGTGTATACAGACCAGGGTCTCTCCCTCGCAGACTTGGTGCAAATTCTCCGGCTTGACAAGCAGAAGATTGCAGAGCGCGTGCAAAGCGTCGAATAGTGCGTGCGCAGGCGGCGGTGCCGCTCGAGCGCCGCGCCCGCACATCACTGAACGATACTCTTTCACGTCGCAGATCGCTATCATTGCACCTGCACAACGTACATTGTACTCTATACATATAATAAAATCGTAACAGAGCCGTGTCTGTACATGAATTTTTTTTTTGAAAAGTCATTGCAATGTAAAGTACGAATGATACAGAACCCAAAACAACGATTCTTGTCTGACTGAATGCATATCGTGCTAAATCTACTGGACGGATTTTAATGAAACTTGGTACAATTATAGCCTATGTGCTGGGTTAACATTTAGGGTTCTTTTTATCCAGATCGATCATAGAGTTTCCACACGAATCATAAGTTCACGCGGACTAAGTGGCAGGTACCTCTAGTGTAATATACATACTGTCAAATAGGTATAGGGAATTTTGAAAAAAGAATACATGCGTAAAATGCTAGCGTAAAATTATATTGCTGTTAGGTTGGCACTATTGTAGCAAATTTTAATGCAAAGTTTTGTCGCGATCTATCAATTGCTTGGTAAGTGGATACTCATGCCCGTTGACATCTGTAATAGATTCAAATATCAGACAAAAATGACAAACGTTTCCATGACTACAGTTGGGACCTAGGTTCGTGGGAGGCACAAGGAATGCGGTGTGGCTAGTGAGGCACGCTCGTCCACGTTAACATATCGATCATTATAATCGATAGTAAATCAAAACAAAATAAATTAAAACATTTTTTTGTTTTTATTAATATCTAAAAAGTTAGATAGTATTACAATATGGGAGTCGGTATCAGAACTGGAGCTACCATAATTTTCACTACTTCCGTCCTTGCTATCACTGCCTCCCAATTGTATGATAAATTCGTCAATCAATTGTATATTCCATTAATCCGACACCTACAACACCAGGGGGATGCGGGTGCGCCGCCGATCTTGGCCGACCTATTGACAGCGCCGGCTCTAGCTCATGTAGCGCCCGGGTGCAGGGCGCCCTCTAGTAGGCGTTTTGAACTCTTTGGAGGTGTCGCGAGCGGCGCTCGGCGCCCCCTAAGACCCTGCGCCCGTGTGCACCGCACCCCCTGCACCATAGGTAAAGCCGGCACTGAATTCAGCGCTCGACAGGCGCCCCCGGGCGCGGGGCGCCAGGGGTGCACCGCACCCCTTGCACCCCCTGGTAAAGACGGCCCTGCCTATTGATAGACCTTGTATCTATAAAGGGTTAAATAATACATGCAATTATAATACATAATACATAATAATACATAAACACTAAATGTCTTTCGTGAAAACATTTGTCTTGTGATTTTTTTAAATTCAGTACTTTTTTCACACAAATCAATGACTCGCAGCGCGTACGTACGCTCGGACCGATTTAGCGATTCGATTAGCAGCTGTTATAGAATGGTGTGCGGCGGTGCTGTTCACAGTAGCGTATAGTAACTAAGTACAGAGTAACAAAGTCACAGATTTTATTTACAAATTTATCTTATTTTTTGGGGAATATATCAAGTTCAGAAAAAAGTCGTAAAATAAGTTGTTAGTTTTACTGTCAAAAATTCAGTGTTAATGTTTTTTTTTATTTAAGCCTGTATAAAATAATTTTATTTTTGGAATTATTCTAACAACCTTATTTGTGTGCAAATATTCTGTTAGAAAAAAGTTTACTGACTGACCTGCGGAATTAAACTGGTAGTTCTGCAGGTGCTCAAAAATAACGCGATGTAGCCTGACCGCCAGTTCTAATGAGACCGCCTGCAGATTGTCGCCTTCCAAGCCTGAATGGATCTTGTCCATTACCGTGTTCAAGTACGACACTACTGCCAGACATGCCTGGTTAAAAAAGATTCATTTGAAACAGTCTGATTTCTTTGGTGTTGTATAATTAACATAGCGTGGACATTTGAAAATGAAATCCAAGCCATTCGATTAATTTTATTAATCAATGGCATGGCTGTTTTTGTTTATTACCGCGATCTCATTGACTCAGAGGCTAACTTCAGGAGGTTGTGAGAATTCGCATACCATTGGCACCATAAGATAAGCCAAAACGAATAATGTTGGGTGGGACCTCAGAAAGGGGAGAGTGGCTAAGAGAGATATAGAAGAAAATTTATATGGAGGTAAAGCAGATATGCGCTGGAAAGAGCCTACGAAATACGAAAGGATGGGAATGGGATGGATGGAGAACAGGAGTATAACAGGAGTTTTCGTCGTCGGAGTAAAATGTATAATGAAATAAGAAGTTTATTCGAATGAAATTAGAAACAGATTATTCGACATGAAGTTATGCGAGGATTATAAATTATGTGTGAGTGCAGTATGGAAAAGGAGAAGTTGCACCACGAATTGTGGGCTTGTCTCTTTGGAGCAGCGCAAGAAAATATTAGAGCGGATAGATTAGAGATATTAGTTTTTGTATAAATTATTGTTTGTAAATATTAATTTAAGTATCTGAAAGGTATTACATATAAGGATCTGAATTTCGAATATTTTGTAACACTATTTTGCTAAGATTAAAGTATTATACGATAACTTTTATAACGCACATCACTATGTGTGTTATTGCATGTTTTGTACGCTTGTTATTCACTCTCTGCAGACAGGGCCATAAATTATAGTAAGTGTTGTGCGTTTGCAGCGCGGGCGCAACCCCGTTATCGATAACAACAAATGAGTCACCAAGGGCACGGTGCGGTACAGTGAGTCATTTGTTTTTAGTTACTACCCTCTTCTCCTTTGTGTACCTGAGCAACGCTAATGTAGTATAAATACTTTTATTTATATCACTAAGTCTTATAACAACAACAAAATTAAACACTATCGATAGCACTTATCGCCAGCAGTGACGCGCAGCACTGCGCCTGCCCATAAGACCCGTGAGCGGCGCGAAACATTCGGTGCGCCGCTCCTTTGATTTATGGCCGTGCGCAGCGAGTCAATTATAGTAGTATAGTATAATTGTAAATTTAAAATTGGTAAGTTATTAGAGAACATTTTTTTTTTATAGGAAAAAGGCGGCAGACTAGCATACAGTCCACCTGATGGTAAATAGATACTGTCGTCCAAAGACATCCGCGATACATGCCAACATCAGTCCAGAATGACAAACGTTGGCACGCCCCCGGATGCGCTGCCTACCATTGTAGAAAATGGGGAAAGGGGGATGGGATGAGAATGGGCTCTGACATATCTCACTCATTACCGACGTACGTACATTGGGGAAATATGATAAGGTAGGAAATGCAGTACATTTCAAGGTCTTCTGTGAGAGAGGGGTCACGAGTACAGTCGAGTGCGCCCAGCGGCTGTGGAAATGCAGTATACACTCTCCCCCTACAAAATTAATTAATCTTTGGATTTAAAAAATATCACCGTATTTTTTTTTAATAATACAGAAGTTCATGGATTCTCAATGCTTTCTATTCGATGGTTCAAGAGGGAATAGAAAGAAATGGGCCATGGCATATAGTACTTACTGGTGAGGCCAGTGTATCGATGTCCCCTTCAGGCTTGAAGTCAGTTTTCTTCTGTTCAGTTTGCAAGTGCAGCTTCACCCAGCCCACTATAGCGGCAAGCGCGCGTTCCAAGCCCGCTTCCAATTTGCTCTCAAGTTGCTCTATTATGGTCGCCTTTTTGTGAATACACTCACTTTGTTTAGCTGTTGAACTGGAATTTAATCATAACGGATAATAACTTGACATAACGTTTTACACTTTGTCGTTTTGTACACTCACACGGTTTTATTGTTGAGCCACTATCCTTTATACTTAATTTTGCGTGTTATCGTCATGTTTGATACGTACGACTGTAGCATGCATGTATAGATAATAGACATCAATAGAGATACAGTGAAATCAACGAAACATGAGCTTTACACTTGTGTGTGTGGGTGGCGAATTGTCCAATCCGATTGTCCAAATAGTCACACAAACGCAACGCTCATGTCTCGTTGATTTCACTATACATAAGTGACACTGAAAATTTTCGGAATTGGCCACTAATATAAACAATATTTAAGAAGTCATTACAATATTTTAAAATGGAACTCGTTGGCTGTAGAATAAAGTTTGTTTCATCTAACAGTCGTTTGTTTTTTCATTCTGACGTCATTTTAAAAATTGCGTATCTGCATTACGATGGATTTAACTCGTGAAAATTTTCGCTGTATGATTTTCTACGATTTTAAGTGTAATTTGACAGCTCAGCAGTGCCTCGCTCGGCTTCAAACCGCTTTTGGCGATGAAGCACCAAGCAATACGACAATTTATAGCTGGTTTGCAGAATTCAAGCGCGGTCGTCCACCGCTGTCAACGACAATGAGATTCGGAAGCTTTCAGTGTGGCCCTCGTACGATATTGTATTGTCGATGCTGTTTAATACCACCAAATTAAGAATAGTGGTTCAATCACGTTAATGTTGCGGTACACATTTTATATTATAAATCGGGTCTAAATGCGTATAATTAAAGGCGTTTGTTTACCTTTATTCAATCTTTAGTCCTTCGAACAAAGAGACGTTTGACTTTTATTCATAATAATTCATAAATAAAAATAAGATGTCACCACTACTAATTACCATGTTTAGTGTCGTTGTATTTCATGAAAATAGCAAAATCTAAAAAATTCATTTTCAGAAAATAATTTAGAATAACAAGATAATTATTTTTATAACCGTATGAAACTAAACTTAAATTCTACTTCAAAGAGAGGAACATGAACTCACGCTAAACAAGGCAACACAGATTGTTGGAAATGTTCCTCAAACATCCTCACTATTTTATTCGCCTGTTTCACCGTGTCAAAGAAATAGATCTGAAAGTAATGGGAAGTTGTCAGGATATCAAGAACACACAGATGGACTAATATTAACAAACCGTATTGATGTATTTCTTCCACAAGACCACTAGACGTAATTTTGTCAGTGTTACAGCTACCGTTTTGATGTTAAAGAGTTTTAAGATAAAAAACAATATGTATTTGTGTATTTCAATAATTGCATTCAATAAATGCGTTGCGTGCCCGGCAATGTAACAAATTAACACAAAACAATATTAAACTATACGTATAATCCCTTCCTCTTGAATCACTCTATCTATTGATGAAAACCGCATTAAAATCCGTTCCGTAGTTTAAAAGATCTAAGCGGACATACAGAGGGACAGACGGCGGGAAGCGACTTTGTTTTATACTATGTAAAGATATTGTTTGCCTTACACCTATCATACCATCACTATATAAGGTTGGCTGGGAGAAAATGTTTTATAGCATTAAGACCGCCTTTTGTTAAAACAATAAAATGTAAATAAATAATTAAAATAAAATTACAAGGAATTTGTATAAAAAATGTTTTGTCCCTTCTGAAAAGTTGTGAATTCCTCTTAGGGTAATAGAAATTCCCAGGATCGGATCGGATTAATATACCTGTGGTGGATACTTGCTTTCCGCAATGGGAATGGACTGCAGACCCAAGTCGAGGGCGTAGTCCACGTGTTCAATGAGCAAGTGTTGTATCACCACTTCTAGTAGTGCCGTAGTTGTGCCCGGCAGCTCATTGGGAGTGCACAGCTGTAGAGAACAAGACATTCGAATGTTCTAGATAATTATACAACATGTCACCGAAATATCGCAAAACAAAACGTGTCAACTAATTTAAAACCGTTCTAGCGAAAAATACAATCGTTTTATGGAATAAAGCAAAATTGACAAACATGTAGCTATTCTTTATTCATTGATGCATGAGACAAAAGGTAAACAAAAATTTAATAGAAATCACTGTGTTTTATTTAAATTAGAGCCTAGATTGTTTTTAGTTCTTGTTAAGGTTCTATCTAGCATAAACATGCAAGCTTAACAAACGGAAAATGCAAAATCTGATAGGAATCATTTTTAAAACTACTGCCTTTTCCGTTTACCCTTTGTCTCGTGCAATAATGAATATGGTACAGTTATAATTGAAACAATCCGTATTTGAGCCCGGATTACTAAATCTAGACTACTAACCTACTTGTCTTATTTCATCATGCGACTCACCGTTTTACATCTCAAGAAAGAGATTCTAGCATCTTCTAACATCCGTTGAACGAGTGTCTCACCGAGGAACGTCTCTCCGCCGTAGTTTTCTATCTGAACGATGTTTATGTTAGCGCGAGTTCCGATCACTGCTTGCAAGTCGCGACGAAGCTCTTGAAAACTGGAATATTTATTTACTTGTTTACAGATGAGACTGACATGGTGTCGGCCCGAGTTACAATAGCACTGCCCTATCTCTTCCCGCGGATGTCGTAAAAGGCGACTAAGGGAGCCGCTACCACAAGCGGTGAGGAACTAGACCACCACTAAAAGAATGGACTCGTTAACCCGCTTAGACACCGTGCCATTTTAAGACCATACATCACTCATGCATAAGACAATGTGCATGATGAACGATAAATGTGAAACTAGTTTGTACCACATTTAAATTAGATAGATAAAATTCTTTAAAGAACGTCTAAAAAGAACAATAATAGACAATGTTAATGTTAATGTTAGATGTTAATGTACGTCGAATTGAAACTATATGCAGGTCTACAAATTCAATTTCACACTAACTTGGTCACTACTCTAGAACGTACCCGCCGCCTTGTATATGCTTTTTCACGTGTTGTTTATCACTGTAATACCCGTTGAGCACGTTTGATAGTATCGCTCTCAACCGCCGTGTTTCCAACGCCGGGTAACCGTCGTTCGCGCCCGCCATTGCACCGTTCACAAGCGCTTCCCGGCGCAAGTCGCCAGTGGACGTGTTCTCGTCCGCTGATACGAGACCAGCGGCGACTAGTTCATCGCAGACGCGTTGCGTGCTGGAAATGTTAATGCGAAAATCAAACTAATGTTCACATACATTAGATTCTACAATATAAATAGGTGTCGTGTAGCTTTAGAATAGTTCACCACATCCCTTCGCGTGGGTGTCGTAAAAGGTGACTAAGGAACAATAAAACCGCTAACACAAACCCACAGGAACTGCATCACCTCTAAAACAGCATACTCGCCAGCCTGCTGTTATAAGATCATACTTCCCTCAATCACAAGACAATGTGCACAAGGAAGTTCATGTCCAGCAGAGGCCAAAAAAAAATGGTTGTTTAAGGTTATATATAGTCAATAACAAATTAATAAGAATGATAGTAAAAAAAAATAAGAAACTTCTCTTTGTTATATTATTTTGTGCATTAAAATCATTAATAAATAATAATAAACAGCATTAATAAATACACCAAACTAATAAATAAAACAAGAATTGCAAAATATTTACGGCAAACTACAAGTTCAACTGGCAAATCAAAAATATTGCCCCATCATAAAGAAATCCGGATATTTCGTTGTGATGTTTCAATGGAGAAGTTCATTAGGCATGTTTATAACTAGCGGATTTTGTATTATATATAAATAAATATATTTGCTAAAATATTACGTATGGTGAAAAAATTAAAATCTGTTGAAAAACAACCAAATAAATAAATAAATGAAGATATAGTTATTCAAACTGTCAAACTACTCGCGATGATGACAAGATATTTATACAATTCTTAAAAAGCTTTAAACTTTCTTACCATCTTTAAAGGGGATATTTTCAAATTAGAATTAGAATAGAATTTTTAAATACAGTTTAGAAAAAAATGTTTAGACAGAAATAGTTTCATGATACTTTTTAATGATATATCATTTGTATGTAATCGTGACGTCACACGCAGCTCAGACAACATCCAACTTTGAAAGGCTTAAACTTCGTAATTTTGAAAGATATCGTAAATATTTTATTTTACGTGAAGCAACAGCATAAACACAGTATAAAAATTGCATTATAAAAATCTCTAAACACATGCATATTAATGTGTCAACATATGATAAGTACCTACCTATTGCTTATATTAAATTACCTGTAAAAAAATTGTTCTAAGCTTATTTTCATGAGATTTTTACAATTTTCAAACCTTTTTTTAGGTAAGAAATAACAAAATGGTGAACTCCATTGTCGAACTATATTATGCATTTCTCTTATATACAAAAAAATAAGTATTATAATTATAAGCCTTAAAAATATATATTTTTTGTAATTACGAACTCAAGAAAGCTCTGTATAAGATAAAACATTTATCTTCTCAAAATGAATAGCAATTTCAATATTGTCACAAGCACAAATAAATTAAAAGTAGGTACCTGGTATACATTTCATAGAGATTCCTCAAATATTTCTCAACATCATTCTTATCAGCGAGCTTGGTTTGTATGTACTTTTGCAGCTTTAAATGGAAGATGTTGAGAACAAACTTGCTCATCACTTGGTCGGGGTTGGGGAATACATTGCTGATTATGGCATAATTTTTCTTACACGATGGTAATATGGACGAAAATATGTCCTTCCCCAGTAGCGTATTCTGGAAAGGATAATTATAAATGAATTTTTGAATTAGGGAAATGTAAAGTTAAAGATGTGGAGTACTAAACATTATGTTTTACAGAATTATAATCAAAAACCATTGTCATTAATTATGTGGGTAGTAATCGTTGATAGTCAATATTGAATTAGTTGATTACCCTCAATACGAAATGTGATTCAATTAATAAACACGTACTAAAAATACATTTAATATGCATTGTTTCATATGTGATGTATTGTGTTATATCTATTATATGTAGTACAATATGAAATAATTTACAATTACCTGTAATGTAATAAGAACCTCAGTGGTTGTTATTTACTGCAATCGTTACTCAATAAGAAATCATCGAACACTTCAATGGCTCATAAATTTATTGACTTTCAATAACTGTATTGGTAACTCATGTGCTACATTTTGCTGTCAATTTGTCCAAATGATTTATGTTTTGTTGACTTTTGTATAGAAAATAAGATCCCATTAATACCTATTATTAATGCGACAGTTATTTATACTCTATGTATGTATGTAGTTATGTGACATAGAGACTACGTAGATAACTCGAATTAATGAAGTAGCGGGCAAAAGCTAGTATCGTCACATACTCAAGTTTCATTTCAGACTCTAGTTTGGCCTAATTTATATGACTTTATAAGCTTAAAACAAATAACAATTATCTATAATATTCCAGGTTCTTTAAAATTCAACTTATACACGCCCACAGATTATCAGTAAAAAATGTAGTAAAAGAAACATGCCATACCATTTGACTAGTTTCAATAAATGCGTCCACACATTGAGAATACCCCTTGAAGTTGGTCATTATATTTGCGATGTCTTTCATTTTATTCATGTTGCCCTGGTTTTGTGCTTTCACAAACTCTTCAATGAGGTTCCTCTCAATTTCCTCATACTTTGCTTCAATTTTCTTTTTGGCTACTTCAAACTTGTCAGGTGGGAGTTCTTGGGCAATTGTGTGTAGTTTTTGTATGACGTCTGCTGCTTCATTCAACTGTGAATGAAGCAAATGAGTTTTGGTTCACGAAATTCTCAAAGAAAGGGTGATGGGAAAAAATGTTTCGATATCGTTTTAACGCACCAACAAACATAAAATCGGTAAAAATGTATTTGTGAATGAACAATGAATTATAACTGCTAAAGCAACGTTTTTTTTTTAATATGAATATGAAAAAGATTTTATAAAAGAAATTGGTTCATATCATGATTCACCCACGGTTTTGTCCTTAACTACCTTAACAGTAAAAGATCTATGAAGTTACCCCTTTCTCACAGGAGATTACTATAAAATGTACTGCATTTCCCAATATCCCCAATGTACGTACTCTATCTTCCCATCCCGTCTGTTCCATCCTTGTTGTGTAAATTAATATTTATTCATATTGCTCAATTTTAAGTTGTAAGTATAAGTTTAAGTTTTAAGTTAGTTTGCATATTGTAAGTATCTCTAAATTTTATTATGTAATATGGAACAACCTACATGATGAAGAAATAAAGTCTTTGTTGAACATACTGGTGTTTTACATCAATCCTATTCCTCCTTACTTTCTCAACCCTTTCTACAAATTCATTCGATAATTTCCAAAGGTAGACAGTATATCTGGGGGTATGCCAAAGTTAGACATTCTGGACTGACATTTGCATGTATTGCAGATATCCATGGGCGACAGTATCCATTTACCACCAGGTGGACTGTCTGCTCATCTGGCACCTTCCTTCTTAAAAAACATTCCACAATACATATTAAACAAATACACAATAACCTACAATGTTTACAATGAAAAATATTACTTACAAATACTAAAAAACAGAGTATAAAAATAAAGATGTTACCTTATTAGGATCATTGAATAAGTCCGTAAGCACTGGTCCTGGGCTAAGAAAGTGAGCGAGGTGGGACAATAGGTCTCTTGCAGCAGCAGCCCGCGCACGTGGAGCCCTCGCAGCACCCAGCTTTTCTCCTACATCCAAAGCCCTGCCTCCACAACGGGACATGCGCTCATCTAATGAACTGAACACGTTTACACAGTGCTGGAATTGGATAGATTGGATAAAATTAGCAGACTGGGGAAATAGCTTCATGCACACTTTATTGCATCACTTAAAAATCAAATGACTGCATCTCAAATAAATTGAAATCATTTATGTTTTACAAATAGAATTAAATGATCATACATGTTTAATATGTTGTATGTTTAATAGTTAATAGCCATAGGAATAAAAGAGAACACATATTTATATTTGTAAAAATCAATTACATGTGATATATTTTTTAATGTATTTAAATTTGCAGAATATTTGAAGTAGGGGGCTATCATTATCTTTGCCACTCACATGTAGATGTAATGGTACATGTGGTGTTACTGACGTCATTGATAGAGTAATGCAATCCTTTTCTAATTTGTTACTTTTAAGACTTATAATTCAAATTATTTTTAAGTTGTTCTCATTTTGAGTTCACAGGCCAGTTTTCAATATCTGAAGTTATTTAATTATGTTTATTTAAAAGGTTATTTAAGTTTATTTACTATCCCACATTACATATTTGATTTATTTTATGTTTATATAAAAATAACAATTTAATACAATTATTTTATAAGTAATTCTTATAAAAATAATTTACTTTATCGAGTTCCTTTATATAAAATAAAGCAGTAAATAAAGCAGCAGCCCTTAGTGGTAAGAATACTGTGTTGTGATAATACTACTTTTAATATTTATGACTCTTACTGTGTGTTGATCCATAATTTCTGAGAATTTAGCTCCATATAATTTCTCCTCATCTTGCACACCTTGCTCCAGTCTGGCACACTTCCTTTCCTGTCTTTCTTGCAGAACCTAAAAAGTAAAGAAAGAAGAAAGAAAGTAATTATTTTATGGACATCAGCATATGAAATTAAATGGAAAGGTAATTAGAAAAAAAAAATTCATTGTTCTGCCACCTGGCACCAACATTGCATGTGTTGCAGCCAATGTATGAACTATGACACTGATTTTTCGATCATTGTCCACAACAGAGACAGTGCCATTTTTACACCAAACTTTGTCTAAGCTTGTATTGTAATGACAAAAGATGTTACCTGATAGATAAATCTATATAAAAATATCAATTTATAATGAAAAATTAATTTAAAGTTTAAGTCAAATACAGATACATAGATAAAACTCTTTATTGTATAATTGTTACATTGTTACAAAAAAAATACGGAACAATGTCATAAGAAGAGAATACAACCAGGTGGTCTTATATATATGAAAATTAAAGTAATTATTTCTATTGAGACTTAACAATTGTAAAAATGTAACCCATTCAGAACTATTGTCAAATAAATCAAGGAGATATTTATTGTATAGATACACTAACAAACCAAATGAATGTATCTTCAAGAATTTGAAATCGGTTTTGTTTCACAAATGAATTTAAATAATGACTATCCATTTTTTGATGTGACAATAAATGTTATGATGTATGATAGCCACCCATGGATACCTGCAACACCAGGAGCTGTGTGGGTATGCCACCAACATTGCAAAATCCTATTTGCAGCTTTCTTTAAGGACCCCATATCATAGCGTAATGGAAAGACCTCTTGAGGCAGTTTGTTCCACAGCCTATGGGTTTGTGGAGCACTAAGTTGATATATGTGTAAATATAAGTTTTGCTTTCATGCAACAAACCTAGAAAAAATACTCAACTTCTGGAAGGAGGTAGGGTGCCTCGAGTAGAGTTCATGCCTATGGAGTGCTTCCACACAAAATGGTTGCACTGTTGGCAAGATCCCGGAAGTGCTGCCCACCTTCAGATTACCTATTTTACCTTTAGGAATTGATTTGGAAAGAGGGTTGGGGAAATGGGAAATAGAGAGTACAACAGAACTAAACATATTTTTCATCCCATTACACCTCCTAATTAGTCCCAATCCACATATAATAGAATCCACCTCTCAAAACACCTGTAATGGAGAGAGTTGCTCTTAGTTTTCCATTATATTCGTCATTCAATGGGACTGGGGAGTACAGGGTAGGATGGGATGAGAAATAGTAGTACATTTTATGGTAGACTTCTGTGAGAAAGGTGTAATATGGCCAGTTAGTACACTAGACGGTTGTAGGTTTTTAGAGTGCACCCTCTCAATTTGGTGGGGACTCGAGAAGTGAAGCTGTTTTTATTTCATACATACAATTTTTCATGATGCGATGTACTCGTAAATAAAGAATGAGTATAAGGATAAATGACTTACTTTTAGATCTTGTATTGCTTGAGTAAAAATATCATGTATCATTTCTGGGTCAAATTGGTCATCTTGCAGGCGTGACTCCTGCATACTGCGCCTCACCATCCTCTCAACAAACTCGTCGGGATCAAATGGGTCCTAAAGTAATATAAGTAAATATAGTTACAAATTAGGAGCGAAACTACAGTCCAGTTAGTGATGCTACTTACCTGTTCCAATTCCTTAAGATACTGGTTCATCATCTTGATGGTCAAAAGTTGAGGAGGCTATATAAATTCAAAATAATTTCTAAAAAATATAAAAGTTACGCCTACTTTAAAAAATTCTTCGGATTGAAAATCTGATTTAATGAGATTATTGTTTTGACGTTTGTTTTGTGTTCCAAAACGTGCAAGAATCATCAAGAATGAATTCGACTATTCGATAGAATTCATTCTTTCTATTACTATGCGTCTAGTTATTATAGGAAGAGATTTGACAGCTGAAATAAATCGTAACGTAGGTAAATCTTTAAAATTTATTAAAAATAATTTTACAACTCGATAGTCCCATAAATAAGAATATTTTTTTCTATTTTATGGTGTCATGTCACCTGTAAATTAAAAAAGAAACGGTATTTACATAGAATGAATTAATTACAGAACTGTCAGCGTTCTTCTTATGCTAACCGGACCATAGTACTATACAGAAGGAAATACAAATGTCAATGAGCAATCCTTAACGTTTTAGAACGCACCCGAATGTTTTTTTTAAGATTTTAGTTGGGACTTTTTGGCGGGAACCGAGAACTGAATTAAGTTTTTGTTTGATTATTGTTTGTTGTTAAAACAAGCTTAGAAAACTTGTTTTCTTTGTACTTTTAATGAAAAAGTTGTAAATATTGGATAAGCACACTATTGTCATATTATTGGTGAGTCATCCTGTAATCTGTTTACCTACGTTATGGGGTTCTTCAAGAGAGTTGTGAATAGGATTTTGCAAGGTCGGCGGCGCGCCCTCATACCCCTTGGTGTTGCAGGTGTCCATGGGCGGCGGTAACACTTACCATCACGTGGGACCGCTTGCTCGTCCGCCCTCTAGTCTATAAAAAAAAACCTACTTCAGGAGTTGGGGTTTCGTATCATGTTATTATTTATAATCAGGCTTTCTTGTGCTTTCAAGGAGTCCTCTTCTGTGCTCAGTGAACCTACTATTTGACTTACTTAAACGGGACTGGATATTAGTAGGATAAGCTTTAGATTTTGAAATTGTTAGAAGAAAACTTAACATTGGCAGAATGTGCTAATTGCACCGTTGCCATATATGACAAAAAAAAACATAGACGAAGGATTGAAATTGTTAGAAGAAAACTTAACACTGGCAGAATGTGTTAGTTGCACCTTTGCCATATATGATGGAAAAAAAATACAGACGTTTTCAGACTTCAGAGTTTGTAATCGCATCGCGTAGAAGTAACATTTTTAAAGTCCGACAATTCTGTAGGATTGCCCTAGGAGCTAGGAGAATTTGTATGCAGGCTCTACACTCACGCCGTGAAGTCACAGCCAGGATTCACACCTTAAACTTGCGTGCCCCGTGAACACCTCTCTAAATTCACAATTTGTTCACGAGCGTAGAGAAAGCGTTCGCGGTATGCGTCCGCGAAACAAGAGCTGTGAACACGCTGTGATCGCTAAAACCATCAAAAACCCCGCGGCTATTCGTGGGGCTTCACATCGCGAGTGTAGAGGCCAGCAGTAGATTATTAACCATAAACAGCAAAAAAAAAAAGTAGTAGTAGTACCTAAGTAGTAGTAATTTAAGGCTTCCTGAACCTTATTTCACATTATCTTATTTATTTGACGGAGGGTTCCCTATGAGTATTTATGGCTACCTACAATAGGAAGTTTTTTTTTACGTCAAACGCGTTCATTTAATCGTTAGAGAATAATCAGCAATTCCCTAATATTCTTAAACAATCCGGCTTTAGAGCCAAACACTCTTGTGTCAAACAGGTGCATCAAATAACGGAGCACATCCTCACAGGTCTCAACTGAAGGAGACCCTTCAAGACCCTAGCTGACTTCTTTGACTTGACGAAGGCTTTTGATAAGGTCTGGTACAACGGATTAATCTATAAACTGTACCAACTGGAGCTGCCTGAGAGTCAGCTCAGTTAATGAGCTGACTGATGAGTCAGCTCATCATTGAAGACTACTTTACTAATTGCACTTTTCTCTACAGAACCGAAGGCACTCTCTCCAGCCCCTGTTCAATCAGAGTAGGAGTCCTTCAGGGCTCCGTTCTAGCACCAACGTTCTATTCCCTCTACACCAATGACATCCCCCTCACCCATGGAATAGACCTTACCCTCTTTGAACGCACGAAGTTTACGTTTACTCTGTACGCTTCAAACTCGCAGTCGCCGCCTTAGACGAATGGTTTGTGAGGTGGAGGATAAAGGTCAACCCGGAGAAAAGTGTAGCCATGTGCTTCTCGGGGGATGGAAGTTACTCGCGTCCGTAGGATTTACCACCTTTTCCTAGGCCCACCCTACACGTGTCCCCCGGGTGGTGCTAAACGAGTAACAACGCCGAGTCTTGGGCGGCGGTTAAATAACCCGATCTGACGAGCCTAACCAGCTCGGTAGTTGCAGGTAGGAAATGACCTCAACAACTCGGTATCTCGTGGTCATGTTTCGCGAGACTGAGGGTCTTGGCTTGATTGCCCGAACCACGAGGAAGACAACCTCAATAAAAAAATAACCCCAATCTTAAGGTGGGACCGTGCCGAGAAGATGGATGGCTGTGGGAACTCAGTCGTGAACGCCAACCTCGACGAAACTGGCTGACGTCGTTGAATAGTGCCTTCCTACAGGAAAGGGCGTAACCCTGTAGGCGACCTTTTAAATCGACCCTGCTCGTGGGAATAAAAATGAATATGAACAATAATTTACAAAATAAACCACAAAAAGAAACACCAGCTATACAAGCAAAAAAATTAGTGCAGCAAGCCTTTCACCCAGGCCTCTTTGAAGCAAGACGTAGGAGTGCCTCCGTCGGAAGCATCTCTAGAACCGACAAGGAAAATTATACTCAGGACCCTCAAGAAAAAATAGACAAAACAGATCCTGAGCTACCTAACTGGCAAAAAGTGCCAACCAACAGAAATAAAAAAAGGAAAATGTCGAACCCTCCATCACCCGATGGAGTTCCAATATCAAATAGCTTCTCTGAACTACCCATATCTGACAACGCACAAGAAAAATACCAACCAAAAGAAAAGAAACCAAGTAAACCTCCTCCAATTATACTGTATGGGGTAGAGGACGTTAATAAACTTACAGAATTCTTAGAAACAACAGCAGAGAGATCAACATTTAACTACAAAATAATTAATAAAAATCAAATTAGAATCATTACAAAAGATGTTAATATCTACAAAAATATAATTTCAAGAATTCGAGAGAAAGGGCTTATCGGGCATACATTTAATAGAAAAGAAGAAAGAAGCTATAGACTCGTCATTAAAAATCTGCATCATACAACCCCTCACAATTTTATCATAGATGCATTTGGAGAAACAGGTAACACAGTAGTTGGGGAGATTATAAATGCACGATATGGACCAGAAAAAAAACCTACCTCGACCTTCTTTGTTAACCTCCAACCTGGCCCCAATAACAAAGCCGCAAAAAACATAAGAAATATTTTCCACCAATTTGTCACGATAGAAGACCCAAGAAAAAGAACATCCATAGTACAGTGTCAAAGATGCCAGCAGTATGGACACACAAAAAATTACTGTATGAGGCCCTATCGCTGTCTTAAATGCGCTGAATCTCATCCAACCAAGAATTGCCCAAAGGTTGGTCGCACAACCCCAGCAACGTGCGCCCTTTGTCTAGGACCGCACCCATCAAACTACAAAGGTTGCGAAGTATATAAAGAAATATTGGCTAGAAAAACCCAAAAACGCACCACTTCAAGACCTCAGACAAACCTTAATGCGATCACACAATTACAAGATCAAACAAAGAACGCAACCAAAACTGACACTGAAAAACCAAAATACTACAGTGATGTCGTGAAAGGCACACTACCAGATAAATCTTTGAACCTTCCACCACAAAAAGAAAATTATCAGCAAATAACCCACAACAGAATAGAAGAGATTTTCATAAAACAATCAGAAAAAATTGACATGATCCTACAACAAATGAGCAACATGATGGGGCTCTTGACAACTCTAGTCAACAAACTGACAAAATGATGAAACTAAAAATCGCCACTTGGAACATAAATGGTCTCTCGCCAAATAAAAGCGAAGTAGACACTCTACTAAAAATACATGACCTAGATATCCTACTCATATCAGAAACTCACTTTACAAATAGCAGCCATGTAAATATCAGTAACTACAACATATACACAACAAACCATCCCGACGGTACTGCTCACGGGGGAGTGGCCGTCGTAATAAGATCTTCCATAGAGCACTATGAACTTCCCCAGCTCAAAACTGAACATATACAAGCGACCTCAGTTTCAGTCCAAGATAAAAATGGGAATTTTATTGTATCCTCAGTGTACTGCCCTCCAAAGCATAAAATCACAGAACATCAATTCAAAGGTTATATCGACACTCTTGGCCCACGTTTTATAGCAGGAGGAGACTGGAATGCTAAGCACGTGCATTGGGGGTCCAGGCTAATTACCACCAGAGGTAGAGAACTTAAAAAAGCTGTTGATAAGAACTACCTAACAACTATATCTACATCGGAGCCAACACACTGGCCAACAGATCCGAATAAGTTGCCTGATGTACTGGACTTCTTTATAATGAAAGGTCTTCCACGACTGTTCTATGAAATCGAAAGTTGTCTGGATGGTTCCTCAAATCATATTCCAGTCATACTGTGCATAAGTGCTAAAGTATTGAACTCCCAAAAAAATCCGAGAATGTATAATCGCCAAACAAACTGGGAGAACTTTAGATCACTACTAACGGACTCATTAGAACTAAACTTGACCCTAAAAACCGAAGATGAAATTGACAACGCAACCTTTAGCTTCACAAGTGCGGTCCAGGACGCATGTTGGAAGAGCACAGAAGAACAAACACACAAAAATTCAAGACACAATCAAGTTCCTCAGGAGATAAGGGAAATGATATTGGAGAAGAGAAGGTTGCGCAGAGTATGGCATACTAGTCGAAACTCGGATGACAAAAGAGCATATAACAGCTACATGAAATTACTCAAACAAACTATAAAGGAAACTGAAAATGCTACAATTGAAGCAAACCTTCTGTCGCTCACTGCCACAGCCTCAACGGACTATGCGCTGTGGAAAGCCTGCAAAAATATGAACCCTATAAGAAATCCAAAACCGCCTCTTCGACTTCATGGAAATATCTGGGCTAGGTCCAAACAAGAAAAAGCTGACGCATTTGCGCTACACTTATCCAAGGTTTTTCTCCCAAATGAACCAAAACCTGATTCCGAAGAGGCAGATATAGCAGAAATCCTCCAACGTGACCACCAACTTGAATTACCACTGAAAACTGTAACGCCAAGAGAAGTGATCAGGACTGTCAAACAATTTGACAACAACAAGGCACCAGGGTTCGATTTGATTGACAAGAAAGTCCTCATGGAATTACCACAAAAGGCTATCACATACCTGACAACACTATTCAATTGCATTATCAGAAGAGGTTATTTCCCGGCATTGTGGAAAGTGTCGCAGGTTATTATGATCCATAAACCTGGAAAACCACCACACGAGGTGACATCATACAGACCAATAAGCCTGCTCCCAGTGCTCTCAAAACTGCTGGAGAAAATACTCCTACGACGACTATCACTAGCCATGCATGAAAATTCTGTAACACCAAACCATCAATTTGGATTTAGACCTGAACATGCCACGATAGAACAGATACACAGAGTGTGCAAATACATTAGCAATAGTCTAGAGCAGAAAGAGTACTGCTCTTCTGCGTTCTTGGACGTGCAACAAGCCTTCGATCGAGTGTGGCATAAGGGGCTCCTGTGCAAAATCAAATTACTACTGCCCCACAATTTCTACCCTATCATAGAATCTTACCTCAAGGATAGAATATTTCAAGTAAAAGAATCAGATTGCACATCTGGGTTCTACGACATCCTTGCTGGCGTACCACAGGGTTCAGTGCTTGGCCCGGTCTTGTACACCATATTTACAGCAGACTTACCAAAAACACCAGGAGTAACTATCGCAACCTACGCAGATGATACTGCTATACTGACATCTAGCAAGGACCCTGTGCAAGCCTCAACTGTACTTCAAAGAAGCCTAGATGCAATCAACATATGGCTGGATAAATGGAGAATCGTAGCAAGTGCTAACAAGTCCGTCCAGGTCACATTCACATTACGGAAAGGAACCTGCCCTCCAGTAAGACTGGGTGGTAGAGAACTACCCCAGAGCAACAAGGTCAAATACCTGGGCCTGCATCTAGATCGTCGATTGACATGGAAAAACCACATCGAAGCCAAAAGAAATGTGGTCAACCTTAAATACAGAGGCCTATACTGGCTACTAGGCAGAAACTCTAAACTGTCAATAGACAATAAACTGCTTGTCTACAAGTCCAGCATAAAACCAGTTTGGACCTATGGCATACAACTATGGGGTGCTACATGTGCCTCAAATATAACAAAAATTCAAAGAACCCAGAATAACATCTTGAAACAAATAAGTAACGCCCCCTGGTTCATAAGAAACTCTGAGGTCCACGAACATCTGAACATGCCCACAGTTAAGGAGGAAATAGTAGCACATGCCAGAAGATATAGGGTTAGATTGGAAAATCACCCTAACCTGCTGGCCCAGCAGCTTACTTTGCCAGACTGCATCACTCGCCTAAGGCGACGCCGAATATTAGAACTAGGCAGAATATGAGTCAATATAGCAATATAGGTGTTATTCCTAATGGGGAATACACCTCACCGACAATGTTCACACAACCCATCTGCTCATAGTCAATAAAGACTGATTGCAAAAAAAAAAAAAAAAAAAAAAAAAAAAAAAAAAAAAAAAAAAAAAAAAAAAAAAATGTGCTTCTCTTCACCCCAGTGTGGCACTTGTAGTTACAGCCCCGCCTCTCCCCACTCCCCATGTCCGTTTACGGTCAAAATATCCCTTGGGTTAAGAACACCAAATATCTCGGAGTCACTAGACCATGGATTGATTTCCCGAGAACACATAAAAACTTTCCGGAACCGAGTCGCCTTTGTTCTCGCTCGCCTCAACCCCCTCATAGGCGGGAGTAGTAAAATGTCGCTTAGAAATAAGGTGACATTGTACAAAACCTGCGTACGTCCCATAATGACCTTCATTATACAAGTTCCATTGCTTTATTTTCTCGATGACAGCTGACACACAGTGGTCGATATAACTTTGTTCTAGCGTCAACGCCTAAAACTCCGAACAAAAATTAGGCACCAAGACGTCATATTTCATTAACAAGGTCACGTCAGCCAGAAAGCAATTTTAGGGATGTAGTTATCGATAAACGTAACACGATAACAGATCCGATATTTTTTTACAAAATGTAAGAAACTAAACTACTGCCGGATACTTTTGTACAAATTTATTAACTAATATTATATTTCATTACAAGATGTTACACGTGTTAATTCTTGATTGATAATGCCAACTTCTTTAAAATTTTCGAAGCTGTTGTAAAATAAGTAGGTATAGGTAGGTACTCGACAATGAAACGAAATAATTATAATGACAGGTAATCTTTATTTATTTATTTTAATCAAAATCTGATGAATCGTCACTGTCACTCGATGAGCTCTCCCCAACATTTATTATAAGTTCCTGTACTTCTATATTATCGAATGCCACATGAATTTCCCAATCCGACGCTATAATGTTTTGGGTTCTTCTCACAATTTTTTCCCAGTTTTCGGCAGTTACTTCCGCACATGCATTTTTTAATAAATCTAACATCTTGTTTGCCGTAAAAGGGGGATGGGTATTGTTTCGAGCGGCGTGTCCTTTGATTTGTGCCCATATTAGTTCTATAGCATTGTACTGGCAATGATACGGCGGAAGTCGAAGAACCCAATGACCACATTCGGCAGCTATTTCGTCGATAACATATCTTTTAGGGTGGCTTTTATTCGATTTTAAAATATTCACTAATTGTACTTTTAATAAAGTATTATCCACATTTTCGCCATGACGTTGGAGCCAGTCAATTATCTCTTGTTTTTTATTGGCCTGCGTCGGCATTTTATCAATTTGTCTGGAGTGATATGTAGCGTTGTCCATAATAATTATCGACGGTTCTTCCAGAGATTGCACCATTTCTTTAAACCATCCTTCGTAAATCTCCGCGTTCATTTCTTCGTGGTAGTCCACTGTTTTCTTGGATTTAAAGGCCAGTAAAGCATCTGACATGAATCCTTTCGTAGACCCTGCATGGCATATGATGAGGCGTTCACCTTTTCCCATTGGCACTGAACTAGTGGAAGCGACGGTGTCGTCAGTCCAGTTCTTAGATACTG
Organism: Sesia bembeciformis; assembly: GCA_943735995.1. Classification (NCBI taxonomy): domain Eukaryota; kingdom Metazoa; phylum Arthropoda; class Insecta; order Lepidoptera; family Sesiidae; genus Sesia; species Sesia bembeciformis. The sequence continues at coordinate 6,284,567 of OX031042.1, forward strand.
TGTGGTTTGCATTTAACCAAGTCTCGTCAGTGAAAATAACATTTGACCAATCTGATATCTTTTTGGCTTCGCTCAAAAATTCGCAGCGAGCCATAGCAACGTCGTGACGCTCCATCAATATTTTACGTTTGTCCGATTTTTTATAACAAAATCCAATTTCTTTCAAAACCAAGCTTAATGACGATTTTTGGCCATGGAACAAACCACATTCACGTAAAGAAACAACAAGTTTTTTAAGTGTTGGAATTTCTTTGCGCAAGTAATAGTCATATATATATATGACGGCGAATAGCGTCAGCGTCGAAGTTATCAACCGATGTCACACGACGTGGTTGGCGTTTTTTCTTCGGCGTACGAAGCTTATTTTCCTGCATGCCGCTTGTACCGTAAGCTTCGGTAGTAATTTTTGAAACAGTAGGTCCACTAATTCCTAATGCGGCCGCAACACGCTTTCGCACTTGCGACAGTGGTAATAGCGGGCCACCATTTTGATACTCTGCTTCAAAGTAATTACGAACCTTGATCACCAGTTCTCTCGCCTGCCTTTTCAGAACAGATCCTTTCGGCATTTTGATATTTGACAGCTGGGCAGCAATCAACACGGAGGAACACAAAATACACAACGTAACGTATGGATAATGTGAAAAAACTCAGCGAACAGAAATGTAGTGACTAGCACGACCGTCTTGTTGCGAGTGACAGATTAAAACAAACACAAAATGGCGGTGGGCCATTGAGTGTTCCCACCTTGAAAAAATATATTTGAATGTTTTTGTTGTATTTGTCTTTGTTCAAAATATAATAAATATATGCGATCGATGTCATTACTTATTTGGTCACACAACACTACAACTATCAAATTAGAACTGTCATCGAGAAAATAAAGAAATGGAAATACTATAGCATTGCCTTTGCACACGCAGACTCCTCCACCATTAAAATGCTACAAACTCTCCAAAATAGATTTGTGCGTAAGGCCGTGGCTGCCCCATGGTACTCACGCAATGTCGACCTCCACAAGGACTTGGAACTTCCCTCCATCGTCAAGGGTTCGCCCGAAGTTACTACGACAGATTCCCTCACTATCCCAACCCCCTAGTAGTTGCTAGCCGCCTAACCTATGTTCTCGACAGGAATGCCCCTCCCCGTTACCGTCGTCGTTGTCGTCCTCGGCGTCCTAGATGACCCCGACGACGTAATTACCGCTGCCAATGCGGTTCTTAGACTACATTCACACATTGCATACAAATCTCTTTAACGTCCTCTCTTGGCTGACCTCATGTCAATGAACTAAATTCTTCATGCTCGTGGCGCGCGCTTTACAAGTTAACGAGCGCCTGTTCCTAGTTTTTCCCTTCTGCTTATCCAACTCCATGCCCAAACTGTCCCTTTCTTTCCTTTTTTATTGTAAACAAAAGGTTCTTAACGCACTACGTTGCAAGCAGTACTGTTGATCTATTTTATAGATATCATGTAGATTCGTCGGGACACTTCTAATTTCGACTTCAGTTTGCATTTATACTTGTACATCAATTTTTAACTAGCGTAAAATAAACACGTGTATTTAGAACACTGCTTTTTAATAGTAGGTACCTATGCTTAAAAATAACATGCTAAATCACAAGCAAATGTATTTAGAGACCATGTTGTTTTTGTGTGCTCAATAATATAGCAAGCAAGCATGCTTCTAAATCATGTGTATCCATACCATCAGACAGGCGGATGGTTGAATCTTACTGAAATGGTGCAAAGTCGTGAGTTTCCTTTGAATCTCCTTTTATGTTATCTGTGAATTTAGTTACAAAGTTAGGCGGGCGAATCCTATAATAATTATTATTCACCTTATTATGTTATTACCTTTAGTTACACAATGATAATACATACTCTTTTAACATTAATTTTATACAGGCATGTTCTGAATATTTTTAATTTTAAAAACAAAAGAAAAGTTATCAATGTAGCAGATACGTCTTTTGGGAGGTTTATTACTAGTGAAAGCGTTTTTTATATCCAAATTCTTTGTGATGTCGTAATATTTCATTAAAATCTTGTGTGTGCGATTTATAATATTTATATTTATATTTATATACTCTCTTTCATGAGTGGTGAGTGGAGATATACTATCATACGAGAATCATAATATTTGACAGGAGGATCACTAAACCTAACATATCGGGAGGAGTGAGATGTCCAATGTATCCTAAAAGGGTTAGGATAAAGTCGTTAGAGCTCAATGGCTGAGCGTCTCAGCCCTCGAAGCTCCGAGGTAAATGCCTTGGAACAACGAGGCTATCTTATCGGCAAAAAAATCGGACAAGGATCATACGCCACCGTACACCTGGCAGAGTACTGTGATGCTTCCAGTCCTAAACGGATGCACCTCGCGTGTAAAATATTCGATAAGGAGAAAGCGCCTAGGGATTTTTTAGAAAAGTTTTTTCCACGTGAACTAGACATCCTAACTAAGATTGAAAATCCCCATATTATCCAAGTACACAGTATTTTACAAAGAGGCCCTAGAGTGTTTATTTTTATGCGATACGCTGATAATGGAGATCTTTTAGACTTCATTAAGCGCAACGGCGTCGTGCCAGAAAATCAGGCGAAACTATGGTTCCGACAAATGGCTAGCGGTTTGCAGTACCTGCATAGTAAAAATATAGCACATCGTGATCTTAAATGTGAGAATATATTGCTGTCAAAACGTTTCAATGTTAAGCTAGCTGATTTTGGATTTGCAAGATTTTGTACAGACTGTGATAATCGACGTGTTCTCAGTCAGACGTACTGTGGTTCTGCCGCCTATGCAGCACCGGAAGTAGTCAGTGGAACACCTTACAATCCGAAACTTGCTGACGTTTGGTCCCTAGGAATTATCCTGTTTATAATGTTGAATGCTTCTATGCCCTTCGACGATTCTAATCTACGCAAGCTACTTAAGGATCAAATGTCGCGCAATTGGGTATTTCGTTCTAGGATTCGCGATACTGTATCACCGGCGGCCAAGTCCATTGTGCGCCATATACTCGAGCCTGACATTACTCTGCGACTAACGTTGGACCGCGTGCTGTCACATGAGTGGACGAGGCCTCGTAAAGATAAGAGCGCCAGCTTGATGGGGAGACTTGTGCAGTCGGCTCCATCTGCGCCGCACTCGCCAGGGAAGCGCGGACACGACGAGGCAGGCACCTCCGCCGGCGCACGTGTCTCTGGCGATCACCGCGACACCGGGCGAGAGCGACACGACGACATCAATATGCGCTCACACGACTAAAGACAAAACAGTATTATAAGCAACGTTAAGATATTTTTGGCCATCAGGAATTGGAAATTCACTTTATTATTTTGATTTTTTTTACAATTGACGACTTAACTATTGTTAGTCGCCAATAGTGAGATTAAAGATTTTATATATAATAATAATTTAACTGTAACATTCCCTACATCCCTTTAATTTTTGAATTTCTGGTGCTCGAAACTTTATCACTGTGCCGTACTTGGAGTTCCTGAAGAAAACTGTGAATTTATTCAGTATCAAGTCAACAGAGTATTAGTACGCACTCTGTTGTTTAAATAAAATCTGGGCATTGAATTATCGCACATTAAAACATGTAGCTGCAGGTTTTATAGATGTTTTGATCAGGAGTGATGATAAGGAGTTATTGTCCCATAGGAATGCTTGCAATACATGCCAACTGTTGCCAACATCATTCAAAAATGACGTTTCCGCGTTCACCGATGTTATTCCTACCTTCGAGAAATTAGGAATCAGAATTTGGAAAAAGGATTGCACAAAAATATTAAGCTTTTAAATAAATAAAATACGGAGGAACAAAGTGCCTAATAAGAAAAAAATATTGGCGGAGTTAAACGAGGTGCAATGCAATGCAACCAGCCCTTTCAATATCCACTGCTAGACACGGGCCTCCTATGCATATTGTCTTATCCAAGATGGATGTATGGAATTAAACCACACTGGCCAAGCAGGTTGGCGAGTCCACTTTTTTAGAGCTTTGTTATTCCATTATTCTCATTTTACGCCATCCACGGGACTAGAGTGGTGCTGCTATTATATAGCCAGCCCATACCACACGGAACAAGGTAGTTAAGTAGGTACTTAAATACGAAACGAAACAAAATGGTTATTAACAATTTTTATTATGTATTCATTTTCAATAATTTTGCCGCTTTTGGGTCCCTTTGTGGGCTAACATTGAGTATCCAGTGATTTCAATTGGTATAGGTATTAACGGTATTTTTATATTAAATTTTAAGATCATTGAATCTTGATCGTAGTTTACAGACACTGGACCTACGTGAACCACATATTCTACTTTTATACATGTAAATCTCTTTTCAAAGACTGAACTTTTTGGCTACAAAAAATAAAGTGGTTAGTGGTTAAAATGAAAATAGTCTTATTAAATTTGAGATCACTTAGGTAAGTAGGACCCGTGGTCATACCAGATTGTCACACCAGTGTGATAAACGGGAAATTTATTTCCTGTTAGTCACACCGTGACTAAAGGTACGACCAAAATAGGGGTGGACGACCGCCGGACTCGCGTTCTTCCCGTGGTACCACTTATTGGTAGTACCACCAAAATTAATATTTTTAATCACCCGTGGCACCACTGACAAGATCTTACTCTAAAAATTGATCACTTATCATCCATCTATCTTTTATAAATATCGGTAAATACTAGGAAAACATAAAACATCAAGAACTTCATCGTTTTTTACGGTTTTTACTGCTTTTAAAGAACGATCGATATCCTACTGATTTATGTACGCTTGGCACTTCTTTACCGGAACATCTTCAACTTATGTGTGAGGCACGCGAGTAGGGTTCACTGCTTGATGGCAGCGCAACGTTACTCGCGTAGCTTTAAGAACCTCGCGCAACGGCCACGAACCCAATGCACATCGCGCACTCGTCCGCAACGGCCAACTGGCCGTACGACCAGCCGCACCATCGGTCGTTGCGGCGAAATATTGCGAATTTAGAGGGATGTATGTAACAACGCCTTTTTCTAGCAAGTATTTTCTGTTGTAAATATAGAGCCATGCAATTTCGACGTCCATACTAAACGAGCTCAGCACTACAAATGCAGCCAACTCCGGAAAATGGGTCGCTACATGACCTGGCCGCATGGTTGGCCGCGTAGTGGTCAGAACTTCTGCGACCAAAGTTGCGAACGGCTGGTTGTGGTCATGGCCGCCTAGTGCAATAGGTCCCTAATTACTCGACGTAAGGAGATACGATAAATATTTGGAACATAACATAACATAATTAGGATTAGGAAGGAAGGTATGGGAAGGATGAGGGCCGGAGAAAGGAAAAGCGATGGAACATGTACTTCCATCTGCATCCGCTCCATCGTCCACGAACAATTAACATTGAATCTTCTACTGAGTTATGTTCTACTAGTAGATACCTATTTGATGGAATAAGCGAAAAATAATAAATCTCTTTTTATTTATTAGGCAGTAAAATCGGTCGGATATTTATTCCCCAGTACTATTTTACGAGTGTCACTGCGAAGAATCTTCCCGCGTTTACTCATAGTTCGACAGAAGAACAATAATTACAATACAATAAAAACAAAACGCATTTTTAAAACATTTATTTTTTGGCGCAAATTATAGCTGCGTAACCAACGGACCCTTCACAAAAAATATTTATTATTGTATGACAACCTGATATGACCACGGGTTCATCACCAATTTGTCTGATGACGAGCTCTTTGGTAGTCGTGTTATAAATCTGCTTTTTTCCATATTATAATTTTGTGAATGTGTACATAGATTGCAGCACATTTCAGCTCCCCCTTAACTCCTATAATAAATGCAACTTACTATGTCAGAGACTACAAATAAAGATAGCCCATATATCTACGTAGGTACAACAAAGCACCTGTTCAGATATAGTATTAAACTCATCAATCATCGTTGCGATTCTGATGTTGCGCAGTAAATACTTATAAAGTATCGGCCAATCGTGCACAAATACAAACTCTTTTGCAGTTCATTATCATATTAATGCGTGTTCCGTCCTGGCCATACAGACAAACAGTGTTAGGAACAAAATCTTCGGGATTAGGGAGGTATTTTAAATGTACTCTTAGCACTTACAGTAAAATAAATTGTACCTACTTGATCGTGAGATAATAGTTTTCTTATTAATAGATAAAGAGATAATAATATACTTTTTTTAATAACACTTAAGAAGACTGGCCGACCCACAGGACGGAACACGCGGTTAGAGCAACGACAATAAACGTTAAAATATTCGCAATATATAATACTTAATTCATATATGATCACAATAAAAATGTACCTAATCGTGCGAACACTCGGTTGTCCAAAGTTTTATGACTTTTAATTTTGTTAACTATACTTGGCGAGCAAAATCCTTGGGCTGAATAAATAAATAAATCCCTACCGGCTTATCCAAACCGGTAGGGAAGAAAGGAAGATTTTTATTCTCCATCAGACATAATATGTTCGACTTCTGATCGAGAATAATGACGAACATTTGTTATCTGAGAAAAGGAACCTTATTATCGGTTTACAAAAACAGAAAAAGGTTGTTTGTATGGGAATTGCGGAGAATGACACGAGGTTTTAACTCATACTTATGTACGAGTTGTAATTATAACATCTCATAAATGTTCTGTGGTTATAAGTAACACACGCTCAGCTAAAAGCATTGACCATAGGTAGTTACTGTACTTACTTTTATCTCCATTGTAAAAACTGGTATAAATGCCGGTATAAGTCCACTGAAACCATACGATTCTTCTTCGCCCTGCTCGTGAGCCCCTTGATGGCATCACATTAACATTTGCAAATAAATAAATAGCTTATTATATGAAAAAATCCGTATTATGGTAGTCGCCGCTTTAATACAGTTTAGTCGACAAATGCCAAATTCGCGAAATGACTACCGAGTCCGAAAAAATACCAATGCTGGTAGCCTAGCGTTAAGCGTTCAGTAATGATACATGATTACATTTATTATTATTACATTTAAAATTAAGGGGGTGAGTCCTCATAGATGTGATAGATACTCCATAACATCATAACATACCATCAACCTATGTCTCTTCACTGCTGGATATAGCCCTCTCCCAAAGCTCGCTACTACATACGATCCTCGACTCTTCTCATCCTACCACCACCGGCGAACTTTAAGTCGTTGGTCCACCTGGCCGGAGGGCGTCTCATACTGTGCGCTTCTCGGTAAGTATTCTCCATTCGAGGGCTCGTCTACCTCGGCTATCCCATCTATTCCTACCAGTTTATCCCCCTAGTAGGGAAGAAAGGAAGATTCTACCTCAACCGTTATCGGTCTTGGAGTTGGAAAAGTTAAAACCTTACCTATTTATATCTTTTACAGTATACTTTTAAATACATTGACGTGATAGTTCTTTTTTGCATTACCAACGACATTACCAACAAGCAAGATTGACGCGCGCTCGTAATTTACAAAAGCTATAATACTCGTATTTATAAACAGTGGTCTCAACAGTTGCGGTGCTCTGGAAATTCAGGAACAACGTTTGGTGAGAGCGTCTGATAATAATTATATGTATGTAACCGTGATTAAGTGTCTTTGTAATTATTAAAATTAACTTTCCCATTTTGTTACCCTTTCTCGAAACCTAATCCTACATCAACATTTACATCCTATATCTACGTTCGTCATTCTGGACTAATGTTGGCATGTACCGCGGGTGTCCATCGGCGACAGTATCCACTTACCACCAGGTGGGCTGTCTGCTCGTTTGCCACCTTCTATAAAAAAAACGATGCCATAGATGCAGTAATAATACTTACCGAATTCATAATACTTAACTCCGTACATCTGCATTCTCTTTGTACTTGCTAAAAAATACCTTCGATTATTTTCGATAGCATAATAATTACTAACAAAACTAGGGTTCGTCCGAAAATCATCACAGCATGTTGTTGTAAAAGAAATAAGTAAGACTATGAATTGTGATAGCAAAAGGAACATAATCGTGAGAAACGATAATCTAGAATGAACGGTAATTTATTTTCATTGGCATAAAGATTTAATTAATTTTCGCTTCACCTTTCTTGTGGAAATGCGAGATTTCGCTATTTTGCGTATTTAGAAAAATGTTTTTGCGCTTTCCAACGACATATTTTTTGTATGTAGGTACAGATGTTGAAAAAAACACTACTTATTTGGGAATTCTCGACAAGTTTACAGTTTGTCTTAAATTTTCTATTTGAAATAGGGTGCAAGAAACTTTCAATTTAGGTACCTACCTATTTACGCGACGAAAACCTCTTAAAGCCGGCTCTAGCTTCACGCCCCGGAGCCCTGCGAACGGCACCATATATTGTAATATGTACCAATTGTTGTAATATCAAGTCTGCCTAGTGTCCGTGACCATTTTGAAGTACAGTGTAGAAAAAAATCATTCGTGGTTGTTTACATAAAAACCTACAAAAAGAACAATCTTTTTTTATAAATACTAAAACAGATAATTTTTATTGTCCGTTATGGAATTCTGCCCTGTTATGCCGAGTACGTGCCCATGCATCGCAGATGCGCCCTCCATCCCTCTCGCTATCCTGACTATTGGCGATGCTCTCGCGCCGGCTATTTGTAAGGATACTTTGTTGCATTGAACTCTATGTAAACTCTTGAACTTTGAGACTACCTAGCTGTGGTGATTGCGTCGTTTGGTGTAATTGAGTAACTTAAGAGTGATCTCACAAATCACGTAAGGTGGAAGCCGATCGTTGATACTGTCGTGCTGAATTGGATCGAAAATGAGGGGCCGAGCGAAGACAGATCTGGGAACAAATTAATTTGGAACGCTCTCACCGGGTTCGATGTTTAGTTGGGTCTCGAATTTCTGGTGATCATCTTGTTGCTGGGACTGGTGGACGTCTCCCTGATGCCGCTTGTGACGTGCACCAGTAAAGTTAACCTCGTTATAATTCAGTTAAATTAGTGAGAGATATCTCAAGGTGGTTAATATGAAATCTTTTATACTTTACACTGGTTTCACAAGCGCTTAACTCAAACTAACTTTATGAAATTTTGGTTAACCTAATACCACTTATCGCAGGAAAATAAACGTATTCGTATAATAGAAAATAATCTATTATACGTTATCACCGGTTATTTTTTATTCGCTTGATGTTAGCGTAAACGTAAAGAATCAAACAAAATATTGGGTCGGGAGTCCGGAGCGCATGCGGCGCACTGCTCTCCACGACGCGACGGACCAAAGTGAAAGCATTTTCCCCCTGTTCAATATATATTAGAAATATTAAAACACACTATTATTATTATATAAGCATTTATTAAAATATAAAAATAACTTTTTAATATGGGCCCATTATTGATGCAAGAGAGTCGTTGATCAAATGCGGTGGTATGCTATGATTACAGAGCTGGTAAGTGGTGATGACCGCGTTACCCAGAAATCTGCCGGAGGGATCCTGGCGCATCACGTGCATGTAATCGTCTCCCAGCGTGAACTGTACCTGGGGAGGTGCTGCCCAGTCGCAGACTACAGTCACCGCTTTGTTCACAGCTGGTGGATTTACGCAAAACATCTGGAAGATGAGTTATGGACTGCTTTAGGATTGATCTCTATGAAAATTTTTCCAAGCCTAAAACCGTGTATTCTGAGTTATTAGACATGTTTTTTTTTGACAACATATGTATTGAATTTTGAATGTATCATAGCTGCTTTAAAATAAAAAAAGACGAGAAGTAAAAAAAATCACAAAGTTATTTTAATCACTGCGTTGCAACAGTGATTGTTATTGCTAAAAGCATTCTGTATGCAGTTCTTTTATAAATAACAATAAAAATCTGGCAATGACAAGCGATTTTATGAAATTGTATCAACATGTCTCATTATCCCAACATTCTCTCAGCTCTCTTTAATATATTGTCAATATATCACGGTACTTTCATATATTTAGTTCAGTTATCAACGCCAACGCTACTGGTTTATTTTGAACTCATAAGAATTGTAATATGGAAGAATGAACCTTTTAAAATAACGCGCGCACTTATCAATAACATCTCTCACAAACTCATACCGTACTCATAATATTCAACTTAAATATTTCTAAAAAAAAAACGTTTTCTTCCCACAGGGTAATTAGAACTAATTAAATTCTTAGTAAAAATACTCAGTAGTTATCGGAGTAATTTTATATTCGCCTATGCTTGTAAATATATTCAAAACAGGAAAAATTGTTATATTCATAATTTGTTATTATTAATAAAAACCTAGAGCGATAAGAATTAATAATATTCTTAACATTTGTTAGCTTCCAGTTTATAATGAATTTTCAGAAAGATTTCATGGAATTCGAATTTCAGACAAGTTTCAATACCTAGGTACATTTCCCAGCCGAAAGTAATACACATCGGCTTTTAGAAAGAGACTATCGGCTAGTGTCGGTTTTGTAGAGCGTCATCTCTGTAGTGTGCCGGTACGAAAACTGACAAGTCAGCGACATATCAGGCGAAGGCGTACAGCGAAGCCCGGAGCGACTAAACTACCACGACAGCAGCAACTGCCCCCACCGCGTAATCTACGCTAGGCCGAAGGGCGAACTGTGTGTTACGTGGCCGCAGGCCGAACTCCGCGTAGGGCGAAGCCTGAGGAATTATTCAAAATGGCGGCCATTTTTCAAGTTTGTCCGATCGAGGTGGTAATTAGCATCCGGGGGTTTACGAGGGTCTCGATTAAGGATTTTGGGTTGGTTCTGCCGTTATACAAGATGGCCGCCATACAAAATTCTTTGGTCGACAGCTCCGAAACTGTTAGAGATATCGATATCGGTTTTTTACGTAAATATTATTTTAATACTATTATATATAGTACTTATTATGATTTCTTACTTGTTGATAAGCTTCATGTTGTCCGGGAAGTATGTATGCAAGTGGGTAATCGAATTTGAAATGCGATTGATAATCAGTGTCTAGAAACATAAAAAAGAAATAATTAAGCAATATAAAATTGTTGTACCCAAAAGGAATTTAAAACACAAACCTAAAACCCACATAAAATAATTTTGTATACCTACCTAGATAGCTATCTACCTAGGTACCTACCTAAAATATCAGTTACACAATAAATAATCCTGATCTACAGTCTCTGAAAGTTATTTCTTTGATGGAACACATCTAGTACTATCCATACTTTTTCTTTGTTTAGACAAAAATGCAATGGTAGGTATATAATAATAATTAATTTTAAATAGCTTAGTGCACAAAAGGTCGCAAGCTCAGCGTATTTATCTGTTGTATGTCATGTCTGCATATCAACTATTTATCCACAAAAAATACATAAAGAGATAGGCAAGTACTTACCTTTGGTCACTCGTGTGCAATGAGGAGGCGAATTCTTTTTCTTTAATTTATTTTGGGTACTGCCTATTATTAATATTAGAAGAAACAATAACAATGTACTAAATGAATGCATAATTGGTAAAATTAATTAATTCGTCTTGTGACAACGTACACTGTGTACACTTTACTTGTTTGTAACTGCGATAATGGTAAGATTCGACTATTTATAACAGGATGTTTGCTGTATAAATGTGAAATACTCGTAAATATGTCACATTGTTATAATCCTATTAATATCCTGTTAATATCCTATTAATCAGCTTCGGGAATTATGCTAGGAATTCTAGATTTCAACGCTCTTTGCATACGTAAATAAATAACTACCCACAGAATGTCGCGTCGCGTACCTATATTCCGAATTTAGAACAAAAAGATGAGCAATAAATTTTGGTAAATTATTTTCTTTTTCTGATGGTTGACTGGTAGAAAATGCCGTAAGGTCTTTAATGCCCACGCCTTAGACAACCCAATCCTATACAGGTAATTTAAAAAGCAATCTTCCTACAATTATTATTATTATTATTGAAAAATCTAATGATCGGAAGCATAGGATCGTCCTTCATCGGATGGTTTATAAAACATTCATGGTTCATTTTTAATAATCTCGAAAATGCGTTAAACTACGCGTTGAAGTCTTCATTATTCTCAAAGGTATAAATTTTCTTCTTTGTCTATAGATTTCGGCAGCCCATGCTTTTCTTTTCTCCTTTTGATTGAATTAATCAATCTAGCTGGATATTGCTACTGCTATTGCAACTAGGGTACCCAGTCCATAAAAGTACAAAAGCCGGACTCGGCGATATATTAGGCCAGACATTTTGCCCAAAAAGCCGGACTCAGCTCTACATTAGGCCGGACATTTTGCCCTAAATGCCGGACATATCTTTTTCAAAGCTGGACATAACTTTTATATTAAAAAAAAACTGTTACATATTTTAATAAAGTAGGTATTAATTAAGTACAAAGTCTTCTGGAGACTAGATAAAATCGAAGAAAAAACAAAACACAATAAAATAAAAGTTTTTATTAAACAAATAAAAAAAGATATCCTCTAAATATCCCATGAAATATATTTGACAAATAGCCTGCCCAGCTTTTGTTAAAAGCCGGGCAGGCTGGACACGTAAATATTTGGCCGGACACGACTGTAAAAAGCCAAACATGTCCGGCTAAAGCTGGACACCTGGCAACCCTAATTGCAACTTTCTTAATGCTGTGGTTGGATGCATTGGAGCCATCACTGCAACGAGCGAAATCGAGCAATAAAATAAATAAATAACAGACAGTGGCGCTGCATTGCCTTTACGCTGTTATAAGTATATGGTCATTTTCATTGCATGATAAAGATTTACACGATTATGTCAGCTGTCAAAGCTCTTCCTAATTTTGTATATTTCGGAACATAGCTTTAATAGTGTTGCACCTTTTCATCATGACATAAGTAAAAAAAAACTAACATTTTATGAAATATCGATTTATCGTTAACAAAACTATAACAGTTTTTTTTATAGACAAGAGGGCGGACGAGCATGCGGTCCCACGTGATGGTAAATATTACCACCGCCCATGGACACCTGCAACACCAGGGGGTATGCGGGTGCGCCGCCGATCTTTCAAAATATAAAAAATATATCAACAATTTTTTTATAAACATTTTAATTGAGTATTCTATGCAAGCTATCAGCTAGCTTCGATATCAGCTATTGTTAAATAATCGATATTTAATTACATATTAGTTTTAAGCTATAATTCATTTGACCCCTCACCGGTGTAATAAATTAAGGAACAGCGTTGATTTACATTAAATATTTTGCCTAAAGTGTGCGTTTTATTTGAGACTTTGATATATAAGATACCCAGAGAAAACTCTCATTATAAAAATTTCATCATAAAACTGCTATCCTTTTAGTATATTTTAGTACTGGCAAGACGTTCCAACAGTATATTGTCTAATTTGAGAATGGTCACACTTGTCTCTACTATTGTTAAGTGACATTCTTCCATAGTTTTAATGCTATTTCGTTTGATTTCTATTTGGTTTGTTACATTTTACAAAAACTATCTCAATACACTTTTTACTTGTGAAGAATCGATTCAGTGGAGAAAGTTCCTACATGATGAGTGATGACGATCGTGACATTGATATCGAAAGTGACGTGAGTGTCTACAGATTTGTTGCTTGTTTTGTAACCATGTTGTTGTTTTCATATATCACACTACTTGCTTCATTACAGGTTGAAAATGATTCGGATTCTCGTACACATGCAAGAAACAGTTTAGGTGGAGGCGGATATTATTCACAGGTAGATCTATGTTTTTCCATATTTATTTCATAGCAAAATACCATGTGGGTGGGTCTATTCATTCTCCAAAATATTACCTACATTTTCTTAATATTTCATTTTATTTATTTACTTATGATATGCAACAGAATTTTAAAGTGGTGTTTGCATAGATTTTGCTCTGACATACATTTATAGTAAATATAGTCTGGAGGGCTACACACCATATTCTAATATGTAGCCATTAATTATTATAATCTCCCTCTGTGTGTTCTGCCTGTATAACAGGGAATGCTCTGAAGAATTTTTCAATATAATTTCCTACCTCTGGTTTAAGCAACTACACCTCCTGTCACAGAAATGTGGTGCATCTGCATATCCTCAATATAGAGGTGTCACATACAGTATGGTCCAAAAATAATTTTATGCTGCAAATCTATAGGTCTTTCCATTATTCTATTATATAACATGTAAGGGTTTTCAAGAATGCTGTGATTAGAATTCTCCAGGTGGGCAGCACACCTGCATACCCCCTGGCGTTGCAGTCCATGGGCGGTGGGGTAGCGACTTACTATGATGTGGGCTGCTTGCCCATTTGCCTTCTTTACTATATAAAAAAACTTATTAATAATGCTCTGAATTATGGGTATGCCCTCTAAAATGCTCTATTATCAAAAATCCTCTATAATGCTCTATTTTTTTTTAATCATTTTCAGGCAGAGAAAAGAGCTCATCACAATGCTTTAGAGAGAAAGCGAAGAGATCATATAAAAGATAGTTTTACCTCATTGAGGGACTCTGTTCCTGCACTACAAGGCGAGAAAGTGGTAAGTTTAATGATCTTTTGAAAATTCGGTATCTAATATAATATAATGTAAGAGAAAGAATTTAATGAGCAACAGAAAATACTGAATGGGCAGCAAATTTCAAGTTGGGTTAAGTTTCTTTTTGTCACCAGAGAATAGTCACCAGAGTTATTTTGTTGGGGACTGGGATTTTCGTGGTTTATTTTGGTGCATGCTGAATCCCACGGCTGCTGGGCACACTCGACTGGCCACACTCTCACATAAGATTACCTTGAAATGTACTACATTTCCCACTTTAACCAACTTTCCCAATGTAAGTAAGTGTTTCAATAGTGAGTGAGATATGCTAGATCCTATTCACATCCCATCCTATTCTATCCCACTCCATTTTCCCAAACATTCTTCCAAATACATTTGTCTAAATCTCCAAAGTTGACACCACATCCGGGGACATACCAATGTTTGTCAGTCTGGACAGATGTCATCATGTATCTCAGATGTTCATGGGTGACAGGATCTACTTACCATCGGGTGGACTCTCAGCACGTCTGCTACCTTATATCCATAAATAAATAATAAAAAAGCTCATTGTTAAGTCTTAAGTCTCGCTAACCAGAACTCTGTTAACTTTGCGATGTAATTCTTACATAGTATTTCTTAGTTATTAGTTATTTCAGTTATTCAAAAATAGTTTGTTTTGTTGATCACTATTTGCTGCCCATTAATTAGTACATATTTGTTTGCTGCTTGCTTATAGATAATAGGTCGGGGAGAAAGTCTTTTCGTATTTTGTACATATGAAGTTGTAATCAAATCTCTTTGGTTGTATTACTTGTACCCCGCTGGTTGTAATACTATTAAAACATAACATTCTAAAAAAAATGTTTAAAAAATCTATTTTCTGCCATTTTACATTGTTTTCTAGTCTTTAAAAATGAATGAAAGAAAAGAAATTTGCTACATTTTGAAATTTTATTACAAAAATGGTAAATTGCGACAGAAACCGCAAAAAAAGTTTGTACACTTTATAGATCTAATGCGGTATTGGTAAGGATAGCACATAGCTTAAGCACTTTACCGGGAATGATGCAGCTCGCTGTGGTATTCCATTAAAAGATAAAGTCAATGCCATCAGTGAAAAAGTGGAGCAAGATCGACACATCAGTAGTTATAACATTGCTGAGGTATTAATCACAAAATGGTTTTAAGTCATTTGAAAGAGGCTGGGTAAGCTTGATATTTGCGTACCACATGATCTTATGGAAAGAAATCTCATAAACCATGTTTCCAT
Organism: Sesia bembeciformis; assembly: GCA_943735995.1. NCBI lineage: Eukaryota > Metazoa > Arthropoda > Insecta > Lepidoptera > Sesiidae > Sesia > Sesia bembeciformis. The sequence continues at coordinate 6,300,368 of OX031042.1, forward strand.
TTGCGATTCTCTGTTAAAACGAAATGAACCGGAACCATTTTTATAAATTACTTACAACAAGAACATTTGAAAAAGATTGTGTTCAATGCATGGACAGGCTCCACAAACAGTGGCAAAACCCAGCTTAACGCAAAACAAGGTGATGTGTGTATGGTGGGATTGGAAAAGTATTGTTCATTATGAGCGTTTACCGCCGGGGCATAACACCAGACCACACACATCTTTATCAACTCAGCAAAAATTGAGAGCTTTGCTGGGAAATGTTGATCCATCCTCAGTATAGCCTGATCTTGCTCCCTTAGATTTCCACCTGTTTTGGTCACTTCAGAATTATTTAAGTAGCATAAGGTTGACATCAAGAGAAGACTGTCAAAACTACTTGTTGCAGTTTTTTGGCTAAAAATCGTAAAATTTATACATCAATGGGATCATGACACTATCTACAACATGGCAACAAGTCATTGATTTTTATTATAACTAAATGTAATTAAACTTTAAAAAAAATGTCTTGTTTTTCAATAGGAAATACAAAAAACTTTCTCCCCGACCTAATAATAAGCCATAATTTTACCTTTTGCCTGCCAATGTTATATATTACAGTACAAAACCATACTATCTATCAGTCCATACTGTCTTTACCAAGCCTCACCACATTTACAGTACTACTAAGTAGTTACAATGTAATCACTCTGGAGCGTTAGGTCTAATTACCCGAACATTCAGCTGGTCCATTACATCCTATTCCTCAAATTTCCATGTCCTTGCATTCAAGGACATTCGAGGAAATATTCAACGTTTCAAATTCAACATTTAAACATTCAACATTTCTATTTCCTATAATATTCATTTCCCTCGATGTCCTTTTCCCCCAATGTTCAGTACTTTAGCAATAAGTAAAAAATAAATGGAAATACAGTGAAGATTGCAAACGTCGATTGTCGATTTTACGCTTATCCATTCAAATATCTATTTCGTTTCTTATTATATTAGCTTCCCAAGTATGTGTCTTTTCACGTATTACTTGGTTACCCCCATACACGTAAATGTCGCTGAATACACATTGCAATTCCAACACCATAGTTCTTGTTCTTCCTACTCAAATAATACTTTAATCCATACCTCAATAAAGATGTTTTGATTTTTCGGCTTTTGATAAATTTTATATCGTTATTCATTGTAAAGAAATATAGTTCAAATAGATTTTCCGAAAATTATGAGTAATGTAGTCATTTGATTGTAATCTTACATTGTTGTTCATAATTCAAGTGGCCAGTTATTTTTTTCTTTTTTATAGAGAAGTGGGCGGACGAGCAAGCGGTCCCACGTGATGGTAAGTGTTACCGCCCCCCAAGGACACCAGCAACACTTGGAGGCATCCGGGTGCGCCGCCGGTCTTGCAACCCCCCCCCCCCCCCTATCGTAGCTCAATGGAAAGACCTCTTGAGGCAGTTCGTTCCACAGCCTACGGGTTCGCGGCATAAAATGATTATTGGACCGAACAGTACGGGACACCTCCGTATCGAGGAAATGCGGATAGATTGCACTTCTGTGACGGGAGATGCGGTTGTAGAAACCTGAGGTGGGAAATTATTTGATCAGTTCTTCAGAGCATTCCCCATTGTACAGACGGTAGGACTTACAGAGAGACGCAACGTCTCGTCGATCATACGAACAGCACGTCGTTGGATCGAGTCAAATAGGTCCAATTGATATTTCGGTGCGCCGGCCCAGAGGTGTGAGCAGTACTTCATATGGGGCCTAACCTGAGCTTTGTAAACCATTAGGAGTTGCCTAGGGGTGAATGCACAGACTTCCATCTTGCTGGGGTTGAAATCCACTAGCCTTAGAGAACCCCAAATCGAGACTAGATCTAAAGCGTCTTCGATTTCAGACACAAGTCTTACGCGACTCTCTTCCACTTCGACCCAAGGGATTTTCGCCGCGGCCCCTGTACAAGGCGTCTCCAGGACTGTCATCTGCATAAAATACGTATGTCACCAATTTGCAACAGGTCGTTGATATGCAGTGGATATGTTGATATGCAGTTGATATCTATTAGTCTGTAGTTGGCCGGGTCGGTGCGGTCACCGTTTTTAGGCAAATGGTGAACATGAGCGAGCTACCTTCCATGATGACGGGAAGCTTTTTGTGGAATATGAGGACCTAAAGAGTCGCGTAAGCACCGGAAATAACTCAGGAGCGCAAAATTTGAGCACCACTGCAGGAATACCATCTGACCCACTCGACTTTCGGATATCAAGAGATGCTAGAGCTCGCCGGACTTCACACTGGGTGAAACAGATTTCCGCCATGGAGCTTGTGCATCTCGAGATAGACGGTGGTGAGACACCTCTATCGTCCAGAGTCGAGTTTGAGGCAAAGAGACAGCCCAGGAGATCGGCTTTCTCCTTTGCCCCATGGGACAGTGAGCCATCGAGTTTCCGCAGTGGTGGGAGTGACGACTGACAGAAGTTACCCTCAGCAGCCTCGGCGAGTGACCAGAAAGCTCGGCTTCCAGAAGAATAGCTTGATAGTCAATCGCCAATTCTGCGAATTGGCTCATTCCTTGCTCTGACAGTAATCCTCTTACTGCACCTCGAGGCAGCGTTAGATTTCTTCCTCTAGTCGGTGATATTTGGATCTTCAGACACCTGTGCTTTGGCCCAGGCCCCGTGTGCAGCCCGTTTGTTATAGCAGTCCTCTCTGCAGGACTGATTAAACTAAGGTTGGCTCCGTCCACCTACGGGTATCACGGAACAAGGAATATAATATTCCATGCCCTGCAACACCACGTCGGCAACGGAGTCAAAGTTATCAGTGTCTTAGATGAAAGAGTACTTATACTTAATAGTACTTAAGCAGACCATATGAGTTTTTCGATTGTTCATGTTAGCCCCATCAGGTGGCTCGCCTGTCTGCCTGCCACCTATTTGAAAAGCCTATAATAATGAACGTTCCGGTAATGGACGTTTACGGAATGGACATTCGAGGAATAGGACGTAACGGATCGGCTGGACGTTCGGGTAATTAGACCCGGGGTCTAATTACCCGTACGTCCACGGCTCTAATTACCCGAACGTCCACGGGTCTAATTACCCGAACGTTCAGCCGATAATGTAACCTGAGCGAATGTAATGTAACATCATAAACTTTCATAGTGTTGCTGTGAAAGACTATAAAGGAGGCCTTTGCCAGGAGGCAAACTGATCAGACAAAATGATGACACTAATATTTCATGGAACTGTATTGTGCATGCATGAGTAAAGATCAGTCAACAGAGGCTTATCTTATCTTTGGATGTTAGTTTCTTTTTTTACTAATCATCTCTTCGTGTTTGTTCAAAATATAAAGATGGTCAACCAATACATATAAAATTTACTTATTATTATTATTGTTGTGTAATAGGCGAGCAGCAGTAACTGCAGGTATGCCTATATCTTGTGGTAGCTGGTGTTACAAGTTTTGCCATATCCATTCCCCTGGAAGCCATTTGTCAAGTCTATTCTTGAAACTGTTTATTTATTTTATAATACCTGATGAAATCACAATAGGGAATATGCATGTAATTTAAATTTCGTTCAAATATTTTTTTTCCGAACCTTTATCGACTGGACATTATATCTAAACCATTATTTCCTTATTGGATTCCTGTTTTATTGCATAAATTTATAAATGAAAAGTGCAAATTATGCGAGGGATATTCAAAATTGCGAAACGCAACGCCATTGGTTGAGACGAAATGTGACGTCAGATGCTATGTCAACAGACTCGTATCGTAAACGTAGTGATTATATTCTCTCTGCGTATCGTTGATATTTTCGGATATTTGCAGTGTGTGATAAGAAAAATTAGCTTTTTCTCAGTCTTTAATTTATCAAGTGCAAATTCAGCATCGTAGTTAGTTGAGTTTGTTAAACGATGACTGAAAGTGGGTTTGTCAAAGCGCAATCGGACAATTTGCCGAGAATAGATGCATTCACGATGACATCGTTTTTTTCATCAAATCCAAATTTCACGTCCGCAGAGATCAGAGGAGTGAAAGCCGCAAGGTAATTATTGTAACACATCATTTATAGTAGCACATTATGTACGTTTTTTATGCATATATGCACTTTGAAATTGAAAGAAGTAAACATAACCTATAATTCTTCAACATTTAATGTCAAACAGAGATGCATACTGTCTATCTTTATTAATTTATAAATAATAATACGTAATGTTATGTACGTTCAGTCAAGTTCATTATGTTTGAGTCGAGTCAACTTTCTATGTATTTTGGCAAAAAAATAGTATCATATAAGTACCGGTTTATACAATCACATATAGGTAAATTATTGTTTGTTACAGATCTCAGCGAGAATCTTACGGTGATTCAGCAATTGGATATGTCCAGGTTAAAAGAGATGGGGACATATGTGTGGTCAAGGCTCGAATAACACCTGAGCATAATGTTCGGCAGAAATGTTATGCGGTAACAGCTACTTGCAACGAAACTGAAGATACGATTCTTTCCGTTCAGTGTGAAGATTGCGCAGCGCACTTAGGTAGGTATTGATTATATCATATTTAGGAGTTAAAATATGAACTAGGATAGAATAGAAACTATTATTAACCAGGCTTGATTTATAACATAGGATACCTAAGTAAAATATAACATTGGTAAAAGTGCGATCAGTGCTATTTATATATATATATTTCTTTTGTTTTAGGAGGATGTAAGCATGCTATTGCTTTTTTGGCGTGGCTACACAGACAAAGTGAAGACCCACCAACAACTAGCATTGACTGTTATTGGAAAAAATCCAAACTGTCTTCAGTCGGCACAAGCGAATGAATGAAAGCGAAGGAAATATGTGATGCTCCTAAGCATAAGCTTGTGTCGAAAACTGTAAATAATGAAAGTTTTCTATCCGCTGTGAAAAACCATAGTAAGATCGCTGGTGACACAAACAATCAATTGATGAAATATTATATTGAGCCGAATAATGTCGAGAAATTATCAATTCATTATTTAACTTCGACAAGTAAAGCAACAAACCCTCATGATTTCATCCAGCATTGCAAACTTCTGATGGCTACAAGTTCATGCGAAGAAGCTGCGCAAGCAACTCTTGAACAAAATGATTCTCCGTTGTGGCATGAGCTTAGATACGCAAGAATCACAGCATCAAAAGCTTATGAGGCTGCAAATTGCACTGTTTTAAATGGAAGTTTAACTGAGTCTATAATGGGGGCAAGTAAATTAAAGGACACGGAGGCAATGAAACGGGGAAGATTGCTGGAAAATGAAGTGTTAAAGAAAGTAGGACAAAAAAAAATTAAAATTAAAAAGTGTGGTTTAAAATTAAATCGTAATTATCCAATTATGGGTGCTTCTCCAGATGGCGAAAGTGATGTTTACAGCATTGAAATTAAATGCCCTTCATCAGAAAAAGCCATGAGCCGATATATCAGTCCAGCAAATAGAGTGTCTTCCAAATATATGGCACAGGTACAACTACAGATGCACTTTTCTAACAAAGCAAAGGCTCTCTTTTGTGTTGCCCACAGTGATTTTGAGACGAGCAGAGAAGTTCGTATTGTAGAGGTAGATTACGATGAACAACTATGTAAAAATCTTTTGGAAAAATGCATCCTATTTTGGAGTAATGCTATTTTTCCTAAACTGTATAAGTCATGTGTTAATAACCTAATTTAAATAAAACAAACATGTTAATTCGAAATTATTTTTTTATTAAAACATCCTGTATATTAATTAAACCACAAGCTACGATTATTACTTCATCTATGACCGAAATTAAATGATGATCAATACAAGCATGAGGAAGCAACATGTGAAACTCTCTTAACCTATTTATTACACGTTCGACATGTATCCTTAATGCCGCTATCTGTTTCGATTGTTTTACTTCGTCTTTTGTGCTTGGGGAGAGCTTCGAAACTGAAGGTGGTCGAATAAGGGTACATTTTTTAGCTGTTAGCAAACTTGACAATTCTTTAAATCCCCTGTCAGCCATCACTGCTTTGTTACAGGGTAAACACTCCAAGTAACCACTGTCTTGAACGATCATAACATCTGTAGCCCTCCCACTATATCCATCAGAGATAAAATTGACCAAATCATCAGGCGTATTATTAATATTTCATTAAATATTTCAAGGTATTACATTTCTTGTATTGCGACCAAGTAAGTGATTGGTGGACTGCGTTTGATGGCTTCTCAATCTGAATTTCCAGGCAATTAATAATTGAGACAACATTTGCATACCTGGCCCTGAATGATATTGGTAATTTTTTGTAAATCTCTGGTGGGCTTGGCCATACAATCAACTCTTTCATTTTTTCTGCAATAAGAGGTACACTTTTGGCGAATATTCTGCTGATGGTGCTCTGTGCATATCCAAAATGTAATGCTAGTATGCTGAATGACTCGTTTAATTTTATTTTCTTCAGTGTAATCATTATATCAATTGGAGCAAGTGGGATATTTTCACTTAATAACTTTATCAAATAGTATGATTTTTTAAGTACTCCTAACAACATTTTAGGTTCTTTTCCGATAGCAGCTAACATGCCACTACGCATTAAAGTTTTAAAATGTTTTTCATCATCAGAGTCGTCTTCTAACCAGCTTGATTCAGATGAACAACTACATGATTCAGAATTTAGGGTAAACACTGAAGAATGCGAAGGAGAAGAGATGATATCAGCTGGGTTATCTGCAAATAATTTTTTTTTCGACGCTAAAATCAAAGCTGATTTTAATGGTGAAGTTGCGGTATTCTTTGATGAAACAAGAAGCGGAGACAGCGCTACATTTTTCTTCGCGATAGTTAAATTAACATGAACACCTTTACTGCGGAACTGTGGTTTGATATTCACTTGTACGGCCTTGTCGCTATGCAAAATGTTTTCTTTATCGGAGACTTCAATATGGGAAGTACTGGGTCCTGCTTCACAATAATTTGGTTGTGGTGGTTCACAGATTTCTATAACATCACTACTTTGAACGGCAGACTCTGAGAGAGCTTCTTCGATTACTGCTAATTTTTGTCTCTTCGCAGCACCCATTCTCTTAACCGATGATGGAGCATTCCGTTTTTGGCACTGGAATATGTGAGGCAGAATTCCTTTCTTCAACCGTAATCTAACTTTTTCCCCTTCTTGTTTCATTATGTTGTATTCAACATAATTTTCGGTATCTTCTTCTATCTAAAAATACAAAAGTATCCAATTAGTAAGAAAAATTGATCTTAACAGCAATAGATAAGAAAGTCGAGTGATCAAAATATCTGGGGTCATCTCTCACTTTTACTGGGGTATAGTTTAGGAACAAAACTACATTTTTTCATAGTTTTTTAAACGTAAAAAACGATAGATGAAAGACGGATTAAACTTTTGTAAGCTAGGTTAGGTACATAGTTTTCTACTGCTTGTGTGATTAATATTCAATAAAAAACTCGTTTCTAATTACGTAAAATCACACTAGCTATCTAAATAAAATATACTTACATTAAAATGATCTTCGCAACAATGCATACAAGTTGTTGGAGATAGTTCATCTCTTCTCATAACCTTACACCATTGATTCCGTATTTTCGCATGCCGCGGGACGGAAAAAAAACACTTTATCGGGTGCAGATATAATAGTATTTTTGCACTTAGGCACAATGCAATACTTATAAACTGGCTTTTGGGCTTTTTCCATGGTTTAAACAATTATTACAATGAAAATATGTTTAAGTATAAGGAGAACACTGACAGTAAACAAACGCTGGACACAGCTTGTGACGTCATTGAAGGCGCGCGAAAATGGCGGTGTTTAAACGCCTCAAATTTATTCTCCGTTTTAAATATTTTTTTTAAATTTATTGGAAACATTTCCAACAGTATTTATATTTTTTACCATGCTAGGACGATGTAAACAATAGATTGAAAAAATAAAAAAAGACATGCATATACCCTATTAATGACAGCTTACAGTTTAAAAAGTTTTTTAACTAATTTATTTGATTACGCTCAATAAATTGAGTGTAACAGTTCGGACGTTAGTCTTCTCTAAATTTCTGAACGGTGCAGAAGCATGACCCTAAAAAACAGACAGAGGATTGGCGTTTTTGAGATGTGGTGTTTGGAGACCTTGCATGATTCCTTGGACGGCCCCACATTTGAATGTGTCCATCTTCAAGGAATTGAAGATAAATAATGAACAGACTCATCTACGCCTAATGCTATAATTATACGGTGCGAGTGTATTATATATTATATATTTTGTTTTTCTATTACAGGCAAGTAGAGCACAAATTTTGAAGAAAGCAGCAGAATACATCCAGTTTATGAGACGGAAGAACAATTCCCACCAGCAAGATATTGAGGATTTGAGACGACAAAATAACTTACTTGAATCACAAAGTAAGTATTTGTGTTCGGAAAAAAGAAAAAGTAAGTGAAGTAAAGAAATTATTAAAGTTATACAATTCGTCACTGAAATAATGCAAAAATTGTAAATAGGTTATTTAGTATTGAGAGTAGAATCGACTATTATACCAGTATACAATAGGTATTGTTTGTCATCATAACTTATTGTTAATTTCTAGCATATCTTTTATTCTATGCGCAATTGAATCTTCCCAATTGAAATTTTTATATTTCTTAATTTCAATCATTTCACGTACAATCCGGGATAATAGTGACGTTCGGTGTAGAGGATTATGGGAGTGCAGAGTTCTATCCAGTGATTAATTTCAACGTTGAGAATGTGTTCGGCTATTGCTGATTTACTAGTTTGGCAGTTTCTTACAGCTGCCATGTGTTCCTTGACTCCGCGACCTTGCGCTTAGTTTGGCCTATACAGGAACTACCACAGCGGTAATTCTAGGTTACGCGTAAATTTACACAGTCAATTATAGTTTTTATGTACACTACAATACACTTCTAAATTATCAATTACAAACTTGTGACGTTTGACAGTTAGAATTAATATGGGGGCCGAAAAGTGCCGCTCCACGTCGACTGCCGTAACAGGGCAAAACTCGAAATTTGGTGCCATATCTGCAGAAATAAAGTGAGGCAAGCTTTGACCTGTGGCATTAATGTACGCATTTATTTGTTTAATTACGTTAATTTAATTGATGGCAAAAGCTAGTCAAAAGGTATTCATAGTATTTATGATTGCCTATGGTTACATCACTAGTTACGTCATATTGACATATTATGTCAAATCAGCATTCTATCTGTGGCTTTACTATACAGGCGCAGCGTCGGGCGCCCGGTCACTACCTGTAGTGTATAATGAGTGCTACGAACTACAACACCGTCCCCGCCGGCGGAGACAAGTACATCCCCCACGCTACACCGTCAACACACATCGGCCTTCAGCCAACATTTTTACCAGGTATCGGCACGTGCCTGGGCGCATCTCACCGACTCGCGATCCCGCGGTACCCTCCCAAAGCAACGTCCTAAGCCGAGGTCCGTTCCTTTCGCTGGTTTACCGCCATTAGGGTCGTTGCTACACTTTTTTGCTCCCCACTGAGCGCTTTCTGCGCTCTGTTACACCCTACCTTTTTGCTTAGTAAGCTGGCATCAATACGTTTACGCAGTAATGCAAGTTGTATGTGTTGGAGTCAGCTTATTATTGCTATATAAGTTCATGCATTTCATATTCTAGTTAGTTATCATAGCGACTAGCCAAATTGCTGCCCAGCTACGTACCCGGTTTCTGCCTTGCCAGCTGGCCTTCAGCAAAAAAACTAATTTAGATTCGTACCCAAACTCCGGATCGATAGGCCTTCACCAGGCCCAAGTTTCTTTAAGTACAAAGTTAATAATTTGACAAGTCCGTATTATACACCAAACAAATAGTGATATAATATTGAAATAAACGAAGTCTGTGCAAAGTTGTGTTTTTTATAACATAAGTGCGGCACGCTCTAACAGTTCGTTATACATCTTCGGTGACTCTTGTAAGGCCATTAGGGCCACAATAATTTAGCCATTCCGATAAAAAGAACTACATGTGTAACCTTTTATGTATTTCTGAAATGATTTTATTTTCCGCTAAAACGGTGGTATATATTTTAAATTAGTTCACAGAAGACTACCTTGAAATGTACTGCATTTCCCACTTTATCTTATTTCCCTAATGTACGTACGTATTTCGGTACTGAGTGGGATGTGCCAGAGCCCATTCCCATCCTATCCCTCCCCATTTCCCAATCCTTTCTCCAAATCCATTCCTATATCTCCAAAGATAGGCAGCGCATCCGGGGTCGTGCCAACGTTTGTCATTTTAGGCTAATGTTGGCAAGTGTCGCGGATGTCTATGGGCGACAGTATCCACTTACCACCAGGTGGACTGTATACTCGTATGCCGCCTTCGTCCATGAAAAAAACGTGTATAATATTTTGCGTTATTTCGGTGAAACGTATCTTTATTGATTTCTATTCTTATTGAATCTTGGAGCTTAAATTTATGGATTAGCTGTATGTACGTGCAGAAAACTTGTTTTTGCTATTGCTACAAACACACAGTGACATTTCCCAATATGAGTTTTAGCTTGAGTGTCCGCTTTATTCAATTGCGTCTATTATTGCTTATTTTTTAATTGTGATTGTGTGTGATATTGCTAATTGTAACTGTATAAGGAGAATCTGTAGGATTCGTATGAACTAGTGCTTGTTTGTTTACGGATCCCTAGTAAATTAGAAGTAATGTTGTCTATGAGTTTATAATAATAAATAAAATAAAGAATATGTTCAAATAAAGTTCTCGTGTGCCCTAAAATAAACACTGCTTTTTCCAACTCTGGGTCACCACACAGTTAGGGTTTTGTTCCACCTGTTGTCACCACATCTGGCTACATGTCCCGCCCATCGCCATTTAAGTTTCGTAATCCTCTTTATAATGTCTTGAAAAATATATAAATTAACTTTATTGAAGGACAAGACTTACTGAACAATCTTTGTTTAGGTTTAATTACAGCTATTGACCAAGGTGTTTAATGAAGTGAGTTGTTATAAAAGGTATTTCACTGCAAGATTATGCACTATATCCTTTTTAAAGGTTAAAAAGCCAGGTTTTTATAAGCTGTGTTACGATTTTAAAAGTAGCAGCGAGAGTTGAGACGAACAATACATGCATAGGCTTATTTGTGTTGAGTCTGTACACACTCGTGGTGGCAATACATTGCATCCGTTACTTTTGCGCATAATAATTATATTTAGCGAAAATGGTATAGCCAGTGATTGCGTTGATTGAAGTTGATTTTTTAATTTTTGATAGTTCGACTTATCGCTGTGACGTGTGCGTTGATTGTTACGTTTTTCGTAACAACTTTCGTAAAGTTTTCGTTCGTATAAACTTAGTATAAAAAAACTACCTACCTACATAAAAGATAAACAATAATAATTGATAAAATAAAATTCAAATTTCTGTATTTAAATATTCTGTATGCAAGAAATGCATTTGTGTGAGTACCGTTAGCCTCAACTCTCGCTGCACTACCTATATCTACTACTGTATGCATAACTGTATCTAAATCATTTGAAGTTTGTAACGCTTAGGGCCTTTCTCAAAACCTCCAGACAAAGTAACTGTTAACAATCTGATAGATAAATCTGCCAATTAAAACTAGCTGATACTGTCTTTCTGATAAAGTATAACTGATTTTCTGATATCTTCTGATAAAAGCATCAGGCGGTGAGAAAAACCCTTAAAATTATTTGCTATTATTATTGTAATGAGAGACGTTGCGTCTCTCTGCGTGTTCTACCGCCTGTACAATGGGGAATGCTCTGAAGAATTGTTCAATATAATTCCCACCTCGGGTTTCTATAACCGCACCTCCCGTCACAGAAGTGCGGTCCATCTGCATTTCCTCGATACGGAGGTGTCGCGCACTGTTCGGTCCAAAAATTACTTTATACCGCGAACCCGTAGGTTGTGGAACGAACTGCCTCAAGAGGTCTTTCCATTAAGCTACGATATGGGGTTCTTCAAGAGAGCTGTGAATAGGACTTTGCAAGGTCGGCGGCGCGCCCGCATACCCCCTGGTGTTGCAGGTGTCCATGGGCGGCGGTAACACTTACCATCACGTGGGACCGCCTGCTCGTCCGCCCACTAGTCTATAAAAAAAATAAAATAAAAAAAAATAATATATACGGATTTTAACGTAGCGTAAATACTGCGAAAATTGGACGCATGTATGTTGACGTAGCATTCAAGGTATTCGACGTAAGTAGGTTAACATGTGAATTACCTAACTTGTAACAAAAGGTATACACGTCTGTCATCGAGATGTAATTTTCGATTCTATTGCCTCTTCATCTACACCAGAGATGTACCGTCACCCCCTACTCAGCAGCTGAACACCGACACCATCATATGCCATAGCTGATATCTTTTATCGCCATCGTACGAAGTAACGCCTGTTGAAGATTTACTAAAATCGTAATGAAGATAAATATTGAAGATAAGAAGAGCCACTAGAATTGCACCAATTGAGACATCAACTATAGAAGAATTATGAGACAAGTTTGAAGAGAGAAAAATCCAGGAGTTCGGAATAATGGCGGTCCACGGATTCCACGGTACCAGGCAATTGTCACGCACTAGCCTTGCATGGAAAATCTACTTCGCCGTTTTTTAAAATATACTAGCACCATTTTCTCCTACCGCTCCCACCGTGACTTATCGCGGGCCATTTGGCTGTCATTGTGTTTCCGTGTTGTAATAATAAAATTAGTGTTTTGTGGGTTGTGTTCTCAACATGGGGAAGAAGAGGAAGTGTTCGATTGAAAAGGAAGAGCAAGATAATTACGTATTAGAAGAAAAAATAGTTCGAATAGCCAATTGTAATGCAAGCTACCACGCAAAGATATATGTAACGCTAAATCACGTTAGTCAGTATCGCGCCTTACCTTGGATGCGAGCAACTACACCGCGCTGTGTCTATTCAGCTCACGGAACTACTAACATCTAACGATGTTTGTCATAATTATATGCAACAATCATTATATTACATAAAAACTAAGACTTAAGTTTTATTATAAACTGGAATATTGGCGCTTATGTGTTAATCTTGTTTACAATCTACCTATTTGCCAAATTTGAACAAAATCGACGTGATTGAGTATCAAAAAATTTATAATATTAATTTCACATTTATAACATTAATGGTATTTACGAGTAATTAAAACACTTAACTCAATACCGTCTAAGTAATTTTTGTTAAAAATGTTAACTTCAGCCAAGAGTGTTTCTTTAACGCTCCAACGCTGCACCGGAAAATATCGAGCAGACTGTATGCAGCGAGGTACCGGCCAGCTCTACAGTGAAGCAACTCGTGATAACAGCTGCCAGAGTGCCTGTCGCCGCCGCCGCCGTTCAAGAGACCCGGCAGGGAATAATGTACCACGAGGTAAAATATGCAGGTCCATTGGAATTTTTTGCAGACAAATGGTAGGCAATAACCAGTGACCGAAAAATTTGTAATTTGTAATCATAAATTAAATGCTTACATATTATGTGCTTAGCTATGAAATGACCGATGTTATTACTGGCCACTTAGAATTCCGATATCTTCTGGTTTAATTCGAATTTCAAAATAAAACAAATGCATCTAATAGCTACGATGTTCTTATTTTAAAATCAGTATTTCATTGTTTTCTGTACCTAAATTTTAATCGTGTGATTGTCTTGAAAATAAAATGCATAAATTGCGTGCTATTTTTGAATATGAGTTTCGTCGCGGCACCAAGGCAAGTCAGACAGCTCACAATATCAATAGTCTTTTTGGGCCAAACACCACAAACGACCACACCGTGCGTCGATGGTATGAACGCTTCCGTTCTGGAAATTTCGATCTTTCGATTTCGAAGGATAAGCCCCACTGACGATATATGATCAAAGTTAATAACGATGAATTAGAGGCTATAGTGTAAGGAGATCTATCTCAAAGTACAGTTGAGTTGCAGCAGGGCTTAATGTTAGTAATAAAACAATGAAGGTTCTTCTGCGTTAAATCGGCAAAATAAAGAAGCTCGAAAAGTGGGTACCGTATGAACTGAACGAACGTCAGCGAACACAACGCGTCGAAGTGTGCATTGTGTTATTGAACCGTCATAAAAACAAATTAATTTTAAATCGCATCGTGACTTGTGATGAGAAATGGATCCTGTACGATAACCGCAAACGTTCGTATCAGTGGCTGGATCCTGGAGTTGCAGTCCAACAATGTCCAAAACACAAGTTTATTAAGAAAAAGCTACTGGTATCAGTTTGGTGGTCCTGTGCCGGTATTGTCCACTACATTTTCTTGCGAGCCGGTCAAACGATTGATACAGATGTGTACTGTAAGGAGCTGCAGACGATGTGAAAGCTGGCAACAAAGCAGCCAAGTTTGGTCAATCGCTCATTTCGACTTCTTTTTCATGACAATGCCCTTCCATATGTCAATTTTAAAACTTCAAGAACTGCACCTGGAGACACCCACCATATTCAGCGGACCTTACCCCGACAAATTTCCATTTCTTTCGAAGGTGGCGAAGGTGTGTAAATAATATAGGTCAATATTTCGACTAACATAATAAATACTTTTATAATAAAAAACAATTTTTAGTTGCTCATACAAATCGGCCATTCATAGATAAGCACCTAATACTATTTGAACTTATTGATAATATAGGGTATAGAGAATGGTTGGAATGCTTTTTTAGTTGTTTGCATGCAAAAATGTATTGACCATGAAGGTATTTTGAAAACACTAACAGGTTTCATTTTTGAGAATCTAAAAAGTTTTAGTGCGACCTTCGTATCGCACTATCGCAATATTCTATCAATAAAACGATTTCTGTACTGCTTCGTGTCCGAAAAAATATAAAAAAAACTCCAAAAAAGAAATATATTTATAGGAAGTTGTTTTAAGAGTGTTTATACATAAAAACAAAAGTGATTTCCATTTGCACTAACGGGGATTTTCAAATTTATTTTATCTGTTTAAAAAAAGGATATATTTATAGTTTCTCCTTGTAAAATTTGTCTTTATGGAGTTTGACGCTTTGCCAATTATGCGTATTAAAATGACCTTTTATCTTATCCGATTTTTAATCCTAATATAATGAAATCCAAACAAAAAGTTTGAGATATAGATAAAACTTTACTGAAAATTCAATGTATTCATTAATTCAATCTAATGCATTCAGAGTACTGACAGTGGTTGTCAGGGAAATGTCATGTAATAAAATGTGGTAGAATATTAATGTCAAGATTATAGTTTTGAGAGATAATTTAATTATTTAAAATGGCTCAATTAAAGAGATTTGATATAAAAACAGTAATTCCCTTGTTACCTACAATGACAGGACAAGAGCAAGTAACCCAAACAAACCGTTGATTGTAATAATAATAATAATAAATACTCTTTATTGCATACAAATGGTTATTACACATGTCCACATATCTTTAAATGACAATACAATAGGTGATCTGTGATCTATGACGCCATTACTTATAAAATAAGATTTCAAAATATTCGAACAGAGAAATTGAAGAACCTATGATCGCCACAAACAACTCCTAGTACATCTTTCGAAAGAATTAGGTTACATATACCAGCGACCATAGAAGTAGGTAATTATAACTTTAAGTATGCATTAACACTTCAGTGTAATTTAAGGAAATACGTTGAGCCTTTAGAAAATAAATAATCAGAGTGTAGCTAGGTTTTATTTGTGTAAAATTATTTGTTAATAATTTTATTGTAAGTAAATTATAACGCACCAAGGACACGAATGTATGTCTTCTATCAAGTCTGATATTTGTAGCCTAATAAATAAATATATTAAAAAGTTGCATTAGACAGCCTACTATTACGAGACAATTGAAGGTTTGGAAAATACAAGTCTCTTGGTGCTTATATGCGAATTCAGTGTGACAATAATAAAACAGGTTGGAGAAGTTGGCTACCCCATTGGTACTTCTCATTCAATTCACACAGAGACAATGCATTCCATTTGAGTTAGTGTTGGAAAATTATGTAGACTACACAATAATATTTAAAATGAGCTTAAACCATTGTACAACTAATATATTTATTTATCCGTTAGAATTAAAATGTGAATACGTATCTATTAAACGGGTCTTAATAGATAATTTTACTCGACGTTTCGGCTGGGTTATACCGACCATGGTCACCAGCTGACCGAAGAGGCGAATAGTCCACGTCAAGAGTTGCGAGCAGTTTCTTCAACTGGTCTTCATAATCCAAAAACTGTGGACTGGATATAATACTTCAAAGAACAGCACAAAGGCAGAGTATTTAAACTTCAAGCGAGACGATCTCATGGGACCGAGACAGGAGAGAGCTTCGCTTACTGTATCACCAGTTCGACAACTCGACAAAAAACAGGCTGATACGCTGTGAGCGTCGCTTCAATATATTGTTTTAATACACTTTCTCCAAATCCGTTCCTATATCTGCAAAGTTAGGCAGTGCATCCGGGGGCGTACTAACGTTTGCCATTTTGGACTAATGTTGGTATGTATCGCGGATGTCAATGGGCTATTGTATCCACTTACGATTAGGTGGACTGTATGCCGCCTTCGCCCATGAAATCGATGCAGTCATCTGGCGATGCTTAAAAGCGATAGTGGCCAAACTCTTCAAGAGCTGAGATTTTCGCAGTAATTGTGAAATTTTGTAAGAAGCTACCTCGCACACGTAGGCCTATATCCAGCAGTGGAGAGGCTTAGGCTTATATTATGGTATTGTAGTCCGGAAAGTTGCGACACACAACACTCACATTATCTATCTAAAGTAACGTCAGACGAAAATTGCGAGAATTAATTTTATTTAAATTTATTAATCACCGGATTCTATATCGAGGACAGTCTGTATCAATCTTCTCGACAGAAATTTCTATGTTTCTTGATTTCAATTGCTCACGCATAATCCTTGAGAAATATGGTGATTATTGGAGAGGATTTTTGAACTATGTAGAGTTGAAGAAACTGCTCGCAACTCTCGACATGGACTACCCGCCTCTTCCGTCAGCTCGTGACCTCGATTGGTGTAACCCAGCCGAAACGTCGAGTAAAATAAATAAGGCAAACATACGCATTAAGACCCCTTTAATAAGATAAAAATGTGTGAAAAATGTGAAAATCTCATATGTTATATATAAATAATAATAGCACATGATGAAAGAAAAATTGTTAAATAGCTTTTACTATTTATATGTTAGGAAATTGCAGTTGAACAGAAATGTAAATGAAAACAATACCCATAAGAATGGGGACTTTTTACTTTTGAAAAATCAAATGGGAAATAAATTAAATAAAAATTATTTTGGACCTATAAAGTTATTTCTCCAAATGTTGAAATTTTAAAAGATAATTAAGAACAACGTTATACATAAAAATAATACGAAACTGTTTTATTATGATTAACATTATTCTCTTTTGATGTTGAAATATTAAAAAACTGTATTAATTTTAAGTGTCAACTTGCCTGCGACACATTTTTTTTCTCCAATATCGACGGTATAAAAGTACACGCTTTACGGAACATACTGATTTTATAGCTACATCGTAACGTCCGCGTAACTCAATGCGACATTGTGACGCATGTATGTTGACTTAACATTGAAAAATACGATGTACATAAGTAGGTTAAGGTTAAATGTACATAAATGTGATATTACCTAACTTGCAACTCAAAAGGAATACAAAGTCTGTCATCAATACTATATTACGCCGTCGATAGATTATCGATTTGAACAATTCATGAGCAGTTGGTTGAGATAACTTTGAAGTGGCGTACAAATTACACCAAAAATATTTTTAAGATTTTAAACTTTTGTTATTGTGGTTGAACATGATAATTGTTATGTAAACGGGTTACTCTCGATTTATTATTTATTTATTATAGCCGATATTTTGGTTCAGTTACATGAACCGCGGTCGCGGCGAGACTGCGGAGGCGGGTGAAGGTGTTAACGACAAAAATATTTACATTAATACGCGCTCTCAAAACAAATTCGTTTAGTACTTGTGTACCCACAACCGAACCCCACATGTGGGGCCATAAGGCAATCCCGTTTTTAATTTAGCCCACTGACCCCACAGTTTAGCGGTGACCACATCTTTCCCCCTTTTCTTGAAAAGTTTGAAATTAAAAACAATGCACGCGAATCTTAATTTTAATATGCTAATAGATTTTTTAAGTTTTATCTGTTTAATTAAGAACTTAGCGATGACTAATGACAATACACTTTACGTTATCAACATACCTATACAATATAATTAGAATAAAGAAAAACACAAACGAAACTTCACGCGAGAAATGACAGTTTACGCAATTTTATACTAAAGGTTTTATACTTTACGCAATTGAATGGAGCCCTAAATATTCTTTAATAACTAAAAAAAACTATTATTTTTTCAATTCGTGTCGTGCTGTTACAATGTTACGTTGTGTAGTACTCTAGTTCCAAGATATTGAATACCGATACCGGGTATTTGTAACGTAGTCTGAGTAAAATGTTAGAAGTGTATGAATTTACTAATTCGATTACCTTTGTGTGATTTGATTAAGTCTAATATTAATTAAGCTGTGACAGAACCAGTGGGGTAATTTACTATTAAGATCCTTAATTATTTTTTTTATAACCGTCATTAAAACGTTGCATTTTTTTTAAATATTGTATTATTGGTAAAAAATGGTGTCATTGGCCTAACTAATCGTCATTTCTACCTAAACTAGCGCCCCCATTTTGTGTCAGTATCAATCAGTTGTCCATCGTTCGTACTCCTACCCACAGATTACGTTCTCTCAGTATTTGCTGTTCTGTGGTGTTTTTTTGTTTGTTACCCCGGCTATCTTCTGTTTGTTGTTTCTGCTTATTGCGTTGACCTTGGCGCGAAATTGAATTCTGCGTGATTCTGCTTTGTACGTGTTGTTTTAGTGAATAAAAATGTCGAAACGTAGACAAACATTAAATCGCCAATGCTACGAGCTTATTATTAAATTACAGGACTATTTTGAGCTCGAGCCGCAATGGCGGGCCATTGGTGCCTGACACCCAAGTACAAGAGCGCGTTTCTAGGGCGGTTGGAATCAGTATAAAAACATTACCTATTCTATCACATCAACGAAAGTATTATCATTATCTGTTAATAAAAGTATTTAATGCTCCTGCTACGATTGTCTATAGTCACATCACTACTACATTAATCTGACATATGTCAAATCGGTAATCTGTCGACGGTGTAACTATAGCAGCTGAATACCTCTCCCCACCATATTATTTTTAATCTAAAGTACATACCAGTTTCAGTATAACTGGCGTTAACAACTGGCAACAGTACTTCAATCAAACCACATGTATTATTTACGCGTGTGCTTCGTACGTATTAAAGAATGCAGCCCGTTCCAGTATAGCATAGTTTACGTTTTTAAGATGTTTGAAGTCTGTACTTTTGACTTTTTACCAGTTGTAATTTTAGACATATTCCTTTTGGAAAGTCGTGTAACAATACATATTTGGTATAGGTCCAAATATTTACTTTGAATATAGAATGTTTTAAAAGAAAATTGAGAATATTTTTGGTGAATAAGCATATTCCAGAATTAACGTATTTCTTGTGGATAAATCTTGACTTGACTATTTCATTAATATATAATTTGTGACTATGTGTTGTCGTTAATATATAGATGATAATGTGTTATTATTACTATTGATATTAATATATGAATAATTATTAATTTATTTATGAATCTATTAATAATTTTCTTTGCATGCCATAACAGATTCTATAAGGTAGATCATGTTTAATGTATGAATATTTTATATTGTATGCATATTCTGCAAATAAATTGTTTGAGTTTAAGCGTAGCTGCCCAGAGCCCGCTCATTTGAGAAGGAGAATGTTAGCAAGCATCACTTGCTAACATTTAATAAAATGGACATAGTTATAACTTATGACCTATTAACATTTAACATACTTTTACCCAAATCGTTACCGTCCCCGCAGGAGTCGAGACCAAGTAACATCAGTCCTCTCGTTAAAACTAGTGAATGGGATTTTAATAAGTTTATGACCTGAATTAACGCACAGGAGGCTCTTATTCTGAACCGTTGCAAATTCCCCTGCGAATTACTTTTGGCTCATATTAAGCTTGTGAGAGCAGAAGTCTGCTTGAGTTCGTTCAATTTAAAGATAGTATAATAATTGGAACGCTGAGAGTCAGAGCTGAATGCTCTTGTTTTCACAAGCTTTTTTATAATTTCTTTTTATCAAATTCACAAGCCCATTTATTATATTGATATTTTGTTCGATCCCTATAACGTCTCACTGTATGGCACAGGCCTCCCTTAGTAAAGCACTTGTTCCTAGTGGCGCACCCGCATGCCCCCTGGTGTTGCAGGTGTCCATGGGCGGCGGTAACAGTTACCATCACGTGGGACCGCTTGCTCGTCCGCCCACGTCTGTATAAAAAAAAAACGCACAATGGTTTTTGGGTAGTAATTCACCACGCGCGTCCAGTCCGGATTGGACAAATGCTGCCGAATTTTCTTTAATCTTGAGCATGTGGGTTTGCTTCGATACGTGGGTTCCTAGCAATAATTCAAAAATCCGTACTTGGGTCATATTATGAAGTCAAGTCAGTTTCAATTGTGAACTGTCTCGTTTTGTTTCGTGTTATGAGAGTCAATTAATTGAGCCACTTTAATTGACTTGATTTAAATGTTTTTCGTTGATAGTCATTTAAAATCCAATTGTTCTACAAAGAGCGTGTGTAATACATACATAATACGAAATTGAAAGGCAGTTTATTTCATAGCGTAGCTCTTAATTAGAAACTCAGTGGTACGGGTAGAAGATTTGAATTAACCACCTCATGAATGAGCTGAGAATAGAAGCCCGTAGGCTATCTCCGCTCCCACTTTTCTGTGTACAATATGAGAGAAATATATATTTGCAATATAAAAATGTTTTTCTTTTTCAGTTAAATCTCTGGAGAAAGCTCGTTCAACTGGAAACTTTATGGACGCACACGAGCTAGTCATCAAGTCGGAAGGCAGTTCCCATGACACAGATAGTTCAGACGGCGAAGGCACCACCAGACGAGTCAAAAAACTCAAAATACATGGTGTTAATTTGTAACCACTGTTAATTACTACTTCTACAAACGGCAATTAATTTTGCTTAGAGGACCTGATTTAATTTAAGAACATAGCTCAATATTGTGTGCTGCATTTAATTGCACATGTATACCGTCAACAATGGAACAAACATTTTAAGGGCTAAAACATAGCATAATTTGTATTACTTATTTCCGAAAAAATTGCGGGACAATTTTGTTTCCCAAAATTCATCTATTTTGTTATTACTTGACGAAAATTGGTCGATTTTAAAGTTAAGTAGAAACTCAGTTGTAGGGGTCGACCCCCTAGGCTGTCACCGCTGTCACCTTATTTGCAATATAAAAATGTTTCTTTTTTTATTTAAATCTAAGCATTCTTAGATTTTAAGTTCAATATCGATCATCATTATCGTTCAAGGCAATAGGCAAGTTTAATTTTACCAATTATATTCAAGTCCATACTATGATTTCATGTATCTTCTTAAAATGAATCATTTCTTTTACAATTTTTTTGAAAATTAAACCGTTTAAATAGCAGGAAGTAGTTTGACAAACTGGATAACTCCGTTGTGAGCGATGTCATTAGAAGTTTATAAAAGGATGCCTTTTCCACGTCGATCTATAATGTTCCACGGCAAGGTATAAACCTCTTGCATTAACGAGGTGGTAATGGACCATAATCCACCACACGGTCCCAGTGTGGATGTAGATACAGATCTATTTGAGTAATGTAGGACATTTTTTTATTTTTTTTATTTCAAATCTGTCAATATAATACAGTAATTTCAATATAATGTATGAGTCAGCTCGTACACACACACACACACACATTATTTCCTATTTAATTCAATAAAAGGCTTTGTTTTGGTCCTTCGAACTGGATATGAACCAGTAACCTAATAATACTATGCGAATCACTCCTTGTTGTGATTCCGTACGAAAGTTATGTCGGGAATGCCATTGTCAAATAACGTGGGTCGTGGTTGTCCGTTCTTAGTCTACGGAGACGGTCCAGCTGCTCGAGTCAAGCGCGTAGATTTTGGCTTGAATCAAATCAAGTTAATAACTTGTTTGACGCGACCATCGATCATCTAGGTGCGTGACGCGCGCTTGATTCGAAATTTTCTTTTATACCTGACGCGACAGCTTGACGTGATCATTTGACTTCGCGACTCGCTTGATTCAAGCATAGCTTGTGACACTCATTGCAAATGCTCATGAGTAAAGTGATATCCATAATTTGTACCATTCTCAACACCAAATTATATTTCTTTTATTCGTTTTGATTGAAACAAAGCCAATGTTAGATCTAGAAACACCTTTTCATTGTCGTAGTGTGTACGAGCTGACTCTTACAAGTTTCTATTACTGGGGAACAAGCCTTTAGTGGCTAATAACATAAGACAGTGAGAATCTGTTTATTTCTTTAAGAACCGATAGAAAAATTAGTGATCCTTTACCATTTTTGGTATCAAAGTTTGGTATAACATCCCACTGCAAGATAGGCCTCTGTTTGCAATCACGAGGAAGTTTTGGGTTATAACCAGTACTATATGCCGCAGACATTTTTAATTTTCGGCCACGCGGTTTTTCCTCACGATGTTTTTCTTCGTCACTGGTATCTCAAGCGGTGAAGAAAAATAGGAAAAAAGCATTTGGTAGTTCCAGGGAGAATTGAAAAAAATATTTAAAGTGGAAACTCAGTGGTATGGGTATAGGGGTTCATTCACACTGACGCACTCGCAAAATTAAATGTGAATCCCAGAGTGAGATACTTTAAAGTGTACTTAGATTGCATTCGATCGACGCCAACCAATCTATATTAATCGCCCCAAACACCATCGATGACATTGGTTGATCAAAGACTCCATGAGATAATCGATTGTCGATCGATGGATAAATTGATCGTCGTTGATAGAAGACAACGTTTGATTCCAAGCATCTAAATCAATTTGAACGATTGATGGCGTCGATCGTCCGCAACGTAAGTTTATCTTTAGGCTCTTTAAAGCTTTTTATATACTTTCCAATTGCCCATCTCTAGTGGCTGACTAGTAAGTTTTAAATAATTTACCATGTGTTTGACTAATTCTTTTCAATGGAAAAAGAAAATTTAATTAGTTTTATTTCAAACTTTAATGCCTTGTAAAAACCGTTTATACTAGCTATAATTTATAGTGATAAATATAAGGTGTTATTATTATTCATTTCGTCAAAATTTTTCTTCAGTTGTCTAATTTTACTTGATTATTTTTTTGACTCGTGTTAATAAGTCACGTTATATATTTTTACACATAAATCTTATTTGTAAGTTAAAAATATAATAATTGAAATAAAATGTCGATAGTTTTCTATGTTGTCACCAATAAACTTCTATGAAATCACGTGTGTATTTGTAAACATGCCTTATGTAAATTGCCGTATTTGTAAATCGGAATATTACAATAAATGTAGGCGTGTTTACAATTTTACCATGAACTGACCTTAAATACAATACAAGAGTTACAAGGGTGATTCTCCAGAACTCTCCATAATAGAGAATTTTAATTACATTTTGTTTAATTAATATCTTTTAATAGTACTTGTGAGTTCTAAAAATATTTTGTATTTACTTTTAAAAAATGTTTTTTTAAAAGAATAAGAATTTGAATATATTGTTTAGTGAGACCGTGGTATTCAGAAGTCACCGATTTATGGAGCACTGAGGAAATCACCCGCAGATCTCAGCAGTTAATTTCAAAGTGACATTGAATAAATCCTTATTGTGTAAATATAATATGAATATGATTTATTTATTTATTGGCTGTGGGATTCAGCGTGCACCCCCCCCCCCCTCCAACTGGCTGAAGAAATGAATTTAACCAGTATCGGTTTTAATTTGAAGCCCACTATTAATATTACGCTGGTAGATTGCAATCCGTTTGATTTTTCCGGTTATTCCACTCTGTGCACCCGATGGATATTACCCGGGCGAACAAAGTCCACTGATCAGTGTCCCATGATCACCCACTGATAAATCACCTGCGTGAAAAGACTACTCGATTTAATTTATTTTTCATATACAGTGTAGAGTTGTAGACTATATAGCGAAATTCAAGGGACCGGGTATTTTATTACTTTATAAAGAGTTTTCGTTAAAGGGAGAGTAGAAGAAAACAGTATAATTTTATGTATACACTATTTTAATTTTGACTAAATTACGTATCTGCATGTCAACATTTTTATAAACAACTAACAAATTATGCCTTCTAAATTTTACATAACAAAATTATAATACTAAAAATTAATAACGTAAAGACAACGCACAGCAATCAGACGACAGTGGGTAAGTGCAGTCGGTAAACACGTGCTAGGCAATTACAACAAACAAAAGAACACATTTCTTAGAATTCCATTGTACGTGCGAAATATTTATCGAGCCTGTGTCCATTACTGTGTTTGAAGTTGAGCGAAATCGATGTTTATTGGGGTCTATGTTTCGTTATAATGACGCTACGTCATTAATGACGTATTGTTTCGCTATTGAGAGTGGTTGTTACGCTGTAGCTACAGAATGCTGTAGACAAAATGCGAAATCGCATTATTAATGCATTCACGACCCTACGCGAGGAGTGTGCCGGAGACCCAACTCATGCGCCGACTCCATGCCGAAACTGCGGCGCGCTTGGATCTGCGAGCGACTCGGTGGTGGTCACTTCGAGCCATTTCTCATCAGAGGTGAACGAGCAATCACCTGAGGTAAGTAAATTAACAGCATTACCGTTGGGAACGTGATTTAATTAAAATAAAATTTTATATAAGAAAAAAAACTATTTGGGATAAGTCACTCTTAATCAATTTAATGATAGAATAAATAAATTTTGTTAAGGTGTCAGAAATTGAATGTAAATATTTGTGTACGTACATACAGCGGTATCGATGCGTAGGTACATACCTATGTTGATAGTGGAGCCGCGTTGTCTGCACATCGTTCCCAATACATTGCGCGCTCTAAAATGACATCATCGGTAAGCCATCATTGTCGACATCAGGGCTACTTGTGATTAAATAATAGATATCATTTGTAAGCTTTTCACAAAGTTATCGATAGTATGTCCCTTACACCCTGTAGGTACTTACACGATAATGTTTTTATTGTGAACAGGGTGCTAAGGTTTGTTTTCGATAGCGGGGTCTTATCGATGATATACTTAGGGGAATTGTGCTTAAGATGACATACTCAGGTAAGATGACATAGTGCCTATATCCGTTCAAATATACGCGCCACAAACGCCTAAACGACTATCACACATCGGCTCACAGATGGCGTCACCACTCAAAACTTTTGTGAGCGACCAGTTATGTGCGGCTACAGCAGAGGATTTAATAAAAAATCAATTTTTGATTTTATTTATTAAACTAAGATTACAATTTATAATATTACTAACTAAATGCTACTCTAAAAATATACGTCTTGACCGATGCTAGGTCTAAAACGAAGTATCTCTACATTTGATAATACAAACTAAAATACTAATCTAAACTACCCGTCTTGACCGATGCTAGGTCTAAGACAAAGTGTCTACATTATAAAATACTACAAACTAAAATACTAACTAACTAATCTAAAAATACACGTCTTGACCGATGCTAGGTCTAAGACGAAGTGTCTACATTATAAAATACTACAAACTAAAATACTAACTAACTAATCTAAAAATACACGTCTTGACCGATGCTAGGTCTAAGACGAAGTGTCTACATTATAAAATACTACAAACTAAAATACTAACTAACTAATCTAAAAATACACGTCTTGACCGATGCTAGGTCTAAGACAAAGTGTCTACATTATAAAATACTACAAACTAAAATACTAACTAACTAATCTAAAAATACACGTCTTGACCGATGCTAGGTCTAAGACGAAGTGTCTACATTATAAAATACTACAAACTAAAATACTAACTAACTAATCTAAAAATACACGTCTTGACCGATGCTAGGTCTAAGACGAAGTGTCTACATTATAAAATACTACAAACTAAAATACTAACTAACTAATCTAAAAATACACGTCTTGACCGATGCTAGGTCTAAGACAAAGTGTCTACATTATAAAATACTACAAACTAAAATACTAACTAACTAATCTAAAAATACACGTCTTGACCGATGCTAGGTCTAAGACGAAGTGTCTACATTATAAAATACTACAAACTAAAATACTAACTAACTAATCTAAACTACCCGTCTTGACCGATGCTAGGTCTAAGACGAAGTGTCTACATTATAAAATACTACAAACTAAAATACTAACTAACTAATCTAAAAATACACGTCATGACCGATGCTAGGTCTAAAACGAAGTATCTCTACATTTGATAATACAAACTAAAATACTAATCTAAACTACCCGTCTTGACCGATGCTAGGTCTAAGACAAAGTGTCTACATTATAAAATACTACAAACTAAAATACTAACTAACTAATCTAAAAATACACGTCTTGACCGATGCTAGGTCTAAGACGAAGTGCCTTGAAATCCGAGCCATTCGGAGCTGCTGGCGGGAATTACGTCATTGCAAACAGTGCCGTCATTGTTCGATTATTGAGAGCGCTGTTTATCCATAAATCTTTGTAAGTTTATATAAACAAATAAAGCATGTAGCACGGTGTCAAGTGTCGTTCACAGGGCTGTTATTGTTCTGAGGGCGATTACATAACAGACCGCTTGCGTTGTTTGGATGTGGTGTGGATTGTTTTGATTTCGTCACTCGAAAATATTATTTTCTTGAAAGTGTTTGTGCCAATAAATATGTTCAGGTAAGTTTTTAGTTGTGTTTGACTACTTTGATATGAACTGTGGTTTATGTGGGTTATGAATATTGAAGAATAATTAAAGTATCTAACTTTAAAGTTTTTAAGTCACAAAAGGTGGCAAATATTTTTTACCTCGTAGGGTAAGATGACATAGCAACGGTCGGCTTAAGATGACATAGTATGTCATCTTACCCTGAAGTTCTTGCGTTTATGAATACTTTAAAATCCTGTTTTATTTTTGTTCGGGACGACCGATGCGACAATAATTTTAAGTCTTTGTTTGAGTAGATTTTATTATTTAAGTTTTCTTATAGTATTTATTTGATAGTTAACATTGTTATTGTTTGATTGATACGATAGATCCTGCAACAGTCGATCTAGTTCAGCGTGCTAGCCAAGTCGTTGGTGGACCTTCTTTCTCAAAGAGCACTAAAGATCCTACATCAGTCGGTCCAGTTCAGCGTGATTGCCAAGCCATTGCTGGATAGTCTACCACCCAGGAGATACTAAATGAAATTTCTCCATTTCCGAAATCAGTGTCTACGGGGCAAGCAAGAAGCACGAAGAGGAAAATCACTGGCTCTCAGGTTCTGACAGGCACTCTTTTTATGGACGAAGTTAAAGCCCAAGTCCAAAATAAAAAAGAGAAGGAAAATCGCAAGAGCGTTAGAGCTCGAAAGCAGGTGAAGCGTACTATCCTTCAGGATGACTCAGATGGCCGGATCTATGGAAGATTTTAATCAGGACGCTGATGATGTTGATGACTCCGATGCTGCATGCCTTTATTGTAACGAATTACATAGCAAATCGAAGCCAGGAAAGCATTGGATATGTTGCCAATTATGTAAGCGATGGTGCCACACTCCATGTGCTGGCGTTGCACCAAGAACTAAGGTTTTCAAATGTGAAATGTGCACCGATAATTAGGTATGTCAACTTAGACTGACGTGTGTCATCTTACCCACATGGACATGATTGGTGTTTTTTTATTTTATTTCAATTATTAAGTTTTCTGTAGCGTCAAGATTAATTTTTGTGCGTCGTAAATAAACGTTTTAAATGTGTAGCCTTACATTTATTTTTTATAACCTTTGAATTTTCAAATATTTGCCTCAAAACAAAATGTATGTCATCTTAAGCACAATTCCCCTATGTTCAAAGTCAAAAACATTAAAGTCTTATTTTCACGCCAATGTCAGAGAAGGACAGGTTAAACTGGAAGAGGTTTCAGGGCTCCTAATTCCCGAGAACATGAAAACATATATCTTACAGAGCTTATTTTATAGGTAGGTACTTGGCATACATAAATTGTCAATATCAATTTGATGCATATCAATGGACGGTAGCTTACCACTATTATGGATTGCGACTCGGATATTCGAGTAGATAATTATAATCTATACCTAAATATAATAAAACTGTAGAACCAGCGTGTCTGTACATTGCATATATTTACCAAAAACTGATTGGGGCTGATGAAGGAAGGGTATCAGAATACAAAAAGATTTTTAAAATTTTTGTCTGTTCGAACACGCTAATCTCCAAAACAACGCAACGGATTTTCATGGGGTTCCCACAGGTTAATTAAGCTTAGCTTGGCGCTTTGAATAGCCTTTGTTTTATCAAAATCGGCTGACGGGAAGAAAAGATATCACAATTTAGAGTTTAAAAACTAAAATTCCACGCGTAGGAAGTCGCGGGCACGGCTAGTATATTATAAGATTATAATCGCATTATAGGATCGATTGTTCTTACAAGAGACATTTATCAGATAATTCAAAGACTAATTGTACTTTTTAGGTACGTTTACAAGCTTGTTACATGTCTGAATAACATTCTGCCCGATAATTATTAGTCCGTTATAAATATAATAATAAAATGGCGTAAACTGCATTCAAAATCAGTTTATAATCAATTTTTTAAATTGATTATTTTAAGTTATGCGCTTTTAAATTTTATCTTTCATCTTTGACTGAAGAAATGTCCCGTAAAGTTGACAATTTTGAGAAAAATGACAGTGGTTGCAGTCTGAAAAATATAAAACATATGAACGTTAACAAATTTAATCCATTACATAAAAAGGCAGTGTCTAATGCCAAAAACAACGTTTTCAATGGGCTGTACCTACTATCAGCTTTATATCCTGTTGAAAAAATGCAGATAGCGTAACTTCATACATACATAAACAAAATAAATTGAAATTTGACGGTATTACTTACCCGGTAAATTTAAAGATATTCATAAATTTGATAAACTAAATAACTTAAGTATTAATGTTTGGTCTGGATTATGATTTGAAAAGTAAAACTAACATAACGTGGAGTCTTTGCACTTTACAACATTTCTAAAACAGATTTGTATCGATTTGCTGTACTTATACATAGGATCACACTGAAAATTTCCGGAACTGGCCACTTACATAAACAATATTTAAAAAGTAATTACAATATTTGAGAATGGAACTCTTTGGCTATACCTACAATAAAGTTTGTTTCATCTAACAGTCATTTGTTTTTTCATTGTGACGTCATTTTAAAAATAGAGTGTCTGCATTACGATGGATTTAACTCGTGAAAAGTTTCGCTGTATGATTTTTTACGACTTTAAGTATAATTTGACAGCTCAGTAGAGCTTCGCTCGGCTTCAAACTACAAGACGACAATTTATAGCTGATTTGCAGAACTCAAGCGCGGTCGTGGCAACCTCAGTGACGAATTTCGTGAAGGTCGCCCGACCACCGCTGTCAACAACAAAAACATGGATGCTGTGCGCTGCGTGATGGAAACAGACATGAATGTGACCTACCATGAGATTCGGGAATCCTTAGGCATAGGCAATTAGGCATGAGTCAGATACCATCAATCTTACACAAACATTTGGCTGTGCGAAAGCTGTGCTCGCGGTGGATCCCACACAATTTGACTGAGACTTAAAAAACGGAACGCGTCACTTGATGCAATGCCATGCTTACCAGATTCAACGAAGGGGCGTCAAATTTGGTGTAGAACATAATAACAAGTGACAAAACATGGATTTACAGCTACGACCCCGAAACAAAGCAGCAATCGAAGATTTGGGTCTTTCAAGATGAGCCGAACCCCACTAAAGTGGCGCGTGTGCAAAATGCCGCGAAGCAGATGATCGATTCTTTTTTTAGAAAAACTAGACACATGGCTACTGTTGCTTTGGGGAATCGTCGTACCGTGAATGCTGATTGGTACACGATCATTTACCTACTTGCCGAAAGTTATCGACGAACTCCGTAAAAACTACCGCAAACGCCGCATAATCTTGCACCATGGCAATGTCAGTTCTCACACGGCCAAACAGACAAATGACTTTTTGAAGGCGAAAAACGTAGAACTCATGAGACATCCTCCATACGGTCTCGACTTGGCACCTTGTGTCTTCTTCTTGTTCCCAAAAATTAACAACCAATTACGCGATCTACGATTTT
Organism: Sesia bembeciformis; assembly: GCA_943735995.1. Classification (NCBI taxonomy): domain Eukaryota; kingdom Metazoa; phylum Arthropoda; class Insecta; order Lepidoptera; family Sesiidae; genus Sesia; species Sesia bembeciformis. The sequence continues at coordinate 6,330,777 of OX031042.1, forward strand.
CATCGCCAGAAAAGGTTGTCGAAGAGTATGAAAAACATGTCTCCGAGGTCACCACGGAGGAGTGGAATAAATGTTATGGAAATTGGTTTATTCGTATGAAATTGAGAAAATTTTGAGAAACAATAAATTGATTTTATGGCCATTCATTGTAATTTTTTCCTTATTCATTCCGGAAACTTTCAATATGGCTCTCGTATTAGGAACAATAAAAAAGGCAACTGGTTTCACACTCATAAAATATGGGGGGAGGGGAGGGGGAGAGTGCATGGGAGGGGGAGAGTGCACGCTGCAATCCAACAGCCGCTGGGCGCGCTCGACTGGCCACGTTACCCCTCTCTCACAGAAGACTACCTTGAAATGTACCGCATTTCCCACTTTATCGTATTTCCCCAATGTACGTACGTGTTTCGGTAGTGAGTGAGATGTGCCAGAGGCCATTCCCATCCCATCCTATCCCTCCCCATTTTCCTAACCCTTTCACCAAATCCATTCCTATATCTCCAAAGGTAGGCAGCGTATTCGGGGGCGTGCCAACATTTGTCATTTTGGACTAATGTTGGCATGTATCGCGGATGTCTATGGGCGACTGTATCCACTTACCATCAGGTGGACTGTATGCTCGTCTGCCGCCTTCGTACATAAAAAATAAAAAATAATAATAATATAGTGAAGAGCGGTAACATCTAAAACGCTTATTTGCGATAACATAATAAAATTCGTACACAAATGGGTTCAAGAAATATTTGTCAAAAACTATTGTTTACATTGAAAGACTCGAAACGAATACTAAAGCAGGGTTGTAGAACAGTAGCACAGACAGTAGCTAGAACAATATGTAGAAAACAAATTAAAATTCCTTCCGACTTGTAACTTTATTCTGACAATCCTTTCTTAGCTGTCTTTTTACTTAATGGAATACAGATAACGGGGAAATAGGCATTTCTTCGAAATAATTCCTCTGTCCATGAATCGACTTGAAACCTTTTGATTCTTACTATAAATAACTCAAAATGAAAAGTTTACTTTCTAGAATTCTACGATCATTGTTTTTTAATAACTTAAACAAAAAGCGCTTTTTCTATAAAAACAATAAGTACAATCCGCATTAACTCGGTGAATTAACATGAAATTCCGATTAAACATTTATTAATTATTGTTATTCACAAAAATCATCCTTTCTACAAAGTAGTCAATTCTAAATACTTATTTCTATAAGTAACATTCACACGTACAATCTAAACAAGCAAAGGTTTTTAGAACTTGTTTCGGTTTTCGAGCGGAGCGGTTGCTTCGTCCGGCTACGGCGCAGCGGCGGCTGGGCGTCCAAACGCCACGTAAGTACATCTTCTATCTGCTATCATCTCTCTTTAAAACCTATTGTTTATTTCCATAGAACATCGTTTGGTAATGTATGTATGTAGTATTTTCTCACCTGCCGATAGATGTCGCTGTCCCGTCCGCTACAACGCGCTATGGTTTGGTTTTCTGTAATTGTTTAACATAAGCCGGTAGATAGGTGTAAGGAGGTTTATTTGATAATCACCAAATAAAAACACGGAAGTAGTGAGCAGTGTGACCGTTTTAAAAAATGGTGATCTACTAAAACTACAAGGTGCCAGTACTAAATAATACCAAAACACATGCTGAATTATACTAAAAATATACTAAAATAAAAATAAAAAGTAGAAGAGGAAAAATTGAATTAAAACACTTATCAGTTACTTTTTTTAATTTTACCAATTACACACCTTCATTATACAGACATATTAAAATAATAATAAATATTTACAATCTTTAATTTACATATTAAAATAATAATAAATATTACCATATCTTTCGATGGGTCAAATGAGACACAACCTACACTCCCTTCACTTAGACCTTGCTTAACATGCAACAGGCACGCAATATGTTTAGCTAGAAACCTGTTTCTGTATTTAGTTTTTATATGATTAACTTTTGAAAAAATTCTTTCGCATTCAGCGTTTGAAATGGGTATGCACATTAGACATTTTACAAAATTAGTCAATTTTTTGTACTTAGGAACATTTTTACTGTTAACAATACAACTTAATTTGCTCCAAAACTGTTCAACATTTACAGCACTAGCACTACTACTAGAACCACACATCAGGTGTTGTACCTCTGAATCATACTTAATTTGACGATATTCCTCGTCAATTAATTGTCTTACTGTATCATTTGTAGTAATGTTCGGAAACCTGTTCATAACGCTGATAAGAGATGTAAAATTTTCATAAGCCGCTACTTGTGGGTCTATGAAACGTAACTCGGAAAATATTTTTTCATTAATGGGAAATCGACATTTAAGTTGAGTACATAACTCTATCAAAAAGCTTTGACACCTTTTTAAAAAGTCTCTAATTACGATACTACTGTTACTTGGTTGATTTCTTAACAGCGCTATTTCATTAGATACTTTTATACCTAAGTATATCTCATGTAATTCTACAAAATTTATATTACTATTAGGATCTATGTCCTCAATAGCAGTGGCACGAATGTAGCTGCTTTTCATGTAGCAACTTAATATTGTTTTAAACATGTCAGTCAAATCCCGATAAAAAGTATGAACAACACATGCATTACCTTGAAAAATTATGTTAAACTTGTTGACTATATGCAAAATATAATGTAAAAACAAAAAGTAGAGCTTTATTTGTTTATTTTCGAAACTTTCATGTAAAAAAATCGCCGAATGGCTAGGGTTATGTTCTACGAGATGTTCTTGCTGAAAATACAGCTGAAGTGCATTCCACTGTTCTACTATGCGATTTACACAGCCGTGTAGGGAGAGCCAACGTATGTCTTAGTGACGTAAAATATTGTGATGCTCTGATTCTACAAAGGTCTGAAATTCTGCAAATTCTCTTTTGCGTTTGCTACTATGGCCAAAATAATTATAGACTTCTTTCACAATTTGATCCAATGCTTTAGGCAACTTTTTACAGGCATAACTTACAGCTAATGCTGATGAATGACATGCACATTTTACAAAAATACAATTAGAATTGACCGACTTAATCTTTGCAACCACACTATTATTTCTGCCAAACATTACATTTGTTGTATCAGCTGCAAATCCTAAAATATTTTCAATGTTTAAATTTAATTTTCGCAAACTTTTACAGTGTAAATATCTTTAAAAATATTTTCAGCAGTTTCACTTGATAGATTCACAGAACATAAAAATTTGGTTTTTACTGTATTATCCTGAACGCTATAAAACTTTATTGCAATGGCAAGTAATTTTTCTGTTTTTTTCTGTCTGTGCTTTCATCTATAATTAATGAAAAAGTAGCAGCATTACCTGATAAACTTGACGTATTTTTTATATCGGTTAATAACTGCTTTTCAAATGATGGCGCCATTACGTCGTAAACTAACTGAGCAGATTTAGTGCGTTTGCAGGAAAAACCCTTTGCAATTTCCGAATCATAAAACATTTTGCTGAATAAATCGCTGAGATGATCCATGGCCCGAAATGGTATGTTATGTTCTGCCAACGCTGCACAAAATATAAGCTCTGCTTTTCTTACTTCTTCAGATATGGGTCCTTTCCTTTGAAATAATTTATCGATCTGAAAATAAACAGTATTTGATTAATTTTCCTATCGTAAAAAATAAGTAAAATAACTACCTATTTCTTATCTTGGGAAACTAGTGTCTCATTCAGTTGAAAATTAATATTCTTGATAAAAATATTACATATGTTTGAACCCTGCAAAACTATCTTTCCATCCCACAGAACCAGTTCGGCATGTATGTATGTATACCTACACTTTCATTTATGAAAATTTCAAAATTCAGCTTTCTGAAATCGCTTGAGAATCGATTATACATGTGTGTACAACTGTACATTTACACTGGCCAAGATCCATCGGACATCCTGTACAAGTAGGACAATTAATTTATGTGCCAAAAGAAAATAAGGGACACAATAATCTTATAAATATGTTAATGGGGGGCATAGCTTTCTTACCTTGGATTGTCCACTATGTATGTTTCTGCCGATGTTTTTCAGAATCTGCATGACTTTTAATTGTTGCGATTCTGCTCAAAAATGTTGCTCCACAAGTTTTACACAAGGCGTTCTCACTATTTTTATCTTTTGTCAACCATGACGAAAATTCAGGATTTTGTTCCCACTCAGATCTATATTTCTGATCGTATTTGCGCTTCATTATCTTCATTCACTACACACGCACGATAACACAGAGAGACATAAATAAAGAACAAAAAAATTCGTGGTCCCTTTTATACTTATTGCTAGGAATCATTTTTTAAGTTTCAGTAATTCCCCGCGACGTAGAGCATGTAACGTAGATATGTAGCTAAAGCACGATTCGCGGTTTTGTTAGCATTAACCGTTCGAAAGAGACAAAATGATACAGTTGCGGTAAACATCAGACAAAGACAAAATTATGTGAACGAAATACGAACGAATGGAAATTAGTGTTGCCCGCTCAACCCAAAAATATATCAATAATGTGTTTAAAAATGTTGAAAGTTTAAAAATGTACCAAAAAATACCAGAATATGAAAGGATACCAAAAAAAAAACTAAATTAGTTTTACGGAGCCCAAATTATACCAATTTGGTACTGAATATACTAAAAACGGTCACACTGGTAGTGAGGGTGTATTTTCTTTTATTGTGTCAACGCGCTCTCCGCGAACTTTTTGGCGGCTGTGCATCCTGCTCCATAATAGGTATCTATTCAATAGAAATATTCCCTATATTTTTGATATCTTTATTTAGAAAGTGAATATCTAGACATCTTTATCATAGTAGATATTTTCGCGTGGAAAGAATAGTACACTTTCAATTTTCTTGTGAAAATCAAATATTTATTTAAATTCAATTTTTTATTCAAAACGTGCAAGTTGCTGCACGGTTCTGAAGACGTCAAACGAATCAAGACACGCTAATACGAGGAATGGTATCGAAATGTTATGTGACTTAAAACGAAACACCGTAAAACGAGGACTTAAAAGTGGTTATGAAATTAATAATTGACCACGGAATATTTGAATGTAGACTGAAATCCGACTTCTATACAGGGTGTGTCGTAAATAGTGGTCCAACGTTAAGGGGTCGATACACCATATATTCAGCTATCACATACCAGAATTTGAATTTTTTTTTTTTCACGGGTCTGTTTTATTCATTATTATTATTATTTTGAAAAATCGATACCTTGAGTTACTAATTTGGCTGTTATTTCAACAAATAACATTATTTTTTTATTTTGTTTCTTGTTTATTATTGATAAATACATGTGCTATCACATACAATACTTTTTTTAAATGGAAACTAAAGATATTAAAGAAAAAATGTTTTTATTTCAAATTTCAACTCTAATCTCTAGCAAATCATGTGACTTCGGGGGCGAATGGTGTAAAAAAAATGTACTACACAATCTGTGCCCATTATTTTAAAAACTTGTCCAATAAATGCAGATTCTAAAATGATATTAATAATAACCGATTCCACAATGAAAAAGAAGTTATTGCCATTTCAATTGAGAAGGAGCCGAATTTAAAAAATACACTTCTTCATTTTAATTAACTTACCGGTATTGCAAAATGTTTTGGACCCATTTAGAAGTAAATTTTAACTTAGCTATTAACAGCTGAGTGGTATTTGAGTCATGCACAAACATATCACAGGTAAACAAACGTGTCTCATGTAATAAAAAGGGTACTTGGCTAGATAACACAAGACTCATTGAAACATCTCAGTATAGAGCGCATGAGTAGTGAAAAAATCACAAGGTTTTTTTTATTGCTATTCTCTTAAGTATGAACGAGACAGACTATGTCAAGAAGATATTCGTAATAATCTAATCAGTTAAAATGCTTCACAGTGTGATCCCGTACGTCGCATGCGCTTACCCTTTTTGCCGCTTTTTGCCTTTATTACAAAAGGGAAGATCAATTTCCAAAAACAATTTTACAGGCGCAAAACAAATTTTTAGTAAAATAAATACTACCCACATTTAATTGCTAAATAATTATTGATTGTTAATGATGATGAATTTGGTACATTGTAATGTCCGAAATGATAGAATGCACCAAGTATCTACCTACTTATAATCATTACAGAGATTTACTATTAGGTATAATACTTTTAAAAAATAAGTTTCTGATTCTATAATTTATCGATTACCTAGGTAGGTACTTAAATATTTCACTTAATTTTTGCCGTATATAAGTAAGTACCTACATCTGATAAAACTAGTAAAAGTTCTGCGTCATAATCAATTATTTATCCAGAGACCTATCTAAAACATTCAGTTTGTGGTTTAATACAATGTTATATGCATTGTCCAGGAATACGATTGGCCAAGAGAGGTCCTCGTTAGCTCTTGGCTATCAAAAGGAGTGTTGATATAGACATTTCCAAAGTAATTGACTACTTTAATTGGACCCCCGGATCCCCCCCCCCCCCCCCCCCCTCCTTACACGTTGTGGCATTCCAGACCCCCGGTACGCCTTACAGTCAATTTAAAAAGCTGAAATTACGCTAGTAACTTATGTTTATTATATATCCAGAATTAAGTTTAGCTCTTGAGGCCATATTTCGCATCGGCACCCAGGCAGTCGATTATCACCGCTACTCTTTTTACAGTATGTAGGAACGGCATGTAGGTATTAGTCTCTCGTTAAAGACATGTGTGGACACTCTCTTGTCGAGACTTTATATTCAGACAGCATCACATTATCTGAAAACCTAGAAGAATGTGCATAATTGCTGATTGGCACATGTCTAATGTTTTACCGCATTCTTTGTTTGGTTATGAGTTCTAAAAATCAGAGCGAGGGGCCGAAAGCTCATGTAGTCGCCACGTCGGTCCCCGAATGAACTTAGACAAGACAACAATCACGTTCAATGGACATGTTCTTCCGGGACTGATAAAAGTTGAAGACGTGACACTCGGAAGTATGACCATAATATGTGCCTAGGATAAACCATCCAACTAGGCAAGTCCAACTTCAGCACGGAGATCGATAGACACATCCAACTCGGCTAGACAGCACTTGGGAAAGAGAATATAGGCTAAAAGAACGGTGATAGGCTAAAGGTGTATATATATATATATATATACACCTACCTATATATTTCTCTCGACACATTCGTGAGATCGTAGAGATGACCGTCAAACCAAACGGTTCCGTACGATATGGGGATGTTAGATGAATAATGCGACTGTATATTGTGTCATCTGTGCCATCCCCTTGACCTAACCCGGAGAGAAGACAGTGAGCGCTTTATTGCTCTATGAATAAGTATAGTGTGGAATGATAAATTATGTTTTTTATTTTACACCAAAAACACAGATCGCTTATTGATCGAAGGTGCCCAACAACATCTTACCTGTGCCAGAAATTGTTACAATAAGAAATATCTTACGGTTTTTATAATCATAAAATAATTAAGTATAGATAGCGAAGAGCGACAAATATCTGGAACCTTTATTTGCGGACAACATTGAAGTAAATGATAAAATTTGTACACAAAAAGTTATAATTTTTATATAATATCTTAATATAATTACCTACTTTTATATAATTTTGTATCTCTTTGCTACAGATTCATCTGGCTCTCTCCGGCAACCCCGTCTTAAGCTTGACAATTAGGTACGTTGTTATAAAATAGTGTGTTTCAATACGAAATACAAAAAATATACGAAAAATACTCCTCTTTTGTGTGTGACGTTCGCTCTTCGTTCCTCGAGGGTTCGCTTAGGGGCGGTTCCAGGTACGAATTCGGGGGCTGGCAGTGCTGCTATTGGTTAGTTTAAAATACCTTCAAATGGTAACACAGGATTAGAGTTGGCCCCACATAGTGAGGATGCTTTCCAACCTTTGAACAAACATTTCGAAGTATCCTTTCAAATAATCTTTGAGTGTAGTTTTCCGAGTGTCACATAGCGAAGAAAATTATTTTTGGAACGTTTATTTCGTGCAATATAAGTAGTGTGTCGAATTTGATTAATGCGATGAATCAAAACAACGAGTCCTATAAGGTTAGAATATCAATACACCTTTATAATGAGTTAATGTAATATAGAATTTTAATGTTGTAAATATATGTGTATTTTCTATAATTATAACTAAATTTCTTATTCTTTAGAAACCTCGACGTGGCCGCGGGCGAATCGCAGAGCAACATGTAAGTACGCTACTTGTATATTAAATAACAACTTCCCAAGTAATCATGTACAAATTGAAATATTTTCATTTAAACTGATACTTAATAATATATTATTATAGGGGAATATTGATTGATTAATTTTTAAAGTTCGTTTTGCCACGCAGAAGGCATCCCACGTGGTCATCTTGTTTTAGAATTTATGTATCTAGGTATACGCATTAGTTATACTAGATAAGCAATATTCACTGATGCCGTTTGTACCCACTAAAAGCTAAATAGATTACAATGTGGTTATTGTACAAAAGAACGAAATGTTTCAAAAGTCAAATATAGAATAAAACATTGTTTTATAACATTTTATACCTAGGTATATCTACATAAATGACACTGTCAGGTCATCTCGCCTGTACAAGCAAAGGGTCCATCCTAATTAGAGTGGAGGGACTAAACCCACCCTCTAGCATATAGGTACATGTCTATTAGACATGTATATTCTCTTTAAAATGTTTTTGGGGTTTTAATTTTATTTATATTTTCTTGTTTTATTAAACTTCAACAGTAGGCAACAATATAATTATTGATTTCTCGTTCCTGCAAACATTCACATAGTTTGTTTCTTAAAATACCAAAATCATGTTAATTTATGAAAAATAAATTATTTGGCGGCTGCCCATTTCTTCTGTATGTTCCGATCCAGTTGGTACACGAAGTCTTTACTGCTGCTGTCGAACTTTCTACGAATTCATTATTAGAAATGCCGACCATTTTGTGCAGAAATCCCATTCGGTGGCGGTTTTTGTTCGATATTAAACAACGAGTAGAAGAAATTGCTATGAACTATAGGGGCACATTGTTTTTGATTATTTCTTTTCTTTGGTATGCCTGAAAGAAGATAGGTTGTTCATTTAAATTCTTACTTTTAAATGCTATTTGATCCTAAAAAGGAACTAATTCAGAATAGGGGAACAAGAAGGAATACATACTTTAACTTTTGCTTAATGCCTAAGACCCGCAATGTCTGACATCTATGCTGCGTATGAACATTTCCACCTGCCTAAGGTCTTCAACACAATCGATCCGTCTTGTCCTAGGTTTTGCATTTTTTGCTGCGGAGTCAATCTAGTCAGCAGTTTGTAGCTGTTAATTGTCCCAAATGACTGTATTCCTCTATATTTTCAATTTGTTTTCCGTTACTTGTTGAAGTATTCATAGAGTGGCCGATTATTTGTCCTTCTTTAGCAAGTGAATATATTTACTTTCTTGATTATGCATTGTTTCCAATCTCATATCATGTTCACAAAATATATACACCCCCAAATAATATTATTTGAATGGATACGATCTAATTGTAAAAATTTACTATCAAACCCTGCCTACTACTTGAGTTAGTTTTCTTTGAGAGCCCATTTATTATAGTTACCTAATAATAATAGTGATCGTTCTTTTTGTACAGTTCATGTTAGAGCGAATCATCAGGAAACGAGGAAGACCATCTGGAGGCGCAACCCGACTGACGAAGGTTATTATTACCTAATGGTTTACTAGTTGCTAAAATAATAGAATATTTAAAAATATACATTCACAATGTTATAAATATAACTGTGCAGAGCGAACAAGCGGAGCGGAACGCCTTGTACGAGCGGGAGCGGCGGCGAGTTGAGGCGGCTTCCACCGAAGGCGTTAAAAGGCGTTAAATGCTCCAGAACGCGTTAAAAGTGGAGAAAAATGTAACTACAATACTTGTCGTTTATTCCTTGTTAACGTTAATACTTAGGTATAAGGCTACGAGACGGCTACGGCGTAGCAAGTAGGACCGACTGCAAAGCTACGGCGTAGACTCTCTCTCAGCTAACTAACTGGTCTATAAAGTTTGCTTAAAATTAGATTTTCTCTAATTACGACATTATAGTTTTCCATATATTAAGACTAGTGAATTGATTAAAAAATAACATATTTTTATTGGTTTTTCTAAAAATCACGTGTTGGAGCAAGTTTCTATTTAGGAAATTTTAAGTTATACATAATAACAATGATGAAAAATCTACTTGAATTTGCAGATATCAAAAAGTGACCTGCTACAGCAAGCTATACGCACCATCGAGAGCTTGCTGGCTGGTAACTTAGAGCTGAAAAAGGAGGGAAAGTTTCTGTTCGCTCAGAGTAAGTGTTCACTGAAATACATCATACAACATTGTCATTTGTATATTATCTGAAACCTGTCTATTTATTTTCCTTACTTTTTCATACGCAGCATTAAAGATTCAACCGGAGACTCGACCTGGGGCTCAACCCGAAGGAACAGTTGAAGATGTTGCTACAACTGAAGGTAAACGTACTATGTTTTAATAACTATTCATTCAAACAATTTATATGTGTACTAAATTACAAACTATACATAGATACAATAAAATCGTGACAAAGCCGTGTGCGTGAAACAATTCTTGAAAAATATCATTGCAGCGCACACTACGGACTATTGGATATTTATGAATATTATTTTAACTTCACAAAATGACTCTAAATAAGTAGAATATTATATAGACTTATTTCAAGTGAACATTTGAAAAGTAAATTTTTGCCAAATGTACCTATATTTAGGATCAGATCAGACTTAGATTTTTTCCATCTTTTCCAGATGAAGTGTTTAAACAAATATATAACTCCAACAATAGAGGAAGAACTTAACATCGAAGGTACGTATATATGTATATTTCTTAATATTTATTTATTCAATGTATGTACAATCATTTTTTACATCGTATTTACAATTAAATATACATATAGTATTATATTAACATATTTGAGCTATTATAAACATTAAGGGCGTAGTGAAATAATTATACTACCATAGTTTATATTTACCTGGAAATTAATTGAATTACATCTTATTCAAGTTTGTGTGACTTGTTTTATAACGCTTGCTTTGCACACAGCTTCGCTGGATGGAGTTGGCAAACCAGTAAATATAATAGTATTATTAAATAATAGTCTTAGTTAATGGAACACACACACACAGTAATAACCCCCATAGTAATAGCTCCAACCGGCGTGACTGCTCAAAGTTCTTTAATAGAAAGAGATTCAGGCGGTTCTCCTACTTATAAGTGGTTTTGGTAAAAGATGGGGATTAGCAGCGACTAATCCAATGGGGTGAGCAGTTTCTCTCGTTCCATTACATTCCATATAGGAGATAGGTCGGGATTTGGACTAGAGTTTAATGGAATAAAGGGTTTGCTCTACTCAACTACACTCTCACTTGATGGAACGAGAGACCATTTTATTCATTTATACTCCCTATTCGATTGTATTTGACGGGTTGGGATGAGGAGTTGGATAGGTATAGGCTATCCCAAGACACCACCACACACGACCATCGACTTTTCTCATCCAGCCACTACCGGCGGACTATATCCGACAGTAGAGAGACATAGGCTATACTTAAGTCTCACTTGAAAGAAGGAGGCAAGCGAGCATACAGTTCACCTGGTGGTAAGTGGATACTGTAACCTATGGTCATCCACTATGCACGTCACTATCAGTCCATAATAACAAACATTGGCACTCCCTCGAATGAGCTACCCACCCTTGGGCATTTGGGATTTGAAGAAAATATTAGGAAAATGGGGAGAGATAGGAAAAGATGGGCTTTGAGGCCCCTGAGGCTCCCTCCACATTAAATGTTTTTTTCTGTGTATAGGTATACAGACATCGACTATAGGTACTTGTATAGGTATACCCTGATACCGGATAGGTGTGTGTGTGACTTATATATAAAAACATTAGTATATCGATATACTTGCCTATGGTAGGTACCCGTTGCATATAATCTGTTTAACGCTCGTTTTTTTTTTCAGAGTAATAATACGGCCCCTGTGACCCTTGAAACAGGTAATACATTTCTCAAGTTTTTGTGTGATATATTTTATTCATCAAAATTTGACAGAAAATTCTACTTAAAAGTGAAATTTGGTTTGTTTAGTCATGGGACTGGACTATAGTCAATTGATACGTATTCAATTGATAATAACAATTTATGTATGCTGAGATTCTGAGTCAATAGACATACCATACTTATAATATATTTTTGAAAAATATGTTCTTTTTTGGATTACGTATTTACCAAATTTATATAAAATATGCTAAATAAAATATGGAATCATAATGCATTAGAGTATAATATATTTATAAAATTAATGTCACAGGATGTAAATATCTTCCGATAGCCTTTGTAAGCCTCTTTTAAGCTATGGAACCATAATATGTTTATGCATATAAATATATATATATATATAATACAAAATGTGTGACATGATAATTTAAAACGTTAAAACAATTAAACGTTAGTTTTAACGTTTAATTGTTTAATATTATACAATTATTACAACATCAGTTTTGTGGCAGAATGTAGAAAATACGAATTAATATATTGTGCCTGTGAACGTTAATTTTAGCGTATGGAAAATTGTAGATACTAAAGGAATCTAAGATAGACTTTTGTTGCTTCTACAGGTCGGTGCCAGTATGAAAACTCGCAGGAAGGATCACCAGAGTGAGGATTCCTTGCCGCCGGCGTTACGCCACTTACCGCAACAATGCGATTTAAATACAGGTAAGAAATTTACAGTTTTCAAGCAAATTATAACCTAATCGATACATGTTCTTTCTGAATGATGTAATATCAAAATTAATATTTTCATTTCAATAATGGTTTTCATTTTTATTCGCAGGACGAAAACCGCTTGGTGAAAAGAAAAATGACCAATTCCCGAATAGGTGTTATTTTTCACGTAAGGTTTGTTTTATTTTCTATATAGCTATATTAAGTGATTTTACAGAACAGTCAATTAAAGCCATAATTAAAAACTTTTAAGGTCGTAATATGTAAAACAATATGGAATTAATATTCAAAATGTCAGTATTTATTTTATTTTTTACATATGACCTTAGTACAATATACCTATATCAAAAAAATATTATATTACAACCACATATAAAGGGAAATTTTGCGAAAATAGACCGGTTAATTTGACTGTGTCACACAGATAGGTATGTACCTCGATGGAACATAACAGAAAATAGAGCATTCTTAGGTTTACCTATAATATACAGAAAACTGCGCCTAATAAAAGTGTTTCTTCTTTCAGATTGTATTCAGTGGTGTCTACGTGATTATATCAAGATCAAGTCCACCAATATTCTCACGGCTCTGGTCGTTCAGTCTCTCGGTCTTCTCATAGTAGTTGCCGTGAAGATAGAGAGCGGGTCTATCTTGGCCCCGTCGTTAGGTACCGTTAAAGGTTAAATGGATTCTTTAACGAAGAATAAGAACTCAGCCCCCCGACTAAATGACAATGTTCTATTTTGTTAAAGTCCAATATAAAGTCACCAGATGTAAAAATATGTATGTTACTTATTATTATCTTTATGTATAGGTACTTGTATATAACGAAATGTTGAATTTCCCTTGAAAATAAATATATAAACGACCGTGACTTTTATATAAAACTTTGTTTTCTTTCTTGTCCTTAATTTTTATTGTCATCGTTGTATACGTAGGTACCTAATAGTTGGTGGGGTAAATACCTACTAGGGTTTCTAATTAAAGGAATAATTACGAGTGGCATAGGCCGGCCTTTGCGGCGATGGAAGTAGAGTGACAAGCATTTAATTCATTTTGAAGATAGGTGTCTAGATATTTTACTTATTAAATGTTAAAAAAAGTAAAATTTCTACTTAACTGACTACTTTTTAGTTATTTTAAAAAGGATAGATTTTGGCTGGTGACAAAATAGTAACGCGGTACATCGTGGTAAGTACAAACGCTTTTGTTAAAGCCAAGGATGCGCGACCAATTACATATAATACTTAAGATATTAATCGATACAGTATTTGCACCGATGCATAAGTGCCACCATTTTCGTATAATTAAAGATATCTGACACAGACATGGTTTTAAAACAAATATATCTTTAAATCACAATTCTGTAACTTTGTTATTAGAATCAGAAATTAAAAATATAAATAAGGTACCTGATTAAATAGTAGGTACTGTCCACATAATTTGAGCCAACATTTCTGAGCGAATTAGGTCGTTGTGTAATATTAAAGGCTATACAATGTACACAGAGTTGAGAAAACACTAGAAAGGAGGGGATATTTTAATGTAAATAAACAATGATTACAATGTAGGTAAGTAATCAAAACAAAGACACGACACTTCGAATGCTTGTTAGGACAGGTTACTTCTTGAGCTAAACCACCGATCACTCTGTTTGCGGTGTACAGACCGCCTGATACAAGTAAATACTTATTCCGAAAAGAAACTCGAACACATCTTTTCACTACATCAAAATAACGACTTTCTACTATTGGGCGACATTAATATTGAAGATTAATATTAAAGCGGGGAGAACAATTTTTAAATGTAATAAGGATGTATATAATAAAATTTTATGGATACAGTTTCAAAAAATTATAATAGAAACAGAGTTAATAAGATAATAAAAAATGATATTAGAATATTACAATGATAAAAAACAGAAATGATATTACAAAACCGAAATTGGTAATAATAAAGATAATACCTACTCGAAAATTATTGCGAATCCAGGAAAAATTACTAATGTTATAGATGACACGATTAAGAAACATTTCAACCCAATTGGTGGTGAATTGAATATAGCAAATAAATTAGCTGCAGATTTCCAAAAAAAATTAAAGATATTATATATAAATGTAAAAGACATTTGTTAAAAAGATACCTATACTAAAAATGAAGATAAAGATGGGCTTTGAGTAGGTACTTGCTAAAAAAAATGCAGTCTTTGAATACCAATAAGTCCCCGGGCTTAGACGGCATAACAGCGATAGATCTTAAATCAATTGTCCAAGAAATATCTCGGGCAATAACTAAATTAATTAACAGCAGTATCATAACTGGGAAATACCCAGATGATCTTAAAGTAGGGGTCATCAGTCCAATACACAAAGAAGGAAATTATCAAGTCGGGTGATTATAGACCAGCCCACGATATTACCTACCCATCATAGATAAAATTGTTAAGAAATATATCTGTGAACAAATTCAATACTTTCCTCTCGAAAATATGGGCTCCAACTGCAGAAAGGCACCAGCCTGTGTCAAGGTTTACTGATGACATCAATACTTATTTAAATGACAGAAAACATGTGCTTTCGATATTCATTGACTACAGCGGGGCCTTCGACACACTAAAACATGATGTGCTGCTCAGGAAGTTAAAGAACAGCGGTATGAGAGGGCCATTGCTATGTAGGTAAGGACTACTTAACAAATCGCAAAGGAACTGTTAGAATAGGAGATGCGTACAGTGAAAGAGTAAAAATAACTAAGAGGACAGCTCAGAGATCTGTTTTAGGACCCCTGTAAATGTGGTACCATTGATTGCAGAACATACATAATATATAAACTAATTATTTAAAAATTGCTCAAAAACAATCAATCTACTCGTATATGTTAGGGGGCGGGACAATTTAGTACAATGGTGTTAACGCGGTGAGGTGCGCGGGCGACCAACCGTGGTGATCGATAGAGAGAAACGTAGTGTGGAGAAAGGGACAGGAGTCAGGACTCTTTTTATTTGTTTGTGTGAATTTGGTTATGTGATTGTGTTTTATTCAATTATGATTTTTTTCTTCCCATGGTTGGTATTTTTTCTGTCATGTAAAATTGTTCTTGATCGATGATACCAATGTCGATTTCCGAGGAAATGACTAGGAAAATGTTATGTAAATAAAAATAAAAAATATTGGATATTCCTTAATGTGGAGATTTGGCAAGTACTCGAATTAGGATTAGTGTCCATTAACAACAATGACTACCTATTTAATTAAGTAATAACTTGTAATACTAGTTAATAACAAAATACGGTACACGAGAGTGTGCTTCCATTATTTTTTTTACTTTTTAAATATTCCATTTGGTCAGACACACTTCGCCGCACACATAAAAATATACTCGTGCATGTTGCTTGATTTCGCTCTGATCCACTTTTAACAATACTTATAGGTACTTATTAATACACATTTAATTGTTTGGTGCCAGAGAGGTGAAATAATTAATACTCGTAGGTACTATATAATTACTATAAATTATAAATATAATGTGTGGCGTCGCGTTGGCCGGCATTAACCGTGGGTTTCATAAAAGGCGACTTATCCCTTAGTTACCTAGGCTGTTAGACTGTTATAACGTGTCGTGTCATAATGAATTATACATGTTTTAATTCCGTTTAACAGTCACTAAAAACATAAACATGGATTTATCTATCGAAGGTCATGAGGCTCAAAAACATTTTACGTCTTTTAATTTTTGTCTCCGAAATTGTTATAATAAGAAAAGCAACTTAGGTTTTCACAGTCACAGAACAATATAGTGAAGAGCGGTGAAATCTAGAAACCTTATTTACGATAACATTGAAGCAAATAATAAAATTTGTCCACAAAAGGAGTTCAATAAACAATTGTCAAGAATAGTACCCTAATATTTTTTTTCCTTGAAAAACGCGAAATGAATTCTAAAACCAGGTAGTAAGTAGAACAGTGGCTAAAACAATAGGCACCGTTCCCTTACAACGTTTCACTTTATTCATACAATCGTTCCTTATGTATCTTTTTTTTACATTAGATACTTCGTAGTTCAAAATACAAAAAAGGTAATACGCGTTTTAACTTATCGTGTGTAGTAAGATGAACGTCCCTCGTTGTAACTAAATCGGGCACGGTGACCTTACGCTACTTTTGTGGCTTACGATCCATGTTCTCGAAACGATGTCGAACGAACTCCAGTAAGATCTGTTCGTCTTCATGGTCAAGGAACATGGATGGTTTGGTGGACGTCCCTCTTTATGGCTTTCACTTTTGTGACGGACAGTTTATGACTGTTTATTTTTTATGACGCCTTCAATTTCGTCGCACGGGGGCTCAAGTTGGGCTCAAATTATTACAGAAAGCTTAGAGCCCTTTAGTGAGACATCAGTTAAATATACAACTATCTAAATGAGATAGTTGCACTATTTTAGCGTATGAATTAGGCCTTAAATCAATTAAAATATGGCGTCATGGTCGATTTATATCAAAAGATTTATTAAACATTTATTATATTGGTTGTACCAGAAAGTGTGTAAAATATAGATAAGCGAAGAGTAGGTATAGAGTATTACTAAAAGCTGAGACAATTTCATAAAAATCAGCAAAATGAAACAAGGAAAATATTTCATCTTTGAAAAAGATGACTATACAAATCAGAACTATAAAATTATGCGTTTACGACGCATGGTTTTCGAATTATTTTATGATTTTCTAATACTGTTAGCCAGCGATTAGTAATTCAATTAGAAACTCCAAATCGAATCACATGATAGTGTGATTTGATTCTTTTATTGATAGTGATTTGATTCTACAAAGCCTATTTGATTATTTTATGATTTTTGCCAGTGTTCATTACTCTACAAAGGTTTTTATTAAAAAGTCCTGTAAAATCTTATAAATATATATTTGCAGTTTTTTAACATAAGCAAAAGCTATATTTTGTGTATTGTCTGTCGCCTTGTGGTATCAATTAATATTACAATGTTATTTATTATACAAGCAATAATTTAGATGGTCAGGTGAAACCGAAGGGAACAGCCAGGCTTAAATCAAATAGCCTCGGCATACTTCAAAAACAATATTTATAACTGTTTTTCGAACTTATGACAAATTCCTGCTGACATACGCTTTGCAGTACGTGTTTTATATAATTATACGTGTAAAGAAAATCTATTTCTTCGATTTTAATTTGCCGCTCATTCCGGGCGCCATCGATATACAAGGTTATCGATCTTGTATATCGATGTAGGGTAATCTATGATTTATAATCTATGATGGTCTGTAATGTATGGGTAGATGACGATGGCGTTGTTGATTTGAATAGTTTAATATTGTGAATTTGTCTGTTGTCTGAAACGAAAGGGATTGACATTTGAAGAATAGACTTTAATGTCGGTTCTTTTGTTACAGAGAAACTCAATATTGTTTATTTTATAGTGTCAATTCCCTGAAACACTACTTATTATAAAACGACATTTTAGTGAAATCTCAACAGAATGGAGAAACTACAGTGTGAGTTTTGAGTAAAGGGATCCCATGATGGAAAATTTAATATTATTTGTGTAACCTCAATCACAACTCAAGACAACCGGACTTATAAGTAGGTATACCGGAAGATATACCACCAGTGAGATTACACGAAAGTATCATAAATACAGAGACCTATAGAAAGGTAAAAAATACATTAAAAAAAGACAACAATCAAGAAAAGTGTGGATTGTTTTGACTGAAGAGTTAATGAGCACATATAGAGACTAGGCAGGTAATTTACAATTTTCAGACAACTTTTAGAAGAAATTACAGGAGAAAAAATACCTGTTTCTGGTGTGAGTAATTCAGAGAACTTGGCAAAAATTCTAGAAAAAGTAGTTGAAAACAAACAAAATTCAGGATGCTAAAATCTGAAGAATATTTCAGAGAAGTTTGTTTTAGAAAAGTTCACAAATAGAAATTCTAACCCTAAGCAATGGATAAATATTTCTGAAAAAGAATGTGAACGCTTCGATATAGCAGAAAATCAGAAAAAACGAAAGGGATTGACATTTTAATCGAAAAAATAGATTTTCTTTACATACATATTAGTTTTGTATAATTATATATACCCGTATTTGTTCATAGAACACTGAGCTGCACTTGAAAGTGCGTTCCAAAGTGACCACTTACTTTCGGAAGGTAGAAATCAACATTGCAAATGAATATGATGTTATTTAACTGTAAAGTTTATATATGTATACATGATTATAAACTGGATGGCAAAAATTCCGGGTCGCTAATAAATGGCGTGATAGTTTCTTAAATACATAAGACTAATTTGCGAAACTATAGTATATTGTAGACGACTGATTAATATATATAAAAAAATGTGTAACACGTTCTGTACACTATATAACTTTAATTAAATACTAAAAAATAAGAAAATTTCGCTTCTAACTTATGACAACAAAAATACACTTCGCAGTAAATCTTAAAAAATAAAAGTTTTTTTGTCAATTTAATATTTTGTATTTCCTCCACGAGCCCGTATCACTTCAATAAGACGATGTGGCATGCTGTAAACCAAATTTTTAATACGATTTTGGTCTATGTTTGCCCATTTTTTAACTCGTGTAAGGTATCGGGAGCAGGAGAGCGTTGTCTCACGCATCTCCCGAGCTCGTCCCATGCATGTTCTATGGGATTTAAGTCTGGGCTGCGATCCATGCAGGTAATACCGACGTCTTGAATATACATATTGACCAAATGAGTAGTTTGTGGTCGCGCATTATCGTGCATAAGAATGGAAATTGCACCCATATTCACTAAGAATGGACCAGCATGCTCATTTAAAATCTCTCCTACGTATCTGACAGCAGTCAGAGAACCGTTTTCTATGATCACTAACTCCGTGCGATCCTCTGAAGATATCCCAGCCCAAACCATTATTGATCCTCCACCGAATGGCACCTTTTCTTCAAAACACGCTTGATAATACCGTTCTCCTGGCCGTCTAAATACTCTTCGTCTCCCGTCGTGCGTAAATAAACAAAATCTGGACTCATCGGAAAACATAACCTTGGACCAATCTTCATCTGTCCATCGGATGTGTTCTCGAGCAAACCTTAACCAGGCAACTCGATGTTCTCTGAGCAGTTTGGGGCCGTTTGGCTTTATATCAGCTTCACGAAGACGTCACAGAATCGTATTAGAGCTCACATTGTTGTGGTGAATTTCTTGAAGACTGTTTCGGACCTGAACAGCCGTGAGATGTCGATTTCTTAACATAGTGCTCACGATGAATCGGTCTTCTCGTGTAGTTGTGCACCTTGGCCTGCCATTTCCTGGTCTCCTGATGTTCATGCCGGTCTCTTGAAATCGCTGGAGTACTCTTTGGACCGTTGATAAAGATACTCCTACTGTTCTAGCAGTGCTACGCTGACTTCTTCCTTCTTGTACCATGGTAATAATCCGTCTACATGATATTGCATTGAATACTCTGATCAATCCAAGGAACCATTTATAATGACAGCTCCGTTTTGAAACAAAATCAGAAAAAATATTCTTTTCCTAATTTTAAATTTTGAAATTTTTCAAAATGCAGAATATTTTTTTTTAAATCTGTAACTTGTACAAATGAAACCTCTTTAGAGATTTAGAACAAGCATTAGTAACCTCCTTACTACATATTATTTATTCGAGCGATCTAGGTATATAATTTATGGAGATATCACGGTTTTTATTAGCGACCCGGAATTTTTGCGATCCAGTGTATTTGTTTGTATTTGCAATATAATATTACATATATAAAATCAAAAACTAAGCTATCATTTATGAAGGAAAGGGAGGACGGCTCCTTTTAAACCACGACTTACAGCTTGAGTAGACCAATTAGTTCGTAATTAGATCAATTTATTCACAGGAATGAATATTTGGTGTTTGGTGAAACATGTCTGATGTGCCCACAGATTCTTCTAATGCGCAAAGCGATAACGCACGACGCAAACAAGAGCACAGCGACACGATGTTTACCCTTTGATATCGGGTCATAAAATGTTACCTACTACGGGATACAGGCTCTAAGTATTACCTAGCGCACGGGGATACAGAACCTTAAACTATAAATATGGTATTGTTTTAGTTCATTTGGACAGTAGTGTACTGATCAGTCTCCAATTAGCCTAAACATATCACAAGTTATGAGTTCTCTGTTAGAATCACCGACATATTTCTTTAAAGCTGGTGTAAGTTGTGAAGTACAAACAATTCTATTATTATTGAAGTAACAGGAGTTGAAATTTTTCGTAGTAAATGTCTTTTGTTTTCTTTGAAAAGTATTTCACATTCACTGCTTAGTTTAAAACAATGTTATCGCTTTTGGCTCCCAAGAATCGTATTAGAGTCGCCCGGGACCTGATCCTTTCACAATGCGGTGCAATTGAACATGCATAGAATTTATTCCACAAAAAAGTTTTGCTCTCGTAATATTGCTTCCGCAAATTAATCTTTTCTTTTGTAATAATAACTTTGTTCGTTATCTCGTAATGAGATTTTGTTTACCTACTCGATATGTATTTTATTAGTAGGGTGAAATTCTACAAAGAGTTATCTATGAACTTTCCAGACTACTTTATGTATCCAAGTATCACAGCGGAAGCTAGAAATTTATCTTAACTTTGATTATTTCATTATTCCCGTCAAGAACACTTTTCGCTATTGTCAAGTTGTAACTTAATAACTATCTGTTTAAATCATATTTACTTACTGATAGGCATTTTTATAAAACTGTTGTAAAAATATACTACTAGCAGTATTAAACTAATTACGCGTTTACACTAATAAATACCTACTTTATATTTCTCGATTGACAGCAATGATTAAAACTATGATACTTAGATAGTGTTGGCAAAGAACACTATCTAAGGTCACTAGGTTTTTAAAGTTTTATCTAAGTTTTTAAATGTTACTTTACTACTTACACATTTAAATATTTATGTATAACTGCAGTATGAGTACATACAATGTCGGCGATACTGTTAACCTTTAATTGCCTAATAGTCTTTAATTGTACTCGTTAGATATGATAGCGAGCTTACAATAAATACTTCTGAACAATAGTTACGACGATCGATATAATGACAAGTACAGAGTTCATTTTGCCGGTGCTACAGGTACGCATCTGTTTTCGTTTAAAAAACACTTCAAAGTAATTTCTCGCCGGCTATTGTTTTCTTTTTGTATAGAAGATGTGAATGGGCGGCGCGCGCGCCGGTCTCCGCCGCATACTGACACTTGCCAAACCAGTGGAGGGTTATAATGTTGCAAATAATGATTAGGTATATCAAGTGAATTAATATTATAGTGTTACATACTCATATGTATATATTTAATTGTTTTATTTTATTTACCTCCTATTTTCATGACTAAATCCATTCTAAAATAAGTACAAATATAGGACAATGGGCAACCTGTCTAATTGTATCTATATCATATTAAAATAAAACAGAGATATATAAGTATAGATTCAAGTTACAATACAATTTACAATTACAGTACCTACAATACAATCACAAGTTACAATGAAATAGAATCACTGCTGGTTTCTACTGCCTACTTAAATTATTGCCCATTCTCCCGTGGCGCTGTTGCAACTGAACACTGACATTTTTGAAAATATAAGATAGTATCCATTAAATTTCATGACTAATTACTCACACATCTACCCACTTAATTAGTTAATCAACATGTATTAACAAAATACATTACGCTGATAATATTAAGTTATTATTTATTATGCTTTTTAAAGACATTTTTGTACTGTGATGTTCTAATTTATATACAGAAATCCATGCAAGAGTTGATGTTATTGTTAAGTGAGAAAATTTCTTTCTTTCTTATATTTGTATCAAGTTTAATGAAAATATGCAATATGCAAATTTAATGAATATTGGTTTCCTCAAAATAAGAGCAGTTATAAGGGAATTTAGGCTATAAGAGCGGTAAAACCATTATGGCAAACTCGGTTAAACGACATCGGGGTTTCGTTGAATAATGTGACTGTGTACTGTCCTCTGGACCATTCCCTCGACCTAACCCCATCATTTTTATACAATAGGTAGGTATAGATCCAATTTTGTAGCTTCTTGTTACAGATTCATCTGGCTCTCTCCGGCAACCCCGTGTTAAGCTCGACAATTAGGTATGTCACCACAAAATATTATGTTTTATTACGAAATACGAAAAACACTCATCCTTTGTGTGCGAGGTCCGCTCTTCGTTCCGCGAGGGTTCGCTTAGGGGCGGTTCCAGGTACAAAGCCGGGGGGCTGGCAGCGCTGCTATTGGTTAGTTCAAAATAGTAACACAGTAGTAGTGTTGCCCCACATAGTGGGGATGCGCTCGAACCTTAGAACAAACATTTCGAGGTGTGCTTTCAGTTAATGTCTAATCTTCTTTAAGTGCAGTGCAATTAACAGTTATTCGAGTGTCTATTATTTTTGGAAAATTTTAGTCAAAATTATTTTTGGAACGTTTATTTTGTGTACCTAATATAAGTAGTGTGTCGAATTTGATTAACGCGATGAATCAAAACAACGAGTCCTATAAGGTTAGAATATAAATACATCTTTATAATGTAATATAGAATTTTAATGTTGTAAATATATGTGTATTTTCTATAATTATAACTTAATTTCTTATTCTTTAGAAACCTCGACGTGGCCGCGGGCGAATCGCAGAGCAACATGTAAGTACGCTACTTGTATATTAAATAACAAATTCCCAAGTAATCATGTAAAAAAATTTAAATATTTTCATTTAAACTGATACTTCATAATATATTATCATAGGGGAATATTGATTGATTAAATTTTAAAGTTCGTTTTGCCACGCAGAAGGCATCCCACGTGGTCATCTTGTTTTAGAATTTATGTATCTAGGTATACGCATTAGTTATACTAGATAAGCAATATTCACTGATGCCGTTTGTACCCACTAAAAGCTAAATAGATTACAATGTGGTTATTGTACAAAAGAACGAAATGTTTCAAAAGTCAAATATAGAATAAAACATTGTTTTATAACATTTTATACCTAGGTATATCTACATAAATGACACTGTCAGGTCATCTCGCCTGTACAAGCAAAGGGTCCATCCTAATTAGAGTGGAGGGACTAAACCCACCCTCTAGCATATAGGTACATGTCTATTAGACATGTATATTCTCTTTAAAATGTTTTTGGGGTTTTAATTTTATTTATATTTTCTTGTTTTATTAAACTTCAACAGTAGGCAACAATATAATTATTGATTTCTCGTTCCTGCAAACATTCACATAGTTTGTTTCTTAAAATACCAAAATCATGTTAATTTATGAAAAATAAATTATTTGGCGGCTGCCCATTTCTTCTGTATGTTCCGATCCAGTTGGTACACGAAGTCTTTACTGCTGCTGTCGAACTTTCTACGAATTCATTATTAGAAATGCCGACCATTTTGTGCAGAAATCCCATTCGGTGGCGGTTTTTGTTCGATATTAAACAACGAGTAGAAGAAATTGCTATGAACTATAGGGGCACATTGTTTTTGATTATTTCTTTTCTTTGGTATGCCTGAAAGAAGATAGGTTGTTCATTTAAATTCTTACTTTTAAATGCTATTTGATCCAACAAAGTATGTATCCAGAATCAAAGTATGTTAAAGTATGTATCCAAGAAGGAATACATACTTTAACTTTTGCTTAATGCCTAAGACCCGCAATGTCTGACATCTATGCTGCGCTAGAACATTTCCACCTGCCTAAGGTCTTCAACACAATCGATCCGTCTTGTCCTAGGTCTTGCACTTTTTGCTGCGGAGTCAATCTAGTCAGCAGTTTGTAGCTGTTAATTGTCCCAAATGACTGTATTCCTCTATATTTTCAATTGGTTTTCCGTTACTTGTTGAAGTATTCATAGAGTGGCCGATTATTTGACGGTCTTTAGCAAGTGAATATATTTACTTTCTTGATTCTGCATTGTTTCCAATCTCCTATCATGTTCACCAAATATATACACCCCCAAATAATATTATTTGAATGGATACGATCTAATTGTAAAAAATTACTATCAAACCCTGCCTACTACTTGAGTTAGTTTTCTTTGAG
The DNA here is from genome assembly GCA_943735995.1 of Sesia bembeciformis. Taxonomy (NCBI): domain Eukaryota; kingdom Metazoa; phylum Arthropoda; class Insecta; order Lepidoptera; family Sesiidae; genus Sesia; species Sesia bembeciformis. The sequence goes on from OX031042.1 coordinate 6,355,702, forward strand.
AGCCCATTTATTGTAGTTACCTAATAATAATAGTGATTGTTCTTTTTATACAGTTCATGTTAGAGCGAATCCCCAGGAAACGAGGAAGACCATCTGGAGGCGCACCCCGACTGACGAAGGTTATTATTACCTAATGGTTTATTAGTTACTAAAATAATAGAATATTTAAAAATATACATTCACAATGTTATATAACTATGCAGAGCGAACAAGCGGAGCGGAACGCCTTGTACGAACGGGAGCGGCGGCAAGTTGAGGCGGCTTCCACCGTAATGCTCCAGAAGGCGTTAAAAGTGGAGAAAAATGTAACTACAATACTTGTCGTTTACTCCTTGTTAACGTTAATACTTAGGTATAAGGCTACGAGACGGCTACGGCGTAGCATGTAGGACCGACTGCAAAGCTACGGCGTAGACTCTCTCTCAGCTAACTAACTGGTCAATAAACTTTGCTTAAAATTAGCTTTTCTCTAATTGCGACATTATAGTTTTCCATATATTAAGACTAGTGAATTGATTAAAAAATAACAGTTTTATTGGTTTTTCTAAAAATCACGTGTTGGAGCAAGTTTCTATTTAGGAAATTTTAAGTTATTATACCTAATAACAATGATAATATCACAATTGATTATAATATTATATTTGTAAATTTTGAAAAATCTACTTGAATTTGCAGATATCAAAAGATGACCTGCTACAGCAAGCTATATGCACCATCGAGAGCTTGCTAGCTGGTAACTTAGAGCTGCAAAAGGAGGGAAAGTTACTGTTCGCTCAGAGTAAGTGTTCACCGAAATACATCATACAACATTGTCATATGTATATTATCTGAAACCTGTCTATTTATTTTCCTTACTTTTTCATACGCAGCATTAAAGATTCAACCGGAGACTCGACCTGGGGCTCAACCCGAAGGAACAGTTGAAGATGTTGCTACAACTGAAGGTAAACGTACTATGTTTTAATAACTATTCATTGAAACAATTTATATGTGTACTAAATTACAAACTATACATAGATACAATAAAATCGTGACAAAGCCGTGTGCGTGAAACAATTCTTGAAAAATATCATTGCAGCGCACACTACGGACTATTGGATATTTATGAATATTATTTTAACTTCACAAAATGACTCTAAATAAGTAGAATATTATATAGACTTATTTCAAGTGAACATTTGAAAAGTAAATTTTTGCCACATGTACCTATATTTAGGATCAGACCAGATTTAGATTTTTTCCATCTTTTCCAGATGAAGAGTTTTTAAACAAATATATAACTCCGACAATAGAGAAAGAACTTAACATCGAAGGTACGTATATATGTATATTTTTTAATATTTATTTATTCAATGTATGTACAATCATTTTTTACATCGTATTTACAATTAGATATACATATTCTATTATATTAACATATTTGAGCCAAACATTAAGGGCGTAGTAAAATAATTATACTACCATAGCAATTACCTGGCAATTATAATAAATGAATCACATCTTATTCAAAGTTTGTGTGAGTTGTTTTATAACGCTTGCTTTGCACAGAGCTTCGCTGGTTGGAGTTGACAAACCAGTAAATATAATAGTATTATTAAATAATAGTCTTAATTAATGGAACACACACACACACACAGTAATAACCCCCATAGTAATAGCTCCAACCGGCGTGACTGCTCAAAGTTTAACCAGGTATTGTGACATGCTGAACATTGTGACATTGTGAAAAGTTTTGTGTGAAGAAATTGGGAGAGCCGTACCTTCTCTTCCTTGAGGGACTCAGGACGGAGGGAACGGTAAATACCGACCAAAGAGGTCGGTGTTGAACAATTGTGATAAATGTGAGTCTGTTTATATAAACACTCACCGTAGGCACCACGGTAACCATATGGAATCATATGGTTGTGAGGGATTGGGCAGTGTTTATGAAATTATGAAAAAATATATAGGTACCTACTTATTTGAATACTTTAATTAGATAAAACATTGAAGGATATGGGGTGCATTTGATACACATAATAATATTGTCCCCAGAAAATAAATATCTAAAATTTTTAATTACTATCTAATAGTAGTGGTTTAGTGAACGCGATATATATATTCGAAATATCTTTCAGAATTTGAAGCAGCTGCGGATTTGCTCTCGGAGTTTGGAGAGTTATCGGTGCCTAATTCTGGAGGTAATACCTAATAACACATAGTATTAGAAGCGGATACACATTTTTATTCAGTAAATACACATACATAATTCATTAGTTCTTTCATAGAAAGAGATTCAGGCGGTTCTCCTACTTATAAGTGGTTTTGGTAAAAGATGGGGATTAGCAGCGACTAATCCAATGGGGTGAGCAGTTTCTCTCGTTCCATTACATTCCATATAGGAGATAGGTCGGGATTTGGACTAGAGTTTAATGGAATAAAGGGTTTGCTCTACTCAACTACACTCTCACTTGATGGAACGAGAGACCATTTTATTCATTTATACTCCCTATTCGATTGTATTTGACGGGTTGGGATGAGGAGTTGGATAGGTATAGGCTATCCCAAGACACCACCACACACGACCATCGACTTTTCTCATCCAGCCACTACCGGCGGACTATATCCGACAGTAGAGAGACATAGGCTATACTTAAGTCTCACTTGAAAGAAGGAGGCAAGCGAGCATACAGTTCACCTGGTGGTAAGTGGATACTGTAACCTATGGTCATCCACTATGCACGTCACTATCAGTCCATAATAACAAACATTGGCACTCCCTCGAATGAGCTACCCACCCTTGGGCATTTGGGATTTGAAGAAAATATTAGGAAAATGGGGAGAGATAGGAAAAGATGGGCTTTGAGGCCCCTGAGGCTCCCTCCACATTAAATGTTTTTTTCTGTGTATAGGTATACAGACATCGACTATAGGTACTTGTATAGGTATACCCTGATACCGGATAGGTGTGTGTGTGACTTATATATAAAAACATTAGTATATCGATATACTTGCCTATGGTAGGTACCCGTTGCATATAATCTGTTTAACGCTCGTTTTTTTTTTCAGAGTAATAATACGGCCCCTGTGACCCTTGAAACAGGTAATACATTTCTCAAGTTTTTGTGTGTTATATATTTTATTCATCAAAATTTGACAGAAAATTCTACTTAAAAGTGAAATTTGGTTTGTTTAGTCATGGGACTGGACTATAGTCAATTGATACGTATTCAATTGATAATAACAATTTATGTATGCTGAGATTCTGAGTCAATAGACATACCATACTTATAATATATTTTTGAAAAATATGTTCTTTTTTGGATTACGTATTTACCAAATTTATATAAAATAAATATGCTAAATAAAATATGGAATCATAATGCATTAGAGTATAATATATTTATAAAATTAATGTCACAGGATGTAAATATCTTCCGATAGCCTTTGTAAGCCTCTTTTAAGCTATGGAACCATAATATGTTTATGCATATAAATATATATATATATATAATACAAAATGTGTGACATGATAATTTAAAACGTTAAAACAATTAAACGTTAGTTTTAACGTTTAATTGTTTAATATTATACAATTATTACAACATCAGTTTTGTGGCAGAATGTAGAAAATACGAATTAATATATTGTGCCTGTGAACGTTAATTTTAGCGTATGGAAAATTGTAGATACTAAAGGAATCTAAGATAGACTTTTGTTGCTTCTACAGGTCGGTGCCAGTATGAAAACTCGCAGGAAGGATCACCAGAGTGAGGATTCCTTGCCGCCGGCGTTACGCCACTTACCGCAACAATGCGATTTAAATACAGGTAAGAAATTTACAGTTTTCAAGCAAATTATAACCTAATCGATACATGTTCTTTCTGAATGATGTAATATCAAAATTAATATTTTCATTTCAATAATGGTTTTCATTTTTATTCGCAGGACGAAAACCGCTTGGTGAAAAGAAAAATGACCAATTCCCGAATAGGTGTTATTTTTCACGTAAGGTTTGTTTTATTTTCTATATAGCTATATTAAGTGATTTTACAGAACAGTCAATTAAAGCCATAATTAAAAACTTTTAAGGTCGTAATATGTAAAACAATATGGAATTAATATTCAAAATGTCAGTATTTTTTTATTTTTTACATATGACCTTAGTACAATATACCTATATCAAAAAAATATTATATTACAACCACATATAAAGGGAAATTTTGCGAAAATAGACCGGTTAATTTGACTGTGTCACACAGATAGGTATGTACCTCGATGGAACATAACAGAAAATAGAGCATTCTTAGGTTTACCTATAATATACAGAAAACTGCGCCTAATAAAAGTGTTTCTTCTTTCAGATTGTATTCAGTGGCGTCTACGTGATTATATCAAGATCAAGTCCACCAATATTCTCACGGCTCTGGTCGTTCAGTCTCTCGGTCTTCTCATAGTAGTTACCGTGAAGATAGAGAGCGGGTCTATCTTGGCCCCGTCGTTAGGTACCGTTAAAGGTTAAATGGATTCTTTAACGAAGAATAAGAACTCAGCCCCCCGACTAAATGACAATGTTCTATTTTGTTAAAGTCCAATATAAAGTCACCAGATGTAAAAATATGTATGTTACTTATTATTATCTTTATGTATACTTGTATATAACGAAATGTTGAATTTCCCTTGAAAATAAATATATAAACGACCGTGACTTTTATATAAAACTTTGTTTTCTTTCTTGTCCTTAATTTTTATTGTCATCGTTGTATACGTAGGTACCTAATAGTTGGTGGGGTAAATACCTACTAGGGTTTCTAATTAAAGGAATAATAATAACGAGTGGCATAGGCCGGCCTTTGCGGCGATGGAAGTAGAGTGACAAGCATTTAATTCATTTTGAAGATAGGTGTCTAGATATTTTACTTATTAAATGTTAAAAAAAGTAAAATTTCTACTTAACTGACTACTTTTTAGTTATTTTAAAAATGATAGATTTTGGCTGGTGACAAAATAGTAACGCGGTACATCGTGGTAAGTACAAACGCTTTTGTTAAAGCCAAGGATGCGCGACCAATTACATATAATACTTAAGATATTAATCGATACAGTATTTGCACCGATGCATAAGTGCCACCATTTTCGTATAATTAAAGATATCTGACACAGACATGGTTTTAAAACAAATATATCTTTAAATCACAATTCTGTAACTTTGTTATTAGAATCAGAAATTAAAAATATAAATAAGGTACCTGATTAAATAGTAGGTACTGTCCACATAATTTGAGCCAACATTTCTGAGCGAATTAGGTCGTTGTGTAATATTAAAGGCTATACAATGTACACAGAGTTGAGAAAACACTAGAAAGGAGGGGATATTTTAATGTAAATAAACAATGATTACAATGTAGGTAAGTAATCAAAACAAAGACACGACACTTCGAATGCTTGTTAGGACAGGTTACTTCTCGAGCTAAACCACCGATCACTCTGTTTGCGGTGTACAGACCGTCTGATACAAGTAAATACTTATTCCGAAAGGAAACTCGAACACATCTTTTCACAACATCAAAATAACGACTTTCTACTATTGGGCGACATTAATATTGGAGTTTAATATTAATATTAAAGCGGGGAGAACAATTTTTAAATGTAATAAGGATGTAGGTATATAATAAAATTTTATGGATAGTTTCAAAAAATTATAATAGAAACAGAGTTAATAAGATAATCCAAAAAAAAAACAAAGAAATGATATTACAAAACCGAAATTGGTAATAATAAAGATAATACCTACTTGAAAATTATTGCGAATCCAGGAAAAATTACTAGTGTTATAGATGACACGATTAAGAAACATTTCAATCCAATTGGTGGTGAATTGAATATAGCAAATAAATTAGCTGCAGATTTCCAAAAAAAATTAAAGATATTATATATAAATGTAAAAGACCTTTGTTAAAAAGATACCTATACTAAAAATGAAGATAAATCAATGCTATTTACTAAGGCTAAAAACAACAAAGTAGGTACTTGCTAAAAAAAATGCAGTCTTTGAATACCAATAAGTCCCCGGGCTTAGACGGCATAACAGCGATAGATCTTAAATCAATTGTCCAAGAAATATCTCGGGCAATAACTAAATTAATTAACAGCAGTATCATAACTGGGAAATACCCAGATGATCTTAAAGTAGGGGTCATCAGTCCAATACACAAAGAAGGAAATTATCAAGTCGGGTGATTATAGACCAGCCCACGATATTACCTACCCATCATAGATAAAATTGTTAAGAAATATATCTGTGAACAAATTCAATACTTTCCTCTCGAAAATATGGGCTCCAACTGCAGAAAGGCACCAGCCTGTGTCAAGGTTTACTGATGACATCAATACTTATTTAAATGACAGAAAACATGTGCTTTCGGTATTCATTGACTACAGCGGGGCCTTCGACACACTAAAACATGATGTGCTGCTCAGGAAGTTAAAGAACAGCGGTATGAGAGGGCCATTGCTATGTAAGGACTACTTAGTAATCGCAAAGGAACTGTTAGAATAGGAGATGCGTACAGTGAAAGAGTAAAAATAACTAAGAGGACAGCTCAGAGATCTGTTTTAGGACCCCTGTAAATGTGGTACCATTGATTGCAGAACATACATAATATATAAACTAATTATTTAAGAATTGCTCAAAAACAATCAATCTACTCGTATATATTAGGGGGCGGGACAATTTAGTACAATGGTGTTAACGCGGTGAGGTGCGCGGGCGACCAACCGTGGTGATCGATAGAGAGAAACGTAGTGTGGAGAAAGGGACAGGACTCTTTTTATTTGTTTGTGTGAATTTGGTTATGTGATTGTGTTTTATTCAATTATGATTTTTTTCTTCCCATGGTTGGTATTTTTTCTGTCATGTAAAATTGTTCTTGATCGATGATACCAATGTCGATTTCCGAGGAAATGACTAGGAAAATGTTATGTAAATAAAAATAAAAAATATTGGATATTGGATATTCCTTAATGTGGAGATTTGGCAAGTACTCGAATTAGGATTAGTGTCCATTAACAACAATGACTACCTATTTAATTAAGTAATAACATGTACCTACCTATAATTAGTTAATAACAAAATACGGTACACGAGAGTGCGCTTCCATTATTTTTTTTACTTTTTAAATATTCCATTTGGTCAGACACACTTCGCCGCACACATAAAAATATACTCGTGCATGTTGCTTGATTTCGCTCTGATCCACTTTTAACAATACTTATAGGTACTTATTAATACACATTTAATTGTTTGGTGCCACAGAGGTGAAATAATTAATACTCGTAGGTACTATATAATTACTATAAATTATAAATATAATGTGTGGCGTCGCGTTGGCCGGCATTAATCGTGGGTTTCATAAAAGGTGACTTATCCCTTAGTTACCTAGGCTGTTAGGCTGTTATAACGTGTCGTGTTATAATGAATTATACATGTTTTAATTCCGTTTAACAGTCACTAGAAACATAAACATGGATTTATCTATCGAAGGTCATGAGGCTCAAAAACATTTTACGTCTTTTAATTTTTGTCTCCGAAATTGTTATAATAAGAAAAGCAAGTTAGGTTTTCACAGTCACAGAACAATATAGTGAAGAGCGGTGAAATCTAGAAACCTTATTTACGATAACATTGAAGCAAATAATAAAATTTGTCCACAAAAGGAGTTCAATAAACAATTGTCAAGAATAATACCCTAATTTTTTTTTTCCTTGAAAAACGCGAAATGAATTCTAAAACCAGGTAGTAAGTAGAACAGTGGCTAAAACAATAGGCACCGTTCCCTTACAACGTTTCACTTTATTCATACAATCGTTCCTTATGTATCTTTTTTTTACATTAGATTCTTCGTAGTTCAAAATACAAAAAAGGTAATACGCGTTTTAACTTATCGTGTGTAGTAAGATGAACGTCCCTCGTTGTAACTAAATCGGGCACGGTGACCTTACGCTACTTTTGTGGCTTACGATCCATGTTCTCGAAACGATGTCGAACGAACTCCAGTAAGATCTGTTCGTCTTCATGGTCAAGTAACATGGATGGTTTGGTGGACGTCCCTCTTTATGGCTTTCACTTTTGTGACGGACAGTTTATGACTGTTATTTTTTATGACGCCTTCAATTTCGTCGCACGGGGGCTCAAGTTATTACAGAAAGCTTAGAGCCCTTTAGTGAGACATCAGTTAAATATACAACTATCTAAATGAGATAGTTGCACTATTTTAGCGTATGAATTAGGCCTTAAATCAATTAAAATATGGCGTCATGGTCGATTTATATCAAAAGATTTATTAAACATTTATTATATTGGTTGTACCAGAAAGTCTGTGTAAAATATAGATGGGCGAAGAGTAGGTATAGAGTATTACTAAAAGCTGAGACAATTTCATAAAAATCAGCAAAATGAAACAAGGAAAATATTTCATCTTTGAAAAAGATTACTATACAAATCAGAACTATTTAATCATGCGTATACGACGCATGGTTTTCGAATTATTTTATGATTTTCTAATACTGTTAGCCAGCGATTAGTAATTCAATTAGTAACTCCAAATCGAATCACATGATAGTGTGATTTAATTCTTTTATTGATAGTGATTTTATGATTGATCGTGATTTGATTCTACAAAGCCTATTTCATTCTTTTATGATTTTTGCCAGTGTTCATTACTCTACAAAGATTTTTATTAGAAAAGTCCTGTAAAATCTTATAAATATATATTTTCAGTTTTTTAACAAGCAAAAGCTATATTTTATGTATTGTCTGTCGCCTTGTGGTATCAATTAATATTATAATGTTATTTATTATACAAGCAATAATTTAGATGATCAGGTGAAACCGAAGAGAACAGCCAGGTTTAAATCAAATAACATCGGCATACCTACTTCCAAAATAATATTTACTAATAACTGTTTTTCTAACTTATAAGAAATTCCTACTGACATACGCTTTGTAGTACGTGTTTTATATAATTATACATATTTGTTTTGTATAATTATACATATTTGCATCAGAACCTAAACAACGCGCTATATTCGCGGGACACTGAGCTGCACTTGAAAGTGCGTTCCATGTACAAGGACCCATTTATTTTCGGAAGGTAGAAAACAACATTGCAAATGAATATGTTGTTATTTAACTGTAAAGTTTATATATGTATACATGATTATATTTGTGTGTATTTGCAATATATTATTATTTAAAATAAAAAACTAAGTTGGCATTTATGGAGGAAAGCGGACGATGGCTCCTTTTAAACAGCGACTTACCGCTTGAGTAGACCCAATTGGTTCGTAATTAGATCAATTTATTCACAGGAATCAATATGTAATGTAATTATATAAAGAAAAAATAGGGCATCAGTTTGGTGTTTGGTGAAACATGTCTGATGTGCCCACAGATTCTTCTAATGCGCAAAGCGACAACGCACGACGCAAACAAGAGCACAGCGACACTTTTTTTTTTTTTTTTTTTTTTTTTTTGTTAGGAGAGACAATCAGGAAAAATCCTGCATAGGACACCTGGTACCATCTAGTCTGGCTGGGCCAGCCTAGGTGGTACCATGTAGTGTCGGACTCTTACCGACTAAAAAACCTGATTGCCTCAACATCGTGTATGTATAGTTCTTGTGGCCCTGGGGCCTTTCAAGAGTCACCGTTCGCATTGACGTAGGGCGAGCGCAGAAGGCGCTCAGCCAGGAGAAAAAATGTGAGTTGCAACGAGCCTAAGGGCTCCCCCGCCGGTAAACCGGCGGAAGGAACGGACCTCGGCTTAGGGCGTTGCAATGGGGGGATATCGCGGGGTCGCGAGTCGGCGAGAAGCGCCCAGGCACGTGTCTGTACCTAGTGAAAATAGGGTTGGCTGAGGGCCGGTGTGTGCTAACGGTGTATCGGGGGGGACGTCCACGTCTCCGCCGGCGGGGACGGTGTCTGTGTGCAGTGTTCGAGTAAACCGCATTGGCAGCGGTGATCGGGTCGTCGGGATCGTCCAGGATGTGCCGCGGCCGACGATGGCGGGGAGGGGCACTCCTGTCCGGTGTGTAGGTGAGGGAGGAGACAATCAGAGGATTGGGATGATGGGGGATGGCGTCATAGTAGCGTCGGGCAGAGTCTTTTATGTATTTGACGATGGAGGGAAGCTCAAAGTCTTTGTGGAGGTCAACGCTGCGCAAGTACCATGGTGCGGCCACGGCCTTGCGCATGAATCTATTTTGCAATTTTTGGAGGATTGCAATGATCCTCCAATGATGCTGCGTGTGCGAACACAACGCTAGCATAGGTCATGATGGGACGGACGAGAGTTTTGTATAATGTCAACTTATTTCTAAGCGACATTTTACTTCTCCCGCCTATGAGAGGGTTGAGGCGACCGAGCACAAAGGCGGCTCGGTTGCGGACAGTTTTGATGTGTTCTCGGAAGGTCAGTCTATGGTCTAGAGTGACTCCGAGATACTTGGTCTTCCTGACGAGAGGAATTGTTTGACCGAAAAGGGTTATCGGGAGAGGGGACAGCTTAGGCCTACGAGCGTTAGCCCTGGGAAAAGGGAAGCACATGGCTGCACTTTTCGTCGGGTTTATCTCTATCCTCCACCTCGCAAACCACTCACCTAGGGCGGTGACTGCGCGTTGGAGGCGTAGAGATACCATTCGTAGGTTCCTATCTGAGGCGTAGAGGGCGGTGTCATCCGCGAAAAGGGCGAGCTCTATTCCTGGGGTGAGGGGGATGTCGTTAGTGTAGAGGGAATAGAGCGTGGGAGCTAGAACGGAGCCTTGGGGGACTCCAGCTCTGATTGGGCGGGGGCTAGACAGAGTGCCTTCGACTCTGTAGCGAAAAGTGCGATCGGTAAGGAAGTCTCTGATGATGAGAATGAGACTTTCTGGCACCTCCAGTTGGTACAGTTTATAGATTAAACCGTTGTGCCAGACCTTGTCGAAGGCCTTCGCCACGTCGAAGAAGACAGCTAGGGTTCGGAAGGGCTTCTTTTGATTGAGACGCGGGAGTATGTGCTCCGTTATTCGGTGCACCTGTTGGACACACGAGTGCTTGGCTCTAAAGCCGAACTGCTCGTCAATGAGAAGCCTTTTTGAGTTAATGTAACTCAGCAGGCGAGAATGGAGGACTTTTTCGTAGATTTTAGCCATTGTATTCAATAGGCTAATGGGTCTGTAACTAGAGGGATCCGAGCGATGTTTGCCCGGTTTGGGGATGCCGATGACGACGGCTTCTTTCCAGGCGACTGGAAAGAGATGATTTCTCATGGCAGCATTGAGGATGGCCACGAGGAGAGCGATCAGATGGATCGGGAGGCTTTTGAACACCTTGTTGGGTATTCCGTCGATTCCAGGAGATTTTTTGATTTTGAGATTTTTGATAATCTCCTGGATTTCTGTTACCGTAACCGGTAGAAGGGAGTCAGAGGGGGGGATGGAGGCTCGGCGCCCCACCTCTCCGTCAACCGAGTCGACGTGGGATTCGTCTACCGGTTGACGGCTAAGGGAGCACTGGGCCTCCAAACTGTCGGCTAGGCATTCGGCCTTCTCTGCATCGTCAAATGCGGGAGGTCCGTTTGGTCTTGTCAGTGGGGGAAACGAGGCTGTATTGTCTGTTTTCATAGACTTCGCCATCCGCCAGTAGGCAGTGTGTGATGGCGAAATCTCTGACAACAGGGATTCCCAACTGTGATTTTTGAATTCAGCGATGCGATGCTTTACTTCCCTTTGTAAGGCTCGCATTCTACGCCTATTCTCGTCACAGGGGAAGGAGTCATAAGCACGGATGGCTGCGTTCTTGTCTCTTATCAGCTCCCTTATGTCCTCAGGCAACTCCCAGCGGCGATCGTTCGCCGCTGGGACTCGCCTGGAGGAGCTTTGGATTAAATCCTTAAGGTGGCTGCCGAGGCCAGAGACCGCCGTGTTTGTGTCATCCGCACTGGTCAGGTAGTCGGGGATGGAGTCGAGGTAGGGAGAGCTGGAAGCCTTAAGGGCTTCTTTCAGCTTGGTCCAGTTAATAACCGTCTTGTCTTGGAGGGGTGGATCGGTCTGTCGTCCTAGTTTCATGACTACGGGGCGATGATCGGAGTCTAACTCGGAGAGGGGTTCTAGCGAGTTTAGACGTAGGGTAATGTTTTTAAATAGGGCAATGTCAAGGACGTCGGGTCTGTGGGTAACAGTACCAGGGTAATGAGTTGGCGTCATTGGAGCTATCACGTCAAAGTCGAGGAGGTCAATGAGTTTGTTAAGGCGATTTCCGTTAGGGGTGGAGGTATGACTATTGAAGCTGGGGTGCTTACAATTGAGATCTCCTGCCAGGATGACTGAGTTACCTAAGTCGAGAAGCGACTCGAGGTCAGTCTTGAGCAGTTCTCTGTCGGGGGGGAGATAAACAGATGCCAGAGTGACAGGTTGATGACCTGTCATAGCTATACGACAGACCGAGGCCTCCATGTTAGTCAGTGAAGGGGTAGGAATCGGAATGCAGTGTAGAGACCTTCTGTAGTAAATGAGGGTGCCGCCTTTTCGGCTGGCCAATCTGTCGTTACGCACAATATTGTACTGGGCGATTTTGGGATTGCGTTTGCTAGGTTTCAAGAAGGTCTCTTGCACTAGCATTATGTCGATTTGGTGATTTCTGAGGAAATCTTGGATCTGGGTGCGTTGGGAGCCGTAGCCGTCAGCGTTGTAAAACGCGACGGACAGGGAAGAGGGCTTTATTCGAGCTGTGTTAGCCATTGGAGTTCTTTAAAGGGAGTTCAGGGGCATAGAGGGAGTTCAGGGGCAGGCCTTGAAGAGGCCAAGGGCTCATACAGTTTCAAACCCTTTACCTCGTACACTCCATCCTCACAGTTGTATACTTTCTGCGTCGCAGGCCCTGTTTAGGGTAACTGTAGGATGGGGGACAACCCCCCGCGTCGTGTGACGCGCAGTACAGCCGGTTGTTCTACAACCGGTGCAGTTACTGATGTTGAGAGTTCTTCACACTCTTCAGCCCTCAACATAAACACAGGCCCTGTTGACCTTGGCGCACAGGTCATGGACTATAATCAGTCCGCCGGCGCTATGGCAGCAGCGGCTCGTGCTGCTAGAAGAGCAGCTAGAGGGAAGGCCCGTACGGGTCATACCTCCAGCGTACAGTTCCCAACTCCAATGGAGGTGGTAGAACGACCCTTGGTACAGGAAGATACCGCCACCGGCCCTCGGGCTGCGAGTGAGACATCAGACTCCTCAATATTCACCGGGAATGTTACGACTTTTAAGGAGAGTTTCATCTCGGGTATAGTTGAGGAGTCAGACGGCAGATATCCGATGGAGGGCGTGCAACGTGGGTTAGCAATAGCTACCCTTGGCGCAACGCTCACCGGACATCTAGCCAATACACTAAAGGACAACGACTATGACCCTACGGCCATACTGGAGATGACTAACGGACCCACCTTGTCCACTCAACTTGACGGACAGAGACCGACCACTCCACAGCAGAGGAGGCACACTATTCATGACTCTAACAGACCTGGTTCGGCACCGACAGACTCACGCACTAATAGGAGGGTTAGTACTGCTACATTACACCAGGCTGCTAATAATCTAGCAGGTAGGATGCTTGGGGATAATAACTCCAGCAAGCGTATTATTGGTTTCCTATCCGCGGGACTAAACAATATAAGCTTCACGGTAGCAGTCGCTAGGGCGGTATCACGAAGATACGATCCCCAAAAGATGGCAAGGGAGCTTGGAAGCATGAAACTCGCAGAGGGTTTGAAAGCTACTCTCGCACTATGGAGTAGCAAGGCTGTTGACGGGGGCCCTCCGGCACCAACGGCTGCCCAACAGACACCCGCTCAATTGAGTAGGCTCGAGGGATTACCCACATATGAGGCTGTCGAACAGCTGAGACAGGAGGAGGAGGGGATAGATAAGGCGGTAGCTGCGGCGGTGGCCATAACTTTGAACAAAGCTTTTGCTTCCCACTGCCTGGCTGCGCGTGTCTGTCCCCTCTGCCTTGCTGAACAACTCACGCTTGAAGACCACCCAGTCGTGGATTTTTCTGATAGCCCTCAGATTACTTGGGATTTTGATTCTATATCGCGCATAGTTCTAGGCGGTAATGGAGGAAACAATGACGCATTGGAGATGTTGGCGCGCGTCCACAACTCTGAAATGCACTCACTGAACGGGAACATACATATGACAACCTCCCTACAGGAACAACGGATGACAGTCGTCATGCGCTGTAGGAATGAGATAAATAAGGGCGACATGTACCGGTATGTGGCAGGTGAGGGGATGGACTCGAAGTTGCGTAGGTCGGAGTACCTCTTGCCTTCACACATTACTACGTTAGGTACTATGGGGGGGGTTAGTGTCTCAAGTTGTCCACCAACTCAACATATGTACTTAAAAACGTACTGGGAAGAAGAGGACCAGAATGGTGCTGAGATTGAGGACGAACCTGATCATGCCCTCGAGAGAAGACAATCACCGTTGTCAGTGTTAAAGAATAGGACTAGGGCTGTTAGGAGGTTGGAGAGAGCCAACCGTGACCAACCACCGGCCAACCGTAACACTCAAGGTGAAAGAGAGTTGTTGGCGCAGGCTGCTATACTACTTAGAAGAGAGCCGGCTGTAGATATGTCCGAGACAGGCATGCACACATTAGCCGCAGATGAGCGTATAGAGTGGAACGACGTTGACACCGAGGACACACGATGGTACGGAGTAGGAACTTCACCTACTTACAATAAGACAGGGGTTATACCATCATCAGCCACTTTAAATATCAGCGCCACTGAAGCGGATCCAGCCACCAGGGACGGTAGGTTAAACGTAGGTTACCCGGGTACAGTATGGACTTACATCACAGGGGGTGCAGCCACTCAAGCAGCGGCAGCAGCAAGGATAGCCAGCATGCACGGCGATATACGCAACATCCTTTTAAAGACGAAATTGTATGACACGTACGTCAGTTAGGATGTATGTTCCCTACTGGAGTACCGTGGGGGGTACCGCTGAAGGGTGAGATCCCAAAAGAAATGTATGCCCGAGACCTGTTGGATGGGTGGAACTATCGTTGCGTTGTGATACATTCTACATACTTAAATTCTTTGATGACAACGGAAGGTGGGTCAATACCCGTAGGGGACGAAATGTGGGGTCTGAGTGACCCATCTGTAGTTTTAATCGTCATAGATAACTCAACGACCATTAACAGCAACTTGTGGGCGCTCCAACTAATCACGGCGCTGCCTTACCCGCTGCAGGGCTCAACGGAATGGTTCATGGTTACGCCGCCAGAGGCACCTGATGAATACCAATTTGCGGCATTCGGCAGGAATGAGGGTTACATTACCATCAACTCATCGGTTAAAAAGATAGTGCTGGTTACATCGACCCCACAAAACCATATAACAATCGGAGGCGTACACATACCTGTTAATATACCGGCAAACAGACCGCCCTTTCCCTCTGCTGAGGCAGTGGATGCGACGCCTATAATACTAGGTTGCCTCAACCAAGTCAACGGATGCACGCAATCACTCACGGAGGTCTTGGGCCCTTGGGTGACAAGGAGGGTGGGAGGGGGTGAGGTAGACTGGGGGCACATAGAGGATCTCGTCACGCTGCTGACGAATAGATTCCCCCCTCAGCCGGAGGTGGCTGTTTTAGCGGACAACACCAGACGGCTCTTCTGGCTTCCCACAGCGTACAAGGATGGAAGGATGGGTACTAACCTGCTTCCTGAAGAAGCTCCCGGCCAACAGCACCATGATTATTACCGTGACGCTGCAGTCAACGCTTTCGACCAGGTGACCACTGACAGGGAAACTGCGGACGAATACCCTATTATCACCTTGGGATCGTGGGACAACGGAATGGAACTGGTTACCGGACTGGGGTTCGGAAAAATTTCGGGGCAGGTGTACGGGGGTGTGAGGGGGCGCAAAGGGAATACGTCACCTGTGGATAATGTGTCAAGAGCTGTCTTTATGAGGCGCGCATTCGAGGAGTGGAAGAGGGCGGCGGCGTTATGTGACCCAATAAGCAGTCCAGCTGCTACTCCGCCACTCGGCGAGTTTTGGGTTAACCTGGTAGGAGATGGGGCCGATAACGGTGGGTCTACCGCGATAGAGGTTGTTCAGGACTTGCTTCTAGTGGTGGGAGATGAGATCGGCCTTTCTTGGAATGTCAATAGACATGAGATAGTTCCATCAACCCAGACGGGCATCCGGTTACCGGTCTCCATGTGGCTGAGCTCCGTAGGAGGTGACGGCACAGGCCAGACTCTGGAGGGGAGAGATGGGTTCCAGGTCGCTACAGGAGCGGGAGACCGTTGGTTTGCCAATAGGCTAGTGCAGTCGGGTGACTTAATAGACGGCAAGGATATGGAACTAATGTTGGACAGAATAGACCACCTGCTCACCATACCTGATGACACTAACTACGCCGTACGGCCTAGTATGCTTCAAGCCGCGGGCCAGACACACTGTGTTGATACTTCGGTATTTACCGTTCTGGCATCTATAGCTGGGTGGGCCGGTGTTATACCTCCGGTTGCGGCGCTTGCAAACGTCATACGTGCCACGGGATGGGGTCTGCCGGTCCACAGAAAAGACTGGAACGTACCAGATATGTGGACGATCACCCTAAGTGGTCGTGCAATGGGAGCAATTAAGCTTGGAAGGGATAACGAACTGGCGGTCCGAAGAAATCCTCCCATGGCATACCCCATAACGGGTGACGCGGTCGGATTCCTCTATAAGCCGATGGGTATAGGCGGGAGGTTGGCAAGGACTGCTACCCGTGTAGCTGAAGATGAAGATATAGCGGATTTTCGGGACCAGCCCGTTGCCTCGCCAGCGGATGTTTCTGTTGGTGTGGTGGCGGGTGGGGCCAATCCAATTCCGAAACCAGGCACCACGGCCGAGCTCGCGGAGCACAATGCCGATCACCGCCAACCTCAGGACACACAATAGATCAGCCCCTACATATAGAGACTATGAGACCGGATTGGGAATACACGATGCAAGACCTGTATACAAAGATAAAGAACTTCCAGAGGAAGAAAGGTTGTCAGTGTAGTGAGCGGGGTTACAATGCTCCATATGGCAAGTTTAATGACAATCTCAGACGATATCACATACCGGAACATGATAGGTGTGGCGGATGTTGGCTTGGTAAGGGTTTACTTGAAGATGGTCTCCACCTTCTTTGTCGCCTTAGCACCAGGCAGCAGGTTGCCCTTATCAGGTCAGTATATGAATATATAAGGACAACCTACCCCTATCTGTGTAACCATGATTTGAAGACGTTGTTAAAGGAGATCAGCGGTACAGTTAAGAACGGTGGCGAATATATACATCAGCAGTGGAAAGTACTGACGCACTGGGACCTCATGTTCGGCTATGTGTCATATAAGGGAGTGGGTTGTCTCAAACAGGAAGTTGAGGACTGGTTGGTTCATACTAGGCACATAGGTGCACATCTTGATGGAGGGGAGGAAAAATTCCTCGCGGACATGTTTAGGGCTACGTGCCAATATCTCAAGGAGGAGTGGGTTATGCCAGAGCGGGTGCTCACACCACTTGAATGGGCCAGAACTGGGGTGTGGATGAGGGGCAAAGCCGGCACCGGCGAAACCACAGTTATAAAGCTAAAGCATAAATGGGTCCGCACTCGTAGATATAAGGGGGTTGACGCGTCCTTGTACTCAGACGAGGACATAGCTGCGGAACTACAACAAATCACATCTGAGACTATGGGCGTTATGCAAAAGAGTGAAGGGGGGAAAATCAGACCAGTGGTCAAAACCGGTAACAAGCTAAATCGCAAGATGGACTACCTCAGCCAAATTATTGAAGAAGGATTAAGAGGTAGCACTACTAGTACATTGTTTGCTGGCAGTAGAGGCGCTGGTATTATTGACCAATTTTGGGCCAATGAGATGCATAACCCCCGCACTTTAAAGGTTCCGCTGGACCAGGGGGGGTTCGATCAGCATCAGAGCAAAGCTATGATAGCCACCGTCATGGCGGCCATACACGATACATGTTACCAGGAAGGGGTGGTACACCAAGATACCACAAAAGTTTGGAATGCTATGTGGAGGTCGATGTTCACAATACCGGTAAAGGTTTTGTATGACGGTAATGAATACCATTGGGGTAACGGTGTCCCTAGCGGATGGAGGTGGACAGCACTGCTTGATACCTTGTTGAACATTGCGTCCTTCAGAGTGATAGTTAGTTATGCAGAACGGAAGATTCACAAGCACATCCCGATAGGGGCGATGTGCGCACAAGGAGACGATGTTATATTCTCTACTGACGAAGTGCGGTCTATCTCGGCTATAGTTGCTGTTTACGGACAGGCGGGTTTCGAGGTCCACCCTCAAAAAACATACATATCCAGGACTAGAGGTGAGTTCCTGAGAAGGAGTTACGAGGTCTCAGGCATAACAGGATACTCCACAAGGAGCCAGCTCACTATAAGGTTTCGCAACCCTATTATACCTATACCGATCTCGCCCCCAGAGAGAGTAGCGTCAAGGTTATCTCTATGGGTATTATTCAGGCAAAGAGGAGCGACAGCCCAGCAAGTGGCTTCATGTTTTCTCGAAGACGCGGAACAAGCAGGGGTAGAGAGGGAGACAGCCGCTGCTTTTGCTGTAACACAGCGACACGATGTTTACCCATTGATATCGGGCCATAAAATGTTACTACGGGGCACAGGCCTCCACTATTACCAACCACACGGGAATACAGAACCTTAAACTATAAATATGTTATAGTTTTAGGTTATCTTGACAGTAGAGGGTACTTGATATAGGGTACTTGATCAATCTCAAGTTAGCTTCAACTTGTCACAAGTTACGCGTTCTCTATTAGAGACACCTCCGTATTTTTTTTAAGCTGGTGTAAGTTGTGAAGTACAAACAATGGTATTATTACTGAAGTAAACTTCAGTAATAATACCATTGTTTATTGACATTGACAATAAACAATTGTCAATTGACAATAAACAATTGACAATTGACATTGACATTGACATTTACTACGTAAAATTTCAACTCCTTAAAAGGAGTTGATGTCGCTTTTGTTTTCTTTGAAAAGTATTTCACGTTCATTGCTTAGTTTAAAACAATGTCATCGCTTTCAGCTCCCAAGAATCGCATTAGAGTCGCCCGGGACCTGATCCTTTAACAATGCGGTGCAATTGAATATGCACAGTATTCATTCTACAAAAAATCTGTTTAGCTCTTGTAAAATTGTTTTTGCAAATTAATCTTTTCTTTTGTATTTGTTCGTTATCTCGTAATGAGATTTTGTTAACTCGATATGTATTTTATTATAATAGTAGGGTGAAATTCTACAAAGAATTATCTATGAACATTTGAGACTATGAATCTATGAACATTGTAACTTAATAACTATCTGTTTAAATCTTATCTATTTACTTATAGGTATTTTTTAAAAACTATTGTAATAATTTACTACTAACAGTATTAAACTAATTACTCATTTACACTAATAATTACTTTCCATTTCTCGATTGGCAGCAATGATTAAATCAAGGCAGACGCCAAAAAATTCGAGTTAGAGTTTTCGACTTATGGAGGATTTCGACTCGATTTTTTTCATGATGTCTGATTCATTTTTTATTATTGTTAACAGAGTACTCATTGGTAGGCCAAATTGTTCAGCAACATCTTTCTTCTTTTGACAGCTCTTCACAGCTTCGAGCACTTCTAACTTTAAAGCGAGACTCAAAGTTTTTAGTTTACGTTTCATAGCACTCATGTTTTAACAATTTTATTCGTAAACTGTTGTAAAAATTGATGTGTATTGCGGTAGAACCAAACTACTTCTGACAATTTTTCAATCGAATGACCTGCTTCGCTAAATTCAAATGAAATCAATAATAATACATAATAAGTACCAAAATGAAACACCTGACACCAAGCAAGCAAGCACGTGTTAACGTCAGTCATAACGTTTTGCTTCCCACTGCCTGGCTGCGCGTGTCTGTCCCCTCTGCCTTGCTGAACAACTCACGCTTGAAGACCACCCAGTCGTGGATTTTTCTGATAGCCCTCAGATTACTTGGGATTTTGATTCTATATCGCGCATAGTTCTAGGCGGTAATGGAGGAAACAATGACGCATTGGAGATGTTGGCGCGCGTCCACAACTCTGAAATGCACTCACTGAACGGGAACATACATATGACAACCTCCCTACAGGAACAACGGATGACAGTCGTCATGCGCTGTAGGAATGAGATAAATAAGGGCGACATGTACCGGTATGTGGCAGGTGAGGGGATGGACTCGAAGTTGCGTAGGTCGGAGTACCTCTTGCCTTCACACATTACTACGTTAGGTACTATGGGGGGGGTTAGTGTCTCAAGTTGTCCACCAACTCAACATATGTACTTAAAAACGTACTGGGAAGAAGAGGACCAGAATGGTGCTGAGATTGAGGACGAACCTGATCATGCCCTCGAGAGAAGACAATCACCGTTGTCAGTGTTAAAGAATAGGACTAGGGCTGTTAGGAGGTTGGAGAGAGCCAACCGTGACCAACCACCGGCCAACCGTAACACTCAAGGTGAAAGAGAGTTGTTGGCGCAGGCTGCTATACTACTTAGAAGAGAGCCGGCTGTAGATATGTCCGAGACAGGCATGCACACATTAGCCGCAGATGAGCGTATAGAGTGGAACGACGTTGACACCGAGGACACACGATGGTACGGAGTAGGAACTTCACCTACTTACAATAAGACAGGGGTTATACCATCATCAGCCACTTTAAATATCAGCGCCACTGAAGCGGATCCAACCACCAGGGACGGTAGGTTAAACGTAGGTTACCCGGGTACAGTATGGACTTACATCACAGGGGGTGCAGCCACTCAAGCAGCGGCAGCAGCAAGGATAGCCAGCATGCACGGCGATATACGCAACATCCTTTTAAAGACGAAATTGTATGACAACGTACGTCAGTTAGGATGTATGTTCCCTACTGGAGTACCGTGGGGGGTACCGCTGAAGGGTGAGATCCCAAAAGAAATGTATGCCCGAGACCTGTTGGATGGGTGGAACTATCGTTGCGTTGTGATACATTCTACATACTTAAATTCTTTGATGACAACGGAAGGTGGGTCAATACCCGTAGGGGACGAAATGTGGGGTCTGAGTGACCCATCTGTAGTTTTAATCGTCATAGATAACTCAACGACCATTAACAGCAACTTGTGGGCGCTCCAACTAATCACGGCGCTGCCTTACCCGCTGCAGGGCTCAACGGAATGGTTCATGGTTACGCCGCCAGAGGCACCTGATGAATACCAATTTGCGGCATTCGGCAGGAATGAGGGTTACATTACCATCAACTCATCGGTTAAAAAGATAGTGCTGGTTACATCGACCCCACAAAACCATATAACAATCGGAGGCGTACACATACCTGTTAATATACCGGCAAACAGACCGCCCTTTCCCTCTGCTGAGGCAGTGGATGCGACGCCTATAATACTAGGTTGCCTCAACCAAGTCAACGGATGCACGCAATCACTCACGGAGGTCTTGGGCCCTTGGGTGACAAGGAGGGTGGGAGGGGGTGAGGTAGACTGGGGGCACATAGAGGATCTCGTCACGCTGCTGACGAATAGATTCCCCCCTCAGCCGGAGGTGGCTGTTTTAGCGGACAACACCAGACGGCTCTTCTGGCTTCCCACAGCGTACAAGGATGGAAGGATGGGTACTAACCTGCTTCCTGAAGAAGCTCCCGGCCAACAGCACCATGATTATTACCGTGACGCTGCAGTCAACGCTTTCGACCAGGTGACCACTGACAGGGAAACTGCGGACGAATACCCTATTATCACCTTGGGATCGTGGGACAACGGAATGGAACTGGTTACCGGACTGGGGTTCGGAAAAATTTCGGGGCAGGTGTACGGGGGTGTGAGGGGGCGCAAAGGGAATACGTCACCTGTGGATAATGTGTCAAGAGCTGTCTTTATGAGGCGCGCATTCGAGGAGTGGAAGAGGGCGGCGGCGTTATGTGACCCAATAAGCAGTCCAGCTGCTACTCCGCCACTCGGCGAGTTTTGGGTTAACCTGGTAGGAGATGGGGCCGATAACGGTGGGTCTACCGCGATAGAGGTTGTTCAGGACTTGCTTCTAGTGGTGGGAGATGAGATCGGCCTTTCTTGGAATGTCAATAGACATGAGATAGTTCCATCAACCCAGACGGGCATCCGGTTACCGGTCTCCATGTGGCTGAGCTCCGTAGGAGGTGACGGCACAGGCCAGACTCTGGAGGGGAGAGATGGGTTCCAGGTCGCTACAGGAGCGGGAGACCGTTGGTTTGCCAATAGGCTAGTGCAGTCGGGTGACTTAATAGACGGCAAGGATATGGAACTAATGTTGGACAGAATAGACCACCTGCTCACCATACCTGATGACACTAACTACGCCGTACGGCCTAGTATGCTTCAAGCCGCGGGCCAGACACACTGTGTTGATACTTCGGTATTTACCGTTCTGGCATCTATAGCTGGGTGGGCCGGTGTTATACCTCCGGTTGCGGCGCTTGCAAACGTCATACGTGCCACGGGATGGGGTCTGCCGGTCCACAGAAAAGACTGGAACGTACCAGATATGTGGACGATCACCCTAAGTGGTCGTGCAATGGGAGCAATTAAGCTTGGAAGGGATAACGAACTGGCGGTCCGAAGAAATCCTCCCATGGCATACCCCATAACGGGTGACGCGGTCGGATTCCTCTATAAGCCGATGGGTATAGGCGGGAGGTTGGCAAGGACTGCTACCCGTGTAGCTGAAGATGAAGATATAGCGGATTTTCGGGACCAGCCCGTTGCCTCGCCAGCGGATGTTTCTGTTGGTGTGGTGGCGGGTGGGGCCAATCCAATTCCGAAACCAGGCACCACGGCCGAGCTCGCGGAGCACAATGCCGATCACCGCCAACCTCAGGACACACAATAGATCAGCCCCTACATATAGAGACTATGAGACCGGATTGGGAATACACGATGCAAGACCTGTATACAAAGATAAAGAACTTCCAGAGGAAGAAAGGTTGTCAGTGTAGTGAGCGGGGTTACAATGCTCCATATGGCAAGTTTAATGACAATCTCAGACGATATCACATACCGGAACATGATAGGTGTGGCGGATGTTGGCTTGGTAAGGGTTTACTTGAAGATGGTCTCCACCTTCTTTGTCGCCTTAGCACCAGGCAGCAGGTTGCCCTTATCAGGTCAGTATATGAATATATAAGGACAACCTACCCCTATCTGTGTAACCATGATTTGAAGACGTTGTTAAAGGAGATCAGCGGTACAGTTAAGAACGGTGGCGAATATATACATCAGCAGTGGAAAGTACTGACGCACTGGGACCTCATGTTCGGCTATGTGTCATATAAGGGAGTGGGTTGTCTCAAACAGGAAGTTGAGGACTGGTTGGTTCATACTAGGCACATAGGTGCACATCTTGATGGAGGGGAGGAAAAATTCCTCGCGGACATGTTTAGGGCTACGTGCCAATATCTCAAGGAGGAGTGGGTTATGCCAGAGCGGGTGCTCACACCACTTGAATGGGCCAGAACTGGGGTGTGGATGAGGGGCAAAGCCGGCACCGGCGAAACCACAGTTATAAAGCTAAAGCATAAATGGGTCCGCACTCGTAGATATAAGGGGGTTGACGCGTCCTTGTACTCAGACGAGGACATAGCTGCGGAACTACAACAAATCACATCTGAGACTATGGGCGTTATGCAAAAGAGTGAAGGGGGGAAAATCAGACCAGTGGTCAAAACCGGTAACAAGCTAAATCGCAAGATGGACTACCTCAGCCAAATTATTGAAGAAGGATTAAGAGGTAGCACTACTAGTACATTGTTTGCTGGCAGTAGAGGCGCTGGTATTATTGACCAATTTTGGGCCAATGAGATGCATAACCCCCGCACTTTAAAGGTTCTGCTGGACCAGGGGGGGTTCGATCAGCATCAGAGCGAAGCTATGATAGCCACCGTCATGGCGGCCATACACGATACATGTTACCAGGAAGGGGTGGTACACCAAGATACCACAAAAGTTTGGAATGCTATGTGGAGGTCGATGTTCACAATACCGGTAAAGGTTTTGTATGACGGTAATGAATACCATTGGGGTAACGGTGTCCCTAGCGGATGGAGGTGGACAGCACTGCTTGATACCTTGTTGAACATTGCGTCCTTCAGAGTGATAGTTAGTTATGCAGAACGGAAGATTCACAAGCACATCCCGATAGGGGCGATGTGCGCACAAGGAGACGATGTTATATTCTCTACTGACGAAGTGCGGTCTATCTCGGCTATAGTTGCTGTTTACGGACAGGCGGGTTTCGAGGTCCACCCTCAAAAAACATACATATCCAGGACTAGAGGTGAGTTCCTGAGAAGGAGTTACGAGGTCTCAGGCATAACAGGATACTCCACAAGGAGCCAGCTCACTATAAGGTTTCGCAACCCTATTATACCTATACCGATCTCGCCCCCAGAGAGAGTAGCGTCAAGGTTATCTCTATGGGTATTATTCAGGCAAAGAGGAGCGACAGCCCAGCAAGTGGCTTCATGTTTTCTCGAAGACGCGGAACAAGCAGGGGTAGAGAGGGAGACAGCCGCTGCTTTTGCTGTAACACAGCGACACGATGTTTACCCATTGATATCGGGCCATAAAATGTTACTACGGGGCACAGGCCTCCACTATTACCAACCACACGGGAATACAGAACCTTAAACTATAAATATGTTATAGTTTTAGGTTATCTTGACAGTAGAGGGTACTTGATATAGGGTACTTGATCAATCTCAAGTTAGCTTCAACTTGTCACAAGTTACGCGTTCTCTATTAGAGACACCTCCGTATTTTTTTTAAGCTGGTGTAAGTTGTGAAGTACAAACAATGGTATTATTACTGAAGTAAACTTCAGTAATAATACCATTGTTTATTGACATTGACAATAAACAATTGTCAATTGACAATAAACAATTGACAATTGACATTGACATTGACATTTACTACGTAAAATTTCAACTCCTTAAAAGGAGTTGATGTCGCTTTTGTTTTCTTTGAAAAGTATTTCACGTTCATTGCTTAGTTTAAAACAATGTCATCGCTTTCAGCTCCCAAGAATCGCATTAGAGTCGCCCGGGACCTGATCCTTTAACAATGCGGTGCAATTGAATATGCACAGTATTCATTCTACAAAAAATCTGTTTAGCTCTTGTAAAATTGTTTTTGCAAATTAATCTTTTCTTTTGTATTTGTTCGTTATCTCGTAATGAGATTTTGTTAACTCGATATGTATTTTATTATAATAGTAGGGTGAAATTCTACAAAGAATTATCTATGAACATTTGAGACTATGAATCTATGAACATTGTAACTTAATAACTATCTGTTTAAATCTTATCTATTTACTTATAGGTATTTTTTAAAAACTATTGTAATAATTTACTACTAACAGTATTAAACTAATTACTCATTTACACTAATAATTACTTTCCATTTCTCGATTGGCAGCAATGATTAAATCAAGGCAGACGCCAAAAAATTCGAGTTAGAGTTTTCGACTTATGGAGGATTTCGACTCGATTTTTTTCATGATGTCTGATTCATTTTTTATTATTGTTAACAGAGTACTCATTGGTAGGCCAAATTGTTCAGCAACATCTTTCTTCTTTTGACAGCTCTTCACAGCTTCGAGCACTTCTAACTTTAAAGCGAGACTCAAAGTTTTTAGTTTACGTTTCATAGCACTCATGTTTTAACAATTTTATTCGTAAACTGTTGTAAAAATTGATGTGTATTGCGGTAGAACCAAACTACTTCTGACAATTTTTCAATCGAATGACCTGCTTCGCTAAATTCAAATGAAATCAATAATAATACATAATAAGTACCAAAATGAAACACCTGACACCAAGCAAGCAAGCACGTGTTAACGTCAGTCATAACGTTTTGCTTCCCACTGCCTGGCTGCGCGTGTCTGTCCCCTCTGCCTTGCTGAACAACTCACGCTTGAAGACCACCCAGTCGTGGATTTTTCTGATAGCCCTCAGATTACTTGGGATTTTGATTCTATATCGCGCATAGTTCTAGGCGGTAATGGAGGAAACAATGACGCATTGGAGATGTTGGCGCGCGTCCACAACTCTGAAATGCACTCACTGAACGGGAACATACATATGACAACCTCCCTACAGGAACAACGGATGACAGTCGTCATGCGCTGTAGGAATGAGATAAATAAGGGCGACATGTACCGGTATGTGGCAGGTGAGGGGATGGACTCGAAGTTGCGTAGGTCGGAGTACCTCTTGCCTTCACACATTACTACGTTAGGTACTATGGGGGGGGTTAGTGTCTCAAGTTGTCCACCAACTCAACATATGTACTTAAAAACGTACTGGGAAGAAGAGGACCAGAATGGTGCTGAGATTGAGGACGAACCTGATCATGCCCTCGAGAGAAGACAATCACCGTTGTCAGTGTTAAAGAATAGGACTAGGGCTGTTAGGAGGTTGGAGAGAGCCAACCGTGACCAACCACCGGCCAACCGTAACACTCAAGGTGAAAGAGAGTTGTTGGCGCAGGCTGCTATACTACTTAGAAGAGAGCCGGCTGTAGATATGTCCGAGACAGGCATGCACACATTAGCCGCAGATGAGCGTATAGAGTGGAACGACGTTGACACCGAGGACACACGATGGTACGGAGTAGGAACTTCACCTACTTACAATAAGACAGGGGTTATACCATCATCAGCCACTTTAAATATCAGCGCCACTGAAGCGGATCCAACCACCAGGGACGGTAGGTTAAACGTAGGTTACCCGGGTACAGTATGGACTTACATCACAGGGGGTGCAGCCACTCAAGCAGCGGCAGCAGCAAGGATAGCCAGCATGCACGGCGATATACGCAACATCCTTTTAAAGACGAAATTGTATGACAACGTACGTCAGTTAGGATGTATGTTCCCTACTGGAGTACCGTGGGGGGTACCGCTGAAGGGTGAGATCCCAAAAGAAATGTATGCCCGAGACCTGTTGGATGGGTGGAACTATCGTTGCGTTGTGATACATTCTACATACTTAAATTCTTTGATGACAACGGAAGGTGGGTCAATACCCGTAGGGGACGAAATGTGGGGTCTGAGTGACCCATCTGTAGTTTTAATCGTCATAGATAACTCAACGACCATTAACAGCAACTTGTGGGCGCTCCAACTAATCACGGCGCTGCCTTACCCGCTGCAGGGCTCAACGGAATGGTTCATGGTTACGCCGCCAGAGGCACCTGATGAATACCAATTTGCGGCATTCGGCAGGAATGAGGGTTACATTACCATCAACTCATCGGTTAAAAAGATAGTGCTGGTTACATCGACCCCACAAAACCATATAACAATCGGAGGCGTACACATACCTGTTAATATACCGGCAAACAGACCGCCCTTTCCCTCTGCTGAGGCAG
The DNA here is from genome assembly GCA_943735995.1 of Sesia bembeciformis. Taxonomy (NCBI): domain Eukaryota; kingdom Metazoa; phylum Arthropoda; class Insecta; order Lepidoptera; family Sesiidae; genus Sesia; species Sesia bembeciformis. The sequence goes on from OX031042.1 coordinate 6,383,271, forward strand.
TGGATGCGACGCCTATAATACTAGGTTGCCTCAACCAAGTCAACGGATGCACGCAATCACTCACGGAGGTCTTGGGCCCTTGGGTGACAAGGAGGGTGGGAGGGGGTGAGGTAGACTGGGGGCACATAGAGGATCTCGTCACGCTGCTGACGAATAGATTCCCCCCTCAGCCGGAGGTGGCTGTTTTAGCGGACAACACCAGACGGCTCTTCTGGCTTCCCACAGCGTACAAGGATGGAAGGATGGGTACTAACCTGCTTCCTGAAGAAGCTCCCGGCCAACAGCACCATGATTATTACCGTGACGCTGCAGTCAACGCTTTCGACCAGGTGACCACTGACAGGGAAACTGCGGACGAATACCCTATTATCACCTTGGGATCGTGGGACAACGGAATGGAACTGGTCACCGGACTGGGGTTCGGAAAAATTTCGGGGCAGGTGTACGGGGGTGTGAGGGGGCGCAAAGGGAATACGTCACCTGTGGATAATGTGTCAAGAGCTGTCTTTATGAGGCGCGCATTCGAGGAGTGGAAGAGGGCGGCGGCGTTATGTGACCCAATAAGCAGTCCAGCTGCTACTCCGCCACTCGGCGAGTTTTGGGTTAACCTGGTAGGAGATGGGGCCGATAACGGTGGGTCTACCGCGATAGAGGTTGTTCAGGACTTGCTTCTAGTGGTGGGAGATGAGATCGGCCTTTCTTGGAATGTCAATAGACATGAGATAGTTCCATCAACCCAGACGGGCATCCGGTTACCGGTCTCCATGTGGCTGAGCTCCGTAGGAGGTGACGGCACAGGCCAGACTCTGGAGGGGAGAGATGGGTTCCAGGTCGCTACAGGAGCGGGAGACCGTTGGTTTGCCAATAGGCTAGTGCAGTCGGGTGACTTAATAGACGGCAAGGATATGGAACTAATGTTGGACAGAATAGACCACCTGCTCACCATACCTGATGACACTAACTACGCCGTACGGCCTAGTATGCTTCAAGCCGCGGGCCAGACACACTGTGTTGATACTTCGGTATTTACCGTTCTGGCATCTATAGCTGGGTGGGCCGGTGTTATACCTCCGGTTGCGGCGCTTGCAAACGTCATACGTGCCACGGGATGGGGTCTGCCGGTCCACAGAAAAGACTGGAACGTACCAGATATGTGGACGATCACCCTAAGTGGTCGTGCAATGGGAGCAATTAAGCTTGGAAGGGATAACGAACTGGCGGTCCGAAGAAATCCTCCCATGGCATACCCCATAACGGGTGACGCGGTCGGATTCCTCTATAAGCCGATGGGTATAGGCGGGAGGTTGGCAAGGACTGCTACCCGTGTAGCTGAAGATGAAGATATAGCGGATTTTCGGGACCAGCCCGTTGCCTCGCCAGCGGATGTTTCTGTTGGTGTGGTGGCGGGTGGGGCCAATCCAATTCCGAAACCAGGCACCACGGCCGAGCTCGCGGAGCACAATGCCGATCACCGCCAACCTCAGGACACACAATAGATCAGCCCCTACATATAGAGACTATGAGACCGGATTGGGAATACACGATGCAAGACCTGTATACAAAGATAAAGAACTTCCAGAGGAAGAAAGGTTGTCAGTGTAGTGAGCGGGGTTACAATGCTCCATATGGCAAGTTTAATGACAATCTCAGACGATATCACATACCGGAACATGATAGGTGTGGCGGATGTTGGCTTGGTAAGGGTTTACTTGAAGATGGTCTCCACCTTCTTTGTCGCCTTAGCACCAGGCAGCAGGTTGCCCTTATCAGGTCAGTATATGAATATATAAGGACAACCTACCCCTATCTGTGTAACCATGATTTGAAGACGTTGTTAAAGGAGATCAGCGGTACAGTTAAGAACGGTGGCGAATATATACATCAGCAGTGGAAAGTACTGACGCACTGGGACCTCATGTTCGGCTATGTGTCATATAAGGGAGTGGGTTGTCTCAAACAGGAAGTTGAGGACTGGTTGGTTCATACTAGGCACATAGGTGCACATCTTGATGGAGGGGAGGAAAAATTCCTCGTGGACATGTTTAGGGCTACGTGCCAATATCTCAAGGAGGAGTGGGTTATGCCAGAGCGGGTGCTCACACCACTTGAATGGGCCAGAACTGGGGTGTGGATGAGGGGCAAAGCCGGCACCGGCGAAACCACAGTTATAAAGCTAAAGCATAAATGGGTCCGCACTCGTAGATATAAGGGGGTTGACGCGTCCTTGTACTCAGACGAGGACATAGCTGCGGAACTACAACAAATCACATCTGAGACTATGGGCGTTATGCAAAAGAGTGAAGGGGGGAAAATCAGACCAGTGGTCAAAACCGGTAACAAGCTAAATCGCAAGATGGACTACCTCAGCCAAATTATTGAAGAAGGATTAAGAGGTAGCACTACTAGTACATTGTTTGCTGGCAGTAGAGGCGCTGGTATTATTGACCAATTTTGGGCCAATGAGATGCATAACCCCCGCACTTTAAAGGTTCTGCTGGACCAGGGGGGGTTCGATCAGCATCAGAGCGAAGCTATGATAGCCACCGTCATGGCGGCCATACACGATACATGTTACCAGGAAGGGGTGGTACACCAAGATACCACAAAAGTTTGGAATGCTATGTGGAGGTCGATGTTCACAATACCGGTAAAGGTTTTGTATGACGGTAATGAATACCATTGGGGTAACGGTGTCCCTAGCGGATGGAGGTGGACAGCACTGCTTGATACCTTGTTGAACATTGCGTCCTTCAGAGTGATAGTTAGTTATGCAGAACGGAAGATTCACAAGCACATCCCGATAGGGGCGATGTGCGCACAAGGAGACGATGTTATATTCTCTACTGACGAAGTGCGGTCTATCTCGGCTATAGTTGCTGTTTACGGACAGGCGGGTTTCGAGGTCCACCCTCAAAAAACATACATATCCAGGACTAGAGGTGAGTTCCTGAGAAGGAGTTACGAGGTCTCAGGCATAACAGGATACTCCACAAGGACCCAGCTCACTATAAGGTTTCGCAACCCTATTATACCTATACCGATCTCGCCCCCAGAGAGAGTAGCGTCAAGGTTATCTCTATGGGTATTATTCAGGCAAAGAGGAGCGACAGCCCAGCAAGTGGCTTCATGTTTTCTCGAAGACGCGGAACAAGCAGGGGTAGAGAGGGAGACAGCCGCTGCTTTTGCTGTAACACAGCGACACGATGTTTACCCATTGATATCGGGCCATAAAATGTTACTACGGGGCACAGGCCTCCACTATTACCAACCACACGGGAATACAGAACCTTAAACTATAAATATGTTATAGTTTTAGGTTATCTTGACAGTAGAGGGTACTTGATATAGGGTACTTGATCAATCTCAAGTTAGCTTCAACTTGTCACAAGTTACGCGTTCTCTATTAGAGACACCTCCGTATTTTTTTTAAGCTGGTGTAAGTTGTGAAGTACAAACAATGGTATTATTACTGAAGTAAACTTCAGTAATAATACCATTGTTTATTGACATTGACAATAAACAATTGTCAATTGACAATAAACAATTGACAATTGACATTGACATTGACATTTACTACGTAAAATTTCAACTCCTTAAAAGGAGTTGATGTCGCTTTTGTTTTCTTTGAAAAGTATTTCACGTTCATTGCTTAGTTTAAAACAATGTCATCGCTTTCAGCTCCCAAGAATCGCATTAGAGTCGCCCGGGACCTGATCCTTTAACAATGCGGTGCAATTGAATATGCACAGTATTCATTCTACAAAAAATCTGTTTAGCTCTTGTAAAATTGTTTTTGCAAATTAATCTTTTCTTTTGTATTTGTTCGTTATCTCGTAATGAGATTTTGTTAACTCGATATGTATTTTATTATAATAGTAGGGTGAAATTCTACAAAGAATTATCTATGAACATTTGAGACTATGAATCTATGAACATTGTAACTTAATAACTATCTGTTTAAATCTTATCTATTTACTTATAGGTATTTTTTAAAAACTATTGTAATAATTTACTACTAACAGTATTAAACTAATTACTCATTTACACTAATAATTACTTTCCATTTCTCGATTGGCAGCAATGATTAAATCAAGGCAGACGCCAAAAAATTCGAGTTAGAGTTTTCGACTTATGGAGGATTTCGACTCGATTTTTTTCATGATGTCTGATTCATTTTTTATTATTGTTAACAGAGTACTCATTGGTAGGCCAAATTGTTCAGCAACATCTTTCTTCTTTTGACAGCTCTTCACAGCTTCGAGCACTTCTAACTTTAAAGCGAGACTCAAAGTTTTTAGTTTACGTTTCATAGCACTCATGTTTTAACAATTTTATTCGTAAACTGTTGTAAAAATTGATGTGTATTGCGGTAGAACCAAACTACTTCTGACAATTTTTCAATCGAATGACCTGCTTCGCTAAATTCAAATGAAATCAATAATAATACATAATAAGTACCAAAATGAAACACCTGACACCAAGCAAGCAAGCACGTGTTAACGTCAGTCATAACGTTTTGCTTCCCACTGCCTGGCTGCGCGTGTCTGTCCCCTCTGCCTTGCTGAACAACTCACGCTTGAAGACCACCCAGTCGTGGATTTTTCTGATAGCCCTCAGATTACTTGGGATTTTGATTCTATATCGCGCATAGTTCTAGGCGGTAATGGAGGAAACAATGACGCATTGGAGATGTTGGCGCGCGTCCACAACTCTGAAATGCACTCACTGAACGGGAACATACATATGACAACCTCCCTACAGGAACAACGGATGACAGTCGTCATGCGCTGTAGGAATGAGATAAATAAGGGCGACATGTACCGGTATGTGGCAGGTGAGGGGATGGACTCGAAGTTGCGTAGGTCGGAGTACCTCTTGCCTTCACACATTACTACGTTAGGTACTATGGGGGGGGTTAGTGTCTCAAGTTGTCCACCAACTCAACATATGTACTTAAAAACGTACTGGGAAGAAGAGGACCAGAATGGTGCTGAGATTGAGGACGAACCTGATCATGCCCTCGAGAGAAGACAATCACCGTTGTCAGTGTTAAAGAATAGGACTAGGGCTGTTAGGAGGTTGGAGAGAGCCAACCGTGACCAACCACCGGCCAACCGTAACACTCAAGGTGAAAGAGAGTTGTTGGCGCAGGCTGCTATACTACTTAGAAGAGAGCCGGCTGTAGATATGTCCGAGACAGGCATGCACACATTAGCCGCAGATGAGCGTATAGAGTGGAACGACGTTGACACCGAGGACACACGATGGTACGGAGTAGGAACTTCACCTACTTACAATAAGACAGGGGTTATACCATCATCAGCCACTTTAAATATCAGCGCCACTGAAGCGGATCCAACCACCAGGGACGGTAGGTTAAACGTAGGTTACCCGGGTACAGTATGGACTTACATCACAGGGGGTGCAGCCACTCAAGCAGCGGCAGCAGCAAGGATAGCCAGCATGCACGGCGATATACGCAACATCCTTTTAAAGACGAAATTGTATGACAACGTACGTCAGTTAGGATGTATGTTCCCTACTGGAGTACCGTGGGGGGTACCGCTGAAGGGTGAGATCCCAAAAGAAATGTATGCCCGAGACCTGTTGGATGGGTGGAACTATCGTTGCGTTGTGATACATTCTACATACTTAAATTCTTTGATGACAACGGAAGGTGGGTCAATACCCGTAGGGGACGAAATGTGGGGTCTGAGTGACCCATCTGTAGTTTTAATCGTCATAGATAACTCAACGACCATTAACAGCAACTTGTGGGCGCTCCAACTAATCACGGCGCTGCCTTACCCGCTGCAGGGCTCAACGGAATGGTTCATGGTTACGCCGCCAGAGGCACCTGATGAATACCAATTTGCGGCATTCGGCAGGAATGAGGGTTACATTACCATCAACTCATCGGTTAAAAAGATAGTGCTGGTTACATCGACCCCACAAAACCATATAACAATCGGAGGCGTACACATACCTGTTAATATACCGGCAAACAGACCGCCCTTTCCCTCTGCTGAGGCAGTGGATGCGACGCCTATAATACTAGGTTGCCTCAACCAAGTCAACGGATGCACGCAATCACTCACGGAGGTCTTGGGCCCTTGGGTGACAAGGAGGGTGGGAGGGGGTGAGGTAGACTGGGGGCACATAGAGGATCTCGTCACGCTGCTGACGAATAGATTCCCCCCTCAGCCGGAGGTGGCTGTTTTAGCGGACAACACCAGACGGCTCTTCTGGCTTCCCACAGCGTACAAGGATGGAAGGATGGGTACTAACCTGCTTCCTGAAGAAGCTCCCGGCCAACAGCACCATGATTATTACCGTGACGCTGCAGTCAACGCTTTCGACCAGGTGACCACTGACAGGGAAACTGCGGACGAATACCCTATTATCACCTTGGGATCGTGGGACAACGGAATGGAACTGGTCACCGGACTGGGGTTCGGAAAAATTTCGGGGCAGGTGTACGGGGGTGTGAGGGGGCGCAAAGGGAATACGTCACCTGTGGATAATGTGTCAAGAGCTGTCTTTATGAGGCGCGCATTCGAGGAGTGGAAGAGGGCGGCGGCGTTATGTGACCCAATAAGCAGTCCAGCTGCTACTCCGCCACTCGGCGAGTTTTGGGTTAACCTGGTAGGAGATGGGGCCGATAACGGTGGGTCTACCGCGATAGAGGTTGTTCAGGACTTGCTTCTAGTGGTGGGAGATGAGATCGGCCTTTCTTGGAATGTCAATAGACATGAGATAGTTCCATCAACCCAGACGGGCATCCGGTTACCGGTCTCCATGTGGCTGAGCTCCGTAGGAGGTGACGGCACAGGCCAGACTCTGGAGGGGAGAGATGGGTTCCAGGTCGCTACAGGAGCGGGAGACCGTTGGTTTGCCAATAGGCTAGTGCAGTCGGGTGACTTAATAGACGGCAAGGATATGGAACTAATGTTGGACAGAATAGACCACCTGCTCACCATACCTGATGACACTAACTACGCCGTACGGCCTAGTATGCTTCAAGCCGCGGGCCAGACACACTGTGTTGATACTTCGGTATTTACCGTTCTGGCATCTATAGCTGGGTGGGCCGGTGTTATACCTCCGGTTGCGGCGCTTGCAAACGTCATACGTGCCACGGGATGGGGTCTGCCGGTCCACAGAAAAGACTGGAACGTACCAGATATGTGGACGATCACCCTAAGTGGTCGTGCAATGGGAGCAATTAAGCTTGGAAGGAATAACGAACTGGCGGTCCGAAGAAATCCTCCCATGGCATACCCCATAACGGGTGACGCGGTCGGATTCCTCTATAAGCCGATGGGTATAGGCGGGAGGTTGGCAAGGACTGCTACCCGTGTAGCTGAAGATGAAGATATAGCGGATTTTCGGGACCAGCCCGTTGCCTCGCCAGCGGATGTTTCTGTTGGTGTGGTGGCGGGTGGGGCCAATCCAATTCCGAAACCAGGCACCACGGCCGAGCTCGCGGAGCACAATGCCGATCACCGCCAACCTCAGGACACACAATAGATCAGCCCCTACATATAGAGACTATGAGACCGGATTGGGAATACACGATGCAAGACCTGTATACAAAGATAAAGAACTTCCAGAGGAAGAAAGGTTGTCAGTGTAGTGAGCGGGGTTACAATGCTCCATATGGCAAGTTTAATGACAATCTCAGACGATATCACATACCGGAACATGATAGGTGTGGCGGATGTTGGCTTGGTAAGGGTTTACTTGAAGATGGTTTCCACCTTCTTTGTCGCCTTAGCACCAGGCAGCAGGTTGCCCTTATCAGGTCAGTATATGAATATATAAGGACAACCTACCCCTATCTGTGTAACCATGATTTGAAGACGTTGTTAAAGGAGATCAGCGGTACAGTTAAGAACGGTGGCGAATATATACATCAGCAGTGGAAAGTACTGACGCACTGGGACCTCATGTTCGGCTATGTGTCATATAAGGGAGTGGGTTGTCTCAAACAGGAAGTTGAGGACTGGTTGGTTCATACTAGGCACATAGGTGCACATCTTGATGGAGGGGAGGAAAAATTCCTCGCGGACATGTTTAGGGCTACGTGCCAATATCTCAAGGAGGAGTGGGTTATGCCAGAGCGGGTGCTCACACCACTTGAATGGGCCAGAACTGGGGTGTGGATGAGGGGCAAAGCCGGCACCGGCGAAACCACAGTTATAAAGCTAAAGCATAAATGGGTCCGCACTCGTAGATATAAGGGGGTTGACGCGTCCTTGTACTCAGACGAGGACATAGCTGCGGAACTACAACAAATCACATCTGAGACTATGGGCGTTATGCAAAAGAGTGAAGGGGGGAAAATCAGACCAGTGGTCAAAACCGGTAACAAGCTAAATCGCAAGATGGACTACCTCAGCCAAATTATTGAAGAAGGATTAAGAGGTAGCACTACTAGTACATTGTTTGCTGGCAGTAGAGGCGCTGGTATTATTGACCAATTTTGGGCCAATGAGATGCATAACCCCCGCACTTTAAAGGTTCCGCTGGACCAGGGGGGGTTCGATCAGCATCAGAGCAAAGCTATGATAGCCACCGTCATGGCGGCCATACACGATACATGTTACCAGGAAGGGGTGGTACACCAAGATACCACAAAAGTTTGGAATGCTATGTGGAGGTCGATGTTCACAATACCGGTAAAGGTTTTGTATGACGGTAATGAATACCATTGGGGTAACGGTGTCCCTAGCGGATGGAGGTGGACAGCACTGCTTGATACCTTGTTGAACATTGCGTCCTTCAGAGTGATAGTTAGTTATGCAGAACGGAAGATTCACAAGCACATCCCGATAGGGGCGATGTGCGCACAAGGAGACGATGTTATATTCTCTACTGACGAAGTGCGGTCTATCTCGGCTATAGTTGCTGTTTACGGACAGGCGGGTTTCGAGGTCCACCCTCAAAAAACATACATATCCAGGACTAGAGGTGAGTTCCTGAGAAGGAGTTACGAGGTCTCAGGCATAACAGGATACTCCACAAGGACCCAGCTCACTATAAGGTTTCGCAACCCTATTATACCTATACCGATCTCGCCCCCAGAGAGAGTAGCGTCAAGGTTATCTCTATGGGTATTATTCAGGCAAAGAGGAGCGACAGCCCAGCAAGTGGCTTCATGTTTTCTCGAAGACGCGGAACAAGCAGGGGTAGAGAGGGAGACAGCCGCTGCTTTTGCTGTAACACAGCGACACGATGTTTACCCATTGATATCGGGCCATAAAATGTTACTACGGGGCACAGGCCTCCACTATTACCAACCACACGGGAATACAGAACCTTAAACTATAAATATGTTATCGTTTTAGGTTATCTTGACAGTAGAGGGTACTTGATATAGGGTACTTGATCAATCTCAAGTTAGCTTCAACTTGTCACAAGTTACGCGTTCTCTATTAGAGACACCTCCGTATTTTTTTTAAGCTGGTGTAAGTTGTGAAGTACAAACAATGGTATTATTACTGAAGTAAACTTCAGTAATAATACCATTGTTTATTGACATTGACAATAAACAATTGTCAATTGACAATAAACAATTGACAATTGACATTGACATTGACATTTACTACGTAAAATTTCAACTCCTTAAAAGGAGTTGATGTCGCTTTTGTTTTCTTTGAAAAGTATTTCACGTTCATTGCTTAGTTTAAAACAATGTCATCGCTTTCAGCTCCCAAGAATCGCATTAGAGTCGCCCGGGACCTGATCCTTTAACAATGCGGTGCAATTGAATATGCACAGTATTCATTCTACAAAAAATCTGTTTAGCTCTTGTAAAATTGTTTTTGCAAATTAATCTTTTCTTTTGTATTTGTTCGTTATCTCGTAATGAGATTTTGTTAACTCGATATGTATTTTATTATAATAGTAGGGTGAAATTCTACAAAGAATTATCTATGAACATTTGAGACTATGAATCTATGAACATTGTAACTTAATAACTATCTGTTTAAATCTTATCTATTTACTTATAGGTATTTTTTAAAAACTATTGTAATAATTTACTACTAACAGTATTAAACTAATTACTCATTTACACTAATAATTACTTTCCATTTCTCGATTGGCAGCAATGATTAAATCAAGGCAGACGCCAAAAAATTCGAGTTAGAGTTTTCGACTTATGGAGGATTTCGACTCGATTTTTTTCATGATGTCTGATTCATTTTTTATTATTGTTAACAGAGTACTCATTGGTAGGCCAAATTGTTCAGCAACATCTTTCTTCTTTTGACAGCTCTTCACAGCTTCGAGCACTTCTAACTTTAAAGCGAGACTCAAAGTTTTTAGTTTACGTTTCATAGCACTCATGTTTTAACAATTTTATTCGTAAACTGTTGTAAAAATTGATGTGTATTGCGGTAGAACCAAACTACTTCTGACAATTTTTCAATCGAATGACCTGCTTCGCTAAATTCAAATGAAATCAATAATAATACATAATAAGTACCAAAATGAAACACCTGACACCAAGCAAGCAAGCACGTGTTAACGTCAGTCATAACGTTTTGCTTCCCACTGCCTGGCTGCGCGTGTCTGTCCCCTCTGCCTTGCTGAACAACTCACGCTTGAAGACCACCCAGTCGTGGATTTTTCTGATAGCCCTCAGATTACTTGGGATTTTGATTCTATATCGCGCATAGTTCTAGGCGGTAATGGAGGAAACAATGACGCATTGGAGATGTTGGCGCGCGTCCACAACTCTGAAATGCACTCACTGAACGGGAACATACATATGACAACCTCCCTACAGGAACAACGGATGACAGTCGTCATGCGCTGTAGGAATGAGATAAATAAGGGCGACATGTACCGGTATGTGGCAGGTGAGGGGATGGACTCGAAGTTGCGTAGGTCGGAGTACCTCTTGCCTTCACACATTACTACGTTAGGTACTATGGGGGGGGTTAGTGTCTCAAGTTGTCCACCAACTCAACATATGTACTTAAAAACGTACTGGGAAGAAGAGGACCAGAATGGTGCTGAGATTGAGGACGAACCTGATCATGCCCTCGAGAGAAGACAATCACCGTTGTCAGTGTTAAAGAATAGGACTAGGGCTGTTAGGAGGTTGGAGAGAGCCAACCGTGACCAACCACCGGCCAACCGTAACACTCAAGGTGAAAGAGAGTTGTTGGCGCAGGCTGCTATACTACTTAGAAGAGAGCCGGCTGTAGATATGTCCGAGACAGGCATGCACACATTAGCCGCAGATGAGCGTATAGAGTGGAACGACGTTGACACCGAGGACACACGATGGTACGGAGTAGGAACTTCACCTACTTACAATAAGACAGGGGTTATACCATCATCAGCCACTTTAAATATCAGCGCCACTGAAGCGGATCCAACCACCAGGGACGGTAGGTTAAACGTAGGTTACCCGGGTACAGTATGGACTTACATCACAGGGGGTGCAGCCACTCAAGCAGCGGCAGCAGCAAGGATAGCCAGCATGCACGGCGATATACGCAACATCCTTTTAAAGACGAAATTGTATGACAACGTACGTCAGTTAGGATGTATGTTCCCTACTGGAGTACCATGGGGGGTACCGCTGAAGGGTGAGATCCCAAAAGAAATGTATGCCCGAGACCTGTTGGATGGGTGGAACTATCGTTGCGTTGTGATACATTCTACATACTTAAATTCTTTGATGACAACGGAAGGTGGGTCAATACCCGTAGGGGACGAAATGTGGGGTCTGAGTGACCCATCTGTAGTTTTAATCGTCATAGATAACTCAACGACCATTAACAGCAACTTGTGGGCGCTCCAACTAATCACGGCGCTGCCTTACCCGCTGCAGGGCTCAACGGAATGGTTCATGGTTACGCCGCCAGAGGCACCTGATGAATACCAATTTGCGGCATTCGGCAGGAATGAGGGTTACATTACCATCAACTCATCGGTTAAAAAGATAGTGCTGGTTACATCGACCCCACAAAACCATATAACAATCGGAGGAGTACACATACCTGTTAATATACCGGCAAACAGACCGACCTTTCCCTCTGCTGAGGCAGTGGATGCGACGCCTATAATACTAGGTTGCCTCAACCAAGTCAACGGATGCACGCAATCACTCACGGAGGTCTTGGGCCCTTGGGTGACAAGGAGGGTGGGAGGGGGTGAGGTAGACTGGGGGCACATAGAGGATCTCGTCACGCTGCTGACGAATAGATTCCCCCCTCAGCCGGAGGTGGCTGTTTTAGCGGACAACACCAGACGGCTCTTCTGGCTTCCCACAGCGTACAAGGATGGAAGGATGGGTACTAACCTGCTTCCTGAAGAAGCTCCCGGCCAACAGCACCATGATTATTACCGTGACGCTGCAGTCAACGCTTTCGACCAGGTGACCACTGACAGGGAAACTGCGGACGAATACCCTATTATCACCTTGGGATCGTGGGACAACGGAATGGAACTGGTCACCGGACTGGGGTTCGGAAAAATTTCGGGGCAGGTGTACGGGGGTGTGAGGGGGCGCAAAGGGAATACGTCACCTGTGGATAATGTGTCAAGAGCTGTCTTTATGAGGCGCGCATTCGAGGAGTGGAAGAGGGCGGCGGCGTTATGTGACCCAATAAGCAGTCCAGCTGCTACTCCGCCACTCGGCGAGTTTTGGGTTAACCTGGTAGGAGATGGGGCCGATAACGGTGGGTCTACCGCGATAGAGGTTGTTCAGGACTTGCTTCTAGTGGTGGGAGATGAGATCGGCCTTTCTTGGAATGTCAATAGACATGAGATAGTTCCATCAACCCAGACGGGCATCCGGTTACCGGTCTCCATGTGGCTGAGCTCCGTAGGAGGTGACGGCACAGGCCAGACTCTGGAGGGGAGAGATGGGTTCCAGGTCGCTACAGGAGCGGGAGACCGTTGGTTTGCCAATAGGCTAGTGCAGTCGGGTGACTTAATAGACGGCAAGGATATGGAACTAATGTTGGACAGAATAGACCACCTGCTCACCATACCTGATGACACTAACTACGCCGTACGGCCTAGTATGCTTCAAGCCGCGGGCCAGACACACTGTGTTGATACTTCGGTATTTACCGTTCTGGCATCTATAGCTGGGTGGGCCGGTGTTATACCTCCGGTTGCGGCGCTTGCAAACGTCATACGTGCCACGGGATGGGGTCTGCCGGTCCACAGAAAAGACTGGAACGTACCAGATATGTGGACGATCACCCTAAGTGGTCGTGCAATGGGAGCAATTAAGCTTGGAAGGAATAACGAACTGGCGGTCCGAAGAAATCCTCCCATGGCATACCCCATAACGGGTGACGCGGTCGGATTCCTCTATAAGCCGATGGGTATAGGCGGGAGGTTGGCAAGGACTGCTACCCGTGTAGCTGAAGATGAAGATATAGCGGATTTTCGGGACCAGCCCGTTGCCTCGCCAGCGGATGTTTCTGTTGGTGTGGTGGCGGGTGGGGCCAATCCAATTCCGAAACCAGGCACCACGGCCGAGCTCGCGGAGCACAATGCCGATCACCGCCAACCTCAGGACACACAATAGATCAGCCCCTACATATAGAGACTATGAGACCGGATTGGGAATACACGATGCAAGACCTGTATACAAAGATAAAGAACTTCCAGAGGAAGAAAGGTTGTCAGTGTAGTGAGCGGGGTTACAATGCTCCATATGGCAAGTTTAATGACAATCTCAGACGATATCACATACCGGAACATGATAGGTGTGGCGGATGTTGGCTTGGTAAGGGTTTACTTGAAGATGGTCTCCACCTTCTTTGTCGCCTTAGCACCAGGCAGCAGGTTGCCCTTATCAGGTCAGTATATGAATATATAAGGACAACCTACCCCTATCTGTGTAACCATGATTTGAAGACGTTGTTAAAGGAGATCAGCGGTACAGTTAAGAACGGTGGCGAATATATACATCAGCAGTGGAAAGTACTGACGCACTGGGACCTCATGTTCGGCTATGTGTCATATAAGGGAGTGGGTTGTCTCAAACAGGAAGTTGAGGACTGGTTGGTTCATACTAGGCACATAGGTGCACATCTTGATGGAGGGGAGGAAAAATTCCTCGCGGACATGTTTAGGGCTACGTGCCAATATCTCAAGGAGGAGTGGGTTATGCCAGAGCGGGTGCTCACACCACTTGAATGGGCCAGAACTGGGGTGTGGATGAGGGGCAAAGCCGGCACCGGCGAAACCACAGTTATAAAGCTAAAGCATAAATGGGTCCGCACTCGTAGATATAAGGGGGTTGACGCGTCCTTGTACTCAGACGAGGACATAGCTGCGGAACTACAACAAATCACATCTGAGACTATGGGCGTTATGCAAAAGAGTGAAGGGGGGAAAATCAGACCAGTGGTCAAAACCGGTAACAAGCTAAATCGCAAGATGGACTACCTCAGCCAAATTATTGAAGAAGGATTAAGAGGTAGCACTACTAGTACATTGTTTGCTGGCAGTAGAGGCGCTGGTATTATTGACCAATTTTGGGCCAATGAGATGCATAACCCCCGCACTTTAAAGGTTCCGCTGGACCAGGGGAGGTTCGATCAGCATCAGAGCAAAGCTATGATAGCCACCGTCATGGCGGCCATACACGATACATGTTACCAGGAAGGGGTGGTACACCAAGATACCACAAAAGTTTGGAATGCTATGTGGAGGTCGATGTTCACAATACCGGTAAAGGTTTTGTATGACGGTAATGAATACCATTGGGGTAACGGTGTCCCTAGCGGATGGAGGTGGACAGCACTGCTTGATACCTTGTTGAACATTGCGTCCTTCAGAGTGATAGTTAGTTATGCAGAACGGAAGATTCACAAGCACATCCCGATAGGGGCGATGTGCGCACAAGGAGACGATGTTATATTCTCTACTGACGAAGTGCGGTCTATCTCGGCTATAGTTGCTGTTTACGGACAGGCGGGTTTCGAGGTCCACCCTCAAAAAACATACATATCCAGGACTAGAGGTGAGTTCCCGAGAAGGAGTTACGAGGTCTCAGGCATAACAGGATACTCCACAAGGACCCAGCTCACTATAAGGTTTCGCAACCCTATTATACCTATACCGATCTCGCCCCCAGAGAGAGTAGCGTCAAGGTTATCTCTATGGGTATTATTCAGGCAAAGAGGAGCGACAGCCCAGCAAGTGGCTTCATGTTTTCTCGAAGACGCGGAACAAGCAGGGGTAGAGAGGGAGACAGCCGCTGCTTTTGCTGTAACACAGCGACACGATGTTTACCCATTGATATCGGGCCATAAAATGTTACTACGGGGCACAGGCCTCCACTATTACCAACCACACGGGAATACAGAACCTTAAACTATAAATATGTTATCGTTTTAGGTTATCTTGACAGTAGAGGGTACTTGATATAGGGTACTTGATCAATCTCAAGTTAGCTTCAACTTGTCACAAGTTACGCGTTCTCTATTAGAGACACCTCCGTATTTTTTTTTAAGCTGGTGTAAGTTGTGAAGTACAAACAATGGTATTATTACTGAAGTAAACTTCAGTAATAATACCATTGTTTATTGACATTGACAATAAACAATTGTCAATTGACAATAAACAATTGACAATTGACATTGACATTGACATTTACTACGTAAAATTTCAACTCCTTAAAAGGAGTTGATGTCGCTTTTGTTTTCTTTGAAAAGTATTTCACGTTCATTGCTTAGTTTAAAACAATGTCATCGCTTTCAGCTCCCAAGAATCGCATTAGAGTCGCCCGGGACCTGATCCTTTAACAATGCGGTGCAATTGAATATGCACAGTATTCATTCTACAAAAAATCTGTTTAGCTCTTGTAAAATTGTTTTTGCAAATTAATCTTTTCTTTTGTATTTGTTCGTTATCTCGTAATGAGATTTTGTTAACTCGATATGTATTTTATTATAATAGTAGGGTGAAATTCTACAAAGAATTATCTATGAACATTTGAGACTATGAATCTATGAACATTGTAACTTAATAACTATCTGTTTAAATCTTATCTATTTACTTATAGGTATTTTTTAAAAACTATTGTAATAATTTACTACTAACAGTATTAAACTAATTACTCATTTACACTAATAATTACTTTCCATTTCTCGATTGGCAGCAATGATTAAATCAAGGCAGACGCCAAAAAATTCGAGTTAGAGTTTTCGACTTATGGAGGATTTCGACTCGATTTTTTTCATGATGTCTGATTCATTTTTTATTATTGTTAACAGAGTACTCATTGGTAGGCCAAATTGTTCAGCAACATCTTTCTTCTTTTGACAGCTCTTCACAGCTTCGAGCACTTCTAACTTTAAAGCGAGACTCAAAGTTTTTAGTTTACGTTTCATAGCACTCATGTTTTAACAATTTTATTCGTAAACTGTTGTAAAAATTGATGTGTATTGCGGTAGAACCAAACTACTTCTGACAATTTTTCAATCGAATGACCTGCTTCGCTAAATTCAAATGAAATCAATAATAATACATAATAAGTACCAAAATGAAACACCTGACACCAAGCAAGCAAGCACGTGTTAACGTCAGTCATAACGTTTTGCTTCCCACTGCCTGGCTGCGCGTGTCTGTCCCCTCTGCCTTGCTGAACAACTCACGCTTGAAGACCACCCAGTCGTGGATTTTTCTGATAGCCCTCAGATTACTTGGGATTTTGATTCTATATCGCGCATAGTTCTAGGCGGTAATGGAGGAAACAATGACGCATTGGAGATGTTGGCGCGCGTCCACAACTCTGAAATGCACTCACTGAACGGGAACATACATATGACAACCTCCCTACAGGAACAACGGATGACAGTCGTCATGCGCTGTAGGAATGAGATAAATAAGGGCGACATGTACCGGTATGTGGCAGGTGAGGGGATGGACTCGAAGTTGCGTAGGTCGGAGTACCTCTTGCCTTCACACATTACTACGTTAGGTACTATGGGGGGGGTTAGTGTCTCAAGTTGTCCACCAACTCAACATATGTACTTAAAAACGTACTGGGAAGAAGAGGACCAGAATGGTGCTGAGATTGAGGACGAACCTGATCATGCCCTCGAGAGAAGACAATCACCGTTGTCAGTGTTAAAGAATAGGACTAGGGCTGTTAGGAGGTTGGAGAGAGCCAACCGTGACCAACCACCGGCCAACCGTAACACTCAAGGTGAAAGAGAGTTGTTGGCGCAGGCTGCTATACTACTTAGAAGAGAGCCGGCTGTAGATATGTCCGAGACAGGCATGCACACATTAGCCGCAGATGAGCGTATAGAGTGGAACGACGTTGACACCGAGGACACACGATGGTACGGAGTAGGAACTTCACCTACTTACAATAAGACAGGGGTTATACCATCATCAGCCACTTTAAATATCAGCGCCACTGAAGCGGATCCAACCACCAGGGACGGTAGGTTAAACGTAGGTTACCCGGGTACAGTATGGACTTACATCACAGGGGGTGCAGCCACTCAAGCAGCGGCAGCAGCAAGGATAGCCAGCATGCACGGCGATATACGCAACATCCTTTTAAAGACGAAATTGTATGACAACGTACGTCAGTTAGGATGTATGTTCCCTACTGGAGTACCGTGGGGGGTACCGCTGAAGGGTGAGATCCCAAAAGAAATGTATGCCCGAGACCTGTTGGATGGGTGGAACTATCGTTGCGTTGTGATACATTCTACATACTTAAATTCTTTGATGACAACGGAAGGTGGGTCAATACCCGTAGGGGACGAAATGTGGGGTCTGAGTGACCCATCTGTAGTTTTAATCGTCATAGATAACTCAACGACCATTAACAGCAACTTGTGGGCGCTCCAACTAATCACGGCGCTGCCTTACCCGCTGCAGGGCTCAACGGAATGGTTCATGGTTACGCCGCCAGAGGCACCTGATGAATACCAATTTGCGGCATTCGGCAGGAATGAGGGTTACATTACCATCAACTCATCGGTTAAAAAGATAGTGCTGGTTACATCGACCCCACAAAACCATATAACAATCGGAGGCGTACACATACCTGTTAATATACCGGCAAACAGACCGCCCTTTCCCTCTGCTGAGGCAGTGGATGCGACGCCTATAATACTAGGTTGCCTCAACCAAGTCAACGGATGCACGCAATCACTCACGGAGGTCTTGGGCCCTTGGGTGACAAGGAGGGTGGGAGGGGGTGAGGTAGACTGGGGGCACATAGAGGATCTCGTCACGCTGCTGACGAATAGATTCCCCCCTCAGCCGGAGGTGGCTGTTTTAGCGGACAACACCAGACGGCTCTTCTGGCTTCCCACAGCGTACAAGGATGGAAGGATGGGTACTAACCTGCTTCCTGAAGAAGCTCCCGGCCAACAGCACCATGATTATTACCGTGACGCTGCAGTCAACGCTTTCGACCAGGTGACCACTGACAGGGAAACTGCGGACGAATACCCTATTATCACCTTGGGATCGTGGGACAACGGAATGGAACTGGTCACCGGACTGGGGTTCGGAAAAATTTCGGGGCAGGTGTACGGGGGTGTGAGGGGGCGCAAAGGGAATACGTCACCTGTGGATAATGTGTCAAGAGCTGTCTTTATGAGGCGCGCATTCGAGGAGTGGAAGAGGGCGGCGGCGTTATGTGACCCAATAAGCAGTCCAGCTGCTACTCCGCCACTCGGCGAGTTTTGGGTTAACCTGGTAGGAGATGGGGCCGATAACGGTGGGTCTACCGCGATAGAGGTTGTTCAGGACTTGCTTCTAGTGGTGGGAGATGAGATCGGCCTTTCTTGGAATGTCAATAGACATGAGATAGTTCCATCAACCCAGACGGGCATCCGGTTACCGGTCTCCATGTGGCTGAGCTCCGTAGGAGGTGACGGCACAGGCCAGACTCTGGAGGGGAGAGATGGGTTCCAGGTCGCTACAGGAGCGGGAGACCGTTGGTTTGCCAATAGGCTAGTGCAGTCGGGTGACTTAATAGACGGCAAGGATATGGAACTAATGTTGGACAGAATAGACCACCTGCTCACCATACCTGATGACACTAACTACGCCGTACGGCCTAGTATGCTTCAAGCCGCGGGCCAGACACACTGTGTTGATACTTCGGTATTTACCGTTCTGGCATCTATAGCTGGGTGGGCCGGTGTTATACCTCCGGTTGCGGCGCTTGCAAACGTCATACGTGCCACGGGATGGGGTCTGCCGGTCCACAGAAAAGACTGGAACGTACCAGATATGTGGACGATCACCCTAAGTGGTCGTGCAATGGGAGCAATTAAGCTTGGAAGGAATAACGAACTGGCGGTCCGAAGAAATCCTCCCATGGCATACCCCATAACGGGTGACGCGGTCGGATTCCTCTATAAGCCGATGGGTATAGGCGGGAGGTTGGCAAGGACTGCTACCCGTGTAGCTGAAGATGAAGATATAGCGGATTTTCGGGACCAGCCCGTTGCCTCGCCAGCGGATGTTTCTGTTGGTGTGGTGGCGGGTGGGGCCAATCCAATTCCGAAACCAGGCACCACGGCCGAGCTCGCGGAGCACAATGCCGATCACCGCCAACCTCAGGACACACAATAGATCAGCCCCTACATATAGAGACTATGAGACCGGATTGGGAATACACGATGCAAGACCTGTATACAAAGATAAAGAACTTCCAGAGGAAGAAAGGTTGTCAGTGTAGTGAGCGGGGTTACAATGCTCCATATGGCAAGTTTAATGACAATCTCAGACGATATCACATACCGGAACATGATAGGTGTGGCGGATGTTGGCTTGGTAAGGGTTTACTTGAAGATGGTCTCCACCTTCTTTGTCGCCTTAGCACCAGGCAGCAGGTTGCCCTTATCAGGTCAGTATATGAATATATAAGGACAACCTACCCCTATCTGTGTAACCATGATTTGAAGACGTTGTTAAAGGAGATCAGCGGTACAGTTAAGAACGGTGGCGAATATATACATCAGCAGTGGAAAGTACTGACGCACTGGGACCTCATGTTCGGCTATGTGTCATATAAGGGAGTGGGTTGTCTCAAACAGGAAGTTGAGGACTGGTTGGTTCATACTAGGCACATAGGTGCACATCTTGATGGAGGGGAGGAAAAATTCCTCGCGGACATGTTTAGGGCTACGTGCCAATATCTCAAGGAGGAGTGGGTTATGCCAGAGCGGGTGCTCACACCACTTGAATGGGCCAGAACTGGGGTGTGGATGAGGGGCAAAGCCGGCACCGGCGAAACCACAGTTATAAAGCTAAAGCATAAATGGGTCCGCACTCGTAGATATAAGGGGGTTGACGCGTCCTTGTACTCAGACGAGGACATAGCTGCGGAACTACAACAAATCACATCTGAGACTATGGGCGTTATGCAAAAGAGTGAAGGGGGGAAAATCAGACCAGTGGTCAAAACCGGTAACAAGCTAAATCGCAAGATGGACTACCTCAGCCAAATTATTGAAGAAGGATTAAGAGGTAGCACTACTAGTACATTGTTTGCTGGCAGTAGAGGCGCTGGTATTATTGACCAATTTTGGGCCAATGAGATGCATAACCCCCGCACTTTAAAGGTTCCGCTGGACCAGGGGGGGTTCGATCAGCATCAGAGCAAAGCTATGATAGCCACCGTCATGGCGGCCATACACGATACATGTTACCAGGAAGGGGTGGTACACCAAGATACCACAAAAGTTTGGAATGCTATGTGGAGGTCGATGTTCACAATACCGGTAAAGGTTTTGTATGACGGTAATGAATACCATTGGGGTAACGGTGTCCCTAGCGGATGGAGGTGGACAGCACTGCTTGATACCTTGTTGAACATTGCGTCCTTCAGAGTGATAGTTAGTTATGCAGAACGGAAGATTCACAAGCACATCCCGATAGGGGCGATGTGCGCACAAGGAGACGATGTTATATTCTCTACTGACGAAGTGCGGTCTATCTCGGCTATAGTTGCTGTTTACGGACAGGCGGGTTTCGAGGTCCACCCTCAAAAAACATACATATCCAGGACTAGAGGTGAGTTCCTGAGAAGGAGTTACGAGGTCTCAGGCATAACAGGATACTCCACAAGGACCCAGCTCACTATAAGGTTTCGCAACCCTATTATACCTATACCGATCTCGCCCCCAGAGAGAGTAGCGTCAAGGTTATCTCTATGGGTATTATTCAGGCAAAGAGGAGCGACAGCCCAGCAAGTGGCTTCATGTTTTCTCGAAGACGCGGAACAAGCAGGGGTAGAGAGGGAGACAGCCGCTGCTTTTGCTGTAACACAGCGACACGATGTTTACCCATTGATATCGGGCCATAAAATGTTACTACGGGGCACAGGCCTCCACTATTACCAACCACACGGGAATACAGAACCTTAAACTATAAATATGTTATCGTTTTAGGTTATCTTGACAGTAGAGGGTACTTGATATAGGGTACTTGATCAATCTCAAGTTAGCTTCAACTTGTCACAAGTTACGCGTTCTCTATTAGAGACACCTCCGTATTTTTTTTAAGCTGGTGTAAGTTGTGAAGTACAAACAATGGTATTATTACTGAAGTAAACTTCAGTAATAATACCATTGTTTATTGACATTGACAATAAACAATTGTCAATTGACAATAAACAATTGACAATTGACATTGACATTGACATTTACTACGTAAAATTTCAACTCCTTAAAAGGAGTTGATGTCGCTTTTGTTTTCTTTGAAAAGTATTTCACGTTCATTGCTTAGTTTAAAACAATGTCATCGCTTTCAGCTCCCAAGAATCGCATTAGAGTCGCCCGGGACCTGATCCTTTAACAATGCGGTGCAATTGAATATGCACAGTATTCATTCTACAAAAAATCTGTTTAGCTCTTGTAAAATTGTTTTTGCAAATTAATCTTTTCTTTTGTATTTGTTCGTTATCTCGTAATGAGATTTTGTTAACTCGATATGTATTTTATTATAATAGTAGGGTGAAATTCTACAAAGAATTATCTATGAACATTTGAGACTATGAATCTATGAACATTGTAACTTAATAACTATCTGTTTAAATCTTATCTATTTACTTATAGGTATTTTTTAAAAACTATTGTAATAATTTACTACTAACAGTATTAAACTAATTACTCATTTACACTAATAATTACTTTCCATTTCTCGATTGGCAGCAATGATTAAATCAAGGCAGACGCCAAAAAATTCGAGTTAGAGTTTTCGACTTATGGAGGATTTCGACTCGATTTTTTTCATGATGTCTGATTCATTTTTTATTATTGTTAACAGAGTACTCATTGGTAGGCCAAATTGTTCAGCAACATCTTTCTTCTTTTGACAGCTCTTCACA
Organism: Sesia bembeciformis; assembly: GCA_943735995.1. Lineage (NCBI taxonomy): Eukaryota > Metazoa > Arthropoda > Insecta > Lepidoptera > Sesiidae > Sesia > Sesia bembeciformis. The sequence continues at coordinate 6,405,628 of OX031042.1, forward strand.
GCTTCGAGCACTTCTAACTTTAAAGCGAGACTCAAAGTTTTTAGTTTACGTTTCATAGCACTCATGTTTTAACAATTTTATTCGTAAACTGTTGTAAAAATTGATGTGTATTGCGGTAGAACCAAACTACTTCTGACAATTTTTCAATCGAATGACCTGCTTCGCTAAATTCAAATGAAATCAATAATAATACATAATAAGTACCAAAATGAAACACCTGACACCAAGCAAGCAAGCACGTGTTAACGTCAGTCATAACGTTTTGCTTCCCACTGCCTGGCTGCGCGTGTCTGTCCCCTCTGCCTTGCTGAACAACTCACGCTTGAAGACCACCCAGTCGTGGATTTTTCTGATAGCCCTCAGATTACTTGGGATTTTGATTCTATATCGCGCATAGTTCTAGGCGGTAATGGAGGAAACAATGACGCATTGGAGATGTTGGCGCGCGTCCACAACTCTGAAATGCACTCACTGAACGGGAACATACATATGACAACCTCCCTACAGGAACAACGGATGACAGTCGTCATGCGCTGTAGGAATGAGATAAATAAGGGCGACATGTACCGGTATGTGGCAGGTGAGGGGATGGACTCGAAGTTGCGTAGGTCGGAGTACCTCTTGCCTTCACACATTACTACGTTAGGTACTATGGGGGGGGTTAGTGTCTCAAGTTGTCCACCAACTCAACATATGTACTTAAAAACGTACTGGGAAGAAGAGGACCAGAATGGTGCTGAGATTGAGGACGAACCTGATCATGCCCTCGAGAGAAGACAATCACCGTTGTCAGTGTTAAAGAATAGGACTAGGGCTGTTAGGAGGTTGGAGAGAGCCAACCGTGACCAACCACCGGCCAACCGTAACACTCAAGGTGAAAGAGAGTTGTTGGCGCAGGCTGCTATACTACTTAGAAGAGAGCCGGCTGTAGATATGTCCGAGACAGGCATGCACACATTAGCCGCAGATGAGCGTATAGAGTGGAACGACGTTGACACCGAGGACACACGATGGTACGGAGTAGGAACTTCACCTACTTACAATAAGACAGGGGTTATACCATCATCAGCCACTTTAAATATCAGCGCCACTGAAGCGGATCCAACCACCAGGGACGGTAGGTTAAACGTAGGTTACCCGGGTACAGTATGGACTTACATCACAGGGGGTGCAGCCACTCAAGCAGCGGCAGCAGCAAGGATAGCCAGCATGCACGGCGATATACGCAACATCCTTTTAAAGACGAAATTGTATGACAACGTACGTCAGTTAGGATGTATGTTCCCTACTGGAGTACCGTGGGGGGTACCGCTGAAGGGTGAGATCCCAAAAGAAATGTATGCCCGAGACCTGTTGGATGGGTGGAACTATCGTTGCGTTGTGATACATTCTACATACTTAAATTCTTTGATGACAACGGAAGGTGGGTCAATACCCGTAGGGGACGAAATGTGGGGTCTGAGTGACCCATCTGTAGTTTTAATCGTCATAGATAACTCAACGACCATTAACAGCAACTTGTGGGCGCTCCAACTAATCACGGCGCTGCCTTACCCGCTGCAGGGCTCAACGGAATGGTTCATGGTTACGCCGCCAGAGGCACCTGATGAATACCAATTTGCGGCATTCGGCAGGAATGAGGGTTACATTACCATCAACTCATCGGTTAAAAAGATAGTGCTGGTTACATCGACCCCACAAAACCATATAACAATCGGAGGCGTACACATACCTGTTAATATACCGGCAAACAGACCGACCTTTCCCTCTGCTGAGGCAGTGGATGCGACGCCTATAATACTAGGTTGCCTCAACCAAGTCAACGGATGCACGCAATCACTCACGGAGGTCTTGGGCCCTTGGGTGACAAGGAGGGTGGGAGGGGGTGAGGTAGACTGGGGGCACATAGAGGATCTCGTCACGCTGCTGACGAATAGATTCCCCCCTCAGCCGGAGGTGGCTGTTTTAGCGGACAACACCAGACGGCTCTTCTGGCTTCCCACAGCGTACAAGGATGGAAGGATGGGTACTAACCTGCTTCCTGAAGAAGCTCCCGGCCAACAGCACCATGATTATTACCGTGACGCTGCAGTCAACGCTTTCGACCAGGTGACCACTGACAGGGAAACTGCGGACGAATACCCTATTATCACTTATGTTTTGTACTTATTACAGTCCAGATAATATTTACTACATTATTCTCAATTTAGATGATGCATTTTCTCTTTTACTTCAGGTGGTGGCCCTCCCCCTCCAGATTATGATAAACCATTGATGCAATTAAAAAAAATTATTGAGCCACAGATTGATGGCTTATATACAATTTATGATGGAGATTCTCTCTTGATGGCACAATACCAAGAGAGTGTTCATGATAGTGAGAAAATAAAACCTATCGAATATGGTATGTATATAAAATATTTATTGAATATAGTACATATAATATGTAAATTGGATTTTTATATTTTAATGTGCTATTTCAATTATTATAGAAGTTCAATTTAAAACCAATGATGAAGTCATTGCAGAGTCGGAGGAAACAAAAAAAGAGGGAATTACTACTACACCTATTAGTTTTAAGAATAGAGTGGATTTATTAAGAAGAAAAAAGGCAACTCCTCTGAATTGTACTGGTAAGAACTATAAATAATTAATACTATAACAGTATATATATAAATAATTAATATGCATTAATTTTATAACAGATAATGCGAAGCCGTCATATAAAAAGAAAGAAAAAACTAGTGAATTGTTTCAAACTCTTGCTGAACAAAAATTGGAACTAGTACAGATACAAAAACAAGTTTTGTTGAACGACATGGAGCATCAGAGCAAGATGCAGCAGTTACAACTAGAGGAAACAATTCAAGTAAATAAATACACTCAGATGATGAGAGAAAAAGATATTAAAATTAAGGATTTGGAGTTAGAGTTACAAGCACAAACCATAAAACACTGTGAAATAATGAAAGAAAAGGAATTTCAAATAAAGGAATTGGAGTTACAGTTAAAGGAAAAAGAACTCTTGTTGTTAGATAAGAAAATAAACAAGTTGAAATAAAAATTATTTTATTTATGTTTTAAAATTGTTGTTTAACTTGTATAATTTATGCCTTCTCTTGTATAATTTATGTAGTCACAGTCGACTAGATGTTTTTTCTATGTTACCATGATACTAAGAAGTAAATCAGCCATTATAATCTGAAAAATAAAATAAAAGAGAATTATAGCAAATAAAAAGCATATTCATTTGCAATATTTATGTAATACGTAATATTTAATTATTTTTTTAACATACCCAGCAAAATAGTCATTGATTAGAACTGTGCGTTCAAAATTCCTTCCAGCTCGACCTTGTGGTGTGTGTGGTGAGTCTGGTATATCAGGTAAAACTGGGTACTCTGGGTCTTCTGGTGGAATTTCATCTTTTTGCCAAATGGCTATATTGTGTAGCACAGCAGTTGCTATTATTATACCTGTAATAAAATAAACAACATAAGAGCATGAAACACAAATGAAGGCACAGAGTTATAATACTTACATACAAATAAAGGCTAATACATACAATGAGTTCTAATACTTCCAACTTACCAGGTATTTTATGTAACTTCACACTTACACCCCGAGATATTATAGGAAATCGTCTTTTCCAGACTCCAAAAGCTCTCTCTACAACATTACGAGTTTTTATTTGTGATTCTTGATAAAGGGCTTCTCCTCTGGTGTAAACATTGCCATCACCTAATGGTGTCATCATAAAACTAGTTTGAGCGTATCCACTGTCACCCAAAAGCAATTTATTATTATATTTTCCTTGGAGAAAATTTCTCTTTACTGCACAATTATCCCAGATATTGGAATCATGGGCAGAGCCATGCCAACGAGCAACCACATCGAGGAATGTTAAGTCCGGGGCTGCCACACATTGAGTATTAATGGAAAAATACCCCTTTCTATTTCTATAAATTTCAGCATTAGGACCTCCTAAAAAGGAAAGTAGAAATTAGTAAAGCCAGTACAATCAAACTATACCATAGTTACCTATGTATATTTGTAAAATATGTTTCATACCTGGTGACAAAATTCTCACATGAGTACAATCTATAGCACCAATCACACGAGGAAATTTAGCGATTTGGTAGAATTTTGTTGATATAGCTTTTTGATCTTGATCAGATTCTGGTAGTGATATGAATTTTCTGTATAATGACGCAATAGCATGAGTGACCCTGTGTACAATGCGACATGATGTTGCTTCTTCCACACCAATTACATCACCACAAGTAATTAGCTGACTTCCTGTTGCATAATATCTTAGCGTACACAATAACTGGTTTAAAGGAGATACAGCTCCATTTCTAAAAACATAAAGAACAGATTAAGTATTAGATACTATATGTATGCATTGTATATTAGGGTAGAGGGGTCAGTGTTGTTGATTCTTTAGCTAGTACCTACAAAGTGTACTATATGTGCACTTATAAGCTACTATTGTTATTTATAATAATGTGTATCTAGCAAGGTAGATTAAATAAGTAAGAACCTACTTACTTTTCTGTTTTAAATTTCAATTGTTGTTCAATTACTTGTAACAAAAGCAACACTGTCGATTTGGAAAGACGAAACCTTCTAATAAATTTCTTTTCGGTAAGGGTTTCAAATAAATTAGTCCTCGGACCAATAATTCGTGGTGCCCGGGGTCTATTCATATATTGAAGAATTTCCTCGTCGTCGTCGTCGAATAACATATCCAGAACTGATAATTCCATAATAAGAACACGAACAAATGTTGAAACTTTGAAACTAGACCCCTAGAGAAAACAATAACAAACATAACCTCAAAATGTGCGTTGACAGTTGTTAATCGCGATTAGCTTCCTTAATTAGCCATTTCTCTGTAATTAACTTTGACAGCTCACATAATTGTGATTAGTCCATGGTGCAAGGCGGTAATCAAAATTTTATGTTTAATTATTATTTTAATTTCAATTAAGGGTTTCGTAAAAGTCGCCCTTAAAGTCGATAACTTATTTTTCTTCGAGCTATAGAGGTAATAAGTTTCAAATAATCGAGTTGTAAAGGTTGTAAAATAAAACATTGCTATGTTCGAGATACAGAGGTCCAATTTATTTTTTCGAGTTATAGAGGGAAAATATGTACCAAAATGGTTTGCAGGGACTCGCTGATTATTTCGACTAATAGAGGGTTGAGATTTCGAGTAATGGAGGTTTTGGGGTATGAAGGGAAGGGAACAAAACTTTTTTTCGAGTTTTGGAGGTTTTCGACTTATCGAGGTTCGACTTAAAGAGGTTCTACTGTACTTAGAAGTTTTTAAATGTTACTTTACTACTTACGCATTTAAATACTTATTTATGTATAACTGCAGTGCTGTCCCACCGGTAGATACTGGTGGTGTGAAGCTAACGGATAATTTTACTTTATACCTTGCAAGTGGGTTACCGAATGCAGGCCAGCACCCAAGTGAAGTACGAGTAGCAGGAATTGCACGCACGTTTAGTAATAGCTTTTTACGTCCCGTTTTTTAAGACACACTACAAATAGTGTGTCTTGAAGCTACTGTGTGACGCGGTTCCCCTAAAATAGCTTCCCTTTAAATATATAATGTGATGAAATTAAAAATTCAGTAAAAGTATGAGTACATACAATGTCGGCGATAGTGTTAACCTTTAATAGCCTAATAGTCTTTAATTGTACTCGTTAGATATGATAGCGAGCTTACAATAAATACTTCTGAACAATAGTTACGACGATCGATATAATGACAAGTACAGAGTTCATTTTGCCGGTGCTACAGGTACGCATCTGTTTTCGTTTCAAAAACATTTCAAAGTAATTTCTCGCCGGCTATTGTTTTCTTTTGTATAGAAGATGTGAATGGGCGGCGCGCGCGCCGGTCTCCACCGCATACTGACACTTGCCAAACCAGTGGAGGGTTATAATGTTGCAAATAATGATTAGGTATGTCAAGTGAATTAATATTATAGTGTTACATACTCATATGTATATATTTTATTGTTTTGTTTTATTTACCTCCTATTTTCATGACTAATAAATCATTGAATACATTTGGTTATAATAAATACTATATACTTAAACCACCGATTTATGAGTGAATGAATGGTTTATTTGTGATAAAGAAACACACACACACACACACACACACACACACACACAACCTTTAAACTTTTGATTTGAAGTAACTAAATAAAAATTTAATATGTAGGTAATATAAAGCGCTAAAATGTTCATACACTTACAAAGTTTATGTGTGTTGCAATAACAAAATGGACACTTAGCTCAGCATATTGTCTTATATGTCAGCTCAGCTCATAGCTCAGCATATGTCAGTTAATATTCTGCTAGGGCCACCGATGGCATACGTACCTACAGAGAACTGATAAAACACGGGAAACAAATGCGTGTTGTATTAGGGGTAACAAAGTCTATACTAATATAATAAAGAGAGTACGAGTTTTGTGAGTTTGTGTGTAATGTGGAGGGTAATCTCCGGAACCACTGCACCTATTTGAAAAATTCTTTCACCATTTAAAAGGTACATTATTCCAGATGGACATAGGCTATATATTATGTGCAAAAAAATTGCCGGGCACAGCTAGTTTATAATAAAAATAATATTGTATAGGACTATAAATGTTAAGCTAAGTATTAAGTATTTACTAAGTAGGTATTCTTTAAAGAACCCGCATTAATGGAAAGTTTTAGTTAGCAAGGAATCAGGGTTGAATAAATTGTTTATTTGCCACACTGTAAATTACACAAAAAAAGCAATAATATACGGAGTTAATTAAATATCTCAGTGCGCAAAAGGTCGCAAGCTCAGCGTATGCTAAGAGTACTCGCTTGCACAGCGCTGATTTCCAACTTGCCCCTGTCTCATTAGGTAGGTACTCATTATTACAAAGTTTCCAAAATGCTATGCGTGAGTAGTCGTACGACTACCATTTACTTGATACTTATTTAAAATGAAATTATGTACAAACTGAAAATTCGAACCCAAAAGCGAGTAATCAATAATCCATTTTAAAATAAGTACAAATATAGGACAATGGGCAACCTGTCTAATTGTATCTATATCATATTAAAATAAAACAGAGATATATAAGTATAGATTCAAGTTACAATACAATTTACAATTACAGTACCTACAATATAATCACAAGTTACAATGAAATAGAATCACTGCTGGTTTCTACTGCCTACTTAAACTATTGCCCATTCTCCCGTGGCGCTGTTGCAACTGAACACTGACATTTTTGAAAATATAAGTTATAGTATCCATTAAATTGCATGACTAATTACTCACACATCTACCCACTTAATTAGTTAATCAAAATGTATTAACAAAATACATTACGCTGATAATATTAAGTTATTATTTATTATGCTTTTTAAAGACATTTTTGTACTGCGATGTTCTAATTTATATACAGAAATCCATGCAAGAGTTGATGTTATTGTTAAGTGAGAAAACTTATTTTTTTTATTATATTTGTATCAAATTTAATAAAAATATGCAAACAAATAGGAATATTGGACCACATGTTAAGCTCCACAATTACTTCATCATGTTGTTTCAAATCAAAATCCAAAACTACTCATCTTCTGTTTGTATAAAAATAACTTAAAATCATTAACGGACTTTAACTAAGTACCTAAAACATTAGAATCCAACGTGCATATCTACAAATGAGACACCGCCTTGGGGGCGGTACGCATAGTGGGGATGCACTCGAACCTTTCAAATAACTAACATTTCGAAGTATCCCTTCAGTTAATCTTCTCTGGGTGCATCGCAAGGAACACTTCTTCGCGTGTTTATAATAAGTAATAAGTAATTTTGAATAACACGTAGTTTTGAACAATGAATCCGAACAAGGAGTCACTTAAGGTACGAATTTCTTTAGTCATATCTTTATAATGAGTGAAACAGAATATAACATTTTAATGTTGTGGATATATATTTATCTATAATTATATCTTAATCGTAGTTATTAAAGTATATAACTTCATTTATTTTTTTATTTATTCGTATATAAATACTATCTTATAGTTTTGTATAGTCCACAAATAGTCTCCAAATGTAACAAAATACAAAATACTGCAACAAAGGTAATAAATCTCTACTCTCTAATACAATAAAAATGTAATAGATGTTCTTTATAATGGTGTAAGTAATTTATGAATATAATAAAATAAATACGAGACATAAAATTTTTAATCATAATTTCATCCTAATTTTTATCCTCATAATCATTGATTGTCCTAAAATAAACATTAGTAATAATATAGACTATATTTTATTTAAAAAAAAAAACCGAAGCGAAGCGAGGGCGGGTCGCTAGTGGTGAAATAAAAATGCAATTGTAATACAAAATTAATCAAATCATAAATATAGAGGGAATAAAATTCTTAACAGTAATTTTTAACCTGAACTGACACAAGGACGGCACACAACTGTGTTCACGGAAAACAAGTTGAAAATGCTGAAATTGCAATGACAGGTCGTGATTCCTGAGATGACAATTCTCGTGCTAATTCAAAATCTTACTGCTTCATGGCAATTTCATATGCGAATGATCGTCATTACGAATGACGAATGTTGCCGCTTCGGATGCGTCGCCTTTGGAGATTTAGGAGTGGATTAGATTGGGAAGGATAGGTACTTCCCATTCTGTCTTGAGGGTTGGAATGGACATCCTCGGGACGGGAATCCATTCCAATGTTTTGTTGTTCCATAATTTTGTTGTTCCGAATATACATCTTCGATCTAACTACGGAAGTCTTAACTGTAGAAACCTAGGAATAAATTGTATAAAATTTAACGGGATTGGTTAATTGACGAATGTTTTTACTCTAATGACTAATTTCTTAAAAAAAGGAGACTGTTACTTTTATAAATATGGGCGCGCGTTGTGAGCGACTTCAAGAACTATAACGAATACTATGACTATGTCTAAAACCCAAATAATAAAATTCGTACACAAAAATGGTTAAAAAAATAAGTCATAATTCGTTGAAAGAAAGAAAACTAAACTAAGCTAGGGAACAATGGACAAAACTAATTAAAAGAGACTTAAAATTACTTCGGGCTTTAAACTTTATTTTTTTTTTCGGAATGGCTAAATTTTTGTGGCCCTAGCGGCCTTTCAAGAGTCAGCGGTCGTGAATTTCAACTTTATACTGCCAATAGTTTCTTATCTATCCATAAAATAACTCTTAGTGAAGAAGTTGAATTTTTGTCATAGTAAGATGTTATTGTTTTGCTAGTCATTGTACCTAATTGCTATTACTTAGCTATGCATCATGTATTAGGCGTAATGCACGCTGCGTCTCTTTTTGTATAAAACATAATAGATCCACGGTGATTTCCGACGATTTGATACATAGCATTCGTAGCACTTTTAAAGCACACGTAGCGGTCGTTGATGACCTCATAAACCGTAGCACAGGTACGCGCATCCGAACGATTTCAATAGTTATTTACGTATTTTCTCTATTTTAGTTAACAAAATAATAAAAAATGTAAAATTTTAATAGAACAATAGAATTATTTATCGTCTCTTTTATAATTAACGAAATAATTGCAATTATCTAAATTCTTTTAAAATTAAATGCATTTTATGCAGCATTAAACTATTTCCAAGACACAATTGGCCTGACAATCTAATCAGCCCCATAATGATAACCCATTTTAGTTAAATAACAAAGTTTAATGACTCTTAAAATCGATTATAATGCATTAACGTGCATTAGGCTATCTGTATCCTAAACTTTTACTTATCCATTGTAAAAAAAATAGTTCGTAATCCCTTTGTGAATTTACTAGGGTGAAGCCTATGCCGCGCAGTGGAACGTCATAGGCTTATATGTAATCTAATTTAACAAAATTATGGAACAACAAAACATTGGAATGGATTCCCGTCCCGAGGATGTCCATTCAAACCCTCAAGACAGAATGGGAAGTACCTATCCTTCCCAATCTAGTCCACTCCTAAATCTCCAAAGGCGACGCATCCGAAGCGGCAACATTCGTCATTCGTAATGACGATCATTCGCATATGAAATTGCCATGAAGCAGTAAGATTTTGAATTACCACGAGAATTGTCATCTCAGGAATCACGACCTGTCATTGCAATTTCAGCATTTTCAACTTGTTTTCCGTGAACACAGTTGTGTGCCGTCCTTGTGTCAGTTCAGGTTAAAAATTACTGTTAAGAATTTTATTCCCTCTATATTTATGATTTGATTAATTATGTATTACAATTGCATTTTTATTTCACCACTAGCGACCCGCCCTCGCTTCGCTTCGGTTTTTTTTTTAAATAAAATATAGTCTATATTAGACACGGATAATATAGCTTCCTATTTGTGAAAGAATTTTTGAAATCGGTTCAGTAGTTCCAGAGATTACCCCCAACATACCTACAAACACAATTTTACCTCTTTATTATATTAGCAAGTAGGTATAGATTACATAAAGCAGTTCAAAGTATGTCTATCACAATGTCTTCAGAGCTGGATCAAAATCGTATTACGTGCAGTTCAAAGTATATCAACAGTATTTTAAGCCCTAAGACTATTTTTTGTTAAAGAAAAAAGAATTACTATTATAAATATATTACAATTTTTGATATCGGGCAATTTCACTATTTCTTGCATATATCTAGTACCTACCTACGTATTTTAATACATGTTTGTTAATTTTTATTGTTTCGTTTTAATTAGATGATACACGAGAAGAAACCACGTGGATGTCGCAAGCGATTAATTGACGATGTTGTAAGTATACCACTTGTAACGTTAACGGCTACAAGCTTTAGCATCGGGCACACTTAATAACGGGCGATTTGACATCTGGTCACGTGCGCGACGCCCGTGTGAGCACTTTCAAGCACTGCCCGACGCTACTATGTCAGACTCCCTCACCATCCCAACTCCCTAGTAGTTGACAGCCTAACCTATGTTCCCGATAAGAATGACCCTCACCGTTGCCGTCGCCATCGTCGTCGTCGTCCTCGGCACGTTTTAGACGACCCGACGATCCATTTATTGCTGCCAATGCGGTTCTTACACTACACTCACAGAGTTCACATATACACCGTCTACGCCGGCGGACACAAGAACTTCACCCTCGTTATACCGAGAACACACACAGGCCTCGAGACAACACTTTTACCAGATATCGGCGCGTACCTGGGCGCTTCTCATCGACTCGCGATCCCGCGGTACCCTACCAAAGCACCGCCCTAAGCAGAGGTCCGTTCCTTCCGCCGGTCTACCGGCGGGGGAACCTTCGGGCTCGTTGCTTTACACACTCTTTGCTCCTAGCTGAGCGCATTTCTTGTAATTTTCTAGTAACATTTCTTATAATAAGGCCAGGCTATGTGGTGTCGACTAGCCGGCCGACACCACAGGGCCGGCGCTACCACAAACCCCGAAGAACTACACGAACTCTAAAACATTGGATTTGCCATGTCGCTTGGTCGGCGTGGCTTTGCATGGCCATTCAACCCTCATGCACATTGTCCAACAGGCACATGTCTAGCAGTAGACGAAAAAATGTTAGGATTTAATACTTTAGCATGAGTCGGGTCATTGAGTGAGGTCATAATGTTTTCAACATGTATCGGAATTATTATTAGCCTTGTATACTGAAAATGTCGTATATTTTTTTAACAGTAAACTTTTAATTTATCTTGTATAAAGGCACCGCGTACTTGGTTATGGTATAATTGTGTGTGTGTGTGTGTGTACATATTTCTATATTAAGAGAACTATTCATAGTTTTGATAGACAACACTGTTTACTTATTATTGGGTATGTTAGGTATCCATACTAAAGTATCATCCTATCATTAATAAGTAAAGTATCCATACTTTACTTATTAATTTGCTCTAAATTTCATTTATTATACCTTTATGGTGATTTCACAGATCGAGATAGAACCAATGCCGAGACAACGAGGAAGACCACCTGGTGGTTTACGCCCACTGACCAAGGTTATTATTTACGGGTTTAGCTTCTTAAATAAGCAGATATTTTCAAATATAATGTATTTATGATCTAAGTATACATATATAATAATTGTTTAGTATGAACAAGCACAACGGAACGCTGCCTATGAGAGCGAGCGGCGACGTATCGAGGCCGCTGCCACCAAACTTTTGATAGACCAATTAGGCGTGGATAATAAGGTAACTTATAAGGTTCTCTATACCTTGATAACGCTACTTATCTAATTATTATTACAAGAGTACTGTCACAAAGTTATAAAAATCTGTAAAAAAGCCTTCTCTGTGTGTAATGTGTGTCGTCGCACGGTTATGATGATACTACGACACAGTTACATGTACTCACGACCAACCGCCACGCCACTAACTTTGTAGTCAATAGGCATGACACTGCACTCAAAGTCAGCATCATGTACTTATAGGTACTGCCTACATTTTCAGCCAATAATAAAATTCTGTTGCTTCTCTTTAATTATAATGTCATCAAGTTGTTATTAGTCCACTAGGTCATCTGGATGAAATTGCTATAAAGCTATAATGGCACCACCTGGTTAACTCCGTTCTATGAAAGAATAAATGATAGCATTAGATGATGACATGAGCGCAAAAAGGGCTAGCAGACTGTTTCTGAGTACCTTTATGGGAGAATGACATCTTTCGTTTGCGAAAGCCAAGATCCACTTAAAGATCACGGAGCCATAGGAGTAGAAGAAACTAAATGAGTATTAATTAAGTAGTAAATTGTCTTTTTGTAACGTGTGTTGGTGTACAATATCGATTTTATCTATCTAAATGAGTATAATAATAGAGTATAATGATAGATAATGAAAAGACATAATAATCATGTAAATATTTGCAGATCACAAAAATGGACCTTCTTCGAGAGGCTATAAATACAGTCAAAAGGCTACAAGAAGATGAAAACAAACTAAAGAAAGAGCACGATCGTCTGAGCACAATATGTAAGTTGTTTGTTTTATTTATTCCCTGTCGTCGCAAATTCTTACGAGAATGTGAATAAAAAGTCTAAGTTGACACTTGGATACTTTGTCTTAAACTTGGACACTTGGTGTATGTCTTTTATAGAAACAAAAGACTGCAGGCGGTCAGACACTGCACCTGGTGGTAAATTCGACACATGCCAACATCAGTCCAGAATGCCAAACGTCGGCACACCCCGAATAATAATAGTGCTTATCTTTGAAGATTTAGGAGGATTTAAAAAAGGCGATTAGGAAGTCTAATGGGACGATGACTTTACACATCACATTACACTTCCCATACACTTCCTTGCTTATCCCATAGCATAGGTATATGTATTAATATATATTGCATAGAATATCTAAATTTTTAATATGCTGTATGTCTGTTTGATAGTCACAAAACTAAATGCTAAAAAGGAGGCACTTAAGAGAAACCTGAAACTTGAACATGAAGAAAAGGAGACAAAAAAAGCAAAGGAGGATGAAGTAGATGACATCTTCGAAGACGTCAACTTCCTAAGGCGAAGTAAACACATGATTTTTTAATTATTTTACGACTTTCCGATATTTTAAGCCTGCAATTAGTAATTCAACTAATACTAATCCAAACGTTCACGCGTACGTACATGTTCAGTGTCTGTTTCTACAACTACAGAGTCTATTTCACTGTTTTAATCATTTTGGCCAAAGCAGGTTATTTATTACTAGATATAGAAATCTGTATATGTACACAAGTTTAATAAAAATTCTATACATATGAATGTATAATATAATACAATCATAACAAAGACGTATCTGTAAGAAATCATTGCAGTGTACACTAGTGAAGTGAACCGTAATACATTTATTGTACTTTTATATCCAGACATATTACAGAGTTCCCGGGGAACCTTACTTAAATCCCATAAAGCGGCCACTGCTGTATAGTTCACTAACAATAGCGTTTTGAAGTTTCTCCTTCATTTGACATTTCTATTCTAACTCTTCTATTTCTATTTCTCATTTCCAGTTCTTTAGTAGAATTTTACATTTCTACTTCCACTCAAATATCCAACTTATTTTAGTTCATTGAGTAAAGTCCGAACTACAGACAGGGACATTAAAGCCACAATATGTATTCTTAAGTGTCTTGCATTTATAACATTGGCTGTTATTTTTTAGGCGATATTACGTTGGCGTCATTAAACCAAGCTCACATCCCAGCGGAACTAAATAATACAGGTATTTATACTTTATACGATATCAGATTATACTCGTAACTGCAGAGTCTCACTACTGAGCACAGACCTCTCCTAGTTGTCACGAGGGGATTTCACGGCATAATCCTCCACACAGACAAAGTGCGTTTTGGTGGACGCACTTGTTACAGCTTTTTTAATTCTAGCATTACCCAATGAATAAACATTGCATTACATACGTGTTTCTGAATAATGATTATATGTTTCAGAAGAAAAAAAAGACGCGCAGTCCTCATATGAGCCTTTCTTGGAAGGTAAAAAAAACAGCTATTAAACATGTTGATATTTAACTATAAAATGTATATTTAAACATACATTTTAGTTACAATTAAGTGTAAATAATATAGTGTATAGGTGTAATATCAAAAGCTAATATTTTATTATATTTATTCCAGGGTTACCATTCATGGAGGAATTATATGAATGGTACACTTTAGAGAAGGAATTACAGGGTAAGTTTTACATGTATCTTGGGGCAATGCAAACAATTTTCTTCTAATACAGGTAGTGTAATGCGGATATATTCTGTTACTTGTTCTTCTCTTTGCGCGGGGGGGGGGGGGCAAGCAATGTATTATGTTAGTGATAGGTAGTTTATTAAACTTCAGTGTTTTTGTGATAAAAGCATAGGACTGTGTTTCTCGTGTACTTCCAAGGATTCCTCTTCTGTCCTCAATAAACCTACTATCACTTTATTGAGCGACTCGTGACTTAGGTACTTTGACGGGAATTTTTAAATCTAAAACGTCTACTGTCCATACAGTAGACGTTTTAGATTTAAAAAAATTAAAATTGTTTATTGTAAAACTTAACACTGGCATATATAAGAAGAAAAAACGTATATACGTGAGGTATAATTAATATGCATGTGAGTCAGTAGTGCTCGTCTATTTGAGATAAGTAGAATTGCACTTAAAGTAAGGTTTTTTTTTTCGGAATGTGTAAATTCTTTTGGTCCTAGTTGGCCTTTCAAGTCACCGGACTTGATTAAAAAAATATTGAAAAGCTAGTTTGCGTCTTATGTGTAAAGACCAGAAAATCTTAATAGCGCGAAGTAGAATTCCTGACAGCGCCATCTAATGTACGCGTTAGGAACTAATTCGAGTATGCCGCACCTATTTTATAGTACGTAGTTATTTTTAGACCGTTTTTCCTAGTTTTCATTTTGTTTTCTTCACATGCTTTTCTTTCATCTTTCCTTTTATACAATCGTCATTATACATTATAAGTAAAATGTAATATCACAAAAAAAGTTCTAAACAAAATTTTTGCTATTTTTTTACATATCACAACAAAGTGGCAAAATAATAATGTGACAATATTATTTGCCTTTTGTCTGTTTCTAACACACACTGGCCATGTTCTACGTAATACATATTTGAATTTAAGTTCAATTTATCCAAAGCATATCTAAGGAATCACTCTATTGTTACATGTGTAATAGCACGTATTTTATTACTTACATACGGCGAGTATGCATGTGTGCACGTTAGAAGCAGCAGGGAAGACACAAAGGCTGATGGATATTGATATACTTACTGATATTCGAGTATATTAATATACCTACCTATACTAGACAATTCTACAGAGTATGTTCCGCTGAATGGATGTATTTCTTTCAGAATACGAAAGTGAGAATACTACGACCAAAGCAACCTTCGACGACGACAGCGAGCCAACAACCAAGGAATTCTTTTCTTCATAGGTAATATTATTTTATTAGGCCACTCGATTTTATGCGTAAACTAAAGGGTGTCTCAACAACAACTTGAATTTTGAATAAATGTAAAAACACCATATTTTAAGGAATTTTGTAGAAATTTTTATTTACGTAAGCAGATCAATTATTGACATTACACGTGAAATTAAATGTCAGTTAAATGACGACGTTGGCAGGCATGGATCTTTTCGACGAAATTTCGGAATATATTTTTGACTAAGAACCGCGGGTTTTCGTTAATTTGGTATTCAATTTCGTCGTTGTGTACTTCAATCGCCTCAAGAATGATTTGTATAGACCTTGCTTTTCAAAAAACCCCACAGACAAAAATCTAAGCATGTTAAATCACAACATCTTGGCCGTCAGTTTTGGTCTCCAAAACTAACTGGGAACTTAGTTTGCAATAACGTCATTATTTCGCGCGCAGTGTGACAAGTGGCACCATACTGCTGACCACATATCACATGTCAATTATGTCCATTTCACCCAATTTTTGTCAAAAAAGTTTGTCAACATACCACGATAGCGGTCGCCATTGACAGTCACCGAGGCACCATGCTCATGTTCAAAAAAGTATGGTGCGATGATCAAACTTGCTCACTTGGCACACCAAACTGTCACTTTTGGGGGATGCGCCGGAAGCTCATGCATGACTCATCCTGACAATTTTCTGATCCCTACCCGGGACTTGTGCTTGTTAACATTTGAGGTCAGCCTCATCACTAAAGATGAATTTGTTCTGAAATGCATCGTCAACTTACAGTTGTTCCAAGCTCCAGTTGCTAAAGTTCCTACGCTGTCTATGGTCTGTAGACTTCAGTTCTTGAGTAAGCTTGATCTTGTAAGCACGAAGACGCAAATCTTTAGTTGAAATTCATTGGACAGTGCTGCGATGGAGGTCTAATTCCTGGTAGCGATGTTGAATGGAAGTGTTTGGTTGTTCTGCGACACTGACACTAACAGCCGCGATGTTCTTTTAGGATGATGACAGGTAAGGTTTCTCTCGTCTTTTAATGAAAACGTCCGCTCGAATTTTCGGACTAAATTTTCAATAGCGGGCCGCAACGGTCGATTATGCACACCAAAATGATCACATAACATTTTCTCCATTTTCGTAATGGGTTTTCACTATTAATAAACGTTCTTCAAAACTGTAACGCGACATTTTACAAATATGTCAATGTTTCAATTAACAAAGTACCAAATACGGCTAACAGAACCATGGACAATCGAAAATGGCGCACGATTCGAATTTCAAGTTCTTGTTGAGACAGCCTTTATATGAAATTGTTGACCATAATCTCTATGTAATGTAAACTAATAAAATAATCTCTAAGCTGTGTCCGTACAATTAATATTTTTTGTAAAAAACTTTGCAGTAGGTATACAATATCAACGATGCAGAGGCTAAAACAACATTTTTTGAAAATTCTGTCATTCTGTCTGTGTGAACGCGCATCGCGCAAAAATCTTCGGACGGGTTTTAATGAAACTGGCGTAGTTCTCACGTGCCCGGTTAACATTTAGAGTACTTTTTATCCAGGTCCATTATAAAGTTCCCACGGGAGTCACTCTAAAGTTCTCGCGAACAAAGTGGCACTGCTAGTTATACGTATCGTATATATAAATTACGATATAATATTATAACAGGAACTGAATTAGACTAGTAAATAATTCTTTGAAATGATCAAATACAAAGTTCATGTTGTCTTGACTATGAATGTATGGAGACATCACGGGACTTCCAGTTTAATAATTTTTATGTTAGAAATGGAACTTGACTTGAAAGTTGGAGTTTGAAAATTGAACCAAAGAGTTTTGTTTTGTTGTCCATAAAAAAATAATTAAATAAGTTATCCCCTTAGTCCAGTAGACGGACGGCCGAAGGAGCTTAAGAATGAACATATCGCGATAGAGGTGATTTTTTTGAAAAATATAGTTTAAATTAGGACAATTTAAGATATCACTATTCGCAGATGTGCCCAGTATGGATACATTATTTAATTTCGCAATAAGCATTTGGACCGGGTTTTTTGAAAATATCTCGTTTCGTAGGCTCCACAGTGAAAAATGTCTTATTCGGTTCTTGTTTGTCTTCAAATTTTCTACATAATAATAACGATATAGTAAACAGTACCATGACTGTAGCAAAAAAAACTTAAAAATTGCTATTTGTGGTTTGAATCGAATTCTAATTTCATGTATTGTGTAATAAATACTACTGTTTATTTCTGTTTTCACATTCATCATATAAAATAAGTTGAGAATAATACAATCCAAATGGCACACAATATTAACGACGTGTTAGAACCACAGAAAAGGATGTACTAAATATGCATTATTAATAGAATCCTAGTAATCTGAAAAACTTTTGCGCCATAGGACCGGACCGGACCACCAGGAATCATAATTTTGGATCAATAGATTTAGATAATTTTGATGCAGAAATAAAACAACTTACTAAGAACTCGTAAATAGCATATCAAAATTGTATGAATGTAATTGTACAAAATTTTATCAAAATTGTACAAATATAATTGTAAACGAAGATTAACATTTATTGTAATTAATTTTCAGTCTCCGTTGCTGGACCCCAACATTGTCCGCTACACACGATTTTCGGGTTCGTCTTATCCAGTCTCTACCGGCGTTATATCATCTGTGACCGGCGCATCCACCTTCATGTCCGGAGGGCGTCCCACAATTTTGATATTACATTACTGTGCAGATTAAGAAGTTACATCGCAATGTTCGCTATATGACATTGTGACTAGAGAATACAATCCCGTATCTCAAGATAATCCGCTATTCACCTAGACCAGGGTTCGGCAATTGGCGGACCGCGGTCCGGATGCGGACCACGGAGGATATAAAACTGGACCTTCTACCTTTCTATCTATTTATTTCTATTGTACAATCTGCATAATGTGATGCATTTTCAATATTATTATCGCGACATTTTTAAAGTGTTAGCGCGAGTGCGATCAGTTGCCATGGAAGCGGCGAGCGAACGAGTACCAGTTTCTAGCTAGATAACGACGACGCTCTATTACGCTTCTATTACATGAAAATAATAATTATTATTTGATATACAACGTTGCTTTAAATTATTTTTTCTGGACTCGATTGAAACATTTTAATCATCTGGACTCCACTTAAAATTAATTGCCGACCCCTGACCTAGACCTAAGAACAGAAGTTTTTGTTTTTCATTAAGAGCCATTTCACGTTTCAAGCGAAAAATACAAGTTTTTGAGCTCTCCTATAGATGAAATGAAAGTTGCTTTACATTTCTGAGTAAATATTTTAAATAGCTCATTTCTTTGTATTGACGTTTATCCTGTAGTACTCAACCATGTTTTAGTAAAAACGCGCCTAATAAGAACTTCAGAGCTGTGCTTCTTCCATTAAAATTCATTAATTCAACAAGATAAGGTACAATTATACGTAGTATATAATTCTATTGACACATAGTACACTAATATTTTCGTAAATTAACACAAATCACGAGAAAAAATAAAATAATTTGTGTCGATTTCGATGTAAAATACCCGGCATTTAACTGCAATTATTTATCATTTATTAAATTTTTTTTTTAATTATTACTTAGAATAATATCAATTTTGTACCTAATTAAAACGAAAACAAGTATTTTTATAAATTATGATTTATTATATATATTTTTTAATATCACAAAACTGCTCTAATTGCTCTATTATATTCGGGGATTTTCGCGTCGGCCATTAGTATTGTCTATAGAAGCACACGGAGAAAAGTTCGGCTTATTCAATGTATCAAAACTTTTTTTCCATAGTTACGTTATAGAGACGGGGGCATGAACTATTGCCAGTTGCGTTGTAATTGCCTAAACTTGCTTTAGTCATTTTTGTGAAATGGCTCTTAAGTACTATACCAAATCATGTGTATCTCCTACTGTTTTCATTAATTTATGCCACTCAATAAAATATTTAAGTATTTTTTCTATTAAATGTTTTTTAGTCTGGTAGGAATACTTGCCTTTCCCATATTTGCAGAATATCGCACGCAGTACAAGTCGCAGTTTGTGTGAGCTGTCCAATTAGCTATAGGTGTCTATTTTTTCGAGTTCTAATGACGAGTTCTAAAGGGTCTTTCAATAATTGCGCTCTAATTTAAATATAAATAAAACAATTAGAAGACCAATCGATAACATTAATTATGGAATAATGATATTAATATGATATCGGGCAAAGGATGGCCGCCGCGCATCCTGGAGGTTCAATTTCTGATAACTCTGTCGCATAAATCGGACTCGATTTCATTAATAGCAAGGGTGATGTTAGCCTTTAAGGCATCAACTGTTTGCGGTTGATTTGCATACACTTGAGATTTAACGTAGCTCCACAAGAAGTCTAAGGGCGTTAGATCACACGATCTCTGTGGCTAGTTGATGTCGCCGCCTCGCGAGATAATCCTCCTCGAGATAAGCTCCGAACTTATTTCTCCTGCAGAATGTCCATTGTTGCATGCGCTGTGGCACGTGATGCCCATCTTGTTATCTATTCACTGTTACTCCCGAGTTTCGGCATCATTTAAGTTTGATATAAATAAAAGTCTGAACGAAGCTCTGAACAAGAACTCGAACGAAACTGATCGAAGGTTCCAAAGAAAAACCCTAAGACAACACAACTGAACAACTCGACCCTAAATGCCTATTGCCTAATACAAATGTCCAAACAAAATCCACAAGAATTCTAGAAAAACTGGATTACATGATTTTATGAGGAATTTATTATAAAGTTTTATTTTAGCTCCTATTGAACAGGAAAAACGAAACAATAGCATGTTTATAATTAAGGCAGCGCCACCTATCGCCAATTGGTTAGCACTAAGTATATAATTAACTTTGACAAACGGGAATAATTTTGACATTTTTCACCACTAGGAACAATCGGATTGTTTTCCCTATCATCCCCACTGGGAATGAAACAGGTGGTAACGAGTGGGAATTGATAGACAGTTTACATTAACCCTACTGGCTGCCAATGTACACCCACTCACTACTATACACATCTCTGCTGAGTATATTCGCAGCGCTATGTAAATTTAAACCATATGCGTTGGAGATAAATTTCACTATTAAAATAAACTTGACTACTTGACGCACTGCGCTGATGCACGTGCTATCGTGAGGTACGGTTGGTGGGAAACGGGTCTTTGCCAACCTGCAATGCATATGGCGCCCTCTACTTTTTATGTCTAGTAGCCGCCTATTGTATGAATTTAGTTCTGTTATTAGTACCCAGATGGCACAATGTATGTACTGATTATATTATTTTTGTAACGGCTATGTATTGCACGAATTAGCTCCATTATATGTACCTAGATGGCACTATGTATGTACTCTTGTATTATTATATTTTGTGCAGTAAAATTTTTAATTCTATATAAAACTGATTTTTATTTTAGGTGTGAACATACGATATTTTGTATTATTATAACTACCTACTATTACTTTCATATTATGAAACACTGATTTACAATTTCTGGTTGATTGAGTAAAAGCTTTTATAGAGTAAAGACATTTTGACAATCTAAAAATAAAGGTGTGTACCTATTTGATGACAATTAAACAAGATTTGTCTATAGAAAATAAATATGTACCTACAAGATAAAACTTTAAACAAAGAATGAAAAATAATGAATGTCAGAAAAAAATAGAAATCGACGCGAACGCTTCAAGCATGCGCAACCGAGTGCCGACGAAAACAACCGAACAGTACCGAACCGGCTGTTGGTTGGAATTGACGTTCCTCTCTTAGCTCTCCACGTTATTGACCATTTCCTGTCTATCCACATTAAATTACTTCATTTCCTCATAAAGCTGCCGTACTATAGAAGATAAGTGAATAATACAGTGATATTGTGAATATAAACATAATATATTCATCTTTTAGAACTACATTTTGTGTTACAACATAGGTATGGCACAGAAAACATAGCACCGTTAGCAGTCGCTAATGTGATTACACCAATAAGTGTTAATTGAATTAAAGATTATATATAATATAAATATCTACTGTCCTTTCTGGGATTGTGAGCTAAGACGACTAGTGACGAGACGTAACAAATAAACGTATCGGAAGAAACTTGTGTGATAAATACTAAGTGTTCGCGACAATAGATAATGCCAGCAACAGTACAGTGTGAGAACATCGCTCTTCTAAATATGATGTCCTCGGACAACTTGGAAGACGACCTTAAAAGTGTCCAATTGCATTTCCCATCAGATAGACGATTGCAGAATGACGGCGCATGCGTGGAGGAGAGGGTGCGAACCTCCCGCGGGGATATTCTGGTGGGGGTGCGAGGGAACCGGAACAAGCGCGCCATAATTACTTACCATGACCTTGGGCTTAACTACGCCGCCAACTTTCAAACATTCTTTAATTTTGTCGACATGAGAGTCATCTTGGATAGATTTTGTATCTATCATGTCACTGCGCCTGGTCAGGAAGAAGGCGCTCCACCACTGCCCGAAGATTATATCTATCCTACGATGGACGAGCTGGCTGCCCAAATAGACTTCGTCATGGGTCATTTTGGCATAAAATCTTTCATCGGTTTCGGTGTAGGCGCGGGCGCTAATATACTAGCCCGTTACGCTATCAATAATTCCCAGAAAGTGGACGCCCTCGCCTTGATCAACTGTACTTCTACCCAAGCAGGTTGGACTGAATGGCTCTACCAAAAAATCAACACAAGGCAGCTTCGTTCCAATGGAATGACTCAAGGAGCACTAGATTATCTCATGTGGCACCACTTCGGACGAAGCACTGAAGATCGCAACCACGACTTAGCCCAGGTTTACAAGGAATGCTTCTCCCATGTCAACGCCATTAACCTATCCATGTTTATCGACGCTTACTTACGCCGCACTGATTTGGGAATATCACGCGACGGTAACACCATTAAGGTTCCCATTTTGAATGTGACTGGTGCACTGTCACCTCACGTGGATGACACGGTGACGTTCAACGGCCGCCTGGAGCCGGCTAAGACATCCTGGCTTAACATCTCAGACGGTGGCATGGTGCTTGAGGAGCAGCCGGGTAAGGTCGCTGAGGCGTTCCGTCTGTTCCTGCAGGGCGAAGGCATTATTACATTCTGCAGGTAGTCAGTTGGCTAGCGGAGACCGACACGTACCCACGCAGCGCTGCTATTCAATAGAACGCACATGATGCTTACACGCGAGCTTTAACAATACATTTGTGTAGACACGTTGCAAATGTAGACGAAAATCGTTGTTTCTTGTTTCTAGATGATTATGAAAATAAATTTATTTTGTGGCTTAGTGTATATTTCTCATTCAATTACGTACCTACACTTAATGACCTTTTGTATGTAAACAAAAGAATAATTATTTAAAACCACATGATAATATAAAACATTCTTCCAAATTGAAATGAAAGCCCCCTGATTTCCATATTCAATTATCTCGAAATTTAAGCTGCGTTAATCCAAATTGAATTTCGCAAATTAAAGTAAAACAAACCAAATTGGAAATACAAAAATATTCTTTATATTTCTATTTACCTTTAAAAATATACATATTATAATAATATGTCTTCCGCTCTTCTGATTGCGCTACTACCTGAAGTCTTTAGGTCAGCTGACCATAGAGCGTTTCCAATCCATTCGAGGACTCTACTCCCTACATTCGGTTGTCAATCATGCTACAGATGTGACCTGCCCAGTGCCACCTTTCTTCGAACTATGTTTCGCAAAAAATACTAACTAAATACAATACAACTTAATCAATAAGCGGTTACGTAGCGTAAACCGCAAATGTAACATTGCAAAACAAACTTACTCATTCAGTTAGAGCAAGGATTATGAACTTTAAAATCATCGTAATAACTCGCTTACGAACACAAAAAAGTTTGTAATTGTGCGAACGGTCGCTTTGTCAATGCATCCGGTTCTTCTAATGAATTTCTTCTTTTCGAATCCTATCCACCTAGTGTCTCTTTCCATTGCTCGCTGAGATATTTCGGCCTTGTGGAATAAATTAATCCATACCATATCATCAGCTTAAGTATATCTCTCCACTTTTGGATATAGGTCTCTTTCAAGGTACCCCACCAAACATGATTCCACTAATGGCAAGTTTCTTGTTGGCGATCCACCTGTCTGGAGGCCGTCCCACACTCCCGCTAAATGGGCACCATTCGATTGTCGGTCCTGCGCATATCGCCCCCTGTCGCGTAATTGAAATCCATTACTCTGGTTCCAATTGAAACAAAATTTACGCCTGTTGTTCCGATCGAAAGCTACATTGTTCTACATATTAAATTATCCGCTAATTTAGGTATGCACTGTATATTATTATGCAAATTATCTGTTGATGTTCCGTATTTACTGTGCTTTCACTGACTCGTACTTGTCATTGTGTTGACGACTAGCGAATGTAATTAAAAGAACAAGGTATTCCGTGATTACAATCACGGAATATATGAAAGGAAATCCCAGTTCTGTTAGTTGTAATTATGAAAAAAGGATGCTTCTGATGTGGGATTAATTCAATTGCGTGAGCACGTCAGGTGAACTGAGCAGAGTGCTTACTCTGCTCAGTCACGCAGCAAAGTCTATAAGTACATTCCTGTGCCGATACCAAGCACAACAAAACTGTTAAAACAATATTATTCAAACCCGTAATTAATTCTCGATTCACACTGAACGATTCATTTCAATTCTGTTTTTATTGTAGAACGTTTTTCCTGAACATACTCCATGGCTGCCACCCGGGGGAGAAGGGGGGGGGGGTCTTGTTAAATGGACTTTATTTCTGTTAAATGGGCTCGATGAGTGGACTTTATTCCCCCTCTCCCACTTCAATAACCACTGTATGAACGGATTATGAAACATTTCAACGAAGATAAGTTATATCTCTAAATTATGGTGAAATCGATTTTCTATTTTGCATATTTTATCTGTTCAGTAAAGGTTCATTTAGACAATGGCACAGTCATTTTAGGCAAAAAATCAAGCAATCTTCTCAAAAAATACTAGTTAACTGAATTTTGCTACACATCTTTGTAACGGTGTAATGACTCAAGAATATGTTGTGCGAACCGTCTTGTCGAACTGTTATGTTTAAAAATTGTATATTTTCTATCGCGTGATTTCATCCTTTTTTTTTGTTTTTGTCTGAATTCTTGTGCCCCTAGTGGCACAACCGGTCGCGATTTTTTTTTTCTATCGCGTATAACACATACAATAAACTACCCAAATCAATACGTGACAGCAATCTATCGTTTTTCGTATAAATCTCGCTTTCTATGACTCAAAGGTCAATAGAGGTCATTACAAAAATTATAGATCGGAAAATCAGCTACAAAAAAGATTCTATACATTTTTTTGTAGAACCAACCGTTTTTTTCGTAGTCGCAGGAAATATACAGCTATTCATTTGCATATTTCATAATACCCTCTGGCTCTATGGCAAGGCGTATACTATGCTACTACTATATGTAATAAAATTTAACTTTATTACAGTAAATTATACGTATATAGAGGAATAGTAGAATATATATATATATAACTAAAAAGAGTTCCCTTCCACCTTACATGCTACAGAGTTGAGTAGCAGATGTGCTCTCCATTGTTGTTGAACCCATCTCGTTTATACTTGCGATAGGCCCCATTTCGATATTGTACTGTTCATCTTTTATTATTATTTCTTAGAAGAGGCATTATTAGCACACAAAAATGGCAATCGGGATATTTCAATGTTTTAGACTAATCTTTAAACTAAAAGAAACCTAAACATTATTTGTAGTTTTGTGGAAGTAGTAGCCATGGAAAATCTTCAGGGCTACAACTCCCACATCACTAAAAAAAAATTATAAATATATAATTATTAAATATTAATTTAGAAATATGAATATAATTTATAAATATAAATACCAGTAAATATGAGCAATTAACTTTTAAAAAAATCAATAAAATATAAATATCAAGTTACTTTAACAGTAATTATTTAATTATATCGTGGCTTCATTGTTACAGTAATTATAGATTTAATTTGTAACTATCACAGTATTTTTCTCACTTGTTATCTGAAACTCGACGAATACACTCTTTATAACGTGTAACTAGACAGATACTCATTACATTCATTATTATTATATTATAATATATTATAATTTTATTAAATTTTTTTTATTGCATAGCCCACCTCTTCACTGCCCGCGGGTTGCCTATGTATAATGTAATTAATATGTTACAATAGGAATGCAATAGAGACTTTTCTTTCATTCATTCATACTCTTACTTTGACGGATAACAAAACATCTGCCTACTTGATGCAATGCTGTAGTTCCAAGCTAACTGGACCCGTCCGATTGTTTGAGTATTCGGGAGTGACTGAGAGTTACCACAAGAATAATTGAAAATTGTAATGGGATAAGGGAAGTTTATATTTCATTACACTATACTCCCCACCCCATCCTCCTTTCATCCAATTTCATCTGATCTCACCGAATAGTTAAAAGATCGATAGTGGTTTACAATTGACAAGTCTCACAAGTTGAAAATATCAGTGGATCAAAGGACTTACTTACTTAGAAGCATACAAATATTATTTACATCTTTATTTTTCGTCATAAGTTGCAGAATCTGTAAAAAAAAAGTCGGTTGTTTTCATGCAGTAAAATATTTTGGTTCATGTTTCATCCAAAATTGCCAAAGTACAAAAAATAAACAGGCCAATAGTGGGCATTGCAAAGTTTCGTGATCTCTGCAATAGACAGCTTTCTTCCAATTCTACGATGAAAATTGATCGGTATAAATACTAGATTGATGTACTAGTCACGTTCCTCCACAATATTCGTTTATACATTTTTGTCCCGTTCAGTCTAATAGAATGTCATCTTCTATCATTGGTAATGGCAGCAACTCTGGGATTCTATAATATTTAGGGGCGGCGCGGCGCGCGTTCCTCAAATATCTCCAAATGGAATCTGTTGAGATAGGTAGGTGCCCAAGATTCCATTTATTATTTATAGTAATACTCCCCGGTGATTTACTAAGGGGGAGTCCTGTGCGCTGCAGTACAGCAGTGGGACGTTATAGGCTGATTGCAGTGGCGATAAATATTTTTATTTTAAAATAATAATAACGAAATGTCTCCGGATAGAATCTATTGTGATAAATGGTTACCCATTTATTATTTTTCGTAAACATATTTTATTAATTTTGTTTTCAAAGAAAATTCGGATATAACCTAACTACAGACATAACGATTAAATAAAATACAATGCGTGTGACGATAAATATATTTATTTAAAAATAATAATATTAGTTCTCACATTTACCTATACATAGTTTTCGTTAAATATTTACACATTACAATTATATTGTCATAATACATTCAATAAAAATTGACTAGAGTTCGACGATATCTACAAAATTTATGTACAAAATGTAAGCTCCGATTAAAAGTATTAAATATCAGTCTGACTAGAAATATTTACACATGTCTAATGATTTTTATGCATAACTAACTAAATCTAACAACTATTGTTTATCAATTGATTACATGAAACAACGAAGGTATGAAACATTTCTAAGTACAGTCAGAAACAGGTCAATGTATATCCGTGAGCATCTTGTAAACGTCCAAGCAAAAATGGTCTCACACTTGGAGAAAATAGAACATTAATTTAAAAAGTATAGTTCTACTTGTCAGCAACATATAGATTGATTTAATATGAAAGTTTAGCATATGTCTCACAAAACCCATAATTTATTCATTATAAATAAATTAAAATGCAATAAAAAAAAAATAAGACAGAAGTAGGTATAAATGAAGTAAGTTTTTTAATAAAATCCATATTTCGGTATTTAGTACCTACCAATTACACAGTTTCATTGTTATGGAATATGTTCATTATTGCTAATACCTAATTTAATTATAGCTAAGTCTCATTACTATGAAACTTAGCAACTGACTAAATATGTCAGTTAGAAACGTTATGTTGAGATGTTTGTGGCATGAAATTGTAGGTTTCTTTCATCCAATTTCATACAAATGTGAATATCTTGGAAGCCGAGATTTGGACCCTTTTTACTCGGATACCAACTATATTTGTTATATTAAATTGTTGTGGACATTAGCTTGTTACCGA
Organism: Sesia bembeciformis; assembly: GCA_943735995.1. Taxonomy (NCBI): domain Eukaryota; kingdom Metazoa; phylum Arthropoda; class Insecta; order Lepidoptera; family Sesiidae; genus Sesia; species Sesia bembeciformis. Next base: position 6,433,793 of record OX031042.1, read on the forward strand.
CTGTACCTACTTATGACTATCTATTCATTTATAGTATACTTGGTGAAACTGTTTTATTGTTGGTAGATAAATGCTACACTGAATATTGTATAAAAAGGGTTCGACGTATATCGGCAGTTAATACATTGGCAGTAAAGATACTTAAATATAACAATTGAGAACTGGCACAACGAACATTACCTACCTATCCAATCAATAATAAATTATTCTATCATAAATAATTGTATCTAATTTTAATGCAATTTATGCAATAGAGTGATTTCATCGCTCGTCTCAATGAACTTTTCTTAATTATTAATTACATTAGAGTCCTTGTAATAAATAGGCCTTGGTGTTAATTCTTTGGCACATAATGGAAGTGCATATTTTCGTAATGTTGATTAAATATTTACTAAACGAGACATGGTACAAAATAATACTAAATCGTTTTACGTTTCCCTCATTATCATAAACTTCAATGTAAGCTTGAAATCAGTATTAAGGTTCTGATATTTAAAACTCCACTCCATAGTGATATGTGATATAAAGTTCAACTTGATTTTGTTGTGTTAGAGAGGGGCGAATCCTGAGAGCCATTGGGATAACGATCCCCAACTACCGAGAAGCTTGGAATTTATACTAAGTACATATCTATATAGATCATACAATGTCTTAGTTAAAATAAATGAAAACATTAATTATAAATTAAGGACCAATATATATATGCTTTATAAACTCCATAAACACGACTCAGAATTAGGGACACTGAAAATGTATGGATACTTTTCGGTATCGAGTACTTTTTTGTTTTATACAGACTCTTTTGTGCTCGATACTTTTACTATCGTATCGCATCGAAATTAATACAAACATTCTTTTCTTTACTTGGATACTCTTAATCTGTATGATACTTCGATATCGAAAATTGTGTCGAGAAGTTTAAGGAAGTATTCATACGTTGGGGTGTCGACTTGTCGAAGATCATACCTTGGGTATCGATACCTTGGGTTGCGATATTTTGATCTATACGACACTTTTTTGCGGATTACTCATAAATAAAGTATCGATACTTTTGATTCGATACCGTGTCCCTAATAAGAATCAGAAAATCGACTAAACTTGGAAGCCATATCGCTAAGTGTGAAGTTATTCTGTAGGTATTCTACAATGGTTGTTTGTAATCAAAAAAATATATTTATGTACTATTCCAAATTGTAAAAAATTGAATTTTATGACACTGTAAGTATATGTTAGTGACAAATAATGAAGTCTCGTAAAAAATATCCAGTGTATAAGATACAATGGTGTATCAAAAATCAATTGTTTTCCAATCTTTTTTAAGTTTTTCTTACAGATAAATATGTGTTGTCACCCCCTATTCTCATAATCTAATTATATACTATAGCATACCATACCACCAGCCTATGTCTCTTTACTGCCGGATATGCCTCTCCCAAGGTTCGCCACCACACACGATCCTCGGCTCTTCTCATCCAATCACCACCGGCGAACTTCTTTATGTCGTTGCTCCACCTGGTCGGGGGACGTCCCACACTGCGCCTCTCGGTACGTGGCCTCAATTCCAGGAATTATCTACCCCAACGGCCATCGGTCCTGCGGCAAATATGACCTGCCCATTGCCATTTCAACATGCCGATTCTACGAGATATGTCGGTGAATTCAGTTCTTTAGCGAATGTCATCGTTACGGATCCCATCTCGCAAAAAAACTTCGAGCATAGCTCTCTCCACAGTTCGCTGAGTGACTTTGAACTTACGGATTAGGTGTACCGCTAGGGGCCGCTTTTCGGCACCATACATCATAACTGGCAGGACGCACTGAATGAAGCGTCTTCAAGGATTGTGGTATAAGCGACGAGAAGAGCCGACGCATTTTCCCAAATGCTGCCCAGCCAAGTTGGATGCGACTATCGACCTCCTCGCTGAAGTTGAACTTGCCTAGTTGGATTGTTTGCTATTCTTGGCGTGCATGGAATAATGCTGTTGCCTATTCGCTAACATGTTGAATGTGCATGTACTACATAAGTTATTATAAATTGAGATAATTGTACAGTTACGTATTTGAGAAGCATTTTTCTCGAATACCATAAATATATAACCATTTGCGCACATGACAATGCCCATGATTTTTAGCGGTAGGTCCATTTAGCGGTTGGTCCAAATCGCAGTATACAAGCTTCATACACTCCTCGTAAAGAAAAAAAACACATTTCAAAACTCGCAGCGCGAGAAAACCGCACTCGACATTGGAGTCCTATGTGAATTGGCACAAAGCAGATGTTTCTGCCTCTTAAAAATACTTTGGCACTTTGACACTGTAATTGATGGTAGGTTCTACTCGTATATCTGCAAAAAAATCATCCAAAATGTTCAACTGATTGAACAAAAAGTTGAACATATTGTAATAGAGGACTAATGAATCTAATGATTCACCTCCGGTAGCTCTCTAACTATGGCACCATGTCCATGGCGTTGTGTTGGTCTACTTCGGCGCTAGCTGTGCTCGTGGTGCGTACGCGGTGAAAGGGAGCCAGGGCCGGACTCCGCGCTCGAGTCCCCTGCATATACCTCTGAAAATCCTCCACCACTGCCACCACCTCCGACGCTTCCACCTCCTAATAAATACATATTTATTAAAACTTTCGATTAAATAAACACTTCCACCCTAATATAGCGGCATACAGGAAATACAGGAATGATGTATGCAGGTATACTTCACACAGGCATGTACTAGAATAAATAAAACAAAAAGAATTGTGTCAATTGCGTAACATATTCTAAGGAGAATAGTGAGTATACTGACCCTCAAGATAGGTACTGGTTTATATCTAGTTTGAGGGTCACAGATCCAACTATTAATTTGTTTAAAGTTGACAAAAATGTAATTGAGTTCACTGTCCCAACTAGGTTTTGTAAGTGTATTTTAGTAATTGTAATAAATATGTATTTTCAATATTATCAATCCGAAAGTATGTTTGTGTGTATGCTTCTTTGCGACGCGACCTCTTTACGTCTATAATCTGCTTCAAAAAGTGTGTAATATTTTAATATGTCCATCACAAGAATAAAACTATTACAGGTATCTAGCTAAAAATTAACCTATTTTTTTATTACGTTTTAAGTAATTTATACGCACAACACCACACTCCCTCGGTAATATTTTTGACCTAGAACGCACCCGCTTCTGATTACGTAGTTCATACCTACATACTATTCCAACAACGTTACTATGGTGTACCTGACTCCGATGACGTCGTATGATTAGCGTAGCAAGCAGAGATCAATAAATTGTAATACCTAAGTAGTTTTTACTTCTGATGAGTTTTTTCAAAGAAATCTAACAGCGTGGTGTTTATGCATATTAATATTTATTAATTATTATTATAATCATGAAATTTTACAATAGATGTAAGTATACATTGAAAAAATAAAATTTGTATGACGTTTTTATCACATATCACGTGCGTATCTGTCGGCTCTAATTCGTCTATGTCTGAAATAGAGGAGTTTCCACTTTCGCTATCGGTACCTCTTTCCGAAGTATGTTTTTGCTCTTTCTTGCAGGTCTCGTGAAGTCTTTTTCCCAATACCTTTCCCATAACCTTGCCACGTGATTGTGCCCGTACTAGTAGATTGAACTTCTACTCAGTTGATTTTGATTCTAATTTTCGATCACACATTTACAATTTCTTGCAGGTCTCGTGAAGTCTTTTTCCCAATACCTTTCCCATAACCTTGCCACGTGATTGTGCCCGTACTAGTAGATTGAACTTCTACTCAGTTGATTTTGATTCTAATTTTCGATCACACATTTCTTTCACACAGTCTTTTAATGTAATTTCTTGTACTATTTTTCTAAATATTATCACTAACCCATTGAATGACATATTAGAATATTAATTTACACTATTTTTGTAAGACCTCATATACTAACTACTGAACCGATTATAATGAAATTTGGCAATGAGGTAGCCTGAAATCCCGATAAAGATAAAGACTACTTTTTATCCCGAAAAAAATATTATTTTTATCCAGTGGGAGCCAATTACTTCTAACACAAAAATCACGGTGAGAAGTCACAGGCAAAAGCTAGGTGTTCTAATAAAAACTTTATACAAAATTAAATAATTATAGTGTTAACTAATTTAGCTAGGAATCGATATTATTTTTATATCAAAATCTCAATATTGGTACATACCGTGATGTGATAATGGCACACAATAGGAAGTGGCCGCACAATGCCTCGGACGCACTTTCTCGTACCGGCTCAACTGTTGCAGCTCGCAGTCCGAGTGATGCTTCTCCACTGGCGATGAAAAGTAGAATATTTTGTTATTCCCTTACTTACATACTTACAGAAAAATGTCATTTTATTTATTTTTAAACAAATTATTTTAGACTCAGATTTGAACTTTTGTAACAATACTCTTTTTCTGCGAGGACTTCCCATAAACATTTATAGGAGGGGTATATAAATGTCCTATAAACATTTATGCACCAACTTTTGGAAGGGGAGGGTGCATTCTGCAATCCAACAGCCGCTGAACGCACTCGACTCGCCATGTTTCCCCTCTCTCATAGAAGACTACCTTGAAATGTACTGCATTCCCCAATGTAGGTACGTACGTGTTTCGCTAGTGATATTCCAGAGCCCATTCCCATCCCATCCTATCTTATCCATCCCCATTCTTCTAACCTTTTCTCCAAATCCATTCTCACATCTCCAAAGGTAGGCAGCGCGTCCGGGGGCGTGCCAACGTTTGTCATTCTGGACTGAAGTTGGCATGTACTTACCACCAGGTGGACTGTATACTCGTCTGCCGCCCTTTATACTATATTTTTTTTAAAAAGTAGGAACTAAATTCATACAAATATTGAGTCTCTTTAAGTGTTCGCAAAGAAAGAGTGGTGATTACACTCTTTAGACATTGTTGCTTTTTTCCTGCAAAAACTACGATCTAGTTATAGTTTTTGCAACTGGACCGAAATATCATCCACAAATCGTGAGTAAATAAACAAATAATAAATTATAATTAATCTATTTGTCCAGCAGAAAGCATTGTTGAGACAGGTTCGCAGTTAAAGTTACGAGAATTGATTGATCGTCTCACTGCTGCACTCCAGTGCACAAAGCTCCGTTAGTAAATCACTGAAGCGTTTCGAGCTCCACCATGCAAACTCAAATCGGATAATCCAACATACTCCAGATTTATTATATTGTTTCTCGGGCATACGATTTCCTTGCGATGTTTTCCCTCGCCGCCCGAGATAGCGTAATTTTGAAGAACATCCATGTTTGAGTCGATACTCTACGGGCCGATTAGTATATAGGTCACATTGAAAATTTCCGGAACTGGCCACTTACATAAACAATATTTAAAAAGTAATTACAATATTTGAAAATGGAACTCTTTGGCTATACAATAAAGGTTGTTTCATCTATTTTTCTTTTTCTTGTTGGATTTGTTTTTCTTTATCATTAAAATTTTTAGTTGTCATTTTTAAAATTGCGTATCTGCATTACGATGGATTTAACTGGTGAAAATTTTCGCTGTATGGTTTTCTACGTATTTATGTGTAATTTGACAGCTCAGCAGAGCCTCGCTCGGCTTCAAACTGCTTTTGGCGATGAAGCACCAAGCGAGGCGACAATTTATAGCTGGTGTGCAGAATTCAAGTGCGGTCGGTGTGCAACATAGTAACAGGTGACGAAACATGGATTTACAGCTACGACCCCAAAACAATGCAGCAATCGACCATTTGGCTCTTTCAAGATGAGCCGAACCCCACCAAAGTGGCGCGTGTGCAAAGTGCCGCGAAGCAGGTGATTGCTTCTTTTTCAGAAAAACTGGACACGTGGCTACTGTTGCTTTGGAGAATCTTCATACTGTGAATGCTGATTAGTACACGACCATTTGCTTGCCGGAAGTTATTGACGAACTCCGTAAAAAACAACCGTAAAAGCCGCATAATCTTGCACCATGACTCACACGGCCAAACAGACAAACGACTCTTTGAAGACGAAAAACGTAGAACTCATGAGCCATTCTCCATACAGTTCCGACTTGGCACCTTGTGACTTCTTCTTGTTTCCAAAAATTAAGACCTAATTACGGGGTCAAGGATTTTCATCGCCAGAAGAGGCTGTCGAAGAGTATGAAAAACACGTTTCCGAGGTCACCACGGAGGAGTGCAATAAATGTTATGGAAATTGGTTTATTCGTATGTAAAAGTGTATTGACTCACGGAGAATATTTTGAGAAACAATATTTTTTTCTTATTCAGTCCGGAAATTTTCAGTGTGGACCTCGTACTCACGACAACACGAATGTGAGAAGAGTATAAATAACCCTCAGCTATCACCGCTCTACGAGTATGTGTGATGTAAATGGTATGTAGTGGTGACGGGTATAATGAGTGTACGTTACCGTCAGCACGCTCCCGGTGTCGCTGTGGGTGCTTCCTACAAGGACGGTGCGGAGGTGCGTCGTTGTCGCGATGGCCGAATGTTCGGAATTGCAAAGTATGGTCAAGAGTTGCAGCCGCGCCTTCCGCGCCCACCGCGAACGTCGCATACGGACTTATCTCGTACACATCTGGTATTACGAACCTTAATAAGTATTGACACACAGTACCCTAAAGTAATGTGTAGAATCTAAACACAAACACGTTAAATACGAGTATAAACACTTAAATCAGCAGCCTGTGTCACAACTGCTCGGTATAGACTTCTCCCAAGGACTGCCATAACACGGTCTTCTGCATTTCTCATACAGCCACTACCGGTGACTTAGTTCAAGTCTTCAGTCCACGTGGCCGGAGGGTGACCCACGCTACGTTTCCCGGTACGTGGTCTCTATTCGAAGACTTGTCTAATAGAAACTTATTCTTCTTCTTCTTGTGGTGCCTCTTCAACTAGTGGAGGTTGGCAAAACTCTCCGAATATTTTGCCGCGTCTCTCTTGAGACGAAACAGTATATAATCTTATATACAGTGTTAAATAAAACATACCTGCAGACTATTAAATTAAAGTAAGTTATTAAAAGTAATAACTTTGTTCTGCGACTTTTTACTGAACTTGGTATTTTCCCCAAAAAATAGTCCACCTGATGGTAAGTGGATACTGTCGCCCATAGACATCCGCGATACATGCCAACATTAGTCCAAAATAAGAAACGTTGGAATGCACCCGGATGCGCTGCCTACCTTTGGAGATTTAGGAATGGATTTGGAGAAAGGGTTGAGAAAATGGGGAGGGATAGGATGGGATTGGAATGGGCTCTGGCACATCTCACTCACTACCGAAACACGTACGTACATTGGGGAAATACGATAAAGTGGGAAATGCAGTACATTTCAAGGTAGTATTCTGTGAGAGAGGGGTAACGTGGCCAGTCGAGCGCGCCCAGCGGCTGTTGGATTGCAGCGTGCACTCTCCCCCTCAAATGTCAGCTTGTAATTTCTCTCTCTGAATAATTTGACAGCATTGCGTATTTTTAGCTTCATACAGTAGATTTCATATTAGTCAAATATCAGATTCAAATCAGTCAGACGGTTAGCCAGCCGTGACTATGATCAGTGCAACGGGTGCAACATACGCATTTAAAACCTGTTGAATATTAAAAAATAAAACTGACGGCAGCGTAAAATTTTTACCCGACTACGGCGAAGCCAAAAAAGTAGGTGTGCGAGCCACTGCTCGTGATTCTGCACAGAAATGATTTTAGTATGTCTTGTGCCTCAAGCAGACTGTTCAGTACTACACAGCAAGGAAGACGCCTGTATACGCCTGTTATCTAGACCTGTCAAAAGCTTTTGATCTGGTATCATTTGATTTGAGCTGTGATAGATACTAGCTTACCTCAAGAAATTATATCTGTATAAGAAATTATACTTGGGCAGACTCACTCTCGGAAGAGTAAAAATTGGAGTGTGGGGTCGACCTCGCTCCGTCTCTTGAATTTGTATATGAATCAACTGATGGATGAGCTTAGTGGTACTAACGTCGGATGTCATATTGATGGTGTCTGCGTAAATAACATAAGTTATGCGATGACATGGTGCTACTGTGCCCATCGATTGGAGCCTTGAGGAGGTTGTTCACGATATATGAGTCATACGCGGAGACCCATGGGGCTCAATTACAACACACAAAAAGTGAGCTCATGGTTTTCAAAGCAGGGTGCAAGTCTGACACTTCTCTTCTGCACTTCTCTGAGCAGAGTTGCGAAATTTAAGTACTTGGGGTGGCCCAAGTACTCAAGTTTCACCGAGAACCTTAGTAACGATGTTGGTGTGGAGCGTGAGCGCAGGTCGCTGGGTGTCCGATGCAACATGTTGGCCCGTAGGTTTGCGCGCTGTACTAAACAAGTTAAGGTTTACTTTTCAATGCTTATTGTAAGTCCTTCTACACGTGCAGCCTGTGGGTGAACTGTATGCGGAGGACATACAGCTATCTCCGCGTTCAATATAATAATGCGTTCAGGGTATTGATTGGACTGCCAGGGTTCTGCAACGTCTCAGGCATATTTTTGGAGGCGCAGGTTGATGGTTTTGAAGCCATCATGCGCAAGCGTTGTGCCTCCATAATGGGTCGTTTGCGAGCTAGCACCAACACCATTCTGAGAGTATTAGCGGATCGATGGGACTCTCCGATCCTGGGGCATTGGATACGACTGCATGCAGTCAGGTAGACGCGTCCCGGTCTTGGACAGGCGGATCGGTTACCGCTTGTTGTTTTATTTTTATGTTAGCCTTATTTATATATAACGTACATGTATATATGTATATTAACAATAGTCCATAAGTCTAATTGTTACTAACAAATATAGATATTCTATCTCCGAAATAAATAATTATTATTATTATAATATTATTATAATTTGTCGAAATAAGACGATTGAAACGTGGATGATGGTCTTTAATGTAAATACTATGTCATAAAATGCTTGACGCAGCAAAATGTACGAGTTGCCTCGTACATACTGTCGCTGTCAAAATTAGGAAAATACTCTCAAATCAATATGGAAGAAAAACAATAAAATAATATGCATAAAAATCTGATACAAAAAAATTTATCCAATCTACAATATTGAATAAATTCAATAATTGTTCGCAAACACCAATGATTAGAACATTAAAATTTAACACTTCACTAATTAAAGTTCGGGTAAGTTTATTAAATGAAGTGTTTTCGTGAAGACCGGTGACGTGGCTCTGTCCACGCTCCCCACGGATCCTCCATTCGCGTGCAGTGGGGCAGGACTGGGGAGTGCGGGCGCGGTTACCGCACGCACGGCCTTGCATTCCTAACAACATGTGTATAACCGATAACCACACGCTATACTGCTGTAACATGATCCAGGCATCGTGGTACTGTCTTATCTCCGGCCGACAATAGTGGTCATTATCAGTGTTCTAATAATGCAGTTGTCATTGTGTAATGTCTATTAAGTGTTGGGGAACTTGCTCCCCCCCCCCCCCCCCCGGCATAGGGAAGAATAAGTAACATACTGTCTACCTTACACTACCTCCAACAAGATGTGGGCATTATTTCTGTTACCATCTTTGCACGATTGGCTACAAATGTCTTACAACGTGAAATTTCTCCAAGTATCCATCCCAGTGCTATCATTGATGACTCATTCCACCCAATTATTTGGACATTTTGTTTTGTTAATGAAACTGAATTTCTTCATCAATTTCGCTAGCAAAAGAGGAACGGTAACCGCTTTGTCCCAAGGAGCCAATTTGGTTTTTGTTGCAATCAATGTGACTTTACTAGTCCCATTGTCATCTTTGGTGTTAAGATAAATCGAACAGGCATATGCTTTTACTGCGGAATCTACAAAGCCCATGTAATTATATACGTTTCTTCGTACTACCAAGCCATCGGGGTTCGACAATTGTAAATTGATCGTAAAATTGTCGTCATTGATCGTAATTTTTTGATATTTGCAACAAAATTTCTATTCTTGTCATACATGAAAGCGTCTGATGTTGCGACCCGTCGTAATCCCAAGGTTTTTGTAGGATTCGTATAATAATTGAAATCAATGAATGCTGGATCGATTTGATCACTTCATAATTTTCATTTTTATTAGCTGAATCTGTCTTCTCTCCTCCCCTTTCAGCCAGAAATCGTCGGCATAGAAATTACTTTCAATACATCTGCTGCTAATGGATAGTGTGCTGCCTCATCTCGTGCTAATTGCTTCAATGTCCGCATAGCAGGGAATGGGGATGCTTTCGTGCCATAAGTGAGTGTACATAATTGATATTCACGAATCATTTCATCGCTACAACTTCTCCATATCACCTTTTGCAATTGTTGATCATTAGCGTTTTCACAATCTGCCGGTTAAACATATTTAAATGAACGCCACTGTATTAGTACCCACTCGTGTATCGTGTTGCAATTTAGGACCAGCTTCCATAATATCATTTAAGCTCTGTCCTGAGCATGGATGTATGGAAGTATGGATATGTGTTTGAAGAAGCGTTGAAAGCCACGCGTAATTTGGTGGTTGTAGAGTCATGTTTATGTACTTCATGATGAGGTAAATAACAGCAAATATCTGTCATATTCCTTCATATGCTCCTGCATGAAATTTCCGTAATCGTCTTATATCTCAAAATTTCTTAAAAACTTTCGTCTTGATGACATAAACTGTGCCACCGCTTTCGCTTTAGATCACCCGAGATATTCTTGGAAGTTTGGCTTCATAGGGAGTCTAACCTCATATTTTCCATCGGGTAACGGTTACCCGATGACTCGATGGAACCCGATGGAACCCGATGGAACCGAAGGCTAATACCTACTACGATATTCATTTCGTCAATACAAAATGAATTAAGATAACACAATTAGAACGCAATAAAGGCTCTTGGTCGCAGTGATCTGAAGATGTTTAATAGCGATAATGACCAATTTTTCTCTTCGAGATCAGAGGTTTGGATCATCTTCGCACTTAGCCGAGATCCAAGCTATTTTGATACCGAATTTCATTTTAATTAATTAAGAAATGCGCTCTTCAGTAGTGTATCCTCAAATAAACTTTGAAACTAATTAGTGTTTTGGATTCAGCTAGTTACCATTAGTCGAGATATCGTGACTTTTTTCCGTCAGACGTGATATCTTCATTACCTTAAATTTTCCGAAATTTCCTTAAAAACTGCTTAACCATACCATACTAAACCTAAAAGTCATTGCGCTTACCGGAGGCAGGTGACAGTTTGTCGTGTTTGTAGTCGTGTTGACAGTTGCGTATGTTCTGCTGCTCGGGGCACACGGACTTATCGGTGCTCGCCACCGAGTGACTGCAGCGGCGAGTCTCCTCGTCTGCACGATCGCCACACGGCCACAGCGTGCTGCAATACAAACATTTTCGTAACCACCGATAATAATAATATAATTTATTTGTAATCATACGTACATGTGCAATGATCTTAAATTAATGTTATAGAATATTTTTTCAAATCGAATTAAACTATTGAAACCGATTAAATTCATAAATCGTTTTCAGTCAAACATTACCGGATACAAAAATAACGTTCACATGTATGAATATTTACATATGAATGTTATGTTTTGGTTTCAGCCGTAGAATACCAATAATAGATTTTATCTACTTACGTTATAATATTTTATCTATGGCGCCTTCGGCACAGATCGTTTGGGATAAATAAGCTCAATGAAATGTCCGAAAATCGATATACTATGTTTATTAAACAATATTTTTAAATAGAACCAAACCTTGTTAACTAAGTATTCGATTAACAAATAGTTTAACATATATATGGAAGTTTTTGTCACTGAACAACTGTCGTTGTCACCTTTATGATAAAAACACTGACGGTCTGTTAAGCTAATACTTTTAAGAAATATAGGTCTATTAAGTAATAGCAACTTTCACATTGTATCAACTTAAATATATTTTGTTTATTTTAATTAAGTATTTTGGGACCTTGGGCATCGCCATCGATTTACCTTCATCAGTGGAGATCACGTAATCTTTATTAGTTTTGTTATTTACTCTGCCCATGTTCGTTGTCGCAAGTCACGACAACTGGCGCTACGAGCTAACAAACCACTACTTCCACGTCATTTGCCTTACTAGAGTAGTTAGTATTAGTCTGCACGAATACTCATCTAACATATATACGAGTATATAATCCGGTTTCTGATTTTGTCGTGACCAGCTTATTTACATACTGACATCGATTTTAACGTAAGAATATGGATAAGGCAAACGATGTACAGACAGCAACAGCTCAACAAAATATATCCATCGGTTAATACGGTATTAATAAAGGCTAGAATGCAAACATTACAGAGTATGTTAATACATTACTACATTTTAAAATTTATGAGGACTTAAGATGTTATTTTTAAGAACACAAAGGCTGTCATTGAATATGTCCAAACCAGCGCACAGTGTCCTAATAAGTTTCGATAAATTCCTTCTAATCCAAGTTATCTAGGCAAGAGACAGAACTCATACCTCCGCTTAGCAAGCAGCACAAGTAGTAATGCAGTGACTGCGAGCGCTGCGAGCGCAGCAAACGCCAGTGATACTGCTCCGAGCACGCGCTCCGCGTCTGCGTTGTTCCCGGCACCGACCACCGACCCGCCTTCTGATTGAAACGCCACCGGCCTCCGAAGACGCTCTATAGGTATACATATAATTAATTAAAATATAAATTGAAAACGAATCAACACGAAAATACTGAAGTCTATTACACCATACTAAAAACAAGAAGGGGGTTAGGTGGAAAGTGCACGCTGCATTCCCAGTGTCGCTGGGCGCATTCGACTTGCCACGTTACCCCTCTCTCACAGAAGACTACCTTGAAATATTTCCCACATTTCCATTTCCAGACTACATTTCCCACTTTATCCTATTTCCCCAATGTACGTAGGTACGTGTTTCGATGGTGAGTGAGATATGCCAAAGCTCATTCCTATCCAATCCTATTCCTCCCCATTTTCCCAACCCTTACTTCCAATCCATTCCTTAATCTGCAAAGGTGGGCAGCTCATCCGGGGGCGTGCCAACGTTTGTCATTCTGGATCGACGTTGGCATGTATCGCGTATGTCTATGGACGACAGTATCCACTTACCATTAGATCGACTGTATGCTCGTCTGCCGCCTTTTTCTCTATATATAAATAAAAAAAACATATGAGTACAAAAGTAGAAAATACTTTCATACAATTATTTACTCATATTACTTCGGTCACACCAATAGTTTTAGTTCTACTATTCAGCACTCTAAAGTTGTAATACAATGTTTTGTAAACACTCTCTAAATACTCTTTCTAACCAAAAAATACATGAATGTGTTAAAGAGATACGAGGCCACAGAAAAACATTCGCGTCAAACTTATGGCAACCCTACTTTTTGTGTTAGGGATTAAAACGCGACCGGTTTTATTAAAGAAAGGGAACCCTAAGTCGTTAATGCAACTGGTTTAGGTAACGATGAGAACGAGAAATACCTAATTATATGAAGTAGTTGGCAACATCAATCCGGTCAGTTACATCATTGTCGTGATATCCACTTTAGATTGGGCAAAGTTCAAAAAGAAACTATACAGTTTACGCTACCACTACTACAGAACTATTTAGTGACGACTTAAACTACAAGTTACTACAATGGGGTCTGAACGCGTATAAGTATTTGTTTACCTTTTATTTCTACTCGACGTTTCGGCGCCGGGTTACACCAACTCAACTCGTGACCACTTAATAAAAGGTAAAGTCACAAATATCTTTATTCAGACCCGATATAGAATATTTAACTATAAATGTCCCGTTGAAACCATCAACCCAAAATCCAAAGTTTTTTTCACAGAAAGAAGGGGATAGACGAGGTGGGAAGCCTGTCCGCCTGACATCTTTAATATAAAAAATCTACTTTATACTTAACAATCTATAGCTTATGTTATGTAGATTGTCATAGCTTAGTATGATTTTTAGATGGTCGTCAATTTCGTTAGTCGTCTAATTTTAGGATTCGTCTAAAACTAATCTAGATCTGGACTTGCCTAATCACTAATTTTATCAAATTTCACCAATTTTTACTTAATAAATAGTTTTGAGAAAATTTTGCGTACTGAAAAAAAAATTAACATCGTGATGCCAAGGAACACAAGAATCCAAGAAAATTTAAACTCAATATAAATTTCTGTTAGGTACTTGCTTATTTTTTAATTAGTAACCTGTAACCTGTAGCTGTAACCTAACCAGGGCCGTCTTTAACCTATTGGAGGCACATTAGGATAATGACTTTGACAGAGCACTATTTTTGGCATAACATCAAAAATAGAATTTTACTCTATTTTTGGTCAAGAGTAGAGTAGCTTCGCGGATGCAAAAGCTAATAAGCAAGTTGGTATTGTAGTCAGTCATTTATTAAATAAGTTTTTCGGTAATAAATATCGGTTATCGTTTGGTGATCTGGCAGAAACTATGGGGCCCCTATCGATCGCGGGGCCCTGGGCACTTGCCCAGAGTGCCCAGTGAGAAAGAGGGGCCTGAACCTAACTATAAAATACTTGAACCTAACTATAAAATATCACGCAGGTATACAATCTCCATGGTATAAATAAATAATAGAGATTAGTATGCTTGCCTCCTGAATGCGTGGTAGTAGCTGCATAAATAATAGCCTGGTGTCGTGCTGATTCCGTCGCGGTCCATAGACGTAGGCCGTACCACGCGCCAGGAGACAGTTCACCAATCACCACCTAGAGTCACAATCTTTTTACAAATTTATATTGAACCAATTGAACTGGATATTCTAAAATTCCTGATAATGCGAGAGGACTAGAGTAAAATACCTGAAAGCAAAAATCTCGTCCGATATTATGTTAAAGCTCATTTACACACGGAGTTTCTCGAACGGTTGAAGCGAGATTATTTTTCTTCATATATGGCAATGGTGTAATTAGCACATTATGCCCGTGTCAAATTTTCTTCATGATAAACAATTTCAAAGTTTAAAACGTGTCCTGTCAATGCCCAGTCCTGTCGAAGCAAGTCGGGAATCGCTCAGTAAAGTGATAGTAGGTTTACCGAGGATAGAAGAGGACTCCTTGGAAGCACGCGAAAAACGCAGTCCAGTGGCGTTTATTTGATTATCACAAACATCACACACAAAAAATACTTTGAAGTTTAATATACTATCACAATTAGAAACGCACAAATACACAATTTTTATAATAAATCAAACAAATGCTCAACTAAATTTCTCGAGTTCGTGCCAAAAAGTCCGGTGAGAATATAATATACGATTCTCGTATAAAACAAAACTACATAGAATTCTGGACTAATCTGTTCGCATGATGATAAAGACTCGATGATAACGGGGATAACAGTGATCAGATGATGATAACCGTTGTCTATATTATACTAGCTTATCACAGATGTTCCTCGTTCGAGAAACTCGCCTTGTGTAAATGATCTATTACACATATAGTCGTCAAAATTGCTTTGACATCTATTTTTTGGATCTTCCTGTAGTTACCTACCCACTTATTATGCTAAACAAATTAATAATAATTCTTAATAATGATGCATCAAGCTATTATCAACAGTATTTAATTTCAGTGTCATCTTCATGTTAATAATAATAATAATATGTTAATGTTAATTCTTTCCAACATTCATAATTCCGTACAAATCAACTTCTAAGGCCTTGACTTCTAGCCTCACGATGACGATGCAACGAGGTGAGAGATCAGCGTCTCTCCAAGCGGCGGACCTGCCTGCATCCACTTGTCTCTGCATCACTACATTCATACTTTTATTATAACTATTTTACTATTCGGGTTAATTAAAACCTGAAAACGGTGACTGACATACCGTGAATGGTAACAACATATTGGCACCTGAACTTCTCAGTGAGAGGTATTGTCATTCAGCTTAACTGTTGTATTAGGCAAAGTAGTGAAATCATTACCTCACGATGATGATGCAACGATGTCAGATCAGCATCTCTCCACGCGGCGGCCCCGCCTGCATCCGCCCGCCTCCACTGCAGCCTCACGAGCCGCGCGCCGCACCGCACCGCTCGCCGAGCGTCCAGGGCGAGCGCGCTGCTGTTACTCCACACTGCTGCTTCGGCACCCTCTTCTTGGCCTTCAGCTAAGTCCCCTCCGCCTTCCCATACTAGCACTAATATGAACAATGTATATTAAGGATGCAATCATGAATCCTTGATATTAGATATTTGTAACTATTATATAAATTACTTTTTTATGGTTAACTAGCTGTTGCCCGCGACTTCGTTCGCGTGGTCTTCAATTTAATGCGATAATATATGTAGAAACCTTCGTGGGCGTACGCCAAGACCAAAGTTTCATCGCAATTAGATGAATGGGGTAGGAATGCATACGGGACAAACAAAAAAAACATTCATTTTTATATATATATTATATATAGATTTTATAATTATTGATTAACAACTTATGTTTACTTTATAATTACTTATGAAGAATTTTATAATATGAGAAACAATGTAAGTAATAATAATAAACGTAATAAACCATGAGATTGATTAAAGTTGTATGCTCGATGAGGGTAAACTCGAAGTTCTACCATAGCACTGAGATACATCTGTAATTACAGTATACAATAAATTATTCTGATTCTGATATTCGGCTTAGTTACGTACACAGTGACTGATTTGACTAAGCTTCAGGAAAACTCTTTTTTTCAAGGTATCCCAAACAGCAGGTGATGAAAACAAACACCTAAGATAGTTCAGAGTGTTCACACATATTTACCTGGCGGTTTAGTTTTAACCAACAGTGACGCAGAGGGCGGTGATGGTCCCGCACGAGAGTGGGCTACCGCCCGTACAGAGTAAGTTGCACCGCAAGACAAGGCTCTCAAAGTAACGCTTGAGGCTTCACCACCTGCTTCAATCTTCCTCTCTTCTTCACTCCGCGAGGTTGCCTCCATACCCTCGCCGCTATCGTCGCGCATACGCACCCACCAAATCGTAAAGCCTAAGAAAATTAACTATGTGAACCTCTATAATTGGAGTACATTGTTACCGAGTACACCACAAGGAGTACACCACAAGGAGTACACCACAAGGAGTACACCACAAGGAGTACACCACAAGGCCACCTGCTATGCTTCCTTAATTACTTTTCTTTACTATATATATCATTTCTGAAATTTATCTTGAAATAAAAGATGTAGGAGAAACCATAAAAACTGAATTGAGTTTTAATTGTATGTATATGTATATAAATAATTCTCACCATGAGGTGGTGCAGCGGGATGGTGCGTAGTTCGCCAAGTAAGCTTGGCCTCCCTGTGCGCCGTGTGGTCCAAGGCGAGGAGCGGCGCGGACGGAGGCGTGGCGCACTCTATACGGTACGTCACCTCCTCAGAGCCATACGAATTACGCGCAGAGCACGTGTAATTACCGCTCGTGGATGCGTCGACTTCTGTAGATACAATGAAATGCAAATCGCTGTTGAAGTTCATCTCAGCATGTACTAATTACAATCAAATTGTAAGTGGATTACAATCAATGATTGACGAATGAGACAAAAGATAAACAAAAGTTTAATAGCACTTTGTTTACACTTTGTTTTATTTAAATTAGGGCCTAGACGGAGTCTTTATGTTTTGTTTAAGTTCCATATAACATATTTATTTATTTGACAAACTTACGATCTAAAATATATTAGTTAGTGAATTATAAGTAGTATATACTAAGTCTGGTCATAAGTACAGTTACAATGAACAAAAATAAATAAATTACATTTGAATTTGGAATCTATCATTCTCACATGATAAATGGTTTTCTCATTTTAGCGCCAATCATTATTAAATATTTTACTAATATTAAAATGAAGTGAGGTGATATCGAAAACTGTATTGCTGTAATTGCATTACACAAAGTAGGCATGGAGCCAAATGGAATTTTTAAAACTCTCCATCCGCTTGGTATTAGCCGAAAGTTGATGCATCGGGTATGCATTGATTTATGTATTGAAACATTATCTGTGTGTCACAGAAACAGGTCTGACAGTCCACGCTCTATTCGTACTAAATAGACGATTAAAGCTGTGAAGGAGAGAATCCGAAGATATTCCGTCCGGAAGCAAAAGATTTTATCCAGAGAGATGAATTTAGCATCCAGAACCATGTCACGTATTTTAAAAGACGATTTGAGACTCGCTGCTTCAAAAGACGTACTGGTCATTTCTTAACTGATCATTTAAAGAAAAATCTGGTTGACAAATCAAAACTTCTTCGGCGGTACGCAAAGGGAGCTTACACACAAATCTTATTTGTACGTACGAGTAATGTTCACCAGTGAGGAAAATTCTAACAAGGCACCCAGTTCCATAACCAAGAATGGTCCTTTCAGCAAGATTCAGCACCAGGTCATAAGGCTCGCTCAACACAGGCGTATTCCCGACTTCATCAGAGGGGAAAACTGGCCATCATCTAGTCAGGATCTTAATCCATTCGATTATGTTTTATGGTCTGTTTTAGAGAACATGGCATGTTCTAAACGCTATACATAATAATATTGAATCCCTAAAACATCCCATACAGGTAGCAGTTGTCAATTTTCCCATGGAAAGGGAATTGAATCCCATGTTTGAAAGGAAAACTCGCTTCAACGTTTGAAAGATTATTTAAAAGCATATGATGATCATTTCGAATAAACGTTTAACGTTATATTTTTAAAATGCTTATCTTTTTATTTCTAAAATAACATAAATTCTTCTAAAAAAAATAAATGTTTTTTTTTACTTAGATACAGGTGCATACAATCCACCTGATGGTAAGTGGATACTGTCGTCCATATACATCCGCGATACATGCCAACATCAGTCCAGAATGACAAACGTTGTAACGGCCCCGGATGCAACGGCCTACCTTTGCAGATGGAATAGATTGGGAAAATGGGGAGGAAGAGGATGGGATAGGAATGGGCTCTGGCATATTTCACTCACTAACGAAACACCTAAGTACAATGGGGAAATACGATAAAGTAGGAAATGCAATGCATTTCAAGGTAGTCTTCAATGTAAAAATTCAATGTCTTCAATGTTAAATGTAAAAATGTAAAATATCAATCTTTTCTTTGTAACAATATTTATGGCTAGACTAGGTATATTCTTGATCAACTTACAAGTTTTTGCCTACAATACAGACTATAACATGCAAGCT
Source organism: Sesia bembeciformis (assembly GCA_943735995.1). Lineage (NCBI taxonomy): Eukaryota > Metazoa > Arthropoda > Insecta > Lepidoptera > Sesiidae > Sesia > Sesia bembeciformis. Next base: position 6,453,003 of record OX031042.1, read on the forward strand.
CAACCCCAGGAAAATGCTAGTGATAGGAATTAAGTTTTAAAACTACTGTCTTTTTTTAACCTTTGTCCCATGCTATATGGTATAGTTATCCACTATTTATTTACCAAGTGGTTAACTTTGGTTTTGCGGACATATTACATTCTTACTACCGTATTTTCAAAGAAGGTGGTTAACAAATGGAACTTAGATCAATGTACGCCATCAAAACAATCATTATTGTCAGTCGGCCTTTTCTATAAAACAAAAAATGAAAGAGGCCTGTATGAAGATGTTTGTAATTATGTACTGATCAATTAAGACAGTTTTCAATCCATCGGTTACCATGGAAGATATATAGGGATAACGCAAGCTGTCCGTCGCTGTATGTTCCGAAGTTGACGCTATGCTTCTACTCTTTAGACTGCTCGTTGTTGTTACAACTCAGAAAAATGCCAAATTGCACTATAATCAATCGCAAAAACCATCAAAAGTGGTGAACTGAGTCAAGGGAGAGGTTTCAATTCATCCGTGGGTGGTTTTTCATCAATAAAATTTACTCGTGACTTAGTTATAGGTTAAAAAATAAATGACACGCTTCATTTTCATATAATTTCATGAACTTGTGTTGTCTATCCTACCCTCCAAGGAAAAAAAGGCATTAGGAATGCAAAAGTACCATCATATTCGGAAATTGCACTTGAACATTGAGAATAAACAATGGTTTTGGTTTTGTTTTATGGAGAAATAAAGTTTAATCTAGCTTGATTTTAATTGTATTTTTTTTTCAAATCTCATTAAAATTCACTTGTGCCTTTTTTAAGAGGGTATGTCTATCTAGGTGTATGGTTACCATGTATCGCGAGATGTCCATGTGGTGTGAGGTGAGTACGGGGGTCGTGCGTGACGGGGCGGTCGCCTCGCAGCCAACGTGCGCGCGGCGCCGGCTCTCCACGCCACGCGCACGCCAGCCGGAGAGAATGTCCGCACTGCACACGCGCCCACACGCCGAATGATAGTAGCTTCGCACCCGCTACGAAAAAATATTGTAATAGACGTACGTAATGTAATAGATCTGTATGTTAATAGACAAATATCTGTGAAAAACAAGAAAATCACAAAAGTTCTATTTCTATAGATTGACATTCACGTAAAATAAAAACCGACTCATACTTACTAGTCCGTCACAAAAATTTGAAAATTAACTTCGTGGACAATGTACTTATGTACAGTAAAATTTCGTTCTACTAAAAGAAATCGATTTGACAGCAACAACCCCGTGAGTTTTTAAGAATTTATTACATTCTAATTATTAGTTATTTAATGATATAAAAATAATTAAATAATTTCAAACTCATATACCTTTTGATGTGGTGGTTGCAGGTTGAGGAGCGGAAGGCTCGCCTTCGCCTGCAGGCGAATGAGCTGATACCCATGCTTCATAGGTAGCACCTTCAGACAGAGAGCGCAGCTCTGTGGATCCACCCAAGCCGACTGAAGGATCTGCGTCTTCTGCTTGAACGGTTGTTGTTTGTGGGGCTCTGTCCCTGAATGGACACAAAATTGTATCATACAAATCATTTCATTGCGAGTACCTTAAATCTTCTCAGTAGCTCAAGGTTAAGCTTAGTAAGTTAAAAGTTCTACATGTAGTAAAGTTTAGTTACCTGCCAAGTTCTCTATAGAAAACAGTGTAGTAGAGGACAGGCCCATTAGGTCGACTTGGTGGTAGCCAACTAACAGCTAGTGAGGTCACTGAAGTTGGCACAACTTTCACAGCAGCTGGTGGGCCTGGTGCTAGGAGAAAATAAATTTTATTTAAAGTGAGCTTCGCTTTAGGTATAAAACGAAAGAAACTTGTTGGAAGTGATTTAAAGACGTAAAAGTACACATTATATATCTGTATATGTGTACCATAGATAAACTCTTTATTGTATACCAACACATGTTGCAAAATAACAACTTAAGTAACACAAAAACAGGCGCCCTTATCGCCAAATCGATTTCTTCCAGGCAATATTTGGGTACCATAACATATATGCAGATCTCCAAATATCCACAATCATTCAACACTTGACAATGAATTTATATTTCTCGTATTAGTACATTGCTCTAAGTCAGTAAGTACCCACCATCTTGCTGTGTGGAGCAATGTAAAGGATGTGCCGGCACGCCATCTCCAGCAGCAGTGTACGCTAACGCTTGAACAGTGTAGTTGGTGTGTGGTCGCAATGCAAGCAGCAACGTTTCCACTCCCGCCACGCGCTTCACTTCCGCTCCCGCTCCTGCACTTGGGCCGCCGCCGCCTCGCACCTCCCACTCTAGCCACTCTGCCGCTGCCGACAAACAACTGCCATCACTCAGTTTGGAATACACAAAGAAATGTCATTTTGACGTTTCGGAAATTGACGTACAGTCAGCAGCACAAGTTGGTGGACAAATTAAGTTTCTTTGCAAAACTCAATCAGTAATATGAATTTTCACACATTTTAACACACATGTATCCCTATCACACAGTTCCTGATACGTAATAGATTCTACTTACTACTAATGTTTCACTTTTATATTACTACAATCATAGAATATTCACAATTATTAATAAAAATTGAATGTAATATGATTTACCTTTATATTGTCATTTAATCATCTTTGCTGCCAACCGTACAACAAAAGCTTTCGGCGTGATAAATAAATCATCGCGACGTTACTCAGAGTTTTACTCACTGTTTTCCGGGCGGTAAAGTAATTTGTATCCGAGCAAGGCGCCATGGTGAGCATGAGCCGGCGGTGGAGACCATTCCACCTTCAGGCTTTGTGGTGAGACTGCGCGGCAGCGTACTCCTCGTGGACCCTCCGACGGCACTTCGTGGAAAAACATTTATTATGTCAATTAACACGTTCACTGCGGTAAACGTAAAAGGTCTCCACTGAACATTCGTATTGTGCGTAGCAGGCCTATTCGACATGGTACCACTAGTTGATAATAAAGCTTGAAACTCTTTGCGAAAGCATTATGTAACACCTGATGCCACTGTCACTCTAAGTTTACCCCAATTTGAGACTCGGTCTAAAGAGTTCTCGATTTCGGATTATGAATCTTCACAGTGTAACAATACTCTTTCGAGTATTGTCCTTTACCGAAATTCTTGCTACTAAATATCTGAGAACACCTGGCCGCTAATGCAAATTTGAAATTCGCTCCAAACGTCAAATGTCGGCACTCTGTCTTGTTCTGCTATCTATTTTTGATCGGTAAGGACGTGCCGTGCCTACTGCGCTTTACCAAAGCCTTCTGAATCAGTACTGCGTATGTTTCTGAATATCTCATCGATCGATCGTTTACGCACGGTACTCAACTTCGTCTGTACAAGTATACGTACATATATAAAAACACCCTCTAATACGTTTACGTATAAATAAATAAATTGTAGAAGTAAGGAATGGTTTAAGAAGAACTCCTTCTTGGAAGAACCTTGTGAGCTAACATTGCAACATAAGGCTTGTTACTCGTATTTCGTGACTTACCACTTTCTTGCGTTAAAGCATTGACAGGCGCTGACGCTGGACCAGCTCCCGCGCTGTTAAATGCTCGTACACTCACTGAGTACCTGTAAAGTGATAACTATGAATACCAAATAGATATCGCTTGAAGATGTAACAGTAATTCTCATGCTGAATCAAAAGGATAAATAACCTTGTGTAATGTTCGAGTCCTTCGATGGTGTATTTGGTGATTTGTCCACGCACGGTGGCGAACTCCATGCCAATATTTGTTCCTGATGACAAGGAGCCGTCGGCCGAAGCCCACCACCACACCGTGTAGCCGAGTAATTCGCCGTTCCATGACGATGCTGGTGGAGCCTAATCACAATAAATTATAATAACTTGTACCTTCATTTACATTCCGTGTCTATTTTTAAATTATAAATTGTAACTATAGTATACACCTACATTTATATCATCACAACATAATTATACATACGTTGATACATCCCGACTGTAAGCCTGTTATATAAAGCTAATGTCACGGAATGAACTATCATAAAACAAAATCATTACCATCTTGCAATATACAAAGTGTGAAAAGACCACTTCCGAAGCTTGAAGATAGTGACCCGGTACATGATTCTAAACACCCCTGTGCCATTAAACATTTGACATTTAAACTTTTTGTTAAATATTTGGCAAGAGCACCGCTAATAATAAATTTAAAAAGACTAATTTTCAACGGTCGCCCAACTCATTTTCAATCAGTAAACCTTGGAAATAACCTTGGAATGACTGACCTGCCAGGCTAGCTGAATGGTAGTAAGTCGCGGAGCAGAAGCCCGCAGACTGATTGGCGCTCGCGCTGGTGGTTCGTGAAGTGTCAAGGCCAGTACAGCTCGCGTGTGGGACGATGCAAATTGCGACGTTACTGTTCGAGCTCGAACTAGATATGCTGTAGCTGGCTCCAGTCCCGATATGCTCGCACCTTCCGTACTGCAATCAACACACAATTACAAAATATTTCGATTCAATTGGTTTGACATTCTTATAAGGTTTCTTACACTTTTACAACATGAATACGTGCTAATTTGGTATTTAGACACCAGAAACACCTATGACTTAAATAGTTCTAACTATATTCGCATGACGAACCACTTCCGAAATTAACTCTTTTGCATCTACGTAAATTACAAGCGACAGCAATCTATACATATAATAAAATTGTAACTGGCCGATGTCTGTACATTATAGATATTGAAAAAATAATAAGATATTAGAGTTAAGATATATAAAAAATAATAAGATATTAATATAAAAATAATTAGAGCAACATAATCCTTAACAACAGTTTTTAGAAATTTTGTCTGTCTGTCTGTATGTTTGTACACGCATCACGCAAAAACTCCTGCATGGAATTGAATGCAGTTTTCACCGATGTATTGCTAGAGGTCTAACTTAAAATATAAACATTTTACCACAGGAAAATATCTTATTCCGATTGTTTTAAATTTAATAAACCGAAGCGAAGTGAGGGCGGGTCGCTAGTTCAGAATAAAATAATTAACTATTTTAAAATTCTTCAAGAAATGTGATAGAAAGATGAGACATTAATACCTATATGTATTGTAAATATACTTAGGGTATGATTGCCATAACGTCACTAATGTATTTTATATCATACTATAAATCTGACTCTCCACTACTGGATTTAAGTCTCTCCCAAGGCCCATCATCACGCGTGATTTTCCGTTCTTCCCATTAAGCCACTACTAGCGATTTTTTTTAGGTCGTTAGTCCAACTGGTCGCTAGCGACCCACGCTACGTATCCTGGTCCGTGCTCTCCATTCAAGCTGTTTAATCACTCGCAACCTCTATCACTTACTCAGAATACGAGTCTCCGGGATGAGAAGACACCGATACGTTATGTGTATCAGCGTCCCTCCATGAATCAGTGCTCGTGGAATCATGTTTACGGTACTGGACCACATAGCCCAGTACTGGTGAATTGCCGTCGTATGGTCTTCTCCATTGAAGGCGAACGGATCTTGATGTTGTTTCTAGGACTCGAAAGTTTGCTGGCGGTTCAGGAGGTTCTGTTAAAAAGAATATTATTTAATACTTCATTGTTTTCTTTTGCAAAAAAACTACGAATAAATATAAGTGGTTATGATACCTTGAACAGCTAAGTGAACGAAGTGGTCAGATCGCCCATACGGATTTGATGCTTGACATTTATAGACACCAGAATCTCTTCTGTCTGCTCTTTCTATCAACAATTCGCTTCTTAAACCCTCTATGCTTCGGGTTTCTGATATGCTCATCCTAAACGAATCAAATTATGTACATTTTAAATTACTGTTTTCATATCTTTCCACAAATTATTTGCCATAAAATTAATTAGGTACCTACCTGTAATCGGAATTTGGTAATGCTCTTCCTGAATGACTCCATGTCGTTGAAAGTGGAATATCGCCACGAGCGACACAGGCTATTCTCACAGTTTCCCCAAGCTTTGCGGTCACGTTTGCTGATGGTGTTTCGAATCTTGCAGGTTCTATAAACGTTTATGCATTTTTTATAGTTTAATATTATTTAACGGAAACATTTTATTTATTAAATACAATAACTATTATAATGCAATATTACTTTATTAATAAAATTATTTAATTTGTATTACCATTAACGTGTATGTTCAATGTCTTGGATAAAGTTGGTGGCACACCGTTATCAGCCCTACATTGATATTTTCCAGAATGTTCTCCCCGAGCTGATTCTAGTCTTAAAGAACCGTTGGTGAGTACAACAGGGTCTGATACTCCGCCTAACGCTGTCTCTGTACTGCCTTTAACATACAAGTAATTATTATTGAAAGCTCAAATTGAGTATGTAAAATATAAATAAAAAAAAATATCTTTATGAATGATTTGTCAGTCTTACCAGAAAATTTGGTCCAATAAATGATAGGCATAGGGTGACCACGCGCTTCACAACTGACTGTTAGTGATCCGTTTAATAGTACTGCAGTATCTGATGGCTCAATTTGCCAATATGGGGGCACTACGAGGAAAGAATTTCATTATTTATTTTATCCAAACTTCTCTTTGTATTTGTTGGTAAACGAGGAGTTAGTCAATACATACCTTTGATGGCTAATTCGGCTGACGTGTTGGCTTTACCAGCCGTGTTAGACACGACACAAGTGTACATTCCACTATGTGCAGCTGTTAAACTTTTGAACAGAAGCATGCTATAGAATTCAGCTCCACGTTCGTCTACCTAAAATTTTAAAATATTAATAAATGTCCTATTAACATTATTAAGAAACACTCTAGTAACAGTTTCACTATGAAATATGTTCATACATATTCATGTTCTACACTATGTTCACTATGAGATGAAAGAAACACTTATATGAAAGTAATATCAAGAGTTACTTTACCTGAAGCACACTTGATATCGGCATCTGATCTTTGAGCCACGAGAAATAGACGGGCATGTCTCCAGATGTAACAGAGCATGTCAATTGAGCTCGGTCGCCCGCTCTCAAGCCTGGTGGAAAAACTATTGGTGACAGAACCGGTGGCGACACCACTGTCATTTGAATCTAAAATCATTATAATATGTAAAAGAATTTCATTTTATATAGGGGAAGGAACTAACAAAAGATTACTTCATACGATAATAAGAGGTTACTGCCGTTCATGTGGACGCAATACACTCGGGACCCCCTGTACAGATGTCTCGAGGCTGTTTCATTCCACAAACGACAGGTTCACGGTATATTTATGTCACGCGTTCTTAACAAGGAAGTGCGGATGCACTCGTACTTCGGTAACGGGTCGGAATTAAACTAAAAGGTCTTTTAGAACTGTTCCCTTCGTATAGAAAATAAGAGACGCAACGTCTCTCCAAACGCTGAGAAGTTCTAAACCATAATGTATGAGATAGGGATGATCGAAAAATGTGGTCGTCATTCATCACTAAACAATTACGTTACATATAAAATTCGAACCTCTCGTCTAGCTAGCTCTTCACCGGGCGTGCGAACAGTACAAGTCCATCCACCTTGGTCTCTATTGCGATCTACATTACTGATCGTTAGCTGACCATCAACTTGCTGATAGCGAGGGTCGCCACTTGCACCTCCTTCCCATTTTACTGAACTGAAAATAAAAAATAATGTTCATTCTCTCTTTCTTTAAAAAAACCCGGCCTTTAAATGTAGTATATCAAATTTGATATCTTACTCAATAGGAAAGCCGTAGTAAGGACACCAAATAGCGACTTCTGAGCCGGCTACTGCTTTTACAGGAGACATCGCTCGGATATATGGAGGACCTGTACAATAAATGTGCCATGAATTTCTCAGTAGGTATCAGAAGAAAGTATCTTATAAGATTTCCGCATTATGTATACATTTTATATTAAAATTAATTAAATATCGTAATCGTGACTGCGAGCGGCTCATATGGAATCCCACCTCTTTAGTCAGGTTGAGATAATGGCCGGTACAATCGTATCGGAACGTTGATAAAAATAAATTGTAAACAAAAACCTGTAATTATAGGCGTTTAAAAATCGATTTAAATGTCACAATATTAAAAGAGCATGAAAGGTAAAAACGAATCTTACCATACACGTTAAGTCTGGCAGCATGAGCGACGGAACCATGAGCATTCGTCGCCCGACATTCGTATCGACCGCCGTGTTCAACTCTGGCGCTGTTCAGCGACAAACTGGACAACACATAGTTGCTGCTGGACCCGATACCGGAAGGGCCCGTTTCTCTGCCCTCTGTTATGATGGCCCTGCACCAATTAACTTTCATTTTTATGGAAAGAAGGTGGCAGACAAGCAGACAGTCTGGTGGTAAATGAACACTGTCGCCCATGGACATCCGCGATACATGCGAACATCAGTTCAGAATGACAAACGTTGAACGTCCCCGAACACACCGCCTACTTTTGGAAATTGAAGTTTTGCGATTTGCTTATTAGCGGTTTTGCTCAGCACTAAGTCGGTGTATTTTAAGTGTGTAATTATCGGAAAACCAATATGCAATGGTACATAGGGCACTTCATTAGATGTGCAAACGTATACGCATAGAAAACTACACGACCCGTTTGTGTTTAACACGATGTTTAATTAAAATACGTGTTCAAAGGGAGAGCTGGTGGAACTATTTCAGGATTTTCAGCGTGTAATATAAACGGTTGCTTGTTCTGTTAACCAGTCACCACTCTACAGGTTTTATCAACGTAACTTTATACATACAAACGGCTAGTGGAATCGGACGTTTTTTCATAAAGTAAAATAAATATTACTGTACACGACGTCCCATTTCGATGCAACATGAAGGGAAAGTACTTTAAATATTGAAGATAAGAAATTTCACTTAATGGAGACTTCATTTTATTTTTAAAAATAAGTAGCACTGCCATCAAAGATTTTTGAGATATCTCCTCGCCCACTGATAGTTTGAGAAGGGCTGTATCGAATAAAAGCAGTATTGTATTTGGTTAAGGGCTAATTAAGATGTGTGGTCTATTAGAGATGTGATTTGACTATTACTAAATATATTCACTTATACTATGTGTTATATTAATATTTTCTGAAATACTACCTATGGTACTAAATGGAAAGGATTACCCATGATGCGAAGGTATAGTCTGTCCATCCAACGTCCACCTGAATCTGGGAGGCGGTTCACCAATCGCCGTACACTTGAGGGCAACCTGCGCGCCCGGTTGTACCGCTTGCTCAATAAAAGTATACACCAGCTCCGGGCGAGAATCTGTACAAAATTAAAAATATAAGAGTCATAATATAACAGCGTGAATAACGAGTGAGTTAATCTTCCTTACCAACAGCAGCGTACTGTTTGTTACCAACGGCACCACTAACGAACGACACCACTGGTGATGTTGTTAGGAATTGTCTTTTACTAACGACCCTACTAAACCACAGTGGTCGTATCGTTGAGAATTTGTTTCCCATAAACATTCCCAACGACACCGCTGGTGGTGTTGTTGGGAATTGTCTTTTACTAACGACCCTACTAAACCACAGTCGTATCGTTGAGAATTTGTTTCCCATAAACATTCCCAACGACACCGCTGGTGGTGTTGTTGGGAATTGTCTTTTACTAACGACCCTACTAAACCACAGTAGTCGTATCGTTGAGAATTTGTTTCCCATAAACATTCCCAACGACACCGCTGGTGGTGTTGTTGGGAATTGTCTTTTACTAACGACCCTACTAAACCACAGTCGTCGTATCGTTGAGAATTTGTTTCCCATAAACATTCCCAACGACACCGCTGGTGGTGTTGTTGGGAATTGTCTTTTACTAACGACCCTACTAAACCACAGTGGTCGTATCGTTGAGAATTTGTTTCCCATAAACATTCCCAACGACACCACTGGTGGTGTTGTTGGTAACGACACCACTGGTGGTGTTGTTGGTAACAAACCGTTTGAATTATCTATTCAAGTATTACAATACGATGACAATACTTTATAACCTAGGGTCCACAATCAAATGATTTGATTTAATTTGAGTATTTATTATGAAAGTTGCTCTGAAACATGTTGAACTTCCAAAATAGAGAGAAGCAAGTAAGTCACGGTTCAAGGTTTATCTATCGGCATCGAATATCATTTGAAAGGTTTTTCGTATCTATTAATCTTTATTGAAGCTGCCGAGAAATGTGTAGGGTTTGCAAAATAAAGATTGTAAGAAGAAATGAAAAAGATTGTAATTGGGAAAAATTTGGTTTATTTGACCAACAACGTTGTCTCTGAAAAGGTATTTTGACCTTTTGTCTGAACGATCTTTTCATAGAAGCTACTCGTACTTACTCCGGAATATTTTATTTTCTTGGTATCTGTTTTCTTAGTATCTATCTTGGGATTCTTTTGTGGGATTCTTAAAAGATAAAATGTTTTTTTCTGGTTTGGCATAATAAAGGGGGTTTGCGAGGCGAGCGCGCTGAGAGCATAGGAGAGAAGTGACATGATTCTGGGTGCCATAATCATCTCACTGGATAAAATCTTTTGCACCGGACGGGATTTCTTCGGAGTCTCTCATTCACAGCTTTAATCGTCTGTTTAGTACAAATAGTGCGTGGACGGCGAGATCTTTGTCTGTCACAAACAAAGGACGTTTCAATGTACCAATAGTCTGGCACACAAACTTTCGGCTAATACCAAGCGGATGTGGAGTTAAAAATTTCATTTGTATCATGCCTTGTTTGTGTAATGCAATTACACAAACACCTGTGTAATGCAGTTATCACCACACTGCATTTTAATATTAGTAAAATATTTAATAAAGATTGGCGTCAAAATGAGAAAAATACATTTATTTTTCACTTAAGAATAACAGATTCCAAATTCAAATGTAATTTATTTATTTTTATTCATTGTAACGGTATTTATGGCCATCCTAAGTATATTATGTTTAGTTTTTCGTTCACTTTTTTTATTTTAAACTGGTCACTGCCTACTTATTTAAAATCCGATAGGAATTTAATTATAATTATTATACATTTACTGTTATTATAATTCAAAATAAGTGTAAACATTGTTAGTCTTGATGTGAAGTGTAAAAAGTTAATAAAAATGTGCCACCTTCCAAAGACAAATAGAACCAATACCAACAAATATTCTCACCTGAGGACCGCTTTACTTTACGTCTGGATACACTTTCCTCTCTCGTTTTCTTCGCTAATGAACACCATATAACTGGAAATACAAATGTAAAATAAATTATTCGTACTTAAATTCACGCTCAACTTCTAGTAAAAAGAAAGTCTGGAGATATTTTACGAGTGAGAAATAAAATTATGTCGTCAACAACATATGTAGTAGGTACATGTTTGTATGAATACATTTATATAGCATTATATAGCATTAATTCACTCAGCTTCTCGTTTTACTATCTGCATTCGTTTAGAATTTATAACGCTGTAAATCGTAAAACGGGGCAAAAAATTTACAGCCAAGTAGAGTCCTGAATTGGCGAGATAAACCGGAGCCTCGCTACCATGCGCCTATCTCTGCCGTAAATAATGAATATATTCTACTTATGGGGTAATATTAAATTACCGTCTGGCCGTAACTACCCCAACCATAGGCGTACGAACTCCTAAAATGTTTATTCATGACGTAATACTGAGGGCAAAAATTTTCTTGTTACTCAAGAGGGTATTGTTCGCATCAGCTCCTCAATCATTTAAAACATTAATCAATATTAAAAAACTGTTTGTGCACAATGAACGGCAAATAGAATCGCCGCCGAAGCCCAAATCAAAACCGAGTAAAAGCAATGGAAGCTTTCCATCAAATCAAATTATGAAATAGGTTCTTCACGTATCAAGCACTGACGTATGAAAAAACCAACTAGCCCCCTCGCCCTCAGCGTCACCCCCCCCCCTCCTCCCACAAAGATGGATACCAGTGCGAGATATCCGGGGAACTATTCCAATTTAGAAAGTTTCCTTTTGGTGGCAAAACCGCACTTACTCCTCGAAATGCGCTCTAAAAATTGATCTCGTTGTTTTGACTTTATTTGCAAACTTGTGATTAACTGAATCACATTATACAGTAACATAAGTTCAATTTAAACAAACTAAAAGACAGTGTGTTGATGATGATATCAGTCTATAACGTCCTACTTACGTTCTACTGCAAGGCAAAAGCCTCCCCTAGTAAATCACTGAGAAGTTTCGGGCCATAATCCACGAGGGGACGCCAGATTTTTTTTCCTCATGCATGCGGGTTTCCTCACGATGTTTTCCCTCACCGCCGAGCGAATAACATTAATCTACACTTAAAACTAAATAGAAACTACAGTACGGACCGAGGATTAGAACTAACGATCACACGAATTTGAGTCGAGTATAGATATCCCCAGACTATCACCGCTATTTAATAAAAAGACACTGTACTATACTCGATACAATTAAACAAACATTAAATGCTGTGATGTGTGAAAAATTCTGGGCTCTGGTCAGCCAATTTTATAGGTCAGCGAATGGGAGCACCCTATATATTTGTGCACAAATCACACAAATTTCGGGAGATTCGGGACCCGGCCATTGGCATTTCGTATTCGTATTGATCTGCCATATGCCACCCGCCGCTAACAGCATGTGTAAACATAATCCAGCTGGATGTGTTTCATTGAGCGAACTTGATGCCTTCTCGCACTGGATTCCGTGGAATTGCAAACATAATACTACATCTTTATACTTTACATTACCAGGGAACTGAATTATATTGTTGTGAATTACTAAAATCATAATAATAATTATTATTATCATAATTTATTTCTCTATGCTCAGATTTTTCATTCCGTAGAATTCCAACGTTTCTTAGTACCAGACGACAAAAATGTTCCCACAAGAAATGATAGAAATTCCAATAACGTAAAAAATACCTGACTGTGGTTTCAAAAATGAAATCACATTTAAAGATGGAAGTTGTTTTATTGCTTTTCGAAGTATTATTCGCGACAATCGATACACTTTTTCATGCGATGAAACCATTGTGTGAAGCATTCAGCCCACCCTTTTTTTGGCACCTTTTCAACAGCCGGTTGGAAGGCCGTTACTGCCTCATAAAACGTTACTGTCTGCATTCATAAAACGTATTCCTCTGAGTTTATCCTTAATTATAGGGTCTAAATAAAAATCACAGGACGCATGTTCGGGACTGTATGGCGGATGACCCATTAACTCTACATTTACAGTAAGTACTCAAAAATTGCTTCGTTTTTCTAGCGGAGTGAGCTGGGGCATTGTCGTGATGGAGGATGAATCTGTTTTGTGGGCATCGTTCTTTGACTTTTTCAAAATGGAAGGAAAGCAGCTATTCACATACCAGTCCGCAGTTACTGTTCTTTTATTTTCTAAAGTTATAGTATCTTTGGCCCGATCTGCCAAAGAATGAGGCGATGATCTTTCAGCACTCCGTCCTTTCGTCACTTTCGTCGACAACTCTTCGAAAAGAAAGACCCACTGCGCTGATTGCCTCTTAGTTGCAGACTCATAGCAGTAGATCCTGCTACTACACTAAAAACAGCATTTGATTGACCGTTGTTGAATTTTTCAAACATTTTTAAACAACATTCCACGCGGTAGCGTTTTTAAGCTTCGCTCAAGTTGTGAGGAGCACAAATCCATCCAGCACAAAGCTTCCTTACTCGTAAGTAAATAGTTTGAACTCAACTTTTGGTTGACTCATACCAAAACCTAATGATGCCCGTACCTGCTGATATATCGTTCGTTTGTCTGTTTCAATCATGAGGCGCACAGTTTTGATGTTAAATTCCAACTTAAGTCTTTAATAACTTTGGTTATGAATATTCTGGTTTAGACCGTAACGAAAGTCATAAAAAACCATTAAACGAAAATGATCTCTTAATTTTAATTTTCAACACTTAATTTTCAAATTGACTCCAGAAATAAAAAACAAATGACAGCTTTGAAAATTTAATGGCGTTTGACAAGCAAAGAGTGCATTATTCAGTTTTACATACTATTTATTTCATTACTTTTGCTATTCAGTATGTCAAGTATGTATTCTCATATCGATGGTCAAGTAAGTATTTAATAACATCAAACAGAATTATACCTAGAATCTGTGATTAAATATACATTTACTATGTCTGTGTAAATATATATAAGTATTAATAAATAATAAATTTAAAATAAATGAGATTATTTTAAAATAAAATAATCTTGTAAGTTTGGCTTTAAAACTATACTTTATCTAACAAAAATATAAATGTACAATGTACAATGGGTAGGTACTTAATAGCAAAAAACTCTGAAACATTATCATTTCCAGTTACTATTGTTAGATTTTGAACACGCGGGACTATTGGCAATATAACAATAGTTAGAAAATGGCTGTGGCCCAAGCGACTCTATATTTTATAGTCGCAACGACTGTAAGCGACTACAATGAAGCCTTTAAAACAACTTCATCAATCTAAAAGGTTTAAGAAGGCTTGAAGTGTATTAAGTACAACTAAAATATCTACCTTATTTCGCATTTGTTCTGAAAGAGTAGTTGCAAAAATAACAAAAGAACTGCAGGGGAGTTATTCAGGAACACGGCAAATTTTAGGCCTGTGTGAACAACGTGAGCAAAAAACATCACAGGCTTAACGGCCTTTTCGTTTTGTCAGCTCAATATGGATGAACGTCAAACTGTCATAGCGATCCGTACCCAACGCCTCCCCTTTAGGCTGCGGTCCGACCAAGAACGAGAAACGATGAACGATAAGCGATGAACAATTTTCTCGCCCAAGACATGTACAAATTCCACAAGGCAAGGATTTAAAGATAGAGATAGCAATAATAGATCAACGGTCTCATTGCAAGCGGTTTCATTCATTGGATCCTCGCTCTAATTTTATTGCCCGGCGATAAGAGAGCCAACAGACCTCGATGTGACCGTTTAGCAATAGCAATAGACCTGCAATGTGCGGGGACGGAGGGGTCGAACTAAGTGAGTTGCGTCTAGCTCATCGCTGTCGCTCGGTTCACTCATTCCTCGCCTAGTGACATGAAAATACGTATAGCTTTACTGGTCAAAGCGTGTAGTCGCTCCGGGTTACTCGTTTATACCCGCTCGTCGTTTCTCGTTCTTGATCAGACCGCAGCCTTAGATGGTTTTAGCATTTATACAGAACATCGTTACTAGACTTGTCCCAGGAATTGAAAATATACTAGCACTCGATATGTACTAGAGCTATTATACAAACCGTCCGCCGGCAATTAAACCTTGTATGGTTTGTACACGTTCATCAGAATGCACCGCGTTGTCTCTATGTCAATTATTCTAACAATTTGCATGTTTCTAAGTAAATAGCAATTTAATTTACAGAAAAAAATGAAATGGATTTGTGCATAAAGCGCCTGTTGTTTTACGTAGTACAATTATTTATTCTGTGGTTTTACAAATTTAAGATATTCACAACATTTCTTTAAAGTAACTTTATATATTATAAATGATTATTATGAATTAATTTTCAAGATATTAATATTTAAAAAATACTTAATGGACAAATTTTTGAATTAATTCAGTTTTTTTTTTAAGTAGGTACAGCAAATCGTAGCATTCAACATTTTAACACTACGGTGAGGTAAGTAACGTTAGGACGACCAACTCCGCCATTCAAAGAGTTGCAGGACTTGCAGGCTTTAATTAGAATCCAGTGTCTTTAGAAAAGGACCTCTTTCACTAGCTCTTCTTGGCGTTTTCCCATTGTAGATCTTAATGAGTCACAAATAGAATTTTAAAAATATTTTTTATCCATCTAGTCTTTTATTTAAATAATTAAAATGCGTTACTGGAAAGTTTATACTCCAGACGTTCTTTATATTACACTTTATTTAGTGAAAAATAGTTAAATGACTCCAGCTCGTGTTAAACAAAGAACGGTAATAAGTAATATTTCGCACCAATTTTTTTCTGAGGCGGTTAGACCTTATTTTTCTCTTTGAGTGAGTACGGAATTTATGGGAGACCCTAAAGCAATAAAATACCTTGCGAGAAAATGAAGGAGGAAATCGCAATATATTTGTTTCTCGGTGGCTAGAGGAAAACCATTTTGGGCATCCGGCGCGTAAAAAATATTTCTTGGTAACAATGTACTATGTCTTATGATGTCCCTAATACAAAAATGGACAATTTATTAGGTAACATCATTTGTTACCGCGCAGGAAACGAAGTATCCATATTGAGTACGATACAATATTACTATAATGCAATAAATTATATAAACTGTTATTACATTACTTAGCAATATTTCTGAGAATATCTACATTTTCAGTAATGACTTTATATTGTGTTTAAACACAGAAGGCTATTTTTTATTTTATAGGACCCAGTCCAGCTGATGGTAAGTGAATACTCTAGCCCATGGAGATCCGCAATACATGCGCTGCTTACCTTTGAAGATTTAAAGGAATTGATTTGAAAAAAGGTTGGGAAAATGGAAATAAATAGGATAAGATGGGATGGGAATGGGCAGACTATAATAGCAAGATTATAGTTAATTTTAGGGTGTCAATCATTTCACTATAGATGGATAGGATTACACAAATACTTATCTATTCACAAGTACGAAAGTACACGGGAAGTTTTTCGCGTTTTGCACACATATTTTATTGTATTGTATTTTATTGTATTGTATTATATTTTATTATTATATATTTATTTACAATCACACAGCTCCTGACAAAAGTAACGAGGTGACTGATCAAGCTGTTACCGTGGTCACAAACTGTCAGTCTATTTACGGTTGGTGCAACGCAGCCGAAACATAGAGTAGAATAAAATATGTAAACAGAAGCGTTTAAGACCCAATTAATACAGTAATTATTAGTTTTTATTTATTAAAAACAGGTCATGTTAAAATTATACACAATAAGTGTTTATATAACTAAAAACAAATAATTCTAAATCATTCTAAATAAAAGTAGTCATATGTGAAAGTGAATGAACGAAAACGTGAATGTGATGTGAAGTAGTGAATGAACGAATGAATGGGCAATTTATTTTCGATACAACAACACACATAATTATTAAGCATTCGGTTCGTGGTAGAAGAAATACGCCGAAACGTTACAATTTTTAAGTGTACCTATTGTACAATTTACTAAAAGGGTCAATATAATAAAACATAATAGGCATTAATATGAAATTATGTGAGTTGCAGTAACAAAATGGGCATCAAGCTCAGCATATTGTTACGATCTGTGATTAGAGATATGTACGACTTGTTATCGGTAGATCGTATGTGGTGGTGAGCTTTAGGAGAGTTATACCTATATCCGGTGGTTAAATGGTATGGTATATAGGTACATTTGCTATAAAGGTCTTTATAGTGATTGTAAAATAAATGTGATGTCATCTGCAATAAATCCTATGTTTACTTTAATACTCTCGTGGAAGTAAATTATTTATCACACACGCCATCCTAATACAGCTCGGAAAATATATTGTGTGTACAATACTCGCCGGAGTCCCCGGGGAGATCAATCCCGACCACTATTTTTTACTATTGTTTTATTAATATCTCAGCTATCGGACCTACTCACCCGGTACAACTACTCCTACAAATGTATCATTAAATGTTGATTAATTTGGTAATTATTGAAATTAAACACAATAAAGTCAAAGACGAATGAACACTGATAATAATTTGACATCGTATCATTTCGTTGACGATATAGAAAGGTTGATCGATAAACTATATCTCAAATTTCAGTTTAGACACGGGCAGGTTTAAATCATCATATTATAATATTGTTTGAATTAAATACATTAATTAACCTGTTGGGTTTAGTTAGTTTAGTTTAGTTCACGGCCGCTACAATAGATTATTACATTACAAACAATTAATTAATTACATTATAAAAAATAACTATCGATGAAATGAATTATACATATCTATAAACGTCAAGCAAGAAGTTTTCAGTTCTTTAATATAAGGTACGTAGTTACCCTGGTATCGTCGACTTGAGTCCGCGACAGTCAGTATTTCTTCCCGCAGAGTTCTCTCCGCAGCGAGGCTAACCCGTTTATATTTATAGCCTGTCTTATTATGAACCTCCAGCTATATTTCCAGGGTGAGGCTTCCGGAGTGCTTTATATTTATACTGGTTTATTTGTAAAACCGCAAACAACCTAATATTTTAAATCACCCGCATTAGTTGATTAAAGTATTATAGCTAAAGAGCTAGCAATTAATAGATTGTTACCTCGTATCTGCTCGCCAACTTTTTGTAGTTTTCTTATAAACCCTCTTAGCAGACTTTACGTCGCGGCAGTCTTTTGTTCCCAATTAAAGCAACAATGAAAGGATATACAGATATAAATAGAGCATTGTTCAAGATTAAAGGTAATTCCCAGTTATTTTTAAATCGAAAACAAATTCAAGACACAGACGTCACCCAAATACTCACGAGAGGCTTTCGGGCCATAATATATAACGCGGGACCAGTGCGCATTAGTGGATACACATGTTCTGAATCTTTTTAAATTCCAGGCTATGTTTTCATTCTAAGCCGAGGTAATGATAATTTAAAAATCCGCACTTAGTGAAAAGGCAGTGGTATGGCCCGAAGTGTGTATACGAATACTCACGGTTTTACGATTGAGACTCTAGTACAGTGGACGTCACACTTTTCTGGTCAAGGGCCACATAGGACAATGTGAGGTATCACTGCGGGCCGCTTATTTGTAATTCAATATATCACTGTGAGGTATTCTTGGATTGTTTACTTGACACCACCAATCAATTGACATATTTTTTATGAGCTGTCAAAACGCGATTGCCCCATAGATTTTGTATGGCAATTGCTACCTGTGACCAATGTGAAGTCTTTATTTGCCAACTTAATGAACTAACTAGCATACAATTAACAGACACAAAGAACAAGAGGAAGTTTATATCTACCCGCGTACTTCTATTTAGTTAACTTCATGTGCAAAATCATATTTTGATATTATCTACTAAAATTGTTTGCTTTGTCGCGGGCCGCAGTTTGACGACCACTGCTCTAGTACATCTACTGAGGCTATCAGCGCTTTATAAATTTCTACTATTGGTTGCACTGACACTACTAAATTTGGACACTATTTCATTGGACTTACTCTTTGACAGTATCTACACTAAAATATACAGAGTATAGTATACACTAATTATAGATACACTGACTTAATTTATATGAAGAAGGTAAAGGAGACCATTTAGTCATATGATGTAATATTTTATTATTAAATACATTCAAGTATGTATGCATATTGTAAATGTTTAATACCAAATATACATATTTGTATTATTATTTATTCTAATTTTTGTTTTCTACAATATTGCTAAGGTTGGCTAGGAGAGAATGCTTTATAGCCATAAGTGAGTATATAACAATATTAAATTAAAAATAAAAAAAAATACTCATAAACTATTTAGAAAATTCGTTCACGTTTAGAAGCTAAGATAATCGTCTTTATTCTTGGGTTGCCACCTAAGCGAAGTCAGGGCAAATCGTTATATAATAAAATCATAACAGAGCCGTAATGAAATATTTTTTGACAAAAATCATTTTAGTGTACCGTACGGCCACTAAACGGTAAGTCCACGGTAAGAATTTTACCGGATCCGCATTCGAAATCAATCTCACGTCTTTGTCCGCGATAAGATTTTTGCCGGATGTAGCTACGACACAGGCAAAGTCAAGTGCGGCCTAGTAGAACTCTTTCGATTGTGTCGTACAGACGTAGTGTTTATTATGGCGAATTTGTAGGGGATTTGATGTAGTGAGTCGGCCACACCCGTTGTCGTTGTCGTACGACGTCGTTGTCGTACACACCCCGGTAGATTGTCGTCGATGTCCGCGTGACATTCGTGACGGAAATAGATCCGTCTATAAGAATTATGTTACGTGGTTCCGTTATGTGAACAAAGGCACATATAAACTAGTACACCACCGTTGTTCTTACGTAGTCCCGATGATTTCGCCGGATCTAAACACGTCACCGTGGACAAGATGCCTACGATCGATACAGAACCCAAAAATTTAGATTTTTAGCCATTTTTAGATTTTTTACCTGTCTGTCTGAACTCGCTTCACGCAAATCCTACTGAATAGAATTTACTGAAACTTGGCATAATAATTATTGCTTGTGACCTGGGTTAACATTTAGAGTACATTTTACCCTGATCTGTCATAAAGTTCCATCATCATTAAGTACGCATGTACATTATCAGTCGTTACATAGATTTTATGAAATAGAATAGATAGATGAATAGAAAGACTTTATAGATTTAGATTTTATTGAAATCTGAATAGATTTTATTGAAACTAATAGCTTGATCTACAGTGATTGTTTATATCCTTATTCAACTCATAGGGTACTTTTATCTCGATCCATTATAAGTTCTCTTAGGAATCATTCATTGTCTTAAATATAACAGGCGTCGTTGGAGTTTTAAATTTGGATCATTAGAATTCAAATACAGTGGCGACGCGCGACGGGGCCACGGTAAATTAAGCAACTGGATAGCTACGACCCTATACAGCAGAATATAAAAATACAATATAAAAAATAAGATATAAAAAATATAAATACCAGGGTAGGCCTTTATTCTAAATAAAATTTCTACCCTGCCAATATGAATACTCTGTTGTACGTGTGTGTCATCGCTGTCATTTTCCTGTCAGTCTGGCATGAATCTTATTATAATAGAGTTACATACCAAACTTTGGCTACCAGTTGTGATTTAGAAAATTGTCATATCATCTGTCATTGCTTAAGAATCCAAGGACTGTGGACATCCGTCTATCGGATGTAAGTACCGTGTCTCCTACGATCGTCCGATTTTCTCTCCCATTCGCTACTAGTCATTAGCCGTCTAGCTTACACAGGTTTACTGATCTAATAATAATAAATTAATTAGCTAATCCCACATTGAACTCCAACATATTGTATTATATTATTACATTAAACATATATATTGTATTTGCATGTCACATGTGTACTGTGGCGAAACATGCATGTTGCACATTGATCAACAATGACATCTGTAATATACCATGTTTGACGCAAATAAAGAATTATTATTATTATTATTAAATGTCCACGCGAACGAAGTCGCGGCCACAGCTAGTTGTATAATAAACCCTTTCATCGGTCCCATACTCATCCTTATTCGTAACTCGTATGCTAACATATCTCTAGATTTATTTCCAGTTTTTGTGAAGGCCTTATTACATCCTTGAACACAATGGGAAGGGAACACAATGTACTTGTGGGTTTCTTTTCGATCTTGTAAAGGGAAATAGTTTCTTTGTGCGAAAATGCGTATGTTCTTATCTCACGCAACGTCGGCATTCACATCTACATTACAATATTTTCAGGTGCTCTGATGAATTGTTATATCTTCTCTAGTGTAATGCAATAAAAAAAGGAAAGGCCGATGGCCGAAAGATAGATTTCCATAATGTCAGTACATTTTAGAAAAAAGATTAGGCAAAAATAGTTGAGCGTGATGGACAGGGTAAATATAGGGTGAAATAAAACATAATTTTGGAGGGAGAGGGTGCACGCTGCAATTCAACAGCCACTGGACCCACTAGACTGGCCTCGTCACCCCTCTCTCACAGAAGACTACCTTGAAATGTACTGCATTTCCCACTTTATCATATTCCGCCATGTACGTACGTGTTTCGGTAGTGAGTGAGATATGCCAGAGTCCATTCCCATTCCATCCTATCCTGTCGCATCCCATTTCGTCAACCATTTCTCTAAATCCATTCTTACATCAACAAAGGTATACAGCGCATCACGGGGCGTGTCAAAGTTTATCATTCTGGACTAATATTGGCATGTACCGCGGGGATATGGGGATATGCGAGCTACAGTATCCACTTACCACTAGGTGGACTGTATGATTATAATTAGAATTAAAATTAGAAGAGATAAATATCTAATACAACTACTTACCATTTGTTGTATTGCTTGGAATCAATTTGATATTTTTCGACACGTTACACCCGAACTTTTCTCCACCTGCTTCTACGTTGTGAAACTCGTACTGGTTTCTGAAACATTCAAACTTACTTTAATGCATATTTACTTGAGCGTTTGTTTAAAAAGTCACATTACAGATGTCACTGACACATATTTCTCAATTCAACTAATCGGCCGTTTCTTTATTGCTGTAAGGGCACATACTGACTAAACGTATTTGGGACGCGTTTTACGTATTCATTAATGTATGAAAAATGTACGTACTGAAGTGAAATGCAATTTTATATATACTTAATAAAAATATATCAGCCGGGCTGCTATGCAGAATTTTTTGTTAAATAAACGTAAGTAATAAAAAACATTAAATCAATAAATGGCACTTATCTAAGAAACTAGGTATACGTAAAACCGGTCTATTATGTTTAATTGCATACCTTATTACGGTAATTTCTAAGTATTTATATGACATAAAACTAGTGCAGCACGCACGAGCGTTTCATTACCCGTCATAATCTTATCATTCGTATATCTATTCGCAACGGTCGAATATACACAAATAATATTGGCACTGAAGGCTTTAGCGGAGTGCAGAAAGCACGTCTTCACGGATTAAATGACAGATAACAACATGAGTTGAAATTTCGGTAATAAAAAAGAAATTTACATAATTCGGAAGAATAGAATCTCAGAATCGTTTGTAATAGGTTGCACTAAGAGTCAATAGGAGTTTTGAGAAATTTAGAAGCAATAAGTTTTGTAAATAACAATACCCGGAAGAGTATTGTGTAGTAGTCTGTAGTACGTATGCGCTCCGTTACGTGTAATCGAAATTTCTTCAGACAAAAGTCACAAGCAATAAAAACGGGCTTAATCTCGTATAATAAACGCGCCCAAAATACGCATAGTCAGTACACGCCCTAATTATCAGTTGTCATTAGACGTGCTCAGTCGTTGTCTAGTTTTAAAAGGCAAGTAATGGACCAGTTATTATAGAAAGAGCTCTGACAGCTGACCATAAATCTTTAACATGTAGTAAAAATCATTCGTTAGTCCTCCAAGAATATTTTTTGTCTATTTATTTGAGTTATGTTAACTTATAACTTAAGAAAGAAACCGTATTTACATAAAATGAATTAAATACAGAACTGTCAGCTCTCTTCCCATGATAACCGGACCGTAGAAATCATTATTCTATTGGTTTCTTTAGTTTTCATTTTCTTTTTTTACCAAATCATTACCTCTCACTACCATTTCGTTTCTAACCTTTTCTATTTGATCCCTTGGAGACTACAAATCCCTCTTCTTTTTCTATCATTGTCAACTTTGATTCTTATTTACAAATTAATGTTGAATGCAGATATACTAATGTATGTATGTATTTATTTATTTATATATTTTTAAGTTATTTATTATTATAAGTATGTATTATATTTATTATCAATATAGTCGGTAGGTATGTATTGAACATAATTCATTCTGTAAATTTCAATCATTTTGCACTACCTATATCCCTTTTATTTTTCTCTATCGCAAGGTTGCCTGGAAGAGATCGCCTCAGCGATAAGGTCGCCTATTGTATTCTGTCATTTATTATTTGTGCACATGTAATAACTATTTGTATGCAATAAAGAGTATTTATTATTATTAACACGGTATGCCGTGCGCACTCACCTGTAAATTTATTTATCAACTACCGTTTGCCCTCGTCTTGGTTCGTATAGTCTATATGAATACGTTAATCCGGATTACAATTTGCGAAGTTTTAATGATCAGATCAGCTTTTTCGACGTGATTGAATAACACACATCTAAACTTATAATGATATGGGGAGAGTGCATGCTACATTCCCACAGCCGCTGGACGCACTCGACTGGCCACGTTACCCCTCTCTCACAGAAGACTACCTTGAAATATACTACATTTCCTGCTTTATGGTATTTCTCCAATGTAGGTACTTACGTGTTTTGGTAGTGAGTGAGATATGCTAGAGCCCATTCCAATCCCATTCTATCCTGTCTCTCCCAATTTATCCAACCCTTTCTCCCAATCCATTCCTTAATCTGCAAAGGTAGGTAACGTATCCAGGATCGTGCCAACGTTTGTCATTCTGGACTGATGTTGGCAGGTATCGCGGATATCTATGGACCACAGTATCCACTTACAATCAGAAGGACTATATGCTCGTCTGCCAACTTTTCTCTATTAAAAAAACTTTTGTATTTAAATGAATATTAGTGGAATAAATGTCTACAGGTCTACAGGATATCAATCATTAAAAATAAAAAGGTGAAGTTAAACATACATCGCGCTTGACGTAACGACTTCAATCGGAATCAAATTGTGACTACCGCTTCGTAAATACAAAGAAAGACATTCAATTTGTTAATTGGTGGAAGCGGAAAGGTCGTAATTTAGGTCGTTTGTTTGATGTACACCGTACTCGCCGATGTCTGGGCGTGACACGGGAGCGCGCCAATTACACCCGTGCGAGCCCAAATAATGAACTTGAATTATTTCCTCAGAGTCGCCTTTACACCCGTAACCTCTACTAATTACGTAGACATGTGCGGTTCAACTAGATACAGATTTGCTATGTGTCACAAATAACGCAACAGCTACCAGTTTGTAGAATAGTTGTAGAATCGATTCTACCAGTTTCTGCAATAAGTTTTTTTTTTCATAACTTATTGTCCATTTCTAGCATATATTTTATTCTACGCGCAGTTACACAACAAATGTGGCGCAATATCATCGGCCGCTCTGCGCGCCGCCCGGCAATGATTACCTGAGTCATGAGCGCTACGAACGTTTTAGATAGAATAAGAAAACTTCACTTGTTTGTAACGTTTGATCTATTCCCTAAACTGATTTCATTTTTCGCTAGAATGGTTATATACTCGTATATGTTAAATTTGATGACACATTTCAGGCTTTACGTTATTTCAGTAACACTTTTTTATAAAAGTCAGACTCAGAATTGATGTTGAATTGAATCGTTGAAAATCAACTCAAATAAATGAAAAGTAAAAAATCGTGATTCCATTTTATTCTCGTTGAAAACTTTTATGTTATGGAATCTACTATCATCAATCACGTAGAATTGAAGTAGGCACTACAACTACGTAGGTACATTGGTATGTATATTAAAAACTGTTGGGTTGGTTTAATACTCAAAGGTTTGATTTGACAAAAAAGGCTCGTATACGCTAGAAATGTGGACTTCAATTCCGAGCGAACGAAAATGTAATTGGAACGCAGTGAAAATATTTTACGCAACGAAATGAATGCTGCACAGACAATTTATATCGGCACTGGCCTCTGTAATCGGTTTTACTAACGCGAAATTAAATTCCAGTTAAAATGAATTAAACCCTTAAATGGGCTTTAAAGAGAATAGGAATTACAATCGACCATCGTTATGAAATATAATTAAAAATTTAATTACATAATGAAAGGTTTATGATTATGGCCGCTACGGACTCTACCATTTCTTATCTCTACATACATTGCCTGTCGGCATACTTGGCAGGCATTTTTTGTGTTTTTTTTTTGTATTTATCGCACAGTTGTATTTTCAAAACAAAAGATTCGTTTGTTTTGAAAATGTAGCTTTGAAAATATATTGACTAGTTTTATACGACGAGATATATATTTGAAGTTTTTTAAGACCGAGCAGATAACAACTAATTGTTACCTGCTTACTAACAATTTCCCAAATAAGATCGGATTCTAACTGTAGCAGTGGGCAAAAATCAGTACAGAATATTTAGAGATATTAGATTTAGCCTAGAATAACCAAATACACAAAATGATGCTAAGGAATGCCAATAATTTAAGGTTACCGCGCGTTAGAACTAATTACGGAAAGAAAACAATTATTTATGACGGAGTTCAACTTTATAATGCTTTGCCTAGTAATGTAAGTAAAAGACACAAGATGAACAAATGTCTTTAAGAAAATGATTCATGCTTATAAAAAGGAACTTTTTTCTAAATTACATTAAATTGTCAAAACTGCATGTTCTCTCGATCTTAAATCATAATTTGTATTTTTTGTATAATGTAATAATATTTATAAGTGAAATGTTATTTTTTTTTAAGATAAAGTTCTTTAACCATAACAATATTAAACATGTATCTTCTTTATAAAACGTTACTTACTTTTAAATTACAGAAACATGGTAGGTATTATGATTTAATCAGAAATCAATCAGATATATTTTTACTACTTTAAATGAAAATAAACTTAAATTTTCCTGAAAATTGCAAAAAATGTAACGTAATCAGACGTATATTTTAACACAATTCTCAAAAAAAGAAATGTTGTATGCCTTAAACCTGCGATCTGTCTTCGACTTTAAGTAGATTCTTTGAACGGTGCGTGGCATGTAGAGTAAACCCTTCATCAAGTGTCCTGCCTCATCCTGTCTGTTTATCTTCTTAATGTGACGTTTCTTAGCGGTCTTACAAAGT
Organism: Sesia bembeciformis; assembly: GCA_943735995.1. Classification (NCBI taxonomy): domain Eukaryota; kingdom Metazoa; phylum Arthropoda; class Insecta; order Lepidoptera; family Sesiidae; genus Sesia; species Sesia bembeciformis. The sequence goes on from OX031042.1 coordinate 6,479,494, forward strand.
TATTGTAAGCTAATCCAGCAAGTTGGTTTGAAAGGTGATTCTCACAACATGAAATAAGTTTTATTTACCCATAATAGGTTAAGGATTTGTTGATGTAAGGTGTATGCAAATGCGGTAAGTTCCCTGTCGAACAGTTGAATATGACAAAGTTTGAAAACTTCATACCGCCGCGCCGCACTTCCAACGTCGTCTTTGTTAAGTAGTGCAACTTTTACTGTGATTTCCACCCCTACAGATGACACGACTTTATATTGCGATCGCAGTTTACAGTGTTTTGAATTTACAATTTAATTGTCACTATTAAGGTGGATACTGACCGGGAGCATTTGCGTGTAATGTAGGTAACAGTTCGAGGATTCGAGCATTATATCAATGAGTACGTCAAGTCGAACACTTCAGTGCACACATTTGTAATGATACAACTTCGAAGATGCAGCAGTGAGTATGTTGAGTCGAACGTTACAGTGCGCACACTTGTTACACGAAACAATGCTCATTTGCTCGATAACGAACGTCAGTTGTCTAGACTGCAGCGATTACAAATGAGCCCTGATACCTCGCCTGTTCGAAGTCGAACTGTTACAGACACAAATGTTCTTCGATCAGAAACTTGTATCAAGCGCATGTAAGGCTCGAAGTCGATATGTTACAAAAGCTCCTCCGGTCAGTACCTTGAGCTGGCGCCTCATTGTAATGTAATGTTCGATATTGAATTCTCAACTATGACATTAAATGCAAATGCTCTCGGTCAGTACCTATCTTTGGAGCAAGTCAAGTAAAATATGCGGGGCGTTTGTTTGTTCAGTTAAATCATAGATTCACTCTAAGTCAGATAAAACATAGTATGTACATGTCTGTACATAGGCATAACGTAATTTTCTCGCTGCAAATAGAGTGAATAAACTTGATACGCAGGTAAACCCTGTTATTAAGATGAAGGGCGAACCTGACACTCTAAATTAGATTTAGGGCAAAGTTACTGCACTACTTTTACGGTTTTCCTTTAACTACGTATCAAATTATTCCGATTTTGTTTCACCAATGGTCACCAATGGTCGTTACAATTTATAGTTCATGTTTCGTCTGCGTGGTCAATAGTATCATGAACGTTACGATAATATAAAAGATATAGTAATGGCATAGATTGTAATTTCTTACATTGTCGCTTGAAAAACTATTTGGATGAATAAGCATCAAAGTAATAAAGTTGTAACGGTAATCCGGTAATTTCGTCCGAAGCTACAGAAATTATATGATACTCTACTTTTAATTGTATTACTTTTTGCAAAATAAAAACGAAGTTGGCAATCTGCCGATTTCGGTCAATCACTTCATCGATTTCGCAATAATATGAAGTTATACAGAAATACAGAGAAGCACAGAGTGAGACGCCCTTCGGTCGATAGACTGATTACTTGAAGAAGTTTACCGGTAGTGGATGGATGATAATAGCGGAAGACCGTGTGTGGTGGCGATAGGGCTATATCCAGGAGTGGAGAAATGTAGGCTGATGGTATTACCATTCCTACAAACCTACCACATCTGCCATTTGTATACCTACAGAAATGGCCACACTTTTAACTTGTCATCAAAAATATCTTACGATGTTAATAACTTGTTTTATAAGTCTTATTGTTGTTGGTCTGTGACTGTTTCAATTGTTATAGTAGACAGATTGTCAATCGTTTTTAACACCGTGCAGTAGTCAAGTCGGGCGGCACACGGTGCGGCTGGCGACCAGTAACTAAAAGATTATATTCGCGCAACCAAGCGTCAACGTGTATTCATGACGCATCCCGTTGTATGTACGGTTTTTTTTAAATGTTGAACAAAATTAACTAACTAGCTGGATTTACGCTAAGGAAATGTTTTGTCTTAAAACTAGATACATTACATTGATACTGTGATTCAAAAAGTAAAACAAAATATCATTCCATTAGATAAAGAAATTTCTTTATATTCTGAAATCTCAGCCAGTGTCCAATACAGCCTATTTATGGTCCATATCTACAGACAAGTTACGCACTCCATTATGGAAAAGGTTCCTCTCCCTCGCCCGCATAATGTTGTTTTACAACCCTTCCCGAAAACACCAAATCATAGGTGTATCTAATGGAAAGAAAACATTACATACAAGGATAAAGTTTTAGTAGGGGCCGATGTTGTGAAAATATAAGCATTTGAAGAAATACAGAGGAATTTTTGACACCTTTAGTTATCTATGTCAACACATTGATTTTTGATAAATATCATTACAAAGAAACGCATTTGTTTATAATTAAATGTCATTTGATGGAGATGTTGAACGTTTAGCGTAATAAGAGGACTTTAATTAGACTAAGAGTGTAAAATAAGTGCGTTCAACAGGTGGTACATTACTAGAAGGGTACAAGGTGAGGGTAGTTGTCATGTCTACGGTGTAAGACGCGAAAATTAGGGTACGAAGTGGGTCAAAGTCGAGCCGGGGTCGTCGGCCGGCACGCGGCGTCTAATTACGTAACGGGGATGTCGCGACACTGTGACACTCCAAGTTGCTACCTAAAACATAAGGAGTAAGGTATATATTCCCATTGCGGAAAAAAAAGAGATCTTTAGCTACTTGATATTGTTATGACTGTCGGTGGAAGTCTTTTGTGCGGAAACGCGGAGCTGAAACGGAAGGATAAAGATAAATGTAGGAAAATACGTCGAGGTCTTAAGTTTAACATTTATGAAAGATCCGCCGCGCTTTCAATGTTTATGTGTAAAATTTTCTAGGAAGTTGGACATGGAAATTCGGGATTCATGGAAATGCTATGTATAAAAGGATGACTTTTTTGCTTTGTGTATAAAATGTTGCTTTAAGAAAATGTAGAATATTTAAAAATAAGTACTTACATTAAGTTAAGTTAGGTACTTATATGTAAATTTACTTACGGTTTCCGAAAATGAAGAAAATTGCAATTCAGTACAGTTTCATGCCTGACTCCTTGCTCCTCCGTAATTAACTTGACGAGTCCTGCAAAAAAACGAACGCGAAATAACATCATGTTTGCTCAGCTAACAGTTATGCATTGACATTAGCTCCCCGCTTTAATTGTTCGTTATACCAATTAATTTTCGATCACTCGAAACCACTGCCGCCGAATCAACAACCACGATATAGTGCGTAGATAGAAACTTATAACGATTATTAAATCACCAGTCCGCCATACGTCGACAGACCCCATTTATATTTTTGGGCGTGTTCAATAAAATCAATACTTTCAAGAGTGCAGTGACCTAGTAGCGCTCCGGCCGAATAAGGCCACGCGTTGCATACACAGTTGCAACACGAAATAATAAAAGTCAAACAGCCAACCTATAACATCTAATTAATCATCGATACTTTATCCAAATATATTAAATGTATTAAACAAAATGTAGGGCATAACAAAATGTTCAATGACATTAATATACATATTCTTTCTCTCCCTCTCTAAATTTAAAATTAGTTGTAGAAATCGTATTAAGTCTTAAGTTTAATTTTTTCCTATTTAATTTAATTCATTTTTTTAAGAAGGGGAGAGTTCACCCTTCAATCCAACAGCAGCTTTCGCACTTTATCTTATTCCTTAATGTACATACGTGTTTCGGTAGTGAGTGAGAGATACCAAAGCCCATTCCTATTCCATCCTCTATCTCCCCATTCTCTCAAAAAAATATATAAATAGAGTATTCTATAAAAAAAAATAACTATAACGACATCATAAAGTTATAAGTTATGACAAACATATCTATAATAGGTATTGAGCAAACATAGGCTGATGATATGATATTTTATGGTATTAAAGTTTTAAAAGTAATGTAAAATGGAAAGTGTATTCATCAAATTTAAGATTTTTGCGTTTTTCACACATATTTATCTATTTATCGTGACCACGGTTGGTGCCCAACCGACAATAAGGTTAAGACATAAGATGAGGTTAATAAGGTTTCGCATTAAGACCCGTTTAAATAGATAAGTGTATTTATTGTCTAGTATGACACCCCTAATACCGCGGTGACTATGTGACTATTGTGTACCACTTATAAACGATAAAAATCCTTTTTTGAATGCGCATATTTTCCTAAAGCCGTCGGCCCGCGTGGGACCGAGACAAAGGCCTGCGAAATTACAGTCTTGCTTTTAAATGCGAGAATGAATCGCAATGTCTCATCCCCTCAAAGCTTTGCGAACCCGCTGTGGAATGCAACGCTCTGTTTCTGTTCGCCGTTTTGTCAATACGCCCTCATCGAACACAACCATATTCATTTTTTTAAATATCATTATTATAGTAATAGATAGTTAATCGTAAACTGACATACTGGGATACTGGCATACTGGTCAAGCGGTTTGGCGAGACCACACTTCTATAGGTGATGTAACTCGTCATGGCTGTTTGGTAGCGGCTTTTTTATCCTTTAGTCACCTTTTACGACACCCATGGGATGAGATGAGGTGGTGTTATTCTAAGCCGAGCGACACCACACGACCAAATAGGTTAGTAGTTAATCAAAGATATCACTATTAAAAATAAGATTATCATACAAAAGTTGTGCAAGCGTAGTTCATACAGAAAAATAAAATGTTCACTGTAGTAATCGATATATTAATGTTTTAGCGATGCAGTTTCGAAAAAGCTACAATAAACGCCGTTGCCGAAATCTTGTACATTATATCAAATAGTTTCGTGTTTTTAGTCTAGTCATTTTAGACAAATAATCATGCTATGTTCCCAAAAAATCGCAGTTACCTGAATTTTGGCATACACCTTTGTAATTGTGTTCTAAATAATATATAAAAAATTGACATTGATATTGAGTGTGCGTTTTAAGATATTCTAGGTCAAAGGTCACGAAATATGGTTATTGGGGGAAAATTTAGCTTTTTATGGCTTGGAGGTCAATGAAGGTTATTATAAAAAAAATATGAATCTGAAAATTTTCTACAATAAAGATTCTATATTTTTTTTTTAGAAAACCAACCGATTTTGTCGTAGAGCTCAGAGAGTGCAGGCGTTCGATGACTATGCATTCCCTTCCACACCACCTATGAGGAAGAATGAATTGCGCCTTGCGTTCTACCTCATCTAAATCTAAATTGACTGGGCTATTTGGGACGATTTAAACTAATCGCATCGACTTTTGGTGGGAACTCGAGAAGTGAAGTTGTGTTTTGTTTGATTATTGTAAAAAATGTGTTTTAGGCGCTTTGAGCTTAATAGTGATTGATAGTTTCTTTAACTTCAAAGAGGTTTTCGGACGTGGTGTTTGTGATAATCAAATAAAAAAATGAGATTGCGTGTTTTGTATCCTTCCAAGGAGTCCTCTACTGTCTTCAGTAACGCTAACATCGTCGTTTTACTGAGTAACTCCTGACTTGCTTCGACGGGACTGGACATTGACAGGATACTTTTAGACTTTGAAATTGTTTATTACGAAGAATCTTGACACTGGCAGGAATGTGCTAATTGCACCATTGCCATAATATAAAGAAAAAAAAAACCTAATCGCATCTGAATACTGGGTGATCCGAATGTGTTATACTGATTTTTTCTATTAATTAAAACACATACATCAGAGAGATAAGAACAAAACGTGTTTAAAAAGAACATTATCTGAGTTTTTACTGCGAACGGACTGGACACTGCGGAAGATTTAAAAATGCAGCAATCCGCTTTGAAAGTCAGCGTCTTTCCATTTGTAGGATGTGTTACCGCAAGACAAAACCTCCGGGAATTACACTCTTGTTGCTCAAATACGGAGCGCAATATCTCTCCCTTTGAAACTAGGGGGAATTCATAAACAGACAACGCATTTTTACCTTTGCCTACCTTTTACGCAGTTACCTTTGCATTTTTCTACTGAATTTCTGCGTGTACTTCTTGTTTGATAAGTTTTGGTATATTATACCTATTTGGTATTTGGTATGGTTAGTATTGGTATTAAAGTTTGGTTTATTATTAACTTTTACTGAAGGCACTTCATTTATTCAAATCAAATTTTTAATAATGAACAGCTGCTAAATTATAGTATTCATTAAAAGGCCGACTGGTCGCTGAATGAGAAGATCGGAAATTGGACGGAAAAGCGGGGACACATATATGTATTTAGGCATAATAGGCAATGATTTGAAGTGATATAAATCATATATCAACCTACAACCAACGAAATAAAAACTGGTGAGATACATAATAAATTTTATGTAAACACCCCGAATTTTACGGCAACGAAAGTTATATGTAAACATCATTATCATTCTCTTTGTAACGTAGGTCCGTTAAAAACATCACAGTGATTTTTTGACGGAAAACATAATGGGTGCCATCTATCTTGCGCTCCGACGATGCGTATTATTCACCGACTTTTCACCGTTCTAATTACTTGTGCCAGTTGTGTCGTGTCAAATAAATAATGGTGAGGGTAGCGGCGTTGCGACACGTAAAACAATGAAAAACGATCCGCCGGTTCTATGTTCATCTCTCATTTGTTCTGGAGCCGGGGAGACAACCAGCAATGGAGACAAAGTGGGGCAAAATTGCGGGGATCTTGCGAATGCCACGGGCGCGGGCGGATCGAGGTCGCTCGGCTATTGTACTTGATGCCACACAAACAAGATGGTTTATGAACCCATATTAAGGGGCAATGGATCGAATTAGGCTGGTAATTTGTCGTATTGTGGCCGTCGACACACAGCTACCGAATGCTGCGGCCAATGTTAATTTCACTATTATGTGGTGGACATTTCTAAAAATGGACATTATTTTGTTGTCGAAAAGGTCTCTAATATTTATAGGAATTTTGTAAACCGTAACCAGCCCTTCTCTTTTGTCTATTTTGTACATTCGCCTCATCAAGTCATCACTTACATTGTCTTGTGCATGAGAGATGGACGGCCTGGAAACGCCACGCTGGCCAATCGAACTAGCTACTCTTTTGGAGTAGACAGTTCCTCAAGGATTGTGGTAGCGGCTCTGTTATCCCTTAGTCGCCTCAACAATACCCATGGGAAGAGATGGGATGATGGTGTTACAACCGGACGACACCACACAACCAACTAATTTTGTTTGTAACTACACGAGACATATGCGCTATTTTTAGCCCTAAAAAGTATAAATACATTCCCATTAACTTTCTCAATTAAAGGTGCCTCAGCGTTTAACTACAAAGGCAAGGAAAGAAGCTCTTTCTTTGTAGCGTTAAGAACCCCTACTTTTGTAATAAAAAACAATTTGTCAGGATCTTACAAAGGAAAAATAATTGAGAATTCTAGGTATTTGGAAAAATTCATCCGAAAGATCAACAATTCTATTCAAGAGGAGCCACTAAGTTCGTTTTTTAACACTTGTTTATTCTTGGGGTCGAAATTAACTTTCGAAAACTGGGAGCCCAATATTTATAGTTTACAAAGTTTAAAACGCAGATTTAAGAACAATAAGTGGCATTACTTTAGGACTTTTATTGTTCGTAAGTCAAAGAAGAAAGTTCAATTATAGAAGCTAGTAAGTATTAAGAAGTCGGAAAATGTGAATAAGAACAACACGGGTCCTAAGAACAATGAATGGAATTGAGCTGTAAAAGATGTTTAAACAGGTATTTAACTTTTAAGATTTTCACGTTATTCACACATATTTATCTATAATACTATCGGCGCTCGCGACTTCGTTCGCGTGAACTTGTGATTCCCGTAGGAACTCTACAATCTATCTGGATGAAAATGTTAGCCCGGCACATAAGCTATAATTAAATCAAGTTTCCTTAAAATCCGTCTAGTATATTGTTCAGACAGACAAACAAACAAAAATTATAAAAATCGCTGTTTTAGTCTGTGTATCATTCGTAGAGTAGGTACACTGCAATGTGTTTTCAAAAAATATTTCATGTAGGTACTTTCTACGTATCTGTTGTGATTTTATTATAATATATGTGTAGATTAAACAGTTTCTAAATAAGTTTACCTTTTTTATTTTATTTTGGGTTCGCCAAACATGGTCATGAGCAAGAAAGTAAAATAAAGGAAGCATGCATACTGGCGTTATGGCTCGTTTAATAAATAAATAATTTAAAAGGGTAATAATACAAAGGGTAGGTAGGTAGTAAAAGGTAGGTAAATAAAAGGTAAATTCTTATAGGTTATTCATATACTTATATGCATACTTATAGGTTTAATAGATAAATATTTAAAAAAGGATACACAGTTATGCGATTCCCTTATAATTCATATATTTTGTGGGTAATAATTTTTTTTTCTTAATTTCGTAACAAGTTGAGAGACGTTTTCGGTGTGGAAGTTCTCGAAATGCCCTACGGCATGATGATGATATAGCGATATTTAAGTAAAGTTTGTATCAGTAGTAACTTACCCACATTTCGAGACTCTCGGCCTGGTACGTCTCTGCTGACGTTAACGGCCCAACTTGCGCTGTAAATAACGAGAAAGTTTGTTATAAAACATTATTTAGATGTATGTCAGTACCTACTAAAATTTGCAGGTGAGTTACTACATACCAACATGGATGATGAAAATCTATGAGTTTCGGAATAATCAAGCAGTAGTCATATAAGCCAGAGTCCATATGAAACATCAAGCCAGAAATATAATTTTGTTTCAAGGACACAGCAATAAAACATTCTATTTTTATACTGTGTTAAATGAAAACACTGAATTTCACTCATTAATATTAACAACATTTGACCAACTTTAATCAGAATGGATCCAACTTACAATCATATTTTTTTTTTATAATAAAGAATTTTGTGACAAAAAAACTAAATTGAAAACGCTTTTAATACTTAAATTAAGACCTTGGATATCATAGACATATTGTACTTTAGTAAAATTTATTGTTTTTCATATTTGGCAAAATGCTCCAGCCTCTTAAAACTACAGGGTTGGATACATTCTAATTAAAGCCGATTGTTTGTTCTACGACTTTTTTTTAACTTGATATTTTCCCCACAAAAGGTATGTTTCATTATTTTTGTTTTCGTCCCGCTTCTTTTGTATTGTTTGTCTTTGTCTAATACATCGCCCGATTTCAATTTCTCTTTCTCAACGTTGCTTATTTTTTCGCTTCACAGCGTTGATTACATATTTAGGTAACATTAAAATGTAGTTAGACTTTTGAAAATCTTTGATACATTAATAACATTTGCAGCAGATGAAATTTCTAAATTTCATGACCAACATCTAACCAAATGACCTTTAGGCTCGTGGTCAGCGTACACGGTTCCACAAATCTCGTTCCCAGGGCTTTAGGATAGTATTTCAAGGCAACTGAATCGTGTAAGTACTTCACGCACGGGCGGCTTCTCGCACGTGCCTCCTACAATCGTTACACGTCGTCTATGAGTACTTAGTCTTTATTACGTTATAATGTAATTTGTTTATGTACCTAATAAGAAACACCTTCCCCGCTCTTTGGTTTTGACGACTGATAATTAATTTATAAATCTGTGTCAAGAGGACATAATGTTTGAATAACCCCCACGCGTACAAATGGACACAAACTACTTCCCTCAGAAACGAGAATGTATAAAGAATGATGCGTCATTTGGCCGGTATATCCAATAAAAACCACATGGAAATCAAATGAAAGCCTTTAACATAAGTTTAAATGTTTATTATGGCTCTAAAGTGCCAGTGATTTGAGATATCTGCCTTTACAAATATCTCAAAAATGTATAAGAGAGAGTCAACAGAGGCGGAAGCACAGTCGGCCGCGGTACAGGGCCCTAGGTGGTGCATCCTGGCGAGAGACATGATTGAGCGGACTTTTGTTTATCGAGGGTGTCTAATTTGGTCTAAGACCATCTGAGCACGCCACAGGTACATGAGAGCGGACATGACCCTCCAGTTATAGACTCGGATCTTATTAGGGCCCGACTTTGACTATTAAGTTTTTTATTTACCAAGCACCATTTTTATCGATAATCCATTAATCTGGAAAACTAAATATTTATTTATTGTAACTGTAGGTTATAGTCAATAAGTTTGCATACTTTACAATTGCATTGGTGGTCAGGCCAGGTTTCATACAAAAGTGCCCATAATTCTTTATTGTACCTACTTTTACTGGTACACAGACTGACTCACTTTTATATACATTTTGGATTTCATTCGTTTAAAGCAACGAACGGCGTTGCATAAGTCAATATTTGTCGTAATCAGAAGTTACATGACATGGGTGTCTTTTTGTAAATGATTTCGGAAGTGGTTCGTCACACGAAAATAATTACATTTGGTCACGCCTACCTGTCGTTGTATACAAAGGGTTACCTCCAATGTTACTATAAGCCTCTGGTACTTTTTTTAATTTGTTAACTTTTTATTTATTTTTAACGCTATTTTCGCGTGAAGAACAACTTCCGAAATGCTGTCAAATTCTGTCTATTTTTTTACTATATACAAATGAAAGTCTGCCTGTGTACAATATATTATACGTACCTCGTTATGAGTCCCTTGTTGTTTGTATGAGGCACATCGTAGGTGCACAATATATAATTCCTCCGGCTGTCCCTTGTTGTACTCCATGTCTTATTAGGTGCCTCGTGTGTTAAACCTACGTATTAAATTATTACATCTTCATCATTAATTATACACATGGGCCGCTTTAACTATAAGGTATAAAACTCACAGCATCAAATTTGTTTTTGTGTGAGTATAACCGTTGCCTATCTATTGGCCGACAAACATTGTCGGCTAGGTCAGTGGTTCCCAAAGTGTGCAACTCGGCACCCTGGGTAATAACGAATTCCTCACAAGGAAGGACGCTAGGAAATATTACACATTTTTCATGTATAATATATTTTTAATTTCAATTCAATATCAGACGCTACCTACATCTGGCAGAGCTGGTACAAAACCACTTAGTTATGTTATATAACATTTTCATTTATTTTTTCCTAACTTTTGCAAAAAAATATTGATGTATGTGTTAAATTTTAATGTAGGACGCTTTGAAAAACGTAGATTCAGCAATGACGCCGAGAATCGAAAAAACATAATTAGACTATTTATCGTAATTTTGTATTTATTTACGCTCGCGCTGTTTTATAATAAATAACGACAGAATTAGTCGTAAATTAAAATAGGATCAAAATGAAAAATGTCGACGACAGTGTGTGTCGTCTAATGGAAACACAGGCACTACTTTACTGACAACATCAAAATCTGGATCTTATATGAATGTTGTTCTGGTAAAACGAACCAATGTCAAAGTTCCGCCGGCGAAGACACGGGTATGTCCCACCACGACTCAACACACACCGGCCTTCAGCCAACACTTTTACCAGGTATTGGCCTGTACCTGGACATTCACCGACTCGCGATCCTCCGCTACCCTCACAAAGTAACACCTTAAGCCGAGGTCCATTTCGTCCGCCGGTTAGCCGGCGTGGAAGCCCTTAGGCTCGTTGCATCCCTAATTTTTTTCTGGCTAGGGCGCAATTTTTTGTCTGGCTAGTCATTCAAGTTTGGGGCGAGCGCAGAAGGCGCTAAACTGAACATTTCCGGTGACTATTGAAAGGCCACCAGGGCCACAAGAATTTTAGTCTTATCGAAATGTAATAAAACAAGTCGGCGGCAATGTCGGCAATTGTTGTCGGTTAATAAGAACTATTATCCAATCGGAACTACAAACGAGTGATTTTACAGTAACTGTAATTCTAAATTAATTATATATATGTATTATATACCTGTGAATCTGATAGTTTTGAGAGTATTGGCGGCAGTGATGGATGTGTAAGGAGCCTAAAAACCTAGTCAGGAAGACATAAGTTTACGTTGTTGGCGTTAATTCGACTGTCATACGCTGAACCTTGACTCATCCGATCCAACATCGCGTCGCTTTCCAATATACTTCGCCGTACCCTCGTCAGCCATGACAGCTGCTGCCAATGTCCCTTACCACTTTTATAACATTAATATTATTGCTGTCACGTGACATTCGAGCGTGCATATAAAAAAATCATTATAATGTCCATTATAAAGAAAAATAGGTTTTTGTTTCGTGCTCTTGTTCGCTTGCGTAATAAAATATGTTTGATTCAAATCCAAAACACTTCGCTATTACGAAGGTATTTATTTGTTTTCAAAGAACATTTTGCACTTTCGAAATATGATACTTAAAATATGTTAGATTGTAAATAAAACAAAATTATTTAGCATAAAATCTGCCGGTAATATCCAGCCAGCATGTTTGTATTAAACAATAGCGTTTATTTGGAATAAAAATGTTTCAAAACCACATTTATTTTTCAAAACTATATAATTATGTAAACAGTTATTTGGTAACTTAAACAATGACATTTACAATTTAATTATAAACAGTTATACGGCATTATATTTTTGCTTTACCATTTGAGTTGAAAGACAAACTAACGTCATACGTAAAGACAACAGTTTAACCGATTTTTGTTTTACCATTTCAGTTGCGATTAAATTACGTGCAAATTGAATTGAAGTGGATCGCATGCGTTCAGAATCAAGTGCTCGGCACACACACAGTCTGCTCCAATCTAGCGCCATCTCTCGTAATGAGATACGTTTCCTGGCGAATGCGGCGTAAAACTCTTTTTAATTTACATTTTGTTACGTAATTCAACGTGGAGTGCGTGGGCACCTACTCCGCCGTAGCGTTTTTCGCGATAATGACATTCACAATTTGTACACAGAATTATGCTGGAAATTGCTCTTCCATTTTGTCTCGATTCCGCTTTCAACTGTCAATCTTGATAAAAGTTCTTAACAATGGAATAGGAAAGCCGTTCAATGTTTCCCTTTATTTATGATTTTGGTTTTGTTTGTGGAGCTCTTTGCGAATTTATAAATACTTTGTTTAATATGAAAATGCAGCTATAATTTAAAATAATACTGGATAACTACATACTTTTCAAAATAATTGTGTATTGATATTGAATCCTACTAAAGTATTTTTAATTTCTGGAGCATGCTGGTTTCCTCGCAATGTTGTCCCTCACCGCCGCGCGCCGAGTAAGTATCAATGATTTAAAAATTCGTACTTGTAAATTTTTATTTCATTTTTTATACGATAATCTTTGGATTTGTCTATAATTATGTACATTTCAGAAATGTTTCATTAGTAAACAACTAATTCAACCAGTGACAATAACGACCAATTCTTGTATGAATATTTTAACACCCGCAATGTCCTTAATCGATTTTTGATTTTTGTTATATATAATTTATGAGACATGCGTAATACACATTGATGTACCTACGTCGCTAGTTTCACTTGGAGCAATAGTTTATCAATGGGACGAGTACCTACTCACATGACGCTTGTAAAGGTAGCATCGTTTAAAATGCAATATTTTGAGACTGTAGGACTTCTGAAAAGTTAAACTATTGCAATTTTGGGATAGACTTGATTCTTCAACACGCACACAACAGAAATATAGACCCAGAGTATTTTTTTTTTTTCTAAATTTTATTTCGATCATCAATCACGAAAATATGTATCCTCCAGTGTGTTACGTAACTTTGAAAGTCTTAACGAAATCTATCCAATATTACATCGAAATTCATCTAAAAATGTAAACTTTAGCAAAGAATATTTAAATAGCCTCGTTTCTCCATTTTCACTTAAAACTGTAATTCTGATACAATTACTTATCCACATATTAAAAATAATATTATTAATACTTGTATTAAAGTTATAAATAAGATTATACTAAAGCCTATATACAAGAAAAATAATCCAAAATTCACTGCTAAAATTAAAATAAATATACATTTTCAGTACGTAGTTTAAATGTTCCTACATAATGAAAACGTTATACAAATTTGGTCCTTGTGGCAAGGACCATGCGGGTGGGATTACCTCACTGAATGGCTAGACTGATGCATTGTTCAACGTAGTTGCTGGCCTTAGGATCGCTTGTAATGTTAAAAATGCGTCTTGATAGGTCCTTAAATAGAGAGCTGGCATTAGACCCAGAGTTTCGACACCGAAAGAGACAAAAATGTATTGGGTGCTGATACTCCAGTATGTAGGTAAGAGTCTTCCTCCTTTCCGCACTTTATACCACTGCCCCAGCCTTCTGGTAGGTTACATGAAGTTAAAATGGAGCCAGTGTATCTACACAGGTGGTAGGCCTCTTGCCATCATCATGCGCGATACTATTAGGCTCTAAAACAAACGGTACGTTGATGGTGGCAAGAGCACGACGTATAGGCGCCCAATACACGAGCGAGTCTCTCGCGGCGATATTCGCGCCCGTGCCACTAATTTCAATAGTACCTCGTATAATGACTCGCTCGTTCAATAGTGACTCGCTCGTATAGTTGGCGCCATAATGTCGTTGAGCGTGGCGTGGCGTGAAAGACATCTGTGTGGGTCACAGATGACCTTGTGGTACACTGATTGTTATGCATTTAGTACAAATCACAGGTACTCACCAGAAACTCTCTTCTTGCACGTATAGACCTTCTCACACTCGCTCGCCTCATCCCCGCAGCACCTGCGAGAAATACCAATAATTTCAATCTCTCACCAAGAGCTAAACCTATTCAAGTGTCCAGAGCATATTTAATAAGAATACTTTCTCAATAGTTATATAAAATGTCACTGCAATAATGCAAAAGCTGAAAACAAGTTGTTTAGTATCGCGAGCAGAATCGAATTCTACCATATTTGTACCTTTTGATTTATTACAAAAAAATGTATTTCTCCCTCGAATGCTTTTTATATTTTAAATTAGTTAACGTGTTTCGGGTTTTGGGATATTGGTTTCAGGCATCGATTTGAGAATACATACCTACTAGATATGTTATACAAGCACTCTAGGGCAGGCACGTTACAGTCTAATAGCGTTCTATGTTCAGTAGCTCTCGAATTCTTTAATTCATATGTGTTTTGAAAATCGAACATTCTTATTAAGTAGTATTACGAAGTTCCAAAATTGACTTTTTAATTAAACCCTCCTCATCTGCTAAACCCTTGGGAGTTTTCAACCAGGTTTATTTGATAAGAAATGTGTCCATCTAGTGTATTCCTATATCGATGGTATTGAAATATGTAATGATACCAGAGTATTGAAATATTAATGTCACTTTGTATTACTTACGACACATTAGGACAGCGACACACCATAGTGACCGATGTTCGGCGGCAAAACGTGAAAATCGGCGTGTCCCTTAATCTGGCTAAGACATAGGGATGGATTTTAATTCTGAATAGACAATATAATAAGGGTAAATATATCTAAAAAAAATATATTTTATTTTCCATTTCGGAATTTATCAAATAATACAAAGTAAGTGGCAGACGACACTACTTTGCGTTTTCTTTCATGCTTGATAGGCTTGATTTGTGTCATAGTCCTCGTTAAATTGGAGGATGAGACGTTATTGGTGACGATGGGAGTAATTCAATAAATCATTCGGTCTCTTACATACTCTGAAGTAATATGAACTCTGACTTGTAATAAATAGTCTAAGGTCTTTTATATAGTTTTTCAACGTAACTGTGCCTACCTATTGAAATATTTTGATGCCTCAATATCTTTTAAATTACTTACCAACTAAATCTGGCTTTTATCAACTAATTTCGATTAATTTTAAGTTCAATCAGATTTTGTTTACGTGGTTTAGATTTGTAGGGGGAGAGTGCACGCTGCATTTCCACAGCCGCTGGGCGCACTCGACTGGTCACGTTACCCCTATCTCACAGAAGACAACCTTGAAATGTACTGCATTTCCTACTTTATCGTATTTCCCCAATGTACGTACGTGTTACGGTAGTGAGTGAGATATGAGATATGAGCCAGAACCCATTCCCATCCTATTAACACCATTTTCCTCACCCTTTCTCACAATCCATTCCTAATTCTTCTTTTCTTTACGCGTACTGCTAAAACGCTTTTGCATTACGTCAAATTTAAAAAAAAAACCGTCCTACACGTTCACGCCACGCGCTCACTACGAGCTCCCGCGCTGAACTCGATGTAATAATAATATGTATGTGCTATGGCTTCCTGTACATTGCAATTTACGAGACAGCCGTCCCACTCACCCGCGTACTATGTGTCGATCTTAAGTCGATTCCGTCAAAGCGTGTAATCGCTCACACGTATCGTCGGTCTGGTGTGTCGCTACGGCCGAAAATGCGCTAGGCGGACTGGACTATCAGCCGACGACCTTCTGTCGCGTATCTTCGGCTCGATGTGTCATTACCCTAACTTTGATTTGTTTGTGAAGCATTTTCCGCATAGAATGTGGTTTGCGATCTACGTTCCGAGAAGCGCAGAGGCATCTTGTGCACCACGATCTACGTTGACTGTTCTACGTTCCGGATAAAAATCGACATTCATTGCCTACTGTATTCTTTCCCCACCCGTATACTCAGATCGTGTCTGTGTATCAATTAAGCATTTGAGCTGAACATTTTAATAATCTCTCAGAATCCAATCACATTTACCAGTAACGTAGCAACCACTATCTATTCTTAAATCATATCTTATATACAAAAAATGTTGATTATTTCGCGCATTGGATTCTACAATCGCACTTTTCGTCACAGAACTGAGCTGCATCCGTATTTCCTCGATAAGGGGGTTGTACAAAAATTATTTTATACAGTAGATTATGGAACTAATTGCTTCATAGGTCTTTCTGTTATGCTTATGGGGTTCTTTATTAGTGCATAGGATATTGCAAGATTGGCAGCACACACAGGGGCAGTACTCCCCCTGATGTTACAGGTGTCCATTGCAGCTTTATTATAATTAATTAATGTTTTAGAGATAGAAATCTATATATTTTAGTTTCCTTTTTTTGTAAATAATAATAGTAAATAATATCCGCAGCTTGCCTTTCATAGGTACATCTTTTCTTCTGTTCCTTTTTTTATTTCTTTAACGTTGTGTGTATATATAATGAATAAAAAAGATCGCATACGAAAGATATGTTACAATATCGCCCACGTACATAAATGACGTATAAAAATAAATTCTAAATTCGCAAACCAAATATGCAGTATTTTTCCTATCATCTGACCTAAACGAGCTTATTATAATTATGTTGTCCGCAAAACAATATTTTTCACTGAAATCCTTTGTGTACAATTCGTTGTGTGGAAAGGCTGATTACGGTAAATTTATCGTCGTGAAAATAGCCACATCGTATGAATCCACGATAAAAAGGACCCCGACCCACCGGGACAATTAGTTTACTCGGACCTCATTCATTTAATTGTCCTTAGTACCAAAATATATTATTATACCAAATGTAATGATATATACAAATACATAAGGTGGGACGTCCCGGGGGGTTATGTAAAAATGTTTAAAGTATCAAAAAATGTTTAAAAACTTTTGTTAAACAAATATATATTTTTTTTAAATTAAATAAGTTAGCCACACGTTTATTAAATAAAAAAGGGGGACTAATGGTAAATAAAAAAAATAAAATCTAATATTTAAAATTAAATTATTTTACTTTTTTACTTTACTTTTTTAATATGTTCTAGTTTTGTAGACACCAATTTGGGCATTGTTCTTCTGTATCAAACTTCCTCCAATTTATATAAAATATTTCATATGTTTGTCATGTCGTTTTATAGTCATATGTTTGTTTGCCTAGAAAAATTCTTGTAATATTATGGATACTGAAAAAATTTGATTACCCTATAAACGGCTCTATAAATACATAGAGAAATAAAATTCAATTCGTAAGCATTCTCCAGGACCCTAAATTCTACTTTTATATAAAGGCATTAGGAACTTCCTGGAAGTTCCACTTACGGACGACAATACGTTGTCACCTTCCCAGACAATGAACGTGACACGCTCTCAGAAGCACACTCGAGCCCCACTAACTCCTCGATGAAAGTTACCATCCGTCCCATAAAGAAGACATTGTTATAAGTACTTTATAAATCCGGCCGCCGCTTTTTGCTCAAGTACATACATATTTGTACTGAACTTAAATACACCATTATGTTTCCAACTAGTAAAGACGGGAAAAAGTATTATACGCGAAAAAGTTTACGTTTATAGAAATAGGAAGGTGGATAACTTCGAAGATTTTTTCGTTCGTATTTTTCACAAACAACGCACGAAAAATACTTTGAAGTTTAATAAACGAATATCTACTATTTAACCACAAAACGCCTAATATTCATTTTTTTCAATAATCAAACAAAAACTCAACTTCACTTCTCGAATTTCCGCCAAAAAGTCCTACGGGTACATGTATTGTTTTTGTATTTTCATAGTAGATACTATCGGCCACGAACATCTACGATACATGTCAACATCAGTTAAGAATGTATATTCAACGTATACATACTAACAAGCTGCTAACATTTCACCCTTTTCTAAAGACAATTTTAATAATACCTTTGCATTTATATGTTACTCAGAAGTTAACTGTTACCTACTTGATAATTCGAGTCACTATTCTTCACAAGTAGCTGGGCGTCAAATGTATCGGCAGCCATGATTGATGACGTGGATGCGAATATCTAATGACGTCAACAGCAATTTATCACAGAATGTATTCGCGATTTCGCTTTTATGTAATTCAATACAGTAGCTAGGGGGACCCCGATGTCACTGGTTCCAAATCGGGTGTTTAACAAATGACATATGTAAATTAATCTCGCATAAATCGCAGTGGCGTTTCTGTTCTATTGACACAATAAATTGTTCATAATCTCCCTTTCTAATCTGTGGTGGCAACATTCAGGCCAAAGCAACTTTATTCATGTATCTAAGTTGTGTTATTTCATTATTGACTTGTGATTACCATTTACAAGTATTAAATTGCTGTTATTATATGAATGTGAACCAATTCAGGTATAAGTCTATGGCACACGCTAATCGAAAGAGCAGATTTCAAAACATTTTACAAAAGAATATGTTTATACAAAAGTTGTACAGCTCGATAAGCTTTATCTATCGATATGGGAATAGACTACATTACACATCATACGTTCTTATCAAAGAAACCCGGTTGGCAGCTTCTAGGGTGGGGGGGGGGGGGTGATGCAGATGAGGAGGGATTCATTAAAAAGTCAAATTTGAGATTTGAATAAGTACGTAATAAGAATGTTAGGTTTTCAAAACACATAATTATAAATTAAAGAATTCCAGAGCTACTCAATAATAATTAGACACTATTAGACTCTAACGTCTAGTTTTTTTTTTTTCGGATTGACTAAATTCTTGTGGCCCTAGTGGCCTTTCAAGAGTCACCGGACTTGTTTAGCTTAGGGCGAGCGCAGAAGGCGCTCAGCCAGGAGCAAAAGTGTGATTGCAACGAGCCTAAGGGCTCCCCCGCCGGTAACCCGGCGGAAGAAACGGACCTCGGCTTAGGGCGTTGCATTGGGGGGATCCCGCGGGGTCGCGAGTCGGCGAGAAGCGTCCAGGCACGTGCCGATACCTAGTGGAAGTGTTGGCTGAGGGCCGGTGTGTGTTAACGGTGTAACGAGGGGGACGTCCACGTCTCCGCCGGCGGGGACGGTGATGGGGTCGTCCAGGATGTGCTGCGGGCGCCGATAGCGGGGAGGGGCACTCCTGTGCGGTATGTAGGTGAGGGAGGAGACAATCAGAGGATTGGGATGGTGTGGTATAGCGTCATAGTAGCGTCGGGCGGTGTCTTTTATGAATTTGACGATGGAGGGAAGTTCAAAGTCCTTGTGGAGGTCGACGTTACGCAAGTACCATGGTGCAGCCACGGCCTTGCGTACGAATCTGTTTTGGAGGGTTTGAAGAGTTTTAATATTGGAGGGAGCCGCGTGCGCGAACACAACGCTAGCATAGGTCATGATGGGTTGGACGAGAGATGTGTATAATGTCAACTTATTTCTAAGCGACATTTTACTTCTCCCGCCTATGAGGGGGTTGAGGTGACCGAGCACAAAGGCGGCTCGGTTTCGGACAGTTTTAATGTGTTCTCGGAAAGTCAGTGTGTGGTCTAGAGTGACTCCGAGATATTTGGTCTTTCTGACTAGAGGAATCGTTTGACCGAAAAGGGGTATCGGGAGGGGGGAGAGCTTAGGATTACGACAGCCATCCCTGGGAGAAGGGAAGCACATAGCTGCACTTTTCCCTGGGTTTATCTCTATCCTCCACCTCACAAACCACTCGCCTAGGGCGGTGACTGCGCGCTGGAGGCGTAGAGAGACCATGCGTAAGTTCCTTTCTGAGGCGTAGAGGGCGGTGTCATCCGCGAAGAGGGCGAGCTCTATTCCTGGGGGGTGGGGTATATCGTTAGTATAGAGTGAATAGAGCGTGGGTGCTAGAACGGAGCCCTGGGGGACTCCAGCTCTTATTAGGCGGGGGCTGGACAGCGTGCCTTCGACTCTGTAGCGAAAGGTGCGATTGGTAAGATAGTCTCTAATGATGAGAATGAGACTTTCGGGCACCTCCAGTTGGTACAGTTTATAAATTAAACCGTTGTGCCACACTTTGTCAAAAGCCTTCGCTACGTCGAAGAAGACAGCTAGTGTTCTGAGAGGTCTCTTTTGATTGAGACCTGAAAGTATGTGCTCCGTTATTCGGTGCACTTGTTGAACAGGGGAGTGGTTGGCTCTAAAGCCGAACTGCTCGTTGATGAGTAGGCCTTTTGAGTCAATGTGACTCATCAGGCGGGAATGGAGGATTTTTTCATAGATTTTAGCCATTGTATTCAGTAGGCTGATGGGTCTGTAACTAGTGGGAGCGATGTTTGCCCGGTTTGGGGATGCCGATGACGACGGCTTCTTTCCAGGCTACTGGAAAGAGATGATTTCGCATGGCGGCATTGTAGATGGCCACGAGAAGAGCGATCAATTGGATCGGAAGACTTTTGAACACCCTGTTGGGTATTCCGTCGATACCGGGAGATTTCTTAATTTTAAGATTTTGAATAATCTCCTGGCTTTCTAATACCGTAACCGGTAGAAGGGAGTCTGAGGGAGGGATGGAGGCCCGATGACTCACCTCTCCGTCAACCAAGTCGACGTGGGACTCATCAACCGGCTGGCGGCTAGGGGAGCACTGGGTTTCTAGGCTATCAGCCAGGCATTCGGCCTTCTCTGCATCGTCAAATGCGGGAGGACCGTTCGGTCTAGTCAGTGGGGACATGGAGGCTGTATTGTCTGTTTTCATAGACCTTGCCATCCGCCTAACGTCTAGAGTGCTTGTATAACATATCTATTAAAGTACGTATTCTCAAATCAATGGCTTCATCCAACGGCATATCGATTACAAGTATATACACGAACATGAGCGTTAATGTTTTTAGGGATATTTTAAAGTTTTGGAACTTTAAACAATTCGTAATTTTAGAACTACTAAACTGTATTGGCCAACCTAAGAGCTTAACCAAAATATAGATAGTATTGTAAAAATGAGCGCTGAACGCCCGAGCGCTTGAGCACTAATGTTAAGAACATTAACATTAACAGTTTTAGACACGAAAGTCACGAGGGTTTAGACTATTGATCGTTATAAATGTGGACTACAATGATCAGGAGCGTATAATGTTCGAATCTTAAAGGTCTATTAAAGCTCATTCCTCGTTAAAGGGTCGAGTACTTGGCGTTCATTTTCATATTTCAGTAAATATGTTTTATCTCGATATGATATAAGAAAAATGATTAATTGACAGGAAAGAGCAATTAGATCCGATTCAATTTTCACAAACATGTAATTTCGGCCAGGCCAACATCAATGTTTAACTATAATAATAATTGGGGACTAAGTAATAATCACTTAGAATGTTGATATCCTTTATTCCATATATTCATACATACTGGTTTAATAAAAAAACCGTAACAAAGCAGTGTCTGTACATACTACATATATAATATTCTTTTTATTTTTTGAGAAATAAAAAATATTACAGTGTTACAGAGAACAAAACAAATTTTTTTGGAACTTTTGTCTGTCTGTCCGTCCGTTTGTCTGAACGCACATCAGGTAAAATCCATTGGACGCATGATAATGAAACTTGTCATAGTAATATTCCATGTGCCGTGGATACTTTTATCAAGATCCATTATAGAGTTCCCACGGAAATCACTCTAAAGTTCTTTTAGATCTATGTAACACTCTCTGACAGTGTTACATACATCTACTAATAGAATTATATATTATATAGTGGACGGAGCCGCGGACAGAGGTTAGTAAAAATTTCAATTGAATAAAACATGAACAGTATAAAGGTATATTTTGCCGTTGTGCCTTGCACACGAAGAGGCAACGATGATAGATGGACGCGAGAGAGTAATGGGCAAGTTATTCCAATTTATCATGAACCGACACCACACCGCGCCACATACATATTTATTTACCCAACACCAGCTGCGTAAACTCACGATTTGTACCTTTATACACCACAAAGGATATACATTATTATACATACAGAACATATATAAATATGTATACAGTACGTTCCTTGCGAAATGTTTCGACTACGTATTTCAGACATTTTTCATTTTATTTTTTACTGTGTTGGATTTTCTGGCCAGTAGATTTATGGTTAGAAAATTAACAGCAAATCCATTTGGCCTCGCTAAAATACACCTAAAATACGAGCTGGTCTGGTTAGCGAGCCGTATTCGAATTTAATCTGGCAGAAAGTGAGTTATGATATGGCTGTCAAAATAATTCGTAGCAATAATAAATACACGAATTACTACGGAACCTATTAAAAGTTTGACGACAGAGACTGTGCGTCATCTCATTGAGCAGCAGCGGTGATGGATTTTATAATTCACATGTTCCACAGTAATAATATCAATAATACAGACGATAACGAACGGAAATAACAATATTATTAAAATGTCTACTAAAAGTGATACATACAAAGTTTGGTTAAGTTTTTCAAATATTTGATCAAAATTGAAAACACGAAACTTAAATCAAACACATATAAAAAATATATCATATAAAAAATAAATATTACTTTAACTATACCTATTATATTTTACATTTCATAAAACAATTAACACAGTAAGGACATCTCTTGTGAGAATTTGTTTACCCCCAGACACAATGTTCGTTCCATTCACAAACTGATTCTGTCGTAGCGGAACGTAGGGGCTACGTCGTAGCAGCGTGGCCTCGTAGCGCGGTGAGAATAGCGGGCGCTCCAAATGCTATCTTGTGCAAATGGTTTCCGAATTGGTCTGACTGCATCTCACTTTTCAAATATTTTAAAATGTAAAAGCTACGTCTGACCTAAAAACTTAGTATTACTTCTGCAATTTATATGAACAGGTGCCACTCGAATATAATGAGAACGAAAAATATAGGCTGCTAACTCCGAATACGGGTTCTAGGCATTAAATATATGAAAATGAATTAAATCCATAAATCACTGTAACCCACAGACTATATGAACT
Organism: Sesia bembeciformis; assembly: GCA_943735995.1. Classification (NCBI taxonomy): domain Eukaryota; kingdom Metazoa; phylum Arthropoda; class Insecta; order Lepidoptera; family Sesiidae; genus Sesia; species Sesia bembeciformis. The sequence continues at coordinate 6,502,851 of OX031042.1, forward strand.
CACAATCCAATATACCTGATCCGTTATACCTACATCAGAAGCAGTATCTGCGGAAATGAGATAAGCTAGCGGCTGTGTGACCGGATCTACACGTCCATTGCGTCAACTCGTGAACGCGTGTTCACTGGCTTTAAGCGTCATTTTTAAAGCCTGCACTGCACACACACGATCGGCTATCGAGAAATTTGTATAGTCCGATTGCATAGGAGCGCTTTATTTTCTGCGTTTGTGACACGACGATTTTAATCACAGTGTAAATTCAATTTCGGTTATTAACAAAAAAACGTTGTCACAGAGTTCTATTGTAAATTTCTACGTACCTACATTACTTTGTATTTGTTAATTTATTTTCAATTAACGCCAATATAATTTGACAGAAACCAATTAACAAAATTAATTACGAAAACGTACAAAACTCTCTCCTTCTGATAAGAGCAACAACATCAAACCACGACAAAAACAGAGCATTGCCTTCCGGGCGTTTATCTTCCACGGAGAGTTATAAAGGGCATAAATAAAGCAAAACCTATAAGGCTTTAAAGCAACAATGAAAAATACGAACCGTTTTACGTTGGGCGGGCGGGCGGTCTGAGGAGAATGGGTCGCGTCGGGCGAGCAAGAACAATGCGCGCCGGACGAGAGCACCGCCACTGAAAAAAAAAAACACATGAATAACCGCTCCAATTATTGACGTGGGCATGAGATGGGAACCTCCGGTTACACGCTCCTATGTGAACTACTCGTACTATGCATAATGCACTGTGCGTACAGTGCATTGTCTCCATGCTCCTAACACGTTCTAATTAAGCTACGATATGGGGTTCTTCAAGAGAGCTGTGAATAGGATTTTGCAAGGTCGGCGGCGCGCCCGCATGCCCCCTGGTGTTGCAGGTGTCCATGGGCGGCGGTAACACTTACCATCACGTGGGACCGCTTGCTCGTCCGCCCTCTAGTCTATAAAAAAAAAAAAATTCATTAGTAACTGGCGTACATTTTATAACAATAACTATAAAGTTATATTTACAATTCGCCGAAGATTTTCTGCAAAATATTTATGTACCTCGAGGATCACTATTCAATTCTCGTCAGAAGCATATTCAGCGAGAACCCTCCAGCGTGGATAATAATATGAGGAAGGAATCTCAGAAATCGATTTCCACTAGTAACGCAAAAGGTTTAGCAGGATATTGCTTTTTAATATATCTTAGAATATATGTAATACTCCGCATGGAATATATATGAATTACCTATGTAGGTATGCTCATGAGAAAGGGGACAATGATCTTACATTGCACATAGATGTGTTTTACTTATGTTTGTCGCACTGTAAACATTTTATCAAAAAAGGAGTTTCATATTGTTATTGTAAGAACTGTGGCACATAAATTTAAGAATTAATTTTCCTCAGATTCAACGAACCGCGAAAGTGTGCCGAAACAAATTGCGTTACAAGTACATAATGTGTTTCGCATGAATTGGGGGAGGAATGAAAAACTGAGTAAAGAATCCATTGGAAATTTAGGGGGAACCGCGTAGTAAGAGGGGGGGGGGTACGGGTGTGACTTCCGCCGGATATACCGTCTGCCCGGGATATGGCGGCCGCCTCGAATTACTTCATATTCTACTAAATAAAATCTTCTAGTGAGTCTAATGGTCACACTAAAAAAGTAGCGATAACCTGCCAGTACTGGGCGGATACCGGGTAAGTACCTAAACTCAATTTACGTGTGCGTAGAAGGATATCAATTCAAAGCCCACCAGTAGCAGTAAATATATTCTTTTTATTATCAGTAGACCCGAAGGTAAAATACAACATCATAAGGAAAATTATGTGCATGACAGTTTAAAAAAGAAAATATAATTTTGTTTACATTTCATGCAAATGGTTAGCATACAACAATACCATGGCATATATCATGGCTGACATTTTGGCGGGAACTCTAAAAGTGTAGTTGAGTTTTTGTGTAGTTGATTAATTAACTCTTTGTGGTTTAATAATGATAGTTAATTAAACTTCAAGTTGTTTTTTTTGTGCGTTATGTTTGTTATAATCAAATAAAAGCATAGAACTGCGTTTCTCGTGTGCTTCCAAGGTGTCGTCTTTTGTCCTCGGTAAACCCACGATCGACACCCACTCAGTGGGTAAATCCACTGAGCGACTTCTGACTTACCTACTTCGAAGGGACTGGCCTGGCCATCGACGAGATGTGTTTTAAATTGTTTTGACTTTACAAAAAACTGCCATACATGAAGAAAAAAATATATATCATGGCTTACGTGAATATTAATATTACTTATTTATCAGATAAAGCACGATCAAAAACGTTTCATTAATCTATTCATTTTCGCTGCTCTTTGTTTCAAAACCTCATCGGAAAGTTTGTTTAACTTTCCAGCGCTAATTGAAACTGAAGCAGGAGTTTTAGGTCATACGCCAAGTTAAAAAGTGATCTTTGGTTGGATATTTGAGTTAGGGAAAAATATACGTAAAAAAGGAAAAATCCGTTGGTTTCTACCCAATATAAGTAAGACATAGATACTCGTAGCTACGTGAAATATTCACTTCAGTGCCTTACCAATTTACTCAGCCACGTCTTTCATTTTATTTAGGGAATAAACAATTCCACGAATTCTCTTGTATAATAGCTATTGCTATAGAATAGTGTAAAACAATCTTAATTTCTTATAAATTTTACTTTTTAGAAACCGACTCTTATACTTTCTTATTTGTGTCAACACTACATAATTTTATCTTCTATAATTAACCATTCATTCTGCAACTATTACAATACAAACATCTCCAGCACAGTGCTCATATTCCAGCATTAAAAGATTTAATAATTGATTAATATTTAATATTTCAATAAGATATATTTTTTAAAATCGCAAGTTAATTTTTAGAGGAGAAATCACATACGACTAGCATACGTTCACGGGATTTCAAAAATAATTTCTTCTTTTATAACTTAGAAAAGTGAGAAACGGGCTAAAAAAGGTTATAGGTGGCCTTACGCTGCGGCATGCGGAATTTGAGCTCGAAAGTACCTACCGTGCACATATGCACTTTTACAGACGGCATATTGAAATTACCTTTGCGCGGTTATTGTGCTAGTGGCCGCAGTGGTTTTACTTAGTTTACTGTGGACAATTTTAGTTTATTATCATAACAGGGTTGCCACGAACCTGGAAAACCTGGAAAACCGGGAAAAGTCAGGGAATTAATTTAGACCTGGAAAAGTCAGGGAAAAGTCAGGGAATTTTTTCAAATTCCTGGAAATTTTTTGCGCCGTTATTTTTTGTCGTTCGAGAAAAAAAACTTCATATATATATATATATCTTTATACATAGTATCTGGCCTCGACGAGAGTGTAAGATACACTACGCGCGACCTCTGCCGTTAAGCGGGAATACTTTGTCGAGAGTTTATGTTTTGTCGGCGCGCTATTGGTAGTTGACTCTCCTTTCCTCGTTTCCAATGTTTCCATTGTGCTACGAGCTATCATCGCATCCAGACATAGAGAAACAAGTGCACGAGAATCCTAAATCCCACGAATACAGGTAAAACTTTAATTACAGGCTCGTTAACACCCATTCTAAAGTTTCGATTTATAATTGTCTTACTTTTCAAAATGTTCTATTTTCACTAGTGATGTATTTTCATAGTATTTCTCTACCGGAAAAAAAGTTCAGAAATATTCTTAGTGTTTTTTCACCGAATGTGCTTGTTTTTAGCTTGTTTTTTTTTTATCAATTTTTACACCAAGCGATAAAGCAATAATTTTTATACACCATACTGTATGAATGTATATTAATTAGATGAAAATTAAGCTCACATAATTCCAAGAGTCCCTATTGAGCAATAAATCGTTAATAAGTTTAGATTTTATCAAATTTTGCAAAAATATAGGTTTACATTTTATCAAATTTTGCAAAAATATAATCTGGCACCTATCCAGCTAAAAATGTCTATACAAATGAGCTAGGCGACAATGTTTGATTATTGAATGTGGTGATAATCGCTTAAAGAGTTCAGACTTCATGATATTTTTTTTTTTAATACTCTTTAATTCCGGAGATGTCGACCTATCATGATGAAATTATATAAACACAGCCGATTAGCATTTTTAGTTTTTAACCATACAACAGTACATTTTCAAAATTACCATGACCTTTTTTACGAAAAGCATGTATCCTTGAAAGTCCTCCGTGCAAAAGCCAAACTTAAGAGAGCTTTTTACTTATAAAGGGAACTTTGTAAGTGCACAAAATCCATGATCGAGCAATGTGCCTATTCCAATTTGTTCTTTTTTCTATTTTTTCCAGATATTGTGAAACCATGCCTGGGAATAAATATAAAAAAACCGTGTACCACGACAATTGGTCGATGGAACCCGATTTTCATTGGGCATCAAAAGTCGAAAAAGATATTTTTTCTTGCTACTGCTCAATCTGCAAGAAAAATTTTTCTCTCAGTAATATGGGCAGACAGGCTCTAATAAGTCACATGAAAGGAAAAAAACACATGGAGGCTGTATCGAACACACGTTCTTCCCACAGTTTAGATCGATTCCTCCAAATTCCTTCTGCAGTAGTTTCGACAGGTCAAGGTCAAGGAGATATTCCTGACATATCGATAAGGGAAAATCCTGACGATCCTGAGAAGCAAAACAAAGCCTCCTGTTCCATTAACAGAGGGTTCGAAAAAATCGTCGGCGAGCTCGGGCAATTTCATCATCAAAGCCGATGTTACGAGAGCCGAGTTGATATGGTGTCTTACTACCATGCATACTCATATTTCGATATCGGCAGCTGGTAAATGCGTCGATGCCATGAAACGTATGTTTACTGACAGTGGCACTGCTGCAGGCATGAAACTTCAACGTACGAAGATCTCGTACATTATTGTTTACGGACTAGGACCGTACTTTCGTGCACAGGTAGAGCATGAGATATTGCAATGCCAGTTTTTCTCAGTTGCCTTCGATGAGTCACTGAATAAAGTCAGCCAAAAAGAACAGCTGGATATTATGATAAGATTTTGGAGCTGCTCGAAGGATCAAGTCGTATGTAGATATTTCGGGTCAGCATTTCTCGGTCACACGACTAGTGAAGATTTACTTTCCGCTTTCAAAAATGAGCTGGCTGTCCTGGATTTGAAAAAAATGGTTCAAGTATCGATGGATGGACCGAATGTAAATTTGAAATTTTTGAGAATTCTGAAGGAGCAACTTTTGGAAGAAAATCCGCTTAGTCCGGTCATGTTCGACTTGGGAAGTTGTGGCCTCCATATTATTCATAACGCATTCAAGTGTGCAATGAAATCGAGCCTCTGGAAGATCGTCGAATTTCTAAGAGCGATTTACAATGTGTTCAAGAACGTCCCCGCGAGAAGGGCCGACTATTTCGCGTGTACTGGATCTACTGCACTGCCAAGGAAGTTTTGCGCAATTCGATGGTTGCAGAACGTTACCGTTGCTCAGAGAGCCATTGAAATTTTACCTAATTTGAAAAAATATGTAAAAACCTTCGTTGATGGAAAAAAATCGATGTCTCCGAGCTTGCAGATGGTGGCCGATGGAATTGACGATAAATTTATTGGGGCTAAACTGGCCTTCTTCGAATCCGTTGCAAGCGAGGTGGAGCCTTTTTTGACAGATTTTCAATCAGAGGCCCCGATGGCACCTTTTATTTACACCGATCTGACCAACATTTTACGCGTTTTCATGCGGAAATTTGTTAAAAAAGATGTCCTTGAAAAAACCACAGTGCTCACGAAAATCGATGTCAACAAGTCAGACAATATTATTTATACAAAAGATGTTGACATCGGATATGGTACGCGCGAAGCTTTGAGACAAGTAGCCGGAGTTTCGGACAAAGACAAGATGCTTTTCAAACGAGAGTGTCAAAAATGTTTGCAAACTTTTTGCTCCAAGATTATCGAGAAATCTGCATTACAGCACAGATTGACAAAAGGGATTTCGTTTTGTGATCCATTCGTTATACTCAATTCCCCGACTGTAAGCTATAGTAGATTGAAATCTACACTAGAGATTTTCGTGCATAATAAATGGATAACAGGTCAACGCGCAGATATTATCGATCGGCAATTTAAATCAGTGTGCACCACTCCAGCGGCTGTTGATTATCTCAAAGATTTCACACGCACAAAATGGCGACTGGATGATTTCTGGAAACTCGTAACAGCGACCGGCGATTTTGGTGAATTGTTAACATTTCTCAAAATGATATTTGTTCTCTCTCATGGAAACGCAAGCGTTGAACGTGGGTTTTCCGTGAACAAAGAGTGTTTGATCGAGAATCAACTGGAACGATCTTTAATTTCTCAACGATACATATGCGATGCTTTAAACAATGCTGGGGGTATCGAGAACATCGAAATCGATTCAAAAATGATCCACGCTGCGCGCAATGCCCGGTCTCTGTATATGGAGGCGTTGGATAAACAAAAGAAGGAGCGATTGAACGAGAATAACGAAAAGTTGCGACGAAAGAGGGCAGCGGAGGCGGTAAAAGAACTTGTTGAGAAGAAAAAACGCGTACTGGAAAATGCACAAAAAGAAGCAACGTTGATTGATGAACAAATTTGTTCAGTTGAGCGATTTAAAGACTGAAAACGTATCAAGATTTAAAAAGTTGTGATGTGATATTAGTCGATATATTCCATGTGATATACGAGCTGTTATACTACTCAGTATCTGTACGACTTAGTCGTTAAAAATGTTATTTTTGTTTGAAACTTTGATATTATGTTGAACTATGATTTAATGAAGATCATATAATATAATAAAAATAAAAAAGTCTGAAGATTATAAAAAAGGACAATTCATTATTTTCGACGTCGTTTCACCCAATGTCTTTCCTTTTTAGAATATTTCGCCATTCGTTATTTGGTGGGAAAAGTCAAATTATAATTCAGCCTGTATTCAGCTAACGATTCTAGGACCACTGAAATAAGCGAAAAGTGCTCGAATCATTGACGTTTTATTGTTAGTTCTATTGTAGCTAATAATTGAACAATGTTTTGACCCGCCATAGATAACCTGGAAAATTCCCATTTTTGGTCTGGAAAACCTGGAAAAGTCAGGGAATTTCAGTTTCAGAATTTCGTGGCAACCCTGCATAATAATTGTTCCGTTAAATCGGTTTAAAGAAAGTTTATTCTCATAAGAACATTAAATACAGTTAGTTCATTTACATGAGATTTTAATTTATTATGATTACTCTTTACTAGAACATTTACTCTAGTGAAAAAGCATGTATTTTATATAGGTATAAGATAAAAATATAATACTTATTAACTAGCAATATTTTCATAAATATATAGATATTTATACTATTACATTGTTTAATTTCATCTAGTAACTATTATACGAGGGCCACACTAAAAGATTCCGGAATGAATAAGAAAACAATACAATGTACGGCCAAAAATCAATTTATTGTTTTTCAATATATTCTACGTGAGAGTCAATACACTATTTCATACGAATAAATCAATTTCCATAATATTTATCCCACTCCTCCGTGGTGACCTCGGAAACCTGTTTTTCATACTGTTCGACAGCCTCTTCTGGCGATGAAAATCGTTGACACGCAGTTGGTACTTAATTTTTGGAAACAAGAAGAAGTCACAAGGTGCCAAGACGGGAGTAAGGCTCATGCGTTCAACGTTTTTCGCCTTTAAAAAGTCGTTTGTCTGTTTAGCCATGTGAGAGCTTGCATGACATTGTGCAAGATTATGCGGCGTTTGCGCTTGTTTTTACAGAGTTCGTCAATAACTTCCGGCAAGCAAATGGTCGTGTACCAATCAGCATTCACGGTACGATGATTCTCCAAAGCAACAGCAGCCACGTGTCCAGTTTTTCTAAAAAAAAGTACCGATCATCTGCTTCGCGGCACTTTGCACACGCGCCGCTTTGGTGGGGTTCTGCTCATCTTGAAAGACTCAAATGGTCTTTGCTGCTTTGTTTCGGGGTCGTAGCTGTAAATCCATGTTTCATTCATTCATGTAATGACCGAAGTAAAAAAACACACGTGTCATCTGCATATAATGTCAAGTAACCTGTTAATCCTAATTGGTTGAGTTTGTTAACATAAATGAGAAATAATAGTGGCCCTTAAATTGAGCCCTGTGGAATTCCCCGTGATATTTTTAGGGAATACTTTTGTAATTTCCCATTTTTTACAATTTCATATCTATTCGTTAAGAATGATTCGATGATCCAATTTGTTAAGGAAATCTTGATTGACATCAGGTAACAAATGTCACCGTAATCAATTATCGGTTGCAAAAGTGACTGCACTAGCAGTCTTAGTGCCAGTTGGAAGATTTTTTTTTAAATTGATATAGGGGACGCAGTGAGTAGGTTTCGACACATTTCATTGACATGTGGGCCCCAGGTCAGCCAACTGTCAATGATTAATCTTAAATTTTTTACCTGAGAACAATATGGTATAAGAGTATACTTAAAGCGAACCGGTACAACAAAAGTCAGATCTAAATTGGCTATCTAACGAAAACTGCCTAGAATTTCACTGACATTTAGTTGGGTTGACGGCAACTCCAACACCTACTAGACCAATCGGAAACATGACGGAGGTCACAGTTTAACTTGTCAACCGCTTCATTTAAATTATCAATTTCAACCTGAGCATATTATATAATTGTAAGTCATCTTCGTATAGATGGTAAGAGCATTTGAGGTGAGTGGTGATGAGGTTAATAAAAACAGAAAACATTAAAGGAGGTAGTGCACCGCCTTGTGGGACTCCCACGGACAGATCACACTAGTCAGAAAGAGACTGATGAGCACGAACAGTCTGCTGGCGTCCACGAATGTGTTCTAATAAAATGAAACTGATATCGAATCATATCGAATCAATATGCACAAAAGCTCTCGATTTTATTCTCAAGGACAGCCGTGTTTTCAACTCTTCAACGTGTTTTCAACCGTGTTTCAAATGGAATATTTTATTCAACTCCTTAGTTAAACGTCATCGCGTATTCGCCTCCACGATTTGAAACCCTTGTTACCAAATTCATAAAACGAAACTACATATAAAATAAATTTATGAGGTACACTATACCGAAATAATAATTCCCAACCTAGAACCCCCCGAGAGAAACACTCGAAACAAGAAGAAACAATAGAGACCACCTTATATTTCTTTTTAAAATAATTATAGAATCTACGAGGGAATCCTTGTAGTTTCCCCATACCCACTTAAAACTACCCCTTTCCCATACCCCAACTCCAAAACTCGAAAAAAAGATTTACTTTTAGTCCCTATATGTAAGAGTAACTATTGTTAAAACTCCTTTTTAAATAGGAGTTGTAATAATTATAATTAAGATTTTTAAAATATTGAACTTTTTAATATACATTAGAAAATATTCTCAAACAAAACCAATATTATGATGTAAAACAAAGATTTGCTTACTAAATTTAGGTAATTAAGTATTAATTGAATTAGGTACCTAATTTGATACCTTTTAGTAATTTTTCAACTAGGTATATAATTTTGTAACACGAGGAAACTTTACTAGCCTATGTTTTTACTTATGTTATTCTGCCTATAGTTGATGTATTTGTGCTGTTTGTTTCTCTTGGAGATATAATAAATAAAATAAAAATATCAGGTATCATGAAAGTTGGTCATTTGATACTTTACAATTCTCCTACTTGAAAACCATGTATGCGTACACTAACAATCCCGGAATGCATAATGACGTGGAAGAATTTTATTAGGCTGCCACACGAGCGCAACCGAGAACATGTATTTGCTATTTTACAAATGTGTGCACAAGAGAGTACGCTCTTGTACAAGTTACACACGTTGCGAAGTGCGCCATTAGTGCACTCCCTTCTTGAATGCGATATATCTGCAGCTTTACACTATTGTGTCGACACAATTGCATCAGTTCATAAAACTGTTAATACAATTTGATAAATACCACATTACGAATCCGTCAATACACCTAAATCCAGATCAAACTTCGTTTTTTAAGCAAATGCTTGCATGACCGAGATTTCAAGTTGAATGAATTGTTATTGAGCCCGTCTTCATTGGTTTATAAGATTAGCTGACATAATCAACAGCTAATAATCAAACTTTCGTAGGTTATATAAGATACATTAACATGTCAAAACACTGAATGCCTGTTTATTCATCATAATGGAAGCCTCGAACAACATCCTAATCCGGCACGTGTGTGCCTTATTCAATATACCCAATTGAACAAACTCAACGCGCGCATGGAGCGAGTTGATAAGGAAAAACCGGTAAATAAAACTAAGTCCTGAGCCAAACAGCACCGGAAAAGGTCAGACGGGAGTAGAGAGCGGGGCTACTTCCGGCGGAAATACCTACAGCTTCCCGCCCGAGGACTGCCGTAGAATTCGCTGGAGGCCACGGATCAGCATACTTATATGAAACATTGAAATTGCGTTGAATATAAAAGTAAATACTAAATTTCAAATACGCTATTATAATTAAAGTAATTAACTAATAATGATAATAACTATACATATAATAATACATTTGTCACAATATGTGGTAACAACAATTATGGACGACGCAGAAGAGAATATACATTACCGATATTAATGAATAAACTTTATAAATTCTTTATAACATATAACTTTTATAACTATATAAATACGTAACTTTGTAAATTCTGCTATGTAATTTTTAACTGGTTCTTCGCGATACAGGCGAAGCCTAGTGCGGGGACCCCGGGCAATATTGTTACAAATTGTGAAATTGTCAATAAATAAATAAAAAATAAAACTACCAAAAACAACTAAAGATAAATTAATATAATTAACCGCTCATCGCTAAACGTGTACATACAGAAATCACCTGTACAGTAGAAACGACTCGCTTAGCTATAACCAGTTTATGGTACTTATAGGTTTACTCGTATTTGTCACTATGTGCATTTTTTGTTTCTTCTCTTGCGTACTTAATTATAATTGTGGCATACCCTCAAAACTGTTTCTTGTACTAATCTTATATTTTATAACCGTAGGTTATCACGGCGGAAAACCGTGTCGTTAACAAGAGGCACGCTCTTTTCAGAAGTCCATCGTTGCGGCACAACTATAGGTTAATTAATAGTTTGACAGGATTACGAGTATTTATGAGTATATTGGTGATAGTTTCATCTACGGTCGTGAGTTATGAGCTAGTATGGAAGTTTCCAATTAGTCGATATCTGACTAACTTTTATACGGAAGCTTAGATGGCAAAACGTGGCCCGAATACGAGTTTGAAGGCTGTTCGTAAGTAAACCGAGGTAAATCCTAATAATCCTAAGATTAATAACAGCCTTATCTGTTATTTCAGCTGATTAACGTTTTAACGCTTTTTTAACGTGCCAATGCTGGGCACAGGCGTCCGTTGAAATTATTAGGGGGTTCTGTAATAATCCTAGTATTCGCCTAGTAATCACTAGTAGTCACTCCCCTATTAATCACTGGGCCTTGTTGGTAACACTAATACTCACTAATACTCATTCCCCTAGTAATCACTAATGCTCATTAGTAGTCACTCCCCTATTAATCACTAGGCATTATCAAAGTATTGGTATACGAGTAATCTATGAAATATTATTTTGTTAGAAAGGAACTATATTTCTCAATTATTCTGCTCAAATTTCTCCTCAAAAGTGTTAGACCAACATAATAATATGAACATGCCGTAAATCTTTCCAAACTCTTACACGAATGGTGCTACAAAAATAACGGCAACGATCTATCATCCACGTGTCAGCCAAATCTATGCAAATCGATTGGGCCAAATTTATTGTTCCATACTTATTCGCACCATACGTGTAACACGTTGAACGCAAACAGTATTAGGCTAGAAATACACTACAGACAAACTATACCGTGGGCATGCGGCCGTCTCAAATAGAGGAAATCCCAGTATTTTTTGGTCACAGCTTTATATATAGATACCTATTTTCATAGTTATAAAATCAACCCAGAGCCGACAAACATATTCACGTCGTTTGGGCAGCATTCATGAAAATGTTTCGCCTCACATCAAAATTCAGCTCTTTCCTTCACTTATCTCAATTATACCATTAACCGTTATGATTATGACGTACTGTGCAGAAATATGGACTCTGACAGACCCAGTCAACAAGTAGGCAGCAAGCCATGGCGTGAGTTAATGTAGAGACACAGGCTGATATCATTCATGGATTATGATACCTATTTTATGATATCAAGCTCTCGTTCCACTCACATACTATCACTATTTTCGGGTACGATTTGGTTGCTATCTACGTTAGTGAGTGAGGGGTGAGTTCACAGGCTGCGCGGGCGCGGATCAACCGTCGCGTACGTCATAGATGCCTGCGCAAGACGGTTGCGCATGGTGCCGGCATTGTTTCGTGGTACAAGTTAGCTGCGCATTGTTTCATATTGATATACGAGTAGTATTGATATTTGATATATTGCTGTGACTTTGTTTGATCGTTTTGTTTAATAACGCGTGTGCGGTGACTATTGGTTTAAGCGAAATAGTGTAGTGTATGGAAGACCTTTCAAAGGCCTTTCTGTCCAGCGTTTCCGGAGGGCCCTCCCGGAAAATCGAGAGTGGGTGAGTGGGACGTCGACTCCGCGTATCGCGGATAAAACATATGTGATAGTATTAATGTTTCCCTATTCCCGTTTACTTGACTAATTGTGTAATTGTGTGTAGACAGACGTCAGCCCCTTTTTAAAACTGCTTCTTTTGTAAACTGCCTCCATATACGACAGGGTAATAAGGATACAAGAAATATTCTTCAGAAAATCTTTTAGGTGAAAACGGTATTAAAGTAGGTTACAGAAAGCTGTCAATGGAATGTTCGTGTTATATACAACATACAGAATGTATCAATCAGCAAATAATTTCTTTTTCCTGGTTTTTTTATAACCTCTCCTATGTGGAAAGGAAATTTAACATATTATGGGCTAAAATTTATATCAATTACACTCTATTTAACTCACTGTGATACGAAGATTTTATTATAATTAATATTTATTAGTTCCAAATTTAAATAAATTAAATATTAATATTAAAAAAAATTAAATATTAAAATAAATAAGAATTAATAATTATATGTTAGTAAAATGAATTTGTAATGCTAATTTTCATAATTAGTAGATTGGTAAGTTGATATAATTACCATTTAAGTCTGTGTAATAATACTTTTTTTATATTAAAGTAGGCAGACGGGCTAGCGCCCTACGTGTACGTGGCTGCCGTCGCCCATGGACACCTGCAACACCAGCAACCTGTAATACGGGTACGCTGCCGACCTTATAGAAAGAATCCTTGCGGAATACAGCTTTCTTAAAAAACCCCATGTCGTATGTTTGTTTTCTTGTATATTTATTTCTATGTTCCCTATCAAGAGCTTTTGAATTCATAATTTTTGTTTATAATAAGTGTATGCTTAACTGCTTATGTTTCTTACCCTACGAGTATAAAACATCCCATAAAATTACCTTAAATAAAATAAGGAATCCCAGCTTTTATCTAAAAATATTGTGACACACCACGACAGCAAACAAGGAGGCCAGGAGCTGCTTGTCGTTATTTAGTTTTAAGATTAAATTCCGTAGACGGAAACCGTGTGGCTCGGGAATAAGTATAACGAGAAATGTTGTATAAGAAAACCTCTATAAATATGTAAGGAAACTTTACATCCACACATCTTGAGGATCTCTAGAAAAACAACAAACTCTTATTACCTAATACGAAGAAAGTTTGTAATACTTATGTTTATGTATTCGACACCTATTCGAAGTAAACCTCTGGAGAGGTTTCAAAACAACGTTGATTTCCTCGTGGCGTAGTCAAAGCAGCTTACCAGTAAAAGAAAAAAAAGCTTGAAGATAAAGAAAGAAATAAAAAATGCACAGAAACACGGAGGTCGGAGTTTTTCCTGTCACCGGGCACAAACAATGCCTCCATTGTAGCAGTGCGGCCCGAACCCCGCGCCGCCCCCTCCAAGGCCTGCCGCGGAACAGACGAGGAAACGAGCATCTTTTGTTGCTACCCCCGCACCCCGCACGGAAACAAGAGCTTTGAACTCGCGGTCATCTGTTTACATCACGCCGACTGGGAAAAAGTCATCGCAATATTTGTTTTCCCGACCTCGACAGCTAAATACAGAACGGTGTCCTAATGAGGGAACAATTCAGCGCGATCTGTACAATAATTGCCGTCTAAAGAGAATACCAAGAGACTTGTTAATTTAGGCCAACCGGCCGTGATAAATGGATCTCTGAAATCATAACTGATTTATTGTGGTGGAAACACTTCCTGTTTTTTTATCAACTTACTAACTCCAAATTATTGTATTTACAAATTATGTCTCGTATTTTATGTTTATAAACGCATTTCTGTGATTTAACACGTTTTACACCTTTTGCTTTAAATATTAATCATATACGTATTTACTAGATTCTTTTTATATTATTGTAGATTTTTAATAACATTTTTTAACTTTAATTTTCTAACATTTTCAATGTTCACGATTCAAGACGAATATATATTTTATCATCTACGTGTTTTATACAGTTAAACTTTTTGCACTATTTCGTACAGAGACGGACTTATAATGCCTTAAGGCATTCTCTGCGAAGCAACTTCTGGTTAAATTTAACAAATGAAAGCAGTTATTGTACAGTTCAGTAAATGAGATCTTCTTTATTTCAACATAAAAGCAAATGTTAATAATGCTTACAAATCCCTACGGGGACATTAAAAATAAATTCTATTTTATTTATTTACCCCGCCCGCTCTTTACGTAAGTATAAAAAAATAAGGCTTTCAAACCCTTGCCACGGGCTCAGAGAACCTTATTTATTCAAATAACGAGTACATGTGCTTAGCTTTGAAGGAGAATAAAAGCAAATTATATTATGATAAACGAGTTGGATAAAACGATATATTTACATAAAATAACATGAAATAGTATTTTATTTATCCACTTACACATAGTTCGGTAGATACTTACTCATAAACAATAGACTTACAGTATCTTTCTTCACTTGATATTTTTGGAAGTAAATAATAAAGTAAATAAGTAAATTACTAGCAGTTTACATTAGGTATATAACTTGTGTAGATCAATAATTTTAGAATTTAGTGTAGTTCGGTTTTCAACTTATTGAAAGGAATAAATAATTGAATAAATATATTTTATTCAAGCGTCATTTCATATCAAACATTTCCCTTCATTTAATCATAAACGAAGCCTTATAGAGAATAGCCTTGATCATGCGATGAAAACGCCGGCGACATTCGTGCTGCGTTTGCGTTGCGTATAGGCTGTCCACAGGTTCAATAAACGCCTACGCCAATATGCCAGCGCCTTGAATGAGACCCGATTATTCAATACAAGCATTTTTTTTTTATATCAGCCTATAGCGTCTCATTGCAGGGATATCCTTAGTAAACCACTGGGAGGTTTCGCATCAAAGTCCATCACGCGGGCCCAGTACGGATTAATAAATACACAAGTGCTAATTGTTATTTTTCAATTTTCCAGTAGGTATACTAGTTTGCTCGTGACGTTTTCCTTTACCACTGAGCAATCCTACAGTGATATAGGCCGAGGATTTCAACTTACGCTCTCATCAATGAGAATCGAAGGTAGAGTCACTACTAAGAGTCACTGTATGACTGCATACAACCATCGTACAAACAAAAGGTAGGTACCTATTAAATTATTTATCTTCCTATTAAATGTCTAATTCGATTTTCTTCAATGAAGAAATTCCAGCGCTTTCGTGTCGAATTTCACACCTCGTAACCTATGAGGTGCTGCTGGAATCGAATGTACAATCATACCCTGGAACCAGTTCTTTTATTGCAATATCAAATTGAATTCTCACAGCGCCATACCCATTGTACTTGTGCCGGGTAAATTGCATTTGTGTCTGCTATGCGAATTAGTTCTTCCAATTTTAACGAAATGAAATTTGTCGGACACATTAGGTATTAACAAAGGTACATACTAAGTGATAACTGTGCAATCAAACAACTGACCAGAAATGGGGATTTTCATATACTTAGTCTGGCCATAAATACAGTTACAATAAGGAATAAAAATTATATTTGAATTTGGAATCTGTCATTCTCATGTGAAAAATAAATGTTTTTCTCATTTTGGCGTCAATCGTTATTAAATGTTGTACTAATATTAAAATGAAGTGGAATGATAATGAAAACCGTATTGCTGTAATTGCATTACACAAAGTAGGCATGGAGCCAAATGCAATTTCTAAAACTCTCCATCCGCTTGGTATTAGCCGAATGTTTGTGTACTGGACTAGTGGTAGGTACTTACATTGAAACGTCCTCTGTTTGTGATAGAAAAAGGTCTGCCCGTCCACGCACCATTCGTATTAAACAGACGATTAAAGCTGTGAAGGAGGAATTCGAAGAAATCCCGTCCGGAAGCAAAAGATTTTATCCAGAGATATGAATATAGCACCCAGAACCATGTCACGTATTTTAAAAGATGATTTAGGACTTGCTGCTTACAACAGACGTACTGGTCATTTCTTAACTGATAATTTAAAGAAAAATAGGGTCGATGAATTAAAAAAACTTCTTCAGCGGTTCTCAAATAGGTCACAGACACACCATATTTACGGACGAGAAAATGTTCACCATTGAGGAACTTTTTAACAAGCAGAATGATGGAGTTTATGCTGATAACTCGAGAGAAGCTGCTCAATTGGTCAATGGGGTCCAACGTGTTAGCTATCAAGAAGGGACTAAACGATATTTTTGTAAAAAGGGTATAAAAACATCTGCTCAAATGTATCAAGATATGATTCCTGAGAAGGTCGTAAAACCTCTTAACAACACCCTATTCCATAGTTAATAATGGTTCTTTCAGCAAGACACAGCACCAGGTCAAAAGGTTCGCTCAACACAGACGTGGCTAGAAAAGAATATTCCTGATTTCATTAGAGCTGAAGATTGGCCGTCATCTAGTCCTGATCTTTTCCGCTCGATTATGATTTATGGTCTGTTTTAAAGAGCATGGTATGTACTAAACGCCATGATAATATTGAATCCCTAACACATTCCATAAGGGTGGCATTTGCCAATTTTCCCATGGAAAGTGTGCATGTTTCAATCGAAAACTGGCCACAACGTTTGAAAGATTATACAAAAACAAATGGTGATCATTTCAAATCAAGGTTATATTTCTGAAATGCTTACCCATCTATTTCTAAAAGAACACCAAATTCTTCTAATAAAATGCTAATTTAAAAATAAAAGTATCAATGTTATTTTAGCTTTTGCACGGGCTGAAGCTAGAATTATATATTAATATGCTTCTCCCGCATGTTGGTATTAAAAATAATTGATTTCTCCTGGAAAAAATAATATTTTTTCAGGAATCCAGGCTAGCTCTCTGCCAAATTCCATTAAAATAGCTTTTGTGGTTTAGTCAGGAAGACGTACCAATCGAACAAACAAATTACCTACTAAATAGCCAAAATTCCATGATTTCCACGGAACTAACTAGTTCAAATGAACTTATCATACAATTATTACATACAATACTTTACATTGTAATGCTATTTTTATGAGATAAGTAAGAATTAACGATAATAACAATGTCTAAAGAAAAGCTTAGGAAGCTTAACTTATCCTATTGAAATTGTATATAGGATGACATATTTATTATGTGGTTCAAAGCACAACTATAATCCAACCTTATAAAGCACCTAAATAAATAGTAAACAAACCTACTTAATTATTAGAATATTTTATGTTCTCATGAAATAGTCGTTAAAAAGAAAACGATAAGAAATAGAATTGCATGTGAAATTTTCATTCTCTCCTACAAATTGCTACTAATTAGTTATATTTAATTGATTTTGTAACGCTCCATTCTCTCATAGGAAACCTTACGTATTCTATGATGTGTAGATAGATTTCAATAATTTCAAACCAATATGCTCCAAATTTATCGCGAAGCTCTTAAAACTTATCTATTTATTTAGCTGATTTTGAACTGTACGATTGTTTGTGGAGCGGTTAATTAAAATCGTATTCGGTCTCCCGGCACCGGCCAAATCTCTGCCGCGCCGTACGGGAATCCCGGCGATTAACCCTCCATCCTACACATTTGGAATTTTAATTTGGAAAGTCAGCTTTTACTAAATTAACATTTACTTTTTTTTTCTTAAATCGTCGTCATGATATGGTCAGCTATTATAAAGAGATGGTAAAACATTTACAATACCTGTAGACACATAGAACGAATATTAGATAGATTAGATAAAACCTATCTAGAACCAAACCAAAACAAAATCAAGACAGTAACAGACATGAAATGCACAAAAAGCGGTCTTATCGCTAATAGGGATCTCTGCCAGACCAACTTTCGATATATTCGATTATAAATCTTGGACGTGTTTGATTATCGTCGCCATCATAATCAGCCTTGACATCGCCATCTCTGCAGTCCACTGCTATACCATTTCTGAAAGTGACCACTTCTTTCTCCGTTGGTCGCTTCTATTTCTTTTTTTTCTGAAGGTTTAACGATAATACGTGTTTTCTTTATCCCCAAAACTAGGTTAAACCTGTGCTATGTGGTTCAGTTCCTACTGCCTTGACGATATCGTCTGTCCAACAGGACGAGGACTGCCCTGATTTTTTGACTTGTCACCCGGCACCACTCCAGATATACATCATCTTTATTCTTCTTACTTTGTCAGCCTATGTCTATCCACTGCTGGATATATGTCTCTCCCAGATATACATGACCTACTTTTAATTCTAACGATACATACCTAATTTGATTACAGAATTTGATTATTGAAATTTGATGTAAAGAAAATTGCTTGTCAGTAGCTTCAAAAACCTCAGGCCATAATAATATTCGACACTATATTAGTTCTATAGCTAAATATATAAAAGGAAAATCAAAATCATTCACAGCTAAGCTGGTCTTAAATAAAATCATTTTGGATTCCGGATGAGGATATTTCATTACAGCTTCGTCTCGCACTTCCACATATTGCTTCCTATCTTATTTAGCTTACGTGACGTCTCGCCGCGATAGGATCGGCGTTGTAGATGAGAAAAGACGGACAACAAAGTGAGATCAATAGGGTTTGTAGATACGTGAAAAAGGTTTTAGATTATACGAAAAAGCAAGCATTCATTTATTTTTTTCTTATATGGCAATGATGCAATTATCATATTTTGCCAGTGTCGATTTTTCTTCTTAATAATTAACAATTTTGAAGCCAAAGCTATTTTCTGGCAATGTCCAGTCCCATCAAAGTAAATCAGGAGTAGGTTAGTAAAGTGATAATAGATTTAGTGAGGACAGAATAGGACTCCTTGGAAGTACACGAAAAACGCAGTATCATGCTTTAATTTGATTATCGCAAACATTAGGCACAAAAACACTTTGAATTTTAATAAACTATCACTTTTAAACTTAGATCAAATCAAAAGGAGGAAGATACGTTACTCACTTACCGCGCGTGGTCCTACAAAACTGAGTCCAATGGACCTGCTTCGTTTGGTCACCGATAGAACAGCGACTTGTTTACACGTGATATGCTCACACGGTGAACACAGTTTTGTAGTGGAAAATAGCGTAGTACCGTGGAAAATGGTATGCCACCTGCGTCAATACACTTTCCCCATCTCATCTTTATGTAACCTGCGAGAATGCTGGGGCAGTGGCAGAAAGTGCAGAAAGGTGGAAGACTTAAATACCGGAGTATCGGCACCAAATACATTTTTGTCCCTTTCACTCCCTGTGGACCTATCAAGACGCCTTTGTAACATCACAAGCAATTCCAAGGCCGGCAACTACCTTGCACAACGCATCAGTCTGATCATTCAGCGTGGTAATGCCACCAGCTCAGTATGTACCTTGCCACAAGGAACAAATTTGAATAACGTTTTCAATATGCAGGAATTTTTTACCTACTGAAAACGTGGTATATTTTATTTTAATTTTAGCAGTAGATTATTCTTGTATATAGGGTTTAGTATAATCTCATTTATAATTTTAATATTATTGTTATAATATGAATAAATAAACTCGTATTAATTTTAAGAAATATACTTAGTTGGGTGATGACGTTAAGAAAGTTGCGGGACGGATATGGTTGAGAACAGCGCAAGACCGAGGACGGTTATATTTTAGGAAGGAGGCTTACACCCATCAGTGGGTGGAAACATGATGCAGATGAAGATGAATTAATTATGTGCATTGTCCCATGAGTATATGGTGACAATTATTTCAACATGTGTAGATATAACCTAATAACTAAAAATAACTATTACTAAGAATAGCTATTACCTATATTTGGTAAACAATCGCACCCAAGGATAATTACTGACTTACTATTATTAAAAGAAAGAAGAGAAGTACATTGCACAGATAACACAAATCCTTTCTCACTTTCTATTCCATTAAAGTAGCTCCATCGTACTCTGTATCGAATGGTATCAATTTCTTGAACAAAATTCGCAATGTCACTAAAAACGTTTACATTTCTTTCCATTAGGGAGTCCTTGCCTCTGCTGCCGCCCCATTAACGATAATGGGGTGAATGAACCCCTGAATAATGTGTCCTAGAAGTGACTTTAATTTTGTCTCTTAGCTTTTTACACATAGTTTAGCTCAAAATTACAGGTTCAATAGGGAGTAACTACCTTATTAAAACTTGTAACGTTAAACGCAGTAATGACACTTCTTATAACTCTATTTCAATAGCGGTGCCGTTGCCATCAAGAAAATTTTATTTACTCAACTTGACTGAATAGAACGCAATTACTGTGGAGAATTTAGTACAGATCTTGAAAATTACATAGCAATGAGTTTATGATAATTTAGTTCAAGGAGAAAGTAGTTGGTATTCATTAAGATTGATCAAATATTATAACAACCTGAAATTAGTGGCCTTCGTTTCATGCAGAGAGACTGAAATCCTTCAAAGATTTTGTTTGTTGGATTACCGCGTTCTCGTAATCATTTCCATTAAAGTAACGGGACTAACTAACTACAAATCGATTCACAAGGATCCTTCAATCCCTTCCTTCAATCCCCTCGAGTTTTTAAAGCCGCAAGGCCTATTTTAATTATAAATAAACCTCAGAATTCGACTTGGAACTATGAACAAAGGACAAAATAACAAAAATATTTTCATAACTGATCAATTAGGATTAAATCTGATAATTAAGTGCTATAACGATATTAATCGTCATTTACAGTTGTAAAGCTAAAATTACATTACATTTTACATTTACAGCTAAAAAAATCATACAAAATGTTGATCTATAGTATACGTACCTAATATTTTAATATTTTATCAATCTATAATATGTATATCTACACAATTTTTGAAATTCTCGAAACGAACCCCTAAAGAAGTGGAACTAAAGTTTATATAAAAAAAATATATTTATTTGAAACAGTATAAAAAACTTGAAACTTAGTATAAATATTCTACAATACATATAATTAAATTCTTTTCCAATTTGTGTTAGATGGTTAAAATACGAACTGTGAAATATTCTATGGGATTACTTAAATCGTCAATATCTCGATATACTTATCGGTTAACGACCTTTTTTTAAAAATTCTGTCCTCTTCGGAAGGAACGTGATATAATGCAAATAAATAGATTTTTTCCGGTGCCAAATACGACGCGATAATTGAACACAATTTAATCCAAGCAAGCGAAGCCGTGGACAACAGCTAATATATAATAAATTTCTCCCATGGGGCATAGAAACACGCCTACTTATAAGCTCATTACATTTTCTTCCCCATCGGAAGCAGCTGGCGGGACGTGAAAGAACAAAACAAATGAACAAATAATGGGCGAGCATTTCTGCGGAAAAAGACGCGCGGCCCGGGAGGACCTAATTTGTCATCAGCTACGAACATGTCCAACAACTTTCATAGTTTCGACCTCATTGTACATCACGGAACTGCTGACCCGAGAACGGTTGAAACGTTTATTAGAAGTGGAAGGTTCAATTCGCTTGTCATATATTTGTAAACAAAATTACTGAGATGTATTAATGAGTCTAGTCTAGATCAGACAAGTGCATAGTAATCGTGAAATATTTGCATTATTTATAATATTTTCTAGACACTCATTTTATTGATATTTACTAAAGTAAATAATTTGGTAGAGGAATAAAATCTAGACTTTACTTATTCTATATTTTTAGTACCTATAGTGCGTCTACATGTCTATTGTCTAATGAATTAATAGTACATCAATTAATATAAGTATGTATAATACCTTGTTCAGTTATTATGAAATCAGGCTCTTATTGAATTTTAAGCAATTTTTCTAAAGCAAATGAAACATGTGTTTATTTAATTACTCTAGATGACCTAATTTCAACAAGCAATTAATCTGTATAAACAAAAACTAAATATACCGTCAACGTAAAGATATTTTTGTGGTTATTTATTTATCCTTATCCGTGGAACGCGAGCGTGTTTAGGTATACGAATATATTTACACGTCCTTGTGTCCGCGTCCGACGTCTCATTCTCAAGGAAATAAGGTCCGCTTGAAGGTCCCACGTGAAGACCACTCAGTAAACTCATTTCCTTCGCCCGTAACGTGTTGTTGTTTGAAATCTTCCTTAGCACAATAATAGTGAATTTTGTTCTATTTACTTTCAGGGAAATGGGATTACAGAACTATTAGTCTGCGTCTAGCTTTAGGAGCCATTTCTGATATTAAAACTTTTATACCTACTTATTTATTAGTAAATTAGAAGATTTTGTATTTTTTTGTAATTTTCGAGTTATTAGCTGGCCTCTCAATTTAATTGTTTGGATTGAGGAGTCACTTTTATATTATAATAAAATAATATAACTTTTAAAACCTTTTACTACAAATTCAAAAATTGGTCCTATAAAACCTACTTATTTAATATAATACTAAATATATTTAAGATTAATAGAGAATATATAACGCCCACAGTTCATACTACTTAATCGTTAATCATTACATTTATTCTGTTGATAATAAATAATAGTCACTGAAACCAAAATAGTATATTTTGAAACCAATCAAGTGGTATATATATATATTTTCCGAAAACAGTATTATCTGAAATATCAAAAATAGTGAAAACATTATCTAAAATCGAAAGTACTATCGAACATCTGATAATTTGGGGAAATAGCCCAGATATAAACAAAGCATTTATATCCCATAGAAACGCATACGCGCCTATTTGTAATAACATGTTTATAAAAGCATCACAGTATTACACTTGAAACTCGCAGAAGTTTCAAACATTCTCATTCTTGCAGTAACATGAGAATGTTGAAAAGTAATTGTTATGTAATGTTGTGAACAATAAATAATCACTTTCCAAAAAATATATTAAAGAACAGTCTGTATTAAAATTTAGAAGATTATCTGTGTGGCAACTTCTAAGTACTAATAAATACTATAATTTATCTGTGTGGCAACTTCTAAGTACTAATAAATACTAACATATAATTTGAATAAGGTATTCTGTTATATCATATAATGCTTATATCTATGCTATAGCCTTGTTATTGTTTAGCCATTTGATATTTGTAATTATGATTGACTTTCGCTACTGACCATGAAAATTGTCTTATTATGTTAAATTCGACATGACATTTTCATGACAAACATGTAGAATTTCTGTTAATTTTTTTCCATCTTATTATTATTACCAATTTTTAGCAAATAAATTATTAATTATATGAATTATATCTATACAGACAAGAAGTTTAATAATCATTCCAAATTAATAAAGATTTAACTTGTAACTTTCTTTACGACGGATCGCTTTTCAGTATATTTGTGACAAAATTGAAAGCAAACTAATTAATTGCTGAAAGCACGAGTGACTCAAATATTTAACAAGCACTTGTTAGTGTGTGATCGTTAAAACAGAATACAATTAAATTGTACTTTATGAAACACAAAACAAGTGACATGCGTTCAGTTGACGTAGCGTATTCATATTATATAATTCACTTTTGAAGTGAGTTTTCATAGTCGGGAACGAAATTTCCTTTAAAAATGGAATAAAAAAAACCGAGAGACAATCTTAAAAAAATATGTAATTTAATAATTTATATTAAAGATCAGATATAAGCTTTATAATTAACAATCAGATGTTAATTTAAATCAGATTATTTAATTAATCGAAATATTGACCATTATTATAAATTCACTTTTGCGATTTTAATGGAAGTTGGTCACAGTTGGTGGTGGAAGTTCAAAATGACTTTTGGGTGGTAAGGAGAAAACATGTCCACTATTCAAAGCTTTATACAAGGTAAATATCTCTAATTTGTGTCCATTCCATATTAGTTCATTCTTCTCCTTTGATATTGGACCAATAACAGGTTCAATTAACGATAACAGCGGTTTGAAATGGACCCAACTCACGGGTAAAAACGTTTAATTTGTTTTTTCATGCACCTACGTTTTGTGGCGGGAAATAAAAAATAACGACCCAATTAAACTGTGAAGGACCGTTAAAGAAGAGTGTCCAGGGTAGGTGCAATAAAATGATACTTATATCACGTACTTTCGTCCCTTTGTATTATTAAATTTCATTACAGACGCGTAAAATAAAGCGTTTCTGTTATTGCCTATAGTTATTTGCTTTATGAATCATTTGAATTTTAATGATGCTCAACCTGCAATGATTGACACTTGGCTAAACAAGTATATTAACTATTGTCTAATGGGTTATGCCAAAGCATATCATTTACTTCTGTTATTAATAATTATTACTACTAATAGAATGGCCTACGATTCTCGACTCACATTCCTGAGGTCGTGAGTTCATTCGATTCGAGATTTTTTCAAGTATTATTATCTCGGCGGTGAAGGAAAACATCCGGAGGCAACCCACGAGCCCCACAATTAAAATTTATAAGAAAAAAATGTCGGCCTTGTACAATAATTAGCAATTAATTAAGCACAGGGCACGCATGTTGTAATATCCCCTTGTAATCGCAAGGAAGAGCTAATAACGTACACTGTAGGCTAATATTATATAACAATTAGTTTTAGCATCAATAAAAGAACCTACGTTAGTTTTCTGTGGTGGTTTACAAGTTCTTTGAAACAATAAGTACAATTACAGTATTCAAATTGGAATTTGGATCTTGCTTAATTATTTTTTAAAACCATTCAGTGCTGCGTTTCAAGAGAATGTTAAAGGTCTTACTTGACTCGTTACATTTCTCACAAATAAATAATATCTGACGAGAAAATAGAGAATACTGTGGAGGCACCGACTACGGTCAAAGCAAACACAATAACTAACGCAAAATACAGTAAAGGATTAATATCTTCCAGTAAAATGAAAAACATATCTTGAATGCGAATGAAAACTGCGTTATTAATCTGTTTACATTACACAACGAACGCTATAAAAGCAGTCGTGGTTCTGTGATTCTAAAGCGGACTCCGCCTAACATTTATGCACAAAAATAAAAGGAAAACTTGAAAATCCCCGCATTTTCAACGTGCAAAGCTAGATTCCATTTTATTATGAATTGTAATTAAATATTCCGAGTTCCACAACCTGACATTTTAATAAACAATGTCGTTGGAACGCGGCGATAAAAAGAAAATGTTTCAGTTTTTCCGTTACAAGAAGCTAAAGCAGGCGCGCCCAACATTATTCTGGGTGTAATAGTAGATATAATAAAAACCATAAACCCACTTCCACTCTTACAGGCGATTCAAAATCGTCAAGTCTGACGCAGCGATAAAAGATGTTCTATCGCGTCTTCTATCGCCTGTATAATGGGGAATGTTCTGAAGAGCATTATTTATTTACTCACTGTAACAATAATAAAATTGTATTCGAATATCTGTCATATATATGTTAAAAAATAGAAAATGATAATTTATTTAAAAACGCCAAATTTTTAGTTGGTGAATTTAGGCCTTCGAAAGAGTAAAAGTAATCTGCCAAAAGAAACTTCTTAAAATAATTGGCATTATATAAAGGCTCTTTTATATCAGATGGCAGCTTATTATTATGGCTTATGGCAGTTTAAAATAGCTTTTTTATTTTTATTTTTATGTACGAAGGCGGCAGACGAGCATACAGTCCACCTGATGGTAAGTGGATACAGTCGCCCATAGACATCCGCGATACATGCCAACATTAGTCCAAAATGAGAAACGTTGGCATGCCCCCGGATGCGCTGCCTACCTTTGGAGATATAGGAATGGATTTGGAGAAAGGGTTGAGAAAATGAGGAGGGATAGGATGGGATTGGAATGGGCTCTGGCACATCTCACTCACTACCGAAACACGTACGTACATTGGGGAAATACGATAACATGGGAAATGCAGTACATTTCAAGGTAGTATTCTGTGAGAGAGGGGTAACGTGGCCAGTCGAGCGCGCCCAGCGGCTGTTGGATTGCAGCGTGCACTCTCCCCCTCAATGACTAGGTTTTCTACTATCACCGAAAGGAAGTGCATTTGCACTTCCTTGACAAGGAGCTATACGGAGGTGAGACACTTTTTACCTTGACACGAAAGTTTTAGAATTATCTGCCAAAACTGAGATATTGTAACAATATTCTTTCGAGTATTGCCTCTTACGTACGTACGTACGAAGTGTACGTCTTTATGATCTTTTGATTTTGATTTTTTGGCGGAAATTCGAGAAGTTGAGTTGAGTTTTTGTTTAATTATTATTGTAAAATATATGTATTAGGCGTTTTGTGGTTTAATAGTGATAGTTTATTAAACTTCAAAGTGTTTTACGTGCGCGGTGTAAAAAATAAAAGAAAATAAAAGCGTGGAGACTGAGTTTTTCGTGTGCTTCCAAGGAGTCCTCTTCTGTCCTCAGTAAACCTACTATCGCTTTACTGAGCGACTCCTGACTTACTTCGACGGGACAGGACCTTAACAGGATACGTTTTAGACTTTGAAATTGTTTATTAATTATTACGATGAAACTTAACACCGGCAGAATGTGCTCATTGCACCACTGCCATAGGTATATGAAGAAAAAAATACTAGCGAAAAAAAATTTCAAGCATTCGCTGCCGACACATTTGTCCTGTACGAGCAATGCGTCTAGCGTGCGTTCACGCGTCAGACGCGCGTCCCTTTTCGACTTATTTTGCTCCTTGCCTTTCTCAATATAAATACTTTAAGTAAATGTTTTCACTGAGTAAAATTATATATGTTGTCATATTAAAATTCGAATAATCGTGACAGCAATCGCGTATCCACGAGACCCACAGAGAACAACGCGGACTCGATGCGCCAAAGCAGTACAAACTAGCAGGACAAAGCCTTAGACAGCAGAATGAATCAAAGAGCAATCGCACCAAAGAGTTTGAAGCGAATTTGAGTTAAGGTATTTAATTAGCGGCCAGTTATTTGGGATTTAGTAACTTCGGTTAGGGACAATAGTCAAAGGAGTATTGTATGACATGAAGTTCTTCAAGAAAGCTATGAATAGAATCCTGCAAGGGCAGCGAGTCTCGCAACCCCTCTCTGCTATTACAAGTGTCCATGGGCTGCGATAATTTATCTACATATAGACCGATCGCCTGTCTTCTGCCAGGCACTTTAAGATCCACTAGAAGTTTAAGAAGTGATCTTTTATAGCACTTCTATAAGCTTAGAATTCCGTCTACAATTACAGCTGTATTTATAAATAGATCCCGAACGAAATCTAAGGCTTTGATTGAATCGCACGTAGCGTTCGACATCCGCGCTGTTTACTCGACTTCTCGTTCAACTAACTAAAGATTGGTGGTACAAAGCTCATGTCGCACTAGATGTGACAATAATATTATCCGTGTTTTTTTGTCAATTCCATTCATTTAACATTGACATTATATTTAGCCGTTCAAAATTAACGAATTATAAGTATATTCTACATTTTTCCCTAAATATTTTACATTATTAATTATAATTTTAAGAATATTACTACATAGGAAAGGAATACGAAAGCTAATAAAATCGTTAAAATAAGAATTGACAAGTTGATTTGATTGCTGGGAGTTTGATTGATTGATTTGATGGGTGTTTTTAAGTGGAAAAAGAAATCTATTGCATATATTATTATTTATTACACAAATGTCATTGTGTCAACACAATGACATGACTGAAAATTACGGATTATTTACTTATGTATTGTTACTCAGGCATAAGTGACCAGCCGACGGCTTTTCGAGAAAATATAATTAAATTAACGAGAAAAAAGCCTTAAAAGGGGTCGAATTGATTTAGTTTATTTTTTATTGACGGCAAATTTTTTTTTTTTGTAAATGTTTTCTACCACCTCTAGATTTTTTTTGATTATTACTTTCAAATTATTCTTGTAATTAGTATTTATTCTCATAGCGGTGATAGCTTAGGGGTATCTATACTCGACTCGCATTGGTGTGATTGTGAGCTCCCCGCTGCCCTTGCCGCAGTCCCCTGCCCGCACCACTGAGTTTCAAGTTTAGTGCTGATTTTTAAAAATTGATACTGGCTTGGTAGTGAGGGACAATTTCCGACCCGCATGCTCCAGATATAAAAAAGAACTGGACTATGTGATCCACCAATCTGCATTGGGCCCGCGTGGTGAATTAAGGTCCGAAACCCCCAGTAAATTACTAGGGAAGCCCCTGCAGTTGGACGTTATACATGACATTACTAACGTTATATTTTATTATAGGCTGACATGAAAAGCTAAATATTAGAAAAAGAATCATTTTATTTACAATTTATACATAAAACTTTCAAAAAGCCCTATTATACACATTTTTTTTATTATTATTGAATTACTAGATATTCTCTACAAAGCTTGGAAACATTATTGACACCTATCTCCTATAAGCATCGAACAAAAAAAGCCCCAGAAAGTTGATGTCGACGACATAAAAAAGGGTTGCCCAAGCTAAAATTTATCACTTCATTTTTAAAGATTCAATTTATTATTATTGCAGACGTCCATGAACTACAGAATTCACTTAACACCATATATACTGTCTACTCAAACGTCACTTTCTTTCTATAAAAAAAATACTATAGAAACATTTCGAAAAATACCGACAATATTTTAAAATTAGCTGGTATTATGCTGGTACGAGGAGAGTGCATACTGCATTCCTACAGCCGCTGAGCGCACTCGACTGGCCACGTTACTGACGTTACCCTCTACACGTTACAAGTTACTCTCTCACAGAAGACTACCTTGAAATGTACTGCATTTTCCACTTTACCGTATTTCCCCAACGTACGCACGTGTTTCGGTGGTGAGTGAGATATCCCAGAGCCCATTCCCATTCCATCCTCTCCCTACCCATTTTCCCAATCTATTCCTTAATCTGCAAAGGTAGGCAGCGCATCCGGGGCCGTGCCAACGTTTGTCATTCTGGACTGATGTTGGCAGGTATCGCGGATGTCTACGGACGACAGTATCCACTTACCATCAAGTGGACTGTATGTTCGTCTGTCGCCTTTTTTTCTATATAAAAAAAAAATTAAGTCTTAGTAGAGCCTCGCTGCGCAACCAGTGTCTCAAGGTTGTTATTTATTTAAGCACTTGTATTTACAGGAAAATGTACTTTGTCCCCAAGCTAAGCTCTAATCACATCCAGCGAATGTTTTTGAAGGCGACAGCAAACAATTAGCGGCGTACAGGAAAAGACTCGATCAACATTGCCTTTGGCAAACGACCGAGGATTATTTTGTCCCTCCCTCTCCGAATCTTTTTCTCTGCCTTCACGATCGACGGGTAAAAGATCCCATCTTTTTTGTTGAAGTCTATCATTACCATATTTGCGTGGGAACTGTTTCATTACCATTTGGATCAAGATGTCCGTTACTTTTTCTGTTTGTAGATCAATGGAGAGTCGAACTTTTAAGATTTTCGCGTTTTTCACATATATAGGTCTGTACCATATATCTACTAGCTACCATATATCTTCGTACGCGTAGGCGTATGCGCGTATTTCATTTCCGCGGGAACCCTATTTGATTTGATTTGTATTTGATCTGGATAAAAAGTACTATTAACGTTTGGAATCTACGCGCGAAATAGTTATAACTATGCCAACTTTCATTAAAATTCTACCAGTGGTATTTGTGTGATTCGCGTTTAGACCGACAAACAAAAAATCCAAAAATTGTTTTGTTGGGCTCTGAATCATTCGTAACTTATACTGCAGCGACTTTTTTTTAAATACTGTATGTACACACATGGCTTTGTCTGTGCATTTAATATTTTATGTTTAGAATACAATAAACAGGTCTTAAACGCGTATTTATTTCTTTTTTATTCCAATACCATGGTTGTTATAACCCAGCTGAAATAACATAGAGTATGCCAGATTTGGTAGCGATTCGTTGATTTTAAGCAAAGTTATTCAGTGACAAAGAAACAAACCAACTTTCGCGATTATAGTGAGAAAATCTTTTATGCAAACATAATTTACAAAAATTTAAACAGTTGAACAGGCTATCCAAAAATAAATTGCAGTTTCATGAATCAGTTTTTGTTTTGAGTGTTTCTTAATAAAGATAATAAAAGTAACATTAATAGACCATTTGCTTATAGTACTTGTTTAGAATTTCGTTTAAACAAAGTTCTACTTTGATTTATCGTTTATTTAACAAACTGTTTAATAATTGAAGTATAATCATTATCAAGTAATCACACCGAACTACAGATGTCCACATAACTGTATAGAATTTTATCTTTGACAATCCCATACGGACCGCACCGTACCTACATATTTTGGAAAATACCAACTGATTAAAAAATTAATTCAATTACACATAAATTTCATTTGATTATGTCGCGTAGTTAAATTATATAAAATATCAAAGTGGCAGAGAAACTACTTACCAAAAACGACAAAGAAAGGCAGCGACACCATTTCTATTTAATCTGAAAATAGAAAATAAGAAACATCAGATAATTTTGTTGCTTTTGAACTAGGTCACGTATCGTGATATTATTTTATATTGTATTTTATTTATTTATATTGTAAAGTTAGGACTCATGAAATTATTAAAATAAGGTACTGAGTGAGATATTCTATGCTGACTTAATTTACAAAAAATAAAACACAGTTGAACAGGCTGTCCAAAAATAAATCTCCGTTCCGTGAATCGGTTTTTGTTTTAACTATTTCTTAATAAAGGTAATAAAAGTAACATTAATCCTTTTAACATTAAAAGTACTTGTTTCGAATCTCGTTTAAACATCGTTCTACTTTGATTTATCGTTTATTTAACAAGTTGTTTAATAAGTAAAATATAATTATTATCAAGTAATCACACCGAGCTACAGATCTCCATGTAACTGTATATAATTTTATCTTTAACAATCCCATACGGACCGCACATATTTTGGAAAATACCAACTTTTAAAATAAAAATCATTAACACATAAATTTCGTAGTTAAATTATATAAAATATCAAAGTAACAGAGAAGCTACTTACCAAAAACGACAAGAAGAGCAGCGACACCATTTGTATGATACTATTTAATCTGAAAATAGAAAATAAGGAACACTGTACATAATTTTGTAAGTTTTGAACTACATCAGTTATCGTGATATTATAAAGTATTAAATAAAAGTATTAAAATAAGGTAGTGAGTGAGATATCTCAGTGAGTGAGCTCATTCCCATCCCATTCTGTCCTATCCCTCCCCAACTTTCCAATTCTTTCTCCAAATCAATTCCTTCATCTCGAAAGATAGGCAGCACATTCGGTGGCGCGCCAACGTTTATCATTCCGTACTGAAGTTTGGCATGTCTCGCGGATGTCCATGGGCTACAGTATCTATTTACCACCAGAGGAACTGTACGCTCGTCTGCCGCCATTTTCCCATTAGTATGTAATTAACAACCAATTCTAGATCTTCAATTGTAATTTCAATTGGGTCATTCGTAACTTGGATACAGCGCGATACAGGTACATCCTAATGCGGGGTCCAACAGAAACTTTGTGTACCTTAAGTTAAATCTGGTCAATAAAGAAATTTTGTATTTGTATAATTACGTAAAGTATAATAATTTATCAACCTTCGCGTCACAGATTACAGCGTTAAATATTTAAAGAAATTTCTAAAGTTTATACCTATTATGTCTGATTTTAATCTATGTGAAAGGTATAGATTACGTTATTAAATTAATATTCGTGGATATATAATAAACACACTATTACACTATTAATATTACAAGTGGATATATACTAAATAATACATTACAGTCAAAGGTTTTACAGAAAAATAGACACAAATTATTAATAATGAATAGACCTTTACAGTTGATGTTACGACACCGTGATAATTACAGAGAGCGATTTGATTCATAGTTGTTTATAGAAGCTTCACGAATGGGACGATCGCGATCTATGTAATCAAAACACAAATTAAAGGGAACATAACTGATCAGTACCTTCATTAATAAAGTCAATTTAAATTTATTTAATATTAATGTTAGTTCAATATTTAACCCTATTACCAGAGTCTAATTTTAGAGTCTATGAAAAACATATAGATCATTTTAAAGTTAATTCTTAATTATAACACATATTCAGTGCCGGCTTTACCTATGGTGCAGGGTGTGCGGCGCACACATGCGCTGGGTCTTAGGGGGCGCCGAGCGCCGCTCGCGACGCCTCCAAAGAGCCTACTAGAGGGCGCCAGGGTATTGATTGCACCCGGGCGCACATGGTGCACAATGGTTGAATCCAGGAGATACAACCAAACAATGTCCCAAACGTAAACTGAGTCAAAAGAAGCTCATGGTGACTGTATGGTGGTCCTGCACGGGTATTATCCACTACAGCTTCCTGAGATCTAGCGCAACAATTAATGCAGATGTGTAGTGTGAATAACTGCAAATGTTGATGGACAAGCTCGCTATCAAGCTACCTAGTCTGGTCAATCGCTCAAGTCCACTGCTTCTCCATGATAACGCTCGCCCACACACCATGACAGACAGTCTCAAAGTTACAGGAGCTTCGACTGGAAACTCTCCGTCACCCACCGTACTCTCCAGACCTTGCCCTACTCTTTTACATTTTTATCGGAATTTGGATAACTTTTTACAGGGAAAAAAATAAACTGTGATGAGGCAGTGAATGAGGCAGGCTCCTTCAGAGAATTCATCGATTCTCGTTCCCAGTTCTATTGCAGAGGCATCAATCAACTTCCATTAAAATTGCAAAAGTGCATTGATAATAATGGACCATACTTCTATTAATTACATATATAATTTTCGAACAAAAAATATTTTAATTTTTCCTTATAAATTCCATTTATAAGGACCTAATATTAATCATTACCCTAGTCATTCATTTACGTTATTTCAAACGCTAAAAGCCCATTTGGTATTACGTGTAGTGCCATTAACACTATTTTGAAATGATAGTGTTTTTTTATTGAAAAAAGGCGCAAACGAGCATACAGTCCACCTAATGGTAAGTGAAAACTGTTATCCATAGACATCCGCGATACATGGCAACATAAGTCCAGAATGACAAACATTGATATGCCCCCGTATGCGCTGCCTATATTTGAAAAGACAGGACTGGATTTTAAGAAAGAGTTAGAAAAACGGGGAGTGATAGGATGGGATGAAAATGAGCTCTGGCATATTTCCCTCACTACCGAAACAAGTACGTACATTGGGGAAATAGGATAAAGTAGGAAATGCAGTAAATTTCAAGGTAGTCTTCGGTGAGAGGGGGATAACGTGGCCAGTCTATCGGATTTTTATAGCGAGTTCTTCATAATTAATTATATATTAAGTTAGAGTTGTATTACATCGTTTATAGAAATTATTCATGTAATGGCGTATTATTTAATGTATTACATTTTCGTAACCCGAAAAGGCTAATGGCCTGCATGAACAGCTGCAACTGTTATACTTATTGAAACTGTGTAACATTTTATTTATAGTAATAACAAATATATAAAAACTTATGTAATATACTTACAGAAATCAAAGATATATTGAGAATCCAATTAAAATATTTATTTAACGTAAATACGAGTACAATGCGTTTCTCAAATAACTAGTTCAAGTGCGGAGGAAAACATCGTGAGAAATCCTGCGTGGGAATTATACCTAAAATGGGAAATGTGTTACATGTGGAATATCACGGAATATTTACTAGGGAAATAGCATATCTATATGTAATATCGTAATATAATATCCACCTATCGTAATATCCATTGGAATTGGATTAGGACCCAAAACCTCTCATGATCATAAGGCCCATACCCTGCGTTGGAATGATAAAGGTTGATATACATACATAGATATAGCACATATCTTTAGACGGCTTTTACAACTCTTAAGTTATTACTATACACTAATGAAATTTTTATAAGCCTTTTTTAGGCTGAATATACTAAATATTCTTAGATAAAACCCATAACCAGTCAGTTATAATA
The DNA here is from genome assembly GCA_943735995.1 of Sesia bembeciformis. NCBI lineage: Eukaryota > Metazoa > Arthropoda > Insecta > Lepidoptera > Sesiidae > Sesia > Sesia bembeciformis. The sequence goes on from OX031042.1 coordinate 6,537,356, forward strand.
ATTAAACTACAGAATATTTATTATCGTCAATGGTATTCTCTATTAAATTAAAGAATATTTATTATTTTCAATGGTATTAACTATAATATCAAAGTAAATAAAAGTGCAGCATATAGCTCGATGCACCTTTGGCTTCAGAGGTGTATCAGTAGCTTATACTATACTTAAACAGATTTATGATATCTCTAAATGTAACATGTTACTAAGGTTACAATGAGTACCATTGTACAATGGTCGCATGTAGGTTTGCAAGGAAATGAGGAGGCTGACCGTTTAACCAGATCAACTGTACAAAACGGTACGGATTTTTCAATTATACCCTATTATTCGGTGTTTTTTTCTATATATAAGTTATGCTGTTACACCAAGCGAAAGACGCACTTTAATGAAAGGTCCAAAATCAAAGGAATCTGGTAATAAACGATACAAAGTGAGGCTCCTCCTCATAGCTGATTGCAACAATTGACAATTACACATTGTTGAACTAACCCAAGCCAAATATTTAACGTGATCTGTTAATTGTTTTATAATTTACTATTATATAATAACAGAATACATTTTCGAAAGTATATGTCAGGCGGAACAAAAGTTTTAAAAATCTGAATAATACTAGAGTAATTATTTTATGCTTTAAAAACCTCTATACTTTTAAAGCAAATGAAATAGTTTTCGCTTGACAATCATCAATTTTTGTATAACTCCGTTGCCATTCGTTTCCACTGTGTTATCACAATAAAGTAATATAAACCGAAAGTATTGTTGTGTTTACTTGTAAACTAATATAGAAATATTAAATAGTATGAGAGAAATCCAAAATTGAAATTAATAATAATTGTACAAAATATTATTTCGTTGGCACAAGTTTATCTGCATGGAAAAGTAGAATCACCGTCACGATACTCATATACATGAGATTCATTGAAATACCTTTGGGTACCTCGATGCACTGACTGACAACTTTATATAAAGGCGACGATGAATTTTTGAATAGCGCTCGTTACAATCAATTCACTTAGGATTTCAATTTCGATACTGAATATTTTACCGTAATGCCAGTCGTTAAATTGAATATAATATTAAGGGAACGCAATCCCAGGAGAGAAAATAATTTGGAGTTACAAATGACCTTCCACATTTCATTCTGTAAAAAAAAATTTTCATCTATTATTCGCTCTCACACTATGATTGAATATCTTAATGAAATTTTTTGTTGTCTAGGACCGCCCACTCATCCATTGCTGTACACTCTTTTATGGCCAATCTTCCATAAATGTTCGTCTTTATGGGTCTTTACTAGTGTGTGGGCATTTAAATGTTTTGTATTTAAATAAAAGTCCCATCCCGAACGATGTGTATAGTTTTCAGATTTGCGTCTATTAAAAGTCACTTGTAGTAACTGTTTAAATTAAAATCAAAAGATTACGTTAAAATGTGCAAGCCACCTAATGACAGTGACCAAATATTGGACAAATAATATGTACAGATGTATGTTTTTTTATAGACGTTAGTACAAACATTTATAATATTCGTTTTTAAGTATTCGTAATCAGCTTTTTTCGTCCGCTGATGCACATGGGCCGTCCTTTGCACGTTTTAAAGTCAATCATCCCCATGATTGGCCTTAAAACATCACTTTGGCCAAGCGGGTTGTGGTCTACTCTTTTAGTGGTGATGTAGCTCCTCAGCGCTTGTGGTAGTGGTTTTATTATCCGTTAGTTTCTTTCTACAACATCCACTGGATGCGATGTGGTAATGCTATTATATAGGTAATTATAAGTGTAATTTACGTATTATATCTATAAAAATAAAGTATGATAATTTATACCTCAAACAAATAAATGTAATTTAAATAAGATTTAGGTACTGGTATTCCCTCTCAATGTAATAAAATGATTTATTTCTTGTACAATTTCATGAGTATTTTATCATATACAGTACAAATACACAGCTAATACAATATAGTGGAGTTTATTGGTACTTACACCAGCAATAATCCTGTATTATGTTGTACCGATCTCCTTCTTCGAATCTGCGTAATCTACAGGATATAAAGTTACATTATTTATCTAAAAGTAAACTCTTTAAATACTTATCTTAGATTTTTTTTATTATTTTTTATTCGCTAAATTGTACAATTTTATTGTACATTGAGTATTGAGCGGTCGTGTGGTGTCGACCGGCTTTAGAATGGTCCATATTAAAAGCACATATAATAACAATATTTCAATACCAAAATTCAAACATTAATATCACACCCTGTAGTTACACGTAGTATAACATATAAGCATTTGGTTATCAACGTCGCGAACAATATATATGGTCAGCGGACAAGTACTTACTCTGTTCCCAGGTTAATAAATGAATTAGATCTTAAATTTAAAACAGATATCTACGAAAATAATTTAAAATATAAATTAAATAGATATTTCTTGTCCAAATTATAATTTGTTCACTGCTCACAGGTAGGTGTTTAATGTCTCGACTACGGATTTCAGCAGTACTTGTATCTTAGACAAATCTGTATGGTTTATTAGATATAAATATGTTAGCTTTATAGTATTCTTTGTAAATTTGGTAATAAAAAAAATGTGGTTCCTATCTCTTCCCGTGGATGTCGTAAACGCTGAGGAACTACACCATCTCTAAAAGAGTGGACTTTCCAACCCACTTAACCAATGGCGTTTTAAGATCATGTACCTCTCGTACACTCGTGCACTCGTGCAATATGTGTGAGGAGGCCAATGTCCAGCAGTGGACAGTAAGAGGGCTGGTGAGGGTGACGGAATAACGATATAGCATTTATTCTACCTTTTATTAGTAAGAATTATTTAAAATAACCATGAATAGGATTAAAGCATAAGTTCATTTAATTAATGAACAGCATTGAAATACCAATAGGTTTCGCTTCATCTCGTATCAGAAGCCGCGAATGAATAATTGACGCGCTAAAGTGCACGGGCTTTACTTGGAAAACCTTTTTAAGCGGAGTCTTGTATCGGCAACATCAAGCCCATTTATTCGTGGAGCTACCGACGTTTCATTTATTTGCGGGCGTCCTAATTTAACTGTCAGGAGAAATTTACGCGCAGCCTAAACAAATTGTTACGATACGCCGCGGTCTATAGCCTAGCGGAAATAATAACCGTTACGTCTGATTAATTGTAACGGAAGCGGATGAGCGGAACAGAGAATGGACGGAGCCGTCTTGCAGCCACACTTGGCAGACGGCACGATGTTATTTTAGTAACAATCAATAGGATGCTCCAGTTGCTTCAGGCCGCCCTTTCTCAGATATAGTTCGTGTTAAACGTGGTAGTAAGTTATCGCCCTCTCAGCGGACCTAATGGGAATAATATTGACTTTGACAAAACCATCATGCTTCAGAAAGTTTTGCAAATCTCCACATATACTAATACATCTGCCTGTCCGTTTGTTATTTTGTCTTATGTCGGGACCTCTGATTTCCTCACGGTTTTCACCTTTATCTAAAGTACCTATTTGTTTATTTTAAAATCAGTTTAAAAATATAGCAGTTTTGCCACTAAAGATTCACTAAAACTATAAATCGTAAATATACTCGTATGATTCAAGACTTATTTATTTTGGGTTAACTACATCTGTTTAATTCACTATTATTGATACAAATAGTTTGTTTGTACAAAATTATTTTGTATTTACGCTATTTTTTAAAATAAAGTATTAGAATTATTAGTTATATTTTCATTAAATTATTTTTTAATAAACGCCATCTTATTTTATATTTAATTATACTCTTAAATTATTGGAAGTCTTGTGTTTTAAATTGATACAAAAACTTTATAAAATATAGGTACTTATGCACTAAAACAATATTTGTACATATACGCTTCTGTTTAAGAAGTTTACAAAGACTCACCAAGTTCCTGAAACTTTCAAACAAGTGTCATGAGAAAGTTTTCAAAGTTTAAAGTCAAAGCACAAACACAGTTTCTTCAACGAGTCGTTACTTTTTTAGGTCTCAAGGTATGTAAACAACTCCAGTTCCAAATTTTCTGATAACTTCGATAAAACTAAACTGTAGAGTCCGCACGTGGTGTAACGGCTACGGGCCCGAGGCTGTGTTGAACCAGTCGGCGTTGAAGCGGCGCGCGGCTTCAAGGACCGCGCGCGACTGAGCCGCCAGCGACCAGCGCCCGCTCTCTCCCACCTATTTTATATATAAACACTTTTATATACCGATTTATATATTTACCCGCACTCATACATATTTAACTTTTTTCCCATTTCACATCGTTTATTCCCCCGTATGTAAGGCGCGCGGGCAGTGTAGGCGGGCGCCGCGTGTGTGTGTGCCGCCGCCATTCGAACCGAACGAAACGAACGCTCCACTCTTCTATTTACGTGTTTTTAGAAAGGGTAAAGCTTTTATACCTTTCCTTTCTACTATTCGCGCTGTAGTTGAGCGCAACGCTCTGAATACCGGCCCGTGAAAAAATTCGCTTCGATTTATGAGTTTCATTTTGTGAGTCACATTTTTTCGTGTGGAAAGTTTTCAATTTCTACGTAGTGCGCCTGTGGCTGGATAGAATGTCACTACCAAACCACTTTAATATAATATCGCAAGATTTTTTGCTGAAGGAACAATGGAATAATATAAATCAGCAGAATATTTGCTTCAATATACCACTTGAGGACAATTCAAGTGGCTTTTCGAATATAACGTTCTTATACAATCATTTCCCTACCACGGGAACCGATTCATTATCATTCATATATGTCTTACATAGCCGAAAAGTTAAGACTTATTGTATTTAATAAAGTTCTATATCTGATACCTATATATTTTACCGATCCGCATTTAGGTCAGCTAGTGAGTTATGAATCGAACCCTTAAGACCCTCATGATTACAAGGCGAGGTCCGCGTTCAGTAGTGGTCAATAGAAGGGCTGAAAATACAGACAGAAACACTACATACTTATACATCACAGTGTAGTAAAATACATGCCTAACGTGTATATTTATTTAGTGATCACAACCCAGCCTAGCGTATGTGGACAGCATTTCAAATTTACGACATTTGGAGCGTGCGTCGTCAACCATACGGGTAGGTAGAGTGCGGGCGAACGCTCGCATCGATCTCATTTTATTGCCTTCGATCCATCATTGGATTTAGCTCATGCAGACACTGCAGGGGTTCAAACAGAAATTTCAATTTGGCATCCAGAATTTTATTTGCTGTTCTTTGTATGAACTTTTATTTGAAATAAGATTCGAAAAAGCATGTTGTCAACACCTCGGAGTGAGCCCTAGCAATCTATGCATTCAACTATTCACATAAACTTGTGAACTTGCATCCATTGGCAACCTCTTATCTTTAAGTGAGTGCTTTGCAAAGTGACCCATTTCCATAAAATGTAACTCTAATCGTAATCAACCTTCTTCCATTCAATGCTGAATATGGGCCTCCTAATGCACATTGTCTTGTGCACGAGGGATTTATGGCCTCAAACCTCACGCTGGCCAAGCCAGTTGGCGAGTCTTGGTTAGCAGCTTGGTTATCCCTTAGTAGCCTTTTAACCGCATTCACGGTAAAGGAGCCGGCCGACTCCACAAGGCCGCCCATAAAATGTATTAAGTAGATATTTCATTATACATGAATACAAATAACTAAGGAAATATAATAAATGCATTGCACAATTAAGAAATAAGTTGTCAGTGTGTGCACACCGACCCGTATCCTTCTACCAATTTTTAAAACGATACAAAATATGAATTGTGTAAAAACAATGGCCATACGTCTAAGAGCTCTGTAACAATGTAATACTCATTCTGATTGTTTTCCATCTACTTTTTTGGCAACACTCGGATCTATAAGACACATTAAAAATAACGAAGGCCGCACAAGCGGGACCGGTTAAAACCGCAGAAGAGCAAAGTACCTACAAAACTGTGTTTAAGGTGAACAATAAATCTGCCGCTCTAAATAACGTCAAAACATGTCAAAAAATATACCCGATTACATCACTAGCAAGGCACAGAATATACCCGATTACATCACTAGCAAGCACAGAATATACCCGATCACATCACTAGCAAATCACAGAATATATTCGTTATATATTATTTCTATATATTTGCTATTTTGGCAATCGCTTCTAAACTTAACTCGTCTGAAGAGACATATGGACTAGAAACATTTCAGCCTGGGTGATACTGACCGTAGTCAGTCAATTAGTGATCGTATTTGCTGATATTTTGTATAACATAAAATAGCAAAAAGTTATACGTTATACAAAGGAATTATTAGACATTTGATACACGAACGAATAATATTTCCGCTCAGCCACAACATATTCTATTTATCCTTATGTAAATGTGTGTGTTTGTATGTTGAGGGTAATCTCTGGAACTACTTAACCGATTTCAAAAATTCTTTCACAAATAGGAAGCTACATTCCGCGTCTAATGTAGGCTAAATTTTATTTTGAAATTTTGAAAAAAATAAGTTTGAAAAAATTACTTATAAACCGAAGCGAAGCGAGGGCGAGTGGCTAGTTATATATATATTACCATCGCATCTCCTTTGAGTCTGTCTCGCACCTCCCAATTGAACCTGTCTGATCCACTCAAAAGTTGGCTGGTAGAAAATGCCTTAAGGTATTAAGCTCACTTTTAGTACGAAGTGTATAATAAATAAACACAAATTGTCTATACAAATCTGCATGGAAGACAACGAAACTTTATTATCTGTGATGTTTTACTTTCAATGGGCAACGATCCCTTAACACAATAAATATTGTAGTTACTTGAAATAAAGATTATATTATTATTATTAACAGGAGATGGACTGTTTCCTTTATCCACCTCTTCTGTAATAACACTACGTTATGGCACTTGACTATTTAGGTTGAAAACAAAGAGAAAGCAATTGGATTTCTGTTCAGCTCCCAACATTGAATGCTACACCCACTACAAGCTGACTCTTCTTTATTCATCAGACCTAGATTCGACGTACCAAGCAGAATTTGTATGTTACTGTGAACATCTGACACACCACCATCACGACATTTAAAAAATGTTTATATTATTTTAGGTAGATTATAGTCATATACCGTTGGTGGTTGAATAGACATCCGCGATTCATGCCAACATTAGTCCAAAATATCAAACTTTGCCACGCCTCCGGATACGCTGCCTACCTTTGATGATGAAAGAATGGATTTGGAGAAAGGTAAAGGGGACGTGAGAAGGGAATAATGTGGGAAATGCAGTACATTTCAAGGTAGTATTCTGTGAGAGAGGGGTAACGAGGCCAATCGAGTGCGTCCAGCGGCTGTTGGTTTGCAGCGTGCACTCTACCCCTCCAAAATGTACAAGCGTATCAATGTACAATGTACTTGTGTATCCCTTCAATGTACATCGTATCTTTACATTGAATATATTTACCAAAAACTGATTGGGGGCGATGAAGGAAGAGTATCAGAATACAAAAGCCCATTTTAAAAAATTTTGTCTGTCTGATTGTTTGTCCGTTCTAACACGCTAATCTCCAAAACTATTGAAAGGATTTTCAAGAGGTTTTCACAGGTTAATTAAACTTAGCTTGGCGCTTCGAATAGGCTTTGTTTCATCGAAATTCGCTGACGGAAAGAAAAGTTATAACAATTTAGAGTTTAAAAACTAAAATTCCACGCGTACGAAGTCGCGGGCACAACTAGTAAACTATAAGTTGCCAGTAAGTTGGAAAGTCCACACGATTGTCACAGCAGATCGGCTGCAGTTCTAAGAAGGCGGCTGCGTAAAAAACTTAACAGCTGAAGATTCGTGGAAGATTTCAAGTTTAATTGGTAAGTTGGCAATCTAATTAGAAAATAATGTTGACATAGGAGTTGTCAATGTTGGCAGCCATGAAGAACCACTAGCTATAATATGCGGTGATTTTAATGCACGTATTAATTTTAAGTGATTTTCCACATAACAGTACAAATTCTACTAAGACAACGTTTTACACTTAATGTTCCTCAACTTAAAAACTGTCACTAATTTTATCTATATTTTACGGTTATAAAATAAATTACAGATTTTTTACTATTATTCTCATATTTATATAAAAAATAAAATTTAAAATTTAACACTATGGATGCGTGTGCAACATGATTTGAAGTGAAATAATGTCAAGTTCATATCAGTCGTGCGTTCAGAATTTTGTTATTCAATGTATTTCCAAATGTAAAATATATACAAAATATTTCTGCAAGTATGTATATATTTGATGATAAATAGTATAATGCCATTCTCATTTCACTTCTTTCGTTGCAAACATTTTCTACCCTAATATCAAAGTAGAATAAATTACATAAAGGCGGCTACGTTTTTTATACTTTTTATAAACAATAAAATTTAATATTGCATACAAAACGCTGAGTTTATTCTATGTTCCCGAGCAATATTGCAGCTTGATTTAATTTCAACATTTTAAAGCTTCCGAGGAACGTTCCATAAGTGCTACGACACGATACAAACCGCTACGAGGCTACGACGTACTACGCGGCTCTACGACACAAGAGCGGCGTTCTATCTTTGACCGGACCGTTTTCTTGAAATGTTCCTAATTTAATTTATAAAATCTTATCTCATCTCCCTTTTGACCATCCTCTCAACCTAGTCAATAATGAGCTTGTTCTCGAAAGGTATGGTAAGTTGAAGCTATTCTTTGTATGACAAATATTTATTTAAAGACTGTTCACTATTTGAATTTAATTATATTATCGTCTCTTAGGCTATTTGTGGGCCTGCCATATTGCATGTTTTAATTATTTACCTTTGATTAATGCCTTTTATTTTTCATTCCTTTATTATTTACGGCATTCAATAATACAAAAGAAATCATACTAATTTGATTACAAAATACTCTTCTGCTTTCATACCTAATACAAATTAATGTATTGCTGAAAATACGAAGCTAAAGTAGGGTAAGAAAAGGATTTTTATAGTACTCTTGACTCCATCAATCGCACAAGCTTACTTATCCGTTCTAAGAGACACGTTCTCCCTTAATGGTTTCAATTTGACATAAAGTGTTCTTTCTAACAAAATCAGGCAGCGCCGGGGCAAGGTCGGCGTTCTAATATATGTAGTTTCAAAGTGAAGACATAAAAATAAATATAGCAAGTTATTTTTTTTCTAGTTGTATGACACGTTTGGCTTCTAATTATAGATATAAACTAAAAGTATATATACATAGTTATTCTACTAAAATAATACAAACATGAATACACACAAAATTTAGTGCAAGGCGTCATTGGTGGAATAAAATATATTTATAAATGCAACTGTGCAACATAAATTAAATATTATCCAATGCACGTCATTTGGCAGTACTCATATTAAAATACTAACACAAACAAGATGAGCCTTCGCCTGCGCGCTCGCAGCGGTGAATATATAATCTTTATGCTTACACTGTAAACTTTAATCTGTACTGACGTCACATGTCTCAAGATTAGTCATTTAGAACTTTACACTATATGTGTTGCTCTATAACGTCACACTGCACCGCTCCCGTACCCCTGCATCTACGCAGGCGATTATTCACTTATCTTGTTTGTCTGTAGTGTCCCATACTAAGCAGAGCCTGTATCGTGAGGTTTTTTAATGAGACGATTACTTTTAAGCGTCAGTAAACGTACTAAAGAATAGCACAGATATGTTTAAATCCATACAAGTGCAAATAGGAATTAGTCCAAGAAGTTCTGTAATTTATATAATTGTACAGTCTTATTGTAAAGCGGGGGTAGAGTTTACGCTGCATTCCCACAGCTGCTGGGCGCACTCGACTGGCCACGTTACCCCCTCTCTCACAGAAGACTGCCTTGAAATGTACTAAATTTCCTACTTTATTGTATTTCCCTAATGTACGTAGGTACGTGGTTAGGTAGTGAGTGAGATATGCTAGAGCCCATTCCCATCCCATCCTATCGTTCCTCATTTTCCCAACCCTTTATCGCAATCCATTCCTTAATCCGCAAAGGTAGGCAGCGCATCCGGCGGCGTGCCAACGTTTGTCATTCTGAACTGAATTTGGGCCGGGTCACGGATGTCCATGGGCTACAGTATCCACTTACCGTCAAGCGGACTGTATGCTCGTCTGCCGCCTGGACTTTGTTCGCGTGGACTTTTGGATATTAATGTGTGATTAGTTAATTTTTTTAACATTATTAGTTTTTTTATTTTTTTTATTTCTGACTGATAGACTGATCTGATAGACGGATGTCCGCAGTCCTCGGATTCCTAAACAATCAGAGCTGACACGACTATTTTCGAAAACACATGGAAACGTAATGTTTGGCTATTAGCCGATAGCCAAAGTTTGCATGTAATAATTCTAATAAGATGCAGACTGTCAGGACACTGACAGCGATGGCACACACGTACAGCAGAGTATTAATATTGGTAGGATAAAAATGTTAATTAGTATTATATAAGGGAAGTAATAATATAGGATTTTGCAAGATCGGCGGCAGACCCGCATCACGTTTACCATCACGTGGGACCGCTTGCTCGTCCCCCCACCTCCCTACAAAAAAACTACCATCGTAGTTGTATTTTTGTGTTGTTAATACATATGTATTATTATTATATTCTGTAGTATAGGGTCGTAATTATCCAGTTGTTTAATCACCGGGCCCTCTCGCCATTGGATTTCAATTCTAAATTTGTATAATTCCTCTTTGTGCCAATATATTTCAATTACTTATATCATAATAAAATGATTGGGATTATGATTCCCGAGGAAACTTATAATAGTTCAGGATAAAATTTATCCTATGAGTTGAACCAGGACATAATCCATCATTATAGGTAGTTTCAATAAAATTTATTCAGTGATATTTATGTAACGGCTGATATTGTACACGCGTACCTACATAATGATAATTCCCTCAGTAACTTTATAACAGACCTGGATAAAATATACCCTAAACGTTAACCCAGGTCATAAGCTATAATTATTCCAAAGTTTATTAAATTCCTTTTGCGTTATGCGCGTTCAGACAGACAGACAAAAATGTACAATAATGGACCTAAACTTATTGTAATGAGCGATATAAAGACATTTAAAAGACATCCCATCGAACGAAGAGAGGTCTCTCATACGTTTATATTATCTACGCCCATCCAATCCCATTCCCTTCTGTCCCGTTAAGTGGAGAGTATTTTACACAAAACGCCTTATCCCGTTGAACTTTGAATTTTCGTTGAATTTCCCGTTGAAAGTTTAATTTCCCATTATTCCTCCTTATTAATGTGTAAATAAATAAATCAATTTCTTTCCTTTCTTCTTTCTAATATGATCTGCCTAACGAAGGTAACATTCAGTTTTAATAATGTCATGGATGTTTCTCGTTATTCTGGTAGAGACTGAGACGGAATTTATAATTTACATGAAAATTGAAGTTTATCATCGTATTCGATATCGTATTCGATATTTAGTGCGTGTATTTGACAATGACACGCCGACAGAATATCAGCGTAGTGGTTGTAAATTCTGCTCCCCAGCATCAATTTGAGCCCGACATGTTTTTCATTATGTTGACACAAAGTAGCAAGTTTAATAAGTATATTTTTTCTTAATAAGTAATAGTTTCTTAGTAAGTAAACAGTTTAATGAAGACTAAGCGGTGGTTGTTTTGGGCTCTATATTGTTCATAGCGACCAACTTTTTACTGTAAAAAAAAATTAAAAAATATCAATGTATAAATACGGCTCTCTGTACAATAAACATTATATAAGTATGTAAGTACACTCTTTAAAAAGTAGCTCTTTTAAAAGTAATGATGCATTTAGCATTTAGACATCCTACTTCAGCTGTTTATGAGGAGGCAGGTGTGCTTTCTGTGTGCAAGCTTCATGTTTTACAGAGTTTAAGGAAATACCATCGTCGTATTGTTCCCGCGCTGCCCAAATTCAATAAAAGAGTTTTAAGGTGTCCAGTGCCGACGGCTAGGAGCATAGCTAAGAGACGTTTGAATTATATGGCTCCTAGAATAAATAACTTATTTAATAATAATAAACACAAATAACACAAACACATTTTAACACAAATAAGCACGTACTTATTAATTATCTACACTAGTCATTAATTTTCACACACTGACTCAAAATTCCCATATGATTTTGATCTGTGGACGGCGTTTAACACACACACATCATACATATAGTTTAGATTGTTTAAGATTAATTAGAGACTGTAGAGATTCACTCACACACTAACAATTTACACATGCAAATACAAAAACAAAATAATACAATATACAAAATAATAAAATAATAATACAAAATTATTATAAAATAATAATATAAAATAATACAAAATAATACAAAATATACAATGTAATATGTATATTATACATATTACATATATACCTATACACACACATAAATAGACATTCATACGTGCATGTATACATACATAAATACATGCAATTTCTTATATACATTAATTACTCATGCACAACAAATTATTATATATTTTTTTCTTTTTATAATTTAATCTTTGTTTATAAGCTTGCTTTCTTTATACTTTTAATTAATAAGCTGTAGTTATTGGATCAGCACAACCCTAGGACACTAGCTCCTGTGATACAGTTTTAGCTACTTCGGGAGTTAGGAGTTTCATATCATGTTATGTCCAAAAAATCTGTTAACTTTAAATATTTTATTATTATACTCAAAACATTATGCCAAGAGTCAATAAAAAACGTATAATAAAGACAAATAATACTTCTATACATATACTTTTATAATCCTAACTTAATGTTAACAGATTAACAATGTTTTTTTATCTATCGTCGTTTAAAACTACATTTCCGACACAAGTTAGTTAACACACAATCAACGAGCACCACAGAGGGGTTCTCACCAGTAGGTGAGAACTACTACACGACACAGTGGCTCCACTTGACACGTTCATCATTTAAGTACATCAGTCGAATGACTGGATATGAAAGGTCTCTGCGCAAAAACGTCGAGCAGTCACGAAATAATGACAAATGGAAAACGAATGTGCCAAGTGTAGAGGTCTTTATAAGTTAGCTGTCAGTTACGTGTTATCTCTTTTGTAGATCTGCTTGCTACATATCATACTTATTTCTCTTTTTTATACAAAAATAAGGTGACAGACCAGCAAGAAGTCCGTCCACCTAGTAATAAGTGTATGTCGTCGCCCATAGATATCCGCTATACATGCCAATATTAGTTTAGAATAATAAACGTTGGCACGCCCCCGGATGCGCTGTTTACCTTTGCGACATTTAGGCATAAATTTGGAGAAAGGGTTAGGGAGTAAGAAGTATTGGGCAGATGTACTTGATGTGATCGTTGTAACCGATGTGATCACTAACTGTATTAGACGTCTTCTGAACAAAGATATCAGGCCTTTACGAAATAGCGACAAATGGAAATTTAGTCTGCCATGTATAAGGTTCTGACTGACGACTCCGTTTAGGATTCCTTCCGACATAAGGAGTATTCCTAATTCCTCTTAAATTTAATCTGCCATATATAACAGTTCTGACTGAGGACTCCGTTTAGGAGTCCTTCCGAGATAAGGAGTATTCCTTATTCCTCTTAAATTTAATCTGCCATATATAACAGTTCTGACTGAGGACTCCGTTTAGGAGTCCTTCCGACATAAGGAGTATTCCTTATTCCTCTTAAATTTAGTCTGACATGTATAAGAGTTCTGACTGAGGACTCCGTTTAGGAGTTCTTCCGACATAGGGAGTATTCCTTATTCCTCTTAAATCTTCCAAAGGTAGGCGGCGCAACTGGGAGCACGCCAATATTTGTCTCGCGACAGATTTTCTGCGCGACAGACAGCGTCAGTCTCTTTTTTTTCTCTAAAATTACAATAAAAGTGTGCAAATTTGTGGCAGACACAATTTATTATTCCTTTTATTGACCTACTACCACTCGAATAGCTCGAGTGGTATTCGAGAGCTCGAATACCGTGGACTTATGGATTTGAAACCCGGACATTCTCAAAAAAAATTTCCGACATTTAGCAAAACAAACAAAATTAAATTTTCTAAAAATTAAAAAATCTAAAGCATTTGATGTTCAAAATTCAATTTTAAACATTTTATATTGAACGTAAATACAAGGACTTGACATTTTGTTTAATTAATCTCCAAAATTAAAACCCAGACTACCATCGACAATTTATTTTATTTTATTTAATAGGGAGCCAACATGATATATACCTACATTGGATACATGTATGGTAAATACTAATTGGAATTATACTAATTTGGATTCGTACTACTATAGGCTAACTCAACATGCTAGGTAGGACAAATCCCGGACGAATATCATCCCAATCTTTAACATGTTCAGCATCCTTGAAGAGTACAGATCCACTAAATGTAGATGAAAATGATGCACCAATGTATTTACGAAATAATAACAAATGAAAATTCGATCTGGCACGTGAAGAAAACCTTACTAATTTACAAAATTGCGTTTGATTGTTATGTTTATTTCTTTTATTGATTTACTTATCCAGTACTCCAATGACACGATTAGCATTTTTTTTAAAAGGAAGAATGTGAGAGAGGTCCATGGTCATCCGCGGTACATGCAACATCACTCCAGAATGACAAACGTTGCTTCTGGTGCTTCTAACGTGACCAGTTGGGCGACCCGTGCATCGTGCACCCCCCCCCCCCATCATAAAAACATCAATCCACTAACTGCGGAAGAAAGTCCTACTTATAACATACTACTTATCAAAGAAATTACTTATCATTTACTTAGCCAAAAAGAAATAGATGTACCATAAGTAGATGTCGGACAGTTACGGAAAAATGACTTTTTTTTTTTTTTTATTTAACAATGACATACCTAATAACGAGGTATTACATTTAAAATTACGATCTAGTCATAATATTAAGACTAATGAGTAATTTAAATTTTACCTAAATTGCTAAGTAGGGTAAAACTAAGAATGTGTCCAATAACACTTTACTTATTGTCTCTATTAAGGGGAAGTCACTCTGTTCTTGTGAACTTTATTAGGAGCACTTATTTCACTAAGTACCTACATAATATTAACACTACACTAACTCAAAAGGTTTCGTCCTTTTCAGTCTTCTGACTATGTCCGTGTTATCAAGGAGCTGGATGGCCTCAACGTTCACATGGTGATGAAGTCTTCGTTCGTGAGCTTCGGCGTATTTTTTAATAACGTTGGCAACGAGGTCCACTTTAAGGTCCCGATGGAGGTCGTCATTTCTAATGTACCAGGGCGCAGTACTTTGTTCTGGAATCGTTGGATCATGAGGATATTACTTTGTTTGGTGCAGCCCCACAGCTGACTACCGTAAGTCCAAACTGGCACGAGGACTTGTTTATACAATAGTATTTTATTATACAATGACAGAGAGGAATGTTTCCCAAGCAACCAGTACAACTTCTTGTAGCGAAGTTCTAACTCATCACGTTTCTTTTTGACATGAGCCTTCCAGCGAAGCTTCGCGTCCAGAGTCATGCCTAGATACTTGGCTGTATTCGCGTACGGTATCACATGGCCGTTTATGTACACCGGATGATAGTTGGGTTTTTTATTCGTAAAATCTATGTGAATTGACTTAGATTCATTTAATTTCACTCGCCATTTTTTTGCCCAGTCAAGGATTTTATTGACGGCGGTTTGTACCTTTTCCACTGCGTCTTCATGCGTGACCCCAGTAGACATGATGGCTGTGTCATCTGCAAATGTTGCAATGGTGTTGTTCTCTATCTCTGGAATATCACAGGTGTATAATAAGTACAGGACCGGACCTAGTACACTCCCTTGTGGTACACCAGCTTTTATTTGCTTGAGTTCTGAGAATGAATCATCTTGTCTTACCCTAAACATTCTCTGTGTTAGGTAAGACTCCAATATGTCTGCGAATTGCTTGGGGAGCATATTTTTTAATTTATGTACAAGGCCCTCGTGCCAGACCCCATCAAATGCTTGTGCTACATCCAGGAAAACTGTCGTACAGACTTTCTTTTCCTCTAGTGCTTTTTCTATAGTGGTTGTAATTCTATGCACTTGATCGATTGTAGAGTGTTTTTCCCTGAAACCAAATTGATGGTCAGGGATTAGGTTTCTTTGTTCTATGATAGGTTTCAATCGTCTCAAGAGAATTTTTTCCATTAATTTTGACATTATTGGGAGGAGAGAGATCGGTCTGTATGATGTTGTTTCGTTTGGTGGTTTACCAGGCTTCGGTATCATTATAACTTCGGCAACTTTCCACATGTCAGGTACATGTTTAAGTCGAAAAGTAGCATTGATAAGGGTGGTCAGTTTTACTATAGCTTTAAGTGGAAGATGTCGGAGAACTTCACCAGTAATAAGATCGTATCCGGGGGATTTCTTCCGGTTTAGGTTCTTTATTTCGTTTTGGACTTCTTTTGGCGTCACAAGTCTTATTTCTAGTTCATCCTGTAACGTTTTGTTTAAGGTAAGGTCACCCGGGTTATCTTCGTTGGGTTGAAAAATTTGTTCTAAATGCTGTGCAAACCTATTTGCTTTCTGTTCAGAGCTCTTGGCCCACTTTCCGTTCATTTCTTTAATGGGGGGAATATGCATCATAGGTTTTTTCATATTTTTAATAGTTTTCCACAATGAATACTCAGTTGTGCGATCACTTGTTAAATGACTAAGGTAAGTGTGCATAGTTTCGTCCTGGAACATTTGAATTTTTTTCCGTAGTCTTTTTGTAAGTTTATTCAGCAACTTTTTATCTTGCGGAAATCTAGTTCGTTGCCATTTCCGTCTCTGTTTTCTTTTTTCCGCTATAAGATGCCTTATTTCTTTTGGATAGTAATTAACTCTTATCTTTTTTTTAACATCTGGCGTATTTTCCCACGCGCAGCGTTGGATATCTCCTATGAATTTTCTTACATCTAGATCTAGCTGGTCAGGAGTTTTCAGTGGGACTTTCAGGTCAATTGTACTGTCCAAGTCTGACTTGAAACTTGCCCAGTCTGTATTTTTATTTATTAAGGTGGGATTTTTCTCTTTTATAACTATTTTATCACATAATGTTAAAATAATAGGTGAGTGGTCTGAGCTCATGTCATAACCTTCCTCGATGTGTAGAAAGTTACTAGATATGTTTTTATAAATAAAAAAGTCTATTAGGTCTGGTAACTTCTGTGGATCCGTTGGCCAGTACGTGGGCTTCCCTGTAGATAAGGGATTACATTGGAGTTCTCTAATAGCTTTGAGTAGTTCTCTTCCTTTTGTTGTGGTAAGCCTTGAGCCCCAGTAAGTGTTTTTAGCATTAAAGTCACCTCCTAATATGAATCTGTCACCAAGATTTTTAAGCAGACTGTTATATTGCTCTGCTTTTATTGCATGCCGTGGTGGACAGTATATGGCTGAAATAATAATAGGATAGCGTTTTGTTTTTACACAAACAGCTACAGCCTGAATTCCCTCTTCTTCACATTTATGATCTTCATAATGGTATATGCTCTTTTTTATGATGACGGCACTACCTCCTCTTGCAGTGTTATTGGGATGCAATGCATAGTAAGTATTATAACCTTTGATGTGGATGTAGGATTCTTTTGTAAAATGTGTCTCCGATACTAAGCACACATCAATTTTTTGCGTGATTATGACTGCACGTAGCTCGTTTTGATGCTGTAGGAGTCCGTTTGCATTCCACGCCATGATTTTTAATGTGTTAGCCATTTTTATGTTTGGGTGTAGCTGTCTTGGTGCTACTTTCAAGTTTTTTCAGCCTTTCATCAAATGATGTTAAAAGGTTAAGAATTTGATTAATCTTCTCGTCCGTACTGGGTGGAGACTGTGGTTTAGGACACAAGTGATCGCCTTTTGTGATTTGCGCAAAAGACACGCCCTTGTTAACGGGTTGACTGGTAACCTTTTTTTCTTTGTTTACAGTAGTCTGGGCTGCGGGAGCTGTGACATTTTTCTTGGCTATTTTATTTTTTATATTTTGTAACTCTTTGGCTACTATACACCCTCTGTAGCTTGCTGGGTGAGGTTCACCACAGTGAACACATTTTGGCTTAGTCTCAGCTGGTTTTTTGCAATCTTTGGTTAGGTGTTTCCCTGTACACTTTACACATCTAGGTTCCATAGAACAGTATTTCTGTGTGTGTCCATAGGCTTGGCATCTTTTACATTGCGGTATGAGATTGGAAGTTTTTAAAGGTTGCACATCTACTTTGCAACCCAGAATAGACTTTATACCGTAGATCTTATTAATATCTTCATCTTTGTGAAATGAAAGCATGAACATGTTAAGAGGTAACTTTTTCTTCCAGCTTAGTTTGTTTACCGCTTCGTGGATTTTGTATCCCTTTGAAGTTAAATCTTCCACTATCCTGTCAGGCAGACACGATGAATGCAAGTTTTTGGCCATTACTCTTATTGGTCTGTCTTGTTTATTCTCGTATGAGTACCATAAATTGTTGTTTTGTAACAACAATTTCGTGATAGCTCTGTATGAGTCGTCGCTATTGGCGTTTATTTTCACGTTCTCTCCGTTCATCATTTTTACAATAAATGAGTCTTGGGCTATATTTATAGAAAGAAGGTCGTAGAACTGTTGGTAGTTATTTATATTTTCAACTACAATAGGTGGCGGAAGGGGTAACTTTTTGGTTGCGATTTTAGCTTTTAGTTTTTCTCTTTGACTTTCTTGTTGTAGAGGTGGGGATAATGATATGTTCAATTTCCTTTTCTTCCTGCTTTTCTGACGAACCCACTCCGTTTCTTTTGCGAGCTCCTCTTCGTCTGTCTCATACTGGACCGATTCTGAGGTCTCTCCAGTGTCACCATGTCTCACAAGGAAAAATGACTAATGAAAATTTAATCTGCCACGTGTCGCCCTTCGCCCTTATTGATTTACGAGTTGCGTGGGTGACCATTAGGTTTATTAGGTTTTATCCCGTATATTGATCTACAAGTTTCTCTTTTAATGCGTTAGCATAACTGAAGTGTCAATGAACCAAATGCAGATTTTTTTTTTCATTTATTTCTAATGCTATAAAAAAATTCAATTTTTATATTATAATACAATATATAGTTACCTACGGAAACCGTCAAGGTTTATATTATGTGGCGAGTACACACGTTCATGAAATAAGATTTAAGTCTACAATGCTTTTTTTAACATTTATCTGCGCCGGTGTATAGGTTCTGCAGTTCCGTTCAGTTCCAGCAGAAAGGCCTCCAAGCAAAAAGTTACGAAATAATGACATGTTGAAATCTAATATCGCACATGTAGTGATATTTACCGATTTATAAGATTGCGTGGGTGTGTGGCTGTTACATGTTATCCTCTTATTATTCTTATGTTGACCTTCAACCCGAGATACGGTTATAATATTATACCCCGGACGTTTGATTGGTATTTCTAGCTATTATTTGGTTTTATTTTTCAAAACACTTAGTTCTGTTTATCCGACATTATTGGGTCGTCATGATTCATAATATATTTGTTACAATTGTGTTTTTTAGTAAAATACAACGGCTTTTTATAGATAATGTAAATAAGGGACAAATTACAATATTGTTTTAGATATGTAATTTAATTACCCTATTCATATAATGCGTGATTTTAGCCATATTGTTGAGTGAGATTAACAAATACCTATTAGGAAATGTTAGCATTCTCAATTGATATTCCTAATCAATAAAGTCCTTCGGCTGGTGCTTAAAAACCCAATTGTTGCTAAGTCAGAATTATCTCTGAGCACCCTAAACTATTATGTTATAAAAAGTAGAGCTAAGCGCTTGTCACTCCAACGCTGAATAAGCGCTAATTAATGAAACTTTAAGAGCCGACAGTTAAACGCTAGGGGGCGTTGTATTCCACGATTTTAAATTGATTGTCTTATTTTTGTGGTTAAAAGTTCGAGTCTAAAACGATTAAGATAAAGCTCTTAAGGTTCATTAACACTGGCATTAATGCTCGAGCACCTACTTTTCCAACACTGTCCCCAAAACAATTTAAAGTATCGGCCAATCGAGCGTTCGCACAAATACAAACTCCTTTACAGCTCATTATCAACTTATTCAATAGGCGGTTAGGTAGCGCGAACCGCAAATACAACGTTGTAAAACTAATCTATTCATTCAATTAGAGCAACGAAAATGAACTTTAATATTACTACAAAAACTCGTTTACGAACGTTTACGTTTATTTTAATCGTGAGAATACTCGGTTGGCCAATACTTTAACTAACCAAATGTATTTTTGTACTCAACCATTCATTATTTAATTTTATTTGGGAAACAAACAGAATATTTTACAAATAATGAGTGAGATAAAAAAAATTAAACAGTTATCCAAAAAGATTCCACAGTTAAATAATTGTAATAATTTAAGTTAATAATTAAATAATTTATAGATATGTTTATTATTAAAAAAAAAAACAAATAATCTTGCCTGCGTCCAACTCCTATATGAACACGTATATTAAAATAAACTAAAATTAATGTAACAAGTTGAATAATGAACAAACTGTTGATATGTATGAAAGAATAATTGAATCTGCTATCCCGTTCTGGAAGAGCAACTCTTATGTCCAACTTTTTAAACTTTCGCGTTTTGTACACATTTTACTATATACTAAATCGAATTTGAACACTTATAATAAAGACATATGTTTATCTTTTATTTCTCTACTCGACGCTTCGGCACCGTCTAATTCTTTAAGTATAATTAATTCTATATCTAGAGGGAGAGATATGTGTCTATAAAACCTGTGTAGAATTTAAGTACAATGTCTTCGTACAAGATCCATTCGACGCAGAACCTCTGTTTGAGGACACTCCTCTTAAAACTGCTAATAGTATAGGGATCCTAGGATATATTTATATGAAACAAAATCGAATTTCGGAGCCGCTTGGAAAGTAAGGTCAAATTGGCCTCAAGAAAACTCGGAATTTAAATAGTGCTTCACTTCGGGGTAACCTCTGTGCTACTCAAAACTCAGGTGAGGCCTCATGTGGAGTACTGTTCACATCTCTGGGCTGGTGCACCAAGATTTCAGCTTGATCCTCTCAACTCCGTTCAACGACGTGCTGTATGGATAGTTGACGATCCCATACTCACAAACCATCTAGAACCCTTTAGCGTCCGGAGAGATGTTGCCTCTCTGAGTGTATTGTATCGGCTATACGATGGAGAGTGCTCTGAGGAACTCTTTATAATACCAACCTCAGTTTTTAATATCGTACCTCCCGCCATCGAAACGCGATACATCCGAACTTTTTAATAAAGGTCAGTCGCGTACTGTTCGAGCTACTAGACATTTTAAACTCGAACCCGAGGATTGCAGAACGACCAGAGGATTTTCCGCTATGTTACTGAATAGAGTTCTTTAAAAGAGTGTAAATAGACATTTGTAGGGTAGGGGTCTGTAATCCCCCTGGTGTTGCAGGCGTCCATAGGCGATGGGCGATGGTCCACTTAACACCAGGTGGACCGTCTGTCTGTTTGCCACCTTTAATATAAAAAGAAATCCGACGAAAAATTTTAATTGTTACATTTGTTTCTTTTTATTTTCATTTATTAAAACGTTCCCTGTATATACTTAAATATGTTTAATAAGGGTCAGGGGTCGACCCAATATAATCCACGTCGGACCTTTTAAAGGGCTTGGATTAAATTCTTAATGGAGTAAGTGATCTGAATGAAACAACGTGGAAACGACACGAAATATAATTACAGACAAAACCAGGTCAGAAACGATTTAGTAATTGTATTTCCTTAACTGAACAAAATTGAAATGGGAAATATAAATTAGCAAATGAGTTAAAAGAGTATTCACAAAAAATTGGTATTCGGACGGAGGAGTAAGAAAAATAATTACCACTCAATTAAACCAGTCAAATAAAGCGCGCTATCGAAACTGTTATTATAAGGTAAGCATTTTATTTTGTGGGTGGTAATTGAGACAACATTAAATAGGTATTAAGTGTGTTGCAACACCATAACGTAAACCTGCCTGTGAATAATTCATTCGTTTAATTTATTTTTAAAAAACTCAAGCATTCATTCGTAAACATAAATAGTTACAGCTAAACAGAAGGTTAGAAAAGCTTACTCTTTGAAGCAACCCATCCAATTTGCGAAGTTACGGCTTTTGTTGTTAGCTACAAACTTGTTCGTGCTCCGGCGCGCTGTGATTTTTACCCCGATACCCCGGCGTATAAAATAAAACTAAAACTAGAGGAATGCGCCAGGTAATACTTTGTAATTGAAAATGCTTTGTTTATTTTTCAATAACCAGCAGTACGAACTATTCAGGTCATATCACACACACACTTTGGTATTGTACATCCATTGCGAATTGACAACATTCCACTTGAGAAAAAGGTCTGGAGGTATCTTTTGTTAGCAAAATTTAAAAGGTAAGAAATAATTACCAATGGAAAATATAACAATAAACAGTAGTTAAATTTATGTAGAGTTAGACGTACTTAGCAGTCTTGATGCTTGGGAAAAAATTATATGCTTCAAAATTGGTTTCACAGACTTTTTTTATTATTTTAACTACACATTCACTATTTATACTAAATATCATCCCGAGTCTAATGAGCTGGGATCGTCAAAATTAACATTTATGACAAATCTATCTATATGCTCTTGCGCTAAATGTGAATTTTCACGATTACGATTACGGAACGGAATAATTGCTTTTTCATTTTTCAATACTTCTCATTTAATCAGTTTAATTACAATTGGAGCTTGTGTAGGGCACGAGTTGTGTTGGCTAATTCTTCTAATAATTTGCAGGGAGGTAAAAAGGATCAAAGTTGGTTGTTCCGGGAATTGCAGATGCAGCTGGTTGGCGGTAAAATGATTTTATTATCGGCAATCCAACAACCAATATCCAATCTTGAGTGGAATGTTTCCAAGTCCTAATGGTACTATACATAACATCTCCTTTATAAAATGGTCTTGGTAGATGACATCTGTAAATTATGTAATGGGGACGAAGATTTCATGATGCAACTACTGTAACGAATGTGATGGATTAGCACGTTGCAGAGTAAGTCTGCAACTTGCTAATCCATCAAGTTGTAGAAGGCTATCTGCTACAACTGACAGATATCCTGAAGCATGTGGATATCATCTTTAAATCCTGCAAAGAAAATGACCACTCGTGATAAGATGCCAAATACTTTTATTATATTTTTGTACACAAAATCGTTTTCCAATATACGCGTTCTCTACGTAACTTCCAATTTTTTTCCTATTTATGTAAGCGTGTAAAATTCGCTGTTGGGTGAAAGCTATACACATATTCACTCAACAAGGGCACAAGCTGCTTACATTTTCGCACAACACGGACCCATTACTCGTGAGCTCCGCACATTTTTTGCAATTTCCTGCGCAAACTTGGGAGACGTTTTACTTGAGACACTAACAACTAAATTTCTCACTGAGGAAGCCACTGTAATCTCATATAGCTCTGTTTACACTGTCCCCTGGGCGTCGAGAGGCGATTTCTTCCAGTTAACTTATTGAATTTGTGACTCCAAGTAGGTACACGAAGCACGCGAATATCCGTTAGTATAGCCACGTTCAAATGAAAATTTAATACAGGAAGTACTGAAGTTATTTTTACTTATATTGAATTGAAGATACTTATATTTGAACAAAGATACTTAGTAGCTATAGATACCTGTATATGTGTGAGCTCTTAATTTATTTTCATTTCATAATCTAATAAACATAAAAAATAAACTGTCAAAATCATTACTTGATTTATTAAATCATGTTCTGAATCCATGGTTTCATGAGTATAATAATATGGTCTATCAGACTGATATCCCTCTATGTGTGTACATCTCCCATGACCTTGACTTTACATAGCTCCACAAAAAATACTAATACCCCTAGTCATATTTTTTATTATTCATTTGGATAAGTATCGCTCGTTTGTTATCTACGTTCATATGTAATGTTCATAAAGACCTCACTTGTAAAAAACAGGGTTCGTCGTATAATATATCTAATTTAATTTTGTTCTCTTGCCAAATTATTAGGAAGTTCCCTTCATAAAATAACTTTTCATGTCCATTGTTAATGAACGTCTTAATTAGAGACACTTCGTAATTGGTCATGTTGTTCACAGAAGAAACTCCACAGATATTATAGATAAAAGCTCGTTCATACAGTATGAGTTACGAAATTCAGTCAAAAAGGACGATGGGAAAGAATGTATGGATGACGTTCCAACTCAAAAATAGACACGAAAGTCGTGACAATGTAAACGTTATGATTACCATACTCGTTATAGGCAATGACAACTGCTTTTTATAACAAAAAGATGAAAATAATTTTAACAAAAAAGAATAGAAATTCGGTTTATATCAGCGCCCATGATTTTGACATTAACTGCCCTAACATTAAAAAATCTATGAAACAAAAGCTTTCATTTGAGGTATATGTCAAGTGTCTTGGTGCATGATGATTTTAGCTTTTAGCCATCGTTCTTTGAAAGAGCATTCTTTAATGCAATGTGGATACACGACATCACTGACGATGTGCGAGCACACACATACTTGCTAATATAGTAAGTAACTTGTATAAACCTGTAATCGTAAATAAAGGGACGCTTTCGCGGGAACTCGAGAAGTGAAGTTGAGTTTTAGTTTGATTATTATAAAAATTAGCTTTGTGGATTAATAGTAGGTAATGATTTATTTAAGTTCAAAGTATTTTCTTACTTAAACCTACTATCAATTTACTGACCGACTCGACGGGACTGGCATTGTCGAAGTGCCTTTCTGTTTGACTTTTAAAATTGTTAATTACGAAAAAAAACTCGGCACTGGCATAATGTGGCAATTGCGCTATTGCCATATAAGAAAAGAAACCTAGCCCAATTTACACGTACAATCGGTGTCTTATAGGTAACTAAATTCGGTATAACTTGTGCTAAATATACCACAAAACAAACTTTTTACCTCGTTAAAAAAATCTTGCAGTTGTATTGTAGCAGTTTACATTTAATTATCGTAGAAAATAAAAACACACCTGTTTAGTTTAAAATTACAAGGTAGAACAAAGGCAAAGTTTTCGTCGACGACATGATTTTTGTTGAAAACATTCATCGTTGTAATCGCTGAAGGCTATTGTAAGACTTCTCATCTTGACTTTCTAATCTAATAATAATTTAAGTCATATTGGTACCCATATGGAGTAATCTCCAAAGGTGACCATGAAACTTGAACATGAAAAAAGTAATTTATATGTCTTTATCTACTATACATCTACCATTTATTTACCATACGGTAGGGGGATAGTGCATGCTGCATTCCCACAGCCCATTCCCAACCCATCCTCTCCCTCCCAGGTAGGCATACACAATACACATAAACAATACAATAGGTACGCAATAACAGTACACAATTATAATAATGAAAACTATTTGTAAGCCAAAAGGTCTCGTGGGTTAGGTTATACACCTAATGGTTAGATTATATAATAGAGCGGCAATTGCCTAGGCATATGTATTGTCGTTTCTCATTCGTACGGCTGTGGATTCATATTCTCGGCCCGTATCACTGAGTTAAGTATGGATTTTAAAATATCTAGCTCGGCGGTGAAAGAAAACATATGAGAAAAACAAAACTTTTAAAAATTAAAAAGAAATCCGGAGCATGTTTATCCACCAACTGCACTGGACCCGTGTGCTGGAATTATGGAGCTAAACCCCCTGTAGGTTTACTAGAAGAAAACCGTTCCCTGTAGTTTGACGTTAAAGGCTATAAAAATAGCCTATAAAAATAGCTATATCTATTAATAATTTATTTATATATAAAACTATTTATCTATTTATATAATGGGGATCGGAGTCTCCATGTCATCGTATTCCATTGCTTTCCTTTCACGGGTTCAATTTTGATAATAATGACAAAATGGTAATAATATAAAAAAATAATAATAATTAAATGGTGATAACTCTTTATTTGTTACTTACTGATTTAAAAATATATTGAATTAAAAGGTAATCAAATAAATGTTCCTATTCAAAGTTCTATCTACTCCACAAAGTATAATACAAAATTGAAATAAAAACTCACCTAATCACGCAGAAAACCCACCGTCACAAAAAGCAAACGGCTGCTAATTAATGTGTCATAAAGCGAGCAGATCCAGCCAGCTGGCCGTAGTCATTCAAGTTGTGAATTCGTCAGGCTTAATTACACCGCGCCACTGCGAAAATTCATTAAAAGAAAGTGTGTAAGTACGTATAAGCAGCCAAAGTAAATAACAAACTGTTGGTTTCCCGCACGGGCTAAATAAAAAAAAGAACGAGCAAAGGACTAGTAGGAATTCGCTTGCCCTACCCAGTATCAATAATATCGCACGCCTGCAGTTTTAATTAAACCACTCTCTGCTTATATTTCTACTAAGTTCTAACGTCCAGTTGAAGCAATGCGGCAAACGAATACGGTACATTTTTACGTCCGCAACAAATGGTTTCATGTAACATAATTCCGTGCGATCGATAGAACATCTAAAGGCCCGGAGGGTCGTAACGTCTGATCTTAGACATGTCACATGTGTCTACGACTGCGACGCTCGTGGCTTATTTGTAAAGCCACTCGTGACATTTGTAGGACATACTCGTTGTGTGGCTATTTAATGTTTGAGATATTTTCGTCTGACGACGAAGACAAGGGGCCAATGATTACGTTTTCGTTTTACATAAGAAGTTATCATTCCTCGTCCTTGACATCTGTAATTTATTTATTTTTAGCTTGACATAGGTTTGACTTACAATGCCAATGTCATGAGTTTTAGTATACATTTCTGTCATGACGTAATCTGTAATAACAGCCAATATACATATATTATGGATACGAATATCTACTTGTTGGAAAGAAGCTTGATTGCAGCAGTTACATGAGTTTTATATGTGCTGGAAAATTACCAAAGGTTCTTGAACAGGACTTTATAGCCAACCATTCGTGCGAAAACTTCAGAGTACTATAAATTTTACAACGTACTTCAAAAAGGACAAGAACTTGAGATTGAACTGCACCGTGCTGAGTGGGCCAGCTGCTTTATATACCACTGGATTGAATACAATTTCTTGATTCTATGATTATAGAAACGGGGATAGGGGATGAAGGCGCTATTGTACTCTAATCTTAAACCTAATTATATTACAAATACCGTAACCAGTCCTTTTATGACCCAGCTGGACATGAAACTCCACATGCACATCACCTTGTACATGAGAGCTACATGGTCTTAAAAGATCACGCATCGAAGCGAGTCCACTCCGAGCGAATATAATAGTTACTGAAAAGGATATGCATTAAAAATGTTTTCAGGAAACACTGAGAAGTTCAATTTGCCTTCGCATAAAGACAGCCGTATAATTGCGGGTGAACTGTTTGCATCATTTTACTTTTCGATATCAGGCTGTAACGTCCCACTACAGGAACCAGTTGTCCCCTTCCAATCACAAAGGGGTTTCGGACCTCAATCCAGCACGCAGAATCAGTGCTGTTAATAGTACTAATATAATAAAGAGGTAAAATTGTGTGTTTGTATGTATGTTGGGGGTAATCTCTGGAACTACTGAACCGATTTCAAAATGTTTTTCACAAATAGGAAGCTACATTATCCGTGTCTAATATAGGCTATATTTTATTTTGAAATTTTGAAAAAATGCGTCAGGAACGAAGATCCTCACGCATTTTTTTAAACACCGAATGTAATTCGAAATAAAATCTGTATGTGTATACCAAAATTTACCGAATACCGACGAACTGACATGATCGCGAGAATCGCGACCATACCGTGTCCGAGCGAGAGAAAGGCGAGAAAACGGACCTTGTACTCGACAAACGATAGAGAACCCAAAACAGCCATTTTTAGAATTTTTCTCTGTCTATCTGTCTGTGTGAATACGTATCACGCAAAAATTACTGAACAGAATTTAATTAAACTTGACACAACTATGACTTATGACCTGGGTTAACATTTAAGGTATCATTATCATTATGTTACACGAAAACCACTGAATGGATTCTATTGAAACTAACTACAGTGAATATTTTAAATGTCGTTGTCGCGGGCACAGGTAGTAAACTGATATATCACAATAATTTAAAACTACATATTGTTGATTATTATGTCAAACCAAACATTGGTATCTAAATATACTTCTCATCTTTCCTCATGAACTTAATGTTTATGGGGAAAGATGAGAAGTATACCCACTTACCCACCAAAAATGTTTACGCATTTGAATAAATTAACATTTAAAATTAGAAATATTGTTGTTTAGTTGTTTTAGTTATTGAAATATTATCATAAATTTGAAAAACATACTAATATATTTTTCGAATTTTTGAAACAATTAATGGAAAATAATCAAAACACATTTTACGAAAACCTATGTAACATTTGCACGATAGAATTAAACACGTATAATTCATTTCAAAAGAATTAATTACTCAGCCACATAAACTTCATAGAATTATTTAAAAGCAACACAAACAGAGAAATATATCTCCAATACAGTTTTTAAGTATTTTGATTTGTTAGCTGTTTTTTCCATGTCGTATATACGAGTATATTGCTATCTCTGTTATTTTGCCACTGCGAATGGGGCCGGTTGATTAAACAAGCTTACTGTGATCGCGGAAGCACAAACTTCCACTGTTAGTACGACAGAACCATTCTGAGTCATAACACAAGCATTTAAGGGTCAAAATATATCCCATATTTAAAATTGTGTCCCTGTTTACATAGGCTTTGAATGCTCCATGACTCTTCCACTCACTGGCAACTCGTTAACGCCAGATAACTAACTACACAGAGAAAAAAAGTATGGACTGTAATCGTATTTCCATGATGTTTTTACGTACATACCTAATCATAATAAATATAAATTGTATTATACAAATAAATTTTATAAAATATTCTGATTCCGAATGAATTCATTTTGGGGAATACGTACTTGTACAAAAAATGGAGATTCCATTGTCAACATATCAAATGTATCGCTGAATATTACAAGACAAGGAGATATGAAGCCACACTAAGAATCAATTACTTTCCTCAGACAAAGGACTCACCACAAGTTCCATTTTGAAACTTTTGAACATGAAAAATAATTGGGATCCTACCCCATAAAGAGTAGGAATATAGATAAATAATCAACAGATTTTAAAGTATACACCAATTTTAAAATTAGATTACAAAAAGTAAGGCTAATGAAATTATAAATACCAGCTTCATTCACACCTTCAGTAAATTAGCTGGTGAGCCTAAATTGTGTACGAAACATGTCGCACAAATCCACCCGTCGGAAGACAGACGGACGTACCCGGAAATAAGTCGACCCTGGCGTTCTGGATTATATTAGCGAGCTAACCAAGTCTGATTATATAGGCTTAGCTCTGGATTGTGGGCTTCCGAACGTTATTGAAATGTGAGTTTTGATCTTGCGACCCTTGGCCACTGCTAAGCTTCCAATTAAACTTTATATTTGCTGTAGGGTCCAATACCTGTGTGTGGATATAGCCTGAATATAGACCTCTCCCAAGGACCGCCATCATACACGGTCTTCTTGCTCTTCTCATTCAACTACTACCGGTAACTTTCTTCAAGCCGTCAGTCAAATTATCTTTATATCATAAATAATTGCGGTTACCTTAGTAGATTACAGCGCTATTTCCCGATTTCGCCGCGTTAGCGGTGATGATGGAAGTTTAATAAATATCAAAGTTTACTGAGAATAAATTGCTTTTCAAACTTGCAAACTTGTCTACAATATGTAATACTTGTATCTACTGACATCTAAAATTTTAATTCTAAATACATTTAAGAATGTGTACAGTCGTGAAACTCTATTTTATCGCTTGGAGACGTACAATGGATACAAAGTAACCGTTACACAAACAGTCCCGTGTTTTCTCGTTATTCTTCCAACTCCACCAACAAAGTAGCTGAGTAGCTCTCCTTTGTTCTCCACTATAAGTAATTTACGATTTCGGATTTCATCACAAACAGCTAACTCGATTTTTATTGTGTATATGTCACGCTGTGTGATAAATGTTATTTTGTACATCCTTAACTTCTAATATTGATTCTATTTTAACTGTAATTGTTAGAAATTTGCTCGGCAACAGTATAATAAAACATTATATTCAATTTAGGTAAATTAAGCAGCCAACTTATCTGAATTATAATGTCGAATACATCCTACAAACGTCTTGCAAAATATGTATTGCAATCTTGCAGAACAGGTTCTACAATATAAATTGCAAGATACATAATATCATGTGTTATTTTTCTTATTACTATTTCCTGTAAGAGCTGAGAAAAATCTACCCCGTACATACTATCGACGGCTTGTAACATTATTTACGTGACTTTGAGAAATGAGCTTTTAAATTAATTCCATCCGCACGGCTCGCACCCGACCACGGAAATAGATTTTTCCCCATATAATATGTTAAAAAGTTAACAAACCCACCTGTATCATGTAACCATAACAACGTAAAATATATCCTGAAACATTACTGTGTCATTCACAGGTAAATGTGTCTGATTATGGTAAGCAGACCACTGCTAAAGATCATAAAGAGAATTTACATAAATTTAGTATATTTGAGGAGAATTCGCGACCAGCAGCGAGGGATTTTTTATGCTCGCACATTAGGGGACATTATGCGATCCCCCGCCCGCCGCCTCGCCCGGCCTACGTTTACTGAAATAATATTTTTCAAGCTGTTGAGTTGCTTTTTATTTTGGGTTTTGTCGGCAAATGAGTTTCTAAGCGTAAATAAATCTTTCACTGCCCCCAATGGGTAAGAGGAAACCTCCATTATTATCATTTTGTCTGAAGGGTTTTCTTGAGGGGCTTTTAATATTAAAAACTGTAATGTACAAATATTAAGAATGTACAATTTGGATAGTATTGCGATAGAGGTCCTATTAAAAGAATAAATAGTTAAGAAGCGATATTGGCAAACGAGGCTTATACATTGTGAAAATCAATTAAATTACTTTTATGGGCAGAGATTAATGACATATTTTTAAATATTTTGTTTCTAAATGACATTCGGAAGACTATAAAAAAAAGATACATTACATAAATTTTTGTACTTTATTTCAATTTATGGTGGACTTGGACAAAAACTTTTATAATATCTAAACCTTCAAAGAAAATCAATGAATCTGATAAATAAAAATGTAATCCCATCGAGTTCAAATCTATATACATTTCCTGAAATTTCTATGATGAAACAAGAAAACTTTTACTCTTTCAGTATAGATGTTGTCAGAACAAAAATCTTCACATTCGAATAGCAAAATAGGTCGTTGACACGGCAAAGGCCCAGCTGTATGGAGCTGGCTGTATTACAGGGTAGCTAACAGTGTATAAAGAAAGCGGTGCGTTAACTTTGTACTCCTTCCAAATACGAACAGTATGAGGATGTAGCGTTGCCCGCAACAAAATGACCCAGAACTGATTTAAGTAATTAGTATAACCCATATGTTTACACTAACAAACTTAAATCGCGCCAAACCCCCGGGATGTTATGTTGTTTTTTATCAATGTTTTTAAGCAATTTGTACAAAATAAACGTAGAATAAATTATACTCGTATTTAACTGCCTACATCGCGGACAAATCGACACTCGGTTTTGTGTTTTTTTTACCCAAATATAACATATCAAATATTAATATTAATGAAGAGCTGTTCAATTTGATGCCAAGTTCGGGTTTTTACTATCGCACCGTCCGTCATCGTCGTGCGGTTTATCCGCACTACCTTGACAGTACGTTGCGTACAGTGCGGTCAGAAATACACTTTATATCGCGTACCCGAAAGTTGTAGAATGAACTGCAAGTCAAGGTGTTTCCGTTATTCTACGATAACGGCTCTTCAAGGGAGCTGTGAACAGATTCTGCAAGTTCAGCAGCTCACTTGCAAGCCCCCTGGTGTTGCAGGTGTCAGTGGGTGGCGGTGACCACTTACCACCATGTTGTCCGCCCACTCGTTTGCCATGTATTCTATAAAAATAAATAGAAATAAATAAATAACTAGTTAAATCACTAACTAATTACTATTTTGCACATGAAAGTGATTAATTAGGTCAGTGCTCATTGCATTTATGTACGTGGAGCCAACCGGAAGACTGTAAAAACCACTGAAATTCACGTTACTTTATCAGGTTAATTTTGATTACATCAAGTGTTAAAGAAAAAAATGATCATGCTGTTACATTTTCTTTTCATTTTTTTCTATGGCCCTATAAAAGCTTTTTTTTTTGTATTGCTAATATTATTATCGTCATCTACGGAAACCCTCAAGGTTTATATATAGGTAACGATTCGTTCTTTTTACACACGTTAATAAATTAAGATTTAAGGCTACAATGAATTTTATTATTATTATCTTCACTGGTGTACAGGTTTTGGAGTTCAGTTTACTGTGATGATATGATGATAGGTATGCGGGTGCTCTTGCAGACCTTGCAGAATCTTATTCACAGCTTTTTTGAAGAACCCCATGTCGGTAACGTAATGGAAAGACCTCTTGAGGCAATTTGTTCCACAACCTACGATTTTCGGATTGTGTGAGAACACCTTCGTATAGCTACAGAGGAAATGCAGATGCACAACACTTCTGTGACGGAAGGTGCAGTTATAGAAACCTGACTTGGGAGTTATGTCGAACAATTATTCAGTGCATTCCCCGTTATACAAGAAGTAAAATGTAAAAAGGTACCACACTGCTTCCTCTAAGCTATGTGGTGAAGAGGCTCGTTGATTGGGCACGGCGCTGGATTCCCCGCGGCAGTCGGCACGCCGCGCCTCGCTTCAAATCCACAAGTTATTCCCAATATCCACGCCGCCACAATATTTCACCGCACGCCCGGGATACGCGGCGAGTAATAAAATTACACGTTTACGACCAGCCTGGGAACCGGCATCTTTAACATACGACCACGAATAAAAACGTGAAACACAACATCTGATATAAATATTACACTGTCGAAAATCAAGGAAAAGTTTATTTTTTTAATGTATTTAGTTCCGTGTACCTTCAACAATATATTTATTTCCGTCAATCATTAATATCCTCTTTTGCGAAATAATAAAGCATCTAATAAGTAATATCAATTTCCTCACAGAGAAATGAAAATAAATGAAATTTCCAAATTATGCACGTATCCAAATTATATATAGGTAATAACAACTTGTATTGTTAACAACTTGTCTAACAACAATAAAAGTTGTTTCAATAAAACAATAATATTGTGTTTTTACAGAAATTATATTATAATGACAAGTATCTTTTTCAAATTTCATAACAACTCGACCGGTAGAAAGACGAGGTGGCTACAAGCAACGAATCTAAACCACAGTTCAGATAAATATTATAAAGGGAAATCCCTCAACTCGAATTCGTATAACAAATAAGTATGTTTTATTACAAAGTGTTACTACAGATATAGATATCCATTTTCCATTCGCAGAATATTCTAGCGTGTAACATGTGTAAAGGAATGAGAAGCTTCCCAGACACACACTGTACTTACATACGCTTACAAATCTTATTTGAGCCTTCCGAATGGAGATTTTCTCGCTTCACTATTTGACATTTCCATTTAACCACACGTACCTGCTAAAATTCCTCATATTATAATAAAATCAATTCCTATTTATTGCCTTCTTGAGAAGGAAAAAATAGGTCTCAGTGTATTATATCGAAAAAAAATTGTATCAAACCACAATGAGAACAAGAACACTTAAATTAATAATTCATTTGATTGAAAAGAAAGCTTAAAACAATTGGATTTATTACGAGGATTTTCGCCAAATCACAGTGGATCTGTGGCCGGGTGGGAGTTAAGTTGCTGAATACAAATCTAAGATGTTACACGACCAACTTAGGTGGAAATCTGGTGATATTTCTAAAACACCCCATTACCACCCGCTCTCTATTGCAATACGGGGAGGGTGGAAGATCTAGTTATGTTGGTCGAACCACCAGGCCGGCGAACCGACCACCTGAGATTTCAATTTTGCGAAGGTGAATAAATTTATTTGGATTTCTACATTTCTTTGTGAAGCACGCGGATGCCAGTACCTATACATAGAAATAGATCCTTGATATTAGAGAAAATCTTATTTAGTTATTTATATACCTGTTTCATCGATAGCTTTTATTTCATCGTTTATTTATTTTGTCGAATTTTTTAACTTTTTATTATCTATTCACTGCCGACGATTTCTCCTCATTGCGCCCTATGTTATAATAATGCAACTAATCATAATACTACAATTTTCTATTTAACAAACTTTATATGCAAATTTTAATACATATCCATTTAACCGTTTTAACAAACACAATTAGATAACGTGACGATGAATGAGCTTATACTTACGTCACTCAACTAGTAGGTATAATAGACGGGGAGCGAAAAGTTAAATGTTCTTCTTACACTTGCTTAGACGAAGTTCGTTTTTTAGACATATTTTTAAAAGCAAGAACTTCCTTTTATTCAACTCGGCACGTGAACAAATCGGCATTATTTCTCCCTAAAGCTGCTCGTCATCTTGCTGTTTCAGTTCAATAAGCCGGGATCGTAATGTCAAACAAAGAAACGTGCTCAATGGTTCAAAGGTATACCAGTTATAAAGTCAATGCATTCAGCAATTTGCTTTTAAAAACAAAACATGGCCACGGCGGCATACTTTGGCAGATGACATGCATTTTAACATACGTACTAAATGAAGTCGCCGATGCATTAAATTGCATAAAGGATTTTTTGCATCATATCATGTTTCTGGCGCAATGGAATAATTATGCAGCACATACATTACGAAATTAATGTCGTAGTGTTTAATTTTTTTAAATTATGTGAATTGTTTGGAGACGTGCCAAGTGTGTCTCTATCTTCCGACGAGGCTGTACTCCACACCACAGCATGTTTCGCTATATTTCACTACATAGAATATGAAACTACATATTATCTTCTCTTTAACATAGTATCTTTTCTTAGAAAGAAATAAGCCTCGAAATATTTACTTTAAATTATTTTTTACGTTCCAATTCGTAAAACTCTAAATGAAAGACAAATACGTATAATGTCTTTGAACAATAATAAACAACGCAAATAAATTCATTCAAGGTAAAATAAACCATCATATCATTCTTTTTTCTATTGGTAGGTTAGTTTGAAGAATATTTAAATGGTAAATTGTTTCAATTCGCGAGACTCCAAACACATTTAGATCTCGACAACACTGAAATCGACAAATACGCCTTTAGGGCCTCTTAACTGACGTGAACCTAATACGCTGCGAGATTGTAAATTTTTTATTATATTTGAAAGACAAACAATTTTACATTAAATGTAAATTACAACTAAGTTTTAATAATACCTTAATTATAATATATCTCCAGAAAATTTAAAAATTGGGACGCTATGAAAAAATTCTGAAAGTTTTTACATGTACAAACTACTACATAAGTTCAAACTTAAAAACTGGAAACTTAAAGAAATAAGTTAATATCATTACCTACGTCTGACATACCCTTACAGACATAAAACTTGCGTTTTTTTATGTAATTATCCATTTACTTGTATCACTATGTATATGTTATTTATAATCAGTCCTGTAGGTACTCGTATTTCGTAAATTTCTATATCTACTGGTTCTATTTTATACATTACTTATATATTTAAAACATTACTTACATATTTTTAAAATATAGTTAGTTTATTTAAATTTGAGAACTGATAACAATAAAGTATATATTAATATTATAAATTTTTAAACAAATTAAACCAATATTTATGTTTTATACATACCTATTATTAAAATCGGAATCTTGTGGCGAGGCACTCAGCAAATATTTTCAAAATTGATGAATTAGTTTTAAACATAAATTGACTGGCATTCAAATTTTTTTTTCTGCTGAAGTTGAATACCTACTGAACGAGCTAATATTTGGAGGAGCGCTATGCAAAAAAGGGTGTTATCTCGGTACCGGTCAAAATTCCTCCGATCTAGATGATTTTTAAAATAACGGTAATTTCAAATATTAAAATCTTTATAGGTAACGGTAATTCACACTGATCGGGTAATTAGTGGGCCATCGAAAAACCAATTTTTTTAATATATTTCAGTGAAAAAATATAAATTAATATATATTTTAAAGACTTATTAATTAATAGTTTTTACACATGTATTATATAGGTACATATACATATACCTATAATGAATTATTATAGTTTCGATTAGTCATAAAATAACTGTCAAATAATCCTATTTTGTTTTAAAACGACATTAAAATATATATGAGTGGCCAGGAATTCAACTGCCCTACGTACTAATTTGAGTAAATTAATTAACTAATTTAAAAAATAACGATTTTCAATTTTTAATCTATAAGGAATACTTTTTATTTATGACACTTTAAAAAAGAATCATTCAAATCGGAATAAAAGTGTAGCGCTCCTCCACTCGAAGCCGCAAATAAATGTTAACACTAGAATATCTTACAAACAATATAAAATAATATTCCACAAAGAACATGTAATATTTTATATTAATGCGAAATATATAAAAATCAAATCTGTACAAAAAATACGGAATTTGTTTAATCCAAAGAAACGGAATGCTTGGAATCAAATAAGTGAAATGACTTATCGAGACAAACTGTTTACCGAACGCTCGAAGCCGAATCTTCTCGCTGAGAAACCTTAAATTTCGCGTCTGTCTACATTTTTGAAACGGTAAATTAAATTTTACCTACATACATGTATATTGGGTACATAATACCTGATATATTACATGTTATGTAATATATTGCGTGCGTACTCATCTATGTTGAAGGTGGAGCTGCAGCAGCTAGAGTCCAACTACAGGTCTTGCAATTTTAAGTCGTAGGTACTTATATGCTCCGGGTTTCTGTAGTGAATCAGAAGCTGGTACTGAGTTTAGTTTTTGGCCCGAGGAGGTTGTGTTCCGGCGCGTTTGGCAATAGAAACTAAGTAATAAAATCCCAAATAAAGATAAATAGTTATGTTTTTTATTTTATATTTGTAGGTTACGGGTATATTAATTTATATATAGGTATGGGCCTTAATTTTCAGATATAGAAAATACAATACAGATAAAATTCTAAATGAACTACTCACTTCCTCCACGCGCGATGAGTAGGGTTAGCTTGCCTCTGTTAATTGAGGACGAACCAAAATTATTTATATTAATTGATTACTAATTAATTAGTGGGCGGTCGTGCGTTATTATTAGCGAGTGGTCTACAGCACTTTATTATTAACAATTTTACAAAGATTAAGTATTTATATAGCTAACATAATTGTATCTAATAAACCATACAGATTTGTATAAGATACAAGTACTGCTGGAATCAGTAGTCGAGACATTAAAAACCTACTTGTGAGCAGTGAACAAATTATAATTTGGACAAGAAATATGTTCTTAATTTATATTTTAAATTATTTTCGCTGATATCTTTTTTAAATTTAGGATCTAATTCATTTATTAACCTGGGAACAGAGTAAGCGCTGGTCCGCTGACCGTATATATTGTTCGCGGCGTTGGTTACCAAATGCTTATGTGTTAAACTGTAGGATGTGATATTAACGTTTGAATTTCGGTATTGAAATATTGTTCTTTTAATATATTATATGTGCTTTTAATATGAACGGGTAAAGTATTGCAATGCTTAAATAGTTTAAGGTCATTGTTGGCATATTTTAGTTTAATGTTGGTGGGAACAATTGTTTTAAATATTTTTAGTTGTAGTCGAAAGATGTTATTTAGGTAAGATTTATACGTTCTACCATAACTACTAATACCATAAGCTACTATTGACTCAGCTAGTGCATTGTATAACATTAGTCGTGTTTTAAAGGATAATCGGTTCTTAGCGAGATTTATAGTAGACAGGAAAGACCTCAGTTTATTACAGATTTTATTGACTTGGGGCTTCCAATTAAACTTACTATCAATTATAAGGCCAAGGTACGTGGGCGTGTTAACTATTTCAATAGACATGTACAGGTGTGTTGGGGTGAGCTGTGTAGGCAGTAATGGTCGTGAGCAAGAAGTTTGTTCATTGTTCAAGTAAATTCATCGTTTGTTTCAAATGAGGTGATCTTATATGAATTAAATCTAAATTAAGGGTAAAACCTCGCATTACTTTTTCATTGCTCTTTTATTCAGCCACGAATCGTTTTTCAGGCTCTAGGTGCATGTGAGACTTTTAATTCCTCGTGGAGCTTGAAGTGCGGGATCAATTTGTAGTTATATTTCGCGGCGTATCAATATACCAATGTGTAGCATACCTACAGGGATAACTGTTAAAATATCTAGCAGATTAGGCGGTATTTTAAGACTGGTTACTGTGATAGGTTCGCACCATTACATACTTTTATTGCGTTCGTATTCGTAAACTTTTAATACATTGGGCCGTATGATCTGGGCCGACTGTGGAATAGCACCACCCCGGCTGTTCCCGTGGGTGTCGTAAAAAGCGACTAAAGGATAACAAAGCCTAACACAAGCCTTGAGGATATACACCACTTCAAAAAGAGTGGACTCGCCAACCCGCTTGGCCAGCAGGGCGTTTTAACGCATAGAATGCATAGTCATGCATAGAAGAGGCGCGTGTCTAGGAGTTAACATTAAAAGAGCTGGTGACGGTACCCTCATTTATAAAGCAACAAACTGAAAAATATTTAACGATAAAATTTCAATAAAAAAATCAAGAAGAAACCAACCCGTAGTTAGTAGTCCGTCTATGTTTATACACACGGAGAAATATTCGATGGAAAGCTATGAAATTATCTGTAAGAGCAAACAGCTATTCGTGATTACGAGGCGAAACCGTGGCCGGCGCGCGGCGCGGGCGGGGCGCACGGCGCACGGCGCGCCAGAATGCAGAAAATGTGTTCTGTTTTATTAGAGAGGCCAATAAATTCTGTACGTGATCCGACGCGATGGATCACGGATGAGATCACGCGAAAAAAGATCCCTTGTTCTTACCTATAGCGCTTTTATGTGCCGTAAAAGGCACTATTGTTTATTATCTAATGGAGGTATTGTATACATAACTAATATAACAATGCGTGGTCGCTTCAAATTAGCAGATGATATAGGAAGTACCGGGAAAATCGTTTTAATAAACAAAATCCTATCTGGGCGACTTCGAAGAAACGTACCTTCTGTAGAGAATACAACTTTCAATATAACGCATATATCTAATGAATTAACTGTAAAGTAAAATTTATTAACCAATTGAAATAAAATGTGACACAAAAATAACACAAAAGTAGTTTATAGTTAGCATTGATTTAAGTTCGTAGATGGTCATCGGTGTAAACTTTTCAAAAATTTGCGCAAACTTTTTTTACATTGTCGAATAGGAATCATCAAGGTCTACAATTTGTATCTAAACATTTTTTTCTATAAAGTACGAAAAGTAATCTACCTAGTGCCATCCCACCTACCTATTTATAATGTCGCTCCGCCCTTCAAGATCCTACAAAGTAAAGGTGCTTACAAGAAAGACTAACCAAGGCTTATTTGCCAGATGCACAAAAGAAGGCAACTACCTAATTATTTACTTTTCATTAATTATTTCATAATTAATTTAGCCAATTCGTCGGCGTTAGGATTCCTGCAGCTGAGCAAACAAAAGAGTAACAATAAAAGGGCCAAAGATCAAAGTTTGATTGGTTAGTTAATTGGTGGTTAGTTAGTTAATCGTAGATTTTTTGATGATGTTATATTAAGTGAATATCACAACATTATACTCGTATATATAATTATATATATATAGATTATTATTATTCGATTTATATATAGATCTCGTATGGAATATAAATTTATAAATTACACCTAAACATTATATACCTGGTTTGATTTTTAGTTATATCTATTTCGTAACATTTTATTGTGTCTTTATTTCTTTATTTTAATTTATTACACGTGTTCTATCTGTCACTTCCGTCCGAGCGTCACTCTGGGCTTCAGCTGAAAATCAGCGTCGGAAATCATTAAGTGGTTTCCGACATCATAGTACTGAGCTGAATGCACTTTCGGTGCAACACGCGCAATTCTTTTGTGAAATTAGTTTTATTATTATCTGTCCTTGTCCCGTCTACTAATTCTTGTGTGTACTGTACCGTACTGAAATAATGTTATTTCTTTCTATCTTTCTTACTTTTACTATGAGTGCGTGCCACAGACCTTTTTTTTAAAATAGGTCGTAGCAACTTACCTAAATTATGAATGAATTGCTTTTTAACACCCATATTTTCATTATAAAAGATCGACCTCAATTTTGTCGATGTTATACACTAGAGCGAAGTGGAGTGGCTGCCGCGGACACGTTCGCTCCATCCCAGGAACATATTTTGCAATTTCATTTCCCGTGAGAGGGCAGACGCACGGTTTGCGCGACACCTTATTCTTTGGGAACTTTAATATTTCCCGCTGCTCGGTAATCTTCGGCCGTGTCCGAGCAGCGACGCGCACTGAAGATGACGCTTTAAAACTTGATTACTTTTATGATACGACGACCACTAGTGGAAACTGGATGAAAAAAATGAGATTCGTTAGCATATTTGTAAAGTTAAGCATTTTGGATGATTTTATAATTTTCGATATATCTATTAGCATATTGTAAACTGTTCCGCATATTTATAGAAGTTCTCGCATTTTGTAAACGTTTGCTAATGTCCATTATCATATTAGCAATTTTTTTATTTTTTCAGTCAATTCTTAAACTTTTCGCACTAGTGAATTACCTGTACATTTTTCGACAAAATTGTTTGTGTTACATGTTTATTTTTGTTTATTAATGGTGAGTAAAAAGAAAATAGATTTCGTTATTATGACTCGACGTCTGAAAAGATTTATATCTGTGTAAGTACCTATATCTTTATTGAAAAGTGTACTCGCTTGGAATAATAAAAAAAATATTGATTTTTGATTTCTATATTGATTTCCAACAATTACATATATATGAGATGAATTTCAGACTTAGGCTAAAACCTAAAAAAAAATAGAATTAAAATTACGAAATGTCTGGTAAAATGGAATATAATACTATTAATACAAAAAGTAAAGAACGAAATTCGAGCTAAAAATCCTCGAAGAAAAATTAATCTCTCTGTAAAGAATTAAGTCGAACGCAGTGAGCTCTCGACTCCGCCTGCTTCCATCTCGCAGCGATTTTTACCAAGAGCGCCCATTTACACATTTAATTAAAGTCTCACTGTTTTAATTTGACTCGGTAACGCAGTAAAATTACTACCCACCCATTTCTAGCTATAGAATTTCACCCTAGAAAAATGTAATTAAGTACTACCTACTCGTACTTATTTCTCGCGCTCCAATATCCAACTAAGTAAAACGTAACACTTTCAAATGTCAAATAAACTAGATTCCTATTTTTTTATACATATATAAGAGGTGGCTGATCAACGGGCAGTCCACATGGTGGAACCTCATGTCGTATCGCAGTGGAAAATCCTCAATTGGCAATTGATTCCACAACATTCGGGTTTGTAGTAAGTGTCTTGAAGACCGCACTGAACGCAACAGCTCCTTGTCAAAGAGATGCTGATGCACCGCCTGTCGATGACGAGATTACGATGGTATAAGAACTAAGCTGGCATTAGATTGAAAAACATTTCAAAACAGTCCTCATTATACAAGCGGTAGAAGACGCGGAGAGTAGCAACATCTATCCGGACTTTTAGCCATTGCAAATAAATGGCTTTCACATAATATTAGGACCATACAAAATTCTTAATTGTAAGGTTTCTTCAAGGAAGTTTTATAATTGGGAATGGTCGAGCTTAGCGGCCTTTCAAATCACAATTAAATATTTTAAGTACAGACGCAAACTTTAATTTCTATGCAGAAAAAATAAGTTATTTTGATAGTTCTTCGGTGGGAGAACTTTCAGCTGTGCCCTAACCTGAGATCCCGTGTCGGGCACCTCGTTACGTCTTGATAATTTTCAAGACGAAAAGTTACTTGCTGTGCGTCTTTCGTGTGCAAAAATGCTCTCGCTTTAAAGGGTCAAAATCCAAAGAGTTTACAAATGACAATTCGTCTCTGTACTTACACTCTTTGTAAGTTCAATAAGTTCGTCCATTGAGTCAAGTGTATATATTCCAGTACTGAATACATGTGGCCTGCAGTCAGTATCTATGTATATATTCTATCTATGTATATCTATCTATCTATATCTATATCTATCTATATCTATGTATATATCTATGTATGTGTTGTATATAGTGTCTATTCATCACGTTTTGTGGGGTGTGTCAGTGAACCAGATGTGCATTCATGCAGACATTAATTTTCCATTTTTTTTTAACAAACTGCCGCAATCGTTTCAAAGCTAAATATAATAACTGTGAACTTTTATTAGAGAGTGTTTCGTTCGCGAACACAAACCATTCCACTATTTGCAGAAACAAAAATAGATTTGAGTAGGTATATCATTTTTGTAGAAATATGTAGTAACATACTAAGTGAAAATGTTCAAATCCTGCAGATGTAGAATATCTAAAAATGTAGGCGTATAAAGACAGATATAATTTTGACCCCGGCAATCGGAAATCCAGTTAATAAACTAGGATATTTATTTGCAAACCAATCCAAATATAGCGTAGTATAAAAACAAACCAGATATTGAGTTAACAAACCGTTTTTGTTAAATTTGAAAATTACATAAATAAAAATTAAAAAATGATAATTCGCTACTACTGACGTTTACCGCCTAGTGTTAAAAACTTTTTTTTGCAAAAACAATCTCTAAAATGCTATGGGCGAACGAAGTTAAAACGTCAGGCTTAATATCTCTTATCGCAATCATTTCCACGGCTGAAAAAGTGAAAAAGTTGCAACTGCTGTATCTCGCCGCGAGTCTAGTTCAAAATAATTTCTGGATGTATTTTTTGCTGCGGCCAGTGGCCGGTCGGCGTTCGCATTTTATTGCACACTATTCCGGTGAATAAACGCGCCGGGGGGGTTAATGGACGGGTCGGGGGA
Organism: Sesia bembeciformis; assembly: GCA_943735995.1. Taxonomy (NCBI): domain Eukaryota; kingdom Metazoa; phylum Arthropoda; class Insecta; order Lepidoptera; family Sesiidae; genus Sesia; species Sesia bembeciformis. The sequence goes on from OX031042.1 coordinate 6,580,478, forward strand.
GGCAGGGGGTCGTTACCGCCTCCCCCCCTTCGCTTCCTGTCTACCACTGTATTGGCTACGAATATTCAATATTTTTGCCTCCGAACCAAAACCAGCCACAGCAAGGCTCGCCACTAATCAGTTATCCGTTATGAATGGGGAATCCTACACAAGTACTGCGATGCATATTAACAGAAAATGAAGTATTTCAAATGTGTATAAACTTATATTCACTAAAAGTACACCGGGTACATTCAAGAAATAAATATTCACGAATATATACTGAGGGAAATCTTAAGCGAATTGGCCACTGCTGATGCACGTAAAATTAGATCCGCTCAACATATTCAAGGTGATTAAGAATAACATGAAGGCACCTACCTATACAATGTTTTTAACCAGTCCTATGGAGCCTAACACATTTCAGATCGTCTGACGTTTGAAGCAATTAGGAAACCCATAAACTTTGATTGATAAAAGTAATAAAACCAAATTCAGAGCGGCACAAAAAATATCTAACTTGTGTGTGCTTGATTTGTCTTAATATATTTACGATACATTTTGCAGTAAGCGTTCACTAAAACAGCCCCTATATAAGACTTATGTATGGACTCCCAGCCCCTCTGATTAGTTGTCCATGTCCCAGCCACTTGACAGTTAATTCTGACAATTGCTCATTTAAGTTCCATATGTTACGATTTGAATTCTTACTCGCGCACTGTTAATTAATCTATTAGGTTAAAAGATCTAAATGTATGAGGAAACCAACATCATTATCATCGGCTGGATCTGTACCTACCTAGAGCTTATCCCCCCTCCAAAAAAAATGGAAAATGCAATGGGATAGGGAAAACTACTCATCCTGTTGTACTTCCCATTTGTAGATCTTACACAATCTCCAAAGGTAGACGGTGCAAATGAGAGCATGACCACGTTTGTAATTCTTAATCAATGTTGGCATGTATCGCGGACGTTCGTTAGCGACAATAACCACTGGACCAGGTGGAATCTATACTCGTCTGGCACCTTCTTTCTACAAAAAAATCTGAAATATAGGCATCCTTCAAGCCAACCGTTTAATCGTCTTATGCATCTACTCTATCATAATTTGTAAGTCTATAGTTGCAATGCGATATTATTATACGTAAAGTGTATACATTCTCAGGAAATATATATGGTATATCGCTGAGCAAGTATTTAGTTACAATTTGTATTTAAAATTCGATCACCAATACAATTAACAAGGGCGATGTTACGTGCGAGGGTTGAAATTTATTAATGTAACCGCACCGCCGCACAGTGGGACAGAACCGTGCGTACCGTCTCAAAAATAGCTTTTCGTAATGTTCTATATTGAATATTTTGTTAATGCATATGTCTAACTGAATGTTCAATGCATATTATATAGCAGTTGAAATACACTATTTCTCATTTTTCGTATTAGAATAAGGCTTGCAAGTTGACGCTCAAAATTATGTCAATTATGTAGAACACAATTCCACCAGTTTACATGGTCATATTTGCATTACTTTACCAGCAAATTTGTAAGTGTGATATATGGTTAGAATGGTGATGAAGTACTCTATTTAAAAATAATTTAAGTGAACCATTATGTGAAACCTGGGGAGGTAAAGAATTTTTATTTCAGGACCTAATATTCTATCCTTATTAGAAACTTTGCATAGACTTTTGACAGTTAGCGGTGTCTGCCCATGTCGTAATTTTGATAGCATCGTATAGAGCAGCTAATGTTAAAGGTAGGGCAAAAAAAATTGAGTGCCCGAATCTGCCCCCCTTGAAATGAAACTAAAAATGGCTAATGGGGAGAAAATACAAAATATTCCAAAAATTATTTTAGTTCTGATTAATGAGATTTTTGGATATTTAGATCACTTTTGACCTTTTTTTCTTAAACAATATTATCTATTTACTCAATCTTTAGGTAAAGTGGGAGTTTTGGGTAATGTATTAGTATGTAGTATATTTTTTTTATCGTGCGGTCAGATGTGGTTAATGTTTTGTTATCACTGTGTGAATTACATGTTTCTCATATAGTTTATGTATTTCTCTATCGCGGTGAAGGAAAAGGGAGCAAGTGGTATCTAGTTATAGTTGTTAGTGTACATTATCAGTACCTACCTACTACTAACCACCTTCATAGATAGTGGTTAGGAACTTGATAATGACACTAGATAGTAATATTTTTTCACACGAAATTTCAGTATAAAAGTTATTGATTTACGTTGTCATTTACCAGTACTTTAGTGTGCTTTAACATAATATAGTCTTCACCAACCTCGGTAAAAAAAAAGTAGTTAAAAATAAAAACAAAATGAGTGAATTTGTTGTGCCTCGACGAGTATTATGCGAATTTTTTATTGGCCATGGAACAAAATCAGAAGATATTCAAAAATACTTAGAACAACACCACCATTTGTCGTCTGAAAAAAGTGAATTAATTGTGAAACGTATTCAAAAAACGCTTATAACAGCGTTTAACGATCGGTGGACCAAATCTAACCGAACTAAAGAACGTTTCTTTAGTAATAATATATCGTGGTTAGACGGTGAATTTAAGGTACAATTCGAAGAAGCACCGATGGATATTACACCTACAACATCTGAAAAACGTGGACGTCCACCAAAGTCTTATGAAGATCTATCAGAGAAATCGAAAAAAAGAAAGAATATGGAATTGGTACAAGAATATGGACTCTAGTATATACATAATGCATACGTTCAAGGATTGCGGGCTGAAGGAGAAATCGAAGAAGCTACTGTTGTTTCAATGATGCGGAATTGTGAAAGAAATGAAAAAAGGATCATGTAGGAAAAATTATTGCATGAAAGTCGCAATGGAACAGATTTTACGGTGGATGAAGCTTTAAGTATGTTTGCAGATTTAGATCTTTCGAAATCACAATACGGATTTCTTCGAGCAAGTTTGATTAACAAAAACTTCGACATATTGCCATCATATAATATACTGACGAACGCCAAAAAACTGTGTTATCCTCCACTATCCAGCATTCAAATAACCGATATAAGTGCTAAAGTAAATCTACAAGATTTGCTGGATCACACTTGTGCTCGCATCTTAAAGATTGAAAATGTTTACAACCCAAGAAGAAAATCTCTTAAATTGTTTACCAAGTGGGGATGTGATGGTTCATCGGGGCAAAGCGAATATAAACAAGTTTTAACAGATGAGAGTGACTTAGTCTCAGATACAAACTTATTTATAGCGTCTTTGGTACCAATAAAGCTGACTGACACAGAAACACATGAGATAATTTGGCAAAATCCGGCTTGTTCTTCTATTCGTTATTGCCGACCAATCCTGATGGAACTTGCAAAAGAAACGCCCGAGAAAACCCGATCAGTGGTTGGTGATATTCGGGGTCAAATTAATAATTTGCAAACATCAAAGATACACAAGGAGACGCAGGTAATTGAAATAAGTCACGATCTATTTCTAACTATGGTGGATGGAAAAGTTACACAAGTTCTTACTGACACAAGTTCTGGAGCTGTATGTACAGTGTGTGGGGCTAAGCCAAGTGAAATGAATAATTTGGAGAAGATTGCATCAAAGCCAGATAATATAAATGCTTACGAATACGGTTTGTCTACGTTACACGCATGGATCAGGTGCATGGAGCTAATTTTACATATTTCATATAACCTTTCATTTCAAAAATGGGCTGCGAGAACTTCGGAAGATAAAAAAAGTAAAGAAGACAAGAAAAAGCTTGTACAAAGTTTGTTTCGAAGCCGGATGGGATTGCACGTTGATAAGCCCCGACAAGGAAGTGGAAACAGTAATGACGGCAATACAGCTCGGCGTTTTTTGAGAACTACTACTGCGCTTCAGAAATTACAGGGGTTGACGAGGAACTTATTAAAAGGTTCTATGTTATTCTGCAAACCATGGCATCCGGTATTGCTGTAAATCCAGAAAAATTTGGTGAATATACTCGTGCAACCGCACAACTGTACGTAACAAAATATATGTGGTATAATATGCCTTCTTCAGTACATAAAATCTTAATACATGGGGAAAGTATAATAAGACATTTTGCTGTTCTGCCCATTGGTCATTTATCTGAGGATGCCCAAGAATCGCGTAATAAAGATTACAAAAAAATCAGATTGCATCATGCTAGAAAATGCTCTAGGTCCGCAACAAACGAAGACGTATTTCATGGTCTTCTATTTACGTCAGATCCTTATATATCAAGTATCAGAAAACCATCAGTCACTATATCCAAGAAATTGTTAGAGGAAGCTAAGAACCTCTTAGCTATTTAAATCGAAATAATTTCGTACATTATTTGTAAAACATATTTTTGGAGTGGGTTATTATATATTTGTCATTTATTTAAATGTAAGATTCATATGTAATATAAAATAACATAAAATAGGTTTATTAATATCATAAAACTGTAAAAATATAATTCAATAAGTTAACCAAACCATGGTTTAATATTAAAATAATACATTTTTATTTTGTTTTATTTTATTTTATATTATTTATTAAACATTTGACAATGATACATTCATTATTGGATTGTATGTACTCTGGAGACACTACATACCAAATTTCAGCGATTTACTTCAATCAACAAAAAAGTTACAGATTTTTGAGACGGTACGCACGGTTCTGTCCCACTGTGCGCCGCCTACGCTGTGCTATATAACACGCGAAAATTTTTCAATAAATAAAACGGGATGCCCAGTTTTAATGAAATTCTTTTTCCGATGGATTCGCGTGATCACATGAGGCCTTTCAATCACACCCAGGATTGTGGAACTTGTTAAATTACGAGTGCTGGCGACGAAGCAATTTCCGATACGGACATTTGATGACGTGCTTATACCTAGGTACCTAGGTATAGGTATCACGGGTATAGATGGTAGACCATCTATACCCGGGATAGAGAAGCATAGACTCTTGTCGTAGTAAAAGAGAAAAGAACAAATACTTATTTATGAATATATAAATAACAGTAGTCCCTCATAAAACTTTGATAATAAACTAGGCTGTTTTTTATAAACATTATCACTTTAACCCACGGAATGACTTACCTACTAGAATATTTAGCATTATTTTTGTAGAATTTGTAGCATTACAGAAACTGCCCATTGCAATAGTATTTAGTATTACAACTCCAATAATGAAACCTTTATTTACTTCGCCATTTTACATCATCACAATTGCAACGTATAAAAAACAAGTGATGAATGAGGAACCAAACGCAAACAAAGCTTCTCGAAATGAAGGTGTTGATGTAAAATTTCATGAATGACCTGCGATGAAATCTTAAGAATTCTTCTATCTGTTTGTAGGTAGTTTTTTGGGTCTTCAGGCAAAATTTTCTTTACCGCCTCGATGTTTTCATTCGTTACAGAAGGCACAGGGCGGCCACTTCTCTCATCAACTTTCAAGGAATATTTTCCTTCTTTAAATTGAGAAAACCATCTGAAAATTGTTGCACGGGACGGTGTGAGGTCCCCAAAAGCTGTTACTACACTCACTTTCATTTAAACAAACTGTAAAATCGTATAACGTCATTGCACGAAAATGTTCTCGTTCGAATTCCATCGTTGCAAAGAAAAGCGGGCGAAATGCAATAAAAAAGGGAATACATTTTTTTTTTTTGTGTGTTGAATAAATGGTTTTCGGAATTCGAATTTCGATTAAATGATGTTTTAAAAACGGTACATCTAAAATGTATTCTCTTTCTGAAATTTGAGTATCTCAAAATTTAGCTAGTTACCCTATACCTATAAGAAAAGGGCTGGTGACGGTGACGGATACATCTAGCATTCGTAGCAATGTCGTAGCACCGCTACAATGCGATATGCTACGTAATAGCTAAAAATAATATATTTGTAATATAAATATTTAAAACGATAATAATTATTACTGTTTCCTTCATAGAAAATAAATAATGATTTTTTTGTCATACATAGTTACTTCTAGGAATATTATTCAAATACACCTGCCATAAACGGACTTGTTTGTATACTCTCGATTAAGTCATGCCTCAACGAGAACCGCGGCCCGCTGGTTTATTCCTCTTGCCTATTCAGTGTTCAGAATGCTCACAGTTTTCCGGTTCATGATTTTTGCTTTCAATGCAGTGCATCGTCTCGTTTCATGCTACGTTTTCCACGTAGCAACCGTTGCGAGAATTCCATAATAAATATATTTCAATACGGACGAGAACTGCGTTAAATTTTTATTCAATTCAGTTTGTTGAATAAAATCTATTGGAATTCAAATATGCGGATCGCTATTTGCTGACGTTCTGTGGTGTTAAAAAAATTCTTTGTTTTTGTTTTATTTGTCCCTCTTATTCGAAGGGAATTGCAGAGTGCACCCACGCTGCAATTCCACAGTCGCTGAGTGCGCTGTGCGTGCGTAAGTGTTAGGGTGAGAGTGAAATTTTCCAGAGACCCATTCCTATCCCATCCCATTAAAAGAGAAGTAATATTTGATGGGATGAGAAAAGTTTTTAAGAGATTATACTATCTAGTTCCCATCCCATACATCCAAGGGAGAATGGGAAGTATAATGGGATGAGAAAAACTACTCGTGCAGTTATTTTTCTCATTATTCCCAATTTTCTTTTCTAATCCACTCCTAAATCTCCAAATTACGAGTAGCTATATCTCTGTGGTATTATTTGGTATGAACCGCCTGTTATATAGTCTTTGAAACGTATTCTTCTTTTTCCTGTCTCAACATAAAATATATTTTTAATTATAAAAATATATTTTATGTTTTAATTATAAAAATATATTTTATGTTGGGACAGGAAAAAAAAGATGTTTCAAAGGTTTAATAACCTACTCTAAACACAGGCATAAAGGTTAAAACATTTGACGCGGCGTATTTTAATTTTGCCTCGGTTGTCAGCAATTTTAATATCAGGTGCAGGCATAAAGGTTGGACAATATTGTCTCTGTTTAGTTCAGAACACAAACGAAACACTCTGTTTTACTTTGGTGTAATTACTTCCCCTGACGCAAAAGAAATGGGCGTTTTTCCTTAAATAACCTTTAAATGTAGAAACAATTGCATGATTTTTTTAATTATATTTCCACTAGTACCGTCATACGTTATCATTTATCAAACGTAACTATTATTAAAAATAATAAACACTTCCTGTGAGAAGCTATAGTCCGTCAGCTTCGTTGACGATACGCTTGCTGTTTGCGCGGGAAGGGAAATGTGAGGAAGTGGGTAGGTATACCTCGATGCTTGACAATAATCACAGATATCGGATTATATGCACCAACAATACTTGAACGTAAAAAATATACATGCATAAAATATGCACTACCATAAATTACAATATCTTAAGACGTATCTCGCCTACAGCGTTATCGTATCATTCATAACTGTCAAGAAACGCGTTATGCTTCACCGCTCCCCGCGCCCACGCAAACCGTAATAGTATCGCCAACGAAGTTGACGAACTATACCAGTAAAACCTGAAGTAGAAAATTCAATATCGCGTATGTATTTGTGTAATAATCATCAAACCGTACTAAAACACAGAATTTTATGGGCCAAATCCGTGTCGTAAATAACGACGGAGTCTGTGCCCACAGAAATAAGAAGGCATTCTACCTACTTACGTAGGCTTAGAGTAATTACCGGTGGCTTTTACTAACAAAATAATTTGTAGATATTTTCTAACGAAATATACGAAATAAAGATATACAAACAAATAGCCAAAGAAAAAAGACGAAAACGTCGGCGGTTTTTCCGCAGGCGTGGAATGAGAAAGCGTTTAATAATGAGACCGCCCATAAATACCGCAGTTTCTTTTTATTTCACGGACCCGTCTTTGTCTCGGGCTCCGTATTAACATGAAGTTACCATACGAATACGGCTTATTCATGCCTATGTATAAATTGTTGCAATCTTAGTAAATGTACGGCCCCATCCCAACTCATTCAATCCCATCAAGAAGAGAAGAAAACATTATGGGATTCATTCAGAACGATCATACGATAATGTGCCTATGTTACGTGAAAAGTGTAGGTACAGGTGTTTGTTTTTGGAAGCAGATTGTCCAAATCCATAGCGGATTCGATGTGCTTGTAATTGAAATAAAAATCAACGTTCCAGAACCTTTTCAAATACTTTAAAACCAGTGTTAAACTTCAATTGTGATTCACGTTTATTTCCAGAATACCCTCCAATTAGAGTGACAAATATTGTGACAACAAAATTCCTAAGTTTACTTGTCAGCTGTCGCCTATCAAAGTAGTCACTTTATTTTAAAGTAGTCTATCATGTATACTGTATATGTATCATGCGATACTGGCATGTATCACGGATGTCTAAACGACAGTATTCATTTACCGCCAGATGAACTGTCTGCTTATCTGACATTTCGTTCTATAAAAAAGTATTTCAATAAGTACTTCATTGTGGCTACCCTGTACTTCAAAGTGACTGAAGTCCCAGTGAACTAGTTCTAAAGAATAGTTCTAGTATTTAGAAAGCAAAACATTAGCGATTTGAGTACATACGAATATCTACATCAGATACTTAGGACTCCAGAGATTTTTAATCGCCCCCTTATAGAAGCCTCTCAAAGGTAGCGACTTGGTACGTTACGGTGTTGAAATAAAAACAATCAATTGTCCTATTAATGTCTAGAACTTTATTTAGGGAAACTTCGGCTTCGGTTCGATAAAATATGCAACAGAAAACAATTTTTGTTACCCACATGACTACCGAATGAAAATTCGAATATCGAGAATCACTATTCCAATAAAAATAAATTAATAAATATATATCGACTGACGCTGAGATTTTTCTGCTTTTCGGAAATTCGGAAGTACAAAAATGTCGCCGGTACATTAATAACCGTCAAAGAATGTTACAAACGTCATACGTGATGGTATAACCATACCAGCACATACCATCAATGAGCAGTCCGCAATTTATTCTACAAAAGTAGGTATATAGTCTTTTTTTTTAAATTTGTGGTAGGTACTTCTTTGCTATCTTCATCTTGTTATCTCATCTTCAAGTAAAATATCAGTAGGTATGATACTTAGCTCTTGAGAGGAAAAATAATGTACTAACTAATGTATAAACAATATTATATTCGGAAATTAAAGATAAACAAAATGGATGTACAATGTACAATGGTTATTCTTTTTGTTTTATCAAAAACTCCCAAGTTTCTAGTTTGATTCTAAAATGAAATGAAATGTTTACCAATATTTATTGCATTATTTTCCCGAACGTCGTCCAAATACACTTGTGCCTTTTTTCTTAGGTCAGTATAATTCTGCAATGTAGGTAAATTATGTTTTCCAGAAAAACGATCAAACCTAACCAGCGTGGTTATCATTCGATTAATTCAACACTCAATAGCCCACACTAGAATTAACTATGTCGTGTGTGCAGAGGCTGACAAAGACGAAAACAAATCACCCAGATTCAAACATACATATTATATGTTTGTATATTATATGTAGATGTGTTTGTATGGAGCCAATTCACCTAATCGTGGAATAACACAAATCTAATTGCAGGTATTGTAACATGTCACGTCATTATTATGTGGAACCTATTTTCAGTCTAGCAAGTTCACTTTTATGTGACACAAACATGGCACTCGCCTTGCAGCATTATTACTTTGTAACTGGCCACCAAGTAGGTTTTGAAAGAATGTAATGATTTACATATGACAGTAATGTTACATAGTAAGCACGAGGATTAGTGTTGTAAAAATGAGCGCTGACAGTTTTACATTTAACCGATTAACCGATAATTTCAGTTTGTAACTAGAACCTCAAGGGTAAACCTTGACGCTTGAGACCATCACACTTTAAAAACTTGGACTATAACGCTCACGAGCGTTTAACTCTGGGGTCTTAAAGATCATTAGTGCTTAGTCAGTGCTCATTTTTAAACACTAAAGGAAGATCCAAATCCAAATTGCAGATACAGTCATTACAGTTATAACTATCATAGATACTTATAGTACATGCCTATATTTTAAATACTTACATTTTGATATATATGTAAGCACCAATTAGCGCAGGTACTACGAAATGTGATAATATTAAATTATTATGTTTAATGAGGGTAGCTCAGTTCCGCATAAAATGTTAACTAACAACGAGTGTTTTTCTTTGGCTCCTATTTTATTATTTATAAATACTTAAATATCTATCAGTGGCGACGAGTAGGACTTACGTGTGTTCTATCGATATAATTAAAGAATGTCGATCGGAAAAATTGAGCCTTTTAAAATGTCAGTGGATAATTGGACTTTGTACGTCGAGAGGTTAGAACAATATTTCGTGGTGAATAATGTGAAATCCGAACTAAAAGTGGCTACTTTAATTACCGTAATGGGAAGTGAAACGTATGAATTATTAGTTAATCTTTGTACACCAGAAAAACCGGCTAATAAAACTTTTACGGAGTTAGTCACAATTATGCAAAGTCACTTACAACCCAAACCGAGTACATTGGCAGAAAGGTACAAGTTTAAGCAAAGAATGCAAAGACAAGGGGAATCTATAGCGGAGTACATGGCGGAACTCAAGAAATTGTCTAAGACTTGCATGTTCACCTCGTGCTGTATGAGTACGAGTATAAGGGACCAATTCGTCTGTGGTCTGAGCAGTGAGACAATTATGCAGCGACTGTTTGCCGAGGAGGATAACACGAAGCTAGAAAAATTGTACAAATTGGCAATTTCGATGGAAGCGGCGGAGACAAATGCAGCATACGTGGAAAAGGACAGAGTAGCAAGTAATAGCAGGGGGAAGACAGCGGAGGAGGCTCCGTGTAACGCGGTGGCGGCTAGAGGCGAGTAGCGAGCGACGTCACGCGGCGGCGGCGGCCGCACGTCCTCCTATGTGCGGGCTGGGCCGACCGGGGCTGCTCCGCGGAGACCGCCGCTGACAACGGCTACGCAGTGTAATGTGTGTGGTTCTCGGCACGATACAAAAACGTGCAGATACCGTAATTACGTATGCAAAGTGTGTTTTACGGGGGGACATTTAAAGAAGATGTGTCCACGATTACGCAACAATAAAACGCAAAACACGTTTAACGGTGAAGTACAGGTGATTAATTCGGACGAAGATCAGGATTCTGAGGAGGTAAATTTTAATGTGTTTATGGTAAAAAGTGTTAATAGTTACGAACCGTTCATGATAACGCTACAAGTAGATAACACGAATTTAAGCATGGAAATAGATACAGGTAGTGCAATATCTTGTATAAGTACCGAATGTTATAAAATATTATTTTCACATTTGCCAATGGAAAAATGTAATTTAATAATGCGCTATTATACGGGCGAAAAAGTCGCTCCGGTAGGTAAAATATCGCCGTTAGTAAGATATAAAGAAATATGTAAGAATTTACCATTATACGTGGTAGACCGAGGTAAAAAGCCGTTGTTAGGAAGACAGTGGTTAGTTAAGTTAAACATTGAAGTACAAATAAAAAATTGTTTTAATAATAGTGTTTCAGAGTCAAAGCTGAATGTACAATCTCTCAGTTCCAGATATTGTAAAGTATTTTCGGACGGACTTGGCCGATACACTGGCGGGGAGGTGAGCTTACGCCTGCGCGCCGACGCGCGGCCCGTGTTCCTGCGCGCGCGACCGCTGGCCTACGCGCTGCGCGAGCCGGTTGAGCGCGCCTTAGATCAGCTGCGGCGGGATGACGTCATTGCGCCAGTCGATACCTCAGACTGGGCTACACCTATTGTACCGGTAATCAAATCAGACGGATCGATTAGGATATGCGGTGACTATAAGTTAACAGTAAATAAATGCCTTGAGGTAGACCGTTTTCCCTTACCACGTATAGAGGACTTATTAACGAAAATTCAAGGGGGTAAAAAATTTACAAAAATTGATTTGTCACAGGCCTATGCGCAGCTATGTTTGTCTGATGAGTCTAGGAAGTATACGGTAATTAACACGCATCGTGGTCTTTTTAAATACAATAGACTAATATATGGATTATCCTCCAGCCCAGGTATTTTCCAAAGAACAGTAGAACAAATATTTTCGGATATACCTAAAGTGGGTGTGTTCCTGGATGACATTATTTTGACTGGACGGGATGATAAGGAACATCTAGAAATCCTTCATAGAGTTTTACAAAGATTACAAGATTACGGGTTAAAAATAAAAAAAGAAAAATGCACTTTTATGGCGGACTCCGTTATTTATCTGGGCTATGAGATAGACAAGGACGGAATTCATACAAATCCAGATAAAGTTAAAGCAATTGCAAAGGTACCTATACCTAAGACAGGGACAGAAGTAAAAGCATTTTTGGGTATGGTTATGTACTATGGTAAATTTCTAAAAAATACAAGTACGATTTTGTGTCCTTTGTACGCACTATTGAAAAAAGGAGCGAAGTTTGAATGGACAGATGAGTGTAATAAATCGTTTTGCAGAGTGAAGGAAATGCTGTTGTCAAGCGAGGTGCTAGCTCACTATGATCCGGCGCTGCCGCTGGTGCTGACCACGGATGCCAGTAGTGTGGGGGTGGGGGCCGTCATCGCGCACCAAATGCAGGACGGCTCCGAGAGGCCTATCGCCTACGCATCACGAGTATTGAACGTGGCAGAAAAAGCATACTCACAAATTGATAAAGAGGCGTTGGCGATAATATACGGAGTAAAAAAATTTCATCAATATTTGTATGGGCGAAAATTTTTATTGATGACGGACCATAAGCCGTTGGTTTCAATATTTGGTCCAAAAACGGGAATACCTACCATGGCAGCGTCCAGAATGCAACGGTGGGCTGTGATATTGTCGGGCTACGATTACGACATTGTGTATATCAAGTCAGAAAATAATGCGGCGGATGCATTGTCACGATTACCTTACGAGTCACCAATCAGGAATGGAAAAGAGTATACTTATTTAAATTTTGTTTGTGATAACTTACCACTAACGCACGAGGATATCGAGCAGAAAACAAAAGAAGATGTGCATTTGCGACGGATTGTAACATACATCAAGTCGGGTTGGCCAGGTCATTGCATTGATAAAAATTTACAGCCTTTCTACTCGCGAAGAAATGAGCTTTATACGGATGCTGGCTGCATTATGTGGGGATATAGGGTGGTGATACCTACAGTATTCCGGAAAAGAATGCTAGAAGAGATACACACGGGACACATGGGTATTGTAAAAATGAAATCAATAGCCAGAAGTTATATGTGGTGGCCGGGGATTGATGCCGACATCGAAAGAGAGTGTAAGGAGTGTCACACGTGTACAATGGAAGCACCAGCACCTCCGCGGGCACCACCGCAACCGTGGCAGTACCCAATAGAACCGTGGTGTAGATTACACATGGATTACCTAGGTCCCGTTAAAGGCAATAATTATTTTGTGTTGATTGATGCTTCAACAAAATGGATAGAAGCTTTTAAAATGAAAGATACAACAACAACAGCAACAATAAGTGTTGAGAGAAATTTTTGCGCGATTTGGGTTACCTAGAGAAATTATATCAGATAACGGAACGGTATTTACAAGCGCGGAAATGAGGAACTTTTTGTTGAAGAACGGTATAACACATACTTTTACACCGGCTTACCATCCTGATTCGAATGGCGCGGCGGAAGGGGCCGTGAAGTTGTGCAAGCGTGCTATAAAGAAAGCAGAAAGAGATGGCTGCGACGTGGAGATCGCTCTGCAAGCATATTTGATGGCATATCGGAACACAGCACATTGTACTACGGGAGAATCACCGGCAATGTTACTGCAGCGGCGTAACCTACGATCGCGCCTCGACTTGCTGCGGGAGGGCGGCGCCCACCGCGCGGGGGAGCGCGCGCGCCACCAGCAGCGGAGGCTCGTGGAGCGCGCCGCCAGCACGGAGAGAGCGTTCACGGTAGGACAGAAGGTATGGGCAAGGAACTTCGGTACAGGGGAGCGATGGGTAAAAGGAACAATCACTAGTCTCGATGGATCACGGACAGTAATAGTGGAGGGGGAAAATGGTGTACGTATGAAAAGGCATTTAGATCAAATAAAAAATTATACTGGTATATCGGGCTTGCCGTATCCTAGTCGGAGGGAGAATGACTTGGTCCAGCAAGAGCAGAGCCGGGAATCCGCGGCTCAGAGCCGACGACAGGCCGCCACGCCACCCCCGCCAGGGTATCGTACTCGTTCCGGTAGATTAGTTAAGCCGATAGTTCGTTTAAATCTTTAATAATATTTTAACGGTAATATATATGTAATAAATAAGATAAGATAGATAAATTATAAAATTATAAATTTTAAGATAGTAAGTTAAGTATATTTAAAATTGTTATTTTTGTATTAGTTCATATCGTAAGTAGTAAATAAGGGTGGAGGTGATATATATGTAAGTACCAATTAGCGCAGGTACTACGAAATGTGATAATATTAAATTATTATGTTTAATGAGGGTAGCTCAGTTCCGCATAAAATGTTAACTAACAACGAGTGTTTTTCTTTGGCTCCTATTTTATTATTTATAAATACTTAAATATCTATCACATTTCGAGGTACTTAATTAATGATAAATAAGATATCAGTCTCAATGGGCAAGTATTCGAAGTGAAAGCGTGAACTCTTCAATGAAAATAAGTTTTAGCAGTATCAATCTTCCAATCTCATTTATATAACTTTCGATTCAAAGACATTCGATGTGACTTTGCTTATATTTCAGCGTTAACATCAAACAGGAGATAAAGCCGCAGAGATATAAATCTACTTAGATGTTTTCGTCGCTTCGTGGCATTCAAAACAAACAGACCAAGTAAGCGGAAAACGACAAATAGGGGCTAACATTCATCTGGTCGCATCGCAACGAGATCTCGTGATAATGACGAATAGAAGTTATTAAACCATTTATAACGGTCTTATTTAAATTAGCCTCTTTAAAAGCTAAATCTTACATACTACCTGTAGATGTAAATTTTAGTACTGATATGTTTATGTAGTTTGTACTTGTTATGTTATAGTATCCGTGTATTATTAGTGTGTAGTATATTGTATGTTAATGTTCATGTATTTACTTATTTATTTTATTGCTCTATCTATTCAAACTGCAAGCAGTGCGAGGTAGTGCAAGCGCTACCTTTATTTCTTCAATCATCTCTCTGTCCTATGGTTGCCTGGAAGAGATCGCTTAAGCGATAAGGGCGCCAATTGTGTCTTAAGTATATGTTTTAAGTATGTGTATATTTCGTTTTTGTCTGTTTGTACACACAATATGTTAAAGATATTATTATTATCTGGAAATTCGTATTTCTGACATAAAGGGGATATTTTTTAACTCTGTTACATTTGAGGACGTTTAACAAATGTGGTGATCAGAAGTGACGTGGATTAGGACCATCCAGTGATGATTTCTGATCATTGCTTTTATTGGTTGGTTCGACTCCGTAGTGTTTCGGTTGCTTTTGGTTTAAATATATTTGAGTTAATACTTTAGATTAGTTTAGATACTTAGCTTCATTGTTAGGACAATAGTGAATTCTGTATTTGTATGTATCTCTTAGTCATCGCAATTATTTCCTGTTTAACTGTAGGTATGTTCAAGGCATTGTGAACAGTTTTGTTAGTGAGAAGCCATGGAACATCAGTATTAACACGTAGTGTCTTACATTAAAATCTTTGTAATATTTCAATGTTTAAATGCGATGCTGTTCCGCATAACTGAATACCTACTGTAAGTGTAGACACGCTTGATAATAACTTATTTTAACTCATTTGTGATTTATTTCCTAACATCCAAACCTGTAACTATAGACTTACTATAGATCACGACTATAGACCCTTCGGAAACTGATCGCTTACACTCTGTGGTGTAACCGATCTATTCCCAAAGCCTTAGACCACGGATACCGTTCATAGTTCTTAGTTTATTGACATGAACATTTTACTTTCATTTTCTTCAGATTTTTTTTTTCAGATTCTATTTCTTCATATAAATTTGCTAAACACAAAAATATATTTTTACACAAAAATTAAATAACAAAAATGAAATTTAACTCAGAATCATCAGTAGAATCCATGGTTTAGACATCGGTTATAGTCCGTGGTTCCCAGCGGAGGTGGTACAGCCTCCCTGAGGAGCGTTGAATTGACCCAAGGGGGCGATGAAAGAAACTTCGAATGTACACTTTTCCCTGCTGAGTACTGAGTACCTATATATTTTTTTAAAGTAGACTAAATAAAGTTAGGAATCTATTTAACCATCTATATACCGTATAGAATATACCACCTTGACCTTTCACGTCGTATAATGTTTTAAGTGTAGTGTTTTCCTTGTTTCCTTGTTTTTTTAGAGATTAAAATTAAGACCGATTAAAACAGTTCACCAAAAATGTTACAATACCAAGTAGCTAATTGTTATACTTAGTTGATCGTAGCTTCTTACATTATTATACCGATCAAGTTCCACGGTCGTCATTTATTTACAGACTCAACAAGGACCAAAGAGCCAATTAGGGGGTACCTAATTGTATTTATTCTGTATATATGAATAAGTGGGAACTTGAGAATTAAAGAAAACGAGAATAGTTAAAATAGAATAGTATTTCTAATACATTTTATTTTAAAACCACGTATAACGTTATAACAATAACATTTAGAAATACATATTATGAAAATTAACACATTACTGCAAATAAATATATGTATTACAATTAAAATACAACTCGCCTATACTTTACCAATACTATTTATAGGTATCGACACAGGGCCGTCTTTACCAGGGGGTGCAAGGGGTGCGGTGCACCCGGGCGCGGAGCGCCCGGGGGCGCCTGTCGAGCGCTGAATTTTTGGATATTTCATTGAACTTAACGCCATTGCACAGTTTTATATACTTGTTACTTACGACAAATATGTATGCGCAAGCAAAAAAAAAATAGTCATTAACAATAATATTTTTTTTACTTTTATTACGCTTTCGGCGCTTGTCATACCGCATTACTACACTACACAAATAACAATTTTATTTAATACAACACGCGCGCGGCAAAATCTCTAATCCAAAGACAGTGTATGTATGTACGTTTGACACGTTGCCGCCCGGTAGCAAAATGATCTCTAAGTCAATAGAGTGTAAGTTCATTTGAAATGGGCGCGCGGCGCGGCACCTGTGCGCAGTGCCGGCTTTACCTATGGTGCAGTGTGCGGCGCACACGGGCGTAGGGTCTTAGGGGGCGCCGAGCGTCTTAAGGCGCCGTCTTAGGGGGCGTCGCCGCCCGCGACACCTCCAAAGAGCCTGCTAGAGGGCGCCAGGGTATTGATTGCACCCGGGCGCTACATGGGCTAGAGCCGGCTCTGTATCGACAAATATTTACAATAACGAAATTTACAATAATTATCGTATAATATTTATACCTTAATATTTATACCTTAATATTTATAACTTTATGCTCGTCTTCTAATACAAATCAGATTGCTCTTGAATGTCTCACGCCCATTAAATTACTTGATGATCATTGGTTTCTCCAGACGTCAACACCAAATGTCGATGACGTGTCGCAGTCATTGCACAAACAGGGTAGTAATCACAGTCAAAGTTTGTAGCAGTACCAAAAACCCACCAATGATTACAACATTTACATCGAAAACCAAAGTCAATCAGTGTCAATTCAACACCAACTTCACGAAGGCAGGTTGCGATTGTCAATCATTATGAATCTTCATTGGGTCTGTGAACTGTGCTGTAAGGATGTAAAACATCGCTGGAGCGGGAACCAATGACAGGTACCATAGCTCTTTGAAACCCGTCAGTGACAGGATGCCATAAGCGTGAACCAGCCAATGGCCAATTAGTATTATTAAATTCCGTGTATTGGTGAAGGAAGATATGAGTAACGCCGGCGCTGATTGGTCCATCTTGATGGAGAAGTGGGAGGCAGACGACATCATTGATATTATGATTATTATGTATGGGAATGAACAATCTGGAAAGAAGAGAACTTAAATGTGACATTATTTGAGAAAAGGAACTTTATTGTTGGCTTCCGTTTTCCAGATATTGAAACTTTAGGTAAATTTAAAAAAAAAATAGCATTTTTTATTGATTTGTTTTAAAAATCAGGATAATTAATTATCTAGTTAGAAAACCTTTATCAAAGTCAACAATTTCAACGATAAGGTCCCTTTGGTCAGATAATACCATTTTTCGACTGACATATTATGTGATTAAATATATTTTTTAAATTATTACTAGCTCCGTAGTGAAGGAAAACATCGTGCATCGTGAGGAAACCCGTGCGCTCAAGAGTAAAAGTGCTTGTTATGATCACTATGGCAAAATGGATATAACTAAATCTGTTTCTCAGTGCTATAGCTATAAATTTCAAAAAAAAAACAATATCATTTTAATACCTTCAAAATGTGCCCCACTGCTAAGAAAAGACCTCCCTCTCGTCATCCACAAACCTTCAACCAATGCGAATTTTGAAAACAAAATAAAAATATACTCACAAATCAACCCTGCAGCAACAGTGTGTATCAACACCAGTATGGGATAAAAGTAGAGGGCACAGTATATGGCCTTCTTGCCGGAGCTCTGAGACTTCCATGTGAGCAACCACGGACGGACTGTGATAGTCATCAGAAGGCTAAATGCATATATTAGCAGTACTATTGTGTATCTGGAAAAAAACATTTGTTATTTTTAAATTAAACTAGCTGGCCCATTGGTGTCGGACAGCTTTAGAATAGCATAAGCCCACCTCTTCCCGTGAGTGTCGTAAAAGGCAACTAATAAAGCCGCTACCACAAGCCATGAGCAACTACACCACCTCTAAAGGAGTGGACACGCCAGCTCGCTTGACCAGTGTGGCAAAAGCACAGACATGCACAAGACATGAGATGTCCAGCGGTGAACGGAAGAAGGGCTGCTTACGATATACTAAGCTGCTTCGCCCGCCTGCTCGCTACCTATGTTTTATAGCATAGAAGGCCAATGCAAAATTTCAGCTTGATTTATCGATCCGTTGACACGTGAAAGCAATTCAAACAAACAGATAGGTTTTATTTCATTTTTATATGAATTATCCTAGATAATTAATATCAACAATGTAACATCTAACCACGTTTATACACTTTATTATATTGTTAATTGCCAGTTGATAAATTACCACTGCTAGGCATAAGTCTCCCCTGACGATTTTAGGGGTTAGGAGTATAATTTACCAATCATGCTCTGTGCAGATTGTCCTCATGTCCTAGTATTAATTCCATTCCCAGATACAAAGACTGCCTATGACTAGGTATAGTCTGTTCCAATCCAATTTGCTCAAAACAAAGCCAAGTCAATGAAATGTCTCAATATTTAGATATAAATTTAGGGCAAACTTGCAGTCTTGATGAATCAAATAATGGATTATTATCCATTATTTGATTCAACACAGTATCAACTTACTATTTAATTTAAGGCTTTTGGACAATTGGATTGGAACAACTACCTATAGATGCATTATTCACACAGAATTATCTATGAAACAGTTATTATATGTGTGTTTACCTTTTTATGTTACTCATTATTTTGATATTCTGACTATCAAGTCAATATCTCGATAATCAGCACATAACAAAGGTTGGTGGAACCCAGCCAAAAAATGAATAAAAAAAGAAGGTACACATGTAAGACGCGTTTTATAGATAATTGCCTTATAATATTTTTTTGTTCACTACCGGTGCGAATAGAGACTAATAAATAAACTAATCAATTGATTTAATTATTGGTAAATATAACTACAATTCACTTACAAAGGATAGACAGCCTCCTGTGTACAATGCAATATCTCTTTATAATCAGGTTGTGGATTGTGCAGTAGAGTGTACCAGTCAGACAGAGCTTTGGGCGAGCACACGTGTAGCTCTACTGTGCCTGCAGGGGGTAACACAAGCAAGGCCGCTATAGTGCCAGAGAACACTTCAAGTAGCGCACAACCATGCTGTACGAGGATGCCTTTCTTTCTGAAACAAAAAAGTGAGGTGATTCTCCATAATGGTCCATAAATCCCTGAGTTTTGTATACCTACCACAAACTCAGTAAAGTATATATTCAAATTTTTATGAATTAAAAATAAATCATTAGCTATGGCCTGTGTAATTGAACTATGTGGCTAAGAACTAAGTAAGCTACCTTGATGTACTGATTAGATATTGACGAAAGTTGCGGTAATGAGATGTTTTGATACAAATTCCTATTACCGGTTACAAGACTTCTGTTATTTATATAAAAACCGAGTACAAACCATTACTAATGCAACACACTGACTAATAATAACTTTAAAGACATTTTTTTTAATTCTCCTTATAAATAGCTATTAGGTGCTTACCTATGAAATGACTGATTTTATTACTGGCCACTTTGAGTTTCGATATCTTTTGTTCTAATTCAAATTTAAAAATAAAACAAAATGCATCTAATAGCTATGACGTTCTTATTTCATTTGTTTGTCTGCATTTAAATTTTGTTTATGTGATTGTCTTGAAAATAAAATGAATACATTGAGTTTCTTCGCACCAACTCAAGTCAGACAGCTCACAATATCAATAGTGTGTATGGGCCAAACACGACAAACGATCGCACCGTGCGTCGATAGTTTGAACGCTTCCATTCTGGAAATTGTTTTTAATCTTAAGGATGAGCCCTAGATCGACCTACCACCAAGGTTAATAACGATGAATTAAAAGCTATAGTGGAAACAGACCCATCTCAAAGTACAGCTTAGCAGCAGGATTTAATGTTAGTGATAAAACAATGTTGGTTCATCTGAATCAAATCGGCAAAATAAAGAAGCTCGAAAAGTGGGTACCATATGAACTGAAGTGTGCAACTGAACCATCGAAGTGTGCACTGTGTTATTGAACCATCACAAAAACAAAGGAATTTTGAATTGCATCGTGACTTGTGATGAGAAATGGATCCCGTACGATAATCGCAAACCGTCGTATCAGTGGCTGGATCTAGCAGTTGCAGGCCAACAATGTCCAAAACGTAAGATAACTAAGAAAAAGTTACTGGTATCAGTCTGGTGGTCCTGTGCCGGTATTGTCCACTACAGCTTCTTGCAAGCCGGTCAAATGATTGATGCAGATGTGTACTATATGGAGTTGCGGATGATGATGGAAGAACTGGCCACAAAGCAACCAAGTTTGGTCAATTGCTCATCTCCACTTCTTCTTCGTGACAATGCCTGCCCTCACATTTCTCATACAAGAGTTTTAAAACTTCAAGATCTGGAGACTGTCCCTCACCCACCATACTCACCGGACCTTGGACCTTGCCGGCCGGACAGATTTCTATTTTTATCGACTAACATGATAAATATTTTTTTAACAAAGAATATTTTTTCAGTTTCTCATACAAATTGGTCATTTCATAGGTAAGTCCAATAAGTAAGTAAGTAATAAGTAAGTAAGTCCAGTAAGTCCTCATTTTCATAGGTTCATAGGTAACCCAATATTTTCAAGAAGTCCAAAATTATGCACAATTCTGGAAAAACATCTGTGAATTGCTAACACTATATAGTTATTTGTATATATTTTAAGAGATAAGCAGATCATGAGTGAGAAATAAAATAGATCTAGATCACCTCTTGTGAACCAATCTTTATCTAGCTCAACATCACTTTTACTATATCCCTATATTCACTGAAAAACAATGTAATATAGTCGCTGTACCACTCTTGTTCGCGATGCGCGAAGAACAATGCATAGACTACATGCTGCTAGATTAAAAGTAAAATGTGTTTTCTGATAGTAAGATCTCGAAGCATTATCTTCCAATCTATACTTCTGTGAGTGAAACGTTCATACACTTAATTCTCTCGCTCAATCACTCTATATGTCTCACAGAGCTATGATCCGGTTATTAAAGAAAGAGCAATGACAGCTGTTTTAAAAGTTAACATAACCTATTAAATATTATAGTACAGTAAAAATATATTTTTCTATATTTTTGTATTATGTTATGACTTAACACAGAAACAATATTTACATAAAATGAATTAAATACAGAACTGGCAATGAATGCTCTTACTATGATAACTGGACCATAATTATTATATTGAGCTAGACAACCTATACTTAGAACAAAAACATTCATATCTCTCTTCTCCTTTCAGTAATATATTCTTCACATCACTAATTGGAAGTTTATTATTATTGAGAGAGATGTTTTTAAGTCTCAATAGGGTAATGAAAAAAATATCAAGAACTGTAGTTAAAATAGATATATTTATTCAAAAACTACAAAAGAAAATAAACTCATATGAAAAACATTCTTCCAAATTCATTAGAAAATTAGATAGATGTGCGCTTGCAAATATTTGAGATGAATAGTCATCATGTATGTTACTCATGCATGGTTGTAATGGCATTACTCTGTTATTGACATCATCAACACAGTAATGCAATTCTCTTCTAACTTACGACTTCTAAGCCCTATAATTGTTATTTTTAAAGCTAAATAGTTTGATTTTGGGGAATGATTTCCAACATTTTATATTACTTAGTCAAAGGTTTTTAAACTGTCAAATACCTTATTGTTCTCTGTTGTCATAGCGGCCCTATAGGGTCAATCCTTGCTTGACTGGTAAAATATTAAGATATAAAGACCATACCAATTTTATTATATTATCCATAATTAGGAAACAAGAGATGTTTTAAATTAACATTATTTTCATATGTGAGGTCCAATTGTATCATATGTCTATTCCAACAGAGTTGAAGTACAATTACTTTGGATTACGAATTCTTACAAGCTTAGCGGGAACAGCCTCTATTAGGTATGATTCAAACAAACTTAATGTAAAAGAAGTAATCGATAAACCGCGAGAAATTAACACACTCACCCTTTGCTAACTGCGACCATATCAATGAAGAACCAGTGCAGTACAAGGGGTAATATTACCATAAAGCCAAGGTACTGCCAGTCATACAGAGTAGGAGCGTCGGCGCACGGCATGCAATAGCTGGATTCATTGGTGCGATAACCACGCGGGCATGCTCCGCAGTCACTCCAGGACCCATCATCCAACTCCGTTCGACCACAATACAATCCTGGGCAAGATCTGACTACAGACATATTAGTAAAAGAATAAACTTATTATGTACTAGTATTCTCTTGACTAGATTTTTATTTTGTGCTACAATTTAATTGTTAATATGAGGTATCGATTTAATTTAATGAAAAACGAGGAAAACATGTGGAAAAAGAGGCAATCTGTTTTCAAAGAGAGACTATATTTTGACATTATCAGAAAACAAACATGTCAAAAATGTTTGACATTTTGACAACAGAAAGACATTTAAAAAGTCCATTTAGTTTTTCCGCTGCGAACACTGCTTGGTGAAACACGTGTTAGTGGGATAGTCTCAAATTTTAAAGTTTTCGTTAAATTAATAACCTAGTTTAAATTGATTATATTATTTTTAGTTATACCTAGTGGTGGTGGGTGTTAAATAGGTACAATATTTATTTTCTAGTAAGTGATTACTGTTTTTAATTATGCCTCCGGATCCTAAACCTCCCGATCCCCCTGACCCCCTGATCCGACAGGAAAAGATGATTCCAACATGGAGCTTTCTGTGTCTGTGGGAGAGGCCTCACAGGAAGCCAACACATCGAATATTGCATGCGCAGACAGCAGTATTCCTAAGAGAAAACGCCCCTTAGATCAATCTGAGGGTACTTCAAATAAAAGATCTGTCCCTGAAGCATCTATTCCGCTGGTGTACATACATGCCAGTCTGAATGAAGGGCATAGAATTTATGAAAAAGATGACAAAGGCCCTTATATTGTCCATGTCTCTCTTAAGGAGGAGGATCCTTCGGCAGGAACGGTACTGCGACCAATTAAGTTTGGCCGGTTCCTAATGACCAACAAATTTCAATGCATAGTAAAAGATGGAGTAAAGAGAGTAGGGCGCAACAGGATCTCCGTAGAATTTTCCACTGCTGAAGCTGCAAATAAATTCATAGATAGTCCCATCTTAAACATATGCAAATATTCTGTTAAAATACCCACTTTCAACGTCACAAGAATGGGCCTCGTCAGGGGAGTTGATACTGACCTGACAATGGAGGAGTTCGCAGAGTCTGTGACACTCCCTATTGGTTGTGGCATCATCCTCAAAGCGCGTAGGATCAACAGGAAGAGAATTGTAGAAGGAATTGCCAACTGGATCCCTACACAATCTGTCGCTGTGACATTCAGAGGTCAATCTTTGCCGAAGCACATATATTCGTACTACACTTCTCTTCCTGTAGAAGCATATCAGTACCCCACCATACAGTGTCTAGATTGTTGCAGATTTGGGCATGTAAAGGCACAATGCCGTTCAAAGCCCCGATGCTTTAGATGCACACAACCCCATACTGGGGATTCATGTAGGACAGAAGCAACGTCTGCTAACTGTTTGTACTGTGCGGGGAATCACTTTGCCACTAACAAGGATTGCCCCGAACAGACCAGACAGAAAAATATCAAAGTGGTCATGTCTCAGGAGAGTATCTCATACTTTGAAGCTGAATCGCGCTTCCCTCGTGTTTCCAGATCCTTTGCAGAAGTATCCAGAGCAATATTTCCCACAACATCCTCCGCTCATGGTAATCAACCAGCCCCAGCTCCTTCCTCTTCACCTCTCATCTCCTATAGGAAAACTGTTTCTGTTCCTCGTCGTCTTAGGGCTCCTAGTCAATCAGGCTATGACAAACGGGCCAATCAATCCATTATTGGAGATACTCCAGCTCCTCCCGCTGATGGATGTGCTCTAATCCAAAATCTTCAGTCTCAATCCTCAATCACTCCTAACGACAACCTTATTGACCTATTATTAGCAGCTATCATTAACATCATCAGCAAATATGATGATAGCCTACCGTCCAACGTTGCCAGTAAACTCAACCAAATCTTCTCTATCGTCCGCAATGGCTCCATTGACAATAGTTCAATGGAACATAAAGAGCCTTAGACATAAGAAACATGAATTATGTAACTTAATAAACAAATATCATCCCGGCGTCATTGCCATCTCGGAGACATGGTTTGTGCCCGGTTCCCGTTTTCGGGTACCTGGATTCGCATGTCTCCGTGATGACAGGGATGACGGGTATGCGGGTAGCGCCTTACTTGTAAGACGCTGCCTCACCTATTCTTCAATCCCCTTACCACCGCACGGGCAGAGATTTAACGCTGTTGCAGTTAGTGTAGCAGACGTTTCTTTCCTGCCTGTGTATATTCCACACCCCGATCCCTCCCTTATCCCTGACCTACTTTTGGTTATTTCCTCACTCCCCCCTCCTGTTATCATACTTGGTGATTTTAACGGTCACCATATCTCTTGGGGATGCCATCATAGTGATGCATTCGGCTTTGCCCTTGTAGAGATGTTTGATGAAATAGAATTGTGTATTCTTAATGATGGCTCCCCTACCCGCAGGGTTTCCCCCTCTCAGAACACAAGAACGGCGGTAGACCTCTCAGTTTGCTCGGCGTCTCTCTCTTCTACCCTCTATTGGAGAACTCTCCCCTCTACTCATGGGAGTGATCATTTCCCTATACTTATTTCATACTCACTAAGCTCATCTATCACTATTGACCCATCCCCTTTATTGAAATATAGATTGTCCAAAGCAGATTGGCCCAAGTTTTCCTCTTCAGTAGAAGAGAAAATAATCTCAATCCCTCCTTGCAACAAGGACAATCTCTTTCGTAATTATTCCCAATTAGTTGATATCCTTCATACTGCAGGGGAAACCTGCATCCCCCTCAAGAAACCGCTTTGTCACAGAGTTTCGCCTCCTTGGTGGGACAAGGAATGTACCAATTTAGTAAAGCTGCGTAAAGATGCTGAATCACAGTACAACTCAAATATGTCCTTGGAGAATTTCAACAAATACCAACAGGCAGCCGCTCGGTTGCGAAGGATTTTCTCCAAGAAGAAAAAACGGGGCTGGATTCAATTCTGCGAAAGGCTTTCACCTAAAACCCCTTCTTCTCTTGTCTGGAAAAATATTAGAAGGTACAGAGGCTCTGTGAATTCTTGTGACCATCTAAATTCATCTAACGACCCTTCTATTTGGCTGCATGCAGGGCCGTCTTTACCAGGGGGTGCAAGGGGTGCGGTGCACCCGGGCGCGGAGCGCCCGGGGGCGCCTGTCGAGCGCTGAATTTTTGGATATTTCATTGAACTTAACGCCATTGCACAGTTTTATATACTTGTTACTTACGACAAATATGTATGCGCAAGCAAAAAAAAAATAGTCATTAACAATAATATTTTTTTTACTTTTATTACGCTTTCGGCGCTTGTCATACCGCATTACTACACTACACAAATAACAATTTTATTTAATACAACACGCGCGCGGCAAAATCTCTAATCCAAAGAGTGTATGTATGTACGTTTGACACGTTGCCGCCCGGTAGCAAAATGATCTCTAACTCAATAGAGTGTAAGTTCATTTGAAATGGGCGCGCGGGCACTTATGGTATTTACTTATGGTGCAGGGTGTGCGGCGCACAGGGGCGCAGGGTGTTAGGGGGCGCCGAGCGCCGCTCGCGACGCCTCCAAAGAGTCTACTAGAGGGCGCCAGGGTATTGATTGCACCCGGGCGCTACATGGGCTAGAGCCGGCGCTGGCTGCATGTATTCTCGGATAGATTAGCTCCCGCCTTTGTTCCATACCATGACTCTCTTCCTTCTCCCCCCTACCCTCTTTCCCCTTCTGAACCCATGGATAGGGACTTTACTTTTGATGAGCTCCGTTGTGCTCTGGATGGCCTGGTTGACTCGAGTCCTGGTATAGATGGCATCCCATACTCCTTTCTAACCAGGTCCAGTGATAGAACGAAACAGTTTTACCTAGAAATCATTAATGGCTTCTATGGTCTTGGCATTATTCCAGACTCCTGGCACAATCAAATTATTATTCCCCTTCTCAAGCCTGGTAAAGACCCCTCAGATCCTGGAGCTCACAGATCTATTGCACTATCATCCGCTCTCTCTAAAATAATGGAGCATTTGGTTAAGAACAGGCTTGAATGGCTAGTGGAACAAAGAGGTATTCTGGCAAAATCCCAATTTGGCTTTCGGAAAGGATTTAGCTCAATGGACAGTCTTAGTATCATTTCCTCGCAAATCCGTTTGGCTTTTAAAAATAAAGAATTTGTTGTAGGCGTGTTCTTAGATATTGCCTCGGCATATGATAATGTTCTTCTTCCGGTACTCAGGCACAAGATGCAACAGCTGAGTCTGCCTGTGAGGATGACTCGTTTCATACACAACCTTCTAGCGAACAGGTCTATTACCATTAAATGCCAAGGCTCTTTTCTTCCCTCCAGACTTGTCTGGAATGGCCTCCCTCAAGGATCTGTATTGAGTCCCCTTCTTTACAACCTTTACACTTATGACCTTGAACAGTCTGTAAATTCCTTTTGTCAAGTTCTTCAATATGCAGATGACCTCACTCTATATGTTTCTTCTAAGTCCACTGACAATGCTTCTGTCCGCCTGAATTCTGCTTTAAATTACCTAAGTCAATGGTTATCTAATCATGGGCTCTCTTTGTCAATCCCGAAGTGTGTTGCTGTAGTCTTCACTAAAAAGCGTAATATTCCTTATGTCGATCTAAGAGTTAAAAATGAAGCTATCCCAGTCCAAGACAAAGTAAAATTTTTGGGCGTTATTCTGGATAGCAGACTAACTGGAATAGCACACCTTAATTACATAGCACAAAAAGCTGAAAAAGGCGTAAATGTTCTGCGATCATTAGCTGGAGTCTGGTGGGGGTCACACCCATACACTCAGAAACTAATCTACAATGCTATTGTACGAAGCCATTTTGACTATGGCTGCTTTCTTTTGGAACCTTGTAACAAAGCCGCTTTATCTAAAATTAGTAAAATTCAGTCAAAGTGTCTCCGTATAATCACCGGTGCTATGAGATCTTCCCCCGTAAATGCTCTCCAATTAGAATGCGCTGACCCACCATTGCATTTGCGAAGACAGTTCTTATGCGATAGGTTCTTCTGCAAAGTTATTCAATTGTCTTCTCACCCCCTCCTTCCTATCCTTCAATGTATGTATGACTCTTTCAATGCTCAGGGTATGCCTTCGTTGGAGTACTTGCCTTGTGTCTTGAAGAGTTATATTAAGGTTATTCACTCTTCTTTCCCTCTGGCACAATATAACCAAAATCCACTATTTTCTACAAAATATGATGCTTTAGTTTTTCATCCACAAATAAATACTTTTTTCGGTGTATCCAAGCACTCTAAAACTGCTAACCAGGAGTTTATTGAAATTTTGTCTAGAGATTGGAATGGATGGCTAACCATGTATACTGACGCTTCTAAACTAACAGCGGATAGCAATGTAGGGTGTGGTTGCCTAGATATAGTATTATACTAAACTTCAAATGCCCCCCTCAAACATCAGTCTTTACCGGAGAAGCGGTGGCCATATTGGAAGCCCTTCGTTATACTGAATCTCACGGTTTAAACAAGACTATAATTTTTTCAGACTCCCTTAGCTGTCTACATTCTGTTATGTCTGTCCCTTTCCACTCTAAATCTATATCACCTGTCATACTCCAAATCAGAGAGGCTCTTTTCGCCTGCAGCAGCCTAGGCATTGAGGTGGTCCTTGCATGGATCCCCGGGCATGCGGGTATTCTCGGTAATGAATCAGCCGATGCATGTGCCAGAGATGCAATCCAATCTGGTACATTGTCACATTACAAAAACCTCCCCTGTGATCTAGCTTCCCTGGCGGCGCCTGAGCTTGTGGACTTGTGGAATAGATCGTGGCAATTATCGATAAGGCTTAAGGGTAAATATTATGGGGAAGTCCAACCAAATATTCCTTGCAAACCATGGTTCTTTCGCTGTCGTGATGCGTGCAAATCGGTCACTTCTACTATCTGCCGTCTCAGATTGGGTCATGCGTGTACACCGGTTCACTTAGCTAAAATAAGAGTGAGAGATCTCTCTTTGTGAGTGTGGAATAGATGAAGGAACCCCTGATCATATCTTCTTTGTGTGCCCTAAACTACAATATTCCCTTTATGATGTCCTTCCTCCCCATATCCCGCGTCCTACTAATCTCAAATGCCTCCTATCCCTTGTATATACACCTTTTGTAAATATCTTATGTAAATTTATAAACAATAACAATATTAAATTATAAGCATAGGTAAGTATATTTAAACATATTCAATTATATTTATAATATATTTTTACTATTATAAACTACTAACTTTACTAACTCTTATCGTTATATTCCCCTCGGTTTTAGATTACTACTACAACTCGTTTACAAAATTATCTATAAGCCGAAACCAGCGCACCCCACCGTGTTTCTGTCAATCACATGGTCGTGGCGGAATTATTGTGGATGTCACAATAGAAGCCAGTTAGGTGAAAGTTGAAGTTGAAGTTGAAGTCAATTTAAAAATAACGATAAATATTAGGAAATGTATAAAATTGTAGTAATTATAAAAACAACAAGTTTTACGTGGCGATTTGTGGACCTGGTATAAAGAAAGCCATATTCTGCTTCATGAAACAGACGTTTTTCTTTCTTTATGTATGGCACTGGTGCGATTAGATCATTCTGCAAATGTCAAGTTTTCTTCATATTAAAAAGAGCCGCTCAGTACAGCGATAGTAGATTTAGTCTGTAATAGATATGAAATAGATCTGTGTAATAATATGACCTTTGTCTATGGTACATTAAAATTGTTTCAAAGCAATATTTACAAAAAAATATTTTGTCTATGTCTGACAGCTGTAAAAAAATGGCTTCTGAGTGAAAACCCAACTTTCCTGCCAACGTGTTATTTTTTAAAATTTTAGATTGTGAATTTAATCATGTCATTTTCAGATTTATATAGTAAACATAAGTGTACATATTGTCAAGAAGAAATATATGGAGTTCGTGTAAAATGTGCGGAATGCAAGGATTTCGATATTTGTTTGCAGGTGAGAAGCATCGCTGCCATTTTTGTTTACAGTTTTGGCGCAAAATTTTGAATGTATTTTTTTTAAATTTATTTTCAGTGTTTTTCTTGCGGAGTTGAAATAGGGTCCCATAGGAATGATCACTCCTACCAGTTTATGGTAAGTTATTCTTTAAAATACAATAATTTAATTCTGTAAAATAACAAAAATTCTAATACCTATTTTTTTAGGACTCTGGAGCATTTGGCACATTTCTAGGACGTAGTAGTTGGTCTGCCAATGAGGAAGTTAGATTACTGGATGCTATAGAACAATTTGGTTTTGGTAACTGGGAAGATATAGCCAAACATATTGAAACGAGAACACCAGAAGGTAAGTCTTAAACTATTAGAAAAACTTAAAATTTATTTGATGTAATATCCTCGAATGGAAGTCACATACGGGTAGTCTGGGAAGCACAACGTAGGATGCACTACGACCAGATGGAACAACTACTTGAAACAGTAGTCTACTATTAGCTGTTTGAGACGAGCCGAAGGTTGTGTGTGGTGGTGGGCCTTGGAAGAAGCCCATACCCATCTGGAGATACATAGGTATAGTATAGTAATGTGACTCACTAGTGTATTACTAATATCAAAAGTTGCCTGGAAGAGATCACTTTAGCAAGAAGATCACCAATTGTATACCCACTTATTTAAACTGTTGTATCACTGTTTCCTTCAGCTGTATAATAAAGTGTACATACTTATCACCTGCAACCTACTGTTTGTTAAAACAAGCACTGAACACTTCAGCACTCTAGCACTGGTGCATTATATTAGTGCTATTGAACCTTAACCGCTTAAAGCTCGAGCTTTTAACTACAAAAGTTTAAGACTAACACTAAAAATTCGGATTATAATGCTCACTAGCCTTTAACACATGAGTCCTAAAAGTTCATTAGCACTCATCCAGCACTCCAGCATTGAGTGCTTATTTTTACAACACTACCACTTGTACCTTGATCTGCAGAGGCAAAAGATGAGTACATTACAAGATATTTGGAAGGCAGCATTGGTCGTGCCACATGGGGAAATGTTGAAAGTGCTACTCGGCCATCACTGCACTGTGCTGACAGGGATGAAGGCCCTCTTGGACCCAGTGCTGTGTCTCGATTACCAGCACTAGCTGTCTCGTCTGATGAAGCCTCACAACTTGGATATATGCCTAACAGAGATGACTTTGAAAGGGTATTCAGCTTTATTTTTCGTTAATTGGCAAGATTTTAATATGATTAGAGGCTCAAATCTGAAAAACGTCTTTTTTATTTTAATTTAAAATAACAATTTTAAATCCATTTCTTGTTTTCTTTTTAGTAAATAAGTATTTACTTTAAACATAATAACCTTGGCTGTGTAGTGGCGGCCGACTAGAATAGGTGCTATCTCCATCTCATGGCCATCGTAAAAGGCAACTAAGGGTTAACAAAACCACTACCTGGGGACCGTTCCCCAGGTTAGTAAGATGCATTCACGGCAAAAAAGCCCCTTTTGTCGTCGCGCCTTGCTTTCAGGGCATACCTCTTAAGATCTTGGAGAGTATGGGGATCCTTGGTGTCGACATTTCCAGCAAAGTCGAATTTAGGAGTCATCTGGAAAATAAAGTCAAAATGGCCTCCAAAAAGCTTGTTATAATGAAGCGGTACTTCACCCCTGGACAATTCCTAACGCTCTACAAAGCTCAGGTTAGGCCCCATGTGGAGTACTGTTCATATCTCTGGCCCGGCGCACCAAAATATCAATTTGACCCATTTGAATCCATCCAACGACGTGCTTGGTCGACGATCCCACTTTCACGGGCGGTTTAGAATCCCTCAGTGTTCAGAGAGATGTTGCATCTCTCTGTGTTCTACGGCCTGTACATGGGGAATGCTATAAAGAATTGTTCATTATAATTCCCACCTTGGGTTTCTACAACCGCACCGCACCTGCCGTCACAATAGTGCGGTCCGGATACGGAGGTGTCGTGTATTGTTCGGTCCAAAAATCATTTTATACCCCGAACCTGTAGGCTGTGGATTGAACTGCCTCATGAGGTCCTTCCATTATGCTATGATAAGGAGTTCTTTAAAAAAGCTGTGAATAGTATTTTGCAAGGTCGCACCCGCATACCTCCTGCTATTGACCAGCGGTAGCCACTTAGCATCACGTAGGTTACTTGCCCATCCTCTGCCCCTCTTCTGCCTTTCCTACAAAAAAAAGTTACAAGATAATGTGCAGATATAAATTGCTCTACAGTCCAAAATGATACAATATCAGTTTAATAAAAATCTTACAGGAACATGACCATGAAGCAGAGTTACTGATCTCAACCCTATCCCTCAATCCCGAAGATGATGAGTTAGATGTTGGTGAGTCAAACAAAATATATTTTATATTAATTTAAAAAATAATATCAATTTAAAGCGTTCGCACGATTACAAATTTGTTTTGCATTCATAAACGAGTTATTGCGGTGATAAGTTCATATTCTTGTTGTGATAAGGCTTGTTCTGCAACGTTATATTAGCTGCTTATTGAATATCTTGATTATGAGCTGCAAAGGAGTTTTTAAGTCGGCCAATGCTCGATTGGCCGATACTATTTAAGTAATATATATGAGTAGCTGTGCCCGGCATGCGTTGCATGCCCGGCATTTTTTTTTGCACATAATATATAGCCTATGTCCATCTGGAATAATGTACCTTTCAAATGGTGAAAGAATTTTTCAAATTTTCAATGGTGCAGTGGTTCCGGAGATTATCCTCCACATACACACAAACTCGCAAAATTCGCACTCTATCTTTATTATATTAGTATAGATATTATCTTAGCAAAAGGAACCTTATTGTCAGCATGGACTTATGATATATGGTTAATATTTTCTAACTTTAAATGTTTTTGTTTCAAGATTTTGTTTAACTAGAAATGTACTCTACATCTGATTTTTAATATACAGCACTTTTCTTTTAATTTGAATTTCAAATTCACTTTCTCAATATCTGGGCAACCAACAACAGGATCCCTTTTATCAGATAATATCACATTACATATAGTTCATCTCGCTTGGCGAGTTTTTTTTATTATATTCCACAAACACAATTCATAATATTTTGCCTTCTTTGTGCCCGTAAACCTAGGTTTGTGCAGACGCTGCACATTCGTATACAAACTAATTACACCTATAAGATTAAATGCTGGATTGGTATTAGAACTCATTTATAACTGTCAATATATAGTTAGATGTAAATCGAGGTCACCCACGGTGATGTTTTCATTAGTTTTATGATTAAACCTTATTTCAAGAATAATTCCAATTACCTCTTAAGTTTTTAAAACTTATATAATATTTTCCAGCCCTAAAATTGTCCCAAGTTGACATCTACACACGACGCCTCAGAGAGAGAACGAGAAGAAAAAGACTGGTGAGAGACTACCAGCTGGTCTCCGTCTTCTTCAACAACCAGAGAAACAAACAGAAACCACTAGGAAAACTTGCCAAAGAGAAAAAGTAAGCATTAGTTTTAGTTATTTCATGGTAATTAGTTGTGAGTAACACTGTAAGTTTATCTAAAACAAGTTTCGATTTCATTCCGGTACCAGAATTTAGTGACTATTTGACCCATGTCCAAATAGTGCCATTCCAAGACTCCAAGCTACACAAGGAAAGCTGGGGTGTAATGATGGGTATCAATCTCATATAGAAAAAACTATACGATTGTTTGAGCTTAATCCCAGATTTGGTGTCACATATCCCGTTCAGTCCCGTCGAAGTAAGTCAGGAATCGTTTAGTCAAGTGATAGCAGGTTTACTGACGGCAGAAGAGAACTCTTTGGAAGCACACGAAAAATGCAGTCCCACTTATTTGATTATTACGAGTACAAATATAACTTTAAATACTCTTTTTAAATACTCTAAGATAGCCAATGTATAGAGCTCCGACCGAA
The DNA here is from genome assembly GCA_943735995.1 of Sesia bembeciformis. Taxonomy (NCBI): domain Eukaryota; kingdom Metazoa; phylum Arthropoda; class Insecta; order Lepidoptera; family Sesiidae; genus Sesia; species Sesia bembeciformis. The sequence continues at coordinate 6,614,432 of OX031042.1, forward strand.
CGAGAATCTTATCTTTATTGAACAATGGCACTTTTTTTTACTTTGGTAGGTCTGGCACGCAAGATATATTTTTTTTAATGATTTAATTGTTTCTTAGTCTAAAGTTTCATAGTCTTACTATAAAGTTTCTTTCAATATTTTTTTGGGTAACTTGCATGGCGTCTCAAAAGTACAATCCTGTATTCTATTTAATAAATCATTACCAATATTAACAATTTGCATATTAAGATCAGACCCTTTGAAGTTTAATATGGCGTCAGGGAGTTTATGGACTCCGGTGAACATTGTCAGTTCTACAGTTCTACGGTCGCACAGCTAGCAGGCGAGCGTGTTGAGCGGAGCGTGGCGTGTGCGCGAGCTTAATATGCGACTCGCGGAGCTGCCATAGGTACCGGTGTCACACAGCACGAGTTTGACGAGAAATACTTTGGGATCAATCTTTAAATTTCACGATAACAAGGGAGATACCTTTTAAATACTCTGAGATAAGCAATGTATAGAGCTTCGACCGAATGAAAGTCGAGAGTATGGTTATAGCACTTCCTTCGTTCGAACTTCCGTCAGGCCCGAAGCTTCGGAAGTGCAAATTCTGAGTATCGAAATGTAATATGTGTGTCAGGGAGTTCATGGACCGCCTCCGGTGGACGTGTCAGTTCTACGGTCGCAGCGAGCAGGCGGGCGTGTTGAGCGGGGCGTGGCGCGAGCGCGAGCTGCGCGTGCGATTGGCCGAGTTGCACCGATACCGGCTGGCCGGCGTCACGCGGCTCGAGGAGTGCGCGCACTACGACCAGCACGCCGCGCACAGGAGGCACCCGCATCAGCTCGACGTGAGGGCACGGCTCGTGGTACACAACGCTTGATGCACAGCTACATTGAAACATCACCGTCGTATATCCATTTTTGTTTCTTACTAGCAACACCCGCGACTTCGTTTGGTCTTTAGAGTACGCGTCGTTACTTTAGAACGATTCCCGCGGGAACATATAAAAAATTACAAAAATCCATCTGGAGGTTTTTACGTGATGCACATTCAAACAGATAGACAAAAATTACAAAGATTGTCTACGTAAAAACGAAGTGGTCATCTATAACTTACAGTTTAGATACCCTGTTTTCGTAGGAATCTAAAATTAATCAATAAATACATGAAAAAATACCTAAAGATTATACGACGGTGACCGTTTAATTTCGCGACATTATCATAATCATTATTCCTAGACGATATAGTTCTATAAAAATAATATAGTCTCATTTCGTATTCCCAACGGACGCGTCACGATGCGGAACCTACCGCCAGTCATCGTCATTACACTATGCATGTCTTCGTCTCATGACATATCACCTTCATGCTTTAGCTTCGCGGTGTTTTAGATTTGTAGCTCCATAGCCCTTTGAAAACCTGCATGTATTAGAGGCGCATGTTAAACTGAACAGTCTTTTATTTCAACCAACTAATGGTTCTTAATTTCGACCTTGTTTAGTTCTTTTTTCAAGTTAGGTTTTAGATGAATGATTAGTTTAATAATCCCGAGAGGTCTCGACTCTATTATCTAAATTCTAAACTTGATATCTTATATTAGTGATTTAAAAAGAACCGATCGATATCGCGTGTAGCCTGCGCATTTGTTTATTTTAAGAATGAAATCGCAGCTGAAATCATGGCGGCTAGCGTTTTCTCGCTTATACAAGAAAACTTAATTAAATATATTATTTAAGTTTATAATGCCTGTCTAATATACAATTAAGGACGTTTTTCCGAAAAGAGTCCAATATTTCAAGATGTTTGATGATAGGAGCCGAGACCTATCGGGTTGGTTGTTACAGGTATTGTCTGTTCGGGAAAGCTAGGCCATACGTCGCAACACACACCGCAAGAGCGTCAACGGGTGTACTCGACATTCCGTCGAAACCTCGTGTGAACGAGACACCCATTTTAGTAAATTTAATTATAACACGCACCTACGAAAGTTAAAATGATCGTGGAAAAAGAGAGGAGGGGCCTGTACCCAGCAATGAAACACTAGATTAATTAATCAGTCTAACGATACCGCGCAAAAGAACCGCACGTCACGGCAGCGACGCGAGGCGTCAAGTAGGTTTTTTTATTTAAATAGTAAACTTTATCTCCAACGTACATGGTTTAAAGAGTGATGGGCACTTTTGTATGAAACCTACCCTGACCACCAATAAAATCGTAATGTATGTCACTTATATAACCTACAATTACTATAAATAAATATTTTGGTTCCCAGATGTATGGGGGTATCTGTAAAAATCAGACCCCAATAACATCCGAGCCTATAACGGCTCGGTCATACCCACTCTCATGTACTCCTTTGGCGTGCTCAGATGGTGTTAGACCAAATTAGACGCCCTGGATAGAAAAGTCGGGCCCTGTACCTAGGGCCGGGACTAAGCTTCGGCCAATGGTTATATGGTCTCTTCCTTATACATTTTTAAGATACTTTTAAGGCAGATAACTCAAATCCCTGGTATTTCATGGGCCTTGTTGCAAGCGTTCATTTGATATTAATGTATTTTTATTGAATATACCGGCCAAAATGACGCATCATTCTATTTATGACGCGCTAGTGGCCGTCGGCAAAGACGTGCGGCGTCACACGTCTTCGTCAACGGCGTCTGGAAATACTCACAGCGTCATACAAATTTAAACCATGCGCGTTGGAGATAAAGTGCACTATTAAAATACACGACATAGTTGACGCACTACGTCGCTGCCATGTAGTGCAGTCGTTAAAATCGGTCCCTAAAGTGGGGACCGACTTGCACCAATCTCGACATAGATTTTCATGCAGCTCCCTATTGTGTAGAATAATTATTCTGGAAGTTTTAATATATTTTTTCACAAAATTCAACCAATACTATTAAAAATGTAACCGGTTTTGTACAAGCTAAAAATCTATCCATTTCGCGACCGTACTTTCTTTGCAAGCTAACCGAAGTCACGAGTAAAAGCTAATTAATAATAAATAGCGGTGGAGCGCTCCCGAACAAGCAATATGTATGTATGTAGCCGTGGGTGTTATTTAGAGCTGGGTGTTGTGTGGTTTTGGATTTGATCCCGTACAACGATTGTATTCGCCAGGGTAGCAGTGGGTGCCTGGACACCAACCAGACAAAAGAGCAAACTCAGATCAGCACGCAGCAGCTAAGAAAAAGGTAAATATCTTTTTTTTTTAATTTTCCTTGTGTTTTAGGTGTATAGAGAGCTCACGTAGTGGTAAGTGGTTTACCATTTCTTAAGGAATTGTACCACTGAGCGTGCAGGGATCAGAGGCGTATTTAAAAATTTTATGTTCCTACTTTTATCATTGATATATGGACGAAACTGAAATTTGTCTTTCAAATATCAATAAGAAAGGAAAACTCGCTATCGCCTGGGGTTGTATTCTTTTCTTATAACATTGTTCCTTATATTTGTCATAATGTAACTATTACACAATAAAGTGTTTTATATATCTATCTACCCTAGACGCGCTGCTTTTTAATATGGTGGTCAGTTAATTTGGTTGGCTGATGCGTGTTAAAGTAACATTTCGCCACCAAATGCTTCGCAGTGTAATCTCACGATACACTCGGTCTTCAAGTACAGGAGTATACGGCACGGTGTTAATAACTTGTTTTTTATTTGTCTTACTGCTGTTCTATAAATATTTCAATTGTCATTGGCTTCAATACATCTTCATATATTTCTCCGAATTACCGTGTAATATACGTGTACCCCTCACCCGGCGCTCGTAGTTAGGTACTTGAAGAGAAGCTTTTTTTTTATGCTTTTCATGGCAATGGTGCAATTAGCACATTCTGCCCGTGTCAAGTTTTCTTCGTAATTGAAGTCAAAGTAATTATCACAAACATGATGCACAAACATTATACACTTTGATGTTAAATAAATAAATCACTATTCAGCCACAATATATAATTTTAACATTAATATATAAAAAAAAAACTCGACCTTCAGTTCTCGCGTTTTTGCCAAAAAGTCGACAAGCTATACTATGTTACGTTTCGTTTGGCAGAGACGGCGAAAGCGGCTCAAGTTCCACCAGCCCAAGGTGCACACGGGACGCAAGTACCGCATGTGGATGCTCCAAAAAGAGCTCATGCAGCGCCGGCTGCTCGACGCATCTGCTCACCACTAACGAGATACAGGTTAGTTATATTCTTAAAATTTCCTTTAAAAGCTAATTTTAGTTTTAAAAACTTGCAAAGCTGTATCGTATCTAGTATGAGTCCAATAATAACCAACCAAATGTGACGTTTCCGGTGCGCTTTTTTCCTCCACAAGCCTCGTACCGATGGTGCTAATTATGCATAACTAGTTCCGTGACATTAGCAGAATATCAACGTTGCGGTCTGCCTCACAGACTGCAACGGTATGCTGAGCTACGTGTCCATTCTGTTATTGCGACTCACATAATTTCATACTTTTATTTACTATTTTATTACTTTTGGAAGCACTTCAACAGATAATTTTTTTTTGCTACTTCAAACACGATGTAATTAATAGCGAAGTGTGTCGTTTTATTATTATAACAAATAAACCTCACATCCATTCATTCATATAAGTGCCTTGTGTCGATTTTAAAGTAATTATCGTTTTAATTGATTACAATTACACCGAAGACACTCCTACGTCTAGTATAACTCAAATAGACCTACGGTCTGTAGTGCAATGCAATACAACCAGCCCTTTCAGTATTCACTCCTGGACATGGGCCTCCTCATGCACATTGTCCAGCGCACGTGGGATGTAAGGCCATAAAACGGCACACTGCCCAAGCGGTCTGTCGAGTCCACGCTTTTAGAGGTGGTGTAGTTCCTCGGCGCTTGTGGCAGCCGCTTTGTTATCCCTTAGTCGCCTTTTGCGACACCCGCGGGAAGGGATGGGGTGATCCTATTCTATAGCCGTATCATGAGGTGATCCATGATACATCTGTAGTAGGACTTCCTATTGTTTCCGAAAAGATTCAGCTAAACAAATATATGTGGTGGTATAGCTGTGCTCGTCGCTGAGCGTGCCGGCCGCGCAGTACGTGACGCTGAAGGGCGTGCTGCTCCGACGGCCGCCCGCGCCCGACTGCGACGTCGACGTGGCCGTCGCGCACTACCTGCGCGCCGCCGGATGGGTGCACAACTGACACCGCACACATCGACTCACTACTACGGACACGGAAAAAGTACCGATAGTTTACCGCATCAGGGCCGGATAAGGGGTTGGGCAAGCCAGGAAATCGTCCAGGGCGCCAGGTAATAGAGACTCGCGTTCGCAAGCGGAAAATCTAGATTTTCATCAGATTTTCTAGCGGAATATAGGCACTATTTTCATTTAATTTTATGAAATAAAACGAGTAGGTATATTGTAGTTAATTGTAAAGTTATCTATCACTTTATCAGCTATCGTTGTTCATAAATATGTGCACTTGCAGCACCGCATATAGTGCCGTTTTTGAACCGCTTCTCACCAATGTATTTTACATGGTCGCGAAGGGGCAAAGTGCGACACGATATGTGGTGTTATATGTACTCACTCGCCAAATGCTGCTATTGAAGGGGCGCGACAGATTTTCTGGCCAGGGTGCTAGGCACACTTAATACGGCCCTGTTCGGTATCGACTACTTTTTTGTTCGATACCGATACTTTTGCACTCGATACGTTTACTCTTGTGAGTATTATGTGACAGGAATTGTTTAATTAATATATATATATATATATATATATATATATATATATATATATATATATATATATATTTTACAAGGATAATTTTGTGGAAAAATTTTAGTAAAATACTTGATAGCTTAGGGTGTCGGTTTTTTTCGGTATTAAGAAACTTGTAAGAAAATTTAGGAAAAGTATCAAGGGTATCGATACTTTGAATTTTAAAATACTACATTTGATTCGATACTCACTACTGTAGTCAGCGTACGCATCACCTTAACCCACCAACCATACACATGACAACGCAAGTTCGTGAAATTGTATGGAAACCAAGCGCGTCGCGTCACCAGTTAGTGAGATAAAACCACATGATACGATACGTCTATCTCCCTTGACCCGGTTCACCACTTTTGACGAATTTTTACAATTGATTTATTATTAACAATATACTAGCGATACATCGGAGCAGACAGAACGGGCAGCGCGAGAAGTAGGAGGTGGACTTTTCCATTCAATCACCAGTCATTACTCTTGATCCGATCGGATTGTTTGACTACTCGGATTACGCATAGTCATCTATTTAAACGCGTCTCGTATCTTTACCTTATTTATTTTACTCTGCGTTTCGGTTGCGTTGCACCAACCATGGTCACGAGCTGACTGAAAAGGCGGGTAGTCCACGTCGAAAATTGCGAGCGGTTTCATCTATCTCGAGATAGAAAACGCAGTTGATACAAACGCAATTGCACTGTTCGCAAGTGGTGTAATCAGTTTATTATTTTTAAACCTAGCGGTTAGGCGCAATCTTACCAAAGGATCTTTTCACAGAGCCTATAGTTAGCATCGTATCCATAGATGTATGAGTACCACATCTATTTTTAGTAGCACAATTATTTAGGAAAATAGTATTGATGGAATGTACAAAAAATGTATATTTACTTATTCAATAGTGACTGTATAGTAGCATTACGTAAGTAGCATTACGTAAGTAGCATTACGTAAGTAGCATTACGTAAGTAGCATTACTGCTAGCAACATCAAATGTTTAGAATATAAAATAAAATTAATATTTAGTAGAAACAAATTATTTAGAAATACTGCCCTTGTTTGACGAATTAAATACAGGTACTGTTTATTGAGACGGGTCGGTGTGTAAACGTCTGAAACTATTTGAAATAGAGAAAGTTGTTCTAAGGAACCGTGGCGTCGATTTTAAATATAAAACGTATACTATCAATTAGCACTTTAAAATAACTTACGATTTCTCGTAAGTTAACGGGCTCGACTCCCGATTATTTATGATTTTTTTGTGAAAATCTTTGAATGCAGTTTTTCATAATTCTAAACTCTACGCCACGGTTCTTTAGAACAATATTTTCTATTACTAATAGATGCAGACTTTACCATACTGACCCGTCTCAATAAAAGACCCCGTATAGATAATTAAAATAGGATACCTCATAAAATTAAATGTGCTGTCAATATTATACAGACCTTATCTACGTAGCGTCCCAATTAGGAAAAATTAGTCCAGAAAGGTACATGGTACATGTGCATACAGCAACGATTGGACGCAGTTATATTGCAATTTTCCGATATAACGCAAAGTAATCTCATTCCCTTCTAATGCGACCAGTTCTGGATTAAGGCGGGGGGTGCAGGTCTACAGGTATTAGGTATTGAACTACACGTCCGCTTCCCCAAGCCCGACTAATTTAAAAACTCATATCTAAAATTTATAAAATTGCTGGCCTTATGAAGGTCTCTGTTGTCAAATAGCCTCGGGCCCCCAATAAGTTTAATCCGACACTGAAAGCGGCCACCGAATTTTGTAAATATCTATTTAAACGGGGGCTTTTATTCTAATGGAAATATGTTGGGATGTTGCAATTGCAACACTCAGTTGTAACATTTAAGATAGAAGGTGGGAATTAGCTAGCTTTGCTATAATCATGATAGTGTAACTCTATACGTGACAATTTAGTACCATAAAACGGGATTTACTTCCAAGAAAAGTTTCTTAAATTGTTTATTTCATAGTAATAATTCACTGAGCCGCCATGATGACGTAATTCCAATAATAATAAAGCCTGTACAAGAGACGGTTTTTGAATTTTTATTTTATTTGTGAACAAAACTACCACAGCAAAACAGTATCTTATACATATATTAGGCCGTTACCCATGAAATTGCAGTTTTATATGGAATCAAATATATTTTATTGTATGAAAATTACATATTTAATTAATCGAAGTATTGTCCATTATTGTCAATGCACTTTTGCCATTTTGATGATTGATGCCTCTGCTATAGAACTTCTAAGGACGGGAATCGATAAATTCTCTGAACGCGTTTTTCACTGCTTCAATTGTTTCCCTGTAAAAAGTTGTCCAAATTCCGAAAAAAATGAAAGTCAGTAGGGACAAGGTCTGGCGAGTACAGTGGGTGACGGAGGGTTTCCAGTCGAAGCTCATGTAACTTCGAGACTGTCTGCCTTTCCGTGTGCGGGCGAACGTTATCGTGGAGAAGCAGTGAACTAGAGCGATTAACTAGACTCGGTTGTTTGATAGCGAGCTCGTCCATCATCGTTTGCTATACTTCAGTACATTCTTTTTCAAATTAATATGAATTCGGAATTCCAAGCCAAACGCAAGAAAGTTGAGTTTTTGTATGATTATTGTAAAAATTGTGTACATAGTTATTAAATAGTGATAGTTTATTAAACTTCAAAGGGTTTTTCGTGCGTGGCGTTTGTGATAATCAAATAAAAGCGTGGGAGTGCGTTATTCGTGTGGTTTCAGAGCCCTCTTCTGTCTTTTGTAAATCTACTATCGCTTTACTGAGCGACTCATGACTTACTTCGGCGAAACTGGAAATTGAGTGGATACGTTTTAGACTTTGAAATTGTTTATTACGAAGAAAACTTGACACTGCTAATTACGCCATTGCCATGTATGAAAAAAAAAAAACTAAATTCAAAGTTTCATAGGTAAAGTCCTAATATATAAAGATTATTGCCAAAAACGGATTTAACCGATGTATAAAAGAAATACTATATGGATAACGCGACAACGTCATGGCGAATACTGGTTTATGTCATGTCACAGATTAAAAAGTATACTTTTTAAAACGTACATGTAAAGTGGGAAAATTTCCGCTAATTTATATGAGAATTTGGACACTATCGGGAAAATTCCCGGGATAGGCGCACCAGTCCGTGAGCAAAGTTCATGGTTTTGGGCATCGGGAGTGCGTCGGCTACACCGTGTATAAATAGAGTTACTGCACCGCGTGCACCGGGTGGGCATCGCCTCGCGTGCAAGTCCACATCTCAAGACTTTTTAAAGACATTATTGTAATTGAAATAAATATATTATTGTAAGTGAATGAATGTGTTAAATTAAAATAGTGAATGGAATGTTTACAAATGATCTCTATGTTGGTATTTTTACGTTGTATTAGCAAGTTATAACTAGCGCATTTTAATGTACAGGCCTTTATTTATGAATGCTTAGGACTTTTTGGTGAATCTAATAATTATAGTTTATTTTTAAGTATAGTATTGGCGGTCCGAACGCTCGTAAAAATACAAACTTATTTGCAGCTCATAATCGAGTTCAATATTAACTGTTCAAGAACATTTCTCGTCGGTAAAGTCTGTGAACTCCGCACCGCCTAAGAACTTGTTTTGATTTGTCAACACTATTTTTCTTAAAATTATCAGTTAAGAAATGACCAGTACGTCTTTTTTTTCTCTTTATATATGGCAATGGTGCCATATATGATTTAAAATGCAATGCAATTTAAAAATTGCATTTGACTTCATGCATACTGTGTGGAATGCAAAAACAGCAATACGGTTTTCATTATCACCCCACTCCATTTTAATATTAGTACAATATTTAATAATGATTGGCGGATAAATGAGAAAAACCATTTTGTTTTTCACTTGAGAATGACAAATTACAAATTCAAATGTATTTTTTTTTTATTGTAACGGTATTTATGGATAGACTAAGTTAAGTATACATCCATGATTATTATGTACGTAGTACTGGATAGTTTAGATTCGCAATTATGATTCCAAACATATCCAGGTGTTTCCAACGTAAATTTTATTTCTAATATCAACGTTAGTTTTTGTACATATAAAATTTATACATTTTTAATGTCCTGAGTGGCGCTGCGAGAATAAGTATGCTCCGTGGCAGCGCCATTATCAATGTTTATTTTCACATTAACTAATGTATGTGCAATTATTTCTAATGTACATTACATTGTCATGACTGATCGCGACCGATGATGATGGCGCTGCGGGGAGCTGAGCTTCACGCCAAGATTTCTGTAGTCTTTGTATTAACAGAATCGCTGTAATGACGTTATTTCAAGGCCTGACAGTGGTCCGTTTTGTAGTCGGTTCTGAAGGCCGCTTGAAAACGATGCTACAGCACGGCGCGCTCGTCGTCTGTTTTCACGATGCACCGTGAAAACTGACTGCGAGATATCGAGCAGTTTTGTATGACAGTCTATGGGAGTTTGTTAACAACACCGAGTTCACGGTTTCGTGACCGCTTAGCTGTGAGCTTGTTATTTTAATTATTTTTCTTAGCTTGGAACTCGAAAATGACACATGGAAGCCTCCACCTAAAATACGCTAGCCGTGCCTCCAGCGGCGGAAAACCGTGCCATTAACAAAGGGGCTTGTATTGTACGCTATAGGAATTCGGATACATCATATTTCATATGTCTCGGTTACATTACTCTCGGATACCATTTAATGCGCTCGCGTTGGCACTATATTTACATAGATATACATAGCATATCCGTCCAGAAATATAAACGTTTGCAAGACTGTTCTTTTTTACAGATAGTACACATTGCGCGGTTCAAACTGCGCAGTCGCCCCGATACGGGGAGAATAGACCGACGCGTCGTCCGCACGGTTGATTTAAACCGCGCGGTTAACTATGAACAGTTAAATAATAATATATATCAGCAATAAAACAAACAACCGCGCGGTTCGAACCGCGCAATGTCAACTAGCTGTTAGACTTGAATCGAGTGGTTGGAAACTAACCTGTATGCAGACTGTCACAAGGTCCTATTAAACACGTTACCGACTAATTCTAAGACAGACAAACGTCTCTGTCGGCTTCTTTGTTTTATGTCAATATGCATTAGTTACCTTCATTTAACACCTTATTTGTACTAGATTCAACAAAATGTATCAGTTATGTATAACTTGGCTCAAATGTACATAATATTGGAAGTACAACAAGTACTAGGTATGTAATTATGATAGGTACGCTTAGTTATATAAAATAAATGATGAAATCTATCATGAATTTTATTCGTATCATTCATAAGTTCCTTATTTAAGCTTAACGCCATTGGCTGGTCTTGGCATCTCCTCCATAACAGCTGGTAAAGGTTTAGTTTGAAACCATGGGTGTAGTAGAGCCTGTTAAAAAAAATATTTTTTTATTTGGACCTAACCATCGCCATACCTCGATACGAACAATGTTTATTTATTCCGATGGGTTCCAGTGGGATCTGTTAATATTTATCGAAAAAATATTTTGAACTGATTACTATTCTTAACCTTTCCCAAACTGTCCTATCTAAAGGACTCCCGTGGTTGAGTCCCCGTATTTAATTGTATAATTACCTCTTTAGCCGACATCCTCTTCTTGTCGTTATAAAGGACGAAAGACTTGACTAAGTTGAGTGCAGGCGCGTCGACGCCCGCCAGCAGATCTGACCATGGCGTAGGCTTCGACTCCGGGAAAGTTATCTTGTGGTAATCCGGCAATTCTTTGTGGCCTGGCCAAGTCTCCTCAGTGGGAGTGCCCAGATTTTCTAGGACTATTGCCAGCTGCTCGATGTCTGATTCGCCCTAAATTTATAAACCGGTTATATGGTTAATATAATATGAGAGGAATATACGTCGAGTACTTGGAGACAACCTTTTCCACAAGTCCTGTGAGGAACTACACCACCCCTAAAAGAGTGAACTCGCCAAAGCGTGGCGAGACTCAAGTCCAGCAGTGGACGATAAAAGAGCTGGTGAAGTGGAGACAACCCTCCAAGACTCACGTGAAAGGGAAACGACGAGACATGAATCATTACTGAAAGAACAATGAGACAGATAGCGGTGTGACTATTTTACCTAATTTTACTCGACGCTTAATAGGTAAAGATGTGGTATTGGCCAGTCGAGCGGTGCAACAAATACAAATTCCCTTGCAAGTTATGATCAAGTTATTCAATAGAAGGCTACGTAAACTCAAATGCAAATTTTAATATAACGTAGAACAAACCTGTACTTGTCAGTCACCGTGATTTACGAACGTAAAAAGACTTGTACTTAATCGTCCGCACGCTTGGTTGGTGAATGCTTTACAAACTAATAGCGCAACGTGATATTGTTAAAGCTGTCTCATTTACACAAGGAGCGTTTCTCGAACGGTTCTGGCGAGAATATTGTATACGATTCTCGTATACGACCAAACTACATACAATTCTCGCCTACAACTGTTCACATGATGATAACAGTGATGAGATGATGATTATTGTTGTTTGTACTAGCTTTTGACTGATGTTCGAGAAACTCGCATTTGAGAAATTCTCGTTGCCTAAATAAGCCATTACTTTCGCACTCGTATCTAAACTGCCCGCATCTGAGTGTGCTCTATAAATGTATTAATAGGGAATGTTCTGAAGAACTGCTCAATCTGGTGGCAATTTCAAATTAGTATCGCATCTCGTCACCGCAACGCGTTTCATCTGCACGTCCTTGACATTTTTTTATTTCAACTCCTTGTATATTGATAAACACTTATTCAATTGGCGACTCTCAAAAACGGCGTCTTTCCTCCTTTGTATAATAAAGCCTTTGTCTACTTGTTTACGAGCTGGCAATGAAAGGTCGGTCAATTGCTAAATTATCCTAGAAGACTTAAATTAATTTCTAAATGTTTTTAGAAGATGAGGCATTTTTTATGTTCATACATTTTAAATTATTATAAATAAATGAATTGCATTTCGAACTGCCTATACTGAGGTTTTTCTACTAAGTTAAGGCAAGAGGTTCTATAAGAAAGCTGTGAATAAGATTCTGCAAGACAACATCGCAGTGTTACATGTGTCCATGGGGCAGAGATGACCACTTGCCATCTTGTAGTCCAACCATCCATCTGCCACCTTTTCTATAAATGAAATATAGGTATATAAATATAGGTCTATTCTTATGTAATTATTATTAGTGTGATTACGTACAGCAAATAGTGGTTTCTTAGTAATCATTTCCGCAATGATGCAGCCGAGCGCCCATAAATCTACCTTTTCTGAGTAATATCTGGCGCCGTATAGCAGTTCTGGGGCGCGATACCACCTACAAATTGTCGACATTCTTAGAATATAAACCTCTCATAACCTCTACGATTACGTGGAACTATTACTACCACCGATCAACAATGCATTCTCGTCGTTATATGACATAAAAAACATTCATCTATCAGATAAATGATTGATAGATGACCTCGATTTACAGTTCACCGGTAGTAGTCCCAATTACTACAGCATATAATCAGCATTGAAGAGATATAAGTTGATAGTAATCATGATGAATAAAAAAACGAATTAAACTTCACCGGGTAGCTACTTGATGAGAATATGGACGCCCACCATCGGGCCAATACAGGCGCGCAAGACCCAAGTCAGCGATTTTCAGTATGCCTTCATGATTTATTAGCAGGTTTGCTGGTTTTAAATCCTGAAAATTTTTAATTTATTGATTATATTATCAAAAGCATTATTAAATAGTAGGAAACTTACAGTTGGACAGCAGCCAAGGAATAATGAATATGCTTACCTATATATTTTATTCACGTAAACCCAATCATATGTAATCGTAGCTGGTTACTACAAAAATCTCAAACTAAATAGGTTCTCGTACCTTTAAAAAAAGGTCTTAAACAGAAGCTGTCATTCTTAAGTCGGTAACTCCTCGAAATGTCTTTTCTAATAAAGTAAATACTCATATTAACAAGGTGGCGGACGAGCACATTCCACTTGGTTTAAGTGGATACTTTTGCCCATGGACATTACAGATACATGCCAAGATCGGTAAAGAATAACAGACGCTGGCACGCCTCCGGATACGCCACCTATCTTTGGAGATTTGGGAATAGATTTAAAAGAATTGGCGAGGTTGAATATCCTTTCACTCTCCCCAATTCGATATAGTGGAACAGGGAGTTTTTCTTATCCCGTTTCCCTCCTCATCAATAATGAGATAAGAATATTAAAAAAGAGTAATGAGATACGTACATGAATAAAGAGTAATAAGTTCCCTTTATTCCATTTTTCTCCCCTTATAGCTATCAAATCGATAGATTAATAGTAGTAGGTACCTACATTGACGATCGATAAACCGATTTGGTAATCATTCTGCTTGCTGTGCATAGGTTTCTTGTTTGAATCCCAGTTCGACAAACATTTGATTAAAAAGGAGTTTTTGTTCAGAATTGAAGTTTGTTTCAAGGAATTGTGGACTATTTAAAACATTATTTATATGCAATTTATTTACCCTATGCATAACATAATGAGTATGCAGATACCGCGTTCCTTTTAACAGCATCTGAGCATAAGTTTTGACCCTCGGCAGTGTCAGTTCCTGCTGGTTATGGTGTAACATCTCCCACAGTCCGGAGCACATGTACTCCAGTACAAGCACGAGACTCATGCCACGAGGAAACATTTCATATAGCTTTATTACCTAAAATGTAAAAGAATGAGAGTATTTCATCGTTACTATAAGGCTGTGTTTTCATGACAGCCAGACCAAGAACTAGGGCGTCATCCCTAGAAATATTGTTTTTATCCTTGTGACTCTTGTCACAAGTCACAACTGTGACTCAATTGAAATTTGTAAACGCACAAATAAAATGCGACTTCTCCACGCCGCTAGGTACGGTACACAGGGCCGTTCCTTACTAATAAGGGCCATGTGCCTGCAAAATAGCAAATCACAGGACTTGATTGACGTAAAAGTAATAAGGGTCTAGAGATTTGTCCGCTAGTATAATTTGTACTTACATATTTACATCGGAGTAGTTGTAATGCGTTGATTTCTCTCATTACGTTGATCGGAATGCCTTCCTCGAGGTTCTTAATAAGTATTTTCTTGAGGGCTACATCGCGCCCGGTCGGGATGTGACGGGCCTTGAACACTAAACCATGGGCTCCTTCGCCAATATGACCCACTACTGAATAATTCGATATGTCGCCATCCATTTCCTTTTACGTTTTAGAATACAAATTTATTACACAAAGTGAATATTAAAACGAACCATTAAATTAGATCACTTTTACTAAAACAATAATATTACTGATAGGTACTTACATAAGTTGGTACACTAGTTGTGTGAATGATATCTTGCGATTTCTTCAACTCAGTCACGCTTCTGTTTGCCTATTTAATTGGTCATGTTTCTGTAATGTAATGCTTATATCTTTGAATAAAGAAATTTGATTAACTATGATGGACATTGTTTTGACGCAAGTATACCACAGAAATATACAGAATTTGTTGGTAGTATGTTGCTATGGTAACTATGTTGCTTTGTGATATTGCTGGAGTGCCAAAAAATAAACTGTTTTAAAAACAATAAACCGACATCAGAGATGCACTAACACCTTTACTGTGCTTTTACGACTCCTTGAAGTTTTGGTATGGAAAATTGTTGGTTTTTTTTCATATTAGCCTGCATTTTGTATTTGAAGACTTACATCGAAAATAGACCAGTGTTGCACTAGCACTCAACATGGGCGGGTTTACTTAACATTCACGCTTTACAACATAACACTGGATTTTTGGGGTATGTCTCGTGGATCTAAACATACACAACGAAACATTTAACATTCTCAATGTAGGATAGGTCTTCTACAATGATGATATATTCCTATAGTAGAATGCATATTTACCACAACAATTAGGTAAGTAGGTACCTACTTACAGAAAGAGAGAAAAACTTTTTTAGGATAAAAAAAATGTTAAAAAAGCACTAATTAAGTACTTTTGAAAAGGGTAAAATAAAAATATAAACCAGTCAGCAGTCTTGTTGATAACCTGCAATAGTCATTTGGTTATAAAAAAAATCGTTATAAAACATTACAACTTTTAACTTGGTACAGCAGTGCCCCCTGGTGAATAATAACCACAACACTCACCCTCAAACACGCTCCAAGGTACAATTAAACGTTTACAAAAAACCGCTTCAAAATCGGTCCAACCGTTTCAGAGGAAAGTGGTAACAAAGGAGTACTCTTACCCCAAATGCATACACCATCTCCGTTCCGTCGTGTGTAAGCTTTCTATATATTCACATCAGAAAGACGCATTGGAGTAAGAACGAAGATAGAAAGCATTCCAACTTTTAACTTGATACAGCAGCGCCCGCTAGTGAGTTACGAACACAAAACCCATCCTCAAAAATGGTACTATTAAACGTTTACATAAAACCGCTTCAAAATCAGTCCAGCCGTTTCAGAGAAAAGTGGTAGCAAAAGGGTACACAAACATACATTCTCTTACCCCAAATACATGAAATATATCATCTTGATCTCCGTTCCGTTGTAGGTAATAAATACAACTTACGACAGATGAATAAGATAACTTTACAAGTTAGTAGTCGTGAGAACCTCGTATCTAACGGTTGCTTTTTATTTTATTATCTATTTTTAAAGTCTATTAATACATAGGTATGCAATAGAATATTTCGCAATCGGATAACACAAGTGTAGATTCCTTTAATTTTACCTATTTATACGAAGTTTACGCGTATTTATTTCAAGACATTGGATGATCAATTGTACAATACCTTACGTAATTAAGTAAATATTATTTAAGTACAATGGTTTTCTTATTTGTACAGTTGTATTTCTTTACAGAACACCAACTATGTGCGGTAGAAACTCCCTCTTTTTAATGTCCACGTCAATCGTGAGCGGTCGTGTTACGTAGTAATTTTAAATTAATTTAAATATAACTGTGATACTGATAACTATGGAGTTAAAAATATTTTATACAGTGCTTCTTGTAGTATATCTCTGCCAAACAGTAGATAGTGCTTCGATACTTGCTTTGTTCTCCTCTCTATCTTTTTCTGACCATTTAGTGTTCAGAAATTATGTTTCACTTCTAACGCAAAGTGGCCATTCTGTAGTGGTTATGACATCATATCCAGGTCACTTCCGACATCCAGATGTAGAAAGAATAGTTGAACTTGACGTTGGCAAGGAGTCGTCGCCCTTTTGGGAGGAATACAAAAATTTAATAACCAACTCCGACGATTACTATCCAAGAATGAAAGAGTTAAATGAACTGTCGGTTAAACTAGTAATAGCGCAACTGAAATCCAAGCAGATGTCTTCTTTGCTCATCAATCCTAATATTAAATTCGATTTAGTTATCACTGAGGCAGACGTGCCGGTTCTTTATGCGGTTGCCGAAAAGTATAAGGCCCCACACATAGCTATTACTACCACCAGCGGTAAAATACATCAGTATTTAGCTAAAGGAAATCCAATCCATTCCATATTATATCCAGATGTGAACACTCTTAACTCGGGAAACTTGTCTATTTGGCAGAAGATAAGTGAACTCAACCGCCACGTTCAAACTAAACATGAGTATTATAACAATTACCTTCCTCTGTGTCAAGTTGCTGCTCAAAAATTATTGGGGCTCAAGAGAAGTCTCGAGGAAATTGAGCATGATATCGATGTGCTGCTGATAGCCGCTAACCCAATTTTAACGGGTAATAGGCCGACAGTTCCCGCTGTTGCTTACGTCGATCGCATGCACATTAAACCAGGAATAAGTCTACCACAGGTAAGCGAAAATTTCATAGATAAGAATTTTACATAGGGGTTTATATAATTTGATTTTTATTTCTTTTATCGGAAAGTTTTTCGTTTTCGTTGATATTAAAATAGAAATAACTTAATAGAAAAAATTGTACTCCATTGAATAATATAGTTTCCATCATGATTTGCCACGTATCAGGAAGCCAAATATTCCCCCTTTATGACACTCCTGGACTTTTTGAAGAATGATGTTCAGTCAATGTAACCACGGTTGGTTCATTACACATTACCCAATGGCTCATTTACACAAGGAGAGTTTCTCGAACTGTTCGGGAGAGAATATTGTATACGATTTTACTATACGACCAAACTTCATACCATTCTCGACCGCAACTGTTCACGTGATGATAAGAACTCGATGATACCAGTGATTTTTGACCGATTTTCTCGCCTGCACACGTTCGAGAAAATTTCTTTGTGTAAATGAGCCTTAAAGCGCCAACTACACGAGCAACTTTCTCGCGGCAATAATCTCACCGTGCCATTAATTTCAATAATATAATAACTATATAAGCTAATCTACTTAAGGATAATAGCTCATATAGTTACTATATAGTGACACGGGCGAGATTATCGCCGCGAGAGACTCGCTGGTGTAGTTGGCGCCTAAGGGCATTTTCTTTAAATGTTCCAATGAGCGAAATACCTAAATGGTAGTCGAAGAGTACAATGTCTTGCCAGTAGGAAGGAGAACCTCGAGCCAAGCTCGGAAATTTATTTCAGTCACTAATATTTAGATAGATACTCGTAGATTTAGTAATGACCTTTGAACATATTTCTTTTCATGAAGGAATTTTATGAAACCGAAATCCTTGTCGCAGTAGATGGCCAAAATGTCAAAGATCACGTTGGAAACTATATTATTACTCAATAAAGTACAATTTTTTTTTAAATTGTTTTTATTATAATACAAAGAAACTTCAACGCAAAATTATGGCTTCACATGATCACATTACAGAACTTAAAAACTACTCTGGACAAGGCTACAAAAGGAGTTGTATACTTTAGTCTAGGAGCTATACAAGAGCCGGAGAAACTCTCGCCCACAATTCTGCAGACCCTTACCGATGCTTTCCGTGAGCTTCCTTATACCGTGCTCTGGAAGATTGGCAACACAACAGCTATCAAAAAACCTGATAACGTGATTACACAGGAATGGTTTCCGCAGCAAGAAGTACTGGGTAAGCATAATAAAATGAAAGAAGAGATGAATTGAATAATGATAATACCTTTGTAAAATATGAAACGTATACCTACTATTTGTTTTGCTTTCAGCACACTCCAACGTAAAAGTTTTCATAACTCATGGCGGCGCCCGTTCTCTGGAAGAAGCTGTATTCTACGAAGTGCCAATAGTTGGGCTGCCCATCATCAAGACCAGAAAGACGTTCATTGAAGAGATCACTAAGCAAGGAGGTGGAGAGATTTTGGACTCTTACTATTTGGAAAAGAATGCTGTTAAAGCCACGATAACGGCTGTTGCTGGGGACGATAAGTAAGCTTTTTTTCCTATCTTGTTAATTCTTATTCATAACATATAATTATATCCAAACGTTATTTTGCTTAGGTTTTACAATAGCTCCATCCCATCTCTTCCGGTACATGTCGTAAAGTGGGACTAAGGGATAATAAAGCGTCTACCTCAAACAGCGTCGGCTCTAGCCCATGTAGCGCGCGGGTGCATCAATACCCTGGCGCCCTCTAGTAGGCTCTTTGAAGGCGTCGCGAGCGGCGCTCGGCGCCCCCTAACACCCTGCGCCCGTGTGCGCCGCACACCCTGCGCCATAGGTAAAGCCGGCACTGACCCCAAACCCCACTCGCGAACCCACTTGGCAAAAGTGACGTTTTAAGGCCATACATCCCTCATGCACAAGACACGTGCATGAGGAGGTTAGTTACGGTTATATTGTTATAGCTCAGATAAAAATTAAGTCGCATACTATTTTCGCCGTGTTGGACGGCCAAAATACTTTGGAATATCTGAACGATCATCTAAACAATTATTAATTGTAACAAATCATGAGTTTCTTACAATTATTATTTTTTGTTAGTCTTTATTTGTTACTTTTCGTCTGATTCCGTCAGTATGTGTTAGAAGTCCTCAAACATCTACGTATGAGATAAGTCGTCATACGAAGTGACGTACATATGCCAATGGCCTTGTAATTTTGTGTTGTTACCATAATACCATCAGCCTGCGTCTCTCCACGGCTGATTATAGGCCTCCTAAGAAACGCCACCACACACGGTCTCCAGCTCTTCTTATCCAGCCACTACCAGCGATTTTCTTCAAGTCGTCAGTCCACTTGGCCGGAGAGCATCCCACGCTACGTTTATGTTACAGTAAAATGCATGAAACCTAACGTCCGTTTATTATGTATACGGAAAAAATACACTAATTAGGAGTGATTTTCAGAACACTACTTTGATTACTTCAATTCTGTTTCTCTTTTCAGGTACAGAAAAGCAATGACCATTTTAAAATCAGCAACCGAAGATCCCATCATATCTGGTCCCGAGAACGCTGTGTGGTGGACCGAGTACGTGATCCGTAATAATGGCGCGCGTCACTTGCGTGCTGCGGTCGGTGCCGCCTTCGTAGAATACTATATGTTGGATGTCGTTGGAATTATTTTAGCCGTAATCCTAATTCTTCTTTGGTTATTGTATATTGCGTTACGGTACGTGTTGAGACGTCTTCGCACTCGGTTTTTTGGCAACCGTGCATCGGGCGGAAAGTTCAAAGCTTTGTAATATATGTAAGTGCGTTTTACACTTAGACGATATCCATATTTATAATTTTATTTTGTCTTGTTTTGTATTAATTAATGTTATTAAGTTAAATTAACTTTGAGTGTTTAATTTTAATTTAAAACTAGTTGCATAAAAATTGTTAATTGATTTGAAATAAATTGCTAATAAATAAAACAATTATATTTACCATTTATAATATATTTCGTACCATATCCGGCATAACAAAAATATTCAGATCATTTATAACAAATAACTTCATGATTTTACACTTCAATACTAATCTCTGTGATTATGCTTTATTCTTATTATATCAATGAAGTGACATAACCCTTGTTTGGTAGACACATACATACATCATATTATAATTAACATGTAGTTTTTATAAATAAAAGTTATCCTCCTTACCACAAGAAACAAACGCACCTTTAAAACAATGTTTAACACTGGTTTAACAAGATCTCGACCTATCAGATTCGCTAGACGCTTCTTAAAACATTCTTTTAAAAAATGTCTATATTTTATAGCAAATAGGCATACCTATATGAAAAATTTAACAGTATTTAACAAAAAGTTTGCAATTAAAGACGTGTCTAATAATAAATTATTCCAATACTATTCCTTGAAATAAATCTAAACATTTAAAATTCTCTAGCGTTTGTAACAGAATTTGGCACAACCAATAAGATAAAAACATTGATGTTACAGAAATAAATATGTATACAAATTACATATCAGGCTCTTTCATTTTTTATTTATATTCGATCCTCCATTTTAGCAAATACATTTTTTACTATTGTTTATATTGTCACATTCAATCCCGTTACTAAAGTCTGGCAAACGAAACGTAGCACGTGAAAAAGCGGAAAATTTAAAAATTCTCAGGCCGTTAGGATCCATTTTCATCGGATTTGATAGGTACTTTATATTTCTGTACTAAAACTAGTATGAAACTGAAATATAAATATATATAGATCTTATTTTAATCTTATATTAAAAGGGGCTCGTCTTTGAAGTCAGTTTTTGTTTTGTAAAACCATTATTTTTATTTTCTAAAATTGTATGTAGTAACTTCTGTATTTATAATTATTCTGTTAAATGATTTCGTAGTTCGTAGCTTAATTTTAACAAATTCAACATTTATTATGTGATACACGTACACTTGCTAACTAGTACAATCATTCAATACAAAAGAAACAACAAGTATCAAGACGTTTATGGAACACTAAACGTCTCTGAATTTTGGAGTTTTTGGACAGGGCGCACGCTGCAACTCAACAGCCGCTGGGTGCACTGGAGCGGCCTAACGAGATCTCTTTTACAGAAGACTACCTTGAATTGTACTGCATTTCCCACTTTATACTTTTATTCTCCAATATATGTACGTGTTTCGGTAGTGAGACATGCCAGAGGCGGTTCCCATCCCATCCCTCCCCATTTTCCTAACTCTTTTACAAATCGCATTCCTACACCATTAAAGGTGGCAGCGCATCCGAGAGCGTGCCACAGTTTGCTATTTTGAACTGAAGTTGGCATGTACCGAGGACGTCGCACGACGACAATATTCACATACCACCTGTATGCGGCCTGTATGCTCGTCTGCCACCGTCTTCCTATAAAAAAAAAATCCCGATTCTAGCGTTGTCACATTTCATGTGCCAGTTTGTTCTCAAAAGCGCATACAATTGTTACATTATAAATAGCATTACACTCAATACTGGGATATTAGATCAAGTACTCGTAAAGTTTGCCTCTCTTGTACAAGCAATAGTGTGTATCGCGTTGTCATTTCTCTCCAAAATCAATTCAAAGACTAAAATAATTAGTCTTCAGCCTACAAAATGTTTTAATGGATTTGTCTATCATACTAAAAAACAAAAATATGTACCGAATCAAAGTTGTTAATGTATGTGTATGTAAAAGTACTTTTGAGGGGAAGAGTGCACGCTGCAATCCAACAGGTGCTGGGCGCGCTCGACTGGCCACGTTACCCCTTTCTCACAGAAGACTACCTTGAAACGTATTTCCCACTTTGTTATTTCCCTAATGTACGCACGTGTTTCGGTAGTGAGTGAGATGTGCCAGAGCCCATTCCCATCCTATCCCTCCCCATTTTCCCAACCCTTTCTAAAAAAACATAGCTATATCTCCAAAGATAGGCAGCGCGTCCGGGGGCGTGCCAACGTTTGTCATTTTGGACTTATGTTGGCATGTATCACGGATATCTTTGGGCGACAGTATCCACTTGCCATCGGGTGGACTGTATGCTCGTCTGCCGACTTCGTGTATAAAAAAAAATTAAAAAAAATAATAAAATAGTAACGTTCTTCAAATAAAGCTAACGTTTTTATTACAGAAAATAATAAATGATTGTCTAAGCGAAGGTTCACGTAATTACAAACTTTTGCGTTTGCAAACCGATGTTGTTGTGGCAATTTCACGTTCATATTTGTTGCGCTAACGGTTAGAGCAACAAATATGAACGTGAAATTCATTCGATTAGAGTCTAACCGAATGAACAGGTTTGTTTTACAATGTTGTATTTGCAGCTGGCGCGACCTATCCGCCTGTTCAATAAGTTGATAAAATAAACTGCAAAAGGTGTTTGTATTTCGTTCAAACCCAAAATTGGCCAATAGGTACTATATCGTTATACATATCTCTTCGACGGAATTTGTTACATTCGGGTTATAATAAACTTTCGAGTTTAATCTTTGGCTAGTGATATAATGTTTTGACTAGGTTTGCTATCTCAAGAAGATATATATTTGTTGTTATTACATCACGCGTTGGTACACACACACACATACGATATATCACACTAATACACACAGTTATATGATAACACAGTTTTACAGTCACCGTCTAATGTTCTTGTATTTGAGTCAATTTCAACGAGTTCCGATGCAATATTATCGGCGAGATTTCGGTAAATACGATAAAAATAAATTTTGATACGCTACTTTATAACACTAAGTATAGTGACTAATTTCCCTTAAACATTATACATTATCAACTAATAATTAGATGAATGTTAAATAATTAAATCACATCCACGGATGTTAGCGATCACACCTAATAATCCTTTTGGCCCAAATTTCCTAACTATTACGAATATGGGGCCGTTCAAGTATTACGTAAGCACCAAAGGGGGTAGGGGGGGCTTCTTTGCTTTGCTTATTTTTGATGACATGGGGGACGGGGGGGGGTCCTGAATGGCGATTACGTCAGCAATATTTATTTATTTACTTTCTTTTTTTTTGGCAAAATTTAAGATTCTGATTAAATAAGAAACTTGAACAGATTTTGTAAAAACTATACCAATGCTTACGTTTGCATGGGGGGGGGGAGTTTAAAAATGACTAAAATTCTGCTTACGTAATACTTGAACGGCCCCTATGTCACCAAACCCGCATAATATTAATAAATTAATGGACGAACAAACGAATCTAAAACTAATATAAACTACAAAAGCCAACAATATACTTAAATGTTATAATAATTGTATAGCCTTTGTGCTCGCTAGGAAGTTATATTAATTAGATTTTAGTAAAAACGATTAAGCAATGGTCTATTATAATACAAGAATGTTAGAAAACTACTCGAAAAGCATAGAAATAAAGTTAGTGAGGAAATATCATAAGAAAAATATCATAAAATACACTTTTTATGAAGAGTAATCGGTTGTTATTTGAAAGTTACTGACAAATGAGTGAATATACAGTATATACTCCATAGACAACGCAAGGTCGTAAAATTGTATGGAAACCAAATGTGTTACTTATTTTTTACGTACGACTAAGTCACAAGTAAAGTGATGGAATACCACAGATGAAACGAAATACTTTTCTTGACTTAGTTCACCAATTTTGACGAATTTTTACATTTGATTATAGCACAATTAGGCATTTTTGTGTTTTGTGACAACAACGAGCAGCGCAAGAATCTTAGCGCCAACTTCGGACACGCAGTGACGGAAAGCTATATCTATCCCTCTACATCTGTGGTGTACCTGATCAATTCCCAATACCTGAAACAACAAAAGATACTGTTCATGATTGTGAATTGAAATGAACATTTTACAAATCATGTATAAGAACGCGGTTACCTGCGAGTGTTAGAAGTACAATGTGGATTCCATTTGTAGAATCCAATGAAAATTGTGCGTGAAGTTCAGTTCTCTTTGGAGGGCTGTATGGACCAGCCGAGGATGCGACGGTCGAAGCCACAGCTGAAAAAGTTAATGTTGGGGGAGATGTCTTCAGCCCACGCCACTGATGTCACCATGCGCCGGTGACCCTGAAAATTATTTTCTTTTTCATACACGACAATAGTACATTCTGCCAGTGTCAAGTTTTCTTCATAATTAAAGTCAAAATAATTTAAAACACACTTTGTCGATGTCTGTTCACGTTGAGTGAAGTCAGTAGTCGCGCAGTAAACTGATAAGAAGTTTAGTGAGGACCGAGTTGAAAGCACACAAATAATGCAGTAGCATGCTATGCTTTTAATGATTGTCACAAACATTATGCAGCAACAAGAGGCACTTTGAAGTTTAATAAACTATCCCTATTAAACCACATAATTTACAAACACATTCACACATAACACACAAAACTTTAACTTTGCTCTGCCGCGTAAAATGCAAATAATGTACGGTTGCACTGTACAGCGTGATTTTTGCACTCCCTGTGTGCATGTGTGTCCGTGTACGCGTGTATGTCTGTCTGTGTGTGTTTGAAAGGGTACATCTTTCTGTTAGTGTCTATATGCATGTCTGTTTGAGGGTATATATGGTATATAGCGGCAGAAGCGCAAGTTACTGCCCCTGTAAGTTGAACAGGCGCGCCTGCCTGATAGTAGCCTGCGCAGAGCATATATTGCGCACGTCTCACACCTAGGGCGCGTAATCAGTGTGTGTGTGTGTGTATGACTTTGTGCGTGCGCGTCACTCACCTGCCTGCTGGTGCGCGGCAAGCGCGCGAGCCGCTGCCCCTGCAGGTCGAACAAGCGCACCTGCCGGTTGTCGTGCGGGATCGCGATCAAGCCCGCGCCGCTCACGCCTACGCGGTTCACCGACGAGTCCGACCTGATAGTAGCCAGAGCGGAGCGCATGTTGCGCACGTCCCACACCTGCCAAACGCGAACAACATTATCCAGAGGGTTTTTTGAAACAGATGAGAGACGACATACATGAACGAATTCAATACTTAACACCGTTCTAGCTAAAAATAAAACTATTTTAAGTAATCCATTAAAAGTTACAAACATGTAATATGTATTTCGTTATAGTAGTATTTTTCTACTTTTGCGTAATTTCGGTGACACATTGTAAATATAACTATGGAATATAATGAAACTGAAGGGCACATTTATTAACTGATTGAAATAAAATTGAGCACAAAATAAGTTTGAATGTATATCTCGATTAAGTTAGTAACGCAGGGCGACAGTATCCACTTACTATCACCCGGTGCTAAGTAGACTGGCTGCTGCCTTGATTGTATAAAAAAAAATACGGTAGTTTTGGACTCTGCTGATCATTGATCAACCAGTCATAGTCGAAATGTAGGAAATGTAGGAAATGTGGAAATCTCTCAGAGAGATCTCGAAATATCTTGAACATTTGTTGAACAGTTCAACAAGTTCTACAACACTCATATCAAAAGTAATGTAACCATGCAAATACCTTCACAGAACGATCATCAGATCCTGACACCACTTTATCCTCACGGGTAAACACTGCAGATGTTACGCTCCTGCAAAACAAAACCATTTTAAGGAGTTTACAATTATAGTACTATCCAAAATTTTGCTAATTTTTTTATTGAACTCAAGTATCAAAATATTTTTAGTGATAACCTATTTAAATACTAAATCAATAAATTCAGTATTGGCCAGTATAATAAATATATTATCGTTTCGTTCTAATTTTATGACAAAAACAGTAACATTATGTTTTGAAGGCACGTATGACAAAGGAGAGCGTGCATCCTACAGTCCTGCTGCTGGGCGCATTCGATTGGCCACGTTACACCTCTCTCTCACAGAACGCTATATTGAAATGTACTGCATTTCCCATTTTATCCTATTTTTCCAATGTACAATACGTAGCGATTTGTGCTAACATTGGGTTTAGACAGCACGTGTAACAAAGTAGGGGACAATAATTAGGGAACATTAAAGAAAATAGGGGCTAATAACACTCACTCGGTGTGACCCTGGAACACAGAGACGGAGTGTATGGGCTCGCGGAAGTCCCACAGGCGAAAAGTGGTGTCGCGCGACGCCGTCACCACCAAGCGCGCGCTGTTGTGAGCCGATGCGTGGGTCAGCTCGTGATCGTGACCTGACCGCCAAAAACACATTTCATTACAAACTAGCGCTGCCGGCGACTTCGTTCGTGTGAACTTGTGATCCCCATGAGAACTTTATAATTAACTAGCGACTCGCCTTCGCTTCGGTGTATAAGTTATTTTTAATTTTGTTTTTTCAAATTAAAATATAGCCTATGTCCACCCTGAAGGTCCATACTAAATATTGGTGAAAGAATTTTTGAAATGGGTTCAGTAGTTCCAGAGATTACCTCCTACATCCAAACTTTACCTCTTTATAATATTAGTATAGATTTCGAGAAATTATAATGTATGGCGGATGGATGGGATGGTAAGATCCAATCTGACCAGTGGGAATTTTTAATCCCGTTTGTCATACCAGTCTAACGAATGAGAATTCGTGTTCACATTCATCCTACCAATATAAAAAAAAATTCAGTCCGCATTAAAATTAGAATTATGAAAAGTGATATTTCAGTTACATTTTTTTGATAAATTATATCATTAACCGTTTGTCCATTAACATGGATATAAACGAAAACTAAATTCAAAGACTAAGATTATGTCGTTGATTTGCTCGATGTCGCATAGTTCGAGATGACCGACTACGAATAGGAATTTTGATTCGTCTCCGAGCTTCTGACTCGCGATGATATACTCGAACTGGACGAGCCACAATCTCGGCTTATGTCGCCAAAAAACTGGTATACGCGACTAGAGATATGGGCGCGAGCTGTGTTAAATCTTCCTATCGTGAGTTCAAAACCTCGGCCCGCACCACTGAATTTCTACTTAAAGGATTTAAAAAAAAAGTTGTTACTAGTTCGGCGGTGTGGGAAAACATCGCGAGGAAACTTGCATGCTTAAGGAATGAAAAAAAAATCCGTATAAATATGTGTATTCACCAATCTACACTGGACCTGCGTGGCGGATTATGGCCGCAAACCTCCCGATTTACTAGGGGAGGCTTGTGCTCTGCAGTGGGACGTTATAGGCTGATGATATCACATTTCATAACGCTCACCGCTATAATCAAGATCATACAAAAAATAGATAAATCAAAGCATACTAGGAAATAGTAATCACACGGTCTCAAAAATCTACCAATCAACAAGAAATATGATTAAAACTTCCATGTCACAATATATTACCAGTGAGTATCTGCAGGCAATCTCCGGTTTCGACATCGTACAGGTTGGCGGTGCGGTCCCACGAGGCGGTTATTACATGGTCACCGCCCGCCAGCCAATCAGCTGCCACCACCACGCCCGAATGACCCACTAACTCGGTAAGAGGTGTGCGTAGGACTTCTGGTCTTTCCCCACCCTCGCCGAGACTCTCATCGCCCCCACCTTCTAGTTCTTCTTCAGAAGATTGCCCACGCTGATGAATATAAGATAGTCAGTTAAGGTAATGGAAAAGTTCACTATATTTTTTGATCTTATAAGAATTAGGTAGGTAGATAGAATTTTTTATTTCATACACACAAGTGATCGCAAAAACGTGACAATGTCTTATTTTAAAAATAATTAAACATAGTTATGCAAACAAAAAAATGAAATTAAAACAAGGCGATAAAAACTGCGCGGTCCCATGTGTGTCGAAAGGGTATCCGTCTCAGCACAAGCTGTATACCGTAAAAACAGCATACAGCGCTGATTTTCAAACGGAACCAAGACGCGTGAAACGGGTGTAACAGTGGTGTGCGCCGTTGAACATAATTCTTGGGCCTATAGTGTGTAGATAAATGTAAAAGTAAATTATAATTATGAGAGTAACTGGTCAAATATGTACATATTACATATTTAATATGTTTACATTTATATATGTTATTTTTTTATGATATCATTAGAAATGACGAAGTTATAGCGTTTCAAAGTTGGATGATAACCGAGGAACGTGTGACGTCACGATACATTTACATACAAACTTTACGTACAAACGATAATATCGCTGAATAGTGTTTATGAAACTCGACAACATTTGTATAAAAATTTTTTTTTTTTTTCTAAAACAGAAAATAGTTGAGTCTTTAAATAAGGTCTTTTAGAGATTGTATATATCGGTGACGTCATCATGGCAGTAGCTCATTTGAATTTACTTTAAATAGCTATAATCTCGGTAATTTTCCAACGAATTTCAATAACTTGTCACCATGCGTGTAATGTTCAGCGCATATTCTTCTTAAATAAGAAAAATTCGCCAGTTCTCCATTGTGAACAGGGGCAAGTGAGATCATGCTTTGACCGTATGGAAAACATTGTGTAAATGTCACAAATAAATAAATAAATAAATCATAAATAAATAAAATAAATAAATAAATTAAATAAATAAATCATTATTATAATCAAGCGGAGTTTAACGCAATTGGCCCCGTAATATAAAAGAGAAGGTCGTAGGTCTCTCCACTGCAGGATATAGACCTCTCTCAAGACTCGCCACCACACTCAGTATTCCGCTCTTCACATCCAAACTTTCTTTCGCTTTCTTTGGTCATCGGTCCATCTGACCCTTACGCCAATGACGACCCAATAACTGCTACCAATGCGGTTCTTACAATACACTTACAGACTACACATATATACCGTCCCCGTAGGCAGAGACGGGGACGTCCGAGGGGGACGTCCCCGTCTCTGCCGGCCTACACCGTGAACACACACCGGCCTTCAGCCAACACTTTTACCAGGTATCGACACGTGACGGGGCGCTTCTCGGCGACTTACGATCCCGTAGTACCCTCCCAAACAACGCCCTAAGCAGAGGTCTTTCCTTCCGTCGGTTATCCGGCGGGGGAGCCCTTAGGCTCGTTGCTGCACACACTTTTTGCTCCTAGCTGAGCGCCTTCCGCGCTCACCCTAAACTATACATGTCCGTTAACTTTTGAAAGGCCATTAGGGCCTCAAGCATTTAACCATTAGGAAAAAAGCGCTCGTGGCGGGTGGACCGAATACGAAAATTTCCCATTTTAAGAATTTCCCATTTTACGATTCATTTGCCGTTTTAAGAATTGCATTTTGCTACTACCCTAGTTTTATATATTCATATGGACATTACAGTAGGCTTTTCTCTGCGCGATAGTATGCCATTAGATATTTAAATGAAATATACAAAAAAAAAAAATTATAAATTGTCACTAGCTCAAATTCATCAAAGCGACTAGCGTTTTCACGCCTTATTTATTTATTAGGCTATTATTGATTAGGCTGTCAGGTTATTTAGCGATTTCAATAAATAAGAATAAAAATATCAACGAATTATTACTACAACGTTAAAAAAAAATATGTATTCGCATATCGTAATAAAAATACAATTTAATTAATTTACCGGCAGATCCCAGTTAACAGCAGCCTGCCACACGTGAGCAGTGTTGTCTCCACTACTAGTCAACGCAATGTCCCTGTTTGGGTGGAATCTTATGGAATTGACCGAGCCCAAGTGACCAGTGTACTGAAGGAGGCACCTGCCCCACTCCACACTCCATACGCATGCTGTATGATCTGGATAAGAGAACAATAAGCTATAGAGGATCGCACATAACACTAGTACAGTCGGTTTCCTACTAGGATTTATGTAACAATGAATTGCTCTATTGCTTGGCCCACAAGGACAATTTGAAATAAAATGATAAATAAACTTAAATTAAATCACTACTTTATATATAATTATATAGTATCGACATCATCTTTCATAGGCCATAGAGATCATGGAATGTACGATGTTTCCCTTTAGAGTGTATTGCACTTTTACCTTCAACAACCGTTGTAATGTTGTATTATAAAGCAGATGTTGAAGGTAAAGGTGAAATTGACCTTAAAGGAGATAAACCTTCCATTGAATCGTCTCCATAACCTACTACAGATGAGCTCGATTTATCAGTCAGTGTCTATTGAAATTATAAATCGTTCTGTCAAATCATTTACAACATGATCATATTCTTCTTCAATGGACCCATGGACTCTACTTTTTCTTCAACTATGTAACGCGATTAATATTCCAGTCTACATTTTTGCTGCTAACATAGCCTTTTATTTCTGCCCGGGCAGAAATAAAATTTCTGCGCAATTTCAACGGGGTTCAGGAGGATAGTATGGAGGAAGATGGAGCACACTGTGGTTGTATACAGCAAATATTTTATCTTTACTAAATTGTTTAAATCGATCTTGGTAATTTTTAATTAAATTATACAGTTGAGGCTTTAACATTTGTGAATCAAAGTGGACACTCCTTTTTCTGTGAGCCAAGATTGCATCTCGGATTTTTTCGAGCTATATGGTGGCGCTAGGTCATACTGTTTAGTGTTTGTTATGGTATGGTGCATTATCAATTTGTAAACTACCACGACGGAAGATGGAAGATTTGGGATCAACTGTGTATTAAGCAATTTCTCTTAATTGTTAAAATTCATGTCGTCGTGATAATCCCCTGACTTAGACCCAGATTTAAACATTAATAAGGCGTTAGGCACAAACCCAGACTCGGAGGCAGGGTGTACAATTACAACACGGCTGACCTTTGGATATTGGTCGTTTCAGTCGAACCAGGGATCCATCATAACAAGACTTTGAAGTAGCGTGGACTTTTAGCTCGTGCGTATAAATAATAGGTCTGTCTTCCTGTCCATATTTTCGTATTGCCTGAAAATATTCTATACGTCTTAATCTAAAGGTTAGTTTTCTCTATTAAAACTTTTCTATAATATTAGATTCAGATGGTTTCCATTGGAACCCCAAAATCATTGTCATTGTTTTTAAACTTGTTTCACTGCCCTGAAGGTTTAGGTCTTCTCGATATTTAACTAGTTCTTTGTTTGTTAGATAGAAGTTATGGATACCTCTTTTTATAACACCTTTGTCGAAATCGTCTAGGGCCGTGATTCGTTTTGCACCTCTTCTCTTTTTCCCAGGGGTTCTGAATACTGGTAAAAACTCTTCTTTATGACCCTCTTCCACTATCCTCCTCACTGTATTATAAGATGCACAAGTAGCTTCCACTGCTCTTCTTAATACTTGTTTTATGTTTTGGGATTCCTTCACGTAGGGCCGAGCCGCCCCCGTGTGCGATGTGTACAGCGCACACAGGGGCCAGATAATATTATCTTTCTCTATTTGAGATTATCAGATACAGACAGATTATCGAAATGTATATAATAGGTGAAGTTGAAAAAAATGCAATAATTACATACATCCCTGGCTTTTAATTTACATTTGAATTCACCCAATGTTTCTTATCTGTCCGATTTTTGTTTATACTATTATACCACAGTGATTATAAGTTAGGTACCTATCCAACGTGCCGCGGTTGTCGCTATGTTTTCGTAAGTGCAACAAGGAGATAATGCAAGAATACTGACGAAAAAATTTAAATAGTTGTATATAATACCAAAAAAACTGCTGAAAAATTAGAAAATAGAGACCGAGTGTAAAACTCGCAGACCCCTAAGGCGTCGAGACTACAAAAACTTTTGATTATGAACATGAAGACCAGATTTTATTTGACTCGAAAACCTGTTTCAAGGTTAATGTCTGTTTTTATATTTACAAGAAGCTGACAGATATCACGTCAATGAAAGAAAGGTTTCATTTGTTATTTAACCACGAAACATATTTAGTTTTTTATTTAAACTGAGCAGTGTTCAAGATATAAGCATTAACTGTAATCGTTTGCAGGAAAAACTTTCTGCGAATGATAGTTTGTCTGATATAGATGCTGATGATTTGTGCGAAGAATTTATACCATCTCATTATAGTTTGACAATGATTTTTTGACAATAAATTGACAAAAATTCTGGAATTTATATTTTAAAATAATTTAACAGCCATATGCCCTAATATCACAATATCATTATGAATTTTGATAACTATACCAGTCACAGTAGCAAATGCAGAAAGATCCTTTTCAAAATTAAAATTAATGAAATATTACCTGCGTTCAACAATAAGTCAGGAAATGTTTTGCCAGCCAGGAAATTTGCCTAATTTGGCTATAATGTCAATAGAAGAGAACATCTTAGAATAAATAGATTCTCACAATATTATTACAGAAGAGAGAAGAGTTGAAATATTGGATGTAACTGTTCAGGTTTTTAAACAGCATGAGTTTTTTAATCTCAATTTTTACAATTTTATAAATACCTAAACCAATACACATAGTGATAACCGACAAGCGTGAAAACCAGCAAGCAACAATTAGTTACTTATATTTAAGGACATAACCTTTAATCTTTTATAATATGTATTTAAGTTAAATTAGTAATTATTATGTAATATGAGTTTTCTTTTTGTCAATTTTTCCAAATAGTAGACTCATTTACGAAATCAAACAGGCGCTTCATAGGTTTCGCATACAGGCTTCACGAGCTTCGTTTCCATAAATCGATATATGTCACATATAGTTTTTCTAGCCTGCCTTTTAAACGTAATTAAACATATTAAATATAAAAAAAAAATGTTAAAAACTTTTCTATGTAAAAATACTTTAGAACGTCTGGCTCGAATAAGCAATACGTCGCGACTGTTTCTCGCTCCAACAATTTCAAACAACACTCAATAAGGCGAGTGTACAAGTAGTAAGTTATTATTGCGTCTCGCTCGAATTTAGGAACACGTAAATTGTAAATACCCCCTACGTCGCACTAAAGCCCACACCACCATATGGACCTAAAAATAAGCTACTGCGCATGTTTGTCACGTGATATCGCCAATGCCCAAGAAGTTTTGCATTATCTATACAATGAATAAACAGGATTTTAGAATAATTGAAATCTTTTTTAATAATACCTTCATAGTAAATATTTACCAGCAGAAGCAGTTCCAATGAGGGCTTGTCCAGGCCTAGCAGAGGTAACATCCCAGATACCATCCTTATGTCCAGTGAACTCTCGTACGAGCTGGCAGTTGTAAGTGGGAGCCTTGAAGCTGGACACTATCTTGCTGGTCTGAACACGCAGCTTGTGACTTGCTTTCACCTTCTGGGAGTTGCTTTGAGATACTGTGTAAACAATAATTCTTATTATATAATAAACAAGCAGAGTAGGAGCTGCTAGTAGGAGTCCAGAGAAGAGCAATGGAACTGCCAAAGGAAAATTAAAAATATTAAGATAAATATGTGTGAAAAATGCAAAAATCTCATATGTTAAATTAAAAATAGGCCATATGAAGACAGACTGCATTCTTTGCTAGTCTGCTCTAGTCTGAAGGAAAGGAGAGAAAGAGGACTTGATTGAAACTTACAGGATTCTCAAAAACCACTATGAACTTTACCAATACTAAAGCAAACAATAATCTGAGAGGATGTGACTTAAAGCTAACGTATTAGCTAAAATATATAAGTAGCGATGGTTCGTAAACCATCGCTATTATATATTTTTTTTTTCGGAATGGCCAAATTCTTGTGGCCCTAATGGCCTTTCAAGAGTCACCGGACATGTATGGTTTAAGGCGGGCGCAGAAGGCGCTCAGCTAGGAGGTAAAAGTGTGTACAACAATGAGCCTAAGGGCTCGCCGGTCGGTAGACCGGCGGAAGGAACGAACCTCAGCTTAGGACGTAGCTTCCCAAAAGGGTACCACTGGATCGCGAATTGGTGAGGAGCGCCCAGGCACGTGCCGATACCTGGTAAAAGTTTTGGCTGAAGGTCGGTGTGTTCACGGTGTAGACGTCCTCGTCTCCGCCGGCGGGGACGGTGTATATGTGTAGCCCGTGAGTGTGGTGTAAGAACCGCATTGTCAGCAGTAATTGGGTCGTCGGAGTCGTATAGTATGTGCAGAGGACGACAACGATAACGGTAATGGGGAGATTCGTTCATATTGAGGAGCTACTTCTGATCCCTACAAGCACTTCTCAAATTGAGTGGTCAACTCATGGAATAAGCTACCACACAGACAGATTAAAGCAGGAGTGAATACATTCAAAAACTGATTATGTTTTGTTTTTTATAGAAAAAAGGCGGCGGACGAGCATACAGTCCACCTGATGGTAACTGGATACTGTCGTCCATATACATCCGCGATACATGCCAACATAAATAAGTCCACAATGACAAACGTTGGCACTCCCCCGGATGTGCTGCCAGTCGAGTGCGCGCTCAGCGGCTGTGGAAATGCAACGTGCACTCTCCCCCTATATACAAGATAGAATGAAAGCAGCACAGCACAATATGGCAGAATCAGCGAAAGCTGCTTGAAGAAAAAACAACTAGTGATGCATTTATATCTGTTTTTGTGCTCCATGATATTGGTTGAGTTTATTTTTATATTGGTTAATATTCTCAAATAATATGACTTCATTAGATAATCCATTCCATTGATAGACCTAATTGTAGTAGAATGTTGTATTAACAGCATGTCCAATGTTATATGGTATTAAATTAAAATATGTGGTATTATAATAGGTGGTGTATGTGGTATACTGTGCTGCAACACTAATAATTTTCCATCTAACGAATTAAGGGATGCATGGCAAGGATGTGCAAACTGTGTGAGTGATAGTGCAACCTTGTGCATCTCAAAGAGCCTCCATAGAGACTTTGAGTTTTGTTGGTTGCTTTGTTGCCAGCTTTTCCATCATTGTCTGCAGCTCCTTACAGTACACATCTGCATCAATTGTTTGACCAGCTTGCAAGAAACTGTAATGAACAATACTGGCACGGGACTACCAAACTGATACAAGTAGCTTTATTTTTGCAACAAGTAGCTTATCTTGTTGCAACTCCTGGATCCAGCCACTGATATGAATGTTTGTGGTTAACATACAGGATCCATTTCTCATCACTAGTCACAATGTGATTCAAAATTATTTTGTTTTAGTGATGGTTCAAGAACACAGTGCACACTTCGACACATTGTCATTGACATTAGTTCAGTTCATATGGTACCCACTTTTCGAGCGTCTTTATTTTGACAATTAGATGCAGATGAACCAACATTGTTTTATCACTACCATCAAATCCTGCTGCTAACTCAGCTGTACTTGCGAGATAGATCTGCTTCCATTATAGTCATTAATTCATCATTATTAACCTTGGGATAGGTTGTCAGTGGGGCTCATTCTTAAGATTGAAATTTCGAGAATGGGAGCGTTCAAACGATTGATGGATTGATGCACGGGTGTTCGTTTATAGTGCTTGGCATATAAACACTATTATATTTTGAGCTGTCTGCAAGTCAGACCGCGATTGGGGCTGCGACAAAACTCATATTAAAAAATAGCAGGAATTTTCAATTTATCCATTTTATTTTCAAGACAATCACATTAACCAAATTTAGGTACAGAATAACAAATGAAATACTGACTTTGAAATAAGAACATCGTAACTACTAGATACTTGAGGGGGAGAGTGCACGCTGCAATCCAACAGCCGCTGGGCGCGCTCGACTGGCCACGTTACCCCTCTCTCGCAGAAGACTACCTTGAAATGTACTGCATTTCCCATTTTATCGTATTCCCCAATATACGTACGTGTTTCAGTAGTGAGTGATATGTGCCAGAGCCCATTCCAATCCCTCGCCATTTTCTCAACCCTTTCTCCAAATCCATTCCTATATCTCCAAAGGTAGGCAGCGCATCCGGGGGCATGCCAATGTTTCTCATTTTGGACTAATGTTGGCATGTATCGCGGATGTCTATGGGCGACAATATCCACTTACCATCAGGTGGACTGTATGCTCGTCTGCCGCCTTCGTACATAAAAAAAAAAATACATTTTGTTTTATTTTGGAATTTGAAATAGAACAGAAGATATTGACACTCAAAGTGGCCAGTAATACAATTGGTCATTTCATACGTAAGCACCTAATATTTCAAACAGGATACATACATTTTACTTTTGAATTCTTCCCTGTGGCATCAAATTCAATGTAGTCTGGGTTCTGTTTATCTCCAATGTAACTCTCCCGTTCAAGCCTCTCACTAAGGATGTCAAGTTTCTCTTGTACTACAAGAAAAAAACAATAATATAATAAAAATATTTATGTTTGAATGAGAATAAAAATAAGGTTTTAAAAAGTATTTTTGAAGTTTTTTTATTATACAATCTCACTTTGACATGAAGTTCTGTACTGTATACTTTAGATGTAGTTTGATTTAAAAAAAATCAACCAGTTTAATAAGAATATCTACATTTAGATACAATCATAGAACCCTCAATAATGTTAATATTTTTCTAAAATAAGTTCACTACATAGAGATGATAGATTCTGATGACTTCTCAATTATGTACTAATGGGTTCTACATAATTGTATTCATCTGATTTTAATTTTAATTGATAATAATTTGTTATGTAAAAATGTTATTATTGTTACTGTATACAAATACTGAATATTGTGAATTATGTATATATATATATTTAATTACATTAGATTAACTACACACATATAACAATATAGAACTTACTTTGTCATAATACACTTTTAGGATTCTAGGCACGCTGCAATTCCACAGGCACTAGGCCCACTTGACTGGCCAAGGTACCCCACCCCTGTCTCACAGATGACTAAAATATTTCCCACTTTATCTTATTCTCCCAATGTACATACGTGATTTGGTAGCGAGTGAAATATGCCATGCCAGTCCATTTCCATCCTATCCCTCTCCATTTTCCTCAAATCCATTCCTAAATTTCCAAAGGTAGGCAGCACATTCGAAGGTGTGCCCACGTTTGTCATTCTGTATTGCTTTTGGCATGTATTGCAGATGTCGTAAGAACACAGTATCCACTGTCTGCTTGTCCGCCACCTTTTTATAAAAAAAAACTTACGATTTAAATTTTCAGTATACAGAAGGTCAAATTCTTTTTCTATTTGCGAAAATAGTTCATGGAGTCGAGACCTAAACACTGGTGGAATAGAACTCTCTGAATCTTCCATTTTGAGGTAATTGGGCATTGTATCTGAACCTTCTGTGAGTGCCTGAAGTCTTCGCTTGCTCGATTTCATGATCAGAGGCTATGTACACAGTTAGACACTGCACAGGTTTTGATTGAATTAACTCTCATTACATTACATATGAAAAATATTCTAAATGTCTGACATTCAACGTTTGAATATTTATTATTAAAAATACTAAGTGCACAATAAAAGAATACTTTCATCCATTAGCTTTAATGGAAGGAAAAGTGATTTCCAAAAGGAACGAAAATAATTTACATACGAAAACGTAAGTGCAACAAAAAAATAGATGACAGTATAGAGATGTGACTAATAAAACCATAACAGGTATTTTTAGGTAATATAAATAATACAAGCAATGTATATCGTATTAGGTTGTTCTCAAATAAAATAATAGGCTACCAGGTATTATTCAAATAATAGCAATCCAAAAGATTCACGACTCGTTTCTAATATCGACATTACACTACGCGTCGACGAGGCAATGGATTAATGGATTGAGGTGTGTTCGTTGTTGCTCCTGCCATGGCATTTCGTATCGCGAGTGAGCGAAATAACAATATGTTTCTCATCACATAACATAGAATATTAATTTGTTATTTCGTGTTTCTGATGATAGGGTCGAGCGGTAGTGTACATTATTGTGAGACACAAGTCGCACTTCATATTTTGATTTGGGTATTTAAGCTACGTAGTTAATTTAGAAGCATGCAAACGGTGAAAACTGATTCACTTCAAAATTCGTCGGTAATTAATTAATTATAAGAACAAACAAATACCTACCGTTTTACTATAATAGCTAACACGGATATAAGTTTGTATTAGTGTCGCCTTGTTATTGTTTTGTTACTTGTCACTGCAACTACAGTGACTAGGAAATTTTAAGGAACTCAAACTTCAGAAAGAGAACCAGTGTGACCGTTTTTAGTATATTCAGTACTAAATAATTTTATAATTTGGGCATAGTAATTGGTATAATTTGGGCTCCGTAAAACTAATTTAGTTTTTTTTTTGTATCCTTTCATATTCTGGTATTTTTTGGTACATTTTTAAACTTTCAACATTTTTAAACACATTATTGATATATTTTTGGGTTGGGCGGGCAACACTAATTTCCATTCGTTCGTATTTCGTTCACATAATTTTGTCTTTGTCTGATGTTTACCGCAACTGTATCATTTTGTCTCTTTCGAACGGTTAATGCTAACAAAACCGCGAATCGTGCTTTAGCTACATATCTACGTTACATGCTCTACGTCGCGGGGAATTACTGAAACTTGAAAAATGATTCCTAGCAATAAGTATAAAAGGGACCACGGATTTTTTTGTTCTTTATTTATGTCTCTCTGTGTTATCGTGCGTGTGTAGTGAAGATAATGAAGCGCAAATACGATCAGAAATATAGATCTGAGTGGGAACAAAATCCTGAATTTTCGTCATGGTTGACAAAAGATAAAAATAGTGAGAACGCCTTGTGTAAAACTTGTGGAGCAACATTTTTGAGCAGAATCGCAACAATTAAAAGTCATGCAGATTCTGAAAAACATCGGCAGATTATAGTGGACAATCCAAGGTAAGAAAGCTATGCCCCCATTAACATATTTATAAGATTATTGTGTCCCTTATTTTTTTTTGGCACATAAATTAATTGTCCTACTTGTACAGGATGTCCGATGGATCTTGGCCAGTGTACATGTACAGTTGTACACACATGTATAATCGATTCTCAAGCGATTTCAGAAAGCTGAATTTTGAAATTTTCATAAATGAAAGTGTAGGTATACATACATGCCGAACTGGTTCTGTGGGATGGAAAGATAGTTTTGCAGGGTTCAAACATGTAATATTTTTATCAAGAATATTAATTTTCAACTGAATGAGACACTAGTTTCCCAAGAAAAGAAATAGGTAGTTATTTTACTTATTTTTTACGATAGGAAAATTAATCAAATACTGTTTATTTTCAGATCGATAAATTATTTCAAAGGAAAGGACCCATATCTGAAGAAGTAAGAAAAGCAGAGCTTATATTTTGTGCAGCGTTGGCAGAACATAACATACCATTTCGGGCCATGGATCATCTCAGCGATTTATTCAGCAAAATGTTTTATGATTCGGAAATTGCAAAGGGTTTTTCCTGCAAACGCACTAAATCTGCTCAGTTAGTTTACGACGTAATGGCGCCATCATTTGAAAAGCAGTTATTAACCGATATAAAAAATACGTCAAGTTTATCAGGTAATGCTGCTACTTTTTCATTAATTATAGATGAAAGCACAGGCATTACAACAGAAAAATTACTTGCCATTGCAATAAAGTTTTATAGCGTTCAGGATAATACAGTAAAAACCAATTTTTTATGTTCTGTGAATCTATCAAGTGAAACTGCTGAAAATATTTTTAACTCACTGTGTAAAAGTTTGCGAGAATTAAATTTAAACATTGAAAATATTTTAGGATTTGCAGCTGATACAACAAATGTAATGTTTGGCAGAAATAATAGTGTGGTTGCAAAGATTAAGTCGGTCAATTCTAATTGTATTTTTGTAAAATGTGCATGTCATTCATCAGCATTAGCTGTAAGTTATGCCTGTAAAAAGTTGCCTAAAGCATTGGATCAAATTGTGAAAGAAGTCTATAATTATTTTGGCCATAGTAGCAAACGCTAAAGAGAATTTGCAGAATTTCAGACCTTTGTAGAATCAGAGCATCACAATATTTTACGTCACTAAGACATACGTTGGCTCTCCCTACACGGCTGTGTAAATCGCATAGTAGAACAGTAGAATGCACTTCAGCTGTATTTTCAGCAAGAACATTTCGTAGAACATAACCCTAGCCATTCGGCGATTTTTTTACATGAAAGTTT
Source organism: Sesia bembeciformis (assembly GCA_943735995.1). Lineage (NCBI taxonomy): Eukaryota > Metazoa > Arthropoda > Insecta > Lepidoptera > Sesiidae > Sesia > Sesia bembeciformis. The sequence continues at coordinate 6,654,882 of OX031042.1, forward strand.
CGAAAATAAACAAATAAAGCTCTACTTTTTGTTTTTAGATTATATTTTGCATATAGTCAACAAGTTTAACATAATTTGTCAAGGTAATGCATGTGTTGTTCATACTTTTTATCGGGATTTGACTGACATGTTTAAAACAATATTAAGTTGCTACATGAAAAGCAGCTACATTCGTGCCACTGCTATTGAGGACATAGATCCTAATAGTAATATAAATTTTGTAGAATTACATGAGATATACTTAGGTATAAAAGTATCTAATGAAATAGCGCTGTTAAGAAATCAACCAAGTAACAGCAGTATCGTAATTAGAGACTTTTTAAAAAGGTGTCAAAGCTTTTTGATAGAGTTATGTACTCAACTTAAATGTCGATTTCCCATTAATGAAAAAATATTTTCCGAGTTACGTTTCATAGACCCACAAGTAGCGGCTTATGAAAATTTTACATCTCTTATCAGCGTTATGAACAGGTTTCCGAACATTACTACAAATGATACAGTAAGACAATTAATTGATGAGGAATATCGTCAAATTAAGTATGATTCAGAGGTACAAAACCTGATGTGTGGTTCTAGTAGTAGTGCTAGTGCTGTAAATGTTGAACAGTTTTGGAGCAAATTAAGTTGTATTGTTAACAGTAAAAATGTTCCTAAGTACAAAAATTTGACTAATTTTGTAAAATGTCTAATGTGCATACCCATTTCAAACGCTGAATGCGAAAGAATTTTTTCAAAAGTTAATCATATAAAAACTAAATACAGAAACAGGTTTCTAGCTAAACATATTGCGTGCCTGTTGCATGTTAAGCAAGGTCTAAGTGAAGGGAGTGTAGGTAAAAAATAATCCGTCGAATACTGACTATTTGTAATAAAACTTATTGTAAATATTTATTATTATTTTAATATGTCTGTATAATGAAGGTGTGTAATTGGCAAAATTAAAAAAAGTAACTGATAATAAGTGTTTTAATTCAATTTTTCCTCTTCTACTTTTTATTTTTATTTTAGTATAGTTTTAGTATAATTCAGCATGTGTTTTGGTATTATTTAGTACTGGCACCTTGTAGTTTTAGTAGATCACCATTTTTTAAAACGGTCACACTGAAGAGAACTCATTTGAGCTGTACCGTTTTTAAAACATCATTTATTTTTATTTTAAATTCTTATTCTGACCAAGTCCAAACCAAAAAAATGATAATGTCGCATTTACTTTTTTATTGCATTTCGCGCGCTTTTCTTTGCAACACTGGAATTCGAACGAAAACCGAGTCATATTAAAGTGTTTTGTAACTGTTTATAAATTTATAAAACTTAGACTACAAAATATTTCAGCATTTTATTACAAGCAAATAATTTACATTCTGTTTATGGTTTATATTCTATCTATGGCACCTGACCAGCTTCCATGCTTCGTATAAAATTGTATAGCCATCATCAGCATCGGCCATCGACTCAGTTTCTCAGATTGATGGAAAAATTGTCTAAGTAAACGATTCTTCGATTGATCTAATCGAATCTGATGATGCCATCCATATGATGCTTGCTATGACATTTATCATCTAGTTTTTTTTAATTTCCTTATTTTGTTGTTTCCACTTCCAGTTCGCTGTTTTCGGTTTTTCTTCGGAATAACTTTGGAAATATTTTAGATCGGTTTATTTGATAACATTGAAGACGGGAGCACACTGCGTAGCTTTGCAGTTTGAGTCAAACAAACGAGAAACTCGAAGGTAAGTAATGCTAAATTCTAGTACCAATCAACCAATGTACTGACACTAAACACCTGAGTTAAACACTATAATGTTTTGCGTTGTTGCTTACCTTTTAATAATTTATTAGGGAAACTACTTTTAAAAATGTACTGGCTGACATGAAAAAGAAAAAAAAGTTAAAATACATTCTTAACCTTAATATTATTCATATTAAAAATCCTTTGCAGGAAGTATGGACGAATTACGGGAGTTCTTCAGTGACTCTTGTTCATTAAACTCACAAGTGGTTAAACTTCGAGGTCCTCTCACTGGTGGACTTAGGTTAACTAAAAATGACACAATAAACGAACTGAATAGGAAGGAGGAACACCGACGAAGCCAAATATCAGTTGTGGGTGGAACTGATTACGCTCATAATATCAAGGATAGAGAAAATAAGATTTATCTGAAGGTAGGAACTTACAATACCTGTTTACCTGCTCCAAGTAACAATTTGTTAGTACGATGACACTCCTAAACTAGAATAGAAAAATTAACACTTGGTTAACTAAAAATGATGTTATAAATAAATTGAATAGTAAGGATGAACATTGAGGAATTACTTGATTAACATTTTATTTTATTAGGTTCATCAATGACATCAATGAAATAATTTTGAGAATAACACTGAACAACAATTTAAGAACTCAATTGATTATTAGAATATTTTTTTACCAAAAGAACCCTCCACTTAGGTATGAGGATTGTTTGAACATTAACCTGAGTCAACATGTTAGCATCATATGGACCAATAAATAGTTACACCCAGCGGCAGATGGTCAATTAAATAATACCCCTGGAGTCCCTTCTGGGAGTCCCCATGACTTGTCCCGAAGACTGAATCATCTTTGCCATCTTTGGTAGCAGATAACTGCGATGTCTTCATTGTTTTGACTGCTCTTTTGTCTCAGGTGTTAAGAAGTGCATCTATGTTTATAGAAGTGCAAAATATCTGCAGGATCTTTGCTACAGAAAGCTAAACTTTCCTTGGAAACTGAATCAAGTTCTTGTTCTGGTATCAAGAAACATGGCACCCTTCTTGTCAACACCTTTGTCATATACAGTTCTGTTACACACACCACAGACTCACTAATATCACAAACTTTGATTTGACAGTCTTCTAACACCATTTTAAGGATTTTATAAATATTTTCTCAGTGGAAGCTTCCACTCCTTGGGTCATCTTCAAGGCTCTCTGCATTGTTTAAACAATGCTGCCCATTTTTAATCTTTGAGAAGAAGGAACAGTCTCTGCTAAAGCTTTGTCCATATCTTGTTTTGAGTTGGCATCATATTTTTTATAACCAAATATTTAATTACTACTCAGACTTATTTTTTATCCATTTTTCCGAATATTGTCCGATGAGAGGATTAAAAAAATCTACCATGCACTACAAAACAAAACTTCATAACTGTCACCAACTACATATAATAAACGATTTGGATTTGATAGATTTGATCAGTAATGGTCTGTAAGTTGTGGTTGAAACAAATAAATAAAAATAAATACTTCTCATTCTTATTATGTAATACCTACCAATATTGATGAGTAACATTGTGTTAGAAACTATTTCAATATTTTTTCATTCAAAACACTTCAATAGGTACAATTTCGATATCACTGTTGAAGGGAAGAAATCCAGAATTTTTTAATGATAATTTTAAATATAAGTGAAATTTAATACTAAAGTTTTGTGATACTAAAGTGATCAGTAATGTTGCTGTTTCTTTTATTCATCTTCTTTTTTAATTTCTACACAATTTGATTGCACAAAATAACATATTTCCGTCAAAAAGCGATATGATAACTGTGAACCCATTTGGATTCCAAAACACATGAATTAAATAATTCAAGTTGTGATCAACGTATACATATATAATCATACAGGATCAACTTTTCATCACAAGTGACAATATGATTTGGAATCCCTTCATTTTTGTACTGGTTCAGCAAAGCGAGGCAAACTTCAACGCGTGTTTTGCAGTTGGACTTTTATTAATCACATATGGTACCAACTTTCCGATCTCTTTCACTTTCCCGATTTGACGCAAATGAATCAATATTGTTCTATCAGTTACGCCGAAGGCTGCTGCTAACTCAAACGTGGTTTGAAATGAATTCGCTTTCACTATTACTTTCAATTTGTCACTATCGACTTTAGTCTCTGCCCGTCCACGCGGCTTATCCTTGAGGTCGAAATTTCCATTTAATTTTTTCATGGTGCAAACACAAGTCAAAGCAAAATGAGCAAAAAGTAGTTTGACTGAAAAATAAATGAATAACTGATTTTGAAAGAGAATGTCATAGCTTTAAATTTAAATTAATTTCAATAGGCAAGATAACTAAGTTCAAAGTGACCACCATGAACAAACAGCAATTTTAGATAACTAAGTTCAAAGTGACTACCATGAACAAACAGCAATTTTAACGGTAGTATTCGGTGGTTTAGAGGCAAGAAATATATGCGTATTTAGAGATGCCTGAATTAGATTAAGAGATGAGATTATTAAGAGATGAGGTAAGTACACTTAAAAAAGTTTCAACTTTTCATTCCTTTCAAACTGTAAACATTTGAGTCATAGCCGTATTGGAATTCTGTATCTATTTAGTCTAATACCATGTTTCATACGATTCCTAAATCCATACCCTTTTGGATTGAGGTATCCAGACAGTAACAGTTCTAGAATTTTTTACAATTTTTGACATGAATAAAGAATATGAAGTGGGTTGTAAGTCGGGAAGTCATGCTGCAGCAGTATTGGCCAGTTTAAACATTTTATTAAACAATAAATACCTAACTAAACCTTGGATAATTTCAGAATGAGACAGAACGCAACAATTTTGAGAGCTTGTCTGGGGGTTTGGAATCACTGGAGCAACTGTCAACAATAGATGGTATGGTGCCCAACATGCGGAACCTGACTGATGAGGCCTCGTGTGAAGTATACACTAAATACAAATTCACACAGGAGGGGAAGAATAGCTCTTTGCCTATTTATCAATATAAAAACATGGTAAGTCTGTTAAACTAGTCGCAAATGAAATGTAGTGTAAAAAAGAGCACCAAATTAAAAAAAAAAAACTGGCAACCTTAAAACCGTGGTAATATTTTCTATTTTAAAACTACATAGTTTAATTATTTTCCAAAACTAATATCCTTAAGAATTGAGTTATTATTAAATATCATGATTTTATCTAAACCTTAATTTCAATCATGTCAACTTAATGAGTAAATCTATATTTATAAAATTTATATAATCGTTACATATTATTATGTAAAGAGGGATACAAGTATTAAACTGTATCAAGTATCAACTGGTGCACTAGGAATTCGATTCAAATACAAAAAATGGTGCCATGTAAAGCTCCTGTTTTTTCTTTTTTTGTTGAGTTTTGTTGAATACAACATGCTGCAATCCCACAACTGTTGAACACACTCAACTGGCCAAGTTACTCCACACTCCCAGAAAACTGCTGTAATATGTATGGCATCCCCCACTTTATCCTATTCCCACAATGTACATATGTGTTTCGGTAGGTAGTGAGTGAGATAAGCCAGAGCCCATTCCCATGGTTTCATATCCTACCTTATACCATTTTATTTTTTCAACACTTTCTCCAAAGCCATTCCTAAATTTCCAAAGGTGAGCTCCATGCGTGCTCCATCCAGTGGTATGCCATTGTTTGTCATTCTGGACTAATGTTGACATGTGTTGCAGATGTCCATGGATGACATTGACATAACATGATTTTTTTGAGGGGGAGAGTGCACGCTGCAATCCAACAGCCGCTGGCCGCGCTCGACTTGCCACATTACCCTTCTGTTACAGAAGACCTCCTTGAAATGTACTGCATTTCCCACTTTATCTTATTTCACTAATGTACGTAGGTACGTGTTTCGATATTGAGTGAGATGTGCCAGAGCCCATTCCCGTCCTATCCCTCCCCATTTTCCCAACCCTTTCTCCAAATCCATTACTATATCTTCAAAGGTGGGCACCGAATCCGGGGGCATGCCAACTTTTGTCATTTTGGACTAATGTTGGCATGTATCGCGGATGTCTATGGGCGACAGTATCCACTTACCATCAGATGGACTGTATGCTTGTCTGCTGCCTTCGTCTATAAAAAAAATGACAGTATCCACTTACTATTATATCAAGTGGACTGTCTGTCATCAGCCACTTTCTTTCAGTAAAAGAATATTGTTCAGACCAAGAAGTGTTGAATTGTTTTGCAGATTTTAAAAAGTCTTTCAATCAACCCAATTATCATCATTGAGGGTCCCACAGGCTGTGGTAAGACCACTCAAGTTTCACAGTGGATCCTACATGATTGCTATCAAAAAAGAGAACCATGTAAGATTATAGTGACTCAGCCTAGGCGTATAGCTGCTACATCTATTGCTAAGAGGGTGGCTCAAGAGAATGGGTGGGACGTTGGAGGTGTTGTTGGATACCAGGTAATTTTGACTGAGATGCAATTGCATATTGATTATTATTCAATAATAATGATTATTATTAGCAATTGCAATTGATTTGCTGTTCATTTAATTAAATAAATAGCAAAAAATACCGAATGAGCAGCATGGTCAATGGTAGCAGTTTTAAAGTGGGGGGGGGGGGTATATTTATAAAGTTCTCTGGTGACAAAGAAATAGATAGTTCATAGTGAACAACCTATTTTCAGTTTTTGCGTTATTTCATGACACATTGTATCTCTATATATATAATAAAGTTGTAAGAAAGCCATGTCTGTAACTATATTTTTTTTGAAAAAAAAAATCAATTATTTGTACGCTATGAATGATATTGTTGGAATTTTTGTCTGTTAGAACGCGCATCACGCACAATCCACTGGGCGGATTTTAGTGAAACTTGCCACAGTTGTTGTAGCTTATGGGTCGCGTTAACTTTTAGGATATGTGTTATCTAGATCCTTTGTGAAGTTCCTACGAGAATTATCCCCAAAACCATGCAAACGAAGTCGCGGGCACCGCTAGTAACTAAATACAGTCTTTGTAGGAGTATTATAAAGATTTATTTATGATCGTGCGCGTGATTCCAAGGGGAGAGTCCTTGTTTGAAGATAAATGTTTCTCGGAATGAACTTAGTCAAAACAAAATTCTATTCAATGAACATGTTCTTCCGGAACCGGCAAGCTTGGATGTGGCGTGGCACTCGAAGCTCTTTACTATTATATCTATCGTGGGCAGACTGTCCAACTACAGCAAGGAGGTCAATAGACGCATTTAGCTCAGCTGAGCAGTATTTAGGGAATGCTGCCTGTACCACAATGCTTGAACACGAAAGTTTTCAATCGGTGCGTCCTGTCAGTTATGACGTACAGTGCTAAAACGTGGCCTCTGATGGTGGGCCTGATCCATAAGGTAAAAGTCGCTCAACAAGCCAAGGAGAGCTATGTTCTCTTTGTGGGATAATATCCGAAACTAATAGATACGCCAAAGGCCTCAAGTCAAGACATAGCTAATAAAATTTGCATGTATTGTAGTGGCAATAGGCAAGTCATACTTGTTAGGACAGATAACAGATGGGTTAGACGAGTCTTCAAATGAAGGCTGCGTACCGGGAAACGCAGTTTGGGACGCTCTCCAACCACGTCACGTCAGTCGACGAAGTTCGCAGGTGGTGCCTGGATGAGAACAGCCGAAAATGTCTTGGGAGAGATCTATTGTCTTTCTAAAGACAGGTTGGTATGGTTTGATGGGATCTGGGTGTTATATTGTCTTCGTTATGTGTCTCTGGACCCTTGACACAGGGATTTCTAGTATGGACTATTAAATGTGGCGTTACTATTAAGTGTTGATATAAAATTTTATATATTAAGCTGTGTACAAATTACAATATGACTTTTATATTTACAGGTTGCGCTTAAAAATAAAACTTCAAAAGACACACGAATAAGCTATGTTACCACCGGCGTACTACTAGAGAAATTAGGTGAGACTATAGCTACAATACAAAGACTATTTTAAACTTTTGTTATAATGATTGAACATCATAAGTGTTATGTTAACGTGTTATATTGTAAAGAAATTCTTACTAGCATTCTCTCTCACCAGCTTCTAAATTCCTATCAACTTATACTGGGCATTAAAGCAACCTTAGAAAGAAGATTATGCGATTCTGCTCATTACAATTTTGTATAACTTTTTCGGTACCGACATTTCAAATTTGCGCCACACATACGCCAAACGTTCGACTGTGGACATATCTATGTCGACATTTTTTTTTCGAAATGCCTAAATTCTTGTGGCCCTAATGGCCTTTCAAGAATCACCGTACATGTCTGACGGACCTCGGTTTAGGGCGTCGCTTTGGGAAGGTACCACGGGATCGGGAGTCGGTGAGAAACGCCCAGGCACGTGTATTAAAGGCATAATTAAAGTATTATTTCTACTTATTATTAAAGGACATATCTACTGCACTCTGTATAAGCCTTCCGTGCTTGTATATTATTGGCGTATATTTGACTATCGCATGTATCTCGCGACAGCGCTTGTTTATGCATGCTACTGCTTGCATTGAATGCTGGACTGATTTCATATAGTTACAAATATTTAAAAAAAAACTTAACAAGAGTTTGAGTACTTCAAAATGATATACCGAGTTTTACATCTATTTAATTATTTTCTTAACAAACTATTGCATAAGTGTTTATTTATTGCTGCATTTTAGTTTAACCATACTTTATCGTGTCTCGTGTTTACCATACCTCAAGAAAAGAAAAATATTTTTTATTTTCAGTTGCCGCGAAAAGTATGAATGAATACTCTCACATAATCCTCGACGAAGTACATGAAAGAGGACAGGAAATGGATTTCCTACTCCTTGTAGTCAAAAAGCTGCTCTACACTGTCTCTCCGAGGGTTAAAGTGGTGTTGATGTCAGCTACATTTAACAAGAAATCATTTGTTTCTTACTTCTCCATACCCACTCCAATGGGAAGCCAGATACCAGCTTGTATTACAGTAGTAGATAAAAATCCTTTATATAGTATGAAAATTTATTACTTGAACCATATAACAAAGTTTGGTTTGGTAAGTACACATACATTATAAGGCCTGATTCCCACCAACCGCATGTCACATCGCGCAATACATTGCACCCATAGAGCAAACGTATGAACTATTATTAAGTGCAATATATTTACTTTATTTTTACCTATTTCTTAGACATCAGAACTACATTATTTGAGAACAAAAATGCACACAAAAATCAGTATAAATATCAATATACAAGTATCTCTACATTTAATAAATTTTGATACAGATTGAACTGCTAGTGATACAGATCCCAAAACAATATTTGTTGGATTGTTGTCTGTCTGTCTGTCCGCTGTCAGGCGTCACAATTATAAAGTTTCCACGGGAACGAAGCAACCACTCACATTACGTCCCACGTTCACGAAATAACGGGCACTGCTAGTAATACAATAAAATAGAAAAATAGATAAAAAAATTCACAATCAATATCCAGTTGTTTAATTTCGATAATTAGCATCCATCTTGATAAGTCTGGTTTAGAATTGAAGTCTAATAAAGGAATCTTCGGGTTTATAGAACATTGTAAAATCATATGAAATCATCGAATATCCATTTTCTAATGAGACACGATATTTGGATTCAACTCGTAAATGGAGGGAAATTTGAATTTGGAATGTTTTGTTTTTATGTTAAAGATAGTCATAGTTTTAATTGACATCAAAATCAGCCAGTGGTCAATAGATAAAAACTCTGTCGCAAAACTTTCTGAGTAGCTTAGTATGTAGGAGATAAACGTTTACTATTAAAATAAGCTACTTGATGTACCGCGGCGCTGGCGTGACGTACGGTTGATGGGAATCGGGCCTAAGATCTTAGTTGTTTGTATCTCATCATATACATTACATATATCTTTCTTTTCGTTCAACATGTAGAGATATAATTTTACCTTATCAGGTGCAAGGAGATACTTTAATAAAAAACGAACCAGGTATAACAAAAGATATGTACCACGTGGTAGTAAAGTTGATAGCCGCTTTTGAAGACATTGATAAGGGTGAGGAAGATCCAAAAAATCATCCAGAAAACGATCTCCCATCTATATTAGTGTTCTTACCAGGTATCAATGAAATTGAAGAGTTGTATGGATACTTGCTTGACCTGGAATTGCGGTGAGTTCAAATTGCATATTATTTAGCTGTCTTAGAAATAATATTCTGTTTAATATATTGTACCTAAAACCTGCAATTTCAAAAATCTATAGTCCTCGGTTTATTTTGAATGAACCGGAATATCGACTACAAAATAATAAAAATCATCAACAGCCGTTTACTTATCAGTAATGATTAATCCTTATAATGCTGTGAGGATTAATTCGCTACGATAATACATGATAATTAGTTTTGATATTTGAAATTGGACAATTCCGCTCGGAACAGCCACTTCAGTAGCAATATCAATTGGAATGATCCTCCAGATAACCCCAGTCCCCAGGGTTACTTTATAGACCATAAGTCGATATCTGTGAATTGTACCCAGAGTTGCTGTACAGGAATCATGATTCACATTCACAGATATTCATTCCTGTATAGCAACTCCGGGTACAATTCACATTTTCTACACTAAATGTTTAAATTTGACAAAAACGTCACATTTTTATGATTTTATATACATCATTTTAAGGCGATTAATACTGTAACTTTACCAGCCCTATTATCGTCAACTGTTGAACACGGGCCTCCTCATGCACATTGTCCTGTGCATGACGGATGTATGGTCTTAAAATAGCCAAACGGTTTGGCGAGTCGACGAGTTTTAGAGGTGGTGTAGTTCCTCAACGTAGCGGTAACAGCTACGTTATCCCTTAGTTGCTGAGCCAGTTAACCTTTAACCTTTTTGTCCCCGTGACACACAGTCAAGCATTCACTAGGTAAGGTATAATAGCATTTAAGAATTAATTATTTTGTTTGTTGCTGACTTCGTGTCTGTGTGTTGTGTTACGTCAAATAAAACGTTTTCTTTCTTTACTTAGTCGCCTTTTGCGACATCCACGGGAAGAGAGGGGTGGGTACTATTCTAAAGCCACACAACACTACTATCTACATCTTCACAATATTATAAATCCGAAAGTATTTGTTTTTTGTATTGTTACGTCGTAACCACTAAATTACTAAATTCATTGAAATTTGTTAGAGGGATAGCCTGAAATCTTTGTTATCCCTTAGTCGCCTTTACAATATTATTTTACCTATATCAGGAAGAAGTTGGCGAGCCCTGAAGCGGCAAAGTACATGTGGTGGGTGCTGCCGCTCCACTCCACCATCACAGCGGATGAGCAGGCGCGCGTGTTCGTGGATGCACCGGTCGGATACCGCAAGATTATACTCGCCACCAACATCGCCGAGAGTTCCATCACTGTACCCGGCATCAAATACGGTCAGTATTATTAGCTTTATTTTATATTGTAAATGGAGTCTTAAACACATAAAATTAAATGCTTTTGTTTATCTTTTATTTCTACTCGTCCTTTCGGCACGGGATACACCAGCCGTGGTCACGAGTTAACTGGAAAAAGAGGCCGGTAGCCCGGGATGGGAGCTGCATTATCTTTTATTTCTACTCGTCCTTTCGGCACGGGATACACCAGCCGTGGTCACGAGTTGACTGAAGGAAGAGGCGGGAGATGGGAGCTGCGAGCAGTTTTATCAACCGCATTCGATCTTCGCATTGTAGTCTGTGACACACTACACTATCAAGTCCGCGGACGTTTTCGACGATAAATCGCAAGGTTTAATTTTGTTAATCACTGGGTTCCACATCAACGATAGTGTTAGCTTTGAACTTACGCTTTAGGTTGAAATATGATGGTGTAGGTGCTGCTAAGTAGGTGTCTGTGAAGATCTTGTATAAATGGTGTGTAAAGGAAGAGGTTATAGAATCAAAGATAACATCTTGATAACGGACGCATATTCTTTATGTAACAAGTTAGCGTTAGGTTAGTTAAAATTCCACATTTTAACTAAATACTTACATCATATTTAAAACCTTATATGCTAAGTCAACATACTTGTTTCACAATGTTGCAGCGAGTTACGTAACGTTACGGTGCAATATTACAAATTATAAAATCAAATTATGAAATTATAAATTATTACAGATTATAAAATCCGTATGTACTATTACAAGCTCTAGAACTGCATACACATTCTCATCTGCACATTTTCCTTCATTTGCTTATAATGTAGTATAGAACACTGAGTATGTTTTTTCTGAAAGGGGTCTGCACAATAAGGCTGCACATACATCTAGGTTTGGCGCTGCTCTAGACATCGCACCGTGGCCGTGGGTCGAAACTGATAATAAGTCAACCTGGCATTTTTTCTCAAATCTTATTTCTCATTATATAAATCGATAGTTTTAACAAAAGTTGTAAAGAACATATATTGTGATAAAACTGAAGAATGTGAATCTTGTTTCTTATTTTATATAAGACTAGCTGTGCCCGGCATGCGTTGCATGCCCGTCATTTTTTTTGCACATAATACACATATAGCCTATGTCCATCTGGAATAATGTACCTTTCCAATGGTGAAAGAATTTTTGAAATCGGTTTAGTGTTTCGGAGATTATCTCCTACATCCGAACTTACAAACTTTACCCCTTTATAATATTAGTATAGATGGAAAGTAAAATATTTTGTTACTCCGAATTTTTACTGGTTCCTGGTAATTTTTTACTTGTCCGTTCCGTTTACTTGATCATTTGGTTTAGTAAAAAATAATTTGTTCCAAAACGTACGCATAATGTTATTCTCACGACAGCTCCATGCGTCTACTTGCGAGGAGGGAGAATATCTCCCATTATCCCACTGCAACAGATATTCTCCAGTTTCTTTGTTTATTTTAAACTTTATTGCACAATTATTTGATGTATACCATACATAATGGGTGTCCAGTGGCAGTTTTCCAACTTTGAATAATCATTAAATTAATGCTACACCAGTTATATAAAATATGTCTATTGTAATTTACAAACGATAAATACGGATTTTATTTTTTAAAAACGACAGTTTCTAATTGGCGACCATCAAGCCTCACACCTCTTCGAGTTTGGCGTCTGCGAAACACGTTTACAGAGCGACTGGGGACTCCTGTTGGTTTCAGCACGAATGTTTTCTTTTAACTGCACGACAGTGCCTGGATTGGTCTTGTAAACCACGGATTTCAAGTATCCCCATAAGAAAAAGTCACAAGGGGTTAAGTCGGCCAACCCGAGGTGCCCATGGTATATGGTGCCGTTGCGGAATATGAATATAAATGAATAGATTCTTTGTTGCAAAATAATCTAACGTGAAATTTCTGAACATTTTCATGTACCTACTGTATGTCCTATTATGAAACAAACATGTTATATCTGTTACAAAAGACACTGATTTTTTGTTTATATCCATTTTTAGTGATTGACTTCTGCTTAAGCAAGATCGTGGTAGCAGACGAGTGCACAAATTTCACAACACTGCAACTGACTTGGGCGTCCAAAGCGAACTGCGAACAGCGCGCGGGCCGTTCAGGCCGTGTGAGGGATGGCCGAGTTTACAGACTTGTCACGTCTAGATTCTATGTAAGTACTATGTAGGGTTATATTTACTGGTTTAGATTTGGTTGGGCATGTGACTTTTAGTTTTCTTGAGCGGGTCTTCAATCAAAACTACTTTTCTAACACTTACACTTTATTGACTGTAACCGCACTACAAAACGAATGTTATTTTAAGAGCTTAATATAAGAGCGTGTGTACTTGAACTCAGCCGTAAAAGAGAGAAAGAGATAGCGCGATGTTGAGTTAACGTGTAGAAATTCCTATTAACATTTTATTATATAGAGAACTACTAAATACTTTTATGGCTATGCATAGAATAATAAATAAATCTCACACAGCTAGTATGTATGTGTCCTGCCCGGTGCTGAAGTGAAGTCTCTGACAGTAGGTCTCATAAGCTCTCAAGTCATTCGGCTTGAGTATCTTCGTTGGATACAATTGGAAATGAAGAAATTTAATGAAGAACTAGTGTTGTCAACATAGCTCGAAGAATCGGCGAAATGACTGGATAGAAGTCTTAAATCTCCATTTAAATGGCCATTAAATTTTCCAACGAATTAAAAAAAATATTGATCATAAATGTAATATTGTAGAATATATTTTTATTTAAATACCAAAAATCCGCTAGTTCTAAACCCACTGAAATTCTCCATTGTTTTTACTATGCTTATGCCATGGTTTCATTATTGTCCCCAGGACAGCTTACCAGACGAATGTCCGCCGGAGATCGTCCGCTGCCCGCTTGAGCGCCTAGTGCTACTCGCCAAGACGTTGGACATGGGCGCGCCCCACGAGATCCTCGCGCTCGCAATGGACCCGCCCGACCTCTCCAACATACACCGCACCATCCTCGTGCTCAAGGAGGTACCCTCGCCGTTGTAAAAACGAGCGCTGAGCGCTCAACGCTCCAACACATTTGTACCTATTTTCTTGATCTGTCTAAAGCATTTGATCTCGTGTCATACAGTATCCTCCGGAGAAATCTTGTAAAGGAGACAAGCTTACCTTGCTAATTGGTTCCCTTTTACAAATCCAGGTATGAGAATCAAACTAACGCAATTAGGTGGGCGGACTCATTTTCTGAGGCATATAGAATGGCGTGAGGCAGGGGGCATAACTTCGCCCAAACCATTCAATCTCTATGTCAATAAACTGGTCGTTGATCACAGCAGTGCTATCGTCTAGTGGTTATTTACAACTTCAATATGTTCTTTCTTCCGAAAGAAACGTAGTAGAAATACTACGGTACGCTTAGCAGCCGTTCAATAAATAATAAATGTGTTAATACGAGTATCTTTTTAAAAGTTATTTAATAAACATTTCAATAGGTTGGCGCACTCAAGAGGGAACCAGATGACAAATGGTGCATGTCCGATGGCGAAATCACGTATTTGGGTCGCATAATGGCGAAACTTCCACTGGATATCAGAATTACAAAGCTTATTATGCTCGGATATATATTTGGGTGCATAGAAGAATGTGTTATCATGGGTAAGGTTATGTTTCTCAACTGTGTAACTTTTTGTTAGAAAGAAGGCGTAGACTAACGTACAATGCACATGGTGGTAAGTGGATACTGTCGCCCCATACACACAGGCGTACATGCCTTCAACAATCTAGATCCAGAATGACAAACGTTGGCACGCACCCTGATTAGCTCCCTACCTATAAGAATCGATCTGGAGTTTTTTTTTAGAAAATGGGGGACTAGGATAAGATGGGATAGTAATAGACTCTGACATATCTCACTCACTACCGAAACACGAACTTATATTGGGGAAATAGGATAAAGTGGGAAATGCAATACATTTTACGGTAGTGTTCCGTGAGGTCGGGTTAGTAATATGCGTATGGCATATGTAATAGAAGAACTCGGCGAAGCTCGGAGTCCTGATAAATGTGTGAATAACGAAGTGCCTTCTGCTATTTTAGTATGTGTTGTCGCGTATATTACAGTAAATCACGCATACCCAAGTAAGAGTCCTTTTCTGCCAATCGAATTGACATTATATTATGTCTAGCCATTTTTTATGGACGCGATATACTTGTGTTTTTGATAAAGTGTAAATTGTTAAAAGTCATTGAGATTTTGTTTTTCAGCTGCTGGTATGTCGGTAAGGAACATATTCAACAGTCCTTTCCGTGAGAGACTCAATGCTTACAATTCAAAACTGACGTGGGCCGACGGATCTACTAGCGATTGTATCGCTTTACTCAATGTGTACAAGGTAAGTGATCTGTATTACGGTACTTTAAATCACTATCAAATATTTTGATAACTTTCTTACTAGGTACTTTCTTTTAAGTTAAAAGTTTTTTTTTTTAATTTTAGTTTCAGTCCCATATTTTTTTATGGAAAGGTGGCATACGAGCAGACAATCCACCTGATGATAAGTGGATACTGTCGCCCTGCGACATCTGCGAAACATGCCGAAGTCGGTCCAGAATTTCAAATGACACGTCTCCAAATGTCACATTGGAAAAGCAGTTATAAAATAGCAAATATAACGTATAAAACTTATAACGTCATGAGTTTTCCTCATACCATTGCATCTCCCATTCTTCCTTGAGGGCGGATTAAAGATTAAAGAGTAGATAAGAAGATTCTTTTATCTTATACTCTCTTTTCACTCGGATTTCTTGAGCTCTACTATTAGTTCTCTTATTAGAACTTAACGGAAAAATCCGTTTGGTTCTATTAATAGAACTGGGATTCCGCATAGTAAAAAATACAAGAGGAACAACCCATAAGAATTGGCAGAATTATTTTAAAGGTTTATTATAATCGATTCTAAAAACAAAATAACAATATATGAAATAAATGAAATAAACAAAAATAAAGTGAACACAATACGTGAAACTATATTTTTATCTGTAACTAAAACTGTATTCTTCTTACTTAACGAAATATTAAACAAAATTCAACTTTATTTTTTATAATGCACTTTATCTAACATAAACATCCCAAAAAAGAGAAACCGACAATTCACTATTTAGTAATTAATTGAGCTCAAATAATATAATAGAACTCAGCGGAAAATAAATTCCGTTGGTTCTATTGTGTTGATTATAAACGTTTATTTCCCGTTCAATAGAACTATTAGTTATATTAGTAGAGCTCAATCTCATCGGATCAGCGGCTCTATTCAGTGGGACGGGAGTGCCATATTTAGTGTCATTGACAGGTGATGGTGGCACACTTTACAAGGGTACTAATGTACAGAATGCAGTTAATATACTTTCAAGCAGCTGTCGTGAATTAATGCTATAAATATTTACATGTCAGGCTTCAAAGAACACATTCTGGTTATCAATGAAAATATGGAAAATTACTATTATTTTTAATAGAATGGATGGCAGACTGGCGATCGGGCCACATGATGGTAATTGGGCCATGGACACCTGCAACACCAGGGAGCTTGCGGGTGCACTGCCGACCTTGCAGAGAAACATGTTCACAGCTCTTTTGAAGAGCCCCATATCGTAGCGTAACGAAAATACTTTCGGGTTCACGGTATGTCTTTTCGACCGCACAGTAGTACCCAGCGACTTTGTATCAAGGAAGTGCGGATGAACCGCATGCCAATGACGAGCGGTGCGATGGTAAAAACCCGAAGTTAGCATCAAATTGAACAGCTCTTCAGAACATTCCCCATTATAAAGGCGGTAGAAAACGTAAAGAGATGCAACATCTCTACGGATGCTGAGCGATTCTAAACCACCTGTGAGAGTGGGATCGTCGACATTTCGGATTGCGCGTCGTTGGACGGACTCAAGAGGGTCCAGCTGGTACTTCGGTGCACCGCCACAGGTGTGAACAGTACTCCGTATGGGGTCCAACTTGACCTTTATAAAGCGACAAGCATTGCCCCGGAGTTAAGTACTTTGCTCTATTCAGTACACCGAGCTATTTACTAGTAAGTTGTATTTTGCTCGCCAGATGACTCCGAAACTCGACTTTGCTCGAAATATCCACGCTAAGGGTCTCAAAACTCTCCGAGATCTTGAAAGGAATGTACTGAAATTATGTTGCCATGACAAATAGAGATTTCTTAGCGGTGAATGCACAGACTTTTGTATTGCTGGGGTTAAATTTGACCAAGTTAAGTTAAATAGACTCGTTCTAAGGAGTTCTCGATTTCGGACACAACCCTTACGCGATTCTCTTCCACCTCGACCGGTGGGATATTCGCACTACCCTTATATAAAACTTTCCAGTACTGTCGTCAGCATAATAAATTACGCATGTTACAGACTTCTAACAGGTCGTTGATATGCAGAAGAAACGGTGTGGAGGAAAGCACAGAGCCTTGCAGGACACCAGCATTAATTGACATGGTGTCGGAGCAACTACCGTCAGCATCGACTTTGATGCTCCGTCCAGCCAAAAAACTGCATAATCCCTCGGGTAACCCGAATGATGGTAGCTTGGAAAGCAGTGGTTTGACCCGGTCAAAAGCCTTTGCGATATCTAACCTAACGGCTATAGTCTCACCTCTACGCTCAATGGCGTCAGCCCCATCAGTGTGTAGAGTACACTAAAAGATCGCCAGCTGAGCGATTAGGACGGAATTCGTATTGGCGATCGTTTATCATCTGGCGATCCTCTAGGTACCCAGGGAGTTGTGCGTTGATGAAACTTTCCATCACCTTAGAGAGGAGGGTTATCGCTAATGGGCTGTGATTTGCCGGGTCGGTACGATCGCCTTTTTTAGGCAACGAGTGGACGTGAGCTACTTTCCAAACTTTCGGGAATATAATACAACAACCAAGAGTTAAAAAAATTTTTTTTGGGACACTGGGTCTGCCTAGTGGATTATAAGTCTAACCCCGACGCGATTGTAAGGAGATGCCAGAAATGGGCCCGTTATAGGTTAATATGGATATTTGTGCAGGTGTGGAACCACTTCAAAGCAGCAGGTTACTTCGAGAACAATGCCAGCGAAGTGTCGTGGGCGCGTCGTTTCTACGTGCAAGTGCGAGGATTGCGCGACCTTGACGACATGCTGCGCGAGTTGAAATCCCGCCTATCCAAGGAGGGTATTGACGTATCTAAAAAAAAATCGCCTTGGAGCCGCAGTGAAATATCACTTGTACTTAAGGTATGTATTGTAATAAAACATTTTTAAACGGTGAATTGCATAATACGCCATTCGAAAAGTATTTTTTATTTTATTAATCCACTCAAAGTACTACATATTAATTATTTACTACATTTCCGCCACATTGCATGGCAGTTTCTTGCCGGCAGTCAGATACGCTTATTCACATTGTTTTAAATAAATTAAAATGATTAAATAATTTAAAAGTAAATTTCAACTTAATAGAAGTGTAATGGATTCTTAGTAAGTTGTCCACAACTAAAAAGTATCCAATTAGTTTTATCAAATTTTATTAGCGCTAGTTTTAATATATATCATTCAAATAATGAATCGTAATCATTATTGCGATAGCCAGATGAGAAAGCGGTGATAGCTTAGGAGTATCTACACTCGACTCACATTCGTGTGATCGTTAGTTTCAATCCTCTGGCCATACCACTGAGTTTCTAGAAAGGTGTGAATTTTTAAAAAAAATGTTACTAGCTCGGCGGTGAGGGGAAAACATCGTAAGAAAACCCGCATACTCAAGAAAAAAGGTCTTGGAGTATGTGTATCCACCAATCCGCACTGGGCCGCGTGATGGATTGCGGCCCGAAACCCTTCAGTGATTTAGGAACTAGAGTAGGCCTGTGCCCTATAGTGGGACGTTATAGGTTGATACAAGTCATTATTGCTTCTTGTAAAGTGAATACTGCTTATTTTTACACTAAAAAAAATATTTTAATAATATAACTAAAACAAATTTTTGGACATAATTTTCTCAAAATTGGCGTTAAAATTATGAGTGTGTAGTTAAAAGTGCTCTTTAAAATAACGGTAAAATTTAAATTTTGACATAAGCTTAATTTATATATTTATACTTCTCATCGCATGTCCTAATTAATGTAGGTACCGCTGTGATCAATGCAAAAGTAACTTTAGAACTAACGTCTGTCACACATAGAAATATCTTTATTACATACAAGTTTTGACTAATTGAATATTGACTAATATATTAGCAAATATGTACTAATTGAAAAAAACGATTGAGCCGCGTTTGATGTTACTGATAAAACAATCTTGGTTCGTCTGCGTCAAATCGGCAAAATAAAGAAGCTTGAAAAGTGGGTACCGTACAAACTGAACGAACGTCAGCGAACACAACGCGTCGAAGTGTGACTGTGTTATTGAAACGTTATTGTTCGTGACTTGTGATGAGAAATGGATCCTGTATGATAACCTCAAACGTTCGTATCAGTGGTTGGATCCAGGAATTGTAGCCCAACAATGTCCAAAACGTAAGATAACTAAGAAAAAGTTACTGGTATCAGTTTAGTGGTCCTGTGCCGGTACTGTCCCCTACAGTTTCTTACGAGCCGGTCAAACGATTGATCCAGATGTGTACTGTAAGGAGCTGCAAACGATGATGGAAAAGCTGGCAACAAAGCAACCAAGTTTGGTCAATCGCTCATGACATTGAACAGTTGATGCGTTTGAAATCTATTCCACAAGCTGGGGGCAGTCTATCAAGCCATTAAACACGTTTGAAAAGACATAAATGCTTTAAAATGATTAATAGTTTTAAATGTTTATTATTATCTATCTATACATATAATAAAATTATAACAGGCCGATGTCTGTACATATTGAAAAAAAAACTAATATGGGGGGGGGGGGGTGTTTATTAGAGCAACAGAAGCCAAAACAACATTTTTCAGAAATTTTGGCTGTGTGTCTGTATGTTTGTACACGCATCACGCAAAAACTACTGCATGGAATTGAATGCAGTTTTCACCGATGTATTGCTAGAGGTCTAACTTAAAATATAGGCTCCATTTTACCGCAGGAAAATATCTTGTTCCGATTGTTTTAAATTTAATAAACCGAAGCGAAGTGAGGGCGGGTCGCTAGTTATAAATAAGATTACTTACGGGTTTGTGACTTACGGACTGAGGGTGCGACATCGAAGCACTTAACACGAGTGTATCGTGCAGGTGGTGATAGCGGGCGCGTTCTACCCGCAGTACTTCGTGCAAGCGCAGACCGACGAAGCGCGCGAGCGCGACGCCGTGCGTATACTATCCGGACTGGACCCCAGGAATACGGTAATGTTACTTTTTTGTATATTCGCTTTTTGTATACATCTTATATTGTCAGTCTAAACGAGTACAATTAAAAGCCTTTTGTTTGCCTTTTATTTCCACTCGATGTTCATTTAATCTTTTTTTTGAAAAATTATTACAAAACGCAAATATAATGTCTTGCAGCATTTACTGGGATAAATTAGAGACGTAATTTAATTTAATACATGGCAGACGAGCGGGCGCGCCACTATGGTAAGTAGTCACCGCACCCCATGGACACCTGCAACACCAGGTGGCTTCCTGGTGCGCTGCAGACCTTGCAGAATTCTGTTCACAGTTCACTTGAAGAACCCCATAATGTAGCGTAATGAAAACCCCTCGGCTGGCAGTTCATTCCACAATTTTCGGGTTCGGGGTATAAAGTGTATTTTTGACCGCACTGTATGCGGCGACTCTATATCATGGAAGTGCGGATGAATCGCACGACTATGACGAGCGTTGCGATGGTAAAAAGCCGAAGTTGGCATCGAATTTAACAGTTCTTCAGAACATTCCCCAATAGATCTCCTAGGTCGCAGTGACGTTACTTGTAAGCTTATTGGGCACAAATAAATCTCATTATTAATATAATAATCATCGCCCTCGATTCTGTTATTTTTGCTCCATAATAACTTATTGTTCAAACTAAACATGTAGATCGCTTTACAGGTGTACCTATCGAATTTCCCTTCGGATCAGCCGCGTGAGATATATGCCAGCGCTATCAAGAATGTCATCCGTAATCAAATAGAGGACGAACCGCGTGTAACTTTCGACAAGAATTGCAGGTTATGTTTTACTTTTTGCAACGAAGTTCCTTTACGCGGCTTGCGGCAGGTGTGATTCGAGAGAAAATGTAACGTCACGTAAGATTTTTACCCCCTCCATACGCCTTTCTCTCGCTCGGAGACGGTATGGTCGCGATTCTCGCGATCGTGTCAGTTCGTCGGTATTCGGTAAATTTCGGTAGCGGGCCGATCGTTAGTTCTCTCTCTCATGCCTCGCTCGATCCGAAACGAAAATATCCGATTCGACTACATCGCCATCGCTGATTTGCTGAACCGTATCGTTGTTTTTCGATGTAATATATCGCATAGTGACATCGATGTTAGAATGATATATTGAAAAATACATCGATATTTGCAATACATCGATTGTTTTTAGAGTTTACTAAGATTATGGTTATAACATGCCTGACAATGAATGTATACGGATGCGTGAATTACATTCGGAGTTTAAAAAAATGCGTGAGGATCTTCGTTCCTGACGAGGGTTCCCTGACCGCACAGGTTTTTTTTTTTTTGAGAGATTGCGATCCTCACTATTCCTGATTGCGATCCTCCCGGAGGCCGCGGTAGGTTTAAATTTGCCAATTTGAGAAACGATGCTTTAGATTATGCTTTTTGCTTTGACGATGCTTTATGCTTTATTTTACTTAATAAAGAGAAAGATGCAGAGAAAAATGTACACTCAGTTTGCAGAGCCCTTTTGGATCATTTAAACAACCTCAAGGGGTTACACCGCCTCCCCATGTGAACCTTCTACTTAAATTAAAACTACTATTATTAAACTACTACTATTATTAAAAATATTCAAATTTTGTAACCCATTTACATTTTTAATTATTTATTTCTGTATACGCTGTTTTAAAAATATGTAATATCTTTCATTTTGCAGCAAAGTGTACTTGACCTTCGCAGAAAATTACAGTCACGTTTATCAGAAGAAAGATGACAACAATCAAAAAGACCGTGTAAGTGATCTTTAGAACGTCATTTGCTAGTGATCTGTTATTAAGGGCGCTTCTTCAAAGCGATCCATACTTATGGATATTTTCAACTAGTTTATTTAGTGTTGCCCTTTAATTATAATGAAGTGTATAAAAGAAGTAAATAATATTACCAACAAAAAAACAACTATTTATTCTTTTTACAAAAACAAATAAAAAAAAGTCTTAAAAACAAGAGTGAAATATTTTGGTTTTATTTATAGTTGGGAAACGTAAACGAACATAATTGTTCGAACGCTAAGCTTCCTTGATGTACTAATATGATATTGAGGACACAAGGTTGTTGTCATAAAGTTTGGCGATACAAATTCAGAAAAAACTTCTCATTATTATTTACTCTTTTTAACATGATTATTGTTCTTTAATAAAAAATATATTTTGAAGTAATAAGCACTGCTACAAGACGACGTCAAAAAATAACGAATACTCATTATTCAAAACTATTTTCAAGTAACTCAGGTCATGAAGTTCTGCATAGTTCTGGAGAAACACTTATTAAGTCTTTCATGTTTGCTTTTAAAATATTTTTTATCCTTGTTAGATTATGTACGATATCAAATGTCCTACTTTAGAGCACTTCTTCTCCTTGCAATTTCAAGGAGGTTTTGAATCACAATCCACCTTAATCCATTCGGCCCAGCGGTGCGGATTAGTGATTGTTGCAAAATACCCGAGACTTTTTAATTCTTTCGTGTTTCCTCACGATGTTTATTTCAGCCTCGAGATAGTTGAAAAATCCATATTTAAGTAGAAATACTGATTTTCCACCGGCAGATATGACCTGTCCATTGCCACTTCAGCATGCTGATTTTATAAGCTATGTCAGTGACTTGTTTTTTGGTGAATCTTTTCGTTTCGAATCATATCTCACTGAGACTCAGAGCATAGTAGTCTTCCAATGCTCGGTGAACGACTTTGAACTTGACGCCCTATTACCTCGGTTGTTAACACCCCTCTTTGCCCAGGGTCGATTTCCTATCGGATATTCATCTGTATAGACCCACCCACCTTTAAATTTGCTGCCATTGATTTGTTGTATTTTCTGTTGCTCATTTAAATATTTCTGATGGCTGTCTTAAGACAGACTTATGTCATAAGCATATAAATACGAAGTTTTATTTAAGATATAGAAGTTAGGAGTAGGGTTTGGTTACAGAAGATCCCATTGGGTTGAAGTGATTGGGAATTTGAATAGATGATTACCCCTAATAAGACAAGATAAGATCATCGCGGTTTGTTTATTTGACAGAAACCAGAAATCCCCGGTCAAGTGTTGCTCCCCGTCTACAAAGCGATCAAGGCTCGACAGCTAAAAATTGATATAAGGATTCCTTTGTTATCGTAAGTTATACAGATATAGAGGGACAGATAACGCAAGCTGTCCGTCGTCGCTGCGTGCCCGAAGCTTAGCAGCTCCTACTCGCGCTGCTCGTTTAGCCTGTTCAGACCCGTGTCGCTAGCAAATCATTTTTATCAGCAATAGTACATAATTGCGCTTTAATCAATTATAAAAATTCGTCTAAAGGTGAACCGCGTCAAGGGAGACGTTTTATCGGTGAGTGATTTCCCATCACTAAAATTTACTCGTGACACGACATACTTCGTTTTCATACAATTTCGCGAACTTGCGTTGTCTATCTATATCTATGGTTATCTCATCAATACTAATATATATACAGAGAGTGGGTTTTGTTTTCAACCTCCGACACAATAAAGTGGTGTGTTATGAGTTTGCCGCGTATGTTTGTCTGTCTCTGTGGCCTCATATATCTAACGGATGGTCGAAGTTCATCCAATTTGTGGAATGAACTGCCAGCTGAGGTATTTCCGTTACGTTCCGACATGGGCCTCAGAGATCAACAAGATTCTGCAAGGTCGGCACTGCAAGGTCGCAAGTCCCCTGGTGTTGCAGGTGTCCACGGGCGGTAGTGACCACTTACCATCATATGGCCCGCCCGCTCGTCTGCCATCTATTCTATAAAAAAAAAGAAGGTATTTTCTACTTGTTATATTCGTTATGGTACTTTTGTGTTGGAGATTAAATGAATAGCCAAATGATAGTGAACTAGAGGTAGAATGAAATATATAAAATTAAATTGTCTTTATTTGAGATAGCAGAGTTACTAAATAATGTATTTAGGGCTATTTAGGGCCTTTCCCACCACCTTCTCATACTTTACGTGGGCTCTTCCGAAAGTTTTTACCTAATTTGTTAATATCGTGTTACCTAATTTATTGGTGTTGCAGGTGTCCATGGGCGGCGGTAACACTTACCATCACCTGGGACCGCTTGCTCGTCCGCTCACTAGTATATAAAGAAAAAATATCAATCCGTTTGTCCTATAATTACAACAGATTGGAGGAGCGTTATAATTATAGGATTAAAGGAGTTGAATGATGACCGCCCAAGGGGCGGCGCTCGTGGCATTCTTTTTCACCAAGACAATGCTCCTGCTCGCATGGCCGCTAGAACCATCGACTTTTTAGACACTACAGTCGTTCAATTGTTACCCCATCCACCGTACAGCCCAGATTCGGCCCTATCAGATTATTAACAGTTACTTTGTCAGAAGGTGGTGAGAAAAGCTCTTAGTCTTTTTAAATCTAGCTTGATTAGTATGATAAGTATCAAAATACTTCGGATAGTTCTGTATAAACATAATCTATAAAAACCTAGAAATCACAAGGTTTTTCCCGTTGGTACACGCACGTATTTTTTTATTTTTACTGCATGACACTAATTCAATAAACATATTTCCTCTATTTTATCATTATTGTCCCATTGTCGAGGAACTTTGACAGCTGTCATTCTAATCAAGCTAGATTTAAAACACCTCTTTGCTGTCTATAAGTATTGGTGTCAAAACAGTAGCTGGAAGTCTTAAGTATATTTTGGTATTACATTGTTACAAGTGATTTTCCTATTAGATTATAATAATATTTTAATTGATGATCGTCGTGGTTATGACGAACTAACTACAGGTTATGAAGAGGATCTGCAGACCGTGTCGTGTCTTTGCGTTCTTACAGTTCAGTAATAGAAACTCGCTCGTGGCACATATTTTTTATTATGATCCGGTTATTATAGGAAGAGCAATGACAGCTGACATAAATCTTTAACATGTTATAAAATCCATTGTACAACTCGCCCTGTAGGAATATTTTCTTTCTATTGTTTTGTTATGACTTAAGAACTAAACGGTATTTACATAAAATAAATTATATATAGAACTGTCAGCGCTCTTCCTATGATAACCGGACCATAGCCTAAGTACTACATTGAGTATTATGATGGATTCCCATGCACATTGTCCTGTGCATGAGGGATGTATAGCCTTGAAACGGCACGTTGCACTGCCCAAGCGGGTTGGTGAGTCCATTCTTTTCAGAGGTGGTGTGGTTCCTCGGGGCTTATGGTAGCGGCTTTGTTATCTCTTAGTCGCATTTTACAACACCCACAATAAGAGATGACCACCCACCGGTGGTGTTCTAAAGCCGGGCGCGGCCATTATGAGGATCACTAACATCTTAAATGTTAGTATACGTCATAAAATGAAGATTCAACAAACGAAAGCGGGTGTGTTCCCATGAATGATTTTATATTGCAGACCAGAGAAAGCGGCCTCGTTGGCCGCAGCCTTGAAAGAAGAGAGAATGAACGTGAATATTAACTTGATGGTGCCGCGACTTCCCGATCTCGACGATACGCACTTCCCACTCAGAATATCTCAAGTGAGAGCTTTTAATTACCTATTTTAACATCTGTGATGATAATACTTGTAAATAATTTATGGTAAAACGAATACCGCTTTCACCTTTTAACTTTAATTTTTGTTGTTGTTTTAAATTTTTCAATAAAATTCACAAATGTTCCACATACCCATAGAAGATAATATCTGCCTGTTCACCGGTATTTTTGATCTTCCGTCTAATTTTGGTGATATTTCTGATCTGAGAGATGAGTTCGATTGGATAGGAGATGTCCGTGCCTAGTGCCTAGGGTTTGTGCATAATGTTTGTGATAAAATCAAATAAAGGCGCGAGACTGCATATTTCGTGTGCTTCCAAGAAGTCCAACTCCGACCTCAGTAAACCTACTATCACTTTACTGAGCGACTACTGACTTACTTCGACGTGACTGACGGGATATGTTTTGAATTGTTTTGATACAGTTATGAAGAAAACTTGACACTAGCAGAATGTACTAATTGCCTCACCCCCATATCATCGTTCGGCATCCAATACCACGAATCTAACTGGGACACAATTTTACAGGAAACAAAAAGAAACTGAACATTGACCCGTTGGCTCTTTGTGTTATATGAAATTTGAATTTGTACAATATTATAATGTAGTTGATTTTGTTATTAACTAATTCAGATCGGCCATCAAGACGAAACTATGAAAAATATGTTGCATTCGCGTTCTTCACCATAAATCCTTGGTCAAAAGCTGTCAAAGTGGTTTACGAATATTCGAAATACGAGTAAATAGATTTTTGAGACACTGTTAGTCTAATTCTTTGCATAAAGATTTGTTCGTTTGAACGTATACAATCGAACTACGTAATTATGTAATAATGTCGGACATTTTTCTATTAGTTGTATGATAATAAAAAGAGAGGTTAATAAAGCGATCGTTCGTTCATAGCTAGTGCACGTGAGCAAGTTCTGGGTGCAATACCACGACGAGACGACATGGTGCGACCTGCAATTGATAGAGAAGCAGTTGAACTGTTCGCCGTTGCTGGCGTACACGGGCTCGCCGGCGCCGGGCACTTTGCTAGTGGCGCCCTACGCGGACGCGAATAAGTCTGTCCGCATGTACCGCGTGCGAATACTGCGCTCGCTGCCCATGGACAAAGTCGAGGTGAGTGGTATAACTAACTTGTTATACGTATGGTGGCAAAATCCCATAAGTATGCTCCGTGAAACTAACTCCGTGTACAAATTCTGAGCATTTTGTGCAATATGATGAGCGTACTCATGCAATGCGATCACGACACGACATGAAGCGACTTGCAGTTGAACTGTGCGCCGTTTTTGGCGTATACACGGTCGCCGGCGCCCGCCACTTTGCTAGTGGCGCCCTACGCGGAGGAGAATAAGGGCTTTGGCATGCACCGCGCGCGAATACTGCGCTCGCTGCCCATGGACATGGTCGAGGTGAGTGCGACCTGGGCCCATAGGAACTTTTGACAAACCATCCAATTTCCAAGCAATTTTGTATAGGATATAATAATAGGTAATCTGAAAAGATCGCCACCTTTCTGAACGTATGACTTTAGCGTGCTATATTTCTGGCAACACTCAACACTGGCGAGTTGAGTGTTTGCCTAAAGTGTTATATATACCGTTTGACATCTGACTTTTTGTAAAGGCGGCAAATTGAAGTAACAAGTTAAAAGTGTTATCTTTTCATATTTTTTAACAATTTTAAAATGGAAGTTAATAAGGTGAAAATAGATTGATTGAAATAATGAAAATTAAGGATATCCGTATGAATGCTTCTAGTGCTAGAAAAGAGATTTGTGGTGTTTACGGAGTAAATGCTTTAAAACTACTGCAAATTCAGGTCTGTTAATTTTGATGTGAATAATATTCCTCGCTGTGGTCGTCCTATTAAGGTATACGATACGGCATACTACCTGATATTAACTCAGCGAATTCTTCTTGATTTAATTTTCTTCCATTAATAGCCAAGTTTTAAAATCCAGTGCATTCCTAAAGACCGTGTATAATACATTCTTAACACGAAATTGTAAGGCAGTTTATTTCAAGACGTACCATAAGATAAGATCTTGTAATATGCCTCCTGGTGTAACTCATTGGTTGTCAAACTATTTTGAACAAGTACCAATAGAAACTGGGTGATGGCATCTCGGAGCGGATACGTCCTTATTATTACTAATGTATGTAATTAAATGAATTGATGTCAGTTTGTTTGCTTGAAATGCTTCACACGTGAACGGGTGGGCATTTGTGGGACATTGGCTTATGGCTCCGGGCCCCACCCTCGAATGAACCCTCGGGGCCTGAAAATGAAAAGGTTATTAAATTTGAGCCGTTGTTATAATATGTTCCCTTAAAGCCCCCTTTAGTTATGATTCAGTCGTTAGTCTCGGACCCCACAAGATCTAGTCTGTCACTGCAATAAAGTGTACTTGCTTACTTAATTTTTTGGTGGGCAGGTGTCTTACATAGACTACGGCAGCTTGGGCAAAGTGCATGTGAGCAACTTGCGCGAATATCCAAATAGTGTTCTTGGGGAAATCCCTCCCCTCGCGATGCTGTGCACTCTCGCGGAACTGGCGCCCTCGCCGTTGCTGGATGACCACGGCCAGTGGTCCAACTCCGCCGTGGACTTGTTCAATAGGACTATTTCACGCGGAGCGCTTGTCGGGAAAGTAAGTAAAGCCGGATACACCTCGCGTACGAAATGTGATGTGTTGTAAAAATGAGGCTTGAGCGGTCGACACTCGAGCACTTTCATTTAAACCAATTTTAAAATCGTATAACATATATTTATACTGATTTAATTTTATACTAATATATGTAACGTACAACATAATCGTATAACGTATAACATCGTATTACGAAAATATTGTCGTTCGAATTCCATTGTTGCATAGAAAAGCGCGTGAAATGCAATAAAAAAAGTATTTTTTTCGTTCCGACTCAAAATTCGAATTTAAAATAAATGTTTTAAAAACGATACTGTTCAAATGAGTTCTTTTTCTGAAATTTAACTCTCAAAATTTACCTAGTCACCCACCCTATGTAGCACTAACATAGTGCGGCAGTGCTCGAGCGCTCAAGCGTTCTGCACTCGTTTTAACAACACTAGATGGGATCATTACGTGGCAGGGATACAAACTCATCAATTCCTATATCAATACTGATCCACACACTTCCACACTAATATAAATTTCTTGTGACACATTTGATAACTCCAATTGTCCAAGCGACAACATCATAAGTTATTTTACCATTATTTACCAAACGAACAACCACATTATTTTAGAAACCTAACCCTTTTCGATCAATTTATTGCGTATACTTGTATAATAGTAGCTCTAAACTTATTTAGACCGGATACAAATAGAACAAAAACAGAGTATGTAACTGGATTCAACAGAAAAACGCCAAATACCAAAATTCATCACAAACGGAGCCGCGGCCAAAACCTAGTAATATATTCAGATGAGTATTGCAAATAATTGTAATAATAAATATTAATTATTATTTGTAAATAAACACTTTTGTTCGGAAGTACATGCACGTTCCTATCCCCACCACTTCGCTTAGACCCCAACACCAGTGTCTCCGATTATACAACTTGTTGTCGCAATAGAGCAAAACCTGAAACACAGGGTCTGTACCCTTTATTACAGGGTAATGATCATGCGCGGCGCGGGCAACTCGCGTTGAATGCAACTGCGCATATAATAAAAGATATACGGGAAATGAACAATAAAGTATTTGAAAAAAGACTTATATATTTGTGTTAACCGGTAGAATTGATTGTACTCTGGATACTGAACAACCTATTTTCAGCTTTTGCGCCATTTCAGTGACACGTCAATACTGTTGATATGACAGGTGTACTCTGTGTGCCGCGGCACGGTCGCGATCGAGCTGTTCGCGGAGGGCGGCTGCGTGAGCGTGAACAAGACACTGCTCGACAGAGGCTACGCCGTGCCCTGCGAGGAAAGCTACGAATCTAAGGTACCGTGCTACACAACCACTTTAGCTAGATCCAGAATCTAGCTTAAGTAGAATCTAGATTGCCGTTTCGCTTGTGCAAATGTTTCCCCAAATGCTTGCAAACCAAGAACGTAGGCGTCTACACTATTTACAAGCGCCATAGATGGTGCTCTGCCGCGCTTGTATGGCGGACGTTGCATGAACTGCATGACTTGTATGAAGTTGCTGCAAAGGCCAAAGATCTTTGACTTGTGTCGAATACCGACCGCTGGCAAGTCGCGGCAAACACTCAATCCACACTTATATTTGTAAACGCTTGTCTGCTCTCGGCAAGTCTGGATGTAGTTACAGATATCTAGAGAGATAGATAACACAAGCTGTCCGTGGCTGCGTGCCCGAAGTTGGCACTAAGCTCCAATTCTCGCCCCGCTCGTTCAATATATTCCAACCCGTGTCGCTGGCAAATCAATAATCGATTGTATAATTGTTATAATCAATTGTAAAAATTCGTCAATTGTTGTGAAGTGAGCCAAGGGAAATGTTTCATCGGTGAGTGATTTCCATACAATGATTCATTGACAAACGTTCGCACGCCGCCAGACGCGCTGCCTGCCATTGAAAATTTAGGAATGTGTTTGGAGGACCGACTGGAAAGATGGGGAGGGATAGGGATGGACTCTGGCATATCTCTCACTATCGAAACACATACGTAGATTGGGGGAATAGGATAAAATGCGAAAAGCAGTACATTTCCTATAGTTTTCTGTGAGGGGTAAAATAAATCGCTCAAGTGAGGACTTGACTTGTATTCTGTCTTGAAGAATTCATACCACCTGAGATAACTTTCATTCATTTGCTAATTTATATAATGTAATTTCAGTTAAATCACGACCTGAGACAATCAGCTAGCAAACTGAACATGGTGCAGAAGCGCATATTCAACAGAGAACAAGTGGAGATGGCTTTTGGCGACCTGCACGAGATAAATCCGCCCACGGCCAAGGACTGCGTCGCCGATGTACACCTCAAGGGACCTTTCAGGTGACTAATTTTTTTATTTTATTTGTTTTATTTACGGGAGTTTGCCCTACAAGGATATGATAGGTTGAAATGACAACAACAATTGAACAACCTGTATATTGCTTATCAATCAAAATGTAGCTCACAATTATCGTAAAACACGACATGAGACAAACAGCGAGCGAGCTGAACATGGTGCAGAAGTGCGCGTTCAACAGGGACCAGGCGGAGATGGCCCTGTGCGAGGGACACAGTATACTAAGTTGATAAATAACTTGCTGGAATCGGATACTTTACATTAAATTATAGGAATGCATTTTATTTCATTCGAATCTCAAATTCAGTAGTAGCCAGTGCCAAAAGAATTAAAAAAAACTGCTCATCAATATTTTTTCTGCGGTAATTTTATTAGTGTGAATTATATCCAAGTGAAGTTTCGTAAATTAAATCTTAATTTTTCTTGTACAGGTACATTTTGACTTATAATAACGAAAAAAATAAACGTCGACAACTCGATTTCCTCAATACTATCCTAAATTTTTTAGTAGGCTGATTTTTTTTATAACTTTCTTGAAAAACTAATAATCGACTATTTGACAATCCAAAGTATCGATATTTTCCTAAACTTCTCGAGAAAAGAATATTTATATTAATTTCGATACGATACTTGCCATATAGTACTCATCTTAATAAAGGTAAAAAGTATCAGTATCAAACAAAAAAGTACTTGACACTAAAAATTATCATTAGTTTTCTCGTGTCCATTAGTGGCCGCCCTATGTCGATATTGCTTACCAGTCTAATGGCACAATGGTTTATTCGTAGTCCACTGGAGATGGTAGCGCACAGCATGATGTACGCGAGCCGCGAGAAGCAGGTCTCCATCGAGTGGCACTCCGTCAACTCCGTGCTGCTCGACAACAACCCGCAGGACATCACTGAGAGGTATTAACAACTTTTATTCCTGTAGTAGGGCAGATTTATAATTATAAAGAAAACTACTATCTTAGATAACGATCAGACAGCCATGTCGTTCAGAATGAAAGAGGAAGTAAAAGTGAGTGTGACATTTTTACGACAGCGTAGGTAACCAAGTAACAGGTATATTCGGAAATTAACTCTCTTTGTTTCATCGCAAACTCGAAGTTTGTAGTTTGATTTCAAATTAATAAATATTTAACCAAGACTTTTCTATTTTTCTTGCCTGTGATAAAAATGCAAGACGTTTGTATTCTACTCGTTGGCAGGTATGCACGAACCGCTCGAATAACCAGCCTTCGAAACGATAATTATCAATTTATTTATTTACTAGCGACCCGCCCTCGCTTCGCTTGGGTTTATAATTTTTTTCTTCAAATTTTTTATAATAAAGTATAGCCTATATTAGACACGGATAATGTAGCTTCCTATTTGTGAAAAAAATTTTGAAATCGGTTCAGTAATTCCAGAGATTACCCCCAACATACAAACAAACACACAATTTTACCTCTTTATAATATTAGTATAGATTTAAGCTTTATTGCGCAAAAAAATGTATAGAGGGCGAACTTAATGCTTAGTGGCATTCTCTACCAGTCAACCTTTGCATCGGGGCGATGCAAAGCATAGTCCTTGTTTAACTGAACACAACGATAATTATTAATGGTCAATAGTAATTTTATATATACTAGTGGGCGGACGAGCAAGCGGTCCCACGTGATGGTAAGTGTTACTGCCGCCCATGGACACCTGCAACACCAGGGGGTATGCGGGCGCGCCGCCGACCTTGCAAAATCCTATTCACAGCTCTCTTGAAGAACCTCATATCGTAGCTTAATGGAAAGACCTCTTGAGGCAGTTCGTTCCACAGCCTACGGGTTCGCGGTATAAAGTAATTTTTGGAGCGAACAGTGCACGACACCTCCGTATCGAGGAAATGCGGATGGACGGCATTTCTGTGACGGGAGGTATTTTATAATCAATTATAATTATCTCTATATTTTAAGCAAAAATGCCTGCAGTATTCTCGTGATCCCGTGGAAACAATTGACTTCCCCGACATTATAATATAGCCTACGTATCTTATTAAGATCATAGCTTTCCAACAGTGAAGGGATTTTTAAAATAGGTTTAGATAGTTTCAGAGATTGCTTCCGACAAACAAACAAACTTTTCTTCTATATAATATTAGTGTTGACTAGCTACGCTAGTCCGCGGTTGATAGAAATGCTCAACCAAGTAAAGATCAGTTGGTACCTACTGATCCGGTAATTATCTAATCTAATCTGTAATCTAGGGCTTGCAAATGGGTAGCAAAAATAATAATTCATGTCATCTTTATAAAAATTATAAATCTATAAAGAAAAAATAAACGACAAAAAATTTATATGTAATCTAAAGTCAAATAAGGATGAAGTGGAGAAATCTTTTAGTGGAAGTATAATAAAAAATAATTCCATAGATTTCATACAAACAACTAAAACAGAATGATAAATATTCTAGAATCTTGTCTTTACAGCATCAATAGAAAAGCAGAAATAATTTATTTAAAATAAATTATTAGTTGCCGCAACAAATTATTTAAACTCTGATGAAACAATTCAAAATAACTCTGACGAAAAAATCAAGATCAGAAAAAAGAAATAAACCTTTTGGTTCATAATGAATAGTGTCAACTACTGCCTAAAAATGACCAAAAGTTGTTAGTTTTAATGATAAAAATTCTGTGTTAAGTGAGTGCGGCTATTTTTTATAAGTTTATTTTTATACTTATATACTATTGTATTTATATTAGCAAAACTTTATTTTAGAAATTTTATTTTAAATTAGTATTTTAAGCACTCGTGTTAGAAACTCCTTTTAGCTCTATAACAAGTGTTTCCTTTGTGGCAGGCTGCTAGTAGCGACATCTGTGAGTCAGAACGAAATGAGCAGCAAGTTGACTTTGTGCCACACCACGCGCATGCCCAACATCCCGGGGATGCCAGCCATCATGGCTCTGCTCTTTTGTCCGGTGTAAGTATTATTCTTCTTTTCATATATGGCAATGGCATATATGGCATATAGCACATTCTGCCAGTGTCAAGTTTTCTTCGTAGTTTAATTTCAAAGTCTAAAACGTATTCTGTCAATGTTTAGTCCTGTCGAAGTAAGTCAGGAGTGCCTCAGTAAAGTGATAGTAGGTTTACTGAGGACAGAAGTCTCTTTCGTAGCACACGAAAACGGCAGTCCTGTGTTTTTATTTTATTATCACAAATAAAAAGCACTTTGAAGTTTAATGAAACTAATATTTTTAAACCACAAAGCGTACAGTACACAATTTTCACAACTAATTAAACTAAAACTCAGCTTCTCGCCGTAATTTTTTCAGTTTATTTTTATTTGTAACTCAACAGCGATACATAGTATATATAAACAAAAAATAATGTTAAAATACCAAGGCCAATACAAGATTACAATAAATAGTTATTAAACATATCTATTAGTAAACATATTGAGGTGACGGCGAGCTGTAGTCGCTCATATCTATTCAATACAAAACCATAATACCTATGAAACTGTAATATTTTATATTACATATATCTTAATTCTATGTGCGTATGTATTTATATTCATGTGTGTGTGCATAATATACTTGGATTTGGGTGGGTATAATAAGTTACCTCAAAACAGCCACCCCGTGTAAGTATTCACATACACATCTGTCACCAACCTTTTTGTTGTCCACTGCTGAACACGGGCTACAGCATGCTGAATTGGCAGTGGGCAACGTCATGTTTGCCGTAGGACCGATAACCGATGGGGTAGACGAATCTTAGAATGGAGATCACATACCGGAATCACAGTGTGGGACGCCCTCCGGCCACGTGGACCGCTTGAATAAATTTGTCGATTGTAGATACATGAGAAGAACAAAGATCATATTTGGTGGCCATCCTTGGGAGAGGCCTATATCCAGCAGTGGAGAGACAGTGGAGGCTGGTTATACGGTATGATATGGTACTGTTGGGACACATTGTAATTAATGCCTTGCAGTTTGCAGCGCGGGGGGGTAAAATAGCTCCTCGGTGACAGCACGTCACGCGCTGAGTGAACCAGCGCTTCACTATAATATGTATAATATTGTACTCGTAATTAAATCTAGTTTCGATATCTGAAATAGCTTTTTTATTCCACAAATCCGTAACAACTTAGTGAATTCTAAACTATACTTCATTCCAACCCAATTTATCCAAAATATAAACAAACGTAGCGACCCGAGGTAACTGACAGGGCCATAAATTAAATAGAGAGATTTTAATTTTTATATATCCATAATTTTATTCATCGAGACTGCAAGTTTGCCTTGAATTTAAAGCTAAATGTTGAGATAATTCATTGATTTAGCTTTATTTTCGACAAATTGGATTGGTACGGGCTATACGTTGGATAGATGAAGTGACCTTTTTATTAATTTGAGTAGAGTATAGAGCATGTATACAATATGTGTTAGTGCGGAGTTTCGGCGCGATAACGACCGCGTGCAGTACGTGAGCGCGCTGTGCGGGCTGGGTAGCACGACAAGCGGCGCGCCGCACTTCCCCGAGCACGACCTGCTCATCAACATCGACGCTGAGCTCACCGTCGCCGACATCGGACTGGTAACTATAGCAATATACACACCACAGCGACAAGACAATGCACACTTCCACGTCTACACAATTCCACATTCTAAAAGTGAACTTCCGTGAGTCGCGTTGCGCCCTTTGCTCAAGTAGGTTGGATCCGGGGAATGAATACGAGCAGCTCTTACATCAGCAATTTATTTCGTAATAATTGTGGTATATATAACAGAACATCTAATAATGTGTTCTTTTTATAAATTTATTGTTAGATCTACAGCAGAACATCGGTGACTTTAATATAGGCTATATAAATATAGTTAATATAGGCGGCACTGCACTGAAGGGATTTCCGAAGTGTAATATGCACTTCTTTTTGGATCGAAAATTAGACAGCAGAATTAATCAAAAAGCAATCGAATCAAAGAGTTTGGATCAAATTTGAATGTAGGTTTTTCTTAGCGGCCATTTTATTATTATTGTGTAATAGGCGACCAGCATTGCTGCTGGTATGCCTATATCTTCAGTTAGCTGGTGTTATAAGTTTTGCCATATCTATTCTCCTGAAAGCCTTTTGTCAAGTCTGTTCTTGAAAATATTTATAGTTGGCAATTCAATTATTTCTTGTACTAACTTGTTCCATAATTACACAACTCTATTACTCACAATGAGTATATATTGGCCTGCTTTTGTATTGGCCAGTGTTTATCTAATTTTAAATTATTGCAGCGTCTTAGCTGTTCGTTTGTGTTTAGTTTGAACATGTCAGGTAAATTTTGACAGTTGCATTTCTGTCTTAGGATTTTGTACGTCTCTATTAAGTCTCCTCGAACACGGCGTTGGTGTAATTTTAAGAGATTGAGTATATGGAGCCTCTCTTCATATGTTTTTTTTTGTCTAAACAGTTGCGGGGTTTGGTTGCCTTTTTTTGAACACAGCAAATCAATGTCCTTAATAAAGTAGGAATTAAAGTAAAATTTAGTAGGAAGAAGTTCGGTTAAGGACAATACCCGGAAGAGTATTGTTACAGCGTCTGTATCACCAGACGCGCGCGTCAGTCACGCCGCGATACTTGCGATGGTATTAAACAGGCTCAGCAGCACGCGTCTGTCGCGCGGAGTTCGGGAGCTGTCCCATACATTTTTTATACTGCTTTATTAAGTCGCAAATGTCACGACGTCAGTGATGCGCCCGTCTCTCGCTACAGACGTGACCCACGGAAGTCCACTTTAAAGCAAAGCGAACGAGACGAGTAAAAAAATATAAACAAGCTGGCCTTCACTAAGTTATGAGCTCCTGAGTTGTCTCCGGTACTTACGCGACTCGTTATGTTCTATTACTCTACGAGACTCTTAAAGCTTGGAAAGTAGCTCACGTCCACCGGTGGTGTCGATATTTCGAGTAAAGTCTACTTTCGGAGACATCTGAAGCGCAAGGCAAAACTTGTTAGTAAAAATTATGTGTACGGAATAGAGCAAAGCAGTACTTCTCTCCGGCGCAACGCTTGTCGCTTTATAAAGCTCAAGTTAGGTCCCACATGGAGTACTGCTCATACCTCTTGGCCGATGCACCGAAGTATCAGCTAGACCCTCCTGACTCCGTCCAACCGCGGGCTATTCGAATTGTCGACGATTCCATTCTCACTGGTGGCTTAGAATCGCTCAGCATCCGTAGAGATGTAGCGTCTCTTTGCGTTTCGCCTTTCTAATGTAGAATGTTTTGACGAGCTGTTCACTTTGATGCCATCTTCGGGTTTTTACCATCGCATCGCTCGTCATCGTCGTGCGGTTCATTCGCACTTCCTTGACACAGAGTCGCTGGGTAGTGTGCGGTCGAGAAGAACCCGAAGAACTTTATACCGCGAACCCGAAAGTTGTGGAATGAACTGCCAGCTGAGGTATTTCCGTTACGCTACGACATGAGGTTTTTTAAGAGAGCTGTGAGCAGGATTCTGCACGGTCGGCAGCGCAGCCGCTATCCCCCTGGTTTAATTACAAGATTAATAATTTCAATTACGCTCTGAAAATGTTAGGAACTTATGAATGTTCGTTTACATTCTTTATCTCGACTCGTTGGCTTTATTTTACGCTATACTCGTATAATAATATATAGACAAAGTGTGTATTCTCTTTGTTTCTTACGTCTTCAAGACTAAATTATAGGACAGATTTTAATCAAACTTGACAGGGAGGTAGCATGAAATCCGGATAAGAACATAGGATACTTTTTATTCTGGTAAATTGATTGGAGAAGCAAATTACTTTTAAAAGAAAATCAAAGCTATCTACAGGCGCACAATTACACAGAATCGCAATGAGTCTTGTCAGTTTTTTATATAATATTGTCTGACTACATAAGTGTTCGAACAAATACAAACACCTTTGTTCCAAGCAGCATGAAACACCGATGAACCTTTTTATTATAGACATCCGCGATCCATGCCAACATAAGTTCAGAATGACAAACGTTGACACACCGCCGCCTACCTTTGGAGATTTAGGAATAGATTTGGGGAACGGATTGAGAAAAAGGGAAATATGGGGAACCAAGAGTATAATGTAATAAAAAGTTACTTCTATTCCATTATAATCTTCGCTCGATAGAATAGGATAAGATGGGATAAGAAACCTGCTTTGCAAATGTGACTTTTTGCAATGTGTGCCAACGTACTAAAACCGAAAGATGTCCAACAACTCGTTGTTAAAACTATCTTGAGATATCTGCCAGCCGTAAGCATTGGCAGCGAACTATATATCGGCGAAGCAGACACAATAATGGTGATTGGCAAAGCTCCTATTACTATGGCAGAGCATTCTATTAGCACCAAGGTTTGATGTGGCTAGAATGCTATATAAATTTAATTTAGAATAAACGTAAAAATCTAAGTATGTATTATATTTGAATTAAAATAAGATTACGGTAATATGTGAGAAGGAATGTATTTAGATTTCACTGCAATTTGTCGCTTAGTAACATATGAAGATTATTATATATTTGGAATTAGAGCAACACACTCACTCCCAAAAAACATGTCGGTCACGTAATGTCTTTAAACAATTATTATAAAGTATCAATGTATTTCTTAAATAAACAATATTAGCAGTCAACTAGTGTTTAAATTACAG
This sequence comes from Sesia bembeciformis, assembly GCA_943735995.1. Taxonomy (NCBI): domain Eukaryota; kingdom Metazoa; phylum Arthropoda; class Insecta; order Lepidoptera; family Sesiidae; genus Sesia; species Sesia bembeciformis. The sequence goes on from OX031042.1 coordinate 6,693,659, forward strand.
GTGACATGAATTTTGCATTCAATAATAATAGTAAATATAATAGAAAATAAAACGGTATTTTGTTTAACAGATCAACCACATCCGGCACATGATGGACTGCATGATGTACTGCGAGGACGGACAGGTGAAGCCCACCTACGAGGAAACATTCGGCTCAAAAATCGCTTTCACCATCCGACAGGATCTCATGGCGTTAGTTACATCACTTGTTTTCTTTCATTCTTTTTTATTTTATCATTATTATTTTTTTAGAAAGAAGGCGGCAGACCATGTTACATTCCACCTGGTAGTAAGTGAATACAATCGCTCATGGACATCCGCGCTACATGCCAACATCAGTTCAGAATGACAAATGTTGGCACGCCCCCTGATGCGCTATCTACCTTGGACTGGTCGTTTTTTGGTCGTTGGCCTGTGTAATTTGTGTTATTCAGCAAAAAAAATATTCAAAGTTCAATCAACGCTTAACACAGGCATCATGCACTAAAAATAGTTTTCTTAGAAAGAATAGTGATTGGTTAATCCAAGATGATTTTATAATTTTGCCAATGTTGGAAGTCATCTCCCAATGTTGGCGTGGAATCGGCTGAGTCGCCACATTCATATATGGCGACTCAGCCGATTCCACGCCATCAACTGGAAAGCAAGGAAGGCCCTGCACGTCTTATGAAGACTTGGCAGATTCAAGTAAGAGGCGTAAAAATACTGTAGTAACTGGAGTAAATGAGAGGTTTAACTAAACGGCTTTATATAACTCGTCAGGCTTTATCATCGGGTATTATGATAGATTCTCAAAAGTTTTGGAAACTGCAAGGATCTACATCAGAAATTACAATTGGTATTAAATGCCATCTTCAATTCATAAAATACTTATTGGTGAAGAGATTATTATAAACCAATTTGCAGTGTTACCCATAGGACAACTATCAGAAGATGCGCAGGAATAGCTTAAAAAGAATTATAAAAAATTAGATTACATCATGCAAGAAAATATTGCAGATCTGCGACAAACGAGGGTGTATTATTTCACACACACATTACTTTACACATCTGATTCATACATAACGAGTATTAGGAAACCATTTGTGATAAATGTAAAGGAACTAGATGAAGAAACCCTCGGTGTACTCTTTTGAAACCGCATCAGTTAATTACTGATCGTGAAGCTATCCAAGTTCACTGCATAGTTTCATTGTTTACGCACAGTTTTCATTTCATGATGTTTTAATTTATGAATTTTTGATTGATATTTTGTTACTTTAATACGTTTGTGAATATAAAATTAATTTTGCAAAGCAATGCGAGCCCTTTCAATATCCACTGCTGGACATGGGCCTCCTCATGCACATTGTCTTGTCCATGGAGGGATGTAAGTCCCTAAAACGTGACGCTGGTGAAACGGGTCGGCGAGTCCACTCTTTCAAAGGTGATCTAGTTTCTCAGAGCTTGTGGTAGCGGCTTTGTTATGTTATCCCATAGTCGCCTCCCCCCGCCCTACTACATCCGCGCGGGAGGAGATGGGGGTGGTGCTAGTCTATAGTCGTCCGATATCGCACGCCACTTGCAACATTACGAGTATGTACGAGTATATTGCAAATACATACTAACTTTAAATTGAATTGTATCGATTTGCTTTTTTTTTTGCTCTGTTCAATTGACTGGTGACAATAATTGTCTTAACCCCCAAACAATAGACAAACTGTAAAAGGTCAAAGATCATTGCTTGACTAGTTAATGATAATAAAGAAAATTTAAACCTAAATTATAACTATTAAACCACAAAACGCCACAATACACGTTATTTATAATAATCAAAAAAAAAAAAAAAATTAATTTCTCGAGTTCCCGCCAGAAAGTCCTTCACTCGTGAATGACTTATCTCTGTGTTGTAGGTTACTTCGCAAACACCGCAAGCACCACACACCCATCGCCGTAGCAAACGCATGGGATTGGCGCTCGGCACCGGACGACGAGCTGCTGGAGATCACGGAGCCGGACATGGTGACGCGCGCTGTGGTGTATCCGCTGCACGCGCCGCTAGAGCTGTACCCGCGGTCAAGGGACGACCTGCTCGCGCTGCAGAAACTGAACGACGACCTCAAGAAGCTCGTCTCCAGGTCCGTATTGTATCAGGTGTATTTGTTTACTAGCTGGTGCCTCGCTCGAACTGTACCCGATCGACACTGTACTGTATCTGTACTTCAGATTTCATTTCGTTTTAGCAAGATCTCGCATGTGAAAATTCTGTTCACCAAGTTTCTGTCATTTAAATCATGCGACACCCAAGCATTGCGCTTTTTACAAAATTCAGTTGATGCAGGTGACCCAAAACTGTTGAGTGGTGAATGCTAAGCTCTTCTTTAATTTAATGACTGATGAAAAATCCCGAGAAAAGGGCTTATGGTATAAAACCATTCAGTGTGAGCGTCCTCAAATACCTTGGTTTTCTGAAACCAAGTTCTGGACACATGCCACTCAATAAGTTTGGATACCTTATGAAAAAGACTAGCTCTCCAAATTGCGATATATGTGGAATTGTTGAAGTTGAAGATGTGGAGTGTGTCCGGAATCAACAGGAACGCGAGCCCTTAGCGAGGCCCCTCGAGCTGAACAGGAATGATGTTTGTATGTTCCATAAGATACTAGGGGAACCAAATTCACGAGCAACATTTAGTTTGTACAGATTCGTTAGCCTTCACTAGGGCTGATATATTGGTACCTACATTAATATTGTAGAATGGAAGTTTAGTGTACGATGGAACTGACATATGCCAAGGCATAAAAATTCCTTAAAAATAAGAAAGAAAAAAAATTTCATGACTGCTTATGTGTCGATCTGCTTCAATTTTTTCAATGATAACATCAACATTTACATATCATTCACATAAAAATTACCACCAGACCTGAATCGACTGAACCATTTTTTGCAGTAGTTTTAGATAAAGCATCTTCTCCGTAACTACCAGAAATCTCTTTTCGAGCACTAGAAGCTTTCATACCCTTGTCAAAAAAAAAAGTAGATCATATCTAATTTTCTCCTTATAAACTGCCATTATAAAATTGTTACAGAATATAAAAAGTTAAAAGTTTTAACTTGTAATTTAAATTTGCCGTCATTACAAAAAAGTCTGCTGTCAAACGGTATATCACTTTCCCGCCAGTGATCAGTGTTGCCAGAAATATAGCACGCTAATGTCATACTTTCAAAAAGGCAGCGAACTTTTCCGACCACCTATTTTTAAAGATGATTAACTGTAAATGTGATCTTGCTTTTACATAAATTGTGTATTATGACAACAGGTCGGCTCTCTCATCGGATGCGGAGATCACGTGCAAATTGTGCGGAACGAACTCGATGTCTGCGCACGCGATGCGTATTCACCTCTATTCTAATACACATAAGGAACAAGAGGAGAATTTACGCATTTTAAACCCGTAATTTACTATAAAAAAAAACTAACTTTCACACGTGGAAGGTGAAAATTACGAATGTAATCAACAAGATTATAAAATTATGACGGTTAGATGATTACGACATAATTAATGTCTCACCGTTTATTGATCGTCGCTTACAAAAAGAAATATTGTTTGTGCGTCCATGTTCTTTTTTAATTATTGTTACCTGAATCCTAATAGAATTAAATTCCGCATTGTGTAACATTTCGTGTTTTAAAGATGGTTTCGTAGCATCACTGCCATGTGGTACACGGTGTAACCGGACCTTTCCCGAAACTATAGTCTGCTTATGATTTTTAGTTAACTGACAAATTATTATCGTCGTTGCGCTCGCCAAACCTGGAAAATGCAGTTATAAAGCCGCATCAACTACAAATTTTGTATCTTGAACAGTAAAGCTACTTACTACAAATTTTTAGTGGGTACGGCTTTATAAACTGGCGGCATTTAAGAATGAAGCAGAAAGTCAAAATTACACATATCAGATTTGGCGAGCGCAACGTTAATATGCATTTATTTGTAAATCAAAAATTTTTTTTTTTGCTTTTATATTCAGCAAAATATATGAAAAAATTAGCGAAACTTTTTCTACGAAAACATTCGTGAAATTTTCATATCAATTAACTCTGAATCATGAAGAGGGAATCCACGGTTTAAAACTTCGTTTACACCTTTAAATAAATCAATGAAATAATATAATAGTTCACATTACAATATTAATAGTCTAGAGAATTGATCGGTTACAACCTGTGATAACATTGTAGAAACACTGTCACATGTTACGTATATTTAGGTACAAATTCAAAATTGCAAAGTACGTTTTCGTATATTGAGTGTAACAAAATCAACCTGAATCCTAAGGGGCTATTGTAATCGTTATATATATATATATATATACGCCATTATTTCATTAACATTTAACCATTTATTTTATATTTTTATAATTTAATAGTAGCGGTGACTACACGTCTATGCTTTATTTTGCTTTCATTCTGGACAGTAATAATTATTTTGAATTGTAAAAAAAAAACTATTAAATAATGGTGTATCTGTATTATATATTACGTTTACAGCGACCCCTTTGGAATGAAGCACATTCATTTTATTATATCTTATAATTGATTTAATTTTATTAAAAGTGATTGCAACAATTAGCAAAACGCCTTGCGTTTACATTTAAATGCAACTGCTATATTGTTTTGACGTAAACCACGTGAGCACAATGTCAGTATTGTGTTTAACTATATTTAACAATAATGTTACACGATGAGGACGTGTTATATAATTTTGATCAAATAGATGGGGGAGTATCTTCTAATGCCAGTGTATATTCCCTAAATATAATTGTCTCGTATCTCGCCATTTTCTCGTATAATAATTAAAGATAAGTTTAATTATTGTTTTTTTTTGTTTTGTTATCTCACTAACATGTTCGTGTACCTGATGAAAGTTTCACCTAATTCAGTTACTGAATTACTTTGTTACGAGATAATTTGCTGTGAAGAACATTGTGATTATTTCCATTTGTCATTTAAAATTAAGGAACCAATAAATATATATTTCATATTATCTTTTTTTATTTATATTTAACCCGGCAATACATACGACATACAGTGTCATGTATCCGGATACAAATCTGTACTATGTCTATAACATTCAGAGCCTTTCTCACCATCTTCTGATAAGGTATCGGGTGGTGATGAAGTAACTGTTAACAATCTGATAGATAAATTATCTGCCAATAAAATATAACTGATACTGACTCTCTGATACCTTATGAGACGGTGATGAGAAAGGCCCCTGCAGCTGCATTATATACATGACATTTTGAATCTGTACATTCGACACTACTCGTATATTTACGTAAATTATGGGACACCCCTAGAATCGATAAAATTAAACGCGACATGTACACATACAAAGACTTTTCTGTGCTAACTTCTTAACTAATAAAGGTGGGTATTGATTTGCTTGATGCCTGTGCAATGTTGCACAACGAATCAATGAATTGCTACTAAAGATATGTGATGAGACACACAGTATAATTTCTTCTCAATGCATTCGAAGTCACGGACAATAAGTATTGCCCTTGTTTTTTTACATATTGTACGATATTTGGCGATGCCTATTAGTGAAACGTATCCAACTCTCCACGTCATATATGTATATATATCTGAGAGACAGGATAAGTACAATTTTTATAACTGATAGTTGTTTATCGGTGGGAGGGTGCGCGCTGCAACCCCACTCGCTGGACCAGCCCGACTCGGAACATTACCGTAAAATGTTCTACATACGTGTTTCAGTAATGCGTGGAATATGCAAGAGCCCATTTCCCATCCCAATGTATCCTATCCCATTGAATGGAGAGTATAATAGAATAAAAAAAATTTACTTATGACCCTATCCCACCTCATCCCCCCAAGGACTATTGAGAAATGTAATCCGATGAAAAAGTCTCCTCGTCCCGTTATACTTTCTATTTCCCATCTTCTCAACCCTTTTTCCAAATACACTCCTAAATCTCCAAATGTAGCTAGCGCATTAGAAGGCGTGCCAACGTTCGTCATTTTTGACTGATGTTGGCATGGATATTATTTACATGATGGCGAATAACTCAAAATATCGGAGATGGTTTCATGGCATTTTAATGTATAACCAACGTGTAATTTGTAGTACTAAATAAATAATAACGATCGCGGGTGTCCACCGGCAACAATATCCATTTACCGCGAGGCGAACTATCAGCCGCTCGTGTGCCACCTCTGTGTTCTACTAGACGAGCAATGCACTACTAAAAAATTGCTCATTACATCACGGTCAATTGTCCACAGCTCATTTAGTCGATCGCGCGCAAGCGAGAGAAGAAGTGCTTTGTTTTGTAATACATTTTGGACCATTTGCCTTGCTAGACTATTTGCTTTATGGACGATATGCTTCTAAAGGTTTCCGAGATCAAAAAGTTTTAAATAGTTTACTCTCAGAGACTAAATGGAAATATGCAAAGATTGTTACGTGTCTACGTTGATCACTGCATTATATTCTCCCCTCCCGCTCCCCGCACGTCAGCCGGTGCAACCCGCGCTGTGACAGTTTCTCTTTAGAATTGCTTGTCTAGTAGAATGCATAGAAGTCATTGCTTTGAAGTAAGGAATCATTGAAGTCACGTTTTAATGGAATTATTCTCCGATGTTTCATTTGTCATTCACGGTGTAAAATTTCAATTTTGGTGCTTATTATTCTTTACCACTCGCCTACAGATATAAATTATTTATAGGTAAGAATGTTTTTCCTTAGAAAACTAAAGTTAGACAACTTAGAAAAAGTAAGTTGCTATATTACAAAAAACACCTATTTCTCCACTTTTCGCATTTATTTTTATTGACATAATGAGTTCGAAGACCTTGAAAACGTAATAAATTCATACGCAATGAAAACACGGATGCCTTATATGTGGTTACAATACTTATAAAATTGATTCATATGATAGAAAAGTAAATGATATGTTTCTCAGTAAATAAAAAAGTACTTATAAAGGCATTATTATTAATTTTATTTTCTTGTTTCACTGCATTGAAAAATAATTGAATAGAATTGACGATAAATGACTCTCCGGAATCACTCCTTAACATGGCTTCATGGCGTACCTTTAATCGACAACCAGTTAGGTCGAAACACGATACACAAGTTATGCGGTAGTACCTACTAACATAACAAGACGAATTCAAGTCCGATGTGGGTAGAATTGTTTGAAGTTTTGATTTAATTGAAATAAAGTTTCTGTAAAAATCAACAATGTGGGAATCAGGAGACAACACAGACGCTGTACACATGTAAGTATGTTTTGTTATTAAGTTATTATTCTATATTATAATAATTGGTTGTATTTATGATATTAAAGAGTATATAAAACGAAAGATAAATATTACATTTTTTTAGGGGCATAACCGTTGTCGCATGTAGGTTTTTCGGGGCATAAATGAATTAATTATTTATTACAATTTGCTTGAATGAACGCGGATAATTGAGATCTCGACTCATATGCATACCATCCAAAGCTTTAATCTCGACTTTTACAAGCTTTTACAAGATTTGTATACTTGATTGATACTTTTTCTGCTTTACTTATTAAGTTTAAATAAAAGAAGAGTATAAATCGATGCTGCGGGTTTTAATTTCCTATTTTACTAGTTGTACCTACTATCTAACCATTAATTTGACCCAAAAGATAACGGAGATGAAATACAGCGTTTTACAATACTTATTGGAAGTATTCTAACTGCACTGTTAGAACCCAACAGATTTTGTTAAGGCGATAAGGCGGCGATTTGTTAAAATAAGATAAGGCCCAACAGATAAGGCGATTTTGTTAAAATTCTTCGAGGAATTTTTACGACAACTGTTTGAAGTGGGTATTTCGTGTCTAGAGGATTTGTCATTTACAATACGTGTTTATTTAAAAAAATGCTCTTTTGGGATTTGCGTATGATACTTTATTGTCTTGTAGCGACAATCAAGGGTGTCGCCAGCCAATGGGGCAGGTCAAGATGGGAGAAATATGAATTGTAGGTATAAATACAATTTTTTTCGAATCTCCAGAGGGGGCAACTACCCTCCCCTGACCTCCCTTGGCGACAATGCGTTCGACACGCTGTTTAATTTATGTTAGTTTTTCACAGTACGCCTTTTTCTTTTTCTGCATAGAGTTTTTTGCGTCGAATGCTCGGCAATCGCCAATCGTCTTCGTCCACACTTAGCAGTTTAGTGTACAAATATTATATAGCACGTGTTTAACCAATATATTAACCAATGAACCAATTTTGATTAACAAATTGGAGGATATTTCTTCATTTAATCTAGCAACCTTCTGATATAACAACCAACACAATAGATGTTGGTACAACCAATAACATTACCGAATACCATCTTAAGACTTAGAAAACAAATTGCTAAACTGCCTTTGTTTGTTTATTGTCACGTACAGACAGAAGAAATGATACCTAATATTAGAAAAAAATATTCGCTGTATGTACCTACTTATGTCTGATATGATAATATTAGAATATTATTAATTAGTTATTACCATCAAAATCCCATTGGATCCAGTTAAAATTTTTGCTCGATCGTCGTACTCAGGGGTTATCACCCAGGGTCGCAAGTATCTGTTGATATAGCTATATGCCGGGTGTAGTAGGCTCCAAGTCCACACAGAGGACACCAGTCCCTCGACACGCACTCAGGATGGTTGCGCAACCTATCTCGGGAACCACAGCAGCTAGGTACATGACTTTATTAATTACTACTTCAATTCGTCCAATCATAATTCGCCATGTCGTTTATTAAGAGATTAGTAGTAACTTTTTGCAAGTAAGTATATATTATTTAAGTCTTTTTTATCTTCAGATCTACCGGGATCTTTTATGTTTTTACCTTCTGATATTTTCATCAAGAAACTCTCTAGATAGATATATTAATTCATCTAAAGTATTTACTTTCAATTCATGGTTCATTCATTTTGAGGAGGAAAGTGCACGCTGAAATCCATCAGTACATACTTATGTGTTTCGGTATTGAGTGAGACATGCCAGGGCCCATTCCCATCCCATCCTATCCCTCCCCATTTTCTCAACTCTTTCTGCAAATCCATGCTTATATCTCCAAAGGTAGGCAGCGCATCCGGGGGCGTGCCAACATTTGTTAATTTGGACTAATGTTGGTATGTATCGCGGATGTCTATGGGCGACAGTATCCACTTACCATCAGGTGGACTGTATGCTCGTATGCCGCCTTCGTACATAAAATAAAATAAAAAACACGTTTAACTTTGGGGGTTTAGGAATCGGGCTTTGGGAAGAGGATTGGGGAGGATGAGAACCAAAGAGTATCCACTTACCATCGAGTGGACTGTATGCTGGTCTGCCGTCTTCGACCATAAAAAAAATCATCGGTACTAAAGAGATTATAGGGCGATCCTAGGTAAATGCAATATACACTTTAAATATTTGAGGTATATATCAAGATTATCTGCGAGCAACTGGTTACCCATGAGTAAGCGTGCTTGTACTATTAATATGAAAACTAAAACAAATACATTCTTAATACTCTGGTCAGTAAGTGTTTACATTGTTTCATTTCATTAAAAAGATGGTTCGTTACCTTATTGTGTTTTCCTCAGCTCCATAGAGAATGAACTACGTCAGCAGGTGACAAACTTACGCGCGAAGAGCGTTGCCTTCACACCGAAGCTGGCCATCGTGCAGGTGGGCGAGCGAGAGGACTCCAACGTGTACATCCGACAGAAACTGAAGGCAGCTGAGAAAATCGGCGTCGAAGCTGATCATATGCAACTGCCCAGAGATATTACACAAGCCGAGGTAGAAAACAATTTTATTGTTATACTTTCACCGATAGCTTCCAGTAGTAGCATGCATCTTACACAAGTAGACCTTTTACCATTTAACTACTATTTAACTAAGAACTTACGCTGAAGTGGGTGATCCACGGGCAATTGCTAGTATTGCCGTGTAGTGGTATAAAAAATAGACTATATGTTCGTGAAGACCGTTGGTTTCAATTCGAACATGCCTAGATATGCCTATGAACAACTATTACCTAGTTGTTCCCGTTGCCTATGAACATCTGTAATACATTCCAATATCGATCAAAAAACTACGAACGTTGGTGAGTCCGTAACTGAGGGATTAAGGAAACAAAATTTGCAAAAAATAATTAGCAAGGATGTGGTATAGGAAGAGTCCCACACCACCTTAATTCACTTGCCTAATTCCATTAAATGAAGGGAATCGGATACCACGCTATGAGACTGAATGCATCCCATATCATTCTATCTGTAGATAAGAGACACGATATAGGAGTGAAGAGTATGGCTTGAATGAGATGAGATGGAAATATGAAGGCTCTCTAGAAACTCTCACTTATACAAGAAAGACGTTGGAACGTTTCACTGCAATCTTCTGTGAAAGTAAGTATACTCGACTTGATCGATCCGACGTGCCTATTTGTCTGTAGGATGCAAGATTTCTTTTTTTTATAGAAAGGTTTTATAGACGAGTATACAGTCGACTAGATGGTAAGTGGATACCATTGCCCATGGACGCATGTCCACTTCACAATGACAAAAGTTGGTATGAGCTTTTGTCTTTTGGTATGCTACCTTTGGAGACATTTAGGAGTGGATTTAGAGAAGGCATTGAAAAAATGGGGAGGGATAGGACAGGATGGGACGGGAATGGGCTCTAGCATATTTCACTCTCTACCGAAACACGTACATACGTACATTGGGGGAATACGATAAAGTGGAACGTGTAGAATTGTCTTTTTTTCAAACTGTGACTACCATATTGTTCAACAACAGTTATAAAACAAATGTATTCGTATTATTGTTGTTCTTTCACCAAAGAGTATTGATAGCCCCTAGGTCGTATAGTCTGTGAATTCGAACTGTACCCCAGTATAGTATATTATAGTCGTAGTCTCTACCCCAGGGTCCAGTCCGTGACAATGAGTTTCTTGTTAGGTGTGGTCCTTCTTATTTTTTACTTAATACTAGGTCGGCTTGAAGAAAACCATCATGAGAAAAACCGTGTACACGAATATTTAAAAAAATTCATTGGCTTATGTAATGTCCACCAATTCACTCACACTGGGTCGTTCATGTGTTAGATTAAAAACCCGAAATCTCCTCGTTATTGTAGGGGGGAACTTATTGTGTCCTGCAGTGGGACATTATAAAGCTAATAACTGTAACGGGTGAGTGATGATGACAAACGTTTACGCGATCGGATGGTATTTTGCAAAGAGAATAAGTTTTTGGAAAACAAGCTGATTTCATAAAAAAACTTGTGACATATTTATACTTGAGGGGGAGAGTGCACGCTGCAATCCAACAGCCGCTGGGCGCGCTCGACTGGCCACGTTACCCCTTTCTCACAAAATACTACATTGAAATGTATTGCATTTCCCACTTTATCGTATTTCCCCAATGTACGTACGTGTTTCGGTAGCGAATGAGATGTGCCAGAGCCCATTCCCATCCCATCCTATCCCCATTTTCCCAACCCTTTCTCCAAATCCATTCCTATATCTCTAAAGGTAGGCAGCGCATCCGTGGGCGTGCCAACATTTGTCATTTTGGACTAATGCTGGCATGTATTGCGGATGTCTATGGGCGACAGTATCCACTTACCATCAGGTGGACTGTATGCTCGTCTGCCGCTTTCGCACATAAAAAAAAAAAAAATTCTTTATTTTATTTCACTTCTCTATAACTTTATTTTATGTTTAAAACTAAACAGTCTTATGTTTAATGCATGTGTCACATTTACATATGTGTGAACTGTCCCTGTAGGTATTACCAAAAATGCATAAAGACTATAGGGGAGACCGAGGTGGGTTGACACAAAGATAAGTTGACACACCGTCGATATCTCAATAACTATAAGTTATATATGTATGGCAATAACATATCTTAAACTCGTTTGGGAAGCGGATCAATCTGTCAGTACACGTCGAAGGCGTACGGCGAGCGGTTGTGCTGATACAACGTCCGTGCTCAAAAATAGGCGTAAAGTAAGTTTTTGATTATTTTTTTAAATGTATGTATTACATATTACGTAAATTATTTAGTAATTGCCTGTTTAGTATTAATGTAGCATATTTACTCAAGTATCATAATTGGAATTCGTTTTGGCTCAAATTATGACCTTGTAGCATGTACTCGACATGAAGTTTAAAAAGTCGTTATTTTTATGATGGAGGTACGTTGAAACACCTTGTGTCAACTCACCTCAATTGTTTCAACCCGCCTCGGTTACGAATATTAAAAATTAATATGACATTAAAAACTTATGTTTTATTATTTCAGAATGCCAAATAATTATAAACGTAAAACGAATAGAGGCGAAGCTAGTGTCGAAATCTATCAACTAGCATCGGAAGAGGTAAATTTAAGGGGGAAAAGCCTTCGTGATACTGCAAAATCTTACAATTTAAATTACTCTTCATTATACCGCTTTATTAAGAAGATTAGAGCACATGAAGAAGATGAAAACCAGGTTAGAATGGGATATGTGCACAATTTTGTATTTACTGCTGAGGAAGAGAATATCTTGTGTGAGTATCTTCTAACTTGTTCAGCAGCTAATTATGGTATGTCTACTAAGGAAGCAAGACGACTTGCTTATCAACTTGCTAAGCAATACGACAAAAAGTTTCCTCCTTCATGGGAAAAGAATGAAATGGCTGGAGAAGTATGGTTGAAACTATTTATGGAACGACACGCCACTCTCTCTTTACGGACTCCTCAAGCCACAAGCTTGGCTCGTGCTACTAGTTTTAATGAAGCAAATGTTAAATTATTTTATGATAATTACACACAACTATTGGACAAATATAAATTTGAATCTGCTAACATCTGGAACATGGATGAAACGGGTATAACCACGGTTCAAATACCGAATAGGGTAATTGCTCGAAAGGGTGAAAAACAAGTTAGCTCCATGACATCGGCAGAAAGAGGGACTTTGGTTACACTGGCTCTAGCTGTGAACGCTGTAGGAAATAACCTTCCTCCTATGTTTGTCTTTCCCCGAAAACGTTTTAAAGATCATTTCATACGCGATGGACCTGTTGGAAGCGTTGGGACGGGAAATAGTTCGGGGTGGATGCAAGAATATGATTTTCATACGTTTTTACAACATTTCAAGAAATATGTCAGACCTTCTGTGATTGAGCATAAAGTCCTCTTAATACTTGATAACCACAGTTCCCATATCGCTGTGAAAAACATTCAATTTTGTAAAGAAAACGGTATAATTTTGTTAACATTTCCACCACATTGCACGCACAAGTTGCAACCTTTAGACCGTGCTGTATTTGGTCCGTTAAAAAAAGCCATTAATTCTTCTTGTGATAGTTGGATGCGTTCAAACCCAGCAAAAACAATGACTATTTATGACATCCCTGGGATTGTGAAAACGTCATTTGAAATAGCAGTCACAGGAAGAAATATAACATCTGGGTTTTCTGCAACTGGAATTTGGCCGGTCAATACAGCTATCTTTACAGAACAAGACTTTTTACCTAGTCAAGTTACAGACCGCCCCTTGGATAATTCGCAGCAAAATACAATAACAAACGGTCAAGAGAACGATGAAATTTCATCAAATTCAGCACAAAGTTCTTCTATAAATTGCAACCCCAGAACGACTACTTTTATTGACAAGAATAACATTGCAGCAAATAAAGATCCCATTGTTTCTACGTCAGATTGTGCACCAGAAGATCCTATCGCTTCCACTTCCAGTGCATCTCGAGAACCAATTGCCTCTACTTCAGCCGAAACCGTCATCACCAAAGTGTTCTCACCAGAGGTTATTAGACCTTTGCCTAAAGCTCTACCAAGAAAGAGAACTCAGCATAGAAGAAAGGTAAAATCAGCTATATTAACAGATACTCCTGAAAAAGAAGCTTTAGAGGCAATAGAAGCAAACAGAAAACTAAAACATGCTAAAAGACAAGTATTTGTTGAAGGAGAAGAAAAGAAAAAGGGCGGAAAGAAAAGGAAGCTACTTAAACAAACCAAATGCAACGACAGCGAACATGATAACGACGATAATTGTATATGTTTGTGCTGTCTCGAACAGTATAAAAATAGCAGACCCAACGAGCAATGGGTCCAATGCCTAGCCTGCAAAGGCTGGGCTCACGAAGAATGCACAGGAGGCGAATTAAATTACGTGTGTCAAAATTGTTTGTCAGACTAAATAAGATTTAAATTAGAAGTGTGCTGATTTAATTGTGATTTATTGTATCAAAGAATCTTTTTTTAACATAGATTTTTTAACATAACATCAGAACATAGATCTTTTTAGAATTTAAGACTTTATAAAAACTTTGACTTTATAAGACTTAATAATTATTATATACTGATAATTCCTATATTGATCTCTTTAATGTTTAGAATGTTTACTTGCCTAGAATTAGAATTAATGTGCCTTAATAATTAAAAATAATAATAATTTTGAATAAGAACTACAGTGCTTTACTAATTTTTAATATAAATAAAATAGATTTAATTAAATAAAGTATTTTATTATGGTTTAAACTAATATTAATTTAGTGTTTCAACCAACCTTAGGCTCTGTGTCAATTTACCTCGGTACAAGGAGGGTTGAAACAGTTGGAATGCATTCCTTAAAATTGATTTCTCACTAATTTGTGATTAGTTTAAACCGTTTTGTTTTTAACTATAAATAAAACATGAAATAGTCTTTCTAAAAAGTTTTAGTTTATAATCTTAGCTGTAAAAATGAGGAAGCTATCACCAGAAATGTAAATTTTGTGTCAACCCACCTCGGTCTCCCCTACTATTATTAACAATAAGAGATCAGTTGACGCTTGCCATTTGTTGACCTTTACGATAAGACTTAGTTGGCATTATCAGAACATCTTGTTTACCGACATTGTATGATTGTATGATGTAACAAACAGTTGATTTAGTATAATGTTTATTGTTTTGAACAATGCGAAATGAGTAATTTTGGGTGAAATTAAATTTAACGGAAATTAGAAAAAAACTCCTGAATGTGCCTCGTCGGTTGTTGTGTACCTACTTACTGCTAAATTTAGAATTGGTATTTATTTGCAACAATTGGTAAATTAATACCAATATACCTACTAATAGTGGTACGTATATTAGGAAAGTTTTTTTTTTTTATATAGAAAAACGCGACTGACGAGCATACAGCCCACTTGATGGTAAGTGGATACTGTCGTCCATAGACATCCGTGATACTTGCCAACATCAGTCCAGAATGACAAACGGCACGCCCCCGGATGCGTTGCCTACCTTTGCAGATTAAGGAATGGCTTGGGAAAATAGGGAGGGATTGGTTGGGATGGGAATGGGCTCTGGTATATCTCACTCACTATCGAAACACGTACGTACATTGGGGAAATACGATAAGGTAGGAAATGTAGTGCATATCAAGTTAGTCTTCTGTGAGAGAGCGGTAACGTGGCCAGCGAGTGCGCCCAGCGGCTGTGGGAATGCAGTGTATGCTGCATTCCCACAGCCGCCGGGCGCACCTGCCCCACCATTCATAACGTACGAATAAAATATAGATCCATTACTTAATTATTATTATACATTACATTACATAATAACGAATAAGATATTTAATCCACGTCTATGCACTTCTAGTTATTTTTAAGCTTAACTGAGTGTTACAAGCTTATAATGACCGAGTGTTTTACTACGAGAGTTCCAATATATGCGTATCTATATTGGATTTAGCATATATAAGTACTCAGCATTTAAGATGATAATTAAACTATGCAATTTACCAAATGAGCATTTTTGTCTGAAGATAGTTCGTATAAAGAAGATTCTGTCATTGGCGCTAAGACGCGTGTATATTTAACAAATCTCATTACTTAGGACTAATTATTTTTTTGTTAATTGGACATCATTGCCTTCTACGACAGTTATTGGCGAAGATCAACAGCCTGAACGAGTCGCCGTACGTGCACGGCATCATTGTGCAAATGCCACTCGACTCCGACGACAAGATTGACTCGCACCTCATCACCGACGCCGTTTCACCTCACAAGGATGTCGATGGGTATGTTCAGTTTTACAGCAATCTGTAGTTACCGCACAGGATGTAGTTACAATATTATAGTTTCAAGTCAAATTTCTATAACTGTCACTCACCCACGGGTACTAAATTATCAGGACCTTGTCCTTGGACACGCTGATATCTCTCTAAATGCGAACAGTTTACTTTCTGTACCGAAATGCTATGGAAATCCGTCGGTAACACGAGCTGAACACAATTTTGATCCATTTTAAAATTTTAATATAAGGGTGTATTTATTTTGAGTGAAATAGGAAAATGAATATCATGTCCATTACAGAACTTATTATTGACTGAAAGATTAAAGACGTCCTGCAACTCTACCGACGGGCATCAGCATGGCTGACATAAACATTATAGTAATTTCATATATCTATATTTTTAATCAGGTTAAACACGGTAAACGAGGGTCGTGTGGCCGTCGGCGATATGTCTGGCTTCATTCCTTGTACTCCTGCTGGCTGTATAGAACTTATCAAGCGTGCGGGCGTCAGCATTTCTGGGAAGAATGTGGTGGTGTTGGGCCGCAGCCGCATCGTGGGCACGCCCGTGTCAGAGCTACTAAAGTGGGAGCACGGTACCGTCACTGTGTGCCATTCCAAGACCAAGAACTTGAGTGAAATTGTGAGTTAACTTTTACACTTTTTAATGAAGCAGACGATAAGCATACATACTGTTTTTTTTCCTGTCAGGAAAACAAGGTTTTACTGTCAGACCGTATATTGAAATGTTTTCTACGTAATATATAGTGAAACATAAATTTTAGACAAGAACGGCGGATATTCTGGTGGTGGCAATCGGCAGGGCGGAGATGGTCCGGGGTTCCTGGATCAAGCCCGGTGCAGTCGTTATTGACTGCGGCATCAATCCTATTCCAGGTATACATTTATAGATTTATTGTAGATAAATGCCTATTTACTTAATTTAATCTTAAAACGACACGAGTGAACTTATAAAGAGTAAACCTGATATACAGTGAAGTATCGCATGGTACTTGTAAATCTAACATTGGAGATTTTCGCGTTTTTCACACATATTTATCTATTTAAACGGGTCTCAACGCGTATGTTTTATTTATTTTAAAATAAAATATGTTAAATAAATAAGTTCAACCTTATTTATTTTACTCGACGTTTCGGGTGGGTTGCACCATATGTCCACCAACCATGGTCAAGAGCTGACTGAAGAGGCGGGTAGTCCACGTCTAGAATTGAATATGCGTTAAGACCCGTTTAAATAGATAAATATGTTTCGCATAGTATGATGTATTTTACAGAAAAATGTTAAGAATATATATAGGCACGATAGTTTTATTAAGAGCGTTTATGTCAATTGACAATGTTTGTTTGTTTAGTGTAGAAAGCATGGGAATTTAGGGTAGCGTTCTGTAATTATGTAATTAGATAAGTTATTCGTTTAGGTTTGTCAGAAATTGTGTTAATGGGAATCATAATAGACGGAATTAGCGACAGTTTACAAAATATTGACAAAACAATGAATCGTTTTCACCATTCACGGTACTCAGTATCGACGCCGACTCGGTGTTTCATGTTGTAATAAAACTACTCAAGCAATCGATTTTATAATTCAACGATAACAAATTAAACGATGTTGCTGGTCCGGCGTGTTGCGTAAATTTCATATACAAATTTTTACAATATGGTGAAGTAAACTGTGTTAGTTTCGTTATTAAAGCCTTCGTTATTTCAGTGAGGTAAGAGTTAGTATTAATTTTCCTTTGAACGGAATGTTCATTTGTTCTTTTTAGTTATTTTAGAAATTAAAAAAGCGGTAGAAGCTATTGTAATTGTAAATTTGCGGAATGAATAAGAAAAAAATACAATGAATGACCAAAAATAAATTCATTGTTTCTCGAAATATTCTCCGTGAGCGTCAATACACCTTTTCATAAACCAATTTCCATAACATTTATTCCACTCCACTCCTCCGCGGTGACCTCGGAAACATGTTTTTCATACACTTCGACAGCTTTTTCTGGCGATGAATATCGTTGAACGCGTAATTGGTTCTTAATTTTTGGAAACAAGAAGTAGTCACAAGGTGCCAAGTCGGTATTATATGGAGGATGGCTCATGAATTCTACGTTTTTCGCCTTCGAAAAGTCGTTTGTCTGTTTGGCCGTGTGAGAGTTGGTCTTGTCATGTCAAGATTATGCTGCGTTTACGGAAAGTTTTTACGGAGTTCGTCAATAATTTCCGGCAAGCAAATGGTCATGTACCAATCAGCATTCAGGTAGCCAGATAACCAGTTTTTCTAAAAAAAGAAGCGATCATCTGCTTCGCGGCACTTTGCACGAGCGCCACTTTGGTGGGGTTCGGCTCACTTTGAAAGACCCAAATGGTCGATTGCTGCTTTGTTTCGGGGTCATAGCTGTAAATCCATGTTTCGTCATGTTACTATGTTCCACACCAAATTTGACGCTCCTTCGTTGAATCTGGTAAGTATGGCATTGCACCACGTGAGGCGTTCCATTTTTTGAGCCTCAGTCAAATTGTATGGGATCCACGGCGGGCACAGCTTTCGCACAGTTAAATGTTTGTGTAAAATTGATTATATCTGACTCATGCCTATGCCTGTCTGTTTCGATCACGCGGCGCACAGCATCGATGTTTTTGTTGTTGACAGCGGTGGACGGGCGACCTTCACGAACCGAACCGAAGAATTTATAACCGAAGAAATTAATCACCCTAAATTATCGATTAAAGAAAAAGTTATTAATTTACGAATAGATGTTTAATTGATTTCTCCAAACAGATTCAACAAAGAAGAGCGGTCAACGGTTAGTCGGCGACGTATCGTATGAGGAGGCGGCGAGAGTAGCGTCGCACGTGACGCCGGTGCCGGGCGGCGTGGGCCCGATGACCGTGGCGATGCTCATGCGCAACACCGTGCAGGCGGCGCGCCGGCAGCTCGAGCGGCTGCTGGCGCCCACCTGGCCGCTGCGACCACTGCGGATCACGCCGCTTACTCCGCCACCCAGGTATAATTGAACCTGTACCATAGACTAGACAACGCAAGTTTGTGAAATTGAATAGAAACCAAGGTGACACATCACGAGTAAAGTTTAGTGATAGATCTCCTTTGACTCGGTTCATCACTTTCAACGAATTTATAAAATTGATTATAGCGCATTTAAGTATTTTTGTGTTTGCTAATCGAAACAGACCGAACGAGCAGCACGGAAAGCTTAATGCCAACTTCGGGCACGCAGCGACCGACAGCTTTATCTATCTCTATATATGTATATGTGGACTGTAGCACGCTACCCCTATGAAATCGCTTAAAATTATGCGCTTTTGTGCCTCCACTGTTGTAGAGGTACGCGTTTCATGTTTCGCATTTTTACTTCGGAGACGTATGGAGACGTTCGGAGACAGTATTGCCATTTCAAGTGCTTACTCGCGTCCACAACCAACTCTATCTCTCGACCTCACTCTGCCACCATACTTTCCTAAAATCTACAATGTAGAAAATCATCCTATTGTTCTTACAATAAGACAATTTTCTACATTGTAGATTTTATATATGTAAGCTAATAGAAGTACGGAGCACATATGCGTTTTTTCAGTCAATGTTATTTAAATAACTATGAGTATGAATATGTTATGTTATGAAAGAGATTATATTATTATATAGAGATTATATAGATCAAAGACTTTAAGAGGGAGATGTTATGTTATATTCTCTTTCAAACTCGAGTTAACATCCAGCGAGTTAACATAATTTAAGATGAGTTAACAACAAAATGATCAAGCAACTATAATGTGTACCTAAAACTACTCTATAATAAACGGTGGAGCATTGTAAAGCCGGTTTCAAGTTTGATTATTGAAGAAATGTTTTCATATTGACATGTGCATCATTCATTAGCTGTGCTGAAATACTCATTGTTTCGACAGTGACATCGCAATCGCGCGCTCCCAAACTCCGAAGGACATCAGCGAGCTCGCGCGAGAGATCGGCCTGTACCCCAATGAAGTGTCCCAGTACGGTCGCACCAAGGCCAAGATATCGCTATCAGTGCTGGATCGCTTGAAGGACCAACGCGGTGGGAAGTACATCGTGGTTGCTGGGTAATTATTATATGAATAACTGACAATATTGGCTAACGAGCTTTTTTGACAAATACAAACTCATTTACGGCTCATTTCAACACATTCCATAGGCAGACTATTATTAACGATAACGGACCCTGGTCTGTCCATAGGATGCTTGGTGACGCCGACGGGAAGTTCTACGTTGTACCTACAACAAATCTGTTCATTCGGTTAGAGTAACGAATATGAACGTTATCGTTACCATAATATATCATTTAGGTACACACATAAGAACAATTGTACTAACGCTGGCTTGGCTTTACTTCGGTTTTCTTCCTAAGAACTGGTTATGTGATTTAATAGTCCTGATATAGATAAAAAGACTGTTTGAAAACATGGGATAGCAGGCGTTGCAGTGGTGGCTATCCAATCAGAATAGATTATGGTCAATACCATTATTAAACATTAGAATAATAGAATGAAAGAAAAGATCTTATTAGAAAAGAAGGCAACGTTTGTACCTACTATTTTGTAATTATCATATATAACATTTTAGCGAGTAAACACTTATATTGTTTCAATTATTCTATATGACATTTTAGCGACTAAAAACCTATATTTCAATTACAATGATCGTTTTTTAAAGAAAGATGAGATCCTGAATGCTTGCACGTCCGCAAATATACATCAAGCAACCACAAATGCACTATCTGTTTTAGCAATTTAAAAATTGTAATTAGGAAGTATTGGAGAGGATGTGAAATAGGAATTTATAATTAATAGTAATTAATTGAATGCGGGAATTATGATGAATATTTATGGGATGAGGTGGGAAATGCAAGGAAATGTTAAAGATTTGTTAGACATGTAGATTTGTTTGGCTAAATTATAGACAAACTGATATTAAAAGATGTAGATGTTCGTGCAAGCGAAGATAAGCACAACAACATTAACGATCTATGTTTGTGTGAGGCATACGTTATTCTACGCGAATTCGATGAGCTCGATGAACACTCTCCGCCTCCCTCTAGCGCGTATAATTTTATTGACTGGAAAGAGATAGCTGAGACATGCTGTAGAATGTGTATTACTATGAGTCGAGTACTGTGTAGTGCTCAACTTAGACTACGCGACCTGTGCCTATCAAACATATTTTGTATTTGTACCTAAGATGACAAATAAAGTACATATATTCATTAATTCAAACGGATTGTGGCAATTCTCACTCACTCCCAAAAAACGTTGCTCATCATTATTTTCAGTATTACGCCGACACCTCTGGGCGAGGGTAAGAGCACAACCCTGATCGGTCTGGTGCAAGCTCTAACAGCGCATCGCGGGCGCAACTCTTTCGCATGCATGCGTCAGCCTAGCCAGGGACCTACTTTCGGAGTAAAAGGGGGCGCCGCCGGTGGTGGATACTCACAAGTACGGACTATCATTAATAAACATGCGGTTTATCTAACTTTCGACGTCTGCGACTTTGGTGTATTCAACGAAATTGCGTCATGTGGACAACAATGTAATTTCAAAAATTTGTATCATTTAACAGCAATTGTGATATGTAGCTAATAATAGTAATACTATTAACATACAGAAATCCTGGATACTTATTTTTATAGAAGAGTAGCTACAGCTATGTATCGATTACGCGCGGCAAATCCTCGAATATGCGGCAAATGTTGCCGCGCTCGAACTTGCTGCGCGGCGGACCAATCTCGGTCGGTTTTTAGCGACGCATTAAATGCGCGTTTGGACTTTGTTCACGCGCAGTTGGAATTGATATGTCATTGTCTGAATTTGCTCGCGCGGCAACTCAATTAATAACTCACACACCGATAGTTGGATGGATCTGTTTGCCGTGCGCGACAGCCGCGCTTTGTTAAAAATGGCTCGCGGTGCAATAAATCAGATTTATCGCGAGCCGCAAAAATGGCTCGCGCGGCTGCCGCGCATAGTCGATACACAGCTTGACAGATTATACAATTCACCCAATCTCTTGCCTATGGACATTTGCGTCCCTATACACGTTGTTTAACTTTGGGGGTTTAGGAATCGGGCTTTGGGAAGAGGATCGGGGAGGATGAGAACCAAAGAGTAAAATGGGATTAGGATTTTACCTTATCTCAATGTTTTGTTAATTCAAAGGGACGTAATGACAAAGATTTTTGCTACAAAACAGAAACTCTTCCAGGTTATCCCAATGGAGGACTTCAATCTCCATTTAACTGGAGATATCCACGCTGTTACCGCCGCCAACAATCTCCTCGCCGCTCAGATGGACGCACGTATCTTTCACGAACTGACACAGAAAGACGGACCACTGTATGATAGACTGGTTCCCAGGGTGAAGGGTATTAGGAAATTTTCACCCATACAGCTTAGGAGATTGAAGAGATTGGGAATCGACAAGACCGATCCAGACTCCCTTACGGATGACGAGAAGACTAAGTTTGCGAGGCTGAACATTGATACTTCCAATATTATGTGGAACCGAGGTAAACATATCAACCTCACATTGACGACTGACATTTTGACGACCGATTAACGCAGTTGGTAGTGTCTCTGCCTGCTGTCCTGAGTTCGAAAGACATGAGACTAATTGCCAGAAAGACATGAGCAACGTGGCTTTCCACAGCCTATATTACACGCAACTCTTCTCATGAGATGTGAGGGTTCTTTATGCAAGTTGGGAGTTGGATTCTGTAAGACCGATAGGGCACTCTAAATGAGGGATGCGATTGCCCTGAAAACTGCCCGGTGCTTTTGCAAATGTTTATGGACTTTGGTTACCATTTCCTTTCAGATGAACCACCTTTCTACAAAAATTACTGCACCTATATATTTGCACCTTTTCTACAAAAAAAAGATAAACTTTCTTATAAAAAAAGCTATGAATGTATGATCAGTTAATGTGAAAAACTTCAGTTTCATCTGAAGTTCTGATAGTGACCCTTAATTTGAAACATTGTTTTTTTACGTTAAGAATAGCTGGGGAATATGTGTCTTACTATTTATGTTTCATAGCTCTTGGTGCAATCTTAACTAGGTCCGAAAATAGAAAATCTACAAGCAATTTTAAGCTCTATTAACATTCTTCTTTTATTTCCAGTTGTGGACTTAAACGACAGATACCTCCGCAAGATCACAATTGGCCAATCGCCCACAGAGAAGGGCTTCACCCGCGAAACCTGCTTCGATATCTCAGTAGCTTCAGAGATCATGGCAATCCTTTCTTTGGGCAACGATGTGGAAGACATTAAGGAGAGACTGGCTAACATGGTGGTGGCGCTGGACAAGAGTGGCAACCCTGTTATTGCTGACGATCTTGTATGTTTCGGAGTTCATCGACTATGCTTCATCAACAACTTTTAAATAACTACTGACTACACTTGCCTGACTAATAATGGTCAAATTGCAGTGTATTTTTTATGAGGGCTCTTGAAAGTTTTATGAGGGCTGGCTCAATTCGCAATAGGGCTTGCAACACATTTTTTTACCGATACTTTTTAGGTTAAACTAGTTCTTTTATTTGGGTTTCATTCGAAACAGTGATTGCGAACGAATTTCTATTCGTTTAGTTTTGTTATGCATACTTTTATAGGTATTTATGTGCGGTTTTTGCTAAGGAGAGATGTGAAGAAAATTAGTGAAAATTATAGTTGCTTGCTTGGTACTATTAATTAGTTCACGGTTTTATTTCGTTTAAAAATATCTTCTGAAAGAAATCGCTTTTAGCGATAAGACCGCTTTTTGTATTCGGTTTTAGGTTTTTGGGTGTGTTTTACTTATTCTTGCTTATTTCTATAATTCAGGAACATATTCAAAGTTCTGAATGGACCCCACAAGCCTATCTATGATCATATCGTGAGACGAGACGTTGCAGATGAGGCCGATAGTCCTTGCTTCTTATGTGTATATAGAAACTTTAATATAATTACAGCCAAACTGTTAATTTACAAAACTTGAATAATTAAAAAAAATTAAATATTTATTTAGGTACAATAATTACAAATCATTTGCAGGGAATAACTGGCGCTCTCCTTGTCCTCCTCAAAGACACGTTTGAGCCTACCCTCATGCAGTCCGTGGAAGGCACACCAGTGCTAGTACACACGGGTCCGTTTGCCAACATCGCCCACGGCTGTTCCTCCATCTTAGCTGATAAGATCGCCATGAAACTCGCTAAAGAGAATGGATATGTCGCCACCGAGGCTGGCTTCGGGTCTGACATTGGTGAGCATGATTGTGTTTGCTTGATAGGTCGAAGTCATATATTATTCCATTCGGCAACCGCAGAATAAATAAAATCATTATCATAACATCTAGTTATGATATGATGCTAGTTTAATTGTGAATGAAATGTGAAATGTGCCATGTGAAATGGCATGTGCCAGATCTCAAGAAGCTGTAGTGGATAATACCGGCACAGGACCACCATGCAGTCTCCATGAGCCTCGTTTGACTTAGTTTACGTTTGGGACATTGTTTGGCTGTCTCTCCTGGGTTCAACCATTGTGACGAACGTTTAAGATTATCATACAGGATCCACTCCTCATCACAAGTGATAATACGATTCAGAATCTCATCATTTTTGTGCCGCTTCAGCAAAATAAGGCACCCTTCGACGCGTGTTTGCAACTGACAAGCACACTATTATAAGCTTATAAGCTCATACGTAATTATTATTATATCTCAATACATTATTATCTCATCATAATTATTAAGCCTTGTAATTTATTGTGTTTAGTTTATAACGAACTTGTGAAATATTTTTTCTTTTCTGTAATACTCATACTGATTACCATCATTGTGCGTGTACAGGTATGGAGAAGTTCTTCGACATCAAATGTCGCGCAAGCGGCGACCGGCCGCACTGCGCAGTCATCGTGGCGACGGTGCGCGCGCTCAAGATGCACGGCGGCGGGCCCGCCGTCACTCCCGGCGCACCGCTCAATCAAGTTTATGTTAAGGTAGTTACAATATAGTACACTGGTAGTTGCGATTAAGGCTCTTCAGTATTAACATTAGCATGAACAAGTATTAATAATATTATTATAATGCCAATTATACAATTGGTTTTAGAATAAAAATAGTAAATTGAGTATAAATCGTGAAGCACAACTTACGTAAGTTGATAATGGCGGGAAAAGAGCGTATTTTTATATTTTTTTTACAGAAAAGAGGTGACAGAAGATCCGATAGTTCAATATTTGAAATTGGCGTGAATAGATGATGTCGTCCATGGACATAAGTGGCACGCAGATAAATACGAGTAGTATCGACGACCAAGAATGCGCCGTCTATATTTGGAGATTTAGGAGTTGGAAAAAGAATTTTAAAGGGGAATAGTTAGTTTTCCTTATCCCGTTACTCTCCCATCCTGGGGAGCAGAGAAAATGGGCTATATTTAGACGATGAATAAAAAATGGTTATTTGGTTTACAATAAAAAAAAATGTATATATTTTTAAAATGAAGGAAAATAAATTGTCAAAAAATTGCCAGTGCCGAACAATAGGTATCTTTTGATACCCAGGGTTCAAAGACTACTGAAGCCAGCCTTTATATCGTCCAATGCTGGACGTGGGCCTCCTCACCACAGTCTTGTGTATGAGGGATGTATGGCCACAAAACAGCACGTTGCCCAAGCGCATTGGCGAGTCTACACTTTCAGAAGTGGTATAGTTCCTCACGGCTCGTGGTAGCCGCTTTGTTATCCCTCAGTCGCTTTCTATGACATCTGCGGGGGAAATTGGCGCATTTATTTTCTATTTACATTTCTAATGTTACACAAAAAAATAATAAGATATCTGAACCATATAAACCATACACCGGTTTGTGTAGACACTGTTTTTATAATTTATCATTTTAAAAGAAAGCATTCTAGGGGGAGAATGCATGCTGCATTCCCACAGGCGCTAGGCGCACTCGACTGGCCACGGTACCTCTCTCTCACAGAAGACTACCTTGAAATGTACTGCATTTCCTACTTTATCGTATTTCCCCAATGTACGTACGTGTTTCGGTGGTGAGTGAGATATGCCGGAGCCCATTCCTATTCCATCCTATCCCTCCCCATTCTCCCAATCCATTTCTTAATCTGCAAAGGTAGGCAGCGCATCCGGGAGCGTGCCAACGTTTGTCATTCTGGACTGATGTTGGCATGTAACGCGGATGTCTATTGACGACAGTATCCACTTACCATCAAGTGGACTGTAAGCTCGTCTTCCGCCTTTTTACTATAAAAAAAAATGTCTCATTCTGGATGTCTTTAGTTTTATGTAATAGTATTCACTAATTTTACATTCAATTGTTCGCAGGAAAACTTGGATCTGCTAACTAAAGGGCTCTGCAACTTAAGCAAGCACATCAGCAACGGCAACAAATTCGGTGTGCCAGTTGTTATCGCTGTAAATAAACATGGGTAAGTACGTCCAAAGAAGTATCAAAGAAAAATATGACAAATGAAGTAATGAGGACCTTGATATAAGTTTAGGAGTATAGATGACCTTTTAGACCAGTTTGCCCCTGCGTGCTGATCGAAAGATACCAGATTCGATTCCCGACTAAATTAAGCTTTAACTTCAACTAGCCATGTCCACGATTTCGCTCATATTGTTCTTAGGGCACAAACTACGCAGTAATAACTGTTATAAATAAATATTTTATGTACAGACCCGACCTCGTTACAATTTACTTGTTCAGTACTGAAGGTGGGCAGTGAGCTCTGCATGACGTTCCTAATTTCTCTTTGGCATGGCTATTCCTGTAGAGTTTTTGAACCACGATTTTGTGCAGATAACCAATGTATGTATAGATGTGTATATATTTAACAGTCTAACCGTAACCAGTCCTTTTATTGTCCACTATTGGACATGAGCACACATCACTTGCACGAGATAATATGCACGCTGGCGAAGCGGATTGACGAGACCACTCAGAGGTGGTGTCGTTTTCAGAGCTTGTGGTAGCGGCTTTGTTATACCTTAGTCGCCTTTTATTACACCTACGGGAAGAGATGGCGTGGTCCAATTTTAAAGCCACACGGCCAAACAGATATACTTACCATATAGCATGTTTGTAAAATGTATGGATGTAACAGTGAGTGGTCATAAACTGCTTTGATTACAGAAACGACACACAAGCAGAGTTAAAGCTGGTCAGAGAGTTCGCTTTACAGAACGGTGCGTTCAGAGCCGTCCTTTGCGACCACTGGGCTAAAGGCGGCGCGGGCGCACTGGAGCTAGCCGACGCTGTGATCGAGGCATGCGAGAACCCCGGACGTTTCGAATACCTCTACCCGCTCGACTTATCCATTGAGGAGAAAATCAAAATTATCGCCACCGAAATGTATGGCGCTGCACAGATTGAGTACACGGATGAAGTGTTGGACAAGATCAAATTGTTCACTAAAAAGGTACCTTAAGGGGTAGTTGACTGTTCTTGAAATTTACGTTTTATGGTTTATAGTTTTATGGTTTATAGTTTTTATAGCTGTCAAGCTAAATAAAACAAATTCATATTAAAAATATTTTAAAAATCACTAAAAAATTAAGTAGATATGAACTTGAATATTTGTGGTAGGTAGTTGTCGCTATCTCCATCACTCAGTACTATATTAATAATATTTGTGGTAGGTAGTTGTCGCTATCTCCATCACTCAGTACTATATTAATAATATTTGTGGTAGGTAGTTGTCGCTATCTCCATCACTCAGTACTATATTAATAATATTTGTGGTAGGTAGTTGTCGCTATCTCCATCACTCAGTACTATATTAATAATATTTGTGGTAGGTAGTTGTCGCTATCTCCATCACTCAGTACTATATTAATAATATTTGTGGTAGGTAGTTGTCGCTATCTCCATCACTCAGTACTATATTAATAATAATATAATCTTTATTTCAAACCATTCATATTACATAATTATAACATTATTACTAACTATCAAATTGCCACGTGGAGCATGCAACGATGTGCATTATAATCGGTCCATCTGGTCTATCCGCGGACATGCTCAGGACGACGTTGGGGCCGGCCTGCACTCGATTCAGCAAGGATGCACATCGTTTGACGTTAATGACGTCATTAGGATAGTAACGCGATCCCTTTCTACGCGACCTTTTGCTATCAATATTTTGACTTTTACGAATTAAAAACTAATATTTCAAGTATTTCTAAAGTCAAGTACTAAAAAGTTTAACGTTTAAAAATTACCGAGTAAATCACAGTTCCCCATAAGCCCATATAGTCATTCTTTTACTGATGTTGATTTTCGAACTGGCGCGGGTGTATCCTCATCTTTAAAGACCAAAACCTTGCATAACGTTACCAGTTACAATACCTATTTCTCGGATTGACAGTTATTGAGTAGAGCTTGCAAGAGATTCAAAAATATTATCTCCTAACATTTGAACTCTCCTCAAACATTGCAAGTATTTCTCAGATTGTCGGAGTACTAAAGACTTTTCGTGTTACAGGGCTACGACAAATTCCCTATTTGCATGGCCAAGACATCCAACTCTCTGACCGGCGACCCTGCCATCAAGGGCGCTCCCACCGGCTTCACACTTAGCATCAACGGCATCTTTGTATCGGTCGGCGCAGGCTTCGTGGTCCCCATGGTCGGCGAGATCTCCAAGATGCCCGGACTGCCCACACGCCCCAGCATATACGATATAGATCTAAATACCAAAACTGGAGAGATCGAGGGGCTTTTCTAATATGTTTTGATAGTTTGGTCACGTAAATATCATGTAAAAATGTAATAATGTTTTGTATTCATATTAAAGTGGTTTTAATTGAGATTAACGGGGTTGTCATTTCTCAGCTACAAAGTGGGGCGAAACGACTAATTTGTTGACAATTTAAACGCAAGAGTTAATTTTCTTAGTATTGATACGGTTGAAAATTATATATTAAAGATTATCATTCAATATCATTTAGAATGAGAGTCAATTTCCATTGTCATTAAATTGTCACTCCGAAGATAGACAATTATATTTTAAATAATATTCATGACTAATTCTGGGCAGATCTGGTTCATAGTTCATCCCACACTTTAGGTATGATATATGTCTATAGTAATCCCCCAGACACTAATATTTTCACTATTTGTCAGTTACCGCGGCCAGTTTGTACGTTAGTGGCGCACATACTGGCTCCTTCGCGGAAATGTGAGCGCTTCGCGCTGCCTTTAAAATACAATTTAGCTTGCGCGGAACGCAGACTAGTTTCTAGGTATACTTTTGTATAGTATTGGCTATTCGAGTGTTCGAACAAACAATTTCTTTTGTAGCTCCTTGTCAACAATATCGGCAGGAGGCTAAGTGGTGCCAACCGTAATTACATTGTACATTCACCTGATCTTTCAATTAAGCTAGACAAACACTGTTACAACAGTCTCTGGTGAAAGAACTCACGTCTTGTCAACTGTCATCTTGAATCTGTTGCTACGATACAATGAATAAATAAGGGTGGACACTGCCAGGAAGCATTCACTTGTGTAATTAATTCTACTTGGAGTACCACTGGCCACTGACTTGTATCGAACTTGTATCGTGTTACACTGTTACACCCACTGATGTAATGCTTGAATTCCAACAGTTACATCATCAGGAGCATTCCGGATCAGTATGCACCTTAACGATCGTCACGACTTCACTTCACTATTGGTCACTACTGTTGGGGCGCGTTGTCGACCTCGTTGGCGGATTTGTATGGGTCGCAATGGGTAGTATCGTTGTTTATTCCCGCATTCTTTGTTTTGTGCTTTGATCTTTTCATAGGAAATAAAAACACAATTTTACAGTTGAATATTTTATTAATAAAATATTTACATGCACAATGTTTATAAACTAGAGATAAACCTTATAACATACTTTAGTGACAGAACATACTCTACTGTTCGGACGTGTCGTCGATTTCGTTGACGATCTGCGTGGGCTGGAACGCGGGGGCAGTGTCGTCGTCGCTCTCGTGCGCGGCGTCCGCGCCCGGGTGCGTGGGCACGAAGCTCTGCGGCTCACGGCTCCGCGCCGCGCTTGCGCTGCCCGGTGCTGACCACGCGCCCGACGATCGCTGGCACACAAACATTATTCAAATTAATTATTATGAAAACATTATTCAATAAATATTTCGCCGTCCTCTAACTAAAAGGCGGCTAACGGACAAAATGTTCATTTTGGATTTTTTACACAATACCTAAATAAAACTCAACATTCTCTTATCGGCCTGGCTTGGAATTATGTCTCTACGTAATTATGTACGAGCGACGGGAACATGGGGCACACTATTGACACCCGACCTGAGAATATTCTGCGGAACCTGTAATTTTATTTCTTCAAGATTGGCATGTATCACGGAAGTCCATGGGTGACAGTATCCACTTACCACCAGGTGGACTGTATGTTCGTCTGCCGCCTTCTTTTTGATAAACAAAGCGAGTTCATACGCGGTATATAGTTTGTGTGAAACAAGCGCTGAATCTGAAAGAGTCGTAAAGTTGTTAAAAGTGTAATTTTTCACGAAAGAAATTTGGTGTTAAGAGGGTGCAGATATTATTAATTAATCCTGTATAAGAAAGCACAATATGTTAGTCGCTCACCTCGTAGTGAGCCTTGCAATCGCACACCTTCTCCAGATAATTTGTTACTCGTGCTTCTCCGCTAGCATTATGTGAGAGCACAACATGTTGAACTCACCTCGTAGTGCGCCTTGCAGTCGCGCACCCTCTCCAGATACATGTCATACACGTAGCGCGCCATGTGCGGCATGTCGGCGACGGGCAGCGCGAGCGCGGCCGGCACCGCCGCGCCGTGCGACCGCTGCGCCGGGTACCGCTCGCCGGGCACCAGTTCCAGTTGTAGGGGACGCTCTACCAGCTGTAAAATAACATTCCAATCAAACGACGATTTATATATTTAAAAGGAAAAGTCTTGAACCATTACAGAAAATAGTAAGAGGCGTAATTTAAAAAAACGAATCGTTTATATGTTTTCACGGACAGATTATACATTAAAAATTTAGAAATACAAATTGCCTAAGTGCAAAATAAACAAGCAAATATACGCAGATAGTGTGAAGTAATAAAAAACACATACAAAAAATAACAACGATCAATCACTGAAGAGGATGTTTTAAGACCAAGAAAAAATGTAATAAAATTGCGTCTAACTATAGTAAAAAAAATAAGTCTAAGTGAGTAGTTTTTATGATTTTAGGTACTGAGGTGTGCGCCACATACAGAAGAAGAATAGAGTTTTTGATCTATTTCACGACCTTTATTGATTGCTATTGACCTTAATATACTTTATTTACAACTGGTACTATATAAAATCTAACTATTAAAATAATAGTAGATGGATCGCGAGCTACATTTATACAAAAGTCAGGATAAACAAACGATTCTAAAACCGTTATGTTTTAGATTTAAATAGATTGGTTCGAAATTAAATAAATAATTAATTAATTAAATAAAACACGACACAGACTAATTCTAAGATCGAGAAACGTCTAGTTATAGGGCCCTGTCAGTTCAATATGAAATATATATATCGGACCACATACGAATGAATGAATGACGAAATACTAATGGAGATTATTTTGAGTAGTAATAAAAATTTGTGTTGTAACCCAAATATTTGTTTTCTATCTCAAAATTTACCTAGTCGCCCCCACGTATACGAGTAGATCAACTCTATTTCAGTATTGCCTCTGCTCAACTCCGCATATAGTGGCATCATGAACGTTGGCTAATTTTAAATATTTCAAGTACATATTGCACGGAAACGGTAATCAAACATTTACTGACGATACGAAATGGGGAAACTGAAAATCTGCGTGTTTGGTAGCGAATGTGTATTCTGATAACAGTAATTAACAATCGCAACAAAATCAATAATATATGTAAATATGTAATAAAAACAATAATATATTTGTTATTATTGCGTGATTTCTATTTTATCTTCGTTAGACTTGAAATAAGCTGTTTTCTTTCTTTCATTCTTCAAAGATATTTTTTATTGTAAACATAATAAAATATTCTCCTCGTTACCTGATTGAATGTGGGTTGTAGCTCAAAGCAGTTCCTGAAGAGATTGGCCCTTGCGAAGATGTAGAGTCCGAGGCGCGCCCTGGACGCGGCCACGATGAGCCGGCGCAGGTCGCGCACGTGGCCCACCGCCTTCGTGCGCACCAGCGACACGAGCGCGATGTCGTTTTGCTGCCCCTGATACTTGTCCACTGTTGTCACCTACAAAATAATTATTGTCGTAATCATAAATAACATTATTATTGTAATGGAATAAAGACACAACCCGAAAATGATAACTTTTCAGTACCACTGCTAAAAATTGTAAAATGTTGGATAACTTTTATTATTTTTATTTATTTTATTTTATTTATTTTTCAGAAATCATACAGTTAATTATCATCAATGTAACAAACGACTTCGAGATCATTGTATACTGTCATGTAAGGCATGTAATTTTATCTGTTCCTGCAATTTTGCTCATACAATTGTAATTTTGAAAACTCAACTTTAAACTTTGCTATTGAAAAACAATTATTTTTGACTTACCAATTTACTCCCGCCATCTACCTACGGACCATCAATTACGTTTTTGTATGGCGCCGCATGAATATAGCATGACAATTACTTACTGGGAAAACCTATAGGCCTTTATTACTAATGTTGTAAATTTATTGTATATGGGATTCATAAACGCTAACGGCATTTAAATTAGCGAAAATAATCAAAATAAGTTGTCGTCAAATTTGAATAATCTATGTTAATAAATCCTAATCACGTGCGACTAAATTATCGGGAAGACGTTAGTATTTACATTGCATTTTGATATGCCTGGTGGTATTTTCAACTTCAAATTTTTTTCGGTTGACTCTGCACCTGCGACATCCGCTAGATGTGCTGGTGCTAATCACTCAGTCTATATGTTGTTTTATTTATTTTTACCTAACCCTTGCAAAATCTGGATTTAGCAATGGCATGGCGCCGAGAATCGAAAAATTTGGGAACAACTGATGTACTGTGCCTGTACTTGTATGACGTAACTGTGCCGACATATTTGAAAGCGTTCAGAAATTACGTTCTTGTACAATTTTAATTATGAACCTTAATTCTTTTCAAATAAGGTTTAAAATCACCCTAAATAGTAGTGAAAATATACAAATAATGCTACCACTAATATTTGTACAATATTTATAATGAGTCTTACGTGACCTTGTGGGATTGTGAACACATCACATGTAGATTACATCTTTGACAAGGTATACCATTGAAACAAAGTCACCCAGATTTGAACTTTTATCCTTGAGATAAGTCTCAGATCGTTGCATATATGTGCTTTATATGTGGTCTTGCTATGAGTATCGAAAAATTTACCGGTCGGTAGTTTTGTTCGAGCAGCTACACAATAGCAACGAATCTCAATATAGCCAACTAGTCCGTTAGCTGCATGTACCATGGATAGAGACACACACATATTAACGTCTTTAATCCTTTGCAATTGTCTAAAGCAATGTGGCTTATCTTGTCCGTCTTTAGATAAGTGGGTTGGTTGTCGATCACGTCTCTAAGATGTATATTATTCATTGTGATCTTTATGGAGCTCCATTTAGCCGATCATTTCATGTATCTTATATTTACCTTCATCGTTTAAGATATAGTTCAGGTCATAGTCTAAAGTTAAGTAGCTTACTTTGTGAGGTCTTCCAATAAGTGGGTTTCCGGCACACCGTTTGTCGATCACGTCTCTGATGAGGTGTTTCTGTCCGTTGTAAGTGGTCAGTATGGAGACGCGTTCGGCCGGCCAGCCGATTAGGCGCATATACATGAATACTGCCACCACGTACTCTGCTTCAGCTAGATTCTGTACACAGAAACACATGTATTGTTATACAGACGACTGAAAATATGAAGAATTAAACATTCAAATTTTAAAGAGAAGTAATTAAATGAGCAACAAGATAATGCATCTATTGTAATCTATGGTAGTAAATTTACAAGTGGGTTAGGTTTAGGTTATCTGGAGACAATAAAGAAATACGAAGCGGAACTCCGTCGAGTTGGTGATGACATTCTTTGTAATTTAAGATTATTTACCGTAATTATTCAAAAATAGTTTGTTTCGTTGGTCACGCTCTGTTGCTCAATTCAATTGTAAATAATTCCTATAGTAGTTCACCTAACTAATTTTATGAGCCGAGTGGGACACTCGCACGACACTTTCGCAATCGTTTAAAGCCGCTAATAAACCTTGTGGTTGCAGTACTAGTAAAATAGACTAAGATACCGCGAGAATTCTAATCGCAGGACGTTTACTATAAACAGTAAAGACACAGAACGAATAATCAAATGACACATGTTTTGAACTAGCTGAAGAGGCTCACCTGAAACATATGTATTACGAAGGTGTTTATGGTGTTAAGTTAAATTTGGTGTTAATCAAATTTAACATTGTGTGACTTATAATTTTATGTTCGTGAGTAATACATTTCGTATTAAGTTGGTATTATTATCGCATTTGAAAAAACTTTGTGATTTTATTTATTGGTCAATCATCACATTTGACTAAGTCACTAAATCAATTTTATTTATCTTATATTGATTGTGTAAAAAACTTTTTCGAATTTTCTTAGTATCAAATTTTTGGTAGTTTTATTAACATATGACTTTCTTACAAAATTTCTCAATAAGTGAACAAATGAAAAACAGTAATAGGACTGTGACTGGACATAATATATGGTTATGAATTTACAAGAATTCCTAATTGCGTATAAAAGTATCTCAGTTCGCGTATTAACTACTATCAGTATCGCAAGTTGAAATTTAGTCTGTACATTCTGTCTATATATATAAATAACGCATTCTGTTGGGGATTTTTAAATCTCTAACCCTTTAACCCTTTACATAGGTAAAGGGTTAAAGGGTACTGAAAGATGACTATATTTTATTTTGCATTATGGGAAGCTTTCTCAACCTGGGTTAAACAGAGAGATACATTGTGAGGTGCTGTAACTTAAACGACAACCAGTATAAATAAATTATAATTGTGTATTAGGCGAGCAGTATTAACTGCTAGTATGCCTATACCTTGTGTTGGCTGCTGTTACAAGTTTGCCATATCTCTTCTGGAAGCCATTTGTAAAGTGTGTTTTTGAAACTGTTTGAAAGTTGGCAATTCAATGATTTCTTGTGGTAACATATTGCATATGTCCACAACTCTGTTACTGAGTATGTTATGGCCTGCTTTTGTATTTGTTAGGATCTTGTACGTCTCTATTAAGTCGCCTCGCACACGGCGTTAATGAAATATCAAACATTACCTGATAGAAATATGGACTAGGCTCAGTCTCGCCAGCTCCGTTGAAGTCCTCGACGTTGACCAGCTGGAAGTCGTACCGCAGACCTGCATTGGCGGCGCGGTACTCCGGCAGCCGCGTCACGTGACCCAGGTCTCCCAGCGAACGGTACCGCCACCGGTATAGGTTGCAGATGCTGAAACATTTAACCATGGATCAACCAAAATAATCAACCAAAAGATGGATAATTCCTTGTGACAATACTGTGTCCATGAGTCATACCAGTGATATAAATAAAATAATACTCTCACGATTAACGAGTAGTAATAATATTTTTTTTAAGTCTGTTTTTTTATTTACTTAAAATCAATTACGCAAACGTTTACTGCGAAATATTATTTCACTAATACTATTTCGGTTTATAAAAAAAAAAAAAATTCAATTACTTTTCTATTTCTTGTATTTTTTTACATCGACAACACTGCTACGTCTAAAATAGGGCAGTTATTGTAAAAAGGGTAAACTATCAATAATACGTTTTTGGTAGTTTTTCGGCGCCATATGACATACTGAATTGATAGTCGGGAAATTTTACCGCTTTCAAATGTTTTCACGGCCGTAATTCTACACCTGTGTATTTTGTTTGATATGCAACTATTAAATCTATAAAGATACGCGGCGCGCGCATCCCGCTCGATATCTGTTACGTCAACTGTGACGCGATGCATTTGTTTTAGAATAATTATTACACAAATTTTTGTTTTATTTGGAAACAAGAGAAAGAAAAGTTCAACAGTTTCCTTAAAATAGGAAAATTGTCTCAATCCCTTTCAAAGGCGTAAATGGTCATAACGAAATGTTCTTCGACGTCTATCATATTCGATATATTGTAATCATACGTTACATCAGAGAAAATAAACTTTACTGTTGGTTTAATTTCTTGAGACTTCA
The DNA here is from genome assembly GCA_943735995.1 of Sesia bembeciformis. Taxonomy (NCBI): domain Eukaryota; kingdom Metazoa; phylum Arthropoda; class Insecta; order Lepidoptera; family Sesiidae; genus Sesia; species Sesia bembeciformis. Next base: position 6,730,107 of record OX031042.1, read on the forward strand.
ATAAGTCCATACCGACAAAAACTCCCTTGACTCAGATAACATCACATATATTTTATAGAAGTATATAACTGGTATATGAATGCAATAGCTGCGCCCACATAGATTTTTCTTTGGTTAATAAATCAATGTTGCAAGATAAATCGAAAGTTCATTTCTTAGAATGAACGACTTAATTAATCTAATTAACTTAGATCTGATACACACATGTGAGTGAATCATGTAGCTAATTCAGTTTACCCCATGTCCTGCGTGAGCAATGTCTTGCGATGTGGCGTGTTCGACTCACGTCGGTTTACGAATTATATTGCTCCTTGCCTTTCTAAATTTAAACACTTTAAGCAAATGTTTTCACTGAGTAATAAATAAGCGATCGTTTTATTTGTTGTCATATTAAAATTAGAATAGTACTGACGGCAATCGCGCGTCCCCGAATGACGCGACCCGCCCACAGCATCGCGCGCCGCTCCGCTAGTAGGACAAAGCCTTATTAATGTAATGCTCCTGACAATAATTTTCTAAACCCAAAGGTTAAGATCTGTAATAAAGTTTACGAAAAGAGGCTGTAAAAAAATTCACGAGCCAAACTCTTTGAAAACTTTGTTCCGTAGTTCAAAGATTATGACGGTTTCAAGAGCAATAGTAAAGGGCAGTAAACCGAGTATAAAAGGTGATATACCGACTGTATACGTGCTAGTGATTAAATGTTTTCTTATGTCCAAATTAAATCGATAGAAGACATCAAAATAAACAGAAAATGTTGTTAGGTAAAATCTTCTAAAATATGTAGAAACCGCGATAATTGATATTGAAACTTTGTCCACAATTATCTCAGTTCCGAGACATTTAGGAGGTTTTTTTTGTTTGTTTTTATGTTTTTATCCATTTAATAAGGTTTTGTTGGCGGCCACAAAGTGAAGAATTTTTCAAAATGGCAAAAAGTTGGTATGCCAGGCTTCATACAAAAATGTCCGAACCCTTTTAAATAAAAGTGCAAACAAATAATAAAATCAATATACGAATAAAGAATAAAAATTGCAAAATCCTTGTTCAGAAGAATTCAACGTTCCTTGCACTGGTCATAAGAACAGAAACAGATCTAAGGAAATTACACTGCCCAAATCAAATTCACTTAATATCTATTATCAGAATGTGAGGGCGCTGCGAACAAAGGTTTAACTAACTCTTCTTAAAAAAAATTAATTGAATTCACATGACGTAATTTGTCACAGGAACTTGGCTCTTGGAAAGTGTCAACACTAATGAACTATTTGACAACCGATACTTACGTATAGAGCCGTAAGTTTTCGAATGAAAATAAAATAAAAAATACTTAAGTCAATATATTTTACGTTATTAGATAGGGCTCATAAAGCTTTATAACTCGTTAAAAGGTTTTTTTTAAATGCATATTACACTCCAAAACACTTTAAAAGTGCTAATGGTTTCATAAATATCTATGATAAAATATTGCTTACCTGGGCCTGGCACGTCCCTGAGCATCCAACTCGACATACGGCACGCCGAGCCTGACCATCCTCGTGAAGAGGCTCTGCTCCATGTTGCAATATTTCTGAAAGGCCATGTTCTTGACGACCGGTGGCAGTTGGTGGTGGTCTCCGATCATGATCCAGCGCTTCAGCCGCGACCGCCCGTCTTGAGGGTTTTGCAGCAGGAGGGGTATAAACGTTTCTATCTCTAGGATTTGAGCAGACTCTTCCATCAGAATGTTGTCGTATTTGAAACCTTTAAGAAGAAAAAACCTTAAAGAGTTTTCGCCACTGAATCGATTGATAAAAACATATAAAGAAGTGGACACTGGAGACATCGACATGACTAGATTCAGATATGTCGCAGAATAATAATGAGTCCGTTTTTTAATTAAAACCTTAGTGATTTAATTCTCGTCAGGCAAATAATAAAATTGATGAATATTTTATTATATAGTTGATGTTAGATTTTTTTATTTGAAAATCTGGATTCACTAAGATTTTTTTTATATGAATATTATTAACAAACTTATTTCCCACAAATTTTCCTTATTAAATGTAGGGATTTAATTAATATCCGAACTTGATTATCCAACTAAAAATCTCAAATCACATAGGAATATAATAGAATATTAATCAATTTCCTTATTTGTCGCCCTACAATTAAATCTAGGTTTAATTAATCTTTAAACTAGGTTTTTAAAACCAATTGTATTTTAACTTGGGACAAATACACAAAATAAATTATATTGTTTTTTAATACAGTATTATTGTTAATCTAAATATATTTTCTGTTTAGTATGCTTGTTATGTCTTTCATTTCCTTTCGTCCATCTTTTTTTTTTATCTTCTTTTCCTATACTGTCCTTATCATTTTACAAGTATAATATGTACATCGTTTATAGATCATCGCGATAACGTCACAGGAAGATAATGTTTTCAATGTGAAATCTTTACAAAAATTATTGTTTTTTCCTGTGTACTCTGATGGTGTATCTATAAATAAATAAAACAAAAGACAAACTACAGTGCCGGACTTCAACAATTTAAAGAATTGAATCGTTGTAGTGTAAATACGCTTTTAGGACCACAAATGATCATAATTCTTAGAAAAGAATGGGAAATAATTTAACGAGAAGCAAAAAATACTGAAGGGCAGCATATCAGTAGCAGCAATTTTAAAGGTGAAGTGAGGTTTAGGGTCTCTGGTGAGAACAAAGAAATAGGAGTCCCGCCACGTCGATCTGGTGATGATATTTTTAGTAATTTAAAAGCATTCAATTCAATTATTCAAAAATAATTTGTTTTGTTAAGTGGCTAAGTGGCTGCCCATTTAGTTTGTTGCTGTTGTTTAAATGAACTAACAAAAATAATTATTATTACGCGATGATACAAGCAATTAATTAGGAACATAGTTTCTGATACGAGAATGATGTCATACAAACAAAGATTTTGCTTATCATCACTAACCATTATGGTACACAATATCTTTTAATCTTATGACTCCTACTTTGAAACAAGGACGCCCGCAATTGCGATTAGCCAAAAATAGACAATGGCAATACTGAATACCATAAGGCAGAGTTTACTAAATGACTACACTAATTAAAATAATTTGCATGTTATGTTTGACTGCACGTATCCGCAAGCAAATGTCGTTTAAGTGCTCAAATTTGATGGTTAATACCGTCATTAATTGTATAATACGACGTTTTTGGTATGTTGGTTTTGAGCTAAGCTCGGACAACAATTAGTTAAAAATATAAGTTCTGATAACAAGTGGATTATTTGTCGGAAATTAACCAATGAAAAATTCTAATTGTTAGTGTACCTGTCTTCTGGGTAAAAGTTACTGCGTTTGGATCACAGTTGAGTAAGTTTTATATTTTTTGTATACCTATGGATAGATAAACAGATTGAGATTCACGTGTGTTCTTAATTGTACTAGAGAGGGATATAAGCCAGCATAGATTTTTTCAATATTGCATGTACCTATGCCGAAGTGAGGTACACGCTTTTTTATTTGTTATGTTTTAAGGCGGTAACTATGAGTATGAAATTGTTAGGATAATGATCTCTTTAATAAAAATGAGAAAAGTCAGTGCATATGGGAGTACAATTTAATGATATTTTTTTACAACGTTACGTTACCCATCTGCACAAGTTCTGATCGTTTGAGTGCAGCATGCGTGCACGTCATGGCTATGATCTTGGCCTCCTTCACCAACAGGTACTTGGAGCGATCTAAACCGGACCGTAGAAGTTCGAACGCGCGGAATTCCTCGAGCTCCTCGAATATGTGGTCGATGTACCTGCAAAAATAGTGCAAATATTACATCTCAATTGATTCCAAGAATAGATTTATCATGGCTATTTATCAAGTTTATCGTCAGGTGATTTGTTACGGCAATTTAGCTGATTTGCTTCTTGTAAGAGAAATTAAATTGATCTTGTAACGTTAATTTATATTAGCCAGAGAAGATCAATGTGGGTACAACTATTATAAATATCTCAGCAAACAGACCTTCTTTCTTGTCACTGTGGAATTTTATGGACTTCGGTTAATATTTTCTAACTTACAAATAAAAATGACGAATATTTTCAATTTATTGAGCTCAGTTTAGTTTACTTATGAGAAATAATTTTGAATGTATCAAAAAAAGTAGAGGAACACCTGTTGATTCACAAAAACGTGAGTTAAACGTAAACAATCCCAGTCAATGTTAAATTTGCATACGTATTTATTACGTCTCAAAATACCAAAAATTCACAAGACATTTATTATACATCGAATCCCTATATGTAAGTGTTTTTGTTTCAATTTGTGATTGTATTCATTCGTCCATATGCAACACTTCAAGTCATTTCAAAAAGCCTGCAAACTGTATGTCGGTAGTTGTCGTAACACATAAGGCAGGTTCCGTCAATAATAAAACAAATGGAGACACAACTTGAGGTAAAAAAATTTATAAAATTCACTAACTGTATTAGAAAAAAACTAGAAAATCTTAAAGGAATCTGTCTATCATATTTTCATATTTATTTTTAACATATTTGTTTTGTTTCTTTGTAGAAAAAAGGCGGCAGACGAGCATACAGTCCACCTGATGGTAAGTCCACAGACAGTTTTACAGAACAGATATTATGACAGCATTTAAAAAAAAATAACTACGCGTATTTCTTTGTGTGATGCTGATGTCTGTGTTCGTACACATTTGTACAGAAAACATTTTTAATTTGAAGACATTTTTAATTTGAACATCGATTTATGGAAAAAATATAAAATCTAAGAAATTTTCATGATTCCGCATTCATGCCGAGATGAATAGACTTAAAATTAACATGTTGACGGAATCATAAAATGTTAACCTACCTTATAACCAAAATTTATTGATGCTAATAGAAAGGCAATGATGATTATTTATTCATGTGAAAGGGATCGAAGAAGCAGTTATTTTCTTTCATAAGATTTTAATTTTAAAAATTCTTTCATTTGATCATAACAAAAATATGTTAGTGTCAAAATATAATAGATCTGTTAATTGTGGTCATAATAATATATGAATACCTGTAACAGCTAAGTGCTATCTCATAGTCTTCATCGTAAGAAGTTCCCGGGAAAAGCGGCTTCGGTGCGTCCTCAAAGAATTCGTGGAACGGAAACTCCTTGCTTATAGTCTCTATTGATTTCGTCTGAAACAGATAGTGGTGTGGTTTATATCGCATCTCAGTTTACTTACGATTAGCAATATATTATAGTATTTCCATATTCTGTTAGAAATAGTAGAATGGTTTATAATATAATTCATTTGATTGATGGCAGAATGGGTGTCCTCGAAATGCGTTGATCTATTTACAATTTTATGAGAATTCTGGGTGTTACTTTTATGTTTGAGTTTTATTTCCTTGGTTTAGTGGCCAGTAAAACATATGAATAGTTTTCAGGTGCTTCTAGTATCAAGGTTTGCCTATATACCTACACACAGGGCAACTGGAAGGGCATTACCAACAAAGAAGTTTTTATTCATAAACCTTATTTTAAAAACCGTTCTTTATTATTTCGAACGATAATATTAACATCATTTTTACATTAAACATCAAAGCGTGAACAAAAAACGGGATTTTTAATAAAAAATATTCACGAATTTTTTACACATTAAATAAATCATCAAAATAAAAAAAGAATGAAAAATTATTTAGAAATTGATTATTTAAGGACTTACAGTATATTTTTGATAATGACCCTGAGTGTCATCCCCCCTGTAAGGAATAGAGTAATCTACCAACCACCCAACATTAATTTACATATTTACAATGTTACAACTTACAATCTTTTAAATATTTACAATCTACAGATGTCATTAAGAATACCAGTTGCTGAGGTTGTTTATTGACCTCAAAAGTTGGTAGTTTAGGCGTTAGCCTGGTTGAATCGACTGAGAGCTATTCACGTGATTGTGCAACACCGTGTGAACACTTTCAACAACCTCATAAAACTCCTGTCGAACGGGCGACACACCGTCTCCGCTAACTACACCGAACCGTGCCATGAGCGTATCAGGCCCATCACTGAGAAGCCGGTTGCTATCAACTCCCCTTACAACGGCCCGTCAACGTTGTGCAGCCGACACAATGCGGTTAAAACTTGATACCCTTGATATCGCTTGATACCCTATGCTACCCTCAGGACTCGAGCTGCCAAGAGTATACTAGATTTCAACGAACGTGCATATTTCTTCAATCTTCATTCGTTTTATGACGAGAATTTCGGTTTCTCTATAACATACTCCTGAAGTAATATGATTATTTGTTCTGGCAAAGCTATGGCTATTAGAAATCTATTCAATATAGATGTATCTATGATTGTCGTTATTTTGGATAAAGATGAAAAACAGGAATCAAGAGAAATACACGCAAACGTTATTGGATTCACGATAGACGAGCGAAAATCTCAAAATAATCTCGCCCAGATTTCTATACGGGCCCGGCCATGGCTCGCTTCGGTACGGTCCCATTACGAAATGGTGTAGTGGGCGGTGTCTCATATAGTTTAATATAAAGAATATTTATTTGCACGTGTCGGTCAGGTTACGATCATGGCACGCTCCGGTGCGTGTAGTAAGCGGAGACCTTTATGCTTCGTTCATACTACACGTTGTCTCGTGCGATAAAGTACGGTGATGTACAATATAATGTATAATAAGATAATAAATAAATTTAATTATCATACATTTTTAACATTTGGAAGTTGAGATTCATTATAGAGGGGTTTGGATATAAAAATCCACAACGCTTGTAAGATACGCTGACAGAAGTATGGACAATAATCTAGAGTTGTTACAACACTAGTGTGCTATGTTAATGATTTTGAATCTTAACCTAGACCGTTTTAGACTCGAGCTCTTACCTACAAGGGTTCAAGACCATCAAATATTATACATTTTGACTATAACGTTCACAGGGTTAGTGTTACAACGTGTTACTCACAGGTGTAACACTGTTACAGTGTTTCTCACAGGGTCAATAACGTTAGTCTTAAAATTTTATTACCACTCACTCAGTGCTCGAGTGTCGAGCGCTCAACGCTCGTTTTGACTACATTAAAGGCACTGTGAACGACGATGGCGGGACGAATTTGACGTTTGTTGTAAGGACTGGCCGTGACAAAAACAAAACGGAGAGGAGTGGAGTAGACACGGGAGGCCTTTACTCAGCAGTAGAACAGTACAAGATCGTAATAATAAATAATAATAACAATATCTTTATGTTCTTCAAATTTTGTATTTTGTACATCAGCTAAACAAGATAGGTAGTCACAAATAATCGCCAATCATGAGTTCAAACGAAACATTGTCAATTACAGGCTGTCCCAGATTTAGCGCCGGATTTAAATATCGCGCCATTTTTTTTTGTTTGTTTGTTTATAGATGTCACATATGACAGTTTTAGTCAACATGGAACGCTATACGAAAGAGCAACGCAGTATGAATTTTAGAGCACTTAGAGCACTATGAAGTGGACCATCATTTTGGCGCAAAATCATCTTTAGTGACGAGGCCCATTTCCACCTTGACGGATACGTCAGTAAGCAAAATTGTCGTATCTGGGGCTTGGAAAATCCTCATGAGATTCATGAAAAACGGATGCATCCTCAAAGAGTTACAGTTTGGTGCGGCTTTTGGTTCAGCGGGATCATAGGGCCATTTTTGGGTAATCGGTATTTAAGTAGGTATAGATAGGTATCGGAACATGCTACAGGAGTTTTTTTGCTACCAATTGGAAGATACGGACCTCGATCACCCGTGGTTCCAACAGGACTGTGCCACATGTCACACGCCGGAGAAACAATGACTATTTTTTTTTTCTAAATTAAACCCGGCGCTCAATCTGGGTCACCATTATAATAATGTTTAATCATTTAACAATTTTCTAAAGGTTTTTGTCGGCATTGTATGACTAGTTTGCAGACAATTTAAGTCCATGCGAATATATTTGTACACATATATTCAGGTGAGGAAATAGTGTTGACTCAAAGTAAACACTGCGTTATCGGTAACCTGGAATGTAAATAAAGACCAGCGTTTATATTTCAGTTATTTTAAGTCCAATGTAAACATGTTCTTTCTAGACATATATGTATGTAAAGAAAGTATGTATATTAATATCTGTAATATATATGTATTCTTTGTACTACGGGTCGATTTAGTTGCATTTTTATCTGTTGTATAAGCGTTTACACTGGAAGGCTATAGGATACGTTTTATCAAAATGAGTTCAGTAGTTTTGAAACTAAAAGAAAGGGCTCACCACGTATATGTATTTAAATGATGGTATGACTACGAATGTATTGTACAATTAAGACATCTGTAATAGCTATACATAAGAAGAACACGGCAGCTCAGCTATCTGAAAATTCTTAAACTCAATGGTATTGATACTGGTATAAAATAAATTAGCATTGGTATAGTAAAATTATTTCATATTATAATATAATTATGACAAAGTAATTCGGAAATCGCATTCTAAGCAGACGAACCCGCAGGCTAGATCGTAGCTCACCCTTTGTAAAACACAATAGAAGAACTACAATAAAATATAGATATAGAAGAACCTACTATAAGGTTTGCTGGCGAATTCAAAGTAACTCATATATCACACCATATCATCAACCTGTCTCTAAATACTTGTAGAAGAACCTTTGTAGGTACTTTTCTTTGTTAAATTATTTGAATAATAAAAATTTTCTTTCCATTGATAGATATATACCCAAGGCCTGCCACCATACATGATGTAACGCCAGCACACGCCATACATTTATATGTTCTACACATCTATATAATTATTATCTACATCTATGTGTTCAAGACCCACCAGTTCATTCTCGCACGCGTATGAGAACGCCTCCCAGCGTGGTCGGATGTGATGCACGTGAAAGTGGTGCGCGAGTTTGCACATGGAGCGCGCGCCGACAGTGAGCTTCAGCCGAGTCACGTGCTCCAGTAGCTCCATGCGCTTTGCTAGTATGAAGTTTTCGCTGCCATATCTATATTATATTATAAGTCGTATGTTTAATACCCACCTGTTCATTCTCGCACGCGTGTAAGAACGCCTCCCAGCGTGGTCGGACGTGGTACACGTGGAAGTGGTGCGCGAGTTCGCACGTGGCACCCGCGTCGCCGCCCGCGCCGAGCGTGCGCTCCAGCCGAGCCACGTGCTCCAGTAACTCCATACGCTTTGCTAGCACGAAGTTTACGCGGCCGTATCTATACGATAAATTGAACATGTTTTATATTTATTTTCCTTTGACGATAAGGAACAAAAAGAAAAAGAATTGTAAATTATTTCCATTGAATGAGGGTTGTAACTACTATTTTAGTTGCAGCCAATAGAAGTTTCATCCAAGAGTAGCAACCTTGCAACTCACAAGCGTTGATAATCTTTCCTGTGGATAAATGTCCGAATACGTGAAATATATACGGTCAATGACGTCTTTCGTGTCAATGTGTTGACATATATTGTCTACGATAGGTCAAACTAAAAGTTCTTAGAACTAGCTACTGCATGTACAATACGATAGTAGACAAAAAAATCGAATACAATACAAGAAAAAAAACGATAGTAGAAAAAACCTGTCATTTGTTTTTTATTTCTGGCCGCAATTTGAAAATTAAGTGTTCGCGGAAAAATGAATTCAACATGAGAACATTTTCGTTCAATGATTTTTTATGACTTTCGTTGCGGTCTAAATTAGAAACAATGCCATGAAAGACTTAAGTTAGCATTTAGTGATGAAGCCCCATCCAGTTCCACCGTTTATAACTGGTTCAGTGAATTTAAACGTGGTCGTACCCACCTCAGTGACGATGTTAGAGAGTCCTGCGACGACGGACAAACGAACGACATATCAAGCAAGTACCGGGCATCATTGGGTATTGGTATGAGTGAAGGTCCAACTATTTTACGTGGTAAGGAAGCTTTGTGCTAGATGGATTTCTCACAATCTGAGCGAAGCTCAAAAACACTGCCGCGTGAAATGGTGTCCCCAAATGGTTAAAAAATTCGACAATGCTCAATCAAATACTGTTTTTGATATACATAGTAACAATTGATAAAAGCGAGATCTACTGCTATGAGCCTGAAACTAAGAAGAAATCTGCACAGCGGGTTTTTCCTGTCGAAGAGTGGCCGACGAAATTGAAGAAAGGATGGAGTGCTGAAAAGAAGATGATTGCCTCCTTCTTTGGCAGATCGGGCCACTTTGCTGCAATAGCGTTAGAAAATAAAAAAAACACTAACTGCGGACTGGTATGTGAACAGCTGCTTGCCTTCTGTTTTGTAAAGATAGATATATAGATAGATTTTTTATTTCACACACACAAGTGATCACGTAACATGATTATTTCTTATTCTAAAAGTCATTAAAACACATATTAGCAAACAATAAAAAATAAATTAAATTAAAACAAGGCGATAAAAACTGCGCGGTCCCATGTGTGTCGAGAGGATATCCGTCTCAGCACAAACCGTATACCGTAAAAAAAACAGCATACAGCGCTGATTTTCAGACGGAACCAAGAGGCGTGAACGGGTGTAAACAGCGGTGTACGCCGTTAAAGATCAAAGAACGATGCCCACGAAGCAGAATGATCCTCCACCATCACAATGCCCCAGCTCATTTCGCCAGACAGACAAAACAATTTTTGAGTATTGTAAAAGTAGAGCTAATGGATAATCCGCCATACAGTTCCGACCTTGCGCCCTGTAATTTTTATTTACTCCCCAAAATTGAGGATAAACTCAGAGGATTACGTTTTATGAAGAGGCAGTAAAGGCCTTCCAAACGGCTGTTGAAGAAGTGCCTAAAGAAAGGTGGGCTGAATACTTCATGAATGGTTTCACAATTGTTTCATCACATGAAAAAGTGTATCGATTGTCGCGGAGAATACTTCGAAAAGAAAAAAAAACAACTTCCATCTTTATATCTGATTTCATTTTTGTCACCAGTGACAAAAAAGTGTTCAGTGTCACCTACGTATTGCTAAGAATATAAGATACGGATCGATAATCACCACTGCAAGCAAAACCGACGTGCGCTCGTGAGTGGCAAGAACTATATTAAAAAAGAAAAAAATAATACAATTATTACAAAAAAAAAAACATCTGTTACTATGGATATGGTTTAAAATATATACTTGACTAGTACAGCGCGTTTTGCATCAAAGGGATCACTAATAGCTTGATACTCAAATTTAATGGTCAATTAAGGTATATGAAACCGCATATGATCAAAAATTCTATGTGAATTCTGTGCGTACACTGCAAAAGAAAATTAAATGATATGGTTAGCTTTTATTATGTCTTCCGGTACCTTACAATATCATTATGACAAAGTGATAAAAAGAACGACAGTGCTCTGCTAATTTCTTAAAAGGTAAAGTAGAAAGGTAAGACGTGATGAAATAAAAAATACATAAAAAGTGATTACATCAGAATATAAATGTAATATCGATAACGATTTATACTCCCCAACTGAACTATCTAAACCAGTAATTGGTGTGACACGAATGGTAGTCGTCAATTAGTTCAAAGAAAAGAAAACCCTTTTTTTCAGTTGAAAGCTTTTTCACATTCTAATCCTAAACGAAATCTAATGAAAGATTCCAGATAAGTTTCTGAATTAAACAACGATCTTGAAAATTAGTGCACGATTTGTTTGAACCTGACTTCTTCTCAAGGTTAACAATGATTTACAATAGTGGCTGGTTTATGACGCCACAAATCAATCTGTGACTCTATTGTTTGTGGTACGAGTAGAACAATTTCAGAGAAGAGGTCAGACAGTAAATGATTGATAGTTTGCGAGTTTAATTGTATGGACATTTCAAGTGTAAAGTCATAATCATAAATAACGTTTATTATATTAAATACTGTGCTATGAATATAGTATATCTATGCATTAGCTGTATCGATGTATGGATTTGGACATCGATATTGATATCCAAAAAGTGTTATCTAGGTACACTAATATTATAAAGACTGATTTTGTTTTATTCTTTATTTATACGTAAGAGGTAAAATACCGGATTGATTTGGTAGATTCATTCGATTTTAGGAAGTTAAACATTAGTTTAATTCCCTAAAAGTGAAACATAGGCTGTTTTGTGTTAACATAGGCTAAGTTTTGAAATCGCAAAAATCATTTATCGAAAAAAATAGAGGTTCGAGCAAAATTTGTCATCTAAGTAAAGCCAGGGTCAGTCACTACATAATAATATTTTGGAAATCCATAATAAAAAATAATGGAGGGCTTAATGTTAAATTAAGTTTAATTAATTAATTAAGTTTACTTTTGTGTTAATTCGTCTTTTACTGGATCGTCACAAAATTTTAATAGTCGAGAGCGCGCATGCATTTTCAATCACTATAAGTTTTACCAACAATTCTTTCTACTGCGGTAAATGCTACATTTGTAGATTACTCATTGTCTGGGCTATTAAGTGCTGAAGTGCAGTTTCTTTAATGTTTGGTTGTATATTTTAAGCAGTTCTGTTAAATATAGCTTAATCTTCTGTATTCATCGATTCATTCAGCAAATTCATCGATAGAACATTACATTTATAAAATTATATATTATAAGAGGTTCTTTATAGTGTAATAAGGCTGGGCGTCAGTGAGACGCAATGTAATTCTCAAGTACTGCATAACGTCGCGATAAATGTACCGAAATATGTCAGTATGAATGTAACATCTGTGCAAACAGACTCGCACTGAGAGAGTTATTGCATGCTTTTATCATGTACGGATATTGAATTACGCAGATGGTGGGTAATAATTATTGATTATCTGTGTCGAGGTTGCGGTAAAATACTAAATTAGGAGAAAATTATCTCTGAAATATGTTGTGATATTACATAAACCAAAATCAATTAATAGAACGTATATTTTATAATTTAAAAGAGTTTATTACAAAATAATATGTTTATTATAAAAAGCAATGGAAATAGATTAGGTTAGGTTACTATATTAAATACGATTATATTAAAATTTAATTTCTTGTTATGACATTAATACTATGTAAATATTGTACGCCTGACGGGTAACAACTGCAGGTATATTTAATTGTTGCAGTTTACAATAAATATATTGTGCTTGTGATAATTTCGATTGAACGTCGCTACATACCCGACAGATCTGGGAATTTATAGAGACTAAAATTCAATTCAACAAATTTCAATCCAGAAGATGGTTTTGGGACTCTTTGGACCCCAGTGATTGGACTTTTCATTGTCAGACAAGCAAATACGTTTTCAAATTCGAGAGTGTGTAGCGAGTGATATGTTTAGCACAGTGTGCCGAAAATATCGGCTATACAAAACAAATAATAAAACGTGAGTAACCCGTTTAATAATAATAATAATAATAATAAATACTCTTTATTGCACACAAATAGTTATTACGTGTGCACAAATAATAAATGACAGAAGGAATATTCTTCCAGGGAACCTTGGAATAGAGAAAAATAAAAGGGATATATTGTAGGTAGTGCAAAATGACCGAAATCCACAGAATGAATCATATACAATATATACCTACCGACTATATCGATAATAAATATAGTATAATAAATAACTTAATAATATATAAATACATACATACATATCTATATCTGCACTGCACCCAATATTAATTCGCAAATAAGAATCAAAGTTGGCAAGGGTAGAAAAATAAAAGGGAATTGAGGTATAATTTAATATATAAATGTTTGAGACTGGAACTAGACTACAGAAATTGAATGCATCCGCGAACTGCGAAGTGTATTGAATGAATCGCGAGAGATATTAAACTTAACTGTTAGCTTAACAAGAATTGTAATCGCAACAAATCTAATCCGATAGGAAACTAGCAAATCGATCGAAATAACACCGCGTGTATTCATGTGTCCAGTGTATTCATGCAAATCCAAAATTATATACAAATATTGCACGAAACGAAACCAATGTTTATCATGATCATCAACATTGATTACATTAATAAGTATACTTCGGCTGCCTAAATATCGCGATAAATGCCACTAAACGGCATTGGAAATGTTTGTACATAACTGAAATCTATATAAAGTAAAACAATTTTGGCCATTTACCATCGCACTTGTCAACGTCAACGTACACCAACGAATTTCGACGTACAAGGACAATCACAGCAACATTTACTTTACCTCGAGAAATCCTTATCAGTCTGCAGCGCTTCCTCGCCGTGTCCAAGACGTAGCAGATGTCGCTCATCAACGTCCAACTCGGCGACTTTCTCAAACAGTTGGTTGAGTGCCTGGTTACTGTGGGTCACCACCAGGGTGCGTTGCCACGGGAAGTTGTGGTAGAGGTTCGAGATTATCTGCACCGCCACGTCCGTTTTACCTTGTAGGGTAAAGGTAATGGTCATAGATGCGCAAGTAAACAACTTTATTAATTTAATTTTCAGTTGTGACCCATAAATCGCTGACATAACCGTAATCAACCCTTTTATCGTTCACTGTTGGACATGGATCTCTTCGTGCACATTGTCTCGTTATCAAATACCAAGCAGTTTTTTCAAGCCCAGAGAGGAGTGTAATTGTATATTTTGAGACCCATAACCGGCCATTTCATCGTCCATTGGTGGACATGGACCACACTAGGCCTGTGGGTTGGCGAGTTCACTCTTTCAGAGCATGTAATTTCTCAAGGCTTTAACGACACTCACGGAAAAAGAAGGGGTAAGAGAATGTGGTTCAGAGAAAGAGAGGCCATAACAAAAATCTGATATAAGCTATTAAAAAATTGCTTATAATAAAAAAACTGACATATCGTAAACAGATTATTTATTTATTTAATAATTTATTGTACAAGTAATAAATAAAAAAAGGAAGAAACATAAAAGATGTACAAGAAAAGATGGCAAGTTTATTTCCAGTGGAGATTTCTTTTTTACGAATTCTCTGGTTTGAACATTAAATTTAGAGAAGCAAAAATTGCAGAATTTCTCTATAGAAACTTAGTGGTTTTATTTATTTTGGTGTGGTTTAAAGTGTTTTTTTTAAATTTATTAGTGGTTTTGTCGTAATCGGATAAATAATAGGAACTTTGAAAATAATCTTGATACCCACACTGTCACCGCGAGGTGATTTATACATTTTATTTATACATACAAAGAACCAAGCCATATCCTATAGCACACAAACGTACACTTCTGTCACTTCGGTTCTTTAATATTATATAATCTTGTTGAATAACTAAAATTTATCTCAATTCTGATAACGATTTGAACTAGATTGAATTACGTTGAATAATTAGTTTACTTCATGACAGCATTGTAAAAACAATACTGTCATTTTCGGACTGAGTTTTAACCTGAGTAACGTAAGACTACTGTTAAAAGGGCATCAAAGCTGTTAGTGTTCTTTGTAAACATGTGTAGGTATGGTTTTTTATAGCACATACCTGTACCCGGTGGTCCGACGACCAGCGTGAGGCCGGGCTGCATTCCCGACCGGATGGCTTCCACTTGGGTCGGCGTGAACAGAATGTTGTTCCTGCGCAAGGATGTGTCGTTATAAGGTAGGTTGATATATCAAATATTAGGTTAGGTTAGAAAAGTTAACCTAATATTTTTTGTAATGTTCTAACAGCTATATATGGTTAAGGTCAAATTTACTATATTATTATATCTATAGTCTGCAAATAAATTATGTAAATTTGAGTTTAGGTGCGAATTCAACTCATACGCATAAGCATTGCTTTTCAAGACTCCGGATAATGGTAGAGGGCGTTGTGAAAAATCTTGCATATGTTTCATTTACTAAAAAACGGTACGAGGCTGCGCTTCGTGTAGTAGCGCGCCTTAGATATTTTTATGTCTTCTACGTCAGTGATTTGATTCACGGTATTTTCCAGTAACACGATCTCTGAAGCCAAGGTGGAGTGGAAAATATCGTAGGAACTTTCAAATGTGGTAAAAATATTTAGATACGTAGAAATGACGCAGAAATATCAGTTGAAATATCTAACGTTTAATTATAGTTTTCAAAATGGCAATTACATATACCGGATAGGGAATTTTATACATTGGAAATATCAATAACCCTACTTCTATAATGAATGCACTATTTGATTGGTAACGCTTTTTAATTCTTCACTAGTGCAATTTTTTTTTATTATCACCTGTATATAGGGTTGTCACAGCTTACACTTCAAATATATCAGGGTTATGTCATATAAAAAAAATCGTACTACAAGTATTTTTTTTAAATGTACTTTATATTATTCAATTAATATGTTTATCAATTAAAAAAATTCGATATTTATTGCAAAAGAAACAGCGTAAAATTTTCATGACAATTAATTCAGAATCATGAACATAATTCATGAATAGAGTTTCAGTCTTTAAGATTATACCTGTTGACTCTGTACACCGAATAAATACATGTATGTTGAAGAAAAATAACTGTTTCGTTTCATTTTACCGAGAACATGTATTAATTTAAGCCCGCTGAGAGACGCAGCTGTAATAATAGACTACGCATTAGTAAACACTGCGAATATCTTCGTTTCTTTCTATCAATTTTTGTAGTCAATTAGTAAAACATCAAACAAAAGTGAAGGTAAAAAGTATCAATGTACATACTTCTTCGGCTCGTTGTAGAGATAAGGTCCCCGTTTAGGTTGCACGTGGGGCTCCACAGTGATCACTTTGGGCTGATCGTCTTCATCCATCGCATTGTCGCCCAGGTGCTGTTTGCGAACCACGTTTTCGAAGGTTACTCTGTATAAAAAACCACAATATATCATACCTATATTTTTTTTTCTCAGCACTCATTGAATTACACTTGGTTTCCATGTCCTACGTCTTAGAACAAACGAATACCAACTTCAAAAGGAGAATTTTAGAAACAAAATTTTAAAACTATTGTTTGACCTCTTGATAAGTACCATTTGAACAGCAATCTGGAATATTACTACCAAATTTAACCGTGTCGTCTGCCAGTTACTTCACAAAAATATCACTTGAATGTTAGATGAGTGTAATTAATTGCCTATTTTGAGATCCGTGACCAACCCTTTTATCGTCCACTGTTGGACATGGGCATATTGTCTTGTGCATGAGGTGTGTAAGGCCTTAAAACGCCACGCTGGCCAAGCAGGTCGGCGTGTCCACTATTTTAGAAGTGGTGTTGTTCCTCGGGGCTTGCGGTAGCGGCTTCATTATCTATTAGTGGCCGCGACACGACACCCACGGGAAGAGATGGTGTGGTGGTATTTTCAGAATAGCTGGCGACACCACCACTACATATAAGCTTCTATTTTTATAATACTCATTTGTGAAATTAAGATGAAAGGTGTGTAATAATATAATCGTTTACAAGGGAGAGAGTGCACTCTGCAATCCAACAGCCGCTGGGCGCGCTCGACTGGCCACGTTACCCCTCTCTCACAAAAGACTACCTTGAAATGAAAAAGCATTTCCCACTTTATCGTATTTCCCCAATGTACGTACGTGTTTCGGTAGTGAGTGAGATGTGCCAGAGCCCATTCCCATCCCATCCTATCCCTGCCCATTTCCCCAACCCTTTCTCCAAATCCATTCCTATATCTCCAAAGGTAGGCAGCGCATCCGGGGGCGTGCCAACATTTGTCATTTTGGACTAGTGTTGGCATGTATCGCGGATGTCTATGGGCGACAGTATCCACTTACCATCAGGTGGACTATATATGCTCGTCTGCCGCCTTCGTACATAAAAAAAAAATCGTAAATAGTTTTGTATGAATGTTCGTTTGTATTATATTAGAAAGAACATGCTTTATAAAGTTAGACAAAACATCTTTTTTCTCACAAAAACAAACTAAGAATGTCATACAAAGTACATAAAAGGCGACACTATAGCTAAAAGGGTTTTGGGCCAGATAACTTTTTGGTTGAAAGATGTTAAATAATTACATTAATAACAGGTAGAATAGTGTAATCTCATATTCGTCATCTTCCGTCAGCACAGCTTAGTGACTAACGGTGACTGTTTATTTCCTGTATCCGCCTACGGAAGGATCTACTTGTCTTAATATAACGTAATACAATAATTATAGCTTAATTCAAAATATATCCTGCCAGTGTGGCTCTCTACCTACACGCATGGTAAACGGAAATATATTTACAATTATTGTAAATCACAGGTGTTATCTAACACTATTTAGGATTCTCTTCATTTAACTTAAAATTCAAAGTGGCCCCACGTGTGGGGTTCGGTTGTGGGGACACGAGTAAAACGACTCGCAGTCGTGGTGTCTAATCATACCAAAACAGCGGTCATTTCATTGAAATATTGTACACATTTTTGCAAATTATTTCAAGTTAATACAATAAGGCCCATAACATTCAGTTGTTTCCCAGAAGTCAGATTTGTTTTACAATTTTTTAATAACATATTCTTTTATATATATATTTTTTTTATATTAGATATGAAATTTGAAGCACTGCTCATACTTATCGAAATGCTCTGAAGAATTGTTCAATATAATTCCCACCTCGGGTTACTAAAACCACACTTCCCGTCGCAGAAGTGCGGTCCATCCGCATTTCCTCGATACGGAGGTGTCGCGTACTGTTCGGTCCAAAAATCATATTATACCACTAAGCTATGATATGGGGTGCTGTGAATAGGATTTACGCTACGAAAGCTGTGAGTAGGATTTTGCAAGGTCGGCGGCGCACCTTGCGGTAACACTTACCATCACGTGGGACCGCTTGCTCGTCCGCCTATTTCACTGTAAAAAAAAATTGCACCAAAGGTACCTTCACTACAGGCTGCTTATTGAAGTTCACTGGCTATTTTTGCTTGTTAAGTTGTCATCACAAATATAGCAAGTTATTTAATAATAATTGCTTGACGCAGAATTACCTAAAACCAACTGAATTGTGGTTTTATTCATCACTAGCGACCCGCCCTCACTTCGCTTCGGTCTATAAGTTTTTTTTTTTTATTTTATTTTTCAAAACTTCAAAATAAAATATAGCCTATATTAGACACGGATAATGTAGCTTCTAATCTGTGCAAGAATTTTTGAAATCGGTTCAGTTATTCCAGAGATTACCCCAACATACAAACACACAATTTTACCTCTTTTTTATATTAGTATAGATAAACATTGACGTCATAGATGTTGACAATTTGATGTTAGTGACTGACATGTGATAGCATTCAACTTATTACTTTTCTACAATTAAATAGTAAGAGATTTACATGACACTGTAAAATCCTCTCCTGTAAAATCATGTTTTTTTTTCAGTTGTGACAGTATTGCAATAAATGAACGACATAATCCTAACCCATAATTACAGAAAACGCAAAGATGAAAAACTAGTTAATTCTGACGCGAAGACGTGCATCATTCATTACAATAGCAGATTGGAAAAGTTATATGGACAATTAGGTAGTTAGATACAATTGAGTCTTTCAAAATGGGCACTGAATCACTTTATTCAATTGAATGTACAATGACCTTATTCTCCATTTGAGATTTTTTTCGAGTTCTTTATGATATTAGCCTATAACGAGAGATGATAACCCACCACGCAAGCCCAATGCAGATTAGTGAATAATCCAGATTTTTTTTTCAATTCTCCAGCATGCGGGTTTCCTAACGTTATTCTTTACAACCAAGTGATAATTTTAAAATTTCAGTTTAGGATTAGGAAAAAGGTAAGCATCCAAAACGAAGTCATCATGAAATATTTAGATTACTTATTTCCTTATCAGGAACAGGGAATATAACGAGTTCAAAAGATTCCTTATTCCATAACCCTCTCCATTCTTCCATTGAATAGGATATGATGAGGAAGTGTAACACGAAAAGGAGTTTCTATTAGCCTACTCTAATCGATGGGACAAGATGGGATTAGACGGAATGGAGAGTAAGAATATAATGAGATAAGATATTTTCCTTATCCCATTATGCACGCCAACATCAGTCAAAAATGACTAACTTCGGCACAGCATTGCATGCGTTGCTTATCTTGGAATTTATGAACCGGACTTTGGAAAAAATATAGTGAAGGATGGGTATTGGGTACTAATTTTAGAATGATAAAGTGTAGAATTAAAGGCTCGTTACGGCCGCGGCGGGCCGCGCAGCACCGCGTAATATTAGAAAAATCCTTTTGAATCATTTTCATACATTTTGTATAAACTATCGCACAACAAAGGCGGGCCGCATCGCGCCGCAGTGCAGCGCGCTGCCGGATCGCTTGCCAGCCGTATTTGTGCACTACGACGCGGCCCGCCTCAATGTGCGATGGACGGGCGCTGTTAACGTACGTAATTCGAGTCTCGCTGTGCGACGACGTGAATAATTGAATGTCAACAGTTAATTGACTTAAATTATTGCGTTGAGCAGCGGCCGGCTGAGTCTGTAATGTGCGTTGTCGCAGTTTTGCTGTACGATGCGCTGCGGATTAGATAAGAGAAAAAGGACGAGACTGTGAGATTGGACATTCCATACCGTAGTCAACCCATCTTTTAACGCTATTTGAATTACTATCGTACCTACTGTACGAAACGGGACGGTATGTGATTACATAACAGAGGAAAATATGTCTGATAACACAAAATACACATTCATTCACATTCATTCATTTCATTCACAAAATACGTTTCACCGCTTTTGTCTTTCCTGGGAACTGGGTATGTCGGACGCACTCACTCAGTCGGCTATGGCATTTGTACAGCTGACTGAGTGCAACATTAGCCTTCATCTGTTCTGTTGAAGAATACAATCTACACGTATAGTCGTGCAGATTGTCGTAAATGACAAAAATGACGCAATGACGAAAATACGATGGTCGTTATTAGTCATAGACGCTTCGAGTCAACATGAACTATTTTTTATGCTTTGTTTGTACTTTTTGTGCGTTTTTGTGCGTTTATATTTGATTTTTACATTAAACATTAAATAGTAATAGGTTATCAGGGTAAAATTTTATGGATGTTTTCTTGTAAGACATAATATCAATGAACGAGTATCGGCGCCAGTTTAGGTTGAAAGGTTAATTTCAGTCAGCGGTTTATTTTAGACATTACATTATATGATACATATAATGTACAGTTTGTTTATGAAATGAATTAATTTGAGATTGAAAAATTGGCATTACGGGGACGTGCGCATAAGCAAACAGCATTATAGGAGTACGTGCGGGCTAACGCGCAGTCTTGGTATCAGTAACTATTGTTGATGTATGTACGCACTGCACGACGCCAGATTTGTGGTTTAAAGACTAAACATCTCTATTTATAATACGGTAGTTGATTGTACGAGTAGGTTCTCATTCAAGTAGAGAAGTAAATAAATCTTTAAAAAGAACTTTTAAATTCATTAGTAGATATGATAGCTTGACAACTATCTCTGTCATTCAGGCATGGATGTAATGACGCTACTGTTTTAGTGACTTTATGAATACAGTAGTTAAGGTCTTTTTCTAACCCCATAATTCAGTAATTTTTCAAAATATTTTAGTTCTGATTATACGAAAAAATCTTCAGCTATTTAGTTATATATTTATTTAATGAAAATATGTCAAATATCCTTTATCTGCAAAATGGTGCAAAAGTCGCAAATCTAAAGTCGGAATTATAATTCGATTCCACATTTGACATTAGCTACTGTCATTTTGTAAAATAATGATACCACATATAATAGTGTAGTGATGAACACAAAAATCGATAAACAATCGCGATTTATGTTTATGTAATCATAATATTGGTGTGCCAATTAAAGACTAAATTATTGATTTTTATTTAAATAAATACATAATTATTCATAACAATTATTTATTAATTAGTAACCGCTGCTTTATTTTATAAAAAGTTAATATTTTTGTTTTTTTTTTATATTAAAAACAAAACTTATAATAAAAGAGCCTAGATAGTTTTCTGTATTGGCAACCCGTGCGCGCTCGTGCAGCTATCGCCATTTTGTTTATCTTGTCATTCGGCTTCATTCTCCTAGTCTGACTGCACGAATATCTCGTTTCATTGCGAATCGATATTTTGTTATTTTGTTGGGTTTTTGTTAAAGTTTTGTTACGTTTATAGTTTTTTGTGAACTTTGAGTGAATCTATTTGTTTTGGTTTTCCATCAAAATGGATCCTCCGCCAAGTACATCACAAAAAGACGTGGATGTTTTCTTGTCTCCAAGAAAAAAACGTCCACGAAAAGCTTTCACTGTTACTGAAAAAGTAATGATCCGCAACGCATATAAGTACGTGAAAAATGAAACTTCTGCGCAATTGGAGGCCTTTGAAGTTGTGGAAGAAAATGAATGTATGAACAAAGTTGCTCACATATTGGGAATAACCTCACGCTCTGTTTGTAACGTTTTGAAGGAAGTAAATAATGGTGCGCCGCCAACTCCCCCTAAAAAAACTGGACCAAAGCGAAGTTTCAAAGATAAAATTGATGAATTTACATTCTCCGCAATACGACGAATAGTTCATCAGTTCTTTTACCGAAATGAACCTCCAACCATTGCAAAGGTTAGTCAATCAGTCAGACAGTATTATTTTATACCTACATCTTTTATATATAAGTAATGATTCCAAACTATTATAAAATTTACTATTTCAGATTTTACAAGTGATGAACGATGATCCAGAAATGCCCAAGGTTTCCAAAGACACCCTCAGAAAAATTTTGAAGCATCTTAATTTTAAATTTGTTGCACGGTCACGCAAGAGCACACTTATTGATCGAAATGATATAATAACATGGCGCCAGCGTTACTTGCGATCTATATGTCAGTTTCGACGAGAAGGGAGACATATATATTATCAAGATGAAACTTGGGTTAACGCAGGTAAGGCTAACATTTTGAATTAATATACATTTACATTAAATTTAATAGTAATATTGAATGTTCATGTATTTAAGGTGATTTAAGGTCATACTGTAAAAAAAACTTGGGTGGACAAGCAAGTCACATCATCTCGGCAAGCGTTTTTGGAGGGACTGACCACTGGATTAAAAAACCCATCTGGAAAAGGCAAACGTCTCATAATTAGCCATATAGGTAGTGAAGAAGGCTTCCTGGAAGAGGGGCTCATGATTTTTGAAGCAAAGAAAAATTGTGAAGATTACCATGATGAGATGAATGCAGTTTGTTTTGAGGAGTGGTTCACTGGAGTCTTACCAAAATTAAGACCAAACTCAATTGTGGTGATGGATAATGCACCTTACCACTCCCGAAAATTGGAAACGGCACCAAAAATGAGCTGGAAAAAAGCTGCCATTCAAGACTGGCTTTTAAATAAAAATATTCATTACGAACCAGATATGGTTAAAGCTACGCTTTTAGAACTGATTCCACATAACGAGTCTTTTAATAAGTACGCTGTAGACGAAATGGCAGCACAACATGGGATCACGGTTTTAAGACTGCCCCCTTACCATTGCGAGCTGAACCCTATCGAATTGATATGGGCTCAGGTAAAGGGGCATGTAGCTCAAAATAATAAAACCTTCAAATTGACAGACGTGAGAAATTTATTTGAGGAAGGCATTCAAAAAATTACGGCCACCGAATGGTCTAAATGCGTATCCAATGTTGTCAAAGAAGAGGAAAAAATGAGTAGGCTAGATATGTTAATTGACAATATCACAGACACATTTATAATAAATGTTACAGAAAGTGACAGCGATAGCGATAGCGATGACGGCGACGATTTATAAAATAAAATATTACCATAATACATCTATTTGTTTTATTTCTCATGTTCCTTCATGATCACATTTATTTATTTATTTCACACACAATTATTAAAGAAAACTCTCAGATCCGTAATAAAATTAATCGTCATAACTAAATTATCCGTTCACAAATATTTAATTTCCTGATATACTTAGTTTACGAGAATAAAATTATAAACGAGAAGAATCGATCCGGAAATATTCCATTTCCGTATCGAATAATTTCGCAACGTTACTATTTAGTACTTGTCATAACGTTGCAACACTGAAATTGTCAAATCTGGAATCGAATTAAAATTCCGACTATAAATTCAAATAGGCAGGCGGCATAGTTCTAGACCTCTCAGTGATAAGGGTGACACAACCAATTAAATTGTCGATCAGTCTGCTGCCTGTTCCACAAGAAATATTTACTTATAGATAGATATATGCACGGAAATTTGCCGAACCGCACTTCATAACAACACATGTTCATAACAAGCAGAGCACATGTCAAGGAGCACCACGAGGAAGTTTATTTTAGTTATTTTTAAGCATATTTTGAAGAAATGTACCTATTGCAGAGATTGTGATTTTCGATTTTCATAATAATTTATTTTTTACATTTCGACTAGGGATGAGGAGCAAACTGAAAATAATCATCAATTCCAGTCTTTATAAGATGGATCATTTATTATATTTTTATGGGATATAACAACATTTAATAATCAAAAATCAAGTAATTTCTTAACGGATCGAAATAAAATTTGGTACATAAATAGTTTGGTTTTATATCTCGGTCCAGTAGATGAACCAAATCGATTCAATAGTTCCAAAATTACAATGGTATAACATTTTATAAAAATCCGTAATAAAAAGATTATCCTGCATTCCCCACGACACTACTAAGCCGCGTTACGTATGTCAGTTCGTGAAACTACAAGTTTTATTTAAATCTGCCTTTCCGATTGGCGCACGCTATCGTTTTTTTTTATTTCATTAGAATACAAACGGTAAGTTACAAAAAATCATAACAGCGTGAAGACTGCAGACGAAAAAAGGTGGGAATTTTATGAGAAAAGATGACAGACAAGCAAATACCCGATTGTAAGCGTTTAATGCAACTCTTGGACGTCTGTAATATATGTGAACATCAGTCAAAAGTTATAAACGTCGGTATGTCCATGCTCATTATCCATGTATACAATAAAGAGATTGACTGTATTTTAAATTTACATGTTTTGCGGCTTATTCTGTAACTAGAGAAAACACAATAATATTTTAAAAATATTTTTCAAATTCATTATAGAGCATTTAAGGGGAAGCTAACGATATCTCTCTTCCTCGCGCATTACGATAGTATTACTGTGATAATGACGTCATTAATACGGTAGTGCAGTATTTTACTCAATTGTGCTTTCTAAGCCCTATAACTCGGATATTTTTGAAACGTTTTCATTCTGTTTTCACGGAACGATTTTAAGGATCTTGATTTAATTATAAAATTATGTAAAGCTATCGTGGTTGACCCTAATTACATAAAAGTTAGAAATAAACAATGGTACTTACTTGAAAGGTCTGACGAGTTTCCTTGGATCGTCAGTCTTGACCTTGATCTCATAGCCCGGGAAACTGTTTCTCAGGTGCTCCATCTCCAGGAAGGTGTCATTAAAGTCCAGGGTCGGGATCTCGTTCGGCATTCTAAATATACATTGTTATTAGTAACGTAAATATTAATCATATATTATGTTTGCATGCCTATACGAGGGCCACACTGAAAGTTTCTGGAATAAATAAGAAAAAATTACAATGAATGGCCAAAAATCAATTTACTGTTTTTCAAAATATTCTCCGTGAGCGACAATACACTTTTTCATACGAATAAACAAACCAATTCCATAAAATTTATTCGACTCCTCCGTGTGACCTTGGAAACGTGTTTTTCATACTCTTCGCCAGCCTCTTTTGGCGATGAAAATTGTAGAGCGCGTAATTGGTTTTTAATTTTTGGAAACAAGAAGAAGTCACAAGGTGCCAAGTCGGGACTGTATGGAGGATGGTTCATGAGTTCTACGTTTTTCGCCTTCAAAAAGTCGTTTGTCTGTTTGGCCGTGTGAGAGTTGGCGTTGTCATGATGAAAGATTATGCTGCGTTTACGGTTGTTTTTACAGAGTTCGTCAGTAACTTCCGGCAAGCAAATGGTTTGCAATGGCACGCATACCCATCAGCATTCACGTGTCGAGTTTTTCTAAAAAAAGAAGTGATCATCTGCTTCGCGGCACTTTGCATACGCGCCACTTTGGTGGGGTTCGGCTCACCTTGAAAGACTCAAACGGTCGATTGCTGCTTTGTTTCGGAGTCGTAGCTGTAAATCCATGTTTCGTAATCTGTTACTATGTTCTACACCAAATTTGACGCCCCTTCGTTTAATCTGGTAAGTATGGCATTGCACCAAGTGTCGCGTTCCGTTTTTTGAGCTTCAGTCAAATTGTGTAGGATCCACCGCGAGCACAGCTTTCGCACAGCCAAATGTTTGTGTAAGATTGATTGTATCTGACTCATGCCTATGCCTAAGGATACCCGAATCTCATGATTGGTCACATGCCTATCTGTTTCGATCATATGGCGCACAGCATCCATGTTTTAATTGTTGAGAGCGGTGGACACGACCGCGCTTGAATTTTGCAAACCAGCTATAAATTGTCGTCTTGCTTGGTGCTTCATCGCCAAAAGCAGTTTGAAGCCGAGCGAGGCTCTGCTGAGCTGTCAAATTATACTTAAAATCATAGAAAATTATATAGCAAAAGTTTTTACGATTTAAATCCATCGTAATGTAAACACGCAATTTTTAAAATGACGTTTAAATAAAAAAAACATATGACTATTAGATGAAACAAACTTTATTCTACTGCCAAAGAGGTATATTTTCAAACATTGTAATTATTTTTTAAATATGGTTTACGTAAGTGGCTAGTTTCAGAAATTTTCAGTGTTACCTATGTACTTCGCCCAAGAAGTCAGTAAAGATAATCTTACTTTGCAAAACCTGTTAAATTTTAAACACCTATTAGACTTGTATAAATTAGATCATTGATATCAATCAATTAATAAATTATCAATAGATCTCGAAATTAGTACAAACAATTTTATATATTTCAAATTGGTTGACGTTTCAAATAACGCACATTATTTCGATGACTCGTCTTATACTTACTTGCATACGGCTACTACTGTGCATCAAGTTTCAAAACCAATTTCAAAACCTGGTCAACGTCACCAAAGATAATTACCTGGTATAATGCGCCTGGCCAGGATCCCCATAACCAAGCACTATATCGTGCAGCCACTCCGGGACTACGCATTCCGTATTCATCAGCTCGCGTATCGTCTCCAACACAGCCTTGAAGTTGTTCTCTTTGGGTTTTCGCCTCATCACGATGTTGAATGTCTCGTATACATCCTAGGAAACACTCACGTGTCGGTAATATGGATCGTTTAAGCGCATAGTGCGCACTTCGCAAAATGTGCAATCATTTTTGTACAATTAGAAGCAATTTTGTAAAATATTATTCAAAAGTATTTTTATCTCATTTTAAAGATGTTTTATTTTTTCTTTAGTTAGTTTACGTTAAATACCATACTATCAGCCTTCAGCCACTTCAGCGTGCTGATTTTTTGAGCTATGTCGCGGCAACTTAGTTCGTCATCGAATTTCTTCGTTGCGGATTTTGTCCAGGAAAGAAACTCCGAACATAGATAGCTCTTTCCATCGCTCGCTGAGTGACTTTGAACTTGTGAATCAGGCCTATCATCAGAGACCAAATGTTGGCACCATACGTCAATACGGGCAGCACGTATTGATTGTAGACTTTCGTCTTCAAACATTGTGGCATAGGCGACGAGAAGAGGTGACGCATTTTCCCAAATGCTACCCAGCCGAGCTGAATGCGTCTATCGGCCTCTCGACTGAAGTTTGACCTGACAACTGGATTCACTGTCCAAGATAGACATATTCGTCTACAACTTCCAGTGACGCCCCCTCGACGCTGACCGGTCCAGGGACGACGTGTTAATTAAATGACTTTTGTCCCGAGACCAACGCGTCGCGGGGTCGTATTGAGGTCGTTCAGCATCTAACACAATTCCTCCAAGAATTTTGCCATGATAACAATGTCGTCTGCAAAACGAAGGTGAGAGATGTCCATCATTTTAAAAGCGTCCTCCAGTGAGTTTGTGAACAGTTTCGGAAATAATACATACCCCTGTCTGGCAATTTCATTGTGTTTAATTTTTGTTTACATCTGTATTTCGCAAATTGCACATTATGCGCCTAAACGATATATGTAGATTATTCATAGAGTTATAGGTATTTTTTAATGGTTTTTCATTGGTAATTCTATACAAAGTACATGTAAATAATTTAAAGCTAACACGAGCGTATTGATACATAGTGCCGGCTACATTTATATTTAAATTGTTTCGCCGTAGGGGTAGTATTTCTTACATTAGACTTAATACTAGATATGAAAAATGAGTGAATAGGTTGACAAATGAGTTCGTAGATTATATACTAAGTACATGTAAATAATTTAAAGATAACACGAGCGTATTGATACATCGTGCCCGATACATTTACATTTTGGCTGTTTCACCATAGGGGCGGGGTTGTTTGCACGAGTTATAGGTATTAAGAGCAGCATTAATATGTCAATGTAAAAGTTGACATAAAATAAATGTAGTGAATTGTTAATCACAAAATACATGAATGGGTCAAATTGAACATGAATACATGAATGGGTCAAATTGTTACAAACTCGTATATTATTGTGGCTATTTTAGTTTTTGGCAAATAAATATAATCTTGCAATGACTCAATATATGACAGTCACCGATGAGTGATGACGCAGCAACTCTTCCCAAAACGGAAATATTTGCAGAGATGTTAACAAAAGGTTACGATGACCGAGATAAGTTCGCATAAAGAACTTCCTTTGATCTACATATGAATCATCGCATATTACAATGGGAGTATCTCAAAAACATTTAGGTACATCAGTAATGTTATTAGGAATGCGATAACACGAAAACAGACCAACATTGAAAAATATAATTAAAACTTTAGATAATCATAAAGCCGTAAATAATTTTGTGTGTTTTAGCAAAGATTACAAATTTCATCAAATTATTGCTACATCAAACTAGGATTTCCATTTTGTCATGTCTCCAGGCGCATAGACAGAAGAACCTGAACTATTCATATCTAGAATTAGATACCTACGCATCTAGGACAAAAAGAAATGTACAAGCTGGAATTTAATCCGAGTTATTTTGCATAACACGCAGGGGCACTATAAATTCTACTAACAGACCGGTGTCTGCTAACCAAAAATGAACTGATTGCATTCAATATTTTTTATGTTTTCATACACTACAAACACCTTTGGGATGATTGTAGGATGGCGGCGATTGACATTATGTTATTGAAGGCATATAAATGAAGAAGATAATATAAACAAATCTCTGCATTTGATAGTTTCTCGTAATCGTCAATATTGATCGACATTTTCTATGGGCAATGTTTACGATATCTGCCAACACTTGATCGTGAGATCCTGCACGTACACCAATCGAGTTCTCGGAACTAACGAATTTATTTGAATCGTCATTAGTTTCAATGAAGTTGAGTAAAAACGCTTCAAGTTTTTTTTATTTAACTAGAAAATGATAATGACGAGGGTAAGACTTAAAATAGAGAAATAATTAAATGAGCAGCAGAATATACTGAATGGACATGAAATTGGTGGTAGCAAATTTAAAGGTGTTAGGTTTGGGTTCCCTAGTGACTATAAAGGACTGGATGACAATAATAAAGGACTAGTGACATCCTTCAACTTTTTTTATATATGTTACATGAGGTCTAAAATGTTATTATTAGATTTACTTTATTATTCGTGAGGATTATTATTATCAGTAGTATTTACTTATTATCAGTAGTGCATGTTTTATGTAAATTTTCTACTTATGTGTGCTTAGAATAGAATAACCACTCACTGTTATATCTTCCTTGAAAATAAATAAATATATGGCAATGGTGCAATTAGCACATTCTGCCAGTGTCAAGTTTTCTTCGTAATTAACATTTTCCAAGTCTAAAACGTATCCTGTCGATTTCCATTCCCGTCAAAGTAAGTCAGGGGTCACTCAGTTAAGTGATAGTAGGTTTACTGAGGACAGAAGAGGACTCGTGTGCTTCCAACACGAAAAACACAGTCTCCACGCTTTTATTTGATTATCACAAACATTACACACACACAAAAACACTTTGAAGTTTAATAAACTATCATTATTAAGCCACAAAACACACAAATACACATTTCTTATAATAAATCGAACAAAATTTAACTACACTTCTTGAATTCCCGCCAAAAAGTGCAGCCGTCGGCTTGAAGATGACATTTTTAATAAAATGTTGTTAATTAATGTTTTTAATAAAATTATTTACTTCAGTCATTCAAAAATAGGTCGTTTTATTAATCATCATTTGCAGATCATTTAATATATTTTGCTGTTTGTTTAACTATAATCCCTTGAAATATACGAAAGGTAAGTAATACAATACTGTTAGAATAATACTTGCGAATATAAATAATTTTAGAAGATTTTTATTATTTGCTTGTTTGTTTGTTCGGATCCAATTCAGAAACTATAAAACTCATTACAATTAACTCTTAACTAATGTGTTTGTACGAGACGATTCCACGCGGCAAGACGTGGTACAGACAAAAGTGGCTAACATAAGATGTTGGAGACAAAGAGAGAGATTGCTACTACATGCAAGATTGAAAACTACTACCGAAACCGAAACACTAAAAACACAGGGTCATTTATAAGGTTAATGCGTCGCAGGTGACGAATTGTTTACGTTTCTCTTTGATCATTACATAAATCGGCTCAAATTTAGAGTTTCTTAGAAACCATAAATATTTGAAAAAACAACGAATTTTACTAATCCATTATCCGTTTTTTTTTTTTTTTTTTTTTTATATTTAGACTAGTGGGCGGACGAGCAAGCGGTCCCACGTGATGGTAAGTGTTACCGCCGCCCATGGGCACCTGCAACACCAGGGGGTATGCGGGCGCGCCGCCGAATATATTACCTCATGAAGCCTTCCTTTTTGAAGCTTCATAGACTCCATTCTACAGTTTATTTATTTATACTTTTATTTATTTTGTTGTATACTAATCTCATTTCTTAGCGCAACAAAGCAATGCAACTAGTTAATGTCAAAATAACATTATTTGAGATACCGCCATAGGTGGAATATCAAGTCATCATCCAAATGGAACAGTGATTCAAATTTATTTTATAAATATGACCAGCCTTTCATTATAAATCACTGATATTGATGAACACTACGCTAAAATTAACACCTTTTTACTCGTACAATATATAAAAAGAGAAATGTCCCGACTGACTGATTCTTTAACGACGAACTGAAGCTGTTGAAGTTAGAACCATGAAATTTGGACAGTAGCTTCCTTGTATAACTTAGACTCACTAAGAAAGGATTTCTCGAAATTCAACCCCTAAAGGGGCGAAGCGGAGTATCAAAGTTTGTATCGACAAAATATTTGATGGTCCTACTAAGTTGAATATTCGATAATACAAATAATAAAACAGGTGTTTACCCTTTTTTCAAGATTGAGGGCTAAAATATAGGCTGCAATATTTTGTATGAAATCACTTAATATACTAAATATGCTATACTACATGAATAAATAAACACGCTTTTCGTTTTTTTAATTGTATTAAGACTTGCAGATTCACGCGAATGAGCCCGCGGGTGACAACTAGTTTTATAATATTTATATTATACACTGACCTCGTTTCCCTTGCTGGCCCAATCAAGATCCAGCCTATATTGGTTAGGATCTAACAGCAGACGGAAGGTTCTTGAATCGCCATCCAGCTGGGGTCGAGGTTCGGGACCTTCTTCAATGACTCGTCCCGATGCATCCAACATTCCCTCCACCTCGCAACCCCTTACGTAAACTATGCTGGCTTGATCTACCATGCTTTTTCTGTAGTCGTATTTTGTACCTACGAATGAAGATGTAGGACAGCTATACCTCAATTTTTTTATAGTGTGAATGACGGAAGATCACAACGGGCGTGGCATCGACCCCTTGAGAACGTTGAAATAATTAATGAACGCTTCGTATAAATATTAAATATGTTTTCCTACATGTGCTTAAATAATGTAGGGGCCATAAAGTATTTTTTTAGAGGAGTAGGATAAAGTAAGGTTGGGAATCTGTTGGTGTTAGGACACATGTCCTGACCAGTCAAACGGGACTTCGCTAAACAAGGTCACCAGTACAAAAGAGAAAGTCCGCCTATTTGTACTATTAAGTAGTACTATTAAGGGCGGAGCTTCAATTACGAGCGTTGACTGTGGTAGGGTGTTAGGGATTATGATCGACGCTTGCCGTTGCTTCGTGCAACACGCACTTGTATATAGGGGGAGAGCCGTGAAATATTTTGGGAAGATGTCACGCGTGTCAGCGTCTTCCTGGGGCATTCGCTACGTCGCCTCGCGAATTCTAATCCGAGGCACTTTCGTGGCCATTATCACTTATGCAGCGGCGGTGTGGTACCGGCAACCACCGGGTACACAGCGACCTGCGCTTATCCTGTTTACAAAGGCGTATAGAACAACGAGTACCATAGCACTTCCTGTATTTGCGGGGGTCCTCCCGGCCGATCTAGTGGTTATCCGCGCCGGTAAGTGTCCGGTCAACAAAGAACTCGCAGGGCAAAGGCAGCAATATACGCGGAAATTTTTGAGTTGTGACAACAAAGCTGGAAGAAAGTTTTCAAAGGTCAAGGGGATCTCTTCGGGTTCTTTCCGCACGTCGGGGTGAGATTTATACAGACTTGGGTTATGGGTAAAGTAATGGCTTGGATCCCGGGTACTTACTGCACACGGCTGCTTCTGGAATCGTCTTGGGGATTTGGAACATAGCTGTACGGGAATTTGCTTTTATGGAGCGGCCGATGAGTATTATGGATCACGTACTATGATATAGTGAGCGGTACGAGCAAGAGTGAAGTGCGGGTGGAAGCGGTGCCGGTTTACTATGTGGATTTGGTAGCATCGGAGGCGAACTTCGCACGGCTACTAGAACTGCCCGGCAACGAACTTGTGTTATGTGTTGTACACGCCCCAGAACGGGGAGAAGTTTTAAATGGAAACAGATGAAATTTGTAGGGAGTCAAGAAAGTGCGTGCCGTAAAGAGCCCATGCAAGTACGGCGCGAATCCTCACGATTCGGTCCTTATAACCGTAAGATTGGCAGGGCCATGGGTTGTGGAGGGTCTGTAGTACAAAAGAGGAAGCAATGAACATAATGAGCATGAATTTTTCGTAGTTTTGAAACGCTTGTTATATTCTGACAGTATTTCAAAAATATACATACGAGTATATTCCTTAAATTGAGCATAATCATCACCTTTGTTTTTTATGTTCTTATCATTAATCAAAGTAAGTTAATTACCTTAGTAAGTTTAGTTAGTTATATTATATAATTTTTCTATTATAAATGGTGAACCTTTATTGTGGACAGAAATGGAAATAAGCCGCTCCCTGTATCAGTTCGAATACACGTCATCGATATTAACAATGGTGACTGGTGCTATCGATTGCTGGGCACGTTAAACTACGTTCCAATCAATGATAGTATATTTCGGAATGTTTGTCATTCGTTATGGTTGTACGTACCTACAGGTATTTCAATTGAAACAATGTTTATTGTGTTCGCATTAGACATTCAATGCTAATAGTACAAACAATAAAAACCTAAGAGAACAAAAGGAGTATTTTTACGAAGAATACGAAAGCTGAAAAAATAAACTAAAAGAATATTTTTTGTATTAGGGATATTTCAAAGATATTAGGCAGTTTTCGGAAGCCTGCATCTCGATTAAGGGTGACTCGCTAAACCGAAAATTGTAATCAGTTTCAAAGTTTATCTATCTATATATACATAGATATTACATGGGATATTATGAAATTTATAGACAAACAATAAATATCTCAGTTCTAATTCCGGCCGACAGCGCACAGCTAGAATAACGCCATCTCATCTCTTCTCGTGGGTGTCGCAAAAGGCGACTAGGGGGTAACGACTACCACAAGCCCTGAGAAACTACACCACCTCAGAAAGCAGGACGTTTTAAACACAAGATCCTTCATGCACAAGACGATATGCATGAGTGAACCGTGTCCAGCAGTGGACGAAAAAATGACTGGTGACGGTATATCTCGGTTAGTTCCAGATTGACTAAATCGGTTCCAAAATTACGACGGTGTAATTGACAAAAAAAATTAAAAATATTTATCAGCAATACACAGATGTAACCGAACCATTCTTGAAGGCTGAAATCGTAAATTCCGTTTATGACCCTGAGTTGCAATTTTTCAAAATACTAACTTAAAACGTAGGCAGTTCAATTACGGACATGCCAATATTTGTGATTTTTGACTAACGTTGGCATGTATCACTTATCCATATTCACTTAATATGAGTTGGATTGTCTACCACCTGCTTTTTTATGGAAACACGGGGGTACATGCCAACATCAGTTCAGAATGACACACATTGGCACGCCATCGGATGCGCTGCTTACCTTTAGAGATGTAAGAATGGATTTGGAGAAAGGCCGCCTATACAAAAAAAATCTCATATCGTAAATAAAACATTCTCGCGTTCAATGAATTGTAAGAGATTACCTGTAAACTTCGTAATAATTAATAAGGTGAAAATGTAAAACTCACCGATCCCCTTCGTAGGTCTCACGGTGATCAGGAAACAGACATCGTGCTTCCTGAGGTTCTCCCATTCGTGCTTGATCTCGTCCCTGACGCTGAGCGTGACTATGACATCGGCTCGTACACGGGACGGTGCGGTCTCACCGATATTCGGTTTAGCCACCTCGACGACTGCGAAGCTTTTAATCGGGTGCGCCATTCGAGCCCAACCTCCGAAATAGACGTTCGCATCTTCCGCTCGACTAGAGATACGAATTATTATTAAAATGTTAGGCATCGGGCACAGGGTGTTACTGGTCAGAGTGACCCGCGACCAGACGACCAGTACATCAGAAAAAGTTAGTTACATGGAGTCCCTTAAAAGTGGTCACACGGCGTCACACTACACGCTGCAACCTCACAGCCGCTGGGTGCACTCGACTGGCCACGTTAACCTACACTCACAAAATACTACCGATGAAATGTAATACATTTCCTACATTATTATCTTCTCCCAATTTACGTACGTGTTTCGGTAGTGAGTGAGATATGTCACAGTCCCTTTTCCCGAACTTTTCTCTTGCGCAGAGGCCGCAATATTATTGATTATTGATAGCTGCTTGGACGCTTATGTTTATTATAGATCTATCCACAAGATTTGACGTCATTCAGAAGCCCCTGTCACTTCTGTCCGTTACAAAGACATAAGTGATACGCCTGTGTAAATGAGACTTATCTTTATGTTTATATAATTTATTTAAAACATAATTTATATGTTCAAACATGTGACAAGTTGTTTGCGTCTGTATTTGAGTCTCGATGCAAGTCCTAGAAAACTATGCCAATGAATGCCAAAAGATGATTTTGTTGATTTGATGCACTAACTAATGACGCAAACATTGACAAAACTGAGTCAACCCCATAATTTAAGTCAGTTAACTGTTGACATTCAATTCTTCACGTCGCCACACGGCGAATAGTTCTTGAATACGAACACAGCAAATACGTCCGTTAACCGTCATTGGGGCGGGCCGCGTCGCAGCACATAACATCGGCGCTTAATGGACCGTGGAGTTGTAGCTTAAGAGATTTTTTAAACTCACCATGGTGACAATCTGTATACAGCATCCTCTATGTCTTGACGGATTTCATCTGACAAATAAAATAACAATGTATTATTTTTTCTTTTTATATTAGTTTTATTATTTATGTTGAAGTTTTGTTTTGGACTTCTTTTTAATGCTCTAGGAAACTTTATTTTATTAAATTCAAACACATTAATTTTGTTATTGCGAATGTGATATGGCATACAACGTATGGAAGAAAGTTAGAAAATTTTGCAGTACTATAAACAAACTCAACATTTACTATATAATCTTATCACAAGCCCCGTTATATCTATATACAAAGGCATTAATAATTGCCTCGTTTAACTTGTACGTAAATCATTGTCTTAACGTTTTTGTACTTGAGTTTTACTAATTTCTTTCTCAATTTATTTATGTATAATAGCTTATACAACGTGTCACTGAAATAACGTAAAACCTGTAATATGTCAACGAATTTAAAATATGTAAAATCGTTCTAATGAAAACTAAAATTATTTCAAGGAATAATGAAATCCTACGAACATGTAAGGTTGTGTTGTCCTGTCTAAAATGTTGGTAGCCTTCAGTACTCAGAGCGGGCGTTTAGTTGGCGCGCGCTCGTGGCTCGGGCAACATGCGTAGAATAAATGATATAGGTACTAGAATTGTAATATAATCATAAAAAGCCTATTGTGGAATCGATTGTACTCTAGAGATACTGAATATAATTTATTTTCAACTTTTGCGTTATTTCAGTGACACTATTGCAGTTAGTACTTACATGTGCTCTCAAGCCTGAACAAATTAAAGTTCCTAAGTAAATAATCATGCAGTGTTAAGAACTGAAGGTTCAACTTTGGTAGCGCGAGGCAGTTTTCCCCGCTATATATTTCAGTAGGCACCACGTTCTCGTCCCATATAATCTCTTCAGTGGGATACAGAGGCATTGTGTTCAGTTCCTCTAGCTGAGATATACGCCGCTCGTGTCGCGATACCTGGATACAAACGATATCATTTACTACAGCGCCTCCCCTCTCACCCTCCAAGATGACGAAACTTCCCATAAATAAGGTATAAACTAACGATATAAAATAATTTTCACATGCAGTTCGATAGTTATAGTGATTATTTCAATACTATAAAAACTCGCATTACAGAAGACTCTATAAGCATTATGCATTATACCTACTGATAATGCTACTCGTAGATTATTTGTTCCGCGAGTAGGTTGGAATCTTTTTAATCACATAAAAATAACCCTACATTCTCACTAGTTTAATTGATCAGTTCTATCATTGAACTTACATACTTACTTATATCAGCCTATAACGTTCCACTGCAGGGCACAGGCATCCCTTAGTAAATCGGTGTGGATTTCGGGCCGTAATTCATCACGCGGGCTCAGTGCGGATTGGTGGATCACATACTCCAGATTTTCTTTTCTGGAGCATGCGTTTTCTTCACTTTGTTTCCCTCACTGCCGAACTAATTTTAAGTGGGACTTTTTTTCCCAGTAGTTCAATTGAAGCTGTTTCAGCAAATTTTCACTTTTTTTATTCCAATATATGTTACACCGACAATAAGGGACTTTAATATGAATGGTTAGGATTTTCAATCAGCTCTAATGTGTGATTTTTAAGGTAAATCAATAAAAATATATTATTTTTCAGTAGCCTATTGAAGCTATCTATATTGATACAGTACAGTAGCCTATATTCGTACAGTACAGTAGCCTAATAGTCGAGGAATCAAAACTAACGAAGTTTTGATTCCTCGACTCTCAGAACAACAGGAAGCAGCAAAATCTTTAAAATGTTTAAACTGGAATATCGTTCCGTGATTATGTTCATTACAAAGGAAGGGAAGGTGTTAGCTCGACCGATATCAAACAAAGGTTGGATCATGTGTACGGGGATTCTTCTCCATCATTTTCCACCGTCAAAGATCGGTGTAAACATTTTCGTTTAGGATGAGAGTGCATCGACGACGAACCTCGCTCCGGTCGACCCGTTGAGGCACTCACTTCAAACAACATCAAATTATTGAAAGAAGAATTTCTGATTGCCCGACGGCTAAAGACAAAGGAAATAGCAGCAAGGACAGGGCTTTCAAAAATTACAGTCCTTAGGATTCCAAATAAACATCATATGAATCAATGCGAGGCGGGTGCCAACACTTCCTTCAAGTGTGCGGCGAAGTGAACGAGTAGCGTGTTCTAGGAACTTTTGGAGGCCTTATTATGCTAACATTATAGAGCCATTACGAGAAGCAATCGAACAGAAACGTTGTGGGAAACTAAACAAAGGTGTGCGGCTTCTCCGTGACAATGCATCCGTCTACGCCGCCGCAATTGCGAAAGCTGCTGTTTCAGAGTGAGACTTCACGGAAATTCGCCACCCACCCTGACTTGGCTCCCAGTGATTACTATTTGTTCTCAAAACTCAAGGCGAACGTAAGGGGTAGAAGATTTTTCACCGATGATGAAGTGACCGCTGCTCTTTTCGCCCATTTTGAAGACAAAACTTCTATTTTTATAGAAATGCTAATTAAACGATTAAACGGAAGTGTGTTCAAATAGACGGATGCTATATTGAAAAATAAAAATAGTTCCTAGAACTTGATTGTTCTTTTTCTTTGTCAGGCCGAAATTTTGGACCTCCCCTCGTATAATCAAATTTCAAACTTCTATTATAAAAGTCACACTCACACTGCAAATAATGTTGGGATATTATGTACTGTGAGCTCATTATTAATAAATTCTTTTAGAATTACATATAAAATATAAAAACATACCAACAGCTCCTTGAGGAACTCCTTATCCAGCCGGTGCCACGGAGCTTCATCCTCCTTACCTTCTGGAGGTATGAGGTACAGATGTGTTGCGATCGCACGCAGGGCTTTGTCGCTACGAAAAACATACAATTTGTAACACTGCTTCGCCTTACTTATATAACTCCAAACACAATGTAGGCGAGGATGTATTTTTCATTCCCCTCTCGATCATAAATCGTGGTTTTGGTTGGAAATGAAAAATACTCTCGCGTCTACTGTTTTACCGTTAGGAGCCTACGGATCGTCTTTATAATCCAAGTGGCCATCGCAAAAAATCTTAGGTCAAAAAAACATAAGTAAATTAATCGCTATGTCAAAAAAAATGAATTTCGCACTCCCCCTCGAAAATTGGTAAAGTAGAAAATTAAAAAAACCGAAATTTTTCCCTTGTGGAATTGTTGGTCATCAATGTTTGTTACGTCAACTAGATTATTACTCATCAAAATTGCTTTTGAAAACACCGGTTTTCACGGTATTTGACGGTGTTTCACGAGAAGCGTATTCATTGAATTCTGTGTGTATTTGATTAGAGCTAAAGTATGAAACCAGTTTCAAA
The DNA here is from genome assembly GCA_943735995.1 of Sesia bembeciformis. NCBI lineage: Eukaryota > Metazoa > Arthropoda > Insecta > Lepidoptera > Sesiidae > Sesia > Sesia bembeciformis. The sequence goes on from OX031042.1 coordinate 6,769,125, forward strand.
AGTATACCCCTAGCCTTTTAAAGCAATCATTATTAGTCATTTGAGAACATTTAATAAATATTACTGCAAAGAAAAGATCATTGAACTCATTTCTATGTTTTAGTAAATGGAATAATGATTCATTTTACTCTTAATTATTAAAACCTTAATTTAGATGATTCACACCATTAATTAGAACAAACTCCAGTAGTAGTCAATAAGTAGCAGGTAAATAAACACATTTGTCATAATCGTACATAGTAGCTCAGCTCAACAAAGTGCCACTTGCAATAATATTCGTCGAAGTACAATTTAACGACATGTGACAAACATTGTGATTAGGAATTGCGGAAAGTAGACCAACTTGCCATTTCGACAATCCAAATAAACTGTGAAGGTTTTAAATGGAAAATAAAATATTTCGAGATTACGAATTTAGTGACTTTTTTAATACGCAATGTATATACACAATTGACAGATAGCAGCGGAGCGAACTGCACACTGTGGAAGATTTGAGATTTATGAGATGTGAGACCCGTGCGTGAAACTCAATGAGATTGTGTAGGTAGAGTAGACGCCATAAAGGTAGACGTAGGCGTGGCACTGGTCGGCCCACATAACCTTGTCTGCTTATTGGTTTCAATTTACCTTACCGTATTATGTATTTTTTTAAATTTTTTATTTACAAAAATGTCAAAATTAGGAAGTAAATTGTAAACAGACATAAATACTCAGGTTTCGGCATGAATCTGCAGTCAAGTAAAATACCGAGTAAATAGAAAAGTAGCTATCGATTATATTAACCTACCTTAAATTAGTAAAATGTCTCTGAAGTGATTCCCTTGTATCTACACTGGCTACGTTCGCAAGAGCAAACAAGCGTAAATCGGGGAATTTCGCATAAGCCGCTTTCTGTAACAATTATCATTTAGTTATTGTTATTAGGGGAGACCGAGGAGGGTTGTGACAGAGGAGAGTTGTGACAAAGTCGATTTCTCGGAACCTATGACCGTTATCAAACTGGCAATGTCGCGCATTTATTGCTTTTTCGTTGCACCATTTAATGTAGTTCGCGTCGGCGGCCCATGGGAAGCGGGTGTGTATATACGACGTTTGCGTCAAAAAAATTGCAAAAAGTAAGTTTTTGACCAATATTTTGATATCCTATTATTCGATACGTATTATGTTAGTGTTATTGTGGTAATTTTTATAATATGCATTGGCTCTTGATGTTTCATTGCATGATATTGTTTTTTTGGGTTCGCCTCGTGTTTGGAGGTTAAGAGTCATTATTCTGACCGAAGCACGATTTTCCGCACCGAGGAGAATTGTGACAGCTTGTCACAACTTTCGTATTTTGTATTTTTTCTAGCAATAATGTTCGACGGTGTGACTTTGCATGCGGAATTATTATGTTATTGTTTCAGAATGCTTAATAAATATGTGAGTAAAACTGATAGGAGAATGTCTAATGTCGAAATATATGAACTGGCCTTTGAGGAGGTGACGTTATGGGATGAAAGTCTTAGAAATGCCGCATCCTCTTACAATCTCAACTACATGTCACTACAAAGATATATTAAAAAGTAAAAGGCATATCTGGCTAACCTAACAGACGAGCCTCCATCTGTCGGATATGCCAGTCCGACGGTTTTTACAGAAGACGAAGAAAATATATTATGCGAGTATTTGTTGACTTGTGCAGCATCCAATTATGGATTGACAACAAAAGACACGATAAACTTTAAATGTTGCAGAAGTGACGGAAAATCAAGAAAGAGCCGCTACTCCAAAATCTGTTGATATAGCTGAGTATGAGGATGTTGCAATTGGACAACATCCAGAAGCAAGAGCCGCTACTCCAAATAAATCTGTAGATATACCTGAGAACGGGGACGTTCCAATTGAAGAACATAACACATCTGCGGACAGTCCATCTATTTTGAGCAATGACGCCAAGGAGCCTGCAAACAATGAACTTGTTGCCTCTACATCCAAAGCTCGCAGTCCACTGCCCGCCGACAATAAACCTGTTGCCTCCACATCCACAACTCGTAGTCCACTTGCCACTACATCCAGTGTATTCTTGCCGGAAGCACTTAGACCGTTGCCAAAAACTCCACCAAGAAAAGGGAACCAACCTAATAGACGCAAGATTAAATCAGCTGTGCTAACTGACACACCTATTAAGAACGAAATTTCTGCTGTAGAAGCTAGTAGAAAGGTAAAGAACGTGAAGAAACGTATTTTAGCGAGGAAAAGACGAAGTCTAAGAAAACAAAAGAAAATAAACCGAATACGAATAAAAATAAAAATAAAACCGATGACGAACAAGACAAAGATGCAGAACATAATTGTTTCGGCTTGTGTTGCCTCGAGCCCTTTGACAACAGCAAATCAAAAGATAAGTGGGTTCAGTGCATCAAATGCAATGAATGGTCACATGAAGCTTGCACTGGAGGAGAGCTCCGAAATACATGTCATAATTGCTTGTCGGACTAGATTTCGGACGGAACTTGATTTTTGACTTGATTGTAATTCCATTGATCTCACACAAATGCCATATTTTATTATTATTATGTTGATAATATATATAATTGTTATTGAAGGCCACAAGGATGTATCAAATAATGATTAAAACAATCTAATTAGTGTTAAAGTAAATAGTTATTGTTGGTCATAATTACATACCAAAGTTTGATAAAAGCAGTAAAATTTGAGTAATGTTTATTATTAGTAGGTATTAAAGTTGTTTTTATTCACCAATAGTAGCGTTTAAATTAAATTTCTTACCTTATAATTACCAAATACATAGGTGTCACAACTTATCTCGATCTCTGTCACAACTTACCTCGGTACTAGGAGAGTTGTGACAAGAGGAGTTGTTTCAGTTTTCGTCGATTTTCTCATGGACCCCGATTATTTTTATTTATTTTTATGTTAATTTCACTTAGTGTATAGAACTAACTATGTTGAGTTATAGATTTCATAGATGTAGGACTTTTATTGACTGAGATATGCTAGTTAAAGTGAAAATTGTCACAACCCTCCTCGGTCTCCCCTACCGTGCCGCGTGGCGTCGGCCGGCAATAGAATAGCATCACCCCATTTCCACCCGCGAGTGTCGTAAAAGGGGACTAAAGGATAACAAAGCGGCTTCCACGAGCCCTGAGGAACTATACTACCACTAAAAGAGTGGACTCGCCAACCCGCTTGGCCAGCGTGGTGTTGTAAGGCCATAGATCGTAGATTTTTTCATTTCAATGTTATTACAATTCTGTTTCCTTGTATTCTTTATTTATTAACGGTAGTTAACAACAAAACAAAGGACAGAGGACACAAGATAAAATATTTAATACCTTTTGGTATTAAATAATGTAGTCCTTAATTAACAGAATTGAGATAATTTATAATCATAATTTATGTTTGAAAGAGGTAGGTACAGTGAAATCAACGAGATATGAGCTTTACGTTTGTGTGTGAGTACAAACCGATAGTGTACAGTGCGAAACATTTCGACAATTCAATTGGATAATTCGCACCCACTCATACAGATGCAGAATTCATGTTTCGTTACGAAGACTATTTAGACAATCGGGTTGGACAATTCGCCACTCACTCACGCAGATGCAAAGCTCATGTCTCGTTGATTTCACTGCAACTCTTGTTATTTAATGGTGCTAAATGGGCAACAAAACATAGCGGACTGCTCTGCTTAGCTTAAAATGCTGTAGAATCTATTTTACTGTTTTTGAGTTGTAATAATTTAAATATCAGCAGAACATTAATAATGTTAGTGTCTATGTCTAGTTTCTTTGCAATATCGGGATTGTGAGATTTGTGATTCAAGAATAAATTAAATCTACAAGTGATTCTTCCTTATGAAAAAAAAATTGTGACGCGGTTTTCTTTAAACCGCCTTTTTCCATTAGTGTTTTAAGCTGAGCAGGTTAACGTTACTACTGGGTTCCCCTGGGTTGTTAGGTTAGGTGGGTGGCTTAGGTTGGCAGGGTCTTTTTTAACTGATATTGATGTTTGGAAAATGCTCACTAAGAATACTGTCTTCTTAAAAAAAAAGGCACAAGTGAATTTTGATAACATACGAGAAAAATCCAAAAAATCATTAATTTAAAATCAAACTAGAAACTTCGCGTTTTGGATAAAACAAAAAGTATAACCATTATTTAAGGTCTCTGTTTATTTATAATATATTGTATTGTTATTTATGTTTTCGTTCAAAATGTTACCAATACCCTTTCTACTTAGGAGAGCAGAATGGAACTCACTATAATGCAGTCTAAGAGCCAATTCCAGTGATATTACCGAATAATCCGATAAAAAACTGTTATTTTTCTTGAAAATATTGGACAAAAATGTAATAATATAATAGACTTTTTATTACGTAAACAACAAATAAGAACAAAATATACACGTATATAGCACAGTGTTGGATAAACACAATTGGCGCTCTTGTCGCTTAAGCCAGGGGTTCCCAAACTTTTACAGTTCGGGGCGCCATAGAAATTTAGAATTTTTTCACGACGCCATGGCTAGGATCTAGCTAGTCACATCATACCAATACGTAGACGTAGTGCTAAATATTTGTACCAATGTGTTAAGCAGATAGGAAATGAATGCAACTTATAATGCTCACAAATATTTTAATACATAGGTACATAAACTCACGCCTATTTCCCTGTGGGGTAGGCAGTAATCAGAGACCAATATTTTAATAAATCTGTGAAAATTTAAAATACAAATAAAATAATTGTATTAAGATTTTTTTTATAGGGAAGAGGGCGGAAGAGCAAGCGGTCCCACGTGATGGTAAGTGTTACCGCCGCCCATGGACACCATATTTGTCGATTGTGTCGCACTAATATGTCAGTTTCGGCAAAAAATCTGGTTCCGCGGAGGTACTGGCATTCTCATGATTTTCCTCTTGCAAAAAAGTGTAGATTTCTTGTCGTAGCTCAAACACCCGGGATAGGACAATTTCACATGAGACCCATCGCGAGCTGCAGTAGCATATAAAGTATGTACATGTGTTTAATACCCATATATTGGCATAGTTTCTTTTGAAAAATCTTGCTTTTAGTGATTTATAGATTTTATTTTCTAATATAAACGTGTCAACGATCTTGAACAAATAGTGTGCCTTTGCACTTCCAGTGATGCTTTTATAGAACAGAAGGTCTTCAACGATAGCATTGTTATCCAGGAAGCGTACGTAGCTGATGATATGTGCATCCTTGTTTGTGACAATGACCTTATCTAATTACAACTCAAATTCCTGTCCAATTGATCGTCTATCAATTCATAAAGCCTAAATCTAAATAGCAGTCGACATATTTACAAAATTTTCGGTTCTTTCCTCCCCCAGCACTTGTCGGTGCCCGGTCATTACTTGCACTCTCTGGTTGTTTGTTCATTAAATATCTTTCCATTTTTACTAAATATGAGTAGGTACGGGGTTGCTTATTTCAATATCAAGAATACGACTCACGCACGGAATTTTATACTAGTCTACAGTTTTGCGTTGTCTATCTGAACACATTAATCGTCACTGCACTAGCTATTGTACGAAAACTGAGAGTGCTAGCTAACATCTAAGATCGTGACCGCTGCGCAAGCAAGTATGCGCCGTACTGACGTCACGTCCCTGCCCGCGACCGCTGCCCGGGTGAACACAGTGGTACGCCCTTGATCACTTTCCGCGACGCCCCAGGGCGCCGCAACGCACACTTTGGGAACCCCAGAGCGGTCTCTTCAGAGGACAGAGAGATGATTGAAGAAATAAAGGTAGTGCAAGCAGTTATATAATGAATGAATGAATGAAAATATACTTATAGGAATAAAATAAATAAATAAAAATATAAACATTAATATACTACTATAACTATAATACACTCGTAATACAAAAACAAACATATACTACATAAACATAATAATAAAAAAAATAATGTACTTACCTGTAGCGAGGTGATCCTTGTGTAGTGCAATAGAGCCATGTCCCTGTCCGTCATGGGATCTCCAGTTTCGTCGTTGATCTCGAAGCGAGCGTAGAATTTTAACATCTCAAGAAGCTGAAATAAAATTCGCATGTCAGAAGAGGTACTCTATCTATGTATATTATGCATATATTAGTAAGGTTAGTTGCTATCTAAAGCGGCCGGTATTGAGAGGATGAAAAGAATAGAGAGGATTAGCTCACAAGATAGTGAGTCCGCAGAAGACTACCTTCAAATGTACTGCATTTCCTACTTTATCTTATTTCCCCAATGTACGTACGTGTTTCGGTAGTGAGTGATATATGCCAGAGCCCATTCCCATCCCATCCCATCCTATTCCTCCCCATTTTCCCAAACCGTTCTCCCAACCCATTCCTTAATCTGCAAAGGTGGGCAGCGCATCCGCGGGCGTGCAAACGTTTGTCATTCTAGACTGATGTTGGCACGGATGTCCATGAGTTACAGTTTCCACTTACCATCAAATGGACTGGATGCACGTCTGCCACCTTTTTTCTAAAAAAAAAAAGCTTATTACTAGTTAAGACATAGGTTATGGCACAGTCTAATAAATGATACTTTTAATGCAGTCCTCATCCATGGAATTATATTTTCTATTGTGATGTCTGTCTGTCCTTGTGTTCGTTTGTATTTTCACACTAACTCGGCAAGTGTATTAATCTGATTTTGCTCTATTGGTGTGGAGGGTTTTATTGCAGTAGATTTTAGTGTTAAAGGGGTCAGGAATACCAGAATGGTATAATATTTCGATTCCAATATTACATACTTATCGCTGTTTTTTTTTATCTCAAAAAATAAATATGTACGATTATTTGAAATAAAACATGTCACGAGTTTTACTACGGAAAAAGTTTCGGAATATAATTTAATGTCTAAATAGGCATTTAATTTTTACATACATTTGATACTAAATTTCAGATCGATTTTGTATACGAATCAAACAAACAAAGAAATATCGTTTCATTTTTTTATAAATATATTAGTTAGGTTAGGTTAGGTTATAAAGCCTCATCGATTCGTCAAATTTTATCTGTCAAATTTAAATTCAATGGCATCATTTAAAAATATAATCCTAGAGATTTGTGATTGTAACATGACTCAAAGTTTGTACTGACAGTTTTATAAATATGAACTGTTTAAAAAAAACATACATTTAACACGATCTTGGCCCGGTAACCGTAATATCCTAATACAAAATTTTGCTAACGTCTTATTGAGTAACACGGCGTTTTTATAAAACAGGTTTTGTACAAATGAAACAAACTGATAAAAACTGACTTCCCGAATGAAACCAAGTTCTAACTTTCTAACCGACCGAAGACGGGTGCTAACGCTAATATAAATGTGATATGTACATACTCGTATATATGTATGATATGACTGACTGGCCTAATATGGAAATACAGTCTTCGCTGTTGGCAATTTTACGGTTATCTGAACTCAATAGAAAACCGTGTTGTCATGATGCTTAGTATGTTATACTATTTTACATAAAGAGAGAGAGCGAATTTTGTGAGTTTGTGTGTATGTGGAGGGTAATCTCCGGAACCACAGCACCTGTTTGAAAAATTCCTTGACCATTTGAAAGGTACATTATTTCAGATGGACATAGGCTATATATTATGTGCAAAAAATTGCCGGCCACAGCTAGTTACTAATAATTATAATGTCGTCTTTATTCGACATGATGCAAATATGCTTTACACGCATGCGGTAAAAAGCGTACAGCCTATTTGCACGTGCGGAAAGCATTGTCTAAACTCGGCCTAATAAAAGATAACGATCAATTTTATCGATGTTGTATACCAAATACAATTGATTAATCACTATGTATACATAAAATACACACTCACATACATATTTTGTTATCAGCTTTAAAACAATGCTAATTAAAATAGTAATTGTGTGCTTCGAGTCACGATTATACTATTGGTACTTATTGTTAAATAAAGTACGTTTACGTTAGGTTGGGAACGTTTAGATAAGGTAGGTACTGAATATTTTTATACTTCCTACGTTATCTAAACATTTCAAAAGGCACAATTGTACACCTTGAAACATAATCGTACAAAACAAAGACTTCTTTCAGAGCACTGTTCGTACTAATTACGGTTTATGAATAAGGACTTTTAAATTAAAATTAAGAGCTAATGAAATTATAACACGGTGTGCTTAATAATTAGTAGTGATTTGTTAAAAAATATTCTCTTACTCGTAACTATGAAAATTTGTGCGTGACGGAAGGAAATTTTTAAATGTCATGACTCTGCTTCCATTATAACTAATTTTATGACGTTACCATCCAGGTCATGATACCGTTTGAATGTTAAAAGCTTCTAAAAGTAATTATAAAAAAGAGATAATCAAAACAATGCTTTTCGTTTATATGACAACACACGGTTTGAGACACACAGATATAAGAAGGCAATAGAGGTGGAGATGTAGATTTTTGTTTATTTGCAAATGTTACTATCGCGTCTATCGCTCTTGTCTTCAGTGTTTTTTTTTTCTACATAATATTAAGAATGTAGCGTTCCCAGTGACCGCATACTGCTCTCTTTAGAAAAAAGGAACAAATGCATTTTGATGACATTCGAGAAATATTCTGGTAAAATTTTCATTAATATAAAATCAAGCAACGAATACTTGGAGTTACGAATAAAACAAAAAGAATAACCATTGTTTATACTATTTATACTATTTTATACCATTCCTTTAAAAATATTCCTAATGGCTTTTCTTCTTAAGAGAACAGTATAGGGAAACTAAAAATGTTCATACATTAGACATTTTTTAAACCAATACCTATTTTTATATGAATATCAATCAGAATATATATATTCATTTTTTAAAATAATTTATTTAATATAAACATATATTTAACTACAAAAGCATTATCATTTCTAAAGTAACATGTAGGTAGCTCATATAAAAGGAAAATTATCAGATTATCAAAAACATTAAGTACCAAAGGCTGGTGTTAAAACTTTGAATCAATGCGAGCGACGCTGCTGGCAAAAGCTAGTCAAGGTATTTATAGTATTCATGATTGCCTATGGTTACATCACTATTTACGTCATATTGACATATGTCAACTCGGCATTCTATCGGTGGCTCTACTGTAGTCGATAACACAAATAGCTTGATGCTGAGTATATGAAACATGGTTCAGAGAGTTGGTTAACAGTCGACCATTAATGTTGCCGCGGAGCGCACGCGCATGACTTTAATGTAACTTGTCAAATAGTAAAATATAATGTCGATAAACACAAACAAAAAAAACGGAATACATTTTTTTTTTTCATAACTTTGTATGTGCATGCCATAATTTCTAGAGTGCAAAATGTTTTTGTGTACAAGTGCTAAATTTTGGATGATGAGCAAAGTTTGGTTCTGGATTCATGCTGAAAATTGTGTGTTTTACTGTTTTTAAAGTATCTACAGGTACGGTTGAATATATTTTATTTCCATTAGTTATTTTTTATTGTTTTACCTAAATACAGAAAATATATAATACAAATTATGTAAAAGAAAAAAATCTGCTAGAATTAGATAGTAACATTATAAAATAACTCATTTTAATAAAGTGAATTAAATTATTGAAGTGCTTCCAGGTTCCATTCGTACTTGAATTTCAGGTATACGAAAATGGAAACAAATGGGAACTTTATATTATAAAAAAACTGCATTTGCTTTAACTCTGCTTGATGCAACCAAAACATTCGAAAGTTGACGGACAACGTGGTAAAATTAAGCTTTGTTCCAAATAAATATTTCGACAAAATTAGTATATTCCTATTCATTTATATAAAATAAATAATTAAAATACTAATACCACAGTAACTACAATGTAGTTTATTTTCATTATTAAATTAGTTAACAAAATTAACTACAAAAAAATAGTGAACTGAATCGTAGGTCGTTAAAAACAACAAACGGGAAAATATTTTTTATAATTAAATAACATACTTTAATAATAAATGGACATAATTTATTTTTCACACTTTCCTCGTAAATGGATTAATGTTAATATATCTATTCCGATTTCAAAATGCCTCGTCTGAGTATCGTAGATTTATCAAACACATGCGTACACTTTCATACTGCCAGTACATAATTAATTAATTAAAGAAAACCTAATAATGACAACCCCTATACAAATGCATTCCAATTTATTACATACTAGCGACCCGCCCTCGCTTCGCTTCGGTTTAGTTCTATTTCAACAAATTAACACAAAACAATATTAAACTATACGTATAAACCTTCCTCTTGAATCACTCATCTATTGATGAAAACCACATTAAAATCCGTTGCGTAGTTCCGTGCGTACATACAGAGGGACAGACGGCGGGAAGCGACTTTGTTTTATACTATGTATAGATTACACAGATAATTACAGACATTCGTACAAACGAACTTCAGAAAGAATATCTTAATTATAATGTTTTTTTAAGTGTCATACCATACGCGATGAGTCTGAGTCCTAATAATACATACTTTTGAGTACACTTTTTAGATAATACTTCTTTTCAGATTTGTCGATCGAGCATCACTAATTAAAAAAGTGATCAATATGGGATTAAAAATGATGTCGTCACTGATAATCATTATCCTCGCCGCTATCACTGTAACATCGACTGTGCCAAAAGAAGCCTTCTGTTGTCTTCCGGGACAGGCTCTGTTGCGGACAAAAACGGTATGCTGGGATCCGCTTACCAACGCCACCTCACCTATTATCCCACTGATATGTAATAATACCATGGTGATACAAGAGTCGTTAATAAATTTCACATTATACGAATCCGGCCATCTAATAACATTCGTCGAAGAAGAGTACACGCTCTACTCCGATCCTCTGCCAGTTGGAGAGTAAGTGGTAATATTCAATATTATTATTATATGGTGAGAATTGGAGGTGTGGTCGCACTCGGGCGTATCATGTCACCTATGCATACGTAATAAATACTATAAAATGTTGAACGGATAAAAAATACTTCAATTCAATAACAAAAAATAGTGGATTGGTTAAAGAAAAGTTAGTACAAAAATCATATTGATCTGTGATTTTGATTGGGAGTTCAAGTTGAGATGTTTGATTCAAGACGCCTAATCAAAAATACTATATATATTTGAATTGACCATTATTATTTAAAATAATTATGATTAATAATTTAGCTGATAATGTGGATAAAGCGACGAAATGTAATACAGTGTAAGTTAATGAGATCAATTTAGCTTATTGTACATCGAGATATTTCAAACAGTTCCATTCACGTGTACGAGATATAAATAAGCCTTTCAAATGCATCCGTTGCAGTCTGTATCATACCTTTTTAATTCCGAATTTGGCGCTTAAGAAGACAATAACCAGATCTAGTACATAATACTATAATTCGAATTATTATCGTTAATGAAAATCAAGCATTGTTTTAAGTGCGTTGCCATGGTGATCGCAAAAATCGCCTGGAATCATGCATAATGTTATCGTATGTTAGAAGTAAAGATATCATATATATTTCAGATTCTGCGTAGCTAACCAAACAACGATAACGGATCCGAATTTTCAGCACACCACACGCGTAATGATGTTATGCAATGACGAAGAAGAAAGCGTGATTGATGAAGACGTGTTGTCGTATTGTATGATAGTTTCTGTCATATTCTTCGCTCTCACAGCTCTCATTTACTTAATTTTGGCCGAATTAAGGTTAGTATTTATAATTGTCTCCCGCCACTATACATTGAGAAAATGTTGTAATTGATGTTAATGTTCTTGATTTTTTCAGGGACTTACAAGGAAAAAGTATTATAAATTTATGCGGTAGTTTAGCCATCGGCTTATTTATTTTAGCCATCATGAAACTTGTACCGTATGAAGACATAGATCTTTGCGCCGCAAGAGGTACGCTTATTACATACGAAAATGTGGATAACACCGCTGCTTTTATTTTTTTATATATATTCATCATACGGGTGATTTTCAGGATTCCTCACTTACTTCTTCATCCTGGCGGGTTTCTTCTGGATGAATTCTATATCTATACAAATCTTACTAAGTATAAGGTAAGCAATATATTATAGTTAAATCTAAATAAATTAAATTACTTCATATATGTGATGTTTATAATTTAGTTGATGATTAAACGAAGTGAGGTTCTACCATAATCATACGAAGTGCCTCGTCCGAAAAGATTAGTATTAATTTATTTACTTGTAACGCATAGGTGCCACCACTCGCGCACTATGCTAGGAATAGTCTTTATTTTATTTTTTCCTTCCCTCTATTTTCGCTGTTAGTGTCTTGTCAATGTCATTTGGTTTAGAGCTTGTGAAGAAAAAATAAGATAAACGGTGGCCATATTAGGAAGCCATACGTTGTGTTGAAACGCATGGCTTAAACGAGCTTAAACGCATAGCGCCTAAGCTTGTGGAGTCATGGAACAGTTCTTGGAAATTATCGAAAAGGCTTAAGGGTAAATATTATGGGGAACTGCAATCAAATATGCAACAAATCGGTCACCTCTACTATCTGCCGTCTCAGATTAGGTCATGCGTGTACACCGGTTCACTTAGATAAATTAAGAGTGAGAGATAATTCTCTTTGTGATTGTGGCCATATGTTCTTTGAATGTCCTAAACTCCAGTATTCCCTTTATGATTTTCTTCCTCCCAACATCCTAATAATCTTAATGTCTCCTTATCCCTTGTAAATACACTTTTTGTAAATATATTAAGTTAATTTATATATACTAACAATATTAAATTATAAACATTTAAATATATTATAACAGTATATTTAAATATGATCATATATTTAATATTTTAATTTAATAACGCCACACTCAGTGGCCCGGGCCAGGCATACTAGGATTCAATGTGTCGTGGGTCCAGGGACACATACAAAGACAAACACACACCCAAACCCGAACATACATTTGTTTTTTTAAACAAATGTATGTCGGACTGGGAATCGAACCCGGGACCTTTTGCACAGCATGAAGGGTCAATACCAACTGCGCCAATCGGTGGACTTTGCGACTTTGATTGCAGGGTAAACCTTTGTGGTTTGTGGAACAGGCTTGCTTATTGTCTTGTTTGGTTGAAGGATATTATGAACAGTTCCAAAGAAAAGTTCGTGACCGATTTTATAAACAATTATAAAGAATGTTTATAGTATTTGCATTTGCAATCTACCTATGTATATTATCTATGCAAAAGGTATTAGGAATATTTCCAAAGAAAAATTCATAATCCTTATTCGATTTTCTGTCCGTGCTGTCGTTCCAGTTTTCGTTGACTTATTAATGATATGATTTAGTTTATTATATTTCCTCTTCCTATTAGCCACTGTTGAATTTGATATTTAACACACTTATATCACTTACTTTCATTTTGAAAAAAAAATTATAAACACAAATGGTTAAGCACTAACTAAATAGCGAATAACATTGACCGGCGACTGAAAGCGAAAATACATAGAGGAAAGGAAACAAATAAAGCTAGTAAGGACAACTCCTAACTTAGTGTTCGAATGGTGGCCTGGTGGGTGGCACCTATGCGTACAAGTACATAAATCAATACTAATCTTGAGGACGAGGCACGAAGTATAATCAATTAATCATATAGATATTTGACGACAAACAAATGATGTCTGGCATATATTATATTAGTGCATTACTTCTAGACGGCCTTCGGTGAGTACGCACGGTTGGAGAGAATTCCTTTGGTACGCGATATACGCTTGGGGCAGCCCTGCTCTCCTCACAATATGTATGGCCATCGTCAACTATCACCCAGGAAAACATCACCGACCCGGAATCGGCTTGAACTCCTGCTGGTTCTTTAGTATGTCTATTTTATGATTTATTAGGTTTTCAATTGCCACATTTATTTGAACACAGGTTTGAATTACAACAAAAAGATCAGACTAATTTTTACAATTGTCTCTATTGTTTCAGCTAAAACGCAGCAGTGGTACTACATGTACAGCGTTATATCTTTACTTATTGCAGCTAACATTTGCATATTTACGTACATTTCTTTTACACTTTGGAGTCAGAGTTTTAAGTCGACACACGTCAAAGCATTGAAATATAAGTAGGTTTCCTTTTATTTTACTAAATTATTAACTACTAATTTTACTAATTTACGCGTATGTGTTTCTCAATATGGGCGATAGCATCCCCTCGGGGGAGCGTTGAAATAGGCTTAATTAAAGAAACGATAGAAAGTTCGACTACAAATTAGTTGTCAATATCTTTGTCTTTATTAACCTGTTAAATTATGTAGTCCCGGGGTGCAATATGTTTTTTCCCACATGGTTTTCTAAGGGACGGTAGCCAAATAAGTTTAGATATATTAGATGTGTACATTTACGTAGCTGACAAGATGCTAATGTGTAATTTCGTGTACTTACGTCATGCTTTACGTCAATAGATACATGAAGACATTTATCAAAAAATAGAAATGATAAAAACTTAAATCATTTACGACTGCTGCACATTAGGCGCTTTTGTCGCATGATTAGGTATAGATCCCCAATCGGTAGTAGTTTATAATAGAGATTAAGCATATAGGAGCGGGACTACGTACGGTGTTACCGTGCGTTTGCAATATAGAAGCCGACAAAGGTTGTCGTCGTCACCAGCTGTCTTACGATATCCATGTCTGGATATGGTATTGGTAAAGAAGATTACTGATTATGGTAATCGTAAATCGTAACGAAATGAAGACAGAACATCGGCAATAATGTTTTCTGGTTAATAGTCGCTTTATACGAATAAGGCCTAACGCAGGTGACGAACAGTCCGCGACGTACTTTTTGCGTATTCTTTAAATATTTTTTCTATTTATTATTATTTTTTTGTATCTATTTTTGTCCTTAAAAATAGACAATGAAACTTTATGACAACTCGGTGTGCCCCGGACATCGCTCGGTGTGCCCCGGACATCGACGACGAACACTGAGGGACTGGACCGTACAAAGTTTCTCTTGCACTATTTCAAAACTTTTTTCAATTTTCTTGTACCTCAAGTACTTAATAATTATAACACGAGATAGTCCTTCGGCTTCCATGACGTGCCCTGGCGGTCAAATTAATTTGTACGTCGTATGCGTTGGATCCGTGACAGTGTATTTTTTTACGCCATGGGATTTTTACGCGGACTCTTGTCCGCCGCGACTAAGTCCGGCGCCTACGTGTGGCCCTTATATGGTCTATAAGTATATAAGCAATTAAGCGTTTAACTTCGCGATGAAATTCGTCTCGTCTAATACCACTCTTACTCGTAAGATTTTTTTATTTAATATACATATTATGAAAGATAATAAAATACCAGTGTAGTTGTTGACCTTACAGTTCCAAAAAATAGCTATTTAATCAGGATAATATTAACAAAGCTCAAAATGTGTTTCAGATTTACAATGACTATTCGATTGTGTGTCGTTACGGGATTACCGTGGATATTTGAGATGATCACAGCCTCGTCTAAAGCACGTATTTTATGGTAAGTATGTAATTTGTAACGGTTATACATCTATACTGACAATAAAATCGTAACGAATGTTATGTCTGTAATTTATTATTAAATGGAAAAAGACGTTGCTGCGATTACAAAGTTCCTCATCATCAAGTCCGCGTGTGTGCACATCACTCAATAATCACTGGACGGATTTTAATTATATACATAAATGTTATAGTATACAGTACTACCCTTAAGAGTTCTGCTCGCCCTATGAGGGTCTCTGCTCTAAAATAGCCCCGGGCCTCCAATAACCGTAAACATACACTGATTGTACATATACGTAATGATAGTTTACGCAATGAATCAATGTATAATATGACGATATTACAATCTCAATAGGGAGTATACCGGGACGAGGATGACCTCCTAATTCAATGGAATGTGATGAAATGGAGATGAGATTGAGTTGTTGAGTGGGATGCGAAAAAATTAAAGCAACTCTAAAAGGTTAAAACACACTAGTGCGACGCAGCGCAGAGGCGCTTAAGTTTTTATTTGTTTGTATGTAAGCATGCAGCAATATAGAGTTTCGCGACGCGGCAGGCAACTGCCCGGCGCGACGCGATCGCGTGCGCAACTTTGCCGCGGATGCGAAATACTTTCAACATCATTAAATTATAAATTAGTACACGCTTCGAACTGTAATCTAGTATTCAATTCAAACGCATATCGATGGATGAATATTATAATGCGTTCATGTTTTTTTTGTTATTAGTTCTCACTTCTCAGGCACTTACAGATTTTATTTTTTTATTTCTCCTTCACCGCGGAACTAGTCCACACTAGTTATAAATTATAAATCCTATTATAGTCACTATTATAAATCCGAAAGTGTGTTTGTCTGTTTCTGGTTGTTTGTTACGTCTTCACGACTAAATTACTGAACCGATTTTTAAAAGGACAAGACTTTATTCTAAAAAATTGATTAGTTTTTCTACAGAGAAATAATTACTTTTAAAACAAAATCTAGTGATAAATAATTGAAAAATCCGTGCTTACTCTCACGAAATCATTGACATAACCGTAGCTTATCAAAGCTTAACAAACGATTAACAACTCATAAGCATAACAAACGATTAACAACTCCTAAGCTTAACAAACGATTAACAACTCATAAGCTTAACAAACGATTAACAACTTCTAAGCTTAACAAACAATTAACAACTCCTAAACTTAACAAACGATTAACAACTCATAAGCTTAACAAACAATTAACAACTCCTAAACATAACAAACGATTAACAACTCATAAGCTTAACAAACAATTAAAAACTCCAAAGATTAACAAACGCTTCATTTTAAATTTGATTCATGCTTGAATAAGTCATCATATCTATTAATCACGATGACTTAGGTATATGCACTTTATTTATGAATGATCTCATGGGGGTTTAATCATTTAGTTGACGCCTTCCTAGATTATAGTTTTCATTTTATCTTGGAATAATATAGCGCAATTTATTGTTCTTAATAGTCCATTACTAATTTATAATGTGCACTAAGTGTGTATTTGCGACGGATCCGTGTGTTATAAAATAGGTACTTAGACAAACCACTATATCATAGGGACATAATGATATGACCACAGAACTGGGATTTCCTTGATATGATGACCATTGGCCTAAATACATTTACGTTTATGTGGGCGTACAAACAAAAAGGGCTTCCGTTTTCCAAAGTTGGGTGAAAATCTTCTGTGAAATGACATTTCTTTATTTGAGTTGTAGTTATATAGTTAGTTCTACGGTCAGTGTATCTTTGGAACTTTGTAAAAGTTTCTCTGAATATCGCCGGTGCACCATGGAATATAATGGCGGAAATAAATACTCTTTAATTGGATTATTAACAATAATATATTTTCACCTTCGAAACATTCAGTGGTAATTCGGATTGGAGCGAGATGGTACAACGTTAGCAGCTCTTGCTCTGGTGTTGGGAATAGTGTAAGAGCCCCCTTGAGTCTAGGTAGGTTTAGGGGCAGCCTAATCCACGTGGCACAATATTACCACGTGGGACCGTAGCAAGACTTCGGATCAATTGAAAACACTGGTTCAAACTAATTCAAAGAAAAGAATAGCTGAAAATGCATGCAAACGTGCGTCAATGTGTGAACTCGCCGTATAACGCGGCGTTGTGTTAAACTAACTAGAAATAGACGATCCGATAAACATCCGCAGACTCACACATGAATGTTTACCTACTGATTTTAGAAATGCTTTATTTTAAGAATAAATTGTATAACAAATTAAAGTATGTTTTGTTTCAGGCTCATACTGGACATAATCAACACTCTACAGGGGTTGTTCATATTCATCGTGTTAGTGGTATTGAGGCCAAGGGTAATCAAGGCGATGCAGCAACGTGGAATGTTTTGTTGCCTGTCTGGACTTTTAGACAAATATTTAGCCCTAGATGATGATGAAGAGAACATGGTTCAACACACGATAGTAGTGCCAATGGAGGATCGAACGTGGAACGAGAAATAAGACAAGTGATGATTACATTAATTTGTACCAAGTCGCACATATTTTTCGAAATCAGTCTGTTTAAGCCTGGACGATTCGCAAAGGCTTTATATGTCGAATGGCGCGCGACCCCTATATGGAATCATAATTATACGAAACCTTTTTTGTTTTGTATGTCCGTCCGTTCGTATTTATGTGTGGACAGTAAAAAGTAACAGTATTATTTATATTTAGTATTTTCTGATACAAGCTTTATAGACTATTCCAAAATGGGATAAGCTGAAAAACTAAAAGAGCAATATAAAAGTAGTAATAAACTTAATAATAGCGCTTAATTACCACCTAATTGTTCTGATAAGTTCTAAGTACCAATAAGTTGTTAAGATAATATCAATTTGTTTTAGCTATATTTTTATGTTTTATTAATAAATTTAACTCCCAAAATACCGCGGGGGATAATATGTGTTTGACGTCATTACTTTTGTGTGCCTGTTTTTTGTGACATTTACGCTTGAATTTTCGTGTAACTTTAGGGTTCTATAGTCATTCATTTATAATTATACGGAGCCCTTATAGTTTCGGTATTCCGTTCGTATGTATATCACAACCAAAATATTCTTAAATATTATGTCAGTTCTAATAAGGTATGTTAAGTGTAACTTATGTAGATATTTATTCTGAAACAGTTACGGAACCTTATGAAGTGCGTAACCGACGCGCTCTTGGCCGGATTTAGTCGAGAAGGTTTTTGTGAAGTTGTCGAGGTGTCGTGTCGAGAATCTGCTATGACATCAGGATGCTGAGTAAATTACTTGTTTAATGACTATATGAATTATTTTGTGTATTTATTCTTTTTTTGTAAATTAAGACATTATTCTTGTTTCAGCAGTAGTTGCACGTGTGGAGGTGTATATTTCTAATTATTAAAGGATAGATTATATTTTATTAGATTAGATTAGATTATATTTTATTTGATACTTTATAAATTTACTATAAGTCGTCGTACTTATTATGCATATCCGTGGCAGTTTGAGTTTTATTTACTTTAAGTCAATAAGCATAACTTAATACAGTCATTATATTTTATAAAACAGAGTCATTTTATTCAATGGTAGAACTGTGTTAATTAAGTTCGAAAAAAAATCTGTGGTGTTTTATAGATTACTGACAATAGTGACAACTATGCATTTATGTAAATAATAAATGAATATTTTTCCTTAAATATATTGTTTTTAAATACCTATTTTAGTCAATTATATTAGAATACACTAAACTATCCAATTTAACCCTAGGCGCAATACTTATAGCCGAATTGTAAACACATTTTTCAGTATTTCAAAATAGTTGTTAATCAGAATCGCTAACTTTTGGTATGTTTGCAAACCGGTCCAGCCAGTTCTCGCTCGCCCATTGTTGGGTATTAAACAGTGTTCCAAGGTTCGGTAAACCTTATGCTAAGGCTTATTCACAATGCAACGAAACGATGCGATTATAATTGGCCCTTAAATAATTGGGTCCTACTGGCATTTTAAAAAAATGGTAATGCGAAAGAGTGGATGATACAGGACTCGCCGCGCTGATTGACAGTTGTACTCGTACGACTAAACGATTAGCGGGCGAGATTTAGGGGCTGGGATCAAAAATGATTTATTAACATTTTCATAGGTATTATCTGTAAAGTTGGCATCCGAGCGGGTAAAATTGGCGTGGTTAATTTTAACAATGATTTTATTGGAAGCCGTGGGTACTTGTACTTATCCATTGTTGTCTAAATGAATAAAGCCCTGCTAAATGAACCGTAAGATCGTAATCGATCGCAACTTGCACTATGACATGAACGTCACATCGACTGCATGTTGTAGGATAGCGTGAGACAATTGTCCATATATCGTGGGGCATTTAGCGAAATCAATTTAGGTAGATGACTGTCGTTGAACAAATATCACGTTGTAGTGCATTATAAAGGTTATGTGAGACAGTTATGGAATAAGACTTGGAGTTGCGAAGGGCATCTGTACTAGACTACTACGGGCTAATTTGTATATGCTTTAGGATCAGTACTTCTTAAGACTTACACATTTCCTTCCACTCTCCGTAGCTGCAAGTCTTCAGAGAGACTTATATATAGCAGTAATATAATAAAGATAGGCTAATTGCATTGTATAATAAGAGAGTTTGTGTACGTTCGCGTATCTCCGTTTCGTTGAAATCGCAGGCTTACATACAACACTGTTTTACATATTACCTACTTTATTATCATTATCATATTAGCAGATTTTATAGACTGTCAACAATCATGTCACCGAGCGAGTGGTCATTGTCTTATAATAGTAGCAATCGATTTAGTATATTTAGTATATCAATATACTAATCCATTCATTGTATAAGAAGATAATTCTATAAGAATTATTACGAAAACTAAAGTAAATAAACATATATAATAAATAATCGCAATAATGTTAATTCTAATTAATACAATATTTGTACAGTTGGTCTGTTTATTTGTTACTTAACAACTTTGCAAATCAACGAAACGCAACCAAATACAGTATGCATGTATGTAGTTCGTGGGACCGATTAACGAGTATATTTGTAACAATGCAGGTAAAGGCGCGGGCAATTGGTAGTTATATTAATATATGATTGTATTATGTGTATACCTAGAAATAAGTAATTATATAGCAATATAAATATATTGTTAGTTTAACGATAATATTCATACCACAAGCGCTGCTTGAACTACTCGCAAAGAATGGATTTACCAACCCGCTTGGCCAGCTTGACGTTTTAAGGCCATGCATCTCTCATGCAATGTGCACGGAAGCCCATGTCCAGCAGTGGATACTAACAGGGCCTTAAAAACATAGTAATGGTTGCTCATATTTTATGATAATCTCTGGAACTACTGAAGCGCTTTTCAAACTTTTGTAACTATGTAAAGAGGATGCACTAAAGGGAATAGTTTGTTGCTTCATGAATGGATTTAGTTTTTGTGATAAATTACTAGAAAATTCAAATTTCTCCAAATAAATTATTGTCAGTTTCATCAATTCAAACTAAGAACATACGTAAGTGAACAACTAAGCGTTGACGTCATTACAATAAATCATAGGTACAAGACAGCAGTAGTAAATCTCAGATTGTTCTTACAAGCGAAAATAGCCCTTATCGTTCTATGACGTGCAACGGACTCGCAACCTAAGGGCGGTAAACCAGTTTCTTTGCCGAGAGTATATTAATTATATAGCTCGACCTTTTTACAAAAGGGTGGCTCACTGGCCACGCTATTTATTTAATGAATAAGAAACTGAAGTTTCTTATATGTAAGATTGTCGTTTGTTATAGAGAATAAAGAGCAAACTAGAAAATTTTGAAAAATAAACTAGCGTTTTTAAATACAAGACCTTTCAAAGGTTTCAATAACTTATTCAATCTGTGGTAATTTTACGTATTTCTTATCAAAATTGGACCAGTAGCTTAGAAAATATCTCTCATCTCTGACAGGCTTCTACGAGGTTCCAAAATTTCTGTAGACTAGTGGGCGGACGAGCAAGCGGTCCCACGTGATGGTAAGTGTTACCGCCGCCCTAGGTTATAAACGGCAAGTGCTAAGACAAACAAGGATGATTTTGTATAATATGCGTTGAATTGATATAATAGATGAATTAATTACTGTTTGTGGTTACGTGACAAAGGAAGCCAATGCTTTGTTGTTGAATGGGTACAAAATCGTCGCTAGCAGCCTTGCATTCGCTTCCTCTACCTATTGACACTGCTACACAGTTGTTACACAATGAAGTTGAAAAACGACCTAAAATGTTAAGAAAATCAGGAGAATCAATCGTTACGGTTAGAAGAAGCTGGTCTGGTCTATACTTCATGAGTCGAATGACACAAATACTAGAAAGTCGCAGGCAAGGTTTAGATGAATAAGCGAGGGAAGAAGACAGAAGAAGAAGAAGACAACACGTTAATGTACCGAAAACAATGCCAATCTAATCCTTATTATTAACACCTTAAGGTAAACATGTCGACCGATTCGCAATGGGTCACGTGGTTGATTTATAGTCCAAAGCCTCTATTGAGTGCAAGGGAAGGCCGGTACCCTGCAGTGGGGCATTATAGGTTGATATTGTAACGAATAAGCCGAATGTATGAGCCTATGAAGAGGCATGTCGTATATCATGTCGATCGACATAATAAAAGTGGTAGCGGTTTATTGTCACATACACTGACCCTACGTAATCTGCGATAGCGTGGGCTATGCCACGTTAAGCCGGTAGAAAAATAATAAACTATCGTCTTACTCCTGGTACACAAAAATAGCAATATAAGCTGTTGGTTTTCTTGATGAAAAGCAACGCCTGTATATAAGAGCATGTATAATATTGGTCTTATAAAAGTTATTGCTACGAAAATTTCACAGGCGTACAGTAACCTATGAGATGACAACTGAAAGTTCTCTGAACAAAATTCGCCATATCCAAACACTGTGACGTTACTATTGTGGGAAAAAGTGGTGTTTGAGCTCAGGTAGCTATTAGGCAACCTTTAAAGCGCCAGTTTAGAAGCTAGTAGCGTATTTAGATATATTTAACTTCCTCAAACTATAGCTTGCACCGGATTAGCTAAATAATAATAATTGATTATGGAGCTCATTTTATTGCATCCTTTATATTGACCTTGACCCTTTATATTGTGTATGCATTGAAATAGATATTTAAATGATAGCAAATGGATAACAAATATCTGGAGCCTATTAACACTGAATTTCCTACGTGAATACTATAACAGCTTTTATTTACTTTTTAAAATCTAGCATTTTTTTTTACAGGAATAATAAGAACTTTTTAAACGTTAATTTGATTTAAACGTATTTAATATGTTACCTAAAAATGTATCAACTCTATGAAGCGAAAAAAATGGCAACGTTGACAAGCTTTTGAGAAACAGAAATTGTTAGCGGGCGGTGCATTAGATAAATACAAGGACTACAAAAGAGTAATAAAGTCAGAGACCTCATATTAAAAAATACACCTTTTTTGAAGAAAATATAAAGTTAAAAAAAGTAAATAATATTTTTTTCATTTAATTGATATTCTGTATAAGATCTCTTTTATGTACTTAGGGACACTACAAGCAAGGCAGACGTGCGTTCATGAGTTGCAAGAACTGTATTGTTAATTAAATCTAAAGTGAACGGGATATAAAGGGGTTCGAACATTTTACTAAAGTCGGAATTATAATTCGATTCCACATTTGACATTAGCTACTGTCATTTTGTAAAATAATGATACCACATATAATAGTGTAGTGATGAACACAAAAATCGATAAACAATTGCGATTTATGTTTATGTAATCATAATATTGGTGTGCCAATTAAAGACTAAATTATTGATTTTTATTTAAATAAATACATAATTATTCATAACAATTATTTATTAATTAGTAACCGCTGCTTTATTTTATAAAAAGTTAATATTTTTGTTTTTTTTTATATTAAAAACAAAACTTATAATAAAAGAGCCTAGATAGTTTTCTGTATTGGCAACCCGTGCGCGCTCGTGCAGCTATCGCCATTTTGTTTATCTTGTCATTCGGCTTCATTCTCCTAGTCTGACTGCACGAATATCTCGTTTCATTGCGAATCGATATTTTGTTATTTTGTTGGGTTTTTGTTAAAGTTTTGTTACGTTGTGTTTGTTGTTACGTTTATAGTTTTTTGTGAACTTTGAGTGAATCTATTTGTTTTGGTTTTCCATCAAAATGGATCCTCCGCCAAGTACATCACAAAAAGACGTGGATGTTTTCTTGTCTCCAAGAAAAAAACGTCCACGAAAAGCTTTCACTGTTACTGAAAAAGTAATGATCCGCAACGCATATAAGTACGTGAAAAATGAAACTTCTGCGCAATTGGAGGCCTTTGAAGTTGTGGAAGAAAATGAATGTATGAACAAAGTTGCTCACATATTGGGAATAACCTCACGCTCTGTTTGTAACGTTTTGAAGGAAGTAAATAAAGGTGCGCCGCCAACTCCCCCTAAAAAAACTGGACCAAAGCGAAGTTTCAAAGATAAAATTGATGAATTTACATTCTCCGCAATACGACGAATAGTTCATCAGTTCTTTTACCGAAATGAACCTACAACCATTGCAAAGTTTAGTCAATCAGTCAGACAGTATTATTTTATACCTACATCTTTTATATATAAGTAATGATTCCAAACTATTATAAAATTTACTATTTCAGATTTTACAAGTGATGAACGATGATCCAGAAATGCCCAAGGTTTCCAAAGACACCCTCAGAAAAATTTTGAAGCATCTTAATTTTAAATTTGTTGCACGGTCACGCAAGAGCACACTTATTGATCGAAATGATATAATAACATGGCGCCAGCGTTACTTGCGATCTATATGTCAGTTTCGACGAGAAGGGAGACATATATATTATCAAGATGAAACTTGGGTTAACGCAGGTAAGGCTAACATTTTGAATTAATATACATTTACATTAAATTTAATAGTAATATTGAATGTTCATGTACTATATGTGATTTAAGGTCATACTGTAAAAAAAACTTGGGTGGACAAGCAAGTCACATCATCTCGGCAAGCGTTTTTGGAGGGACTGACCACTGGATTAAAAAACCCATCTGGAAAAGGCAAACGTCTCATAATTAGCCATATAGGTAGTGAAGAAGGCTTCCTGGAAGAGGGGCTCATGATTTTTGAAGCAAAGAAAAATTGTGAAGATTACCATGATGAGATGAATGCAGTTTGTTTTGAGGAGTGGTTCGCTGGAGTCTTACCAAAATTAAGACCAAACTCAATTGTGGTGATGGATAATGCACCTTACCACTCCCGAAATAGGGAGGTTTGCAGTCCCGAGCCGCCATTTTGATTTTTTGTTTCAAAATGGAGTCGCATGGTGGGTCCTTACATTATATCGGTAGAAGATGCATAGACAAACCAAAATGTTATGTGATATTATGTCCTAAAGTGTCACGTTACCGAGATATTAAGATTGAAAGATCGCTATATAAGGGTATAGCCTTAGCAATTATTGTTCAAGCAATTATCGGTGTATAATCAAAATGTACAAATCATGTGCTTCTACTTTTTATATTGTTATCAAAAAAACTATTTTGGTTACTTTTATACCTGTTGGTAAAGATAAAACAAATATTTAGATGCAAACACATAATTTATTGGCATCTCGTCACGTTACCTAAATAATTTCAGGTAAAGTTCGCTATTATCGCTATATCTATAATCTAATTAGATGTTTATTGGATATTCAAACCCCTTTGAACGGTCACATCGACATATAGGACGATCTGTTGCACCAGCTACACGTGATTGGAATGAACAATCAAGAGAAGACGAAACTGACAGCAGGTGAAGTCCCTGCGATGGGCCTCCACTTTTTCACATACGTATTCTGCAAGTTGTTATACTGGTTTTTACATCAATAATAAAATTGACCTTCAACAAAGAGTAAACAAACACACACGCGCCCACACACACATACACACACACACATTTCCTAGAAGATTTAAGATTTAGGGATTTTAAATAATACATAAGTATAATTTGTTTGTTTTCGCAACAGAGTAATATCAGTTAGTCATACTGTAATTGGATCGTTAAATGCTACATTGTGCTTGTTAGGCCAAAAGGTCATCATAATATTAGATAGAGGGGAGACGAACACAAACTTCAAGTTGTATTTAACGTAACATTTTCCCAAAATAAACGTTTAAAGAAATAAAATAAATAATTGTATGGTTATTAGAAAAATATCCCTCATCAATATTGAATTTCTAATGTTTTCTTTAGTCACTATATGACATAGAAATATATTTCTATTGAAGTTTATATTAAATCATTCGTTATCATAAAATAGGCAATAATACGGTAACGCGTGATAGATAAACTACATAAATTATAATATATATTGATAAAATATTAAAATACTATTTTAATTAATTTTAAAATATTCTTGTATTTTTTGCGGATGAAAATATTTAAATTATTTTTTAAATTTTTTAATTATAATTGTGAGACAATTTTGTTCAATAACTAACATCTACCTGCGATTCCCGTTATATTACGGCTTTACCTACCTAAGTATGAAATTGCTGTTTGTTCATAGTGTCCACTTTGACTTAGTTATCTTGAGTTATTATAATACTTGAATACTTAGTTATAATTTCAATTGAAAGCTATGACTTTCTTTTTTAAAATCAGTTATTCGTTTATTTTTCCATCAAACGATATTTTGCTTAAATATCGCTGTTTGTGACCATGGAAAAGTATTTTAACTTTAAAAATTAGCGTATTTTTCGAATAGGGGTTCCGTCGTGGCAGCGACACAGTACCTACAGATGGCACGCAATATAAACGATGTGTACGGACCAAACAAACGAACGCACAGTGCGTTTCTGTTTAATCGTTTCCATGTTGGAAATTTCGACCCGTAAGAAAAATCGCCGTGGACGACCAGCGACTAAAGTCGATAATGACAAATTGAAAGCACGTCAGAGTTAGCAGCATCCTTCGGCGTAAGTGACAAAACGATATTGATTCATTTGCGTCAAATCGGGAAAGTGAAGAAGTTCGGAAAGTGGGTACCGTATGAGCTTAATGAAAGTCAGCTGCAAACACGCATCGAAGCTTGCCTTACTTTGCTGAACCGACACAAAAATGAAGGGATTCCGAATTGTATTGTCACCTGTGATGAGCAGTGGATCCTGTATGATAATCGTAAACGGTCGTCACAATGGTTGAACCCAGGAGACACAGCCAAACAGTGTCGCGAACCTCTCTATGATAACGCTCACCCACACGTTGCACGACAGACAGTCTCAAAGTTATGGGAGCTTTGACTGGAAACTCTCCGTCACCCACCGTACTCACCAGATCTTGTCCTTATTGATTTCCGGTTTTTTCGGAATTTAGATAACTTTTTACAGGTGAAAAAAACTCGAATAAGGCAATTCAATCCAATTCTCCAATTCAACTCCGATGAGGCAGTGAAGAACGCCCTCAGAGACTTCATCGATTCCCATCCATCCCCAGGAGTTCTATAGCTGAGGCATCAATCAACTTCCATTAAAATGACAAAAGCGCATTGATAATGATGGACAATACTTCCATTAATTAAACATATAATTATCATATAAAAAATATTTGATTTTTATTCCATATTTATATATATAGATAAAACAGCAAGTTCATAGGTAAAGACCTAATATATTTGATCGATTTAGATAAATACACAAAATACACCACAACATTTCCATAGTAAATACCCTACAAAATAATAATCTGCAAAAAAACAATTGAGAGTCAAACCACGTCAACTAACTAATGTCAAACACATCAAAATCTTCTCCAATATATAAAAATGAATATTTGTTTGTTTGTCCTAAATGCGTTCCTATACCATTCATCCGATTGCGATGAAACTTTGGCGAGTTGTTGTGCGCACGCCCGCGAAGGTTTCTATATTACCTATCGCATTAAATTGAAGACCACGCGAAACGAAGTCGCGGGCAACAGCTAATAAAATATAAAAAGTTATATCGTGAATATAAAGAAAGGCATTTTGGGGACTTTATTTTATACCATGCCTCTCCAAATTATTAATAAAGTCAATTCTGCATTTCTGTGTTATTTTTCTATTAATAAGTCTAAAAGTTTCCATTATAATAAGTTTAAAATGGCTTGGAGACGAGCAGCAAGAAATACTAAATGGGCAGCAAATTAGCAAAACAAACTATTTTTGAATACCTGAAATAAATAATTTTAAATGACTAAGAATTTCTGTCAACAAAAAGGCATCGGAGTTCTATATTTTTATTGTCACGAGAGAACCTACTTTTAAATTTGCCGCCACTTTCAGTATTTCTGTATTTAATTATTTACCGTTAAAAATTCATGTACATTCAAATAAGAAAGGTATATTTTCACCGAACGATATATATACATACAATGTGATATCGAAACGTGTGGCGCGGGTCGGCTTTAAAATAGCACCACCCCATCTCTTCAAGTGGATGTCGGAAACTTTAAAGAGATAACTAAGCGGCTGCCACAGACCCCGAGGAAGTGCACCACCTCTAAGACAACCCGCTTGGCCAGCGTGGTCTTTTAATGCCATACATCCCTCACGCACAAAACAATGTGCACGAGGAGGCCAAGCAGGGGAAACAAGGGCAGTTATTATGTAAATGCCCATTTAAGTTAGACTGTTAACGCAAATCTAAAAATATTCGTTTTTACACAGACGACAAATTCTGAAATGTCCAAAAATTCATTTTCAGAAAAAGCTAAGATTAATTACAATTGAAACAAAGTAAACCTGGTTAGTAATTCTATTTTCCATTCGGATTATTTTTAATGAGTCATTGTCAATATCACCAGACAATCGGACAACATCGAGAATCCACCATCTGGTACTCGGAAGTTTCGCACTACACGCGGTGTGATTTTAATATGTTGGGAAATGTAAACGCATTTTGCTATACCTACATAGCAGTACTTTGCAAAAACTTGTCAAACTCGCTACCCTAAATTAAATTACTTTGTTCGTTAATTACCTGAACAGTAGTGGTAATCGTACGTATTCACGTATCAAAACAATTTTATAGGTAAATTTATGCATTAAGTAACCCTATTAAGCATGCAGGGGACCTGCTTTCACGCCACGCCAGTTCCATCACATATTATTAAAACATGTTTACTTGTTCGGAGACAACGACAGCGCCGCACGCGTCGATCGTTATACCCACATCGATTTGACATTTCGACAATACTCGAATGAAATATCGAGTGGTATCGAGTGATTAACACCCCCAGTTGGCATTCGCACGTTGAAGTTAATCAGTGCATGTTACTTCTTGGACAGTGCCTTAGTTTCGTCGTGTTACTTTAAATATGAAGGTATGTAATTTAGCAAAACGCAAATATTAAGATTAGCTATCGTGTAAAATTAGTATTTGATTACATTAATTAGTTCGTTGACGCCAATCAAAGCATTAACGCATGTTTAAATTATTTCTGTTAGTGATACTCGTAATGGGTAATTAACTATGTAATTAGATACAAGTAACTTCGTGTAAACAGCAATAACTGTGGACTAATTCGTAGTATAAAGTTATTCGGTACTTCGGCTATTGCCAAACTTGTAAAAATTGACACACGCCATATTTAGTGAAATTTAAAATTTAGTGAAATTTAAAATAAAATCCATAGAAAACCTGAGCATAATTAACCTTTTGGACGAATATCCCTAATTTTCTGCAATATTAAATAAAAGGCAACTCTTAAATAAAACGAACTTTTTAACAAAACATATTGGCGGTAGTTTTTATAGCTTTTTTGTATAGAAAATGTCTGTAGTAACAAGGTTAAATTAACATGTCTATAAATCAGGATGTTTTATAAGGTAAAAAACCGAATACGATTCTTCCTAACACAATATCGGGGAACAAAAAAGCGGAAAAAAAGTGTTTGGCCGTGCGTAGCATCTACCAGTATATATTATCTACTAATTACAAGACTGTTATTGGTTATTAATATAATAAACATATGTAGGAAACGGTTCATCGCAGTCAAGTTTTATAAATAGGCGGCAATTTCATGCTATCGGGAACACTTGACTAATACTGATAACGTAAGTGAAATTTAAAGAATACAAGGAGTTAGTTAATGTAGCTACTACTTATACAGAAAGATACGAGTACCTATATCTGTATTGATGGCATAAAAAAACAAATGAGTTATTATATTACATATTCTTAATCTATATAAATCAAAACCCTATTACGAAAAGTCCAAAATACGTACTTATAGGAATAGGCAAGATGCATAGGCATTTTTCGACTCGACTTCATTTAACCGTATTTTAATTTAGTGAAAAATTACTTATTTCGTTAATTTTAGTGACTGATTTACTTTTTCGATGCCACCACAAATATAGGGTACATGTGTGACGTTCTGAGTAAAGGGACCTTGTTGTCGATATGCACTTATTGACTTTAGTTAATCAACTTTATATACAATTTTGGAGATTTGGGTCATCAAAAACTTTAATTTCAGTATAATAATTTCTAATGTCTAAAAAAACGGGTAACAAGAAGAATGAAGAGTATAATGACGATTTCGTACAAAAACCTGTTATAAACGATAAATTATGAGTTAACCTCAAAAAGTAAAGGAAAGCAGAGAAGATTATCCAACTTAAAATTTCGTTGTATCAAAATTTATTATAAACAAAAATATACTCTAACATCTGGTTTTTAAGATAAAATATTAGAATTATATTATTTAAGATTAACTGAAGTCTTAATATCTGGTATAATAGAACTGACAAACTGATAAAGTCGGTTTACTCAGATAATGTCAAATTTGGATGATTTTAGGCTAGCTAGGAGGCTAGCAAAGTTACTAGGATGATAAAATTAATATATAGGTAGGCGTAAATTAGTGTAGGCAGTATTGAATTACAAAGCTAAAATAAATTGGCATAACAAAGTGTCAGTAACACATACGGATTTGAATAACTAAATAAGATAAATAATTTTTAGATTTTTTTTTTAAGTCTTGGGCTAACAATCATCGTAAAACTGCCATGTAATCATTCTCAGATAATTCTGTGCAAGTTTGATGTATTTTGAATTATTAATATACCCTAAAAAGACATTATACATTTTGTATTATTCATCTATACATCATCATTCATCATTATAGCAGTTCCTTTATATCCACTGCTGGATATAGACCTGTCTATATGTTCATTTTAATCATTTTCCTAATCCAATGGATATCTCACGACAGTTTTAATATCATTGGATCATTTTGGCGGGGCTCGAACAACGGCTCTTTTGCATATGTGGCATATCCATATAAATGCCCTATATGACAAGCAGTTATCATCACATGACATATCAGCATATCACATAACCTGTCCATTGCCACTTCTTTGTATTGCGACTCGCGTCACTGCATATCCATTTTATACGAATATACATTTAAATGTATTCGTTTAATATAGTGTTGCGATTTAAATTTAAAGTTTAATATAGTATTGTTTCAATAACAAAAACCTTATTATTAGTCTATTATTAACAATTACACTACTACCCCCCCTTCTACACACATAAATATATAAAAGTGGTTTAAGTAAGCAATAAATTAACCTTTTTTTAGTTACAAATTATAGATTAGAATGCCATTTCGTGTTCTTAATGGCATTAAGTTTAAATATAATTTAATTACAATAAAATCATCTGTATGTACACAGGACGTATTATTAAGAAATGGAAATTATTGAATTAAAAACAACAAATAAATGGGGCTGGGCTATTGTACAGTTTAGCGGCTTTTTTGTTTCATGTAATATTTACATACAACTTCCTGTATCTATCTATCATTATCATTATCACTTTACCCTTCAACTTAACTGCATCCGTCGATAATGAATTAATGACCCAACAAAATGCACTATGCATTATGTTGAAGCAACCGCGTATTGACTTTATGTAACTGCATAATATACAGTAGTTATTTAGCAAAGCCAATTTACACTTGCATTTGCGTAATAAAGTAATCGGGTAGATAAATAACTCAGAAGTATTTCCTTAAGCCAGATTATTTATTCATTTACTAGGATATTATTGTAAATACAATGTATTATACTGAAACATATAGATGACGGTTTTGCTAATATACCGTTAAATGGTTAAGGGATATAATTAATCAGTAATTAACTAATTTTACTGTACTTTTGCTTTTTACTAATTTTGCTTTAAAATAACAGAATTGTATTGCAATTAGTTATATTCACCGAAAACCTCGTTAAATTGAAACTATTTGATGATAGCTGTATTCAGTCAAAAATACACATAAATACAATTCTCGTAGAAGCATATGTGAGTGATAAGCAGTTTCAAGTTACTCTGCCTACGTGAATAGACAAGATGTTTGATTATATTATCATTTTGAACAATTTATTATTATAGTTTATTTACCTAAATCTGTTTTGTAATGGCCAGCATATTACAACTGTATGGTAGATGATATGGAAGCTATAAGTCATTTAAAAATTAGCACCAAACTAAAGGTTATCGTTGAACTTCTAATCAACAATTACTACATTTGACAGCAATTAACTACTTGTTTTTCAAGTGATGCAGTTTTTAGTTCACGTTATATAAGTTAATAAGTCAAAACCTATTTTTTCTTTTATTGCCTTGTAGCAAGTTAAAGGATTCCTTATAATTACATTAAATTACACTACATTACAAAAACTGATTATGAAACATTTGATATATTTAATAGAGAAGGATGTTATGTAATAAGAATAAATTTCGTAAGAGATAAAAGTAATATAATGTCGGAAGGATTAAACCTATTCATAAACTGTACTTTCATAAAAAAATAAAAAAATGTAAAAAAATCTAATATTTAATTTTATTTATTAATTTACTAATTACATTTCTAATGTTACAGAAGTAGATAAAGAAGACTGTAAGTACCTCAAAACCATAGGTCGATTATAAAACGTATACGTAAAATATATTAGCGCATCTAATCTGATATCATGAAATGTATTCTGATATCAGCTTATAACGTCCCACTGCAAGGCACAGGCCTACTTCTGGTGACACACTGGGGGATTTCGGATCATCATCTACCATGTGGACCCAGTGCGGATTGGTGGATGGATACACATATTCCACATTTTATTTATTAAATGTATAATAATAATAATATACGACATTATATTTATAACTGCTACCTGTCAACGTTCGGATAAAATACTGCGTATGTTACAAGTACGAGTATCATGTCGTAAAGTCTACCGTAAAGTCGTGAAAATCTGCATGTTTAAGAATTCCGCGTACTTTGTTGCCACTTATTGGCAGCACCAAACAAACAAAACCGATGATGATGGTCTCAATGAATCCCGTTTTCTTGTTACATATCGCTCTTCGCAATTAACACCACCACTGTTCCTTTCCTCCAATTTCCCAAAAGTTAACTTATTTTCATATATGTTATCGGAAATGTATATAATTCAGAAATTTTATACAATTCCAAGGAAATTTATAAAATACTAAGCTGATTTAGGAAATGTGTAAAATATTTTATTATAGATACGTTATTTATTGGTATTTATTACATACAATAACTATGAAATTTATGAATTTATGAAAATGTATGAAATTGTTTCCGGGTAGGAAGGATTTCCGTGTTGTTTAACCGCGAAGGGTTTTTTTTTAAACAATGCGAAATTAAATTTCGCGATCGCCTCACACTTCTAGGGTAGAAAAGTCCATCACATTTCCGATTTATAGTTAGAAAATATATACAACTCCCAGGAAATGTATCTAGTAAGATTTTTATTTTATATATATCCTGACGATTTTAGATATTATATACATTTCCCAGAAATTAAATATAATGCCGTATTTGATACATTCCAGTTAACATATACATTTTTGATGTTGTTAATTGTTTGTTAAAATGGGATGCACTGTTAACATGTACTCGTATTTGTTAACATGGCAATAGTTCTATCCTATCCCAATACATCCACTAAAAATGTTAACAAATACAATACGACAAATTGACATATGATGATGCTGTTTTCCTTATCAATTCGGCAAGAATACAGCGTTTTCAACCCAATAGCAAGTCTCGGAGATTGTTTGTTCAAGAAAATATGATGGTCTTATCAAGTTATCGATAAGACAAGTTGCTTAATAATAACACAAATTCTTACTATTCATTGGGTGCATTAGGATTTTGAGTTTGAGTTGCGTTTGAAGTGATTATAGCAGAATTAATTCTTTTTTGAACACAGCTCTTAACGGCAATTGGCAAATGCACTAAAACAGATAACAGATAATATTAATAACAGTTTGATTATTTATTTTTATTCTCCACACTAATTAAAATCCACGCTTTGTATTCTATATGTACGTGTACTATAAGGAAAAGAGTAAAGACCAATAAACTACTTCTAGAACCTCGGGATGTAACAATGACCTTAGCCGTAACCCAGCTAACTGAATTACCCTCCTTACATATCATTACAGAACGCTGATTGACTACCGACCTATTTTCACGATCCACTTCGATGTGCCCTCATTATGATTTGTTATTAAATCTTATGAATATCGGAAAATGAAACATGTAAAATGGAATAACTATCCATATATTGCACAATGTTTTATACAATATATGAACAACACACTCATTTCTCAGTAGTATATCGTACAATGTTGAGGAATATGTTGTCATTTGTAACATGTTCCTGCAAAGTCGTCAAATCTTGCGACAGGTTTACGTTTAAAATACGTCATAAGCGGGGACAAACAGCAAAAACATATTACGTCGGTGGGTACTCAATTTTATTATGATAATTAATCAAAATTATTATTGTCTATAAAGCAAGATGCAATATTTAGTAAACATGATAGATAGGTACAATGTTTAAGAATTGACTGATATAAGGTTACCTTTAATTTGATTTATTCATCAAAATGATTGTCTGACGGTACAAATTATAATATCAGACGGAATTAAGTGTTTAATAATAAATCAATTTTTGACTGATTAATTTGAATTCACTTATATAATATACCATAGACTATATAATAATAATTATTTTATAGAATTCAAATAATGCTTATGACCATAAAATATGACGCTCCTAATTTTTTACAAATGGATGATATTTGCTGCAAAAATGGGCATGTTTCATGTTAAAATTCTTAAAATAATTTAAAGTAATAAGTATTTATTCAAATACCAAACGTCAAAAACTCAAAAATTGACCACGATGTCCATTCAGTAAATAAAATTGACAAAATTCAGGACAACCACGGGACAAACTATATACCAGCCCATATACACCCTCATAGATGCTAGTTTCGGTACGTTTTTCCCGAACCTGGCTTTAAACTAAAATGTATCAAGCATGACTAGGAGAAGAGGTTTCAATAACTGTGTTTATACTGTGCAAAAGCTGAGCAAAGCCTTTAAACGCTACTAGTTATTATATAACAGAGTTCAACAAACCGCGCCGACCGGACTGTATGGTGAATATTACTGATTAAAATGTGCATGCTAAAAGTAGATGGCCTCTGCACTACGCTATTATTCATATTTTTAAGATACGCAAGTCAAATAGGACGGTGACAATGCTGGTCATCCACACGATAGCGACGAAAATATCAATTAATTAATTACTAATACAAGTAGTATTGTAGGGGCTAGGTTATTATACATAAACTAAGACTGTATCCGGTCTTGGCATCTAAAACTTACATAATATAGTCAAAGTCAGAAGACATGGTTACAAATTAATCATAAGACAAATACTGTAATTAGAAACAAATCGTTGCCGCGATAAGACGGTATTTACACAAAACCAATGTCTTACAATAACACTTACAAAATGTCCTGACACACAAAGTAAATTTTCATTTATGGTTATTATTATTATCAAGGCAGGTACCACAAACTTTGAGGAACTACGCCACCTCTTAAAGAGTGAACTGGTCAACCCACTTGGTCAATATGCTGTTTTAAGACCTTTCCTCATACACAATATATAGTAGGTACTGAGTAATAAAAGATAAAAAATATTAGTGAATTTGAATTTATTTATTTATTTATCGATAGATTTAAGCTAATTCAATACAGCGAAAAGCGAAAGCTGACAGAATGTAATTCTAGAAAATAATACAGAAAAAGAAATATCCAATACTCCTATGTAAGGAGAAATAGAATAATTCTAAAAGTTAACAAAATCTTGAGAAAGAATTGTTAATATCTTTGTAACACTTTATTTTAATATTTCAGGAGTTAATATTGTTGGTGTTGGTGAGTTGCGGCATGTTGGTATCAGCTGATGACTGTTGTCCAAACAATCAGATCATCAAGCCGGGTGGCATCTGCGCTAACGAAACTCGCCGGATCAACATTAACTGCACCTCCGGCCACTTGCTTCTCAAGGATGTCATCCTCAAAGGCAACAGCGTTTCCACGCAGGATGCGCCTAACTTCGTCTTCGTCAATGATCCCACACAGTTAGTACTCGTAACTTCATTTTCTGACCCTATCTAAGCGTCCTTTCTTGTCTTCCATTATACTTTGCGTTAAGATTCAGATAGAGAATATGACTTTATATTTTCTAGTCTTAATTATGTCTTTAATTCTCTTATAGTGTTATTATTATGTAGATAAAAATAAAAAAATCTTATTTATTATTATATTTGCTGCTTCCAGATATTGCCTTGGCGATATGTATAAAAATATCTCATACCCTGAATTGGGCAAGATGCGTGTGGCAGTTGTTTGCTTTCAAGAGGTGGCGAAGGCCAGTGACTTCGAGACAAGCGGGATCCTCACACTCATTTCTGTATTTTTCTTAGCTGCTACCTTCGGAGTATACATGTATTTACCACAATTAAGGTAGGTATTTCTATTGTGTGTGTCCTTAGACATACAATATTATAAACATTTTTTTTATAGACGAAGGCGGCAGACGAGCATACAGTCCACCTGATGGTAAGTGGATATTGTCGCCCATAGACATCCGCGATACATGCCAACATGTCCAAAATGACAAACGTTGGCACGTCCCCGGGTGCTATCTTTGGAAATATAGAAATGGATTTGGAGGAAGGGTTGGGAAAATGGGGGAGGGATAGGATGGGAATGTGCTCTGGCACATCTCACTCACTACCGAAACACGTACGTACATTAGGGAATTAAAATAAAGTGGGAAATGCAGTACATTTTAAGGTAGTCTTCTGTGAGAGGAGTAACATGACCAGTCGAGCGCGTCCAGCAACTGTTGGATTGCAGCGTGCACTCTCCCCCTCAAGCATATAAACATAATAATATAATAACATAATAATAACTCAAACAATATAAATTATAATGTCCTTATATTATAAATATTTATAGTATTATCTTAAGCGTTTTCATGCGCTTTCAGAGATCTGCAAGGCTTATGCTACATGTGCATGTGCATCAGTATGTCATTAGGATTTTTGACGCTGGGAATACTACAACTCGCTCAGGGCTTTGAAAAAGAAGTGTGCACCGTTGTAGGTACGTATCCGATATAATTAAACAGCAGAATCGACGATTATGATTTGATTTTTGTAAATATTTGGCCAAAATTATATCTCTTACCTTTCTAACGGTTTGTCTATTTTCTACACATTGTGAAACATTGTAAACTGTATGTTGTAATGTTTTATAACAATTACAAAAAAAAATATTAATTCCTTTTGTTATAGGTTTCCTTGTATACTTCTGGATGATGGCTACCTTTTTCTGGATGAACGTGATTTGCATCAATATGTATCGCACGGTCATGTAAGTGACTCTCTAATACAACGTAATCCTGTTATTACTCACAGCCTGTATAATTGTTGACTTTCACTGATAAAATGTCAATATTTTCAGAGATGTGGCATATTTAAAGAAAACGGAAAGAAAACAGTACTTTTTCTACAGTTGTTATGCTTGGGGTGGATCACTAATCTTCCTGATTGTCTCTCTCATTGCGAACTTCTCGGAAGGTAACCATTGGAAGCCTGGTATAGGAACAAACAGCTGCTGGTTTCAAGGTACGATAAGAGCCCTTAACAGCCCTAACAGTGCCCCCACAAACCTTTCAGGTTTAAGAGTACAAAGTACACAAATTGTAATGTATTGTTTTTTGGTATATAATATAAATAAAAAAAATAGAATCTGAGACCACTTAGCTTAGATGCTTATAATAAAATAACATTATATTTAATATCTTTTAACACTTTGTTATAATTTTATAACTTGACCTTATAATTTTGTACAGTATCATAAATATATATATTATTTTGTTTTCCAAATACTGTTTTAAATGTATAACGTATTTTCAGGACGCACAGAGACTTGGCTTTTCTTCTACGGACCGATCGCAGTTCTTATCACCAGCAATGTTGCTCTATTTGTTTTATCATCATACAATTTGTGGCGTGATACTAGAAAATATGAAGTCAACAAGTTGAACAATCTTAAACACAAGTATGTACCTTTGAAAATAATGTATTTATATAGTTATAAATCAACGTGGTCAACACATCTTAATGTGTACTAACTGTAACTTTTAGCCTGTAACTTGTCTTATTCCATGCATGCGAGCTTTTCGAAGTCAGCACGTACGAGGACTTGTGCTAGCCGCTTTGTTGTCCCTTAGTCGCCTTTTACGACCCCCACGGGAACGGAAAAGGATACGTTGCAATGTGCTGAGTATGAAAAGCTTCAAAGCGATGCGGCGAGCCGCTCGATGGTCGTGTCGAAGACGATACTAATTTGAGATCACGTCAATACGTGACACAAGCATCATTGCGAGTGCACGCGAGTATAGATTTTATAACGTATTATTTAAATTGAAATATCTCATAAACATGAATGAGTTATTAGCATCGACTACTCTGAAACCTTGATTACGATATGAAGCAATAGAGTAGGCAAAGCATTCGAAACAAGCACTTCATGACGCCCCGTACCCGAGCAATAATGATACATTTCGATACAAGTTTGGAAACGAAAACTATGGTCCACTTATCACAGGAAGAGCGCTGTATTTAACTCATTTTATGTAAATACCGTTTCTTTCTTAAGTCATAAAATAACACAATAAAATAGAAAAAAATATTTTTAAAGGACTATCGAGTTCTAAAATGATTTTCAGATTCATGTTAAGATTTATGTCAGCTGTCAGAGCTCTTCCTATAATAATCAGACCAAAACACCGAACTGAGCAATGATACATTACCTATATGTGAACATCGTAATCAGTACGCAAATGACCAATTTTGAATTATTGTAGGTATGTAGTAAATAACGAAATGCTTTAGAATACATACCCTAATCACTAATAAACTACATTTTTTTAAGAAAAGAAGGCGGGTGACATTTAGATAGCGACCACGTGGTGGTAAGTGACATCCGCGATACATGCCAACATCAACCCAGAATGACAAACGTTGGCATACCCCCGGATGCGCTACCTACCTTTGGAGATTTAAGAATGGATTCCGAGAAAGGGTTGGGAAAGTGGGTAAGAGAAATGATAGGATGGGATGGGAATGAGTTAGGTTATGAAATGAGTTCCGGCATATGTCACTCATTACCAAAACCCATTTTACGGTGGTCTTCAGTGAGAGAGGGGAACATGAGCAGTCGAGTGCGCCCAGTACAGCGATGCGTAATTGCAGCGTGCGCCTTCCCCCCTCGTAATGAGTTGAAATTCACAAAAACCCATAAAATTAATTTAAATCGTGTAATTTACAGATTCCTGCTATCATTAAAACTGTTTCTGGTTATGGGTATTTCCTGGATATTCGAAATTGTCAGCTTCGCACACGGAGAAGCGCACATCATATGGTAAGTAAATACGAGGTCCGTTCAAAAAGTAACCAAACTTATTTTTTGTACTTTTTATAAAAACATTTCAAAGCGCATAATTGATATTACTGCGTAGCGTAGGATTTAAAGAATAATCTCCCACCGTAGACCACTCGCGTGTTTACAGGGCATAGTCAGCATTTTATCCAGGGAGGGGAGCAAATAATTTCCTTATAAATTTAAAGAGATTGTGTAATGCAGAAAGTATACTTATTCTTCCATATGCTATAGGGGAAAGTGCCCCACCCCACCCCACCGTGGCTACGCCCATGGTGTCTACGATGATTTGTTACTCGTAACGTTTGTCCTAAGCACGAACGATTTGCGTTTGTTTAGTGCCTTCTGCGATTTTTGCGAAGAGTGATTTATTTATACGAACAAACATTGGCTGAAATTTTGTGTCAGTCTGTAAAAAATTCACTGAAAGTCACAAAATGGTCACAAAAGGTCTTTGACGATCAACCACACACATATCACACATTGCTTAATTAATGATTTGGTGAGATCAAAGCGACGTATAACTGTTCGCGAGATGGTAGAAGAGATTAGACTATCAGTGGGTTCAGGTCACAACTTCCTAACAAAAATTAGAATTGCAAACAATTAAAAAAAATCGATTAATGTCATAGTACCTGCGTACTCGCCCGAACTAGCCATGTTTTTATTACTACATCGCCAGCTCTTTTTTATTTCCTAAATTAAAATTGACCTAAAAAGGACAACGATTTGAGACCATAAAGTTGATAAAAATCGCAGGAGTCTAGAAGGTATTTCAAAAAGGGTGTTCCGAAGCTGCTTCCCGAAGTAGAAGGGACATGTGTGTGCAACGGGAAGGAGACGTAAGAAGTGAACAAAATTTTTATAACAAAAAGTTCGGATCATTTTTGAACAGACCTAGTATTTGGTAGAAAATTTAACATATTGAACAATTGTGTCTTTTTGCATGTTTAATAATGAAGGATATTTTAAAAATGCCCGCGAGTAGGTATGTTCTTATTATGCTAGAAAGATGACCATTTTTGTTTTGCATAAAGAAAATCATAGAGTAATGAATGTAATACGAGTATCTCTTCATATTGTTCAGTTGTCCAGTAAACATACTCATGCCCTATAGGACGACCGCAAATCGCAATTAATCTTAGTGAAAAGTCGAAAAGTGGTTTACTAAGGCTGGTTACAGTTTTAGTGTCTGTATAGATATATTGTTTATTTGAGAGCTTTTAATGTATTTTTATCCATATGTCAAGAGCAGTTTAGATAATATATGAGGTTTTTAAGACTTAGCGATAAAATTTAAGTATATACAAAGCAGGGCCGTCTTTACCAGGGGGTGCAAGGGGCGCCTGTCGAGCGCTGAATTCAGTGCCGGCTTTACCTATGGTGCAGGGGGTGCGGTGCACACGGGTGCAGGGTCTTAGGGGGCGCCGAGCGTCGCTCGCGACACCTCCAAAGAGTTCAAAACGCCTACTAGAGGGCGCCCTGCACCCGGGCGCTACATGAGCTAGAGCCGGCGCTGTACAAAGTATATTACATAGTATTTTACATAATGTTGTAAAATCAAATTGTACATTAGTGTATTAATTTTTTTTTTCCTTTTACAGGAAAATTATGGATACCTTTAATTGCCTACAAGGAGTTGTAATCTTCCTGCTGCTAGTAATACTCAGAAAGCGTGCTATCCAGGGGCTGGCCAGTGATAACTGTTGTGTGCCCATCACCCGTCCGCTAGCTGAGAAACTTAGTCCTCACGACGACAGCGATGACCAACAGATACTGGCCGATGAGAACATGGAGGTCAGACTTAACTGATACTGGTTTAAGAGAATGATGAAAGTTCGAGGGGAATTTGGGGGAAAATGTACTTTTTGCCAACGTTCAAATTTTAATGAACGTCATAAGTGATAAGCATGTTAATAGATAATGCACCATCATTCATGTATTAAATATTTAGTTCAAAACCTTTGCAAATAACTAGGATCACACTGTTGTTTCCTATACTATACAATATGCAGCTATTGTATTTTTATAGATTTTTATTCGGAGGTTTTCAATTGTCATGTTTATAGATTTGTTCGTTATTACATGCAAATATTACGTTTAGATTTATTTGTAAATATCATTTGTATAAAACATGTTCTAAAGAAAGGCGAAATAATAATTTCTACGATTCATGAATCTCTTATAGAATTGTAAGCGTTAATATTGTATTAAACAAGATTACAAGCATAAGATGTTATTTAAAATGCTTCTATACAATTTATGTCATTACATTATTAATTAATTTAATTATTTTAATAAGTAGATCAGAATGTAATTAAGAAATGAATATTAGAATGAATAATTAAGAAATGCCCACTGAAATAAGTTCAATTTTTTTTATCCAAAGTTATTTTTACTAGTACTTTTAGCAATAAAAAAAGAATAATTATATTTTAATACTCCTAACGTGCCATACGTGAAATAATTTCTTAATTACGAAAGAAACAGTATACACATAATACAAATATGTTTTTTAATTAATTTAAAGATTAAGTTTTAGCATTTACTCAGTGTAAATACTAAGTTATAATATTAGTGTAAGGATTCCTTTTTGTTTTGTGCCTGGGTAATACATATACGTGCGGCAATCATTGCTCATCATTGCAACGAACGCTATTTCTCTATTCCACTCGTTTTAGCTTTAATCTTTATATTATCTTTTATTCCATGAATTAATGAAAACAAATTCATATTGTTTTCTACACCAATAACTATGTACAAACGAAAAGGAATCCAAGAATTATTCATTTGTATGTTCCTATATTTGTTTGAAATCATATTTGTTAGAAACGGTAATACCAAATTAAATTCTTTTATATCGTATTCTTGAGGTACGTACGTACTTTTTCATTTAATAATACATATATACGATCTTCTAAAACTCCCCGATTACATTATTGTAATTTTGATCGATAAATTCACCTGCAATCGATAATTCAACGGGTACAGTAATTTTCTTTTAATTTAATATTTTTCAAGTTAATACTAATTTGCACACATACAAACTGAAACAGCAAGATTACGTAAAGACAAACCTTTTAGAAGCAGAATCATTTGTCTATCTAGTATTTGTCTATCTAGTACTAGTTCTATTTTCACTCAGACATTCCATTTCCACTCAGACAATTGACGTTTGACCTTTTATTGTTTTCTTTCGTTTAAACCGGCACAAAATGAAGGGATTCTGAATCGTATTGTCACTTGTCATGAGAAGTGGATCCTGCATGATAATCGTAAACATTCGTCACAATGGTTGAACCCAGGAGACACAGCCAAACAACGTCCCAATGATAACGCTGCTCGACCACACATTGTACGGCAGACTGTCTCAAAGTTACAGGAGCTTTGACTGGAACCTCTCCGTCACCCACCGTACTCGCCAGACCTTCACCTACTAATTTCCATATTTTTCGGAATTTCGATAATTTTTTACATGTGAAAAAATTCAACCCCGATGAAGCAGTGAAAAACGCCTTCCGAGAAATTCATCGATTCCCATCCATCCCCAGGAGTTCTATAGTAGAGGCATCAATCAACTTCCATTAAAACGGCAAAAGTGCATTGATAATGATGGACAATGCTTCCATTAATTAATTAAATACATAATTTTCATACAAAAAGAATATTGGAATTCTTCCTTATAAAATGGCAATTTCATAGGTTCATACCTAATAATAAATAGACAATACTTTATTCCGACAGCACACACATACAATATAAATATCACAATAACAAAGTAGGCAAAAGGAAAAACAAAAGAAAATCACAAACATAAAAAAAAATACCAGATATAACAAAAATATAATTATAATTTTACGCTATAAATTATAATTAGACAATAGACAACACTTTATTTCGACATACAATATAAATATCACAATATGCTGTGGCCTGTGACTGCTGTGACCG
The DNA here is from genome assembly GCA_943735995.1 of Sesia bembeciformis. Lineage (NCBI taxonomy): Eukaryota > Metazoa > Arthropoda > Insecta > Lepidoptera > Sesiidae > Sesia > Sesia bembeciformis. The sequence goes on from OX031042.1 coordinate 6,812,562, forward strand.
AGTGTCAGTCACCGCGTTGATTTTCAGTGACGCCATCGGTGACGCACGGATTAAAATATATTATTTAATAAATTAGTAACTAAATAGTCATATTAAATAAAACATAAATGTATAGTCAAATTAAATAGTATTATAATTTGTTTTATTTTTCGTACCTAATAGCAGTGTCAATTTATCAGTATCGAAGTTTGTGGGATATTTCATATACGTAACCCATACCTAAACGTACATACACACAAGAATATGAGATTTTTGTACGTCTAGTGGGTAATGGTTTCAACAGATTCTTTATTTATAGACAAAAAAAATCTTCAATATTAATATAATATCATAGAGGTTGAGATTATTTAAACAGTGCTTAGATTTTGTATAATCTACATCTGTCAATCTAGTTTATTACTAAAATAATTAAATATTTTCTTAGCATTTTCATAAGTTAATAATAATACCTATATTTTGAAAACCTACCTCAAAAATTTATGTTGTTTCTTTCTAGAAGATAAAATGATAGCGTAATTAGATTGTCAAAGAGCTATTTGCATGTCTTGGAACACAGCCCTAAATGCAGCGACCGTTAACTGTCAATTCTTGCCATAAAAAAAAATGTCAGCTTGGCACTGACACTTCTAGAAGCGAGATGAGTCAAATGATTACCTATGCATTTGTGTGTTCAGTGGTGCTTGTGGGGGCATAGTCATAATGTAGAATAACTATTAAAATATATTAATATTGGTGGTAAAATTAACATAATCATTTTATAAAATGTACGTCATATTAGTGCACGCTTTGTTGTTGGGTTTACCACGCACTTCGCAGGCCGAAGTCGGCGAAACCGATCTGAATGATTTATCTGCACAACAGTACTCAATCAAAATCAACAAATGTTGCGAACCGGACGAACTGATGATTGACACAGCTTGCAGACTAAGCAAAGAATACCATCAAAGTAAGTCTCATGCTATTTAACCGTAATATCACTTAGGTGCATTATAATTAACTGACACAAGATTAGCATCAAACGTGCTTGTACACAGTGCTAGTGGAACATAATTAGTATTCACAAGGTTTACATGCGGCGTGGGACACCCTCCGGCCAGATTGGACCGACCAATTAAAGGAGTTTGCCGGTAGTGCCTGAATAAGAAGAGTGCAAGGTACACACCTTGCATATCATACACACCACATGGTGGTGGTATATGAGAGTGGCCTATATCCAGCAGACAGGCTGATGGTGTCATATGGTAGGGTTTAATGTATGAAATAATTAGGTATAGTATACCCTATCTACATAAATGCATTGCTTTAATTGATATGATTTTAGAGATGTGGGAACCGCAGTTTAAGACTGAAGATGGCAAGGATGTTAAAGTAAAACATTTTGGATATTTGCATGGTATACCTGATTGTGAGACTACACAACTCAGACCAATATTTGACTTAGGGAAATCAGAGGACAAGTATGTATATTACCCGTTACATTATTGCATTATTTCTAAAATATAACATTGTGGATTATCTGAGAAAAACAACCTTATTATAAGTTCTAGTTTCCCAGTTAAAATTTAGGAAAAGATGAAATTAATTATTAGTCTTTTATTGCTGTATATTAGAAATCAGATGTTTCTATTCAAAGAGAATTTTGAAATAATGAAATTTTAGCCAAAGTAAACCAAACCAAGTTAACCAAACCAATTTAAGTATTAAAATCTTAACCAAAGTCGACAATAAGTTCATACCGACAAAAGATCCCTTTCCACTGATAGTCATAATTATTTTTTCTAATCTTATATTCATTGTACATATATATTTTAGGCTTAACTTATTGTTTGATGGACGTCTACAGCATTTGATTCACCATGAACACAGTACTGACAATATCAAAGAAGATCCTTTACTAAGTAAGACATTCAGCTTGAATGATATTCCTATTCCAGAAGTGAAGGAACCTGCTTCATACATTCACGAACAACATAAATATTGTATGGATAAGGTAAGGAGATAATCTTAATTATGTAATTATTGCAAATGTAAATAAGCAAACAAACACAACAAACAATTTGTAGTATGCACATAAAGGGATCTCCACGAGAATACAACAAAATATTAATACAGTCATTGCATTTCTTCTTATATTCTACATACACACAAAGCAAATGCTCCATACTAACACACTACTAGTTTTATCAAATAAAATAATAATATTAACTCGCAAGTATAGAAAAAAATAATTGTAAATAGTGAGCAGTTGAAACCAGACCACCAACCATGCGGTTCCATCCTATGATTTCAGATGATATTATATACTCATAAATTTTTAAAATATGCCACTAAAACTACCATCTTTTACACACTGTTATCATTAGCGTCTTTAGTTTTTAAATATCTTTCACTTTATCACTTTTTGATTGTAGATATTCATGACAAATACAAATACAACAGGATTGTATGCACTTGTATGTGTGCCAGAAGTAAAAGTCAATTGGAGAGATACAAGTTTCCTCATGAAGAAAACTCTCAATCCATTGTTCCATGCCATTGCTATGGTATTGTATCTGCTAGTGGCCATCATATATTTTGTGTTACCAACTTTAAGAGATTTGGCAGGAAATATAATTACAACCATAAACATATGCTTGATAGTTAGTCAAGCAGCCGACTTAGTCAGGATTTTTACTGAATTCAACAACCACATTAGTTTTATGATTACTGGTAAGTGATATAGTTACATTTTGAAAAGCATTCTGCATTGTTATGTTACTAATAAATAATAATTTAAAAGAATTATAGTGTAGTTGCGACATTTATGTTACAGATACAATTTTGTATATCAGCCTTTTGGGTGCCTTTTTCTGGCTAAACAGCTTTGGATTTTATATTTGGAAAACATTTAAGTGAGTTATAAAATGTCCTTTTAATTTTATTGCTTAATAGTAATTAAAATAATATTTACAAGTGTGTTTTTAAAGACTTTTTTAAGGTCGGAATGCATTGTGTTTGTGAAAATTTAAGATAAAACTGAAATATGTACACTATCAACATTTGTTTATTTATTATATAATGTTTGCGTTGTGAACGCATTGTTGATTTTTTGCACTAAATGTCATGCAGTAATGCAGTTATGCAAAATTAAAATGTATATGTTAATCTGTAGGGTGTTCTAGTCTTAATTTGGTTATTTTCAGATCGAGGAATGTATTCCTACGAGTGACAGATGTGCGAAAGTATTGCTACTACTCTACTGTTGTTTGGTTCAATGTAGCTGTAATGACAGGCATGGCAATATGTGCACACTTCCTGCTGGACACAACCACAAACTATAGAAAGGCTCATTCCCCTCCATTAGATATGAATACTATGATACCAGAAAATGTTGAAACTGAACAGGAAACTATAGGTATTTATTATTTCTTTTTTAATACTATCAACTATGTTGAATGTATCTTCATTACTGTATATTATAATAACCCATGTTCCTTTTTAGGTTGGCTCGGCATTGCTGTATTTTTTACCCCCATAGCATTTACCATAGTCTTCAATATTTTCTTTTATGTAACAACTTTAAAAGTCATAAAGAGGATTAACATATATGGAAGGATTCATTACAAGCTAAAAGGATGGTAAGAAAGTAATTATAAGACATTTCAAATCAATTTGTTTTGGATTTAACATTAATTTTCTTTTTGGTTTCTTTTTCAGTTTTATTTTATTTTTACAACTGTTCCTCATAATGACAACAGCCTGGCTATTCCTGCTGTTATCGTGGGTCAACTTTGATGGCTTGATATATGCTCATGTAGTCGTAAATTTGTTGCAAGCAATCCTTATATTCTATGTGTGTGTGGTGAGGCAGTCCCATGTAATGTTTTTATTAAGGAAAAGCTGCTGTTATGCTGAGCCTGTACCCACTGGAGAGTGGGGAGACGAAATGACGCATATGAATGGTGGTAATTACTGATACATGTAAAATAGATCAATTTGGCACAAAATATGATACAAGACAGAATCTCATTACGACACTATCATAGATCTATGTTAAGTAGATCTGCATTAATTGTAGAAGCTGAAGATGACTGAATCAAAATGCTAACGCACACGATAGGAATATTGGTAAATAAGAAAAATCTCTGTGATGTTATAGCATACAAACCATATTCTCATTTCATATCGCAATCCATGTTGCTATGTCTTCGGTATTTTTATATTATTCTTGTTACTCATATAATTCATTGTGTTCAATTGAACAATTTTACTATTTAATTTTCATGGGACCAAAATTAGACTAAATTTTCATGTGCCCATCTCAAATAATGTTTAATAGAGCAGAAGACATTATGTTTTCGAATAAGTTTTAATAAAAATGATCTTTTTTTATAAGTGTGATTTATAAATGTGTGTGCCTTGAAACATAGTCTCAAAGAATATTATGATGTAATGTTACTAATTAAGGCTAGTTTATTAATAATTATTATAGGTTGTGTTGTGTAATTAGACCAGATATTAAATTGGTGTGATTATTGGAAAATTTGGTTGCTCATATAAGATACTTAATATGTTTGTTTAACAATGTCCTCCTAATTTAAATTCCTAGAATAAAACGAATTGAAGATTTTGAAGAGTATTTCTATATTGTGAAGTAGTTAACTAGAACCGTCCATTTTTCTAATGTTGTATAGTAGTGGTTTTACAACGATTCATATATTATTATTTTATATCGAGATATGAACGTTAAAAGTAGCTCTTTGCCAACAATACATTTTTTATTTGTTTAGTTTATATGAACTAATTTTTAATCCATTCCAAAAATTCATAGTTATAAGTAATGTAATCATTGTTAGTATGAGCCAGTACACACATGGGACGAACGAGAGGAAATCAAGGATTTTTATCCTTTGACTCCTGAATATTAAATATCAATACTAAGTGTTTTTGTAAAAAAATAATTGTTTTCAGTAACTTGTAAACATAGTAAAATTCGTGGTAGTCTTGCGAGTGCTGTTGGCATATTTGATGTCTGAAAAATTCAACTCATTGAGTGGGGGTATCAAATTAAAGGTCTTGAAATGCGATTACGAAATTATAAATAATATTAGTATTTAGAAGAACTTTTCTCGAGGCTTGTATCAATCAATTATAAAAGTCATAACTTGATATATTCAATGATAAATTGTCGAGTTTTAAACAAAAAAAACATATCAGCTCAGCCTGGTGGTTGATGCACCTCTGCCATGCTTCCTCGCCTTTCACTTCTGTTCTCTTATGTTTTTTGTTTCTCATGTTTATGGTGTCATATAATTCTCATAATCATAATATTACATCATTTGTCATTAATATTGTATACGGTGACAATCTATAATTAGAGGCGCATATACAATGTAAACTGTTAACATTTATATAGGTAGCTGTACGTGTTGTTTCTTCTCTTGATCGTTCTAAATATAAATAAAGAGACTCGATAAATACCTACTAGAAATATTCAACATTTCGAAGATCAGACCGTGTACAAAATTTCAAAAGTTCGCTTCACCGGTAACACTAACCATGTTAACTTGAACAAATGATAGAAAACCTCAAAATTACAAAATTTAACTGATAAGAGAACTCGCCAACTGGGCCAGCGTTTCGTTTTAAGGTTGTGCATGAGGAGGCCCATGTCCAGCAGTGGATACTATAAGAGCTGTTAACTGAATAAAAACAGGGTTGTGTGTGACGAAGAGCATTGCGTAAGGCCTATATCCAGCAGAGGAAAAGGAGGTATGACATGGTATTTACGTTTTAACATTACGGTCAAATGCTTGTAAAGTCTCGTTTATGTTGTGAAGAAGTAAGACATCAATTAGTGATCATATTAACAATTAATTTAAAAAACAAAAAACCTGCCTGCATCCAATTCCTATATGAACACAGTTATTGAAATAAATTAAAATTAGTAAAACAAGTAAGTATCAGACTCAAAGCAATCGGGACCAGGTTTATTTATTTTGTAGTTTGGTCCCGACTGCTTTGTGTCTGTTACTGAATTGGTAAAATTGTAGAGTAATTCATAAAACAAAACAAACCAGTTAGATTATGCAGAGTAAATATGCCACTCATTAATTTTAGTTTATTTCAATAAATGTGTTCATACAGAAATTGGACGCAGGCGGGTTGTTTGTTCTTTAAATAATTATTTTTTATGATTCATCGTTACGGTTTTACATTTGGTCCAAATATTAAGTAAAATTTTTAATATACTCATATGTTTTTAAGAAAAAGTTGAATATTTACAAACTTTACTGTCCTAGAAATCAAGACATGATTCATTATATTATCGTTATTTGATTGTACCTCGTTTGTGGGCAGTGAAAAGATTAATAACAATAAATATTCATTTTAAACCATTTACTCCACAACACGGAATTTGGCAACTTGGAACTTGGCTTTCTAGCAGACACAGTGTCTAGTTAGACTCTTATAATAATAAGATTCTAACTAGACATAAATAAAAATAAAACATAAAAAACCCAAAAAAAAACATATTAGGAGGCAGTTTACCTATGTGTGATATAAAACTTATCTTGATTGTGTACACAATTATACAGTTTACATACTTTTGTAAGACTATGGTAATAAAGTTTTAAAGTAAATTTTCTTTCTCTACCTACTTGTATATTATTATTGTGCGTTAATATTTCCCATGACTCGATATCTAGTTTTAAGGACAAAATTTCTTCCATAGTTCAGATAGAAACTTTTCATTGGCTTTTTTATACAGTGTATTTGGTTATTTAGTCTGTACAAATTCTAAGGAATATTGAATCGCATCGATACTTGTGATTAGAAATGGATTCTGTACGATAACCGCAAACGTTATTAGTGGCTGGATCCAGGAGTTGCAGCCCAACAATGTTCAAAACGCAAGATAACTAAGGAAAAGCTCCTGGTATCAGTTTGGTGGTCCTGTGTCGGTATTGTCCACTATAGTTTCTTGCGAGCCGGTCAAACGATTGATACAGATGTGTACTGTAAGGAGCTGCAGACGATGATGGAGAAGCTGGCAACAAAGCAGCCAAGTTTGGTGAATCGCTCATCTCCACTTCATTATGACAATACTTAAAGAGCTGGACCTGGAGACTCTCCCTCACCACCATACGGACCTTGGCCCGACAAAATTCCATTTCATTCGAAATTTGGACATCTTTTTGCAAGGAAACTAATTTGATTCTGAAGTAGTTGTGATTAGGGCTTCTGAAGAATTCATTGATGATTCATTATCACGAGTTATCACATTCATTAACAATGTCCACGAGAGTTTTACAGGGGTGGCATCAATCAACTGCCCGTGAGGTGGCGAAAATGTATAGATAATATGGGTCAATATTTCGACTAACAAGAAATACTTTTATATTATAACAAAAATATTTTTTCAGGTTTTCATACAAATGGATCATTTCATAGATAAAGCACCTAATATTAGATATAAGTTTGAACTCGCACACCTGTAATACGCCGAATTAAAAATAAAAATGGTTGTCATTCAGAAGGGGTCGGTTTATGACCCATATATGGGGGTATATTTGACAATAGAATTGAATATACAACTTGCTCTTAGAATTTGCTCATAATCAAACACCATATATTTTTCACTGTATACTTTTCATCGTTTAGAGCGTCAATCAAAGTGCTTGAAATGATTGAAAATAGACTTGAAAACTGTCGAAATTTGTTTAAATTTTCATAAATCAGCTACATTTACTTTAATAATATATAATATAACGTTAATATGGTATTGTACTAAATTAATATGGTATTATGAGTTTGTATAAATAAACAGCATTTGGTGCCGCTTTGGGGGCACTGAAACTTGCTTAATTAATACAATGATGTTGTTTAATTAATGCAAGGTTTGAATTAAATAATTCAGACCAATTTAGCCAGTTGATACGGAATAATAAAATGCTGTTGAAAGTTCTAACATACATAGTTAGATTACCTTTTAAAACACGGAAGAATATAGAATAGACAGGTAATACACAAAGTTTCAGATGACAGCGGGTGTAATTTAGCAACAGACGGAGACGGTGGATGACTCAGACTTGTTGTGTTATAAAGGTTTATCCACACACATCTGTGCCGTGCCAGGGACGAGTCAGATATAACTTCCGTCAGGAGTTCAAAAAGAAATCGGTGGGTACACTAATACTAATTTTATAAAGAGGTAATGTATTTTTGTATGTTTGTAACGAATAAACTCAAAAACTACTGGACCGATTTCAAAGATTCTTTCACCATTAGAATGCTACATTATCCCTGAGTAACATAGGCTATAATTTATAAAGATATTGTGTAAATGTGCCAAAATATAACTCGCCAAAATATTACTTGGCCAGTGTGAAGTAAGTCGGAAAAGACTGCCATCTGCGAGCTATTTTGGCGTGTGCTGCAAAAACCGCAAGTTACACGAATATAAGGTATAGTGGAAATGTTTCTGAAATTTTGAAGAAAAAAAATTGTAAAGAAAAAACTTATAAACCGAAGCGAAGCGAGGGCGGGTCGCTAGTATCGAATAAAAATGATCTTTTATTGGACACGATTTTTTTAACTGGACACCCGTAGGCTGTGGAATGAACTACCTCAAGAGGTCTTTCCATTACGCTACTATATAGGGTTCTTCAAGAAAGCTGTGAATATGATTTTGCAAGGTCGGTGGCATACCCGTCTACTCCCTGATGCTGCAAGTGTCCATGGGCGGCGGTAGCCACTTACCAACTTGTGGGTCGCTTGACCGTCCGCCTCCCATTATATAAAAAAAACATTTGCAATCATTAACAACTCGGTGATAAACAAATACATGACAGTGTGTTCAGTACAATATCACCAAAACACTAATAAGTGTGATACAAGACGCCCGACGGCTTGCGGACGCATGGTCCCAGAATGGCCATGCCCTTGTCACATCTCGGGCACGTCACGAATGTGTGGATAGACCTTAAGGTGTCGTTCACACGGGGTTATTGGTCGCGGTGACACGGGAGCCATTTGAAAAATGGCCCGTCCCTATTTTGGCAGGGACATCGTGATGGATTTAAATTCTGACTAGACAGGTAAAAAGTCGCTAATTAGTCGATATTAGTCGCAAAAAATCAGAATTCTGTTCTCAGTTTAACACACTATATTGGTGACCCAGAATTTGTTGCAAGAATCAGAATCCCCTCATCCATGAGACAATGTGCCTGAGAAAAGCCACGTCCAGCAGTGAACGAAAGTCTAAAGGTTACTGTAATCGATTAACTGACTCACTGTTAATTAATGTCTGGTACCCAAACGAAATATGTTGGTATCTCGTTCGAATACATCCTCTCTCTCTCTCTCTCTCTCTCTTTGGGCACGGCCGTTGATAATAAATATTTTTAATCTCTTAGAAATAGATTATAGTACGATTATCATGGTGGGATAGGTGTGACAGTTTGGGGTGTTTTCTATTACACGCAATTTTTTTATTGCGTAACGCGTTAATCAAAAATAAAAAAATATTTTTATGATGACATAGGAGTCGTACAATTATAATAATCAAATGTCACCGTTTATTGTTCATTTAATTTATATTTTAACGTAAAATTGTTCAAAACAACGAATAAATTGGTTTTCCTCGATTAATAGGTAAATTCATATGCTTTTGCAACGGATCGTAAATTGTGTTAGTGCTGGAAACACTATTTTTATTATTCGAATATCGATGATCGATCAACTATCTATATAAATAAAAATGTAAACGTTCGTTTGTTCAAAATCTTAAATCTCCGAAAGTTCTTTACCGATTGCTTTGAAATTTTGACACAACGTTGCATTCGAATACGCGCGTTTTTATACACATATCACAGGGTAAAAACATGCTTTTTACCCAATAACAGGGTAAGCGCCATCTGTTGGGCAACCACAGCTAGTTTAAAATAATATATTAATGATTAATTAATATTGTATTTAAATTAAAATGTCGTTAATAAAAATCAATACTTAATAATAAAAAAAGTAGGCTATTCGATTAGTAGGATCACATCAGTGGTTTTTCTAATGCTACGGCCAACATCGGACGTGGATTCGTGGCGTGATGTCGCGATATTACTTCGAATTCAGTATTCTTTAGGACATGTGACGAACGTTTTGGTCATACGTGTCATACAGGACATGTGACGATAGCGCGAACCTTCGCCGAAGCCCGTCAATGTGGCCGTAGCATAAAATTGTGAGCTGTCCCAACTCTTACTGTTATAACCGTACTATAAATTCTCGCGCACATTACAACCACGTTACAGGCGCACATTACGGACGCGGCGGGCCGCAGCTCAACCCAATACCTTAAGTCAGTTACCTGTTGATATTTAATTCTTGACGTTGTTACACAGCGAACAACTCGTTCGGTGTCCATTCAACGCACATTAAGGCGAGTCGCGTCGCAGCACATAAATACGGCTGACGCGGTCGCCCGCCTCTGTTGTGTAATGATTTATACAAAATGTATGAAAAGGATTCAGGAGGATTTTTGCAATGTTATACGCTGTGGTGTGGCCCGCCGTAAGCCTTTATTAGGGTTTAATTTCAGATATAACAGCGACACCATCCTCATGCGTATCGAGCCTTATCACACGGTACATTAGATAGACTGACCTGTGAGAACAGCTGTCCTTCCGGTCTTCGTGCGAGCGGCGACAGCTGGCAACGTACTACCAGGTGGCAGTCATCCATCACCGTGTTGAAGAACCGTCGTGTAGGCAACAATGCTTCCAGGTCGATCATCAGCTCGAGGAACCGCTCGCAATATCTGATAAAAGGAGAAACAGTTAATAGAAGTTGACAAGAGACAAAACTTTATTCTGACATACACAAACACACACCAAATATATACAACAATGACCAAAAGAAACAAAGTAGCTAGAGAAACAAAAAGAAATTGCAAACACTTAATAAATCACAAGAATAAAAAGTACTTTAACAAAAAAATCCACGACGCCATTTCGTGAGTGTGTGTGTGTTGTGATGCCGGACATGGTCTCCAACTCAGCATATGTTATGGTCAGTCACAACGCTGACTTCAATGCAATGCAACTAAACTTTTCAATATCCACTGTTGGACACGGGCCTCCTCATGCCCATTGTCCTGTGCATTAGGGATGTATGGCCTAAAAACGCCACGCTGATCAAGCAGGTCGGCGAGTCCACTCTTTTAAAAATACTAGCGATGCTCGCGACTTCGTCTGCGTAGTATGTGTGGTTAGCTTAATTCCCGTGGGAACTTTATATTGATCTGGATAAAACGTATCCTAAATATTAATCAAGCACTTTAATATGTGCAAGTATATCCCATACTATCAGCCTGTCTCTTCACTGCTGGGTATAGGCCTCTCCCAAAGCTCGCCACCACACACGATCCTCGGCTCTTCTTATCCAACCACCACTTGCAGACCTCTTCAAATCGTCGGTCCACCTGGCTGAAGGGCGTCCCACAGTGCGGTACGTGGTCCCCACTCGACTCGTCTACCCCATCAAGTATATAACTACCATTAAATACGTTTCATTAAAATCCGTCCCGTGGTTTTTGCGTGATAAGTGTTCAAACAGATAAACAAAAATTCCTAAAAACTTTATTATTACGATTTATATGTATAGATAGCTATTACATGTAGTCGACATAAAAATATTGCGCATTATTTAGCAAATGATTTAACTGCTTAAATGTTTGCTAAATTATTCACACACATTTGCTAAATAAAAAACACAAATACGTCAATTAAATCCGAAAATTGAGCACATTTGAAGGTTTCAACCTTCGTGAATACATCTAACATACTATACAATTACCTACTCATTTTACTCTTTATACTGGAATATTCTAGACTTGTCATTAATTAACTTATCATCCACACCTGACAACATTAGCATCTATGTCGCCATCGTCGGGTACAGTCTCCAGAATCCTCATAAACTTGATCATAAGCCGCTGCAGGTAATGTCTCTCCCACGTTAATTTCTCAAGCAGTTCTGGCTTGTCTTTCTTTTGAATTGCTCTCCAGTATTTACGCCATTTTGGAACCTGTTTGAATTCGTAGTTCCTCCGCCCTGAAAAGGAATAAATAGTTATTTTTTGTTAAGGATTAATAGTTTGTTAAGCTTAAGCCTCGATTACACAAGGAATATTCTTGAACGTGAGTTTCTCGAACATCGGTCAAAAGCTACTATAAACAACTGTTATCATCATCCGATCACTGTTATCCGTGTTATCATCGTATGAACAGCTGTAGGAGGGAATTGTATGTAGTTTGGCCGCATACGAGAATCATATAGGTACAATAGTCTCGCCCGAACCGTTTGAGAAACTCGCCTTGTGTAAACAAGCCTTTAGTCTGGTGACTAAATATAAGTTTAGTTTTATAACTGGTGACTGGTGCTTATTAATAACGAAAGCTGCAAATAACGTTGAAAGGAAAAGTACGTATGGTTTTTTATAAAGAACTGTCGCTTTTCACCCATACAGGTCCTATAATTTTAAGGGAGTATAGCATGCTCCTGAGCTTTATAACAGATGATAAAAAACGATATTTATATACTGCCACTAATGTTAACCCAGTTTTTAAACCAATGCCTGTTACTGGTCTACAGACACTACCCAGACTCAAACAAATATTTGTCTTGAAATGAATCCTTGTTCAACCAGGAATTGATATCCATATCTATCCATCAGCAGATACAACAATTGAACTACATGGCCTAAAATGATGATAATGCAAGATTATACACTAACCTTCCTGCAAGCTGATCCACATACTAAGCGAAACTAGTCGTTTCACCTGGTCTCTACATAGCTGTACTTCCATACTTCCGAAGCAGTGGTTCAGGAAGAGAAGCAAACCCGTCTGTTCCTTCATACGACCACCAACGTGGTCCTCTGCAACGCTCGCGCGAAGTACTTGTTCAAAAAATGCAGGGAAATGCTCTGGTTTCTTTAAAAAAGCCTGAAATTAAGTTGTAAATAATTAAGTAAAAAAGATGTTCTATATTAAGGAGTTATAGTACGCGACAGCTCTTGAGCGCCCGCACAAGGAAATTGCGATGTGACAAAGTTAAAAAAGAGTCAATAACAACAGGCAACAATCGTCACGTGTTCGACAGATAAAGCGCATCACTAAGACTAAGGCAATGCAACGTGTACGGGGAGTGCGAGGGGCGTATGCTCCCACCCCATGCCTCATACCCCCAGGGTGCTCAAACGCTGTTGCTGGCGCTCAAACTCTGTTCAGCACATTGAGCTTTTTGGAGGCCATTTTGGCCCCTAATTTCGACTTTGTTGGAAATCTTCACTGAGAGCCAACCACCACAGAAACCCAACCGCCTCAAGTTGGTCTCGAGGCTGATGTGGATTAACCCGTCTACAGTCAAGATGACTGGGATAATTTTAGTCGACATCACGCCCCACATGCTGGTGATCTCGTGCGCCAGCCAGGTTGAGATACTTCTTCATTTCTCGGTTTCGGTTTTCACGAGGCCCTCGACGGCTAGTCCATTATTATTACAATTATAGTCAGTCTTTGTATAATAATACCACATTAAAAGGATTCCGCAAGTATGAGTATGATTATTAAAATTATTTATTATTGTTTTACTTTAATATTTTCTCTAAATTTTCTTGTCAAAATCAAGGGTTTCTAGAGATTAGTCTAAATTGAGAGACTTCTTGACTAGCCTGCATGTGACTGATTTTGTAAGAGTATACATGTATGTTGTTTCGAGACTGGTGTGGAGTGTTTTGGGAATAATGCCTATAGAGGACAGAATGGGGACTGTTGTGACTGTGCAATTTGCCATTGCATTTGGATTTCTATTGTCAGGTTGGTATATTTAGTTATGTTTTTGGTGTGTGTACTGCAGAGATTATGACAAGCTTATGATTATTATTAATTAATCTGCTTATTGTGGAATAAGGGAGCAACATTACTGCTGGCAGACCTATATTTTGTTTCAACTGATATAATGGCTTTTGCCATATCTTCTCCTTTGGAAGCCATTTGTCGATTTCCATAAGATTCTACTCTGAACTAAGACAATCATGGATATTCACAAGTCTTCGTAATCATCCCTCTAAAAGAACAAGAAGGAAAGATTTTCTTTGTTTAAAATTAGCTTCATAATTACCTGCCATGCTTGCACCCTTTCCCGAAACTTCTCATTGATCATGGCTATGATGGACATCATGTGCGAGTGTGATGCTTTTCCTGCTTCATAATGTGGCCACAAATAATTCTCTAGATACTGAGAGAACTCTAACATCATAATACGACGAACTGAAAAGCTGGAAAAATATTTTATCATTTAGTATCAGAAATTTCATATTTAGCATTTGACTGCTTTTTGTAACATTATGTTTGGAATTGGAATTGGCATTATTTTATGATAATTAATAATACATCAATGCACATGATTGACTATTATTATGATAGCTACGACATGGGATTCTTCAAGAAAGCCATGAATAGGATTCTGCAAGGTGGGCAGTGCACCCACATACCCCCTGGTGTTGTAAGTGTCCACGAGCAGGGGTAGCAACTTACCATCACGTGGGCCGCTTGCCCCTACTCCTCCTTTACTATAACATTTTTTTATAAATACTTTATACTTTAGAAATTATTCATTTTTGGTCAGAAATTGTAGATCATTCTTTAACAAAAACATATTTTTGTTTTATTTTATTTACACTGTGGAAAGAAAATACCTCAAATGCATAAAAAAGTGATCAATCAAATAAATAACATTTTTTTTATAAAAGATCAAATTATTGCTTGAGTGGTTAAATTATTATGGTTCTTACAACTCACAAGCCCACATCTCAATATAAAATACCTTCACATATTTGTACATTGATATGTAAGTTACTGTTCACGTATTAGGACCATTATCCAGAAGCCAGGATGAGGAATGCTCATGAGTAGATTTATTCTATATGTTTCAAAGATATTATTGTATATTTATTTTTCTATGTACGTTTATAAAATAATAATATAAAGATAAACTGTTAATGAAAAATTTCTTTCACTTATAAGAAGCTATACTATTGAATATGGACATAGGGCATGTTCGGGTCCCTAAGAAATCTAAGTGAAGCCAGAGCTGGTCTACAGCACACATGTTGTAGTTAGTTTTTACACTTGTGTTAAACAAACCTAATATATTTGCCACCTATTTTGTTTTAAGAACAATGTAAGGAAACCTGCAGGGTGAATCCTAGCTATATAATTATGCCTAAATATTAAATCATCTAAAATAATAATATATCATATTCATAATAAAAACATGAAATATGCTTATAATTTAATAATTGCTCCTGTTCCAGTAAAATTGATATTTTTCCAATATCCACATTCACAAAATTATCTAGAAATAAAACCATATTTGTACTGGCAAATTACGAAAAAAAATAAATAGGTCATTGCACCCAATCTATGGGGCCATTGACCCTGAAGCATTTGTTTAAATCAGTGTGGCTCAGTCTTGTTATAACTATGAAAGTGAAAGTTTAATTTTTTTGAGCTACTTACTTTGATCCAAGAATTTCAGCTTGGTAGATTGACTCCACAATAGAAGCATCATAAGGTAGGTGATTCTCCTTAGTTTGTGGTGACCAGTACTGGTTGGCGAGCTGTGAACAACAATGCAACCGACCATGTTGATTTGTTATACAATTCAATGAGGAAAGTTACATAGATTTATAAGATGGCCTCCCATCTATAGTATAAATACCAGTGGGCTGCTTAATATAATTCAATCAATTTATTGACTACCCATCTCATACAAGATATGCAGTTCAAATTTTTTTTGTATGCTATGATTATATTTTTCTAGGTACTATGCATTGAATTAATTACTTACCCAAGACTCATAAAATTTTTACATATTTGTTACATACAAACAAAGAGTTTTAAAACACAATCTAAATAAAACATATTTGGAATTAAAGTGTATAATTGATAGATAAAAGTGAATAAATTTTATAATTGAGATTTATATGTGTGTTTACTATTACTGCTGTGTGTGTTGAATATATTAATAGCAGGCTTTTCTTTGTTTCTGTTAAATTAAAACATTTTCATACATAACTTACTAAATTGTATTTTTAGTCCTACGACATGTCAAATACAAAATACTGATTAAGTTAGAAAGAAGAGATCAGCCGGCAGCATGTCTAGTCTTGCATTACATCAAATTGGGGGAAACAATTCAATGAATTTGTTAGTTCCTTTTGTTATAAGTTTATTCCCCTAATTTACAAATAGTTGAGTTTTCGTAATCAATTCGGGAAATTCTCAATAAAGGGGAATTTCCTTAGATGAAAACATATCCTGAGTTGTATTTTGATGATTTTAAACATGTTTAGAAATATTTAAAACCTGTGTACATATCAACAAAAAAAAATAGATTTAAAACATAGGAACACATGTTTAAAACATTTTAAACTTTTTCGTAAATTAAAAAAAGAACTGATTTTTTCCATCGCTCTATACAGCTCATACATCATCTGTCACATGTTATCTCAAAGAAAGTAATGATGACAGTGTGATAATGTTGCTGTCTTTACCATCAGAACATAAGTTCAAATTTCTTTTAGAATGGCGGCAATTTGTTTAAAACAATGACAATTTCATTGGAAATAACAAACATTGACACTGATTGCATACTAAATTATAATAAATAAAAATATTTGCATGCATTAACTTTAGTTACTTTCAAAAGTTACTTTATTAACAGAGACAACAGTTGGCATGTATCGTGGGTGTCCATGGGCGACAATATTCACTTACCACCAGGTGAACTGTATGCTCATCTGCCGCCTTCTTTCTATATCATAAAAATATCAGGGCAAAATAAATATGTATTACCTATCAATTTCTAACTATTGACTATGATTATATTAACTAATAATTACTCAGATCAACAAAAACTAAACAGCGGTCATTAAATTTGGCGCCAAAAGTATCTAACTATTACTAACCTCTAAGAATATTTATTTTTCAATTAAAATTATAATTGTAATTAGAATAATATTGTAATGAAGACGCCCAGATAGAATCTGCCATCTCGATGCCATCTGCCATTGAACAAAACTGAAGAGTTGGTCTTGCGTAAATAGTTGCAATAATTTAGTTTTCTCTTAGGACAAGTTTCGGACATAAGTAGTACGAAAATTACTCAGTTGCTGGTTTTCAGTGAAGCTATGCCTTTCAAATATATCGAAAATTTCGGCTCAAACTGAATAGAATACAACATAACCTTACTTTTGGTACTTACCTGAGTTATTCTGTCAGCATTAATTTGGGATAGAGTGGGTAAAGGGATTTTAGGTTTATCCGTAGTCGCTGCGGTGTCTGTTTTCATTTTTACGGTTATAATCTTCTCGCTTTTATTCAAAATTCAGCCTGAAAATCTAAATATTAATATGACTAAATCAAAACAATGGGATGTCAACCGTAATTGTCAAAATGATAGTGTCAGTTGTTTTTATACAATTTGGACATTGATAATAGCCATTGGTACACAAACAGCTAATTTATAAAACTAAATTGTTTGAATGTATATACTGGGAGAGAGAGTGCACACTACAATCCAATAGCCGCTGGGCGCGCTCGACTGACCACGTTACCCCTCTCTCACAGAAGACTACGGCATTTCCCACTTTATCTTATTTCTTTCCTTAATATAAGTACGTGTTTCGGTAATGAGTGAGATGTGCCAGAGCCCATTCCCATCCTATCCCTCCTCAGTTTCTCAACCTCTTCAAATCCATTCCTATGTCTCCAAAGGTAGGCAGCGCATCCGGGGTCGTCCCAACGTTCGTCATTTTGTACAAATGTTGACATGTATCGCGGATGTCTATGGGCGACAGTATCCACTTACCATCAGGTGGACTATATGCTCGTCTGCCGTCTTCGTACAGAAAACACCGTGTCGACGGACACTGTCAGACTTTTGGCGGGAACCCGAGAAGTAAAGTCGAGTTTTTGTTTAATTATTGTAAAAAATGTGTATTGTGGGATTTGTGGTCGTATTGTATCTAGTGTTAGTGCATAATATTTGTGATAACCAAATAAAAACGTAAGACTGCTTCGTGTTCTTCGAAAGACGTTTTCGTGTTCATCCAAGGAGTCCAACTATGTCCTTAGTAAATCTACTATCACTTTACTGAGCGGCTCCTACTACGGCGAGACTGGACAATGACGTGATAAAAACATTTTTGTTTTATTATTTGCTGTGTGTAAACCAATAGCTATGCCAGTGTCCAGATAAATCATAAAAACGATATAAATGGATTTGACAAAGTAAAAGTATGAAGAGCAACACACAGCTACAGTTTCAAAAATGTCTTTAAATTTTTGTTTTTCATAAAAATGTATATTTTGAAATAAATGAATAAACTTTAATAGCATCGTTTTGTGCTGCCATCTATATGTAAATAATGGTAATACCTACTAAACGACCCCACTGACCCAATAATTCGAAAAGATTAGTGAGTCCTGGGTTGGTAGTGTTGGTACTCCAATAACTTTTAATATGTATATAAAGTTACTTCATATTCTTTCTTTCTGTGTTCGTTCAGGATGGGTATCAAACAGTCACGACTAAGTATAATATGTAACCAATAAGATTTACTTTCTTCGTAGACACGATAGATTGCAAAAAAACTATTTTAAACTCTTGATAGTTTGTATTTCAGGTCATCACTATGATGTTTGATCCGCCAGATTATCCTTACAAAGACTTAACTGAATCATTAACAGATCAATATGATCCTGATAGTATTTTATTCTCTGATGCTACAACTACCAATCCAGTATCTTGTGGCAACAAGTCTTTAGCAGAAGTTACTGAAGACATCATACTGAACGTTGAAAATCAATTAACGTTTCAATCAAACGATTCCGGTCGATACTTTAATTTAGAAAACACTTCAGTTTTTGATCTGAATACAAGCATTGTGGAACAAAGCACAGAGTTATATATTGTCCAATCGGAAAACCATAATTATGAACCTACGCTATTAGACGAAAATACTGTGAATCAGTTTTTGCTGCCCCTAAATGTATCTTCGAATGGAAACAAGGTTACATTGCCTATTATTTTCAATTGGTTCCTAAGATTATTGTTTAATTTTCAGTAGCCTAATTTCTTAAGACTTCAATTTCAGGATACAGAAGACAATGGACATGACTTGTCAGCTCTTCAATCTTGTGTTATTTGTCATGAAATATTTACTACAGAGACGGATTTACTCGACCACACGATATCTGTGCACGCATCCGATGTTTCTGTAGCTATGAATGAAAACGGTGCAGTGCCTGTAGCTAACAGAGTAGCAAGTGTAATAGAAGGTACGATTTCTATACTAATATACCTACTATGTAATTAATTTAGTATATTTAGCATGCTAAATTATACCTAAATACTGTCAGTGTTAACTTATAAGTATAACCTTCCACAGTAAAGCGCAGGTTTACTGCAGACCCTATTATTCACCGAAGTGCGATTCATCTGCACTTACTTGACAGAGAGCTATTGCGTATAGTGCGGTCTTTTTATAGTATCTACAAGACACTTTATATACCAAATCTTACGTTGTGGAACAAACTGCCTACTGAGACGTGGGGCTCTACAAGAAGGCTGTGAATAGGATTCTGCATGGTCGGAAATACGCCCGTATTCTCCCTGATATTGCAAATGTCTATGGTCGGCGTTACCACTTACCATCTCGTGGGCCGCTCCCCGCCTACCGCCTGTTCTATAAAAAAAGTTTTCAAACTATAATCCACCAATCGGTTCTAGTGCGAATTGCTGGGTACACACGTCCCAATCTTATTTAATTCTCTAGCATCGATGATGATGGACCCGCCCATCATCATCGAGCCATACATAATAGAAACTCAGTAGTGAAACTCACGATCTCACGTATGAGAATCGAGAATGGATACCTCAAGGCTACTATATAGCTTCTATTTATTTTAAGCGGATTATAAAAAAGTGAACTATGTATTTATGTCATTTTTTCTTGTAGAAAACAACAGTAGCAGCGCAGCTAGCAGCTCAGATTTGGAGTCTGAATGGCTTGTATGCAGCATATGTCAGCGTGTGTTATCAACAGCACTGGAAATAGAACCCAATGGTACAATACACTTTAATTATACGTAAAATTAAAAGGTCCTGCTAAGTGGGTCACAACGATAGAATTATAAGCTGGAAGCGCTACCTCATGATTATCTTCTGTGTAAATAAGTATATATGTACGTTTTCATAATGAAAAGTGCAAATTACTTTTAACACCAGCCAAGTTACAGTGGAAAGCAGACGAACTTATAAGAAAGGGATCAGAGACCAAATTCATTCGTCCGGAACACTTCATAGTTTTCATAGCTGGAGAATAAACTAGGTCTTTAAATAGCAGGGCCCAACAATAAAATCAGCAGCAATGGGAGGCTCAAAGTGACTTAAATCATTCAAAAAACTTCCTCAAAAGCTCAAATTCAGGCATGACGATCAAAATACTAATCAACAGCAAACGACGACTTCGGAATTTGATCGGAATGTTCACCGTCCTCTTTGATACAAAACATCGTCTTTATAAGATAAGCTTAACAGATGACAACATCTGAAGAGCTTTTAACGAGGAGGAAAGACCACAATGCACCCTACTATGCAAATGTGAGCGATTGGCGAGATGCAGAATGTGTGTTTTAGGAAATCAGTGATCCTCGCCAGGAGTCTATCTATAATCTTCTATGGCTGACAAATATCCTGGAGTATACTGATTTCATTTTTTGAGAGTAGAAATAGGGAACACAAAAGAATTTTGAATCGAATTGATAGGGGTATTTGTAAGGACACCCGATACGATAAAATAACCCCAGTCAGAAAGGCCCCAAGTAAAAAACCACTATGCCCCAAGAAAACACTAATTAATATTATGGCCAATTTAAACTTACTCCTAAATTTCAGTTCCCGCTTCTTGCACAGCTTAATTCAACCAAAAAATAAAAAACAGTATTAGAATAATATGAATAAAAGCAATGTAAAACATTTTGTATAATTCGTTTTTATTATTCTACAGAACCACTATGCTGCGATAATGGAAGCGGCAAAGGTAGCGCGTCATCGCGCAAGCTCCATACAATGTACGTATGTGACCTCTGCAGTGGTCTTTTTGCTGATGGAGAAGCATTGGACAGACACCATCTTGCTTGCTACATACAAGATCAACAGAATTATTACCTAGAGCAGCCGGTTAGTACAAAAAAAATGTTTTTCGTCAAATAGTCAGTAGTACCTAAATTTTGCCAATGGTAAAATTTTGGTGATGGTAATAATGAAGATCACCGAATAATGAAGCTCCCATGACCTTATGATATAGATGATATAAACATTACTGCACCGAATTAGATTATATAATTAAAGAATATAAGTGATTACGCACTATGTCCACCCCTTTCATTGCTCACCTATCGGTCTCCCAGCTTTGCTGGTAGAAATCTACTAAAGGGGATAAACACGCCTATTTCATGTACAATATTTTCTTTTGTAATTATCATTTGTGGGTACAATAAAGTATATAAATTAATAAAATAAGGTGAGTAAATAATTGTTGTCGAAGGGTAGGTTCCACGCTATCTTACTTCGGCAACTGGGTGTGCTCGTTTAGACGAGTTATGCTCTCTCTCTCTCTCTCTCTCATAGAAAACCGTAAATTTACCATCGTATTTCATGAGTAAGCGACAGTCGCTCGAGTCCATTTTCCATCCCACCCTATCGATTAAATAGTATAATGGGAGAAAGCAAATCTCTAATCCTATTATATTCTTTACAACCCATGCAAGTCTATCCAAATCCGTAGAATGAGAAGCGAAATTGAATGAGGGAAGTCTCTCATCCCATTAAAATAACTTACTCTCCATTCCTTCTCCTCTTCCGATGATGAGTGGGGAGTGTAATGAGACAGGAAAATCTCTTTGTCCAGTTATAGGTACTCCCCGAATCTCATCCTTCCCAATTCTTTCCCAAATTTTCTCCTAAGTCTCCAAAGGTAGGTAGGTAGGTGGCGCATCTGAAGACAGCTTAGCATTCGTCATTTTTAACTGATTTTAGAATGTATCGCGGATATTCATGAGCGTTGATAATATTCACTTAACAGTGAAACCGTAAAATAGAATTACGAATAGAATTTCCGGATAGCATTTTTTCAGAAAATATGAGAATTACGAAATTATTATATTTCCTTCAATTGTAATATTTAGAATTTAAAATTATATTTCTAGGTCAATTCCACCAGCACGACTCAGGGCCCTGAAGTATGCTTTTCGTGTGACGTTTGCGAGAGACAGTTTTCATCGGCTGATGAGCTGA
Organism: Sesia bembeciformis; assembly: GCA_943735995.1. NCBI lineage: Eukaryota > Metazoa > Arthropoda > Insecta > Lepidoptera > Sesiidae > Sesia > Sesia bembeciformis. Next base: position 6,834,966 of record OX031042.1, read on the forward strand.
AGATTCATGCGGTCGAATGTCATCGGCCTATGCCTAGGACGGAGAGACGCGTATACACCAGCAGTTCCAGTAACAAAATGTGGAATTGCGGCTCTTGTAACCAACTTTTTGCTACAGCCAGGTAAGGCACCAACGAAACAGTATGTTCAAGATAAATCTGTTGGCTAAACTAGTGCATAAAAATTGTATCCGTTCAACTAAGTCAAAATGCCTGAAAATAACCTGTAATCAATCTACAATGCCTAGCGCTTCTAAATAAGTAAAGTAATATCAGCCTACAACGTCCCACTGCAGGGCATACGCCTCCCCCAGTAAATCACTAAGGGTTTTTAGAGCCTGATTTTAGAGATTGGTGGTTAGCAATTTGGCGCTTCTTAATGTCTGCCCCAAACTGCAAGAAATTTATCTTACTACATTTCGGTTTCACTGGTATTTTCACCTCACTATTTTTGATCGTGCAAATAGTAAAACCACAAGTCACCAGTCCTTTTATCGTCCACTGCTGGACAAGGGCCTCATCACGCATATTGTCCTGTACACGAGGGATGTGTGACCTTAAAATGCCACATTGGTCAAGCAGGTTGGCGAATTTACGCTTTTAGAGGTGGTAGATATATATAGTTCATCGGGGCTCTAGTCGCCCTTTACGCCACCAGCGGGGAGAGGTGGGGTGGTGTAATTCTATAGCCAACCAACATCACACATTTATATTATACAACATAATATTTATTTCGGTTTTTGTACTGCATAGTAAATTTTACCCATTTTGCCCGTAATTGGGTCATTTTTTTTTCAGAGAGCTATATCGCCACAAGCGCGGTGAAGACCGACCGCCGGGTGCTCCTCTGATGGCTTACGTCTGCGAAGAATGCGATAAGGTGTTAGGAAGCATGTGCGCACTGCACACCCATAAGAAAATGCACAAAGTCTCTAAGCCGGTAAGAAAACAACTATCTGTAGGTATATATAATAAAATCGTAACATAGCCGTGTATGTACATGAAACATTTAAAATTGTCATTGCAGTGTAAAGTACATGTGATACACAGTCCGCAACAATAATTTCTGGAATTTTTATCTGTCTGTCTAAACGCGCATCATGCAAAAACCGCTAGACGAATTTTAATGAATCTTGGCACAGTTATATTATGTTATTAGGATACTTTTTGTCCAGATTAATTATGAAGTTCCCATGGGAATCACAAATTCAAGCGAACGAAGGCGCTGGCCCCGCTAGTTGCTAATTGCTATATAAAATACGAATTATATAAAGCCTAAAATGATTTTTGAAATTATCTCTGTCTGTCTGTCTGAACACACATCACGCTAAAAATAATGGAGGGATTTTAATTAAACATGACAATTATAGCTCAAGTGCCGAATTAACATTCAAGGTAGTTTGTATCCAGATCCATAATAGAGTTTCCACGGGAATCACTCTACGAACGAAATCGCGGGCACCACTAGTTTTCAATGTTTTTTTATTCTAAGGCAGTCTCACCATAGATCACCAATACTTATGACACAGAGTATCTTGGTTTAACTAGTCATACCAATAGACAAAATTTCAAAGGTCACATAGCTTGATGAGGCTAAAAGCAAAAATATTTTCCTTGAAATGTTGAATGGAATGGAATTGACTTTGTTGAATGGAATTTGTATAAAATATATAAAATCGCTATGAATCGATCTAAAACGTTCGTAGCGCTCACTGCTCAGTACACGATAATGATCAGGTGCAGGCGACACGGTGCAGGCGATGCGCGTACAATAAAATATATACTAGAAATGAACAATAAGTTATTGAAAAAAGCACCTATTGTAAAAATTGGTAGAATGGGTTCTAGTCTCGATATTGAACAATCTATTTTCTACCATTGCGTTCAGTGACAGGTTGTATAGGTACCTGCATATGTCACTACTGTTAAAATAGTTTCAAAATAAAAGGCCGCCCCTGTTGTATACGTATTTTAATTAACTTAACACTATTATAGGGCTACCCATGTCGCATCTGCGGCCGCTGCTTCAATCAGTCTGGTCACCTGGCAATTCATATGCGCATGCACACTGGAGAGCGTCCGTACCCGTGCGATCTGTGTCCAAAGGCTTTCAAAGTTAAGGTAAACAACATAGTAAACTAAAACTTTTCAAACCTTCGCCTTTTTACACATTTGTTATTGTAAATCAGGTCTGAACGCGTATTATAAAGAATGATTGTATATAAATATACAGTATATTGTTAGTGTAGTGTGTCGCAGTCTTTTCGAATGTGCACATAAAATGTGGGTAATTGATAAAACTGCTCGCAGCTCCCATCACCCGCCTCTTCAGTCAACTCGTGACCACGGCTGGTGTAACCCGTGCCGAAACGTCGAGTAGAAATAAAAGATAAACATACACCTGTATTATACGCGTTCAGACCCGATTTACAATATAACATTCTAAAATAAAATCCATAATCATAGATAAACACCGCAAGTTCGTGAAATTGTATGGAAACCAAGCATGACACGTCATGAGTAAATTTTAGAGATGGGGAACCACTCACTGGTGAAACTTAACATCTCTTTTAACTCGGTTCACTACTTTAGACGATTTTTTACAATTGAATAGGTACTTATTTCTGTTTTGTAACAACGACTTTCTAGCGATAATCGGAACAGACTGAACGAGCAGCGCAAGAATTAGGAACCTAGCGCCAACTTCAGACACGCAGAGACGGACAACTTGTGTTATCTATCCCTTTACATCTCTGATATAAATCACGCCTTCTACTTTCTCTAATCATAAACCTGTATTTTGTCTCTACAAGATTATTTTAAAGGCGACAAAAACAAGTCGGAAAAGACAAGAACTAGCTATGTAAAGAAAATGATTGATTTTGTGGGAGCATAACTCTTTAACAAACTATTTTCAGATATCAGAAACTGTCAGAGCGTTTTGGTGGAACCTTTAATACCTGGCTGTGGTTTAAAATCAGTGCTGTGAGCCACTCTGGTGTTGCAGCATTTAAACTGAGCTAGAGACCGTTTTGTCGACACGGCTACACCTCACTATTTTTTATTCATGTTTCTATATTAAATTTTCAGTGTGATTTTATTTTATGTGTGTTCAAGTAAATATCTTTCTTTCTTACTTTGTCATTGGTTATCATTTAGGAAGCTAACCAATGTAGATAGACGTATGGATTCCTTATTAAGCACCTGAGCGACGCAAAAGCGGCATCATGACGGCATATAGGGAGTAACTGATCCAATTTCCGAAGCCTGAAATCATGGATTCCATTCATGATTCTGAGTTCATTGACATGAAAAATTTATAAACCTGCATGGGCGTAGCCACAGTGGGGCAGGTTGGGACGCTTGCCCTCTCCCCCCTGGGATAGGAAAGAATAAGTAACAGACTTTCTGCATTACACTACATTATAAAAAAATTGTTTGTTTTAGCTAGACCCTGGATAAAATCCTGACGACGCCCTTGTGAACCAATGGTCTATGTTATTATATTATATATTATTATTGTTGTTATATCACAAGGTTGATTAATTCAACAAGAAATACCTATCATAACTTACATATTATATCGGTGAAGCACATAAACTATATGTATGTACATTTATTTGTATATATATGTTTTATTATATGTATGTACTATTTTTGTGTGCTTTCTCTTTTTTGATTCAAAACTGCACCTACGATCCCCTTTCTTAAAACCTGGTCGTGGACTGTGTAGAGAATGCCTTATCTTATGGCATTAAGTCCACCTGTATCTACTATTCGTACATATCCTCGTGGAAAGAAGTTTAAATAAATAAATAAACTGAACTACTTACTGCAGTAGTAGGTACCTACCAACTGTTGAGAGCGCGGCTGTCGGGCAAATGACGCACTGAAACAAGCTTTATATTGAAAAACTCTGTCTTGAAAAACTAATCTACCGTGAATATTAAACACCGCGTCGTCGTGAGTCGAATACTGTCTGACTATAAAAAAATTCTAGAAATTCCATTTCATCGAGTGTTTTTACTTAATTTTCTATAATTTAATATTTGTTAAACACAAAGGACAAAACAATTATATTTTTACAGAAAAATACATGACATTTTATGCCATTAGAATCATAAGCTTCCACGGTTTCAGGCATCGGTATCCAATTAGTTACACCCTATATAATTAAGTTTCTTACACTAGTGTTGTGTATGTGAGACAATCGCACATCAATAGGCGATTCGCGAGCGTTCCCAGTGTTTTTGGACGGTAACCCGGTGTCGGCAGGTGGAGCGCGACGACCACCGGCGCACGCACACGGGGGAGCGGCCCTTCGCGTGCAGCGCCTGCCCGAAGACGTTCACCGCCGCCGCACGCTTGCGTGAACACGCTCGCATTCACACAGACCAAAGGTTATGCTCCCGTACACATGCTGATTTAGGGTTACCACCACTTATTTATTTATTAATTGAATTGGAATAAATATAATACTTAGCTAATAATAATACCATATTAAGGTTTCCATATTTTTACAGCTTATATAAAATTTATAACATCAATTATATAACTTAAGAAATACCCGACTGGATTATTAAAAACAAAAGAATGTTAAATGCGAATTCATTCTGTTTCCGCAACCGACTGAAATCTCACATTTTTTTAGTCGTCATGAATTTTTGTCATTGAATGTTGTCCAGAAATGTTTTATTGTCACTAATATTAATGTTACAGAACAATTAACATAATGATTTTCATATTAAATGGTAGTATATCCCTGATGAAATTACGAGTAGATACTTGTAAAACTGGAGACAAATCTGGAGTCTCCAGAAAATGACACGGTTGACAACCCTATTGCTGATACACTTAGGGCATTGCAAGGATTGATAGAAGTTCTACAATCATGTGATCAACTTTTAAAATGTCAACGCTATTTAATCAAAAGATCAATTTATCAACAAATAATAGTTTTCATTCGATGCTCCTGTAACTTTGAGACTATCTGTCGTATGGTGTGTGGGCGAGCGTTATCATGGAGAAGCAGTGGACTAGAGCGATTGACCAGACTCGGTAGCTTGATAGCGATCATAGTTTGCAGTAATTAATTGCAGTAGACATCTGTGTACTGTGAATTAAATGTGAACAATTAATGCAGATGCATTAATTGTTGTGCCAGATCTCAAGAAGCTGTAGTGGATACTATCGGCACAGGACCACCATGCAGTTTCCATGAGCTTCTCTTGACTTAGTTTACGTTTGGGACATTGTTTGGCTGTGTCTCCTGGGTTCAACCATTGTGACGAACGTTTACGATTATCATTTATCATCACAATTCACAATCAGAAACCTTTCATTTTTGTGCCGGTTCATCAATGTAAGCCACGCTTCGACGCGTGTTTGCAGCTGAGTTTCATTAAGCTCACACGGTACCCACTTTCTGAGATTCTTCTCTTTCCGTATGTGACGCAAATGAATCAATATCGTTTTGTCACGCCGAAAGCTGCTGCTAACTGAGACGTGGTTTGAGATGAATCCGCTTCCACTATTGCTTTCATTTCGTCATTGCCGACAATAATCTCCGGTCGTAAAGGAGCTTGTTCTTGAGGTAACGGAAATGATCAAACCGAAAACGCGCCGTAGGTACGCTCATTTGCGGTGTTTGATCCGTACACATCGTAGACATCGTACACATCGTATGCCGTCTGTACTGCGTTGCTGCCACAACTGTTCCATGCTCGCACACAACCATATCTAAGCAAAAAGTCTGAAGCAAAAACAAATGAATTTTGCATTAGAAAAATTTGATTTTGAATCTGAAGATTTTGAAAAAGAATGTAATAGCTTTAAATTGAAATTAATTTGAATTTGGAATTACAAGCCAAACGCAAGATAACAGTAACTAAGTTCACAGTTCACAGCCACTATGAAAAAACAGCAATGTCATAGGTAAGGCCCTAAAATAAAGTTATTTCTTGTTAAAAGTCTTTTAATTGTAGGTACATAAAGTACGGCTTTAACACCAATGGGCTGAGTAAATTCATAGTGATACTGGTGTATACACCACAGATTTATAAAGAATTCTAGATAAAAATTGACTTACGTCAACCAATGATTTGGTAGGACGTTAACGCAAAAAAACAATTTTTGGGGCTTAAAATACATCTTTTTTTATTATACCACAAATAATTAAATTTGATATTTAGATTGTTAAAGTTCACAGAAAGACAAGCATTATTTATATACAAAAATTTTGAATAGCTATAAATACACAAAAGTTCTATTACAAATTCGTTTCTTGCTTCCTAAGAAAAGTAGCCTTTTGCCTTTTACGCTAATTGAATAGCAGTGTCGATGATCAACAATTCAAAATGTCAGTGATTTACAACATCAAGAGATCAGTGGATCAATTATTTAAAAAAATATTCCGCCTTTTTAACGTCCCACTGCGGGCCACAGGCCTCTAGTGAATCACCAGGGTATTTCGGATTGGTGGATATGCATGCTCCAGATTTTTTATAAATTCCGGAACATTCGAGCTAGAATTTTTTAAATAACTCGAAGACGCTTAAAGAAATTAAAGTATTTTCAAATAAAAGTTTAAATAAACGAAAGAACCGGAAATCACTTGCTATAAATATGTAAAGTTCATTTACCTTATATTTTACCTGTTTAATATATTTTCACTAGTTGTGAAGTTGTGAACCATTGATCTATTGATGTTTTATATCACTGAGATTTTGAGCTGTTGATCATATGAACCGTTTATCTTGCAAATTATTGATGCAGAACTTCCTTGATAAATTGATCTGTTGTTTAACCCCTCAATTACGTCAGCAGAAATGAGTACAGATTCCTTTTTTACGTATTCAAGTAATCAAAGTCTACAGGATTCACCTGAAGTGTATCTATTTGTGTTGATCATATGACTGTTTGATACGTATATCGGCATGTATCTATTGCGGAAGTCCATGGGCAGTAAACTTATCCACCACATTTATTCTATTGAAAAAGACGGACCAGAAACAATTATTTCAATAATTTTTAAGATGACATTCATAATGAAAAACTAAACATTAAAAGAATACTTAGTTAAAACCGACTAAAATGATTTTTATTGTAACTAATCCTCAAACACAACTTTGATACCTAACTTGTTAATTGCGACCGATGCAAAACGGAAGTTTTTTATATATTGGCATGAATTTAAGAATAGTGCGACCCACACTGGAGACTCTATCGGAAAATATTTGAAACTATTGATTAGTATTTACAAAAAACGTTTACAGATGGAGCTACCGTCTATAAATTCTAAAAAGTTAGAACTGGCGTTATAAGGAATTTTATATTTATGTAGCAATGCATTATTAATTCAATAGCATTTAACATATTTTATTTTTAAGCAATGCCGTTCTGGTATTGCTGATAAAAACATTCAGGATCTTCGTTTTGGTATATTAACGAGCTGTGGAGAACCTGATTGAAGTGGTAATACCTTGTCCAAGTGGTTCTATTCTAGGTTTGTGACCGGTTTCCCAGCAGTTATAAAGACACTGCGATATTTTCATGCTTCGTACGTAACGTACCTATTTTATTTACACGGTGATAGTATTTATTATAAAAACTTACCTTCTATGGTTATAACTAAAGACTATCTTGAAATGTACTGCATTTCCCACTATATTCTATTCCTCAAAGTACCAACGTGTTTCAGTAGTGAGGGAGACAGCCAGAGCCCATTTCCCAACCCATCCTATCCCTCCCCATTTTCCCAACCCTTTCCTACATCTCAAAAGGTGGGCAGCGCATCCGGAGGCGTGCCAGTGTCATTCTGGACTGCTGTTGGCATGTATCGCGGTTGTCCATGGGTGACAGTAACCACTTACCTCCGGGTGGACTATATGTTCGTCCGCCACTTTCTTACTATAAAAAAAACCCAAAGCGCGAAACCTCTTATAACGAGACATTGTCCCATGTAGACTGGCCCAGTGCGGATTGGAGTGGATACATGTTCTAATTTTTTTTTAATTCTGGAAAATGCGAACTTGTGATTTTTTTTTAATGCAAATTATATATTTATATACGTAAATATTACATTTGTATTGTATTATATTGTATATTTGCCGTCTTTCTTTCTTCTTCTCTCTTTCTTTCTTTGCGCATTAAAGAAAAAAGTTTATAGCAATCGAAATATTGAACAATATGCTAGCGTCTCAGATGCACCTTATATGGAGTGCCTCATCCAGGGCTCTAGAAACAGGTGGACCTGCCTCTCGCGGAACGGTTAGCAACTTTATAGTTGTCTTCCTCAACTAACTATTGTAACTTCCACTGTTGGCCAGGGTCCTCCTCAGGCATAAGACGATGTGCATGAGGGATGTATGTGGTCTTAAATAATCACCCTGACAAAGCATGAGTCCATTCTTTTAGACGACGTGTAGTTCTTCGGGGTTTATGGTATCGGAGTTGTCCCTTAGTCGCCTTTTACGATACTCACGGGAAAAGATGGGATGATAATTGTAACACCACAAGGCCACCACTAGGGTGGCCATCAGAAATTTAAAGAAACAAATAAATATTTGGCGTTAATATCAGATGTATGTAGGTTTTATCCTTTTTTAGAAAATAGAATAAAAGGAATATAGACACGGTTATTTATCGATTGGTCGACTATCAAAGGTTAAGAAAAACCAAAAGATCAAAAATATTTTATTTATTTAAACTTTGTACATTGTACAAAAGGCGGACTAAATGCAGCCAGTGCCGACGAACACTTCTCAGTGTATTGTCATATTTGTGACTATACTAAGAAAACGATCCTCTAATCAATGATCACTATAAAACATCCTAAAATAAGTCTGCATTGTAATAATGAGATTGTACAGAAGACATTAAATCTGATTTTTTAAATTGTTACTCTAGGCCGTACCGATGCGATATATGCGGAGCCGCGTTCCGTAGGCCGTACGCGCGCACGGTACACACCCTCATCCACACAGGAGAGAAGCCCCACGAGTGTGACGTCTGTGGAACAGCGTTCAGGTGAGACGTTTTCATTTTATTTCAAATCTTACCGCTGCAATAATTGCAATTTGCAATACGCGCTGTGGTGATTGCTGTAATACTTCACAAACCGTATGCGCGTACGATACACGTGGTCATCCATACAGGAGAGAAGCTTCGCGAGTATAATGTATATGTCATCGCATACGGGAGAGATGGAGACCTTTACAAACTTCTGTGTTGCCGCTTTCGCAGACTACAGTACACAGGAAAGAAGCCTCAGAAAATTAAATATAACGTCTGGGGCAGTGCGTTCAGGTTAGACGTCTAGAGGATATATATTTTGGGCATGGACTATTTATATATCGATCAGTTAATCAGTCATCTGATATAGACTCGACAGTTCATTCATAAAATAACAATCAACGTCCAAAATCTAAGTGGGACCGCCAACTCGTCCGCCCACTTATCTACAAAAAAAAAATCCCAATCGTAGCGTTGCAATATCTGCCGGACCTCGTTTCGTAGTCTACCATACCCTTCATCCACATACGATGAAGGATATAAATACTGCATTAAAAAAGGTCTCAAAGAATGACAGTGTTCTTTGCGGTTCGCAAACAACTTACATATGGTAACTGATATTTATAGTCGGGTGTTCTAAACTGAAAAAGTAAGCTTGTATTGCGTTGTTTTTGCGATTGGCCTTGTGACGCTACAAATATTAGTCAATATGTAGCCCCAATTTGATTAATAATAACCAGAAATAGACTGTTTATTAAATAAGTTGATAACGAGGTGTAAAGGGATTTGTTACTCGTTCGATCGCCTCGTTAACCAAAAGTCAAAACATTCCAGCTTCGGGGTTATGAAAGTGCTGACGCTTCAAGATCATGTTTACATCTTTCTTGAAGAATATCCCACGTCCGCTTAGTGGAGACAGCTCGGTTGTTCAATAGTTCATTCCATAACATTTAGAAAGACAGCTTATGTAAATTGACACAGGATGAGAAATGAAGACAATTTCTGAAAACGATGATGCTTATTAGATGCACCTCATAAGCATCATTGTATTGCAATGTAATGCAACCAGCCCTTGCAACCGGGCCTCCTCTTGCACAAGTCAAAGACTCCACGCTGGCGATACGGATTTGGCGGTTCACTCTTTTAGAGCGGATGTAGTTCCTCAGCGCTTGTGGTAGCGGCTAAGTTATTCCTTAATCACCTTCTACGACAGCCACGACACCCACGGGAAGATGAGGAGGTGTTAGTCTACAGTCAGCCGACATCACGCAACTCATACATTACAATCAGTTGTTTTATTTTAGTAAGAGGTTAGGGAATTGTCTACTAGAAACTCTTCTGTTAACCTAAAGGCAGTAATTATTCGAAGCCTAATATAAATATGTATAAACTGACTTATGGCTTGTACTGCAGACGTTCCGGTGATATGTGGAAGCACAAGAGAACCATTCACGGGGTGCAAGCCGTAAGTAATGATGCGGAGTCGAAGATCCAGTGACAGTTACAAAAAATACAGAAAGCTTTTCAATACCATCGATTTGTCATTCCTCTAGTCTTTCTAGCAATAACGTGTACATTGCTGTTAAAGTTTTTATGAGTGTAGTTAGAGAAATATTTGATTTATTCAGTTTTAAGACAACCATTGGCTTTTGGTCCAGTACCTATGTAATGTGGTGTCGCTGAGATATAGGTTTGAAGTCTGGTTTGATAATTGTATGGATATTTTTCATTACTCTGGTATGTAGGTACCCGCCCACGTTGGCAACTGTGAATTGGATCATACAATGCTGTCTAGTGTGTAAAACACGTTTCTTAGCCGTGTCATTTTACCACCTAACCTAATGATTGGTGAAGGTACTGACAGTATTTCATATCCCTGCAATACGGGTTAATCCCATCTTCCCCACTTCGTTAGCAATAATGTGACACTGTTGTTTATTTAGTCTGTGACATACATCGTTCTCTGGGAGTTTCCAACTATTATAGTGCTGGGTTTTAACAGATTCCATGCGAACCTTTCGCATATCTTTCACCAAGCCACGCGATTTGGTGATGATTAGGTGTCACGCAGACTATCAAATCAACCGACAGCTGGTCGCGCAATTGCGCTATTCCGTGTAAACACTTTTAGCGATTAAATACAACTCCTTTCGAGCTATTGGTGTGCACGTGTACCCGACGCGTCACCAGTATTTACCGCACGCACATTCCGCCTAAGGCTCACATATAAAGAAGATGTCTTTTTCCTCCAGGTTTTTTCTGTTTAAATTTTTTTGTTCTGCTTCCATTATAAGTTTATTATTTTTAAGTGTGTATGTGTGCGTTAATTAGGTATGCTGAATTCTTATTGTGAAAAATAATTGCATGAATAGTTCGCGCAGGGTTCTATAGACAAAAATAAAAGTCTGGCATTCTTCAACAGTAAATATTTATTATAAAAATTGCTCTTATAGCCACATTTCTGTTTTCATAATATATAATATTTATGTTCATCCTTTGTGCCATTGTTTCACAAAATTATTCCTGTTCTTGTTATTTTCGACACAACAGCTTAAACAATAATATATTACAATAATTATATATCGTACATTAGACAATCAGAGAAACAATTTTGAATAACTCTTAACCTGAGGAACGTTTTAACAATTCGATGTGCAATATAAGTATTCAAAATTGGTTTCACAATGTTCTAATGTGAGTATTCTTTCTAAAATAATATACACAATGTTTTCAATAAAATCCTGTCATTTTTGGTAACCAATGGCAATGAAAACCACTAAAGATACATAATGTAACTTTTAAAAATTACGTATGAAGATGTCGCGAGGTTTCTTTGAAACGCCGGCGACGTATACAAGACGGGAATGACAAGGGGTCGTCCACTGTCATCGACAATTATTGCTGTAGGTCACAAGGAGGCTGCGTGCGCGCGCGCAGGCCGCCCCGAACACCCGCCCCTGCATCAGGTAATATGGCAACTCGCAATGACAACACAAATAATAAATAATTACCTCAAGAGTATTTTTAAATATAATTTAAAGTAGTGCCCCTCACTTAATTTTATACAAAATTTTACACTGAAATAAAGTCAATAGATATGAAAAATACAAATATGAGACTTTCGCCAAGTGTTGAGCATAATATTTCTTCATTTTCTCATAATAAATTTATATATAATATCTTCATCTGATTAAGAAAATGACAGGACGAGTGGGGTTGTATCAACGTTTGTAATTGCAAGCATTTGTAGTGCTTCATTTTTCTGACGCATATGCATAAACGTAACATCGCTAAAGATACGAAAATATATTTTTAAGAGAAATTTGAGAGTGATAACTTATTTACAGCTTTGACTAATTACGTTAAGTACCCTTGAATCAAGTAACAGTACATATGAACTATGCAGTATGCGACAGAAATATAAAACGATAGGATTATTATTTTTTCAGTAAAAGTGTAAATGTCGTCAAAGGTGGTCTGCCGACAATCCGCTAACTTACTTAAGTAAACCATCACAACCATACGGACATATTTAAACAAAATGTCTACGCAAAATAACCCATAAAATAATAATAGATTGAGCTGAGAGTTTAGAACCCAGAAATTATAGCTCAACGTTGTTCGTGTATCATTAACATTAGTTTATACTGGCAATAAAATTTTGTGACAACATGTCTTAAAACGAATGCATTATAATTAATAATAATATGTAACTTGTAAATCTGTACTTGTTGTATGTATTGGACAGAATAGAGGTGGTATGTGGTATGATACAACACGGTGATGTGCGACTTGTCCAGTCGCGTGTAGCTAGTGACGAGCTGCTACTCGACAATCGACATCGATATCCATAAACTTATTACTTTACATAATGTATTTACAACGGCACGATTCACCGCGCCATAATGCCCAACTCCGTATAATATGTACACTATATTAAGAACATAGATTTTTCTCTCATTAGCTACCGAATCACAATTCAAATATTTGAGTAATTGACAACGGTGGACAAACATGCGCCGGAGCACTTATGCATCTTACTTTATTGAAATTTGTACTTTGCTCTATATTTAGACGTGGTAGGTATGTTTGGTCCATGTAGTCACAATTCCGTGGGTCCGCGAACACATCCTATCACAACTCCTCTCGCCATCGGTACTTCGATATTAGAGGCAAACAAAAAACATTACAAATTGCTATGACAAACAAAAAAAGTCATTAAAAGTGTGAAATTATGCCACCAACACTGAAGTACTGTGTATCGACAACATATTAGTTAGAATGGTTTTTCGGCTCCAGACACAAATCCTGATGACGAGCTGATTTACTTATCAGCAATCATTAACTAATCTCATTATTAGATTCATGTTATCAATACAACTAGAAATTATTTTTTGCTAATCTTGATTTAATATAAATTAGAAATGTTCTAAAGGCAAAATCGAAAATGTCTTTCAGATAAATACAATTTATTTTATAGTAACATGAATGAATATGAATAGTGACGTCATTACGGTCAATATAAGTGAGAAGGAACAGTTCGCGGACTGTTGGCGATCCTTTTCGCCACACTAGAGAAGTGCAAACGCTTACAAACCGTCATCATTTTTCAATGTTTACCACCAGATCATTTGCAACTGTGTAGTAGATCGGATTTATTTGCTGGGCACACAAGCTAACGTTAGCTACTAACGATCTCGACAAACAAGTCAACTAAAATGGTATCATTAACAATTGTTAAAGCATTCATGTATTAATAGATAACGGACTTAATTGTATGCCATTACACCTCTCCTTAATTGCTAATTCACTTTGGTAATGAATTTAACATTTCTATTGATTGCATTGCTAATATGAAGAATCTTAAATCTGTCGTATGCCCTCAAACCGATACCTAAGTACATAATCACTGCAAATAAAAATTATCGTTTTCTATTTAGTTGTATCATATTTAGGAACTGTATTTTTGTTAGTAATTAATACATCGACAAGGAAAGTAGTGAAAGAGAGAATTTTTAGGCTGAACGAAAGTTCTTATAAGCTAAGTAAAGATAATTTATCGGTTCGAAGGCAGCCGATCCCAGTACGAGGATGAGTGCGTTAAGTACGAGTAGCTACGAGTACAAGCACAACTGATTCATTACGTATTACAAATTCCAATTTTACAAATGCACGATCCTGCTGCAACTTCCATACTTCACAGTTGGTAAGGCTATTTAATTGACATTCTTACATTTCTGCCTCGTTTAGGAGATTGGTGGATTCGAATAATGAAAGTTAAGTACACTGGTATTCATTATTAATTATTAATATTATAGATATCTTTTGATCGAAATAGTTTGTTTGAAACATCATAAGTGTAAATAGTAAGCGCGACCGTTCCGTTCTACAGTCGCTACAACATAACAATCATTCGCTTGTTCATAATATGATCGGCACAGTCATGTCCACACATTATAGTCTGACGTACTTTGCGAAATCCAATTCGTGAGAGATGGATCCCTGTTATAAATAATTATAATAACATACAAAACTAATAAAAAATATCTCAGTTCAAGATTCTGTTCCGAAATACATGAAAATAATAGTTTGTATTAAATATAGGGGTTCCAGTTGCATTGTAGAGATCACACTGTCACGAATAGGTTTTGTGTTAAAGACATAATCATACATAATTACGGTCGTTGTTCGGATACATTAGACAGAAAATATCAAGACAGAAATAATTTCAAATTATCACTTTATCCTCTTCAACGAAATAATAAATATAGAATTTCACCTAATTAATTACACAATAATTTCAACAAAAATTTCAAACACCTGAGTTTAAATTCAAACGATAACGTCATTTAGCTAAGTCACTTCAGTTTCGGTTTGGAATTCACTTAAAGAAATAAAACTATCAAAAATAACTCGGCTCGCGTTTAAGTCCTGCGTCACGTCCGAAGCTAGCACCTTCCCTTTAGCAATTACATAATACTAACTACTGACTTCGTGTATGCGTCGCGTCGGCGTCGCTTCTTGGAGGAGGGCGGGCGCTGAGGCGCCACCGACTAGATGTACCGCGCGGCCGCAGCGTGGGCCGGCGGCCGCGCGGCCTGCCTCACCTCGCGGCGCAGGCCGCCGGCATATCACAGGCGCTCAGTGGGGCGCGGGCGAGTCCTGCCCGCGCGCCATGCACTAACTCGTTGGCACCAGAAGCCGCACGAAACTCTCCTCGCTCCAGCCCCAATCGTCGGGCCACGCGTCCTCGGGGGGGTCGAGCGCCGACCGGGACGACAGGCTCAACACCGAGCCCCAGTCGATGGTACGCTGCTCCTCGTCGCCATACCCGGAGTCCCGGTCCGGCGCAGGAGGCGTGGGGAAGGGAGTAGCACGGCCCGCGGCTGGGTCCCGCGAACTCAGCAGCTCGCAACGCGCGACACCGCCACCAACGCAAGCGGGCTCGAAGGGCGCCTCCTCCGCATTCTCCCGCTCCATTTCCCTCTCTATGCTGCGGAGAGTATTGCAGACTAACACTGATCGCCGTAATGAAGGGTCCGCCGTTTGACGGAAGCGCGCCAACTTGAGCGCACACAGGTTCATCATTTTCACTCGCCTTTCGCGGTAACAGCGTCTCGAGGCGCATCTGCCAGCGGCGCGGCCGTCGCAGCAAGCGCGTGCCGCGGCTCCGCCTAACTCCAAATAGGACTTGCCGTTCTCGGCGCGGATGGTGTCGTGGGCGCCGCACCAACCGCCGCACCAGCGCCGGCGGCACGCGCGCCGCTCCTCCTCCTCGGTTCGCCAACAGTCTCCGCCGCCGGCGCCGGCGGCCACGGCCTCGAGCCGCGCTATTGAATCTTCCCAGCGGGCGACTTTACCGCCGCCCTCGCACGGGGAGACGGCACGCCGTTTGGCGCCGCACCCACCGCCCGAGCCCTGCAACATGACCAAGACTTTGATTATTCTCTTGCGTTGAATAATACAAAACACTAACGAGATAAAGGTTATTGTAAATACGTACTGATTTTTTAAAATTCATGTCTATATTTAAAATTCACGTGCTGTTTCTATCACTGAGTACGCATTAGAACTCGAAATCTAGTTAACATATTCGTGAGTCCAAAATAACTATTTCCGGATATTTAAACGATGAACATATATATCGCTACAATAGCGCGTGGGTTGGCACCGAAATACTCGGTTCCACCTCCGGCGCGCACCTATCGTCGACCGATGAAAGTACCGTAAGTTGAACACACTGTTCACCACAGCTGTGCTCAATGGAAACTCATCGAGACTTGTACCAAAAACCTTTTCTCCTAGTAGATACGAGACAATTTATTTCAGAAATTGTGGCATTCCAACGTTTCTTTTTCTAACTTTAGTAGTTACAGGATAAAGGACAATATTTTGTGAAGAAAAAACTATGGCATGACAGTAGAACGGCATACGGGGCCCTGTGAGGTATACCTGGCTGGGGCTGCGCGTATTGTACGCTCCGACCCTTCTAATTTTTTGTGATACAATGCGTTCTTGGGGCGCAGACCCTACATTAGAAACTCTTTCCAGGTAGAGAATCGTGCTGTGTAACACTCGCTTGGGATTTTGATATCGTCCCAAGTTGTAAGCACTGTAGGTATACAAAATACGTCTATTAGGTATGTCAAGAATAGGTATTTGATATAATAATCTATTTTTTTTTTGCTGTCTTTATGCATTTTAAATGAAAATTAGTAGGATGCAGACAACAAACGGAGTTCTTGTAGGTATTCCTTTCCATATCCGGACACCTTGCAATTCAATTCGCGTAAAAGCCATTTTGACGAAAATTACTTATTTATACAGTTTTTTCAGGCTAGGCCTAGGCAAAATTTTCACAGAAATTATGATGTTAAAGACAAAAAAAATGCCACAAGATGCCAAATGGTCTTAAAAGCCACCTTTCTTATGATTTCCTATAAATATAAAGTTATTTATTTAAATATTTCTTGTTAACAAAATTTTAATTTTAACAATAAAATATGGCTTTAACACCAATACGGTGAGTAAATTCAGAATGATACTGGTGTATACGCTACAGATTTGTAAAGAATTCAAGAAAAAAATTGACTTCCGTCAACCAATGATTTCTTAAAAGATATTTGAGGGGACGTAAACGCCAAAAATATCAATTTTTGGGCGTAAAACATATCCATTTTATATAATACTACACAATGAAATTAGGTATTCAGATCGTTATAGCTCACAGAAAGAGAAGCATTATAGCTATAAAAACATGAGTTATGGTATTAAAAATAGTATATTATTTTCGTTTATTGCTTCTCCTGAAAAGTAGGCTTTTGTCTTTTACGCCAATTGAATCGCAAGGTGTCGGATGTTTATTTTAAAACTGACGGACAGCCTATCGTGTTAGCAGCTGCAGACTTTTCTACGTAATGGCCGTTCAAGTGATAGCGAGGTACCTTTGGTATGATTACAATAAGATATTTTTTTAAGCGTGACATTATACATTGCTAGTTTAGTTTATAGTCAGAAGTGAATTTCGCAGTTTTCTGAAGCATTGGATGCATTGCGCGACCAATCGTTCTATATTCTCGTTCGAAAATAAAATATAGCGGTTAAAGGCAACGTCCAGCGGGTGGCAGATGCCTCTGCACCTGCTGCGGCAATTAGTTTGCACACGCGCCTCTTACCTACAGAACTAGATACCTGTTCGTAGTACCTGCATACATATACGTATATCATTCAAAATTTCACTTGTTATTTCATACTAAGTGCTTTTTGTTTACGACGTATTTTATAAAAATATATATTTTTATATGACAAAAATATGTGTTGAAAACGCACTAAGGTGATGTAGAATCTCGTAGGTCAAGTAAAAACTTAAAGTTATCCCATGCAATACACGGGTTCCGGGCAGGCACAGAGCCACCAACGCTGACTCAGCGGCCACTCATCGCTACGCTGCAAATAATCACTTGCGTCACCCCTTTATCGCTCCACGGAAAACGTGCCACTATTGTGCCACTCACGGACTTCACATACCATACACTCAGTTTTAATGAAGAAAATCAAAACAGGACGCGGTAAGCTCCAATAGAAATGATAATTCCACGACGTTTCATCGTTATCACGAGGCAGTCGAGCGGTATGGCAGTTTCGTCGCCAGCGCGGGCGCTCATGAAAATAAATTTAGTAAATGACGTTGGCATGCGACGTTGCCGCACTGTGCCCCTGGAACGCGGCTGCGCGACGTTGCCGCTCCGCTCGCTCTTTCTAATCTTGTCGTAAAGTTCTTTTTCTGATGCGCGGCGCGTAGCTCGTTCTCTCCGTTCGAAACTTGGAAACGTCTGACGTTTATTTTATCGCTAGTCTCGGATGTGCGGCATTTTATAACCGTACCTCTCGCTAGCGTCGAGTCAGACGAGTTACTGCTTATTCAAAATTACAACCATAAAGAATTCTACTATGCATGCACTGCAAACGGAGAGTCGTATTCGACGAACATACCGGAGCAATAATCACTCCTCTCGCTCGAGAAGGTAGGAAAAGTTTGGTCGAGGCGACTCGAACGGGGACTTTCTATGGCATTGTGGAGCCCGAATAGATGGCGGCATCGGCATTGCCTCACAACGCGCTGAGCCACGTCGAGCGAGCATGCGGGGTCGGCGCGGTGCGGGGCGCGGAGGGGGCCGCGCGGGCGAGGGCCCCGGCTGTGTGCGCTTGTCAGTACGCGCCACACACACAGCGCCGCGATATAATAACATCGAGCAGCGGCCGTGCGCTCTATCTAGAGCTACAGCTACCTACCTACGCTCAACTAACGAACGTTATATTATAATAGCCGACATAAAGCGGGGTAGATAGTGTGGGGTGTAGCGCTGCACTATGGTGCTGCGGTACATCTACATGTATAGCCAATATAGAGGTATGTAGTTTTATTGTAGAACAAAATTGCAAACTTTTAGCAACAGTAGTAATAACATAATTATAATTAAAGTAGGTATCTATCGTTAATTTAACAAAAGACAGAAATGATCATCTATTTTTGAGTCTTATGTCAACCACAGCCTTACAAAAGGAAACCCCATAATTAAAATAATGTTGGAAGTTATTTTCATGAAGAGTTCAAAAATACTTTTGTTTTACCCATTCAATATTTTACTCCTACGCTTGATGAATAGGTGCCTAAACAGTAAATACGACATTGTTTACAACAGAAACTGTAGTATGTTTTCTTTTTTTCATTCATTAAAAACGTGAAGAGGCTGGCGTTATTCCGCAACATTAAAATCGAGGCGATCGAATAACCGATTAGCCATTACGCTCCTTTCAGTAGGTAGGTACTATACAGCACGTGATCGAGGCTCGATAACTCAATTCATTCAAAGGGCTGTTTGTTACGGACCTGCTAGTTGACTTGTTTACAATCGTTTAACAATACAACGTAAACAGTCTATAACTTTGTGGTTTTAAGTACGGTGCGATACTGTTTTACTTTACGCTGAAATTGAGCACAACATTGGCAATTTTAGTTACAATTTAACAATTAGTACATGGAAATGAGAATTAAGTCCAAGGGCATTGTGGAGAGAAAGAAGAGCTATTTCAAATTAAAGTCGTTTAAAAATATGAATTAGTCAATCTACCAGCAAGACGTTTAAGCATGATGTTATGTTTTTTATGAAAATGTTTTCCTCTACTTAGTAATAAAGCGAAACCCGCAAGTGTGTATGGTAGATATTAGTAAACCGAGTAAAGCAAGTATGAAGGCAGAAGCAAAGCAGTGGCTGCCCGCGCGGCGTTGGCATGGTACGCACATTTCCGTGAGCGGCGAGTGGCGAGGCCGCGCGGCCGAGTGTGCGCGCTCGCCGTGTGCGCACACGCGTCGCGCGCAAGTGTGCGTACAGAACCAGTCTCACATCCTGTTTGGTGGCCCGTCGCTCGCGCAGCTTCGTGTCGTGCTTCTATAGAGCTTTTTATTTCACGCCTCTGGTTACTACCAGCCCTGGTATGATTGATTTTAGCAGTAAAATATTAGTTTATACGATTTTGCTACTGAATTATTGAAATATGTACTCAATGATAGATAGAAATTTCAGATTTATATTTTTCCATATTCACATAAACAGAGCCGACTATTTTTTCCGAATACAAATAATAATATAAAGTTAAATGTTACACTATTTAAAAAATACGATGCATGGATCTTGTACTATTCAAAAAAGTGTCATAATCATAATCTATGCGTACCGTTAGGCGCCGCGCCGTGCGGCATAAATAGCGTCAAGGGTTTCAAGGTGAGTAAAAATGAACGAGAGCCGTTGAAAGGCAAACAAAAGGAATCCCTCAGGAATGTGTTCCCGCATAAAAAGTGAGGGAATTCCCGAAACGTATTGTTTACAGTGCGCGTGCGAGACGCTATGCGTTTATTATGATGAGCATCTTGTGGGCAGTCGATGCAATGAAAGGGAAAATTGTAGTTTTTGTGGTAGAGCGCGAGATGACGCACGCTTCCCCGAACACCGCCGCCGGCGGCTGAATGCGCGGAATGTCGGCCGGCGAACGCCTCGCCTGTTTCCTCCTCAGACCTGATCACAATGTACATACGTATCAACTGCAAAATAGCTCTAAGATCAGGTTAATACGAAACCGCTACCATATTCTATCAGAATAACAAATTTGTGAAGTTGGGCACTAAGGGCTTTAATCTCACTTGATGGGCGAATATAACCGAATAGTATTGCGTGAATATTACTAACCAATATTTTTTCTTTTGTCTGCCCAATAGCAAAATTATGCTTTTATACCGTCTGTCTGTTTAAACAATCAGTGCTACAGCCTATCAGTGTATCAGTGAGATCGGCATCTCACTGGAATAGTCGAAATAAAAGGCACACGCTGCCCGTACTTTGTTTCATTTCGATGTCTCGAACGGTTCGTAATCACCCGGCGACCTGTTTGACTCAGCGGTCTAGTGACCGTCAACACGGTGAAAGGTCCCGGGATCGATTCTCACGGACACTGTTTACAGAGCAACTTATCAGGTTTGGTACTATTATTATTTTTATACTAATTCTCATTTGTGGAAAACATAGCTCGAAATTAAGTACAATCATGTTATTTTTAAAGTTCCAATCTGCACGCTCATGAAAAATATTATGATTGAATGTTAGAAGATACTAAAACTAATTAGTTTCTTGTGAAAGTCCAAAAAATAAAATTCTACTAAGTATGGCCAAGGTCCTAAATTGAGTTTTATTTTATAGGTCTGTAAACATTGTATTATGTGCACAGTATAGTTATAGCCACTTGGAAATAGCACCTAATAATATACCTACGTATTGCTAAGACGCAACCAATGGCAATGGTTAGATTATCAATTTATCAATAACATCAAGATACCGATGATTTCGTCAGTGTACCTACTATTTATTATAACATCAGTCTATACCTTTCCACTGTCATACATATTATATTGATGTGTAATTTGACTTTCAACAATACAAACAAATTATCTAAAGAATAGTAATAGAATAGTGTGTTTATCGTGTACGTACCTTGCATTTGCATCCTACAACACGATTCCATGAGAATCCCAATAAAACAATTCCATGAATATATTAGCGTGTTTAGATTGTCATTTACTGATTTTCAATTTCCAACGCCCACATTAATCTAAATAGGTACAGAAATTTTAAAATAAAGTGTGTAGGAGTTGCACACCTCTCACTTACAATAATTCTACTATAGTGTACCGTCAGTTTCCTGGAATACAGTACAATAGTCAAACCAGATATCTACAATATGAATACTATTTTACGAAAACTCTCGCTGCATTGCAGTTGCTCTATTAAAATTAAATACTAATAACTACATTTCTTTTGTTACTTAATAAATAACCAAAAACTAGTAGTCGTAGAGTGGTTTTGGAGGTAAAATAAACTTGTGTGTTTCTACTCTAGAAAAAAAATCAAACCTGTTGTATATTTTTCTTAAGGTGTTCCTTAAGAAAGTTCGTTATCTTGGTTATCTTGGAAAGTTGTAGCCAGAGCCTTATTTTAGCCACTGCAGAACTAGAGCTCTGTGTCCTTATTCTACTTGGACGAAATTGCACAATATCATTAAACAGAACTGTAGTGGATGTGAAGTGATTACGGCTGGCGCGAAGCTCGCAGGAACCGGCTCAAGGCACTTATTCGACGTTTAACACTGACATTGTTGGGTTAGAGACCTGGTGCGCGTATAAATCATATCAATCCGCGTCGAGTTTACGGCGTGCGCTCAGATAATAAATCAGGGGCCGCGGGCGTACGCGGGCAGATTATGACGTCACTGGCACGTATCTCGGAGAATCCCCGGAAGAGAGCGAATAAAATAAAAATGTCACGTAGCGATCAGCTGTCGGGCGGCGCGGCGTGACGGGCGGGCCCGCGCCGCAGCGATACGCATAACGATGCCGCAATAAAACTTATTTTTATGTTTTTCGCTCACAATGGCCGCGCGAAGGTCGAGCTATCTAAATGGGTCAATACACTCGGCGTAGTACGAGCGCGAACACGTGTTCCCGCGTTTGTAAATAGCGAGATATCGGCCGATTGTTGCAGTGATTAATGGGGGCGCGTAATGACTCGGCGCAGGCCGTAGCCGCGGCGCCGTCCGCGCCGCTCGCTAATGTGTTCATTCATCAGTTAGACACTATTATTATTTGCCGGCGGAGATGGTTTGGTGCGCATTCCGGCACTCGATGCGACATTAGGGCGATGGCCAATGTCAAGGCTCTACTTGCGCTAATTGGCGGCCGCCACCGCGCCTGCACAAACGGTCCCGTTACCATAATTTTACATAACAATACCGTAACCATTGAGCATGAGAACGAGGTGTTGTCTCAAATTTCTAGCAATGTCCAATTATAATGTATTGTGCAGTATTTTAAAATATGTTAAGGATCATTGCAATTATTACAAATGAGTGATGGTGATACCATCAGCCTGTGTCTCTCCACTCTTGGATATAGGCCTCTCCTAAGAAAAGCCACCACAAACGATCTCCCACTCTTCTCATCCAGATCTTGATAACTAAATATTGATAAGATATTGATGGTGATATTGATAACTAAATATATTACTTTAAAGCAAAATCGATATCAGCCTATAACATATCGTATAACATAGCCTATTAGAGGCTTATAATCACGAGGGAAGTTTAGGTCACCGTCTACCACGCGGGCCTAGTGTGTAATTATTGGTGTATGTTATATTACATGACGCAGATTTTTTACATACCCGTAACAAAACTGCAATAAACAATTGTTTAAACGCTTTTTCGGTAACGAAAATCATTATTAATCTAGGTGATTCCGTAGTGTCGTCTACGCCGTAGCTTTATCGTAGCAACACGTAGCTCTATTTAGATTTTCAATTTTAATTGAAGGTCGTTACGTATTTTGTCTTTCGAAACTTTTATAACGTATTTAATTCAATAATTTCCCATAGTTACTCATAGTTTCTTTATATTCTGTTTATCGCTTCATCCAAAAGCCCAAGAACCGTTATCCATCGTTACATAATATATGGTCTATAAGGTTTTATCAAGTAAACATTTTAACGGGAAATACCTTGTACTAGCCGATCTGCACGTTATACAAACGTAAAACTTTACAGCCACAATTACGTTAATTAATTATTTTTCGTCCCGTTTGCACCCTGAGGGATCAGCGAGTCGGTGAGTCTCGACTGTGATCTGTGCGGGCGTCATCGACAGACCGCGGCGATAAGGGCGAGGTCGCCTTATCAATGGCATCTCCATACGCGCACGTGGCGCCCGCCGCCGGCCACGACATCTCGCGCCCATTCACTATGAAGACGCCCCCCTCAACCGCGCGCCCCCTGCGCCCGCACGACCCCCGCGCCCTCCGCGGTGCATTCATGCAACAAGTTAGGGCACAGGTTCCGTCTTGTAAGGAGTCCCGGAAGACGTATGCGCGACCCTTCCGACGCGCGCCGTCCGTTTCACTACAGTACGTTGAAATTTCTCTCTACCTAATAATATTTTTGTATAAAAATTACTAAACGTTAAGAAGTGAATAGTTATATTCTACGTTCAACTTAATTATGAGAGGATTTAAAGTAAAAATCATTAGAAAGGAAAAGTATTGAAAATGCCACTATCTTTGTTCATTATAGTTCAGTGACAATTAAAAAACTATGTATAATTATAATTTTTTCAATATCAATGACAAGTCAAATATCCTAATGAAATCATTTTAGCGGGCCGCATAACGCAATTCAAATGAAATGCTTGTAAAACATGGCGGTTCAAATACATTTTCAGCGTCGTGATGCCCAATTAAATATGGATGTGATTGAAAAACGCGTGTCCGGTAACGAGCGTGTACATAATTGGTGGGCGGCAGGCCCGGAGTGACCCAGTTGCCGTTGCCTGGCGACCCGGGGCTGCGGCTGGGGATGCCCCCGTCCCCAAACCCTACCGCGCCCCCATACCACCCGCTCACTAAATAACCTGCCCGAAAGCGACACCTTAACAAAGGTCGTTCAACCGTCACAGAAACAGTCGCGTTTGCGATTTTTCACCCGCGACACATGAGACGACTCACAGCACTAATATACATACAATACGACTAACAGTCACCATTATACAAAATAAATGCCTTTACAAAACTACAACTTCCATATTGATTATGGATGCAATGGCATTCAAATGGCATGCAATGGCATGGAATAGCATGGAAAAGACAAAAAACATCCTAACACACTTTCAAAGTTATGTTGTCAATTAATGAATTGTCAAGGCAATGTAGGACAGAGGCGACAGATCTCCCGTTTGCAACGTAGAGGCTGCCTGTTCATCGTGTACATTGGAAACTATATTTCATGTATATATGTATATGAAAACGAACTGAACGCTGACAGATGTACGTACATAACATGGAGTGGTTACAACATAACTTTGAAAGTGTGTTAGGATGTTTTTTTTCTTTTCCACTCATCATCTCTTCATGTTTGTTAGGAATACGTAGATGGCCGACCAGCATTATTTGGCAGAACTGTACATGAATTGATATAGTGTATCTATCTACACCGACATTTGCTCTGCCGCCTCTTTCTTTACTCAGTCTGGAACTTGGATTTTTACATATCTCAACCCCACTAATATTATAAATGCGAAAGTATGGATGTTTGTTATTCAATCATATCGAGATGGCTAAACTGTATTCGTTGAAACTTAGCAAATAGGTAGAATGTATTCCGAATTAACACATAGGCTACTTATATAAATATATTTTTTATTAATATAATAAACGCGAATGACTCGAGTGAGGTCGCGCGCAAAAGCTAGTATTTAATATATACCATATATTACCTAAGTTGGTGCAAAAAAACTTTTACAATTGTAATGAACTTTCGGAAATAGTACAAAACAAACTTTAGGTTTAGTGTCGTCTAAATTCGTTCGTTAGAAATAATAGTATTTATAATAAATTTCGGCAATGACTAACTGCTAGGGTCGTGATAGCCTAGAGGTATCTTGAAGGTCGATAGTTCATAATATATCTTCGGCGTGTACCACTTTTCTATTTAATTACGATTTTCAAATTTATCACTGACTTAGACGGTAAGGGAAAACATTGTGAGGAAACTCGAATGCTCGAAAATTTAAGAAAAATGTGAGGTATGGTATCCATCAACCTGCATTGGTGGCCGGCGCGGCGCAATGGATTTTACTAGTACTTTACTAGGCCTGTGGGATGTTAAAGCTTATTGCCTGATTGATTAAATGGCTGCTAAATAGCGTTGATAATCTAGGTGTATTCATTTTCGACTGACCATTCAAGAGACTCTTCAGAGTCTCACGAATTTTGAGTCGAAATCCGGCCAATGCTATTAGTTTCTATTGAGGTACGGATTTTTAGTTATGACTAGTTATGTTACGTTTTGTTAGTTATGTTTTAGTTATGTTAGGTGATGACGGAAAGCACAATGAAAAAACCCCCGTGCCCAAAAAAAAACTGACAAATACGAAAAGACAGTAGAAATTATATCAGCGTTTTACAGCAGTTTAGTAAATTAGATACCGAGTATAGACACTAGTGATTAATAAACTTAAAAACCACATATACTAACTACTACTACGCACAGGGCCAGCGTGGTAGATGATGGCCCGAAAACCTTCGCGCAAGGGAAGGTTTCTGCACTATGGTGAGACATTATAAACTGATATCGAATACGAGAAACTATTTTAATAGTTTTAATTTTTTAATTTGAATTTTTATATATATTTAATTATTCGAGGTAATTCTACACATAATCACATTTAAATAGAATGACAGAATTGAAGCATATGGGTTGTTTTTTTAGCAAATAGCAGTTTGCATAGAATTATGATACGTTAATGATAGAAAATCTTTCTTGTAAAACTATTTCACAAAAAATGTCGTCAAGAAAGATTGACTCTTTTTGTATCTAGCTACCTATGTATAGCGCGAAACCTGCGAGCGAATAAATTTAATTGTTATAAGCCGCGTTCGCTGACTGCCGCCGCCCCCAAAGACGACTCCTGGGGGCGAAGGGGGAGACGCCCAACAGAGTTGTATTTCTCCGAACTTGTACTAAATTTCACTTTCTCCGAAGACGTTGTGCGTAGACTTACCCACCCACTTCGCCCCAGTCTACAACAAACTACAAAACATACATAGTTTTAACTCTACCAAAGAATTCGATCATACTTCATAATTCATTTCATATCATTACTTAATTGTATTCAAATACGACCCGCATGGAAGATGTACTTGCAACCTTTTCTATTTTACACAGCATCAGTGCAGCAATACATGTCGCTCCTGCGAACGCTTTTCACCCTCTGTGAGACGTCGTTATCTTAGGGACCCTAACCGAGTAAAACATAAAAAACGTACGTCAAAAAAGTCCTTCCACTCACAAAAACTCTACCGCCGCCTCGCCCACCCTGAAGTTATAAAACACTGAAGGCGGGCGGGGCGGCGAGAGTTTTCCGACCCTGTCCCCCCGTCTTAAAGCCCAAAGTGGTTCGTGCACGAATGCTTGCACACCAACGACGAACTGCTGAAAGGCGAGCACACGAGCGTGGAAGCTTTAGTAAAATGAAAGCCGACTCGCTCTTAATTCACCATCACATAGACGCGGCGTACACGGACGTCGATATAGAGCCCCCGGCCGCACGCCCTCGCCTGCCGCCCACCTCCACCGCCGGGCATAAATAAGGGGGGCGAACTCGGGTTAACTAAGAGAGTGAGCGCCCACACCTCGACACGCTGGGAGCTGGGGGGCTGCGGCGAAGGACGAATTAAGGAGATGAGAGAGCACACGCTCTCGAGACGTGCCACCTCGCACCAGCCAGGGAATTAAGGGAGACGAGAGCCGAGCCCCGTTGTCACCGCAACACTCGTAGCTCTCCTAACTACTGCTTAAACATTTATAAACATCTGCAGAGTGGAAACTTGGAGTGGATAAAAGGCGCACATCCGCCACTGCCATAATATGGGATCTAGAACTTATGGTAAAAAAAAATATCTTTTATATATTAGTAATTACTAATATAGCTAGAAGTAAGTAGATATTTATCTATTTAGGTAATGGATTAATTTCGAAGACGAAATTACGGTAGACGCGTCGCCCTCTGTCCGCCTACGAGCTCTGTGACGTCACCGCTGCGTTTTCGTAGCACGTTAACCACCCCGACACATAAATTACAAGCTATATCCCTGTGGAGTTAAGGTTCGTTTTCGGCGGCATCGGCGTCGATCCTTTGTCTTGCTGAATAGTAATACGGGAAAATGATCTGTATCTCAGTAGAAGTAAGGTCGATTTCGATGGAGCCTTGATGTAATGTTCTTGGAAAGAGGGTGGGTATAAATTTTCCATGGGGGCAGACGGGGCGACGTCGCGCGAGGGCGCCGCTGACTCACGGCGGCGACGGCGACAGCGGGGCGGGGGGCACATATTGTAAGTATCTACCACTCACATGTCACAAAGTTTTCTTCGCATCAAGAAACTTTGTTAACGTCAACGGAGCACGTGGCCTCCGTCAATATTATTCATAATTGTTACAGCGTGCGTCGCGCAACGTTTAAACTTATTCACTAAGTTCTGACCGCACTTTCAATTACATAATTTCGAACGTAATAAATATTTCATTGCTTTTTATTTTCTATACGAGGTACACTTATAATGTGACGTATTTACACTGTATCAAGTTTTGCAGGTGTACATAGATAGCAAGCAGTTGGCATTTACTGAGTTACAACAACTTTGTGTTAAAAGTTGCAAGTAATTAGATACATATATTATTTCATTTTTCTAAAGTAAATTTATTTTTCCATCCCTTCGTCTATTATATTACAACATCAAGAATTAAATGTTGATATTATGTTGTAATATTTTATGTTGTAATATTTTATGTTGTAATATTTTATGTTGTAATATTTTATGTTGTAACATTTTATGTTATAACATTTTATGTTGTAATATTTTATGTTGTAATATTTTATGTTGTAATATTTTATGTTGTAACATTTTATGTTGTAACATTTTATGTTGTAACATTTTATGTTGTAACATTTTATGTTGTAACATTTTATGTTGTAACATTTTATGTTGTAATATTTTATGTTGTAATATTTTATTATATGTTGTAATATTTTATGTTGTAATATTTTATGTTGTAATATTTTGTTGTAATATTTTATGTTGTAATATTTTATGCTGTAATATTTTATGTTGTAATATTTTTGGACGTAACATTATATACAACTTGTGTAATGTGAAGAAATTGTCGGGGCGTACGGCAATATATCTGTGTGCGTGCAATCATCAGACGCGTTACATCGGCCCGTCACCTTGAGCTGTGATAACGTGCACGTTGATAAGGAGCGATAACCGCCGCAACACCGACTTGCTTCACATGCTTCGCACCTAAACTGGTTTCGTAGTTTTTCGAAATTATATTATCAGATATACATCGATTGTGATCAAATAATTCTTTATTAAATTCATAGATTTAGTTTTGGTAATATATTGTTTAGTCTATTGATTCTAAAGTCAATGACTTTAGAATTAAGATTTTGAAATTGCTTCATGAAAATCTTTTGACTTATACAAATAATATGTATCTTTTGAGTTTGAATCGCTAACTTATTGTGTTTGTATAAGCGCAACCACATACTGCGCATAATCAGTAATGTGTATTAAGGTATAGAAAGAGTTCTATACGTTCCATTCCTGTTAACATTCTTTCAATCTAAAGTAAGGACGAGCCGAATCGAAAACAATGTTGTAATTTCAACGAGTGCAGCATAGCTAAGCGACGATGGCGTGTGCCCACGGAGGAGGGCGCGCTCACAATGTTGCGATCTACTGCTGCCTGTTTCCAATTACATTATGTACCGAGGCGAGGGGCTCCACGTATACCCCACTCCCCCTCCGAAGAAAACTCGCAGGTTATAAAGCGCGGGAATGAGTTTTCGCGCGCAAACTTTATCGCGAAAGCTCGCCCGCTGACACATGATGACGCAGAGCTTTTCCGACAGCTTATGCCAGTGCGATGACTTCTGCGCTTGCAAGTCTTAGCTTATGGCGCTGTTATAGATTTGTTGTCATAGGAATGTAATTTTGTTTATCTATCATCGTCAAATCGTCTTTGTATTATATTTACAATATTTGGTTAGTTTCAATATTTTCTGTTAAATGAAATAATTCCATAAATTTCCATTGACAGCATGCGTTATACATACAACAGTTCAAACAGTAAAATGAATTACCGCTTCCAAAATACGTAAAATATTGTAGAATCGGCGCCGACAACGGGCCCGGGTTGAATAGCGCGGAGACAAAAGTCAGGGGCGACCCTTCCTGCAGCACGGTAACGAACGTAGGGCCCGTCCGGAGGGAGCGCACAAAGACCGACCCCCGAATTCAGTAATGGGCTCCGTTAGTCCATTGCCAACTTGCAGATTAGGGTCCTTCCCAACTTTCCTGCGCGCTTTGTTTGCTTCTACCCGGCTCCCTGTCAAAGAGAACTTTGAGTTTTCGGTCCGCGAATTGTTAGTGTCCGAATGTTCATTTCGGAGTCGACTGTAAAGTTTGCTGTTATCTACTACTACGGCGTATTTGTTTGAAGGGCCGGTCGATTAATCGATGCCGGTGTGAGTATAGTTAAGGTCAATATTAGTGGTCGGTGTCGGTAATGAGTCGGTCGGTGGTGCGTGTTGCTCCCGAAGCCGCGTGGTCGCGCGAGCTCCTCTGCTGCTTTGCATAAGTAATAAGCAGCGTCCCTCCCGCGCGCGTCGCGCCGCCCTCGCGCTAGGCCTATCGATTGCGGCAGCGAGGGCGGGCCGCATCGCCGTAATTGTCACACCGACCGAGCTGAAACTCGCTCTACCCTCCTATCGACCTTACTACCCTTGCGTAGGAATCATTTTCCGGCGGCACGATTCCCTGATTGAATACCAAATGTGTTGGATAGTCCGCTCTAAGTTTGGAGGCGGCTCGTAATAGAGCCTTCGAAGAGTCTATGACAGAGCTTAATTAGACAGGCGTGCGATGGCAACAAATGGATTTTACTTGTTCCATGTTGGGACGTAAATTAAAGCGCGAATTATTGAATAGATTAGTAAACTATTTAAATAAGCTGACCGCTGAACTGTGGCCGAACGGGTTCAGTGGCGCCGCACGGCGTGTGCTCACGCTATTGACGGGCGATGTTTGCGCGACGTGTTAGTATCATTATGTTAGCGCACCGCTTCGTCTGCTACGGGCTGCTCTAGTGTTCTGCGAATGATCATTTTCTATACTAAATTTTATACGTTATATTAATAAAAATAAATGTTAGCGAGGCATAATGACATAGATGTTTTCTTCCCAAATGAGCGGATTCCGAGCAATTCTTAGAGAAAACGTTATAAAGAATGTACGCATTGTTTTTTATAAACTGTAATGTACCTTCTGTTGAAATAAATAAATAAATATTCGGCAAAAACAAGTTTCAAATCATCGTTTCCTAACTACAATATGCACACAATACTGCGTTTAATTAATATTTTTAAAAGTTATGCATCCAATGATATAAGCGTGTATAAATTGCTATTTGATAAATATCATATACAAAACAAAACATCGGCGTTCACATTATTTACTTTTGTAAAACATTCAGTGATATATACGAGTATATACAATGATATAAGGGAATATAAGTTCTCAGCAGGGACCGATGCTATTCGGCAATACTTTTAAATGAATGCACGGTCATTGCCATAAGTATAATTTATTATAACTACGTGCAGCCGATACGCTAGGTGCACTAACTAGGTACACGTCGCGAGGGAGAGTTGGCTCGTCACTCGACACCTCGCACGCGCAACGCTCACACGTAGAAAACAACAATTCCGTATCGTCGAGTGCGACAGAGCGTGCGACGTCTCCTCGTATGTATAAATAGTCGTCGTCTAGTCGCGTTCCGTTTTTTAGCGCGCGAGCAGACGAAAGTATGGAGAAAGTGGCGCGTTGACGTCACTCACACACGCGCAGCACACGCGTGCCATACGCTCGGCCGCTGGAAGGCAAAGTGGCAAGCTAGCCGCTCTCTGTACTCGATACCGATGTCTTACTAAGTTACTACACAACACTCGATTGCAACATCGCGAGTATGAGAAATACAGTGTCGGGCTGGGCGATACGCTGTGCCACCTCTCGACACGTTCTCTTACCCAATAACGACAACTTTAGAAAAGTAAGCTTTAGTAAGCAGGTGCTTGCGATAGCCGAGTCTCAGCTGGACAATGCCTCTACAATACACAGATTCAACCGATACAAAATAAAGTAAAATTAGCACAAGCATTTTCAGTAATCAAAAGATTTGAAACAAAATAAGACCAGTAACACACGAGACGAGGAATGCTGAGTATTGTTGAATTTGTTGATAATTGGCTGTTATACGGGCGCTTCATTACTGAATGCGGGTTAATGTCACTTGTTGTGGTCGCACTATTTGTCTCTTCAACTCTGAGCTAAAGCGATAAAGTAATAATAGCACAAGCCACCTGTTCAGGCGCACGCGTAGGACTGAACAAAGGACGCGTTGACGTCTCGCAAACAGGAACTTTTATTGCGGTCCATTGCAGTTGTCATTGTCGATTGGTTCCGAGCGAACATCTCCATTGTTATGTGTAACATAACACCGCAGCTCGTGCCCATGCGATTATAACAGAACGCATTATAGCGTGAAAAAATAAACAAATATGTCTCGATTGAATCGCAACGATAAAGTTGCGCGCCATACAAAGTTTATCTGTAACAACAATCGTTTAGTAAAGTTTGATACGAACTCAATTTTTTCGCGACAATGTACATTGTCGAGACTCGAGATTAGATTGAAATGTATTAGTTAGATTAAGATTTATTTAGTCGGGAGGAATGGATAGTTCATTCATGGTAATCACTAATCAGTTTACAAATCAAGTACAGTTGAGGCCCGAGGCTACCAAGCAGAAGTGGTTTAGCAACGCGTCTCCTCATCGCCACAAGATAAAAGAAGCAGTTTCGCATTTCCATACCAACGTCTAAATCTATTTCGCACAATAACGTTAGAGTTAGAGAATCGTTAGAGCAGTATTCCATGGAAACTTTAATAAAAAATACTATTCAGGCGCCCATGTAAGCGACATATACTATAGTATTTCGAATATTTCTATATAGAGGCGTTACTGTTTATCTCCGTATGGCGGCATAGGCGGCTCACCGCCCGTGGCGAGCGATTAATTACATAAAGTGCGAGATGAAAAGGAAAACGGCCGCCCCGATCAGCTGATCCCTGATTGATGCACACCGACAGAACACCATCGCACCCCGCACGCGTCCCATTCACAAACCTGTTGGGTTCCGTTATAAAAAATAACAACGCGTATCTCAATGTTTACCGTCCATTACCGCACACCAATTAAGGTTCGATTCTTCCAGATGATTTAAGACTTATTTATTTTCTTTACCCGTTGATTTTTGACACTTATGAAATGAACGATGATGCAATTCCCATAACGGACCCAAATGTATATGAAAAACAACATAGGGAAGAATATACTATGTTCGGTATTGTTCGGGGGCTGCGAGGTGAGGGGTGAATTCACGTGCTGCGCGGGCGCGGGTCGCCCGTTAGTTAGTTAGCCTTTGACCCTTCGCCGTACGAGTCGGCCATTGATCCTTATGCGGTACGATCGCAATCTATTGTTGTGCAAGTAGGCTGCACATTTTTGGGAGACCTTGGCGTTCGCGAGTGTACATAGTCGGTATAACAGACAGTAACCAGTGCAGTGTAACGACGACCTTGCAAGAGCGCTATTAAGCGCATCCCTGTTCAGCACTTCCGGGGGCCCCCAGGAATATCGAGAGTAGGTGTACAGGAGGTTACAAGGTCAGAACTTTTAATTTCATTTTCAACTTTTGACTCCGCGTATCGCGGATAAAACATTGGTAGCAGAGCGTGGTTGTGCATATGGACCTTATATTGTGAAACGTAAACATTAGTTAAAAAAGTTCTTTGTTAATAGCAACGTATCCCAAGGTCTACCCGTTGTCAAGTGTTTTTAATCTTAACATTCCTTTTTTTAGTGACTCGGTTTTGTTTCGGTTACCTGCGACGGATAGGTATTGAGCACTTACTAACTTGGAATGGAATTTTGTTTGTTTATATTAACATTTCTCGCAGTGGTTACTTTTTATAACAAGTTGTAAGTTACGTATATGGTAACAGGGATCTATTACATATTGGATTATTGTTTTGTATCATTTATTGTTGCTTTGTAGGTGTGGCCTGTTTGTTTGTTAGGCCACTATCCTTAAACTGAATACTGTATATTAATTTTATTTGTTTGTTTGTACACTTGTTGTTACATTTAGTGACAACCATGTCAGCATTGTCCATCAGTGGAAACATAAAGGCGATACTCCGATGGTTGGCTTCGGCCGCTAGTCTGATTGACAGACCCGATCGTCATGGTGCCTTAATAAAAAGGTATCAGGATTTACCGGCACGGTTGGATAAGTTGGGCCAACATTACGCGAAATTTACCGAGCTTTCGCCGGATCTTGGCTCTGAGGTTGTGGATAGGATCGAGGCCGATGTGAATCAGTGCTATGAGTTAGCTGATTCCATCACTGAAAGGGCAGTCTCCCTTTCGGAGGAGACTGGAGGTCTGCCGTCGGATTCTGGGCAGGGGAAGGCAACCCCTCCGGCGTTGTTGAGCAGGCTTCCCAATTTGGATCTCCCACATTTTGATGGAAGGCTCGAACAGTGGATCGGATTTGTAAATCTGTTCGATAGTTTGGTAGACTCCAGGGAGGATCTAACTCATAGCCAAAAGATGGCGTATCTACGTTCGATTCTTCGGGGAGAACCCAGCAGTCTTATCCAACATTTGGATGTTAACAATGAAAATTATATCACGGCACGTACGCTGTTGTTCCGACGTTATCAGAACGTGAGACGTTTGGCGGACACACATGTGGCACTAATCCTGGCACTACCTAAGGTCACCCGGGTTTCTTCATTAAGATTAGAATTGTTAAACCCGTTATTGGGGGCGGTGAATACCTTAGGTAAACTTGAGTTGCCAGTGGATAGTTGGTCATTTCTTTTAGTCCACATTGTGTTGGGTAAGCTATCTCAGGAGCTAAGGGCCCGATTTGAATATAAATACGGTGGTGATAGCGCAACATATTTGCCCAAATTCGTAGATTTGCTAAAATTCTTAGAAGACGAATGTAGGTTGGCGGATAATTCGGATGCGCCCATCCCGTCCACTTCCCAAGCGCCCCCTAGACGGGAATTGTCTAAGCGGAATGTTCGGATCCCCAGACAACGGTATGCTGTCGCCACTGGCAGCACCTCACCAAGATGCCTATATTGCAAGGCGGAGGGCCACAAGGTGGTCTCGTGTAGAAGGTTTGAGGGTCTGGCGGTCCGAGGTAGGCGGAACATAGCATTTCAGCGCCGCTGGTGCTATGGTTGTTTGGGAGAGCATTTAATTCAGCAGTGCCCTGCTAGATCGCATTCATGTCAGCATTGTTTGGGCCGACATCACCCCCTGCTATGTGCCAATCGGAATGGCGTCGACCATAGGGATGGTCGTGACGGTCATGGCTGGGAGGCTAATCGCGGTAGGGTGGTTGCACTCAGAATAGGATCACGGACTCCTCCTCGGTTTGAAGGCCGTCGTTCTCCCCGTACGGGCGGGGGCTCCACTTCCCCTAGGGGCGGGGGCCGGCTAACTCCCCCTCGAAGAGTTGATGATGGCGGCCGCCACGATTATGCTGTGATCGCCGGGAGATCTTTGCCGCCTCGAAGGAGCAGTGCTCCTACCAATTATACCCCTTTAGCGGAACGACCGCGCTTGGAGCGACGTCAGCCGCATTCCCAACGCTCGCAGGGCAACACTACCCCTGAGCGGACTCAGGTGGATCGCCGTCCAGCATACCATAACTGGGACCCGTTAGCGCACGTGGAGCGCTCCGGGGTCAATTGGCCCCAGTTATAGGAATTACCTGCCCACTCGCCAACTGCAGCCGTTCAATCGATGTACGTACTCATGCCAACTATTTCGGCTATGGTACGAGGACCCAAGGGACACATGAGGATTCGTGCTCTATTAGATTCGGGGGCCCAAGGCTGCATTGTGTCATCTTGTTTGGCGAGAAAGTTAGGCTTACGCGTCCACACCGGTACCTACAATGTGCGAGGTATCGGTAAGGTGCAGGTGCGTGTGATCGGTCACACAAAATTTAATTGTACACCTGTCACCTCGTCTCACCCGGAGATTGAGGCGTCGGCAATTGTGTTGGAAGAGATGATTGGTGATTTGCCACAGCAAGAATTACCGTCTGCTGTGTTGAGTGTAGTGTCAGGCTTGGACTTAGCAGACCCTGACTTCCACACCCCAGGCCCGATTGATCTCCTGATTGGAGCGGATGTCCTTGGAAGATTGTTGTGTGGACCTAAGCGGCTTTTACAGCGTGACGGATTAGTCGCTGTGCCGACTTCATTCGGGTTTGTAATAATGGGCCCAGTGTCAACAACTGCCAATTCCCAAGAGTTTGATGATGTAGCTGTAGGTTCAGTTCTCTCTGATGCGGTTCAGAGATTTTGGGAGGTGGAAGAGCCCCCTACAGCTTCCCGGGTGAACCCAGAGCAAATGGAATGCGAGCTGTTCTACCAGAATAATACTGGTCGCCTTCGCTCGGGCCGTTTGATCACCCGTTTGCCTTTTTTAGCGGTTCGACCTGCCCTTGGACGCTCTCGGGACGTTGCTGAACGACGTTTGATTTCCATGGAGCGTCGCATGCTCAAGGATAAAGTCCTTCGTCAGAAGTACGTCGACTTCATGCGAGAATACGTGGATTTGGGGCATATGTCGGTGTCGACCGTTGATTGGCAACATAGTGAGCACTATTTTCTGAGCCACCATGCGGTTTTAAAGACCCCTACCGGAAAGATTCGGGTGGTTTTTGATGGTTCAGTGTCTACGACCACCGGGGTCTCGCTGAACCAATGTCTGCATGCGGGTCCTAAATTACAAAAGGACATTTCAGACATTCTGACCAACTTCCGGAGGCATCAAGTAGTCTTTGTAGCGGATATTCGAATGATGTTCCGTCAGACGCTGATCCATCCAGAAGATAGGAGATATCAGCTGATTTTATGGCGTGAGCATCCAGAGGATCCGATGGTGATTTACGAGCTCAACACCAATACGTACGGCATAAAATCTAGCCCGTTTGTTGCGATTCGCTCATTGTTGGAGCTTGCGGAGCGCGAGCGTTTGTATTTTCCCCGCGCAGCCTCTGTTTTGGAGACGGATGCTTATGTTGATGACATTTGTACCGGAGCATCTAGTCTCGAAGAGGCTCGGGCCTTGAGAGATGAATTGATAGGGCTTCTGGGAACTAGTGGCTATGAGTTGCGAAAATGGTTATCCAACTCACCGGATCTCCTTTCCGGTTTGCCGGAGGACCACCAACAAGACCCTCATCTCTTTGAGAATGCGGATAGCTTGAATTTGATAGCCCTCCTTGGAGTGCAGTACATGCCAGTCCACGATGAGTTTACCTACAGAGTCGAATTAACCTCCTCTAAGGTATGGACTAAGAGATCAGTTCTGTCTACGGTAGCCAGGACTTTTGATCCGAACGGTTGGATCAGTCCGGTTATATTTAAGGCCAAGTGTTTTCTGCAAAGGCTTTGGACTGCGGGACTCTCGTGGGACGAGC
Organism: Sesia bembeciformis; assembly: GCA_943735995.1. Lineage (NCBI taxonomy): Eukaryota > Metazoa > Arthropoda > Insecta > Lepidoptera > Sesiidae > Sesia > Sesia bembeciformis. Next base: position 6,872,268 of record OX031042.1, read on the forward strand.
CTCTCTCGGGAGAGTTGATACACGATTGGGAATCGTATTTCTCATCCGTCCCGGCTATCAATCAGGTTGCAATACCTAGATGCTTCCTTCCTGTTGGGAAATGCTCAGTGTCCCTCCACGGATTTTGTGATGCATCCGAGCGTGGATATGCGGCCGTGCTGTACTTACGTACTGTAAGTACCACTGGGGAGACAAAAATTCACTTAGTTATGTCGAAGAGCAAGGTTGCTCCTATACGGACTCGACATACAATTCCGAAGTTAGAATTATGTGGTGCGGCGCTTCTTGCCCGCTTATTAAATCACGTGTGCTCTACGCTCGGGCGTAGTGTAGACATTGGAACAGTTTTCGCCTGGACTGACAGTCAGATCGTTCTGTGTTGGCTGAAAACTTCGGTGCACACGTTAGAAACCTTTGTAGCTAATCGAGTATCACAGATCCAAGATTCAGAGACGGTTTTAATTTGGAGACATGTCCCAGGGGAATTGAATCCGGCTGATTGTGCTTCTCGCGGCTTAGACGCGCCGGATCTGGTTCACCACCATTTGTGGTGGGGGCCCCAGTGGTTGTTACATTCTGAAGTTGATTGGCCACGTTACCAGTGCTTGGTAACTCCTCCCCCCATTGGTTGGCTCACATCGAGTGTCCTGACTGAGCCCCTCAAGGGCATTGATTTTCTGCTCGATCGCTACAGTTCCTTGTCCAAATTACTTGGCGTGACTGCCTGGATAAAGCGTTTCGTTCATAACGCTCGGCATCCGGAGGAAAAGCGGCTGTCTCCTGTTCTCACGCCAGAAGAACGCCAAATGGCCCTTCTGCATTGGATTCGCGTTGTGCAGACTAAACATTTCGCCTTAGAACTTGAGACACTCCGGAATGGCAGACCTAAACTCAAGGGAGCCGTTGCTAGGCTCAACCCCTTTATTGACGGTGAGGGATTTCTCCGTGTTGGTGGTAGATTGTGTCACGCCAATTTGCCTTTTGGGGTTCGTCACCCATTGTTGTTGCCCAAAGGTGGGCCCTTAGTGCATTTGTTGGTGACTCACCGACATATTGCAAATTCTCACGCTGGCTGCAATGCATTGTTAGCCATCTTGCAGCGTGAATTTTGGATTTTGTCAGCCAGACGTACCATCCGTGGCATAATTTTCCGTTGTTTGCCTTGCTATCGATTGAAGGCAGCGACGATGCAGCCCATGATGGGAAATTTGCCTGCAGATCGAGTCACGGGAACCAGACCCTTTGCCGGAGTTGGCACCGATTTTGCCGGGCCGTTCATGGTCAAGACGTCGCGACTTCGAAAAGCGAAGATAGAGAAAGCGTATTTGTGCGTCTTTGTGTGTCTGTCAACCAAGGCTGTTCACCTGGAAGTAGTTTCCGCTCTTAGTACGGAGGCATTTGTTGCCACATTTAGTAGATTTGTTAGCCGCCGCGGACTTCCAGCGTTAATTCGATCTGATCGCGGAACCAACTATCGGGGTACTGACCACTACCTTAAGGATTTATATAAGTTTTTAGATGCTAACCAGGTAGATCTTGGAATGTCCCTATCTTGCCGGGGCATCACCTGGCAGTTTAGTCCTCCTAGCTGCCCCCATTGGGGAGGTATTTTTGAGGCAGCCGTGAAATCAGCCAAAACTCACCTAAGGCGCGTTATCGGAGAAACGGTATTAACGTTTGAGGAACTAGTAACGGTATTTTGTAAAATTGAGGCCGTCCTCAACTCGCGCCCTTTGTGTCCGCTCTCGTCAGATCCTAACGACTTGGAGGCTCTAACTCCAGGTCATTTCTTGATAGGACAGCCACTTAACGCCCTGCCGGAGTACCCATTTACAGGGGTAGCTTCTAATCGTTTGTCGCACTTTGAATTGTTGCAACAATTGTCCCAGAGTTTCTGGAAACGTTGGTCTCTGGAGTATTTGCACATTTTGCAACAGCGCGTTAAATGGACTGATAAGACCCACCCACCAGGCATCGGTGACCTCGTTTTAATCAAGGATGCTAATTTGCCGCCGTTGTTTTGGCGCCGGGGCCGCATTGTTAATTTGTTTCGCGGAGTGGATGGAATACCCCGGGTTGCGGAGGTCCTAGTGGGTGGCTCAATCCTGAAAAGAGCGGTCACCTCTCTCTCTCGCCTGCCAGTGGAGTAGCATGCAGACTTCTTCTGCATGGGACGGGGGTTTGTTCGGTATTGTTCGGGGGCTGCGAGGTGAGGGGTGAATTCACGTGCTGCGCGGGCGCGGGTCGCCCGTTAGTTAGTTAGCCTTTGACCCTTCGCCGTACGAGTCGGCCATTGATCCTTATGCGGTACGATCGCAATCTATTGTTGTGCAAGTAGGCTGCACATTTTTGGGAGACCTTGGCGTTCGCGAGTGTACATAGTCGGTATAACAGACAGTAACCAGTGCAGTGTAACGACGACCTTGCAAGAGCGCTATTAAGCGCATCCCTGTTCAGCACTTCCGGGGGCCCCCAGGAATATCGAGAGTAGGTGTACAGGAGGTTACAAGGTCAGAACTTTTAATTTCATTTTCAACTTTTGACTCCGCGTATCGCGGATAAAACATACTACTTAGTAAGAATGTATCATCCAAACAACATTTAAAAAAGTGACCTAGAATTCGGCGTCGCATCTCTCCACATTGAAAAAAGTGTACTAAATATAATGTGAAAAAGACTTATTTCATTTTTTCATTGCCAAAAAAAAGAGTGGTGACGTCACGGCCCGCCGCCGGGGGGATAACGGGGAGATTAGGACCCGCCAGGGTGGTGGGTGACCGAGGGGAGGTGGGAAGGCTTTAACACAACCAGCGTATCTCGATTCGAAATAAACTTTTATTCACGTTCCATATAATAATATTCTATAACATTAGACTTATAGTCAAAAAAACAAATCATATAGTGTTATATGTATTATGTTAAAACTAAGTAAAAAGAATCCATGACATAAAAATCCTTTTCCAATACCACAGCATACCTACCTGTTTTAGACAGATTTTAAATCAAAACTATTATACAAGTGAAAAGAAACAATCCCTAACGTACTACTTTGAGCCTGAATAAAACTGTCGTCTTATATGGCCTACTCCTACCGGAGCATTAGCAATATGTATTTATATAAATATGTATGTTTATATATGAATCTAGAGCCATGATATCTTACACAAGTTTTGTTGCCAGAGTCTCATACACATGAATTTATCATCATATCTAACTACTTATGTATATTGGGAGATAGGAATTATATTACATAAATATAAGAATCAAGATTTAAAAAGATACATGATACTTTTACAAGTGTATTTGTATGGTATGTAATGTATGTTGTTACAAAAGAATTGAACGGATTGAAAAGAGTGTAAGATAGAGGTTTTTCCACCGTTGATAATGAAAGCTGAGGGTAACATTCAGACCGATTACCGTAACTCAGCGCTCTTAGTATCCACGGCAGGACATGAGCCTCAACGTGTACATTGTCTTGTGCTTGAAGGATGTATGGCCTTAAAACGCCACACTTGTCACGCAGGTTGGCGAGTATACTCTCTTACAGGCGGTGTAACTACACTCATAGGCTAGGAGCTAGGTAGCGGCTTTGTCATCCCTTAGTCACCTTAGGTGGTATCCCTTAGGTGATGCCGCTCCAAAGCTGTTGGTTCAGACTGTTATAGCACTGTAGTGTAGGTATGCGCATACTGTCACGATCCGATACGTGGGTAGTGCGGGGCGGACTGCCCCAGTCTGTAGCCGACGATTAAACGTGTGACGTATATTCCGTGTTTTCATTATTCGCCATTTGTATTCAACACAACTTATGTTAATACAATATCACAACGCGTAAATTACTAAATCATCGCCAAAATATCCTGTATTTAGGGATATTTGAATAATGTAAACACGGAATATACGTCACACATCACAGCTGATTCGAAGTTGTTAGTAATGAATTACATTTTTATTGTTTTACATAAAATGAGTACTTAGTTATTGTATCATTACTCTTGCGGCCTCGACAGATATGTGGATTGAAGCGGCCTAGAAATACATAATTACATTTGGATTCAGGAATTGGTGGATCGAAGTGGCATAAAAACATGTTCTATATTTGAATTCCCTAATTTGATGGATCGAAGAGGAATAAAAATTATCCATGGATCCACCGGTGGAGCCTGATTGTGGATCTATGTGAACGGAGACTCAATTCCTTTTATATCTACTTTAAAATACTGATTACAATTGTAATACGAACTAAAGTACAAAGCTCCACTCACTATTAGATATTCGAGTTAACATCGAATAAACAGAAAATAAAAAACATGGTAACTGAGATCAAAAGAGAGACGGGTGGTAGGGTGGTGGGGGCGCCACCCCCGCCCGCCGGGAAAAATGTCGAAACCCACACATTCGCACACTACATTACGGTAATTATCCAATTATGGAAAAAGTCTATGACATCGCATTTGATTAAATAAAGGTATATAAGGTTAACGACATTGCAAAACATAATGTTTTTACTTCGAACTCATTACGTACTTTCGAACTATTGGATTAGATAACAAATAAAACAGTTAAATGTTACTACCCTTTTCTCCCCCTTTTCCTCCCGCGGCTGATTACGGCGCGGAGCTTCGAAATAAGAATGAATTTTTAATGAGTTCCACCCAACGGGAGATGGCATACCCTCCGAATGGTACGCACTTAGAAGATTAGTCCCGCGAGTCTTCTAGTTAACTCACTAACAAGCCTCGAGTACCAGTTGAAAACAACGCTATCATTGCTGCTCGTTCAATTTTGATTATGACTGGAAACACATTCATACGTGTACTGGTTATAATTAACATGAGTGTCTTAAATAGGGAATATTTTGTAAAAGTTCAGTGATTCTAATTTCGAAAACCTACACGTATAGTTTTTGAATAGAAAATTAGATTTTAGTAGTTCTAGAACTCTCTAGACCAGTATTGTTATGGGACTCCCGTAATTCCTTGCAATGTGGCTAACAACGGAGACAGGAACCAACCAGTGTTAATTTTAATATTGTGCATTATATGTGTCTGACTACAGATTTTTAGCATTTCAAATATCCAACCCCTATTTTCAATTGTCGAATCAAACAGCAATGCAAATGTTCTCGCGTCTTAAACAGCTCCGGTAGTTTGCGTCTATACTTTGATGCAAACTAAAGCGAACCGTAAAGCAATAAAAGGATAAGTCAAAGACCCGACAAAACAATAACACGAGTTTTATAGTGTAAACAAAAGAATGTAAATGTGATTACGTAGGCGCTACGTCAGCGAGGGAGTGCGGCCGCGGACGTCACGGGCGCGTCGTCACGGACGGAAGTCCGCACTAGATATATTTACTGTAGCCGCGCGCCACCGGGACGGGTTCAATGTCGAGCTGCGACTATCTATCGGCCATCAATCAGCAGCCGATACGCGCGGGACACCCGCAGACGGCCACAACGATGAATGCCGCAACTAATCGAGCCAACCGAGCCGACCGAACAACAACGTCATCACATCCACACTACTTACACCACGATGCAGATAACATCTGTATTCATTGTTTACACATAGTTTTATCTACCTAAATATAGCTAATTAATGACCTAGGTCAGTCCCCCGATAACGAGTAACACTACATTGTTACGCGGTAATCTATCTCGGGCTTGACGATTTGTATCGAATCGATTGTCACGGTCGATCGCGAGATGCTTTATCATTGTTTTCATTCATACTCGTGTATTGTTAGAATTGAGAAAGTGTTATCGATATCAGTTGTGCGTGACTAGCGGCGGCGACGGGGGCGGTGCAGGCCGCGGGCCGCGTCCGGGACCAAGGCCGCCGCTGTTTACAAACTTCCGTCGCAGGCACTTGTCACTCGCCCGCTGCTCCTCACACACGTGTCTACGCAAATAATAGCGAGCCCTCACCGCTGACATTGTTCCACTTCGAGCCGACTGGCCGCCCGTCTAGACTTGAGATACGACCGCTGATATACTCGTTGCTAACGAATGCGACATGCCAATTCAAACCATTTGTTTATGCGTAGACCTCGTAACACGCATAGATAAATTGACCTCTACGCATACTTTGTTATCTTCTTCAAATTCTACAATCAAATCTACAACCTACAATCAATCATCTCAGTCATCATCACCAATGAAGACACAAAACTTAAAATGACGACTTTCTCATCCAAGAAAATATTCAATAGGTAACGTATTTAAAAGATTGATGAGAATACGGAGAAGATATATCACATCAAATAAGAGTGTATTCTTAAATTTCAAAGACGCATGCACCCTTGTAAAGCGAGCCCTGCGCGGGGTGGGGTGGCTGCGAGGGGCGACTGCAATGGGGTCTCCCCCTCGTGCTGCACAGTAGGCGCGTAGTAACTGCAATAACGTAAAGAAGTGAAAGTGTCGCGGGGCGCTTCAACCGTCAATGGGCGAAGACGTACTCCCTTCACCCCGTCTTGTGCTCAAACTTGTAGTTAATAGTACGATCTTCCGTGTGTCGAGGACCGCTACACATGTTTGTTTATTCCCATGTTTAGCAAACAATCGTCTACAATGCGCAGCACGTAGCTCCACCAATGTTTGTATGAATGTGTTTGTATGAAAATACGCAGGAGATCTCGTATGATTAGTTCTGATTATATTCAAGCGGCCTTGACTTGTAAAATCAACTAGAGCAAAAAATAAAAAGATTAATGACCGGCTAAGTGAATATGTAGTTTGAACAGCTGATGTAATGGCGTATCTTACTAACTTAATTTATTTAGTCGTCATCAGATAGAGCAGATATCAATTTGTACAAAGTTTTGACAGTCACAAATATAATAATAATAAATGCGTGACGTTGCCGACGATACCACCTGTAGTGGATTTAGTGTAGAGGCCATTTAGAGGCGAGCGAGCATATCTGATACCTTATTTGAATTTCATATGTTGTGACGGGAAAGGGCATTCGGGCGGCCCCCAATAAAATTCGGCAAATCAAGTGGAGTCTGCGAGCGGCGACCGACAACTGACAGGCGACAAGAAAATAAATGAGCAGTACGAGCTCGTCGTCATTATCTCGAGTCATGAATGAAACGGAACGTAAATTGAAACGTATCGCGTGCCATAATCCGCGCGCATTAATCTCACTCAAACGCCGATCGTTGCGTAACATTGAACACAACAAACGGCTCAAGTTCATTGATCCACTTAATGTCCGCGCTAAATGTGTCGTTGTTGTTGAATGTCAAAACATTGTTACGTAATTAAACGCGTTTACATAGTATCTGCGCGCGCGCCTACGTTCCGCCGCCACTTCCGAGTGATCACCCGGCACACGTCAGCATGTTTATTTATGAGCCTATCATTATAAAATGACGTTTACATCACTCTGATATCGTTGACCGGTTGATGTATAATAATAACGTTCATTCTCAAGTGATTAATGGTAACTACCTACGAAATGGCTTTGTAGTACTACTATTATTAAATCTATTATCATAATTATAAACAAGATTTTACGCTACTTGATGCCGTTTGTAAATTTTATTTACTAACAAACGTGGCTAAACATTTGTTTTATTGGCACGTGTATTCATGGCAATGTGATTACGTTAAAGTTAGTTTATTGCATTACGACTGTTGCAGGGCACAACAGTTCCAATCTCTGAAGCCTGGTTGGTACGGTAAACGTTAAGTTGTTAATATACCTATCCAACTGCGAGAATCTTAAATCTTTATCGTAGTAAAACTTCAACTGAACTAAGATAACCACAACCCATAATCTAACTGTCGGTGAAAGAAGAAAAAATATTAAGTTAAGAAGACATAAACACCAAATACTTCGAGTTATAAATAAGTAACAAGTGCCTTCCAAGGAACTGCTTGAAAGATGTTCACAAAACTTTGTAAGTTATGTTAGTTGGCGAACTTACCCGAACTTGACCCTCAAAACAAGAGAGCAATAAAAAAACATCACTTATACAATGACGTGAATTTACATAAATTATTGGCGTCGGCGCGTCTCGCCGCTGCCGTGTTTACCCAGATGCAGTGTTTACATAGGCATCAGTACACGAAAGTGCGAGTTCAACGACTCATATATTGTTTATTGCCAGACATAATTGGGTCGCCGAGCGGCATTGGGGCCATGGGAAACGTATATATTATATATGTACAATGTAGTGGACTCGCGGGAGAAGCGCAAGGACGACTCCTTCCTTTCTGGATGCTACCAGCTCATAGCACATCCGATGCTTATAAATAACAATACTCTTAATAGATTACATTTTTGTGTATAAACATTACAGAACTGTTTCTTTTAGTATTAAATTTTTTCATTTGATACGAATTCATCGAAATCGAATTTCTATCTGCGTGTGGAGAATATTCATTATAGGTACTCGCATTGTAATAACGTGATTGAATTTTAAAATTCAGAGACGATATTCTAATTTAATTTATAATATGTATGTAGATGCTATGCTATATAAGAGTTAAATTTTTTTTTTAGATTTGTTTTAAAAGAGTTCGCAAGTTAATTACAGACTTATCTTGTTAGTGTGTCCTTTTTATTTTAACTTTGAAGTTATAACTTTACATTTATAACGTTTAATAAAAATAGGCTTATTGTGCACCTTTACTTTTTTTTTTCATCTTTTTAAGGGACTTTTACGCCTTGGCACATGTCAGTTCTATCGTACCTTTACTTTTGTAATAGTAATGCACAAAAAAAACTTAACACAAATCTTGTTATTTCTATAGTAAATAGTTTCAAGCCGATGAGCTATGTCGATGACATAATAAGTTGCATATACGTCGGGCACGAGACGACAAAAAATGAAAACAAACAAACATGCACCGGTAACTCAATACAAAAGTAATAAAAATATATTCGTCGTGTACTCAATTGGGTAACCGACACCTGTCATTGGTTAAGCCGTTTTTTCTAAATAGCCGTCTATTCATTGGATGTCGATGCCCTATATAATATAGTGTCGTTCAAGTTCATTGAGTCACACAATGGGCATATAACTGGTCGTTAGCGGGCATGTCAAAACACGTCGGCGCGACTCATAATGCTTTACATAATTAGGCTAGTTTGCATAAGCGATTATTATGCGAGTCTTCACCAATGACGTCCGTTATGGCTAATTCATTCATTTGTTATTGTTTACTATAACTTTTACTCCACGTGGCCGTGTTTACTACGAGGCGAGTGCGAATTTAACTGCAAGTGTGTAATAAAAACTCACGAGATGCGGTTAAGGAGCACATTACCGACATCACGTTACGGCTTACAATTTAAAAACAATATTGTAAACGAGCCTCACGCGGTCGATGAACTTTCATTACACTCAACGCCATTTTTTCGTCAGAACATAATTATTATTATACCTATACTTCACAGAAGTTATGTTTAACTTATCGCATTAATTTTTTCTAATTGTAAGTTCTAGCAAAACATGAATTTTGTTGGTGACGACTCAACTCTTCCTTAATATTGTACTTTTACAATAATAAATACATAATAGTTATTGTTATTTTTGTATATATAGAGTAGTGGCAGAAGGACAGGTGGCCCACCGACAAGTGGTCATCTGGTGTCACCGTTAACAAACGTCACCGTCGCCCTAGGACACCTACAAAACCAAAATGGTTGCGAGTGCGCTGCCGTATGTTCTCAATCCTATTCACACCTATTGAATCATTATTAGTCCTATCCTAGCTATCCCTTCCAAGTAGTTCACATTGTGACAACCAGCATTATATTATACTAATTCTTATTAAGGTGTCTCTTCCCCTCAAAGCGCCAATTTTTGCCTTCATATCCATAACAAAATAGTTAACAAATAATATTTAACACTTTATTTGGATTAATGTATTCGTATGATGTGTATAAACAACATAAGCAAAACAACAGAAATGAGAAGAGACAAGAATTTTTCGTTTATTATTACCTATACGGCATTTTGCAATTATAATAAATTTATATACACAGGATAGGATATCCAATTTGAACACAGGTGTAAAATGCAGTATAGCTTTATTTATTTTTTTATGAAAAGACGGTTTCATTTATAGAAAAGAGACATCAGACGAGCATACACTCCATCTGATTATAAGTGGACACTGTCGTCCATAGACATACGCGATACATGCCAATATCAGTCCAGAATGAGAAATGTTGGCACGCCCCCGGATGCGCGCCTACCTTTGCAGAGTAAGGAATGGCTTGGGAAAATGGGGAGGGATAGGATGGGATAGAAATGGGCTATGGTATAACTCACTCACTACGGAAACACACCGAAATACGTAAGTACATTGGTTAAATACGATAAAGTAGAAAATGCAGTACATTTCAAGGTAGAGAAAGAAAGAAGAAAGAAAGATACTTATTAGTGTCAGGCGACACTACATATTAATAATAAAACTCAAACTATATAACCTATTTCAGACATAGGTATGTATTGCCACCCGTCTAACGGGCCACAACTCAGCATGTGCTGCAGCAAGAACTATAGATCTGATTTTAATTTGTAGCTGCTGGCATGTATTATAGTAATGGATGTATGGATACATGCCAACATCAGTATAAATGACAAACGCTGAAGTGTCCGCGATGCGCCAGTTACCTTTAGGAATCTAGGAATGGACTTGAAAATAGGGTTGGACAAGATGTTGAATTGAATATATAGTCTGTAGCACTGTCGCAAACAAATAGTGTTATATTTTCATACACTAGCGATTGATTACGAGAACCGTTACAAAGTGTTTAGTAACTACTCGTAAATACAGTACATATTAACTGATCACAGTAAGTTTGTTATTATTATCATTAAAACGTAACGGCACTTATTAAAAGCAATAAAAACCAATGAATTTTATACATCCTTGAACTCAAAAATGCCACGTCACTATGACTCGCCGGTTATTACGCCCAACTGCAAGCCTCCTGTTATATATTATTTATTATTTCAACAGTATCATTCATGAATTTGTCTATTTATGGGTATAGGTATTGTAACAAAGCACAAAATATATAATTTCGTTTCTCAAGATTTAGTTTGCTCTAACATCTGATTTATAAGGTGAAGCAATAAGTTTGTTCTTTTTCTAAGATTTCGCTAAAGTCTCAATATCCTGTTTAAAGTCTAGAATGTCTCTAAGGTCACCCAACAATCCTTTTCTCAGTCAATGTTACAAATATACTTGTATGCTTTGCTTGGACTATCTCCAAATTAATAGCATGTATGTATATAGTCGTATATTAGCTTCATTGTCGATTTCTGACTAGATAATCTAATAAATAATGTTTCAGTAATTCCTAAAGTGCCGCGTGGGTTCGGCCGGCTAAAGAATACCCCCACCCCATCTCTTCCACGAGCCCTGAGCAACTACACCACCTCTAAAAGAGTGGACTCGCCAATCTATTTAGCCAGAGCGTGGTGTTTTAAAGGTCATACATTCGTCATGCACGAGACAATGTGCATGAGGAGAGCCATGTCCAACAGTGGATACTGAAATGGCTCGTTCCAATTCCTAAAAGATATTGAGAAAGAACTAATATCAAATCTAATAAAAAGAAGTAAACGCAAAAGCTACCTAGACATAAAAAAAACATATACACGACAATATAATGCTAAGTTATAAAAAACACGAATGTGACAAGTTTCGAACAACTTTTTGACTTTTTTTTCGACAATTTTCTACATGAACAACTTTTATAGTCTGTGAAAAACGTCGCTTTACGAATCTAAAAGTTATTTTCACAAAAATAGTTTGGCGAATAGTTTGCGAGCGGATGCACGTGACTGCAACAAGTTGCATTCCTCAATGCACCCTTCACCCTTCGCCCCACCCCACCTCAGATTCCGCCCGCACAACCGTAGGCCTACCGCCGCTACTTGCAAGCCCCTGAACTTGCAACTTTAGGTACCCACTTTAGATATATACAAAGTTTGTTTTGACGGTGAACGAATAAACCATTTAGTTAAAACATAGAATCACAAAGTATTAGTTTACGTATTTGAGGGTCTACGAAAGTGATAATTTTTTATCCTGTGCAGACTGCACAATTTAGGGCCTACGGAGGTGCTACGTAGGCGCTACGAAAAAAAACGACTTCAACGCGCAGCCAGGTGTAATTGCAATTAAGTCAAAAATACGTCTCCAGACTTTTGTTCTATTTTTTATTTTAATTTGCTAAATACCATTGTTTTTAAATTTTAAAAAATTGCAAATTATAGAGAAAAGAAAGACGTCTGGTGTTCTTTGCTACTTTAAGACAAAGGACGAAAAGTCAAAATTTTTAAGGTGTTGAAATCTTTTTTCGCGGCACTTTCGTCGTAAATCTAAACAATATAAAATCTTTGTTTCCTGTAATTAGTTATCTTTGTTAATTGTTATCAACTGATAAGTCTCTCAAAGTCAGTTTTGATTTAATGTCTTATCGATTCAATATAGGTGTTATCAATAGCTTTGAAATATGTACCTACGAAAAGTTGTTAAAAAGGCAAAATCGCCAGCAGTAAAAAGACGAATTTTCCAGGTAGAGTGGAGTCGCCATTGGCGATCAGAGTCGAGGAGTTAATCTCTATAAGTGGAATGGTGGAGTTGCGCGGGGGCGGTGCTGGGCGGGGCGCCCCAGCCGTTTCCATGGCAACGCGGCCCTCGCAGTCCGCGCTCACAGGAAAATCCGACTTCACATGATCGCTTTTGCTCGTTAAACCTAAGCAACTTTTACTATCAAATTATTAAAATTCATTATACTCTTCAACAAAGGATAACCTACCACCAATTTATAAGGTATCTAATGAAAATAACTAAATGGAACAATTTCGAGATAAATTTAAAACGCGTAATCATCAAAACAATGCTGAATTTTAGCTTAGTAATATTGTATCATTACATTATAGAAAGTAAAGTGCGTTCGCGCCGGCGATGTGGAGCCAACTCTGCGATAATTAATGTGTAGTGGAGTCGAGTCGGGCGAACGGCGCCGCAACCTCGCGCCGCGTCGACAAAAAACCCGCTTCGACACAAAAACACCCGTTGCCAGAGCGAGATACCCCTACGCGTTCGAGCGAGACAACTGCAACTACGTATTTCTGTGAGGAGTTCTCGCTCGCCTCGAGCGTCGCGTAGTTATCGGGACGAATACCGCTCTTTGATTTAAAACTCCGAATGCGCCCTTCTATCACATGGCGTTTGACAGGTCGCCGGAAACGCGCAGAACTGTCAGATTTGAAAAAAAGGCGCGCATTGTTTGCAATATTTGTGCGACAAAATTTTGTTGCAATTAACGCAGTCTTAATTACGCAATAATTATTGGGACCTATGAATTTATAGATGTTAGAGAAACCTTTCATTGTTCGCTAATTCACGTTAATAAAATTGATCATAATGTATTAAAACAGTTTACAAAATTGTTATACAAAATACAGAAAAATCCGTAAGACAAAGGAATGTCGTTTATCTTTAAAAATAAGTTAATCTATTGTTTGAAAAATATAACTATCTATGAAAATTATATTCAATTCAAATGTTGAAATTATGAGTAAGATATTGAAAATTTAAAAAAACAACTAGTTAACAGATCAGATGACTCCACTTCATATAAGTATAACATGAATATTTCGGTTTATAACACTGTTCTAAAAATTCCGGAGTTTTGGAAAGTTCAAAAAGTTTATAACTAACGACATCCCCAGCCTAAATAGTTACTAGATTTCGAGTTCTGATACTTTTTAATTTTTATAATAATACTTGGGAACTTAAAAATTACAGGCGGTCAGAGAATACAAGTTCAACTCGACTAAAAGAATCGATATCTTTACGGGAAACGTAAGATAGCAAAACAAGACGTAAAGTTCCACTCACCTGGAAATCACTCCACATTTTCATGGGGATACACCATAATTCCGATACGAAAACATCACACGATCACGATAACAACTGTCAAGCGTCACAGCACGGCGTCACTGTCACAAGCGAGCAGGGTGGAGGCCGAGCGCAGACTAAAGCGAGTGGCGCGGCGACAGGGCGTCGGATACGACGTTGTGCTCCTCACCAGAGCGCGCTCGGTTGCGCTCGGCGACACTCGGTTCTCGTCGCAGCGCCCACCTGCGCCTCGCTTCCACGAACAACAAAACCAACTCCGTTGCTTGCCCACCAAGATACCTCACAGATGTGACTTCTATCTACACTCACTACCACCAGGGTTCAGATTGATACCACCTGTAATTCATGATTGATTCAGTTTGAGTTTTACATAGAAAGACCTGAAGTTACTATGCACATAATTTTTAAAAAAAAATCTTTATAATGATACTTCATTTAAAACATTAGACACATAATGTTTCGTAGCACCTCGTAGCATTGTGAAAAAGACAGTCATGAAGTCATGACTCATGAATGAGTTCGATCTATTTCATAGTACCAAGACTGTTACTGAAATCCTAATCCAAACATTTAGTTTTCAGTCTTTCTGATAACAGAAAGTGACAAATAAAAAACCTTTCTGAACAAAGTTTTGAGTGCGGCGCGCTACAGCCTCGTAGCAGGAAGTTCGTAGCAGTAAAACTTCGTAGCGCTCTCGGAGCGTGAAAGTTTTGATTTCAACGATTTGCGGCGCAGAGGGCCGCCAAGCCGCACTAGATCTGCGACCCCGCGACCCTCTACTACAGAATATACATCGCTGCAGTCACTACCAACTGACTTATTATACATTGCGTAGCATTTAGCTTAACATGTCAATTCTGCTTGTATCAACAGAGCGATGTATGCAATATTTAATGTTTACTCGCAATTTATAGAGGTTCTTCGATTTATCTGTACGATCATCTCTCACGAGAGTGCGCCACTTGGCTGTCGAGTGACTACGCCCTTACCGTGTTACGGTTTGCAAATCACCATCTAACAAAAGAGCGTTTACGTAGTCGCGTTCCATTCCGTGTGCAGTTCGCGTTGAACGGATTCATAGGTTTTGTATCGCAGCAATGAGGCATGTACCGATCGATAATGTTGTCCAATAACGCGGCCAGCCAACGACCGTCGGGCGACGGTCGGGAAAATTCATTCGGCGGCAATTTTAAACTGTCTATCGAATTATCACACTGCAGCGCGATGTATTATTTGACTGAAATAGTGTTGAGTTGGAGACCTATTTGATGCCGCACCATGTACACACATTTTGTACTACATTATCATTTTATTTATACTTTGTTAATTGCGTGCGCTGCCGCTGTGGTGACAAATAAATTTATTTTCTTTCTTTCTTTTTTTCTTTAATAGAAAAATAAAAATAACCGTAAACATGTACCTATGTGGCAAAACAAAAAATATCCCTTCCTTTACTTTATTTGGACATAGGCAGCACTTAGTTTTTTATGATATTTTCCTTTACGTGGGTGATTGAAATCTGTATTAGACACATTTTTTTAAATATCTTCTCCAACTCAAACATTTCATTGTTTTCTTAATCAAATTGAAATGTTACTAAATGTTATGAAATCGCATGTTTCATATTGTCTAGTTTTATATTTATGAGTGGCACTCATAAAGTATATAGATATTTTATGTGTATGTAATGAAAAAGAAACTATTCAATTCTTTAGCCGATTTCAAAGCTCAACAGGTATTTAAAAACGCTATGTCTTATATCCAATATAAAAATACTAATAAAGTATATTGAAGAATGTACCCGCATTGCGCCTCGCTGGAGACAGAAGAAAGTGTATTTTGAAAACTACAGAAAAAATACAAAATGACGCGATATAATCGTAGGAGTATTAAACGCAAGGTGTGCAAAACACCGTGTACACTGTCATATAAATTGCATAAGTGTATCGCGCAGTGCACCGCGTACTGCATTTCGCCCCGACTGCAGTTTCAGTTCTGCATGTCGAGTCAAAAGCTGACTCTTCAATCGGTGTCACTTTACCTCGTCAGACCTTGTCAACGTATTTGAAAACAGGCCACGTTTTATGTACTGTGTTATGCAAGTTTTTAAAACAATTAGGTGTTTGGTTTTAAGAATAATTAGAAAGGAGTATTGAAAAGTAAAATAGCCCTATAAGAGCCATAATATGTATCACCTATACGGCAACTCATTAAATATTGTCATGCATTTGTCTTGTGCACATTAAAACACCACGCTGGTCAAGCGGTTGGCGAGTTCACTGTTTTAGAGGTGATGTAGTTCTTCTGGGCTTTTGGTAGCGCCTTTGTTATCCCTTAGGGGGCTTCTGCGACATCCACGCGAAGAGATGAGGTGGTGCTATCCTAAAGCCGGCCGACATCATACGCCAATGTAAATAACATCTATTAACTATCACTTGAATATTTCGACAAACACAATGTTTTTAAGTGGCTGCTCACGGTGTTCACGCTTTTTTGGCGTTTTACACGGATAATTATGGTAAAATAACTGCAATTGTGAGAATAGCTATTGCTGACATAGAAAGTACTATCCTTCCTCTAGACATTAGCTTGAAAAGTAGTTTCATTAGTATTTAGTAGCATTTAAAAAAAAAAACGCTTGTCTCCGCAAGCGTTCACACAAAATTAAGAATTTACTGTTGCTTTGGATGACTATTTCTCATTTATTTTATACCACAGCGAGAAAAATATCATAATGAAATTACGTAGACATTCGCTTGAAAACATTTTCTATTTCCTTTCAGAAATATTTTGAAAATCAATCGGAATTTTATGTAATTTTACTAATAACTTCCCTGTGCTCTGGTCTATATTTCTAATCATTTTAATAATAACAGCAATAACTTATTTTATCATAGTATGTATACTACATGTCTCTAGCTACATTATAACACAATTTTTATTCAATATATTATATTTATTAAAGGCTTACTCATCTATGAACAGTTGGACTTTAGAGTTAAACACTCTTGTGTCCAACAGGTGCACCGAATAACGGAGCTCATCGTCACAGGTCTCAACCAAAGGAGGCCCTAGCTGTCTTTTTCGATTTGGCGAAGGCTTTTATTAAGGTCTGACACAACGGTTTAATATATAAACTGTACCAATTCGAGGTGCCTGAAAGTCTCATTCTCATCATTCGAGACTACCTTACCAATCGCACCTTTCGCTACAGAGTCAAAGGCGCTCTGTTCAGCCCCTGCCCAATTAGTGCTGGAGTCCCCCAGGGCTCCGTTCTAGCACCCACGTTCTATTTCTTCTTCCCTAATGACATCCCCCACACCCCTGGAATAGAGCTTGCCCTATTTGCGAATGACACCGCCCTCTACTCCTCAAATAGAAACCTACGAAGTGTCTCTCTACCCCTCCAATGCGCAGTCACCGCCCTCGGCGAGTGGTTTGTGAGATCGAAGATAGGGTCGACCTCGAGAAAAGTGCAGCCATGTGCTTCCCTTTTCACACGGCTGGCACTCGTAGCTCTAGGCTCCGTCTTTCCTTATGGAAAAGGATATCGGGCGTGCCGATGTTCCTTTTCGGGCAATCTATTCCTTGGGTTCCGAAGATCAAATCTCTCGGAGTCACTCTAGACCATCCACTGACCTTCCGAGAACACATAAAACTATCCGAAATCGAGCTGCCTTTAGTGGTTGCCAGCCTAACTCATGTCCCCGAGAGGAATGTCCTTCCCCGTTACCATCATCCTGGGTACGTCCTAGATGACTTAATTACTGCTGCGGTTCTTACACTACACTCACACGCTACACATGCACACCGTCCCCACCGGCAGAGATGGGGACGTCCCTCTCGCTACACCGTCAACACACACCAGCCTTCAGCCAACACTTGCCACGTATCGGTACGTGGATGGGCGTTTCTCACCGACTCGCGCTCCCTCAGTACCTACCCTACTAAAGCAACGCCCTAAGCCGAGAACCATTCCTTCAGCGCCGGTTTAACGGCGGAGGAGCCCTTGGGCTCGTTGCTCCACACACATTTTTACTCCTGGCTGAGCGCCTTCTGCACTCGCCTTAACTAAACATGTTCGGTCATTATCATTGTAAAGATTATGGTTCGATATTCTGGGATTGCCAAGGAATATTGCTTATGGGCTCAAAGAATGTAATACTACAGTGACTGGAAGCTATTATGCTAACCTTATAGAGCAATTTCGAGAAGCAATCAAGCAGAAACGTCGTGGAAAACTAAGCAAAGGTGTACGGCTTCTCCATGACAATATACCCGTACACGCAGTTGCGAAAGCTGCTGTTTCAAAGTGTGGCTTCAAGGAAATTCGCTACCCACCCTATAGTCCTGACTTAACTCCCAGTGATTATTATTGGATCTCAAAACTTAAGCAGTCCTGCTGCGGTTTTCGCCAATTTTGAAGACAAAATTTCTGACTACTTTTATACTGGGATGAAAATGCTAATTAAACGATCCAAAAAGTATGTTTAAATAGACGGAGACTATATTGAAAAATAAAAATAGTTTCATGTACTTGAGTGTCCTATATATTTGTCAGGCCGGAAACTTTTGGACATCCATTCGTATGTATATTTGTGTACCCCTTTATAACAATTTTTCTCTGAAATGACGGGACCGATATTGAAGCGGTTTTTCATAAACGTTTAATCGTACTTTGGAGCGTATTCCTGGATGGGTGTTGCGGTTTTAACTTACCAGGGGGCGCTGCTGTACTAAATTAAAAGTTGCAGTTCTTTATAATTTGTAAATGAATTTACTTATTCTGATGCGTCTGTCTGAAGTGAATAGTTAAAGAGGTATATATATTTTACATATAGCCGTAAGCATCTGATGCTGAAGGCGAAAGTGCGTAAGGGAACTCCTTGAAATTTGACGGTACAACCATGATGTTTGGACACATCTTTAGAAGTTGTTTGGTTCAATGAACAGTTATCATACATAGAAGAGAATGATGCTGTATCCCACAGCCGACTGGGTGCGTTTGACTGGATGTTAACTCTCTCTCGCGGCAGATTGACGTGTACTAATGTGGTTATATTTTCTAAATGTATACATTTATTCGATGCGTCTTTCTGTAGTTAATAACTAAAGAGTTATACTCAAAAAGAAGAATGTTTTCTCTGCGTGCTGTGTTTTCAGTTGGGCTTGGCCAGCAAGCCCAACTACCCCATTTTTGCAGTGAAACCTACAGTATTACTACATAAATGATGCCGGACGGCCATTTTCGTATTTAGGAATATTTTCCGTATGAACAAATATTGAAACATAATTTTCGAGTTCATTATTAACTAGCGAACGCATTAATATTTACAATTTATTCTATATTTATTGTTATTAAATAATTAAATTTGTTTATTTTTATACTTACTAGGATATTAAGGCATTAAGGTCGTCTTTTTTTTAAATCTGTCATTTTACTTAATTTCATATTTCATAATGTAATTATTAGTTAATAAATAAATAAACATTATTTAACACAAACTTTACTTATTTAGGTATATACTCGTACCTAACACAACAATGGCTAAATAACTTAGACTTACGAAAATAAAGCTGTACTATTATTTATTACATAATAATTATCGAAATGTATTTATCAATAAGTATCAAAATTGTTTATTCCTTCTTGAATATATACGGGCAGACGGGCAGTTTATAAACTTGACATCGACAATATCGTGAGTGGGGCCGTATATGTTTATCATAAAGCTTTATTTTCCTTGACAGTCTAAAAAATTTGCAAAAATATCCAAAAACTAGTGGAGAAAAAATATTCTAAAAAAACAAATGTAATAAATAACTTCGCCCTCAGTGACTAAACACTAGAATTCTCTATGTCGTGGATCAAACAACATACGAAGACGAATACAAACTACCCAGATGCGAATAAACATGTATCTTTAATAAAATGTCCGACCGGAAATCGAACCCGAATGAAGGCAATGAACCGGTAAGCGCAGTGTGGGACTCGCTCGGCCAAGGTGGAGCGTCGACTTGAAGAAGTTGGTGGTAGTAGTTAGCTGGTGGTAGTTGGATAAGAAGAGCCGAAAGTTGTTTGTGGTTGTTTGGGAGAGATCTATTATATCCAGCAGTAGAGATATATAAGCCCGATGGAATGATATGACGTGCATTGACGGTAAATACATGTAAATGTACCCATTACCTACCCGAGCAAAGGGACTCACCCCATGGCATCGAGTTATCGACTTTGGTTAAGATTATTTAAATTTAAAATTTCGTTGCTTTCTGTTTAAATAGAAACATAGTTTAATTGTTGTAATAGAACATGTGATTTTAAGATAGTGATTTATAAAAAATACATTAGTTACTTTTTTTGAAGATTTCATCAAACTAGAACTAAGTGTGAACCTAGGAGCATATTATCATCAAGGAAAATCAAGTTATTTTGATATATATCTCGGCAATTTTCAAATCTATATTTTCCCTTGTTCTTGCGTTCGGGTAGGTAATAGCTGTACATAAAAATGCTCTTGACCAAAACGAAACGGTACCTGTCTATTGAGCACCACACGCGGGATTGAACCCGCGGCCTCCACTTCCGCGACCTAACATTCCGTCACTAGGTCAACGGAGCGGTCAAGGGTATTTATCGTATATATTGACTAAGAACTATCGGTCTTAAACATCTATACATACTAGTATGCTATATTTACCAAACAAACTTTGAAATGCATAATTGCTGTATGTATATATGTATGTGTCTATCGATGTTTTTATGTGAAGACATTATATCTTCATTGCATCACCTACCTCTATTCGTCTACAAACTTCTCGTTACCACCCAAAGTTTGCTGGAAGGAATCATATTAGCGATAAGGCCGCCGATTGTATTTTTAATTATTTGTACTTTTGTGTTTTATTGTGTACATTATGATGTACAATAAAATATCTTCATACTTTAATACACTAATACATTTTTTTCTGTAAAGATTCCTGAACATTTGTCCATGATAAAGGAGCTTTCAAAATTGAGTGATTTCTAAACATGTATAGAACAAATAAAGTAACTTTTTATATGGTTAAAAAAATGCGAAAACATTGTCAATATTTACTTTTGTACTTTGCAATGTAATGTCTATTAATGTTTCATCTATGTAATGTTTTCATCTATTTATACTTTATACTTTGCTTTCATTAATCAGTGATATGCTTGCCACGTCGTCGTCAGAACAAAATCCATCTATGTAGTTGTTCGCGATTTCAACATTTGCAGGCAAATATAAACCCTAAATGTTGTATATAAAGTCGAGAATTAGAAATTAAAACACCTCTATGGCCGGTTTACGTTGCACTGTTGACTTACCTTCCGTCGCCAAAACAGCACAGCGAAATCGACGCATGCTATTTTCCACAGAACTGCGCAGTGGGAGTCAGTCGTAGTTGACGTCAGTGGTACGAGTACAGAGCCTTTCTATTATTTTATCCTAGACACTGTTATATTTTTTTTATAGAAATATGGTGACAGACTACAACAATTTAGTCAATCTAGGGATAGGGGGATACTGTCGACATCGATACCTGTACATACTCGTAAATCGATGCATGCAGAAATGATGTGCGTTGCCACGCGTGCGTTCCCGGATGCGCTACCTCTATACGAGTAGACTTAGAAGTCGACTTGGAGAATGGATTGAAAATGAGGCGAAATGGAGAGTAGGTATAGCGGGACGAGGGGATTTCGTTCTCTTAATTACACTACCCATTCTTCCTTCGGGGAGGGAATGGAATAATAGCATGAGAAAAATTACAAAAGAATAATAAATAATAGGTATATGGTATTTATTATTCTTATGCCATTGATGAGAGGTTTTTCTTATCACATTATACTCCTTATTCGATGGAATGGAATGGAAAATAATGAACTCTAGCAATTCTCACTCACTCTCGAAATAGATGGTAGGTTCGTTTTACGGGTTGTATGAGGTCGAGTGACTCGACCAGTTGGGCACGTTCAGCGGCTGTGGGATTGCAGCATGCATCTTTCATGTTGTTTTATTCCGTACTATTAAATCCAGTCAAACCCCAGTCCGTACTATTGAATTTCTACTACCTTAAGAGTATGAGTTATTAAATTATCACAATCAAAATTATCAGTTGAAGGAAAACATTTGAGGAAACTCGCGTTAAAAAATATCCATGCTAGACTTTAAAAAAAAAAACTTGTTCATGTATAAAATTATGTATCCACCAAAAATGGTGGGTTATGGACCCAATGTTATGGGTTATGGTTATGGACTAAAACCCACCCAGTGATTTATAAGGGGGCAGTGGGACATTATAGGTTGATAACAAAACCATTAATAAAAGAACACAGGTTACACAGTGCTCAGTTAAACTATATTGACATAGATTATGCAGTTATCATCATCATCGATCATCTTATCGGTATCACTTAAGAATTAACCTTATTATTGTAGTTAACCGTGGAAAGTTTAATGTACCGGTATGTTACATAAATAAATTAGTGACGTTTTTATTAGGATATGTGAATTTCGTATTCTTTTATCAATGGTCTATACAGACTTCTAAAATAATAATACAATGACTTCTATGTAGGTATTCTACGAGACAAGCAATGCACTACTAAAAAATGCTCATTACGTCATGGTCAATTGTCCACAACTCCTTCAGTCGATCGCGCGCAAGCGAGAGAAGAAGCGCTTTGTTTTGTAATACATCAAGTGACAAAATACTGCATGCCTATTTAGTTTTATTATTTCCACGTGCATCATATTTAAGTAATTTGTAGTTCATTTTATGTAATTAACTAATTTATTTTGTATTTTCCTGCAAAACCTAAAAATATTATATCATCGTAAATTAAAGTCATTCTTCGGCCATCTTAATATGTCTTTCTCGCTTACTCTTTACTTTAATCATGTAGCGAGAGCGACTACCACCCATCACCGACTACCATTGTCATACAATATAAGAAATACTCATACACATGAGACAATTTCCTAAAAATGGTAGCTGGAAGATAATAAATGTTTTCAGATAGTTGCTTATTTTTTTTTGTTTAGATACTGTTTCATGGAAACAGTATATTTATGAAAATGAAGAATTGTATACTTCGATATTGCAAAAAATATTCTCAAAGGACACAGAAGTCTTCTGAGGGCACAGCATTTCTTAGCTTCTCAACCATCATCTATTATATATAAAAACAATAGTATATATGTATTGTGATAGCCGAAATTATAATACACTAGCGACCCGCCCTCGCTTCGCTTCGGTTTATATGAGTTTTTATTTTCAAAATTTTAAAATAAAAAAAAAATAATTTAGAATAATTTTAAAAAAGCCTATATTTGACACGGATAATGTAGCTTCCTATTGGTGAAAGAATTTTTGAAATCGGGTCATTAGTTCCAGAGATTACCCCCAATATACCCACAAACAAACACATAATTTTACCTCTTTATTATATTAAGTATAGATTAGTATTTTACTTGTACCCACTCCATTATTGTGTAGATATGAGTACCTATAGGTTAAATTAACATTGCAATACTTACGTAGGTATATAATTTCGCTACCAATGCGAAAACTTCCGAGATCAAAAAAAAATTAAAAAGTTTACTCTCAGAGACAAAATGGAAATAGGCAAAAATTTGTCGTGTGGCATGTGCGTGGCGTTCGGTTGATCACTGCATTATATTCTCCCCTCCCGCTCCCCGCACCTCAGCCGGTGCAACCCGCGCTGTGACAGTCTTTCTTTAGAATTGCTTGTCTAGTAGAATACATAGAAGTCATTGTAATAATTGTATACATTTGGGTTTAAATTAGATACTGTTTTCGCCCGTCGCTTAGGTCGCGTGCTCACTTATCCCTTTGGAACCTTAGTTTTGTGTCCCTTTCGTGGTCCCCAAGAAGGTCCATACAAAATTTCAGCTCAATTCGTCCATCCATTGATTTGTGTAAGCATATCAAACAACAAACAGACATTATTTAATTTTTACATATTAGTTTAGATGCTTTTCAGGGCTCGAATTTTCTCTCGGCAATAACCAATGGAAGTGCAGTGTGGGACACCCTCCGACCAGGTGGACCGACGACTTAAAGAAATTCGCCGATGGTGGTTGGATGCGAAGAGCCGAGGATCGTGTGTAGTGACGAGCCTTGGGAGAGGCCTATATCCAGCAGTGGAGAGACATAGGCTGATGATATGGTATGGTAATAATTAACAAACGGTTTTGATGATGGATTAGGGTATTTGACTGTTTTTAGATAATTAATTATATAATAAAATTCAAAATACACATACTACATAGGTCACACTGAAAAAACTGGACACGTGGCTACTGTTGCTTTGGAGAATCGTCATCCATTGAATGCTGATTGCTACACGACCATTTGCTTGCCGGAAGTTATTGACGAACTCCGTAAAAACAACCGTAAACACCGCATAATCTTGCACCATGACATGCCAGTTCTCACACGGCCAAACAGACAAACGACTTTTTGGAGGCGAAAAATGTAGAACTCATGAGCCATCCACCATACAGTCCCGACTTGACACCTTGTGACTTCTTCTTGTTTCCAAAAATTAAGAACCAATTACGCGGTCAACGATTTTCATCGCCAGAAGAGGCTGTCGAAGAGTATGAAAAACATGTTTCCGAGGTCAACACGGAGGAATGTAATAAATGTTATGGAATTTGTTTTATTCGTATGAAAAAATGTATTGACGTTCACGGAGAATATTTTGAGAAACAACAAATTGATTTTTGACCAATTATTGTATTTTTTTCTTATTCATTCCGAAAACTTACAGTGTGGGCCCCGTAGAAATGGATCCGTGATATCAAATTGAAAATATCTTTACAAATTACTGAGGTACAGAACTAAGTCACTTGTTATTAAAGGACCCCCGATACTGTGTTGATGACGTCACTGATTCAGTAACAGCATTACAATTACGCGTGAGCAACAGAGCCATAGCTTCCCATTAAATTAAATATGTACCTACATCTTTGACAGTATTTTGCTTTAAAAGTAAAAAAAATACATACAAAACTACAAACAACGATTATATTTT
Source organism: Sesia bembeciformis (assembly GCA_943735995.1). Lineage (NCBI taxonomy): Eukaryota > Metazoa > Arthropoda > Insecta > Lepidoptera > Sesiidae > Sesia > Sesia bembeciformis. Next base: position 6,897,260 of record OX031042.1, read on the forward strand.
ATAACTGTTTATGTGTGAACAAACGTATAAACTTAAACATATGCATAATTCAGAGTTGTGAGTTTTAATCATTATGGTTTGTAATAATAAGTGTCATTTTCCTGTCACTCCGCGCGGCCGGTGCGTCACCGCTATTGTTAAAGTATTTCTGCTTTACTAGATACTGTGCTGTCTCCATGACGTCACGCGCTGTAATGACACCTATATTTCTGTACTTCAGTTTAAAGCAGAAGTACTGAACTAGCGCGGCTTCGCTTGGATATGTTGATTGTTTTAAAATTCAGAAGGATATAAACATTTTTTTTTTTATTTCTTTTAATATCTATCGATTACAGTAACTCGGTATCTAATACTAAGTAGTAGCAGGGACATTTTTAAGGATTTCGGGCCCTCAGCCAGAGTTGGGGCCCACTTATCGGAACTGTAGATAACCCAAATACTCGGCAAACACAACATGACACTTAAAAACTTTAATTTTTAACTTAAACTTTTTTAATATCTTTTTTGCCCTTTGTAAATTGTTCAACAAAAGTGAGTAGGACGATATGTAGGTAATTAATGGATTATTTTTTTAAAAAGAAATCTTGAAAGCCCACATTCTAGGAGCCTCTTCAACCTCCTTAACCAGGCAACAGGCCCATTCCTAAAAACGGCGATGACTAGTAGCAACTGGTAAGGTTTTATAAATAACAGATGTACAGAAATTTTATAAATAAAGATATAGATAAGTGAACCAAGCAGTTGTTTTTCTAGCGTATATGAAAATGTAACTATGATGTACTCTGTCAATCAATAAACTGATTTGATTTCAGAAGAAATATTATAACATTCTTCTAATTATAATTTTTAGCATAGCTTATTGTATTTAGTTGAATATAGTTAGTTGATAAATATAGTTGATAGTTGAATATATAGTTGATAAATAGTTAATTATGTGGATGTTGTTTTTCTTCTTCAATATTGTTCGTTGTTGCCTGGTTTGACGCAACAGTATTTCTCTCAGTTCTTCTAAGATTGTTTGGAGGAAATGATTAAACCCACGTGAGCGAAGCCGCGTGTAACAGCTAGTGTGCAATAAACGGTTACAATAATTATAGTGGCTTAGTACAAATAATTCTAGTAATTGATCTAATTCTACTGAGATAATTCTAGTTTGCCACACACATTTTTACCAGGAACTAGGTAGGTATATGCCTGGCTCTACTGCACTGTTTTTGATGGCACATAACCTTCCCATTTTCTACCTGCAAGTGAAAGTTGCATCCGAAATCCATGTAGCAGAAGTAGCGCACAAACAGACTAGCAGACATTACGTTTTACAATTTATTTAAACTTTGATGCACAAAGAAATATTGTACTTACAAATGGCGGACTCGGCAATTTCTTCCAGTCAACCTTTGGTTAAACAGAGATGTTAGTATTCTTTAATATTTAACATTGATTAAATACTATTAGTATTAACTTTAAATTAAATTAAGTATGAGTATTAAATTTAAAGAGTACCTAAGTCTTAAATGATGTATTTTCTCTGTACTGAATTTTGAGATTTCACTAATCAAGTGTAGGTAGGTATATTTCAGCTAACGATTCATCATGGTCATCATCAAGTGTCTCACATGTGTTGTATTTATTCCCATGTACAATCCGTCATCACCATCAGTGTTGATTAAACTTTATTAGCTCGCACACTTTACTCTGACAATCCACTGACATTGCCATGTGACTTATTTATTTAGAAATAGAAATCATAATCGCTCGTATCACTTCTGTCTGTAGCTCACACTCGACTTGTGTGTCTCCTTATCTACAAATAGCTTACTTTGTCGCAATCTTTATGCCTACAGGCAATGAAAAATATCTACTTAGTATAAATTCAGAACTTCACGTGGAATTTCCATTCTTTGAATAAAGGTTGAGATAATTTTGCCCTCTAGATAGAGTAGTTTGAACTCTGGTTAGTAAAAATGTTAGCACAAATAAAAGAAATTATAGTTACATTACCGTAATCAGCAGTTTTATCTTCCAATGCTTGATATGGGCCATACATTCAAGCAGCAGCCGTACATGAGGGATGTATGACCTTTAGACCTTTTGTAGAGGTGGTGAAGTTCTTCAGAACTTGTGATAGCGGCTTTGTTATCCATTAGTCGCCTTTTACGACATCCGTGGGAAGATATGGGGTTCTCCAGCCTATTCTCAAGCCGGCCGACATTACAAGGACTGGCTTAGTACAAACAAACAAAAATCTTACCCAACAACAAACACATAAAAACATATTCAGTCTTTATGATCGATAAGTACTATGTATTTATATGGAACCTATGTTTTAGATGTATGTGTTATCATTTATCAATCACTCCATCGATCCTGGCAGCCGGTGGAGTGATTACTCAATCTGTGGTTTCTGTATGGAATGATTTTTATATTATACTAGCAAAACCCCGCAGACGTCCTGCCATAGAAGTTGATGTGCTGCATCTAGTGGCGAGTTATAACAAAGTGCTCAAATACCTATTTATACCAATTTTCATGGCGATCGGTTGAACGGTATAGAAGTTGATGTGCTGCAGCGCCATCTAGTGACGAGTTACAACAAAGTCGATAGCACAAAAATCTTCTCCATGAAAAAATACATATATGTGCCAACTTTCATGGAGATCGGTCAAACGGTGTCGAAGTCTATTAACATCATATATATCGACATCCTCTTTTATATATATACATATTATATTTTAGATTAACGTAACAATTGTATGGCAAAGTAGTGCAGTTCATTAGGTTCTGAAAGCTCAGGGTGACTTTATTGCTCAGTTCATTAGTACCGAATTGGAAGTAAATAATTGAATAATAGTATTTGGTTTAATAGATCCATCGATTTCATGATTTCAGGCTACGGAAAAGATTTAGTTACAGAGGGACCCTCTCTATAGGACTTAGTACTCATAAGTTGAAACAGGATCGCACTACGATAGTGATGACAATAATATCTATATTACATTACATCCACGCGTGAGTGACAGAGATAGCGATAGTTCCACCTAAAATATTCTTAAGTTCGAATCTTCATAAGTTCACATGTATGTAGGTACCTACATCATTTCCTAATGATTTTAAAAATCTTTCTTTTTTTCATTCTAATATAACTTTTGTTTTCTTTTCTAGTAGTTGAATAATTGAATGACTACCGTAGTAATCAACTAGCGTAGTAGTTAACTAGCGTAGTAGTCACCTAGCGTAGTAGGCACTTAGCGTAGTAGTCACCTAGCGTAGTAGTCAACTAGCGTAGTAGTCAACTAGCGTAGTAGTCAACTAGCGTAGTAGTCAACTAGCGTAGTAGTTAACTAGCGTAGTAGTCGACTAGCGTATTAGTAGTAGGTACCTACAGCCACCAACTATATCTGCAAAGTCAAAACGTCGACTAGAGTAGGTAAGTCGCAATTACATTTTCACCACACCATCAGCCTGTGACTCTCCACTGCTGGATAATAGGCCTCTCCTAAGGACCGCCATCATCATGGAAGTTAAATCGATATCAATCCTATTAAAAAAAAAGGATAAAATTGGGAGAAGATAAATACATATTTTTCTATACTACCTAATTAACAATTCACAATTAGCAAGAATACCTTCAGAAATTTATTTAATTGTACAGGAACAAACTCAAGAACGCCCTCCACTGGCTCCACTACAAGCGAACGAATAGTGTTTAGAAGAAACAGGTATTAGAGAATGGTGATAATGTTTACTACCCAACCCTTTGCTACTCCTAAAGTACTCCACGCTGCTATAATTCCATAGTATGTCAGTCTTTTTCGATATTAACCCAAACAGAAACACAGATATTAATTTGTTTAAAGATAAATGTTTGTTCTAGGTATGTTTCTAGACCACACTTTCTCTATATAGGGAATATACACTAGTACGTATAGGCCATTAAGTGTAGCGTGGAATAGTCAATTTTTATTATAATATTTTAAATCAGTTCTTTATTTTGTCTGAAATATTTCAAGCTAGGTAGGTAGGTACCTACTTCTTATAAAACGATCACTATAATTTTATAAAAAATTCAATTCTTATATTCAAATTATTATAAAATGTTTGTTCGATTGAGTTAATTAAACAATATTGTATAGAAGAAACTAGCAATATTTTGCATATTAGATGTAATAAGGTTGTGGTCTGACTAACCGGGCAAAGTGATGCGACCGTCGCAGACGCTTCGAAGACAATATATATTTTTTCTTTATATACTAGTGGGCGGACGAGCAAGCGGTCCCACGTGATGGTAAGTGTTACCGCCGCCCATGGACACCTGCAACAACAGGGGGTATGCGGGCGCGCCGCCGACCTTGCAAAATCCTATTCACAGCTCTCTTGAAGAACCCCATATCATAGCTTAGTGGAAAGACATATATTACCTACGCAAGTAGGTAATATATTGTGCAGATTATGGTAACGTTACAATATTGGGCAATATAATTTGTAATAAAAAGGTAAATCTGTATTAATCTGTATTAATCTGTGGTAATCTGTATTATTATTTATAATTTGTATTAGTTAATTATACCTACTTAGGTAATCTGTAGTACCTATCTAATTTGTGACTTGTTCAATAAGACCATCACAGAAGACTACCTTGAAATGTACTGCATTTCCCAATTTATCTTATTTCCCTAATGTACGTACCTACATGTTTCGGTAGTGAGTGAGATGTGCCAGAACCCATTCCCATCCTATCCCTCCCCCTTTTAATAACCTTTTCTCCAAATCTATTCCTATATCTCCAAAGGTAGGCAGCGCATACGGGGTTGTGCCAACGTTTATCATTTTGGACTAATATTGGTATGTATCGCGGATGTCTATGCGGGACAGTATCCACTTACCATCAGGTGAACTGTATCAGGTCGTCTGCCGCCTTCGTCCATAAAAAAAGACCATTTTCAAGATAAACTGTTTTTTTTTTATATTTTTCATTGCGTCGTTTTCTAGTTTTTAGATTGGCTTCGGCTTCGGCTTTCTGATGCTAAAGATGAGGAAAAATATAAAAGAATAACACTTAGAATAGCCTAAAAACATAATCTATAGATACGAGTATCTATAGATATGAAGTAGGTATACTGAAATTGTTTCACGAATCTTTAAATATTCTTTAAATATTTATTTATGCAATTGCATAATAATAAGTGATGGAACGGATAACGGATATCCGGCCTGCTCCTCGACCGGATAGCCAGTCGGCACCGGATATTCGGCATACGCGGCACGCAATTACTAACCCAAGAAGAAGAAATTTAGAAAGAAGAAAGAATTGCAAGTGAGTTAGACTATTATTTAAAAACTTCGATTTAAATTATTTAAATTGATGATTAAATTGAAGTGATGATCCTTATATTACACCTACGCTTAGTGGTCAAATAATGCCAATCAGTACTTACCCTGTTTTAAAAAAAGTTCTTTTGTCTGAGACTGGCATTGTTTATAAAAGTAAACTTAATCATTTAGTTACCATAAATGCTTAAAGATTGTCTTCATTCGCCGTAATTTGCCTTTAGTTAGCTTCGAGTAATAATTACTTACTTACTTACTAGTTAGGTATGTACCTACCTACCTTTTTTGTAACTTTTTTGTAATATAGGTAGGTAATTGGGTTTTTTATTTATTTATATAACTATCCGGCATTATTCGGATACCGGATCGGATACTGGAAAAATTGGCCTGATAGATCGGATACCAAAAAGTCACCGGATATCTGTTGCATCTGTAGTATTTATATACTCATTACTCTCATTAGCGACCCATTCTAGCTTCAGTCAAGTGGTATAACGATTTCCTAGACAACCCAAATATAGCCAATAGGTACCTATACAATTTAACTTCCTACAAATGACAGAAGTTTGAAAAGCAATCCAATAGTTTATGAGTTCGCCTCTTACATAAAAAAAATGACAGTAAAACTGTAAAAATGAAGCTGTAGCTGTAGTTTCCTGGTCTGGCATCGCGTATTTACTAAAGAAATTTCGAGTACTTAGCAGGCAGCTTAAAAAATCAGTAGCACAATAAGGGCCACGCGGTGTCAGTCGGCTTCAGAATAGTACAACCGCCATCTTTTGCCGTGGGTGTCGTAAAAGGCGACCAAGGTATAACCAAGCCGCTACCACAAGCCCTGAGAAACTACACCATCTCCAGATAGTGGACTCGCCAACCCGCTTGGGCAACGTGCTGTTTTATGGGCATACATCCCTCATGCATGAGACAATGTGCATGGGGAGGCCCATGTCCAGCAGTGGACGATGAGGCTGGTTACGGTACGGTTACAATAATGAGACGTAAAAAGTTCGTCGGTAGGTCATGACCTACCGACGAAATTAACGTCCTTTTAATGATGTATCTACTTTTTACGTCTCATTATTGTAACCGTCACCACGCGTCACCACGCGTCGCTGTAATTTCGCGAGTTTCGCATCGAGACTTCGTATTGCTCCGACAACGTTTTCCTCCGCGTTTTATCTCTCTGCCTCTGCTCTTTGACATCGGCTGACGTATGCGACCTCAGACCCTCTTGACGCCGACCTTGTTACTTGAACCGTAAGGGCGCAATTCCCACGACGTTTTTTACGGTCGCCTGAATTTTGGACTCATTAGGCGGCATTCGGGAATTTTGGATTTAATAAATAGAACTTTAGAAGAAACAAATGAGGACACGAAACAAATATGTATAGGTATATGTATTTACGATTACGAAATAATAATTAAAATATTAATATTTTACCAAATAGAGTTAAATATACAGAGAAGTGTTAGGTTAGATAGTACCTACCTAAGTTAGATTTTATTTTTTTATTGTACACAAACAACGCATGACTAGAGTTGACTGAAAATGATAAATTGGTAGGTAGGTATGTTTTTTTATAAATAGACATAGAGAACTCTGTACACCAACACATGTTGCAAAAATACATTTAAGTACCAAAGTAACACGAAATGTACAAGAGGCGACCTTACCGCCAAAGCGATTTCGTCCAGCTAACCTCTGGGCGGTAAGGAGAAAACAGAGAACAATATCAAAAATAGGTAGGTACCTACTTAGATGGTGCAATTTTACATATCAAATCAAAATAATATAACCTAATAATAATAATAATAATATTAAAGTTATATTATGCAAAAAAAACCGAAAACCAAAATAACTCGAATCAGTTATTAAGAATTTTACTAGGTAGGTTTACTAGGTTTTAACCTACCTACCTACCTATTAATTTATAACTCCTTAGTGTAGGTATCTACATAAATAAAATGTTAGACATTATTGTTTAATTAACTATTAATTTGGGCCTGAAACATGTGGCTAGTTGTTTGGAAACAATCTACAAGGCTAGCATAATATATTTCGGCAGTGTATGTGAAATGCGGGCGCGTGACGACGGCGGCGGCGGCGGCGCGGCGGCGATTGTCAAACCGCTGCTGTTGGCCGCTGACGCAACGCGCGACCTCTTTGTCCGGCCCCACGGACTTCGGCGGAATGTCCGCGGAGCCGGCCTCGCGCGGCACCGAGCACTGCGCTCGAGTAATTACGAATGTCAAATGTTATCGCACGCAACCGTCCGCCGCGCCGTCCGCACTCCGTTGCGCCGCTCTTCATAATAATAAAACCTGATATTTAAAACGGAACGTCCTTCTAACGCCGTGTAGTTGCGCCGACGCCAATCTACGATAATAATAAGCCGGGCACCTAGGCAGCAATGCGCTGCAGCGCTTTAACCTCGTACCTCGCTAGACGGCACACGATTGTGCCCCGCTACAGCGCTGTGTGCGTTCAATCCGTAGCGCTCACATAAGTACGGCCAGTTCTATGCGCGCCTGTATAGCATTAAATGTATATAGAATATATAGTAGTAATCGCTCGACGCAGCGGTATTATGTCGGAAATATACCGGCCGCGCCGCGCCTCAAGCCGATTGACGGCTCGTGTATTTAGTTTGTATGGGAAGTTGTTTTTCGATTTTTTTAAATGGTCGATAGAGTTATTGAATTAATTCTTTCGGTAAAATATATAGTGTGAGGCAAGCTTTCCTTTACGCTGTAGGAGGTTTATCCCAGTCTTCAATTTTATTGTGAAAAAAATTGTCGTGACATTTCAATAAAAATTTTTATTTAATTGTTTATTCTACTTAAATAGAACAGTTTCAAGCTATATCATTGATTATTTTATTCAATTAAATAGATAGTAATATATTTTTAGTTTCCAATAAAGTGACGATACTAATAAAAATAAATGATGAATTATTGTTTATTAATAATAAACAGTTATTGTTATCCATATTCCTCATATCAATAACATTAATATATCCACAATACACATAAAATAGAGATTTAATATTATTAATAATGTCAACAATAAATTGAAATATGAACTAACACAGTTATTTTAACACAACCAAGCAAACCTGACTTTATGTAACGAACCGAGTACTTTAACTCATCTTTATTTGGATCATTATTTAATGTCCACAAATACAAGATATAAAAAGACTGTTCCCGAAGCCGGAAGGTAACCACTGAAAGTGTTTATAATCAAACACTCCGGCCCTCCGCTAAAATTGGAACTTTTTTCAAATTTGTAGGGATCAATTTCGTGTAATCTAAAGAAACAAAATTAACCGATCAACCTCAATCTATCCAAATGTGATTTAACTTACAATTTTGTTAAGTGTTCATTATATACTTCTAATATGAATTGAATATGTGGATGTAAACTGAGTTCAATTTCATTCATACGAGTATCATTAAACGAATTAGTATTAGTAGTGTTAATATATTTTAAATATGCAATGAGTACTTGAGAAGTTGTCCCAATAAGACTATCACATTCTTAATGACAGTCAATGAACTCTACAAGCGCTCATATCTTAGAATGTTTTAAGTGATCAAGAACCGGGAACATGAGACTACTGGCTTCTATGATATCCTGCCATACATCCTTAAGAATATATGTAGATATCATATTCTGAGACCAACAGTAGAAGATAAGGTTAGGGGTTCACAAAAGATCCCAATGTGTTGAAGTAATTGGAAATTCGAGTAAATGACTGTCCTGATAAGATAAGATAATTTAATCTATTCTTACTTATTAAATCAAAAATACCAGCTAAATTAACACACGTATCTAACAAACTATACTGATACAGCTGAGCTGGGCAGTCGTTTGGCAAACTATCAGGCCCTTACCTATGAAATTGCAAATTGCAATTCTTTTTTTTTTTGTAAGAAAACTATACATTTAATTACTCGAAGTATTGTCCATTATTATCAATGCACTTTAGTCATTTTAATGGAAATTAATTAATACCTCTGCTATAGAACTCCTAAGGACAGGAATCGATGAATTCTCTGAAGGCGTTTTTCACTGAATCGGCGGAGTTGAATTTTTTTCTCTGTAAAAAGTTATCCATATTCCTTAAAAAAATAGAAATCTGACGAGAGTCTGACGAATACGGTGGGTGACGGAGAGTTTTCATTCGAAGCTCCTGTAACTTTGGGAGTGTCTGTCGTGCAGTGTGTTGGGCGAGCGTTATCATGGAGTAGCAGTAGACTAAAGCGATTGATTAAACTCGGTTGTTTGATGGCGAGCTTTTCCAACATCGTTTACAGTTCTTCACAGTACACATCTGCATTATTTTTTGTACCAAATCTCAAAAATCTGTAGTGAATAATACCGGCACAGGACCACCATACAGTCACCATGAGCTTCTTTTGACTCAGTTTACATTAGGGACATTGTTTGGCTTTGTCTCCTAGGTTCAACCATTGTGACGTACGTTTACGATCCACTTCTCACTACAAGTGGCAATACGTTTTAGAGTCCCTTAATTTTTGTGCCGGTTCAGCAAAGTAAGGCAGGCTTCGATGCGTGTTTGAAATGAATCCGCCTCCATTATTGCTTTCAATTCGTCATTATCGACTGTAGTCTCCGGTCGTCCATGGGCTTGCTCTTGAAATCTAAATTACCAGAACAGAAACGGTCATACTCATCATCATTTTGCGATGTTTGGTCATCATTATCAATATCATCATTGATATTGCGTGTCGTCTATGCTGCGTTGCTGTCATGATTGAACTCATATTCGTAAATAACGCAAATTTTTAACTCTTCCAAGCTCGCAAACACAACGATACCTAAGCAAAAAATCGTTGGACTGAAAATAATTCAATAAATGATTTTGAAAAAGAATGGCAGCTATAAATTTAAATTAATTTAAATTTAGAATTACACGCCAAACGCTGGATAATAAAGTTTAACAAACGGCAATTTTATAGGTAATGCTAACGGTAATGGTAATGGTTTATAGGTAACATACGTGTATCCATATCCACATTTAGCCAGTATTCAAATAGTATCTAACATATGTTAAAGACCTTGGTTTTCAGGTATACGAGGGGTAGGGGTATGTAGGGGGAGAGTGCATGTTGCATTCCCACAGCTGCTGAGCGCACTCGACTGGGCACGTTACCCCTCTCTCAGAGAAGACTACCTTGAAATGTACTGCATTTCCTACTTTATCGTATTTCCCCAATGTACGTACATGTTTCGGTAGTTCCGTTCCGGTAGCATGCTCTTCCGTCAAACGAATTTTTGCTTAGATATTGTTGTGTTTGCGACACTGAAAAAGTTAAAAAATTGCGTTACTATGTTTATTTTATTAGGTTCTTCAACAAGCTACTATACATTTGCATTAATTATTAATGTAAATTACGTATACATTAACATACATATTATTGTATAGCAGCTCCCTTACAGCATGTCAAAAGTGTTTTATAAGAACAAATGGACTGTATGACAGTTGGTTATAAATAATAATAATATAAATCTAAACAATTGCCAAAACAACTGACCAAATACAATAACTCAATTTCAATGTATTTTTTAATATGAGATTTGTCGCCAGCAACGCAACACAGACTGCATAAAATATCAACGATTTAGCAGCACCCTTCGGCGTAAGCGACAAAACTATATTGATTAATTTGCGTCAAATCGGGAAGTGAAGAAGCTTGGAAAGTGGATACCGTATAAGCTCAATGAAAGTCAGCTGCAAACATGCATCGAAGCCTGACTTACTTTGCTGAACCGGCACAAAAATGAAGGGACTCTAAAACGTATTGCCACTTGTGGTGAGAAGTGGATCCTGTATGATAATCGCAAACGTACGTCACAATGGTTGAACCGAGGAGACAAAGCCAAACAATGTCCCTAACGTAAACTGAGTCAAAAGAAACTCATGGTGAATGTATGGTGGTCCTGTGCCAGTAATATCCACTCCAGATTTTTGAGATTTGGCACAAAAAATAATGCAGATGTGTACTGTGAAGAACTGTAAACGATGATGGAAATGCTCGCTAGCAAACAACCGAGTCTGGTCAATCGCTCTAGTCCCCTGCTTCTCTATGATAATAACGCTCGCCCACACACTGCTAGACATAAATTCTCAAAGTTACAGAACATTCGACTGGAAACTCTCGTCGCCCACCGTACTCTTCAGACCTAGTTTCCATTTTTTTAGGAATTTGAATAACGTTAATAACCTTGGAAAAATTCAACTCTGATGAGTTAGTGAAAAATGCCTTCAGAGAACTTATCGACTCCCGTACCCAGCCGGGAGTTCTATATCAGAGGTATCAGTCAACTTCCATTAACAAATGGCAAAGAAGCATTGATAACAGCGAAATAATAACGCGGATTTAGGGAAATTTTAGCCATTTGTCTAATATCTTTCTTAATTTTGTCCCTAATAATTGGTTGCATTCGTAAATTAGCTATGGTTAAATTGAGTTACATAATAAGACCAAGATTAGTATAAATAAATTCGAATAACTTTTAATGAATACTTTAAATTTATAATGAGTTACTTTAGTTTTTTAATAGGTTAATCTTCAATTAATTACTTTAATAATTTTAATCAATTAGGTACTATAAAATATTTTATTTTTTGTACGAGTTACTAAAAAAATAAAGGAGGAAAATTTAAAGAAAGCAATCGGCCTGTGGCGCGGTGCGTCCCTGTGTCAGCTATAGCGTGGCCTTATAGATGGTTGTTTGCGCTCACAGAGTGCGGTGAACAGCGCTCACCGGCGCGTTGTTTGTGTGAGTGTACACGTGCAAGGCGGGCGCACACAGTCGCGCACGCCGCACACAGCCGTAGGCCGTGTACGGGTGCGTTCCGAAACCGCTCTCTATTCTATCTATGCGAAGGCGTCGTATCGCCACGTATAGCGGGCACGCTCGGGGCGAGGAATTTAGAGGCGGGGGGAGGGGGGGGTGTCGTATCGTTAATTGTTATGAAGTTGATTTCGGTCCTGAAATTCCAAAATAGGTATTTTGAAATATCGCCTCTTTTTCATCAACAGGACTGCGACATTTGTCATGCGCAATATTCATTTGTTGTCTTTGGGTTTTAATTTTTATTAATATTTATAATTTTTCTTTGGTATTCTAACTTCTGTTCTGGGGACTGCTTGTTCGCACTGATACAGACCTATCACTGAGCGCTAAGCTGCTCCACACGAATGTAAACATTTGAGTTCATTATGTTTTCATTGTGTGACGCTCGTGTCTTATCACTATAGCGGGTGATAACAATGTAAATGATACCGTACGATATTGGTTTTAAGGTTTAAAGTTGGAGTATAGTTGAGGTCCCGCGGTCGTCGCGCCAATCGCGAAACAAGCCCATGGCTAGCACATTGACTGACTATGCGGGGATCATGGTAGAGGTTCTTAGTAACCACTAGCGCCACCATCATGTTTAATAATATTGAATTAATGTCCTGAAAACAATATAAAAACGGGAAATAAACAATAATATCAGTAAGTAGATACGTACATAGTTAATCATTAGCAGAAAACTTAAAGTAACCTGCGAGCTGCGAAGTCATACAAAAATCGTCCTGCACTCGTCTGGCAACTCTCGTTTTTGTAATAAAGTTCATTTTATTAAACATTAATTAAGTAAAAAAAAAAAAAAAGTAATAAACAATTGAATACGCTGTCAAATATTAGGTAAGTATTCAATTTTTAATGCCGTCAGTAGGTAATTAATTTATTGGGTACATATTCTGAATAAAAATAATTGAGAGTAAAATATTTTAAAAATTAAAGAAACGGTAGGTAGCGACGGTTGCGATTTAAGTTACCAGCCACCATCTATCACACATACCATAAATACATAATACTTACATAGATCTAAGAATTCTATTATAGTAATCAAATCACGTATAGGTACACAATTACAAGATCAAATAATTAAACAGCAAATAAGTAAAAAGGAATAGAAAAAAAATGTTAATTCAATAAATGTATAATTAAGTATTATTAAATTAGAAACATAGATGTTTCTGGCGTTCAGTAAAAACAATTTCAAATGGCCTCCACAATAACGTTACGTTCAAAAACGAGGAGAGGCTATCGCGCTATTCCAAAGACATGTCGGCCGCGGCGCCTGGCGTGTAGGTCTACTTCGTCATGGATGGTTGCTTGTGAAATTTTCCCGCTGGTAAAGACTCGAGCCTCAGCTGCTCGACTCGGCTCGAAAGCTCGAGCCAGCCGGCTAAAGTCGAGCCGTAATACCCACGAAAAAATACTGGGTTCGTTCTCCGGCGCCCTGTCGGTCGCGCCGCGCATACAGTGTGCACAGAGTAGTGATGACCACCTATCTCTGTTTTTAAGATTTTCTATTTTGATATTAAGTCTTGTAGTATTAGATCTTTGAAGTCGCCTTTTTATATGGAACATAAATATAAACAAAAAATAGGTATGTAAATATTAATCCAAGTACATATTGACTCATCAGGGGTATCAGTAATTTCTTTTTTAGAAATTATATCAGGAAGTATCTATCTGAAAATGTTTAGCATTGGGTAACATTTTAACAGGCAGAATGATCGAGTTTATCCTCATAACTCTAGAGAAGCTGGTCAATAGAGTGTTATGTAGCCATTATCCGGCTTCAGTGGTGGTTTGGTGGGGTATTAGCTATTAAGGAGTGACTGAACCATATTTTTGTGAAAAAGATATAATATAATATTAAAATGTCGGCTCAAGTGTATCAAGGTACGATTCTTGAGATCATTAGCCTATTATCAACGCCCTGTTTCATAACTAAGAATGGTCCTTTCAGCACGACTCAGCACCGGGTCATAAGACTTGCTCAATACAGGCGTGGCTAGAAAAGAGTATTCGCAACATCATTAAAACTGAAGACTGGTCGTCATCTAGTCCTGATCTTAATTCGCTCGATTATGGTGTAGGGTCTGTTTTAGAGAGCATGGCATGCTCTAAACCCCATGATAATATTGAATCTCTAAAACATTCCATACGGATGGCAGTTGCCAATGTTCCCACGAAAAAGGTGCATGTTTCAATACAACAACATTGAAAGATGTATAAAACATTTAAAACTGGCTACAACATTTGAAAGATTGTATAAAAGCAAATAGTGACCATTTTTAATAAACGTTATATCTATTTTTAAAATGCTTACCTATTTATTTCTAAAATAACACAAATTATTCTAATAAAATGTTAATGTATAATAAAAATAAAAATATCAATGTTTTCTTTGTAACAATATTTATATGACTAGACCAATATCCAGACCTCAATAGAATGGTTATTTTAGACCTTTCAGCGGGAATTGAGTAAGTTTTAATAATTGTTATTTTTTGACTAAACATTTTAATTGAGTTTTTGATAAAAAAAAAACAATAGTTTACACAATAGTTTTAACACTTATTGTGCGATCTATGCATTTGAAAACTTGCACAATTCATTTCATTAGATACAAAAGAAACGACAAGTATCAAAATGTTTATAGTACGGTAGGTATAGTCAATTTACTGTAACCGTAAACCGTAACCAGTTCTTTTATCGTCCACTGCTGGATATGGGCTTCCTTATGCTATGTTTTGTGTATAAGGAATGAATGGCCTTACTTTAACGCCATGCTGCCGCTGGTCAAGCGGGTTGGCGAATCCATTCTCTTAAAGCCGGTGTAGTTTCAGAAACAGGACTTGTGGTAGCGGCATTGCTATACCTTAGTCGCCTTTTACAACATCCACAGGAAAAGCTGGGGTGTTAGATTTAATTATAACAACCATTTCTTCAAATCTATTCCTATATCTCCTTCCTATATATTCCTATATGTAGGTAGCGCATCCCTGGGTGTGCCAAGGTTTGTCATTCTGAATTAAAGTTGGCATGTACCGCGTATGAACTTACCACCTAGTGGACTGTATGCTCGTCAGCCGCCTTCTTGCCCTAAAAAAATAATATTTTATTATTCAAAAAATATTGTCATGTAAAGAATATTTAATCTATCATTGTATCGCTTTTCGTTTGCCTGACTTTAGTATTGTATAGATGAGCGTTATTGTATGTATTATATAATGGGATGGGACTAAAGTTACGTGAACCAAGTCGCAGGCACAGCTAGCGGCAAGTAAACAGAAACAGAATAACGAAAACAGAGTTAGCGACTGTTTGTCGACTATTGAAAAAGGCAGATGTTTCCATCGAGTTCTGAATTTTGGTTTGAAATAATTGTTGAAATTTTAATAAAATATATAAATGAACGTTATTAGTCCCTCAAATTCGTTCACTACTCTGTATGGTTTGGAGTCGAGCGGCGCCGCTAGGTGGCAGCACATAGCTCGCTATTCACAGTGTATATTATTTACCGTGCTTATATATGTATGTCGTTATATAAGTGAACAGAAAGCTACGTTCGGTCGGCGGCTGCCGCGGGGCCGAGCGCGGCGAGGGGGCGGCCGACCCACGCACACGTCCGTCGCGCCCACGCACACAGCCGTGTCTAGCCGCGTCCGTGTGTATCGAGCGAGCAAGCGCGCCAACCGACCGACTCGACGTATTCTTATTATTATGAAAGGAGAAACGCTTTTTGTAGGGCAAGAACTAAATTGTAGTATTATGGCTGCCGATAATAAAGATTGTAAACGCATTTCAGTTCGCTGAAGTTTGAGGCGCCGCTCATAGATGTCGCGCTTCCGATTGCGTTTCGTAGTTTTGCAACGGGTACACGACTGGATCTCGATTGAATATTGGGCGCCTAAAATTTTTGAAGGATAACAACAAAATCATGACCTAATTTATAAACATTTTAAATACCAGTAAATAGTCACTTTATTAACATTTAAGCTGAAACTTTTCACATGCAGTTAAATTGGACTCTTGGACATTACTTTACATTACCTACTAAGCTCTTGGATAAGTATTACTTATTTGTGTTCCCTTTTCGATGATTTTAAGCTAAATTAGTTTAAATAACAATGATAACTAACATACCTACTATCATTCACTTGCTTTGACATAATCTAGAAGAATTATATAATAGGTAACCTAGAACCTAAGAAAGTAGAGATCAAAATATTTTTTATTTTAAATACATACTTAGTAATTATGATGAATAGTAATTAAATAGTGTAGGAAAATTGAAATTAATATTAAGTACAAAATATTATTTCGTTGGGACAACTGTTTAACTGCATCGAAAAGTAGAACCACCCACATACCTACATTACATTTTTGCGAATGTATGTTTGTCCGCATATAGGTAGGTATCTCAGAATCCACTCAATAAATTTTCATAATTATCTTTGCGTTCGTTTAGTAATTTTTTAACTTACATATTGAAAATATCGTCACTATCGGTTAAAAGTAGTTTTAAGGTTATGTTTGTGTATTCAATCAAGGTCACAGCGAAAGAATGATCATAATCGAATAGACAGTTATGGTACCTATATACTAGGTTGATCAATAAGTTTCTGGAATCGGATACTTTACATTAAATTATAGGAATGCATTCTATTTCATTCGAATGTCAAATTCAGTAGTAGCCAGTACTAAAAGAATTTAAAAAAAAATCTGGCACCTATTTTTTTTTTCGTTGTTTACGTTTGGCGGGAATTTTATTAGTGTGCAAAATGGATAAAATCGAAGTTCGTGCGCTTTTTAAATATTTCTGCCCGAAAATTTTTTCTACCAAATGTGTTTTTGAATTTCAGTCTTCTTTGAAAGACAATGCTCTGTCTTATTCTACAGAAGCGTACTGGTGCGCGGAATTTAAACGCGGCAGAACCGTCTGTAATGACGAGACTCGCTCTGGGCGTCCAACAACCGCTGCTAGTAGGTAAAGACAACGTTAAAAAAATTAAGAAATTATTAAGGCAGATCGACGTGTGACTATTCGTCATTTAGCTGAGATTATGAAGTTTTCGTTCGGGACAATTCTGTTCATTTTAACTCATACCTACCGTATTATTCAAAAACGAGGCCGCGCGTTGGGTTCCTCGAATGTTAACAGACGCAGAAAATAAAGCAAGAGTAGACATTTCAAACCAAAATTTGACAATTATTGACCGAGACCCAGAATCTTTTCGACCACGTTTCGTGACCGTTGATGAAAAAGTTGGTTCACCATTCAGACCCGGAGACGAAGAACCAAAGTAAGGTGTGGAAAAGATCGTCCTCCCCGCCAGCCAAGAGCTTCAAGGTCTCTGCATCCGCTGGCAAGATAATGGCCCCGGTCTTCTGGGATGCGGAGGGTATCATTATGATCGATTATTTAACTAAAGGACAAAGAATAACTGGACAGTATTACGCAACATCGATCAAAAAACTACGCACTGAAATAAAAAATAAACGACGTGGAAAATTGCGTGCCGGAGTTCTTTTTCATCATGACAATGCACCTGCGCATCGGTCTGATGTTGCAGGCGCTGCCATCCGAACGGCTGGGTTTCAGTTGATGTATAATAGCATCCGCCATATTCTCCGGACCTAGCTCCTAGTTATTTTCACCTTTTTACTAATTTGAAAAAACACTTGCGTGGTAGAAAATTTCACAGAGATGATAAAGGTCATGTGCGCTATAAAGTCTTTTCGATACCCAGGATCAAGTCTTTTTTTTAAAGGGAATTGAGCTACTTTCAAAACGTTATTCAAGGTGTATTGGATTAGAAGGTGATTACGTTGAAAAATAAATACAATTTAGATATACGTTTAAATACTTTTCCAAAAATATATTGATCAACCTAGTATTTTATAATGTGCTAGTAAAGTCATAACTGAAGCGATTGGACCTATTTTCATAGACTATTTCTGTTTTATAAAACAACAAACCAACATCAAAAGCACTAAAAAGTTTAAAGGGTCAATTTTTGCAATATTTTGTAGTCAGTGCTAAAAATCCTAGGTATAGAAACTACTTTAAGAAGGACCGTCGTATGTAGACAGATAATATATTGGGGCATTTTTGAGGTTTCTTGGTTTTTGAAACAGTTTATTTTTATTGGATCATTGTAACAAATATTTTAAATTATTAATTATTATAAAAGAAATTAAAGAAATATTCTTTGAAAAATGGCAAAAGAACATTTTCATTACATTTGAGAAAAAGTGCAAATAATTCGTAAAATTTTCTTTAATTACTGTTTATTCTCTGTGCTTATTTTTAATTGCCAAATATAATGTTATTTATGCTTTCGTTAAAAATGTTGTTTATACTGCTAAGATACTCAACGCGTTTTCTCACGATGTTTTCCCTCACCGCCGAGCTAGTAACATTTAAAAAAAATCATGCTTAAGTAGAAACTGTGGCCGTGGATTTGAACTCACGTTTACACGAATGTGTACATTACACATTACTCACGTTTACACAGAGCAAGTAAAGATACCTTTTGGCTATCACCAGGAGAAAATGCATTTTGATAACACCCGAGAAAAGTGCAAAAAATGGTGGTTAATTTTTTATTAATGTTTAAAGCAAGTTAGAAGCTTGGAGTTTTGGATAAAATGAAAATAATAATCATTATTTAGTCCCTTTGTTTATTTTTAAGTTCCGAATATAATATTACTTACTTATGTTTTCGTTAAAAATGTTAATAATGCCCTTTCTTCTTGGGAGGGCTACTGCCCTCCCAAGAAGTGACGCCCATATTGACCCATATTGACGCCGAAAAACACAAGGGTGCGCCTGCATCGCGTCTTACAATTAAAGCTCATTTACACAAGGAGAGTTTCTTGAACGGTTCGGGAGAGACGATTCTCATATGCGACCAAACTACATACACAGTTCTCGCCTACAACAGTTCACGTGATGATAGAAACTAGATGATAACAAGGATAACAGTGATCAGTTGTTTATTTGCTTTTAGACGATGTTCGAGAAACTCTCCTTGTGTAAATGAGCTATTAAGCTGGGAGGGAGGGGGTGCCTCTGTGACTTATAACATTCCCACCGTCAAAGCAGTACAACGCGCGGGAATCACCGGCCTTACTTTAAACACGTTCAGAATATATTTAAAGTGTAATAACCGGTCAACACTACAGTGACAAGTCGCTGTCGACATAGGTAGGTAGGTACCTACACTACAGTCTGGAAAATGAAACGTGGCACGAGAGCGGCAAACTTTGAGATAACAATCGCTAATTTCCCTAGGTTTCTTTTCTTTAATCAATTTGTATTACTAGACTCAGTGTATTTTTACATATTCTTACTATTCTGGGCATAAAAAAAAATGCACAAACATGTCCATGTACCTACCTATGCAGGTACTTAATGATTCTTGATGATATTGATTGATACTAAGTACTGAGTGAAAATTTACGAAGTTTCAACGTTTTAATTTTTGAGTTGTAACACTCCGTCTGTAGTTCCTTTTAAAAATTACTGGGACTTTTTGGCGGGAACTCAAGAAGTGAAGTGAAGAAAGTAGGTATAATGCATACATCCTGATTTTCCTTACAAAATTATTAATCGAATAAATTATTAACATGTAAAATGTCAATGGTAGAGAAATAAATGTTCCTTTAAACCATATATGGGCAACAACCAGCCCGCGGGCCGGATCCGGCCCGCTGTAAGATATGATCCGGCCCGCGAGACATTTTGAAAAAACCCAATTAAAAAAATATTACATTAGGTACTTATACTCACGGGAGTGACAGTGAGGCGGCAAACATCAAATCCTTTGATGTTTGCCGCCTCACTCTTTGATAATCGCCGCCACTCGGCTTGCTCGATCAAATTCTTTGAGGTTTGCCGCCTCACGGGCGACACATCAAAAGATTTATTGCTTCTCAATTATTCTAAACTAGTTTATTCCAGATTATTCCTTCATTTTGCCTATATAAGCGGGTGGATGGCCCGAACGTTAGTTCAGTTCTATTTGAGCTACCGAGGTGATAACTTGGACAAGCGATATCCTAGCGAACTGCTCGAGCCGTCAACTTGCTTTGTGACTTTGTGTGCATCTTGAGTGGTTACTAACTATAGTTTGTTATTAAGTTTATTGAACGAAAAGTAAACAAAAATGATGTCTGGTGGAAAGAAACGAAAAGTAGATACAGAGGGTCGCCAGTTTCAAGAAAAATGGACTGAAGAATTCTTTTTTATCTTGCACAATGGTAAGCCTATTTGTTTGCTGTGTAATGAATCCATTTCAGTAATGAAAGAATTCAATATAAAGAGGCATTACTCAACTAAGCATGCTACGCTGCACTCACTGACAGGACAATTAAGAACAGACAAAATCCAGAAGCTTACCGCAAATTTGGAAAAACAGCAACAAATGTTTCATAAACAAAGAACACAACTTGATAATGTTGTGAAAGCTAGTTTTATAGTTAGCTCAAAATTAGCAAAGGCATTAAAACCATTTGCCGAAGGAGAATTTATCAAGGAGTGTATGTTAGAAGTTTGCGGTATTTTGTGTCCTGAAAAGAAAAATGAATTTGAAAAAATTAGTTTGTCAAGACGAACTGTTGTTCGACGTATAGAAATGATGGCTAATGATATAAAAACAACATTGACTGACCGTATGGCTGGTTTTGAATCATTTTCCATAGCATTAGACGAGAGCACCGATTTGTCTGACACAGCTCAACTGGCTATATTTATTCGAGGTGTTGATAAGGAGTTCACTGTTACTGAGGAATTGCTTGCTTTACAGCCGCTAAAAGGAACCACTACAGGAGAAGATATTTTTATTGAAGTTCAAAAGGTATTCACAAGTTTTGGCTTGCCATGGTCAAAATTAATTGGAGTATGCACTGATGGTGCACCTTCTATGGTCGGCTTACGTAAAGGTTTCATCGGAATTTTGAATGAAAAAGCAACAGAATTAAATGTGCAAAAAGATGATTTGATAGTCCTTCATTGCATTATCCACCAACAGAACTTGTGTTCTAAGTCCATTCGACTCCAGAATGTTATGAATGTGGTAGTAAAAACTATCAACTTTATTCGATCCCGAGGGCTTAACCATCGTCAGTTCAAGGCGTTTTTGGATGAAATATCAGCTGAATATAACGACGTAACATATTATTGTGAAGTCAGATGGCTGAGCAAAAGAAAAATGTTGAAACGGTTTTACGAGCTTAGAAATGAGATAGCAGACTTTATGAAAATAAATAAAAGATAAACCACTATCTGAATTAAGTGACCCAAAATGGATATGTGACTTAGCATTTCTGGTCGATCTTACAGGCTATTTGAATGATTTAAATTTGAAACTTCAAAAACAAGGACAGTTAGTAAATGATTTGTACAGCCATTTGAAAGCGTTTCAGATCAAACTACGCTTGTGGGAGTCACAGATGCTGTCTGGTAACAGTTACCATTTCATCACGCTCTCTGCGTATGAAAATATTGCTTATGCTCAATATGCTGAAGAACTCAAGTTACTGTCGGAACAATTTTCGAACAGATTAGCGACTTCAAAAACATGGAAGACTGTTTCAGTTTATTTGCTACTCCTACAAAATATAATGTAGAAAATGCTCCAATACACTTACAAATGGAGTTGATCGAGATTCAAGAAAACTCACTCCTAAAATCCAAATTTGAAGACGTAGAGTTGTGCGATTTCTACAAAAAATACCTAGAAAAAGACAATTTTCCGCAGCTTAGAAAATTCGCAAGAAGATTGATTTGTGCGTTTGGCAGTACTTATAAATGCGAACAGTTCTTTTCATTGATGAAAGTTAATAAATCAACACATCGTACAAGACTGACTGACGATAATTTGGAAAATTCTTTACGTCTTTGTATCAGTGGAATTAATCCAAATATCGATGGATTAGTTTCCCAAATTCAAGCTCAAGTGTCTCATTGATTTCGGTGTATTTAACTTTCGTAGTTTGTAACAATTGCAAATTTAACGATTTAATTATAATGTACCATTTTTTTAAATTTCATTTTGTTATTTTAATAAATTGTACTATAATAACATTGTCGTATTATTTCATGTCTAATATCTATCGCAAAAAATATTATCACTACTTTAAAATGCACTAAGTACTTTTAAACGCGGCCCGCGAACGTATTTGCACGCTAAAGTTTGGCCCTCAACATGTCAAAGGTTGCCCATACCTGCTTTAAACCGTTAAATTAAACAAGTTAACCGTTAAACAACCTTAAACAAGACCGATAGATAGATGAATATTTGGCATAGGTAGTTACGTAGGTAGGTACATCGGGTAAAAGGTAAATCAAATAATTGATTTTAATTCCTAATATTTAGTCGTGGACACTTAAAATATATTTTATTTAGCAAATAGGGGGGAGTCAATCCTGTGGTTAAGGAGTTTGTGCAGAAATATTTGATCTTTAACAGTGCGTCGACTTTGAAGACTGTATCTATACTATCATCACAGAATTTACTAATGGTCCGCATGGCTTTATATCTTAAATGTTTAACTAGTTTGCGCTGTAGGGCTTCCAACGAATCTGTTGAAACATAAAAAAATATACCTAAGGGTCCAAATAATACTGGCATATTCTAGAATGGGTCCTACGAATGTATTATAAAGTATTAAGATAGTAATATTGAGTTTGGATTCATTATCAATTTTCAGAATAAAACCTAAAGACCGAAATGCTTTATTCAAAATTTGTACAAATTATATGACAGCTTACAATCAAGGAAAACACCCAAGTCTCGCATCGCGGACATGCGTTCGACGACTTGATTATTTGATAGTAATTAATTATTAATAACTTTTTTACGTAAGTGTGTGCTTAATTTTTTTACGTAATTACTGTGATCTTATTTACATTCAAGTGCAAAGGGTTATCATTACAATAACTACAGAGACAGTCTAAATCATTCCAGAGTTTATATAAGTCTGAGTTAGTTTTTATAACTGATAATTTTCATATCGTCAGCGTTCAAAATGCAATTAGAATCTTGAAAAATGGAGACAACATTATTGACGTAAATATAAAAAGAAGAGGTCCGAGATGCGATCCCTGAGGCACACCTGTTGGGATAGGCACAAACGATGAACAGTAACCCTTAATTAAAACAGCTAGGCTACGCTCACGTAGATAGGATTCAACCCATTTGAGTAGGTCACCATGTACACCGATCACTTCAGTTTTTTTAACAATATTTCGTGTGAAATTTTGTCGAAGGCCTTGGAATAATCAGTGTACACCACCACATCCACCTGGTAACCATTTTCCATGGCTTCTAGAACTTCGTCTACAAATTTACATAAATAAATTTGTTTCCGTTGATTTTTTATTCACGAAACCATGCTGTTGCTAAAAGATGAGAGGTCCAATAATAGGAAAAATTGAGTCGTAAATGATTTTCTCAAAGACTTGGAATAGTAGACAATTTGGATATGAGGCGATAATTTTTAATATTATGTTTATCACCAGATACCAGCCCAGGTACTACGTAAGACTTTTCCATATTTGAGGCATAATTCCAGAGCTAAGAGATAAATTAAAATTTAGGAGAGATAAAGGTTTCGACAGGTAGTCATAGATAGAATTGACGCAGAAAGTATGGTGAGATTCAATCTGAACCTGTTCCTTTATTAATATCTATTTCATTTAGATATTTCGGGACAATATCTGGGGACAAGTGTACCAAATCGCTTTTAATAAAATTAGCAGTTTGGTTTAATACAGGTTTACGTTGGGGGTTATACCTACCTATACGCTATATCTGAGACGCGTACTCGAAGACAGAATGAAAATATTAATTAAATTAATTACGAATTTGAGTACTATCAGAGCTTGGTACGTTGCCGAGGTAGATACATAGCGTCGGGTAATATGGATAGATTATTTATTCTTTGACTTAATAAATGTCAAGAAATATTTACTATTATTATGAATTTAAATACCTACAGCTAAGCTCAAGAAGGATAACATTTATCCTGAACAACTTTTTGTCGTTGTTGTAACAGAGAAAAGCTGTCGTAATTGTCTAACCATCCATAGACTTTCCATTTTCTATGAAACAATAGGTAATTTTTTTTGCAATAGCCTCTATCAAAGGTTTACTAAACCATATTTGATATCTACCACCATCATAAACAGTTTTAGTTGGCACATGTGACATTATTTTACAATTAAAAGGAACCATATTATCATCCATCGCCATCCACATCGCATAGTCCCAAGCAATCCTCCGAGTCAACATTAGAAAGAGCGTTATTAATGGCTAATCGGCCGCCTGAAACATTTTTAACTTACGAGGTAGAAGTTTTAAAGGATGTGTGCCCTTTATTACAATTATTTACACTAATCTCTAAACATGGATGGTAATTATCGTGGATCATGGATGGTACCAACAAATTCATATACGGACTTACAAACAACACACGTAAAGTTGGCTATAGCAAGGTCTAATATTTTGCCTTGACGGTTAGTGATGAAGTTATACTGAAAACTAATGCACGACAAAAACGCTGACAACGATTGTACCAAAGGTATAGAAAAATCGTCCACGAGTGAGGTAGAGGAATCTGAAGACGTCGACCATATAGCGCAGTATTGAAAAGTATATTAGCTTTGTATATAATATTTGTGATAATTAAATAAATGCATAGGACTTCATTTTTCGTGTGCTTCCAACGAGTCCTTTTCTGTCCTCAGTAAACCTACTATGAATTTATTGAGCGACCCCTGGCTTACTTTTACAGGACTGGACATTGACAGGATACGTTTTAGACTTTGAAATTGTTTATTACGAAGAAAATTTGACACTGGCAGAATGTGCTAATTGCACCATTGGCAAATATGAAAAGAAAAAAAACGTGTACGGTCAGGGGATCCCCGTCGGGAACGAAGATCCTCACACATTTTTTTAAACTCCGAATGTAATTCGAAATAAAATCTGTATAGTTCTAAGAGAGAGAACTACCGAAATTTACCGACGAACTGACACGATCGCGAGAATCGCGACCATACCGTGTCCGAGCGAGTGAAAGGCGAGAAAGAGAAAGTAAAGGCGTATGGAGGGGGTAAAAATCTTACGTGACGTTACATTTTATCTCGAATCACACCTACTGCAAGCCGCGTAAAGAAACTTCGTTCCAAAAAAATACGGACGAGCGAAAACCCAAAGAAATCGATAGAATCATAAACCGCATACAGTAACCACTACCCGAACGTTTGCCATTCAAGGCCGAGAAGCCTTTGCGTGGCTCGTCCAATTTGTCCGAGAACGCACGATCATATTTCCAGCCAAAGTACAGTACGACTCGCTCGTACTACTGCTCGCACATCGACGCCACTTCAGTCGTGCAATACCTACGTATTCGTGAGTACGGGCATTACGTTTAACTATTCGTTTTATCGGTAGATAATTCACGAATTATATAAATGAGAAAATGGATATGCTAAAGTTTGTAAATTTAGTGTATGAAAGAAAATGTATATGGGATCCAAATGATCCTGATTACCGTTTACGTCAGAATATTAGTTATGCTTGGCAAGATGTTGGGAAAGAAATGAATATGTGTGGTGAGTGACCTAACTTGACTTAACACAAATACTATAATAGCTATATCTACATATACATATTCTACGAATAAAGACGAGCAGCTATTGACATTTTTCTTACGTTTTGAAGGTGCATAAAAATAGCATCTAGCGACCGGTTAAGGGTTAATAGAAAATCTGTTACTAGCTAGATTTAATTATACTAACCACGAAAGTGAATGAAACTATTTTGGAAAGAAACATATTTAATTAATTGTGTGAAATTTTGTTTAATTCACAACCCCGGTCGTTTTAGTGTCACTTATTGCAAATTACTGCAAGAGCCGCATTTAAGTACTCGTAGAGAGTGCCAGAGCTGCATTTTGTCGTAGACTATCTCTGTCCTCCTTAGAATAAAAGGCAAGGTCCAAATGCATTTTGATGAGATTCGAGAAAAATGCAAAAAACGTGTGGTTAAATTTTCATTAACTTAAAATCGAGCTTAACTTACTTAAAATAGATCGAACTTAACTTAAAACTTAAAAACTTGATATTTTCGATGAAACAGAAAATAACCGGTAGTATTCAGTTTGTTTATTTTTCATTTTCGAATATAATGTTCTTAGATACTTTACGCTTTCGTTAAAAATGTTATATGTGACTTTTCTTCCTAGCGGGAATCTGCAGTATTTGTTTTTATTAACATATTGTCTTGTTTACTATTTTATTAATACTGCCATAAATAGTATTAGGTTATTTATTATTCATTTGGAAGTTTTGAAATTAGTTTGAATGTATTATTATGTATTGTGAATGTATTAACGCGGCCTCTGGCTGTAGGTCTGGTTCACAAGTCCAAAGTCGCCCAGCGAGCGATGGAAAGAGCTATGTTCGGAGTTTCTTCAGACAAATCTGCAACGAAGAAATTCGACGAAGTTGCCGACATAACTCAAAGAATCAGCAAGCTAAAGTGGCCATATAATACAGGCCATATAATGCAGCAGGACCGATAACCGACGGGGGGCGAGTCCTTGAATGGAGACGACCACGTATCGGGAGACGTAGTGTGGGACGTCCTCCGGCCAAGTGGACTGACCACTTAAAGAAAGTCGCCGGTAGTGGCTGGATGAGAAGAGCGGAAGACCGTGTGTGGTGGCGGTGTTTCGGAGATGCCTATATCCAGCAGTGGAGAGACACAGGCTGATTGTATGGTATGGTATTATCATAAAGTATGAAAATTACTGTTATCTTATTGCCGTTCTCAGCTTAAATGGCTACCAATCCGACAGAACAGAGATCCAAGTTGCCCGAGTATTTGAAATGTAAATTTCAGTTTCTGGGGACCATCATCTTCGTTCCGCCACCAACTCCTTACTCCAAGTCTCTTTTTGCCGTACTAAACTCCAGGCAGCTAAACTTTGGAACAACATATCCACTGACATCCGGAAAGCTCCAAATAGAATCTCTCTTAAAAGATGCTTCGGCAACAATACCTCTCCACTTCTCATTACTAGTGACTCACTCATATCCTTTTTCTTTATCTTTTCTTTTATTTTACTTTTGTCAGCAATATGTTTTTTTTTATTTGTTTCTCTTAATATAACTTATGTGGATATTTTATTTATATAATGTATTCCTTAATTACGTAGGTATACCTTGTATATATTATATTTATTCTTATGTATATTTATGTATAAGTTTGTATGTATATACTTATATATGTAATAATGTATTATATTTATTTCATCACACCATCTAAATTGTGTCTTTCATGCATATCTAAATTGAATTGCTCCGATCAACTCAAAGGTTGCCTGGTGGAGAATGCCTTAAGGTATTAAGCTCGCCTTTTGTACGATATTGTGCAATTAAGTGTAATAATATATCAATAAATATTATGCTACGATAATACTATAGGAATAAGTTTCTGCTACTTTGTATGCTTCCGTGCCTTAAGAATAAAGATATTAAATAATATTTTTAGTTTATAGCCTCAAAAGAAAATGGAGAGGACTGAGAGATACCTTTGGAAGAGAGCTTAAAAGATCTACAAGGTCAAAAACAAACATAGGGCATAGAGAATATGTATCAAAATGGGCCTATTACGAACCCTTACTCTTTCTTAAGGATACAATGACTCAGAAGGTTTCGATCAACAACTCTACCACCAACGGTTTAGATTCCGAGCTAATGTATCACATTGAGCTTCTAGATCCAGATTCTCCTGGGTCAAACAGTAGTCGTCTAGCATCACCTATGCCGGTGGACGGTGAACTAACTTCAGAAATAAACTTACATTCACCTCTAAGTAAGAGAATAAAAATAGAGGCAGTAGAAGAAAACGATGAACGTTTAGCAGCAACACAGGCAACCTTAGAAGGAGAAAATCTAAAACATTTCCAAAATCAGACGAATGATTCCGACGCCCTCTTTTTGATGAGTCTTCAACCATTTTTGAAAGACATACCCAAATCTCGTAAACTGCACGTGAGTGCAAAGTTACTTCAGGTTTTAATTGACGAGCTGGATCCACTATCTGCTTCAAATGCCAATAAATGAAGATGTTTGTCGACACTTCTTAGTTCTTACTCGTACACACTAAATTGTAATAAGTATAAGTTAATAAATATTTTTTTTCTAAAATCTGATTTAATTCACAAACACAAATTAGCTTCATGCCAAAATGCTTTGCTGCTCAGGCTATTAAACTCTGGAACGAGCTCCCCTTTGACATTAGGAAAAACCCAAGATCTCTTTTAAAATAATGTTTCGGGATAAGTTAATGCTAATCTATCAGAATCAATCACTTCTCATCTTCTATCATACTTTTCTGTACTAAACTTCTTTCGAGTGGCCTCGTTACCCCTCTTTCACAGAAGACTACTTTGAAATGTGCTACATTCCCTCTTTATCCTACTCCCCAATGTACGTACGTGTTTTGGTAGTGAGTGAGATATGCCAGAACCCATTGCCATCATATCTCATCCTTCCCAATTTTCGTGACCCTTTCTCCAAATCCATTCCTACATTTCCAAAGGCAGGAAGCGCATCCGGGTGCGCCCAGCGTTTGTCATTCTGAACTGAAGTTGGCACATACCTACCGCGGAAGTTCATGGGCGATAGTATCCACTTACCACTAGAGTACTGTATGTTCGTCTGCTGCATGATTTTTATATATATAAAAAAATTATATACATTGATTTTCGAGTTAATGTATTTAACGGTGTATTTTGAAGGACATAAAGTGTCTTTTTCCGCGTACGAATACTCGCCACTACAAGCAATGCAGACGGTCGACTGAAAATTTCCGGAACTGGCCACTTATATAAACAATATTTAAAAAGTAATTACAATATTTGAAACTGAAAGTCTTTGGCTGTATTATTATATTAAGTTTGTTTCATCTAACAGTCATTTGTTTTTAATTGTGGCGTCATTTTAAAAATTGCGTGTCTGCATTACGATGGATTTAACTGGTGAAAATTTTCGCTATATGATTTTCTACCATTTTAAGTGTAACTTGACAGCTCAGTAGAGCCTCGCAAACTGCTTTTGGCGATGAAGCACCAAGCAACACGACAATTTATAGCTGGTTTGCAGAATTTCGTTCAGTGACGAATTTCGTGAAGGTCGCCCGTCTACCGCTGACAACAGAAACATTGATGCTGTGCACCATATGATCAAAACAGACAGGCGTGTGACCTACCATGCGCTTCGGGCATCCTTAGGCACAGGCATGAATTAGATACAATCAATCTTACACAACATTTGGCTGTGCGAAAGCTGTGCTCGTGGTGGATCCCACACAATTTGACTGAGGCTCAAAAAAACGGAACGCGTCACTTGGTGCAATGCCATGCTTACCAGATTCAACGAAGGGGCGTCAAATTTTGTGTGGAACATAGTAACAGGTGACGAAACATGGATTTACCGCTACGACCCCGAAACAAAGCAGCAATCGACCATTTGGGTCTTTCAAGATGAGACGAACCCCGTCAAAGTGGCGCGTGTGCAAAGTGCCGTGAGACACATGATCGCTTCTTTGTTTAGAAAAACTGGACGCGTGGCTGCTGTTACTTTCGAGAATCGTCATCCCGTGAATGCTGATTGGTACACGACCATTTGCTTGCCGGAAGTTATTGACGACTCCGTAAAAACAACCGTAAATACCACATAATCTTGCACCATGACAATGCCAGCTCTCACACGACCAAACAGACAAACGACTTTTTGAAGGCGAAAAACGTAGAACTCGTGAGCCATCCTCCCATACAGTCCCGACTTGGCACCTTGTGTCTTCTTCTTGTTTCCAAAAATTACGAACCAATTACGCGGTCAATGAATGCTGATGAGAAGAGGCTGTCGAAGAGTATGGAAAACATGTTTCCGAGGTTACCACGGCGGAATGGAATAAATGTTATGGAAATTGGTTTATTCGTATGAAAAAATGTATTGACGCTCACGCAGAATATTATGAGAAACAATAAATTGATTTTTGGCCATTAATTGTAATTTTTTCTTATTTACTCCGGAAACTTTCAGTGTGGCCCCCGTACTTCAATATATTATCCCTAAAAAATCTAAACGACGATTAAACAACAAGATTAAAAAAAAGTATCTTTATAAAGTGGAGAAACAAGTTTTATTGCTCAGTATACTAGATAGGAAAGGGAAATCCGGTCGATCTCAACTAACAAGTAGGTACTCCTCAAGTAGGCTATTTCAGGCTTACAGCATTAAATTGTAGCAACCTGTAAGGCGCTTGTTGTAGGCCTACTCCTGCTCCTACATACGCCTACGGTCTTATAACTAGCGATCTATCCCGGCTTTGCGTACTACAAATTCATAAAGTCAATAATTTACCTGTAAATATTGATCTTCTCTGTACCAGCACTATGAACATCAAAAAAGCGCTTACCATGAATTATTTTAACGGTAATAATTATAAGTAGTTTAACATCACCTGGATGTCTAACACACATGAACTATTTATTTATTTAAACGGGCCTTAACGCGAATGTTTATCTTATTTATTTTACTCGACGTTTCGGTTGGGTTGCACCAACCATTGTCACGAGCTGAGTGAAGAGGCGGGTAGTCCACGTCGAGAGTTGCGAGCAGTTTCATCAACTACCCGCATTTGGTCTTCATAGTCCGGAAAATTGCGGCACACCACACTCACAATATCAGAAGTAGCATCAGACGAAAAATCGCAAGATTTGATTTTACTAAATTTATTAATCACTGGATTCCATGTCGAGGACAATTTGTATCCATCTTTTCGATTGAATTTTTTTATTTTTATTTCAATTGCTTCATGCAGTATCCTGAATAAATAGTGGCGATCAGTGGAGAGGATATTTGGACTATGGAGTTCTATCCAGTGATTGGATCCCGGCGTTGAGTACATACATGGCGTTGGTCCGCTATCGACAATATTGTTTTGTTGTACTTGAACTAATGTAACTTTTAAATAAAGTATATTGTAATCTTAGTCTAAATGTGGAGATTTGTCATCTCTGTTATTAATTAACACAATTATGCTATCAATATATCTTGCTGTAAATCTTTCAAATAGAAAATAAATAGGTAAATATAGCTCGTGTATGCTTACGCTTGCATATGCTCAATTGATGCTCGGATGCTTAATTGATCGCTAATACTGTAAGTATGATGCTTTTAATTCAGATTAAAACTCGTTGGCAAATGTCATCATTGTCATATGTGTTATTGATGATATAATTCCTTGCATGAAGTAGGTATATAAAATGGTCGAAACTGAGTTGTGGTTACATATTCAAAAGTCATCGCACTTTAGACAGTATCAGTATAATCATTTCAATGTCTATAAATAGATACAAATTGACCTAGAGGAATTAGTGTGAGTGCGCTGCAGACAGGAGACGCCGCGCTAGTTATTGACTGACTGTTGTAGGTACAAGTACTGGAAGCCTTATTGGCAGACCGAAGTTTTGGCTGAGGTTGGAGTAATGATACTGATAATAATGATGAAATAAATACTCGCAACGTTGCCTGTGGCTTATCTACATGCTCATGTTATAAGACTCGTTACTAACTGCTAGCAACGATGTCTATTCTATATTTTATTAGTATCTATCTATACTACGTCATATGATAAAATCGTAACAAAGCTGTATCTGTATATATATTGAAAAAGTCGTTGCTGTGGAAATTACGAGTGATATAGAGCTCAGAACAATTTTTTGGCGTTTTTGTCAGTCTGTCTGTATGTACGTCTGTCTCTCTGAACGCGCATCATGGAAAAAACACTGAACAGATTTTATTTGAACTTAGCATAGTTATTTATAAGAGATACTGTGTGTATCTCTTATAAAAATAAAAGAATATTTTTTTTTTATATATATATTTTTTTTATTGTACACATACACCTACCTACTTTAATGTGTAACATTTTATGTACCTACAATTGTATGCTTCTCCCATTAAAAAACTAAAAAAAAGAAATACCGTGCGACACTGGATTTAGAAATAAAGAATAGGTGAGTAGGCATGTGACATTGTGGTAGAAATAGAAAATCTTATTAAAATAGAAACTTAGAAAATAGACTACATTTTATACTTAGCTGAATAAAGTTTAAGATATACCCAAATAAGTATTTTAATTACGGCCTTTGGCGTTGCTGTGAAGGGCTGAAATACCTCTTTGGATTACAGTAATATTTACACAAAAAATACACATAGGTATTAATTAACATCCCCTTTGCGTTAAAGAATATCCAGGCAGGGACGTAAAACTACCTGTCAAGTTGTTTCATTTAGCTTGGTAGTACCGGAATGAGCTTTGTGTACGTGAGTGGAGGCATGCGAGCGTTGGATCCGCTACTACGCACCGTCTGCAGTTTCACACGCCATCTTACTCGTAAAGATAGGAATACCACAATACACTGAAATTGCGAGACAGATTTTTTAGAAAAATATTAAATATACACCTACATATGTTGTACACCTACACCTACAAATATACACCTACACCACCTACATGCACATGTATATTAATTAAACTTGGTTATGAGAACTTTTAATAAAATAGTATTATAATTTTTATGATAAATAATATTATTTGTTAAAATACACTGGATCGCAAAAATTCCGGTTCGCTAATAAATGGCGTGATAGTTTCTTAAATACATAAGACTAATTTGCGAAACTATAGTATATTGTAGATGACTGATTAATATATATAAAAAAATGTGTAACACGTTCTGTACACTATATAACTTTAATTAAATACTAAAAAATAAGAAAATTTCGCTTCTAACTTATGACAACAAAAATACACTTAGCAGTAAATCTTAAAAAATAAAAGTTTTTTTGTCAATTTAATATTTTGTATTTCCTCCACGAGCCCGTATCACTTCAATAAGACGATGTGGCATGCTGTAAACCAAATTTTTAATACGATTTTGGTCTATGTTTGCCCATTCTTACACTAGCGCATTCTTTTCAAATGCAGAATATTTTTTTTTAAATCTGTAACTTGTACAAATGAAACCTCTTTAGAGATTTAGAACAAGCATTAGTAACCTCCTTACTACATATTATTTATTCGAGCGATCTAGGTATATAATTTATGGAGATATCACGGTTTTTATTAGCGACCCGGAATTTTTGCGATCCAGTGTATATTAACGTTACCTACACTTATTTTTAAATCCTAAGTACCAGCTAGATTCTCATAAATGAAACGTTAAAATAAGAAATGAGAGAATGTTGAGAATGATTATGCAGATGAAAAGAGATTCAAACTGTGTCTCTTAAATTTGAATAAGTAATTGAAATGAATGTGTAACATAATAAATTTAGGTAAAATTAGGAATAGGTAAGTGCGGAAAAGAGAAATACGTCAATTATTTTAGAGCAGTACATAAATCATAACATTAAGATGCCGTGATAATAATATTAGGCTAATGCAGTAGTAAATTAAAACATCAAGGATTTCGTTCCAAATTTCCTGTAAAATGAGATTTTTGTATAATATCTTCATTTCACTTTGCTGACAACGATATAAGAACATCTAAGACAAATAACCAGGTTCAGTTGTGACATGCCGCTTCCATGTCGGTGATAGAAGATGCAATGACAGACACACAGTATGCATGAACAATCGATCATGATGGAACATCTATTTATTTGAACAGAACATTCCTCATTACACAGAGGATATAATGTCTCTTAACACATCAACTGTAACAACCTCTGCAACAGAGAACACCGTCTCTTCGGACTGTGAGAAATTTGAGGAGCATCAGATCAGTTCAGAATTTAAAGCAATATTTCATGTAGGTAATACCTATTGCTCTAATCTGAGTTTTTAAAACAAGTTTTTAAACCAGTTCATAGTGCCCCATGAACTGGTCTGAGCGATTGTCAAGTGTAAGTATCCTAATTCTAACGCAGTGCTAACACTAATCTAGTATTGGTTTCGCCCAGAATACGTGTAATGCCTTGAAAAAATATTTATTATCTGTCTATGTATGCAAATGTACCTTTGTAGATTAGTCTAGGAACTTAACTAGCAGGTAATCTGTAGATATACATTTTTGTCCACTCGATTAAAGAGTAGTTTTTAGTGGATGAAAGTAACACATTGAATTTATATTTTTAAACAAGAGAAATAATCAAACGAGCAGTAAGAAATACTGAATGAGCAGCAAATTAAAAGCTGCGTTTGCGTTTCTTTTTGGTGACAAGAGAATTACTAAGTCATGCAAAATGAACTCCGACATTCTAAGTAATTTAAAATTATTTTGTTTAGTTTTACAAAAATAATTTGTTTTATTGATCACGATTTGCTGCCCATTTAATATTCTTTTATGCTCGTTCTTCGTTAATTATAGAAGGTTGATACCTAAGTTTTCAGCACAGAAAAACTTTGCTTCGGCATTAATATGACTTCGTGCTACAGAGCCAAACACTGCGACATTGGAACACAAACAGCTTTCAATTCTCTTTAATACGAGCCATGTCACTAACGTAGTGAAAAGTCAGACAAAGATTGGCGGGCGGTGCTTACGTTTCAAAGTTGTTTTTGCTCCAGTATCAACATCACTCAGAACAATGGATGCAAACTAGCAGTTAGTTTATCTGATAAACAAGGAGTCTCTACAAGTGCTCAGTACGTGTGGTGTCACTGGCGTAGTGTCCAACGAGAAGTCGGACGAAGGTCGGCGGGCGGTGCTAGCGGTTTAGTCAGTTGCTTTCGCTCTATCGACATGAATTCGGTTTAAGGAACCAAACAAACACTGCACCGCTACAACTGTAAAATGAAACTATTTCTAAGGCCTCGATAAATAAACGATTCTTGGTCTTAGTATTTGTCAGCGGCCTTGTGCAGTCTGCATAGAGGCTATTTTCCTACCACTCAGCTGAGTTTCGCCCAAGAAAAATCTAAGAAATGTCTATTTATCTTATCGTAAGAAACCATAGCCTTAGTTTCAGCAAACTTATTAGTGCCCAAATTACCTTATTTGAAATACAAATCAAAGTAGGGAGCAAAAGAAAAGCATATTCAAATTCAATAGGTGGGGATGGCCGTTTTATTTTTTATAGAAAAACGAGACCGTCGAGCATACAGTCCACTTGAAGGTAAGTGGATGCTCTCGTCCATAGACGTCCGCGATAGGTATGTGCCAACATCAGTCCAGAATGACAAACGTTGGCACGCCCCCGGTTGCGCTGTCTACCTTTGCACATTAAGAAATGGATTGAGAGAAAGGATTGGGAAAACGGGGAGGAATAGTATAGGATGGGATGGGAATGGGCTCTGGCATATCTCACTCACTACCGAAACACATACGTACATTGGCGAAATACGATAAAGTAGGAAATGCAGTACATTTCAAGGTGAAAGAGGGGTGTCGTGGCCAGTCGAATGCGTCCAACGGCTGTGGGAATGCAGCATTCACTCTCTCTCTACCTTTTCCCACACCTCAGCACCACACCATCTTTTCCTTTGGGTGTCGTAAAATGCGACTAAAGAATAACAAAGCTATCCCTTACTCACTACCATAAACTCCGAGGAACTTCACCATCTCTAAAAGAGTGGACTCGCCAACCTGCTTAGCCAGCGTGGCGTTTCAAGGCCTGATGCACACAGGGTTGCCAGATGACTTTTTCGCAAGGCCGGACATCGCCAGTGAAAAAGCCGGACATTTGGGTTCCAAGGCCGGACATGATGGCGGACTTTGCCGGAAATTACAACAGACTTTGTCGGACGTTGAAAAATATACCGGACACAAATAAATAAATATTTTTTACACTTAATATCCGAGTCCATACTTTTTCTGCTAGATCGAATTTTCGTCCCATAAAAAAAAACCTTAAGTTTTTAAGTAGCCTATAGGTGCAGTTGGTGTAGGAATTTTCAATAAAACATGAAATATTTGGTCATCAGTAATTAAAAATATGTATTAGGAAAAATGTAGAATTTAAATTTTAGCTCGTCAAAAAGCCGTACAAAAGCCGAGCACCTTGGCCTTGGCCGGACAAGCAGATAAAAAGCTCGACATGACTGGCTAAAGCCGGACGTTTGGCAACCCTACATGCACAAGACAATGTGCATGGGGTGGCTCATCGGACTTGTTGCCGGGAACTCCAGAAGTGAAGTTCAGTTTTTGTTTGATTGTTGTAAAAATTGTGTATCAGGCGTATTGTGGTTTAATAGTGATAGTTTATTCAACTTCAAAGTGCTTTTCGAGCGTGGTGTTTGTTATAATGAAATAAAAGCAAAGGACTGCGTTTTTCGTTCTCTTCTGTCCTCAGTATACCTACTATCGTTTTACTGAGCGACTCGTGACTTACTTCGACGGAACTGGACATTAATAGTATACGTTTTAGACTTTGAAATTGTTTATAACGAAGAAAACTTGACACTGGCAGAATATGCTAATTGCACCATTGCCATATAATATGAAGGAAAAAAAAGGAAGCCCATGTCCCAGCAGTGGACGATGGTTACGCTGGTTACGCTAGTGAGATGTGGATGTGGATCGAAAGACAAAGCACGGAGCCGAGAGAAACTAGGCTACAAAGGTTGTGTAGCCACAAAGACTTGCTGGCGCGGGATACGGAAGGGCCCCCGGGCTCGGGGTAGCAGTCGGGTTCCACTCCGGTCTCCTCCGGCGCAATTGCTACCCCAAGGACTCCTGGGGTGGAGATTAAAGAGAGATCCCCGGTTCAGGCCCCCAACAACCCGCGGGCGGCCAGCGGACAACCGTTTCACATGGTCTGCCAGATCCCCGCACCAACATGTCACGCCGATGCGCCTGGTCCTTCTATATATTATTAGTGTATTATTGCTATTATATCACATACATATCAGATGATAGATAAGAGTAAGTAAATTATATACGTACTTATGAAATACTATACCCTCGGAAGAGTTCTTTCTCCATTGTGAATATTTTTTACAATATTCTACATTTCTATATTTTTAGGTACTGTTTCCATTAACCATATCTAAACAAAAAAATATAATCAACTATCTTCAAACATTTATTTTCTACCTGCTTCCATTGTTAGTAAATAGTCTCATCTGTATGAGTGTTTCTTATATTCTATGTCAATGTGATTGGTGGTGGTCGCTCTCGCTACTCGCACTTACATGATTAAAGTAAGATCATGATTGACAAATTACTTTAATTTACGACAATGTAATATATTTTGGTTTTGTAGGAAAATACAAAATAAATGAGTTAATTAACTTCAAATGAACTTCAAGTCACTTACATGCAGTGCACATGTAAATAATAAAAACGTTGCATCTCCCACATTAAACTAAACAAGTAGTATTTTGTCGATTGCAGCGTTTAATGTACCTATTAAAAATCAAAACGCTATTTCTCTCGCTTGCGCGCGATCCACTAAAAGAGTAGTGGACAATTCACCGTGAAATAATGAAAAATTTTTTAGTACAATACATAGAAGTCATTGAATAAATCAAAGGAAAACTTGCGTACTCGTCATGCTGACATATTCGGTAGAATCATCTTGTTGTATGGTTTTTTGATATTGTCCGTTTCTATATGCAATTAAACTTAGATAATTGTTGCAAATTTTATTTTTCGAAACTATTTCATTCATGATTTAAACTATTTTATTATTAAATCAAAATAAACAAATCTGGTCCCGATTACTTCTCATACTGAAATAGTAGAGTAATTTGATAAAATCAAACAAATCAGTTTAATGTATGTTGTTTTTTAAATAATGACTTATTATTATCTAAAATAAAATATGATAAATATCAACTTCAACGAAATAGTTCGGTCGAAAATCTACATTTAAAATTATGCAGAACATGGTGTCAAACGAATATTTGGCGCAAATCTATTACAAAGCGTAATAATTTAGTAAAAAAGCACGCACAATGAATAACTGTGCAGAAAACGATGAAAAACATTTGTACTAAGACTATCTGTCATTAATGTCATGTTATCTACACGTATGGCTACGAGCACACACTGAAAACCCAAAGATAACGAAAGTGTACCCAGATATATCACAAAGATAACGAACTCATATTTTTTTACACTCAGAATTTGCGATTTCGCAGTTTTAAATAGCGGAAACGCCTAGCCTATGGCCTAACTGTCGTGTCGTAGCTCGTTATTTGAGATGGCGCGATCGAGTGGAGTACCAGACTACTTTGTGGAAGAAAAAATATTTCCTCCAACTCACAATTACAGGAAATCGCTGTATGTCGTCGGTGACTGAGAGTACAAATGTTATTTTCCTTATTTCCTTAATGTATATAAAGGTAGGTAGCGACATCTGCACTTATAGTATCCGCAATTTTTGGCGGGAGTTGACATATTTCACATTTTCCCAAGGTGCCATCTTGATCGAAAGTTGGCGATCATTCTGGCGATTGTTTTATTATGATTATTACTTATTATGAGTCATAAATAATGAACATCAAACAAAAGTCTACGACTAATTTTATAATTTGATAAACAACTACATAATTACCTGTTTGCAACCAAATATTCAATTCAAATAATAAATGTTATTATTGCATAAATATAAGGTATATTATTAATTAACATATTAAAGAAGTTATAAATGATTAGATTGATTGATATAGTAGGTAGGTATGAAAGTAAACTGTAAATTCTACCTTAGCACCAAAATCTGTCTTATCTGTTATTACCTTAAATACCTTAACCTTAAATTACCATCTGTGGAAACTTATTGGCTTTGTCTGTCCATCTCAACTCTTTGTTTGAATATTATTTTATTAATGCTTAGTCTTCTATATAAACATACAATAAAAAATAGGCATATAGTGGATGTCCATAGGTCACAGTAACCGCTCGCAATCGGATGGACTATTTTGTCTTGTCGTCTGTCTGTCACTCTCTTTTTATGAAAAAAATCATGCTCGCTCCTATTTCTCTTCCTGTGGTCTTATTCTCATTCAGTCACTACCTCGCTGCGTTAGTCCACCTGATCGGGCAGCGTCCCGCACTGCGAATCTCGGTATGTGGTTTCCGTTCATGGACTCGTCTACCTCATTAGTTGTCTTACTAATTTGCTATGTAGCTATGTAGTTAGGTAGGTAGTTTCACCAATCGACACGGTAAATCTACCTACGGCCAAAACCCCATCACGATTACAAGGGAAGGCCCGTGGCTTGCAGTCGAATGTTACAGGTTGGTACCTACTGAAGGCAGATTTACCGTGTCGATTGGTGAATCTACCTGCCTAACTACATAGCTAGGTAGGGGGAGAGTGCATGCTGCATTCCCACAGCCGCTGGGCGCACTCGACTGGCCAAATTACCCCTCTCTCAGAGAAGACTACCTTGAAATGTACTGCATTTCCTTCTTTATCGTATTTCCCCAATGTACGTACGTATCTCGGTAGTGAGTGAAATTGTGCCAGAGCCCATTCCCATCCTATCCCTCTCTATTTTCCTAACCCTTTTTCCCAATCCATTCCTTAATCTGCAAAGGTAGGCAGCGCATCCGGGGGCGTGCCAACGTTTGTCATTCTCGAAATAAATTTTGTAGGTATACATTACTTTTAATATCTATTGTGTAGATTTTACAAATTTCACTAAAATTAATATGAATACCCAGGACCCGGCTATACAAAAAAATGTTTTATTATAAAATTTATTATAATTATCTTAATGAACAAATATAATATTATTTAGTATTTAATAGTTAAATATCGCTGTTATATACCTAGTATCTACATCAAATTGATCGGTCCTCGTGATAAACATAGGTACGCTATGAAAATGCTAAAACGCATTTGGCAAAGCGATAAATGAAACGCAACGTTTAATAAAAAGGAGACCAACGAACAATTAGACAAAGCTTGGAGAGTGGAGACCTCATTTTTGTCTGATTTATTTTTTAAGTGTATACGGGAGCGCTCCGTGCCGAATTCACAAAGTGCTAAAACTAGAATTAATGAAAGACCGTCGCATTACAGTTTTACGGTTAAAAGATGGCTTCTGCTGGAGAAATGTCTGCATACTCATGAATTAGGTAAGTAGTTCATAAATTAAAATAATATCTTCCCATTTTCACATATATAAAAATAACGTGTGTCCATCCATCTGTTAGTTTGTGCTAATCTCGAGACAAACAGACAGACCTGCAGTCGGCAGCGCACCTGAATCTTCCCTGGTGTTGCAGGTATCCATGGATTGTGGTTTCATGGAATCCATCACATTTGTTTTGTAGGAATGTAAGCGGACGACCAAGAGGCTCATGTGATGGTAAGTGGCTACCGCTGCCCATGGATACCCGCAACACCAGGTATTACCATCCACGACACGCCACGCGCTCATTAGCCATTTCTTCTACATATAAAAAAGGCGAATTGAGCCGACTTTATTACATATTTTTTTTTACTATATCTGGGATGGTGGTGAAGAGGGGTATGCAATGCTTCAGTGTCCACCGCTAGACATGGGCTTTCTCATGTATTTTCTCATGCATCTTATGTAGAGGGGTATACGAGTTAAACCGGGTAAGTAGGTACAAATAGTCGAAATAAACTATGAGTAAAATGTAGTAAAATAATTATTTAGTGAGAGTGGAATCCAAAATTGTGGGCAAGGTTCGTTCAGGAGGTACCAACTGGGGGCGATCGATGGAGCCGTCGTCGCCGCTCTCAAGGTGAAACACGAGTTTTTCCATTTTCACTCTTCTTTTCCTATTTCTTTACCTGAATGGTGCTATTGAACAACTTCCCTTTTAGTGAACACGTAAATAAAAATCCTTATTACCTACCTGTTATACTACAGATGAAGTGTCAGAGGTTAATCAGTAGCTTAGCTAGCTATATCTGTACCTATGTGTAGGTAAAAGTAGCTAACGTTAACAAATTATTACTTATCAATAAGTAAGGAGGTAATAGATTTTTTTGTATTTAATCATTGACTTATTAACTCTATAGGTCAATGTATTTAATTAGTACTATATATCGGAACATATAATAACATCCAGTAGGATGTTAGCCCTGCAGTAGCAGGGCACAGACCTCTAGTAAATAAATTACGGGGGGTTCCGAGCTGTAATCCACCACACACGGCGGGATCAGGGCGGATGGTCCA
Organism: Sesia bembeciformis; assembly: GCA_943735995.1. Taxonomy (NCBI): domain Eukaryota; kingdom Metazoa; phylum Arthropoda; class Insecta; order Lepidoptera; family Sesiidae; genus Sesia; species Sesia bembeciformis. The sequence continues at coordinate 6,938,666 of OX031042.1, forward strand.
GATTTTTTTTTAATTTTCAAGAATGACTGTTTTCCTTCACAGGCCTGCTAGTGATAACTTAGAAAGAAAGAAATTAATTTGATTAAATATTGATAATAATGATTAACAGTAAAATTAGTACTTAAAATTATACGCTGCAAATTATAATTAGACAATAGACAACACTTTATTCTGACATACACTGACACACACAATATAAATATCACAATAACCAAAGGAAAAATAATGTAGGCAAGACCACCAAAACCAAAAGAAAGCAAACATTAAAAAAAATACAAGATATAACGAAAATAAATTAATAAAAAACAGAAAAAATGATACGTTGCTATTTCATGCATGTGTATGTTGCGATGTCGGCATTGTCACCAACTCAGCATATGCTGAGTTGGACTTTTCCCTTATATTCATTAGTTGGGTGTATAAAATCACATTTTCTTATGTAAAGTATCAAATTTATTAGATACTTTTGAATTAATTAACACACTTGTGAAATTAATCTGCAATATTTTCATTCCGTCATAAAATTTGTATAGTAGGTACGTACTTAAAAATAGTGACTAAAGTTCATTGAATCGACTTTCAGCGTGAAACTTATAAACGAATTATTAAAAGAGATTACCAGATGAACTGAAAAAGATCACATCTATTTTGAGTTAGCGCCGACCGCCATTTTGTTCGTCCTAGTTTATCGTCGGATTAAAAAATTTCCCATGCGGACGAAACAAAACACGGTTTATAAAATGACCGCATAATTTTGGTTTAATCGGTTTATTTAAACAGAATCATACATTTTATTTATTAATCCCATTGATATCAAAATATAATATAAACAGATTAAATACTACGTCGAATTTTTCAGTGTGATATTACAAACTACGTTTTTTCTGACAGAATAGGTATATGTAGAATATCTGACGGAATTCGGAACCTCGAATTGGGATCACCACGACAGGATACGTCAATAAAATTAGGTTCAGTTTTTATGATTATTATTTCCTATGTAGTTTAAGATTAGACTTAGTTTAAGTTACTTAGTTTAGGCTACCTCTTTGCCTCAAACTCGATTCTGGACGATAAAGACGCCTCATCGCCGTCAATCGCGCGGTGCACAAGCTCCATGCCAGCAATCTGTTTCACACAGAGCGTGAGGTTCAGCGAGCTCTAGCAGATCTCTTGATATCTGAAAGTTGATTGGGCTAGATGGTATTCCTGCAGTGGTGCTCGAATTATGCGCTCCTGAGTTATGTTTTAGGCTCTCATACTCCACAAAAAGCTTCCCGTCAGCATGGAAGATAATTCTTCTTCACCCTTTACCTAAAAAGGGTGACCGCACCGACCCGGCCAACTACAGGCCAATAGCGATCACCTCTCTCTAAGGCGATGGGTCGTGTTATAAACACACGACACCTTGGGTAGGTATCAAGAGGATCGATCACCAGCTGATTAGCGACTGTCAATATAGATTTCGCCATAATCGCTCGGCGTACTTACATCTTCTAGCATACTTTACACACTCTGGGCCGACGCCATTGAGAGTAAAGGCGAGGTTTTAGCCGTTGGCCTAGACATTGCGAAAGCTTTTGACTGGAATTGGCACAAATCGCTACTTTACGAGCTACCATCTTTAGGAATATCCGAGGGATCATGCGTATAGGTTGCCAACTTCTTGACTGTACGGAGCATTAGAGTCATTGTCAATGGTAGCTGCTCCGACACCATGTCTATTAATGATGGCGTCCCGCAAGGCTCCGTGCTATCCTCAACTCTGTGCATCTGTATATCAACAGTCTGTTGCAAATTGGTGACATATATTGCTATGCAGATGACAGTACTGGGGATGCCATGTACAGGAGCCCCGTGCAAACATCTCTCGGGTATCTGTATCCAGTCAGGAGCCCCGACTTGTATCTGAAATCGAAGACGCTTTAGATCTAGTCTCGATTTGGGGTTCTCTAAACCTAGTGGATTTCAACCCTAGTAAGACGTAAGTATGTGCATTCACCGCTAAGAAAGTCCCTTTTGTCGTAGCTTTCAGAGCATACCTCTTAAGATGTCGAATTAAATCCAGTAAAATCTAATTTAATGGTCATCTGGAAAATAAAGCTAAAATGCAGGGCCGTCTTTACCAGGGGGTGCAAGGGGTGCGGTGCACCCGGGCGCGGAGCGCCCGGGGGCGCCTGTCGAACGCTGAATTTTTGGATATTTCATTGAACGTAACGCCATTGCACAGTTTTATATACTTGTTACTTACGACAAATATGTATGCGCAAGCAAAAAAAAAAATAGTCATTAACAATAATATTTTTTTTACTTTTATTACGCTTTCGGCGCTTGTCATACCGCATTACTACACTACACAAATAACAATTTTATTTAATACAACACGCGCGCGGCAAAATCTCTAATCCAAAGACAGTGTATGTATGTACGTTTGACACGTTGCCGCCCGGTAGCAAAATGATCTCTAAGTCAATAGAGTGTAAGTTCATTTGAAATGGGCGCGCGGGCACTTATGGTATTTACTTATGGTGCAGGGTGTGCCGCGCACAGGGGCGCAGGGTGTTAGGGGGCGCCGAGCGCCGCTCGCGACACCTCCAAAGAGTTTACTAGAGGGCGCCAGGGTATTGATTGCACCCGGGCGCTACATGGGCTAGAGCCGGCGCTGCTAAAATGGCCCCCAAAATCTCGGTGTACTGAAGAGAGCGAAGCGGTAGTTCAACCCGGGAAACTTCTGACGCTCTACAAAGCTCCGTCCCGATAAAAGGTCTTACCCCGAAAACGTGGTATTTTTTTTTATAGACAAGTGGACGAGCAAGCGGTTTACGGCTCCTGCTCTATTTATGTTGACCAGATCTTCCCGTCGATCTCCTTTTTGAGGGAAGCACCTTCCTCACCTGTTAGGTCCCCTTCTGCTATTCTAGTAAATTAACTTGCACTATCTACCCATGTACATTTACTAGTATATCTATCTAAGCATCACCTTGCTACAATTACTTGATTAAGTTTAAATTTAGATTTAGGCACAGAACTAATTAATTGACATTTAAAAGTTCATTTACCCAAATTTTAATGTCTAGAGATAGTTTATAGTTAATTTCCTCATATTACTACTAAGAGAATCTTAACATTTTATTCAAATTCATGTTATTTTGTAACAGAGATAGGTATCTACGTTTGTCGATTTTTATTAAAAAACTTGAAGTTAGTTAAATAATTTACTAAAAGGAGGTATTTTTATATTTCAAATCATAAAAGTTTTAAAACCTCTGGGGGATTCTGCGGGATTGACTCCAATCCCGCAAATTTATTACGCTATTGAAAACACTGCGGGATTGCAATCCCTACTTAGTATTTTTTTCAAAATTACTTTTAAAACAATTAATTGCATCTATCGATGGAAACGACTGATGTAAGCTGCAGTTTATTTATACAAGGTATGCATCACATAAACGAAGTCCCCATAAACATTGTAGCATTTTATTTATAAGTATGAGAAGGTTATAGTGAATTGATTTTGTAGTACTTAACCACAGCAACAAGCCGGATCTCAGTAGCTGTTTTCCTGCTTCAAACTATGAGTCATAATACCAGGGGCTGTCCCAGTGACTTGCATGATCAGTAAACACTTAGCAACTTACGAATTCTAGCAACAGTTTTTCTTCGTTTAACTGTAGACAGCTAGAATCAGTATTGCCAGACGTCCCGAACGCTGAAAATCACGCTCTTTTGAATTCGATCTGTTTTATCAAGCCAGTGAACTGCCCGGCGCGGCTATCTCATACAAAAAATAGTTTGATCTCATTGATCTAATAAATAATGTACTGATTACTTTGTTTTTTTATTATGTCCCGCTTTTATCAAACGAATCCCGCTTTTTTTACTTTGAAATATTAAAAATCCCGATTTGGTCGAAAAAAAAATCTGGCAACACTGGCTAGAATGGATCAACTTGACTTTTTAAATCAACTCATAACTAAATACTTCTATTATTCCCAGTTATTTAGTAATAACAACGTTATATCTCCCACATTAAACTAAACAAGTAGAATTTTGTCGATTGCAGCGTTTGATGTCAATTTAATGTATGTATGTATTATAAAATAAAGCACATCTTCTCTCGCTTGCGCGCGATCGACTAAACAAGTTGTGGACAATTGACCGTGACGTAAGGAGCAATTTTTAGTACTGCATTGCTTATCTAGTAGAATACATAGATATCATTGTTTATCTTAAGACTTGTTCCTGTTTGTCACAAGTTACAAAAAGTCTTATGTTGAAAAGGTTTTGGATACGATTCCAATTATTCGGAAAACATTTGCTTTAAAGACAAACATTTATTTTAGACCTGCATCATATTCATATTTTAGACCTGCATCATATTCATATTCATATTTTAGACCTGCATCATATTCATATTCATATTTTAGACCTGCATCATATTCATATTTACCCCTGATACAAAGCCAGTACTCACCAAAGTAGGCAAGCAAATTACAGTTTCCATATCTCATCACAATGTATGCATGTTATTTAAATATTGTATGCACCTCAAGTAAGTGTATATATATAAAATAATTTATATCAGTTACATGTCGATAGTATGTAAAAATTGCACCATATTTGATTAATATTGATATCCATATTGTAAAAATGACCTTTATTTGATATGTAGTTTCTCCTTACCCCCCCCCAGGGTTGGCTCAAAGAGATCGCTTTGGCTATAGGGCCGCCTGTTGTACCTACTGTTCGTGTTACTTTAGTTGTCATTTTGCAAAATGTGTTGGTGTACAATAAAGAGTTTATGTACTTATCTATCGTTTCCAACATTAAATTCGTAAATAATGAGGTGAAAAACTGTCAATTTTCTTCAAGGAAAATGACCTTTGGTATCTGAGCCGTAGTCGTCGTCTCAGCCCCGGGCCGGAGACGACTCGTTTCCGGTAGCCGGCCCTGCCTACTTCCGGGAACCTCGCTCGGATCTCCGATAATTACTCGCATAAAAATATTAAGCATTCCGCTTTAGGATTACATTTGTCATCAGTAATTTAAATACGTCATTACTCCTGCAGCCTCCGTCCAGCATTGAGAATCAACTAACTGATAATTTTGCCACTTTGTTTTACATTGTTCTTCTTTTTATGAAAAGAGCGTTTAAAGCTACACCTGTTTCATAAAAAATGACCAAGTAAATTATTTCCGAAGTTCTTTCCTTCTACTTATATTATAGTTTCACTTTTCCATTTCCCCAAGTACTGAATGAAGAACATGTGGTGGCGGCTCTCAGAAAGAGCAGTCAGCAGTGGAGAGCCAGACCAAACTTTTACCAACTTTATATATTTACCAAACAGAGACCTATATAAGTAGAATACCTATTGCAAAAAGTTGAACATCCATTTTGGTTACTTTCCTAACAAGTGTGTTTTTATTTTATATAGAAATTACACATTGCATTGTAATTACTACATAACATAAGATAATTATAACAAAATAAGTTTAACATATAACAAAAATGTTAAACTTATTTTGTTATAATTATCTTTAACAAAAAGATATGTTTCATCTGATAATTAAATCAAAGTGTTTTTGATTGAGAACGGGTTAAGCCAGCCAGTAACAGCCAGTGCCGGCTGCTACGATCCCATGTTCGATTCCCGGTTTAACGAATATTTCTTTAAAGATAAACGTTTGTTCGGGACCTGAATAATTTATATTCCTCTTTATGTGTCTATGGACCTCTCTGTCATTCTAACAGAGGTTAGAAAGATAATTATTTATTTATTTAAAATTGTTTAAATTGGTATATATTTTTATAACTTTGTATACATTCGTCTTTTGTATAATATTTTTACGTTTTATTTTTGTCTGTAGTGTACAATATAGAATACTTACTAACTTACTTATTTCTTAATCCATTTTCTTTGCCTCCGGCACGATGAATGTACCTACTCAAATCCTAGTGATCACAGAATTCAATAACCATGTCCATGCTTGTATTCCGGAGACCAAAATAGATAGGCTGGAGTTGTTCTTTGTAGCAACCCCTAAATAGAGTGCGTAATAGGAAGGGGAGGACGGAGGGCGACCCTCGTCCTACGCATGCGCACACAGCAACACTAATATCGGTTTTATTAGAACGCTCTATTTGTGTTCTTCGTGATTTTGAATTTTAAATTAAACTGTCAACTAATGCCTTGTTAATTATTTGGTCTAGACCTTGTCATTGTCAAATTGTCTTGTAAATTATTTTGATCTCGACCCTGTATTTGGTATTGTTTAGTGAACTGTCGTGCTATGGCGAATCTTACATATAGCGTATGTATAACTAAAATGTCAAAAGAATTTCAAATATCTATAAAGACTGGAACGAGAGGATACAAAATGATTCTTTGTGAGCTTCTTTGACTAGAATTATGGCAACGCTTTTATTTTGTTATTTCTGCAACAGTATTTGGCTCGTCATAGCTAAAGTACGATGTGAATGTGTGTTGGGAGTTTGGGAGGGTGCGAGTGTCATCCGCTCGGCAGATGTGCGGTGCACGTGGCGAACGCGCAGTGCGCACAATGAAACGCAATCCAACGTGGCGGAGCCTGGGGAACTTTCCCGCTCTTTTCACTGCGTAATGTTCTAATGTTGTGATGTATTTTTAACCGGCTGCGGCGAAAAAAAGAGTTATAGATACAATTTATTTATAATTTTCTTCTGTTCATCATAATTGTGTTGTACAAGTATGCTTTCATTTGTATGTCAATTGCCAACTGGTTACTGGACCATCTATCTATCCAGGCGTTTGACTGTTTAATTAGACTTCATTTATAAAGTTAGACCATAAACTTTAAACTCAATAAAAAAGTCTATGTTACAATCATACAACGAATAGTCGGGCTGAAATTTTATACAGTAACTAATGGGTACTTAAATACATATTTTTATCTATCTATACAAAAATATAATACTATTATTTAATTTTAACTTATTATGCTATATGATCTTTAATTAAAGGTCAAAGAACAATTTGATTAAAGAACAATTAGGTACTGTTGTCTTTTGTAGTAGTTTTGTAATGCTTGCTAAAAATCGGTATTCTAATTTAAAATATCAACAACCCTAGAACTTAAAAGTAACTTATAATAATAAAATAAAATAAGTGATGATTAATTAATTACATGCATACTCATAAATTTCAATGTAGGTACTATGGTACTATGGTACTATGGTAATTTGTTTTCCTCAGTTCCCGGGGTGTGGGGACCATCTCCCAAAATCGGATTCAACACAATACGTGTAGCAGCTATTTAAGTACAGGTCCGTGAAACTTTACTCAAAATCACAATACGTGAATTATTCAGTGACAGGTAAGGTGATGTGGGTAAATAGTAAATATAAATCAGATGACTTTTTCTTTTGAAAAATTACTTACAATAAAATGTGAGCCAATAACATTGGCGCTCTCGGGCTCCGCAAGCTAGGTACACATTACTTCAGGTTGTTGTGCAAAGAATCTTGGGGTTCGAATTTCGATACACCTAGACATTCTCATTTTACTACAGAGCTTTGTATGGCGGCCCTAAAAATCAAGAAGACAAAGGCAATTCTTAATGCCATCTTCGGCGCTTGCAGAAGCCAGCTTTAGAACGCTACTCCCTTCATTCTCTACATTTAATTTACAAACAGAACAAAAGCACTTAAAAATTAAATACATAGGCAACAAACAGCTACAAATAGTTCTAGAACATTTGTAAATTGTAAGTCATAAGTTCATCATCATCATGAAATCATTCTGCAGTTCTAAATTTAAAAAAGAAAGTTCTAAAGATTGCAGCATTGCAGCAATTTGCAGCATTGGCACTTTCCTGGAATCGTTCAATTGACTCTGATTATGAACCACGTGTATTCGAGTATAGGTACTACACGTGCATGTGAGCAGATCAAACTTCTATAAAAAGAAGGTGACAATATAGCAGTCTGCCGAATATCTTCTGTGATGCCAACCTACTGATACATAATCATAATGTTCACCATGAACATTATGATACATAGGTACCAATGTCAGCAAAAAAAAATTGAAAATACCTTACCTACCTACGGAGCTTCTGGGACCAGAATTTAGAAAAAGATTTGAGAAAAATGTGGAATAGGGAAAATCATTAACCGCGGGGTGAAACGGGAAGGGGAATAGGGATTCTCTGTATATATTGATTACATCCTGTATATTAAGGAAAACGTCACGAGCAAATGCGAGTAATTATAATAATAGGATATAATAATATAAATAATATAATTATAATATTATAATATAAATAATAGGAAATATAATGGAAGGACTAAAATCCCTCCTCTGTAGGTAGGTAATTCTTCTTATACTTCTTATTCAGTGGAATGAAAGGGTGATTGGTTTGGATGGGATGGGAAATGAAACGGGCTAAGACCATCTCTAGGAGTAGGAGGGGAGGGTGCACTCTGCAATCTCACAGCCATTGGACGCACTCGACGGGTCACGTCACCTCACACTCACAGAACACTACCGTAAATGTTTTACTACATTTCCCAATTTATCCTATTCGTGCGTACGTGTTTCGATGGTAAGTGAAATAATAATATGCCAGAGCCCATTTTTTTCAAACATTCCTTCAAAATCCATTTTTTTTTATTTCTGCGTGACCAACGTTGGCCATTCTTAAATCTCCAAAGGTATAAGGCGCATCCGGGGGCGTACCAACGTTTTTCATCATGGGCGACGGTATCCATTTACCACCAAGTAGACTGTCTGCACGACTACCATCTTCGTTCTATAAAAAAAACCTTCATTCATTCTCGAAACACATTAGTATTTTTTACATAAGGCTATGCATATATGCATGGGTTGCATAATACGTGAATTCACGCAGCTCCTGCGTGACCGAACTTGTATTTACAAAGCTTATGCGTGTAGTTGAACAACTCATCCGGCACACATGTAGTTAAGCAGATATTACCTGCAGGAATGGAATACATAAAGTTCATTTTCGTAAAAAGAAAATCATCGGTACCCTTACCGACAATATGACATAGGTACCAGATTTTTTTCAATAATGCTACTTCAAGTAGATCAGTTTAATTTTACAATTAACAATCAACTAAAAACATTTTCCACTGTACATCGGAGCATAGAATTTATATTTACATTGTAGCAATTATTTAAAAAAATGAGTAGATACTTAGATCAGAATAAGTAACAAGACAGACAGATAATCCAGCGTAAGCTTGCTCAAGAAGTTCTTTATTAGTTTATAATTAATTATCTATTAGCTAACCATAGATAATGAATTATAAATAATTGATACAGTCAGCGGGGGAGTGCACGGCGCAATCCAACAGCCGCTGGGCGCGATCGACTGGCCACGTTACCCCCCTCTCACAGAAGACTACCTTGAAATGTACGGCATTTCCCACTTTATCTTATTTCCCTAATGTACGTACGTATTTCGGTAATGAGTGAGATGTGCCAGAGCCCATTCCCATCCTATCCCTCCCCATTTCCCCAAGCCTTTCTCAAAATCCATTCCTGTGTCTCCAAAGGTTGACAGCGTATCCGGGGTCGTGCCAACGTTTGTCATTTTAGACTAATGTTGGCATGTATCGCGGATGTCTATGGGTGACAGTATCCACTTACCATCAGGTGGACTGTACGCTCGTCTGCTGCCTTCGTACATAAAAAAAACATATTTATGTACATATTGGCCGTGTGGTGTCGGCCGAAATAGCATTACCCCACCTGTTGCCATGGGTATCGCAAAAGGCGACTAAAGGATAACGTGGGGGATAGCAAAGCCCTACAAGCCCTGAGGTACTACGCCAACCCGCTTGGCCAGCGTACCATTTTAAGGCCATACATCGCTCATGCTCAAGATAATGTGCACAAGGCCTCATGCACAGATAGACAGGAAGGAGGACGATAAAATTGACGCTTTAGGGATAAATATAAAATTACTTTAAAGATTTTCCCATTTCTATTGGCGACAGTATCCACTTACCATCAAGTGGACTGTATGCTCGTCTGCCGCCTTATTTCCATAAAATAACCATATTTATCTACTAACCGGGTCTTAAATTTCGGCTTAATTTTTACTTAATATTTCAGCTGAGTTACACCATGATCCGTTACCTCAGCTTAACTCGTGACCATGGTTGGATGTAACTTGTCAAAACGTTAAATAAAATAAAATGATAAAACACATGAAAACCCGCTTAATAGATAACTATACAATATTATTATATACGGGTAACAAATGTTTTTGTTTCTTTCTAGAAACTTCATCAAGAATAGTAACTAAGAATAAATACCTACTATAATATTTATAATTCATAATCAGCAGATAATTTTGCGTTTTATCGCAAATTCGCGGGAAAGTTGGGATTAGTAGACGTTTCTTGGACTGTTCTTAACTTAGAAAATGTATTTATTTATTTATTTGTAAATCAGTCCCTAGTCCCTATAACAGTCCGCATAGGGTACCTAATCATGACTCGAATTAGTTCTAAAACAGAGATCCCCTATCCCAGCTTAAGATAAATTAATTTCCTACACAAAAAATGCATCAGAATTATAGGAAGGAGCCATGGTTTCGATATGAGTATTACTTTGGAGAATGCTGTAGATAAGTACATTCTAAAAACTTAAACTTAGAAGTAATTAAAACATCTAATAGGTATACATTACTGCTTTCGATAATAAGTTTTTAGAATGTTTCAGTATCACTGTCTGTTACAATATTGTAATACTGTAATACAGTGACAAAATGCAATGTAATAGCTACACAATGACACAACCTCTTACTTCAAATTATTTGTGAATTGAACTGTGGACCGCGCGCTGCCTTGACGGGCATTACAATCACATGGCGCCCGCGGTACCGTTACATTATAATATGGCTTCTATAAATTCTTTCGCAAACAAAGCGGACCAATGTTTTAATGGACATGTTACATTAATGCCCTATGAAAAAATATTTTAATACAATTAGGTACTAATTTTTAAATTAGGCTACTATTCCATCTAAAATTACGTATCAAATAATCTAAAACATTGGGTAATCTAATGTTAAAATAGAATTGTGCAATCAAGTTGTTTTTGGGTTTGGAATTCCTGTCTTCACTGTGACAATAGCATTAATACTATCTATTCAAAGAAGTAGAAGAAGTAGTCACTCAACATTTACCTATACCGATTCGGTGAGTCGCTCCACCACGGCCGCGCGTCATTACGCCGATGGCCGACCGGTTTCTGATGGCATCAGAAAAACAGCTACCCCGCTACCACGATACTCCTCCACGATCGATAGAATACAGACAACCAAATATAATTCACCGCGTAGAAAAAAAGAAGAGCGATCCAACCGTTCCAACCTCGAGTTTCATGGTGAAGGGTGTCCGATATGCGCGGTCGTGGAGAGCGCCACAAATTCGGTGTCAAAAATTTATATTACGCCGCGAATTTTATTAAGCGCACCGCTTGCCTATGTACTGTTTATAGCGCAATGCGCTGACAGCACAATGGATGACATTGCTTGGCTATGTCCAGCGCTCATGATCCAGTCATGTGATTTGTTAAGATATTTTTTTCCTCAATATTACACTAATATTTTTGACTGTGCCAACGTGTCCATATATTTTTATCTATATTAATATCTTATTCGGTGTAATATACATATACGAATATTCTAAAGTCTGGGTATCATTGATAAAGAATGTTCAAAGCAAAGTAAAATACGTCTTACTTGACGGTCGATTAGCTCCGTTGATAGTGCTTCTACGTTTTGTACAATAGAGCCCGGGTTCGATTCCTGGTCAAACAAACATTTACTTAAAAAATATAGATGTACGTGGCTTGAGGTACTCTTTCTACGTGTCTGTGAATCCACAACACAGGAAATTCCAATATAAGCCAAAGAGTATAGTGTTATTTATTGAATTTAAATACATATACCTCTGTTTTTCATACAGTCAAGTATTTTATATTATCATGGCAGATAGCCATACATTACAATTTGTGGTGCAAAGGAAATCTCTGCCAACATATTCTATGGAGATGATGCAGGACAAAAATGTCACTCGTATAATTGTCGAAGAATCATGTACAAAGAAAACCCAAGACCTTGGAAAATAATTTCTGATTGTTTTTTCAGTAAGTTGACTAGTGCATTTAAATGTTACATGTTCGAAAGGGAAGAATAACAGTCAAAATGTTAGAAAGTTTTGTGTGAATGAACGTAGACCGTTGAATTTGGGAAGAGAAAGGTTGTCGACGATTGCGACGGTAACGGTCGATGATCACTGACTCTAAATAGGTTAACACTATCTTTTTTATATTGGTATTTTCTATATTGGGGAGGTTTCGAAGACCTCTATTGCAAAAATTACTATTATCGAAATTCGGAAAGAACACACCATCTAAGAACACCGTTCAGAACACATTATCTAAGGATGATCAGCTGAATTCAAAATAAAATCGATTTCGAAGTTCGTATATGTATATACTTAGTACCTATCTATACATATAATAAAATTGTAAAACTAATATGGAGGTCTTTATTAGAGCAACAGAAGCCAAAACAACAGTTTTTAGAAATTTTGTCTGTCTGTCTGTCTGTATGTTTGTAACACGCATCACGCAAAAACTACTACATGGAATTGAATGCAGTTTTCACCGATGTATTGCTAGAGGTCTAACTTCAAATATAGGCTCCATTTTACCGCAGGAAAATATCTTATTCCGATTGTTTTAAATTTAATAAACCGAAGCGAAGTGAGGGCGGGTCGCTAGTATAGAATATAAGGCAAATTGTAAACAAATGAATAAGTGTATTTCTTAACCACCTGAAATTAAATTCGGCACAGATATCTCGGTTAAATGTAAACTTCTCAAAGAATCCGGAAAAAAAATTCAACATCTATGCATATAGATATATAATTGATATATAGAATAGGGCTAACGAAACTCTAAAAAATGTCTACCTTTCTGATTGGCTTTTGCTTTCAGCGTTTTTTAACGGCATTCTCTATAAAAGCCATACAAAATATCTAACATGCATATCCATAATTTCAGTCCAATTTATATGAATTACGCGAAGTTCATGTTTATGTTACTGTCAATGTCCTAAGTTGGTGACTGTACTGACTGTCAACATTCACCTGTGAAAGTTGACAATGACATTCGACAGTCATAATGAATTGTTTATCTTAGTCACTAAACCGCCTGTGCATATTCAATAGAAATAAAATGATAGAGATAATAAACATTTCCCTTTCATTCGCACTTAGGTACTTTAGTTTACTACCCGCACCAATCGGTTCCTTCTGTTCAGATTTCGTTTATGACAAATGCAGTCCGTGACACGACTTTATTGATTAGATTTATGTATACTTAATATTTGCTAAATGACTGAAATTTAACTCTTATCTCTAGTTTGAAATACCACACTAGCCGTGCCAGCGTCTTTCGCGTGAACTTTAGAGTGATTCCCGTGGGAACGCTCTAACGGATCAGGACAAAATGTAACATAAATGTTATCCCAAGACAAAAGCTATAATTATACCAAGTTTCATTAAAATCTGTACAATGGTTCTTGCGTGATGCGCGTTCAGACAGACAAACTCTCCAAAAAATGTTTTGGGCTCTATATCATTCGTAATTTATATTGCAATCACTTTTTCAAAAAAAAATTCACGTACAGACACTGTTACGATTTTATTATATGTATAGATTAGGCATGTTTCGAATAGCATAAAATCAGTATTAGCGAATGTAAATACGAAGAATTTTCCTCACTATTCGCGAATACGATTACGAATAGTAGGTATCTAACTTATTACGCACCCACTTGTAAAATTACTAAGTAGGTAACTTTTAGTCCAATGTAGTTAGTATTGATAAGTATTTTTTTAGTTCAATCAGAAAGTACTTTTTATGGTTAATTTAAAGTTAGGTGCCTTCCCAAATTTAAATTAAACTGAAAATCGCTTACTAATTAAACTAAAAAATCAGCTATGAAACTAATTTTCAAATGAACGTTTTATTTTTTTGTAGTTTTTTTATTTTACTTACTATTCACATTGGGTTTTATTATTCGATTACTATTCGAGTAGGTATTCGTTTAGAAAATGGCGATTACGAGTTCGAATACTTGACAATTGTCGAGTATTCGCCAAAACGAGTTACGAATATTTGGAACATCACTAGTACACTAGTATCATCTTTGGAACATCTAGAAAGTAAAGTAACTTGTTAAAATTTAAAACTTGTTAAAACGCTTTAAAAATTACAACAGGTAGCACTGAAAATTACTTTGAAAACTTAGCTGAGGAGCTGAATTAAAATTGCATGAAGACTCAGCATTTTTATTTAAAAAAATAATAAACGTCACTGTTCGTATTCATCAGTGAATGTCGACATTCGTAGCACTTTCGAACATTCACAGTAACGTTTATATTGCACATCTATGTTATCTGCATATACGTATACATATGGATGGGTAATAAATGCGTTTTGCAATTTTAACCAAAACGAGTATTGTAAAAATTACAAAATAGCAATTTTATTAAAAATACCTATTTTCACTTTCTAGAGATGTTCATAAAATTACGTCTGTATTTTTTTTGTCCATTCTCTGGTGGTTTGCTATAAAATTTTTAGAACATTAGTGTTTGTTAGTAAATACTACAATCCACAAATATATTCTACTTGGAATAATCGTCGCGTCAACTACAAAATGCACAGGCAATTCCACTATGACAAACTCTAGATCTTAGTAAACTAAGTAGGTACCTACCTACCTACATTATGGAAAACCTCAGTACGTAACGTTGGAGTAGATACCACGATACTAAAATGTGTAGGTAGATGCGCGTACAAGAGAGGGTGTGCAAGGACGCAGTAGCAAGGGCGCAGGGGGCGTCGGGTCGCGCGGTCGAGGGCGTCGGGGCGCTGCCGACCAAGGGTACGAGGGACGAGCTTCGGATTCTATGCCGTTATGAGCTACTTAAATACAAACGTACGTAGACTAAAATCTAACAGTTTTGTCGTTTATTATTATAGACTGTCAGATTTACAATAGAATATAAAGTACTTCTTAGCGGACCATTATCAGTATTTTCAATAGGCGGCTAGGTGGGGCCAGCTGCAAATACAACGTTGTAGAAACTTGTAGAACAAACTTGTTCATTCAATTAGAGCAACGGACTTGAACGGTAAAGTCACTATAATATCTCGTTTATGAACGCATAAAAAGTTTGTAATCATTTGGTCAATCTTTTATGTAGCATAGGTGGCCATACTGTCACCTACGGTATCCGCAACGACTATAGAGATTGGGTTAGTCCATATTCAACCACCAAAATTCTAGTCGCAAATGTTCCGATCAGTCATTATTTTTGGCGCTAAATACAATACAATACATGTGGGTAAAACATCCACAAATCTAACTTTTACTGAAATCCCCGTCAGTTGCCTTTATCGGAGTTGCTTTGAGTATGAGGTTATGTTACCTGTTGTTAAACAAGACGTTTACAGTCCATGCACCAATTTACTTCTCTTGGTCTTCAGAAAGAAGTTTAAATCTTAGTTTTTGCCCCCTTTGTAATAAAGTTGATCTCGATTAGTCAAAATTAGATAAAACTAATACTGTAATCAAATCAGTTCTGCTTCAAGTTATATAATTTAACTCATATTTTTTATTGTAATGTAGTAGTGGGTATAATTTTATAAGATTATGTTTATTCAACAAACCGTCCGGTGAGTGTCAGAGCTTCATAAACATGTTTACGCTAGCGATTCTCGTCGCGCAGACGAGCATTAAGTAGGTACGTTAGCCGTTCGCTGGAATTTGTTTTTCAATGGACACACCAAACGTACAATATTATTTTATTTACGCAAATATTTTTAGGTTACGTTAACGTTACTACTTCATTATAAAAAGTAACCACAACACAATATAAAGTTGAGAGCGCGTTATTAATTTCAAGATAGCAATGTCAATGAATCCAATAGCTGTGCTTTCGATCTATCGAACACACCAGATTTCGATGCCCTCAAAATGCAGTCAAGTTTTTCTGTATCATTCGCTATAGCAGTCACAATGGTGCGTTCACAAAGCGGTGTAGATTCGATTCGAGCGGCGAGCGGTGCGCGTGGCGCAATTGACGGCCTCCGAAGTAACAAATTACATAAAAATTCTAGAGAGAACCAGGCCTCAACGACAGCACTTTCTGGTTGCTCCATACTCCGCTGTCCAATCTGTTTGAGTCACTGCCCAACGATTTATATCATATCACCTAATGTTTCGAACTTGTATTATTAAAATCAGAGCTATTATTATGATTTGTATATATGTAGTTTAAATATTTTGTAAACCAACATCGTAGTTAAGGAAGGCAGCAGTTAATTTTGTTTCATCGACCCGCATTTAGTTGGAAGAATGACAATTTGACCTACAGTGTGTCCTAGAAGCAAAACGTTCGTTTTCCAAGAACTTATTATCTGTTATTGTGGGTACGAGTAGATTGTAAACAGCGCGGACGCGGAGCGGGTGAGCGTCGGCGTCGGCGGTGACACATCGCCGCGTGATTCACAGACCGCTGCGCGTGCACAAGTATCTCTGACGTCAGCTTGCGTCCGGCACCTATTAGTTAAGCGAACTATGCGGGAATTTATCGAAGAGTCCCGTTACTACACCCGAACAATTCACTTATTTTAAGGCGGTTCAAATTGCAGAATAGTCCCCGATGCAGGGGCATGTTCACGCCCGACGCGTTCAGTACTATCCGGCCGCTGCGCATAGCGCGTTTCTTCTTTACCTTTTGTATTCATAACCTCCACATCACCTCGACTACCCGCTTGTGCCGAATTTGCTTCACTGGTCACGACCTTCTCTTATTATTAGCTTTCGGATGTAACGGATCAAATGGAAAAGAACAGGCTAAATATATTTTTTAAAACTCATATTGATATTGAGTGTAATAAATGAGTTATCGATATTAAGTCACTGCTAAAATTAACAACTGTTTAATTTAGGTACAATGAAAAACGTTATTAATAAAATTGATTAGAACAATGTGCCTACATGTACGGGCACAACCATTACTAAACCTATGTCACCTTCATGAGATGAAAGAAGTATACCAGTATTAAAATTATTATAATAATAATAAAAGATCGGCACTTTATACGATTTCATTAAAATTCAAACAGCTAAATAAACGGCGTTGATTATTCGAAACTCTAAATCATATACAAATTAATCATTGTACGGAACAAATTATTGATTGATCAGACGCATTTAAAGTGTGATCAGACGTAATTTTACTTGACTGGTTATTATAACAATTAGACTATCCCAAAAATCTCCCGATATATATAGGTGGGGCTTAGGCCGAACAGTCAATGAATATACGAACCATTAATATTAAGCGTTTTGTTCCCTCTATTATTGTTATTTGATTACGTTTACTTTTCAATTACAATTAAGTTTTTATTTCATTTTTGCATAAAGCATATAAAAGCGAGACTCTTTCAAACATTTTTCTAACCTATTTTTAATATAATCAGAATCACTTTTAGACCTGATCAAAAAAGTATTGTGTAGTTCAAAGTAGTTTTAAGTCCTAAGATGTATTTTTTGTAAATCGTTTAATATAGAGTAGATACCTAGCTCATTGTACGCTGATCAATCATTTTCCTTGTCAATCTGTAATTATGACTGATTAAAACTCGAATAAAACATTGATCAGTCAAAAACCCATTGTAAAAAGACGCAGACTATCTTTAACAATAAAAACGCCTACCAAATTACCATAAGCAAAAATATTGCATCGTCCGTTTCTAGCCAACGTGCCAACTGCAAGGGTCGACTAAAGACGGATTTTCTATTAGTCAGGGAAATGACATGTAAAACTGTGAATACAATGTCATCTCCGTACAAATTTCACTCTGTCTGACAGTTCAACATGTCATATACCAGACTATGAGCCGTAGGGGAAAAGAACGCTCAATTTTTTCCCTTAGCATAAATAATTGGTCCGTTAAATTAAATAAATTTTATTACTTATGACTCATCTAATTTCCCACGGCTGGACATTGTTGTGATTTTTTAATCATTTTATTTAATAAACTATTTTATCAAGCGTGTAAGCAAAATGCAGATAATACAGCTAGGGGAAGGTTGCTATGATTGGACCACTTAAGTTCATGCCATCATATCTCATTAAGTATGAGTGATAAAATGAATGAAACCAGCTTATGGTTTAAATTTCTTTTCAACTTTATTAATGGTATTATAAAATTACACATTTGTAATTCAAGTTAAGTTTTAGAGATAAATTAAGAAAACTATTTCTTTGGGAGTTGCCTTTTTGGACCACGGTTGCCTTGGTTAGACCCACTGGGTTGCCATCAATGGACTTAGAACAATTTGTACTAAAGGTCTATTCAAGGCAACCTATGATAAATCAACAATATTAATGAAATTGAACATTAAAAATATTTTAAGAAAGCTTAACTAAAATCAAAATTTATATATATGTAATTGAAAATATGTTTGGCACATAAAATCAGATATAACAAATGTCAATTTAAAATAATTATTAATTTCAATTATAAAAATGAAAGGATTTAAGTATACAAATTATGATTTGCGCGGAGGATATTTTTTAGTTTTGTAAACACAAGCACAATGAGCGTGTACGCAGGCGTTACAGATTAGACATTGAATCATGTCTTCTACTTTTTACTAGTTGATGGTTGAGGTTATTTTGTGGACAGCTTTTGCATCTTTGGTTTTGCTCACCTTGCTCTAAAACTGTTTTGTATGGCGATGAGGTTAATTCCGTGCTGCTTTGTTTTCAAACTTCTTCTCTTCTGCGTAGGATTGCCTGGTAAATTCACAGATAGCGGATCTATCTCGTGTTGCACTGTTGACGTGGGTGGTATTCGAACTGCTTCTTCGTCAGCTGCTATAAATTCATAATCAGCAAACACATCTTTATTTAAAGGATAGACAACTGTCTTTGAAAAGCCATTTGCAGCGGTGCCCACAGTACCCGTAACCCACAAAATGGTTTCCGAGCTTCTTTACTTTTCAGATTTGATGCAAATGAATCAATATCGTTTTGTGACGTCGAAGGGTGCTGCTAACTGAGACGTGGTTTGAGATGAATCCGCTTCAACTGTTGCTTTCAATTCGTCATTATAGTCTCCGGTTTTCCACGGTGCTCGTTCTTGAGGTCGTAATTTCCAGAACGGAAACAATCAAACCTAAATGCACCGTGCGTTCATTTGCGTAGTCCGTACACGTAGATATTGCGTGTAGTCTGTACTGCGTTGCTGCCACGACGGAACTCTTATTCGAAATAACGTAAAAATAATAATTACTTTGTTTTTTTTAAAATAAAGTAGCTTCTTTACAAAAGTATTTATACGCGTTAAAAGCCATCATAATGTAGGTATTTTGTTATTATTTTCATTTATTATACAACAACAGAACGATATTAGTATCCTATTATTCGTTTTTATTGAGAAATAAAGTCGTCGTCAATTTTATTATATTATATATGAAAAAAAACTAAAATAGATAACAAACTGCAACAGTGATAGAGGATGTAGCTAGGATGAGCTCGACGAGAAAATCTATTGTTAAATAAATTTTATTAGTAGATAATTGATAACCGATAACTACAAACAGAGAAGACAAGACATGTCAACAAACATTGTTCTATTTTTAAGTAATTATCTTTTTAATACTGCCCATGCTTTGATTTAATGCAAAGAGATTTAATATTATTTTTCTGCCACATTCAACACGCGAAATTTGACCACTGACGTCACACAATATGTGAAATTGCATCTTCATATAAGTGAAGTCTAGTAGTTTTAATAACTCTTATGTGTAAAAACGAGCTTTGTCGACTAAAACCGAGATATGCCGATGGGAATTCTTTAGATAACTGTAGTGTCTATACTTAAATAATGTATTGGGCTTCCAGCTAATATTTCGTAAAACAATTGTACACACAATATCACACAAAAATATGGTAACGACGAATTAAAGCTATTCAAATATTGCAATGCCCTCCCTATCCACATAAATAAAAGTGACGTACAATCTTCTCAAAGAACAATTCTTTAACAATAATGTTCAAACTTTGATAATACATACGCGAAGCATAACACAGCAAAAAATATTAACCGAGCATAAGGAAGGCGGACCAGCTCTTATAAAATAGTTTCCAGATTCTTAAATGAGTTGGATCCTCAGTTTAAAAACGATCTTAAGGCTAAGATCCTAAGGAATAAATTAAAATGACACTAAGTAAATTATAACTTATGATTACGACTTTATAAGGCTAGTTGAGGTTTAGGCTGTTCAATTATTGTATTAGTTTCAATAGAATTGTATAACTACCTTCTAATATAGTTATTATATGAAAGTATGCAGAATGGGCATTTTAGACAAACTCGTATTTTCAGAATGTTACCGTTTAAGTTTTGTTAATCTAGTTGATAATAAAACTGATTTTGTAAAAGAATCCAGTCTTTAAATTGAAATTAACTTTAATCTGTAATTCGACGCCAAACACAAGATGACTAAGTTCACAGTGGGCATGGCTATGAACAAAAAACGATGCAGTTTAATATAAGTTATTCGACATGCGATTAGGTAGCGCCAAGAGTAAATAACTTTGTAGAATATATCTATACATTTTATTTTTTTAAGTGTCCGTTTGTATGAAATTAAAATTGCCTCGAAATAGGTAAAAAAAAATGTAAAAAAGCAAGTTGTAAAAGGGGTTGTATTTAAAATGAGCAGCAAAAAAATCTATATGTAGCAAATAATGATCAGCAAACTCTTTTTGTCGATAACTGAAAAGCTAACACGTAAACCACATTTCTACCATCTATTTTCTGTCGAATCAGTATTTTCTGCTGCTCATTTAATTATTTCTAGTTGTTAAATAAAATACCAATAAAAAATTCTACATCTGTTATATTCCAACGTCATTCGTTATGTAATTGCGACATTTAAATTAACACAATACGTTGTGTTCGAAAACTGCATCCATTTTCTACGAGGGAAAATGTAATGAGATTTACTTTGCGAGATAATTATCTTATACTTAAGAGTTCCATGGCCCAGCCCTTATCCAACATACGAACTGACTTATCGGGGAACCGAACCTGAAAGACGAGTCTGAGATAACGACTAAGCCAAGGAATAGCTTAATGGCATTAACTTAACTGAATAAGTAAAAAATCAGTCTAGACCAAGAGAACCCATCTGTCATTCGAGGTTGGTCCACGAAATTAACGCCCTCGTTTACTTAGCCTAAACAATAAAAAATAACTTAAAATTAAATGCCAATTCTGTTGCAATAATTAATTAAATCAAACAAAAAAATCGTTATTCTGCTCATCATTGCTGAATCACATCAAATCGTTATTCTGCTCATTGCTGAATCACATCAAATCGTATACAAAGTTAATAATTTGAAAACAATATATAAATAATAGGGTATTAGACGTATTTTGGATAATTATAGAATTAAATTACTTAAGATACTAGAAACAAAACAGTACAACCAAAATATATTTAAAAGTAACATAGTTATAGGGCTTAAGTTACAAGTTAGAAAAAGATTAGTTTTACTGTGCTAATGACGTCACTATCACAGTAGTAACATTACAGCCACGCGTTGAGGACAAAGAAAGCAAGTGGTCACTACAAATATTTTCAAGCTCATATCGATCTCGTTTTCTAATGGAACTGATAAAAATCTTTCTTTCTTCTATAGCTATCGTAAGCCCTAAAACATTAATTTAATGTACAGCCAATTAGCTGTAATTACCCTATCATAATAATAATAATGAATATTTAAAAGTTAGTGAAAAAATCAATCAATTTTAATAAGTGCGCCTGCGACAAATTTGGAACATGCCCACTTTTCAATTATTTGTTTGAAAATACAGTGCCCAAAGTGGTGTGGTAATCTTCCAAATTGGTCGATTGTGCAAAATTTAATTTCAACCACAATGTAATCAATTATTTTCTTAATTTACGACCCTTATTGTATGCAGGAATAATATCGCGAGATTAGGGTACATAGATGGCCAATTGGGCTTTTTGACAAAATACTGCATTTGTTAAAAGTGCATATTTTCGTCAAAAGACTATTCACCAAAGGTGCGTTTCGTCAAACTGTTTTCAGTCAAAGGTGCGTTTGGTCAAAATCCGCGAGACAAATGAATCTACCAAAATATATAAAAATAACAATTGCGTTTCGACAAATCGAAACGTGACGAATTGACGAACCACTCCCTGGTTCGGTTTGACGAAACGCACATAAATAGAGTATTTTATTAAAAAGCATACACCCCAAAATCAATATCGTAATACTTCATGGTTATATCGACTAGACGCTCTGGCAATTCCGGCTTAAAAATCTTAAACCGGCAATTATTTTGGAATTAATCGTTTTATGCAATTTATTCTGACACTTCTTATCGCAGAAATTAATATTAGGAATACTAAAAAGTTTCTTCGTTTTTATTGATATTGATTTTATCGGTAATTGGAAGATTATTTTAAGAAAAAATATCCTTAGAAATATGAAACGTGTTAAAATAACTTTTCTTTAAAAAACCAGGAATTATAACGGGAATATTTACTCTTCCTGATAGATGATAGGGTGTCGTAGACCATAGACCTCAAGAGAAATGAATCTCCTTTTAAGAGAACTTTGACCAAACGTACCTTTGACTAAAAACAGTTTGACGAAATGCACCTGTGACAATATATTGTCAAAAAGCACAATGGCAATCCACCACAAAATATTACTCAATGAAGCGAAAACGTTTCTATTAATATTTTTATTCCAATACGAAACGTTTATTCAAAACGAGAAAACTTTCCAGTATTCCACATACTCCATTACCTATTACCACAGCCCAAATCCATTACAAAGCAGTCTTCAGTTCATATCACATTTACAACATTTCGTGGACCAACGTAGAGTGAGTCAAGTTTGGCAGTGGATGAAGTTTGGAAATCGAATAATACATACGATAATTAAGAATCACAATATAGTTAATACTTACGAATAAAAGTTACCTTATTCAATTACAAGAAATGTCGATGCGCGATGCACACTGATATACATTATTATTATTAACTCTTGAACGTCTCATGTATTACTTGTACTGACATGGAAATATATCAAACGCGAATATTGGGAAATGTCCAGAAATGGGAAATCGATTCAAATAGCGATCATACGTGAGCCAAAACGATATACATTTAGTTTTGCTAACACCAAACTAACAAGAAATACACACATGTACATACATACAGAGCTAAAACGAAATGTATTAATTACCGTTTATGTCACTACAATGTTTCAGTATGTACTCTAGTTGGTAAGAATGTACTCTCTATTTAAATAAGTAAATGTGTAATACATTTTTTTACTGCAGAAATTCACTGGAGTTGAAATAATTCTATATTGTAAATTATCTTATTGAAAGAAATAGAAAAACTTTTGGGGTAAAAGTTATGTTACAAAATAAAACTGAAAAATTGCCTTGTAAGATGTTTGATATAATTATTATTTTATTGGCTTGTTTATGATAGCGAGTTCCATTTTACGTATAATCGTTCAGTGTGCACTGCGCGCGGCCGCGGTAAATAGTAAAATTTAATACACGTATAAACTAGGAAATGATGTCAGCAGCGTGGAAGCAACCTCAGTCTTGTCATTCGGATGTGGACCACCGCTCGACGCCCGCACTGTCGCTCCCCTTGGCCCCACACTGAAAAACCAACAGGTTTTCCAATGAGTGTCATATAAAATATTTAATGGCTTGTATTTAAGGTTTATAAGAAGCACCAAAAAACCAGGGATGAGCAATTTAAATCATGATAAAAATCAATTATTTTTTTTAAACAATGATTTAAATCAAAGTCAAGGAGGAGGCAAAATTCCACTGGATCCACGAGTATATGTATAATTGTATTTGTTTTTACTAAAACCATTGATTGTTAAATAACCTGTGCCGCATTTTGGGATACTGTATGAACGTGAAGCGATTGAAATTAAACTGTCGTCGACGTGGAATGAACAGTGATGAACAAATTTCTACCTTGCGATTTAACGTCAAATACGTCTGCGGACATTGTTGGTGTAGTGTCGCAGCCTTTCCGAATGTGGCGATCAAATGTGGATAAAACTGCACGCAGTTCCCATCCTGGACTATCCGCCTCATCAATCAACTCGGGATCACGGCTGGTTTAATCCGTGGCGAAACATCAGAGTAGGAATAAAAAGTAAACAAATACCTTTATTATACGCGTTCAGACCCGATTCAGAATATAAAATGTGTACAAAACGCGAAAGTTTAAAAAGTTATATTCAACTAGATGTGGTTTGATAGTTGGATATGATTTGTTTTTGTATGAATTGATGTTATGTTTAAATTCAAAGTGAAATATTATTCAAGAGTACCTAGAAGCTTTAGCGTCGTTTTAGGTACTCGGTTTGATTATTTTTTTTGGTAACTGTTGGCTTAATTAACTTAATTTGGACAGTAGGGAATTAACGTATACCATGGAATAGAATACCTGAACGAAATTTGAACAACGTATTCGATTTCTTCCTGTATACCGATATTATATACATATTAGGATGTCCCAAAACATTCAGTTTTTTTTAAACATGCGTTAGTCGCACTTAGTTTTTTTTTTTTTGGTTATATCAAAACATACGGAAATCAAATTTCATGACCTTTGGACTACGGCAAACCGTGCCGTGCCGACTTGTCAATAAACATGTCAGTGGAATTGCGCAGTTCTAAAAAGGATATATTTATAGTAGGGGATGTAAAATAACAAATAACCAGGTTAAAACTTCCCTCCAATGTACAAGAATGTACAAGATCCGTGAAGTGAAATTAGCTACTAATGAAAGCGCAAATCTCGCTATTCGCGAGTGTGTTTTATTTCGGGAAAAGGCACGAATACCTACCAAATCGTTACCGAATGAAAAACAAGACGATATTGCACATGCAGATGCACTTCAATTAATAAAAATAGAGGAAGATAAGATCTTGCAGCGCCAGAGAGAGCCAGGACGATCCGGTGACGATTCGGTGGAGTGGATAAAAAACTAGCTGACAAGGAAGAAAGTGACTAAGAGCTATTGAAGAAGAATTTTGATACTGTATGGTGAAAATATGGATTCACAAAATGATCTGCCAACTGTCGAGAGCATACAACCTGGGACTAGGACGAATCCATCCAACGAATCCGTATGGAAAAACGAAAGGAACGGGCGGAAGTCATAACAGTTTATTTTAAAAAATCCGTTCTCTAGGACGGCATACTGTTGCCTGCACTGAATGCCCGAAAATCCAAAGAACGTTTCCCTACAGTCATTTCGTTTGGAAATAAGGATAATTTTATTGCTGTGCCAAAATTGGATAATTCTACCGGCAAAGAGCAGGTGCAAGCTGTTTGGAATGAGATCAGATTGGAATCTCGAAGATAAAGTGCAAATGCTCTGTTGTGATACCACGGCTTTGAATACAGGTGGTATCAATGGTGCCCGTGTGCTCCAAGAGCAAAATCTTAAAGATAAATTCCTTATTTTTGATTATCGCCATCACGTTTACGCGAACTGGTGCTAAAAAGCGTATTTGAAATTTCGATTTCGATAAGATACAGTGTTATAGGGAAAACGTGGAAACACCTTAACCCGCTTCCGAAATTGAAGCTCTGCTTAAATTCTACCGCGCTGAATTGACAAAAAATTAGTCAGAGATGACTATCGAGCATCGATACGAGCTCTCAGTCATATTTTTTTATGGAGATACAGAGCGAAGTAGTCGTGGGTATTCACGACTCCTCGGAGTGTTTCGGCTCACTTAATCCGGCTTCGCTCGCAAATCAGACTTCTCCTAACGATTCCTTGACTCCTTTGATTCAGCTATTTATATTTTATAAGAGCTCGAGAGCGACTCATTCGATTTGCATCATCCATCCAAAAATAAAAGGAATAAATAAATCCTCGGAGTCGATAACAGTTAGCCGGAAAATTAAGAGTTTCGGCTCCGCTCGCGGTTTCGGATCTTTTGATTCATTGAATCCGGAGTTACCCATGGCTAGAGCGAAGCTCCCGGGTGCCATGCACCAAGCTCGATGGATGGCGAGAGATCTATTCCCTGAATATATCGTTACAATGTTATCAATTCAAAATAACCAGTAAGGACAAGGCAGCTCCGCTAGAAGTCTGCTTGTTAATTGTGACATCCTATGTCAAGCCATGGCTTCAATGCAATTTGGCAGTAAAATCACCTTACCAAAATTTGTGCTACCTGAAGTCATTAAAGGCTTACGAAAACGTTGATAAAAGTATTTCGAAAGTAGCTCTACAGAAGTTTAGCCAACACATGGTATTTAAGTGATGAAGCAGCTATCCTGTCACTATTTGACGATGAGGTGGACCAGGCAACAAAAGTAAAGATGGTAGCAAATTTAACTTAAAAATATATCGACCACTGGGAAACCATACATCCCATCGAAGGAAGAACTTTGTACGGATTATTAGACGGATTTGTAGGGAGATGTAGTTGTTTCTTTAGTTTTCTGTCTATCTCATGTAATTTCACACTAACTATTCTTTTTTATTTCAGAGAAAAACATCTATGATTTTATATCAGTTAAGAGCAAGTATTCGTTCTCTCGTCTCAGAATTGATGACAGTTTTCTCCACGAATGTCCTTCTTAATGGGAGACTAACGCCTCGTTTCTAGAAGGCAAAAATACTGTGTCAATCCTTAGAGCAGTAAATGATACAGCTCAACAGGCTGTAAAGTTGATGCAAGACTCATGGTTTCATTACGGTTGAGGAACAAAAACAATTTTTATTACTTTGTGTACAAAAACAGAAAGATCTATCCTAATTGTAGTAAAAAAGAAAATATGCTCAATAATTGTTTTTTTATAAATGTAAAATAGTAATAAATGTACGATTTGGACCAATTGGTGTTTTATTTTCCAAAACTACATTAATTCTTATGTCAATTCGTAGTGGCTCAGTACCAATTCTCAAGTTGTAAGGTTGACATCAAGTCGGCAAAGGTTCTCGTTAACCTAAGGCAATAAATAATATATCATAATCAAGTGATTAGGACCAAATGAAAAAAATAGAGGGTACACGTGATTTCGTAAAAAAAATATGCTACGGGATACCCTACATATATTTCTTCTATATCTATGCAACGCTGTTGAACTAACGAAAAAAAAAGTAATAATCAAAGGATTTTTTAACCTTGAAGCGAACCCTCTAGTACTTAGATAAACATACTTGTACATTTTTGAATATTATTAGATAAATATAAAAAACGGTGGGTCCGACAAGACATTTATTTGACAGAGAGGTCTCCCACTTCTCAGTGAGACTTTGGAGACACATTTGTGTTCGAGGACTTACTGATGGGTTTTATGATTGATATATTTTTTTAATTTCATGAAAGTCACCACTACTACTATATTGTCAGCACGAAATTCGCTCAAATATCTGTCAAAAAATGAGTCTACAAAGTCAAACTGCATTTCAGCATGAAAGCTCAACAAAGTTAAGAAGGTGAAAATAGTTTCTCTATTTTAGTCAATCGTATTCGCGATATGAGCATTAAAAGCACAGCAAATAAAAGCAGTATATGTAAATATACGTACCAATTACCTTATGCTTCTGTAGGTTGCTCTATCGGGATGTGCGTCTCGTCCGTGGCGACTGTCTTCACTTTGATGTCGGAAACCTCTTCTGCCTTCGACTCCTTATCAGGTTTCTCTGAAATTGAGGCTGAGTCGCCATTAGCGCCGTTTACAACCTCCTTCCCATTCTCAACTGATAATCTGGAGCTTAACTCTTCATTTTTATTAGACTCTTCCTTCTTACTCAATTCCTTATCTTTGTTAGACTCTCCATTTTCTGTTGACCCCCTATTTACTGACTCAACTCCGTCGCCGTTCGTGGTTTTCCCGTTTATTTGTGGTTCGGCGGCTTGTGGGTCTTCGACGGGGTTAGGCGTCTTTTCTACAACACTATCGACTGTCTCAGATTCTGCCAGCGAAGGCGCCTCTGTTTCGATGCTTGTACTTTCAGCAGGCGTATCCGTATCTTTGCTCGTAAGTTGAACTGTTTTTGTGTCATCATCTTTATTTGTCTCTGAAGAACTAGTTTCTTCGACTTTTTCCTCGACTTCTTTTGTTTCTGCACTTTCGGTAATTTCAACCTCAGGTCTGGGAATCTTTTCCTCCTCAACCATGGCGGTGACTTCTTCAATACCATTTTCTACGGTATCGGTTTTCGCCTCTTCGGTCATTTCTGAGACTGTGTTGAGGTCTATGTCATCACACTGTTTTGAGTTCATTTCGAGTTCTTGTTCTGTGTCCAATATTCTTTCAACAATATCACTGGTGTCAACATTTTCAGCCTCCATAGTGTCCTCAGCGATGGGTTTAAGGAGTGGCTTCATTGGTATGTTATCGAGATTTGTAACATCCTGTACCTTGGAGAGTATTTCGTCGCACTCTTTCTCAAGTACTTCGCCAACGTTCTGTAAATCTTCTATCTCATTTACCACCTGGGGTTCTATAATAACAGGTTCGAGATCCTCAATTATCTCCGCCACCGCGCTGAAGCAGGATTTTTTTCCAGTTATCTCCTCTATTTCAGTCACTACAACTGGACGGGTTCTCTCAGCAACAGGCGTAGCCTTCTTTCCCTTCTTGACTTCAACTTCGACCTTCGACTCGGAACGTTCAGGCATCTCAGTATCTATCAACTCAGTCTGTTTCTCTTCAGTCTTCTCCTCCAGCTCCTCAACATTCAGCTCAATAATGGGTTTAATATCGCAGATAGGCGCGCCAATGAGTTCTTTCGAGTCTGTAATTTCTTCCACAGTTACAGTCTCAATTACGGGGTCTTCTGGTTTGTTTTGATCTACAGGCCCTTCCATTTTGGCATCTTCAATTGTGTCTTGTTTGTCTTGTTCAGTAGTTTCCCCTTCTACCTCCATTTTCTCAGGTTCGTCGGCGGGAGTCTTATCTTGTGTCACCGGTGGGGATGCCTCCGCCGGTGCCGTTTCAGTCTCTGCATTAATTTCCGAATTTGTCTTCACGTCGTCTTCCGTGTCAGTCTTTAAAACTTTGGCGGGTTGCTCCTCCTGAAATTGTAAAATTTTTTTTTTTATAAAAGAAAGTTAAAAGTTTGTCAATCTGTTATTGTCAAGTTAAATTTTTGTCAATCTTTTTAGTTATAGCTTTTTATAAACTGTCTTGAAATATGAAAATTGAACATGAATATGAACCCGAAAATGTGAAGAACTATCTACTGAGGTTTTTCCACTAAGTTATGATTATGACATAGGGCTCAATGAGCAAGCTCTGAATAACACTCAGCTGGGTGGGCGACGCACTTGAATCTCCCCTGGTGTTACAAGTGTTCAAAGGCGGCACTTATATCAGATGGACCACCGGTTCGTCTGCTATGTCTTCTTTAAAAAAGATTTTTATGAATTATCATATAATCTAATAGTTTTAATTAATCATACTTAAACCTAACTATAATATATCAAGATTAATTTCAATAATTTTACGACAGTAATTAATTACAGATTTTCTAATTATTTATAGTGCACAATATACTCATACAAAACAACAATGAATATATACAAAACAGAAAATATTTTTCTACTCAAAACAAAATAAGGGTCACTACACAGTTTTTGCCTTTATAAGCAAAATAAAAAATAGGCCTTTTGGCAAACATTTTTTAAATATAAGTGGGAGAACTTCTTGGTTGGTTATTTAGTTACGCGTTATGTTATTATATGATTACTCCTAATGCTTTTTCTCAAACGTTTCCACCAATGTTTACTAGCATTTAGTTTCAGGAATATTCAATTACTACGGTTAAACTTGTATAAATTTATACAGATGAGTAGTATATTCATACCACCGCAAGATAGTGTCGTTGTGATTGATAACGCGTCTTACCATAATAAACTTGTAGAGAACCACCTAATTCTAATACCATGAAAGGCGACATGGTGGCTTGGCTACAAAGGCATCATATTCCCTTTACTACAGATGCCAAGAAACCTGAACTTTATGACAATAAACTTATTTTACATATATTTATATAGACTTATTTTCCGCCAATATATTCCAAACAAAAGAGCCAAATATGGAATAAAAGTGTTCAAACTGTGTACTGAGAAGGGATATACATGGAACCTGATTGTATATTGTGGTAAATCGAAGGAACCTAACACAGAAGTCTCAGAAAAGGTAGTACTATCTTTGGCAGAGGGTCTTTTCAACGAGGGCAGGACCATGTACACAGACAACTATTACACAAGTGTTCCACTTGCACTGCGAATGCGTAAAAGAAAGACACATTTAGTAGGGACATTGAGAAGTAACAGAAAATACTTGCCTAAGGAAGTTACCAACACAAAACTAAAAAAAGGCGAAATAGCAGCTCAGCAATCAAGTGAAGGCATCGTAGCTTTGAAATGGCGTGACAAGCGAGATGTGCTTATACTTTCCACAAAGCAATCTGGTCTAAAAACGGTCGCCAAAAGGAACAGAAGAGGTGAAAGCATAAGAAAACCTGCATGTATTGAAGATTATAATCTAGGTAAATCATCAATAGATGTGTGACCAGATGGCGACTTATGGGTCAGCTTTACGTAGATGCACCAAATGGTATCGGAAACTGATGTTTGAAATTATATGGGGCACCAGCTTGGTGAACGCCCATTTCTTGTATAACCAGTATACCTATAAAAAGAAACTAACAATTACAGAGTTTCGTGAACAAGTTATCACAGGTATGCTCGAAAGATCCAATCACACATCAGTGACTGCTACACCTAGCTCGGTCAGTGCTAAACATTACCTGGTCCCGAATATGAAAGATGGAGTGAAAAAGAAAGCTCGTTGTTCTGAATGTTATAAGAAATACGGTCGACAAGGAAAAACCATCGACAGAAAACTACGAAAAGCTTCCCAAGTTGTAACAAAATGTTCTATTTGTGAAGTGACCTTTTGTAAAAGTGGTTTCAATGATTGTCACTAATTTTTTGTTTCAAGTTCAGTTGCTTATAATTATTTTTTTACTATTTAGTCTTTTCCAGTGCCATAATAAAGAATGGTTTTATTGATTACTTGCCTCCTAACCTAGAAATATTAACCTAAAATTAAAAGTATAAAATTTTTGTAAAATCACCGATTCCCAGACCATTTACATCGGAAAAATGCGACAGGCCAGGGCTTTCATTTTTGTGTAATAGATGTATAGAAAACGTGTTCCTAAAAAATACAAAAATTCCTAAGTGTGATCGTTTTTGAAAATACCAAATACCCCTAAGAAGGTAAAGACGGTGTTTATAAACTAAAGTCCAAGCGGACGAAGTCGCGGGCAACAGCTAGTAAATAATAAATTTGCACTCGACTGTACTGAAAGGGGCGTGACTACGACTGATGAGCTAATCGGTGAGCGTTGCAGTGTGGCTCACTTCATTCCGCCAAACAGTCCTAAAAATTGACTACTGCGCAGGTGAGCTTGAGACCCCAAGCTCGGTGTTATGAGTGTGTAAAAAGATCTTTATATCTATTATATTTTTTTACAATATCAGTCTTAAGGGTTATCATATTTCTTATCAATTTTATTACTACATATTGTCTAAATATGAGATAAAACAAACTTAAGTGTCACATAATTAAGTCAATATACTATTTACAGAGCATTCATGACCACAGGTGGGGATGTTATGTTATTTCTTATGTATCTAAATCTGGTAAAGATTTTTTTAAATAATGTAAGATTTTTTTACATTATTTACGATTTGTTAGTAAACAATTCATAGTATTCTCGTTTAGGTGAATGTGCAATTCGAAAACGGTGCAATAGAGACAAAAAATATATACATCATCAAATTGCTAAATTCTAAAAATACATTATTCTTAATTTTACTTCACTTAACAGAAAATCTTTTTCATTTAAGACATTGAACACTATTGAAAAATATTTTTCAAAACTCCTCTTACCATTGTGCAAAAATTATTGCACATTATGAAAATTACACATTTCCCGAATTGCACACTGCGCTTAGACGTTTATTCTGTATTTATCGTGCAAAGAAAGAATACAAATATATTTGGAGTTTAAGAATTTTATTACAAATTGTCAAAATAATAAATGAATATTATTTAGGAATAATGTAAATTATACTATTCTTATTTATTACGTATAAGTACGTTTATAGAAGAATGACAGATTATTTACATTCAAAATTAAAATGTTATAAGTATACAAATATACACACTAACTACGAAATTATGAATCTCTAGGTCATAATTATGAAAATTTAAAACATTTTATTTCAAATAACCTTTACATCATCGATACCCAATGAATAAAGTACACACATAGTATAAGTACACAATAAGTAAGTACCAATGAATTCACACATAGTATTTAATATTTTCATTTGTAGAAAAGTAAACAGCGCATAATGTGGATATGTTTTATAACTGATTTAAAGTTTATTACTGAAACTTTTGTGAATATCGCCAGTGACGAAACGGAGGTGGTACAAGTTGAAGAAACCTTTTTTAAATGCATTAATGATATAAAAACATATATAATATTTCACTTTCAGGAAAATGGTGCAAGAAACACTATTTTTCGTATGTTGGTACTAAGTACTAGCTCGGTGCAGGTGTAGTCATAATAATAATAAGCATATTCCTCCTCCAATATCGGCTTGCAAAGCATTTAAATCACAAAAATCAAGATAGAATCATATTTTTATATAAATAACTAATATATTAATTCGTCACGGTTTCTTCTGGTACTGACTCGTCAATATATTTTTTTTTTCACATTGGTAAGTCTAACTCGTCACAGCTATTTCATGTTTTCATGAGTTGCAACTATTCAAGGTCTTAACCAATCGAAACTAAAAAAGCAGTTACCACCTACCAGCAGAAGACATGACGAATTAATAGTCACGAGTCAACACACTCGCTACCAAAAGGCATGACGAATTAAAACTTTGTATTTCAGTCAGTGACAAAATGCAACTATAATATTATGTATTGTCACTTGACAATCTAAATTTTGTCTGATTGATTTGTTTATCCAAATATAAAATGACAAATATTAATATTAAAAATATATATATAACTTTCAAATATTAACCACTTCTTTTTACGAAATCATATACCTAATTAAACTTAACTTCCAGCTGCTATCTTGATCTTATGTGAAACAACTAAACTACTCACCAGTAACCAGTACACTACAATAGCATGCAAAGCGTGCAGTCTATGTCAGCACCTGTGGTTCCTGCTTTCGCTTGTTGGAGACTGTGAGCTGGGCCAGACTGTGGAGCACCGGGTATGATGAGGTCGCCTCAGGGGTCAGTGGAGTGTTGCCCTCGCGAATCACGAGGGCCACGTTCAGGGCAGCCTCGCGAGCCGCCTCGCCCTCTGTTACCATTGAGGCACTTGTTGAAATCGATGCGGTAATGCAACCAACCCTTTCAGCATCCACTGCTGGACATAGGCCTCCTCATTCACATTGACTTGTGTATGAAAGATGTATGACCTTAAAACGCAACGCTTGTCAAGGGGGTTAGCAAGTCCACTCTTTTAGAGGTGGTGTAGTTCCTCAGCGCTTGTGGTAGCGGCTTTCTTATCCCTTAGTCGCCTTTTACGATACCCACGCGAAAAGATGGGGTGTGCCTATTTCAAAGCCGGCCAACACCACATGCCTTTTCAATTATTTTCAAAGTCAATACATCCCTCATGAACAAAACAATGTGCACGAAGAGGCACGAAGAGGCCCGTGTAGAACAGTGGACGGTAAAAGGGGTGGTTACTGTTAACCATATCTTATAAATTGATAAAAAAAATAGAAAATTAACCACACTATGCGTCATCGACGTCACTAACATAGTAGTGCTATTTACAACCACGCGTGAGGGACAAAGATAGTGATAGCCTCTATTTTTTTTATAGAAAGAAGGCGGATGACGAGCAAGACAGTCCACCTGGTGGCAAGTGGATAGTCGGATAGTGGATAGTACGACATCCGCGATACATGCTAACATCACTTCAGAATAGCCCTTCGCATACTTTGGCATGCCTCTGGATGCGTGCCTACCTTTAGAGATAAATAAATAAATTTGGAGAGGGTTACGAAAATGGGGAGGGATAGGATGGGAACATGGGTGTACCCACGGTGGGGTGCTTGCCCCCGCCGAGCATAGGGTAGAATAAGTAACATATTTATTGCATTACAATTTAAATTATTTATTTAAATTATAAGGATATTGTCCAGGGTAAAATTCTGCCTACGCTCTTGGGTGGGAGTAGCTCCAATATATCTCATTCACTAGCGATATACATATGATTGGGGGAACAGGATAATGTGGGAAATATAGTGCATTTGATGGAACTCTTCTGCGAGTGCCGGGATAATGTGGCCAGTCGAGTGCGCCCAGGGGGTGTGGGATTGCAGCAGGCACCCCGACTAATCCCCTAAATTGATGTTGTGTATTACCATCATTATCATCAAACATAAGCCCATATAAAGTGAGCCTGGTTGTTAACGACACGGTTTGTCGCCGTGAAAACCTATTGCGGATTGACCACGTCACCAGTGTTGTATGGGCCACTATGGGAGCTTGTTAACAAACACGGCGATGCCACGACCGTGCACCGTATGCAGTGTGACAACGCACGGCGAGATATCGAGCAGTGTTGGGTTAGGTCTATGGTCTATGAAATTTTGTTAACGACACCAGACGTTTTCACAGCACGTATCCATCTTGTGACCGCTTATCTGTGATGATTCGAGTTTTAGACTCTTGTTTTTAATTAAAATAAGTAAGTAATCAAGTACTTACCTTACTTCTTTTACTCTCTTTAACGTTTATTTTTTTTTCATTTTTAAACTTTCTGTACATACGTGAATCCCCTACTGTAAGGTCATTATATTGTACATAGATCACACTGAAAATTTCCGGAACTGCCCACAACAATATTTAAAAAGTAATTACAATATTTGAAAATGGAACTTTAGCTGTAGCTTCTTTGTTTGTTTCATCTAACAATCATTTGTTTTTTCAATGTGGCTTAATTTTAAAAATTGCGTGTTTGAATTACGATGGATTTAACTCGTGAAAATTTTCGCTGTAGGATTTTCTACGAATTTAAGTGTAATTTGACAGCTCAGTAGAGGGTCGCTCGGCTTTAAACGGCTTTTAGCGATAAAGCACCAAACAAGACGACAATTTATAGCTGGTTTGCAGAATTCAAGCACGGTCGTTGCAATCTCAGTGACGAATTTCGTGAAGGTCGCCCGTCCACCGCTCTCAACAACAAAAAACCTATATGCTGTGCGCCGTATGATTGAAACAGACAGGCATGTGGTGACATACCATGAGATTTGGGTATATTTAGGCATAGGCATGAGTGAGATACAATCAATCTTACACAAACATTTGGTTGTGCGATAGCTGTGCTCGCAGTGGATCCCACACAATTTGCTCAAAAAAACGGATCGCGTCACTTGGTGCAATGCCATGCTTACAAGATTTATCAAAGGGGTGTCCAATTTGATGTGGAACATAATAAAAATGGATTTACAATCGACCATTTGGGTCTTTCAAGATGAGCCGAACCCCACCAAAGTGGCAAGTGGCGTGTGCAAAGTGCCGCGATGCAGATGATTGCTTCTGTTTTTAGAAAAACTGGACACGTGGCTACTGTTGCTTTGAGGAATCGTCATCGCGTGAATGCTGATTGGTACACGACCATTTGCTTGCCGGAAGTTATTGACGAACTCAGTAAAAAACTCATTGCCAGCTCTCACACGAATAGACGAATAGAAATGATTTTTTGATGACGAAAAACGTAGAACTCATAAGTAATCCCTCATACAGTTCACGACTTGACACCTTGTGACTTCTACTTATTTCCAAAAATTAAGAACCAATTACGCGGTGAATAATTTTCATCCCCAGAAGAGGCTGTCGAAGTGTATGAAAAACATGTTTCCGATTCGGAGGTCACCACGGAGGAGTGGAATAAATGTTATGGAAATTGGTTTATTCATATGAAAAGGTGTATTGAAGATCACGGAGAACATTTTGTGAAACAAAGAATTGATTTTTGGCCATTCATTGTAATTTTTTTTTTATTCATTCCAGAAAAACTTTCAGTGTGGCCCTCGTACAAGTTGCCACAAGCAATTAATGAACTACCTACATCAAGCTTTAAAAGGAAAATTTATAGTTGGCTTTTAGAACATAGGTTTTATTCTAATGATGAATATTTGAATTTTAAAGATAAATAGACGTATAATTGATATAAACTCATTATAAAATACAACGGTAATATTGACCTTACTTAAATTAATTAAGTTATTTTATAATTTGTATAATCTGTTAATATTGCTTCAATTTATTTCGTTGGTATACCTGAAATTGTAATTTTTGTTTTGTAATCTTTACTCTTATCTTTTACGCTTTCTAATATATTATTATGATTTGCATGCTATTCTAGCAGAATACAATGATACAATCTGTAATAATTATAACAGCTGTAAAACATGTATTCTAGCAAAATTTATTATTATTATTATTATTATTATTATTATTATTATTATTATGATACGCATCTTATTGCAAAAATCCGCACCTAAAATACGATAGCCGGATACCTTAGAATGCTCTAATCCCGGAGATTAAATAAAATGGGACAAAACCGAAACGGGAAATAGTAGTAAATTTTTAATTGAAAGTTAGTACTAAATTACGAATAAAATTACCACAAGATAAACTTATACTGTCTTTGATACACACAGCGACGCTTTAAATTGTATCTTTGCATTTGTCACAACAATAATCTATCTTGGTGGATATTAGGTAATGTTTACTAGAGCCGGTTTAAAAACCATATTTTTATTTTTTCTGAGATTTTTGAATGTTCAACGTCACAGTCGTGCCGCCCGGAGATTTGCGATGTTAACTCGTAGCCCGGGCAAGCGTCCTCTAAACCCGGTGACTCCGGGTCAAACCCGGAGGGGTGGCAGCCCTACCTCTAGGGTTCGCCGTTTTGTGAAAAAGCATATATGGTTATCCTACGGTACAGCGAGTTAGCCCCGTCGTAGTGTCGTTAACAAGAGACCTGACTGTTTTATAGAGTTGTCAGTATCCATACGTCCTTTGAGTTAGTGAAATATAATTAGTAAAAATTATTTAAAATATAAATTAGAATTTGTTCACTGTTCACAGATGGGCTATGTCTATGGATACTGATACTGCCGAATTTTTATCTTAGACACACCTTTATGGTTTATTTTAAATAACTTATACACTTGATAATTTTATGCTTTTTGTTTGTAAATTTGATAATGAAAAAAACTGTGCAATCTTTAATTATTTTTTTTTAAATTAAACAATCTTACCATTCACAATATCGGTAAGGAACAGTATTTCCTCGGGCTTGCATCCAATTTGTTCCACAATGGCCTTATAGCTGGATGCTTCTCGTTTGCCTCCCACTGCCGTATCAAAGTACCCATCGATAAACTTTACGAGATCTCCGGCCATGGAATGTCTGAACAAGAGCTTCTGTGCTTGGACAGAGCCAGATGAATAGATATACACTTTCTGTCCCTCGACAGAGTGCCATTGCTCGAGAGCCGAAGACACGTCGTCGTACACACTGAAAAGTGTGAATGAAAACCAATGAATGCTATGTTCTATATACAAAAAACATGTACTATATACATTTAGTAAACTGCACTAAATTCGGCCGCGTGGTGTGGAATAGTACTCTTATCGTGGGTATCGTAAAAGGCGACTAAGGGATAACAAAGCCGCCTCCACAAGCCGTGAGGAACTAGAAAACCTCTAAAAAGTGGAATCGACAATGCACAAAACAATGTGCATGGGGAGGCCCATGGACGATAAAAGGGCTCGTTACCGTTTCCGGTTATTAGACAATGAGAGCTTTAAATTTCAAGAAACTGTCCTAGTTGACAATAAGTCACTCATTGTGTAGCTAAATATATTTTTTCCTATTTATAATATTGTGATTCAAAGTAAATGGATCAAATCAGATTTAATTTAGACTCAATTGCATATCTACCATTGCTTTTTATAGTTCTTTAACGATGACGATACACATAACCAAAAGAGAAACGAGCAAACCCCTGTGCACATAAAAAAACCATATTTTATATGAATGAACTTACTGGCCCTTAATGTCGCCCTCATCGTAGCCCTGCTTCCAGATCATACCCTGCAATGTCTTGAGGGGCCCAGCTTTACGGTCGGTAGACATTAGCCAGTTGACATTGCTCACTAATGCCTTAATCTGATCTTCTTTAGATGCATCCTGAAAAACGAAAATTATAAATCTGTAATAAGTTCTGACCAACTCATTAACTCCCAGATCAAACTGATTAACTATAATAGAAAGAAGACTTGAAATTTGTTTCAACAATGTAAGTTTTATTAAGTAAACACTAAGGATTTTTAGAAATTCGACTCTGGAGGCAGTCATTGTAATAAGACCTTAATATTTCTTCCTGAGATTTGGTATACAGTATGTAGTTCTCATTTCAAATTATAAAGTATTATGTAGTATACCTTAAAAAGACAATGGAGCTCTATTAAAACTAAACAAATCGAGTCTCTTATACATGAAATACACACAAATGTCCCAGGTCCATTCACATAAGCAAAATTGTATCCATAGATTCAGATGAGTAGGTATTTTAGTCAGGAAAATAATAGAGTTAAGGCACCATTTTTCTAATGTATTGTAGCTTAACTAATAAGTGAGATCTAATCTAATAAGTAATCTAATCTGAAAAAATCATATTGAAGTCAATTTAGAGATTCTTATGTGATATGCAACCTAGTTTCTCTACACAAAATTACCATAAATTATATTACAAGTAAAACTCCCATACAACTTTAATCTTGTGTAGGTAGAAGAATTATTTTTTACAAAAAAAAAATGGTTGATGGTGGCTGGATGAAGAAGCGAAGATTGTGTGGTGGCGAGCCTTGCCTATACACAGGTAAGGTACAAACAAAATCAAAAAAGTATAATATTAAAAATCATTTAAACTGTTTGTTTAATAATTTAAACATTATTACTACCAGTAAAATTAAGTCATTAATCAAATCACAGACCAAACTTTTAGTGATAATTACCTTGACCATAAAATCATGTTGTGGCATTAGTGATAAAATGTAACTTGGTAAATCACTTCTAGCTATCAATCATAACCTTACAATCAATCATAAAGGCCGCATAGATTCCATTTTGAACATATCAATTAAAATTTAGTTTTTAATTTGAGATAAATTATGATCAAGCAGCATATTGCAACTCCGAAATCAATATTATAAATTTTCTGTTGTTCGTTTTCTAATTATAAATTATAAATAAAATAATGATTATAAATTTGTTTTCTAACGAAACGTAAAAGAAATTCAAATGCTTCAAATGAGTCAGTATCACCCACCACCTGCGGACCTGCGTCTACTTGATACACCCTCAAACTTCGCACAATTTACAGATCTGACTTGTATTTATACATGCACATTATATACCCGTATCTGTTTACTGGTCCCTTGTTTTCACTATTCTTTAAAAATTAATTGTATATGTATATATAGTTTAATAAAATTTATCTGTTTTGCAACTTTGATCAAACTTAACAATCTTAAATGAACTCCAACACCTTCATAGTTAATGTATAGTTTCATAAAAAATAAAAGAATTACCTCTCCAGGGATAGGGACAGCCCCTTCGACCTTCTTCTCAATGTCCTCAAGAGCCAGATTTCGAAGTGCAACAACGGCTTCCTTTACATCTTCTTTCTCCCATTCATTTTCAAGGAACTGCTTCAAATTTTTTTCGGCGTAAATAAAAAGCTTGTCCTGTAATAAAAAAAAAAATCATTTAAGTGCCCAATACCAAAATATAGTACCACATTCCTTTTACACAAACTGATTTAATTCTTTAAGAACACAGAGTCAAGTGACTTATAAGAGTTATAGAAAGAAGACGCAAGATGGGGAGACAGTTCATGTGGTGGTAAGTCCAACATCTGCAATACATGCCAACATCAGTCCAGAATGACTAATATTGGCATGCCCCCATATTCGCTACGTAACTTTGGAGATTTAGGAATGGTTTTGGAGAAAGAGTTGGGAAAATGGGGAGGGATAAGTTGGGATGGCAATGGGATCTGGCATATCATACTCGTTACCGAAATACGGACGGTAACGTACGGTCATTTTCACCTGGGGTCAAATTTAACTATGATGAAGGGGTATAATTTCTGTAAAGCAGTTTGTTGGGTTATAAAGAATTTTATTAAGGGAATAAAAAACACGATATAAATGTATCGAATTGTAAGGATATTACATATATTATAAAAACATTCTTTTTCACCATTTTATTTAAAATCCGTATCCTTGAGTATATAAGGTGTTGCTATTAAAGTTGAAGCAGGTATAATTACAATAATTGTAAATAAAGTTATAGAAGGATAAATCCGTAATCAATTGCAAAAATGGAGTATCATTATCCAAACTTAAACCACTTCTCCCTCAATAGTGTATATTGAGGTAAACTTTTAGCATACCCCCTGACGTTGCAGGGCGTCCAAAGACAGTGGTAGCCACTTACCATTACATACCTACCACATGCCAAGGGACTGGAATATAATTTGTTAGTAGTGAGCATAGCAAGAAGGGCCCTTGGTAGCATAGGAGGGATGTCTAAAGAAGAATAGTAAGGATATTATCTAAAGTAGAGGGTGTTAAAAAGTATCTCTAAACTTTTTTTAATGAAAGTTTAACTACTATTTTTGAATAAATTACCATTTAGGATATATGCATATGCTTTTATATGGGAAAAGGGACCTTATTGTTATTCTAATTTCACAGATGTTTCACAAATTTTTGTTGCTCTATTTTATAAAATTATTGTTATAATAAAATTGAATAAACACTGAAAAGGGAAGCTTAAGTGAAATAGAGGATACAATGTAAAACTTGGCTAAGTTTGTGTCTTTTCTGTATATTTTTCTGTTGTCATATAACAATTTTTCTTATTTATCTCAATTCTAGATGGATTCAAATATTGTATCCATTTTTTCCTATCTTTCAGAATATACAATGGCAATAGATTATATCGACCGACAGGTGCATACCTACGCCACCATGTATGTATTAGATTATAATGTAAGTAGGTAGTAGGTACTTGTTACCTACATAAACTTTGCTTGTAATTAACGTGGATTTCTAACATGTTAACATACAACAATGTTTAAACAAAAAAAACTGTTCTGATCGAAACAAAAAAAAACTTATCCATCCCTGATTGATTACGAATTTACGTTGAAAAGATTCATTGGAGTATGCATATCTAAGAACTTTTTGATTCATCCTTATAATATACAAGTCAAGTAATATGCAGTCCACCCCCTAAATGCGGATCTTCCGCCTCATCTTAGCTAAAATACGACCAGAGGGTATAGAGTAGACAATGGGAGCAAAATCAATTACTACTTACCTACTTACCCTACACATATATATTGTATCTATTTCAGATGGAAAATGTTTAAGCAATCTGTTTACACACTTCCAAGTTAGGTATGTAACAAACAATGAATTTAGTGTGCATATTTGTATATCTTGAGAACATTTTAGTTACGTTACTGCAGGACTTGCAGCAAAACAGATTGAGTAAAATAATCAAAAAGACAGGTATACCTTAAATAAATACATACAGGTATACATTTAAACAATTTAGCATAACATGATAGCACGGTGAAACTGCGTCGTCTACGAAGGTGAACGAACTGCACGACTCGGCGCCGTCGCTGTGCAAACCGGATAGCGCGCCTAGGTTGAACAACGACGACAACACTCACTGTCTTGAGACACGAGCCCTATATAACGCCGTTTACTGCCCCAATTGTTATTAGTATCATACTAAAATATCTCCTTGAACATTTCACTTTCTATACCATATTGTTACTATATTTTCAGGGTTATTAAAAAGCCATCATTCTTAATTTATTATGAGGCATAGTATGTAGATAGAGCAAGTGACATTATCACATTTGGTACTTATCAAAACAAGTAAGAATATAGATTTGGGTAGGTATTATTATTTTTACTTCTAATCTTCCTGATGACTACATTGTGAGCCTTCAGCCAACATTTACCAGGAATCGGCACGTGGCTGGGCGATTCTCACCGATTCGCGATCCCGCGGTGCCCTCCCAATGCAACTAAGCCGAGGTCCATCTTGTCCTTCCGCCGATCCGCCAGCGGGAGAGCCCTTAGGCTCGTTGCTGCACACACTCTTTGCTCCTGGCTGAGCGCCTTCTGCGCTCCCCCCTAAACCATACATGTCAGGTGACGCTTGAAAGGCCATTAGGGCCACAAGAATTTAACTATACCAAAAAAAAAAAAAACAATGTTTTGCTAATATTCCAAAGTTCAGTTTTGTATACCGGAATATTCAATGTTTGTATATAATACAAATACTTCAATTAACTAATATAGTGGCATTACAATTCCTACATACCAGCAAACCGACAAAGGTCAAACAAAGCAGATCTCTTGATTGGTTAATAATATCACAGATTCCCACACCCAACCGCATTTAGTTAAATGGGCATTTTCAGAAAAAAAAAATACTCAATGTCTTTCTAGACTACATTAGGGAAAGGAACAGAAAAATGTGCATACAGTTTCCATCACCCCCTTAGCTCATATCCAAGGCCTTTAGAAGCGGGCACTATCCCTGATGGAAACCACATGACATACTGATACTGACACTTGACACCCCCACCTATCCTGATCTTCTTTAAAATTACAGTTACAGTTATAAGTTAAACCATCTGATTATATTCTTTTCCTGTTTATGTTTTTGAAAATGAAATGTCTGGCTTTTTATTGAACTAGTATAATTTCTGAAATATAGGGAAAGATGGATACAATATGTGGATACATTTAGAATTGAGATAAATAAGAAAAATTGTTATAAGACAACACAGAAAAATATCTCCAAGACACAAACTTAGCCAAGTTTCATATTGTATCCTCTATTTCACTTAAATGTTCCCCTGTTTTCAGTCTTTATTCAATTTTATTATAACAACAAATTTTTAAGATTTTTAATTTTTAAAATCTGTAAAATAAGAATAACAATAAGGTACCATTTCCCATATAAAGGCATATATATCCTAAATGTATAAGCATATACATATCTCCTAAATGGTAATTTATTCAAAAATAGTAGTCCTTAAACTTTCAATTAAAAATAAGTTTAGGGATACTTTTTAACACCCTCTATTTTAGATAATATCCTTACTATTGTTCTTCAGACATCCCTCCTATGCTACCAAGGGCCCACCTCTATGCTCACTACTAACAAATTATATTCCAGTCCTTTGGCATGTGGTAGGTATGTAATGGTAAGTGGCTACCACTGCTTTTGAACACCCTACAACATCAGGGGATATGCTGCCAACTTTGCAAAATCTTACTTCACAGTTTCTTGAAAAACCCCATCTGACTGTTCATTCAACAAATTTCGGGTTTGCAGTGTAAGCTGTCTTGATGACCTCACTGTACTCTTTGTCAAGGAAGTATGAATGACAATGATTGGTGTGATGGTAAAAACTTGAAGTTGGCATCAAGCTGAACAACTCTTCAGAACATTCCCCATAAAGTAGAAAACAGTACAAGCAGTAGAAAACATAGAAAGATGCACAGTATCGCTTCAAATGGTGAATGATTCTGTTGTTTAGGACCATACAGTCATTTGAATAGTGCATTGTTGGATGGAGTCAAATAAGACTCAATTGATCCCATTGAGTATGTCAATGGGGCAATGTCTATGACTGTGATGACTGACTATATCATTGTTATAGTTCATTCTTTATGGGGTATTCAACAACCCATTCACAACTTAAAATCATTTTCTAGCAGTTATTATCAAAACCTGTGTGTATAGGTATTGTTTCAAACAATACCTATATTATGTATCTTTAAATTTTTGAGTTTAGTGTTAGTCTAAAATTTTTGAGTATGAGTAAACTTTGAAAATGACAAACAAAACAAATATGTACATGATATGGACATTGTGTGTTGGATTCATAATAAATTGGTTTAATTTAGATTAGACGTGTTAATTGGTTTTAAATATTATATAATGAAC
Source organism: Sesia bembeciformis (assembly GCA_943735995.1). Classification (NCBI taxonomy): domain Eukaryota; kingdom Metazoa; phylum Arthropoda; class Insecta; order Lepidoptera; family Sesiidae; genus Sesia; species Sesia bembeciformis. The sequence goes on from OX031042.1 coordinate 6,983,030, forward strand.
TCATTCATTTCACACTTTTTAATTATTATTATATTTTATAAAGAAGCAAATTTATGTTTTACATTGGTTTTTGTTCTCCAAGATATTTGTAGTCTGTTTTTGAAGTAATTTATTATTTAAGGTTAAAACAGGTTAAGTAAAGATTTCATACCTTGAAATCTTTACTTAATCTGTTTCATAGTTTAACAACTATTTGTGAGGAGGTGGTAGTAATATATTGCTTTTCTATGAAGCTTTATCTTTATCTTTGCCAGCAATCTGTAGTTATTTTTCAGTAAGGAAATTCAGGCTACAATAGGCTACAGTTTTAAATCTAAAGCTTCCTGCTTTATAAACTTATTTATTTGATATTTTGTGGAAAGTTTGACATCAGATTGAAAGCAGATTTAATTATTCCGCGGAAGGAAGTCACTGTGAAATCCAATTAATTTTTGTCCATTTAATTGGGTATATACATCTATGACTATTTTCTGGATTTATTGAATAAATTTTAAATGTATGGTGATATTCATAAATATTTGATTTATACGATTATAATTTTCATTTTTTTTTTGTTCATAAAAATAAATATATAATTTCTCAAGTCTAGGGTAGGTGTACAACATGCTTTAGCCACACCCCAAGCAACAGAGTACAAGGCAAATTATCTTTATAACAAGGTGTTAACAGAGTTACACTTAAATATTGTATTATAGATATCTCGACATGAATGTGATAAAACAACTGTATTTAATTAATGAAAATACACAACAATACGCGTCACAATATACCTACGATTGATGTTGCCATCAATAGAAAGTAATTAAATTGACTCTTCAACATTAAAATAAGTATTGTTTATCTCTATTCTTGATTGATTGCGGTGACATGAGAGTAAAAAGGACAGCCTGTAGAAACTAAACGTCTATTCAAAGAGAGTTAACTGTTCTACATTTTTTACCAGCCAGCTGCTGCGAGTGCGAACAGCTGTGTTCACGCACGCCGGTAAACGTATAACACGTTTTCTCATATGCTTTGAAATAATATGCTCATAAAAGTAGCAAAGATACATCATACAGACATTTTTTTATACATTTTATCATAAAGCAGCACAAAGAAGCTGTAGTACATTTCCACAATATACCTAATTCTTCATTTCATAGGAAACCCAAGTAGAATTATTCAAATTATTAGAAAAAAAAATGGTACAATAGGCAATAATAGCGTTTAAAAGCCGGAGTATATATTTTGACCACGAAAATAGAAAATCAAGTCTGTGTGAAAAGGGTACCATTTTGATTTCTCGTCCTCCATATTGCGAATCCAAAAATGCGACCATTTTACATGTACAGATTTTTACATCTTTTGTGCTAACGTCGACTACGAAGTGTAAAATTACTTCGTGATGGCAAAAAATCAAATAAATACACAAAACACATGTAGAAACAAAACACCGGCCGGTCAATCATTAATGGACCTACCTTAACAAAGCTGATCGATGTTGTCGTTCCTTCAATGTCTAATAGCAAGATTTTGCTATTTTTAATGATCTCGCCGATTTCGCTTGCCATTTCGATACAGCAGCACTACTATAATTTACAGTACTTTTAACAAATTTACGATTTACTTGACTAGAAAATATTCCACGCTACACTACCGCGGACCATAGAAAAAAAGCATCGAGGGAAAGACAAACTAACGCGAGTGCAGGGTGAGCAGGACTGAGCGAGGGGGGAATGAGAAGGGAAAACGGAAGGATGCGTCTATCGCAATGCTAACAATGTAACAAAAAATATTCTCGTGTTACTATTACTCGCAACAAAATATCCCGTTTGTTTAGCTATCTCAGATAAAAAAATGAAGGCGGTTACGTACTGAGACCTCCTAACTACAGGTTGACCAATTTTACAGGAGATGAAAAAAACGTTTAAAAATTTATTATTAAGATAAACTTTCAATGTTGTTTATGAAATTATGCTTAACATAGGTGCACTATTTTTTTAAGCAAAAATGTATAACTGCAAAATAAAAAAGGCACAAGCAAAAACTAAAATTCAGAAAGGACTGTGTCGTCCGCGTATCTAATATAATATCTGAAGGAGTAATTAAATTAGTGATGATGCACTGATATTTTGTACTCTCGCACAATTTTTTGTTATATTTTTATATTTTCTTTTTTTAAGTTGTATCTACATTTATATTTCACTTACCTATGAGCTACGTCCCTATTATGGCAATGTTTGATTTTTCTCTGTACGTTGGTAACAACCGACTATACATTTAAATCATATTCAAATTTTCTTTATAAGTATGTAAATAATAATGGTTTACTTTTGGTTCGAATGTTCGAAGAAATCTGCCTAATGCGGAGATGTCGGAAAAATTCAGTGTATCCTGACTAAAGGTCATTAGTTGAATCCAAAGCACCATTAGTTTAGAAGTTGTAGACAAATTGTAATGTATAAACAACCTGCAGGCCGGATAGAAATGAAATTTTGCAGAAAAAATTGTATGGTTCTCTGTTAAATTCGAGGATCAGCCGAGTTCCAACATTATGATGATGTAATAATTTAAAAAAAAAAAACAAATTATATCTCTTTAATTTCTCTTAATACTTTTTTTGTAAATCGTACGGAAAATAGCGAAGTTTCCTTTCCGACTGATGCTCTCATCGTTCTTTTTGTCGTGATCATGGTCGCTATGATCAAGCTATTTGTCGTCGCTTTTCAATGGTCGCTTACCATTGAAAATAAACAGTTACAGTGTTGAGTATACAGGGTGTGTCGTAAATAGTGGTCCAACGTTAAAGGGTCGATACACCATATATTCAGCTATCACATACCAGAATTTGAATTTTTTTTTTCCACGGGTCTCTGTTTTATTCATTATTATTATTATTTTGAAAAATCGATACCTTGCGTTACTAATTTGGCTGTTATTTCAACAAATAACATTATTTTTTTATTTTGTTTCTTGTTTATTATTGATAAATACATGTGCTATCACATGCAACCATTTTTTTAATGGAAACTTAAAAGATATTAAAGAAAAAATGTGTTTATTTCAAATTTTAACTCTAATCTGTCGCAAATCATGTGAATTCGGAGGCGAATGGTGTAAAAAAAATGTACTACACTATCTGTGCCCATTATTTTAAAAACTTGTCCAATAAATGCAGATTCTAAAATGGTATTAATAATAACCGATTTCGTAATGAAAAAAAAGTTATTGCCATTTCAACGGAGAAGGAGCCGAATTCAAAAAATATACTTTTTCATTTTAATTAACTCACCGGTATTGCAAAATGTTTTGCAAAATGTTTGCAAGGTGTTATTTGAGTCATGCACAAACATATCACCGGTAAAGAAATGTGTCCTAGGTAATAAAAGGGTAGGTACTTGGCCAGATAACAAAAGATTCATTGAAACGTTTCGGTGTAGCGCGCTACTCTACTCATGTAGTGAAAAAAATGACTAGGTTTTTTTTTTATTGCTATTCTCTTAAGTATAAATGAGACAGACTATGCCAAGTAGAAATTCGTAATAATCTTATCAGTTAAAATGCTTCAGTGTGATCCCGTATGTCGCATGCGCTTCTAGTTTCTGTGTGTATCTCCTCCGTTGAATTGCTTGTTTTATTCCAGGACTCTCATTTGCTTCTGTTTGGACTTGTAGGTTTTTGTAATCCCTACGACATCGGCTACGTTATCTGGACTTTGATTTGCTCAACGATTTCGACAAACGTGCAGTGAAGTGAAGATTAGGCGAGGTGTTTACTGGGGGTGTTTAAAAGAAAAAGTTTATAAAGAAGACATCATATATATATATATATATATTATAAAGAAGGTCTACCTAGTGAATTCAAATCAAAACTTCTGATTGGAGAAGTTTTGGTTCGAATACATACACATTAATAGATTTTCACACGTCCCAAATTATTTCTTGGGCACCACTGGTATGCCTTCACCGCAGTAGTGATAACAACAATTGGAAAAATTCACTCCATAACTACCTGCTATAGGCAGTTTGAATTCACGTTCTTACGAATGTGTAACGGCGAGACATACTTCAATTTATAGTAAAGTATAAGAATTTTAAATCGTGTTTACAGTTACACTGGTTGAGCCAGCTGGGTCAACTAGTCAAGCAGTATTTAGATAGCCATCTAATGTAGTAGTCAGCAACGCCCACGACCTTAAATTTAATCGAATATCATGTAATATCCAAAAAGTGGAGGTTGTATCTCAATCACGGCTGCAATCTTATTCATAAATCTTTGTATTTATTTATTTGTATCTATTTTGTACTTATTTCGTATTGTTTCTAACCAAAAACAATACAAAATCCTTGCTCGATTACATTCAAATTCGAAAGAGAGGATCGCTGCAGGATACCGTTGCTAAGGTAATATATAATTAATGTATGAAATGAGAAACGAGATTATTGTATGTTACTAATTTATTTCTTCAGGAAACATTTTACACTTATGAATAAGCACTAATTTATACAAAAATGTTAAATATAAAATAGGTAAGTATAGAAATATAAATACTTCTTAATACAGTCTAATATAAATAAAATTATAAATTCAGCAAAGACAGTTTAATCGCTATCGATAGTCTTCGATTGTATGAAAAGTCACTAATATAAGAATTACGTACAATATTCACAATAATTTTTTGTAGAAAGGAGGTGGTGGTCGGGTAGTCAGTACATGTGATGATAGGTGGATATTGTCGTCCATAGACATCCACGATGCATGCCTACATCAGTCCAGAATGACGAACGTTAGCACGTACGCGGATACGCTGCCTACTTTTGAAGATTTAGGAATGGATTTGGAAAAAGGACTGGGAAAATGGAGGGGATGGGAATGGGCTCTAGCATATCTCACTTATAATCGAAACAGGTCGCTTATAACGGGACGAGGAGTTTTCTTCATCTCCATACATTCGCACACCCACTTGTTACTATCGGCCTTTTATAAGGACGGCTCATTTGAAAAAAAGCATAAACGGCGGAGGTGCTTCAGAACAAGAGTTTAAGTTTATTCAGCATTTGAGAAGTGGACACGACGGTCTTTGTGCGCTATTCAAAGCAATATTATTGTTTATTATAATTTGAATATTGGGGATGGACTTTTCAAAGTATGTATATTGATATATTTTTTGATAATTATATTGTTTATGAGAAAAAAATTCAAATATGACTACTATAGACTACAATTGACTTATATACTATATGTAGTTTATAGTAGACTTATATACTACTATAGACTACATCGACTACATTTTAAAATGTTTATCTTAATTATAATTACATTTTTTTATTTGATATATTTAGCGTTCTTTATAAAGGCCAATAGTAAAATGTACTATCTATCATCATCACTAATATAATTGTATTGTACTTGGTCAAAATGGTCGCTTCATTTGAAACTGCAGGAAAATGTCGAAGAATTGGAAAAGGATGATGAAGTGTAGTTACTTCACTACATCAACATATTTCCTTCCAAAAATTATAACGTAAAGTGACTGACGAAGATTCCGGTGACAAAAACCAGGTATCATTACAAAATTTGCCTGGATCTCAGTTGCAAGCTGAAGCAGAAATTGAAATTAGCAATGATTGTTCTTGTGATGGGGATATACCACTTGATCAGTTGCTCAAACGCAGACGTGTGGTCATAGAAAGTTGCATACCTAGCACTTCTCAGCAACCAGAGCCACCGAACGTGTCATATAAATGGGATGCAAGAGACATTCGACCTACATTGAATATGTAGCGAGACGCGCATCGTCCTGCTGTGAGTCAGAGTCCCTTACAGTATCTTCAATTGCTTTTTGATGAAAATATTTTAAATATGCTGGTACGATACATTAACCTCTATGCAAACCAAAGAAATAAACATGCCTATGTGACAGGGAAATGAAATGTTTCCTAGGAATCCTTTTATATAGCGGGTATGTTAAGTGGGCCGAAGATATATGCATTGGCAAAACACCTCAAATTGCGGTATGCCCTTAGTGCATAATGCAATGTATAGAGATAGATTCACGTTTATCATGTCGCATTTCCATTGTTGCTATAACACAAAACATGAACACCAGCGACAAGTATATAAAGTTAAAGGTATGCAAAAAAAACAGCGAGCAAAACCACAGCATCGATGAAGCTATGATCGCATATTATGGAGGACAATCCTGTAATATCCATATCAAGGAAAATCATCTACTACGCATTTACGCGTATTGTCTTACAATATGTACTGAAGAAAATTAATGTCCAGGCACCTTTTCACCTATTTTTTGATATTTTTTTACCTAGGTCTATCTAACAACGAGTGAGAATCGGTTGTCAAAATATCCATTGCCCACTAATAAAGAAATAGAGAAGTCTGACTGAGGAACTTTCAATATCTATTCATCAGAACTGAACAAATTGTAGTCTGCAAATTGAACGACAAAAGTGTCGTGACGGTATCCTATTTATAAAGTAAAAAGATTTTCTTAAGAATTAAAAAAGTTTATACAAGTAGATCAGGCTGCAATCATTATAATGAAAATATCGGTTTGGATAGAATACCAATACGTCGAACAAAATGTTACCTTTCTTCGATTTGTCATTGGCTGTTCAAAACGGTTGGCAGCTTACAAATCGAATGGGGGAGAGTACGACCATCTAGTACCGTACAAGTGTTGCCACAGCTCTTCTTAGATCAAATAAAAAGGAAGAAAATCGTATAGCAACGCGAACATCGCAAAACTTCTCGATATGATGAAATTAATGAATCACCTTATTAGGTAGAGAACCAACTTAGATGCTTCCAATGTCACAAAAGTGACAATGTTATTGCATTAAATGTGAGATAACGTTGCATCCAAAATTTTGTTTCGAGATATTTCATACAACTACCTAAATAGTTTATTTTACCTACATAAATAGATGGATATATTATGTAATAACGTGTTTCATTTAAGTTCCTACATAGTCATAGTAGCGGATTTTACTACGGTTCTTTTAAAAGAACGTCCAGTTCTCGCTTTTGCGATAATCAAGATTTAAAAAAAAATTATCTGTTTAGAAGCCCTTTAGCGTAACAATATGTAAAATAAAAAAAAACATATAGTTGTTTCAGTAAGATGTGGGTTAATATTTACACAATTATTGTATTTATTAATTCAATTTCATGCTTTTAAATGGTCTAATAAGCTGTTTCTAGGTAATTTCTCCTTTTCTTCAGTCTTCATTTTCTTTAGAAGCTGGGGAGTGCCGGCGTTACTCTCGGCTTTTCTCTTGGTTACCTGAAACGTGGATTTCATTAAATACGCTTTATTAGCTAGTACAGAACTGGACTCCCAAATATTACGAATAATTGTAAACGCAATCTGATATATCACAAATGGAAGAATATACTGTGATTTAGACATTGCAACTGTTTAACAGAGAATTTTCTGATAACAAAACATTTAAGAGTACACAGCTCACATTTTTTGGAATTTTTATGGGTCTGAATCATGCAAAAATCGGATTTTAATGAAACTTGGTACAGTTATAACTTATAAGGTGGGTTAATATTTAGGGTACTTTTAGCCAGATCAACTATCAAGGCCGGCTAGTTATTATTTATTAAAAAAATATAAAACGTGTCCCGAGCACTACTTGTCAATTGCAATTGACTCTTTTGTACCTACTTATTTTCTTTTGTAACACTTTTTATATTATTTGTGTGTACAATAAAGTATTTAAATAAAAAATAATACACGGCCTATTGCTGAGTGTCTTCGATCAAGAAATTGTAATGTACAAAAATGTAATTGTAATTGTGTAATGTAATTGTAGCACATATTAAAAAAATAATTGCAGGCACCGACTTCAATCATAATGGATCCAACCCACTATAAATCGTTGTCACATAGCATGGTGCAGCTGACACCTGTCAGTTGACTGTGTCAGTAGTGATGTATGGAAATTGAATCCGAACAATGTTTTACGATTTTCGATTTCCGTTGTGAACTGTTAGTGATCGATTCACTATTCGTTAATTAATTAAGGACAGTAGTGACACATTTATGTGAATTTAGGTTGCCAACCATTAAATTAAAAAGCAATGAATTCTTTATAAAATATTGTGTTTTATTCAATCATAAAATTAAATTAAATAAAACATGACTTAAATCTACATCTACGTGAATAATGGGTGGTCACCTATGACAAACAAATGGCAGATTTGTATGAGAAACGGAATTTTTTTGTTATAAAAATATTTATTATTTTAGTCGAAATATTGACCCATATTATCAACACACTTTTGCCACCTCACGGGCAGTTGATTGATGCCACTCCTGTAAAAGTCTAGTGGACGGGTGTATCGATGAATTCTTCAAAAGCCCTAATCACAGCCCTAAAATATAGTGCATATTTTTTCAATCAAAACGCTATTAATATTTAAATAAAATACACCTTGAAATTTATATACATATTGTACTCTATGACATTTTTTTGTTTTTATATTTGTTTCGTATTTTGTAAAATGCTCCAGCATTTTAAAGCAACAAGAATATGAATTGAATCCATTCTAATTAAAGCCGGGCAAGTTACCTTAGGTTTATCCTCGTCACGGTTGACGGCGGCAAATACAAATTTCCTTCTATTGGTGGGAGCTAAAGAAACTTTTGATGTGTCGTCGTCAACGACCAATGGCGTGGCGAGTGCGGCCAAACGGGCCAATGCGCCGCTGCCGCGGGTCAAAAGTGAACCGTAGTAGTTTTGCTAAAAAAATAAGTATTATAATAAAACTTGCGGTGCCTGCGACTTCGTTAGCGTGAAATTGTAATTCCCGTGGGAACTCGATAATCGGTCTGGATAAATAATACCCTAATATTAAACAGGCACCATAAGCTACAACTATGAAAAGTTTTATTAAAATCTGTAGTAGATGTTGCGCGTTCAGATAGACAGACGGACAGACGAAAATTCCAAAAAAATATTGTTTGGGCTCTGTATCACTCATCCTTTATACTGCAGACTATTTTCAAAAAATATTTAATGTTTTATTATACGTATGTATAGATTTAATAGAATTAATCATCAATCTATAAATACATGTCTTTCTGTCTGAACGCGCACATGTCAGGAACTATTGGACGGAATTTAATGAAACTTGGCATAGTTTTAGCTTATGTGCCGGATTAATATTTAGGATACTTTTTATCCAGATCCTTTATATAGGAATCACACAAAAGTTCACGAGAACGAAGTTGCTGGCACCGCTAGTATAAAATAAAATAAAGGCTAATAAAATAAATAAAATAAAATAGTTTCCATCCTATCCTATCTCTCCTCATTTTTCCAACCCATTCCTTAATCTGCACAGGTAAATATATAAAATATATATACAAAACAAATTTGAAATGAAATTTGGTACAAATTGCTTTAGTTTAATGAGCTATTATAAATAAATCAGTTCAGTTGGACCGAGGATTTGAATTCACAACACCACGAGTGAGAGTCAAAAAAAGATACTCCAACTCCAAGGCTATCGCCGCTCTAGTATCTTCAGTATCTCATTGTAACTCTATACTCTATTCAAGAGAGGAAAGAAGTGATGTCATCGATATCGGTCAGGTAATTTCACTTACTGACTAATTACGAAAGGGAGCGTTCCTCGATTGACCAATTAATTAGACAAATGATGTCACTCTTTTCTTAAGTTGAACAGAGTGTATACTGCTCCCCTAAGAAGAAGGCATTGCAAAATTTTTAACGAAATATTCGGAAATAAAAAAAAAGAGAATTAACTTGGGCATTTCTTTGTTGTTTTAACCAAAACTCCAAGTTTCTAGCTTCATTTTAAATTAAACAAAATTGTACCAAAGATTTTTGCATTTTTCTTGAATGTACTGCACTTGTGCCTTCTTTTTAAGGGGGTCGGTATAGTATCTCAGTATCTGCAGCTATTTAATTCTATAATTAATTAAAAAGAGTCAAATATTCTACAACAATTTGTAAACTGAAAATTTAACATCGTAAAACATGTTACGAATAAAGTATTATATTCTGTACCTGGAATATATGGAAAGGTTTCTTCGGACTGGGTAGATCTTTAACTTTCTTCTTTTCCACAACAGGACTGTCGGTTTCTACACTGCTTGTGTTTGTTTCCAGAAGCAAGCTGGACATTGTTTTAGAACAGAGGTTCGCTTTGATTATTGTGCTCCTATTTATGCTGATGTTAATGTTATCTCGTGTTTCATCTTGTTTCTGGAAATAAAAAGATAATCTATACATATAATAAAATCGCAACAGAGCCGTGTCTGTACAAAAAAAACTGTATAAAGTACGAATAATATAGAGCTCAAAATAACAATTTATGGATTTTTTTCTGTCTATCTGTATTTCTGAACGCGCATCACGCAAAAACTACTGGACGGATTTTACAGGGTTAATATTTAGAGTATTTTTATATCCAGATCCTTTATAATTTCAACGGGAATCACTCCTAAAGTTCACGTGAACGAAGTTGCTGGCACCGCTATTAATAAATTAAATAATACTGTATACTAGGGTGTCCCATGATATAAGGGGGATTTTTTTTTACGAAATCAGATACGTGTACTCTCTATTTTATTTCCATTTGGTCGCAATTACTCGATTAGGAAATATTATTGCCTTACGACAACGAGAACCCGTGCGTGCCGACTTGATGTCAAACTTAAAACTTGAGAATTTGTACTGAGGCACTACGGATTGATTTAAGAATTCATGTGGTTTTGCAAAATATAACACCAAATCATAATTTTTTTACTATTTTACATTTAAAAAATAACAATTATTGAGCATATTTTCTTTTCAAAGATTCTTTTTTACTACAGTTAGGATAGATCTTTCTGTGTTCTTGTACACAACATAACAAAAATTGGTTTTAGTTCCTCCTCAACCGTAATCAAACCATGAAAGTTTTACATCAACTTTACAGCCCGTTGAGCTATATCATTGAATGCTCTAAGGGTTGACACAGTATTTTTGTCTTCTAGAAATTCTAGCGTTAGTCTCCCATTAAGAAGGACATTCGTGGAGAAAACTGTCATCAATTCTGAGACGAGAGAACAAATATTTGCTCTTAACTGATATAAAATCATAGATGTTTTTCTCTAAAATAAAAAAGAATAGTTAGTGTGAAATTACATGAGATAGACAGAAAACTAAAGAAACAACTACATCTCCCTACAAATCCGTCTAACAATCCGTACAAAGTTCTTCCTTCGATGGGATGTATGGTTTCCCAGTGGTCGATATATTTTCTTTAGTTAAATTTGCCATCATCTTCACTTTTGGTACTTGGGCTTTGGTGCTATTTGCTCATCGTCAAATAACGACAGGATAGGTGCTTTATTAGTTAAATACCATAAGTGTTGGCTAAAGTTCTTTAAAGCTGCTTTCGAGATAGTTATGTCAACGTTTTCGTAAGCCTTTAATGCCTTTAGAAAGCACAAACCTTGGAAAGTTGATTTTACTGCCAAATTGCATTGAAGCAATGGCTTGACATAGGATGTCACAATAAACAAGCAGACTTCTAGTAGAGTTGTCTTGTCCTTACTGGTTATTTTGAACTGAGAACTTAGTAACGATATTTTCAGGGAATAGATCTGTCTCGGCATCCGCTCGCTTGCTCGCTGGGGGGCTAATATCTTCGAGATTCCAATCGTTGATCGCATTCCAAATAGCCTGCGCCTGCTCTTTGCCGATAAAAGTATGCAATTTTGGCACAGCAATAAGTTGATCCTTATTTCCAAACGAAATGTCTATAGGGAAGCGTTCTTCTTTGGATTTTCGGGTATCCAGTGCAGGCAACAGTTTGCCGTCCCAGTGAACAGTTACAACGCCCGGTACGTCTCATTTTTTAAATCCACTTTTATTCCTTTCCTTTCGTTTTTCCATACGGATTTGTTGGATGGCAGAGTTACTTATAGGAAATTCGTCCAATTTATGTCAGTGCTTCGACAGAAGCTTAAAAAAAACAACAGTCTCTCATACTCAACTGAGACCTGTCTAATGCAGCTTCTAATTTTGGAGTAATTAAATCTTTCTTCGTTACCAATTACAGTAGTCCTAGTCCCAGGTTGTATGCTCTCGACAGTTGGCAATCATTTTGTGAATCCATATTTTCACCAGATCTGCAAGTTGAATCGTCCTGTGCAGGTTCATACAATGTCAAAATTCTTCTTCAATAGTTCTTAGTCACTTTCTTCCTTGTCAGCTAGTTTTGCCAGTTTATCTTCAACTCTGATGAGGCAGTGGAAAACGCCTTCTGAGAATTCATCGATTCCCGTCCCCAGGAGTTCTATAGCATAGGCATCAATCATCTTCCCTTAAAATGGTATAAGTGCGTTGATAATAATGGACGTTACTTCGATTAATTAAATATATAATTTTCATACAAAAATATATTTGATTTTTTCCATATAAAAGGGCAATTTCATAGGTAAGGACCTATTACATACCTAATACGTTTTATTTTTTCTGTATCTAATACCAATGTCATTTATCGATATCGAAGCTTGTCAGATATTACATCTATGTACCCCGTCCTTACACGAACATTAGTACAAATCACAAACAGACTAGGATGTGAGATTTATGGTATTGCGGTGACAGGTGACATTGTACGTCTAGTAGGTAAGTCTATGATTACAACCTTCTTAGGGTCTGAGTTAATTAAAAAGTCGTTATTTTAAAGTTCATATTCGTTATTCTAACTGAAATAGCAGTAATTGCAGTTTTTATATTGTATTGTATTTATAACAATATTACACAGACATTCTCAGCAAATTAACAATTTCATATTTTCTTCAATAACCTCTGTTCTTATTAAATCAAAAAGTAATCTCACCATAGACCTGAGGAACACTTCTCTCTCATGTCTCTGCTTTCTCCACTGCTCCTCAGATTCGAACTCTTCCTCTTGCGTGTCGGCAAATTCATCCGGAACTGTGCCGGTCTGCTCTTCTCCATCTACAGACAAACATTGTTTTATATTTAATTCTCTTTTAACAATTTCTTGTAAAAAAAATCTGATAGCAATAAACAGTTAACTTTTGTATTAGAGATTGTTACAATATCATACTCTATACTTATATAATACTTAATTCAAACTCTATTACTTAAAATATAAGTAATTAGAATTGCAACCAGCGGCCTTATCGCTAACGCCATTTATTTCTTCAGACAACCTTTAGGAGGTAAGAAGTCTGTAGACAAATAGAGGTGAAAGGTGCAATAAAGAAATGTTTTTATATATATACACATACGTGTATATCTACACATATGTGTTTATATGTATCTACATATAGGTAGAACTATGGAACTAGAAAAGGTAAATTCTCAAATGAAATCATTTATTTTGCAAAAACTTGTAAAATTTAATTGTAAATACGAGTATATAAACTGAATTAGTTAAATACTTGATATAAATAATTTCTAAAAATGTTAACAACAATCGTAAAATAAATAACGTCAATCTAAATAATACAATGATAATAATGTTAAGTAGGTACTTGTAACTTGTCAAAATACTCATATAATAAAATCGCCAAAATAATAATAAAAGGTGAAATAAAATATAGATGGTAAAGTCAATTTTAATAATTGTTATGGTGCTAAGAGAATTAACATTTTAATTATTGCCGTTATTATCACCGGCACCCAGTCACAGAATATGCCGAGTCGGAGACCATTTCCGGCATCGCAACACGCACATACATGAAATAGTAACGTGTCAATTTTTTAATTTATTTATGTTTGATATTTGTTGTATTTTTTTTTAATGTTTGTTTTTTTTTCTTTTGGTTTTGGTGATATTGATATTGCACACGTGTTAGTGTATGTCGGAATAAAGTGTTGTTTATTGTCTAAATAAAAAAAGTCCTACCTGCATTAGCCCATCGGAATTTGCGCTGTCGATGACCATCACCCAAGTCGCCATCTTCGAATAGTAGCTCCTGAAGTAATCGTACGTCACGCTTATCTTGGTCTAACACGTCTCGACTGAAATATACAAGTATCTTTTTATAGAAAGAAAGTGGTAGACGAGCAGGTGGTAATATCCACTTACCTCGTAGCAAGTGGATATTGTAAGTAGGTAAACGTTGGCACGTCCCGTATGGGCAGACTGACTTTGGAGTAGATTTGGAGAAAAGGTTGCAAAGGACGGAGAATAGGGAGGTAACGAGATAAATAATGATCTCATAGTTCTTAAATTCACTATTTGTAAATCATTATGGAATGCAATAAAGTATTGAGTGTTTCTTGAAGAACTGCAATGGTTAGTAGCCTGGAAGATATAATGAAATGGTACATACATATGTATCTGCCCCAGCTCGGCCTGTAGAGCAGCTTCATGGAAAGTGTCGTCATCGCCCGCCTCACGCTCCATCCGGTCCAGACCAGCTTCATCCTCATCTCCCGAACCAACCCATTCATCTTCTGACGTCAGTTCCGCTTCCTTCTCGAAGAATTCTGTCACTTTGCGTTTCTTTTTTGAGGTTAGGATTTTTACTTCCACCTGGAAAATTCAGTATAATGGTTGTTAACTGTTTCATAGCTTGCTTAACAAGTACAGAAGAAAACCAACGAAAGTACAGTATAATACATTAGTACAGTTAAAGTTTAAAATATTAGATGGATATTAACCAACAGTCGACTGGTAGAGAATGCCTTTTAGTCCGCCTCTGTACAATATAGTGCAAAATGAGTAAATAAATAAATATTAAGTTAGGAATATTTGAGATTCGGAGACACACCATCACACTTGAGCGGTTGTAAAAATACGATATTTATTTTTCAAAGATAGTAAGACTGGTGGTAGCAGCTTTGTTATCCCTTAGTGACCTCTTACGACACCCATAGGAAGAGACACCATACGGCCAAAAACAGTCTATTGTCTAATTACAACAAATTATATTTGGCTGGTACTAGATGGTGAAGGGTTAATGAAGGGTTCCTGTTTTGACCATGGCTGAGTACAAGTTTGATTCAATTCTACGAGCTGTGCTCTATTTTAGCCTGGTCAAAACAGGAAGACATTTTATTTGTTTAATAGTGGTGCCAGCTACTTCATTCGTGTAAACTTTAGTGATTCCCGTGAGGACTTTGTAACGATCCGCCATAAAATGTACCCTAAATGTTAACCCAAGTCATAAGCTATATAACTATTCCAAGTTTCATTAAATTCTGTCCAGTGATTTTTGCGTTCGGACAGGCAAACATTCTAAAAATGGCTGTTTTGGGTTTTATGTCGTTCGTAGAGTACAACTGAATTTATTTTTTGAAAAAATATTACGTGTACATATACGGCTCTGTTACGATTTCATTATTATTTCTTTATATTTTATATATGCATAGAAACAGACTATTCACATTTCTAACTTTAGAGAAGTAAATCTACTATAACCTAAAAATCTTAGGGTTTGTACCTTGGGAAAGATCTAATATTTAAATGGACACAGGCTAATAAAAAAATAATTTCGACAAACCCTAACGCCCTAGTCCTGTAACGCCAGTCCTTTATGGACCCTATATTTACCTCATTTTCTTCAGAGTCATATTCTACAATTCTCTCAGAATCGTCTTCTATGTCAGACGTGAATTCCTCTTCCTCTTCCTCCTGTTCTAAACACTCGTCTTCTTCGTTATCTGAAATTGACACACAATGGAATTTTAGATAATAAGCTATTTAAAAATACACCCTAAAATAACTATATAAAATATATCTCGCAGACTTCTACTTTAGTACCTCTCTATAACTTATATTTAAAGTAACAACAGGAATATTATAAAAAGAAGATTTTTAAATATACCCAAATATACTTATATAAAATATATCCCCGAGACTTTCATTTTTAGTACTTATAACTTAAGATTTCTACTTAAACATACCTGAAATTTGAAGTGCTCTTTTTTCCAGCTTCTTTTTCTTAAATTTCTTTTTCCTTTCTTCCTTAAGTACTTCCTGTTCATCCGTAATATCATCATCAGAATCAAAAATAAACTTCTTTTTAAACCGATTACTAACATCCTGTTTGTTTGTATCACCGAAAAATTTTGGCTTGGGCAATACTTTCTTCGATTCGTTTAACTCTTCAAGAATATCTTTAAGTACATTGCTTTCTTCAAATTCTCTTTTGCCTTCAATTTCTGATGACATTGCATGAGATTCCTTCTCATTATAAGTTGATTTTGGAATGTCTGTTGAACATTGTGAAGGCATTCCGTCTGATATTTCATCTTGTATTTTACCTTGTATCTTGTTTTCACTTATAATTCGTTGACATACATCATTACTTTTTTCTAGGTTATCATCTATTTGTGACACAAACTGATTGTCGTAGAATTTTCCCGTACAAAGAGCTAATACATCTTCACCAATTTCCTGGGATTGTGTAGAATTGTTTTCTTCTCTATCTTGTGTAGTGACCAAATTCTGTGAGAAGCTACCAGAACACATGCCTACAATGGCGTCGAAATTTGCCTGTGAATATTGTATAATAGTGAATACAAATTGATTTATTCATTTCTTAAATTGAAGTAGACATTAAAATTATTAATGGTATGTACTTATAAAATTTTCATTTAGTTGAGAACTATTGTAAACGGCATGGTCAGTACAGAAATCACTGAAATTAATGGATTTGTTTTTTTCTGTCCCTTCCAAGGCCAAAATTTTACGTTTTCCCTTTTTAATAAATAAATTATTGATAGTATATATAACAATTAATTATTTATTTAAAGATTTCACTTATAATACAAATAGCATTAAAAGACCTTAAATTAGGTTTGTCATAACATAGGTAACGCCCTTTCCGCACATTACAGCACAATCACAGGTAAGTACAATATTGTTAAAAATACTTACAATAAAAAATAGACAACTTATAATTAATAAAGGAAGGACCTTATGAGTTCACAAAGCCATATTTTTTTTATAAATGATGACATTAACGTAGCAGATCAATTATATAGCATGATATAATCATATGGATAGATAAAAACTTAAACAATACTTACATCATCATACGGTTGTGTTTCACAAATTACAGACATTTTTTCATGACAAATCAGATCCACTTCATTGTTGCCTTTCACTCTATCGGCAGCATTTAAAATAGAAAACGTTTGAGTTCCCAAGTCAGTTTCATAGCTTACAGAATTTTGTACATTGATTTTAAATAATTTGTCTGAATTGGTGATTGGTACACTTTCTTGGCTGGTGAATAGATCTTCAGAAAAAGATTTTTGCAATTGAGCTAATTGCAATTCGTCGTCTAAAACAGTAGTTGTGTATTTAAATTATGATATAACCTAGTGTTCATATAAAAACAAATTATACAGCAAAATAAAATATTTTCAGTAATAGTATGTCTGTTTGATCTTTAATGAGACTCAATAGAATTTATAAAACATAGTCAAAATAATAAAAAACTAATCCATACCTTGTGATTCTTTAATTGATTGACTGTCAGTAGCATTTGTCTTTGCGTCACTATTTGAATCAAACATTTGTTTTTCATTATTAACATACGGTTCTTCATTTACTAATGCTTTATTATCTACATTAGTGGCATTTTCATCATCAGAATCTTCAAACGCTTTCAATATTCTGCCTTTCTTTGGTTTAGTCCGTTCTTCCTCTTCCGACTCTGATGATTCCTCACTAGAGTCATCAGCATCATTTTCAATATTTTCCTCATTAGCAACATTCTCATCCGCCTCATTTTCAGCGTCGTCATCCTTATTATCCCTATCACTATCCACATTTGCCTCAATTTCATTGTTATATGCAACTCCATTTTTATCAGATATTTTTGTTTTAAGATGTTGATCTTTAATTTCATCATTACAATCTGACTCCTCTGCTTCATCGGCTAATAAAGGGTTGCGTTTCCTTGGTTTCTCTGGCACATCATCTTCAACATCTTCCTCACTTGAGGAATCTTCCTCAATATCCTCAGTTTCATCTAATTTCGCTTCAATTTTCTCTATATCATCCTCTACATCAGATGTGTCACTTCCGATAGCGTTTAATTCCATTTGCTGTTGTTTTTCCTCTTCCAAACGCTTTGCCCATTCTAAAGAGCGTTGTTCAGCTATTTTCTCCTCAAGTTCTTGCTTTAATTTCAAGTGTAGAGTACCTGGTTTAAGTCTAGAAAACATAGATTTGAACACATAAGAGAACTATTATATCACAAAAAATCCATAAGAGAAAATTAAATTAAAAAAAAAACGTTTATGAATAAGGTAAGAAAATATTTGATTTAAATACAATAACTCTCACTTGAAGACAAACGACACATTCAATTTAAAAAAGGATATTAAAAATTTAAAAAGCTTTTCCTTAAAATATAATATTTTCATTAAAAAAAAAAATATTCAACCTTTTTTCCTTTTCTCTCTCCAATTCATCAGGTGTCTTAAGTTTGGCAAAATAAATAAATCGTTCCTTCAAAAGCTCTACACCTGAAAGTTTCCTTGAAGCTAAAGGATTATTTCCATCTAAATCAATAATCATGCCTGGGGCCCCTGTTAATTTAGGTTTCATGTTTATAGAATGGGGATCCCTAATCAATATTGGGGAATTCACATTTTGAGCATCAACAGATGGATCTGAAAAAAAAATTATATGTACGTTAAATGCCTAAAAATAACTATCAATGATGTCAGTCTACACCACATATTTATGGATCTTTAGAAATTATTTATATCAACTATTTAACAAATTCAGTTTATATATGTACTAGTATTTACAATTAAATTTAGCATGTTGTTGGGCCAGAACATAATTGGCTATATTTGTAATTAACGCCATATTTGTAACCTACATTTTTGCAAAATAAATGATTTAATTTGAACATACTTTTCAATATTTCAGCATTTTCTATCAGAGCATCTATATCTTCCATGTTAATGTTAATATCATCATCTGGGAATTCATTATCCATGGATACTATTGTGGACTCTTGTCCATTTTCTTTTAAAACTAAGTCCAGGTTATTACTATCATCGCGGTTTGCAGAGTCAAAATGCGAAATTAATTGACTTTCTCCTCCCACACAATTACTGCCGTTTTGTATTTCATAAACAGTTTCTTTATTATTTTTATGTTCTTTTGAGTCATTTGTAGTATTTTCAATTTCAGAATGCATAATTTGTTTGTTAGCATCGGTAACTTCATTATTCTCCCTTATTTCACAAACACTTTCAAGGTCACATTCCATATCGCTTCTTTTAGAATTCCCACTTTGTTTGTTAGTGTCCTTTATTATTTCAGCAACATTTTGTAGATCATTCTTAGATTCAGCATGCACAAATTGTGGTTTAGAATCACTAGGTTTATTGGCATTGTTTTCAGCCATACTTTCCAGATCATTTCCAATTTTTTCAGATTCAATATCTACAGCTTCTTTCACAGAATTATTATAGACCAGTTTCATATCTGTATTAGATAGATTCTCTTCAATGCTGTCATCTAAATGATGAGTATCAATATTTTCACTCACTACACTTTCAAGCTTTGTTTGTTCTGCTGAGGTAGTATTTGCAATATTTTGGATTACATTTTCCTTTTCAGGACTTATTTCAGATATTTTGTCATAGATGTTATTGCTTGAATCAATACCACGTGTCTCCGTCTTCTCAATTATTAATGGTTCCTCGTTTTCTTCATCAGTATCACTTTTACAAAGCTCCATCATCTCCTTTTGTCTTTGTTCCAAAGACAGACTGTAAATGAAAATAATTTCATTAAATGTTGTTGTTATCAATCTACATTATTGGTACAATGTAATATTATAAATCAGTCGAACTTCATTTCATTATTTTATATTTAGCTTCGTAATCACATGCAAAATTGAAGAAAAATTATATTATATATTATCATGTAAGATGGAAATAAATGTTCAATGCATGCTTCTTAACTTAAAATACTTATTATAAAAATTGGTGTTGTATTTTCCTGATATTTCGTGCATGAAAAATTTTGGTACCCTACATCAAATTCCGAAAACACAAAAAGAGGTATGAGATGAAGAAATAAAATAAAAAGTGTCTAAACTATTGTTTTTAGCATTTTAAATGACACTTACGCATATTGCTTCAATTGCTCCTCATTCATTTTGATAGGTAAAATTTTACCATCTGGTGTTAAAGCTGGCCTTCTCCTACTCATTATATCTTTCAGAGATAATGCTTTAGGTCTGTGATATGGCAGAGACACTTCTTTTTCTCGGAGCATTCGATTGGACTCACTTTTTATCTTCTGCATGCTTTCCATTGCTTGCTTAGCAGACATCTGCAAAACAAAGAGACTAAGTTTTTTGACTTTATGACCAAGTCATAAAGCAGACAAAAGAAAAAAACATATATACATCTCTGTATGTATTTAATAGAACATTTGTCTGTTTGCTTGTACTTAATTTCTGAATGTATTGGGCCCATTTTGTTGTGGTTTTTTATTGTAACATGATAACCAGAAGGACATATTAGCCGGTCAATCCCCTTTGTATTGGGTCACTTTATAGGAAAGGAGGCAGAAG
The DNA here is from genome assembly GCA_943735995.1 of Sesia bembeciformis. Lineage (NCBI taxonomy): Eukaryota > Metazoa > Arthropoda > Insecta > Lepidoptera > Sesiidae > Sesia > Sesia bembeciformis. The sequence continues at coordinate 7,003,596 of OX031042.1, forward strand.
AGCAAGTGCCCCAAATAAAGGCTACAGACACCTGCAACACCAAGAGGTATGTCTGACCTTACAAAATCTTATTCACAGCTTTCTTGACAAACCCCATATTGTAGTGTAATGGCCTACAGATTCGTGGTATAAAACGATTTTTGGAGAGTACAGTATGTACCACCTCCATAGCATAGTGAGGAAATGCATTACACTTCTGTCACAGGAGGTGTGGTTATAGGAACCTGAAGTGAGAATTATTTTGGCTACCTTATCTATAAAAATCTATCTATAAAATGATCCAATAGTTTCCACTATAATAGACGGTGGAAATTACATGTATGTGTATGATAGTATATCATAGGAATATAAGATATAAGTTGTTGAGATATACCTATAGATTAGGTATAGTATAATTCAACACACAAACTATTTCGAATATTGGATTCCAATCACTCAAAGCTGCAGGAAAATGCAAGTCTTGCATAAGTATGGATTTTTTAATTGTTGCTTGTTTTATAAGGATACCTGAGTACCACATTTATGTTTTAGGTCTTTATATGACTATTGTGAATTTTATGAGTAATTTGCTCAAAATAAACAATTATCATAATCATTAGCCATTTAGTGTTTTTGGTGGAACATCTTTACTATTTAAAAGCTAATCCAATATATAGTTAGATTATTTGTTCGAGTCAGGGATATGTCATGTAGAACTGTTAATAGTGTCATCTCCATACAAATTTCACTCTTTTGACAGTTCTATATGTCATATCCCTGACTCAAATAAATAAACCAACTTTAGTACAGATGAAAAAAAATCCTTTTATTACATACCCTTACAGGTTTAGGCGATGTTAATTGTGTTGATTTCCTTTTTTGTTTAGGCTTTATTATTTTTTTCTGCGGGGTCTCTTCATCTGATGTATCAGGGTCACAAATTGACATTTTTAAGGACAGTCTTCTTTTATTTATTTCTTTTATTTTCTACAAATATCAACAATACATGTGAATCAAAATATTATAATATAGTATAAAACAGTGATATGTATCTTATAATCAGAAATTACCACATAGCCACTATTTGTCAATCCTGAACCTGTAGTAATACAGGGAAAGGCACAGGCTGACATTACTTCTGTTATTGCTTCTGACATATTTTGTTGGTTAAAAACACTCTATGCAAACTTTAGACTAGGCTTTTTTTTCAAAATGGTGTGAAAATTGCTTTTTGACAGGATAAGTTTCTTTAAGATGACTTCACTTCATGACTGTGAAATCTCTTTAGACATGTCCGTTTTTATATAAGACCATTAATAGTAATTGCCATTAATAACATTAATAATTAAATGCATTCAACTATTAGAATTAGTGCTTTTCACAGTTCCACACAGAATCCCCAGACATCCTATTCAGGCTCCTCTTTTGCCATAGGTAGGTACTAACCATGGTATCTATTCCCCAGTATATAGAATGTGTAATAAGTACAACTTATTAAATGAATGTATTTGATTTTGACATTTTGTAAAATTACTAATTACTTTAATAATAATTTTCCAAATGATTTACAAGTAAAACTTAATAATAGATAAACACTTTGTTGATTTTGTGTTTTTCAATTTTCTTTTCAGTCTAAGTTTTACATACTGATACTATAAAGAAAATTCCCTTTAAATATAATAACTCATTGTAAATCTGTTTCTCAAGTACCTACATTTTATTTGTATGCCTCATATTTGCTATTTACTTTATTACAAATTATCTCAGTCAATGTTGTGTTCACCTTAAATTGTGTACATATAAGAATATAATATTTTAATTTGTAACTGATGCATATGTGTAACACTGGTGAACCTTAAACAATAAATAAATAAATGTAAATCATGCATAAATCTGTTTTTGTATTATAAAGGTAGAAAAAGATACCACAGAAGTAGATTGTCAAAGAGCAGTTATTACATATTCTGGAACACAGTCCTAGTTATAAAATTAAAATACATCATTGGTAGAATTTAAATTTTAACTAAAAATGGTACCTGAGTATAACAAGTTGTATCTGGATTATAATAATAATTTAATGACTTAAGTTTATGTTTGTAATAGGCAATATTGAACACAAGATATAACATTCTCAATAACAGAGTTGTAGAAATATGGAACAACACAAGAAATTGTAGAATCACTGACTATAAACAGTTTAAAAAACAATTAGTAAACTTGTAAGCAAGATACTTAGGTAAAATACTTGTAACTTAGGTAAAAATTATATATTTCTCTACTTACATGTTTAATATTATCGATAGATGTAAAATCAGAATAATCAGAACCTTCACCATGGCTATCTTCAACAGATTCATTTACTTGACTATCAATTTTTGTTTCTGAATCCAAATCATTTAACCGTGAATTAAGTAAGTTCTTAAACTTATGTTTCAGTCTACTTCTCTTGCTCTCCATTCTTTTCTGTTGCCCCTCATTTTTAAATGCCACCTTTTCAGGAGACTTCTGACCACTTTTACATGAACTATCACTGTCATCACTGCCAGAAACTCTTCTAATTCTTGACTTGCTATTTTCTGTAATTGCATTGTTTTCATTTTCGCCTTCTGTGCATTTTATTGACTTGCTTGGTGAATCAACGTCACTTGAGACCTTATTTTGACGTTCAGCATTTTCTTTATCTGGTTCACTGTCACTATCTGTAAATCTGTGGACCCGTTTCCTAACTAGTTTGAGAGTAGCCTCCTCTTCATCACCACTGGCTTCATTTTGGATAACATTTGCATTTTTTTGGAAAAATGTGTCACTTGAATATCTTTGTTGAATTACATTCAAATCGGTGTTTTCGTCACAATCGCCTTTGCTTAGCGCAGACGGTATAGTGGATAAAGGTTTCTCCATTATGTTTATAAGAGGAGCATAGAAATACAAGTGAGAAATACCCGAATTTACTGATATGCAATATGAGGTACTGATATCATCACAGATGTGTATTACGCATTTTAACCAGTTGCTTATTTTACCACTATGGTAAGGAAAATAAAAAGAAACAAGAAAGTTGTAATAACAATCATTAAATAGAAAAGAAGTTAAGAACTATTAATATAAAATAAATGTCAAAAAAATATTAATATTATTGGCGCCTTAAAAGTTGTCAAATGTCAATGTTTTTTTTATATATGACAATGGTGCAGTTACCACATTGTGCCATTATGAAATAATTTCGAAGTTACGGCCCCACTATCGGACTTCAGGGAAGGTTTGCGCTGCCGCGTTAAGTGGACAAGCACGTCGCCAAGTAAAGACTAAAGTATTAGCATTCCATTATAAATTAATGAAACTATAAAATTAATTAAAAACAAAAATACAAACAATTATTAGCTAAATATCTGAGATATAGAGAAGTGTATGTAATTAAAACGAATTAAACTATATTATTTAATTAAATATTAAGAAAATACAAAATAAATTTTAAGAGTACCTAGCTGTTTGTTTCTCTTGAAAGTAATAATGTTACAAATGCATTGTACGAAGCAACTGTAATTTTGTATTTGAAATCACAAATTGTACAAAGTCTAGACAAGATTCAGAACACGCAATAATAATAATAATGAAAAACTAAGTTAATAATTTCCAATACCACTAACACCAGTGGTAATTTCTGGTATTGACATTTCCCTTTCTTTAGGTAAATCACAAATTACAGCTTCAGCAGTGGTCAGTAATGATGCAACGCCACTTGCATCAACTAAAGCCCTTCTGACCACCTTCGTCGGGTCTATAATTCCTCTTTCAATCATATTAACGTATTCATTATTTAAAGCATCGTATCCATAATCTGTTTCTAACTGCTGTACTTTGGATACCACAACTGATCCATCAAAACCAGCATTACTGGCTATTGTTACGCATGGCATTCGTAGAGCCTTTTTCACAATATTTATTCCAATAGCTTGGTCTGAATTGGCAGCTTTTAGTTTTTCTAATGTAGGTATGCATCGTAAGAAGGCTGCTCCGCCACCTGGTACAATTCCTTCGGCAATAGCGGCTCGTGTTGCATTAAGAGCGTCATTGACACGATCTTTTTTTTCATTTACTTCAACCTCGCTGCTTCCTCCTATAAACAAAACCGCAACACCTGATTTCAATCTAGATAAACGTTCTATGAGTCTTATCCTTTCATGTTCATCAGTTGCTTCTTCTAATTCGGCTTCAATTTCTTCAATACGCTGTCTTATTGCATCTTTATTACCTTCGCCTTTTAATAAAAGTGTAGAATCTTTTGTAACGACTACTTCTCCAACTCTTCCTAGACTTTCAAGCAAACAATCCTCAAGTCTAACTAAGTTGGCATCATCTTCAAAGACAGCAGCGCCTGTAGCTATAGCCATGTCTATTATTGAATTCTTTCTATAGTCTCCAAATCCAGGGGCCTTCACTGCGACTACTTGTAATGCAATTTTTAATTTATTTACTACTAAAACAGACAAAGGTTCACAATCAAGTTCTTCTGTAATGATCACCAGCGGCTTCTTTTGCGTGTTAGCTATTTCAAGAGCTGGTACTATCTGCTGAATGCTGAATATTTTCTTTTGAGAAAAAAGTACTAAGGCACTATTGTATTCAACTTTAGGACCTTTAGACGAATTTATAAAGTATGGCGAAATGTAACCACGGTCAAATTTCATACCTTCTATAACTTCAAGATCATCATCAAGAGTTTTACCATCCTTAACAGTAATAACACCGTCTTTACCTACTCGATTTATTGCAGCAGCAATCAATTTCCCGATCGATCTATCGCCATTGGCGGATATCGTTGCTACTTGTTCAATTTCTGCAGATGTATTTACTGGTTTAGATATTTCATTTAATTTCTCTTTTACGGCATCAACTGCTAACATTACTCCCTTCCTAATTTCAATGGGATTAGCTCCTTTGGAAATATTCTCAAACCCTTCCTTTGCAATAGCCCTTGCTAATATCGTAGCTGTTGTAGTACCATCACCGGCTTCTTCATTTGTTTTACTTGCAACATTTTGAACGAGTTTTGCACCGATATTCTGAAATTTGTCTTTTAACTCTATGCCCTTAGCTACAGTTACTCCATCTTTGGTTATTTTTGGTGGGCCTAATGTTTGCTCCAAAATAACATTACGTCCTTTAGGACCCATTGTAACAGCAACAGCATCAGTAAGAATATCTACTCCTTGTAGCATTAGCGACCGGACATCCGGACCGAACCTCACTTCTTTAGCATAATAACGACAAAAACTGGTAAAATGTTGCGTTTCATAGAAGCCGTAACGTGCTATAAAAGGTTGTAAGCGATACATTTTGTTCTTTCTGATCTTTAAGTTTAGGAAGACAAAAAGTTAAGTATTTCAAATAAGATACAATACAAATAATTACCTGAGTTATATCAAACTTACATTCCAATTTCTAAAATATCCGCAATATTATTTTGACGTACGATTTGTAAATAGCTTATGACAAGAAGATGCGTAGGTTCTTACATTGTTTAAATTTAGAATTTCTAAATTCACTTCTTTCTAGCCATTCCAACAAACGCAAGTTTGTCGTAGCATAAAGTATCCATTTAGTATTAGGTGATGCTGCCTTCTGTTGTACTACTGTTTTCCAGAACAATTAAAGTCGAAAGCCTTAGGCAGTAGGACTATTGAAGATTATTAACTTTTATAGTGGTGGCAGTACAATTATTTAGTGTTATTTGTATCTCTTTAAGTTCATGAGTCTGTGAGAACCAACCTTTTGAAAGACTTGTGTAGTGACTTGTGTTCAAATGGCCCTAAATAAACGCCCTAAGCCGAGGTCCGTTCCTTCAGCTATAGGGTCTATAGGCGGGGGAGCCCTTAGGCCCTTTGCTGCACACACTTTTTGCTCCCGGCTGAACGCCTTCTGTGTTCGCCCTAAACCATACATGACTATGGACTCTTGAAAAGGGCCACAAGAACTTAGACATTCCGGAAAAAAAAACTCAAATGCTACAAACATATTCAAGTGTAGTGCACATATAAGTGGATAAAGTGCCTTGATCCAGTGAAAGTTCTTAATGGGCTTACAGACATTAATTATATGAGAATCCTGACTCCTTTGAGTGCCCATTCCGACAGGCTGGTGAAAGTGGTGCTCAATATAATAAATTCTTCCGATAATCTCGTCTGTTAATTGCATATACATATAGGTACCGTACCTGAAAGTTTGTGCTGAATAAACCCCATATACTATAATATTTTCTTTATAGTATATATATATTCTTTATAGCTGGTTATATCTATTTCTAGGTCACTAAATTTTGAAAATTTTAAATATGTGATGCAATGCAATGCAATCCGCCTTTTCAATATCCACTGCACTACATAGGCCTACTTATGCACATTGTCTTATGCATGAGGGATATATGGTCTAAAACCCTACGCTGGCCAAACGGGTTGGCGAGTCCATTCTTTCAGAAGTGGTGTTGTTCCTCAGCGCTGGTGGTAGCGACTTTGTTATCCATAAGTCGCCTTTTACGACACCTGCGGGATGAAATGGGGTGGTGCTATTCTTCGGCCGATACTATATTACCGTTACAAAATTTTGCGTTAATCAAGTTGGATACCATTTCTACTGTTAATAGCGCTTTTTATTTCTTTCAAGCGCACGCATTCTCAGCTGTCGCACTCGCTGACACTGACAATTACAAATTGATTCAATTTCAAAACTTAACGGTTATTATAAATTTCTTATGTTCATATTGAATTTTTAATCATAAACATAAAAAATAAACTATAAATTTATTATCATGAATTCGTGTTCAAAACCTATACTGATCGAATTAAATATCGGTGATCAGTTAACATCCATATCCTGTGGTCACATTGTCATAGAACTTATAAAATTCATCGCTCATCAAAGATTACAAATACCATACACCTATCAGTGGTTAAAACAAATAGTAAACAAAAGGAAATTGTACGACGATCAGAACCGGAAAGATACTTTTCAATCTGCCACACATTTTCATACAGCTTCGACGGCATTGGAGAATTTGGATTATATTTTAAAAGTAAGTCCCACCGATTATTATTTTTGTATAAAACTGGGTATACATACAACATGTGACATCGAGTTCTTTATATTTTTTTGTAATAAATAATTACTTTTCTAATTTTGGACATGTAGTGTCGGCCCATTGTTATCGTAAAAGGCCACTACGGGATAATAAAACAGCTACCACAAACCCTGAGGAACTACATCACCTTTAAAAGAGGACTCGCTAACCCGCCTCGCTAGCATGACGCTTTAAGGCCATACATCCCTCGTGTACAAGATAATGTCCCATTAGGAGGCCCATGTCCAGCAGTGGTTGATAATAGCACTGGTTACACTGTTCCAATTTATATTGATGTCTTGCATGCAGAAGAAACAAAGTATCACATTTTATTTGTCAACCATGTGTTCATTAAATTTAACCACTCCAATTTTCATCAATTGCCAAAGCCAGAAGCTTACAAAGTTGAGCAATGGTGCAAGTATAACAAACAATGATCTAGTCTATATTTTTTAATTGACTTTTATTACCCCGATTTATCCCACTGGGTACTAAAGATTTATTTTGTTTAGTGTGGTTTTCAGGTAATATTTCCCAAATTTTTTAAGGTTTTTCCAAAATCTGCCTTTTCTAATTTTGTTGATTTCTAACCATAACTAGACCATAACCATAACATCTACTGCTGGAGATGGGCTTCCTCATGCACATTGTCTTGTATGGCCTTAAAATGCCATGCTGCCCAAGTGGGCTCTTTTAGAGGTGATATGTTCCTCAGGGCTTGTGGTAGCAGCTTTGTTATCCCTTAGATGCCTTTTACTACACTTTTGGAAGAGTTGAGATGGTGCTATTCTAAACAGTTGTTGTTGAAATAAATAGGGCCTTTAAGGTACAAAAAAGTGTATCAGGACTATATGTGAAGCGAGATATTTAAAGTTGTCCACCATTATTTAAAATGTTAAAAACTCTGTCACTTGCTTGCCTATATAAAGAGTTCTGAGGGAGCATGCAGAGTACTTTGAACGGTGCTCTGATGTGCTACCAAGAGTGAGGCATTGTGACCTAATTTATTTACCGAGATGTTGATTAAACTTATTCAAAAGGAATGCTTTTTTTATGGCTATAAATATACAATATATAATAAATTAGTATAGATTTGCCAAAACACATACCTATTTAAAAAAAGTTTGTACAGGTGGCTATTAGAACACTGCTTTTACAGTGTAAATTAATTTGATAGTGAAAAGGATGATATTGTATAATGATGATGTTAATGTATTTTATTTAATGATGATAATGTAATGATGATAATTGTAGTGACTATGGAATCTAATGATGAGTGTAATAATTAGTACATCTATATAAATAAAAATTAAATGCTGTTTGTTGGTAAATGCATCATTTGAGAAAGACTGGACCGATTTGGCCAATTTTTTTTTTAAATGTTTGTAATAGTCTAAACAAGGTTTTTAGGAAAAGAAAAATTGGAAAAGGTGCCCAAAATATTGGGGAAAAACTGAAAGTGCTTTTTTCTATGTGATTTTTGAATGAACTTATTAAAATTTGGACAGGACAACGTCTGTTGGGTCAGGTAGTATATAAATAAATGTAACATTATTTTTTGCATGCCTAATAATAAAGGCAGAACATAATGGGATATTATGTATGTACCTTCACCGTTTTCAAAACCTGTGTTCTTGCAAAATAAATGATTATTTATTTATCTATAAAGCTGGTCCTGCGTTTTTGTCTAAAGTACAAATAACTTTTGTAGAGAAAAAATATACAAAATGTCATATATTATTGCAGTCCTTGAAATAATGATTTAGCAAGGGGACATGTAACTTAATGTTCCTGGTGTCCTTTGACTCCTTGTCATTATGGACTGATGTTGGCATGTATTGTGGATGTCCATGGATGACTATCTACTTACCACCAGGTGAACTGTAGGCTTGTCGGCCACCTTCCTTCCATAGAATAGTAATTACAGAAAGTACTAGAACCAAAATACTATAGGCTGATGTTTCTGGAGGTTTTTAACTCCTAATTACAGAATACTTATTATAGTTTTAATATGCTGAAAATTTTACATTTTGCTAAACATTCATAGGATTTATTTTTAACCTGACAATCATTTGGATTCAGAACTGCTAGGAGTATGAAAAGCTATCACTTATCACACAAAATGGTCACCTTGATTGACTAATTGTAGGAAAGAGCTCAATTTTCTAGCTAAATTCTAAATAAACTTCCAGAACCTGTTACAAGAAATCAATGGCCCATCAATTCCGGAGGAAGTGTGCATTGCACTTGGTGGTACTCCTGTAACCAGTAAGGAGGTGTACAGACTTCTTTTACCGACTATCTGCCATAAACAACAATGTCATTCTCCTCAAATAGCAACAGATCAGAAGATACAGCGGAATGTGTTTCAGTGAGTAAAACATTTAAGTATCTATCTAAAATAGATAAGTTTAGTATATCAACACTGTTTAAGTTTTGTATATCAACACTGTTTAAGTTTTGTATATCAACACTGTTTAAGTTTTGTATATCAACTCTGTTTAAGTTTTGTATATTAACTTTCTCTTGTTTAACAATTAACTAGAAAATTAAATTTCTTTAAAAAATAATTGAAGTTGGATAATATACTTAATAATAATGATAATAGTATTTAACAATCATACAAATGTTATAACTAAATATTTCCTGTTTCAATACTTAGTGACTGTCATAATTGCAAATTCATGGATTTCTTTCTATTATTGTAAGTTGTTATTTATCTGATTTTTGAATCAAAATTATTTCAATAATTAAAATATAATTAAATTAAAATCAATAATTAAAATAGAATAATCTATTCTTAATAATTCTATTCTTAAAATTGGCATGAATGCCCCCTTGCCTTTCATTCTCCTTTTATTGCAGAACTTTGGTGACATCAAACACATTAAGCCAAATATTTTACAATCAACTTCCACCAACCAATATGCATGTGTTTATGAAGAAAAACTTGATGAACAATCAAGATACAATACTAAATGAAGACAATTTTGTACATGCTGGTGACTTTAAAATACCAAGGAACTCGAGGATTGTTGTCATAGACTTTAGGAGTCACAGCCAGGAGCATATTACCTGTTGTAATGATTTTAAAATATTCAGCGATATGATTAGTAATAATTTAGTTAATATGCAAATAGATGGTGGCGCTGATAGAGAATTTAATGAGATTCATGAAATTGAATCTACAGATACTGTCAAATGGTATCAGTCCACATATATCATGAAAGGCTTCAAAGACTGCAGTGTAAATGGAATTTCTGTCACAAACTCTTGGTGGGAGTCTTGATGATAAATAATGACCTAGATAAATCAATTATACTGAATGAATTAGTGAAATTTATATTGCTCAATGATTTTATTGACTGACTTGGTTATACTTGATCATATTAGTATGTTATTTTGTAAAAAATATTTTGTGTTATCATTTCATGTAATTACAAAATAGACTGCTAAAATATTTTACTAGGTATATACAGTGTATTTATTTTAGTATGTTATTTTTAATCATTATTAATATTTTGTTAATATTTTGTGTTATCATTTCATGTAATTACAAAATAGACTGCTAAAATATTTTACTAGGTATATACAGTGTACATTTACCTAAATATTTTAATAACCTATTAAAATTTACCTAAATATAGATTAGTTCTATTTCACTTAATTATTTTAATTAAAAACATTGACTGTGCAGTGCCATATAATAAGATTGCACTATGTTCTTAACACTATTATTAATCATTTGGAAACTTTGTTAATGAATAACATTAAATAAATTCATTTTATTTGTATAAAATATTTTTTTCTTTCATAATTTAACACTAAATCTAGAATCAGCAATAGTTCTAACTTTAAAGCAGAGTCAAAATCAGCATAGCAGAGGTCATAGAATTTTTTTAAAGATATTAAAACTATAATTATACAAGTTTAACTTCAGCTTGTCCATCACTAAAGATACTCCTATCTCTAGAAGTTATACAATTTTTTCCCAGTGGCCGACTCACACTTCTCTTTGTACAGTTACTACTATCACAATGTTGTACTGCTTCATTGAATTCCACTATCAAGTTATTTCTACCACCATTTGGTCCCACTACATAGTCACATCTGATATTCTTTACTATCATGTCTTTTAGACAACATTCTAGCAACTCATAATATTCAAGCCAGTAGTCTATAGGCAGTTGTTGGCGTTTTACATCTAGAGTTTCAGCAAGAAGCCCAGTTATGAAGATATCATCTATCCAGAAGTATGGGTAGTAAGCTGCCTCTTCACATAATTTTGCAGCTGCTTTTGGAGTTGTAATGTAATACCACCCTGATAAATAAGGAGGATACTCACTCCTTGAATATTCATCCTGAGTTACATACCATTTGTTCTGTTTATTTCTCCTTGGTTTCGTGTTATTCAGCATGTACCCTAATAAAAAAATGTCTTCTGTGTTTTCCTTAGCAAGCAGTTTATGAGTGCTTTCTAAATTAAACACAGTGTCATCATCAACTTTGAGTATAAATGAGGCTCTGTTGCATGCAGTAGAAGCCCATTGCAAGCCCATGAGGTGTTTGTATGTCAAGTTTCTATAATTCTCTATGAATGATCCCTGAAGGATATCTCCAAATGTGATGCTTTCATCTTTAATAGCTGCTTGAGTAATGTATCTGAAATTGAAAACATATTTTAAGACATTTATTTATCAAAGCAAAATCTGTATTTGTGCAGAATATGATCCTACTTTTCATTTGGTGGTATTTTTGCTAAGAGAAACACTCTAGTTGCATTCATTGATTTCAGAAGTTCAGGAGGCATGGCTCTCCTATGTGCACTCCTCAGTTCCACATGTCCTACATAGGAGGTCACAATTATTAATATAAATGGGTCATCTGAAATGAAAAAAAATATTGATATACATATTTATTATTTTACTATAGAAGGCAACAGATAAACAATAAGACAATTTAGTTGTATTCACAAAACAAAGGCGACACACAGTTACTAGATATGATCAATCATTTGTGATGCAAACTATATTATGCTATCCTAACCAGAAACTTTTGTATTTCTGTGCTTAGTCCACGTGTGGATTTCTTAGTATAAAAAAGAGCAAGCAATTTGGAGGAACTATTTGTTAGGGAAGCTAGAGATTTCTCTACATTTATATTGCAACAGAAAACCCTCCCGAGATTACAAGGCCCACCTGCCTATCGGTAAACAATTGAACAATCTAATAACAAAGGGAATTTATTTAAATGAGTACTAAAAATGGGCAGATCATGATCAACAAAACAACCTACTTTTAAATAACTGAAGTAAATAATTTTAAATTACTAAGAATGTTATCACTGAGTCAACAAATACTCCTATATATTTATCCTTACCAGAGAGTCTAAATCTAACGGATCTTTAAGGCTGCTTCTATCGATTTGCTATGCACTCCGTATTTTTGTTGCTCATTTGAACGAATAGTAGGTACTGGACTAACTTGTTTAGCACAAGATATAATTACTTACTTGTGCAGGATGTATTAAACGGTTCTATTAAAATGCTCTTTGTCAAATAACTATTCTGCTTTAATATAATAATGGTGTTATTAAATTCAACGCTAGAACTCCAGTAAATCCAAATTATCAATGTAGTTATTGGTAACATTGTTACAGTTACAAACTTTTTGCGCATTTTTTCAAGTTGCGGTTTTTAAATTGTTTTTAATTAAACTTTCTCATGGGTCTGCGTGTTTGTAGTAATAAGTTGATTGCATTATATAAGCAAATATTATCATATTATTAAAAACAGACTAATTTCTTTCTTTAGGTTTTGTTTCATACAAGTTTTTGCCTTTTTGACAGACATCGCATTGAAAGGTCATTCACACTTAATTGACGTTACGTTATTGTCCTTGAAAAAAATTTATTTCATTTCATTACACGGATTCACGCATGTTTCTTTCAATTAACACAGACGTGAAAATATATCATTTACGAAATATTTAGGCATCTAATTTCATCACTGATTTACATGTATATATTCGACCTACATACAGCATGTCACCTGCATCATTGTTGTCTGTATTATTATGTAATACGTACACAAATATCAGTGCAGAATATTTCATTTAAAGTTTGAATGCACCACGAACTTGTAGTTTTTGTTGGTATGATTTCAAGTCACTTGGTGAATGCATCTACTATAATGCCCGGAAACTGGGCCAGCAAAATCAATGTGGACTATTGTGGACTCGTTGCCAGGGGCCAGTGGTGTTCCCAGTGGTGAAGTGGGGCCTAGAGGTAACCTGCTGTAGGTCGAATATTACATATATCAATCACTATTGCATTTGATCTATAAAATCACTCACAAAGGATCTAAACAAGTGTTTAGAAGAAGGAGATATTATTGATCGCATTTTACTTTTTTTTTTTATTAATTTGCATACTTCATGTAACGTTTTTTACGTGTTCAAGACCGCGATATTCAATGTAAAGTTTTTATCATCTATAGTAATTGTTATCATGATTCCGCCTCTTATAAAACACAGGAAGCTCAGTCGCGTTAGCAAAGAGCGTCGCGTGCGCCGCATCCGTGCAGCCCGTGGGTATTAATATTATCTACAGATCTCCTGCTTATACTCGTAACTAGTTGCAGTTGACCTCGGAATCAGCATCATATTAAGATACCCTAATAATCATGGATACCGATATAATTACATTAGCAGATGATACCGGTGAAGTTTTAAGAGCTAAAATAATAACTATGGTGTGCCTTTTTTCCATCTCGATGGTAATGGGATGTTTGCCATTGCTTATATCTTTGAAATTCGACTGGTTCACAAAATCGAACAGTCCCAATATGCGCTCCTCTAACCAGCTAGTAATCGGCTTGCTGGCTTTTGGAGGAGGAGTACTGTTTGCTACCACCTTTATGCATTTATTGCCGGAAGTTGATGACAACGTGCAAATCCTGCAAGGTGAGTTAATATGATCCACATAATTCTAAAATAAAATTAACGAGACTTAAAATCAAATTCTAGGTTGTGATTAACAATATGCGTCTTGTCAATCTAATGCAGCCAAAAATACATAGGTATAGATAATATAATAAGATTAATACCCAAGTATTAAAAATGGTTGAGAACTATATGATACTCGTACCTACATATGCATATTGTCTTCTCATATACAATAATTGATTAGTTTCGCCAAATAAATTAGAGAACTGAATTGCGTTTCTTCCAAACACATTATTCGTGAATAAATTAAGCAAACAAAGCCGTATTTAAACAGGCGGAGAAAAACGACATTAGGAGTAGGTAACACATAGGTAAGTGATTTATTACACCTATGTGAGATTTTACCATATCAAAGTCCTGACAGTGATGATAATACCGTTGTTGTTGGATGGTTAGGTAGCTATAGCTATTACTTATTCAAATTTATTCAGCTATGGATACAGCTGGGTAATTTGCTCCTCTTACTGGATAGCAATAGAAGCAGGTTTGTGGGCGCAGTGCAGTATCTTGCCTGCATTATATTTTTTTTGCGGTCGCCACCCATGAATATCTGCAATATTGGAGGAGATACAGGTGTGCACGGTTTTTTGGAAAAAACTTCATGTCGCAGCTTATTAATCGCAGCTTAATAAAACTTCCGCGTCGCGGTATAAAGGGGATTTGATGACCGCACAGTACGCGGCACCTCTTTCTCAACGAAGGGCGGGTGAACCGCCTATCGGTGAGGAGTGGTGCCATGATAAAAATCCGAAGTTGACATCAGATTGAACAACCTTTCAAAACATTTCTCATTAATAATTATGTGGGAGAAAATCTGCGATGTCTTAACGAAACATTTAATTAAACGTAAGTATAGGAAAGTATGCAGATTAAATAAAAGCGTCTATTTAGAATGCATATTTGAAAACGCGCTAATCTTGAGAACTGCTGAACGCATTTCTGAAAAATCTTTATGAAATAAACATTAAACTTAAAACAGAAGTTTCATGAATGAAAATGTTCGAACGAACGGGCGCAATGCAATGCTACCTGCCCTTTTACCCCAAGAATGAAAATGTTCGAACGAACGGGCGCAATGTAATGCAACCAGCCCTTTTACCAAGAATGAAAATGTTCGAACGAACGGGCGCAATGCAATGCTACCAGCCCTTTTAACAAAAATTAAAATGTTCGAACGAACGGGCGCAATGCAATGCTACCAGCCCTTTTACCAAGAATGAAAATGTTCGAACGAACGGGCGCAATGTAATGCAACCAGCCCTTTTACCAAGAATGAAAATGTTCGAACGAACGGGCGCAATGCAATGCAACCAGCCCTTTTACCAAGAATGAATATGTTCGAACGAACGGGCGCAATGCAATGCAACCAGCCCTTTTACCAAGAATGAAAATGTTCGAACGAACGGGCGCAATGCAATGCTACCAGCCCTTTTACCAAGAATGAAAATATTCGAACGAACGCACGCAATGCAATGCAACGAGCCCTATGTAGATAAGGCCTGAAAAAAAACGGGCGTATAGAAAATAATATAATATTAATAAAAATAAATAAAGAAAACAACCTTTGAAACGATAATAAAGAAAATAACAAAGTTGATGAGTTCGTTGAATGATATGAAATAGATTATGCAGAAATCACAGGATGATAAAATAAGTTTAATACAAAAACATTGAATAAAGCATTAAACAGGTACGGGCCTACTAAAACTAAAACCCAATTCTAGTAAGTTATAATTTATCTTTATCTAACTGTCGCCGCGGTTGTTCTTGCGTGAAATTGCATAGGTCAAAGATAGCGATTCGTTGATTTGTTTCAGTACCTTTGGATTAAATTAATCAGGTGATTCAAGGCCTAAGTGGGTAAGTTGTACCTTTATGGTACCTGTATGTCGGAGTTTAACACTGATTAACTTTTTTACTAACAGCCCTTTTATAGTCTACTCCTGGACATAGACCTCATCCATGTGGTTTTGTGCATGAGGGATCCACGCTGACAAAGTGGGTTGGCAAGTTGACTCTTATAGAGGTGGTGTAGTTCCTCGGGGCTTGTGGTAGCGACTTTGTTGTCCCTTAGTTGCTTTTTACGACATCCACGCGAAGAGATGGGGTGGTGTAATTCTAAGGCCGGCCGTCACCGCACTGAACTTTTTCCTTTAGGGTTAATTACCTGCGAAGCTAAAAGATTTCGCTTTTCTTCAAGATCAGTGCAGTGTATCTATAAAGTAAAACCGAGTAAGTTGGTTGTGTTAAAAATAGTAGACGTGGGCGAAGTCGTGGGTTAATTACAGTATAAATAAAATAAGCACAGAAGGAAATAAACGATTTATTCCCTTTATCTACCCACCTCAATATCTTTAATACTCTTTGTTCAGACGAAGACCTCATAAGGAATATTTACTTTAGTATTTACATCATATATTTTTGTTACAAGAGCTGAATAAAAAGCAATGTTACCAAATAAAGCCTAGGCGTATGCTGTACCCAAAGCTTACATTTTTAACTCATATTTGTGAGGTATCTGGGGTATCTATAACTGGCCGTGGTGCTGCAGTGGCCGTGGCCCCGAACCCATTTATGGATTCCAATGATATACAAGATTGTGACCTGTTACTGAGATATTGTGGGCTGATATTTATCTATCAAGCAAATATCATCAATTTGTCAGTCTTTTGTAGGCATGAGTGATAACAGAACCCAGAATTTGCAGTTCTGAAGGTCGGAATACTGATATCCGAAAATCGGGGTCACCTTCGCAGCAAATGCAAACCAGATATCAAAACTCAAGGTGGTGCGACACAGACAGATAATCTCTAACAATAGAAGTTTGTTTCGGCAGCTAATGTTATTAAACATTTTTTTTTCGGAATAGCTAAATTCTTGTGGCCCTAGTGGCCTTTCAAGAGTCCCCCTGGCTCCATGGACGTTGAGTCCAATGCAAATGTTCGCGCGCAAACTGAAGCCGCGCCATTCGGTGGAGCTCGTGTCAGTTTCGGCCCATTGGCTGGCTTATGTGGTTTGTATATCACGTTCTTCGAGTTTCCCTTTAACAGTCCGAGCGCTAACAGCCACTCCAAGAAAGATTCGGAGCTGTTCTTGGATGTGTACCGATGTCAGGTGACGATTACGTAAGCAGATCGTGAAAATAAACCGATACAATAGCAATAGCACACAAAGTGATCGTGAATATGCCAGCTTCAAAACTGCATAAAATATTTTTTTGACCTAACATTATTTTTATGTTTCAGGCCTTTGTACATAAAAATGCAGGGTGGGTCGATTCAGATATCCGGGATTGTATATCATACCATACCATCAGCCTATGTCAGTCGGTTACTGGATATAGGCTTTCCCAAAGCACGTCACCACATACGATACTGCCCTACCGAACCGTAGTCGGTAGCTAGACTATAGTAGAGCTACCGCAGACTGGGCCGCTACGCGTCGTGTGATTCGCTTTGTAATATAGGTTTGAAGATCTTAAAACGCCGCGCTGGCCATTACGAGTTGGGGAGTTCACTCTTTTCTGGAGTTATTTAAATTCCACTGATTATGGTAGCTGCTCTGGTTATCGCAACCCGTAGAGGTTTAATTAAAGGTTGAAAAGTAACTGAAATTGAAAACGAATTAAACAGAATTGAATATAAATAAAACCGTCGGTGTTTAACTAAGTGTGTTGTTCCATGTGGTATGTCATGAATGTTTAATTAATTTTATTTATGTACATTTCATTTATCGTTCTTTTTACGTACCGTATTTAAAATATTATGTTATCTGCAAATTTCCAAATACCTACCTGTATTAATGATATCAGTATAAAGTTTTGGAGACGTTTAACGTCGCGCCATGTTTTAATTAGTGACGTATTGTACACATAAAGAAAACGATTATAATACCTAAAGCTTTTCGACAGGCTTGTTAAGTGGCCTGCTGCAGAAGTACACTACTTTCTATTCTCGAAGTACCTTGGAAATATTGAATTTAGATAATTATATAAAACTTTATGTATGTAATTATTTCTATTTAAATGCGAAACTGTGAGCAAAAATCAAACCAGCGATAAAATACTTAAGCTGCTGAGAGGGTCCGAAGTCCCTTGACAACCAATTTTAATCCCAAACAAAATTTATATAAGATATTTATTACATACTACACCGTATTAGTACGTACTTACGTATCTATGATAAGATTTAACGGTATTGGGCAAGATATTTATTTTATATCACCAAAAGTGATGTTTTAAATAGGTTGTTATTAAGATTAATTAGAAAATATCGTTTTTATCTTCTGATTGCGGCAATAGATTTATGTTATCTAGGTACCGGCAGGTTGTTAATGTTTTGTAACTTACAGGTATTGTAGATAAGAGAATCCATGTGTATATACATAGCAGTAAATTAGGGCTTTGCTCATCAATGTATAGTGTAAAACACAAAAAGAAATTATCTAAAATACCTAATGAAGTAATTAACTTTCTCCATAAAAACATTATTAAAAATATATTGCTAGACACTTAATCGTAATTTTTTTAGCACGGAAACTGGCGATTTATTTATATAACAATCTACTTAGTTATTGGATATGTATGCTAGCGCTGTAGGTAGAACAGAACTGGCGTTATTTACATGTCCCATCTTAGTATTTGATTATTCTAATCAACATAATAAGGAAGTGAAGAAAAACATAATAAAGGAGATCCGCTTGCCCCTAGTCATCTCCAGTTTAGGCACCCTGTATAGAACGGAAATTGGTGAAAGACAAAGCATACGCTGCAAAATGTAGTCAAAATGTAGTTACAGGACAAGTATGAAGGTGACCACCTTTAAAAATACCCCTTCGATATTCTCATTGCTAATAAAATACCCAGAATGTTGACTTGCTGAGGTTCATAACTTATTATAAATTATATTTCAGAATCGGGAGAGTTACCAGAGCTCCCAATATATCTGGCCGCGCTAATCATGTGTTGCGGTTTCTTCATGATGTACTTAGTGGAGGAGCTGGTACACGTGTACATCAATAGCAGAGAGAACAAGACTGCTAACACCAGCTTTACACGAGTTCTGAGTATACGGAGGAAAAACTCCGATGCTGAGCCATCCGGTACACCAGAGTCGCTGAAAGAGATAGAATGTGCGAATAGTAATGGTCACAGTCATCTTCCTATAGCTACTACAGGAGAAGACACTATCGTTGCTGCTTTAAGAGGACTGCTCATTGTACTGGCTTTGTCAATCCACGAATTGTTCGAAGGGCTTGCCGTTGGGTTAGAATCTTCGTCGAGAAATGTGTGGTGAGTATGAAAACCAGAATAAAGCCTATTTACAAATCGAACGATATGCTTGAAAGCTAACTCTGGAAAATGTCACTCTGGAGAACAAAACATCTTCGAAATGGAAATATTGTTTGTTATTATTAGATTTCTATACATTTACTGGTGACTAGATTTTTATAAACACTGTTATTTTTACTAATATTAGTCACAGGCGGCTCACAGCTGATTTGTGTAAATACCATTAGTTTTTATATTCATCATCAGAATTGCTATAGCTTTCAGTTAAAAAAATCTCAATTGCTTGCTTCGGATCGGATCGGTATAAACTTTTCGTTCCATATATTGTCATACTACTTTTTTTCCAGTTGCACCGCTTTTCACGAGTTAACTTACGGAATCGTTTATAGATAATACCGTTGATTCCTTTAAGAATAGGTGATAAATCCATATAAAAAAAGCAGATAAGTCCGAAATAGGAACTAAAACTAAGTTTGTTAATACTCGTGTAACATATAGGACAGTAGAAATTCAGGGTACGAATTGAAGTACCAATTTTTAAATTTTCACTAGCTCGGTGGTGAAGGAAACTTGAGGAAACCTATAAGGTCGATAAACAAATTTTTCAGTATGTGTATCCAACAATCCACACTGGATTGTGGGCCGCAACCCCTTTAAACGATTTACTAGGGGAGGCCTATGGCCTTTTGACATTTTTGATGCAATTGTGACAATGAATTTTGTATCATCTCCAGGTATATGTTCGGCGCAGTGTCAGCCCACAAGTACATTATAGCTTTCTGCATTGGTGTAGAGTTGCTGGCAGCGGCCACTAAGCGATGGCTGTCGTTGTTATACATCTTCACGTTTTCTTTCGTATCCGCGCTGGGGATCGGAGTAGGGATACTGCTGGTTGGCGGTACAGGGGCTGCTGAGGCTGGACTGTATTCTGTTGTTTTGCAGGTATCTAACGATTTTCTTTTTTTTATTTGAAAAAGGTAGCAGACGAGCAGGCAGTCCAACTAGTAATACAAGTCGCAGATATAAATGAATACTTCGTCCATAGATATCACCTATTTTAATTTATGTAGGTACCTTTCTTAAATATTTCCAATTTTATAATTTTCTGAAAATAGACAATAAAATGGGCATGGTTACCACTATCGCGAGAAACAGCCTTTCATGGGCGTTGGCGTCCATTGACCTCGTTCTTAATTAATTGTATTATTGTTTTTGTTGGAGCAGATATTTTATAATTAGATACAAATTAATTATTTATTGGTTCGGATCATTCTGAATGAAGTGGAATTACGTGAGAAAAGAACAATACGATATTGCGGCCTTGGTCTATTTAATTTCTGTTTCAGTAAAAAAGTGGCCAATCAATACATCCATCGAAATTAGTTTGGATATTATGAATTTCAAACGAGATTTTTTGACATAATTGTAACGTATCATACATATATTGTTAATAATAATAATAATAAAATACTTACTTAAATATTAAAATTATAAATATTTGCACTAGAAAAGATCATGGGTGTTTAAGATTATTTAGTTAATCAATCGAACTACAGATGGCGCTAAACCATTTCTACATCACGCTAGCAGAGTTCAAATATTTTCTGTAATCAAAAAGTATTGTGTGTTATGAAGTTATCAATGAAATAAAACAAGTATTATATAGTGAAGTGCTAGTAAAGATTTAATTCTTGCTTCCCTCGAGTGCATTATTGTACAATGGGCTTCTCTCTCGTGCATGGGAGGTGTAAGGCCTTAAAACGCCACGCTGGCCAACTCTTTCACGACTCCCACGGGAAGAGATGGGGTGGTGCTATGACATAGCCGGCCGACATCACACGCCACGTTAAAGTCTATACCTATACAAGATTAATCTAAAATGTATTCCTAAACATATACGACATTTTCAGTACATAGGCTAATAATTCCTACATGTTGAAAACGTACAAAGGTCGTTGTGGCAACGTATCGTCAACCTTAACCTTAACAACTTAACTCGAAAGTTTAACAAATTTACATAAGTAATTGAAAATAAATTCCACCGTATAAAATAACCACGATAGAGTCGCGTTGCAAATATTTGAATATTTCAACATAACTTTGAATATCTGTAATTTGTATTACACTTTACAACTATGAACATATTTCAGGGTCTAGCGTGCGGCACGCTGGTCTATGTGGTGTTCTTCGAGGTGTGGCGGCAAGATCGTACCGGGCTGTTCCAATTCATATGTTCAGTACTTGGCTTCGCGCTCATGGTCTCCCTTGAACTTGGTGTTGAACTTGGTTAGTACCATGAATACCATACCATACGATCAGCCTGTCTCTCTTAAGGCCACCACACACATTTTCGGTATTTCAACAGCGAACTTGTTCAGTGGTGGTTGATCCACGTAGGCGGAGGGTGTCCCACTGCGATTCGCGGTACGTGACCTCCATTATCAGTCCCGCGGCAAATATTAATTGCCCATTACCACTTCAACCCGTAAGTTTCAAATTAAAAAATAAAACCTGCAACATGTGTATCTATCAATCCGTACTGGGCTCGCGTTGATATATTATGGCACAAGACAATGTGCATGAGAGGCCAGAGTCCAGCAGTGGACCATAATAGGGCTGGTTACGGTCAAGTATGACGTCAATGGTCGATGAAGTTAGAAACCTCTAAAAACAATATATCGATAAAAATTAATATTTTTGTCAATGTTATCTTGTTATTTTAGTAAATACTAGCCTGTGCCCGCGACTTCGTACGAGTAGAATTATAGTTTTTAAACTCTAAATTGGGATATCTTTTCTTCCCGTCCGCCGATTTCGATGAAACAAAGCCTATTCGAACCGCCAAGCTAAGCTTAATTAACCCGTGGAAACCCCATGAAAATCCGTTCAGTAGTTTTGAAGATTAGCGTGTTCGAACAGATAAACAGACAGACAAAAATTTTCAAAATCGTCTTTTTGTATTCTGATACACTTCCTTCATCGCCCTCAATCCGTTTTTGGTAAATATATTCAATGTACAGACGATGGTTCTACAGTTTTATTATATGTATAGATACACATGATAGGCATCTATCAACAGTATCGTAAGCTGCTAGTCTGGCAAACTGACTGGCAGTCTGGCAATATCCGAAATTATTTGTATGGTAACAGTTTTTACAAACTTGAATTATAGTGTACCATAAACGTTTTAATTACTTGTCGTTGCTTTCATAAGATTTTAAACTTATGTTATCGTGGTTAAACATAAATAAATAATTGTTGTGTAAACGGGTAATCAAACAATAACAAGTTCAGTGTGGGCAGGTGGAAACACGACGGAGGGTAGAAAGATTTGTCTGTCAATAGCACTAACACCACCGCACCGCACCGCATCGCATCACACCGCATCGCATCGCACCGCACTAATACCCGCCACCGCAGTCTCGCCGCGACCGCGGTTCATATAACTGGACCGAAATATCGGCTTTAAATCTATACATATAATAAAAACGTAACTGATCGCTGTCTGTACATGGAAGATATATGAGAAAAATATTATTGGGGGCCTTTATCAACGCAATAGAAGCCAAAACAATGATTGTTAGAATTTTTGTCTGTTTGTCTGTGCGTTTGTGCGCGCTAATCTTAGAAACGGCTTAACCGATTTGGGTGCGGTTTTCACTAATGTATTGTGGTAAGCTTCACTTAAAATTTAGTGTTTGTTTTATTACAATCAGTTCATAAATAAAAAACTTATATCAATTTAAAGAATGACGTCGAACATTTGTTCGATAAAAAATAAGCTATAAGAAATAATGTGTGTGATCGTTTTTGAAAATACCAAATACCCCTAAGAAGGCGAACACGGTGTTTATAAACTAAAGTCCACGCGGACGAAGTCGCGGGCAACAGCTAGTAAACAATAAATCGTGAGTAACCCGTTTACATAACAATTGTCGTTCCTTTGTACAGTATCGGCTAATCGAGCGTTCGTACATATACTAACTCCTTCGAAGCTCACTATCAATTTATTCAATGAACTATTGTATAGCGTCAACGCCAAATATAATGATGTAGAACAAAACTATTCATTCAGTTAAGAGTTAACGAACTTTTATGTCGCCGTAACTAATTTACGAACGCAAAAATGTAGGTAATCATGCGAATGCTCGGTCGGTCAATGCTTTATCTAAAGTAATGATTGTGCAGATTTGCGAATAATGCAGGAATTTCTAGTACATAATAATAAATGTTGAAATTAAGGTGTAAATCACGAAGATATAATTTAACTGAAACGGAATTATAGGAATACCGTAAAGAATTGAAAAAAGACGCGCTAATTTGTCTAAAATAGTTAAGCTATATACAATCTTAGGTGCATATACTACAATTACCAATTTTTTTTGGCATTCATATTTTAATTTTCATTCTAGTTTTAGAAAAGAAAATATAAAGTACCTATGAAATTCTTTTCTCCTAAATAAAATAAATAAGACAGTTTGCCGATTTTCTATGCTATTGTACTATCTATCATTTGCAAAAATTTCAGTCGATTCAGTATGTTTATTTATGATCGGCTGATAATCATTTATCAATGTCTATTTTGAATAATTATATTTTTATTTTCACAGCCGCCTAAGAAGAAACTCATATCTTCGCTTAATCATCGAAGTGAGAATTCCATAATAGTTGTAGCATAAGTAAACTGTGGTACAGGTAGTATCAGTCTCACAGAATACGTGGTAACGTGTTTCGGGAGTGAGTAACAGTTGTAGATGCCGTGTCCCATCCCATTCAATAGGGAGTATATCAGGATAAGACTAGTATATCTTTATACTCTTCTCTTTATACTCTCTACTTTCCATCCCATCTGAAGGAAGATCGAGACTAAGAAGAAGTTATATTCTCCATCCTTTACAATCTTCTTTCCATTCGTAAATCCCTAAAGGTAGGCCAATGTTCGTCATTCTTAACTGATTTTTGACAACATCAGTCAAGAATGGTGAGCGCTCGAGCGCTAAGTACTACTGATGAACCATAACCGTTTATTTTAACCTCAAGGGCTTAAGACTATGAAATGTTAAAATCTTCGACTATAACTATAATGAATTTTAAAGATTCATTAGCACTCACTCAGGACTCGAGCGTCGAGCGCTCGGTGCTCGTTTTTATAACACTACGCGGATGTCCATGGGTGACAGCACGCACTTGTTATCAGGCGAATTGTCAACTACATTCTTTGTTTAAAGAATATCCAGATTCTGGTGCCTGTTTAAATACTTGAAATCTTATATTAAAAATGTGTCAGACAGACTGCTACAGACTGTGTGAGGCGGCTGTAGTCGTGCGATAATTGTGTACAGTATTAGATTAAAATATGTATGCGAAAGAGTATTATAATCGCCCGGTCTTTGTAGGAATTCGTGTATTATCGAAAGTATTGATTTTTATTGTCATGTAATAATAGAAATAAATATTTTTGTATCAAAACAATAAATGTTTTATTTTTAAATAGAAATGACGTATTATCATTGTAACTTCGACGTTGTTTGTTATTTTACGCTGTTAAAGGTAGAAAGATTTAATTTTGATTTCTATTATTCCTTCTCAATCTAGAGTTTTTGATCATCGACCAAAAGTAAAGCAGATCAAAATTAAATCCTTGTTATTATTCAAAATTGTGAAGGGATGAAATAAGACAAAGATATTATTATTTAACAAATCAATAATGTAATCAGAAAGTAACATTTTATAATTACTATCGTGTGGATAGTAGTTCTCATCTATTCTTAAAGAAAATATAATTTGTCTAATTATTAGTTATGTATTATTTAGGCTGAATATAAACAAATATAGATTAGACAGGCGGTAAATGTATACATCTATTGGGTTATTAGTAACACGAAGGGAATGTGGACGGGAAGTGCAAGATGTGCCGCCTTTTGAAAACCTCTATGATGAATTTGAAAGATGTGAAAGCAGCGTGGTAAATTAATCCTTTAATTGATAGTAAATTAAACGGATGGACGAATAGCCAGGGCCATGAAGCTATGAAAGTCATGGACCTTCTTGGCGCCCACTAAAAGGGCTACAAAACTAAGGTTCCCATGGGATATCGGGCACGCGGATGTAGCCGCGACTACGAGCCGATAAATAATATATTTCTTTAACATACTTTGATTTTAAAACAAGTGTGTAAACTTTTACAATTCAAATGGAACATCATTTTTATCTTCATGGCACAAGGAGAGATGCAACATGTTTTAGATTGTCAAATATTTGCACATCTTGAGCTCAGCCTAAATTAATATAATTATAATGATAGCAGCGTCATTTATCTTCACACTCACCTCCCACATTCTATGATAACACTGTTCAAACAGTGTAATATTAAAATATTAATTACATTTGTGTCGCACGACACAGAATAAACTCTTAACGAATACGATTGAGAGAAAAAGACAGAGAAAATTTCTTACCTCTAACTGGTACACGATTAGGTATATATTATATCAAGCCACACCTTCAACTTCCCTATGTCGACACTTTAATAACGTTACTCCTAAGGCCGGTTATTCCTCATAATTACAACAATATACTTTAAGTAATAATAAAGATTTAAATGCTCAACTATTAACATTCTATTGCATTAAATATTTAATTAATTACATTACAACGCTTTTTATAAAGGCCTATTTACATTTCAGCGACACGGCAGCGGTATTTGAATGTGGAATTTTATTACGTAAATATACATAATTGGTATATCCAGATTTCGTATCGGTATTAGACTGTATCGGTTAATTAGATAACATTGTCACTTCAACCATTTCACTTTAATGAGATTTATTTATTAATGCCGAGTAAAAAGGTGGTTTCATCTTTCATATTGCAGAAAATTTAAGAAATTATTTATTTTCTATAGATATATTATAATTAATAATTAGGACAATGTATAAGTATGTCTAAAATCACAATTAATTATTTGTAGTAAAACATTTTAAGTAATTTTATATAAAGAAAATGATTTATAATTCCTATGAAAATTTCTAATAAAAAGTTTTAAGGAAAATTAATAATGTTATAAGCACTAACCTATAATAACTGATGGGTTAACATTATAAATGCAATAAATTATGTGAAAAATTCACAAAATAATAGAAAATAAAGTTACAGTTTCAGGCACCATTATCTAAATCTAACAGAAACGAAAGCATTTCGGGCAAACCATTACACCATAGATCTATACACCGCTCCACACAAATTAAGACATCAATTTAATTGAAATAAATAGTTACATTTAAAATATTTTATTAACACTTAAAAAATCTCACTAATTAGGTTGCTTTTGCAATGAAGACTTTTGTGAAATATTTAATAGAAATAAAATTCTATCCTAAACAAAAAGGCTATATGTGTACAGCACTACTAACTAAATAGTGCTCCGGTGGGCCATCTTCATATTTACGACCGTGACTGAACGCTGAGAGTACTATATAATACAGAGTGGTTACAATGTAACGTAATGAACTATGAAAATGAGTTTGGATATTTGTTTCTTTTTTACTCATAAGTTCTTAGTGGTCGGTATACGAAGATGGCCGGCATTATTTAATTTATTGTACTGTATACTGGCTA
The DNA here is from genome assembly GCA_943735995.1 of Sesia bembeciformis. Lineage (NCBI taxonomy): Eukaryota > Metazoa > Arthropoda > Insecta > Lepidoptera > Sesiidae > Sesia > Sesia bembeciformis. The sequence goes on from OX031042.1 coordinate 7,030,600, forward strand.
TACACCTCATCCCGAGTCTAAACCTAAACGAATCCCTCAAAATGTCTCACACTGAGGCACTTTTGAGTAAGCACCAAAACTGATATCCTTGCGCCTCGGAATGAGGGAGCCGTGAGTGAAGCTTACCGTATTGCAGTACCGCGACGAAGTGCGCGAGTTTACACCTACCTTTATTATTAATAATATTTATATTTTTCATTACTTCTTCATGGAAGGTTTTCGATCTTTTTGCTTGTACTTTTAAATTATAAGTGAACAATCATATAATTCCCCGTGATTTCAAATTCAATTATAATTTTGGACTAATGTTTCGACATCATCAATGCTAAGGACGTCCAATTTGATGAAGATTTATAATTAGTGTATTTTAAAAATGAGGGCTAAGTGAAACGCTTTAAGACTCGAGTGTTAAACGATTCTAAGCATATTTAAATTGTTAATTAGAATAATTTAATGACATGTAGGTATTACATAATTTAATATATTATATTTAATATTTGTACACTTTGATGTAAGCAGATTTTGAAGAGTATTCATAACAATTACTACCTAATGTATCTACCCAAAATTTCAAGCAAAAAAGTGACCGTTTCATTTCCCTTGATCGTTAAATTCTCGATCCTAAAACGCTCACAAGCGTTTGACGCTCGAGTCTTTAAAGTTTATTAGCGTTGACCACTCCTGGGATATCAATTATCATGCAATAAATACTTTTTTTTATGTCAACTCGTGATTTTATTGCATCAAGCACAAATTCCGGACGTGGTTACGTATTTGAGCATAGTTTATAACTATTTTAACCCACAATGTCCCTTCTATCCTACGTATTATACGTGCAAATTAATATATTATTATTTTATATAAAGCTATTCACTAAAAATTAAATGCATCAAACATGGTCAATGTATGTCAATGTAAGTCAATGGCATCAAATGAATTATTTACCTGTGTATTGCTTGAATCTTACAGTTATATCAAGTAATGTTTCTAATGCCCTTTGAAAATTAATATTTTGGCACATTAAAGTAATCTCGCAAATGATACACTTGTATTATGACGTCATTTCTTAAATCGGTGTCGTTTCACTCTAAAAGGTAGATTGTACGAAAGGTTGATTTAAAGTGCTTTCACAAACCGAACTTCTGTCAGTAGTTACTTTCTTTTTGTTTATAAGAGACCCATCTTAGTGCTAGTAGGCTGATTCATATTTATTTTAGACTGACATGACGATGAAAGTATTTGGTTGAAAAGACACTTCATCTTTCATTTTACAAAATTTGACAATTCTGACTATAAATTCTCATACTACATACACTACTCGAATGTACGCTACACATACATTGTATTATAATATACAGGCTGCAACCGAAAATCTTTTCCTGAAACTGAAACCATGAATTCCATCAATTATTCTGGGTTCATTAAAATTTGATTCCTTTTTGAAACTCGAATTTTTTTAGTTTTATCCCAATAAATCGATATTTTTACGAGAAAATACATAACATTATATGTCAATTAACTCTAAATCACGAGCACAAACCGTGGGTGGCTTCAGACATCGGGAAATGTTTGGCTAAATCCTCTATACTATAAACTATTTGTGGCAATTTAAATCAACCTCTGTGTAGTTTACGTCAGATATAATTAATGTCTACTAAGTAATGGAAACCCATAATAAATGCAGCGGCAAGACAATTCGTTAATAATAAACTAAAAATAAGTAAAATAAATTAGATACAAATCGACTATTCTATCTACGTGTCAGGTAAGTACAGTTCATTCTATGTTCTATATAATATTCGTTGACAAATTGCTTAGGAACAATATAACTAGCAGTATATAAAGTAATTTAACAGGATTTCATTGAAATTGAAGGGAATTATTTCTTTGAACTGCACTTACCTCGCCAGTCAAGTACATATTCCTTACTAAATGACGCTTGCCGAATGTGACACTTAATTCTCTTGTTTCGTTACACACGGACCGTAAACAAAGAATTAACACAAGACATGTTAAAATAATACGATAGTTATCATTTAATGATGGTATTTATTATTATTAATACATTTATTAACATGCTGATCGTGCATGACATTAATAAATAAATGTTAGAAAGAAATGCAAAATTGGCACAAGTCATATGAGCGAGCGAGTTAAAGATAATTTATATATCTCTTTTTTGTGCATTGCTTTTTGTTTGTTCGATGGCTATTACTTTGGTGGCAAATAATGTGAACGCAATTTTTACGAAAATATGGCAATTGCAATATTTTTGTAGTCTGTGATTGTCGTCGAATTTTGTTATTTACTAAACAAGTAAAAGGAGATAATTATTGGTTCTCTTGTAAAAAATAGATATTTAAACAGTAGAAATTGAAGTGATTAAGGGACAAGTTGTAAAAAAATGTAAATGTAAAGTAACTAACGTAACTGTATACAAATAACAGCTTCATTATAGTTTAGTAGTCCTAATTATTGCACAGTATACAAGTTGAGAGCGCGACCGAACGAGACAAAGCTCATTTACAACATAATGGATTAATTAGCAAAGGTGATTTCAATTTCTCGAAAATGATAGTAATTTTAATATGAGTGTCAATACATACGGCAGCGTCATTTTCTCAACCCTTGCCTTCAGGTGGCGCTTAAGATTTGAGGAGTTTGTTCGTCCGTTGGTTCGCAACAGCTATGCGCGTCTCGTTGCTCTCACCCTAAATACAATTTATACATTAAAATCATGTTATATTAGTTTAAGTGTTGATATGCCAATAGCCATGTCCAGACCAGGGGAAGGCGCTCAAGAGGCTACACACGACTCACACTCATATTCTTAATCATAACTCCGATATGTCCTCGACTCAAACTGCATCGATGATTACCTCTAGAGAATGTCAAACATGATAGGAGTTTATGTGCACATAATACGTTATTATTCTGACGAATTTATATTCGTTAAGTTCAAATTAAAAACATATTTGCAATTATTTAAAGCTTTGTCAAATTCGAGGATACCTTAAGGACGATGGAATACCTCGAGTCTGACAGTCGATTCCTTAAATATACAACTGAGTTAAAATCGAACCTCACGCTGTGAAGGTTTTTTTTATCAAATTAGGGTAGAGTTTTAAAAAGTACAAAAATCGCTCTTCGTCAATCTATATTTGGTGCATCTTATTCTATTCTCATAACACAGAATAAGACGCAGCATGAAATAGATTGTAGTGGAACAAAGATTTTCGCATGTTTTGGAACGCAACTTGAAATATCAACAACAGTGAATAAGGTTGAGTTAACGATTTAGAATATGGGTGTTAAGTCCTGTGAGATAATCTCTGGAGTGTGTATACACGGCTTACTTTCAAGATAAACCAGTCAACTATCCATATACACTAGCCTTACCATGAGCATACGCAACTACTATGTTAAATGGCGATACTAATGCCCGAAGCATGGCGAATGCCAACATACACACGTTTAATTATAAACACCAAGAAATGTATGGCGAATCTAAGATTATATACTTACGAATATTAGCTCATAACTGTTGACCAATGTTTTGGCTAGTATTCTGGCGGAGAACTCAAAAATAGGCCTCTAATCATAGAAAATTAGGTTCAGTCACAAAAGTGTTACGGTAGCATTCTCATCTAAACAAAAAAAATGCACTTATATTCGTTTATTGTCTTGATTGGCTTGGTGTTTGTTAACAATCTCGGTGCAAGTAGAGCGTTAACTTTTACACTAACATAAAAGCCTAATGAAATTGTTTTACCGATCTGGATATAGCTATTTAGAAGGCATTTTATATATCAATGTTCAGGACGGTATACATACAATGTCGAAGGCGATTCATATTCTCTCTACTTATAATGATATTATGAGGTAAGTATCTTTAGAAGGTGATGCAATGATTACATTAGCTATTAAATAGCCAGTTGATGATGACAGAAAGACAAAAGTTAAAAATATTAAAGAATCAAAACAAAACATGCTAATGAACAAAATAGAATAGAGACGAGAGCCTGAAGAAAATATTACAAAAATATATTTCATAATAAAATAAATGTAATATTACATCTAGGAGTAATTTTAGAAGAAAAAACAAACATAAGACCACGTTAATACGAACGAAACGATACATAAAACGAAAATAAATAAGAAACTGTTAAAAGAAACACATAAAATCCTTATAAATATAATTTATATTAAAATAGCATTAAAACATGACATGTAAGCACAACGGTGCAGCGAGCTTGCTTTAAACACAAGCTGTGCCTCACAGAGGTGGCTACAAATATAATAAAAATACTTACAGTTGCCGACGACGTGTTGCTGTTGTGTTTGTGTGCTTTGCATGTGTGAGTCTCGTGGTATGTCATTATTAGCACAGTAGTAAAAGATATGTTATATATATCGGCAAAGTATCTTTTATGGGTGTTTTTGGAACTGAATATATTCCTTGCATTAGAATAGTCCAAAAGTTAACAAAGAGAAAGTAATCGGCTTTTAAACAAAATGAATGGAGTAACTCTTTGCAGTCAATATAATTTACACATGAAGACTATGTTCGTGGCGGTCGGGGAATGAGGTGCGCGCGCGGCGGGCACCCCCGCACTCCCTCGCTTCTCTACTTGTGGCGCCCCCGCGCTAGTACTGGCCGCGCAGTTCTCCCACCATCGTTCATGTCGATACATTGAATTAGCATTGAGTAAAATCAATAGGATTATCCGAGAACATAAGATGCGTGCAGATATATCGTTCAGAAATTTACTAGATTTGACTATATCTGCAACTTCTCAGGTAAATACAAATGACTGGGAAAGTTATTTGAGACATGTTATATCTGTTGAAGAGCAATATCGTAAGAATTATGGATTAATTGAAAACACAATAGACGAATTTATCATACAATTGGTAGTCAATGATAGCGAGGATGGAAATAGTGAAAATTTTGATAATTCCAGTTCTGATTCAGACTTCTATTCACAATATTATATCACTATGTAACTTTAGATGTTAACAATAACAAAAATATGTTTTACTCGTAATTTATTTTGTTTTGATTTACTATCGATTATCGATAAGTTAACCTGGGCTAGCGGGACTAGCGCGCCGCACTGGCCGCATTCCTTGCGCCCGCCACCAACGTAGTCTCCAACTGTATGTTCGATTGTTGATTTACAGTAAACCTGTAAAAGGCTTGATTCCCGCATTTTATACCAACTCGTGCAAGTATGTTATGTAAGTCGGTGATACTTTTAGTTTGTACATTGATCGCTATGATCGTTATACATATATATTGTAACATTTGTAATATACTCTCTCGTATAAATACAGATCCGTATTCGTACTTTTGTACGAAATAGAAACTAGATTTAATACTAAAGTAAATGTAGGATTTTTAAAAGTAGTAATTTTGTAACATGTGCTCTTCATCCTCAAAACAAGAATATAATGCCTTTTAGACACTCCTTGCCAAGTGGTACTCGTTGCCAAGTGACACTCGTTGCCAAGTGACGCTCGTTGCTAACTGAAACTCCTTGATAGGAATTCCTATTCTACTATTTATGTGGTACTCTATATTACTTAAAGTATATTACTCGTTGCACTCGCTCGCGTCGCGCTAGTTTGTCGCCCTTACATAATCTAGCGTTAAAATATTGCTGGAGATCATCTACTTCTTATTATCTCTACACGTAATACTTGTACATTCTATATGTTTATACGATTATTACATATACCTAAAGTAAATAAATATATTTGTAAGAAAAAAATTAAAAAAAAAAAAAATCAAAGGGAAATCAAATAACATATTTTTTTTTTATAAATGAAATGATTTATTTTTATCGCAAATAAATAAAAAAATACCAATAATCATGAATTATTACTATGTTACAGTAGTTAGCTATATTAAGAAATACTAGTTATTTAGGATTCATTTTATTTCATAGAAGCAGATATGTTCTAGAAGAGATATGTTTAAGCTATGTGTGTATAGTGTACAGATTTTGGATACATTACTGTAAAATTTCTGTAGATTTTGGAGCAGTGGTCACTTGTGGTTCATATATTTTTGATCCCTTACTGATGCAAAACGAATATAATAATGTATTTTCTACAAATAATGCAAGTGACATTAGATATAATAAAAATATATTACGAAGTATGTTTTAGATATATATATATATATATATACCTGTTGCGATACAAAAATGATAGTACACAAATGCTTCTATGAAATACTTTGAAAAATAATTATGATGAGATCTGACGCTGTTCAGATTCAATTAAATATTCTCGAAGACTTGTGAGTGACTAAATACTGACCACTTAAATTTCAAACTATTATCACATGTCAACTCATCCCCATACGCATCATACAGATTTCTCTTTTATTCGTCACTCTCCTAATACGAAAAACTCTTTTGGAGTTTTAATATACACAGTGTATTATTTAATAATGATTATCTACTAAGTATTGCAGTTAAACAATAGCAAAGAAAAACTGTTAATATTAATGGAAATACGTTAGACGTTTGCGTCAAGCAAAAGTTGACTCATATAATAATAATAGGTTTCCTAACAATACTAACAGTTACTATAACGTTAACAACGGGTAAATGCATTTTCTCAAAATAATCAATTTCAAACGCGTCAACTTCCTAATTTAATGTCTATTTATATGTGCTAACTATAACATACGAGATTGAAATACTATTACGATTAATAATATTTAACTGCACATGATCTACTGCATGAAATGAGCACCAAAATATATATTATTAACTATAAATCACTTTTATGTGTTTCAATAGAAGGAGTTCTTTGAGCGTTTTAAAAGATAGAACAATGAAAACTGGTAAGAATACTCAATGAAGATCATAAATGATAGTGTTCACTTAATACAGTAGCATGCTCAAAAATTGGAATATAATACGTTCAAACAACATTACATTTTCATAAATGTAAATCGAGTAGATACTAAGCGAAATATTGGAGTTATTAAATAAATATCGGCCGGTTGCACCACCGTCAGGAGCGACAATCAAATACAAAATGAGGACTAGCATAACTACACACTTCGGATGTTAGTACGAAGCAACATTATAGTACTTTTTTACGTATGTAGCGCAACTACTGCGAAATCCAGAAGGGAACAATGTTTCCAACAAATCGGAAGGAAATCTAATTTGAAATATAACAGTTTCGTAACAGAGAGATGTGTTACAGACGTTGAGAGACAATAAATATATTGCTCTTGGAAATTTCAATTGACCAATACTTTTCAAGGACGAGTATAAAATTATTATTTTACAATATAAAAAAAAAAAATTTTTGCCTTTTTTAAATTTTACAGTTATTGTTTTGACTTTAAGATTAAAACAATAGATGCAAAGAAAGGTTTTTTGTAAACGAATTTTTTTTTTCGTCCTTGGAAGTTAGTGATTTATGGCTTATGCCAATTGAAATTTCCAGTATCGATATAATTAAGTAGTGGTATGTGCAACCGGTGTAGAGTGCACGCGCGCCACCACGAGACCGTGTGTGTATGTGTCGTGTCGTAGTGTGAGTGCCGCCGTCGTTTACTTGAGGAGCTCGTGCGCGCGCTGGTTGGCCAGCGTTATCCTCGTTTCGTTCGATTCGCCCTACGATTACAGAGAACGTTTCGTTTCTGCCTCTTGTTCAATGTACAGCGACTGTATTTTAATATGGCAAATGATCCGATGCGAGGAGATCCGACGCCTATGATTATATACAGCAAAGTCTCCAAATTTAGTTTAAGGAGTCTGGTATGATTGGTTAATAATTCTTTCGTGCTGTTTGTAGGTTCGACTTGTCGTAAAGTCGTCCATTGTAGTGTGTAAGTGTTACAGTTCACAGTCGCTGTCTTTTGAAACAATACACGTTATAGGGTGAATGTTAGTGATGAGTTCTGGAGGCATGTTAGTCAGTCGGATGGATGTGACAGACAATCGGTACACAATGACAGTGTGGATAGATGTGTTCTGAGTAGTCGGGCATGTCTCATGGGGATCTCTCGAAGACACGCAGAGGAAAATTTTCACAACAACCAATCGCCTCTAATACTACGATGGAAAGAGAACATGCTTCAAGTGTAGAGGTAGAGGAAACGAGGTGTTTTGCCAGATAAGCGAGAATTCCGAAGGCCAATAAGCTTTAGAAGAGGTTAGACAGATTCAGATAAAAAAGGGTTGGTCTATTCACACTTCCGCTGCTAAGGTGACAGGCACATACATTTAGATGGTGAAAATGTTATTGAAGAAACGAGAAACACAGTGAAACTATAAAACCTTAAAATGTTCATTGTGTCTCCGAACAACACGAACATTCTTCTGCAAATCGTAACAATATGTACAATCCGCAGAAAAAATAATATACAAACAAATTTGAACATTTGTATTTTAACCGTTTTAATTTCTCCTAACTAGTAAAAAGGCAATTTTTTAGGAGCATACGAAATTTCGTTTCATTCTTTTTATACCAGCATGACATTATGAGTATGATACACTTAAAAAAGAACATTTTTTCAGTAGATTATTGTATTCTAGTACCAGTATTCTTATGAGTCTTATTAGCTGGATGAAATTGCGTACGCCCCGAAAGCTGAACCATTTCTTAATATCCAACAACCAATGTGGAATCTTATTAATGAACATGTATAGACGTCATGTGTGACATGTTTGAATGAGTGTCGGCTAACATTATATCAGACTAATAAGAAACGAAAACGAATTCAATAAGAACGCGTCGGCGACTTGTTTGTCTGCTAGCGAACACACACTGTGAAATACATAGAGGTAGATTGAAGAGTCTCGGATATCGGATATAGAAATTTGCAAAACGTTACTTTGACCGGAGTTTTCACTAAATTATATTTCAGATCAGGAATTTCCTATTGCATTATCGCAATTAGGTTAGTTGAATCTTTCAAGTTGATAATGTGTTTGATAATACCATATAAAATTAAAACAAACATGTGTTTATTTGGTTGTTTTAACAATTGAACAGATTCATTCGAGAGTTAGACATATCTTGAGAATATTGAGAAAATTAGAGCTTTACTATTTCTGCCGCTTATTGATTGTATTGATAATACTGACAGGAATGACGTCTTTAAACCAGTAATGCGGTCCTTTAACTTGTAATTTCTCAGTCATTTATTCTAGTCATTCTTCAAGTTATTTTGATTAGATTCTAGTATCGCAAGTTATTCAATTACATAAATTTCTACTAGACTAAATACTTTTTTTAGCAAAGCTTTGATAAGATTCCACACAAGTCATCCTGTTAACAATCGTCAAGCGTATATATACACGCAGCCACACGGTTTGTCTCACCTTGCGGTTGATACGGTCGACCTGGTGGTTCTGGTTCTCGAGCTCGGAGCCCATGTCGAGCGCCATGTTGCGAAGGTTGCCGATCATCGTGTTCACTTGCCCCATGTTCTCCTCCATCTCGTCTTCGCGCGCGTCGTTCGTTATTCTGGAATAGATTTCACTGTTTTTAGACAAGTTTATTATTAACTATTAACACCTTCAATGCCACCGCTATTTCACTGAATCATAGTAAAATGGCATCTCAATTTTTCGGTTATGAAATCTACTCGTCATATCAAGTGTCATTTCTTTCCCTATACGTCATTTTCATTAATACGATCTATTCGGTAACGAGTCAATTTCATAACTCGATTTCTACACCAATTCTCGTCTCATTGAGCACTCGTCCGACGGGCATGTACATTGTGATAAAGTGTGTAGCATTTAATGTATTCGCTTCACCTCATAATGTACCTGCTTTTCCTAATTGCGTTAATTGCCTTAATGTCGACGCGTGTTTGCAGCTGACTTTCATTAAGCTCATGCAGTACCCACTTTCCGAGCTTCTCCACTTCCCGATTTGACGCAAATGAATCAACATCGATTTATCATTTACGCCGAAGGCTGCTGCTAACTGAGACGTGGTTTGAGATAAATCCGCTTTCACTTCGTCATTATCAAAAACACACAGTATACACGTCGTTTATACAGTATACAAACATACAAACAGTATACAGTATGCATACGACACGCAATAGCGTGTCGTTTGTACTGCGTTTCTGTCACAACGAAACTCATATTCAAAAATAACTTATCAATTTTAATTGTTAATTTGAATTTTAGACTCATTATCGAGTTTAGTCTCCGGTAAAGATATTCATATTCAAAATTATTTATTTCAAATTTAAATTCAAATTATTTATCGAATGTTTTCTTATTAACTTAGACGTTACTGTACGTCATAATATGGTGAGGCAACTATAATTAATATTGATCACAATACTTTTGAGGGTGTAGATGTAGATTCTCTGCTCGTAAATAAACAGCCATATTCAAAACGAAGTTCATTGAAGATTATTATTTTGTGCAAGGAATTGCTATGATTTTGAATATATTCGTTTGCTTGTGTTTCTGGGTAATTGACAAAGAGTAAAGCTGTGTATCCGATTCTAACATTACTGACCTGCCTATGTATCCGGCTTGTGGCCCTATACCGTTGCGCTCGTCCATGACGCGCTGCGGCTGGTTGTTCACCACTTTCCCGTCGTCATTGCCCTTCCATGTGCCATCGTCCTCTTTGAACGATGCACCTCTGAAAATGAACAATTTTTTTCTATCTAAAGGTTCTTAAACCACGTTATTAGTAGTCTTTTGCAAGACAGCATTCCAGAAAAGCCTTCAGACCGCGTGGTGCGATCAATCGAACGAAAATGACTTCGGAATCCTTTTGGTTTGATTCCATTGTCGAATTACGAGAACTAAAATTTGTCAAGTTGGCGTGGTTCGATTGACCAATAGCCACACCAATACCATCATGCCAATAGCAAAAAATTAAAAAAACTACAAAGGAAATAAGAGTATGTATTATATTTCACTATTCATAACAGTTTATACTTGGAAGCCCAATAAAAATAACAATTTCATCACTCGTATAGATAGAATTATATGACTTTTAAATCCTCGTTGTCGTTCAATCGCATCACGCCAACTTGAAAAAAATTTGACCCGGTGGTTCGACCAAAGGTATTCAGAAGTCATCGTGGTTCGATCGATCGTAATACAAGGACCTAAAAACCCTCGTCGATTGATCGAACTACGCGACCGGAAAACAGAAATGTATGACGAAGATCCATGGAATTATGTAAAATATATAATCAAGTAGAACATTCATATTCCTTTCCATAAGTCTGTTTCAGTTGAAGTTCGATAGCAATCTATTCAGACGAAACAGATGTTTTGGCAGTCACAACTCATGTTATAATTGCCCTTTATTCCATAAAACTACGTGGTACGTACTTGTTGCACGGCAACACGCAGATTCCGCAACATTTCTCCATGCCCGAGAGATTCTTCTCGGCCTCGCGCATGTCCGCGTTGATCTGGTCCATGCCCTCCTCAATCCTGTCCAATTGCTCTGTCCACACATATCAACATTCGCTTTAAAACCGTTCTTGTCACCTCAACATCAAGTGTGTAAAGCACCTACTTCTTTAAAACTTTTATCGCGATTTTCTTTATGTCTTTGTAAATTCTCAACGCCCTCGACAATACCAGAAAGAAGTGTAAGACAATATGTTTCTTTCAGCTACTGTGTGTTTATTAAGTTTATCTCAACTAATTAAATTCATGCATTAAATGTTGTCGTGGCATTTCTAATTTATTTCAATTCTAAGTTGAAGCAGATAAAATGTAATTGTAGTATTGTTGTCGAGGTGATCATTTTTCTCGTCGATGTCTTACACTTGATCCGGCTCAAATCTAAGTAAAATTATTTACCTTTGATTTAATTGTTTGATGTATGTGCTGATTACTAAGTGATAACAAGTACAATTAACTTCAAAGTGTCTAACATTTAGAGTATAACTTCATAAATACTAAAACTCATGCAATCAACAGCAAGATAGAAATAATCGTGCATAGCTAGAGATGCGTGAGAAAGAAGAAAATAAAGAAAACAATTTAAACTGTTTCAACGAGTGAGTAATCTCAACGTGCCATTTTACTTTAGTAGTCTGGGAGCGGAGAGATGTTGTCATTTATTTGTTCATTTTTAAGACATGGTCATGACAAACTTTTACCTTTTGCTTTATCCATTAATAATAATCTGTTAGCACATTTCAATCTTTATAAAAATGTTTAATAATCATTGCCATTCAATGAAATCGAATAAAATTATCTGAAGTGGCATTTCAGACAAAAGCTGTACTAATATGAGTGATGTAAAATAGTACTACTGGATGCTTACCGCCCTGTTCATCCAGCATGACCAGGGATTTCATGCCCACCTCGTGACTCTACAACACAATAATGATGTCACTATAGCTCGCCAAACGTATGCGGTGAGTTCTGAGCGGCGGCGCGTGCGCAGGGCCCGGGCCGCGCGCGGTGCGCCGGGACAACTCAATACTCAACACAAAACAAACTGGTAACTAAACAGAAAATTAAACTAAACATGATAATGAGTCGGGTGGCCGCCGCCAGGGCGCGCGGACACTCCTCCGGTGATGATGGGTAAATAAATTAATTTAGCAAATGAGCGTAACCATTAAGCCATTCCTAATGAAACGTGACATAGCAAAATAGTTTTGACATAGTTGAGGAAGAGAAATGAACAAACTAAATGTATGTGGCGAGGGGCGGCCTCGCCGCGACACAGATCGCTCGAGCTAACAGTTACAGACCTACGGTTCTAACATTAACAGTACGCGCTAGCCATGGAGATGAAGGCGTACACCATTTACTCTAGACGTCGAACAGACACACTCGGTAAACGCGCATTCATTTTAGTACCGCAGTTGTTAAGAGAAGAAGAGTAGATTCGGAAAGACAAATAAATATACCTATAAAAAGCGTTCCGATCAATAATATCAACGGAAGAACTAAACAGATTGCGCAGCTCATTCAAATTAAATCTTTAGCAAAAGATAGAGTAACAGTCTTTTGCGACAAGTAGCAACGAACGGCCATCGGGCTTATCTATTTACACTATGTTGTCAAGAAGTCATCCCCATCGAAACATAGAAACACACGCAACATCGATCTCAGATAAGTCGATATTCAAGAGAAACGTCAAAGAAAAACAAATATTACTTTATTTAACTGCACATTCAAACACAGACGTTCTCACGTTTCGACTAGCCATGTGTTCAGTTTAACTCTTACCGCCCTGGTGACTCAACATATGAAGCGCTTGCCCCCCGGCGTCCTCGCTCTATACATAAAATACAAATCATAATAATATATCGTAGGAGAGAGTATCGGGGTGTGTGGGTGGCGGGGTGCGGTGCGCCGGCGCCGGTCGGGGAGGCCGCGCGGTCGCGTGCGTGGCGGGCTGCGGGCGGGGCGGCGCGTGCGCGGTGCAGGCGGGCCGCTAACACACACTACGCGATCAACAACCACATGCATGCAGTGAAGCTTGCAAGTAAACCAGACTCAGTTTCATCTGTGCTCAGTTTCATATGATTCATGATATTCTGTGTGATGTTAAGAGTCGTGCGTTGAGGAGAAGCGTTTCGAATTTACTTCGCTCGTTTCATGTGATTTAGGTAAAGTTGTTAATTTAGAGTTAAGTACGAACATCTGAAATGCAGAATGTAAAAGTATCGGTAAATCGATTATATTCGTTTGTATTATGTCAATCTGCTGGAACCGTCTGACGTGGTAGGAAGGAGCACTCGTTGTTAAGTTGTGCAAAGTGGTGTAATATCTACTTAATCGTAAATATACAAAGATGTGGGTTTTCCGTGAATATTTCGGTGTGTGAGTTATAAAATGTTAAAGTTGCAGTATTAGAGGATGCCCGCACCTTTGCATGGAATTAGCAGTGACGAAATTTAAAATACATATTCAAGGCGATACCCCCTTAGTCTTCTACATCGTTGGGCCCGTATTCGGGTCGGCTGAAAACCCTACGATGCTTCAACAAGGTTAGCGAAAAGGCAAAATAGATAAAATTGTAAATAATGTAGTGTTTCAAATGTTTGAGATCACTCACCTCCCTGATCGTCTAGAGCGACCAGAGTACGAATGCCGGCCTCCTTGCTCTACACCAGCCGCAGAAACAAAAAGTCACAGAGTTTGTTAGTTGTGAGGGGTACAGTGGAGTGAGTGGACGTGGGCGGGCGGGCGGTCCCGCTGCTCGCGAGTACATGTTGTATACTGATGGTATATTGCAGTGTCGCGACAAGAAGGACATCCTCAACAATATGGCAGTATTCTCAAGTAAAAATAAATAAATATTAAGAAATTTTAGCAAATCAATATTTAGAGGATCTCATATAAAGAAACACTCGGATATGAAGATGTCTTCCTTAACAATTGAACTGTGTTGTTTGGAGTTATGAGAAGTCTGTACTGTGACATCTTGAATGTAACATTATATCTGCACAGACATATTGAAGTGAAACACTGTTTTTCAATAAATAAAAGTAAACAATGTACGAAAACCATTATTATTATTACATAAATATCAAAATGACGCAATAAAAACATATTTTATCAATAAAATATAAAAATTAATCAAGGGGTTGAAATATATAAATACAGTAAATATTATTTCGGTCTGTATTTGTTGTGAGAGTTGGCATTAGGTGTAGCTCGATGTATAACTGTTGGAGTTCAGTGGCAGGTATGGGGGTGTGTTCACGCCCACATTTTGATAGTATTGTGAATGTTAGAGAAGGCATGAAAATCATACAAATAATAGATTTACAGTCAACAACAGAGAACAGCCACTACACAGAGACCTAAGATACAGATTCAACTAAAACAGGATAGAACGAACATATACTGGTCAACCTATAAAGACGCTTTAGTAGATCCGTAGGTGCTAGGAAGGGGTAGCTGAAGTAGTCAGGACGATAGTAAAGAGCAATTTACAGGCAGAATAATCCTAATGTACTTTGAAATATTTGTCAGGAAGGAAGTAAGATGGTAGAAGGTGCATTTAAAATAAACAGTTTCAGAGGCGGTTTCGGTATTTGAAACGAGTAGGCGTCCAGTATTAAAATGGTTTGATAATTTTGAAAGCAAGCCCAAGCACAATGGATAGACTACCAATTTTGACATGAAAGCGCGTAAAAGGATGAAATTATACACTAACAGGAATGCTAATATCTGAGAAGTATATCAATCTAGGGCTTGGTTTCTTCGAAATTTTTCAGGATTATGGTAATCATGCTTTAGAACCAAAACTAGTTAACTTGGGCAAAATTTGTAGGAGCCGACAGTTAACCCTCTAAATTTATTTAAATTCAACTGACTTTAAGTTCAGTTACATTCAATTCATTGTTGAGCGAACTTTCTAAATTGGTTTGTGGAAATTAACAGTCAGCACCGGAGGGGGCTTGTGGCCCGAAAAGTTAAATTTAATCACATAAAATATACAATACTACAAACAACACAAAGGGCTATAGAGGTTTCTAACATCTTCGGACACATTAAGGCACGGATCATGCAACACCCATATATGTATGGTTGTAATAACAAATAATTATGTTTACATACATGTAAAAATAATATACACTATAGGACATACAAAAAAAATAGGGATGTGATAATCGGTCAACTACAATAGATATATAAATATAGATTGTATATAATTTAGCGACATCGATACACAACAGCCAGGGATAGCAGAGGCTGCGCCCTAGGGGTTGGGACGGGCGTCGGAGACCAAACCGAGCTTGGGGCTATCCAGGACACTTCCGCTATACCCCTCACTCCCTCGCATCGAGAACACCTCTCTCACAAATGATCACAGAATGAATAAAACAACTGAACATAAATACTTAAAACTATGGGACGAGGGGAAACATAAGTGTTACTTCAAACTGAAACGCAGCTGTCGATACCAATCCGCGGTACTATAGTCACATTAATACTAATTGGCAATTAGACGAGGGATCTCATCAGTATTTTCGCACGCTTGGAAAATCAATAGAACTTGTTTAATTCTACACATATGGGGCACGGAAGTTACACACAGATACAATTATTTTAAAATGAATTTGATACAAAAACGGAATATTTCTGGACATTTGACTGATTTAATATTCGTTTTTCATATCAAATTCTTGATTACCTTATATTTTCTTAAACTTAGTATTAAGATGAGATGATATTGGGAGGTATTCTCGACATTTCAAAGTATGTCACTCCCTTTACAAGGTTTTAATTATAATTAATTTCAAAACTGCCATAAAATAACGTACTATAACGGTAGACACCAAAAATGCTATAGATCTCATTTTCGATGTTGCGTGTCTCAATCTTATATTTTGTAGACCTTTTTAGGCTTATGTTATGACAGCTTTTATTTATAATCAATAATCATTAATTATAATAAGATATATTATACAAATTTCCATCATCAACGAGAACTCACCTCCTCACATAGTTGCATCATGCGCCGTGTAGAATCCAGAGACTGAAAACAATTAAAGTAACATTATTCATTTCTTTATCCATAAAAATTAGTTAGAAACACTAATCACCGTCAAAAAGTATAAGAGTACATAAATTAAAAGTATGGTATGCCCAAGGGACTACCCTAGGATTCAATTATCGTACGAAATTTTGTAGTTCCATAATACGGACTCAATCGACTAGTAAAATCATAACATGACGTATAAAAAGTCATAAAATTTTTTTACTTCAATATGTGGGATTACTGATTTGTCATAATGTGTGTGACAGGACTTCGGGCCACTTCGACTAGTTGAAAACGCGTGTCATTTACAGTCGGTTTTCACATTTCTAGCTTTTACTGAACGTGCTACGATTTGAATTTTCGTACGCACGTTGTGTCGATCTTTATTGTTAGCAAAAAAATCTACATCTATCAGTAAAACCATGCTCAATTATTTTAAATCAATGTTCTAAATGTATAAATGTATTGACGGAAATTGAGCGTCTACGATTCCCATATAGGACAACGTCTCCGCGACGCATCGCGCCGCAATTCTCGACGCAAGGCAAGGCATCCCAACGCGCTGCCCAGCATGACGCCTAGTTGGGACATAGGGTAAAACAATACCAATTTCGTTCCAATAAACATTACTAATTACAGTAAAACACTATTCACAAGCAAGGTTTAACCGAACCTCATGAGTTGCAAGAATTATACCAGATTTTAACTCGTGATTTGTTTGAATTTATTGACTACCTACTAACCTCATCAGTGACCTGGCCAGCGCGCATCTGTAGCTGTTCGAGTTCGCTGGGCGGCACGCCATTGGCGGCGGGTGGCGCTGCTGAGGGCATCCTGAAACAATTATTACCAAAACCACAATTAATTATTAGGTCTCCCACATCGTCTTCTACAACACCCACAGGAAGAGATGAGGTGGTGTTTTTCTATAGCCGGACGGGGCGACACCACACAGCAATTACACCGCTCGGCCCTCTAAAAGAGTGGACTCGCTAACCCGTTAGGCCAGCGTGGTCTTTTAAGGTCATACATCGCCCATACACAAGACAATGTGCATGGGCAGGCCCCTGTCCAGCAGTTAAAAGAGCTGGTTACGGTGTTATGCTTATATAACCTAATAATGTTATATGGATGTTTGCGCAGCTCAATTAAATTTCAACAAAATAAATTGAAAAAAAAAACATAGATGTTTGCCTAGACAGATAAGAACAGTTGTCTTCTGTTACTCCATTTACTCGAAAGACTTCATGACGATAATGGTGATGTTCGTATTCAGGGTGGTTGAAGGAAATATTAATAAAATCTATTAAGCTTTATAGAGAAACTTGCTCTCGTATTTTCTGTGATTTTCAGTTAAACTTACTATGTTAGTACGACCTATATTTCTCAATCTTTTGCAACTCTAGCAGGTTGTTAGCGTTTGCGTCGTCTGTCCAGTTACAGTGATATGTACACAACTTCCTCTTGCGACTATACTCCGTACCATTTAGTATGACAATAGCGGTCATTGCCTCCACTTTCACCCCGAACTCGTCTTTATGATAGCAAAACTTACCAATGTTCCCAGTAATGAGAGAAAATAGCCATCGTCAGCGTATCGTGGTAGCAGTCATCGATCGCTATTGTAAACAGGAGTAAATTAGTAGGGAGTTGTGATTATGCCCGCTATAGCCATGCTAAATGGCACGAACTATAACTTTTCTTTACTAGGTTACTTTACTTTACAACCTTTCTCGTCGTTATAAGTTCAAGAGGCGAAGTCTAGTAACATGACTAAGTTGTGTTAATTTTCACACAGTATCAAATTAAAAAGATGGTACAGAATTCTTAATATTTCGTTTCACAGTTGCTCATTTGAGTAACTGTGAAACTCAAATTGAGTGACTGAATATTTAAATTATATTCCCGGAATCTTATTCTTTTATTGTCTTATTTGGAATCTTATTGTTTAACTTCAGTCGTGATCCATAACCAGCCCTTTTAGCATCCACTGCTGGACATGGGCCTCTTCATTCACATTGTCTTCTGTATGAGGGATGTGTGACCTTAAAATATCACGTTCACCAAGCGGGTTGGCGAGTCCACTATTTTGAAATTGCAGAAGGAAAGTCCGATATCGGACTTTCCTTGTGCTTCCTTGGACTTCCTTGTTTTGCGAAAGCTATTTGAACGATAGAACCTTTGACCGATACGATATACGATGGCAGAACGACATAACGTTTGACCGACACGACAGTAGAACGACAGAAAGTTTGACCTATAGTCGGAAAATCATTCTTCGTACCAACGTTGTCGTTCTACTGTCGTGTCCGGTCAAACGTTTTGTCGATCTAACATTTTTCGGCCCAACGTGGTTTCAAATAATCGTTGTGTCGATCAAATGTTATGTCGATTTATCAGCCTACGGACAACTGTGTGTCGGACTTTTGTTATATAATGCCATTTTACAGGTGGTGCTTTATACCGCTTTTAGCAGCGGCTTTGTCGTCTTTTACGACACCTACGGGAAGAGGTTGGTGCTATTTGAAAGCCGGCCGTCAATGGCTCCTCAGTTTTAATTGACATATCTTCAAGTTTCATCGCTTCGCCTACTAAATATTTTGATAAGAAAGAGTTCAGCAAGCAAAGATGACAATAAGATTTAAGCCAAAACTTTTTATAGACATAGCCAGAAATTAGGGTGCTGATCTTCCTGATTCTTTTGTCTTAGAAACGATTATAGCATAATTTGTACTTAGAATTTCATCCTTGTAAAACTTGAAGCGTATTTTGGTACTTTAGTCATTATGTTGTTGTTCTGATTCATCTGAAAGTTTATTGCATATGTTTACAAAGTCTATTTTCTAACTACCTAGAGATTTTGTTTATAAACTATGCATATCACTGTGGTAGAACTATATTAATGGTACATGGACGATTGAGCTAGTTTCAGGGATATTATTATAATAAATATGACATATGAAAATAATGTATCCACAATATTCAATTGAAAATAACGTTCGGGAAATAATACAATGTCTGTACAAGGATTTCTGAGAATTCGAACACAGACTGTGAAGCCATTGTGATCGATCAATTGATACTTCTTGAGTTTATAGATCATTAAATTTAAATGAAAATTTTGTGATCTCTAATAGTATGGACGACACTACAAATTACAAATATTAATGGCTTAGCCGTCATAGTGCTAAACACGTCTAAAGCAATAGATAAATGATAACTAGAAACAAAAAATAGTGAAGTTACAAATGAGTCTAACTTCCATGTTAAACAGCCTTGAGCTAACCTTGCTCGTAACGTGACCTTACATTCGCAATTAACTATCATTATAAGTAACAACACTTACCAACACGTAGCCACCAAAATAACCAAAATAACAGACGTTATCAATATCAATGTTTTCTTCGTAACAATATTTATGGCTAGACTAGGTAGGTATGTATACACATGAATCCAAAAGCATTTTATTTTCGCTTACAATTAGCAAAATAAAGGTTTCTTGGTGTTAAAACAATGAACTGTTTTTTAGTTTTCTATAAATAATATCTTTCAAGAAAACAAGTTCTTCATGATGAAAATTATACATTATTACCCTTAACTTAGAAAAGATCTGAGTCTCACATAGGTAACAATAGCAACAATGGTGCCGTATATTCTTTAGTTTCTTTCAAGATATTATTTTCATATCTGTTATTCTGGGAAAGCTTTTATAAATGTGGTTTTCATTGTGTTCACTCTATGTGCAGGCTATACGTGTGTATTCATATTCGTTTTGAATATTTCAGAGCTACCTCCGTATTTTCAGTGTTAAACATGTTCCGTTGCACAACGCTTAAACATACGGAAGCGAAGGTAAATGGAACAATAACCAGTTTTGAGTTTTAAACCTTAGTTTTATTAAATGAGAACTTGATAATTTCGAGTTTAATTAAATAGAACAGTTATAAAAGTACCGCAATGCCTATAACACTCAGAATTAGACGATAATGAAGTGCCCACGTTTCTTCTTGGCGGGGCAGTATGTTGGGTAACGTACATGTGTTTGTGCAGAAATATATTCACTCTGGGCAAACCTCAATGGTATCCACTTTTTAGGTCATAGGTACATATAAACAAATAATAATAATAATAACAAAAGCAAGGCTTACTCTCTTATTATACAATTACAGTGACGATTACCCCACATTCTCGAAGAATAGGATCTAACTATTAAGCATTACTTCAAGCAGCTTGAAGTTCTACACACAAATTATACGATATTAGCTATCAATTATCAACATACAATAACCATCGCTTAGAAACTCTACAAAGGGCAACTTATAATGATGACACGTTATTAAACGTTAATATAATGTTTTATTACGCAGTGCGAATGGTATAAATACGCAGGGTGAGGCTGGCGTGACCTTGAATGCAGCAGAAACAGCAGAACAAAGGAGGGTGGTAGCACACCCACCTACTTTCCACGCCCGCTGGGACCATTCAGTGCGCTACTCATGGAGATTTAATTTGGACTAAGATGTCGTTGAACAAGCTTTAAATTTGAAAGATGTTGTTCAACAGTCTATTTTAATCTAAAAGGTTTCTAACATGCTTCGTTTTATTAAAAAAGATTGCGCTGACAGTTTTACTTGCTTGATGGGTTCAGATATTGTTTCTCGATTTTTTATTACGAAACGGAACATATTATATATTAAAAATCCCAAATTCTGTTACTTACAATATTATAGAGTTATCTTGCGTTACTCATTTCTGCTCAATGGCGTACTGGCTGGAGTGATTGTACTTAATTGATACCTCTACCTCTGCCATTTCAATTGAATAAAGAACAAAAATCCCGCCTGCGTCCAACTCCCATATGAACACATACATTGAAATAAACTAAAATTAATGAAGCAAGTAAGTTAGCATATAACTACCTGGTTTGTTTTTGTTTTATAAATTACTCTACTATTTTGACAATTCAGTATCAGACTCAAAACAATCGAGACCAGATTTATTTGTTTTGTACTGGTCCCGCTTGACTGCTACCTACTGCTGATACCTAATTTGATTAAATCAATAATTTAATCAAATTGATTTAAATTCCTCATCCCTGAATTTTCTAATATGAAACACAAGTCAAAACGTTAAGGAGTCACATTAAGTCATTATTGTCCTCATCAATCTATGTCTCCACACGTCTCGCGAAATTCTAAAAGGTTCTACTCACTCCTTAATTTACTTAAATGGTTACTTTGATGGCAAGGGAGAAAAGCGCTAAATCAGATTGTATGTATTATCAGGGGGAAGAAATTGAAGCGAAGGCTTTAAGTTATAAAGTTGCCGTTATAGAAGGAAACATTTATACAATCACTTTGTTGGATGACGGATGAGATTTTAACGTGAGCTTGGAGAGCATTGTGACCTGGATTATGACGCAGCAATTTTAAAATTTTACACGGTTAAAAAGTCAGAATATTGAAAGATGCGATAAGAAAAAGAAATTTTTCGCATTTAAAAATTGTATCTCTGCTATTTTTAAGTCTGAGAATTGGAGAATTCATAAGAAAAATGTATGTATAAATCCATCAATTTGCTTTGAGCCCGTTTAGTCGAAGATTGTCCGGAAGTATTTTAAAATTACAAGGGTACATTTTGAAGTGAGATGTTATGAAGTGACCTTATTACTAGTACATCCGTCCATTTTACATGTAATCGTGATCGTGCCACTATATAATTCAAATAAATATCACTAACTAATGTTTGTACAAAAATTTAAGCGAGTAATCGTTATTTATTCTGATCGCGTCACACGTAGGGATCTCGCATCATTTTAGGGTCTACAGGATACCGCAGCAACTATGCGGATCCGCGTGCATTCCGCAAACCATTAAATAAATAGCGTTAACGTGTGCGTAAAGGGCAGTTATTAAACATGACAACAAAAATGTTGAAAATGCACTGGACCTATTAAAACTGAAGCTTATCCACCGTAGTATGACCAAGATTTTTTTGCAAATCAATTTAACATAAAGAAAAGGGACTACAAAACAGACTGAGACCAGAAAAGAGAAGGATTTTTGATAGAATATTAAGGAGTTGTTAAAGCTGTCCTTGATTTCTCCATACACGTTTTTGACCTTCTAGAGCTCATATTGCTACTCTCCTTTCATCCGTGAACAAAATATTGGCTCCACTGCTTGGCGGTTCAATCAGCATGTACGCGGGTAAATCGTAGTCGGGCTTTCAGGTGATGGACGAGAAGATCTGGTACTCGAGTTGGTCTCCGAGCGCGTAAACAGTGATACTAGTTATCACATTTTATAAGCCGTAGATTTAATGTTAAAATGTAATAATTCCCGTTGTAACTTACACAATTACACAATTTTGAATCATAATCTGATTTATATACACCTTTTAATTAAAACATAAAAATAATTTTAGAAGTTAGTCATAAAGTCATCTTCGCAACAATGTTTTAAACAGTTAAATTATTAGTACCTAGATAAAAAATATCGTTATTTTAACTGAATATATGAATAAATGCTGTAAACAAGGGTAATTAAAATTATGCCTCAATGAATCAAAAAATATAGTTATCTAAAGTGGAGAAGTCATGCTAATTACGAAAACTTTAAACTTCATATCCCCCACAATTAGAAATTTGAGTTATGACGACGTGCGATATGCTCGTTTCACGTCACCTCCAGAGAAACTTAAACGAAACGATTTTTTTTCACATGCAAAAAATGAGTTCCATTATAAAAGCGAATAAAAATAAAACGCTATGGTGTTTTAGATGTGAGATCTTAATAATAAATGACGGTTCATTTTCATGCCTGTTTAAATATATTATCTTGCTTATTTTTTTGGGTAAAATTTTAGTATGGAAATATAGCAGCGGCTACTGTGGTAGAGAATGCTTACATCATTATTAAATGCTGAGGCGAACAGAGTCAGTTCAATTGTCCGATAAGAATTTGCAGGGTAGTTAGGAATGCCCATAATAAGCGCTTAAATCTGTAGCGTGGTATATGAAGATTAGAATAAATCTATACTAATATAATAAAGAGGTATAATTGTGTGTTTGTAGGTATGTTGGGGGTAATCTCTGGAACTACTGAACCGATTTCAAAAATTATTTCACAAATAGGAAGCTACATTATCCGTGTCTAATATAGGCTATATTTATATAGAAATTTTGAAAAAAAAAAAAAAAAAAAACTGTAAACCGAAGCGAAGCGAGGGCGGGTCGCTAGTGTAATATAAACCTAATATGAAGATTTGTTTTTTCTCCCTTTTGTACTGAACGAAACGGATGCAGGGCCAGGATTGTTGGCGCTTAAATCTTTGACTTGCTATAATTTTCTTGCAACTTGCGAGCGCGAAAGCGATATAAGGGAAAGTAATTTACGCGTCAATGTATTTAAGGGTATATTGCTAAGGATATAAGATATATTTTTATACGTACGGACACTCACCACCACAAGCGAGGGAGTCGCGCGCTTGCGAGTTTTTTATTTTTATTTTTTTTATGTACCAAGGCAGCAGACGAGCATACAGTCCACCTGATGGTAAGTGGATACTGTCGCCCATAGACATCTGCGATACATGCCAACATTAATCCAAAATGAGATCCAAAGCACGCCCCCGGATGCGCTGCCTACCTTTAGAGATATAGGAATGGATTTGGGGAGAAAGGGTTGAGAAAATGGGTGAGGGATAGGATGGGATTGGAATGGGCTCTGGCACATCTCACTCACTACAGAAACACGTGCGTACATTGGGGAAATACGATAAAGTGGGAAATGCAGTACATTTCAAGGTAGTCTTCTGTGAGAGAGGGGTAACTTGGCCAGTCGAGCTGGCCCAGCGTCTGTTGGATTGCAGCGTGCACTTTCCCCCTCAATGTGAGTTGCAAGAACTATACGTGAAGCTGATAACATTAGCTTATAATTGACTGCAGAAGCATGCAGAGGCGTCACTTTTGAGAAGCACAACTTCGCAGACTGTTTACGATATCAGCGAAGAACAATTTTTAACTTCTTGTTGTTATTGGTCATTCTCAATTTACCAGCAACATATTTGTGAATGAGTTTCATTCAAGATTTTAAATGCACCTATAAAATGCATTTTATGGTCGGTCGTGTATGCGAAATTGTATATAACGATACGGAGGTGAAGAGTTTTCTTCAACATGCGATCGCGTGTGGCACGGTTTGGTCGACCTTTGAATTTTAACTTATTTATTTATTTTTATGGAAGATTTTGTCATTTAACTATAAATCTAGGTACAACGACAAATAGTTATAATACGTAACAAACGTTGTTAATTAAATCTCCACATTTGACTAAGTATTAAACATTTAAGGCCTATTGGAATATAAAAACACTTATATAAAGTATAGAGATATAAACATAAAACACTTATATAAACATAAATTTAACAATTGTATAATTAAATAATTAGTACAATTAAATATTTTCGGGGAAAAAGTTCCCCGGGGAAATTAATAGTCATCGTAAAAAATGAGATTTGTCTATCTATCACATGTTCATGTTAATGTCCCATGTTCATGGTAAGTCTGTCTGCAAATTATAGTTATATTTAGTTTATGAATATAAATTGTACTGCAATAGAACGTGTACCATAACATACCCTCAGCCTATGTCTTTCCACAGCTATATAGGCTGTTTTATAGATATTTTTTTAATCATAATTATATGAAGATAATTTTCAGATACAATCTTACAAAATATTTTTTTATGACTTTACAATCTTTACAATGTACACCACGAAAAGTAAACGACACATAATAATTCTCATCTGCAGTTGCACCGTATTATTGCATCGAATGTCTTGTCTTACATATAACCTACGCATCAAATGGACGATCTTAATTTGTTGAAATTAAGTATAACCTCGTAAATTAATGTACCCCCATCCCCAGAAGTTATGGAAGCCGCGTGATCCGACCCCCAGCTCATGTCACTGCCGACACTAACCCGTGACCTCACCACACGCATGGCTAGATTACAGATTGAATATCAATTTCTCATTTTTATGCATACACTATCCACTTGTGGTTTCGCTGCGGTCGTTTTCTATTTACACCTACTATGAAAAATGAAAAAGTTAAAAAGTTAAATATATGAAAAAGTTTCAAGGTTCTCTGATCTAAGCCCTTTATAAATAATAAATAAGTTTCATCGTGTGACATAGCGTATAGCTACCTAACAACCGTAAAAGATTTATGATCTAGTCTTTCAATGGGATTTTCAGGAATGGTATTTATGCCGTTGACATACTTTGTATCCGATTCACGCCAAACTTCAAAGGATTTTCTAAAAGAAATGAAGTCATTCTTTTTTTTAAGATTCCATGTTCAAAGCATTCAAACGCATTTGTCAGATAGAAAAAGGTAGGGTACGTTTGAAAATTGCGGGTAGACATAATCTTAACGTTTGTAGAGATATGCGCTACATCATGTAGCAGGCCGGAGCTAGAGTCTCACGCGGAAAATCGATAGACGCGCGCACCGCCCCCACGCCTGAAGCTACCCGTCTCACCACCCCCCTTTCCCCGGATATAAGTAATTCCTCGTTAAAACTTTTAACTTGTTTACTGCCTAGATGGCTTAATTAAACTTGGTCTTAAACATTGTATCGTTGCATATGTGATCACGCATCAGTTAAGCCAGTAGCGGGACATTTTCATTACTTTGTTCATGTTCATTTCATTATTAGTCGCTGATATTATCTGGCAGTTTATTTTGCTTCCCTGAATAATATTAATAGAAATCTTTAGTTAAATGTAGTTATTGTTCTGATAAGGAAAAACAAATTTTCGCTCAAATATTCATGCAATGGTTCAAGAAAGCTTCATGACAAATAACCCGCCAACGACAACAAAGGAAAGCAATTTGTTACAGCCAAACGGGTTCTCACAGTTGAGACACGTCCCGTACATCCAACAATATAGAGGGTTTATGTGTTAATATGATATCCATTGTTAAGAGAGGCTGGCTACCTACATTAGTTTTATTAGATTCTGTACAAGGGTCAGTCACGGTAACCTTCATCATAACAACCTTTATAGGGCTAACTGCGGCGAGACTATTATTATAAAAATATCAGTATTAACCTTTTTACCTACGAATTAGGATATATAACATATAACATAAAACCTTTTATATTGTTGGAAAAAACCTCAAAGGGTAACTTAGTTCCGTTTAAAAGTTGCTTCATTGTTGCTTTATTTGTGGACATAGTTAAAATAACTTTTATGGAATCTCCGCCAGTACCCAAGTAACTATAGAAAATAAATATTTATATTTTTTTTTCTCCTTACGAAGCAGATTTTTATACAATAATAACATCGATTACAGAACGTACAGTTGAATGACCCAACAAGGTCTCCGATTTGATTTACCAATTGATTAAAAATAGACTGATAATTAATTAAGGTGGAAAAGATTGAAAAGGAAAGAAAAGTTGCTAGTGGAAAAAAGCGTGGTTTGGAAACATCCGCGAATGCGCAGGAATAGCCAGCGATTGGAGGGCTAATTTCTGTTGATGAATAGAATATGTAATATGTAATTATGAATATGTAATTTTTTGAGGGGGAGAGTGCACGCTGCAATCCAACAGCCGCTGGGCGCGCTCGACTGGCCACGTTACCCCTCTCTCACAGAATACTACCTTGAAATGTACTGCATTTCCCATTTTATCGTATTTCCCCAATGTACGTACGTGTTTCGGTAGTGAGTGAGATGTGCCAGAGCCCATTCCAATCCCATCCTATCCCTCACCCATTTTCTCAACCCTTTCTCCCCAAATCCATTCCTATATCTCTAAAGGTAGGCAGCGCATCCGGGGGCGTGCCAACGTTTCTCATTTTGGACTAATGTTGGCATGTATCGCAGATGTCTATGGGCGACAGTATCCACTTACCATCAGGTGGACTGTATGCTCGTCTGCCGCCTTGGTACATAAAAAAAATAAAAATAAAAAACTCGCAAGCGCGCGACTCCCTCGCTTGTGGTGGTGAGTGTCCGTACGTATAAAAATATATCTTATATCCTTAGCAATATACCCTTAAATACATTGACGCGTAAATTACTTTCCCTTATATCGCTTTCGCGCTCGCAAGTTGCAAGAAAATTATAGCAAGTCAAAGATTTAAGCGCCAACAATCCTGGCCCTGCATCCGTTTCGTTCAGTACAAAAGGGAGAAAAAACAAATCTTCATATTAGGTTTATGGACTAATGTTGGCATGTATCGCGGATGTCTATGGGCGACTGTATCCACTTGGACTGTATGCTCGTCTGCCGCCTTCGAACATAAAAAAAAAAAAAAATGTATAAGATGGAATATGTAAAATTGGTGAACATATTATTTTTACAGATTTGGTACAGAGCGAGAGAAAGGTACATTATTATTAAGTACCGATATTGTTTTTGTAATATGTATATATGAAAATCGTAACAGATATTCACTCCATTTTCAGTACCAATAGTTCAACATTGACGTCACACATGACGCGGCCAGCGTTTACGAACATCGTATCAAACTACTTTCATTCAATGTTTGTTTTCGTGTTATGTCCGTCCCGCCCTTGCAATGTTGACTTGATACAAATCGTGCCCGACCTCGTCGAGGACGGAATTAGGACGAAAATAAAGATATGACATTAATCCCTCATTAGATTGTCATTCAAAGTAGACTTGACCACTGCACGACCATGAAATGAATAAAATTACTGAGGCATTTTGCTCTTCAAAATTCAATAATTTTCTAATTAAATAGATTTTTATGAATGATAATAAGTATTATATGAGCGGCAGACAAATAAATAAATGAGCAGCAGAAAATACTAAATGGGCAGCAAATAGATGGTCAGACCCCATTTCGGAAATTACGTTGTATTGAAATTTTGCGTAATTTCAATATATAATATTTACGCATACGCAGAAAATAATATAGGAATTAACGATTTTTAGGTGAGTTTTAGTCGGTTTTCGTTGTTTCGACAAACGCCAAAACAATTTACAAAGTATGCTACATATTTAGTTTAGGTTTTGTGTCCTATTAATAAGAAAAATCGTATATAAATATTATCACATATGTATATATCACATAATTCAATATGTACATAACGAGTGACGTATTTATTGAATTTGTCAAAATAAGAGTACATTAGATAAATGCTACTTCAGAATCAGTCATTTATAAGTATTTATAATCTGTGACAATACAATTACTAACATAAGTAATGAAATATTGTCCCCACAACCATATTGAGTAAATCTTCTTACAGACCTTAAAACATGTGAACAATTTATATTATAGTTACCCTCAGGATCGAGGAGGGTGGCACAAAGGGAGGGATGCTTATACTCAGCAGTGGGTGGAAATAGGAAATAGTGATGATGATGATGAGACTTAAAGCTGGGTAAGATTTAGGTTCTCTGGACAAAAAGAAATTTCTTCTTTGTCACCCCAATTGTCGTACGACGCCATTAATAATTGTAATAGGCTGGTAATATAATGCCGAATATAGGTTTCAAATGTAAAAAAAAATGTAAGATGGATGTGAGCGTCGGTCGTAATTTAAATGGTCTTCTTTTACAGCAACTCCATAATTAATATAGCCAGTTAAAGGTATAACACGTAAGTTTGTCTTCCTGTATGTCCGTTTATAACCGGGAATAGCTTAACATGTTCATACGTAATTATTCGTAACACTGATTTCTGTCCAGTGCGGTGTCGCATAATATTACGTACCGTAAGGAAAAGTGTGAAATGCCGCAAGTCTTGACACTAGTAGTTCCTGTTAAACAGTTGGTACTGATTCAGTATTCGCCGCTTTAAATGTTGCCAGCTTCTAGGCGGTCATTTTGATGTTTTGTTTTATTTAACGACTATTAATTTTATTACTATTACTTTTTTTTTAAATTTTATGTCAATTTTATGCCTGACTACTTTGATTAAAACTTCGCTATTATAATTTCCCTCGAGGCTCTACGCTATATATATGTATATAAAGATCAAAGGACCTAACAGCTTTGTGTGTAAAGATTGTGTTATAGAGTGAAAACCTTGTTAAAATGTAGAGATCAGGGGCCTTACCACCATTCCTTATAGCAGTACTAGCTGTGCCCGGCCACGCGTTGCTGTGGCTGCCCAACAGATGGCGCTAAGGGTGGACAACCCTTATCACTAAGGGGTATGAAAAATAGATGTTGGCCGATTCTCAGACCTACTCAATATGCTCACAAAATTTCATGAGAATCGGTCAAGCCGTTTCGGAGGAGTACGGGAACGAACATTGTGACACGAGAATTTTATATATATAGAGAAGATTATTTTAACCTTACCATATTTCTCAATTTGTCACCGCGGCGTCCACAATGTAAGCTTATTTTATTAATGTTTTAGTAGGAAGCTTTGGTGACGTCAACATGATTCGATAGCTTACTGTAGTGCAAATCGGAACGTTGTATGAAAGAAATGGGCGTTATACAGCTCATGTAGCGTTATTTCGTATTGTTTTTTAGCAGGGAATAGACAAATAATGAAAATAATTCGTTCTATCGCAGCACTAAGCATCAATACTTTGATGGAGGTCATGGTACGAATATGAGTAATGTTGTTTTAAGCCTGAAACAAAACGTTCCTGCAACAATATTGTTTTGTAAAAGATGGTGGTGGGGCGTCCAGAACGTCCATGCAGAGAATACGTCTAATATTAAACAAAATACGCAATCTTATTTGTACATTGATACGTGTCACGTGCATGGCCAAATCATTAAACACGAGTCTCTCTGTAATAGGGTGATCCCTCCAAACACTAACCTTGTATGAACTCGTTGACTCATACTTGACTAAAATCGTACCGCGAAATGAGATGCTAAATCGAGTAACGTGTATTGGTATAGCGTTAGTACTGGTTATATAATACGTTTACTGGAAATAGCAGTGGTATTGATTTGATGTTCCGTATCTATTTAATAAAATCAGCAGGTACTTCGTTAGTATTAAATTAAATACGAATTATGTTTTAAAAAACGAAACAGAAACAGTTTCTTTCTTCTTCTGGCTTGTTCTATGTTTTTTGTAGCAGTAGAAATATATTAAAAGCGTCATACTGAAGCTACTGCGTGATAAAGCCATACAATTAATTATGTGACAATAATGTGATCAAGTGACTATTGCAACTGAGGTAAACACAAGCACTTCGAGCACGTAATACACGTAATTATTGCGATTATAACTAAACAATATGAAACACGAAACAAAGAACTAGGCTGCAATCCAACAGCGGCTGGGCGCGCTCGACTGGCCACGTTACCCCTCTCTCACAGAAGACTACCTTGAAATGCATTGCATTTCCCACTTTATCTTATTTCCCCAATGTACGTACGTGTTTCGGTAGTGAGTGAGATGTGCCAGAGCCCATTCCCATTCTATCCCTCCCCATTTCTCCAACCCTTTCTTCAAATCCATTCCTATATCTCCAAAGCTACAGGGGGCGGGGGCGTGCCAACGTTTGTCATTATGGACTAATGTTGGCATGTATCACGGATGTCTATGGGCTACAGTATCCACTTACCATCAGGTGGACTGTATGCTCGTTTGAGGCCTTCGTCCATAAAATTAAAAAAATCTTACAAAACATCTAAAAAAGACCAGGGTAAGAAGTTTAATATTTAACTATATAATATGAATGAAAGTTAGTAAAATGAATGTATAGTTTCATGGGGAGAAATCTTAGAGTGGAGTGAAATAGCAAAACCAAAGCTGAGTCAACGCTATATGGACTAATAGACTTATTGATTTATATGTATATATAAACTATATATGTATGTACGTAACAACTTTAAGGAAGCTCTGAAATAAGGAAAATCAAAATGTTTGTAAAGAACCGTGTGTGTTATGCACACAGAAAACGCAACACAGTGTAGTGCTTCATTAGATAATACTTTATCCATGACGTAGGACGTAGGAGGCTATCAACGGCTATTTTTACTATCTATCTACAAATTAGTAACCAAAAATAAGTTTAAATACTATTAATATGGAAGATATATAAGCTGATGGTATGATATGATACTATTCATGTTAAGTTTTAATCTTGTTGAATATATTCATCTTTTCGCCAAAAGTCACCGACGCGTAGCTCAAAAGTCACCGACGCGTAGCTCAAAAGTCACCGACGCGTAGCTCAAAAGTCACAGACGCGTAGCTCAAAAGTCACAGACGCGTAGCTCAAAAGTCACCGACGCGCAGCTCAAAAGTCACCGACGCGCAGCTCAAAAGTCACCGACGCGTAGCTCAAAAGGTCAGCACGATGAAATGGCAGTGGGTCGGTCATATTTTCGACAGGACTGATAATAACCGATAGAGTAGTCGAGTCCTCGAATGAAGGTCATGCACCGGAAAGCGCACGGTGGGACGCCCTCCCGTCAGATGGACCGATCACTTGAAGAAGTTCGTAGGTGATTGTTGAATGAGAAGAGGTGAAGATCGTCTGTGGTCGCGAGCTTTGGGAGGGGCCTATTTCTAGCAGTCGAAGCATATGCTTCCATTCCATATGCTGATTCCATATGCTTCCATTACATTCCATTGATGGGGTATGGAATATGTATATGCACAAATATATAAACCTAGCTGTGCCCGGCATGCGTTGCATGCCCGGCAATTTTTTTGCACATAATATATAGCCTATGTTCATCTGGAATAATGTACCTTTCAAATGATGAAAGATTTTTTCAAATAGGTGCAGTGGTTCCGGAGATTACCCTCCACATACACACAAACTCACAAAATTCGCACTCTCTTTATTATATTAGTATAGATTTACTGTCTCTGTAGTAAGTAATAGCATAGAGTAAATTAAACGTTCTGTTAATGTTTATGTATTTATTGTTTGATCCAACTCATTACACTATATCTACTTATTATCCAACTGTGTTGCTTGCTCTACCTTTATCTCTTTCATATTTAAAGACTGTAAATGTAAAGACAGTTAAAGCATCCATACCAATCCTTTTTCCAATTACCAAAAGTAGGCAGTTTTGCGAACGTGCTAATTAATGTACGACATGTACGTCAATGACCAGATGTCCATGCACGACAAGAACCTTATTTCTATTTACTAGTTACCAACAAGCCAAGAGAAGCCATTGGATGTAACGAGATGGTGAAATCATAGATATACAATGTATTCTGTTGTGCAGTTAATTCTAGATGGTATAATCAGGTTGAAGAGTGCTAATAGGTTGATTATCCTATATTTTTAGGCTAGAGAATTGAAGAAGGTTTTCATTAAAGAATAAATAAGAAACTAAATAAAGAAAGAAGAGATGCGAATTTGCAAATGCGATGCCAACCTGTGTCAATATTGTCTGTTAAATATATTATCTGTCTGACTCGGCGATCTTTCGTCTAGTGACTTGTCGATCTAACTAGTGGCTAACGTATTCTGTCTGTCTAGCTCTAGTGCCTTGTCGTCTATCTATCTATTTAGTGACTTGTCTGTATAGTTCTTTATAATTTTTCTATTTTTCCCAGTATACCTTGGATACCTGGATACCCAGTATACCTATTTGGAATTGGTATACCCAATTTTGGAAGTCCAAAGTCAAGTTTGTTTACATAAATAATTACTTTATTTAAACAAATATATGTTGTATAAGTAGCTACTTCATATTAATATACATTGCGAATGTACAGTGCCAGGACAAACCCTATCGATTTTAATGGCACCAAGATATGTATAATAAAAATGTTGTCTCTGTATGCTGTATAAATAAATAAAATATACAAATAAATATCCCAGCTCTCTATACAGACCCCATGTTGATGACTATCCCTATAGATGAGATGACTTCAAGTAGACGGGACTTGACGAGAGATGATAACTGTCGTTGGAGAAGTTACTGTATAATCAGTATATAAAATTGTTCTTCCTTTGGCAGTAAGGATCGTAAGATGAATGAAAATCATAAAAAGAATGAAGAAACAGAGACACTGGATATGGATAATTTTGTGAATGGAGAATACCAAGACTATATAAGAGATTGAATGGGACGACACAGAATATAATAAAAAATATATATTTAGCAAAATTATTGTCCAATAACATTCCAATGAAGGGACACAGGCCATCAATTATATTTTATTATTATATGCGAAGGACGAGTGGAGCCACAATGTAAGGGTGCCTTTTGCCCGAGGACTACAAGTTAGCCATGTTTACGTAGCCGGATTGGATATCTGTCCTATCGAGTCAAGCAGCTTAGCGGTGCGACAATGTTAATGCTTTTATTCCACGTTTTTTTTATATTTCACTTTTTAGTTGGGGCTAATGTTATTTGCGCCCCTATACAATTGATTCGACTCTAGCAGCCACACATTTGTTGTGCAGGAATGAGGAGTATTACGTAGCATTTATATCGCCTGGCAAGCTGGCGGCATGGGGATGCCTTCGAGACATATTTGAAATCTTGAGGACACATTAAATTGAGATACTATAGGAGGTTAGGGTTTTCTTTTTGGCTAAAAATTATAAAAAACGGGGAAATTTTTGTAAGCCATATTTATAAAAAAGAAAAATGTTCTTATTTGCATTCGCTTTCCGTAATAAACTAATAATACAGCAACAGTCAGCACGAAATTAAGCTTTCTTCAAATCAATAGGGATGTTCAATCAAAAAGATGTGAATACAGTGCTGTACAACTATATACTCGTATACAACTATGTACCACGAGTTCTTTTCTCTTTAGTCACATCGGAACGGAGATGCTATAAGTGTTTGGAGTAAGAGAATGTATTTGCGTACTCTTCGTAACCACTTTTCTCTGAAACGGTAGACCCGATTTTGATGCGTTTTTTATGTTTAATCATACTTTGGAGCAGGTTCTTGGATGAGTGTTGTGGTTCTAACTTACCAGGGGGGTGTTTACATACAAACATGTGTATTGTAAAGCTTTACGATTTCTACATGAATGTTCATATTTGATATTGGTTCAAGTCTATTTTAACGTTGGCCATACTCACGTTATTAAACATTAAAGATTAAGATAATGATAAACTGATTCCTTCCCTCTCATTTGAGTGAATCATTGTACTTACTACAAAATGACATCATGTATTAAATACACGATAATCTGTGTGTGTTAACGGTGTAGCGAGGGTGACGTCCTCGTCTCCGCCGCTGGGGACGGTGTGTAAGAGTAGTGTAAGAACCGCATTGGCAGCAGTAATTGGATCGTCGGGGTCGTTTAAGACGTACCGAGGATGACGACGACGGCAACGGGGAGGGTCATTCTTATCGGGGACATAGGTTAGGCTGTCAACTACTAGGGGGTTGGGATGATGAGGGACTTTGTGGTAGTAGCGTCGGGCTCACCTATCTCTTCCCACAGGTATTGTAGGTGACTAAGGGAAAACAAAGCCACTACCACAAGTTCTGAGGAACTACACCACCTAAGAGAGTGGACTCGCCAATCCGCTTGGGCGGGGTGGTGTTTTAAGACTTTACCCTTATACACAAGACAATGTCCATGAAGAGGCCCGCATCCAACAGTGGACGAAAAAACGAAAAGACAGCAGCATAAAATAAAATCTTTAGACCAACCAAAGGCAGTTGCAGTTATATTTATACCTAAGTTATGTAGTTACTAAATAGTTCATTTATAAGATATTCAGTTGGCAGACAAGCACACGGTCTGGCCTAGAGACATTTGAGGCAAGCTTACATTTAAGGGCCGCGAATGGACATGAGCCAACTGGCAAAATCGAAGGAGTCAAAGTTCATTCCCACTGCCCCTTATAAAGCTATATAATTTTTGACATTTTGTAAAAAAATATAATTTTCAGTTCGAATGCTCACACGGTTTTTCGGAATGGCTAAATTTTTGTGGGTCTAGTGACCTTTCAACTTTGAAGAGTCACCGGACATGTTCAGTTTAGAGCGAGTGCAGAAGGCGGTCATCTAGAAATAGGTGTGGTGAAATGAAGCTAAGGGCGCCAACGTCAGCTAACCGGCGGAAGGAACGGAATTATTCTTAGGACGTTGCTTTGGGAAGGAAGCGCGGCTTCGCGAGTCGGTTAGCAGCGCCTAGGTACGTGCCCAACCGATACCTGGTAAAAGTGTTGGCCGAGGGTCGGAGAGGCCTGACCTGATGTCAATTGCTGACTAAAACACTTTCCTATCGAAATCAAGATAAAGCGCCTAACAATCGCAAATAAACATTCAGTGTTGTTTATCTGGTAGCATATGAACTTGAATAACATAGTTATTTTAGGATTAAATCAGCTAATTTTAGTTTTAATTTTACTATTAAACAATAAATAAACTTAATTGATTTTATTATATTTAGTAGTTTTGTAAATATTTTTAATGCTTTTTTCACAGCTAGGAGGAATAAAAAATTAATCGTAATATGATGATAAACACTAAGATGAAATTAAAATTGACCACCTGATTGTATTAATTATCAAGAAAACTTATAAAATACCTATATAATTATGGCACTGACTTCAATAAATCATAATATGATTAAGTAAATATTAAAACAGCATGAAAATTTTAATACAGGTCGACAGCATACCCACAAACCCCCTGGTGTTGCAGGTGTTAAACGAGACGAGTTTTGCTGCTTGCATTCGAGTTTTGCTGCTTGCATTCGTTCTAGCATTTTTCGTTCATTCTTTATATGACAGTCTCAATGAATAATTGTTTATGCTAATTATTTTAATAATTATTACAATTTCCTGTAAACAATATGTACAGACTGTTTTAAAATGACCATACTGTTGATGAATATGTTAATTTTAGTGAAACAATCAGGTGAATGTTATACTTTTGTTATAGATCATAAAAATATGTTTTGACTTGTTAGAATTATTTTTTAATTTTCTTCTAGTCGGATTTTTTATTCAAGTCAGAGATATGACGTGACATATAGTAGAACTACTGGTATTTTCAACACAATTATTTTGATCATATTTTGAAGTTAAACTTTGAAGATGACAGCAGTGACTGTGATTATTAACACAATTCCTTGAAAGTTAAGTCTCAACTAATGCCTATTTGGTTTTATTTGCCTTTGCTTTCAGTTAGTGATAGGTAATTTTTTTAATTGATAGGTAAACCATATGTATAAACAATACCATATCTGGAACAATATCTGAAATTATTTCACATCCTATCCATAACTGAAACCAGTAAAAGAGTATAATATATATCCATATCCAAATCTGATATATCATATACCTAACCACCTTAGTTTAGGGGTTACTCAAAAGAGAACACAAGTAGCTATAACAATATTAGATTGTGTTGTACTTTTGCTCCTCACTTTAATATATCTAATTCTCTTACTGTATCAGTATACCAGGAATAAGGGTCCTCAATGTGGGTTCTCAAGTCACTCAATGTGAGGATTTAATATCTTCAACTCAATTTCCCAATTATTTCAACCCAATGGGATCTTTTGTGTATGGTGTTCCCGTAGGGGGTGAGTGCATGATGCATTCCCACAGCTGCAGGGAGCACTCAATTGGCCACATTACCCCTCTCTCACAGAAGAGTACATTGATATGTACTGCATTTCCAACTTTATTGTATTTCCCCAATGTACATATGTGTTTCGGTAATGAGTGAGATATGCTAGAGCCCATCCATTCCCATCCCATTCCTCCCAATTTTCCCAACCCTTTCTTTAATCTGCAAACGTTGGCAGCACATCCGGGAGTGTGCCAACCTATGTCATTCTCAACTGATGTTGCCATGTATCACAATGTCTATGGATGACAGTATCCACTTACCACCTGGTGGACTGTATGCTAGTCTGCCACCTTTTTCTATTAAAAGAAAAAGTTAATGGGTACCAATATTCTAGTATTATTATATCCATGTTTTTTTAATGCTTTATCTTAAAAATTAGATGTCAGAGCATGTTTCTAGTTAAAAATAATTTTGAAACAATAAAATTTTGTTAGAGAATCTTAAACAAAAGTCAAAATGATCCATCCCCTTGCTTAAATAATGTTACATATGAAGTTCTTAAATAAAATATAGACTTGAGAAAGAAGTAAAAAAAAAGTAAGAATTATGAAATAAATCTGGAGTCTTATAATGAGAAATTTACCTAAGACTGACCTTAGATAATTTTATATACCTACAACAGTTTAGTTATGTCTATAATGAAAAATATTCACAGCATTAATTTCTCAGGAATTGTTTTTGTCTAGACTTTTACAGTTATCGAAAAGAAATGCAAAAATATGTCGTTGGTATTCGCCGGATATTATCAGCGGTCGAGTGAGGAAAGGAAATGTGCACGTCAGCTATGATATCCGCCCATGACATCACGTCGTTAAAATAGTTTTAACAAAAGCTAGTTATGTTTGGACAATGATCTCTTATATAGGAGAGAGGAGTAAAGAAATTTCATACATGTAAATTGTAACGAATAAGTACGTAAAGTAGAACAATAATTTTAAACAAAAAACACTTACCTGCAGTTTTAATTTTAACTAGCACCAACAAAACAAAAAGCGGCCGAAGTCACTTATTACACCCACTAGGCACCAAATTACAGCACAACGATGAAATGAAAAGACTGACTGCTTCGCAACTTGCACTGTCAGATATTAGGTGGTCGATCGACTCTGTGAGGTTACCATAAAATGCGCAATGTTTTGACTATGCGCATTGACCTTCGTTACAACTGTCATGCGCGTAAATAAATAGGTATCCACTTACATAAAGTATTATATATTAGTCGAAATATTTACTATACCATAAAACTTTATTCGATTTACAAGGTATTTTTTCCCTTTAGATGAAAATAAAAAAAAAAAACATTAAAAATTTATACTGACATCTGTTGCCTAGTAGTAGACATTATAAAAAATTCGTGCCATCTGGTGATAGCAATATTAACTTTGACAGCTAATGAACGCTAGATGGCGGGAGAAGAATGGAGAATGACATAGTTTATGCAAATAAATAGCGTTTATTTGCATAAACTATGTTTTCGCCATGGCCAGTGTTGCTAGAATAAAAATCTGCGTTTCATTACAATTTTATTACATAAGATTTTATTGTTTACATATAATACAATCGATTTATTAAATTGATTTCATATTAAATACAGTTTTGCAATTAATAAATCAATTATTTAAGACAAATATCTATAAAAGCGAATGCAAATTGTACTAGAATTGTATCGATAATCGAATCGGTAATCAATATGAAGCATTTCAGACATCACTAAACCGATCTGTCATCGAGAAAATAACATAGTGGGCGGAGAATACGGGGAATATGGTTTATTTGCAGAGTTATTTTACTGTTAAAAGGCTGCTCTAAATGTACCAACGTATGAGTATTTCGCCACTGCATCTGGCAACTGCCAGAGGTATTTTCCTTCATATTCAATGCCATCCCATTTCGTTCCATTTCCCTCATTCCATTATACTCGTTATGACCATATCTTTGCAAATCCTAATTCCTAAGTCCCCAGGTTACGAAATCATAAAGAAGACGGGCTTTTGCCCCTGCTGGTATAGCAACCGTGAATCGGATTGAGAAGTGTTGGCAGACCATCACATGTAATAAATAGTACGAGAGCCGGTTGCATAATTTCTACATTAATCACGTAGTCCATTGAGATATGATGTAAGGGAAAGAATATATATTGAGCTATAATTTAGGACTTGGTTGCCAATAAAATTTGGCCACAATTAATTTTAATTAAGTTTTATTTAATCATTTCGTTTAGTTTGTGGGGTATTAAATAAATTATCATTCTAAAGATCATAATATACTCTATGTTATTATCATAATAAGGTATTAGAAAAATGTGTTGCCACATTCTTAAATAAAATTGTGTTACTATGTAGCTAGAGACATATAGTATATACCTACTATGGTAAAATAATTTGTTATTGTTATTATTAAAGTGATAAGAAATATAGACTAGAACTTAATGAAGTATTTGTTAAAATTACATAATATTCAGATGATTCCCAAAATATTTCTGACTGGAATTAAAAAATGTTTTCATGCAAATGTCTTCGTAATTTCATAAAGATAAGCTCCCTGGCTATTTTTATCGCTATGGTTTAAAATAAATTAATACACTTCGTTTTAGCTCATAAACATTGTTTTGTTGATACCTTGTATTGTTTTAACTAAACTATTAAACATACACCTACAATGGCGTATATATGATCATTATATAGGTCGATTTAAAAAAAAGACAAATTTAAACCACAAAGCACAAACTAGAGTTGCAACGAATATTCGGTTACTATTCGGTATTCGGCCTATTCGGCCCTTTTTCGATATTCGGTCGAATACCGAATATTAAATTACTATTCGGCCGAATACCGAATATTAAATTACTATTCGGCCGAATACCGAATATTAAATTACTATTCGGCAGAATACCGATGCTAAATATCTTGCAAGCAGGATATTTTAACGTGAATTTTTCTATTGGTTATAAGTTATAACATATTTACATATTGGTTGAAATTAGTAATCAAAATTTAAAAGCGGTAGATTGTGGTGTAAAAATTATATTTTTTCTGCATTACGAGGAAAAAGCTTGTTTCTCTTCTCTTCATACGAACTTTCTGCTTCTGAAAACGTCTCTCCGAGTAAACATTGCAAACACGTCTCCAGGTGGGGACAAATACTTTGCAGCAAGCTTTACTAAGTCTTGAGAAAATGTTGCTTTATTTTTTGCCCACCAAAAAATGTATTTTTATTCCTATGTAATTATTTTAGATTAAGGTAAATATCTAGGCTTAATATAAGTCTGCTACAATTTCGTTGTTAACACCTGATTCATCTTTCGGCTGTTTTTCAGCAATTACCTCTTCAAAACATTCCAAGAAGGATATGTGAATGCTCTGACTAGGCTAATTGTTGGTCCTTTTTCATTTGGTATTAACAAGAGACGAGCTGGTACTTTCGTCGCTGCTTGATTCACGGAATAAACCCTCTAGTAAAAGATGCTATTGGACTTTATCTCCCTTTGCACTTTGACAGAAAAGAAATGCATTTTAAATCGACGGTCTAATAGAGTCGCCAGCAAATATTTTTTATCCTCATCAAGTTTTGAAAAACGTTGCTTTATTCCTTGTTGCATATTCATAATCATAAGCTTTAACTTGGGGGTAAGATATGATGCACTGACTTTGTTACAGTAACGCTTCAGAGTTTCAACATGTTGAATAGCTTCAGATATAGGTACAAGAATATTCAGAACTAGTAATTTCTGTTACTTTTTTAAATGGTTTTAGTATTGTAGCTTAAGAAGTTTTTCTACAAACTCCCACTGAACAGCAGTCAGATTGGTAAAATTTGATGAATCGGTAAGGTAAAGGGAAATGGCGCGGTTTTGTTCTAGAAGTCTGTCCAGCATATAGTACGTAGAACTCAATCTAGTGCTGATGTCTTGGATAAGTTTGTGTTCACGCAAACCCAATTCTTGCTGTATTTTTTTTAAAGTTTTTAAAGTTTAAAGCAACGCGATTGCGGCGAAATGAAGGGAGCGCGAACCAATCAAAGGACAGTGTGAGCTGTACCTCTCTGCGCCTAGACAAATTGGCGCGAAATATGGCCGAATAGTTTGGCCGAATATTCGGCTATTCGGCCGAGGACCCCACCGAATATTCGGTATTCGGCGGAAGGCCGAATGTACTATTCGTTGCAACACTAATAGAGACCCTTTAAAACGGTCTTATAGGAAGCGTCTAACGAATTTGCTTGATCGAGAATCTGTTAGACCAGCGTTAAATACTTTAAACTTTAACGCGTGTTTTTGCGGTGAGATGATTGTTATCTTAAATATTTCTATTAGGTTGTATGAAAAACAAATGTGACATTATCTGAGTGAGCAAAGGGACCTTATTGTCGGTATGGAATTAATGATTTTGGTTAAGATTTTCTAACTTACTTATTTATTGTTTAAGGTACACCGGTGTTACACATATACATCAGTTACAAAATAAAAAAATAAAATATTATATAAAATAAAATAAAAACATTGACCGAGATAATTAGTAATTAAGTAAATGTAGGTACCTACTTGTGAAGTAGATTTACATTAAGTTATTATATTTATAAGTAATTTTCATTATAGTATCAGTATGGAAAAGTTAAAGAGACTAAAAAGAAAGTGGTTATTTATATTAAGTTTCCTATATCCTTAGGAACTTTATTGTTAAATTAATTAGTAATTGTACCCTTAATACGTGAAGGGTGTCGCAAAAAATATGCAAATCAATTATACTTTAATTGCTAAAAGATTCCGTTTAAATAGAAACATCAGATTATTCAGACAAAACAATATAAAAACATGTATTTTTAAGTTCATTAACTAGAATCGACAATAAGGTCCATTTTGTCACAAATATGGAAAACAAACCCCGAGGGCATATAATATGGAAAATAAACCCCGATGGCACGGATTAGTCGGAAACATCGATTTTGCTATGTTTCTTGTGGTTTCAAGAAACAAATACTCTTGGGCTTTACGAGGCCTTTAACTTTTATATATGTTGTAATTCGCATTAAGGTAGTATAATCTGGACTTTAGTTAAATCTTTAGTGAAACTGCCACATCACGGAATACGTTATAAAAACCATACCATTCATCGAACTGAGTCTCGGCTGTGTTGGATATAGGTCTCTCCCAAGACAGTAGGATAGCCCTTCTATGTTATATTCCTGGAAATTCATTGGAATGGATTTTTATGTTATGATTTAACAGTAACTGTCGCTCTTCAAGGACAAGTAAGCAAGCGGGTGGAGTCTGTGTGTAGAGAATGCATGTCTGCTCGCGCTATTAACACTCTTATATCTGCTGCCTATCAGGCGTAAGTGACTTATCAACTCATAAGACGTGGCTTATCTACCCGTTGTTGATGAGCATCTTACCACCTGTATCTTATAAAGACATTTAGCAAGTATCATTTGAAAATTTTCAGTCAAATATTTCCACAAGCAGTTAGGAAAAGGACACATTTTTTGCAATTTGTATGCAAACTTTGTATTGCAAAATAATTTGTCAATTAGGTATTTATGTAGGTATTTATTTAATAATAAGTATTATGTACGTATGCAGGTTTTTAGTAGCGATGAACTATCTAAAATTTGATTAGATTGGCTATGTAGATGTAGATAATTTTTGTAGTTTATCGTTTTAATAAAAATAATTAGATGCACATTTTTTACTCAACGTTACGCTCTTCTTACATTTCTTCTTAGAGCAGATATCGACGTCCGCCTTTTATACGTTCCAATGCAGGGCACAGCCCTCTCCTAGTAAATCCCTAGTATCTCCATGATAAAGCCCCCAATTGATCACTAAGTCATATAGTCATAGTCTTTTCATACGTATAATATTTGTAATTTCCCTAGCATGTTAAATCGTATTTAGTTACTTAAACGAAAGTAACAGCCTTCCTAAACTTAACTGAAAACTACATAACATTGTTGATTTTTTTTCTCATTTATGGCAATGATGCAATTAGCACATTCTGCCAGTCTCAAGTTTAAATAATTAATAAACAATTTCAAAGTCTACAACATATCCTGTCAATGTCCAGTCCCGTCGAAGTACATACTCGTTAGTCAGGAGTCGCTCGGTAAATTGATAATAGGTTTAGGTACCTACTGAAGACAGAAGATGACTTCTTGGAAACACACGAAAAACGCAGTCACACGCTTTTATTTGATTGTCACAAACACCACACACCTAAAACTTTTTGAAGTTTTAATAAACTATCAATATTAAACCACAAAACTCGTAATACACAATTTTTCCAATAATCTCACGTAAATTCAATTTCACTTCTCGAGCCCAACATTGTTGATGAAAAATTATTAGTTACAATTATTAATAAGATAACATTATTTATA
Organism: Sesia bembeciformis; assembly: GCA_943735995.1. NCBI lineage: Eukaryota > Metazoa > Arthropoda > Insecta > Lepidoptera > Sesiidae > Sesia > Sesia bembeciformis. The sequence goes on from OX031042.1 coordinate 7,074,025, forward strand.
TATTTATTTAACCAATTTGTTAATTAGATATTATTAGATTTTTATCAATAAAAAATTATCACAAGTTCAATGACCTTTCACAATTTCAAGGATTTTCGACATACTTAAAATTTTATCTGTAACAGGAATATCTGATTGATATTATCATTAACAATAGGGTTGCCAGTTGTACCTACTATAATATACTTACTGTTCATTGTATGTGCAATGAATACCTACTGTATTGAAAATAAATGTCATTTTTATACATTGAACATAATTAATTATACAGCGAATTGTTACTGTACATACCATACCATCAGGATATCTGTCTCTTCACTGCTGGATATTGGGCACTCTCAAGGCACGCCACCACACAATAGGGTTGCCATCAGAAATTTAAAGAGACTAGAATTCGTGACCAAAAAACTCCGACCATTGCGGCGGTAATCCCGGACGTACTGAACATAAAAACCTAAACCGGCGTTGTTGACGATATCCACAAGTTGACCAGTTAACAATTGACGTGCACAAGTCAATATCTTATGATAAAAAGTATCTCCTGATATTCATTTCATAGCGAAATAAAAATATCTCGTCAATTACCTCAAAATATTTTGCGAGCCCCACATTTATAAATTAAATAATCCCTGACACATTTAAAAAATCCCCCCGAACGTCCCCGGACGCCCCTCAAATGAGGACAGTGACTAGAGAAAAAGGACGGATGGCAAGCATTCGCAAGCAGGCACGATCTTCAGTTCTTCTCGTCGGACCACCACCGGCGAATTTCTTCAAGTGGTCGGTCCACCTGCATATCTACAGTTTATCTGTAGTACTATACATATCTTTATATCTATATACATTTGTACTTATATATCTTAAAAAATTATAAACAGATATTAGTTCAACATATTTTTTTAAAATCTTACAAGGATGGAGTAATCTTAGGTCTTAAAGGATTATTGAAAAATATTACAAGAATGAATTTATGATTGCTTACTTGTGTCCGCCCTTTCTTTTCAGTATCGATACGTTAAGCCGTATATCAGCGTATTATTGTTTAGATAAGGCTATTTACTGACGCACGGCGTTATATAAGTATGTGTGAAGGTAACGGCCGCTATGTCGTTAGTACCTAACGTCGTTATCGCTATCGCCGTTATCCGTTAGTAGCGAATGCTCGTTTTAGATAATGCTTGTCATAAAGATAACGGTTAATTGTAGATATATGTAATTATGATTGATAGCATACAATGTAATTGAAACGTTATATTTAAAAGAAAATTATCTGTATTATATTTGATTGTAATCGTAACATTAATGTTGTAATAAATTATTTACATTTGGAATTAACGTTATATTTATTAATTGTAGGCATAAGTAGACACGGGCTAAAAATAAGTAATAGTATAATATAGTATAGTAATACGATAGTATAATATAGTATAAGTAACTAAAAATTAATGATTTTGTTTCGGAGCTTTTCGCTTTGTTTCACTCGAGAAAACATGCTGGTAAGCGGATACTGTCACCTATAGAAATAGAACCTATAGAATTCTATAGTGCATTTTTCCATGGTCGCAAACACAACGATATCTAAGCAAAAAATAGTTTGACGAAAAAACAAATGAATGCATAACTGATTTTGAAAAAGAATGTCAAAATGTTTAAATTGAATTTAATTTGAATTTGGAATTCCAAGCCAAACGCAAGATAACTAAGTTCAAGAAACACCAATTTCATAGGTAAGGCCCTAATACGATTGTGTGAAAAAGGCGAAAAAGTTGCAACAAATATTGCCATTTCTTTTCTTTGGTTTAAACTTATAGGGTCCAATGTCAAAAGTGTATCAATACAAAATGAGTTTATCTGTGTACTATAATTAATTACCGATATTGTAACTATAATTAATAATTATCTATATTTACGAGTAGTCACCCACATAGCTACGGCGATTATTATTATTATAGATATATGTTATGTTTAGTAGGTTGAAGAAAAAACTACTACGGTCGCTTTATGAGATTTTAATGAGACATTCTGTGTAAAACACGTTTCTATTTGTCTATTGGCCTACGGACCATACAGCATTAAACATTCTTCAACGTACCGTATCTCTTTGATGATGCTATCATAATGATGTCACACGTAATTTGCATATTCATCATTGTTGTCAATGGCTTATGTTATGTTTTAAGTAATTCACTTTACAGTGATAATTTATTGTTGTATGTATTTATGTAGGTATATATGTATCTATATATTGACTGGCAGAGAATGCCAGTAGGCATTAAGTCTGCCTCTTGTACAATGTTTCTTTGTGCTCTATAGTTTAAATAAATTCCTTTAGTCGCGACGTCCTTTTTCTGGCATATTGGCATCTTGTCCGGTTTGGCATATTGTCTCTTTACCAATTTGATATCAATCTTAGACTGAAACAGCGAAATTATTGGAATTCATTATTTTAAATGGTCATATGTATATACGTTAAGCAATCAAATTAAATAAATAATAATAAATAAATAAATCTTTATTGGAAACAAGTTTTGTGATGATATAATATTCTTATGAATCTCATCTTAGATAAGCCTGCGGTGTAACAGGAGTAGTGTCTTTCGAATATGGACGTGAAATTAAAATGCAAAATCGCAAAGTTGATATACAGGCTGTATACATATAATTGCATATACAGAAAGTAACTGAACATTTCTCAATGTTCAATGAATAAATGGAAAAACACCATATTTAAATGAATGTCGTCGAATTTTTTATTTACTTATAAAGATCAATTATTGACATTACTAATAAAATTAAATAAAATATCGGTTAAATGACCACCGCGACTTCGTTGGCATTCATGGACTCTCGACGAATTTGCGTGGACTCGCGCGTGATTTGCGTTCTTTAGTCATTTCAGGGTGGTTTGTATAGACCTGACATTTCGAAAAAACCCACAGAACGATTAGATTTGCTTATAAATCTAAGCAAATTAAATCACAACTTCTTGGCGGCCAGTTTTGGTCTCCAAAACGAGAAATGACACGACTTGGGAACTTGGTTTGTAACAACAATGTCATTGTTTCGCGCGTTTTTGACCATCCTGCTGAAACAACATGTCAGTTATGTCCATTTTATCCAATTTTGGTCCCATAAAAGTTTGCCAACATGCTACGATAGCGATCGCCATTGACAGATACCGAGCACCTTCCTCATTTTCAATAAAGAATCGTCCAATGTTTCGATGGCACACCAAACGGTCACTTTTCAACAGTGCCGGCTTTACCTATGGTTCAGGGTGTGCGTCGCATACGGGCGCAGGGTCTTAGGGGGTCTTACTAGAGGGCGCCAGGGTATTGATTGCACCCGGGCGTTACATGGGCTAGAGCCGGCGCTGCTTTTCAAGGATGCATCGGAAAAGAATATTCCCGACTTCATTAGAGCTGAAGACTGGCCATCATCTAGTCCTGATCTTAATCCGTTTGATTATGATTTATGGTCTGTTTTAGAGAGCATGGCATGCTCTAAACGCCATGATAATATTCAATCCCTATAACATTCCATAAGGGGGGAGGCAGTTGCCAATTTTTCCATGGGTGCATGTTTCAATAGAAAACTGGCCACAACGTTAGAAAGATTGTATAAAAGCAAATGGTGACCATTTCGAATAAACGTTATATTTTTAAAATACTTACCTTTTTATTTCTAAAATAACACAAATTCTTCTAATAAAATGATAACGTAAAAATAAAAATATCAATGTTTTCTTTGTAACAATATTTATAGCTAGAATAGGTACCTATTTAAATTATGTGCTATGTTTTGTTTTATTGTCGCTTTCTGCACATTCTAAGACTGCTTTACATTCCAACAACTTACAATTTCTCATGTAACGTGACCACATGTAACTAACATTAGAACCATAAATAGGTAGGTAGCTAAAAATAACCAGCATTCATGAGACATAAAACAAGTTAGACACGTACCAGGAAAAGAGCAGTGCTTTCACACGGACCAATGGGAGGGAATTCCCTTTCGAGTGCATTGGTTCACATGGTGACGTTGGCGCAGGCGCATGGCTGTGTTTGCGAAATATAAGGAAAACTTGGCCCTCACGTCACGTTCCAAACGCGGCGGGCATTGTAAGTATAGTAGAGAATACAGGTGTTATTGTATTACTGTTTTCTATGAATCACGATTATCACGCTATTAGCATGTGCCCTTTCTACACACACGTACTTTCGCTGTTTATTTAGCAACTACTAGTATTTTTTCAAGTCGTTTTTCCGCTAAGGTCGAGGAATACAAGTATATCCAATACACTAAGGTCGATGGAGTATATCCATACAACATTTAAAAAATTGTCGCGGGTGAATTCGCTGGGAAAAGCTGTGAAAACTATATTCTGTTTTAATCGTGGAGCTAAAAAGGTTTTTATCCTACTCAATGTCACTTTATACTTAATCCGCCAGCCTTTTCTTCTGCCAATAACAAGTGATAAATAAGTGACAGTGATAGATATCCCAATATGTGCGTGTAGATAGAATTGGCATATTTTGTGGCTTAACAGTTTAAAAGACTCACAGTTAATTATACGGAGCTTTTGCACGCTACTTTGGCCGTGTGGATTTTGTTTTAAAAGTAATTAGCTCCACTGGAAAAACTATAAAGTATCGGAGATGAAAAGTACCTATCGTGTGTTCTTATTCAGATTTATTTAAGGCTGTTTCTGCTGAATTTCGTTGGTATGTTAAGTCATAAAGGAGTAACAAACAAAGATACTTTTCGATTTATAATAACAATAAGTATTGTAGACGTGAATATTGTATACCTACCTACTAATGTAAATATGGATGTATGTATTGACAAAAGATATTTATTTAATAAGAAAGCCTCTTCAGAATATGCAGGTTGTTGAGCGTTTTCGTATTAAATCTTTACCAAGAAAATTGGCGATTATTGTAACAACAACCGGTCTTTTGTCGGAGCCTGCCAAACTACATCATTATGTTCAAAAAGTAAATTTGGGCAGCTAAAAAGTAGTCGCGAAAACAGGAAATCTCAAATAACCTGTTCTTTACATTATCTCTGTTTTGTGTACAAAAAATTGTATGCTATATTCCAACGTATTTACGAGTATAACGGCTTATTGCGTAAACAATCATATTTAAAACAGTTTTGTTCAAGTTATTGATTGGTAGAAATATTCGTATTTAATAATTGCTTTTAATAAAAAAAAATGCCGCTTCTGGCATATACAGAAAATTATAGACAATTATACAATTACGATAATTAGTGGGGAGTTTCGGGCCATAATGAATTTATATGAAATTATATGAAAATTAATAAGAACACTCAGATATCGTACATACATAAATTTCTTTAAAACGAAACATACAAAATTAATAACAATTAACTAAAATTATTAATAACAATTAACAATTATATATGAAATCTAGCAGGTACCTATGACTGATTAGGATTATCTAGTATTTAATTAGGTTTAATGTAGATTTAGGTACAGAACTAAATAATTGACATTAAAGTGTTCATTTACTCAAAATTATTTTAATTTATAAGAGATGTTGATTTATTCGTATAGTTAAAGTAACATTTGTGTTTCGTTAACAGAAATACTGTTGTCGAGTTTGATTAACAGTAAACTTGATTAACCAATTCACTAAACAAAGGTATTTTTTATTTCAACTGATAAAATTTTAAAAATCTATGCGTCATTATCTCCAATCTTGCAAATTTACTGGGTGATTGAAAACACCGAAACAAAAAATGGTTTCCAGTAACCATCATCATAATCAATGGCTACGCAAAACTTATTTGTAAACATATTTTTCTTGGAATTTATCTGCGGAAATTCCAAGGCTAAAATACTATTGGCCAATCAAGGGTTAGAACAAACTAATTTGCGGTTCTCAACCAACTTGTTTGATAGGCGGATAGGTGGCGCCAACCGCAATAGTCGTGGGTATTTACGATTCCTCGGAGTATTTCGGCTCATTTAATTCGGCTTCGCTCGCGGATCCGACTCTTCTTAACGATTCCTTGACTCGTTTGATTCACCTACTTATATTTTATAAGAGCCTGAGAGCGACTCATTAGCTTTGCATCATGTGTAACTCAGCAATCCAAAAATGAAAGGAATAAATAACTTCTCGGAGTCGATAACAGTTAGCCGGAATTAGTGGTGGTTAACTCCGCAGTTAATGAATCAAAAGAGTTGAATCCGCGAGCGGAGCAGAATCCCTTAATTGTTCCATCGAATTGTTATTCATTCCGATTACGATTCCGGCGCCAATCATGATTGTGAGTGTAATCGCGCATCGGCACTTATTGGGGGCTCAAAATCGAGATACATTGATGGTATGGCCTTTTTTTTTGCTTATGCAATGACCACTAGGGAATCGCTCTCGGAAGGTGATTAAGTAGGGGAATCAAAAAAGTTAAGAAGTAACTAAGAGGAGTTGGATCCGTAAACGGAGCAGGATTAAGTAAGTTAAAACACTCCGAGAAGTTTTGATTACCCACCACTAGTTATATAGGCGGTAGAAAACGCAGAGAGACTCAACTTTTCTTCGGATGCTGAGTGCTTCTAGACCACCTGTGAGAGTGGGATCGTGGACAATACGGACGTCGTTGGACGGAGGCAAAAGGGTCCAGCTGGTATTTCGGTGCCCCAGCCTAGAAGTTTTACTGGCAAGTTTTATCTTGATCTCCAGATGACTCCGAAATTCAACTTTGCTCGAAATATCGACGCCAAGGATCTCAAAACTGTCGGAGATCTTAAGAGGAATGTTCTGAAATCGTGGTGCCACGACAAATGGCGCTTTCTTTGCGGTGAATACGCAGATTTGTGTCTTAATGGGGTTAAATTGAACCAAATTAAGATTACCCCAAGTCGAGGCTCGGTCTAAGAAGTTCTCGGATTCGGAGACAAGTCTTACGCGACTCTCTTCCACCTCGGCCTGAGATATATTTGCACGGACTTTGTACAAAGCCCAGTTCTGTCGTCCGCATAGCACTCAACGCTTATTACCGACTTGTAACAGTTCGTTGATTTGCAGAAGAAACAGAGTTAGCGAGTTGAATGTTGATTGTTATTTTGAATTTATTGAACAATTTTATTTGATTTTTATTTCTTTGTTTCACTCCACTAGTGGAAATTTCGTGTTTGGAAAATTGCAGACGTATGGTAATCCCTCTTCTCGTGTTAATTATATCAAATATCGCTCTTAATTACATCATATGTTGTTCTATTGCTAGTAGTGTCGTCAACGTATCTGTCTTACTAGAGCCAAACTTTATTGAACGTGGCGACAGCAAGCAACCCGTCAGTCGTGCCGTTGCAGACGGGTTTGATATTTTGGCTCTGTCTCAACTTCATGGAAAACTTGGAAGGTTTTGCAGGAAGGCTGGCACAGTGACATAAAAAGCAGCGAACATTACGAATTTCACATATATGGATATCAGTCCTTAATACGTTTTTATTGCATTTAAAGACTTTTCAAAGCACTTGATCAATCAATTAGATATTTACGACATTTTTGATAAGATCGTTAGAGTTTTAATATTAGCTAAGCTCTTTATAACCAGGTTTTAAAATGATAAAAGCCTTTCGATAAAAAGCGATCGGGTTGGCTTGAACACGTAGGAACAAAACTTTGTTGATAACTCGTCTTACCTAAAATATATTGGAATATAAATTCTAATGCTAGATTAATCTCGTTCCATGGTGTAGTAATAGCACAGGTCAACATAATTAATACTATAATAGAAGATGCAGGTGCATTTTTACTATCTACTTAACTAACAAACAAGTTTTTGGATCACAAAAATATCACGCTTTGAATTATTTTGGTACAAACAGTTATTACATGATTGGTTGTCCGAGTCTAGCTCCAAGGCTTTCTTGCTTTAGGTCTACAATCAAGACTTGTTTTGAATTATTGCGACTGAATCAATTGCCTGATCTATCGCACATATTATATAATCGTAGCCTATAGTAAACATGTCTATTGGGACGGCTTTTCTGCCCATAAACAACGCCGGACGTGCCGAATAGCAAGTGTAGCAAAACTAAATTAAAAAGAACATCGTGACTAAAGCCGCGATGATGCAGATCACGTATTGTGTTTTTAGTCCCCGTTCCCTTGCGACTCTGGGAACAATTCCGTAGTCTGTATATGAGTCGGTTGAAGATGGAATTGGCATGTGAATTAACTTTTATTTGATTATGCAATTTGAAGTCAGAATAATTCAGTCAGTCAGAGTCAGGACTGCAGAATATTGTACCCCCATATATATTATGAATATGATGAAACGGACAGGATAAGAACATGAACTGTTTGCCAATTCGTGATTTTTTATAAACTATTCGATTATTTCCAGCAATATTGTAGATTTTGCTCAAATTACTTTCTTATTTAAAGATTATGCTTAAAAAATATACTCGCTTAAAAAGGGACAGGGAAATAGTTTTCTGACATATTCTCATTTTCAATATACCGCTGTACTTATTAGTTAGATATAGAGTCCTAATATTTCTCTAATAATTAATAGTTAGTCGGCTGTTCATTAATTACATCGCTTATACGAATTCAAACCCTTTTAATGTTTTTAATATTATTAACACTTGCTTCAGATCAAGGATGACAACCAATACTTACGTGATTAATACCTTTCCTCGCTAAAAGCCTTAAGTTTGTTTGCCTGCAGACTTAAACAAATACTTTGCTGTAATGCTGTTTGCAATTGACATTTCTTCATAACATCAAGGTTTCCAAATTTCGTATTGATTTCACTTTTTTCAGTTAAAGACGAAACTGTGCATGAATTTTTTTATATTTGGCTCAGTCTTTGTCTCAGTCATGGTTTTGGCTTCAGTCTGTTTCTTTTATTTTTTTTGTAATATTTGGCTCAGTTTTTTCGTTGCGTATTTCTACAAAATTCAAAACACTGAACTTGTAACATAATTTTGAGAATCATTTTAGAACCTTATGGCAGCTCAATATGATATTTATTGCCTAGTTACATAATTATTATATGATTTTCCTTACATATAGGCGACAAGGGTGAGTCATATCATACCAAATGCGATCTTCTGATAACGGAGCTGACAATTTGTAAAATAAACACGAGAACAGTAAACACAATCGTAAACATTATTCGGAATATGCACTAATGAAATAAGTAGTGCGCATTTAATGTGCGTGCGGATTGTAAGGCTTTTGCAAATTGCAGGCTGCGAGGGAGTGGAACGAAATGCCGGCGTTGAATCGAGTAGTCTGCGAATATAGTACTAGCGCGCCACTCTCAGCCGGCGCACGCGCATGTTGATATCAAGTGCCAGTATAAAAGGGCTTGCTAACTTCGCGCAGCCCACTTGAACATTTCTTCTTTACCTAGAAGCACTAATTAAAAAAAATGTCGGGAGAAATAGCGTTCAGACATGCACATGGAGACGAGGATACGGAAGGTGTTGCTGTGGCAAAGGGAGTCTCCATGGCGGTCCTATTTTGTGCTTCTATGATCTGTGGGCTTACTCCTCTGTTGCTGGCCAAGCGATTTAAGTGGATAACTCCGGATGAAGCGGGGAACCTTAAGTCTACAAATAGAATTGTTATGACGCTGTTGTCCTTTGGCGGAGGTGTTCTGCTGTCTACCACTTTCCTTCATCTTATGCCTGAAGTACAAGTGAATGTGGAGTATTTGCAGAGTAAGTGCTTTTGATTTTTGTATCGTATCATATTTATCTCATTTTAAAATACTGCCATAGTTAGAAAAAGGTACAAGAGCATTTTGATGTCGTTCAAGAAAAATATTGTTTAAATTTTCCAAATCAAAATTTGAAACTTGGCGATTTGGACTAAATCACCGTTGCTGGTTCTAATTGTTTATTTGAAATTTATGGAGATAATGTTAGTTAAATTATGCTTTCGTTAAAAATGTTAAGAAGCTTCTGCTTTTTTAAATCGAAATAATGATCAAATATGTAATGTATGTGTAAATATCTATCAACTACACAGTCACGCTTAATTCCTATATAAGCTAGTTAAATTAATTATGATAATTAGTATTGAATGTCATAGAAAGAAACCATGAACGAATGGAGCACTGACAATGAAATTGATATTACTTGTAAAGTCATGTGTGCACTTGTTAGCCTTCGTTTTTCATACCTAACATGAAAAGCGTTAATAAAATTATAATTATTGAACTATACCTGAATAAAATGAATTAAAAACAACCATTCACGAGAAATTAATAACACAAAAATTACTTTAGTTTTTCGCTTTGCGTAAAAAACTTTACTTTTTTTTATTGACGAAGGCGGCAGACGAGCATACAGTCCACCTGATGGTAAGTGGATGCTGTAGCCCATAGACATCCGCGATACATGCCAACATTAGTCCAAAATGACAAACGTTGGCATGCCCCCGGATGCGCTGCTTACCTTTGGAGATATAGGAATGGATTTGGAGAAAGGGTTGGGAAAATGGGGAGGGATAGGATGGGGAATGGGCTCTGGCACATTTCACTCACTACCGAAACACGTACGTACATTGGGGAAATAAGATAAAGTGGCAAATTGGGAAATAAGATAGAGAGGGGTACTTACATTATAATAATTGAATTGAGTTCCGCAAATACACAAATTAAAACGTTGTATGTAACTACTAACTTATTTGAAATATTACTATTTGAATAAATTAGTTTATACATAATTCCATTCCGCATTAATATAATTATATTTGCAAGAGGTAGGTATATAAAATTAAATAAAATGAATATAATAAACGATTTACAGATTAAATATCCATAGTAAATAATAATAAAAACTTAAAAGTTGGTGTTAATGCACATATGAAACATTACATTCTAATCTGAAAATAATTTTGTTTATTAGTCTTATTTTTCATTAAATTCTTTATTGAAGTTTATACGTTATAAATGTTAACATTTATTAGAGAATCTCGCAAAATCTCCGCCAAATACCATTCGTTTTGCAAAAAAATAATTTTATAACACTTAATTTCCGCATTTATTTACATTAAAAGCAAATCTGTTGAAATGCTGGTTTGGACGAACCGATAAATTAGTTTAATTAATGTTTCATCGGGTGTTAAAGGTATAATAACTATTTGCTGGATTATTTTCGTCATTCTTGAGATGAGTTGGATAGTCCTTTATTTGTTTGATCCATTGTAGAGTATTTTTAAAGAAACAGTGAAAGAGTCTTTAAATGAACAGTGAAATAGGTGAAAGAAATATTGTGCAATCTTCAGGTGATACTTCACATATGAATTAAGTTCTCTAAATCCATTCCTACACCTTCAAAGGCATGCAGCGCATCCGGAGGCGTGCCAACGTTTGTCATTGTGGACTGAAGTTGGCATGTACCGTGGATGTCCATGAGCGATGGTATCCATTTACCACCAGGTGGACTGTATGCTCGTCTACCGCCTCCTTCCTATAAAAAAGTAGTTATACCGATCCATTATCCGGCTTTAGAATACCACCGCAACATCTCTTTCCGTGGGTGTCGTAAAATACTACTAACTAAGGGATAATAACGCCGCTTCCAAACGCCCTGAGGAACTACACCACCTCTAGGAGGGTGGACATGTCAACTCGCTTGGTCAGCGTTGGCCAGTTTCAAAACCGACACATCTCTCGAGCACGAGACAAAATGCACGAAGCCCACGTCCAGCAGTGAACGCAAAAAGAGCTGATTACGATCCCATATCATCAAAGCATCTAGTTGTAATGGCAAAAAATACATAAATAATTGTGGACATTCATCGCTAGATATAATTATTACTGGATGCCAATGTAATTTTAAAATCAAATAATGTTCAAGGTTCCATTTTTTTTTTGTGGTTCTGCTGTCCGCTGTGATTAGAATGTTCGGAGTATGGACACGCGGCAGAGAGGACATTATCTAATACTTATTCAGTTGCACAAGAGTTGCCCACGAGTATGTGTGCCACCGATCGGCTGCCGGCCGGCGCGGGCGTACCCTTTATCCATCAGTAATAAGACTAATGAATAATAATACTAACAAAATATGGTATACTTATGTAGTTTAATTTGCTTCATTATTTAACTTGCTCAATTTGCTTTGTAGTGACAATTAAATTTTGAATTTTTGTACTTGATTTACAATCGACACGTCGTTATTGTGATCTCCCTTTCCCTCGTCATTACGAACAACCACGCCGATAGGAACCACGCGAGGCGTCAGGATTTATAATAACAATCTTAAAAAACTTTTAAGTTAAACGGTTTTATATTTTATGTGCACTGAAAACTACGTGTAGCCCTTTCATTTGATACCCATATTGAGGGGGTTAAGGAAAAATATGTAATCCGCCATTTTGTATCGGCGGCCATCTTAGATTTATAATGTTATTGATTTTATTATATTGTATTGTCATCTAAATTAAATGTGTGTACCAAATTTCAGATCAATCTGACAACGGGAAGGTGCTTAAATTTCAATTTCTAATTTTGACCCAAATAAATAAATTCCGTACGGGTCGAGCTAAATAAAACCGTTTAATAAAAACGGAAATACCCTCCACTCATGGATGTGTTAATATTTATAATAACTATTTAACGAATAGAACGGATGTGCAGTGCCAAGATTTGATGCCCAAGATTTGATATTCAGTTTAATGGCACCAAGCAACCCATGTATTTATGTTAAGGTCACTAAAGGTTGAAATAAAAAAATGGCATTCTTATGTTAATTCTCCTACAGACGATAGTTATATTCATAAGAAATGACAGTACTCGTACTTAGCCGAGAAGTACGTAGGATCTAACTTTGATCGAGCCAGTTATTTCGGTCAAAATTTTTATTGATTTCCTTTAATAAATTTTAAAATATTGATACATGTCCTTTGTAAAAAAATAATAATATCCTCATCATTTACACTCCTATTGTTTGTACCATAATAATAATAACTACTTTTTATTGCATACAAATAGTTATTACATGAGCAGAAATAATAAATGACAGAATACAATAGGCGACCTTATCGCTAAGGCGATCTCTTCCAGACAGCCTTAGGTACCATATTTCTTGGCCTGTTTGTCATCCACTTCGTTTCTACTATTTTCTCGTTTGCCCACCGATGACCGATCAACACTCCGTTTATTATCGCCTAGCGACTGTAATAATAATAATGTTATATCTATAATATACGCTACTCCACTTCTCTTCACATCGTTTGAATAAGAAGATATGTAGTGTATATTGATTTTATTAATTGTGTCAAGTATTGTTACAGATTTTTACAAAACGTCATTGTTTATACGGATAACACTTTCTTTTTAGTTTGTAGTTCTACTTTCATTGAGTAGTGCATAGTTCTGTGTTTATCCTCATGAATAGGCGAGTAGTATTATACATTAGCCGTCGCAAACGAAGCACGTTTACTAGTACAGTACAGGCGACGAAGGTGTCAACAACCTGATGAAACAAGTACTTCATTTGAAGATAGTAATGAAATTGTATCATGTTCTATCTATTGCTCTTGACAATGATTACGTAGTCATGCGTGACACTTCGTGGATGCACCTCACCTGTTTTCTTAGCATGTTACACGTCACTGTTTCCTTGTTTATTTTTACTCTTTAATATATTATATTAGTACATTTGACTTAAACACCTAGATTCATTCAATGAATGACTCTTATCCCGTGTATGAGACTTGATCTTGATTTATCAATACTTGACGATATTGCCACTATGATAACACTTGACAACTTCAAAAATACCCATTATATCATATTATATATACAGAATTGTTGGTGACCATTGCAACGAATGTAACAGCAAATGAAGTGAATCTTCGTACAAATAACGCATGTTTTATCTTTATATTCTGACTCATATCGTGCATTACCCTACAAAGTTTAGTTACCAGTTGAAAATAAGGAATTAGATTGTATCAGGATTTGGAGATATCTTTCTTGATTACGCGTAGAGCTGACGGGCCAAGATTGCATTCTTTACAAAAATTTCATTGTCATATACACGATGACGCAATTTTTATTGAGTATCTTGAGTTCGGATTATAGCAGCGTCTATAATAAACAAGTTTTTATTCAATGGGTTCTCATTTAATGTTGCTACCTACTTATGTTACACGTTGAAACAATTTTGATATTCTGTATTTTTTCTTTTCTGAAACCTGTTTATGAATAATTAACTAATTGTGCCTCGTGCTAAACAAATGTAGACAAAATTTTCATCAAACTATGGTGTTATAAAAGTATACCATTATTAAAATCTGTGAAATATTCGTTTTTATAGTTAAATATCATTTTTGTAGAGCCATGTCATGATACAATATTGTAGAGTTGTAGCTGCTTCATGTAGGTACAGTTTGTACTCAAAATTTAAACACTGAATGTTTCTTGTAGAAAATAAACTTGTCTTCTTGATGACTAGTATAATGTATGGTAGCGACGTCATATTTGTTTATGTTATGCAAATCGCGTCGATCGCGATGAGACTTTCTTGCAGACGCCATTTCCTGCGCACCGGACGTGCACTGAACAATTAACTTATTATCAATTCAATGAAGAGAAACAATACTGTTGGTCAATTCAAGTTATCCAAAACTGTTCCATTCTAATCCTTATCACTAGCAGTTTAAGGAGTTTAAAAGCGTCAGAGCGGTGCACGCGGATTGCATGATAAACTGATATGTATGTAGACATACCAACCAATACCAATACCATCAGCCTGTATCTCTCCACTGCTGGATATAGGCCAAGGACCATAGGACCCAAGGACCGCCACCACACACGGTCTTCAGCTGTTCTCATCCAGCCACTACCGGCAGTCATTTACTTTTATTCCTTTGCCTCACAACTCACATAACAATTAGTATCATACATTAATATTTTGCATCGCCTCTCCTTTACGACACGAATTTCACGAAATTATTATTTGATGGTCTTAAATTCAAACGGTAAAACATGGAGATACCTAAGTACTTTATAATGTATGTTTGTTTACTTTGAGCCTTTACGTGTTAGTTGTAATACTTGTTTATCTACACATATAATAAAACAGTAAAAGGGTTGTCTGTACATTGACTTAATTAAAAATATATATATTTTGGGGTCTTTTTAGAAGCTACAGAACCCTAAACAGTAGTTTTTATAAATTTTACCCCCTATGTTTTTCTGTATGTCTGTTTGTTTGAGCATTACGTGAAAACTACGATTTTTCACTAATGCATAGCTAAGTATCCAGAAGGAAAATCGGTATATGTGTCATCCTCATATGACACAAGAAAGTTGACTTACAGAAGAAAATAAGAAAAATACTTTTAATAGAATTACTCAAAAATTACTGGATTGATTTTCATCCGTGAAATCCATCATGTCGATGCTTTTGCAGGTATTAAAAATCTTTAAAAGCTGCTTAGTCCATCGCTAGTAGAAAATAAAACTATGCAAAGTATTGTATAATTATCTATCAAACAACAGAACTGTATATAAATAATTTTCTGCCTCCGTCAATTATTCAGAGTGATTTGATTACTCAATGACTCAGTGAAGAGTCAGTTCCATCTATATAAGAAGCGTGGGAAAAACCACTTCGTTTCGCTGTTTATTAATACGGTTGGACTGTACTTCAAAAAAATGTACACATACATTTTTTTGAACATATTTTTTTGAACAAAAATGTACACATACATAGGTCTCGTCCAGCTTGGATTGTTTGTTTGTTTGTTAAGTTGTTGTTAAGCAACTTAACATTGCTTAAGATTGTTTGTTAAGCAATACAGTTAAGTAATGTGACGTATTTATGTATGTAAATAAATAAATATGTCATTAAATTAAGTGCAATCTCAATAAAACTAAAATCCTCAATATTATGTCTCAATATTTATATTGATTGTACCTAGATATTAATTTGATAAAAACCTTTTTATCATCTAAGGTTATCAAATAAAACATTCTTTTATTTTTAGTATCATCAAGTTCCATTTTCAAATATGTTTTCTTATCAGATGTAGCAGTAATAAGCAAAATTGTTAATAGTGGTATAGTCATCTAACGGCCAAGGTCGCAGTGTTGCCAATGCTCTGCTAACGCAAGCGCGCTGAGTTGGCGTTAAAAAAGCGCTAGATTGGCGAAAAACATTTTTCGGAAAAAAACGCTCGATCAAAGAAAATATATAAAAAAAATTAAAAGAAATTTTCATATTTAAAAATCATATTTTCAGCACTGATATTAATAAAATATCAGTGCTGATATGAAAAGAAAGTACCTATTAAGTATTTGACGGACGTGTCAGAGAGGTAAGGCTTCTTAGATTGGTTTTACGGTTCTGCTTTCTTGTCCCTTACAGCCAGTCTATATTTAATTTAAACAATTACATTTCATTACACGTAGATGGAACTCCCTCGTTTCAATGCAGAGAAACATTTAAAAAGCGGTAGAATGGGCGTTAGGCGTCAAATAAGTTTGTTAGGCGCTAACAGAGACAAAAAAGCGTCAGACCTAGCGCCGAAAGCGCCAAGTTAAGGCATCAGTGCAAGGTCGCGCTTACCTCTATCATAAATAGTGTAGGCGTGTCTGTAGAGCTCCTATTCTAAAGCGCATGATTTGATGAAATTTATTTAAGACAGGAAATCTATCTAAGTTATCGAATCAAACCTTCGATTTTGAGAAACTCATCTTTTCTACTTCAAAGACACGAAACGGTAAATTTCTGCGAAGGAAAAATAATTCTCCCACAAAAAAACATACATATTTAAAACAATGATTAAATGTGAGACAGGTTTTCGACCAATCAGATTTATTAGATGCTTCTTACAAACTGTTTTAAGGAGTGTTTTCTTTTTTGTACCGCCCCAGTCCCTTTTTTCGTCCCCTGCTGGACATGGACCTCCTCATTAACAAAGTCTTTAACAATGGCATAAGGAGTGTATAGCCTTAAAACGCCACGCTGGCCAAGTCGGTTAGTGAGTTCACTCTTAGAGGTAGTGTAGTTTCTCAGTTTTGTTGTCTCTTAGTCGCTGCTAAAATCGCCAATCGACCGACCGACGTCGGTCTAAAATCGACCGATGAAACACGGCTACTCATTATAACTGATAGAAATTTACATCTTTTAAAAGCGTTACTCACCACATCATAAAATATTCCCATTGTTTAAAAGAAACTATCTGTGGTCATAAATGGTGAAACCACAGAATTGTAATCAATAACATAACTTACCATTGAATTAATTTTACATCTCTTGATTCAGAGTTGATTCCTTCCGCGGTTGCGTTGACAAATGTTTCTGCAGACGGAGACAATGCAAGACGTACCTAAATATGGGCTGGTATTTGTAATGTAGTAATTATAACAATAATTACGCTTGAGGTAGATAGTAAGAATAAAATCTACGTGGTGTATTAATTAGCCTTTGCATGTCTCTGGACCCATGTCACAGAGTGTCCTGATGTGGCGTTAAGCATCGAGTGTGGCGTTATTCATCATTGTTATTATTTATTAAATCTATCGGCAAAGCTAATAAGCGCTTGTCTGGTTTAATGAGCATAGAGGCAGCTAGTAGCGTACAGAATACCAATAGGTACAGATAACATCAAACGTAAGAAATTTATTTTTATTCCACGAGTATGATGTAACTATTCATTGTAGGTCTAAATTATTTGCTTAAGATTACCCCAGTCAGTAGGTCCAAGATCCAGGATAAAAGGTCCAGGATCTTATGTCTTGCCGTACAAATATTTGTTTGAAGACAAATGTTTATTTGTAATTTGGGTAGCTTGTGTGATTATTCCGATTTGAGCCTTTATTGTCTTTGGTCTTACGGAATCCTAATGTGGCCCATTAGGACCACACTAGGATGTAATGTGACGCTGCAGGTTAACTTTAGCATCTTTCATAAATGTAACGTAATTTTAGCAATAAAAGTTGTTCAATAGCGAATGATACTTGTGAGAGAAATATAAGTGGATAGCTAAGACCCCGTTAAAAATTATTAACGGTTTCAAGAAGGAAAAACCTTGTTAAAAAAATTAAGGTAGCATCGAATTAGGTAGAATTACCTAGCTGATAGATAGCATCGATACCTGTGATTCCTATTAGCACAATATTTATATTTATTATCACATAATTTATGAGCTTAGTTTAATATTTAAATTTAAACGGTCAGAACTAAAGTATTTTGTAATCGTTATGTAGATTTGGGTCAACGTACGGTTTAAGTAAATTATTCTACATGCACAGAGGCCCTTCAAGTAAGCTTAAAGTTTACGGATTGGAAAACTGGATGTGTCCGAATCGAATAGCAAAACAACTTTCAATAGTTTTACGGCTAATACAAATATTTCTACATGCCTCATTCTTGTCTCACTCTCTCTTCAGTTTTTTTCTGTTCACGACAGATTCGTTATTCGATAGATTCTAATTTATACTCTACAGATTCTACTCGACGGTAATTTTCCGTCGAATACAGAATCTGACCAAATTAGAATCTGTGGAATAACGAATATCGAGCACCTGCCGAAAAATCCTTTCGTTCTTTATAACCTCGACACTTTCTAATGATAGGTATATATTTCTCACTTATTTATAGGCAATGAAAATCGATCAATAAATGTGAAAACATGCTTAACATAATCAATATCTTGAGACTAATGTGGGATTTTCTAATATATCATATTATTGTATATTATCTAGTTATTCACATATATTCTAAAATTATTAATTACATATACTATATATCTGTTTATTTATAAATGTATTTAAGGATTATCTACATAACGTCGGTGATAGTTTAATACCGCGTAGCTAACAAAGTTGCAAAAATGAGATTTCGCCGCTATAGGTTATGGTAATGGTGATTGGCTCCGACCCGTATTATTAGTTGTATGAATCCGCTAATCAGAGCGCTTAAAATCAACCTTAGTCGAAACCGCGTATCAACAGCGCAACACTAATTGTACGTGAGGTTGCTTTTATCCTTTCGAGGACTCGTCTATCCCATCGATTATCGGCCCTGCGGCAAATATGACCTGCCCATTGCCACGCCGCTTTAGCATGCTGATTCTACGAACTATGTCGGTGACTTTAGTTCTTTGACGAGTCTCCTATCATCCACAATTCGGATCCTATCACACAGAGATATGCTGAGCATGGCACTTTAAATTTAACTTTAAATTTATGCATCAGGCTTACCGTTAGAGTACACACCATGCGTCACAACTGGCAGGATGCACTGATTGAACGAAGACTTTCGCCTTCAATCAGTGCGACGAGATTTATAGAAGTGTCGACGCATTTTTCTAAAGCTGCCCAGTCGAGCTGAATGCGTTTATCGACCTCCCTGCTGAAGTTGGACTTGCCTAGTTGGATTGTTTGCCCAAGATAGACATAATGGTTAACAACTTCGATTGTCACGCCTTCGACGTTTACTGGTTCCGGACGAACATGTTTATTGAACATGATTTTAGTCTTGTCTAAGTTCATTCTGAGACCGACCCGTCGTGATGTTGCGTTAAGGTCGTTAAGCATCCACCTTAAATCTTCCAGCGATTTTGCCGTGATGAATATGTCACCGGCAAAGCGAACATGAGAAATGTACTCACCATTCACATTGATTCCACGTCCGTTCCAGTCCAGCATCCTAATGCCAGCGCGTTTGTGAACAGTTTCGGAGATATTACATCTCCCTGTCTCACTCCTCGATGCTGCTTAATCGGCCTGGTCTGCTGGTCTTGGATTCGAACTGTCATGTTCTGTACACTTTACAGAGAGTAAATTAGATTCTGTCAAAAGTTACCTGACTACTTTGCCCAAATTGTCATTTAATCATTGCCGCATATCGAACATAAAACAATATTTGGAATCCATCATTCAGACAAATTCACATCTTTACAATATGTACGAGTATGTAAAATTTGCATCAACAAGATTCAAGCCAAAAGTTTTAAGAAAGCTGTTTTGTAACATTTCTAAAATTGTTGTGACATTTTTGATTTAGTTGAACCCAAAAAAAATATACTTGCGACTTAAAGAAAGCTTTTAAGCTTTGTATGCATTATTGCATTATTGATAATTGATATATGCATTATTGATGTATGCATTATTGATTAAAAAAGCGAGAAAGAAATAGTTTCCATACAAACGAATCATATTCTCCAAAGATAAAAAATGACAATTTAGTTTATGACTCCATAAGGGCCAATAAGAAGTCGGTTCACGCGTTTTTATTTTATCAATTACCTACGTTTTTATTTTTGGATGTTAACTCTCAAAGTAACCACCAACTATTTTATTATCATAAGTACTTACCATATGATATTAATAACATTAATTGGCACTATTTTTGATTGTGTTAATTTTTTGCTCAGTTTAAGATTTTTAATGGGTAGATTTTACTTTTGAATGTCTAAAGACGAGGTAGGTACTGATTACTGATTAAAAAGATTATAATTTAGATAATTAAGACAATAAATAACTACTTATTAATTTAATTATGCTTTATTTGATCTACAATTTCACGTAAGTTTTGAATGAGCTCAATAATTAATTATTTATTCTACATGAAACGTAAGTGTACTTTCAAGCAAACTACTATTGATTACAAAACAGTAAACACCACAATAAGTTAAATGTTATCAATACAAAGACAATTTATAGTTAATACAAGTTTACGATAAACAAATAAAAAAATCTACAGATTTTTTGCTGTCGTGTAAAAATTGCCTTAACGTAAAGCCTGACCAGAAAAATAAAAAACTTGCTGTGGGGGCGCCACATTAGCTTTTTTCATAGCTAGTTAGTGTTGTCAGTAGAAGATATTAGTTCTATTAGTTTTACGCATCGTGGCGAGGTTTTTTATTTTCTTGGTCAGGCTATAGTTACGCGGTATTTGACATTGATAGTTACGCGGTAGCGATATCACCGACGAATAATATTCTTACAATGATAAATGTTTCTATACAAGTAAGAATTATTTTAGTGTGTCCGAGAAATAAATTTGTTACGAACTTATCCACAACTCTGCTGGTGAACTGAACATGCTTTTGATTAAAAGGGGAGGCCACTGCCCCGCAGTGGGACGTTATAGAGCGATATTGAATTCTGTACTAAATAGGATAAAACATTGCTCTGCAGATGCATCTATAGATATAATAAAACTGTAGAACCAGCGTGTCTGTACATAGAATATATTTACCAAAAACGAATTGGGGGCAATGGAGGAAGAGTATCAGAATACAAAAAGACGATTTTGAAAATTTTTATATGTCTTTCTGTTGGAACGCGATAATCTCCAAAATTACTAAACGGATTTTCATGTGGTTTACACAGGTTAATTAAACTTAGCTTGGCGCATCGAATTGGCTTTGTATACTGTATACTGTATGTAATATGTATATATGTAATATGTATATATGTATGCTGTATACTGTATACAAACAAAGCTTTATAAATCAAACTAAAATTCCACGCGTACGAAGTCGACGGCACAACTATTTAGTATATAATAATACAGTTTATTGGTGTATTTTTATATTCATTTTACAATACCATCTCATTTAAGACGCTCTATAGTGATATGTAGACGTAGCAAATTTACCACAGATACGTAATTTACTATTATTATATGCCGTGAAATTCGCCACAACCCATTAATTAACATAACAAAAACCGAATGAACAAAGTTGAGTTTTATATATTGAGGTTTATTTTTATACTTATATTTTTAGCTATAGTTACTGATGGCATCTTGATGGGCGTGACAAATGAACACAAATTTATGATCATGTTAATTTGAGAGATCATACATAACTTAAAACAAATATGTAGTCAGACAATATTCATGAGAGTGCTCTTTGTTCTTTCCGAGACCAAATCGCTGACAGCATTATCACTTTTAAATGAAGTGTGAATATACAAAGAGAATTAATTAAGCTTACGAGAACCTGGTCACCTGTGAATTGTTACGTCAATTAGGCTATTCATAAACGCATATAGAAACTCTCATGTTATTAATAAAAAATATATTGTTATTATTATCATTGCCAACCATTTTCTTTTAAATATCTTCTTACTAAGGGGCCGTTCAAGTATTACGTAAGCAGAATTTTAGTGATTTTTAACCCCCATCCCCTCTCCCTTGTCAGAGAAAGTAAGCAAATCTCTTACCCATGCTTACGTAAGCATTGGTATAATTTTTACAAAATCTGTTCAAGTTTCTTATTTAATCAGAATCTACTAAATTTTGCCAAAAAAATACGAAAAGTAAATAAATAAATATTTTGCTGACGTAATCGCCATTCGAACCACCCCGTCCCCCATGTCATCAAAAATAAGCAAAGCAAAGACCCACCCTCCCCCCTTTAGCGCTTACGTTTTATTTGAACGGCCTCTAAGCTTCTGTCCGCTCTCCCCTCTTCTTGGCATTCGATTTACCTACAAGTTAGTTTGATATTATGCCTACAGGGCCCGGTTTAGGTCTATATACTAAAGACATTACGTATATCTAGAAGACGTCATTATGCATACGTTATACGTAATGATGTCTTCTAGTTATACATAATGTTTCAAGTAAAAAGTTGTCTTTTTAAAATTTTGAAGTAAATTACTTACTTACTTTGAGTACTTACTAATAAATTGTAATACTTAAACTTTAGGTGATACGAAGTTTAAACAAGTATATAATTTAATGAAATAGACGTATTTATTTACCTACAATATATATTTTTAAATGTAGGTACTAGGCCGGTTTAATAGATGCCTATCGGGATAACACACGTGGCACAACAGTACACCGGTGAACTATTCTATCAGCCTATGTCTCTACTGCTGGATATAGACCTATTTCAAGGCACCACACCTCAGCTTCAGCTCTCCTCATCCAGCCACTATCGGCGAACTTCAAGTCGTTGGTCCACCTGGCCTTAGGGCGTCTCACACTGTGCTTCCCGGTTAGAAGTCTCGAGGACTAGACTCTCTCGTCGCCTATACCACAATGCTTAAAGAAGAAAATCTTCAATCAGTGCGCTCTGATAGTTCTGATGTACCTACTGTACCGGAACGTGGTCTCTGACGGTAGGTCTGATACATAAGTTCAAAACCACTCAGTAAAGAGAGAGATATTTTGCGAGATAAGATCCGAAACGAAGAGATTCGCCAAAGAACTAAAGTTAAGTACATACATAGCTCATAAAATATAATCAACATGCTGTGGGCAGGTCATAGGGAGGGGGAAAGTGCACGGTGCAATCCAACAGCCGCTGGGCGTGGTCGACTGACCACGTTACCCCTCTCTCACAGAAGACTACCTTGAAATGTACTGCATTTCCCACTTTATCTTATTTCCCTAATGCACGTACGTGTTTCGGTAGTGAGTGAGATGTGCCAGAGTCCATTCCCATCCCATCCCTCCTCATTTTCCCAACATTTTCTCCAAATCCATTCCTATATCTCCAAAGGTAGGCAGCGCGGCATTTTCGACTAATGTTGGTATGTATAGCGGATGTCTATGGGCGACAGTATCTACTTACCATCAAGTGGACTGTATGCTAATCTGCCGCCTTCGTCCATAAACAAAAATATTTGCCACAGGACCGCCAACTGCTGGGTGAACGAATCCTTCTATGGGGACCATGTCAATAATAATATTAAAATTTTATTGACACTGATTTTATAGCACGTCTGAATGTAGAATAAATTAAATGTTATGATGACAAATAACGTAGTTATGAGCACAGCTGATAGTGATGTTAGTCGCGTGCACACGTTTTGTGTTCGCACGCACGGATATGTGTCGCACGTTTGACAAACATTATTGGGACATTTAACGGAACTACACTTTCTGTTGCCTTCGCCGGTATTTATATAAAATTTACAATATTCATGTGCTGTGATATCATTTATTTGCGAAACATTATGTGACAACAATTACAATAAAATTCAATTGATTATTATCTACTCGGGTCTTTCTCCGTCTCCTTTAGACTACGCGAGCTGATGTAGATTTTGATGTGATGTGATGTACCTACATAAGTTATTATTACAGCATCATTATTAGATAAAATTGTCATACGCAAGGTTTAGATATATTTATAAAAGATTAATCTGTAACAAATGTAAAATTCCTTTCCTAAAAATTGTTTAGGTATATAGCAAAATTTTGTTAAAAATTCATCGTTGAATTTTGAAAATAGATTATGTGCCACACATCACTGATTCGTAAAACAATAATTTGCTAACTTTCATTTAATTCTCATTGTCTTTGTGGGAGACAAGGCGAGATTCTAATTATAATGACAGGTCTACGTGTGAGCATATGTAATTTTTGTAATTACCGTGTGACATAATATTTAACGTACCTACCATATAACTTACCGCTCTCACAGACAATTTACGTGTGTACTTATTATATACTTGAGATATTTTAAAATCCTTCGAGAAATATATCTATAATCTTCTTTTTGTGTCAATTATATTGCACCACATCTTTCCTCTCTCAAAGTCTACTTTCTGCATGTATGATTGATTGAAACAAACAAATAAACCAACTTCTGCATTTATAATATTAGTAAGACATAAGCACATTTTTTAAATGTAGTTTCTTATTTTCACCATGGTATAAGGAGGTAGCAGAATGTTTTTAAATTTTAACATTAATTAAAAACGATTTAGTGTAGTTATATACAATCTTCTTTGAATTACCGATCGGCATGCAGTGCAAATATTATAGGAGTAAGCCCAAACGTGTTTATACTGGTACTAGGATGTTACGATTTTCTCCATATTAATGGTCGGTCTCAGAGAAACCATTATAAAAGAAACTTGAAGCCAAGGCTGTAAACGTGACGACACAATTTAATTACAACTTTGTCTGTGTATTTGTTAGAAAATTCTATAAAAAAAAACATGCTTTAGTGTCGCACCGTCACGCTCTCCTTTGACAAGGTAATTATTGCAATAAATGATCACAAATAATGGTATACAACCTTAATTTTGAGATAATCCTGCAGTGGGTCGTTATAGGCTGATACACGTACAAGTACAATAAATTAAAAAGTGTTTATGAGGACTCGTAAGATAATAACAATAAAATTTCCATTCAATATTGAAATGTCCATGTGTTACTTGTCCTGTGTGTTCTGATGAGTTTATTATAATTAATGGTTATGTGTCCACTTCTATAGATTGTATATGTGCATACATTCAAGTTTTGCCAATACACATTAACAGCAAAAACTTCGTTAAGAAATATTTATTACCTATGTGATAACTGAGAATTCATAGAATTCTCGTAGACTTCACGTTTTCCAAGGCAGTATTCGACTCATCTACCAATATAACTTCTTCATAATATATTTTCTACTCGTACAAAAATCCTTAGAATACTTAGAGAATAATTTGTGATCATATCTAGATATACATTGAAACCTGTATTATTATGTAGATGTTACGAGTATTTCTAATTTTTTACAAAAAAATGCAAATAAGCTAAATATTTAAAAAAATCTAATCATTTTCTGACATATAATTAAAGAATTTGTTGATCCAACCCGGGCCCAACAGTGCTCCCATTGAGGTTATGTTGTCTCCTCAGTGACAAGAAAGACATAAATGTTTTCGTAATGAAAACATTACGAAGAGCTCTTGGCTTCGGCTTGGACTTTTATACCTTTTCCAAGAAATCAAAATCTTTTCAAAGGTGAGCCAATGTGAAATGTTGAGTAATTTCGCGTTGGATTCGTTTGAAAGTAGTTTGAAAGAACAGACAGTGACAATGTTCTAAATATAAATTGACAAGTTGAATTTAAATTCGAAAATCGCCCTTTTTGAAATATCAAATTGAAGCTAAACTTTGAAGTGCTCAACATTATCATGACTGTACTTGACAAAGTACACAAACCCGTACCCTTGTGGCTTGCCATACAACATTTATGTTTATAAGCTGGCTAGCTACTTTGTCTCAATCGCCAAAAATAGTACATGGAATAGACTATGCATGAGTAGATGACCTAACAAATAACGAGCCATGCTATGAATTATAGAGTAGTTCGAACAGAGAACAATAGTTTTTGTTCGGGTACCGACCTACTAGTTAAAATAAAGTATATCTAACCTCAATTTTTGAAGTTATTCAAAAAGTTTTGGACGGTTCTCCCCTACATGAAAGTCAAACAGACAAAAACACACTTTCGAATTTATAATACGAGTATAAGTGGATAGTTTCGATAAGCAAATGAACTTTTAGTAACGTCGAATGCAACTCGATTTTAAGCACAATAGGTACGAATAATACTACATACAGGTATAATTAACCTTTGATATTTCCTAAGGTTTTTTAACGAGGCAGAGGTAATTACTGCCCTAATGTCAGTTCGTAGTTAAGTACTAATTATTATGTTTATAATAATTATTCGTATTAAACACAAATATGTATGCAAGTATATTTATCTATTATAGGCATGTGTAGCTCTCGCATATGGCAAGGTTACTTTTTAAAGAAACCACATCACTGTTTAGGATTATACGTGGGTGTCACTGAAAGTTTTTAGAATCAATGAAATCAGATATAAGTTGATATATAATTGGAAGTTGATTTCTTGTTTTTCGAAGTATTCTCCACGACAATCGATAGGTACGGTACATTTTACATGCGATGAAACCATTGTGTGAAACATTCAGCCCACCCTCCATTAGACACTTCTTCTGCATTCCTAAAACGTATTTCTCCTTAATACGTATTTCTCCAGTTTATCCTTAATTTTAGAGAATAAATAAATAACACAGTTCGCAAGTTCGGGTCTGTATGGCATATGATCCATTAACTCTACATTTACAGTGCTCAAAAATTGGTTTGTTGGTCTGGCGGAGTGAGCTGGGGCATTGTTGTGATGGAGGATCTTTCCGCTTCGTGGGCGTCGTTCTTTGACTTTTTCCAAAACAGAAGGCAAGCAGCTGTTCACATACAAGTCCGCAGTTATTTTCTGAAGTTATAGAAGCCAAGTGATAGAAATCCATAGCTGATCGTGTCAAATAGTTTGAACTTGACTCATACCAATATTTAATTATGCCCGAATCCGCTGATATGTCCTTCGTTTGTCTGCTTCAATCATGAGCAGCACAATTTTGAGTTCCCCCGTCACCGCCGTCGCAGGGCGCTCTTCGCAAGACGCTTAGACCGCAACTAAAGTCATAAATAATCATGGAACGAAAATGCTCAAATTCATTTTTTACAAACAGTTAATTTTCAAATTGCCGCCAGAAATAAAAAACAAATAACAGCTTTTAAAATTAGACAAGCAAAGAATTCCATTTTCAAAATTCGAATTTGTTTTTCTTCTGTTGTAGTGTACAGTGGCCAGTTCTAAAAACTTTTCGTTTGACCTATCGTATAATCTGAGTCACTGTTAAAGACAAAATTATAAAGTCAGTTTTAAAACTGTCCTAAGTTTTAATAAAGTTGTTTACAAAATAATTTTATCTAAGCTGTTTAATAACTGATGAAGAAATAAGATCGATTCGCAATAAAACATGTTGCAATACTTGCAATGTCTAGCAGCTTTAATCACAAACCTAACCTAAATAGATAATAATTGTTATATTTTTACTGACTGAAGAAATTTTAATGTTATGATTAAATCTGAGGTTAAATTTGACTTGAAGTAGCAATCTTCAAGTCAAATTTAACCTCAGATTTAATCATAAATTAAAAATTAAACAGTTAAAAGAACTGCTAAGGCCTTGGAAAAATATTTAACTTTCAAACGTTAATATAGCAAGTTTATAAAAAAAAATATAACTGTAAACTTTTCCATAGCCGAAGTTAATTAAACTACAACAATTGAATATTTAGTTATACCCTTTAGCTATTGAATTCATAATAATGAACGTTAATATAGTTATACCGTTGTCGCAAAGTTAATATTTACACTTTTTTTATATGTACGAAGGCGGCAGATGAGCATATAGTCCACCTGATGGTAAGTGGATACTGTCGGTCATAAACATCCGCGATACATGCCAACATCAGTCCAAAATGACAAACGTTGGCACGCCCACGGATGCGCTGCCTGCCTTTGGAGATATAGGAATGGATTTGGAGAAAGGGTTGGGAAAATGGGGAGAGATAGGATGGGAATGAGCTCTGGCACATCTCACTCACTACCGAAACACGTACGTACATTAAGGAAATAAGATAGTGGGAAATGTAGTACATTTGTACATTTCAAGATGGTCTTGAAATGTACCTATTAATGAACTGTACACTAGATAAAACTGGATGAAATGAAAATTATTATCGCTAATTGAACAATTTTATAACTGAACTAATTCTGAACGCTAATTGAACTTGGAATATTACCCAACGTACGTACATTAACATAACATTAGTCCGTTCTCATATTCAAATGCAATGTAGGTATGTACGTGAACGTGGTCACGCGCAGGGGTCATAATAACGAAATGTCACCGTGAGATTAGACGCCATCGGTCATGAAAACGTCGTAGGTATTTATTTTTAAAATATTTAATTCAACTCTTTGCAACATGTATCTCCTTGTATTGCAACAACAGGATTGCATTCAATTGTTGTTTATACGTATGTAGCGTGGCGAGGTAAGAGCTTGTTTATTTATAATACTCATTAGTAGTACTTATATACATATATGCCGTAGTCATGTTAGTTTTTAATGTAAGTAAAAATATTGGGGACAGGGGCATCCCTTCATGCTTCATGGTTACTTGATGAAGTCAATATTCTGTTCTCTACGCCGTAACATTACGCTTGAGAGCATTTTAGCAAATCAATAAACATAATTTGTTACCGTAATTTCTATTTATTTTTTATTCTCGAATTGTAGTTGTTGGAGAGAATAAAAAAACTAATCGAGTTTATTATCATTTTGTTACAATAATTGGCGTTATGTGGTCATCATAACACCAAAACATGTTTCCACGATCTGTAACTATTTCTACAGGCAAATAAATAGTATAAAACAGTTATCGAATAAGTACTTGTCTGTTTTATTACATAATCGATCTTGAATGACCTATTCGATGCCGAATTTCCGATTAAGTAATAGAGAATCGAGATCGTTCCACTTCCGAAATGACGCACACCTCTCACTCGTTGAACACGTTTCTTCATAGTCATGTTAAATTTTTTACTCCTATCCTTCACGGAACCATACGTTTTTGTGTCACGATTTATGGTAGATAAGTGATGTAATATACAACGACGTTCATGTTACCCATTTAATTTTAAATAAATGATCTATTGTGTTTTTTAAACAGAAAGTTTCGTAATAGACAAAAACGAAATCTTTCAAAAAGCCCAAATTGTAAGAATGTAAGAAGCGTTAAACTTAGTATCTGCTTAGCTACGTTTATTTTGTATTTTTTGTATTTGTATTTATTTTGCTTAGCTTAGTATTTTTTTCTGATGCCCTAGTGCTCTAAGCTGTAACATAGCTAGCTAGTGCTCTAAGCTGTAACATACGATGTCAGAGGGCTGCGTATTATTTGGACAATTGATACTTATAGCCCGTTATGATTGCATTATGTCAATTAGAGCAGGACAGGGGCATTGCTCTATTTGTAGCACAGACTTGACATTTGTCTAAATGTCAAGGTTTCCTATACGTATACACTAAATACGTATATTCGAATATCCGCAATATATGAACACTTTAAAATGTAGATCACCTGTATTTACGCAGCGTACAATAACCAGTACAACAATGTATGTTACGATGTTCTATAATCATATATATAAACTTACGCATCAAAGGAATCCTGGCTTTACTGCTACATCAAAACACTGCTGTTTGGTAACACGATTGGTTGCAAAATCTTATATAAAAAATAAATTTAACTTTCAAAACTATACTTAAAGCTTGGAACAACATCCGCCATGAAAATCGGAAGTAACAATTCGGACAATTTACGTCTTGCTCACTCACACCCTCAAGTGGGACGTGGAACCCAAAACCTTGGAATCGCGACATCCCGATTAAATCGGTTCAGTTGGCAACTCTAGTTTCAGCACTCCATTTGAGCTAGATCTTTGCGACCTGAACCTTACTTAAAATTTTGTTTGTTTTATTTAATTATTCATACCGTAGGAATACCAGTTTTTATGACAATTGTTATCTTATCAAAAATTGCTCTGTAGTTATAATTGAATAAAAGGTATCTTGATTTAAATAGTTTTGGTGGTCTCTCACATGTTCATGAGTAATATAGTGATGTAAAAAACTCTCGAGACGAGGCTAGTGTGAACGGCAGGCATGTCAAGGTCGCTCAGTAATGCCTCACGCAACTCGTGCGCAGTATATGCTCGAGAATCCCCTTTTTTATTTATAAACTCACGTAGGTAATGGATATTTGGTTTCATTAAATTACAAGTAAAGCAAAATGTGTACTTTATGAACTATAAACGAACTAATACAGCACTCTGTCACTCTCATGTGTCTACAATATGTATATATTATATTTTTATAAGTATGTATATGCATAGTTATATTTGTATAATTATGCAAGTTTTCTTCGTAACAATTTCAAAGTCAAACGTATCCTATCAATGTCCAGTTCTATCCAAGTAAGGCAGGAGTTAATCACTAAAGGGCAGAAGAGGACTCCTTGGAAGCGCACGAAAAACGCAGTCGTGTGCTTTTATTTGATTATCACAAACATTACGCACAGCAAACACTTTGAAGTTTAATAAAACTATCACTAATAAAAGTAATAAAATATAAAACGCACAAATACACATTTTTTATAATAACGTGTGATTTAATCAACTAAGTGTGACAATTAAATCTAGTAAGAATGCTTAATTATAAATCATTTGTGGCGTGAATCTCCATTCTTTATGTATTCGTGAGGGATATATAAACGAATATGGAATATATAACTTGATGACATCAAGTTCTTAAAAAAAACTTTTTGTAAGATCTTTATTTCTTTTTGAAAGATAACTTTATTTCATGTGATATATATCTTTTAATGTGAAGAAAAGTTTTCTTCCATTAAATAAATGACTTGCCGAGCTTGTGAATGAATAATTATCCCAATTTTAAATCAGGTGGTCCAATAATTATTTTGTTATTTATGATAGACTTATAATTGTTCTATATAAATATTTATAACTGAACGCGACCTACTTATATTCTGTCTCAAAGGCCACATCTATAAGTGTGGAGCTCGGGGAAAAAGATGGGGAAAAGAAAAAAGATGTTCTACAGGTTCCAATTTTTTATTACATTTTTCAAAGTACTCTCCACTTGCAGCTATACAAAGATTCATACATCTACACCAATTTTGAAAACATTTTTTCCACTCATTCTAAGGTACATCTTTCACAGCCTCTTCGAACGTAACCAGCGCGTTTTCCGGCGACGATAACTGCTTCCCTTTTAGTTGGGATTTAATTACGGGAAATAAAAAAGTCACAAGGTGCCAAGTTGAGACTGTAAAGAGGGTGGCCTAAAACTTTAACCAGAGGACTGTCCCGAAAGTCCTTTGTTTTAAGCGCTGAGTGAGCGGGCGCGTTATCGTGGTGCAGCAGCAGTCTGTGAAGATCTGTGTTTAGATGGTTGTTATACCATAGAAATCTAAATAGTAATATTATTTAGATTTCTATGGTTGTTACTCACTGTAGCACGTGGTTACGTACAATTCTGCGTTAATGCTGCTTTGGTTTCATAAAGGTACAGACATGGCCATTTTGGCCATGCAGGGGCCCTTGGGCATATAGAGTTTGGGGCCCTTTTAGAAAACAAAAAAAAACATCAATGAATGAAAACATCAGAATTTACTTTTGTTTAGTGACTTTATTGGTTATTACAGTTAGCTTTAAACAAATCAAAACAGTGATGTGATTACTGTTTTGAGAATTGGACTTACGTTGATGTTAATGGTTTCTTTCGAGTTGGGTATCAAATGAAAGGATTCGACGAGTAGAATACGATAAAAACTTGTTTTTTGTTAAAAAATAATTTTACTTATTTATTGATTAATTGGATAAAATCAAATAAATCAATAAAATCAATAGCACAGGATTTCGGCATTTCGGGGCCCTGGGCTTGTGCCCCACGTGCCCTTAGGGTAAAGACGGAACTGGGTACAGATATCAGGTAGCCAGTTAAAGTGAAAAAACTTGCGATTAAAAATTTTTCAGCACTTCTTTTTCTTTACACTTTGGTTTCAAAGTGAGACAACACTTTGAATATACTATCCTCCAGACATGTAGATGCGCAATATTTCATACACACTCCCCGATTCAATCTGCAATCTCTCCTGAATCTCGTGACTTCTATTACAATGTGCTTTTTGTATGTATGTAATGTATGTAATCCGCCTGTCTTCACAAATTGAATTTTTCACTGCTACCACGTTTTCTACCATAACAGCCGTTGAAGGGCGACCGCCAAACTTAATCGCCCACGCTTAAATTCATTGTACATACCAACAAAATACAGTTGCATTAGAAGGGCACTTGTCTGCAAACGCCATTTGAAGTCTATTAAAAGATTCTTCTGGTTTCAAAAGAACTTTAGAAATCGTACATAATCATAGCGCGGAAATGTTCCACGACACGATATTTTGATTCAGCTCTTGTATCATAGTTGATACGACAAAATACTGTTGAGACCTCCCTGTGTAGTGATCATTAAAGACGTTATCAATTTATAAATTATCCGACCATGAACCCATAGGTCCATAGGAAACAATAAACGACATTATTTATTTAAACGGCAATTACATAGACTGTGAATAAAAAAACACATTGTCATAGAAGTCACGAGAGAAAAACAAAAGGTTAATTAGAATATCTACGGATACGCTTAAATCACGGAGATGAAGATGAGTTACGAATAAAGACCATTGTTAAAAACCCAAGCGGATCTTCCGTTGAGATGGCAATGAATTACTTAAATAATGCCGTGATATTTTTAACGTGTTGTAGTCATTACTGAGTTGTAAACAATGAGATCTCGTGTATGGTCACGCTCATTTAGATAACTACTTGAATAGTAATGAATGGGACAAAGGTAATATCTGAGTGGTAATATTAAGGTGCATATTTATTTACGTTGAATAGAAATTGCCCATAACGCACGTTCTGACGTGCGACGGGGACACCCGATGTCCCCAATACCCATGCTTGTAACTGAGATAGACGACAGGGCAGAATTCAAAATCTAAATTCAAACCTTACCTTAAGACTGGCCTTAAACTGCATTTCGAAACTTTTTTTCAACTCTGTGGATTTTATGCGCCAAAAACCCGGGAAGCGTTTTGAATTCAGCTGACACTTCAAAATAAAATCGAAAATAGGTTTGGATGGTGTCTTCATTGGGAGGTTTGGCGCCATACACAGTCATGTATCATATTTATAAATTCGGTCCAGCATAGAATACGAGTACATATTTATGTATGTCTATCCACATTTATATTGTTATCTGGCAATCAAGTTTGTGCCTCTATTTACAAAGAGTCGGTAACTGCAACGTTTATTTGATTGCCCCCTATAATAATAGTATAAGAGTCCTGTCAGTACTCAAGTCGGAAGGTTTAATTATTATTTTTTATGAATATTCATTTCATTGTGTTACAAATTGGGTTGTCTTATTTATATTTTCATAATAACAATTTAGTGCGTGTGGTTGAGCATCATACTTGTGTTTGCGCAGTTGGTGTGTTTTATTATCATAACTTTTCTATATTATTCTTTTTAACATGTATGTACTTTGTATACCAAGATTTACAACTATACTCTTTAGACCACGAAACCAAGTTTCTTATTGTAATATTTTAAATAAATGACCTTATTAAAAAATTGCGTGCACTAAATGCGTTAGTCATACTTTTACTTGTGATGAAAATGTCTGTCTAATATTAGTATGTTTTGTTATATGAGTATTTTAACAACTGATATAATATGCATGTACCCATAAATATGCGTGTGTACCCGTTCATCGGTCTTGCCACTCATCAAGTACCAAGTAGGTGTTCCCTTTTCATCAGTTGTGTGTCCTGCTGCAAATATGGTCTGTCTACAAAAATGTACAACTGTATCCTTAACAATGCGATAATGGAAAACAATAATTAGGATAATTTAATGTATTAGATAAATAAATTCGTACGAAACAGGATTATTTTTTGCAATATGCAACCCTTGCAAATAAATATATGACCTAATAAAAAATCCTGTTTGTTCAGCGATACCCACTCAAGTATTAGGTATTTTATATACAATACGTAAAATATATACAAGTTATTCTGATTAATTGGAAAAACAACTTCATTATACTTCCAATTCTGAGAGGACAAAGAATTTAATTTGAAAATAATAGGCAGTTGTTATACCAAATGGCCTCAATGATTACTAGTGTGGAAGTACCGGATTTTTATAAATAACTAGCTGTGCCCGGCCACGCGTTGCTGTGGCTGCCCAACAGATGGCGCTAAGGGTGGACAACCCTTATCACTAAGGGGTATGAAAAATAGATGTTGGCCGATTCTCAGACCTACTCAATATGCTCACAAAATTTCATGAGAATCGGTCAAGCCGTTTCGGAGGAGTACGGGAACGAACATTGTGACACGAGAATTTTATATATATAGAGATTTGAAAATAAGGCTTAATTTGGCTTGCGACACATGTTCTTGAAGAATACAATTGTCACATCACATCCGATATTTATGTTCAAGTCGTACTAACAAGGACATCATCGGTCCACCATCGCCGGATCGATGGAAAGTGCGGAATACGGGTACATATCTACTTGAAACTGCGCAAACGAGCTCCGAGGTCGACTGCCTTTTGCTTTACTCTTATTTCGTTTTAAGCAACCATTTTTATTTTATCGGCAATATAAAAACATGCGATTCCACTATTGCTAATGACAATTTACAAATCGCCCCGCGATAAGTCTGTGATCGTTTTCTCTCGCCTCTAGACTCTTTAATGCAATTTTATGCATAATGCGGAGATAATGACAATATTGCCATTTTGATCGCAGCAATATAGTTACAGCAAGCAGCCTTTAACAGCGATTTAATCTGCGTAGCTAGAAGATACTTAACAAAGGTTACATTAATTTCCTACGTTGCAAAATCATATTCATTTGTTAATTTAATTTTAAAAATGTAATAACAATAGTTATTATATTTTTTATTGTAATAATCGAAACAAAACAGTTATTATGGTATTTTGAATATTCATGGAGTCGTTAAAAGCAATAACATTACTCGTAGGTACAAGATCCTGACCGTTTATTCACCTTTATGGACCGTTTATCCATTAGCTCAGCATTAAGATATGAATAAATAAACACCTATCTATAATCTATAATTCTATAATAATATAATAAAGAGGTAAAATTGTGTGTTTGTATGTTAGGGGTAACCTCTGGAACTACTGAACCAATTTCAAAAATTCTTTCACAAATAGGAAGCTACATTATCCGTGTCTAATATATAGGCTATATTTTATTTTGAAATTTTGAAAAAACAATTATTATAAACCGAAGCGAAGCGAGGGCGGGTCGCTCTGTCTTATATAAATGAGGTATCAGATAGCTAACAGTGGAGTAACGATATTGCACAACACACATAACATACAAGAACTTGTCCAGTTCTTACGGACACTAATACCTATTATCTACATACATAATCTGTAATTATGTATTTATAGCTGTAAATATCAAATAGGTTTCTTTTAGGAACATAAAGAGTAAAATGCGAAATTTAACATAAATATAATATGTAATATATAAAGGATGGAACACATATGGAACATGTATTCATGTAGGGGAATTGTGCTTAAGATGACATACTTTTTGTTTTGAGGCAAATATTTGAAAATTCAAAGGTTATAAAAAATAAATGTAAGGCTACACATTTAAAACGTTTATTTACGACGCACAAAAACTAATCTTGACGCTATAGAAAACTTAATAATTGAAATAAAATAAAAAAACACCAATCATGTCCATGTGGGTAAGATGACACACGTCAGTCTAAGTTGACATACCTAATTATCGATGCACATTTCACATTTGAAAACCTTAGTTCTTGGTGCAACGCCAGCACATAGTGTGGCACCATCGCTTACGTAATTGGCAACATACCCAATGCTCACCTGGCTTCGATTTGCTATATAATTCGTTACAATAAAGGCATGCAGCATCGGAGTCATCAACATCATCAGCGTCCTGATTAAAATCTTCCATAGATCCGGCCATCTGAGTCATCCTGAAGGATAGTACGCTTCACCTGCTTTCGAGCTCTAACGCTATTGCGACCTTCCTTCTCTTTTTTATTTTGGACTTGGGCTTTAACTTCGTCCATAAAAGGAGTGCCTGTCAGAACCTGAGAGCCAGTGATTTTCCTCTTCGTGCTTGCCCCGTAGACACTGATTTCGGAAATGGAGAAATTTCATTTAGTATCTCCTGGGTGGTAGACTATCCAACAATGACTTGGCGATCACGCTGAACTGGACCAACTGATGTAGGATCTTTAGTGCTCTTTGAGAAAGAAGGTCCATCAACGACTTGGCTAGCACGCTGAACTAGATCGAATGTTGCAGGATCTATCGTATCAATCAAACAATAACAATGTTAACTATCAAATAAATACTATAAGAAAACTTAAATAATAAAATCTACTCAAACAAAGACTTAAAACTATTGTCGCATCGGTCGTCCCGAACAAAAATAAAACAGGATTTTAAAGTATTCATAAACGCAAGAACTTCGGGGTAAGATGACTTACTATGTCATCTTAAGCCGACCGTTGCTGTGTCATCTTACCCTACAAGGTAAAAAATATTTGCCACCTTTTGCGACTTAAAAACTTTAAAGTTACTTTAATTATTCTTGAATATTCATAACCCACATTAACCACAGTTCATATCAAAGTAGTCAAACACAACTAAAAACTTACCTGAACATATTTATTGGCACAAACACTTTCAACAAAATAATATTTTCGAGTGACGAAATCAAAATAATCCACACCACATCCAAACAACGCAAGCGGTCGGTCACAAAAGTTTTGAGTGGTGACGCTATCTGTGAGCCGATGTGTGATCGTCGTTTAGGCGTTTGTGGCGCGTATATTTGAACGGATATAGGCACTATGTCATCTTACCTGAGTATGTCATCTTAAGCACAATTCCCCTATAGTAACATTACTGATAAAAAACTTCAGTGATTTAAAAAACAAGAATGTTATTATTGTTTATCTTAAAAAATTAAAGCATGTTTCTTTTTAAACAAATACAGAACATTTTACTTTCATTTCAATTTCAATTTCAGAAATTTTAACTTCTAAAATTTATACAATCAGAATAAATATTTTTTTGCATTTATCTCGTAAGGTATCTACGTACACCAGAATAACCGTATCTGAGAAAATTGAACAAATGGGAAAATACCCCGTAAAACCACAGAGCATAGGTACCTATGCTGCAACGGTGGTACCTATGTACGGTGGTAATATGTATTATGCAATTATGCGCAAATGATTCACTTGATAGAGATAGTCAGGTAATTACCTGTTTCCAGAATTAAATCACAGCATATTGTCTTCATAGCAATTTGCATAAGGTCTGCATAATATAAGTAATATTTTTATATCTACCAAATTACTCGAATGAGTATTAATTAGGTAATGACTGCGAAAAGTATAGTTGCAAAATTGCTTATTAGTTTTATCTTATAATTAGACTTTGGATATGATTCCAGTAAATTATTTGTTATTTAATGACAACATTATCATTTATCAATAACCTTAACTTGAAGATGATTATTTGATAAGAAAACTTGCTGAAAATAGCAATTCACCAAATTATATTCCATTTGTGTAAGGTCATGTTAAATATTATTATTGTAGGAGTGTGTACTGCGTCAGCCTCCATTCATATATTTTTTCCTTCTTTCAGATGCTGGTTTGATGCGAGAATTTGACTTCTCCCTGACACCCTTCCTGACTTGTATCGGTTTTTTCATCATGTATCTCGTGGAAGAATTGGTTCATATTTACATCCACCATCGTGAGAAAAAGAACGGGAAGGCATCGCCTTTAGTGAGGAACCTCAGCGTGAGGAGGAGCCGGGCGAACAACGCCGACGCCGGAGACAAGAGTGTCACCAACTCTACCGCAGATCTTATTGATCCTAACTCGATTAAGAAGAGTAAGGTAAGCATTATTTATGCTGTGTTATTTTGTAATAAATAGATATTATTGCACGGTGAAATTTTGTAATGTAGGTATACTATCAAGTGTAGGTAATTTGATAACTTTGAACCGGACACTAAAGAGAAAAATTACAAATTACAAAATTACATTTGAAATCTATAAAGCCACACTAAGTACCTATGTACGGCGATCGCAGATAATGTAAATACAATATCAATCTTAATTAAATATTTGCCATAATCTTCAATATTCCAGAATCTTAGAACTATCAAAAATGGACTCCTTGTGAATTAATGAGAATTAGTAGCGGAGTTGTTAATTTTTATTTCTAAACAAATAATAAAAGAGGGCTCATAGTTATACAATATTTTATTTCCTAACCACAATTCTACTGCAACTTTCATAAAGTGAACCAACAAATTTGATAGTAGGATAGAAACTCATTCTACCGTTCTAGAATTATCATATTGATTTATAATTATTTTTAAACGTAATTATTAGAAATAACTTGAACTGAGTTAATTAAGATTTACCTAGGAATGATTTTATACTAATCTGTTAGGTATTTATTTTTCTGTCGTTCGGTTTGTTATAATATTATTAGGGGGATTTTAGGAAATTCATAGTTGTTTGTTCAATTTTCCCCCCCCCGGGGGAGAATCTATAGGGAGGATTTGAGGAATAATCTAGAGATTGTGTGCATATGGTAATGTTAGGGAAAACGGCAACGTACCCAGCGCCGTCTCTAGCTCATATAGTGCCCGGGTGCAATCAATACCCTGGCGCCCTCTAGTAGGCGCGCAATCAAAATAGAATACTTACAGTTATATTTTCACCCTGCACCTTAAGGTAAAGCCGGCACTGAACGTACCTACAGAATTGGTATTACTCAGGCACGCCTACAAGGTGATCACTTTTGATGGTGTATCTGCCACACAATTTAAGCGGACACCGTGCTTTGCTTAAAACAAGGTTTCAACAAATAAACGTCTATGGAGTGTCACCAATGACTTTATATGACTGTTCATACCTATCGAGAACCAATTCTTGGCACCCTGCCGTCAATAAAATTAGTAAAATAGTGAACGGATACTAAACATTTAGTCGTAATATTTAATACGAATAAATTTTAAACCTTCTTGCTTCTTTAATATGTTATACCTACCTAGGTATATTATGTTGTACTATAGCTATAAGCTTCTAGAATAAATAAAAATAACATAAAATAAATAAATACCATGGCTCCATAATCACTTTCATTTTGTTCTAATAAATAACGGAACTTTATTATATTTTGCCCATTTAAAAGTAGGTACTGGACTGATTTTGAAGTTTCTTTCACTTTTAGGAAGGTAAACTAATGCAGATTAAAATAAACTTCCCTAAGTCAATCTGCATGTTTGGGTTCCTTAGAAAATCGTTATTATACATCAGCGAAACCAGGGTGGTTTGTTAATATTCTAAAAAACTTTACAATTTGTAGTCGGTAAATATAGTAGGAATATTTATATAAAAACATTAACCAACCGAACGTTCGCACGATTACAAACTGTTTTTACGTTTATAAACGAGTTATTACAACGATTTTAAAGTTCATTTTCGTTGCTCTAACTCAGGGGCCTCCATACTTTTAACTGCAAACTCCAAGGGCCAAGACCTAGAAACCCTCTCTCCAGAACTTCAAATGAAAATGATTGATTTGCATTGCAGCTCATTTTTGCTGGAATTTTATAAGTCCTCCACTCAGTTTGATCAATTGCATAAATTTGCTTGTTGCTTTTTTACCGCTTTCGGAACTACGTGTACTTATCTGCATGAAAAACATTCTCCAAAATGAAATAAAGAAAAAAAATTCTACAGACCCAAGTTAACTGATAACCATCTTAAATCGCTTTTGATAATTGTCAATTGTCTGTGAAAAATCACAGTTACATAACTCTCATTAATTATTATTAAAAATGTCACACTTCAAGTACCTACTAGATCATGTATGGCAGTGATTGTGTTCTTTAATGAATAAAAACATCTGATTATTATTTTGTTTTATTATAAAATGAAGTTAAGCGTGTCCAGCTCGCTGCCGTGGGCCGGATTGCAGGTGCTCGCGGGCCGGTCTTGCCTCGCAGGCCGTAGTTTGTAGACCCCCGCTCTATCTGAATGAATACAACGTTATATTTGCGGTTGGCGCTATCTAGCCGCTTATTGAACACGTTGGTAATGAGCTGCAAAACAGTTTCTATTTATGCAAACACTCGCATGGTCGATACTTAGGTACTTCCTTAGTAGAAAAAGATTAACTTGTAGCCTCCTTCAGCGACGTTATTTCAAGGATGACAATTAAATTATGCCATGGTGAATTTCACTACAAAGTACTACAAACATTGTCATCTTTCCACTGCGTCGCAGCTCTTTGCTTTATAGACCCAACATTTAAAGTGTATAATTTTAATTGTGAGAGTCCGTCTCTGTACCTAATAATTCGACGTATCCGGGTACTTACGTCATTATAACTTATTCTGTAATAAGCAGTAAATAATGTTATTATTTATTTGTCCTTCTTTATTATTTATCTACTTTCCTATCGACTAGAAACTGCAAGTGCCTAGTTGCTATTGCTAGTCGCAATTAGGATGCGTTGGGGTTAGTACGGATACGCATAGGTACCTAATCATAAATGGGGCAATTATTTTACGGTACAAATATTTACCCACAAGTCCAAAGGAAGAAGGGGTTCCTTACAAGACAACGAAGTAACTTCTTTAAATAAGAACTAATATGTAGTTTCTAAAAAAAAATTTTTTTCTAGATTAGGTCCAATGGGTCCAATAGAAAAATCATTTAAAAAATATCAATTCGTCTAAAACCTTCCGTACCTACCCCGAAGCGTTTTGATTTTACTGTCTGTTCACGTAAAGAAAAGTACAATGACTCATAAACTCGTAACTAGTAAAGGCATGTTTACATTGATTTCCAATATTTAAAAATTATTAAATGCAATCAATATTTATTGGCTTAGAAATAAATCTTAAAACTGTACAGAAATACAAATTTAATTATTATTACTAAAAATCTGTTTATAAACAACCCTAAAATATTAATTATTGCGGAAAGAAAATTATAATTATTTCTGAGTCTAAAAACTATCATTTGTATTTATGTATTTATAAATATAATTTCTTCGGTGTATATTATATTTTGGTAGGTTAGGTAGGTAATTAAATAATATTTACATTACTTCGTCTTAGAAACGGGTTTGAAGGATTATGGTAGGTTGGAAAACAAACACCCTATCTTCTTACACATACCTACCTACCGCCTCTTAATTGGAAACTAATTTTTACTAGTATTTTTCGTATTTCGTACAAACACGAAGATCATCTCTTCGTGTTTGTACGAAATGAAACACGAGATGTACGAAAAGCATAAAAAATGAAACAAACCCTAAACTTACTAAACTTTACGTTTAGTAAGTTATATTGTAAGCACTCTATATTATATCTCTCAACGTTTGGTCACGCTCGGAATATAAAGACGACCGGCAACCGGCATTGTTTAATTATTATTAGTTAATTTAATTAATTATTCACTAATTTTCATTGTTTACTTAACGTATCTTTGTGTTTGTAAGGAATTTTTATTTACAGATAAACAAAATTAATGTAGCAGATAGAAAATAATTTTGAAAGGGGTTTATTACAAATTGCTAACAACATGAACAATTATTGTTTTCAGGACCCTGAGATTGACCATCATCATAACCACTCTCACCATCACAGCCACATGCCAATAAACACAGAAGGAGATAACGTCACGGCTGCATTGCGTGGATTGCTCATTGTCCTTGCTCTTTCTATACATGAGCTATTTGAGGGACTTGCTGTAGGATTAGAATCCAGCAGATCAAATGTTTGGTAAGCTTACTTAGATTCCTTTTTATCGCCATCTAGCGGCGAGTAGCAATATTAATCTGACAATTTTTCAAGACCTAGTAAAGTTCTGTCCTAAAACATGCAAAATTTGTTCTTTTTCAATCGAATGCACATTGATTCTTTTTCTGTTATTTTTTAATAAAAATAAAAAATAATGTCAGAAGAACAAAATATAACCCATAAAATCTGTGCTTTTAGTATTGGCATTTAGAAAAATGAAGATTAATAAATTGTCACTGACAGACTTTCTCACGTTTTGGAACATAGCCTCAATAAAGCATATTAGATTCTGGACTTTTTGACGGAAACTCGAAAAGTGAAGTTGAGTTTTTGTTTGATTTATTAGGTGTATTTATGAGTTTTGTGGTCATATAGTGATAATTTATTAAACTTTAAAGTGTTTTTGGTGCGTACGTAATCTTTGTTATAATCAAATAAAAACTTAAAATTAAATTTTTGAGTGCTTCCAGGTGTCGTCTTCTGTCCTCGGTAAATTTAGTATCACTTTACTGAGTGACTTCAGACTCTAACTTCGACGGGATTGGACAATGACGTTATAAAAACAATTCTGTTTTATTATTTGCTGTGTGTGTGGACTAATAGCTATGTCAGTGTTCAAGTAAATTATAAAAAAGCATATTCTATCTATTCGGCGCTAGATGTCACTCAATATTATTTTTGCACTTCTAAATTCGCAGTATTACACACGTAAACCATATCTACATATTACATTGTATTTCATCAATGCTTGGTAGATGTTAAATTTTAATTTAACTCATTAAGGCTCAAATGAAAACTACAGTTGAAATTTTAGGAAAAACTTTATTAATCGGACAAAAATATGTTATATAATAAGAAACTAAAAAATATTTAATAGAAAAAAAATGCCCGCTTTGTTTGGGGACAGCGGGCACATTGCATTGTGAAAATCATGGTTTTTCAACACATAATGTTTGCAGACATTTTTCATATTGCCAACGGATACAATAGAAACGTAAATAATGCGTTTCAAATATCTACTTATTAAGCGAAACTAAAGTTCATCAGTGCTGTTGTCGGTATCGTTAGTCAAATTATGCAAGCGCCAAGCGGTATCAATAGCCACATAGAACATGTACATTGTACCTACCTGAACAGAATGCTTCTTCTTGCTTACGCACAGCAATAAGGGTACAGAGAAACCGACTGATCAACTTGTTCTGCACCAGCCATTCCTCATTCCATTCCATTGTTGTGGCTCATAAACACCTGTGGTATAGGTACAGACATTCACTTTCTGCTTTTCTGCTGTATTCCCTTTGTCAAGTGGATCCACGGTGTCCCTTTGTCATACCCATGACTGTTGTCAAGCCATTCAAGAAATATTTTTGTTATGGACTGGTCCCACTCCCCCTGTTCTACTCTTCTCCAAAGAGTAGGAATTTGATTTTATTGTAAGAATTCTCTAAAAAAATAAAAAGAACGTGGGTTGATAAACTGATGAGATTTTCGCGTTTTTCAAACATGAACCGATATCCCCAATGGGTAGATGGTTCACCTTTGGGAACAGCGGACTTATATGGGTTAAAAATATTTCCATAAACATTTTTTGCAAATGCTACAAATTTAAATCGTTGTT
Organism: Sesia bembeciformis; assembly: GCA_943735995.1. Lineage (NCBI taxonomy): Eukaryota > Metazoa > Arthropoda > Insecta > Lepidoptera > Sesiidae > Sesia > Sesia bembeciformis. The sequence continues at coordinate 7,117,792 of OX031042.1, forward strand.
ACAGGTACATGTTAGGCGCCGTTTCTGCCCACAAGCTCGTCATAGCGTTCTGTATCGGGGTGGAATTAATCGCTACTCGCACGAAAACTTGGTTATCCATAGTGTACATTACCACCTTCGCCGTTGTTTCACCACTGGGTATCGGTATTGGCATCATCCTTGTTGGAGGCCAAGGAGCTACTGCAGCCGGTGTTTACTCTGTGGTTCTCCAGGGCTTGGCATCTGGAACCCTGCTCTATGTGATTTTCTTCGAGATATGGAAGAGTGAAAGGACTGGCATCTTGCAATATTTCGCTGCTGTTCTTGGCTTCTGCGTTATGTTCGGATTGCAATTGCTGAGTGAGTACAATTTAAAATGTATCTACATATTATTAGTTTACAGAAATCTTTTATTTGACGAGCTATAGGTACTGTGACTCACAATAATTGGAAGTCGCAGTATATAAGCTCATAATTATTATAAGTAGTAATGCTGGATGTCCACAATACTCTATACACATTAAAAAAAAAATACTTCATCCGTACAGAGCAACAGCTCTTTTGAGGAGCCGAGTATACCTACCTTGGTATGGCTTAAACGCAGTTAAAATAAATTAAAGAGTTTTATTAATCAATCCAATATAATATTTACAATTAAATTACGATTTATTGTAAATATTTTTTTAAATGCTTATTATTATTTTTAATGGTGCTATACATACTTATAGTTTCTTTAAATATTTTATTTCGAAGCACTCGCATGGCATCTCAAAAGTACAAACCAATATCAACATTTTGCGCATTGAAATCAAAATATGTTTTGACAAAATGTTCCGGATGTTATTATAAGATATCGGAACCGTACATTGCCTTCATTAAAATCCTTATAATGACTAAATGAATAATTTTACTCATGTTTATTGCTTGTTCAGGTCCTTTCAAGTATAAATCAATTTTTCTACATTTGTGTTGTTTGATACATTTTTTTATAAATAATAAAATAATTCAACATAAACTAAAAAAAATAAGTAAAAGAACGCATAGCGCTTGCGGCACTCTTGATTTTGTCCTCTCATTGAACTGATTTGTCCTCGTCATGGCACGTACGTGAACCTGTCGGTGACCGTTCACCGACGCACACATTAGTAGTGTACCCATCGGGCCGCGTCTGTATGAAGTTTGAGCTCTGTACGTGTATTTACCTACTCATGTGGCATCGGCACAACACAGCGATAATAGGTTAATTGAGGGACGCTCCGCTCCCTATCGTATTAATCAATCGAGGAACGCTCCCCTCACATAATTGGTCCATAGGTGAAATCAGGTGACCGATAATAATGACATCACTTTTCTCTTAACTTGAACAGGGATTAAAGATTCACCCTTAGAATACTTTGTCGCTTTCTTACCAGTTTAAAGTTCTACGTTTTAAAAAGAACAAGAGATATTATGCAATCGTACCTATATTGTGTACGAATCTATGGAATGTGGTTGATTGTACCTATTTTATTATGTTCAAATCGTAATTAAAATTGAAATACTTTACCTAACTGTTCTAATAGGGATAAAACACGATACAAAAAACCATGGTTTAGAATAAATCCATCATCAAAATGTAGTTTTCTAATGTTCGGTTTATTTTTTCTTTACAGCGGGCCATTCACACAGTCATTCCCACGGTGGTGACGACGACGGTGACCACGGGCATTCGCATAATTAATTTTAAATATAGTTTTACATAAATACATTAGATCCTCTTCCGTGCCGTAGTTAACGTCATTGAAAGTGAGAGCAATATTCAACCCAGAATCTTGTGGGCAGGATTTAACCTCACAAGAGCCTTCTACATTGGCATAAATAGCTCTATTTCGTGGGGTGAACCCAAGGCCAACCTGGGCTGGACCTGGGCCACTATAATTGCAGGACAATATTATTATTGCGTTATTACTGTTGCTGATCGGTTTGCGAATACCTAATTCTTGAACCGCGCGCCAGTTTCATTTCACTCCATTATGCTTACTGGAAAGTTAAATCGTTTTCTTACATTTAGTAGGTATCATTTTTGTATTGTACTATTTTGTTAGTAAACTAGTTGGGCTAATTTTTGAGTAGGCGTCTATCTTAATTTATTACAATGACATATTTTAATTAGCGTTATTTACTTACTTTAAATTCTGGGATAAGCACCAAATATACTTTTAATTCCGGCCTGTCCCCACACGTGCGTGCCCGACGGGGACAGATCGAACTTTTCGTTCAGTCTAACCCCATTCTGTCATTAGGGGACAGACTGGAATTTATTAAGTTCGCAGTATCACCTCGACATATATTTTACTGCTGCGTTAAATAAATATCCTGGCAAGGTCTAGTGACGAATAACGCAGGTTGAGCTTAAGGCATATCATCTACTAATATATGTATGATCTACTAACATGCTTGCGGCCCAAATAAATATGAGTATAATTTTACATGAAAAACGTGACCAACCCATCGAAAGCCCCCGCTCTCGCAAATGCACCAATACCTTTGAAGCTTCTGGAAGCCTTTCAAATCTCCTGGGTCCAGTTCAATATATTGCCCAGCCCCCTTTCTTCTTGTGAGTACCTAAATCAAATTCCGGGAACTAAAACAAAGCTCTGCCAAACTTATCTACAAAAAATATAATAATAGGTATTATAAGTATAATTTATTGTGATATAATAACAATACTTAAATTGTTACTTAAATAAAATTAGATTTAAATTAGCCTTGCTTCATATATGTTATTAATGTTCAAGAATTCTGAGGTTGTAAGTACATACATTGTAAAATTGGTAGGTACGTAGTCATTTATTCAAAGATTTCAGAGAGTATAATGTTTCCCAAATGTAAAAATACATGCTTAATAATAATAACTAATGAGCTAATGACATTAATAGTATGAAGCCAGGCTGAAGAAATGTAGGGAAGAACTTCCATAAAATAGTTTACAAAAATGCAATTAATAGGTAGGTACTATAATAATTAATAATACACATAGATACCTATAGTAATAAATAATTGATACAAACCAATTAACTGCATTAGACAACATGAAACTAAGTATATATTATAGAGTAAATAATAAAATGCATTGTACAATCAGATCAGTCCACTTTTAATAGATTGCAAATATAGTATATTTTACAAGAAGTGACGAAGATATTAACATATTCTAGTCAATCTTTTACTATAAATACAACAAATATGTTTTATAAATTACATAATTAGCTCCGTAATAGTTATTAAAAATGTAGTTATTTTACTTACAAAGTTAAATTTATGATTACATTAAAGAGTTCTTAACATTTTTAGTCTCTATAACAAATGAAGTGTAATGTAGCAAACGGGAACATTACCTCAATTTTGTAATAAAAAAAATGACGATGAATTCAGACGTGTCTGTGATATTTTGATGAATGATGAAAGCTGTTAATTTAAAAATAGGTGTGCATGTTTGATTAATTTTATGTAAGTAGGTTCGTCAAGTAGCTACTTAGGTATAAGTACCTTGTAAGACTCCTTGAAATGTACAATCCCAGCTTTATCCGATTTCCCCAATAAAGCCCAATGTACGTAGGTACGTGTTTCGGTAGTGAGTGAGATATGCCAAAGCCCATTTCCATCCCGCCCTATCCTAACCCTCTCCATTTCCCTAACCTTTTCTCTAAATCCACTCCTATATCTTCATATGTAGGCAGAGCATCAGAGGGCGTGCCGACGTTTGTCATTCTGGACTGATGTTGGCATGTCCGCGGATGTCCATGGGCGAGTTTCCACTTACCATCAGGTGGACTGTATGCTCGTCTGCCGCCCTTTTCCCGTAATAAAAGTACATTCCATTTTTAAGAAAAAGTGTAAATAAAGTAATAAATATTTTCGATGTTTGTAAATAAAAAATTAATATAAAAATCTTGTTTTATTATGTAGTTTGTTAGTAACCATAATTTAATAATAGTAAAAAATCAAGAGAGTAGGTACTCACCAGTCAGCATAGCAGCAAACAATTTCGTATATTGCGGAAGTAAGTTATTATCAAAATCAAATTGCTTTCCACTCCCGCATATAAATTTCGAATTAGGAATGTAACGATAGGTAGATAATTTTGCCGATACGATACTGATACCGATTATTGTAGTAAATAATCGGCGATACCGATACCGATATCGATGGCTTTTAGCTAGGAAGAAATATTTATTTTCTAGTATCGAAACGCGTTCCTATTCTGATTTCGATTATTTTTCATTAAAGTAGTTCTTGAGATACCTGGATGGTCCTGCTAGAACAAAATTATTCTGGCAGGGACACAATGACACCCTCATAGCTTATAAACGGCGAATCGACTAGTTCTGATTTTTGGCGACTAATTTCGACAAATACTCTATTCTAATACTCTTCATTCATCGCCTCTAATCAGTTTTTGGTAAATATATTCAATGTACAGACACGCTGGTTCTACAGTTTTATTATATGTATAGACAGGGCCGTCTTTACCAGGGGGTGCAAGGGGTGCGGTGCACCTGTCAGCGCCTGTCGAGCGCTGAATTCAGTGCCGGCTTTACCTATGGTGCAGGGGGTGCGGTGCACACGGGCGCAGGGTCTTAGGGGGCGCCGAGCGCCGCTCGCGACACCTCCAAAGAGTTCAAAACGCCTACTAGAGGGCGCCCTGCACCCGGGCGCTACATGAGCTAGAGCCGGCGCTGTGTATAGATGCCAGTACTGCCTACCTACTCATTTGTATTTATCCAAATACGAAGAACTATGAGAAAAAACTAACGAAATAATTTGCTACCATACTATAATTGTGTCAATAACACAAAGGCTACATTTAGTGCTGAGACGCTTTCGGTGTAGAGTAGGGGTGTTACGAATATTCGCATCCGCAAATGCGGAATATTCGCATTAATTCAGACATCTGCATCCGCATTCACATCCGCATCAATCAATGCGGAGTTTTTACGGATGCAGATTCACATCAACAAGTAATTGGTAATTGCTAAGTTCATTCGGTAACTGACGAATAGGAAGGCGCACATTGGTAACAAGATCCTACAGGTTTTGTTTGTTGTGTTTTTTCTCATTGTCAATAAATTAAAGTTACAGTGAGTGTTTATTGTGTACTTCATAGTTTTTTTGCGTGTTTAATGAATATTTTGATATAAATATTAAGTGAAATGTCGCCACCAATAAAAAGCAGTATCTGGACTTATTTTACAATAGACAAAAATGATCCGGAGAAGTCGGAGTGTAAGATATGTAATAAAAGTTACTCGCGGAAGGGACGCACTACTACTTCTTTGAAAAATCACCTGTAATCAATACACCCAGAGGAGTTTTGTTTATTCCAAAGTGCGAATAAAGAAAAGGAATTGAGGAAAAAAAATGACGAAGCAGGTATGTATCGGAAATATCGGAATATCCGATTTACAATCATGTTTTACAAATTTAGTTACGGTTAGATAAATTGATTTAATTTCATTAATAATTTACTGTTTTCATTTCAAATCATGATAATTATACTTGGTGCTAAAAGGGCCAATATCTATAATCCTTCCTTACTTTATTATATTGTAGTGTGACTAAAATATATTGTTGTTATTGGTCACATGATTTTATGTTACTTTCTATATTAAATTTAAAATAAAAAAATGGTATTATTGAAAATATTCACTTCTTAAGCTTTTTTAGCTTAACAAGAATCCAAAGTTAGTTCCAAATTATGTTTAAAATTAAATGCTTAAGTCTTGTTTCAGTTCTAACTTTATTGTTAGCAAATTATAGCCCTTTTAACACTTAATTATTTGAAAGCGCACACCACATTGGCCTTTTTTATTTTTGAAAATTTCAATTATAATGCGTATTATTTACTTTTAGTTTTTTTTACATCGTATACTTATTTTTTTATTTAGTAGATGGTTTGTGTATATTATGTTGTATTTTTTTACAGGTACAATTGTGACTCCGTTGCAACAAGCCAAGAAACAGCTTTCGTTAGAGGAAGTACTACAAAAAGAAAAGAAGTGGGATACTAACAATCCTAATTCAAAAAAGATTGACAAACTCATTGGCGAAATGATAGCGCTTCAAAATTTACCTTTTAACTTTGTGGAGGGACTTGGATTTCGCCGTCTCATACAAGAGTTAGCACCGAAATATAATTTTAGAGGACGAAATTTTTTTACTGATTTCGTGTGCAATGAGCTATACATAAAACTTGCTGGAAAAGTTAAAGAACTAATTGAAGAATATGATTACATGTCGTTCACTACTGATATTTGGACAGATCCCAGCTCAGGTGTTTTTTTGCTTAGCCTAACTTGCCACGGAGTATCAGAAAACTTTGAACGATCGTCAATTGTGTTAAAATGCGAGACTTTTGATGACCGTCATACTGGTGATATCATTGCAGAAAAATTTAACACAATGCTTGCTGAATGGAATATTTCAAATGAAAAAGTGCATTGCATGATACGAGATGAAGGCTCTAACATGAAAAGAGGAATGCGATTAGCATTGCTAAATCATTTAGATTGTACCGTTCATAAGTTGCAAATTGTTATTCGGCATGGTTTACGATCGCAGGAAAGCATAGAAGACGTCAAACAAAAATGTAAGAAAATTACTACTCATTTTAACCATTCAACCTTTGCTCAAAAGCAACTTGAAAAAATTCAGGACAGACTTAATCAACCGCATCTTAAAGTATTCCAGGATTGTGTGACGCGCTGGAACAGCACGTTCTACATGTTTGAGCGTTTTTTGAAGATAAAAGATGCATCGAGTCTTTATGCCAATGACAATAACATTGAATCAATTTTGCCTGAAGAGTGGAAAATAATAGAATGCTGTCTTGAAGTATTGAAACCGTTTGAAGAAGCCACTCGTGAAATGAGCAGCTCTCAGGCACTCATATCATCTGTGATTCCTATCATACAAATGCTTTTGAAAAAACTTGACGACTATTTAACAAAACCACGAGAAAGTGATGTTATTCGGTTGGCAGTCTCTAATCTGAAATCACAATTTTCAGCGAAATTTTCTTCTTTGGAAGATAACAACTTATATGCAATTTCCACATATTTAGATCCTCGCTATAAGCATAAATTTTTTAAACCAGTCACCGAAGAAAAAATAAAAGATGAAATAATAAAGATGGTAAATGACCCTGTCGTCACTGATTCTCCTATATCGCCGGCGGAAAAAACAAAAAGAATGAGAATGGGAGATTCTCTCGATCCTGAACCAGGAACGTCCAGTACGGGTAAGAAGACTTGCTTAAAAAGCGATCTTGCCATGATGTTAGATTCATCGAGCGAAGATGAAGGTGAAGGAGAACCGGACAACAGTAGCCCCGATGCTCTTCTCCGCAAAGAATTTGTTATTTATCGTAACAAAAAAAGACTGGATTTAGATGAAAATCCACTTAATTGGTGGAAAGTTAGCCGTTGTGAATTTAAAATTCTCTCCAAATTAGCATGCAGATATTTATCACCTCCACCAGCCAGTGTTCCCAGCGAACAACTATTTAGTGGAGTTGGGTTAATATATAATCCACTAAGAAACAGGTTGGAAGCTGAGAAGGCTGCAATATTGCTATTTAATAAATATAATTCACCAATTTTTAAGTTTAATTATTAAACAAAGATTTTTTATTATGAAACTCGAAGCTTAAAATTCTGTTGTGTCATAAGTAAAACTAAAAACTTGTGTAATTTTGTTCTAAAAATATGATTAAATAAATAAAAAGTTAAAATTAAATTGATTTTCAGTTATTTATGCACTTAAAATTAAATAATTATCCTTTTAAAATCCCAAAATCCGCATCCGCATCCGCATCGCATCCGCATCCGCATCGCATCCGCATCCGCATCGAATCCGCGTATGTGAACTTCTAATAATCCGCATCCGCATCTGCATCCGCGGATGTCTAAATTTTTGCATCCGTAACAACCCTGGTATAGAGACCCTTAATAAAAGGGCTTGACAGTTTTACCACATGAGATAAAGGTAAATATTAAGTCCATATAAGGATATTTTGTTTTATTCAATACAGTTTTAGTCAACTAGTTTTCTGTGTCACTATTAAAATTATAATTTACAATGAACCTTATGCCTTACTTGATGACAGTGCTACTATGATGGCGCCACTGAGCTACAATTGCTGGCACTACCAATTTTCATACGCGGTTAGATAGATGCGACATATTTTCCGTACGCAGTTCTCTACCAGCGTATAACTGTACCCGCCAGACAAGTAAGCGCAGTCTATCTTTGGTGTAAATATAATAATTGTGATGTAGCTAATTGCAATGGATTGCAAATAACCCAATGTAATTGCAATCTGTTTATGAATATATATTCGGCAATTAAACAATAATTCCACATTAACTGTTTTTATTATAATCTTAATATGTCAATAATACAAATATATATTACACCCACACAACTATACGTTCATTTGCTCATATATTCAATACCTAACTTCTATATATTCTACTAGACAAGCGTTTGATGTCAATTTGAAGTATTTCAAAACAAACCACTTCGTTTCTCGCTCGCTTTCAGTCCATCACGCGACTTAAGGAGAGGAGTTGTGGACAATTGATCGTGATTCGTGACGTAATGAGCAATTTTTTAATACTGCACTGCTTGTCTAATAGAATAGATAGAAGTCGTTGGGAAATACTTCCAAGTTTAATAAACTATAACTATTAAATCTTAGAATGTGCAATGCATACACTATTCCTAGAGTAGTCAAACAAAAACTTTACTCCTCAAATTCCCGCCAAAAAATCAGCCTAATTATGTTGCCATATTAAAAAGTTAAAAATCGCTAAACTTCCCCTATGCGCTAAAATTTTCAGATATCAAAAAACTAGACATACCAAAAAAGCGCTAAAAAAGCGAAACCGGGCATGCCGCGTAACCACAAATGTGGCGCGCAGCTAAAGTGGCCCACGCGACCAATTCCAAAAACAGAACAATACTTGGATTTCAGATTATATTTTTGTTTTCAATATTACAAATCCTTATAACGTTTGCTAAAGGTCTGCATTCTATTAGAGTTCCATGGAAAGTACAGTATCTAAACTAATTTAATAAAACTACTTTATACTAAATTGAACTTCAGATAATGTAATGCAAAGCCTATAGGTAGGTATTTACAATTTGAAACTATTTGCCTTATTAGAAACTAGCGAACCGCCCTCGCTTCTCTTCGGTTCCGTTAAAACAATATTAAACTATACGTATAAACCTTCCTCTTGAATCACTCTATCTATTGATGAAAACCGCATTAAAATCCGTTGCGTAGTTTAAAACATCTAAGCGTACATACAGAGGGACAGACGGCGGGAAGCGACTTTTTTTTATACTATGTAAAGTGTTTACACGTAAAGCAAAAAGAAAAGATTTAAAAAATATATATTGTGAGTTACTTAATTATTTTAATTCTGTGTCAATCTGCTAGTAGAACAATTAAATCTGCTAATATTTTTCTCGCTTTCAGCACCGTGAACAATGAGAATGGAAGGTCAATCGTCTGCACAACGAACAGAGTCACGCCCTCTAAGCCGACGACCGCGACACGACCTCTCCCAATGACGTGACTAAAAAGCCGGGTAACGGAGTCTAATGTACGGTATGTTTTAAATTGTTAATTTTAATTATTTGGAGTGATTTCGTGACGCACTTCGGATTTGATTTGGCTTGTATTTCGATTACTTACCATATTACATATGAATGCTGTATTCTTCAGTAGGTTCTTTAAGTAGCTAGTACTTGCCGCTGAACGACCGAACGCTTCGGTTACCTTGCCTCGGCCACGACTCTGTCTAGATCTTACTCCACCTGTCATCACCTCAATGTAGCAGCAAAGTGGCCTGCCCAATTCCATTTAAGTTCCATAACTCTTTTACCAGCATCATGTACCTTACTAGGTCGCCTGATTTCGAAATTATGAACCCGATCTTTAATGTCGAGCATAGCACACTCTATGGCTCTCTGTGCTTATAGCACCCTTATTCTGTACACAGCCTCATTCATTAGCGTCTCGGCACCATAAATTATCGTGGGCAAGCAAGACACACTGATTGAACAGACGGGTTTTCAGACACTGCGGAATTCGTCTTGACCTTAAATGTCCTCTAGCTACCCAAATGCCGCCCATCCTAATTGTATCCGCCTGGCTATCTCCTTGTTTTGATGTTCTTTGGCCAAAGATAAACTATGTCCACAGACACACAGACTCCGCACAGACTCTTCGATAATTTGATTGATAGTCTTTTCTATTCTAAGTTTATGAGAAACAATATGACAGCCAATGTCAGATAGTGAAAATGACAGTGACAACAGCGTGACAAAAGCATAAGCGAGAGAGCGAGTGAGAGATATATAATCGACTCTCGACATTCACTACCGAGAAACGGGAAATTACTTAAATTAAAATCGCACAAAAAGGAGTTTCTACGGTGCACGGTCTCAACAAAAAAGTTTACTAGAGTCCTTTTCATGAAAGAAGTCCCCCAGACGCAGCGCTGTACTCGCGTGACATAATGTTGCCATTTATGAGTAAAAAATTTACCTATTTTACATTTAGCATATGTAATTTATCAAATAATACTATTTCCTGCATACTTCGATGAAACAATATAAGCTCTTAAATTGTATTAAGAAATAAATACATTTTAGATGGGCTGTAATTTCATTACTCAAGCCCATACTATAACAATAGTTCAGATTAGTGAATCATGTATATTTCTGATAAGTCAAAAGTATATTTGGGCATTTTTATCAAAATGTCTACCAACCCACTCATGGGATGACCCATGTAATAAGTCCAAATAACTAACGTTATTATGACTGTAAGTGTCGTGTTATTATTAAATAGTTTCAAATGACTAAAGTTTCGTTTTTTACTATGTTGTTAGGTGCGAAACTTAAAACAATAATAAGTCATAATAACGTTAGTTATTTGGACTTATTGCATGGGTCATCCCATGAGTGGGTTGGTAGACATTTTGATAAAAATGCCCATTTACCTATATTTCTGTTATGTAAAAAGTATATTTTTATTTACTTATATAAGCGGTGTTCTACCTACTTACATGTAAAAGATGAGAAAATAGGGTAAAGAAAAGCATTACAATTTTTTATTCAGAGTTTTATTGAATAATTGTGATCAGCGGCCATAGGAACATCACTGTCTGAAGAGTGGATGGAATCAGAATCAAATTCTGTTTCAGTATCACTAGCCGTAGATATAATTATTCGGTCCATCTCTTCATCCATAAGGCCGTCATTTTTTAAATATTCCTCCTCTAAATGTTCGACATGCGTGCACTGAGCTGTCCAATCTTCCGCCGTAATAGACTCAAAGGCCTCTTCAGTTAATTTTACAATTTCTTTTGGATCTTGTGCCACGTTCTTATCCGCCACCTTTCTTTTTACAAGGCTCCAGATTTTCTCAATCGGGTTGAGGTCGCAATGGTAAGGCGGCAACCTTAATACTTCGTGTCCGTGAGCTGTTAATAATTCATTCAATGCAAATGTCGGTGGACCTTTATTTTGTTTGATTAGCTCAAACAGCACAGCTTTTCTCCAGGTGTCTTCAAAATATATACCCTTTTGCCGGAGCCATTCCTGCATACTACTTTTTATATTTGACATTGTAGGGGCTTTGTTTAATTGAGTGCAATGGTAAGGAGCGTTGTCCATTACCACAAGCGACCTTTCAGATAGATTAGGTATTAGTTTTTCCGTCACCCATTTTAAGAAATTTGCAGAGTTCATGTCATCGTGGTAATCTGAGGACTTTGATTGGGATTTGAACATTAATAATGCACCATTTATGAATCCATCTTTTGTTCCCGCATGAGCGATTATCCAGCGACTCCCCGATGACTCTGAGACGAACATTCCTGGTTCCTCCTCACTCTGCCAACAACTTTTTGTATGATAAGTATTGTGTATATAGGTCTCATCTAAGTATACAACGGGTCGTTTTTCCACAGTGCGATTTATTCGTATTTTATCCAAATATTTTGCACGCCATGCGGTAATGTCGTGACGTTCCATAAGTAGTTTGCGTCTGGATTGACATCGCTTGTACTTGAAACCAATCCTATTTAATATCCTGTGCAATGTTGTGATGCTTCCCTGAAAATTGATGTCTTCTCTCAGAGCTGCCCGTAATTTAGCCAATGTTGGTAATTCTTTATGCACAACGTAAAAACTGTGAATTTTTTGCCGGATAGCGCACAAATCGAACCCGTCTAAGTCGACCTTTTTCGGATGCGGGCGACTCTTCCCCGGGGTGACAATTTTTTTCGAAGTACTCGCCGCTGTTATACCTTCTTTTGTAATTCTTGTTACAGTTTTCTCTGACACACCTGCAATTAAATAATGAACAATTAAAAATAATAGTAACTTTAAGTTTATAATGCTTATGTACTATGTAATATATGTTTTAATTTCAGTTACCTAGTTTCATCACGTTTGGTATTTGTTCAATTTTATCGCAAAAATGAATTTATATCCTAAAAGTCCCATCAATACAGCAAAAAATTATTATATGGCAACTCTAAAAAGTACCTGTTATGGCGGCGACTCTCTTCCGAACATTGTTTAGTGGTATTAAAACACCTTGATTCTTTTGTTCCGCTTCACAGAACTCTTTCACCTTCAATATCATTTCTCGAGCCGAACTTTTTACAACTTTTGGCATTGTAAACAATCTTTAAAATGCACTAAGCTAGTTACAAACTCACAAAAATCTACCACAACAAACGAACTTGATAACATCGACGAACGACAACATGGCCGACCTGTCAAATTTAGTTCCAAAAATCACCGCGGGACTTCTTTCATGAAAAGGACTCTACAACAAAGTTCAACCCACGTTCCACTATAGCGGTAAGTTGCATTATAGCAGTAAGAAACGATTGTTTACATTCGCAACTACACCCATTCCTAACTTTTTGTGTTCATTATTCCATTTGTTAGTAAGGTAAGTTATGTAGGAGATATCTAAGTAAATCGCTACTTTTACTCTCTTTGAATGGTGTAACAGTAATATTACGTGTCTTCTCATAATAATTGAAAAAATATGTTAATTCAAAGGCTAGAAAGTGAATCTTTTTGCGTGTGATATAACTAAGTTGAAAGGTGAAATTATGTTGTAGCTGTTAACCTTGCGTCTCAGTTTGCATTCTAACCAGCAGCATTGAGAAAGTTAGAACGCTTTAGTTTCTCTGTAGCTCTCGTTGTTTAAACTTGTGTTTAATTTGATCACATTAAATTTTTCAATTCTGCTATCATGAGCGTTTTAATCGGTGCTTCTGTGTGTTTATCAGTAGTTCCTGAATGTAATAATAATTTTTGTAAGTATAAAATTTTCGTAAATCTGAATATTACTGTACTAATTGTTTTCTGATACTGTCTTTTACTTCCTAGTATTTTCAAACACTTTTCCTTAGTGCAACATTCAAATGCTAATAAAAGACACAAATATCTAGGTAGTTAAGTACTAGAAATATAACAGCATTATTGTAGTAATGATTGCAGCACACCTACACGAACTATCTCTCAACAGGTGTTTGTGAACACCTGTTTAATAGTCAAAGTTTATGAAAAAACATGTTAAATTATATATCATGGAAGTGTTCTAAGTTCACAACTTGTATATTGTAGGAAGTTACAGATCATAGTCCACTAATGTGTTGAATCCAGATTGTTTTTCTTTATTGAAATCTTTGTTGAAAGGTCGAGTTCCAAAATATGCAATTATCGCTTAATAATAACCTAAATATTGTGCATCCTTTTTTATCTTCATAACATCCCATCTCTTCTTGTGGATGTCTTACAAGGCCACTAAGGGCCGCTACCACAAACCTTGATGAACTACACCACCTCTAAAAGAGTGGATTTGCCAATCCTCTTAGCTAGTGTGTCATTTTAAGGCCATATATCCCTTGTAGATGAAAAGAAAGGCTGGTTGGTTACTGTATGGTCACAGTATCACAAAAAGGAATGGAGCATGATTCAGATTGTCAAAATGCAATAATCACACTTTGTAATGCAACTTAACAATGTAATTTATAACAATTCCAGGTGAAAATCGCCCACTGTATCCCAGAATGTCAGGTCCAGAGCTAACTCCGGAAGTGCAATTGCGGTACCTTTTGAGCTGGTTTCAGGAGTTCAGTGAGCTGCAGCGTGAGGACTTCCTACCGATCCTAGCAGCAGCACAGGGAGGAAAGCAGGACCAGCTGGCAGCTACACTTGCAGCATTGTCATGCCAAGACAAGCCTCTCAGCTTGTTCCAATGCCGGGTGAGTAATTTGTTAGTCTTCAGTAGTAAGAGAAGATTAATAATGAATACCTCCTGCAATGCTACCTCTAATCCATAGAAGCACTTCCTATCAAATAGAGTTATCACCTCATGGAATTATCTACTGCATAAGACAGTTAAAGCAGACGGTGTGAATAAATTCAAAAACCTTTTAGACAGAAAGAAGGCAGCACAAGTATATTGATGTATAGGTGCATCAGCGAAAGCTGCTAGCCTAATACAGCCTTTTTTACAGTATATATCCCATGTCCGCAGTGGATACCGAAAGGACTGATTGCATTGCATACATAATTCACTTACTATTCAATTATTCTTATTCATAATTGGATACAATTACGCATAACTAGTCCAAAAGTATTGACTTATATTTTACAGAATATTTTAGTAGTAGTCCAAGTGCCTTGCAAAATAATCTAGTACAAACACAAATCTTCACGTCCTAGTTGTCTCTTGGATCAGTTGATGCAGAATGGTATCCAATTGTTCAATACAGAATATTCACGGCAAGGAGTCCCCAACAGTATTTAGTAGTTTTAATTATATATTTTTTCACTTTCTAGGTAAAACTCTTTAACCAGTGGTACCCAACATGGGCTGAAGAAATTCAAGATAGACTTGTAAAAGGAGTGAGCGAGATAGACGACGAGTTTGGAAAAAAATTGCAAGATGTTTTGATGAATGGTCTGCAGGTGAACGGTGATTTTAATGGAGAAAATGATGAGCAGATCAAAACTGAAGAGGAACAACCTCAAGATGAAGTACCTGGTATTGATGGGGAAGGGCAGAGTGTGGCACAGGACAACATTCAAGTTGAAATAGCAGCGTCGTCTTAAAAAGGTAAGTATGAGGCCAATAAGGGTAACAATTGGGGCCTTGCACTAGTTCTGAAATTAACAGAGAAAAACCGCTGAATCTAGAAACTGGAGAATACCAGATGTTATTCAGAATATTCAAATTAATTTAAAGTGTGCGAAATAAGGACTAGTATTATGTATAAAATATTTAAAAAAGAATCTAGTACCTATGAGAAAAGCCATATTATTTTCCATTGCAGCTGTGCTATTATACCGTTAGGCATATGGTACAAAATATTCTGTGATTCACTTGTAATTGCAAGCTCCTCATAATTGCCTTAGTGACCAGGGCCCTTTGCACTGGATTGTCAAATTCATGCTTTAATTGTGATGTTTACTATGAATTTATTACATACAAACAGCAAGCGAAATCAAGCTTGATTTTGGAATATCACGTTCCTTCGTTCAAGATTTCGTTTTTGTAAGGAATTTTAAATTGACACTAAATCATTGTTTTAAAACGGCCCCAAAACGTGCCAATAAGGATTATATTCCTTTTAAATATTCTATTTAATGTTTATTTATTTAGTCAAAATCGTAAAAGATTTTAAATATGCCATTTTTATTCTAAAAAGATCTTAGTGACATTTTATAAATTGCACTGTAACCATGCGACTATTATATTTATAATGTATTGGCTCATGATTTTTATGGTATGTAGATATAGTTTATATGATATAGTACAAAGACAGCTATTATAGTCATAATATTTATGGTAATTTTGTTTTAAAGATTTAATTTCAACTGAGCTTTGTAATTAGCAGTAATATATTAACTTCAATAAGACATTCCATTTTAGACTTCTCTTTTCTTTATCCTTTGAATACTTATGTTTGAAATGGAGTTTAACTGTAAAATGAAACTATAAAATAATTGAAGACTATATATCATGTAATTTATATATTGATTGGTATATTGATTACAGTACTTACCACTGATTCGTTTTGAAATGTTATAAAAAAATATATGATAGTCAAATAAGATGTTATGGACGGATAAGGCTATGTTCACATGACAAGCGCTTAACGCGCGTTGAACGCGCGGTATGTTTTAGTATAGTGTACACATGGCGTGCGCTTATAAGACGTTCGGCGCGCGCTGCCCCAGTTCAGTTCTAGTTGTACATTTGTCGAAGATGGACGTTGAAACAGCTTTGTGTTTGGTGATTTTATATCGACCAAAGAGACAGCGACGCAACAGAAAACGGAAATATTGGGTTCATCCAATTTTATCGTCTAGGCTTACTGAGAGCCAGTACATAACCTTGTATCCTAAACTAAGGCTATATGGACCAAAATTTTTCAACTACATACTTCAGAATGACAATCAAGTCATTTGATGACGTACTGCCTATGAATAACTTTGTATTAAAAGCTTCTGCATCCATTCTGCAGTTTTTTAAATTACCGAAGGAATCCAAAAACACGTCTTAACGCATCGAAAGCGCGCGCTCAACTAAACGGCAGTATGGCAAACCAATGATCTCAAAGTGCGCGTCGACGCGCGTTGACAACTGTCGGGCGCTAGTGCAGCGTTGAACGCGCGTTTACTTAAAACGCGCGTTAGCATGTGTACGTCTTGAATAAAATTCGTGTAGTTGTAAACGCGCGTTTTGATAACGCGCGTTAAGCGCTTGTCATGTGAACATAGCCTAATAGTAGTCAAACAACTTTATAAAGTTACGAATTTATCTATTTAAACGGGTCTTAACGTGAAAGTTTATTTTTTACTTATTTATTTTATTTGTCGTCTTGGCAGAACGCAACCGAAACGTCCAGTAAAATAAATAAAGTAAACATTCTCGTTAAAACCCGTTTAAATAGATAAATATGTGTGAAAATGCGAAAATTTCAAAAAATAACGTTTTTTTTTACTTATATGAATAAACATCATTTTATTAATCAAAAAGTGCTAAAAATCAGAAAAGTGCCAGATTGACACTGGACTCTATGCGTAGGACCCATTGATATACTAAATCATTCCATATATACATTTACATCATGTAATACTATATTTTTTATATAAATAATATTTTAAGATGAAATTATTTAGTCCTTAAGATCATTTTAATAACTTCTCTATTGTTTATGGAAACCTAAAGAGTATTTTATTATCTGTATTTTGAATCTCATAACTCTTCTATTTATTTTTCGTCAAACTAATTTTATTTAATATCATTTTTTTTACATATACATTTAGTGTAAATTTTGGAAAGGTGGTGAAGCGACTTTAACTTGTCTTATTAAATATATGATTGAAGAACGCATAACTATACTCTGTTCAAGTTAAGGAAAAAGTGATGTCATTATTCAGTTCGATTTGTTTGACCTATTGACCAGTTACGAGAGGCTCGATTGACTAATTAATGCTGTGTGTGACATTGGATGGAATGATCACTTTTTTCTTAATGTGAATACAGTATAAAACAATTATATTGAGCGATTCTGAGCATTCAATTCAATCGTATATTATACATATAAAACATTAAAACGTGTATTGACATTGAATTAGTCGTTTTACTACGACTCCGTAAATAGAAACAGACTACTAAATATCTTATTTATAAATTATGTCTTTTCGTTTTTTGCACTTAATAAAACCTGTGTTTATTTTGTGACTATGAATTTTTCTATGGTGTAGATATGACAAACCATTCAACATTTAAATTAAGTATTAATAATATGATCTAGACATTATTATAGGACATAGTGCTAAAAGACCCATCTATACACAGATACATTATGCATTTATTTACACACAATATGCAAAATTTTGGACTATTTTGCATAAAATTGTGTTATAAGAATACATTCCAAGGTAGACCTTGGCATAGTGATTAGAAAAATATTGACATTTATTTATCTGCTAAGAACCTTTGCCACAATACATTTGTTGATAATTTATTATCCGATTCAATAATCGTTGACGCAACTACACACTAATCTGAATGTTGTGTCTAAAACAGACTGCAAAGACAACAATTGAGCAAATATTTAACGAATCTTATGGAGAACTTATTTGGCTATTCCCGATCATTGCTTAATTTTTTTTATGGTAATAGATATTTTTGATCAACATTTAGTGTACAATCCACTGAAAATATGGGAAGGATTCCCGAAAGTTCCACGGAAGGATTCCCGAATAAATTTATAAATCTATATCAATATTGATTTGATTATATACCTATGTTAATCTATTAAACTATGACCTTGCTAAATTTTTACCTATTAAGCTATAATAATCTTTGATTATTATTGTATATAATATTGTATTGATTACAATAAATCGTTCTCCTTTGTATTATTGGCCCTATTTGTACCAAGAATCGCTCGATAAGCATTCCTTTGTGAACACAACCTGCCCTGCTGCTAGTTTTTATAATGTAAAATATTTAGAAATGGAATCTGGCAAACGAAACAACAACGCTATATTTTAAATTATTAATATGACAATGCTTTTTCAATAATAAATTAGATTTATATTTTACTGTAAACACCTGTTTCTGATGTCTAATGATTTGCAAACACAGATATAGAGGGATGGATAACGCAAGCTGTCCCTCGCTGCGGGCCCGATGTTGGCGCTAAGCTCCCACTTTTCGCATTGCTCATTATGTCTGTTCCAATCCGTGCTAGCGACTTGCTAGCGATGTTGAGACCCGTTTAAATAGATACTTGTGTGAAAAGTGCGAAATACTCAAATGTTATAAATTTTAAAACACAAAAAATCCTAATTGTGCTGTAATCATAAAAATTCGTCAGTGGTGAACCGAATCAAGGCTGATGTTTCCACGTTTCATTTCATCGATGAGTGATTTCCCATCACTAAAATTTATTCGTGACGCCACACGTGGGGTTTTTCATAGACATCCTGAGTCTTAAATGGAGTCCAAGCAGTGGAAGCACAACAGTTCTCCTATGCCTAAGAAGTTCAAAGTCGAAAAATCGGGCGGGATCATGGCAAAAGTTTTCTCGGATGAGGAGGAACTTGCTGCTGATGTTTATGCCATTTAAGACGACCATAACAAAAGGAAGCTACGCTAGCACCATGACTGTTTTGCGCGAGTCCATCAAGGAGAAAAGACGTGGAAAGCTCGCATCAAACGTGTTGCTCTTTGAGGACCATGCACCGGTGCACATGTCAGCAAAAGCGCAGATCGCCATCAGAGTCAGTTTCAGCAGCTGAATCATCCACCGTACAGCCCTGACCTGGCTCCCTCTGATTACTTTCTATACCGAAACTTAAAAAAAATGCACGCGGGCAACGTTTTTAGAGTGATGAGAGCACCGGTAAAAGCCTGGTTTGCAGAGCAATCGAAAAAAGTTTTTAAAGGGATAACGTCGTTGTAGGAGGTGATTAAAGCGTATTGAGGTCCAAGAAGACTATATTGAAAAATAATATAATAGTGAATTCGTTCTACTCTGCAATCATTTTCTTATTTAGGTTAGACATATTATTGAACGCTCGTACAAACATCTCAACCTCGATATATCGCCAATCGACTTGGCACCGCGTCGAAATACAAAGAGTCGAAGGCTTTCTCGTAGTCCACAAAGGTAAGACACAAAGGATGATTATACTCTTCGGTCTTCTGTATAATCTGCCGCAATGTGTGAATGTGGTCTACGGTGCTGTAGCCTTTTCGAAATCCAGCCTGCTTCCGTGGGTGGAGCTCGTCAAACCTCCGGGCGAGACGATTCGTCATTACCCCTCGAGAATGGTTGCCACCATTACAAAAATCTATTTTCAATCATGCGTGTTGTGAATAGTAAGAGAAATTAGGAGTGACAATAGAGAAAGATATAAGAAAAAAAAATTCAATTTGTAATTTTGGAATAATTATTACTTTGTACAGCAGTAATTATATCTAATATTATGAACTTTTGAATGGTAATATATTTAATATCCCACAGAGTAAACGAAATTATAACCCGAGCCGAGGTTTGTTCCTTCCACCGGTCTACCGACGGGGGAACCCTTGGGCTTGTTGCTGCACACACCCTTTGCTTCTGGCTGAGCGCCTTCTGCGCCCGCCCTAAACTATACAAATCCGGTGACCTTTGAAAGGCCATTAGGACCACAAGAATTTAGTCATTCCGAAAAAAAACAAAATTTTTAAATAAAATATAATGAACATTAATTATTTAAAATTAATTGCGGCCAAGTTTTAATTGGCCAACAAGTCCTAAATTATGGCTCTATATCTATTCTTTCCCTTACATCATATCTCAGTGGACTACGTGATGAACGTAGAAATCATGCAGCCGACTCTCGTACTATTACCGATCGCTCTGGTCTATGTATTATTAACATTAAAATTTTACTGTAATCGGAGAAATATACAGGATATCGCGATAAATATATCGGAGAGTTACAGATACATTACGAAAACATTGGCCATCGGCTAACCCGAAAACACCGGAACGCGTCCTAATGTTTTTATTCAGAAAAGGTATCGGATATAATACGTTACCGAAAAAATAGCCTAATTTACTTGTATTAAAGAAATTAGGATGTACTTTGTAATTAACCTTTCCACACTGTTAGGGATGTATCACAGCAAACAATAGAAAGGTCAAAGGTTAAATAAAACGAAGAAATTTATTTTATAAAATGATTTACTGTAACATGTTTTTATTTCTTAACTTAGAATCTTTAAGAATTCTGAATATTACAATCTAAGTATTTGCCACATAAACTTGAACTATTTTTTTTACATATTTTTCACACATTACTTAAATGTAGAATGTGGCAAATGTAGATAGGTTTGTTATTTACAGATGCTACTGGTACACACAAACCAGTTTGGTGAGGAATAACTTTAATAATAAAATACTTAAAATTATACTAGTCTTTATCTACTGAGTATAATTTTTAAATTAATATTATTATTAAAATTGTACATACAACTCGTGATAGTCGTAGTGTGTGTGTATGTGGGTTTGTGTTTGTGTGTGGTGCCATTACCACTAGCTCCATCTCATGTCATGAATGACTAAGGGCACTTTAATTTCATAATTTCATGAATGATTATTATGATTTCGCGTTTACACCACATATTTATATATTAAACGGCTTTAAACGTGTATGTTTATCTATTTAACTTTACTTTTTAGCCGGTTACACCAACCATGGTCAGGGGAATAATAAACTGACAATCTGCTCCTGCTCGTGTCCACGGTCGTTTTGTAGCAAACGGTAAATTTTAAAGAAAAAAAAAAAAAGCAATATAAGGTCAATTATCTGAATATTTAAGATCCTGTTAATAAATAAATAATATCCTTAAACATTATCCGTGGCGTCCACGTCGCATCATATACAAGTACTGTAGTAGGAATTATAAATGTCGCATTCTAAAACTTGCCTAATTGCTAAAATGATTTAAAAGTCAATCGGTGTTTTCCTAAGGTCTAAGGTTAGACAAAATCCAGTTGACATAAACGCCGACTCTCGTGTAAACACCTGGCCAGTTCGGGGTTCCGCAGGGAGATGGTCCATATGAAACCACGCCGAGGGCATACCAGTTGTCTCCAGAAGGGAACTTGCCCATAAGGGACCCGCCAGAATCTCCCCTGCAAGAATCTCTGCCTAGTACACCGCCGGCGCACAGCTGACTTGAGGAGATACGTCTGTTTACTTTTTTGTACACCCTTTGGCATTGGCTCGTTGAGACTATTGGCACACGCACTTTGAGCTTCACGTCGCTTTCACCACCTGGAATAGGTTCGTAAGAGAGTATTTTTATTTCTTATGTTAAGAGAATTTCAGATAAGCTTCGTCGCCTCCGTCTCATATAGAGTCTGCCGCTTCATCTGCTTAGGATATGGTTTCAAAGTAATTTTTTCATTTGCCTTATACTATTATTTTATCTTTATTTTTAAACAATGGACTGTATTTTTGAAAAAAAAATACTATCCGGGATAATTAACTAACCACGGCAGTAAAACCGCCACAAAATCAACCCGGTATCGGTCTATATTAATGCGAACAATTGAACAGACAGCCCGACGTCATATATCATCGTCATCTTTTTCTCGTCCACTGCTGTACGCGGGCTTCCTCATGAACATTGTCTTATGTATGAGGGATGTATGGCCTTGAAACACCATGCTGCTGGGCAAGCGGGTTGGCGAGTCTACTTTTTTAGAGGCGGTGTAGCTCCTCAGAGCTTGTGGTAGCGGCTTTTGTTATCCCTTAGTCGCTTTTTACGACACCCACGGGAAGAGATGGGATGGTGCTATAATAAAATCGGCCACCACATTTTTTTATATATTGTATATATAAATGTGTTAGAGAAATAACTTTGCGTGTTCATTGTCGGTAAACTGGCTATGTTGGGCTGGGCTGACTGGCTAATCTTTTGTATCTAGGTAGTAGCGAACGCCTAAACTGTACCAACTTCTGTTAAAATATGGGTAATAAATGTAAATAAACTTACGTGTTTCAGTTTTCCCCCATCCTACTACCTCCATTTCTTGGTCTTCAAAGGCATTTTGTCGAAGTTCTCCACTCGAAGGCAGGCAGATAGGCTTCACAAAATCTGAAAGGGGTGAGATTGTTTATTGAGCTTAGGTTAAAAATAATTTATACCATAAATAATATACATATGCCATACAAGTTGAAAGTTTCTTTGATGGATAGCACCCGGAACAAAGAAATTTGTAAAAGAACCAAAGTCACCGACCGACGTAGCCTAAACCAGTGGTCATCAAACTTTTTTGGTCAAGAGCCAATAGAGACTTGACAGTAGGCGTAGGCTAGCCAATGGGCCATAACACCGAGCTGCTTCCTTATTTTTTTAGTATATAAGAATGAAACATGTCTATTTGTTTGTTCGAAACGATTTCATGCATTAAAAGAATCGATATCATAAACTAATAAAGATCGATTGAAATGTTTACTACCAGGTTTTTTTGTAACATATCATAGACAGTATTTAACATAGTACCTAATCTTTCTCTCAAGTCAAGGTTGGTCAGTGGAACTGTTCAAGGAAGGTGCCCGAGACATTGTAGCGTTTCGCGTAACTCTTACCAGTAATAGTGACGTTTCTTTCGAGCCTGAGCAGCGCAATGTCATGAAACTGATCGGAGTCTTCAGGGTCGTATTGCTCGTGGGGGATAATACTCTCGATGCGTATGTCCTGCGGGGGATTGTTGCAGTCGTCGTCATCACAGTCTATTGCACTGCTTGTGTTCCATTCGCCCAGACGCACTTGTGCCCTGTATTCATAAAATAATACAAGTAGAATGTCAATGACACGGTCCACAGTTGAAATTCACGATTTTACGAATGCGGGTTGAGAAGAGAATTCTAGTGCAACAGCTCTTCTCACATTACTTTGTTCCTATACGAGTATAACATCGCATTGATTAAGTACTGACTTATCAGTTTTATTACTAGCTAGGCGATGAAGGAAAACATCGTGAGGACACTCGCTTGTCTGAGAATTAAAAAAGCTACGCAAGGTGTATTATGATCCGAACCCCTCCAACCCCCGTCATTGTATCTAAGGATGATTGTAATAACGTTGAAAGGAAATAAAATCAATACATTATCTTTCATTAATAATTAATCTTTTAATACTTTCGCCGTCCCCTTACAGAGGAAAAAATTAAGTCTATAAGACCCAAAAAGTTGTTTAAAATTGCATGTCAGCCTTAAAAGGACATAATCTGAATGTTAACAAACATACAATATATGACTAGGTTTTGAATGTAGACATATGTTAAAGATTGTTCAATTTCAAGAGCCATAAATATAAAATTTGTATGATGACGAGTTTCTGGAAGAGCCTCTATAGATAAATCTCTATTGTCTCAAAATATTAACTTACAATGTCCAGTCGGTAGGCAAATCCCTCCCTTTGACGCAGTGTGCTGCCGTCAACACGTATCTCGAGCTAATCAACACGCCTCCGCAGTAAAATCCCCAGCCGTTTGCTGAAACAATCGGCAGGTACATAATTTTCCTTTACAATTAATTTCCCTTAACAAACAACTTGTGTTTTTTCAGAACTACAGTGACATGTTGGAAACAATAAAATACAATCGTTATTTATTGTTTATTTTACGATGCTATGTTTAACTAATTAGCTAAATTTCTCTACGACACGTACTTTTACACCTACCGCACCGTAACCAGCTCTTTTATCATCCACTGCTAGATACGCGCCTCCTCGTGCACATTATGGTGGTGCATGAGGGGCGTATCACCTTAAAACGCCACGCTGGCCAGACGGGTTTGCGAGTTCACTCTTTTAGAGGCTGTGTAGTGCCTCGGGGCTTGTGTTAGCGGCTTCGTTATCCCTTAATGCCCTTTTACTATGGGAAAGAGATGGCGTCTTGGTATTCTAAAGCCGACCGACACCATACTGCCACGCAACATGATGGAAAATTTCTATGATCCAATGCCTATTGCAGTCGCTTAGGGTTCTCTACTCGAATAACTTGTAAAGGTCATACACATTAGTTACAGCATACAAGTTCTCATTTGATTTGTATACAAATGACTTTTTAATTACAATTGCGAGAGGGTTTGACGATTTTTCAAATCTTGAAGAATCGATCAAATACAACTCGAGGGCCTTTTGGAATCATATTAGCGCGACTACTGATTACAATGAGATTCCTGACACTGTTCACCATAAGTCAGACACATCTAACAACCCTGTAGAAATTGCAAATCTTTTTGCTTCTCATTTTAAATCGAGTTACAATTTTGATGTAAATAATCAAGCAAATGATCATGTTATCTCACCTACTGATTACAATTCTACTTTTTATATGAACTGTATGGAATTATCTCTTAGTGCTGTATTCGATGAAATTGCCAAGCTGGACATCAGGAAGGGTGCAGGGCCTGACTTAATTCCTAATATCTTTTTGGTCAACTGTATATATGCTGTGATAAAACCTTTGCATCTTCTTTTCTGTAAATCATTAGCTATGGGCATTTTTCCTGATGCCTGGAAGCTCGGCAAAGTTGTTCCCATTTACAAGAGTGGTGATAAATCAGATGTATCAAACTATAGGCCAATCTCTATTCTTAATTCTATACCGAAACTTTTTGAAAAAATGGTCACTAGTTGCGTTTATAGCAATTTCAGGAATATTATATGTGAACAACAACATGGTTTTATCGACAAAAGGTCTGCGTGCACTAACTTAGTAATTATTAAAAAACATATAACCGATGCCTTTGAGAAGTATGGACAGATCGATGCGATTTACACAGATTTCTCAAAGGCATTTGATAGTGTAAATCACGATATACTGGTCTCAAAGTTGAATAACATGGGTATTGGAAATCCGTTGTTAAGTTGGCTGAAAAGTTATTTAACTGATAGATCTCAATTTGTCGAGATAAAAAATTGTAAATCTAAAGTTATAAAAGTTCCTTCTGGAGTCCCGCAAGGCTCCCACTTGGGCTCTCTTTTGTTTAACTTTTTTATAAATGATTTACCTTCATGTTTAAAATTTTCTTCGATACTTTTATACGCTGATGATGCTAAAATTTATAAGAATATTGAAAACTCTGTTGATGCAGAACTTCTGCAAATCGACATTGATAGTGTAATGGAATGGTGCAATCTAAACTTATTGAAACTCAGCGTTAAAAAATGTTCAATTATTTCATTCACAAGAAAGAAGACTGGTATAGTTTACAATTATGTTATGGGTAACGATCAATTGCAACGGGTGGAAACTGTTAAAGATCTCGGTGTCTTGCTTGATGCGAGGCTTTATTTTAATGATCATATCAAAAATATTTCTTCTAAGGCAATGCGAATGTCGGGATTTGTTTATAGAAACACGTCGGAGTTTTCGCGCGTTAGTACACTACTTTTACTATATAAGTCTCTCGTTCGCCCTTTGGTGGAATATTGCTCAATTGTCTGGTCTCCTTTTACAAACGAACAAATTAAACTCATTGAAAAACCTCAGCATAATTTTCTGCGACACGCGGCCTATCGCGATGGTCACGGAATGTCACGCGATAATCATGATTATTCTTACATTCTTAGTAAACTGGGTTTGCAATCAATGAGACAAAATACTAATGACCATGGTTTGCGAATAAAACAAGATGGATATAGTAGCACAGGGTGCGTTTAATACCCACCTATCTATTGTAATGAGAGTGCTTAATTCCTTGTAGTGTTTACTCGTACAAGTATCAGATTATGAACCATCAGATAATCAAATTATATTTGTGTTTCAACTTTGAGAATTTAAATATTCTAAGCATTCCAGCATTCTCAATGTGGTGGATGCACTCAATTATCCTATGGGTGGAGTGGTGGTTAACTCCTACGATTAAGTACTAACCTATGTATCGGTAATCAAATCATAGGCTAAGATTTATTATAGACAGTATGTTCGAATTATGCCCGAAGCCTAAAACCATGGATCCCGTTCCAAACCCAATAAAATAGAATCCACGGTTTCAACTATCAGGAACAGTCCAGACATACCTTGTATGTAGTTATCTATAAGTTGGCACAGACAAAAAATATCTTACGTTTATTGTATCGCAGGAGCGCCATCCACGGATGCTCCTCAAGAGCCGTCCGCGAGCCCCCCACTATTCTGTCCCCAATGTTCATGATACCACACTGGTCTGTCTCTGGCAGCAGAATTCTTTGGCCATTAAATTGTGGTGGACAGCAAATCTGGAACAATTTTATTTTCCATTTACGTTATGCTTTATAATGAGCTTGTTGACAAAACTTCGTAAGGAAATGCACGTTACCAACAGTAAACTTTTGCTTTTGCTAGGGGAAGCCCTGTATATTGCTGCCCGCAGTGGGATGTTATAAGCTGATATCGTTACAGCAAATTGAATAGAGGTAATGTAATATCATAGTAATGTCTCAGTAATAATATATATCTAGTAATAATGACAGGCAGTAATGAGAATAATAGGACGAGCGATTTCTCCTTCTGTCTCAAATCCCCAAAGATGGGCAGCACTTATGTGGACGAGCCAAGATACTTCGTTTTTAACTAATGGTTTGTATCATATAATTGTTCATGAGCGGCAGTATCCATTTACCATCAGATGAATTGTGTGCTCAATCGCTATCTTCTTTACAAGAAAATATAATGATTTATCAATCTCTATTGGACCCTCGTGGTGGAATTACGGAACGAAACCCGCTAGTGATTTATTAGGGGAGTCCTGTGCCACGAAGTGGGATGTTATAGGCTGATATCGGATGGTACCAGATAGTTTCTTAACTTAGTTAGGTTCTCTTAGCTTAGTCTAAACGTAAGTTAATTTTTTTTAAATAACCTTCGGCTTGGAGCCCTCGAAGCCGCAGTGCAAACTTTTGAGCAGAGTCCTCAGCTCTGGAGTGATTCCTCTCTGCATTTGCTCGTACAATCCTGTGCATTTCTCCAGAAGAATGCAACTGACACCTCCGTTACATTGTACTGGAATATTGTTTAAGGTTTACTTTTTTGTGAATACAAGAACCGTAAATGTAAAAAGAATTTGCTCCTCATAAGATATAATTATTATCTTCCCATCTCTTCAGTAATTAGTTATCTAATAAATAATGGCGAATAACTAAACTTCAACAGCAACTGAAGAGTGAAGACTGTTGTGACTACTTTCGCCTCTTATTTGAAGGACTCTTGAAACGGCAATGCTGCCGTTTGGCGAGCAAATGGATTGGCGACATCTGTCGATTGCTAACTACTATGCTGTTTTACTTTTAGTATAATAAAAAAAAGCAAACAGGTATCTCACCATATGGCAAGTAGCCACCGTTAGTCCTGCCATGTATAACAGTGGCATGTGATCGATACTTTTGCTTTTGTGGATAACCTATTTAGCAGTTTGAGAAACTGTCGTAGCTAGGAGAAAATTCTCAGGTCGTTTTAGCCATGTCACAATCACTCGTAGGTTGTGGAATGACTGTACCCGGTATTTAGTAAAATAATACTGCGTTGAAAACAAAAGCGTTAAAAGCGGTGCGCTAAAAACTTTATTGAACTCTCGCTTTGGAATCTGTTATTTAAACAGTAAATTCTATAAAGCCACTGCAAAGCTGTTATTATTGCTTTTAATGCTAGAGTTATTAATGTTTTTTTCCTGTTTATGTCAACGATGATTTCATTAAGTACCTACTATTATTAAACATGAACCAGTTTTCAGACAAAAATCGAGTAAGTATTACAAACATTATTTTATTTATTTGGGGAGCTTATAGCTCCTCATTTAAAAATAATGGTAAATAATGCGTATATATATTAGGTACATCATATTGAAAATATGACATATTTAAATACATACTTTAAAGCTATTCGTAAGCTACCACAAGTTGAAACTATATTCTTATGGGTATACACTCCTAGAGTGCTTCTATTTAAAAGCATAAAATGGATAAAAAACAAAAGAGAAGATAAAACTTCGAGTTTAAAATTCCTTAGCATTAATCACTAACAGGTACCTACATAATTATTAGTAAGTAAATATTTAAACTGCCTTTATACCACAAAAGAATAAGTCAATGCGTTCGTCATCACATATGAGATGAAATGCAGCGCTATATCTGATTATAAAACTATTTTTCCGGCAAATAGTGTTAACAAACGGAATGTGGTATATAGTTTTGAATCGTGGCAAGTGCGCTGTAACCCTCTGCTTGCTTAATTGCTTAATTTACTCACAATCAGTAGTTCAGAACATTCAATATATACACATTCGCAATAATCGTAAGGAAAGTAATGTCGGCAATATTTCTGCGCGCGCTGAGCGGTAGCAGTACCTAAGTAAAGCCGAACACAGCGTTGATCATATTGAGTATAAGGCAATTTGAATTTAAAGAACATGAACCGAGTAAACTTTCTCTGAATTTTTCCAACCTGTCTATATGTGTTTGGTAACGAGGCTTCCAAATCTGTGAAGCGAACTAAGTGGGCGCGTATATAGGCACAGTAAATAAGCTTAACAGTATTTATTTCTTTAAACAAGTGTGAGGATCGCATAATAAAACCGAAAGCTTTAGATGACTTTACAGCTATGCTATTAATATGACAATTGAAAGAGTTTGTTGTCATAAAATAATCCAAGATCTCTACTCTCACACACTTGGTAACTGCTGGCTTTTGATTTCATAGTTGTAGTGGTAGGGAATACTTTTAAGAGTAAAAGTCGTGGCGGAACATTTAGAGACATTGACATCTAGTTTGTTTGATCGACAATATACTCCTAGTCTTAATAAATCTTCCTATTGATAGATCGGAAAGTTTTCATATCGTCTGAAAATAATAAATACTGTAATTTTTTAAATGATGAAATATAATGAACATGAACAGACCCAGGAGAGAACCTTGTGCCACTCCTGATGGCACTCTTGGCTCCCGATACGCATTCAAGCTGGTAAATGCTGCAAGCTGGAAGAGGTAAATCCGTTTAGCTCCAGTAGTTGAGACATGTTTCGCAAATAGGATGAAAACTACCTAAAAAGATCGCCTCGTATACCAATTTTATACAACTTCAGCAAAAGCATACTATGATTAATACGATCAAATACTTTGCTGTATAAACTGTATCAACCTGAATCTTATTATTCATGCTGGAAGAAATGAAGTAATTAAAAACACCTTCCGTGCTACTGGGTACTGAAGCAATGCTTTAGGCTATTATACAATTGATTATAAACGATTCGTTCGAGTAGGTACCTTTGCGAGTAAACAAAGTTTGGAAAAAGGCCTATAATTCTCAACAAAATCTTTGGTCCCCTTTTTATAGATATGTGAAATGAAAACGGACTTCCATAACGCCCCCATTAAGAGATCTAAACAAAACGCTATTGGTACAGACAACTCCTTAGCACATTTGACTTAAAAAAGTGTGTGTGTGTGCGCCGTGTGCGTGTACGTGCACGAACTTTCTACCATAAATCTTGTCTAAAAGCTCTGAATGCCATTATCACAGAGTAAAGGTATTAATTTTTGTGTTTACTCTTGTTCAAAAAAGTACCAAAATAAAATTTATTTTAGGGCATGGCGTAGGAAGTATCATATCATTTTGAAATCTTGATTAGTTGCGCCAAAGTTAACTAAAAATAATAACTTCTCAAAATTTTAAGAAAAATATTAGATTCAATGTTTTTTAAAAAAAACTGCTTCCGTTCTGGTTTTATTTTTGATTGTAATTGCTAGCAGAGTTATCTAGGTTATTAACACAAAAAAAAATCAGTCATCTGCAAATTTGTAATCGTAGCACCTAAAAATGTTGCACAGGAGGTATTTTTTAAATGTTTTTCACCAAAATGCTTATATCACAAAAAAACGCCGTTTTTTTTTTATTTTTCTCGGTGTAGTCATAAGGTGTAGTCACTTCCTGGTTCCCTCTAATCGTTGAATTTTGGGACACCCTTGTATATCACTTTCCCGCCAGTGTTCAGTGTCGTCAGAAATATAGCACGCTAAAATTATACGTCCAAAAAGGCGAACTTTTCAGACTACCTACCTATTATGATATAATCGTATAAGGAAGTTTTTTGGAAAGTTCCAGATCTTAATACGCAACAAAAAAAAGAAAAAAAATTTAAACATTAGTGTTGACTCCGAGCGCGTGCGATTTATGCGTGCGGTACACCGTAGTGGACGTATCCGGACGCGTGCACTCCAACTTCCAATAGTAACTTTACCATACCGTATTACTCCATTACCGTAACTAATCCCTTAGTATCCACTGCTGGATATGTACCACCTCATGGCCTAAGGGACCTAAGGGACGTATGGCCTTAAAACGGCACGCCAAGAGGATTGGCGAGTCCACACTTTTAGAGGTGGTGTAGATCCTCAACGCTTGTGGTAACGGCTTTGTTATCCCTTCGTTGCCTTGTACGACACGCTATTTTATTAAATATTTTCCCTTTTTTTTTATTAAAAAATGACTTCACATTCGTATTCAACAACCTGGAAAACATAAAAAAAATTGGAACTAAAGATTAAAACGACAGTGGGTCGGTCACCTACGCGTCTTTGTACTGGGTGTTTCCCGCTCACCTACTCGTGCAGCTAAACGGTTATTGATATTGACAGAAAACCTATGCCCTATCTTATGGAGAAGCTTTGAACAGGATTCAAGTATATTAGAATCTTTAATGGACACTGAAGTAAGTACTTACGTTAATGTACGCGTCCATTATCATAAATACTTGCCTACTACGTAGTAAGGAGCAATGTGCATAGCCAATTGGTCCGTGCCTTTTACTTTTTATTCCTTGTTAATTTCTTACGTAGATATCACATTTGCTTGCTCTTGCTACTTATGATACAGCTAGGGTAGTCCATATTATTGTATCACCGAGTTAAACGTTACCAAGACTTATTTTTAACATAAAAATGTTTTTAAAAATTACATCATTACTTACTACATTTCATTACATTACTTCGGTCTAATGTAGATTTAGATTTTTTTGTGCCTAAAGATACTTAAAAAACGGGTACCCAAGTAGCAATCATTATTGTTAGTGGTAAACCACTAGTCCAATAAAGAGCACAACCACATCCAAGAAACCTTCAGCAGGATGTTCCTGCATCGTAAATCTGTGGGTAATGGCACTGTTATTGCTTTTACTTCTTTTTTGATGATTTTTTGTATTTTTACAACCATGTCACCTCTGTGTTTTTATAAAATATGACCGAGTCACTACAAACTCAACTGTTTTTTTAATTCCGTCACCAAAAGGAGGAAGATTACCGCGTGGGATATACCTACTTGTTTGGGTAGACAAATCAATTGCCTCCATGGTACGTGTCTGTCGGTCTTTCCTATGACTTCGTAGGTTTCTTATTAATTTATGGTCATAATTTCCCTAATAAATAATCTATTGGAAATGTTTTCATATTTACATATCTACAAGGTTTACTTACACCTTGCACTACAAATTCAGAGCGCTGAAAAGTACCTCAGTAAAAAGTTGGGGAATATTGTAAACCTTATTTCTGGGTCTATTTTCAACGACTTCAACAAATGTGGTGTCACATTCAGAGATACATTACATTACACTGTTGGTGTCAACAAAATAATCGTTTTGTGAAAATCTAGAAATCTATATTTTTTCTTATATTTTAAAAGTATGGATTAATCCTTTTTGTGTTATTTTTTTAGTTAAAAGAATATGTGGAAAATCTTAGTTAATATTTTATGCTATGTTATACGTGAAGCTGATTTTGCTTTTTAGAAGTTTATTTATTTTTACTCCAGCGATCTGCTGTAGCACCACCTAGAAGTGGTAATTAAGGTTCATTTCACTCGACTATTGGCAATATTTAAACATTTAATTTGATTTAGCCGTGTTCTTTTCAATTGTGTTCATTGTAGATGTAAAACAATTGTAGGTAATTAGTTTTTATTGATCATTGTTTTTATTGATCATTGTTTTTATTGCTATGTGTCATAGGTGTAAGGAAATTGGAATTGCCTTCGACTTGGCATTTGCATTTCCAATACGTATCTAAGTATACTTCTACAATTGAAAGTATGGATTACTAAGCTGTCGGTAAAATCGCTAGGTTTGTAATTCTGAATTTTTAAACTTCAGAAGGAAGTACATAGTCTTCCCGACATTTATCTACTGTTTCCTCTGTCAAAAAGGTGCCAGGTAGATTATTTAATATTTTAGGCCCAGTCTAATCTGAATCAGGCTCCCGGGCATATCTTTAAAGAGTTGTATGGAGTCAAGTGTTCACATGGTGACGTTGCCCAGTGGCGCCTCCTAACCGCTTGGTAAGGTGGTGCGATATAGGAGTATGCGACTAAAGTACGAAGCAATCGGAAATGCTTAATGTATGCTTAATTATGCTTAATTATGCTTAATTATATACTCATGCTTAATTTATGAATGCCTTAATATTTATTTATCAGCTAAGCTAAACCCGGGTTACCTACTTATAGAAATGCGCTCAGACGGCAATTGTCGCTTTAAAACTGAGACAAATCTAAGGAAATTTGAATACATGACAACGAGTATAATAAAATGATTATCACAATGAAGGTTTTATAATAATAAAACCTATTTAATTACGATCAAAATAAAAATATTACAACTAAATGACAACATTCTTCAATTGCATTGCAAATGTGTCATAATTTTAATAAGGAAAATTGATTACAAACCAAAATTTCCACCTCCACCATTTTGAAGATTACCTTAAAAAGAAATATTAATTTTGTATGTACCTATCTTGTTTAATATAAAAGTAACATCTAAATATATGAAACAACTTCAGTACATGGTCGAATCTATACTAGCCCGGAGAAGTATTATTTACAAGTACGGTCGACAACAGGCCAACCTGTCCCTTACATGTCACTAATAAAAATAATAGTCACGAACTGTAGGTATTGGATACATTAACCTGTTACCGATAGTAGGTACATGTTGGATATAACTGGTTTAGCGTTAATAGCGATTAGTTTAGCACAGGACAACATTTAATTATGTAGACTCACCACTTTTCTTTGCATAAACTTACAAGAAGTCAATAGTGACAAAAATATATTTATACAAATATTGCGTAATTATAATATTTTATAATATGGTTTGTAGTTTGATATCCACAAACTAGTATAAGAAAAACAAACACACTGATGTATGTATGTATGTATGTACTCACAATCTGAGGCATTTGATTGGATAATCGCAAACACACAAAAAATGAACACTGTTCTATATGAGATCATGATAGTAATCCTAGTTTCTATTGACTAGCACTTAAAAACTTATATACTTTAGTGTTGACAGAGTTGAAACGTTTGCTAGAGCAGCTAGCGAGCGACTGGTGTGTCTTCCTTGTGACACACGAGACGATCGACCCTGACTGCGACCAACCAATTAAAGGTTATCAACGCCACAATATATATTTTTTACGGAAAATACGCAAATATTTCATCTCATTGGACTTGAATCAAAACACTGTTATTTATATAGATATATTACGAAATTTGTAGACAAACTGCATAATACAAAAGTCATCATTGTGGATTTTTTGAAACTTTTCATAAAAAGAATAAAGGTTCATAAAGGTTTTGTGATTTTTCAAAAATGGACAACATTGAATACAGTTGCTTTATCAAGTATGTACCTGCAAAAGAAGGGGTTAATTTTCGAGGACTAGGACAATCTGCTTCACCATATGCCACTGTAAAAGGGTGGCACTCTAATATTAGGCGTCAAATTCGCGCATGGCTGAGAGAGCGTTAAAGACGATTTTTTTTTATAGACTAGTGGGCGGAGTAGTTTTTTCAGTTGTTTCGTAACCATGGAGGAAAATGGGTCCACCACCACACTCCAGAATCAAAACAACAACCCAAGCAATGGAAAATATCAGGATCACCGCCTCGAAGAAAGCAAATGCAGTATTGTTAGCGATTATTCGCTAACTTATTAAAAAGCAATATTATTAACTAAAGCAAAAATGTAATAAGAGTTGATTTTTGTTTAATTATGGAATATAGGCATAAAAATAATATACTCGTAAACATAATTCTGGAATACGTCTTGATTTCTGCGGGCAGGTGAGGAAGGGGAGAGGTAATAGGCAATATCATAGAAACAGAAATGATCTTATTCGAGAGCTAAAGATACAGACCATCAATTAATTTAATAATTTATTCCAAAGAGCAATCGTGTAAAATAATATAAAAATTACGTATATTTATTTATACAATTTTACAAACTTTGTGGTCATTTTCGATTGAAACACGCACCCTTTCCAAGAGAAAATTATCATGGCGTTTAGAGCATGCCATGCCCTCTAAAACAGACCATAAATCATAATCGAGCGGATTAAGATCGGGGCTTGATAACCGGTAGTAGGTAATGCTCTAATAAAGTCGGAATATTCCTTTCTAGCCACACCTGTATTGAACAGCCTTGTGGTCTGGTGCTGAGTCTTGCTGAAAGAACCATTCTTCGTTATAGAACGGAGTGTTGTTAAGGGGCTTTCCGACCTTCTCAAAAATCGTATTTTATATATTTGAGCCGACATTTTAATACCTTATTCAAAAAAATATGGTTCAGTCGCTCGTTGATAGCTAATACCCCACCAAACCATCACTCAAGGCGGATAATAGCCACGTTGCACCCTATTGACCAATTGCGCAGTTTCTCTAGAGTTATGAGCATAAACTCTATCATTCTGTTTGTTAAAATGTTCCTCAATGGTGAACATTTTCTTGTCCGTAAATTAGATTTTTTTGTGAGCTGGCCCACTTTGCATACCGCCGAAAAAGATGTTTTGATTTGTCGACCCTATTTTTCTTTAAATTATCAGTTAAGAAATGACCAGTGAAGTCCTAAATCATCTTTTAAAATACTTGACATGGTTATGGGTGCTTTACTTAATCTCTGGATAAAATCTTTTGCTTTCGGGCGGGATTTCTTCGGATGTTCTCCTTCACAGCTTTAATCGTCTGTTTAGTACCTACGAATAGTGCGTGGACGGTCAGACCTCTTTCTGTCATAAACAGAGGACATTTCAATATACATACCAACCAATAGCCCGGTACACAAACATTCGGCTAAAACCAAGCGGATGGAAAGTTTTAAAAATTGCATCTGGTTCCATGGCCACTTTGTTTTTTGGTTTTCGGTTCGGTTTTCGCTATCACCCCACTCCATTTTAATATTAGTACAATATTTAATGACGATTGGCGCCAAAATGAGAAAATGTTTTAAACGGTGAACCGATTAATTCTGTATTTTGTAACTAATTACCGACTTTTTACCTGTCCAGTCCGATTTTAAAGATGATACTGCCTCTTCGACTTATTCCGACTTGTCACGTAATCTCTAAGCATTTAACGAACTCACGAATTACGCAATCCCACGCCGACCTACCTACATAAAGAATGGATAGATACTAATTGTCACCTCACCTTAGGAATGTGAATCGAGAGTACATACTTCTAAGGAATGGTGGCATGTCATGAAGGATGTTGCAATAAACTAAGAGTGTTATAAATAGTAATTAACTTATCACTAGCAGCCAACCGAATTTAACAACCAGTGACTGATGGCAATTATTTTTGTGACACTTTGTAGCAAAAATTCCTCGTCCATAGTACACGTCCCGGCCGATAGTAATATACATCGGCTAGCTTCGGTTTTCAAAGAGCGTCGTCTTTGTCGTACAGGCACACGAAGCTACAAAGCGGAAGTTAGCCGATAGTCTCTTTCTAAAGGCCGATGTGTTTACTTTCGGCCGGGAAGCGTACTTAACTATTACTCTACCTCCATTAAATGAATAAGGCATGTGATTTCTTGATTACATAAATACAATGAAATATTGTCGATATTGGAAGTGTCCTTCCAATATTTTCATTGCCATTCCCAGTGGACACTTCGAGCAAAAGAAGTTCTCTAAGCCAGCGCCGGCTCTAGCTCATGTAGCGCCCGGGTGCAGGGCGCCCTCTAGTAGGCGTTTTGAACTCTTTGGAGGTGTCGCGAGCGGCGCTCGGCGCCCCCTAAGACCCTGCGCCCGTGTGCACCGCACCCCCTGCACCATAGGTAAAGCCGGCACTGAATTCAGCGCTCGACAGGCGCCCCCGGGCGCGGGGCGCCCGGGGTGCACCGCACCCCTTGCACCCCCTGGTAAAGACGGCCCTGCTCTAAGCTTCCACTAGGAAGTCAAAAGTTCCATAGAGGAATATTACCCGTTTTCCTTAATTAGGCCACCAAATTTTACCTGTTCATTTATTGCTCGTAAATAATGAAATTAATATAAACCCAAGATTTTATTAAAAGGTCATTAGTAGGTATTAAAAAATTAAAAACATCATATACGTTAGAGTACTGTTTTATAATTTAATTTAATAGTTGCTACTACGAGTAGGTACTCCCTACAAAGTATAGTCCTTGAATTATTTATAAACTTTTGACTAGTATCATAGGGCCAATTTATTATTCTATAAAACTATCGCGAGATATAGAGACAGAGCCAGACGCATAATAATTATGAACCTAAAATCTATTAGGTAAGTGTTAGTCATATGAAAGCCGAATTCATCTAAACATCAACTTCTTTCATCTAGTTCTTATTAGGAAGTCTTTAAAAAGAAACTATGCATTAAATACGATTTTAAGTAAGATTTTTCAAGTGTACGTAATGTTATTTATTTATGTATATGCTTAGTTCTGCTTCTAAACTTCATAATTATTCTGAAATGTATTAATCTATTTAAATGGGTATCAATTGCGTATATTTAACTACCTTATTTATTTTACTCGACGTTTCGTTTAAATACATAAATATATGTGAAAAACACGGAAATCTCAAATGTTATATTCTAAAATAGTGTCATCCAATTACTTCACAACCACCTGAAGAATTCCGAATGTATAAGGCTGACATTAAATAGGGGAAGACGCACACTCTCCATGTGAAGAACTATCCGCCATATTTTTTGCTAAATCTTTGAACAATTTCAAGCAGAACGTGAAGAACAATATACTCTTAAACATTTGCCAGCGAAATGGATCCGAACATATCGTCCCGTAAAATTTTATTACTTCACAAAACGTTTGGTACAGGGACATTTTTTCTTGTATTTGAAGACCCTTCTTTCCCTGTAATGAAAATATTTATTTATACTACCTTTATAATAAAAGGCTTTAATTAATTCAATAGATTTCAGCTTCAAAGCTGCCACCACAAGCCCTGAGGAACTACACCACCTATAAAAGAGTGGACTCGCCGATCCGCTTGGCCAGCGTGGCGGTTTAAGGCCACACGACCCACAAGACAAGGTTTAAGACACAAGACTCACAAGGTTTAAAGCACAAGACAATGTACACGAGTGGATCATCTTCAGTAGTAGACGATAAAAGGGTTGGTTACGGTTATGAAACGGTTATGGTTCACGAAAACCATACGCTAATCAGAAACAAATCGTTTATTTATATAGATTTCACTAAACTCCTTGAAAAATACGGATTCCTAACAGTCCCGTAAGAACTTATCCACAATAGAAACTTGTACTCACTCGCGTTGTACTTGTACAACACGTGTTGTACTCACTCGCAGCGCGCAGCGCCATCATCATCGATCGCGATCAGACATGACGGATAGTAATTTAGATCAAACTTGTATAATGTACATTACACGGAAGTAGCTGTTCGTACAGTAGTTAAGGAGAAAATGAACATTGATGGTTTGATGTATATTTGTCATGTCTGATTGCGATCGATGATGGTGGCACTGCGTGGAGTACAAAAATTTCAGTGCCAAACTTGTGCCGCAGTGGCTTGAATATACTCATAGGACAAAGATTGGCAATGCATAAATGTTCAAACCTATGGAAATGACGTTCACCGCACGGTAGTACTAATACGTGTATGCTAAGGCAGATAAAGAATATTTTACATTTCCAGGTGGAGAACTATCCTTGCTAGCTCTTCCATCTTTATCACTCAAATTGGGACAGTTCTCTTGTTTGCAAGCCATCATTTACAAATATCACGTCATGCTGTAGGTAATACAAATACGGTATTTTTTACGGTTTTAGTTTATTTGTATAAAATTTATATAAATCACAGGATCATTGTAATGTTAAGGCATTGTCAATGTGACATACGACGTTAGTAAAGTATTAATGTTAGTATTAGTCTATGGATGAACGAACGTCCTAATTACGTCCAAAAACCCATTGAAGAAAGTCAAGGGGAAGTCGCAGGGGAGGATGTTAGAAACTAAGCAGAAAGAAGGTTTGTACCTAAATTATGTTAGGTATATTGACTTTAAATGCTGAAGATTAAAACAATACCTACCAACGCTAACAAAAAAAAGTTTTTTTATATAACAAAATGTTCCTCGTCCTTGAAAAGTGTAATATAAGTTTGTACCTATGCCAACCGAATCTTCCGGTGTCGATAATTAATTTATCGTTATTTATGAGTTGCACAAGATACAAACGTCATAAGAAAATACTTTTTCTTACCTTTTCTTTGTCCATCTGATTACCTATGTATTATGTGTGTTACCTATTTGAGTACAAGACAAAAGTCTTTCAGTATTACACTCATAACACAAATTATGGGGGTGCGTAGATCTAAAAGTGCATTATAGCATAGAGTATTACGAGAACTTGGTTGTCGTTCGCAGTTATTTGTTGGTAAACCAAAAGCTTAGTTGTGTTAGAAACAATTTTATGGGTGTCTTGCATAGCAGTCTACAAAAGCGTAGGTACATCTCGCCTAGCCGTACATTACCTACGTTGCCATTTGCTACATTGCTACTATAATTGGTGTATATTAAAAGTGGGTATTTATGCTTACGTAGTTACAATATAAATATAGTATACACAAAACTGTTGTAAACAAGCGATATTTTTATAAAACTGATATGTAAATTGTTATAAAACGATAGTGAAAACCATGACCGTCTAGTGTTAACATAAATAGATGTAGTAAATAAAATAAACAAAGATTCAAAATAATGCAGTTCTTTTTCGTAATAAGTAGGGTACATAGGATTACACATTAGCTAAAATTTTACAAAATACAATTTTAATGCTTAGCTACATTTAATACTACTATAAGTACTTGTAAACTAGTCTCATAAAAACATTAACATCACAACTAGATTGGCACGCATATCTTAGTAAAGATTTTACTAAAACTATAAAGATAATTCTAATATATGCAATATGCTG
Source organism: Sesia bembeciformis (assembly GCA_943735995.1). Lineage (NCBI taxonomy): Eukaryota > Metazoa > Arthropoda > Insecta > Lepidoptera > Sesiidae > Sesia > Sesia bembeciformis. Next base: position 7,157,674 of record OX031042.1, read on the forward strand.
CACATTGGTTTAGTTATTATAAATATTTTCCCCCTTACCACATACCTAACCTACTCGGAAGATGGACACGATTATAAGTTATTCAAGGCCTTGTATTTAAATGAGCAGCAAAAAATATTTACCAAATGAGCATCAAATCATGATCAACAAAACAATCTATTTTTGAATAAGTGAATTAAATAATTTTAAATGACTAAGAGTGACTAAGTAAGTATCCTATATAGTGTGTATGTATGTAGGTATATGTTATGTATATGTGTATTGATATGCACGCATTATATGTAATTTATGTAATAGGTACTGTACACCTGTGATTAAAATTTTGTTTCCTCTCTACCCTTGAAGTTATCTAGCAGAGATCGCCAATAGCGATAAGACCGCCCTTTGTGCATTTCATGCGTTGCAATGTCTGTTACTGTCTTGTTATGTTTTGGTGTGCAATAAACAGTTGCATCTATTTATCTATATACTCGTATCTATTGACATCACAAAATTCTTCTTGTTTCTTTCTTGTCACCACGGAACCTAAACCTAACCTACATTTAAATTTGCTGACCATTCAGTATTTTCTGCTGCCCGTTTAATTATTTCTTTTTTTAAGAAGCGTCCAACGAATCAAATTCGTCGAGAACCATCGTTAGACCATCGTTGAGCAGCCTTTTAGTGGTGTGTTTATTTCATTTCCCGTTATGATAAGGGAGAGCTGCCTAATGTTTTTACTCAATAGTAAAATCGAACTGTGTAAGTCTATAACAATCTGTAGACTTATAAAAAGTTGGATTTGAAAAGAAATACAAAGTATTAAAAGATGTGGAGACGATATTTTATATGTATCAATAACCTTCGTCTCCTGCGTCCACAGTCCTGTCACTGAGTGGTAATAAAAACGTATACAATACTAGTCAATTAATGAAATATATTAGGGTGCATTGGGGTTAGTAAAGTTTATAGGGTAAGGTCGGTTAATTTAGCTTATGGCTATACGGAATGAGATTTTTTGCGAACAGCATGACTCTTTATGTATGGTCTTTGTTATCTTGTATTTTGCTTATCTGACAGTTTCTAAGATACATGGGAATCTATTATTCCGATCTCAACTCGTCACCTTACGGTCTTATTCATAATTGTATCTTTTTACTTAATTATTTGTGGAAATTTGATCACTACCATACGTAGGACATAAATATAACTTCAAGGATTTAAAACAACAAATAATAACGTATAATAAAATCCCAGAAGAATATAATATGGAAGTCCGAATGAAAATAAAAAACCTTTCAATCAACTTGTTAAAAATACTCTGTACCCTACATAACTTATCTATCTACTACAATTACAATCAGCTACATATTATTAGAAAAAATTATGAACTCAATTGTCTCATCATTCAGATTGGCTTTTGAATTACTTTTACTTTTACTGGATAGCATTTCTTAATATACAAATACAACGTAGGTGGGTTAAAGCAAACAGTACACAGTTTAACAATTAATCACAGCTAAACACTGGATCCGACGCAGATGGTCCTATTGGCAAAAGGGCCTATTTTTAGAAAGTCCAATTTGCACAAAGTCCCGTTCGCAGAATATCCCATCAGAAGATTGTCGGATTGTAAAATACATGGTTACAAAATTATATTATTATTGGACAATTCGAAATATCCAAAGAAATATTATCAAATAAACCATTATCTCGCACGAGTCCGACAAGCTGTTGATGAGAAATTTTGCAAATGGGGACTCCCCGAATGGATCATTAATGGACAATTCAAAATATCCAAAAACAAAGCAATAAACCATTGTCTCCTATGAGTCTGACAATCTGTTGAAGGTCCATTCTGCGAATAGACCTTTTTGTTAATGAGACTTTGTACAAATGAGACACTCGAATGGGACTTTCTGAGAATAAGTTGAACATTTTGCGCCAACGTGATGTTTTGCGAATGAGAGTTTTTGCATCAAATCCCTAAAGCCTAGTAGTACGCACTAGGAGACACGCAACACGGTCTCAGAGACAATCGTTCGTCGAGACAACCTGTCCACATTATCAGCTTGTAATACGATGTCTGAGGAAGAGGTAGTATTGTGCAGTGCTGCATACATTACGATGCATCAGATTCACAATAAAAAGAAACGAAAACGCAAATATATGTGGGTACGGGATTTTTTAAAGAATAGACCTCGTCACAGTGCACTAACCAATTTGCAAACGGCGAATGACTCTTTCCTCAATTTCACTTACTTTTGTTTCAATCTCTCTGCTTATTGTGCGCATTTCCGGAGCAATTTTTCCCACCCATTCTTTCTAGCTTATTTATTTTTATATTACATATGTTATATTACTATCCCATAAACATGGATTGTCACGGTAGAGTTGAATTAATGAAATTACATTCGTCCAAGCGGGGGCGGCACTAGCCATTGTTTCAGGCGACACGTACGCACTAAAAACAAGTCCGTGAGACACTGACGCTCGTCTTTAATGTCTCACCAAAAACCCCTACGAGTGCGAGACCCGGAGACGTGTCTTAAGACATGTCGAGACCGCAGATATGTCTCGAGACATCAAGAGACCTTGTCTCAAGATGTCTCATAAATGCGTAACTAGCTTAACACTAACTGAACTTCCTAATCCTCCATATTGTCTAGAATCCAGTCCATATAATAGGCGACCCTGGTGTAGACGGCCGGCAGTCCGCCGACGCCGCACCTCTTCGAGCCGTAGGAGACGATCCCGCGCTGCACGTAGCGCACGCCGCTGGCCCCCACCCTGCCCGGGTACAGAAGCGGCCCGCCCGAGTCCCCGCCGCACGAGTCCCGGTCTCGGACACCGCCCGCACACATCTGTTTGTAGTATATACGGGGTGATCTGAAATAACATTTTGTGCTTATAAGACTAGCAGTGGCCACGACTTCATGCGCTTAGACGCTAGAGTATGTGTGGTAAGCTTCAACCACACAATATTATATTGTGGGAATATTATACTAATTGATCTGAATAAAAAGTACACTAAATAACATAAGCTAATAATATAATATAACGTGTATATAAGCTATAACTATGCCAAGTTTAATTAAAATCCGTTGTGAATTTTGCGTGATACGAGTTCAGATGGAAAGACAAAAATCCAAAAATTGTAGTTTTGGACTCTGTATCATTCATACTACTACAGTAATAAACTCAACAGGTACTACTACAGGTTGTACTACAGTAAACTCAACAAGACATGAGCTTTGCATCTGTGTGAGTGGGTGGCGAATTATCCAATCATCTAAATGTTTCGTACTGTTCACTATCGGTGTGCACTCACACAAACGCAAAGCTCATGTCTCGTTGAGTTTACTATACATTATAATGATTTTTTGACAAAATATTTCATATACAGACCCCAACTTCGTTACGATTTTATTATACTTAGTACCTATGTATCGATTTTCAGAAATTGAACAAGACTGGAATTTAGACGACTGATTAGTCAGTTGCTAGTGCTCTTGTCTGGCTGGTCGTAACCTGGATGTATTCAAATTCTAAATGTATATACAGAAGCTCCAAATAAATCACTTAATAGGCAAATTATGTGATAGATTTTAATTGTTGTCAACTTATTATGCGAGATGAGGATGCTAACCCCTTATATGCTTCTTGACATTCGTTATTAGCGACAATTGGAAGCTGTACGCTGAGAAGCACCGGTGATTCCACGCCCTCCTCCGTGGCTCCCCATCCAGCCACGAGACCTTGACGCCCGGATAAAGACTCGTTCTGGAGATCTGGCGTAATTGGTAAGCATATCGCCTTCATGTTGTCTGTAAGAAAAAATCGTAACTAGAAAAAGAATATACCAGTATCTATAGCAGTAACATGTCTACGTTTTAATACCTCTAGATCTGAGAGATTGAATTTTTTAGTAAAATAATCACGACTCTAATCAGCGGCCTGATTCTCTCCAATGCTGATTCTTTCCTTTCAACATATTTTCGTCCATTATTTTCTTTACCCGGAACGATCTACGGCTTCTTTGCTCTAGGTTAAATTTCTAATGTTTTTCAAGTCACCGCTCGCCGGATCATCTGCTTATAATTCTCCAATTCTTCAGTTTAAAATTCGACCTTGCTCCATATGCGTCGACGACATACGTGTCCTGCCCATTGCCACTGCAGTCGTGGAGCTTGATTTCTACCTTGTTGCGTTGGCGAATAGTTACATTTCGTATCCTGTCCCATAATAACATTAGGAGCATACCACTTTAAACTTGTGTAGGTGTAGCCTCTGTGGTTAGCATGCACTAAACTGCAATACTGATTATATTAATAATATGTAAATTATATTATTCATACCTAAATTGAAATCTGCAGGCTCCGTAAGTCTAATTAACGCAATGTCATCAACCAACTTCTGAGGAGTGTATCCAGGATGTACTATGATTCGATCTATTGTTGTGTTCTGAAAGATCAAGGATAGAAGATTGTGGAAGTGAGCTTATCCAGTCCTGAATAATTTAAACAAATGATTTATAAAATACGGTCAAATGTTTGTCGCTACAAAATTTAGTTTTTTTCTTTGAATACCTACGGTTTTTTATAGTTATGACCAAATGTTTTAAGTATAATTTCCATGTATTTATTCAGTATTTCTTGTAAAGTTATTTAAAAAAGGTATAGACCAAAATTTAAAAAGTTTCAAAATATTTTTAGTGTATCATAAAACCAGAACTATCACGGGGTAGCTAATTTTGTCTTCCCTTTTCAATAGGTACATGAAAAACTTAAGCTTTAATTTTGAATAATATAAGTCTAAATTTAAGTCTTCTTCTCTACTAATTTCTGTGCCCTACAGGGTCCACAATGATAATTTTTAAGTTTACTAATTTCTAACGCGTTATGGAATGCAATAAAGTATTCAGTATCGAGTTTTGAAAAATGATAAAGGTTTTTTCGAATTATCTTAATTTCTGATTTGGGATTAGATTACAGGTTAGTTTTTGTATGACTTTACATAAAATTTCAATTCAATAAGAGGAAGAATCCGGAAATAACAAGAGGACAACGATACGAGGACGTACGGACACGGTGAAAATATAATCTATGGGTTCCTAGTATGTTACGGAACCTAAAATAGAAAACATAACATATTACCATGTTCCAATTAAACTTGTTTTCAAAAAGCAAATTGCCACTACTGTATGCCAGTGTTTCACATACATAATTGAGATGTAAGTAGGTATTGAGTTCTGTTAACAGTGGCATTTTAATCATGACGACAGCAATCCATTGGTCGTATAAAATACATCGTAACTTACCCTCACATTCGGTGCACATTGCAAGTCTCCCTCATTTCGCTCACAATCAGGGTCTTGTCTGACGTCGTGCTCTCCGAGCAACACGCCGTTCAGTTGCAGTCTGTTCCCCAGGAAGGCCACGCAATGAGCCGCGGTCAACACGTATCTCTCGTTAATTAATGTCCCTCCACAACTTAATCTTGTTCCGCGACCTGTAACAGGTTATTCGGGTTCACAGTATCGGAACGAAAGATGTTTGTCTTCAATTTTATAAAACGTGCTTAATTATTTTGTTCTAATAAAAAATTGCGACCCGCACTGGCATCCAATCCTAACCTGGAATCTAAACATAGTCTACGTACATCTGCGTTAGTTTAGCTTTCAAAATGTGAAAGAATTTTCGAAATAGGTCCGGTAGTTTTTGAGTTTACTTCTATTTAAACAAACAAAAAACACACTCTCGGTCTCTCTTTATAATACTAGTATAGTTAGAAAGAAAATGTCTAGTTCTCGGTAAATACAGCGAGTTTGTTGACATGTATCTCCTAATTCATGTACACACTATAGTTAATCATCTAATTAATTACAATGTTTTACACAGAAAATCAAGTGGCTGACGATGATACAAAGACCAGAAAAGTTTCTCAGTCTCAAGGCTATAAAATTTTTAAGACCAATCAACAAAGTGTTACTTGGAAAAATTGTGACGCATTTCCTGTGATTTAAAATGTGCTAGAACACCAAAAACTTTATTATATTTTACCTGATTCATAGGACATGAGGACCATCCAGGGCATTTCAAACAGTCTAGTTTTGTTGCCGCCCCATATCCGATCATCTTCTATGGCACCACAACAACAGGTAGGCAGGAGTTTTAAACGAGGGTGTCTTGTAACATCGGGTGGTCCTTCGCCATCTTTATTGTTAACCTCATTAAAACTGTCAATATTATCTCTAAAAGGTTTAGTTGTTTGATCTCTATCTAAATCAATATCTTTGTTACTGTTATTTGATCCATTGTCAGAGTTAGTGGGATCACGGTCATAGTCATTAGAGGATGGACAGCACACCTGCAAGTTATGTTTCGATAAACCAGATTGCAAAAACGGTACTTCTGAAAATAAATGAGTTCGTATATCGACGTCTAACTGTTTTAAAGTGGACTGACTGATATTAATCACAGTGTGAATAGTGTTTTTTGACTGTGAATGAGCAAACCTCTGTCAAAGAATATAGGATACCGCTTTACGTATTACCACAACTAATACAAAAACGTTCGCCACGCAATTTTAACGTTTTTTCGACATATTGATGTTTTTGTCCTTGGTCATCCGCAACTATTGATATCGACAGCAGTGTCGATATCAATAGTTGAATATAAATAGACATTTTAAGATATTTTTTATAGGAAAAAGGAGGCAGACGAGCATACAGTCCACCTAATGGTAAGTGGATACTGTCGCGCATAGACATCCGCGATACATGCCAACATCAGTCCAGAATGACAAACGTAGGCACGCCCCCGGATGCGCTGCTTACCTTTGCGAATTAAGGAATGGATTGGAAAAATGGGGAGGGAGAGGATGGGAATGGGCTCTGGCACATCTCACTCACTACTGAAACACGTACGTACATTGGGGAAATTCGATAAAGTATGAAATGCAGTACATTTCAAGGTAGTCTTCTGTGAGAGAGGGGTAACGTGACCAGTCGAGTGCGTCCAGCGGCTGTGGGAATGCAGCACGCACTCTCCCCCTACACTAGCTAGCTAGCTAGTATACTAGCTTTTTGCACTAGGTAAGTTTATTTAGTAACAACATGCGCCGTCTTCTGTAATTGAATTGATTTATATTTACTCTTACGTAGGTACTTATATTATTCATATGTACTCTCAACGAGTTATGGCGGAGCTATCTATGCTCACAGTTATTTGCGAGATAACATCCGAAAAGAAAAGATTCGCCAAATAACTAAAGTTACTGACATAGCTATGTCAGTAACTTTAGTTACTATAATCCATGGAGCTATAACTTATATCACATATAACTTATGGAGCTCCATATCATCAGCATGCTGAAGTGGTAATGGGAAGGTCATATTTGACGCAGGACAGATAACCCATGGGGAAGACGAGTCTTTGAATAGAGTACCGGGAAACGCAATGTGAAACGCTCTCCAGCCAGGTCGACTTGAAGAAGTTTGCAGGTGGTGGTTGAATGAGAAGAGCCGAAGATCGTGCGCGAAGAGACATAGATTGATAGTATTGTATATTTATAGATAAAATTATTTTTGTTCTTAAAGAAATAATATGTACGTACTAAAGGTTGGTCACCTTCGAAGCCACAGGACAATCTCTGCAACTTCATCCTTAGATGAGTGGGCATTGGGACACCGGCCTTCTTTACTTTGTCAAGTAAGGGCTTGCATTTTGAGAGCAGTTTGCATGTGCCTGTCCAGCTGTTCTCTCCTTCGCAGTCGTCATCTGCAAACACTATGTTAGCATTACTAGAGATTGTATTAGCGTGTAAATGAAATAACATATTAGTGGCTAATGCTGGCAGTTTTATAACTTAGGATAGTCAGAGTGATGCGCGGTAATGACTTGTATGGGCGATGGGATTTATGTGTGAAGTATTTAATGACTAGCTGAGTTAAATACGGATTAAATATAGTAGGGGTTGATATCCCAACATCTTAATGTTGTTTCTGACACTGTACTCCACGCTGCATATAGATGGAGGTAGATCGAAGATAATCTGTTCACGCAAGTCTCATTCCCCATTACAGGCCGACTTTGCTTTCAATGGTACTAAGAACATTGCAACTGCATCCAGCCCTTTTAGCACTGTTGGATATGAGCTTCCTCGTGCATAAGACAATGAATGAGGAATGCATGGCCTTAAAACGCCACGCTGGCCAAGCTGGTTGGCGAATTCCCTCTTTTAGAGGTGGTGTAGTTCCCCTGGGCTTGTGGTTAGCGGCTTTGCTATCCCTTAGTCGCCTTTTACGACACCCACGGGTGGTGCTATTCTGATGCCGGCCGACATACACCGCGCGGCAAACCAATAACATTATCTATTGACAAATCTCTTGCCCTTAATTCATAACACGTGATTCAGTTTTGCCGCGTGCGCACCCAAAACGCAGGACATATAATCGCAAGTCATAATCTGGATATCATTGCAGGACGAAGAGTGTTGGAATTCAGGTAAAGTAGGTATATGCCTATCCTTTAATACATTAGTTGAAAGGATAATCTGAACACAATACCTGCATTTCTATTAAATAATTGTGTAAATCCGGTAAGTTTTCTGTGACTTGTCTAGGTCTAGGTAACTGGGTATGCTATTATCGAAAAGATATTAAAATTTTTAGTACATAAATATGCAAAATTTAGAATTGAGGAATTTTTTAGATTTTATTAAGTTGAAGTCGGTTGCGTGTGTGAACTTCTGTTTAATTAAGAAATAGTATCAATTCTAGCGCCCTGTCCGTGAACTTTTTAGATAATAGAGATATCAGTTTATTAAGTATTTCGTTTACACTTACGACATTCTGTCACTTGGAGCACCAATAACAATGAAAATGACGTCACTAATAGTATACACTTCCCCATTGTTATCTATTTCAATACGGTCTTTAATTCAATTCACTCAGTGTTTATTGTGAGAGAGCAGCGCTCGTGTACACATCGCACTCACAAACAGCAATAAAGAACTTATCTCCTACAAAATTCACTATTTATGAGAATTCGTATTATATACTTTATACGAAAACACTTAGAACGACACAGATCGATAATTTTTACATTAAACTTAATTTCCATTAATCGGTTGTATCATTCGCATAATTATGTTATAATCGAAAACAAGCGGATTATTATACACAAGTGCGGTACATCGCACACTGTCCACAACACTAACGCGACTGTATTATTTTGACCGAGTCACTGTGTGTACTCGCTTTCTTAGTTTTTTTTTAATTCGTGTTATTCCTTAAAACTTTCGCGGTGGAGTCGGACAGAGTGACGCAGTGAAGCAGAAGCCACGTTCGAGATAACCGTCATTACCATACTAGTTCCGAGGGGAAACACTGATAGTCACTGGCGCTCGCGCACCTAGCCATTAATTAATTATCGTCAACAAAGTTCAAGTGATTCAGTAACTTGTAACTTGATCGTAATCTCTATTTATAACGATTAATAAATCCAGATTGACAGAAAAACAAATATGCTACCTAGATTTATTACATACGTTGGACTTGTTTTTAATACTTAATGTTATTAACATATGAATTACTAATTCATAAGTAGGTTGCATCAAACTAGAGACTACATTTTGATCATTATGTTGTAAGTCATATTAATCATTCCAAAATTACTGTAAAATGTTGAAAATTGATATGATTAAAATCAAATTTAATGTTCTTAATAACATTTCATTCTGCACAGGAAAAAGAAATATACTTATGTTAGGTAATAACGGTTGATTTAACAGAAATATAAATAGGTATAAGTAGTTAGAGATGTTGATAAACAATATACTCGTAATACTTATACATATTAGTTACATGATATAATATGTTTGCAGATACTATGTTTTAAGAAGAGAATCAATGTTCCATATAAGAAGATGATTAACTGAAGAACTTTCTAAATAACAATAATTGTCACACCTAACAGGACATAAAAATATAATCCTAAGATAATTACATTATCCACGATGAAGAATGAAAGATAATGAATTGTATACGTATTCATTTTCTTTTGTGTATTAATTTGCACAGATATCGAATTTCTACAACATGCTCAATATAATATAAGTCCGGTATTTTGAGCATTTTGTACATTAAAAGCTTTTTATTTTATTGATGTTTATTTTATTATTTGAAATAGTTGTAAATGATCCTTTTATACAATACGTTTTATTTTAGTGCAATAGATGAAATTATTACATATTTAAATGATTTATTTTATTAATTTAAATGATTTATTTTATTAATTTAAATGATTTATTTTATTAATTATTATTTATTGATAGTCAAATATAGAGATAACGGTCCTGAATACATTTTAGTTGCGTTCGGTGTCGAGACCGTCGCACTATGGAAAATGGTAGAACAAAGGCAGATCATAAATGCTTTTTAGCAATTTCGGAATTAACACAATTAATTGCGGTTTCATTAACACTTTCTTATTTTTTTATAAGAGTTTAATAGTCAATATTTGATATAGTATGGGTGTTTTAAACTATATTTATCAAAAACATTTCTTTTTCTACGCTAATCGTTTGATATTCTACAGACAGCCAAATTGCACCCGTTTATACTTAGATTTCAAAGTCTTTTTTCTCGTAAAACATCATACTTAGTAGTATAGGATTATATATTTATAGAAAGCTCATTTTATGGAGATTTTATTACAACCAAAAATTTTTAATAAATATAGAAATTAAAACAACAAAATGAAGAAAAATTGAGTCTTCAACTTTGTCGAGACTTTTGACAGTTACCTACACTTCGCAACGCTTTAATTTTTGTGTGTAAATGTAGCTTAGATGTTCATTAGAAACATTAAAAAAAATTAGGTGCCAAAAGGTGGCTATTCGGAAATTATTCGTATGAATATGGTGAGAGTCTGGACACGGAAAACCACTATCTGTTGCGGTTTCAACATTTGTCGTTTTCTATCAACATTTTGCGGATTGTTTAACAATTATTCATTAAAATTTAGTTGTCATCACTTTTTTGCGTGTGAAGATAATAATTTAAAATAATTCAAATGACCCAAATATACCTATATAAAGAGACGAAATAAATTTATTTTCATAATACAATTTGTCAAACTGATTCTGAATATTACGTAACCATACCGACCCCGGAGAACGAAATAACCGACTCTTCACCTTCAACTTCTATTGGAAAACGAGGAAGACCATGTGTAGCGTATGGAGACTCTTCCGAATCCAGCAAAAAAAAAGAAAAAATTCTGCATTACTTAATGAATACGGATTCGAGCATATTTACCATGCATATCTCCAGGGATTGCGTTCGATTGGAGAAGGCACAGGCAAAATTTGTAGAAGGTATAATGATTGCTGATGCCTCCAAAAAGACCTTAATCTCGGATCTTTTAAGTGACAAAAATCAGGTAAAAATGTTAACGGCCCAAGAAGCTTTGAGTGTTGTCATCGACTTGGATTTAACAAAAGCACAATATTTGTACTTGAGGAATTTAACGAATGAACGAAATTGTTTTACATTGCTACCGTTTTACAAAATACAAAAAATGAAAGAAACTTGCTACCCACCATCTTCAACAATAGAAATGACTAATTCATATGCGAGTGTTGAATATTCAAGATTTATTGGATCATACTGCAGCTAGAACTTTAGCCATAGATGGCGTTGTACAAGGCTGAATTGAAACATTTATTTTATTCAGTAAATGAGGATGTGATGGGTCATCTGGTCAACGTCAGTATCACCAAAAACTCCCAGAGGAGTCAGAACTCGTTTCAGACGCAAATTTGTTTATAACATCTTTTGTACCTATTAGGTTAGTTGATGAGGTAACGGGCAATGTTATTTGGCAAAATCCAGTTCCATCATCTGACCGTTTCTGCCGGCCTTTCGCGATCGAATTTTGTAAAGAGACTCCAGAGAAAACTAAAACTGTTGTAGATGAAATACAGAGCCAAATAAATTCTTTGACCCTTCGGTAATCAATGAGAAAGGTGAGGGAGTCCAAGTAAAGCATGAACTTTTTCTAACAATGATAGATGGTAAAGTTGCTCAAGTTTTAACGGATACGCCTTCAAGTTCCACGTGCACAATGTGTCAAGCTACTTCCAAGGCAAATGAATGGTTTGATCAAAGTGACTGCTAGGCCAGAAAATGAAAATGCTTATCAATACGGACTGTCAACATTACATGCGTGGATTCGTTGTGTGGAAATGATATTACATACATATTTCATACAACCTTTCTTTTCGAACATGGTCAGCTACGAGCGAAGAAAAGAAAAGATTAAAACAAGAAAAAAAAAACCTAGTACAAAAACGTTTTCGTGAAGAGCTAGGATTACTCATAGACAAACCACGACATGGAACCGGTAATACCAATGATGGTAATACTGCTAGAAGATTTTTTATAATGCAAGCTGCTCTGCTGAAATTACAGGAGTGGATGTAGTGCTGATAAAACGACTGTATGTAATTCTGCAGAGAGTGTTATAAAATATTTTGCCGTGCTATCGGGCAGCTTTCGGAAGATGCACAAGAAGCCCGAAACAAGGTTTATAAAAAATTTCGTTTGCATCATGCTCGGAAATGCTTACGAGCTCCTACTAAAGAGGATGTGTTTCATACTCTTCTATATACATCTGATCCATACATAACAAGTTTAAGAAAATCTTATGTGAAAAATGTGAAGGAACTTAACGAAGACACCCTACACTTGTTGAAAGTAAACGAACTTATTTCAGACCTTGAATTCATAGAAATATAGTACTCACTTGTGATTAACATGAATTTGCCTTTGTGTACTAACTAAGACTAACTCACCTATTTAACTTTTTCCCTATAGAAGGATTATATAATTAAAACAATTAAATGTTTGTCCAATTACCGCTAAGATTTGTTTTCATTAGAATCAATTTATTACCACTCGGATGTGAAATTGATTAAATATACCTACATATACCTAAGTATATATATGTCGAGTGAATTATTGTTCGAGATGCTTATTTTCACACGACAAATATTAAAACCACTGAAATATTCATAAAACATTGACAATATATATTTCATCGAAATCTATAGTTAATAGGTACTCACGTTAATTTTTTGGGTTTATTCTTCTATTTTAATCTTTTTTTTATAATATTTTTAGCCTAATATTTAGTTAGGAATCAAATTATAGATTGTATTTTGAAATTAAATAAAAAATAAACATTTAAACATTTTACTTATAAAAAACGTTTTAACATAATTAAATTAAAATATATGTATTTAAAGCATAATATATTCATTTATACTTGTGCAAAATTTCAAGAGTTTATCTTTAGAAACAAAAAAGTTATTTATATTTGATCCGATACAGACCCAAATATTCCATAGTGCATCAGTCCGTGGGGTCGTAGCGCACGTTCGTTTTTCAAAGATCCTTCTAAGCGCCTGGTTGACAGCACTGGCGACTCTGGGGCTGGCCATTATCTCGCGCAACGCAATTAGCTTTGCCTTCCAGCGAGGTACTGCCGCCAGCATTACCTCCCATTACCTGGACAACTTTGACACAGGGACTAAATTTGTATATATAATTTGGAGCATTTTTATAATAAAAACTTATATAATAAGCATTTTTAATGTTTATAAGGTTAGATTAGTTTTTAGATTTAAGTATTTTCTTTTCTTTATTTCTTTATTTCTTTATATCATTTCTCATTTCTTTATATAAATGTGTAAATTCATTAAAGTAAATAAAACTAATTTTCCTTCCAAATATGTATATTTAAAGGCACAACTTTAATATAAGATCAAATGACTTTGGTTTAATTAGCTAACTGTACTTATATTCGTTGGTAAGTAGGTACCTACCTCCGATTAATAATGAACCTAGTTTAAGGAAAACAATTTGTTTACAGGAGTTCAACAATAACACTTTGATAAATAATAATAATATAAATACTAAAATAAGTGTCAACAACATCGATAAATAGGTGACTTCTTGCGTTAACTGGACTATAGTCATTATTATTTTTATAACAAAATTGTATAAAAATTATTGTATGAGTTCTACCCACGGGATATATAAATAAAGGCGGCAATACACGCTAGGGTATACATGCACAGTTTTGCCCGTACCTACAGTCAAACATGAGCGTATATGCAAGAATAACTGTACAGTTTTCTCACATACACGCTCATGTTTGACTGCATAGTTCGACTGTACACGCAAAACTGTGTATGCATACCCTAGCGTGTATGGCGGCCTTTACAAATAAACCCCAATTCTGTGATTGTACCTTTATAGTAAGCTAGCGACCCGCCCTCGCTTCGCTTCGGTTTATAAGTTTGTAATTTTTTTTTAATTTTTTTTTTTCAAAATTTCGAAATAAAATATAGCCTATATTAGACACGGATAATGTAGCTTTCTATTTGTGAAAGAATTTTTGAAATCGATGCAGTAGTTCCAGTCATTACCCCTAACATACAAACACACAATTTTACCTCTTTATTATATTAGTATAAATAGATAGAAAATTAACGCAGTTGTAAAGGTATTTTTCATCAAATATCATAAAACGTCTCATTAAAAAAATAAAAGACCCATTTCGACGTTTCATGCTTGATTTTGCAATTTTAACGAAGGATTAGATTTATAACGGTTGCCCTCCGTTAAAAATCGATGTTACATCCTACAACCGACTGGCATTGCGATTCCAACCTATCCCATCCAATGCAGTCGGCCTCATAGGGACAGTGAGATCTGGCCCACTTCATAATATCATTAATTTAATGTTTAAAATACATACACAATACGAGTATACATAATCGCAATGAATTTTATTACATAGAAGTCATTGCAATATACCAAGCTACTCAGAAAATCTTGCGACAAAGAGTTTTATCTATGGAACACTAGCTGGTTTTAATGTTAATTAAAACTGTGACTACCTATAACATAAAAACAAAACATTCCAAATTCAAGTTTCTCTCCATATTTTTTTACCGGCTATATCAAAATATCGTGTCTCATTAAACAATGGATATTCGACGGGAATATTTCTCTGCGATGATTTTGTATGACTGTATTGTTTTGTATATTCCTTAAAACCTGAAGATTCTTCTAATGAACTTCAAATAGCGTTTGCAGACAAGTGCCCTTCTAAGGCAATCGTTGGTACAATGAATTAAATCGTGGTCGACTAAGTTTGGCTGATGAAGAAAGAAGCGATCACCTTTAAATGGCTGTTACTGTAGAAAACATGGCGGCAGTGAAAAATCTAATTTGTGAAAACAGGCGAATTTACATACGAGGTGATTCAGGAGAGATTGCAGATTGGATCGGGGAGTGTGTATGAAATATTATATAAACATCTACGAGCCAGGAGGATAATATCGCGCGCAACCTCACCGAGGTTCAAAAATAAGTTCGTGTCGAATGGTGCCGTGATATGATAACAAAATTTGAAGAAGGGTCGTCTCAGTGCGTTTACAACATTGTCACAGGTGACCAAACTTAGATCTACCAGTATGATCCAGAAACTAGGCGTCAATCTACTGTTTGGCTGTTTCAAAGCGAGTTAACGCTTACCGAAGTGAAAAGAGCAAGAAGCGCTGGAAAAATTGTTTACACTTTAACTGGATACCTGATATCTGTACCTTAACAAAACCAAAGCAGCATTAACGTAAAATGGTACGTAACCACGTGCTGCAGTGAGTAACAACCGTCCAAAGACAGGTCTTCGTGGACTGCTGCTGCACAACAATAAGGCGCCCGTTCACTCAGCGCTCTCAAAACAAGGGACTTTTTGGATCGTACTTAAGCTTAACCGAGCTTAAAGCTTTAGGCCATCTCTTTACAGTCCCGACTTTGCACCTTGTGACTTTTTTATTTCCCAAAATTAAATCCTAACTAAAAGGGAAGCAGTTTTCGTCGCCGGAAGAAGCGCTGGCTACTTTCGAAGAGGCTGTGATGGAGGTACCTTAGGTAGAATGGAAAAAATGTTTTCAAAATTGGTTCATATGCATGAAATTTTGTACAATTGCATAGTTGTATAGTAACGTTTGTATAGTTGCAAGTGAAAGTACTTTTAAAAAATGTAATAAAATAATTGAAACGCACGTAGGTATGTTGTATATATATATAATATACGAGTATATGAAAGCATATATAATATATAATCGTATATTGTGGGCAAACTCCGCAGGATGAGTAGACTGCCCGGCATTCCCGACATTGCACATTGCTTCTGCGCAGAGTTGCACGGTTTAACTAGGATAATGTCGACAAATCGACACTGACCAACGCTTGTTGATAACAATTATTTCTTTGTGAACTTTGCCTAGTTTCATATGGGCATTGTGATCATAGACAAGTTTGAAAAAAATAACAGTTTTATAGAAAGATTTACAATGCTTTTAAAGAATAATACTTAACCTTAAATAAAATATTTTTTGTGTATTTTGTATTCTGATAGGTGATCCTTGAAATTATACCCTAAAAATACTTCCGCCGAGTGTTGGTCTATAATCATGAAGTAGTTTCAGGCACTATGGCCATAGTTAAAATCTAACGGTTGTTTAACTCCGGCTCCTACTCTTTTTGTACCGTGATTAGATCAACGAATAATAAAATTTATTTATTAATTTAATTAAATTTATTAATTTATTTAATAAAAATAGTGGATTCAATCTGGCTCCTTGCAGGATCATATATGGGATAAAAAGTGCACGGATTTCGGCTTTTGTGTAATTTATTAATATTTTGTGTAGACTGGATATCACCATGGAGGGCCGGAAGGAAGAGAGAGGGAGACAAGAGATATTTTTGCAAATGTCATTACACAAATTTAGTATTGCCAATATAAGAAAAACATTATCGCTGCATTCTTATTTTATAACACTCCTTATCTGGATTTAAGAAATTTAAGTGCAAATAAGGCGATATAAATGCCTGATTTATGATTTGTTTTTAAGGTAGTTAAAATGTGAACACCGTGTGCGACACTAATCAATTGCTTACGGCACAAACGCATAAGTGAAATTCAGTTCAGTAGTCATGGGCTTTTCTTGATATCATCTTGTCGTATTTACATTATATCAACAATATTTTTCTGTTAATCACTCAAAGAAATAGTATCAATTTCAATGGTTGCAAAATGGAAGTATGTCGTTTACACCTTATTTTTTACGATAATCCAGCTATACGGAAATGCAGGTGAGTTTTCTAAATTATAACTTTTCCCTTTTTTACGGAATGAAGGTGACTGTCGCCCGTGGACATATGCTATACATGCCAACATCAGTTAAGAATTGTTTAGAATGACAAACGTTGGTTGCCACCGGATGCTCCGCATCAGCCTATAACGTCCTACTGTAATGTACAGGCCTCTCATTGTAAATCACGCGAGGCTTTCGGCCCATAATCCACCACGTAGGCCCAGTGCGGTATGGTGGATACACACACTCCAAATTTTCTTTTATTTCTGGAATTTGCGGGTTTTTTCACAATTTTTATTACTGTATATAAACTAGGACAAGTGTTGACTTCTGTATCTTGGCGCCCTATACAATTGCGTCAATCATTGTGGTTAGCCAGAGCATTTGCTGTATGATTTTGCATTTTTAAAAGTCTCTATAAAAATAGTTACCTATTTGCATCATCAAAAGTATTGTGAAAATATTTATTTGCATCGTCAAAAGTATTGTGAAAATATGTACCTATTTGCATTATCAAAGGTATTGTGAAAATATGTATTTGCATCGTCAAAGGTATTGTAAAACTATGTATTCGCATCCTCGAAACAATCGTTTACCTCTTTACCACTCATTTCACAAAAGTCAGCTCTTTTTTTATGTATTTTGTATAAAACTGCGTGTTACCTATAATGTCGTATTTTTAGGAGCTTACCCAACTAATTAATATCGTCTAATACTTAGGCTGAATGTTAATCCTATGTCATACAAATTCTGTAACCAATATATTCAAATAGAAATACTTATTTCTCTAATGGCCATTGTTTTCGACTGTTTGATTGACCAATAAAAATACTGGTCGTAGCGCTAGTTAGAATTAGTCAGTCAGCGCTAGTCAGAATTACTCGCTAGTCGCGGAGATTTCTCTATTATCGTACGTTTTAGAAAAAAAGGGTTTAGATAAAAAGTTGAACTTTTTAAGCCCTATCAAACGACATAAAAATATTAAACACAATAAAATGCAAACTATGTTGTAGTCTGTGTATTCAATTTGGATTTTTTTTAAAAAATACACCAACTTTTTAGAACTATTGAATCGATTTGGCTCATATTCAAATTTAACCAATACATAAACTCAATAGTAGGGATCTCCGTAATAAGCACATTTTTTCTGAATTTATCGAATCTCTAAAATTAAAATTCTTAAGAACAAAATATTAACCTCCTCAAGGGGAAGTCAAGATTTATCGTTTAATAAAATAATATACAGTATCACTATGTTATATAAGTCTGTTCTGTGCCTGCATCGTAGTTAGTTAGCGAGACGAAATACTTACTTCTACCTAAAGTACCTACTTGCTGTACGTGATTATGATTACTCAGCGTGTCTAAGCTACCAGGTATTAGCGAGAAAGCAACAAATTATTAAACTTGGATAAGCCTTTGATTACTTTTTACAAACGTGATATCGATTTTCTGTTTATATTTCTTTGTAAAAATTTTATGTTCTTAAATTGAGGTAATTCGATGGAGTAAATTTGACGTAATTGATCTTCTTCAAGGTGATATTAACGCCAGAAATGATATTTATCGAAAATTATCTGTAACTTAAGCACAGTAAATTTTATTGCACACCAAAAGATATCTACATTGAACGTGACACAAAAGTTTAAATAAATAAGCATATAAAAGGTGGGTGTTATCGCAAAAGCGATATCTTCCAAGCAACCGTTGTGTGGGAGGAAATGTGTGCGAACACAAGAATAGTTAAATTCTGAGATACTCAAATTTCAAAAAGAAAACCCTTTCGAGCTGTGCTGTTTTAAAACATCATTTGAAATCGAATTCCGTAAGCCATTTAGTCAAAACGAAAAAAATATAAATGGATTAACTTTTTTATTGTATTGAGCGCGCTTTTCTTTGCAACAATGGAATTCGAACGAGAACATTTTCGTACAATAATGTTATACGATGTTAAAGTTGGTTTAAATAAAACTGAGTGTAAAGATAGATCAATATCGACTTTTGGGAACCTCGCACTGTCCCGGGCATCAATTTAAGATAGTTTTCTCAATTTAAATAAGGAAAATTTTTTTTGAAAAATGATGAGAGAAGTGGCCATCCTGTGACTTCTGTAATGAATGAAAAGATAGCGGCGATAAAGAAAACGTTTCACGAAGACCCAAAAACTACCTACAAATAGTTAGAGGAGACTCTTAAGATTTCACTGCCGGTCATTCATGAAATTTTACATTCATGAATCATTCTGTGGATTTCGCTCATTTTGCACTACCTTACCCCCTTTTATTTTTCCCTATCCCAAGGTTGTCTAGAAGAGATGGCCTTAGCGATAAGATCGCCCATTGTAGGTATGTATTCTGTCATTTATTATTTGTGCACATGTAATAACTATTTGTATGCAGTAAAGAGTATTATTATTATTTCTTTGACAAACAAACGAATTTCTTTCTTGTTCTCCTCAGTCTAGGCAAATTTTTAAATCTCCATAAAAGGGCACAAGTTATAAAGAGTTTCGGAATTCGGTATGTCCCTGGACCTACGCTGACTGCGGTAAAAACGTCAACGGTAAACCACATTCATTTGAATTATGCGTCATAAGTACATAATTATAAAAGGTGGTTGATTTTTTTTACGTCAAAGGAAATCGATGACCTTGTGCCGCTGAATAATTTTTATGACTAAACATAATTACGACTGCTCCATATCAAAACCCAGTAACGAACAACTTAAGAAAAAAATGTTTTATGACAAAATTTGATTTACAAAGCCTCCAAACTATGCGAAGAACACCCATAAATTCTTTCATATTTATAGAGATATGAATATTTCGAAAATTGGTTAGAGTATCAAGTGATGCTCATAAATCACTAAAAACCTACAAAACATGTATTATATGAGATAACTATATTTTAGGCATGATATATCTAATATTTTGTGCCATGTATAATAACGATAAAAAATGTTAGTTAACTTCCTTTTTTAAAGAAACGTGAATTTTTTTTATTTGTCATATTCTACAAAAAAAAAATAATTTAACTCGTGATTTATCGATTATTCAAAATTGAGTTAAGGAGTTAAAATACAGGGTGTAATATTTTGTATGGTATCAATTACCTGGGGTGTACGGGATTCTGATCACCATCACACAGGACTCAAGCCATGTCCTAGCGGGGAGGCGGCCAAGTGGGAAGCTCTAGGCACAGACACAACAATGCATTATTTACGTTTAAAACTACATTATCAACAGTATCCACCCAGAACTATGTGGAGAATCATCCAGCTTGGGAATTACTGGACTCGTTCGAATGCGGCCAGAGCGCAGCCGACCGCATCATCGGCGGATTAAATGCTGCTCTTGGACAGTTCCCTTGGATTGTTCGCCTCGGGTATATTAGTAAGTATTTGGGATTTATTTGGGGGAGAGTGCACACTGAATTCCCACAGCCGCTGGGCGCACTCGACGGGCCACGTTACCCCTCTCTCACAGAAGACTACGTTGAAATGTACTGCATTTCCTACTTTATCGTATGTACCTACATGTTTCGGTAGTGAGTGAGATATACCAGAGCCCATCCCATCCTATCCCTCCCCATTTTCCCAATCTGCAACGGTAGGCAGCGCATCCGGGGGCTTGCCAACGTTTGTCATTCTGGACTGATGTTGGCATGTATCGCGGATGTCTATGGACGACAGTATCCACTTACCATCAGGTAGACTGTATGTTCGCCTGCCGCCTTTTTCTATAATAAAATAATAAAAAAGCAAATTTAAATGCATAATAGCTCGCGATTTCACTACAGCCGCAAATCGCGACATGGGTGTGACACGTTTCGTCAGGCGAAGCGTTGTCAATAGTATTACATTGCATCGATACAGAATAAAGAGTACACGGTCAACAGTACACGGTCCTTGATGTCAGGCAAAATTAAAGAGTTGCAATAGAAGATGATCAGGTCGGCGTCGACCGATAATGTTCGTCGGTGACTCGCGCGCCGCGATGGGGTCTGCTCTTAATATGATGTTTATATGATATCTAGACTATGCTTGGATGTTGCATCGGTAATCAGAAATCTAAAAGAACAGACAGCGTCAGCAGTACCTACGACTCGTCTAGATTTTTTTATTCGGCAAGCAGTCGCCTGGTGGTTAGTGCCCCCTCACCCATAGATACCCGCGATACATGTCAACGAACGTGGATGTGCTGCCTAACTTTTGATATTTGGAAATGGATTTGAAGGAAATGTTGCGAAAATGGGGAGGAATGGGAAAGGGTTAATAGATGAAACGCTAAAATTACCTCTTCTCTTTCAACAATATCTATGTTACTTGCCTACCGTCGCATATGCAGGTAGAAATCAAAAGAAAGATTCCGAACTCGCAACTTAATTTTAAAGTGGTACAGTATTATTAAAACACCTGAAGATTTGTTGTTCCTGGAATTTTAAATTTCTCTATAAGTAAATCTATGTGTGATGCAGGTTTTTAGTAATCTTCTTATACTTTGGGCAGGTGATTACGATAGTGACTGGATGTGCGGCGGAGCGCTGATCACCGATCGTCACGTTGTCACCGCAGCTCATTGTCTTTTGGCACCAGAAGATTATAAATTGTAAGTTTCATTAGGCAGTTATTTTAGTTACGAAAATGGTGTCAAAACTTTGAAAATTAAACTCGCACTAAGAACAAACAAACATTTCCAATAATTAAGCTACAATATGGAGTTCTTCAAAGAAGTTGTGAATAAGAGTGCATTAAGAATGTTCATCTGCCTCCTGGCTTATAAAAAATCCTATGTTGATGGATTAATTCAGTGTCGAATTAAGGTTATTAGGGCCCCGGGGCTTTTTGAAAGTAGAGGCCTTCTTAATACAAGCTAAATTATAAATTTTAGATATAAGAGATTTTAAATAGTCAGGCTTGGGGCCCCCGGGAAGTGGAACCCGGGGCTGTATCCCTCCTAGAACCCCCCCCCACCCCTAATCCGGTACTGGATTGAGTAAAACAGAGCCGCTGCTAACCGGTTTCTTTTTTTAGAACGAATGTGAAGTGAAATCCATTACGGTTGTGTTAGACAATATGGAAAATAAGAACACTAAGACAATATAGACAATAAGGATCAATTAGTGCAGTGATCCCGGAGCAATGTTGATGGTATGTTTACGAGCACGGGATTTTCGCCATTCGTGTTAAGTTTCGCTACCAATCTTTTTTTTTATAGTGCAACACAATCGAAACAGAGAACATTACTACAACATAGTCTGTTTAAAAAACATATATTATTAATTAGTATCCATGAGTTATTTATGTCCTAGAAGACGAATACTTTACTCGTAGTTTCAAGGTTTTCTTAAAACATTGTGGATCTCATAACGTAGTTAATGAAAGATAAAAAATAATGGTTAGGTTGAGTATTAGTCATTTCGAGAATTTAAGTTTAAATTTAATTTCGACATGGGTTTGCCCAAGTGTTTCATTTTTCAACAATGCACGGTTCTTCCTGCCGGTTGGTTTACATTAATGATTGTATTTTTAATGATTAGCTACTCATTATAATTACTATTAATTAATAAAAATATAAATAAATTCAGTATTATCGTCGACGTCAGTGCGGACGTTCCATCGGATTTTCCGGAAAGAAGTACAATAATATAATACTTTAAATTATTAAAATGTAATAATAATTTGTAAAGGCTCTAAAAATGAGTGACTACCGAAATCCGATGGAAATGTCGTATAAACACTTGTATGAAGAACAGCGTCATTTTGTCGCATTTATTCGCGTGAATCTCGGAATTCACTGGATGGAGTCTGTTGTTATTTATACTGTTGTGCACCCGAAAGATTAAAAGGGGTATTTTTCGGTCCAGTAATTTTAAATAATGTTGCGTTTAAGATGTCGTCAGTTTACTTGTCGTATTTCTTTCTAACTAGTGGAAGTGGAGAGTATCGTTCTTACTAGTTTACCCTTCGACTTAAACTACTAAGAACTATTTTTCTTGAAAAGCAATTCATTGAATATTGAAACAAGAAATAAAATAAAATGGAAGGCAAAATGAAATATAAATGAACTTTATTTTAGAGTTTGAGTATCTTTGAGTTCTGTAGTTTGAATTTTTCACGTTTTTGAAACACCTCATGTGTGTGAACCAAGAAGTTCTCAAATTCTTTCATGTCACAAAGGCGGGTTGGGTTACGCTTAGTAGTGGTTGTATTCGTAAATGTAGGTATATTGTTTTAGAGTGCGCCGCGGCGGCGGCGGCAACCCAACTGAGAGTTCTCAAGTTTACGCACACTAAAACAAAGTAAAGGGTGTTTTTTTAGAGGTATAGAACTTTAAGTTGCCAACACTGTTTTAACTGGCGGCCATTTTGTCAGCTGTCAAGTGATTTGTGTTTAGTTTGGTTTGGCATTTCAACATGAATAGACTGACGCCTGAACAACGCTTCCAAATTGTGCAAATTTATTTTGAAAATAATGGTTCTGTTCGAAATACGTATCGCGCACTACGTCCATTTTACGGTCAACATAATCGTCCATCAGAGCAATTAATTCGACTAACTATGGACCGTTTTCGCACCACGTTTACTCTAAATGATAATACGCATCTACAGAGACGTCGTACAGTGCGTACAGAAGAAGCGATTGCTGCTGTAGAGCGTAGCGTAGAGGAAGACCGGAATCAGTCTATCCGCCATCGTGCACAGGAATTGGATATGTGTCCATCCACTTTATGGAAGATTTTGCGGAAAGATCTTGGTTTGCGTGCTTACAAAATCCAACTCGTGCAAGAATTGAAGCCACGCGATCACCTAGCAAGGCGTAGATTCGGTGAATGGGCCCAAAACAAGATTGCCGTTGATCCCGATTTTCATAAGAGAATTTTGTTTAGCGATGAAGCTCACTTTTGGTTGAATGGCTACGTCAATAAACAAAACTGCCGTATTTGGAGTGAAGATAATCCTCAAGTGTATGTTGAGACACCGTTACATCCAGAAAAACTGTCTGTTTGGTGTTCTTTATCATTGGTCCGTACTTCTTTAAAAACGATGCTGGCCAGAACGTTACAGTCAATGGTGACCGCTATAGAGCCATGATTACTGACTTTTTCGTTCCTCAATTGAACACCATGATGTGCAGGAGCTGTGGTTTCAACAAGACGGCGCAACATGTCACACAGCTCGTGCCACAATTGATTTACTGAAGGAAACGTTTGGTAACCGCATAATTTCACGTTCCGGACGCGTGAATTGGCCTCCAAGATCGTGCGATTTAACGCCGCTAGACTATTTTCTGTGGGGATATGTGAAGTCGCTAGTCTACGCCGATAAGCCCGAAACGATCGACCACTTAGAGGACAACATTTGCCGCGTTATTGCCGATATACGGCCACAAACGTTGGAAAAAGTTATTGAAAATTGGACCTCCAAATTAGATTACGTCCGAGCCAGCCGTGGCGGTCATATGCCAGAAATCATATTTAAATTATAATGCCAAAAGATTATCTTTTGAATAAAGTCAATTTCATGTCAATTTTAAAAATTCATCCTTGTTTTATTCCATTTCAAAGTTCTATACCTCTAAAAAAACACCCTTTATATGTACGATCACAACCACTACTAAGCGCTAACCCGCCTTCATGAGATGAAAGAACTATACCAACTTTTAAATGATACATTTTCTTACTACTTCCCTGCATTCTAATATACCTAATGCTTATAGAAAGTTTGTACGCCTGGGAGAGCATGACACAGAGACCAACCCTGATTGTCAGCTGCATGTGTGCGCTCCTCCGTACCAGGACATCGATATAAAAGTCATTAAAAAGCACGAAAATTTCAACAAGCCCGCGTTCCACAACGACATCGCAATACTAGAGCTGGTGAAACCTGCTCTACTACATGGTAAATAAATCTTTAACAATTTATATCGTACCATACCATCAACCTATGTCTCTCCTCCACCGCTGGATATTAGCTTCTCCCAAAGCTCGCCACCACACGCGATCTTTGGCTCTTCTCATCCATCCACTTTAACAATTTATATATAGTAGATAATATATATAGTATTTATATATAGTATAATTAATTATACGGTGGTAACTTACCATCTCTTAGATTTCACTGTCATCTAAAAAAATACAAGTCTTGTGTACAATACAATACAAAAAAACATTTATCTTGTGTGGCAAAAGGTAATCACACAACAAAGTCTCTATTATAAGCCGTAAAAGAGTGGTCCTAAAACACCACGTCTAAAAGAATGGACTTCCTACCCTAACCCGCTTGCCCAGGGTGTGCCTTATTAAGGCCATACATTCCTCGTGATGGACATGAAGTGATTGCGTACATGAAGAAGCCCATGTGCAACAGTTGACGATAAAAGGGCTGGTTAAATATATTTCAATATCACAAACGAAACGAAAACATAACGTATACTTACTGAATTCTGTTAGGCCCCAGCCAACAGTTGTATATGTATAATACCGTGACCAGCCCTTAACATCTTAACCCTGAGCCTTACCATCTCAGTACACGGAATGAGGGGGAGAGTGCACGGTGCAATCCAACAGCCGCTGGGCGCGCTCGACTGGCCACGTTACCCCTCTCTCACAGAAGACTACTGTGAGTATGTACTAGTTGAAATGTAGTGCATTTTCCACTTTATCTTATTTCCCTAATGTACGTAGGTACGTGTTTCGGTAGTGAATGAGATGTGCCAGAAGCCATTCCCAACTTATCCCTCCCCATTTTCCCAAGCCTTTCTCCAAATCCATTCCTATATTTCCAAAGGTAGGCAGCGCATCCGGGGGCGTGCCAACGTTTGTCATTTTAGACTAATGTTGGCACGTATGGCGGATATCTATGGGCGACAGTATCCACTTACCACCAGGTGAGCTGTATGCTAGTCTGACGCCTTCGTCCATAAAAAAAAAATCTCATAAATCTTAGTGTCATTTACAATATTTAAAAAAAAAAATATCTATTCCTTACCAATGTGCATTTAATGACGCAAATGTTGCGTTATAATGAATACGTAAGTAAACAACATTAATATGGGTTACTCATTTAAAATACCATATCGCTAACATGCAAGTTGTTATGACGGATGCAATGATTATTTATAATTTTACCTACAAGTAGTCATTCTGCTCATTGGAGATGGTTTTCATGGAATACAAATGACAGATGGTTCGCATGATGACTCCACTGACTATGACTTCAAGGAAGAATTAAAATTTATACAGTACCTTATATCCACGTGTGTAATCGAATCGACCTTACCTGGTAGATTAGTTGAGAGTTTATATTTATATTTATATATATATATATGTGGTACTACGATACAAACACCCAGAAAAGAATAACACAGCTTACTAGTAATAGAAATTTTGGTCCGCTTCTGCAGACATTACGGTAGTAGGTAGTAGCTAAATATATTTATGGTATAAAGGCGGCAGACGAGCAAACAGTCTACCTGGTGGTAAGTGGATACTGTGTCGCCCATGGACATCCGCGATACATGCCAACATCAGTCCAAACTGATAAACATTAGCACGGCCCAGGATGCGCTGCCTACCTAGGTTAAGAAATGGATGGGGAAAATGGAGAGGGATAGGATAGGATGGTATGAGAATGGGCTCTGGCATATCTCACTCACTACCTAAACACGAACGTACATTAGGGAAATACGATAAAGTAGGAAATGCGTACTGCATTTCCTGCTTTATCGTATTTCAAGGTATTCTTCTGTGAGAGGGGTCGAGTTATATTATTCCAGCGGCAGCCCCACCCCTAAAAGTCACTCATTCTAAAACATCGAAGGAGCTAGCTAAGATACGTTATCTTTATAATGTTATCTGAGCTTTATAACCCTATTGTCGGTATGTACCATAATGACATTGATTAAGATTTTCTAACTTAACATTTTGTTTATTCAAGTTAAAACATAACATTTGTTTAACATTTCTAACATCTGATTCTAAAGATAAAGCAATAAAAAAATATATTTCACTAGTCTCATGTCTGAGAAGCTAGAACCGACAGTGAGGTCCCTCTCTCAAATAATGTCACATAATTAATGTTGTAATTAACATAAATTATCTTCCGTGCACTTTTTCAGACTACGTGTCGCCGATATGTCTTCCCCGTGGGAATGAACCAGCGCTCAAAGTTGGTGACTACGCCACAGTGGCGGGCTGGGGCAAAATGAATGAGACCACAGACGAAAGAGCCAGAATACTACAAGTAGTATCTGTAAGTCATATCTTTTACAGCCCGATTCGGAGGGACACATTTTAATCACGACTTTTAAAGGAAACCATTGTAGCTGAAGGGAAAATATCCCAAAATATTTATAATTTACCAATGATACTTGATGGGAGTTGATTTTTTATAAAAAAAAAGTATGATGGTTGTACTTACAGTTTTCTAAATACAGCCTAATTGCTGATTTTTAAAGGTTTATCTGACCTCGCTTGAGTATACGAGGAAATTATGTTTCCTAATAAATGCTGGCGTCTTACTGACTTAAAATTATTACCGATATTTGTATAATACATATGTTATATTTTTGATCTTATTGGTATGAAGTTACAGAAATTACCAAATCTTCGGAATGTACTATTTGATGAGAATATGTAATTATCATATGGAGAACGATTGTGGAATTAATGAGCATTTGTGGCGTTAGTTACATGTTTTTTTAATTAGCACCCGTGAAAAATTTGGATTCGCTTGTGAAATAACAGGTAACCATTTCATGTTCAAGCTGCCGATAGTGAAGCCAGACTTGTGCAACATATTTGGCATCGGATACAAATCAGATAAATCTGAAATATGCGCTGGAGGACAACAGAACAAGGACACGTGTGGCGGGGACTCCGGAGGACCACTTATGAAGGTTACCAACCTTTAATAACCCTTTTTTATACTATTTATTGTGTTACATTTTTTATAGTTATTATATACGAGTATTTAAGTCGATGTTAAAGGATTCAATTGTTTATTAAGTTTTATTGTGTTTTAAACACAAAAATAATGTACATAACAGACTGACTTACAGAGAATGCCCAGTGGAATTCCCTACAATTTCGTCTATTTGTCTAATGTTAATATTTTTTCCATACCAGGTACTTGACACTCCTGAAGGGCCGAAGACCCATTTATTGGGAGTGGTTTCCTTTGGTCCCACAGTATGCGGCATTAAAAAACCTGCTGTTTATTCCCACGTTCCATATTTTCTGAAATGGATCCTAGACAACATTATAATATAAAAAAATAAATAAAAGGAAACTATTTTTAAATAAATTATTGTATCATAGAATTGTTTTATAATGTTACCATCTATGTAGGTACTTCAACATGTTACGAGACCCTTACGTTAAAGTTATCAGTTTTATCAGTGTTTCATCAGTTCTCTGTCTGTACGTCCGTGACACGTCACTGGTGGCCCTAGCAGAATATCAGCGTTGCGGCCTGCCTCACTGCCTCACAGCCTCACTGCCTCACTGCCTCTCTGCCTCACTGCCTGACTGCCTCATTGCCTCACAAGACGCAACAACAATGCTGAGCTAGGTGTCATGTGTGCATGAAAATGTTAGCGACTCGGCGCATTAATGTTTTAAACTTTTGTGTTTTCAAACCAAAGGCTTGAAGGTTGTGTGAACCAATAAGAAATAAACCATTCATTCATTCATAATGTGAAAATATAATACTGTAACCGTAATAATTGTAACCAGCACCGGCCTCCTCGTGCACATCGTCTGGTGCATGAGTGATGTATGGTCTTAAAACGGTACGCTGACCAAGCGCTCTCTTAGAGATGGTGTTTGTATGATAGTTCCTCAGGACTTGTGGTAGCGGCATTGTTATTCGTTAATCGTCTTTTACGACACCCACGGGAAGAGATGGCATGATGCTATTCTAAACCCGGCCGGCACTACACGGCCATATTAATTATTAATTTATATAATAATACAGTAATGATTTGATTAATTTATATTAAAGAAAACCATGTTATCAAAAAAGCCTGGTCCTCAATTTCCCTGAAAAAAAAACATTTGAAGTTTGAAGCATTTCTCTGACGTTTGTGAGTCATGAGCTAGAATCATAACGGGTCACTGACGACTGGAATCATCACTACAGAATATAGAATGTGACTTTCGGATACTCAGTCTGCAGATTTTGTCACGGAGAACCATCCACATCCTTTGAGATTGTTGAGATATTTTAGTCGCTTAGATATTTTAGTGTATTTAATTCTATTTACAGTTTTCTTGAAGAAGCTTATGTCGTAGTTTAACGGAAAGACCTTTCGGAGCAGTTCCTTCCATGGCCTATGGGTTCGCAGTATGAAACGATTTTTGGACCACACAGTGTGCGACATCCGTTTGTCAAGGCAATGTCGAGGAAAATTAACCTGGTTGGCCCTATTTAACCTGTTCGCTTCGTCATCCGTTAAGACGACATGCGTTTGCTCAACATTTGCCTATAGAGGTCAAGCTACGAAAGCAGTGTGGTGTAGTGTTTATTAAAATTCACTAGCAGTCGTGGGAAAAAGACTGTATTTTAGTATTAGATAAATTTACTTAGTTATACTTCAAATATATACCAAGTATATAAAACCACACAACACTGATCATTAACAGCCCACACGTACCTAACGGACGAAACCGCGAGTGGATTACAATAAAAATAAATACAGTTCGGTTTTACTCATTACTGTAGTTGTTGAATTAACAAGCGCTGAGATAGTCGTATGTTTGTGTAAAATACTTAGAATTTTTCCTGTTTTTCCTATGAACAATATGTTAATATATAAGAGTGTGTGTTTCCTCAGTATTTGGATATTCACAAGTATCCTTTGTATCATCGACGGTCAAAACTTTGGTAAGAGGAACATTTATCTTATTCGTAAAAATGATTTCTGAATAAATGATGTAAATTATTAGAATAGAGCCAAGTTTACTTTTACTTAAATCTATACCGACGCACTGAGACAACAAAAACCAGTTTTCAGAAAGCGCATATATATGCTGTATAACATCTATACTTACATAACATTATATTAATTAAACAGAAAATAAGTATCATACAGACACCTACTTTTATAATAATTGTGGAGGTAACTCATGCATGTTTTGTTTGTGTCTATAGTAGTTCTATCATGCGATTTGATGCGATTAATGTGCGGTGTAGTGCGGTCAATGTGCGTGCGGTCAAGCAATTCGTACAATCCATTTCACGTTTGTAATTCTATGAAACAAGGTGGGTAATACCACAGACGTCAAAATGTATACGTTCTTAGCTATTCTTATAACTTTCATGAAAACAAAAAAAAAGCAACAAAAAGGTGCCTAGTTTAAAAATACGTATATTACGAGTAGGTGCGTATTAGCAGGGAATTTTACTTTTAAACTCTTCACCACTTTTTGGAAATATTTCTTGGAAAGAGAAACCAGTCATAATAATCAGTGTGTATAACCGAATGCACATTCGTGAATCTCGTTTTAGGTAGGTCCACTTAAAAAATGTTACCATACCATCCCCATAGGCATCGCTGGATATAGACCGCTTCCAAGAGTCGCCCCTGCACAGGCTCTTCGACTTTTCTCGTTCGTGGCCTTTATACCTCACAATGACAACGCAAGAAAAATTTGATAAAGTTATGAATTTATGTTTTACGAATAGAAATGTTTACTTGGCACAATTGTGAAACAGCTCAACATTCTTCATATTTTATTTTTTTAATTATTTTATATTAAAGAACTGGTAGCAAAGAGATTCACTTGTGGCTTACCGCCATCTATACAAATATAGAAGATAGAATCATCTATAGAATACCCATCTAAAGAATCCAGTCATCGTTTTTATAGATAAGGGGAAATAGCAGGCAACTCATCTGATAGGGAGTATAATAACCATCGCCCAGGATACCTATGACACTGACGTAAATGAGGTTGTGCCGCCCGGCTTTGCAGAATCTTGGTCATAGTTCTGTTGTACAACCCATGTCGACGGGGTTGTTATAGCTATGGGATGCTCGATATCTAGTAGCGAGGAAACTAGGGTCGCTTGGAAATATTGCTGAAATTATAGCAATCCAATCAGGCTTGGTTTTTTAAATTTTATTAAAAGTTGGACTCCACTTTTATTAATTTATACCATAGTAGTCCCCTCTCCGCTCTCTCGACTCTTTGTCTTTTTATTTTTTAATACTGCCATATTCCAGTGCAGCAATAAATGATTTTTGACTTGAATTTGGTTCCTATTGTTTTACTTCAATCTTGGTAGTAATCATTGATCATTGATCTGATATCTGTTTACTAGATGAAGAACAACAATTATCGATAAAAGAATGCAAGGATGAAATTTGCATGCCAGTTCAACAATGCAAAGAAGCCCTGGATAGATTAATTAATAGGGACTACACAGGACTGAGATTGATGTTTTGTGGATTTAATGGAACCACAGCTCGGGTAATATTGTGATAAATGTATCTATAAGTAAATATTTATATATATTTATGTATATATATCTCTTAAATAAACTACGCAATTTATAAAATCCTACTATATCGAGTGACTAAAATTTTCTGATTCTTAATCTTCTCCGTCATCCACCCATCAACATGATCACATCACATTTTAATTAAACAAATTTTATTAATAAAGATTTTATAAATAAATAGCTATATATATATATATATGACTTTTGTGATTGTCGCGTTTTCTCACGAGGTTTAATGAAAAGATAGGTACGTTTGCGTTTACCTTCCGGATTATGCAGTTACAATTTCAGTCAGCTCATATTAATATACCTGCCCATATTAATAAAGAAATGTTCTTAATTCAGGTGTGTTGCAAATCTTCGCGGGAATCGGAGAGTAATGCCGATGGATTAGTGTTCCGAGATGAATCTCTGAAACCATCTAAAGTTCTCCCCTCAGTACCTAATGCACTAGAGAGTACAAAGCCTTTAAAGGTTTCGGAACATACCACTACACCAAACCCTTTACCCATGAACAATTTGCCTGGTAGAGATGTTTGCGGACAAACCATTATACCAAAGAGAATAGTTGGAGCTACCATAACAGATATAAATGAACTCCCATGGACAGCGTTAATTCAGTATGAAAAAGATGGTAAGTAAGTCTCTAAAAATACTGAAAATAGCAACTTCACTAGTTAATAGATATATCATCTACTATTCGTAAATGTCTTTTGTGTTTAGAGGACCATTTCTTTAAATATAAGTACCTATAGCTTTTCCAAATGTTCATAAAGTACTTAATTTTTCAAGGAATTTTGATTAATTGGGCCCAAAAATCTAAGCTGTTTGCTTTCATACTACATCTTACTGAAAATTTCCGAAATTGGCCACTTACATAAACAATATTAAAATGGAACTCTTTGGCTGTAGAATAAAGTTTGTTTCATCTAACAGTCCTTTGTTTTTCATTGTGGCGTCATTTTAAAAATTGCGTGTCTGCACGTATGATTTTCTACGATTTTAAGTGTAATATGACAGCTCAGCAGAGCCTCGCTCGGCTTCAAACTACTTTTGGCAATGAACCACCAAGCAAGACGACAATTTATAGCTGGTTTACAGAATTCAAGCGCGGTCGTGTCAATTTCAGTGACGAATTTCGTGAAGGTCGCCCGTCCACCGCTGTCAACAACAAAAACCGATGCTGTGCGCCGCGTGATGGAAACAGACAGGCATAGGAATGAGTCAGATATAATCAATTTTACACAAACATTTAACTGTGCGAAAGCTGTGCCCGCCGTGGATCCCATACAATTTGACTGAGGCTCAAAAAACGGAACACGTCGCTTGATGTAATGCCATGCTTACCAGATTCAACGAAGGGGCGTCAAATTTTGTGTGGAACATAGTAACGGGTGACGAAACATGGATTTACAGCTACGACCCCAAAACAAAGCAGCAATCGACCATTTGGGTCTTTCAAGATGAGCCGAACCATCACCAAAGTGGCGTGTGTGTAAAATGATGCGAAGCAGAGGATCGCTTCTTTTTTTTAGAAAAACTGGGTACGTGGGTACCTACTGTTGCTTTGTAGAATCGTCGTACCCTGAATTCTGATTGGTACACGACCATTTGCTTGCCGGAAGTTAATGACGAACTCTCTAAAAACAACCGTAAACGCCGCATAATTTTACACCATGCCAATGCCAGCTCTCACACGGCCAAACAGACAAACTACTTTTTGAAGGCGAAAAACGTAGAAGTCGTGAGCCATCCTCCATACAGTCCCGACTTGGCACTCTGTGACTACTTCTTGTTTCCAAATATTAAGAACCAATTAGGTGATCAACGATTTTCATCGCCCGAAGAGGCTGTCGAAGAGTATAAAAAACATGTTTCCGAGGTCACCACGGAGGAGTGGAATAAATGTTATGGAAATTGGTTTATTCGTATGTTCGTAAGTGTATTGACGTTTACGAAGAATATTTTGAAAAACAATAAATTGATTTTTGACCAATCATTGTAATTTTTTCTTATTCATTCCGGAAACTTTCAGTGTGGCCCTCGTATTGGGGGTATGACTTGATTTTACAAATACATTGACCACAGGTCTTGCATGACTGCAGAGTACATGTGTATAGTGCCGTACCTGACTCAGTACCTAAATGACTGCTTGCCCTTCGTCATTACTGTTTTATTTACTTACATTACTTGAAATAGAATGCGTCTCACTCTCACCTGAAATGTTTATAGCTGTACTGTAAACGTTGTATTTATTGTAAATGTTATACTTACTGTAAATGTTGTATTTATTGTAAATGTTATACTTACTGTAAGTGTTGTATTTATTGTAAATGTTATACTTACTGTAAATGTTGTACTTACTGTAACTTGCATAAATCATTAAATATTTTAAATATTTTTTCAGGAAATAATGCCTACTTATGTGTAGGCACATTAATTACAGATCGTCATATTTTGACTGCCGCTCACTGCGCTATGACACGACCAGACGTAAAAATGTAAGTTGATAATTACCCAAATTAAACAATAGTCTAAACCATCGTTTCTCAACCTTTTCAGTGTCGCGACCCCCCAAAAAGGTTAAAAATAAAATAAATACTTTAGTACCGACGTACACAAAGGACGAAGATCATTATAAGAAGTAATATGTTCTACGCATCGACTTCTTGAAGTCGTCAACTTTTGACACCAGTGATTCCCTTATTTTATCATGAATATATATAAGCATAGGTACATAGTACATTTAGATATGCGCGTCGAGTCGTTTTTGTCGAATCTACTAAAGTTCCGTGGTGTGGAGCCGGACTATGAAACGCTGCAGATTCTCACATGAACCTTGAATGATAGTAATATAGTAATAATAGTAATGATAGTAATAGAGAAAATGGAATGGAGGATAAGGATTTGCACCACGTACTTTTTTATAGTGAAGCGAGTAACTCGTAACGCATATTGCGTTATGAGTTAGAGCGCAGGGAGGCGGGTCCAGTCAACTATTGGAATTAAACCCGGCGGCGACATACATGTAGCCGGCTACTAGAGTCCGCATACCGACAACAGTTCGGCGCCGGACTGACTGTTATTGTGCCATTGAACCATAGAAAGGAGGATTTGAAATAAGAAAATGGCCAGGACAAGAATTCGTTGGGATTCAAGAAAGGGCGCGTCGAAAAGAGTATCGCAAATACGGCGCGCTTTTCTCGCGAAACGGTCCGATTAACCCCAATATTGTGTCATATTTATGATTGATGTTAGAAGTAAAAGAAGTTAGAAGTTGATGTTAACATGGACGTATTTCTGTAAAACGTTTACCCAATATTTTAAACCCTAATTTCATTGGAAAGACTAACTTTCCACTCTTTTAATGATTAATTAATGATAACGATACGAGTATCATTAATGTAACATCATTTTCTGAATGTCTTACCTACTTAAAACGTTTTATAACATAATTCTTCCTTTCTTAGAATCGTGAGTTAGATTCACAGTGGAATTAAGAACAATAATATAAATTTAAGTACTTTTTGCTTCTCGTATTGCTCGCCGCTATTATCGCGCATCACCCAACCACATTGACTCTTACAAAAGTAGTCCGATTCCACGCCGTGAAAAAAAGCCGGCGGCGCCAGCGAGCCTTCACGGCGCTCATGTCTAGTACATGTTATATGTATAAATGCAGGACAACAGAAGTGCGATGTCCTTAATTTATTCCATGTACAGGAAGAAGAAAACAGTTCCCTTTTTAAGTTGATTTTAAACCATATTTTTTATAAATGTAAGACCTTACAAAAATAGCGTAAAATATGTATTTTAATATGTCAATCAGTACACTAAACTATTACGTAGGTATATGTAATTAAAATTTAAAAAAATCTAATAATTCTAATCTAATTTTAAAAAAGGTATGGACTCACCTTCTCGCAATGGCCAGCGGTTTAACGGTTTAACGCCAGTTTTGAGGCCATTAAAACTTCTATGCTCATTATGCTCAAACATTATAGCCGACGGCCCCCAGTCCCAGGCGGGGCCCTATTATCCCTGGCTACGGCACCGTCTACGGTAACGGTCGGGCAGGGAGTGCAAAGGGTTCGTTGCATACCCGGGTTCGGTATGGCTGCCAAAACTGACAACTCTATCTGACTACTTATAATACAAAGACAAAGCGCGATGAGAACTTGATGGACTTGGAAACCGAGCTGAATACGTTAAAGTGGGATATTCTTGGGTTATCAGAAGTCCGAAGAGAGGGGAAGGACACGGTGACCCTTGAATCCGCAAACCTACTTTACTACCGGCAAGGTGACAGACCTTATCAGGGCGAGGTTGGTTTTCTCGTCAACAAGGTCCACGTTAGCAATGTTGTAGAGATAACTGGTGTGTCGGCCCGTGTCATATATCTTGTACTCAGGTTAAATAAAAAGTGCCACTTAAAGATTGTGCAAGAATATGCTCCCACGTCGGCACACACGGATGATGAGGTCGAGGCATTTTACGATGACCTATCGAGAACCCTAAATCAGGCCATCAAGGCTCAATTGATTCAGCGTTGTTATTAGGGATTTTAACGCTAAAGTGGGAGTACAAGAACGCGGAGAACCGAAAGTGGGATCACACGGATTTGGAGTTAGAAATCACCGAGGGCAATGGCTGATCAACTTCCTCGAGATGCAGGAGCTTTTTTGATGTTTTCTTTTTCAAACAGAAGCCCCACATAAGAAGTGGACCTGGCAAAACCCGGATGGTAGGACACAAAACGAAATTGACTTCATCATTGCAGAGAAAAGCGCATATTTAGAGATGTTTCAGTGATCAACAGGTTTAAAAGACCGGAAGCGATCACCAACGTGGCGCTCTATAATGTTATGCACATACACAAATTATTTATTTTTAATCACAAAATTTAATCACAAATTATTTATTTTTAATGTAAATAAAATCATGAAATACATGTTAATTTTTAATTATATATAATAGTTATGGCCCTACTGATTCACATATTAAAATATTTTACACTATTTTTGTAGGGGTTTATACCGACTTATTAAATTTTTTCAGCGTAAAAGTTATATTAGGCGAATGGGATTTGGAAAGTGACAATGATTGTTTTGCCCAAATATGCAGTGCGCCTCCACTTCGTCTTGAAATAGACAGTATTAAACTACACGATAAATATAACCCAAGGCACAAAATTCATGACATTGCAATTATAAAATTAAAATCATCCGTTACCTACACAGGTAAGTTTTACTGTTTGCACATTACATTATTCTAGT
The DNA here is from genome assembly GCA_943735995.1 of Sesia bembeciformis. Lineage (NCBI taxonomy): Eukaryota > Metazoa > Arthropoda > Insecta > Lepidoptera > Sesiidae > Sesia > Sesia bembeciformis. The sequence continues at coordinate 7,194,674 of OX031042.1, forward strand.
AACACAAAGTAAATGTACACAGTACCTATACAAGCAGAAGGCGGCAGACGAGCGTACAATCTACCTGATGGTAAGTGGATACTGTGGCTCATGGACATTCGCGGTACATGCCAATATCAGTCCAGAAAGACTAACATTGGCACGCCCCCGGATGCGTTGTTTTCCTTTGGAGATTTAGGAATGTATATTTTGGAGACTAGGATAGGATTTTGTAGGATAGGATGAGAATGGGCTCTGGCATATCTCACTCACTACTGAAACATGAACGTACATTAGAGAAATAGGATAAAGCGGGAAATGCAGTATATTTCAGGGTATTCTTCTGCGCCTAGAGGCTGTATTGCAGCGTGCACCCTCTCCCTCATTACTAAGTTATTGTTTATTCTTATGCTATTACTGTGTCTGCCTTTAGATTAGAATCTGTACTTTATATAACACAAAGGCATGACTGTAGTCAGGTTTGGTGACATTTCATGCTTTTTAATAAAATAGCAAAACAAAACAAACATTATTGGCCGCCATGTTTGCAAATATCACGAGGCAGTGTTTTATATTTTAGCGTTTAGCGTTCACTGACCAGGGTAATTAATTAATATCACACACTTGTTTGTAACAATGGTTTTTATTATTTAATTTATTATATTTAATACAGATATTTTTTATCGTGAGCGCGGCCCAAATATAAAAGAAATGAATGAATGAGTGAGTGAGTGAATTATAATAATAATAAGCCAATATATAACAGTATCAGTAGTATCAGTGTAACATGTAGTAGTAGTTTTCTATAAAACTAAATGAAGACCTACATATTATGTATGTTCTGTGGTTCTGTGGTTATAACTGGAACAGATTATTAGAAATTTTATTTTCTTACTTTCTTACCTCACAGCCTCTCAAGTTACGGCATTACCAAACAGTGCTGTAATTTATTTCAATATGGAGTTATTTTCTGATGTGTGCGAATTATTCTTATCTCACTAGCAACTACAACTTTTATACAATTCCCAAACATACTAAAAATCCTCTCATGTTGCCTTCCTGTCATTTTCAATGTGGATACTCATTATCGGTTACAGATTTTATAAAGCCCGTATGTTTACCGAATACACAAGAGATTGCGGCCGTGGACTATATTATTGGAACGAGTTATACAACTGCTGGCTGGGGCGAAACAGAGTTCAGTAAGTACACTTAATGTTTCATTTTCGTTTCAGATTTGTAATATTTAAATTACACATTCAATTGAATTAATGTAATAATGGTATACTCTATTACCCGCGCTACAATCATACTTCATATACGCTACATACTTCTATCATGCGTTCAGAGTCGGGCTGCCACCTTCGGAATACCCTGAACCCGGAGATTTTAAAAATGGGACCAAAAACGAAATAGAAATATTGTAGCAAATTTTTTTTTAAAGTTAGGTATAGATAGGTAATATAAGTTATAGCCTATAACATATTAACCCGTAGCACGAACAACCATCCTTAGTTCAGACGTGGCAGCCGAAGTTCAGAGATACGTACAAAACAAAACACGAAGTACAAACATGTGAAATGTTTGTCCGACTAGAATACGAACTCAGGATTTACACAGAAGGCAAGGACACTACAAGCTGGGATAATTATATAATCAAATACAAATTTGATTTATTTTAAATCCTATATATGTTATTTTCTTACGAAATCAATGAAAGGCAATGAAGTAGACAACGAAGGGGTTTTTAGACCAGGGACACTCAATCTTGGGCGGCAAGATTTTGACTGGGAAGAAAAAAACAACTTTCACTAAAAAGTACATATAATGTATACAAATGAGTTAGTTATACAAATAGTACCTTGGTATTACGATGTCACTACATGATAACTAGGTATTACTTGGTCACTTGACCACTACATACCACTTCGTAATACGATAACTAGGTTCAAAATTACACGCTGCGCCGGTCCGATGAAATTGAAAAAAAATCGGTGGTGGTGTGAAATACTAATAGATAAATAAATTATCGGTGGCATTCGCGGTGCCGCCCGCCGTGATGGACAGAGATAGAAGGCGGTAATTATTTTCTTTAATTGGACCCGTTTCAATCACATAACTTGTTTCCGGCGTGCACCGGGACGAGCAGTCGGAACTGTGGAGACATAGGCAGGTCTAACCGATTTGCGGGTGACTACCGGCCCAATAGTTACATAATAAATCGATAAAATTTCGCTGTAGGGTTCCCTCAGATATAATAAGGTATAGTATAGTATGAACTAAGAACGTATATCATTTTACGACCGACGTATACAAAATAGTTTAGTTTGTAAGTAATATAGAATTATTTGTAAAATTTCCTGCGATTGACTGGTCGATCGAAATAGACCGTTTGAACACCCCTAGTTTAGACTATCAATAAATAATGCCAGTACCATCACCCATATAGGGTACCTATTGATATTTCTCTGTATGTACAGACATACATACTGTATACATACAGATGTATGTATACAGAGAAATAACAATAGGTACCTATCCTATAAATTTCCGGGGCACTACACGCTACACTGTAAATCGAAAACAAAATCTTACCACTTAACTCCGAGGTTAGAAACTGTTTTATCGTATATACAGCCATTGGGCCGATAAGTCAAAATCATTAATTCTTATTAAATGTATATCATTTAAAGACGGTAATAATATCTTACTTCCAGAGGAAATGTCTGTTGTGAAACGAAAGGTCGAATTAAACGCCGTGTCCACGAAGCAATGCAGAGACGCAGGACTCGTCAATGATCTGAACGCGCCGTATATTATTTGTGCTGGAGGTAAGAAGGGCAAGGACACCTGCAAGGGCGATTCGGGAGGACCTCTGGTTAAAGGAGTTTTTGATAACAGCCAATCCTACAACTGGTATCTGTTTGGAATAACAAGCGCAGGCGCCGCGAGTTGTGGCACGGAAGGAGTACCTGGACTGTATACAAGGATAGTACCACACTTGGAATGGATCATTAGCAACATTTGACAGAATTAAAAATATTCTTTTTAAAAAAAATATTACCATTTATCTACAAGATCTATTAAAATAAAATACAAATTAACGCAATGAGAAGGTTATATACAATTTTTTTATGTAAAAATAAACATAATAACCAACGTATGTAGTTGTTTTCTTGTTTTACTTTTGTCTACTTTTCTACTTCAAATTTAAATTTACCATTCTTCTACTTTTGAGGTACCTAAAAGCCATATTGGCGAAAATGCGTTCGTTATTTATACAGTTTTCTACGGCTTTTTACGCTCTATCGATCTATATATTTTTAAAAAAACGTCGATATTAGCAAAATATGGCTTTTACTGCACACTTTCTTGTATTTAAGCCTACGCAAGATTTTAACAGAAATTATGACGTTAAAGACAAAAAAATCCCACAAGATGCTAAATGGTCTTAAAAGCCACCTTTATGCTTGTAAAAACTAAATGGCTTTTACGACAATGAAATAATACATGTTTTTTTACAAAAACATGTTTGAAAAATGTTTAATAGTAACTTTTATTTATATATTCTTATTACATTCATCTTTCATATAAGTAAATTTAGATGAAATCATTTAAATTCACAAAATATACTCTATAGCCAAGTAAATTGTACCAAATAATACGACTCGATATTTCTCCATCCCTATAAACCTTATGATTTTGTCCTTATAAATATAAAGTTATTTATTTAAATATTTTTTGTTAAGTCTTAATTTGCAGAGTGTGGCTCCAAAGTCAATAGACTGAATAAATTGAGAATGATACTGGTTGACTTACATAAAAAAAATTTCTTACGTCAACCAATGTTTTCTAAGCTATTTGGTGGGACCATCGATCAACCAAAATACAAATTCAACTATGTAAACAAATTTACCACAAAATATTGTAATATTATAATTGTTTCCGTTTATTTAATAAAAAAAGTTTTGCTTATTTCTATATCAGACATTTTGGATTATTCTATATCACTGGATAAAGAATATTACCTATTACAGTGCTAAAAATATCCCTAAAATCGGGGTAATTTTGGAACAACTAAAAAATTAATCCAAGTTGTGTTTTAAATGTAGATAATGTAATTATTTCTATAAAACAACGATTTATTATTACGACACGTATGCATTTTGACCAATTTACCTATAAAGTTTGTGATTATAAGAAATATACTTTTTCAGTGAAGTTACGTAGACATGTTTCGTGTTAATCTATGTATTCACCCACAAACAATTTACTAGGTAAGTTCCATAAAATGTATTATGTACGTGTTTCGGTAAGGGGTGAGATATGTCAGGGATCATTCCCATCCCATCCCTTCCTATTCCCTACTATTCTTTCTAAAGGAGAGTAAATAATCAGAGTGGAATAATAAAATTAGAGTGGAATAAATTCCATTACATTCTTTATTTCCCACCCATTGCAAGGAGAGAACACAAGAGTGAAGTGGGATGAGGTAAATTCCTCGTTTTGTTATACTTCCTATTTCCTATCTTACGAACTCTTTTTTCGAACGCACATTTAAAGTTGTAAAGGCAGACAGCACTTACAGTACCGTGCCGATATTCGTTATCCTGGACTAATATTGGTCCGTTTCGTGGATTGTCCATGAACGACAGTATTCACTTGCCGTTAGGTAAACTGTCTGCTCGTTTGCTACCAGCCTTCTATAGTAAAATTAAGTATACTTATTAGGTGTAATATACTTAATTATTAAATGTAATAATATATTAGGTATATTAGATGTATTCTGGACTGATGTTGGAATGTATTGCGGATGTCCGGATGTGGACGACATACAGGTGGACTGTATGCTCGTCTGCCACCTTTTTATCCAAAAAGAAAGAAAAAAAGACTATATATTACATACATATATAGCGCGCATGTAAGCAAACCGAGACTACTGTGTTTGAGTGAAAATAGTTGTTTTTACTATGTCCATAACGAGAGTAAGAAAGTAACATAAAAGTATAACCGAAATGACATTCACGCGTAACGTGTAGGTGTTTATAAAACTAAAGAAGGAAGTTTGATAGATAGGTAGACAGATAAAACTCTTTATTGCACACCAAAACAAAACAAGAGAGTAACAGACATTGCAAGTATTGAAATGCACAAAAGGGGGTCTAATCGCTATTAGCGATCTCTGCCAGACAACCTTTGGATAGAGAGGAAATAAATGTTGAAATCCCAGTTAGATCATATCAATTACATATACACAACATATTCTTCAAATGTTGCTTCAAAATTTAAATACAATTTTTTTTTTTACGGCGCACCCTTTCTTGCGTTAGCTATCCATAACTCTAAAAACTTACAAAGTATTTTTTTAGATTTTTTGAAGAGGTTATAGGGGTCGCTACCAGCTATGAATGTAGGGTTTTATCAAAAAATACAAGTAGGTATTTTGCCCATTTTTTACAAAAATGTAATTGAACACAAGATTAAAGTATGTATAATAACATTTGAAAATAAACATAATTATTTATATATATATATATATATTGAGTTGTGTAAATAAATCGTACTTACATAAATCATAATATTATGTCTTAAATAAGTAGCTTTCAAATAAGCTAATAATGTCTCACTTTCAGGAGAAACGTTTGTTCTGAAAAGAAAGTTTCACTTACACTTACACATAAAAACTGTCCGAAACCGAGCCGCCTTTGTACTCGGTCGTCTCAACCCTCTCATAGACGGGAAAAGTAAAATGTCGCTTAGAAATAAGCTGACATTGTACAAAACCTGCGTACATCCCATAATGACCTTCGCTAGCGTTGTCTTTGCACACACAGCCCCCTCCAACATTAAAATACTCCAAACCGTCCAAAATAGATTCGCGCGTAAGGCCGTGGCAACCCCATGGTACTCTCGCAATGTCGACCTCTACAAGGACTTGCAATTTCCCTCCATCGTCAAATACATGAAAGACTCCGCCCGACGCTATTATGACAAAGTTCCTCACTATCTCAACTCCTAGTAGTTGACAGCCTAACCTATATCCTCTATAGGAATGACCCTCCCCGTTACCGTCGTCGTCGTCGTCCTCGGCACGTCCGAGACGACACCGACACTGCTGCCAATGCGGTTCTTACACTACACTAACAGACTACACATACACCGTTCCCGCCGGCGGAGACGAGGACGTCACTCTCGCTACACCGTGAACACACACCGGCCTTCAGCGAACACTTTTACCAGGTATCAACATGTGTCTGGACGCTTCTCACCGACTCGCGTACCCTCCCAAAGCAACGCCCTAAGCCGAGGTCCGTTCCTTCTGCAGCCGGTCTACCGGCGGGGGAGCCCTTAGGCTCGTTGCTGGAGACATTATTTGTTGCAGACTCCTGGCTGAGCGCCTTCTGCGTCCGCCCTAACCTATACATGTCCGCTGACTCTTTAAAGGCCATTAGGGCCACAAGAATTTAGCCATTCCGAAAAAAAAAACAGATAGGCGAAGATACCTGCAAAGGCGATTCCGGAGGTCCTCTGTTTGGGAGAGTTCTCGGTAAACACTCTGTCAACTGGTATCTGTTTGGAATAAACAGCGCAGGGGTTGTGGCACTAAAAGATTGCCTCAGTTGTACACAAGTATCTACCACACTGTTTTAAAACTTATATAATAATTAGTTTTATTTGTCGTATAATTTATTTTATTGTATAATTTACAATATAACGTACTTAATTAATAACACAAATTAACACAATGAAAATGCATGAAAGCTTTTGCATACAATTGTTTTATTGTTTCTCTAAACTCAATTTTACTTACCTAAATAAAAATCAATAAAAAGTTAATAAAATCAACAAATGACAGAATCCATTAATGTTAGTTCAATGTTTCAATTATTACGACGTATTATTATATCTAAACTACATATGTACTTACATAAAAAACCTTTAGTTTATTAGCTTTTTAAAAAAAACTACATATTCGACATAATTTTCTAAAGCTATTCTAAACGTTCCTTCTCCTATTTAAATTCTAAATGATTAAAAATTCTTAGTAACCTTAACGTAACTGGTTAACGTAGGTAGTAAGTACCAGTCGCGGACGAGTGCTAAAGCGTTCTCGTAACCTCGGCACTTGGTGGAGAGATGGTAGTCATGGGGTTTTAGTCGGTAAGAGTCCGGCATACTCTCCCGCCAAGGTGTAGGCGCGGGGGGCGGAGGTATCCATGAGGATTTCCCCACGTAAAACAACCAAAAAAAAAGGTAGTAAGTACGTACATACTACCTAACTATTTAATGCGACATCAGAATCGGTATACTTATCATCATTATCGACTCTACTGATGTACTCCATCATATCATTGTTGAAGGTTTCTGCCGTATCGTTCATGGAAACTTTACATCTATTTGGGGTGTTGTAATGATACGATTTAATATTTTTCCTTGTACTCCGTTTTTTCCCACTGGTTTTTCTAGGCGATAACTGTAATGCGTCAAGCGCTAAATACGAGCGAGGTGCGTAATATCTTTCAAACAGCATCGGTTGTTGCTGAACTCTTCCGTACATCAATTCCATTTCATGAAGAAACTCCTCGCGTCTCATTCTTTCTTCATCGCGTCTGGTCTGTAGCCGCATTGCAATGTCTTCTTCGTGGCTGTAAGATTATTTGTAGGACCAGTAAATATTTTTAGAGAATAGGACTGCATACTTATTTAATTAAGAAATATCAATGTTGTTATAAGCGCAATAATTAGGTATAGGTTCAAATGTATAGGTTATAGGTTATCAAGCGCAATAGTATAGGTTCAAATGTTTCACCACGGTCTGGCGTGTTAAACATAGACTTGACATAAATACATAAACTATAAGTGACTATATTATGTAAAACTATTATACCAGTTTATTTATCTATTACATGCATCTAAGATCCTGTAGTCAGCAGCATAAAGATATTAACATCTAATACAACTTACAAGAAACTAAAAATAAAGTAATATATCTTTCTTGTGTGTTATAAAAAAATACCTAAAAATAAAGATGTTAACACGATATAGGAAACTAAAAGTTTTATTTTAACTACAACTCACTTGTTTTTAACAAGATGCCAAGCAGGTTTCGACCTCAGGAGCCGATCTCGTTGTTTCATTTCAACTCGTCTGTATTGAGCTGCTAGTCCTCTAGCTGCTTCCATCTCAAACTTCTTTCTAACTGCTTCGGCCCTCAGTACCGCTGCTAGGTTCGACCTCCCTGAAGAGGCAGCTCGCAGGTCTAAAGCAGAGTAAGCCCTGCCTCCTTCACCGATTCTGCTGTTATTTAAACTGCCGCTACTTAAACCCTCTTGGTACACTTTCTTTGTTACCTCTTGGATCTGAAACATAACAATATTTTGCAGTTTTGAACCATAATATGTAATTGTAAATGTTAGATAAAATATTAGTGGGAACCAATGGATTATTATAAAACCGAGGAAAGTTAACATAAGTAGTGAAGCGTAACAACGTAGGTATATGAACAATTGTTATTTTGACATGGACAGTTTTGGATTGGATTACATCGTTGTTATACATACTTTCTTGGCTGCCCTATCGGCCGTATTAAAGCGGAAAGGCTGAGGGCTCGTAGTAACAAAGTTCTCTTTCAGAGTTTTACTTTTCTTCTTGTCCTTCGTTAGACTCCTGGCTCTTTGTCTATCGGAGGATAAAGTGGAAGGGGCAGCTGGTGATGGGTCGATGGGCAGGTCACTGTGAGCTGCTGGGGTCGACAGCCGACTTCTATCCCGTATTGCCATGCTTGCTGGAAGATTAGCACTACGCAACATTTCTTCAGCGCGAATACGTCGATTCATAGATCTGAAAGATAACATATCACAGTTAGATCAAAAATAACTTGTCATCAGTTATGAATCCTAATATATAAACTAACAATTAAATATTTGTATTAACAAATTTATTTATTGAAGCAAAATATGTAGTATGCCTATGTTAAAACGGTATACTTTATACTGAATTCGTATTGAAAAAATATTAAAAATATACAAAAATCCATTTTTTTATAATTCTTTCAAGAATGCATTTCTAAATTCACTGTACACAAATAGTTCACGTTAGAAATTTTATTATTTGTTTACATCATTTTTTATTTCTATAAACAGAGTGGTGAAACGGGCTGATAGTATGAGATGGTTTAGGATTTGGCAGTGGTTCGGTGCGAGTATTAAGTTCTCCACTACGCTACAAGTTTATCAGAAGTTCAGTGAGCTCTTGAAGAGTGGTGTTCATTCCAGAGCAATAGCGGCGTAAACTTAAGCCTCTGAAAATGGCCTCGTAACGTAAGGAAATCCAAGATCTCGTGCTATTGGATGTACCTACCCAATAATATCGTCGTACTCACTTCTTGTTATAACTGTCACAATATGAAATCGTCTTCTTCGGAATCTAATACCGCCATGTTGACTACTGCAGATGAATTGCATGTCTCATGGGCATAACATAAAAAGTATATTGCAGCGCAAATGTCACACTAGTCAATCCTTGCGACTAAATACCTGTGCTTCAACGCAAATGAACTGAGCAGACTTATGCGTCCTCGGTGAGAGGTGCGCAAGCGGTCATCTCGCACTAATTACAGAGATATACATAGGGTATATTTTTAGACCAGAGACCTTCATCTTCATAGATCTAGCAATAATTAAGAAAACCTAATACAATGATTTAAATATTTACCGAAAGTATTCATCTTCCTTCATTTTGTCATAAAAGTAATTTGAAAAAAGGTTTTTAGGAACAGGTCGAGCTTTAAACCGTTTTTTCTTTTTAGATTTAGGTATGACATTCGAGGCTCGTTGGCAGATACCGTCCAAACCTTTCTCTTCTCTTTTGGTAAAACTGAATGGTTTCATTTGTGCTCGGAGTTCAGCTTCGCTGTTCATCTTTGTGATTGCTCGCCTAAAAGAGAAACATGAGGCCATACATCGGTTAATAACGCCTTAATAACAGAACGTTGTGTAATGAACTGCCAACTGAGATTTTTCTACTAAGCTAAAAGTTGGGGCTCCGCAAGAAACTCCATACGCGTCTCCCCCGATACGGGTGTTCGTCCCTTTGCCACTTCTACATCACAAATAATAATGTTAACACCGGGGTATATTGTGATAATAAATCTTTATTGATACACACAACTCAATAGGATCACTGCTAATTTTATAAAAAAAGGCAGATAAGTACAAATCATTTAAATAAATAATACGTTTAACCGTGAAGGTGTCTTAAACCTATTGAAAAGCATGGTGAAAGTTTCTACGCTTTGACAAAATTTGATATTACAGAAATTATAGAAACAAAAGGTGTAATAAGAAGCATACAGGTACGATATGTGTTGTGTACGAAAACCTCATGGCCTGATCTTCGAGGATTTTATCATAAAGAGGTATTCGAGACTCTATGGGCACAGATCGGGCTCTGAATTGCTTCTCGCATTTCTGGTGAAGCATATCATCAGAAAATGATTTTCTCAGACTGCGCAGCTCATTAACAATACGCTCTTCGTCATCCCTGGTAAAACAATTAACGAACGAATTAAGCATCATTTGTAATTAAATTAATCATATATGAAATAAGAACATTAAAATTCGCAAATATTTTATAGAAACAATACCTTTCTGTCATTTTAAATGGCTTTGGCACAGTTATGTGTTTACATTTTTGTGATAAAGACCTTTTTGATCTTATAGGGCTAGAAGGCATACTTTGAGTCCTAAACTCATGTTCTATATCCACTCTATTTACATTAGGAAAATTCCTAATATCAAAAAACTCGTCAAATTTTTGGTCAATTTCATTTTTTTCTTCAGTTTTTGCGTCATTCCACGAAATAGAGCAAGCCGAGTGAATTCGTTTTGGACGACTATGTTTAATCATGCTTTTTTCAGAAAAACTGCTTTTACAAGCATAAACTTTTATATTATCACAATTTTTTTTTTCAATGTCTTCAGAAAATGATTTTTTTCTTTGAGATCGTTTTAAGGACTCGTATTTATTATTTGTATTATTAAACTGTTTTCTATTCTCATTTTTTAATATGACATTATTTTCTCTTTCCTCAGCAGAATAATTTCTTCTTAAATCGTGACTGGACTTAAATTTTGTATTCTTTTTACTGGGTACAGATGACCCATACATTGTATCTCTTGTATCCTCAATGTTATTATTAAAAAAATTGTTACCATGACCATTACAACCATCGTTATTTTCTACAGCATGCTCTAGCATAACTTTTTTTCTCTCTCGTAGAGATTTTAAAGTTGAATAAAATTCTTCAGCGGGCAAATGATTGATGTCAGCGTAATCAGGAATACTGCGGTAAAACTCTTTTAGTTTTTGTGCTTCCACATCAGGCTCTATTCCGGAAGATGTCGAAGAAGAATCAATGGAACTTCGTCCAATAGCAGATTTTTCTTTACACGGTTCATACGCCGTTTTGGGCATCTTGCTAATTGGATCAACTGGACGTTTGAGGCATGAGTTTGCGAATACACTACTTAGATGGCTCATAACAAACAATATTAGCGAAAAATCATTGTTTTTCAATAAAGTACTTCGGAATTACCACGCACAGTATAAGTAGATTTATTCTATCTAAAAATGAGACATAAAAATGTAATCTGTTGTGCTACACACGTTGTCATGGATACAGAAACATCACATCACGTTATAATAAACGTAGGTGTTTACCTTGTGTAATGTTATGTATGTTGTATAAGCCTTACCTACTTACCTGTTACCTATATTTATATTTTTCCATATACCTACCAGTGTTACATTATCTATTATACTTATTACATATAATAAAATTGTAACAGGCCGATGTCTGTACATTATAGATATTGAAAAAAAACTAATATGGGGGGGGGTCTTTATTAGAGCAACAGAAGCCAAAACAAGTTTTTAGAAATTTTGTCTGTCTGTCTGTCTGTATGTTTGTACACGCATCACGCAAAAACTACTGCATGGAATTGAATGCAGTTTTCACCGATGTATTGCTAGAGGTCTAACTTAAAATATAGGCTCCATTTTACCGCAGGAAAATATCTTATTCCGATTGTTTTAAATTTAATAAACCGAAGCGAAGTGAGGGCGAGTCGACAGTTCATACTAAAATTTTAAAAAAAGAAAATTATATATTATATTAATGTCACATGTTTACAACGAATACCTACAAATCTCATGTGTGGTGACGAATCTTGAGAGAGGCCTATATCCAGCAGTGGAGTGACATGGTATTCTATGTTCGATTGTATAGTGACCGGTAGGTGAATCGGTGACTTATCGACACCAGCTACAAGTAGGTACAGTTCGATAAAGATCATAATGACCGTAAAGCGACGGCGTGACAAGTCGCCCTACAGATGGGAGATTTATTTATCGTACGTTCGCAAGGGAGGGGCAATACTACACTATATTACAGTCGACTGGATGCACCGTGCACCCAACAGGCTATGTTACCCTTCTCTCAAAAAAAAATCCGTGAAACGTATCGATATGTTTTAGGTGTGACTCGGTGTGAGTGAAAATTGTTTGAGCCCATTTTTCCCATCCCACCCCATCATCTAATTCCATCATCCCATCCCACCCCATAAAGGATATAATGGAATAAATGAAATCTAATTCTCTCAAGGGTCATTTGTTAGACACTAGTTAGACTAACAAAACAAGGATGATAATGATACCATCCTAGTTTTGTTAGAACTAGAGGTCTACCGGAATCTCATGGCAAATGGGGAAATAAAAATTTGTTGTGTGCAATACTGGGGAAATTGGATTAAACGACCTTGATACTGTTTAATTTTTTTTTATTTATGTCTTTAGTATTAATGAACATGAAGTATATTAGGTATGTGTATGAAGAATGTTGTTATACATCGGGTTCTTAACATAGGAAAATATGTCATGAAAAATAAATCAATCGTATATTACTTTATGTACTAATTTATTATATATCATTTAAATCATACTACTAACTTAACACCTCATTCAGAACTAGAAAACGATTCCAAGAACTCCACTTGCATTTCTTGTTCTTCATCAGATGATGAAGATAAAGAGATATTTATTATAAATCGCTCTTCCAGCATTTCAATTATTCTATCTTGCTCGATGAAATCGTTTTCAATTTTCTTTACATGTTCACAACATTTTCGCCATTCCTCTGCACCAATTTGTGAGAAAGCTTCTTCTGTTAATAATTTAATGTCACTTGCAGGCCTATTTACATTTTTATCAGCAACTTTTTGCTTTTTTATCAGCATTTCTATGGGATTCAATGTGCAATGATAAGGTGGGAGCCTTAAAACTTCGTGACCGTGCGATTTTAATACTTCATCTATCTCATATAAGGGCGCAGACATGTTTTGTTTCACTACTTCAAGTAGTTGACATTTACGCCAAAGATCATCATAATGTACATCATTTGCACGAAGCCATTCTTTTATATCAGCGATACGATTGGCTTGTGTGGGCGGTTTGTACATCCGTACGGAATGATAACTAGCATTATCCATAACAATTAGTGAAGGTCTTGTCAGATTTGGAATTAGCTTCTCTGTCACCCATTTTGTAAAATTGTCCTTATTCATATCGTGGTGATAGTCAGCAGATACACTTGTTGACCTGTACACCAGACAACAATTTGGTACAAAGCCATTTTCTCCACCAGCGTTTACAATGATCCACCTCGCTCCAAGTGAAATACTTTTAGATGGACCTGCAATATCTTTGCTTTGACAGCACTTGTTCACAGAACATGAACCGTGAATGTGTCTCATCTAAATAAATCACATCCAATTTATTATGCTCTTCAGCTTCGCGGTTTTCGTTTATACGCTTCAAAAACTTGTATCTTTGTAGTTTTATGTCATCTCTCTCCATCAAAATGGTCCTTTTTGATTGGCATTTAACATATTCAAAACCAATCTCCTTAAGTATAAGTCTGTAAAAAATAATAAAATTTATCATGTTACTCAAACGATAGCTTAGTCATTCATAATCATCATCATCAGTCTATATACGTCCCACTGCAGGGCACAGGCCTCCTCTTACGAGTGAGTGAGAGGGATTATTACTTAATATTTTTCTTACCTCAATGATTCTCTACCTCCGTTGAAATCAATATCTTGTCGAAGAATTTGTAACAGTTTCATTACTGTTGGAATTTCCTTCCGAACTGTATAGAATTCATTTACTTTATCCCTAATCAACTCTAAATCGAAACTGTCCAAGTTGATGTTCTTCTTCCCCCCTCTCCTCTTTTTACCAGGCGTGGAAAATACACCATCATTCGATGTGCCCTCACCTACGATTCGCCGTATAGTAGTACTGGAAACCCCTATAAAGAAGCTACAATTAAGTAAGAAAAATATAAAATAAACTAAAAGTATCAAAACAACTCAGTCCAACTTACCGGTCAACTCTACGACGCGCTTTAAAATCAAAGATTGAGTTTGATTTACGCCTTCTTCTTCCCTTATTTTACGATACACATTGAAAACAATATTTCTCGCTTGAGATCGAAGTGGTTTTTTCGACATTTTCACAAAAACAACTAATTGTCAAGAAGATATGACAAAATCTCAGCAGGGGTTGACAAATCTCGTACTTTGATTTGACAGGTGACAATTGACATTGCCATATGAAAATCACAATTTTTTTTTATTTTTATGCCATGAGATTCTGGTAGACCTATAGTGTCTGACAAAAGAATAAAGCGGCAAGTTTAAATTATAGCCTGTTCACAGTCATTTTAAACGGTATCATCGATTATATATAGATGTTAGAAAATAAGTCTAGGCTTAAAGACTCTGTATTCAGGTCTTCACAAATAAGAAAACAAACAAAAAAAAAACGTACGGTATGTCAAATCTGAAATTACATCTGTCCTGAAGGTTGGTCAACTAACGAGTAACGAGAAAGAAATTAGAAAACATAACTCAAAAATACGCCCATTTCCCAATTTGGTCTAGTTTTTCTTATAATCTATCTCAGCTTTATTTAAAAACCAGTTTTTAAACTAATTCGTGACAGTAATAGATAGTTTCCCAGAACAATTAAATACATTTTACATGATCAGAAATGCCATTGATGACAATGAGCGTAATACGAAATTGTATTTTGGTTACGAAGACCACAACAATACTGAGAACTGCATCATGTAAACGCGGATTGCGCACACAAACCGATATAATACAAAAGGAAAATGAGAACAAAGGGAAATATGACATAATTATAGCCGGTGGAGGAATGGTCGGTTGTGCCTTGGCATGTTCACTAAGTAAGTAGCTTGTAGCTTTCTTTATAATTGTGGTGGTGTTTGTTGGCATCACAATGAATTAATACAAACGCAGAATCGTGTAATATAACGTTTACTACTACTTTGGAGACACTTAACTTTTTATCTTAACAATGTTTTCTATTAATTTCCCGGCCCAACTATCTGTGGACCTGTCAAAATACGTCACATTAAAAACATTGGTATAAAATATTAAGAAATAGGTCAAAGTACTTGAGAAGAAATTGAGTGAAATTGATAAACAATATTTACAGTTTTATTAATCACCCAGGTTAAAGTATCAATACCAGAGAAATTGCTATCATCCACATCAGTCTCACTGTGAGAACAGTGAGACTCAAAAATCAGTCTCACTGTTCGTATCACTGTTGTCTTCCACTGAAATAATCATCTCGCTTTCTTGTAATTCTTATAATCTAATTTTGACCTAGTAATAGGTGGTAGATGCCATTTTTATTCTCATTCTATAAAAATTATGTACATTTAGAATAAGATTTGTTTGTTCACTATGAATAGTCATTCCCATTTTCACATTAAATAAACAAAACCAGTCAACATCTCTACAGTAATTAGCAAAACTTAAATACAAAAGTGCAGAAAATGATAATTATAAACCAACAAATGACCTATGTATTACTGTGATTGCTGTGGCAATAGTATTGACTGGGCGAGCTTGGAGTGATATAATACAACGTGGGAGGGCAGTGTAGATTCATAGATAGTTTGGTCAGTTTCTATGTATGAAGCCATTTTGATACAATAATATCAAAGTTATATGATTTATCACATAGATATAGGTTTGAAAAGATGTTCAGAAAGCAGTGGCATAATTCGGGGGTGGCAGTTGCCACACCAGAATTGTTGAAAACATACACCAGGAATATGATCGGCCAAGAGAGATTGTTCTCGTTAGCTCTTTTGGCTATCAAAAGGAGTGTTGATATAGACATTTCCAAAGTAATTCAATAATTATAGATGTACGAGTTTGTGTTTGTGTAGTTGTGCATTCTAGCCTATTTTCAGGTGACGCAATGTAAGAACGTACTGTATCATCCCCTTTTGGTTCTATGGTTCTAAAGTAAAAATTTCTAAAATTTCTAGAAACCGAGACAATATTCATAGTTATAACTCTAACCTTGATTATCTCAGTTCCGAGACGTTTTAGGAAATTTTTAAGCCCATTTTTTTGTTTCTTTCTGATGTCTTCTATCGATTTATTATGGTTTGGTTGGCGACCGCAAATTAGAGAATTTTCAAAATGGCAGAAAGTAGGTTAGAAAAAAATATAATTATTTACTCATTATCTGCATTCAAAAATAGAATGACTCACCTACTGATTGCACTAAAAAATATATTTATAGCATTAACTTTAAATTGGACTTGCTAATTTTAAAGTGTCTGTGTAATATGTTAGGTGCTATTCGTAATCATATTTAATGAGGTAAATTATTTGCGAATAGTGATTTTTTGCTATTCGAAACATACCTACTACATATGTACCAATTGGAGATGCAAATCAAAAACCAAACTAAATAAATTTCCATATCTGGAAGTACCACCTGTTGTACCTGACCTTGTTATTTTCCAGGCAAAAATTCTTTGTTTTCTAGTCTAAAAATACTATTGTTGGAAGGCAGTCCACAGCAGAAATTTGAACTAAAACCAAAATATAGCAACAGAGTCGTGGCCTTAAATCAAAACACGAAATCATTGATGAACTCACTCAAAGTATGGAGGCATGTAGAGAACATGCGTCTTCAACCTGTCAGGCACATGCAAGTAAGTATATTGTCTGATGGATACAGAATTATATTTGAAGAGGTAGTTTGTTCTTGGAGAACAAAATAAATAGGTAAACAATTTTTTTTTATTAAAAATCTTAAATTTTGTTAATACACACTTGAAATTTCCTTTTTAGATAGGCTAAGCATATCTACACTCCACTCATATTTGTGTGATCGAAAATAGAAAAAAATCTGTAGTATGTGTATTCTCCAATTTGCAGTGGGCGCGCATGGTGGGTGGTGGGTTGTAGCCCCCCACTGATTTACTAGGGGAGTCCTGTGCTCTGCAGTGAGATGTTATACACTGATATCATCATCATATCTAATGTATTTTTGTCTGAAGTACCGGATTTAGTTCTTTGATTCCCAAACAAAGTTATTTTCATTTATTATTATTTATTATCATTTTTAATTAAGGAACCACACCTCAAGCATATTAACTATAAAGATGGATTTAAGATTGATTTGAAGCGGATATAATACAATTAATCATATATTTTTTATGGGAAAGAGATAATGGAATATTTTGGTACTTTGATGCCTATATAAATTTCTAAAGTTTGCGTGCCTTCTATGGGATAAGGCTGCATTTCAAAACGTGTAAAAAAGGACTTACCAATTCAAGTCATGCTGCATCTCTTTTTATGCCATTCTTTCCATGGAAAATGAATATGTTTAGATTGCCAGAAAATGATTACCTATCACATGTTTCGGGAAATCATCCCACGTATGTAAATAGGTACTTTTGATAATGTAAAAACCATGTACATATGGTTTTTACCATGGACCATGTACTCATTCAAATAATATAATTGTAATTCTATCTATGTGAATTACAATTATTTTTACAATTGACAATTAAAATATATCACATATAATTTTAATCACACGCGTATACTAAGGAATAGAGAAAATACCAAGGTTTTTATGAATACAGATGCTTTGTATTGTTTCAGGTGTGGGATGCATGCTCAGATACATTGATATCATTCAGCAGTTCAGACATACTTGATGACGATGTAGCCTACATCGTCGAAAATGATGTCCTACTGCATGCTATAAATAAAGAACTAACATCTGAAGACGTCAAAAATATTGATATTGTTTATGGAGCAAAAATTGCAGGCTATGAACTGTTAAGACCACAAAAAAATATATATGGAAATTATGGTGAAGAAAGTTTAGTGAAAATGGCCAATGGAGATGTCTACTCATGTCAACTGTTGGTGAGTGCAAACATAGATTTTTAATTCTTAGTATAGTATATTTTGTAAAAGTGACAATAATTGGGCCATTCTAATTGAGATTTGACAAATGACGAACCATTCCACTGATGGGAAATATTAATTGTCATAGACGCAACGCTTCCAAGAAAACCATATTTAAACCACGCTTAAAATTGATCGAATTATATTACTAATATAACTCGAGCACACTAAATAAAATATATATATGTATATATATTTTCTTAATATTTTTAAATTTATTTTATTATAAAAAGATAGAAAGGTACAAATAATATGAACCAATCTTAGGAAACTTTGTTTTTATTTATTTATAACGTACCTACATAGGTATTTTAAACCAAACTAATCTCAGAATTTAATTTACCATGGACATAAATAATCTAGTTACAGATACATTACGAAAACATTGGCCATCGGCTAATCCGGAAACGCCCGAACGCGTCATCCACGTCTATGCAATTCGAGATACGGTAATTCATAGACGTGTATGACGCGTTCGGGTGTATCCGGATTATCCGATGGCCAAAATTTTCGTTATATATCTATACATCTACTCATAACTTTATTACCATAACAACTAATATAATTTTATTATTTAATAGAACTAAGTAATTATATTATTCAAGGGGGCTGTATATCACTTAATTTATTTTCAATCGTGTTTAATCTTGATTCTGTTGTTTCAAGTAATTTGTTTATTTTCTTTGTCAAATCTGTCAACTGGGTTTTAATGTCTACCATACATATTTCTTGTATGGCATTTATTGTTAAGGACATTGGCCTGTTTTTGTTTTCAATAGAATTTGATGTAGTTCTCTTTCTCCTCTCCACTTTTTGACTCTCTGATGAGAATCTATCATATAAATTGCTCTTTCTCTTCACCAGTGTTTGCTTCTTTTCCTCTTGTCCATCTTCTTTGCATGTCCTAATCCGACATTGATAGTTGTTGTTTTTCCGTATACTCCTCTTTAATATGTCTTTACGGCTTGCTACCATCTTGTAAATGGAAGATATTAAATCCTTTGGTATCTGCAAGTGAATGACAATAGGTACTATTGACACATTGAAATATTTAGAGCACTATTTGCTTTTGCCTTCATGGATATAAAATTTATATTGGTATGTACCAATATAAATTTTATAACCTTGAAGTTATTTATACTTTCTTATTGAGTATCCACAAATCCACGAGATCGTCCTGCCCTTATATGCAGTCAACATCAATAGAAACTCATCAAACACTTGTCTCAAAACAATATGTACAAGAACGTACATGAAAAGCAACTGATCATGGGAAATTGTCATTATAAATGAATTCTTTAATTAGTCAGAAACAAATGATCAATTTGAAAATTAATTTGAAAAGAAAATGAGTCAACGATCAATCAACATTCCATTAAAATGATACTATGTTGTATTTCAGAATAAAGTGATTATGGAAAAATATCACTATACGTAATTGAACCGTTGATTAAGACTAACGTAATTGAAGTAAATAATTGGATAGGAATATCTAAAGTAAATTCATGTATCTGTAGTAAAGTCATATCTGAATCCGCGGATTATTCAAGTGCCAAAATAAACAATGAGATATTGTTTCAAACATAGACACTTATACAAGTTCCATTGCTTTATTTTCTCGATGACAGCTGACACACAGTGGTCGATATAACTTTGTTCTAGCGTCAACGCCTAAAACTCCGAACAAAAATTAGGCACCAAGACGTCATATTTCATTAACAAGGTCACGTCAGCCAGAAAGCAATTTTAGGGATGTAGTTATCGATAAACGTCACGATAACAGATCCGATATTTTTTTACAAAATGTAAGAAACTAAACTACTGCCGGATACTTTTGTACAAATTTATTAACTAATATTATATTTCATTACAAGATGTTACACGTGTTAATTCTAGATTGATAATGCCAACTTCTTTAAAATTTTCGAAGCTGTTGTAAAATAAGTAGGTATAGGTAGGTACTCGACAATGAAACGAAATAATTATAATGACAGGTAATCTTTATTTATTTATTTTAATCAAAATCTGATGAATCGTCACTGTCACTCGATGAGCTCTCCCCAACATTTATTATAAGTTCCTGTACTTCTATATTATCGAATGCCACATGAATTTCCCAATCCGACGCTATAATGTTTTGGGTTCTTCTCACAATTTTTTCCCAGTTTTCGGCAGTTACTTCCGCACATGCATTTTTTAATAAATCTAACATCTTGTTTGCCGTAAAAGGGGGATGGGTATTGTTTCGAGCGGCGTGTCCTTTGATTTGTGCCCATATTAGTTCTATAGCATTGTACTGGCAATGATACGGCGGAAGTCGAAGAACCCAATGACCACATTCGGCAGCTATTTCGTCGATAACATATCTTTTAGGGTGGCTTTTATTCGATTTTAAAATATTCACTAATTGTACTTTTAATAAAGTATTATCCACATTTTCGCCATGACGTTGGAGCCAGTCAATTATCTCTTGTTTTTTATATGCCTGCGTCGGCATTTTATCAATTTGTCTGGAGTGATATGTAGCGTTGTCCATAATAATTATCGACGGTTCTTCCAGAGATTGCACCATTTCTTTAAACCATCCTTCGCAAATCTCCGCGTTCATTTCTTCGTGGTAGTCCACTGTTTTCTTGGATTTAAAGGCCAGTAAAGCATCTGACATGAATCCTTTCGTAGACCCTGCATGGCATATGATGAGGCGTTCACCTTTTCCCATTGGCACTGAACTAGTGGAAGCGACGGTGTCGTCAGTCCAGTTCTTAGATACTGTGTGGTTTGCATTTAACCAAGTCTCGTCAGTGAAAATAACATTTGACCAATCTGATATCTTTTTGGCTTCGCTCAAAAATTCGCAGCGAGCCATAGCAACGTCGTGACGCTCCATCAATATTTTACGTTTGTCCGATTTTTTATAACAAAATCCAATTTCTTTCAAAACCAAGCTTAATGACGATTTTTGGCCATGGAACAAACCACATTCACGTAAAGAAACAACAAGTTTTTTAAGTGTTGGAATTTCTTTGCGCAAGTAATAGTCATATATATGACGGCGAATAGCGTCAGCGTCGAAGTTGTCAACCGATGTCACACGACGTGGTTGGCGTTTTTTCTTCGGCGTACGAAGCTTATTTTCCTGCATGCCGCTTGTACCGTAAGCTTCGGTAGTAATTTTTGAAACAGTAGGTCCACTAATTCCTAATGCGGCCGCAACACGCTCTCGCACTTGCGACAGTGGTGATAGCGGGCCACCATTTTGATACTCTGCTTCAAAGTAATTACGAACCTTGATCACCAGTTCTCTCGCCTGCCTTTTCAGAACAGATCCTTTCGGCATTTTGATATTTGACAGCTGGGCAGCAATCAACACGGAGGAACACAAAATACACAACGTAACGTATGGATAATGTGAAAAAACTCAGCGAACAGAAATGTAGTGACTAGCACGACCGTCTTGTTGCGAGTGACAGATTAAAACAAACACAAAATGGCGGTGGGCCATTGAGTGTTCCCACCTTGAAAAAATATATTTGAATGTTTTTGTTGTATTTGTCTTTGTTCAAAATATAATAAATATATGCGATCGATATCATTACTTATTTGGTCACACAACACTACAACTATCAAATTAGAACTGTCATCGAGAAATTAAAGAAATGGAAATACTATAACTAACTCGCTGTATCAAAAATATTAGGTCTGTAGTTTCAAACATAACTGAGGCGCCGAATCAATATTTTGTCACATTCCTTATATGCTATGATGAATAAACTTTTTATTAAAATATTCTTAAAATATACACAGCTTTTTTTTAAAAAAGTATAATGTCCAATAGTCAATGTCATATTTATTCAATGAACGAAATGTTGCGTCAATACAGAGAAAACGGATTCACTCCAGTTAAAAATCTAAGTACCAGTACAAATGTATGTCCACAAATCGTCGATGTTTACGTGTATCCAGACTCAGTTATCGTCATTCGGCACGAAAAAAAATGTTTTTTTTTTTCAATTATATCTTAGATATTTAGAATTCAATGATTTTTCGTTTTTTAACCCATTAATATGGATAAGTAATGAGTTTTTGACAAACACTTTTTCTATTGTAATAAAAATTATTTCTTTTCATTTATTGTAATAAAACTAACTATTTGTTTTACCGTGAGTATCAAAGATATGTTTAAGAATTTCTACACACGTCACAATTCACCTATTTCTAAAATATTTCGATTTCTGCCTTGTATAGCTAGCTCATTATACAATCTATATATTATAACATAGCAAGTCAGAAATTTCAATATGATCACTTATTTCTGATTAATAAATGAGTTCAGTTATAATGATATTATAATTTTCAAATATCGTTCAATGTCACATAGAACACATTCATATTGATACATTATTTTTGGTCATCAACTTTTCACGCTGACTGTACATGAGAATGTCTTCGATTCCTGGAATTCGTCATATATTTATAATCTACTCTTTGTACTATAGAGAGGTTATTTAAAGAAAAATACCCTTACCCTATTCTCTCGCGGGTCATTTGGTCTGATGTTGAGTGTACGCAAGTTTGAGGCTGTAAGCAAAGCGCCCCAGCGCAGCACGGCCAGCAGTTGCTTAGGTGCACAAGATAGTAGTGAACTGAAGAGCATGCTCTCTAGATGTGCCACCAGCTGGGTTTGCCGCACCAGCCGATCCAAACCAGCGCTCTCTTGTAAAGCCTGTAAATTACGAACGCAGCTCATAGTTACTATTTGTTATTTACCACATTGGGGCCAGGACATTCTCCAAAAATATAATATACTAATTGAAAAAATAAGTTCAGTATACTTCGGACACACATTAATTGTGGTTCCGGTGATGATTCCTTGAAGTGTGGTCCATCCGCATTTCCTCGATACGGAGGTGTCGCGCACTGTTCGGTCCAAAAATTATATTATACCGCGAACCCGTAGGCTGTGGAACGAACTGCCTCAAGAGGTCTTTCCATTAAGCTACGATATGGGGTTCTTCAAGAGAGCTGTGAATAGGATTTTGCAAGGTCGGCGGCGGGGCCGCATACCCCCTGGTGTTGCAGGTGTCCATGGGCGGCGGTAACACTTACCATCATGTGGGACCGCTTGCTCGTCCGCCCACAAGTATTAAAAAAAATACGAGTAGATACATATAATTTTGAAATCCTCTAACGTATACTCGATTCATTTTTAAGACTATATGAAACATATATTTAGGCCCTCCCCGAACGTGGATCTTGGGTATGGGCCCGCTCACTGAGAAAATCAAATATACAGTAAAAGGCAGTTTCTAATATCGATAGAGAACTTAAAAAAAAAATTGTATCAAGTTAATTTAAACGCCATCGTCTTTTACAAGATGAAGTGAAATTATTCACCTATTTTAAAACTTTTTTTGTAATTTTTATATGCCACTGTTGACAAGAGATAAAAATTTGAATGAAATGCGAGACACAGGATTGCGAGGGAAGGCCTCGCAATCACAAGATTTCAAATTATAATCCACCACGCAACAATTCTGTGGTCAGTCATGTAGAAAATGCGTTTTATTATTATATTCTGCAGAAATGCATAGAAAAAGGTTTTAAACTAACTTTCATGATAGCTCTAATAGGCTATTAGTAATAGCCCCCATTAAAGTACTTGCTAGTAAGATGAACTGCCCCATATGGAGCCACTGGATTGGGATGCATCTAGCGTGCAATGTGCGCTAGGTTTATCTCAATGCCTATAATCTCCACGTTTTATTTTACTTTCAGTAACATAGTACACTTCCCGGTCGAAAGTAATACACATCGGCCTTTAGAAAGGGACTATCGGCTAGCTTTAGTTTTGTAGAGCGTCGTCTCTGTCGTGTGTCGTTATGACAGACGACGCTGTACAAAATACAAGGTAATCATTCAGGTAATCATTCAGCCGGGATGTGTATGTATGTTTTATTGTACTAACATTTACTGGACCTCTTATCATAAATAAATAAAAATGAATGTTTGTTTGTCCCGTATACGTTCCTATACCATTCATCCGATTGCGATGCAACTTTGGTGAGTTGTTGTTCTGAACTCCCGCGAAGGTTCTGAATTAGTACAACCATTTTCCACGCGAACGAAGTCGCGGGCAACAGCTAGTTATTAATATAAACTTACCTGAATATCACTAACAGCTAAACCAACGAGTAGATTGGTCAGTATCACAGTGACTAGCAGCACAAATATGAGGAACATTCCATGGGCAGTCAAGGGGTACTGAATTTGTGACTGAGTACAGTTGTTGTAGAATATGTCCTCGTATTCAAGCTCTCCTGACATCATCATGACGGTTTTTACCAATCCGGCTGGGAGATGGAAAGCTGGGTAGTTGCTGAACAAAACGCTGAATGCCAGCCCAAAAGCTATCAAGAGACAGCTATAGGCCAGAAGGAATGTCGCGAAATTCACTGTCACTGGAAAAATAAAGATGATAAGAAACAAGAGACATAAAATTGTCCTTAAATATAAATCACAGTTTTTGGGTTCCATGGCCAACTGACCTGTCGAAATTATAAAAATCCGTTATTGTTTGATCTCGCTCATCTGTGCATCTGTATGTCACAGGCCTATAATTATCTCACTTTGCACCTATTGAGACGAAAGATGTAAAGTTGTATGTTGATAATATAATCCATCAAGAAAAATTAAGAAAATTCTATCCCTATCAAGTGAAGTGGCGTTGGATTGGTCTTGTAAAACTCAATATGTTATCCGATTTTAACTTTATTCAGTTGCTAAATGTAACTTTTCAAAATAATTAGTGTCTACTCTTCCATTTAATACAGAAAAAAAGGCATATAGCTTTTATTAAGTACTTTCAATATAAATTATAATGGCTACTGAACTTATAAACGTTTGTTCAAAGAGATTTTTTTTTTTAAATAGTTATGATCATATTATGTGCGTATCCTACACGGCCGTTTTTCAATGATTGTACCTGTTGTAAACATTTGCACGTAAAGTCCGAAAGTTGGGAATCTTCCAATGATCATCATGAGTTCTAGCCAACAAAAGAAGATCGTGACAGCAGCGACGTCATGTTGCCACCCTGATGTGTTACTCCTTATTCCACCATTATCCATATCCCAACTTGGTATCTGAAAGATGTCCATACATTAATAACACCTCTAGTTAATATGATTACAATGCTCTGTTTTAGTGGCTATGGTGAAGGTACTTACTGTACATAAAAAGACCCCGAGAATTATAAGCATTTGCAACCAATTTTCCCATTGTCGAATATAAGCGTTCCAATCGAGACACGCTTGAAAAATTTCCTTTCCCATAAAACATAGATTCAGAATAATAATTAGATACTGTACTGGCCTTAGGTATGTTGGTACGTCGCATGTGACATCTTCACATAAATATATCTCTAAAATAAATTCATAAGTTTAATAAACTAACAAAAAATACAGACAAATTAAATTAAGAAAATAATACATACGTAAAATATAAAGGCTATATAGTGATATAAATATGGCGTGATATATGAAGCTCAATACAAAAAATTTTCTTATTCTCCGCCATTTTAAAAATAAGAAAGTTTCAGATACTGGGTGCTTCAGTACATCTTTGTGTCCCACCTGAAAAAAAATATCATCATTAACTCATACGACGTTTTAAGAACTCCGTAGTCCACTAGAATAAAATATAAACAGGAAAGGAAGAATGATTTGTATACTTGTAAGTAGCCTTGAAGGGTTGTACCTTGTAGCCCAACCCAAAAATCATACGTACCTCAATAAAGGAAAGTAGCAATTCAGCCTCACCCCTGCTCAAACAAGGCACAAGCGGTCGAAAATCAATGGTGAGTTCGCAATCAACGTCTCCCAATTCGTGCTCGCTGACATGCACAGCATCGTCAAACTTGCAAAGATACCGAGGCACGACATCAGGCACACGACGTACGATAAAGGAGAGAGCTGATACTCCACCGTTCGTGCGGAGAGTCACGTCGCCACCGTAATCTGAAATTTTTAAGATTTTTTTTACAAGAAAGCTTAAGTTTTACAAGAATATAAGAATAGTTAATTCTTATGGATTCACAAAGACTCGATGCAAGGTTTTTCGACGATTCTAAACTTACGAAAGTAGTTACAAATTAATTAAGTAGCAATAAAAGATTTATATCAGCTATTACAGAAAATTGCTTAACAACTTGATAAAATTGCTATACTAATAGATTTTGTGCGGGATACGTATGCACTAACACGCAGTAGAATGCTAGTGTCTGTACTCCGCACCAACTGGATCGCCGGGGGGGTGTGGACTGTATAATAGGTTTTTCCGTGTCTTGATTAAAACAACAAGGCTTGTTCTTCAATAGAGCCGGGGTAGCGCAGAGGTACTTGTTTTTCTTCTTTGTTCTTGTTCTTGTCGGAGTGGATGCCGCTGCGGAAGTGAGTTTGACCGGAAATGGTCCGCCTATTATTCGCGTATTGGGTTCTCCAACTTGCGGCTAGTTGCGGGATTCCTCCACCGCCGGTCAACGTCGGGCCTCCCCTCCACTTGTCCATTTATGTACCCCTCCCGCTACCCGCGGGGAATCATTTATTTTCCTTATTGCTAACACGTATTTACATTGATAAGATCCTAGTATGTCCTCAATTACACTATGCACCAACGATACCTATACTATGCACCAACGATTTATGTAGGGACATACTAGGGATTACTCCATTATTTCCATATTATATACATAAAAACTTAACAACTATTTGCGAAACTATATACATGTTTGCCTAAGTACCCTAGCCTTTTTCGTCGTCAACATATCTCCCGCCGTCGCCGTCTCGCGATCTAATTGGTAGAACGACGATTTTCTTGGTCGGTCGCCGCAGGATATGGCCGTTGCTCGTCTGGACGTCGATGATGCGAACCTCGCCGTCTTGCCCGGGGTACGTAGCGATGACTCTTCCTCTGGGCCACGTGTTCCTCGGTAGGTTCGGGTCGCATATGACGACCAAGTCTCCGACGCGTGGTGCCTCGCCGACTGTGCGGGGCTCCCGCCGGTACTGTAGCAGGGGGAGATATTCTCGGAGCCAGCGGCGCCAGAAGTTATCGGCTAGCCGCTGGGCGCGCCGCCAGTGTTTGCGCGCATTTACGTCGTCTGCAGTGAAGGCGCCCGGCGCTGGGACATGTGAGTTAGGCCCCAGCAGCAGATGATTGGGTGTGAGCGCCTCCGGCTCCTCCGGTGTTACCGCCACGTGTGTGAGTGGGCGGGAGTTGACTGTGTTCTCCGCCTCGATGAGTAATGTGTGGAGTGTCTCGTCGCTAGGGTACTTCTCGCGTAGCGTCGCTCGTAGGGCTTCTTTGACCGTGCGCACCATGCGTTCCCAGGCCCCGGCCATGAAGGGGGCGGAAGGGGGAACGTGACGCCACGCGATGTGTTTCGCAGTTGCTTCCTCTTGCACCGCGGCTAGTGCGGCCTCGGTGAGTTGTTTTTCCGCGGCTTTAAAGTTAGTGGCGTTGTCACACCATAACTCCGTTGGGCAGCCGCGTCGCCCCATGAATCGTCGTAGCGCAGAGATGGCGGAATCTGCGCTGAGTGATGCTGCCACTTCCAAGTGTACAGCCCTCGTGGTCATGCATGTAAATAAGGCGACATATCTCTTCTCTCGATGTCGGCCCACGGTTACTTCGATGGGACCGAAGTAGTCGAGCCCGGTGAAGGTGAACGGGCGCGCGTGATGTGCTACGCGCGCGTGCGGTAGATCGCCGGTGGCTGGACTCGTCGGTTTCGCCTTCCTTAGTCTACATGTCATGCATGCCTTTATGACTTTATTACTGTAGGGCGAATCTTTCCTATGCACAGTCGCTGTCGCAGTTCGTTGACGATTAGCTCGACGCCTCCGTGGTGCATTTTCCTATGTACATGGTCTATGTACAACCTCGTATAGCTGTGTGAACCATCCAACACAGCCGGATTCGTCGTTTCCTCGCTAATCTCTCCTGCGGCAGCGATTCTTCCTTTTTGTCGTAGCAGTCCGTCGGTTCCCACAATCACACTTAGTGCGGCGAGTTTGTCGTCTCCCGCCGGTGTGGCGCTACGCTCGATGCGCTTACGTTCGCATGCGTAGCTGTCCTCTTGTGCTGCCTTCATCCATTGATGCTCCGCTCGTATGAGATAGTGCGCTTCCATCTGTACGAACTTGCACTTGCCGCGCGCTGGTTCTACCTTTTGTGCAGTCTTAGCGTCGCCTTTCTTTGTTCCTGACCATGCCGGGTCCGACGTCGGGTTGGCAATGGTCCTTTTGCGACGCGCAGCTGCTACTATGTGCCTCCTTTTGCGGCACAAGTCGATGAATTGTAGAGCGCGTGCGGTGGCCCGGATCAGGCGCTCCCATTTTGAAAAGCGCGTGATATCGGGCAAGTGTGCATGCCCCTTTGTCGTGTTCGTAATTGCGCAGCATTTCTCTTTTTCTTCCCCGGTGCGTTCGGCTATTGTGTTTGCTTCGACTGGCCATTGCTCCTCGG
Organism: Sesia bembeciformis; assembly: GCA_943735995.1. Taxonomy (NCBI): domain Eukaryota; kingdom Metazoa; phylum Arthropoda; class Insecta; order Lepidoptera; family Sesiidae; genus Sesia; species Sesia bembeciformis. The sequence goes on from OX031042.1 coordinate 7,223,560, forward strand.
GCGATAGTAAGAAGGGCGGGCCGATGAACCATCGGTGGTCTCTGTTGAAGTCCGCGGGCGTTGCTCGTGTCGCGTCGTCGGCTACGTTGAGTTGCGACGGTAGCCATCTCCATTCCTTTTTCTTTGTAGTATCTTCTATTTCTGCGATACGATGTGCGACGAACGTTTTGAACGCCCGTGGTTCGGCTCTGATCCACGCGAGTGCGGTGCGTGAATCGCACCAGTAGACCCGTCTTGTTGCCTCAAAGTCGTGCTCCTTTGCGACGTTCTTGGCCAGTCGCGCGCCGAGTACTGCCGCCTGGAGCTCAAGCCGCGGGATTGAGACGGGCTTGAGCGGTGTGACGCGGCTTTTTGCAGCGGCCAGTGCGATCTTCACGCTGCCGTCTGCTCGTTCTAATCTCCAGTACACGGCGGCGGCGTAGGCTTCTTCGCTTGCGTCCACAAATGTGTGCAGCTCCCTTCTCGAGGCCGGTTCCATGTCGTAGCAGCGGGGAATGCGAAGCTCCTCTAGAGCGCGCAGCGTTTCCATCCACCCGTTCCACTTTGGTTGCAGCTCTTCCGGAAGCGGTTCGTCCCAGCTCGTTCCATACCTCCAGGTATCTTGCATGAGTCGTTTCGCCGGAGTGGTTATCGGCGACACGAGTCCGAGCGGGTCGAACAGCGACATAATTATGCTGAGTGCTTCCCTTTTGGTGGGTGGGCGTCTGCCTTCTATGACGTCAGATGGTGTCCTTGTAGTATTTACGCGGAAGCCGATGCAGTCTTCCTTTGTCTCCCACAGCAGGCCGAGTGTTTTCTCTGTCTCGCTTCCGCCGATGTCGACTGTCGTGGCTCCGGGATCCGTTGTAAATTGTTTCACAACGGACTTCTTGTTGGACACCCATCCGCGCAATTGAAAGCCGGCTCGACGGTGTATCTCGTCGACCGACTTTACGACTCTCGCAGCTTCCTTCTCGTTTGTGAAGCTGGTTATGAAGTCGTCCATATAGTGGTTCATTTGTATCTCTCGGACGGCGCGTTCGTCTTCATGTGCGAACTCGGCGGCGTTGCGATCTTTAATATACAACGCGGTGCACGGCGATGACGTCGCTCCGAATATAACCGACGTCATCTTGTACTCTTGTGGTAACGTATTGCCTCGCTCGTCGTCCCTCCATAGGAAGCGTAGTGCGTCTCGATCTTCCGGTCGAATCTTTATTTGCATGAACATCTCCTTGATGTCCGCTGACACGGCGATGGGATGTTGGCGGAATCTCATGACGACTCCGGGCAGTGATTGCAGCAAGTCAGGACCCGATAGCAGCATGTCGTTGAGGCTGCGTCCGAAGGATCTCGCAGCGGCGTCGTGGACGACTCGGATCTTCTCTTTCGCCGGGTTGATGACGGCGAAATGTGGCAAGTACCACGTTTTATTTGCAGGTGGCGCTGTAGTCGCAGGCTCGGCGTATCCCGACGTTAACAAGTTAGCGATACGCTCCTTGTACTTTTCCTTGAGCGCCGGGTCGCGGTCGAGTCTCTTCTCCAAATTGTGCAGCCGTTTGAGAGCGTCCCCGTAATTATTAGGGATCTTCTTGTCATCTTCTTTCCACAGGAGTCCGGTCTCGAACCGCCCGTCAGGTAGCCGTCGACTGTGCTTATCCAGTAGGTCGATGGCGCGCTGCTCCGGGTCATTCTTGGTTGTCCTCGGTTCGATGCCCAGTGACTCCAACTTGAAGAAGTTCTTCATTAACTTCTCCATTTCGTCGCACTTCTCGCTGATGTGGCCGCAGAAGGCGACTGGTTCGCACACTGAAGTGCGACATCCATGTAGCACCCAATCTAGTAGCGTGAGTGACGCTACCGGCTTGTTTCTTCGTCCCGCTCGGACCTGGCGTGAGACGATCAGCTCCCAGTTGTCCTGCCCGATGAGAATCTTCGGACAGACATCCTTGTAGGTGAGCTCGTCCCTGATGTCGTCCAGGTGTGTGCAGTCTTCCAGGTCCGTTTCCCCGATGGTCTGCGATGTGAAGTTGAGACGCTCGATGGTGCGTGCGCCCTTTAATTTGTGCACGCCGTCCGAGTGTAGCCCTTGTATCTGTACGTCAACAGTGCGGCTCTTTTCATGCTTCATTTCGCCACCGTTGATGCCTTGAATCCACATTGTGTCAACCGGCCCGTTGATGCCGAGCGAGTTGATTGTAGCCTCTTCTATGATGGTGACGGTGCTGCCTTCGTCGAACAGCGCGTAGGTGTGTATCTTCGCGTGTGGTCCGGCAAGCACTACTGGTGCAATCTTCAGGTAGGCTCGACGTCGATGCGGTGATGAGTTCGCGGCGGTGGCCTTGTTGGTCAGCTCTGTTGTTGACGTGACGATTTCTTCTTTGGGCTCTTCTGTCTTCACTGTTGGCGGCAAAGTTTGACGTGTACGATGTAGCAGCCGATGATGTGACATCCCACACCCGTTGTGTCCGCATGGCTTAGCTCGGCAACTGCCCCGGTGATGGTCACTACACAGGCAGCGGAAGCAGATGCGGTTCCTCTTCGTTACCTCCCATCGGGCGTCGAGATCGCTCTCGGCAAACCGTTTGCACGAAGGCAGGTAATGATCTTCTTTACACAGCGGGCAAAGTTTTCTTTTTCCGTCGTTAATGGCGCTGTATGTTCGTTCCGTCCTTTTCTTTGTCGCCCTCTCTCTCACACTCGCAGGTTCAATGATGGGAACGGTGACTTCTGGCGGTGCGTAGGCACTGCATTTGTCGGCCTCTATGTTGAGGAACGTTGACAGCAGGCTCAGCGTGGGTACTTCGTGCTCCCAGATACTTGCAAAGTCGTACCACTTGCTCTTCAGTATGGGTGTGAACTTCTCCATTATAGCCCGTACTAGCTCGGGTCTATACAGGTAGTTGTCCCTTTTCATTGCTTGTATGGTAGCCACAGCGTTGGCCACCTTACTGGCGAACACGCAGAGGTCGCGGGGCTCGTCGTTTAGCTTGCGCAGGCACTTCAGTTTTTCTGTTTCGCATGCGACGAGTGCGTCCGGCCTCCCGAATCTCCTTGCGAGAGCTTCCATTATGTCGTCCGGCTCTCGGTGGGCGGTAAACAAACTTGCCACCGCCTCTATAGCGACACCCTTCAGGCTCTTCCTTAGCCGTGCCAGGTTGTCGCTCTTCGTGAAGGTGTGCTTCGAGTCTTCGTAGGCACCCTTTAACCCCAGCCATGCGCTGCCTTGTCCATCGAACGTCGGCAGCTCCATAGTATAACGCGGTGTCTCCCTCGCCGAAATCTTCACTGCCTTGGAGATCGCGGTAGCCATTTGCTCCACGATGTCTGCAGTAGGGCGCGCGGGCCGAGACGTGCTTCGTTCTCGGTGCCTATCCTCCCCATTGTTGGAGGTATAAGCTCCCCGTCCTCGTCCTTCCTTCCTTTCCGGCGAGATCTTGCGAGACTTTGGCCCCGCCCCCTGCGGGGGTATGGGGGGGGGACCTCGTTCCGATTTAACCATTTTTCCAACCGGAACGATTCTTCTTTTCGTTTGTCGTCTTCTTCTTCTTCAGAGCTCGATCCCAGCTCCGCGAGCCTTATCTCTTGCTCCTTAGCAGTCAGGCGCAGCTGTAGCAGGGTTCGTTCTATTTGTAGACGCTCCTTCTTCTTCGCGGACGCAGTAGATCGGTGCGACCTTGCCGCGATGCTTGCGGCCCGTGGAACGATTGTGACGTCCGCCGTCCCATTATCATCGACGTGCGCTTTGCCTTCCTCGTCTCCACGTATCGATTCTTCTCTACGCGTAGAAGTCGTCTTCGTAGTGGCCTCGGTGCTGGTGGCCGTGGTTCCTGTAGCTGTCGTGCCCGTGCTCGTGGTTGCTGTGACCGTAGACTCTGTAGTGGCAGACGTTGACTCCGTAGCGGTCTGTGCTCCGCTCTGCGACCCCGTTCGGCTCTGTGACCTTGTTGTTGTTGGCATTGTAATAGGTACGTCGTGAGAACAACGTAACTAAACAATCAAGTCTTTGAACGTCTTTGGAAATCAAGATCGGAAATCAAGATTGGAAACCAAGATTAGAAACCAGGATTAGGAAACCAAGACGTGAAATCAGGACGTGAAACTGAAAGATTGGCCCTAGTACGGACGAGTACGATGCGTCGTGCCGCTCTCCGTAGAGCCGTAGATCGTACGGGGATTCTTAATAATCCTACGACGCGACCGTATCGTCTCTTCCCGCTATTTCTTTATAAATAACGCCGTACGCCGTTCTTCTTATTCCACGAGGTCTTCAAACACGACTTGCTTGATTCAATATCCGGCTCGAAGGACCATAGATGTGCGGGATACGTATGCACTAACACGCAGTAGAATGCTAGTGTCTGTACTCCGCACCAACTGGATCGCCGGGGGGGTGTGGACTGTATAATAGGTTTTTCCGTGTCTTGATTAAAACAACAAGGCTTGTTCTTCAATAGAGCCGGGGTAGCGCAGAGGTACTTGTTTTTCTTCTTTGTTCTTGTTCTTGTCGGAGTGGATGCCGCTGCGGAAGTGAGTTTGACCGGAAATGGTCCGCCTATTATTCGCGTATTGGGTTCTCCAACTTGCGGCTAGTTGCGGGATTCCTCCACCGCCGGTCAACGTCGGGCCTCCCCTCCACTTGTCCATTTATGTACCCCTCCCGCTACCCGCGGGGAATCATTTATTTTCCTTATTGCTAACACGTATTTACATTGATAAGATCCTAGTATGTCCTCAATTACACTATGCACCAACGATACCTATACTATGCACCAACGATTTATGTAGGGACATACTAGGGATTACTCCATTATTTCCATATTATATACATAAAAACTTAACAACTATTTGCGAAACTATATACATGTTTGCCTAAGTACCCTAGCCTTTTTCGTCGTCAACAGATTTATAGATAAGATTATAATAATCAAGATAGCTTACCTAACAATAGCAAAACACAAGCTGAGAATTCATTCAGTGCTGCTATATGCAGAGGGGTGTATCCGAAGTTGTCTGGTTCATTAGGATCAGCGCCCACTGAGAGCAGCGTTCGTGGTACATCACAAGCGCGAGCTCCTCGCACTATTGCGCCGTGGAGCGGTGTGCGCCCGTTGGCGTCTCGAGCCCGCACATTGGCACGTCTTCCAACTAGCAATTCGATCACTTCTAATGATTGTGCGAGAGCCGCTGTAAAGATACATTTACGAATTTTAGATAATACGAATCTCAATATACGAAGTATAAGTGCATTATAAATTATAACTCTTCTAACGTCGTAAAACAATCCAGACGTATGCTTTTGTTCTTCACCCACTTCTATATACCGCAATGCAACTCCAGTGCAGCCATCAACGCTAATCCATAATGATGTTGTCTTAATTATTTAACTAGCGTTTTAGGATAAACATTACCTAAACCAAATTTAAAGCTCCTTCCTTCTAGAGTATAACAATTTTTTTAATCAAGTCTTAAGACATTACTTACCAAGATGAAGAGGCGTTTGACCTCTAGAATTTGGCCAATCGATATGAGCTCCGTGTTCAAGAAGGAGACGGGCGCACTCAGCATGTCCATCCTCCGCTGCTAAGTGCAGGGCAGTTGCCCGACCGGTACCGAAAGCAGCTCGTACGTCTGCTCCTGCATCTAGCAATAACTTGGTACAAGCAGCAGAGCCTAGAGACGCAGCTACATGCAACGGCGTTTCAGTGAAAACCTACGAAGAAACGTTCAATTTATGCAACCAAAGAAACAGTTAAATTTACCACCAGGCTAATGTCTAATCACCTGCCGACGTCTTTATATTTTTAAAAAAATGTGTTTGTTTATAACCAGTACCTACATTAGGCTGCAATATGTCAATGTATATCGTTTTAATTTTATGAAAAAAATTCGCTTGTCATTTACAGAAATTGCTTTTACTCTGATAATAATTATTTTCAAGAACTAATTTACCTGTGGCGTATCAGGACAGGCTCCCGCTTGAAGCAATTCGCTAACGACTTCCGGCGCGTCGCTAAGCACAGCGTAATGCAATGGAGACCGATCGTCCAATCCTGCGTTTACGTCAGCTCCATGAGCTAATAACACCTGAAGCAATAAAATAAAATATTTTTAAGAAACTTCTTTGATTAAGTATTTCTGACTCAATAATAATATCCTGTTTACCTTGACACAAGCTAAACACTTCGCGCTCGCTGCGCAGTGCAATGGCGTCGCTTTTCTGTCTGTGGTCGAATCCCATCTATTCGGGTCGGCTCCGTATGCGAGCAATATTTTGACGCAGTCTTCGCTACCTACTAGACAGCTCAGGTGTAGACAAGTTCTATAGGAAAGAGAATTGCCTATTAAAGTTTTATTGGTCTTTCTAAAGAAGGAATCTAACTTTTGTTTTATCTTACCTGCCGGCATCGTCAGCCCAATTAGGATTAATTCCATGCTTCATAAGTCTAGTTAATAGCGAACTCTTCCCCAGCCATGATGCCCACAAAGCCACCGTACGCAACTTAGAACTTCCCTCCACCTCTGAGGCTAAGACTAATACCTCATCATACTGTCCCGCCTCCACTAGTTCGGAAATGTCCTCGGCAAATGGAAGCTGACGCAGCGTGAATTGAATTTCCTCTGTTGGACATATAAACACAAGGAATTACCCCTAAAATATTGGAATTCTAATCAAATCTCCTCTTGGTCTAAATATTACAAACAGATTTTAAATACCCTACATTTATACATAGTTAATTAAACATTACCTAATCCCCATATGTCCCTTGATGGTTTGACCCTTATCATTTCTGCGAGGTCGGAAGCGTGAGCCGACTCATCGCTGGATATGTACGCAGCCTCCGCGTCATCTGAATCCTCAGCCAGCTGGGCCATGTTTCCAACGCACCATCGTGAGCTGCCCTCGCGATATACCTTAAATAACAAATGACGGTTATTTCCAAAATAAAATACTTGCTTTTTGCTGCTTGCACTGGTACTACTGTTATAGGCCTATTCCGGGGTACGCCACACACGATCTTCCGCTCTTCTCATTTAGCCAGTACCTACTGGTATTGCCAAATAAATCATTCTAATAAATATTTTGGTAAATCACCAAAATTATTATAGGTACCTCATATTACACCTTATAATTCAGGTAAATAAATTATTCAGTCTTACACCGGTTAGGCTCTGTACTGTTTAAACGCATCATAACGTTTTATTTTGTGCTTCATTATGATATTTTGTCTAACGTGTGTGTCAATTAAACAGAACTATGATAGTTTACAACGGTGGCTGCTTTTGCAACTCTCAGTTTAGATATAAGGCGAAGAAATATAGAGCCACAAAATAATCATGTCGGTAACCTTCTTCACATAGCCGTTTTACAAGATTCTTGTTTCTCTGTTCAACTGCCCCCCAGGGATAGAAAGACAATAACTCTTAGATAAAGTAAAAACGTTCACGATCAAGACTCAAATCTTTTTATCCATACCTATTTACATTTATTCGAGGTGTATCTCAAATTCATCAATCCATCAGGACAACGCTTGCATGAAGTGTTTCGGCCAAAATTATATTAGGTATTATTAGGCAACTAACCCTACTAAGTTTAGGACATGTCCATTTAATAAGGAAAATTAGGTAATCGCAAGCAAGCATAAGAAAATCACGAATTTTAATCTTATTCTCTGGTAATTATTTTGGGAGTTTAATAACTGTACTGTAATCACTTTTCATTACAATAGATTTCTGCGTCTCCAAAATTATCTGGGCCCTTTCACCTATTCACAAAATATTTTTGGGCATATCTATAAATAGTCATTAATAGCCAATAAACATAGCAACAAATCATGTTAAAATTAAACTACACTTAAACGTATAATAGCCACTTTGCCTGTCATCAAAAGTACTCAAGAACTTGTAAACATTAACACATTATTTTATGCTTCTATTTACATTTGATTTTTCAACATCTTCGTTTTAATATCGCGTACAAAATTAAAAAGTGCAGAAAACATAAAATAAGTAACCATTTTCTTTTTTTTCTCATTTTTTCCGGCACTATGCGAAGACATCGCGATGCGCGTGCGCCACAGTGGAAAGCGTGCGCGTGTCCCGCGGAAAACTGAAACCTCTCTTCTCAGTCTGTCATCCCCAGTGACCGATCTAATCATAATTCGGGATATGGAACAACCGAATATTTTTAATTCAACTATTGCTTCATTACTAAAACTGTTCGATAGGTATTTCTTTACTTGAAATTGCAGATCTTCAAGAATCGCAGATAAGAATTCGTTAAAGTGGATGTTTAATGACTAAAATTAAGAGATCACAATTAAATTAAAATTAAATCGTAGTACACTATACAACTCTGCACATATTTTCGCCGCTACTTGAACAACGGTGTGAGACTTGGGGTCTTTTAAAAATTAGAACTATATAAGGTCTATGAAACTTATCGTTATTACTATTATCGTGTCACCCATTATCAGTTGGTTTACTAGTTTATTTCATAGTAGTGGTTTCAAATACGCAGATGAGGTATAACTTGTATAACCCTTCAAATACCCTGAAGGTAAGTGAAAACTCGCCAATGGACACCAAAATGATTGCAGGCTCCGACTGCTAGTCCTACAATTACCTATTCACAGCCTTCCTGAAAAACCCTATGTCGTAACGCAGCAGAAACTTTACATCTGTAAAAAAAATCATGAACGTTGCTTCTTTTGAAAGATTGTAATTTACATACAAACAATGCTACCGCTAGTTTATTCTTAACACAGTCATCAAATATGCGTTGAGGAATTCGTTTAATATTTTATAGCGGCGCGACGTGACACGCTTTACTCTCACGAGATTATTTTTAAGAACTGTCTATTGCCTAATGCATTACCCCCACAGTTTCGTATATATCTTCCTATCTTTTTGAAAGTTTTAATTATGAGCTTTTGTAGTTGCGTTTTATCTTACAAGAACGGTGAGACCCCTATATCTATTGTTGACCGTAATTCTAGTTTTGTACGGATGTCAAATTATCACTTGTTTGGTGGTGGATTATTACTAGCATCGATCGTGAGGAATCTCCCATGCCTAACAATAAGAGAAAATCTGTGCCGGGTATATCCACCAAACCGCACTGGCCCCGCGTGGTGGATTATGAACTGAGACCTTATAATTACTAGGGCAGATTTGTGCCCTGCCTATGTCTAAATAAGATACAATCATTTTTATATTTCTGGACCGATAATATAAACTTAAGATATTATAAATAGTCTTCACCTTCTGTTTTATAACTAATACAATACGAAGCAAAGATATACTTTCGAGCAAGAACCGTTTCAATAATTTATATATTTGAAAAATTACATTTACATCATGGGAAATGTTTTGAGAAACTTTTCGTACAAGTGATTCAGAATTTTATTTGATTCTGCAAAGTAATTGCAGCGCTTGCTTGCATTGTTAGTTACAATAGTTTTATTTACGATGGTTGGATCATATACACGAGATCATCTCTTTGTGTACAAAAGACCTAAACCTAAACATGTCATAACTCTTGACTAAAACCATATGGTATGAGGTGTATTTAAGCCAAATGCGTTAAACAATTGATTCCTACGTCCAATATTAGCCACGTCAAGACCACCGCTTACATCGCAAGAGCACGTTTTGGGTATTAACTGCGGAATTACAAACTATTTGAGCCCTTTATAACATATAATCTTGGTACTGTAATTACACTAGGACAAAATTTAACTACAAATAAGTGGATAAAATTAATGGATACAAAGTATTCAAATTCTGATAGTGAATAATAAATACCTAATATACTTGAATATTACAATGAAAAGAGCTCCCAGAAAAAAAACTCTTAGAAAGAAAGAAATCTAGAAATAAGAAACATCCTTTTAGACAAATACTGGTATTCTAATGGCAAAGAAAAATAATTAATGTATTCTTAAGTATTAATTTTAAAATGTCTTTATATTCGAAATAGTGTAATTAAAGGGTATGTTTGTATAAAAACTTTTAGCATTTGTTTAGACTTACGTCCAAATGGACGAGCTTTCGTTCAGATGTTTTCAGCTAACATATTTATCAAACCTCAGCTTTTCTGTTAAACTGTGAAACGAATGATGGACTGGTATACGTCTTAAATCAAGGTTATATGAATAAGATATAATAAGCACATTACGTAATATTTTTGTTATTTGGAAAATTCAGTTATCTGTACTCCTTCATCGCACGAAAATTATGTTTGAAGCTGCTAAAGTTTGTGTACTTTTTTATTTGTGTCATACTAACTCAAGTTTCAGAACTGGCTCATACATTTCTTCTAACCACCATTTACCTTTAGGATACTTTGTAAAACAAAGCCGGATAAAGCATATTTGAAAAGTATTCAATCCAGACATTCAAATATTCAACATTCATTCAAAACAATTCAAACTCTCGATTGAATACATTGCATATTGCGTGTCCAAGTATTTATATACTTGTTTCCAAAAACAGGAACTTTGTGTACCATCCATGTGATATTAGTAATATAAATATGTAAATTAATATTAAACTTACTGGCTGCATGTTGTCCATTTTCCGTTACATATCTTACTGAGTTGTTTCACATTAAAATTCTATTTAAATGTTTATAATATTTCTATCTATTAACATAACCTTCACTTTTCACTTCTTTCTTTTTCAGTCTGTTTATAATATTACAGTTAGCATGTTACTAAATACGGGGATAGGTTCGTTCTACAGATGTCTAGAAAAGCAACTGTTATCAAATCATACATACAAATAAGATATAAGTAAAGACATTAATCTAGTTTTATTGTTGTGTTCCGATTGATTCTCTTATTAATACCAACTATTACTTAGTCCCCTGAGGTGCTTTTAGTGTTAAGAGTTAATACTAAATGACTCTTGGATAAGGTTTTTCTATAGATGTCTAGAAAGTCAACTGCTATCATACATACAAATAAGATATAAGTAAAGACATTAATCCAGTTTTATTGTTGTGTTCCGATTGATTTCATGTGTTACTTACGATTAGTCCCATGATGTGTTTTTGGTGTTAAGAATGAATACTAAATGAGTGTTCCAAATTAATTAATTCAGACAAATGTCTGTCTACTTAAATCTGGCAGATTTAGAGTACTAAAAGCTATAAGGCACGCTTTTGCCACGTGTTAGTGCTTTGTACCTGTCTGTTTACATTCATTGAGTTTATACAAAATCATAAATTATTTCTTCATTGGCCCCATTCGCCGACTCATCGCGTGCCAATTTCCCGGCGAGTGGCCGGATACCGTCGCGAATCCACAACAATTTGCCTAACTTTTTCTCGGAAATCACGCCGATTGCGTTTGATCCACGGAAATTAATTTAATTTATAATAATAGGTCGGGGAGAAAGTCTTTTCGTATTTTGTCCGTATGAAGTTGCAATCAAATCTCTTTGCTTGTACTATTTGTACATAGCTGGTTGTAATAACATTAAAAGTTGACATTCTGAAAAAAAAATATCAAAAAAACTGTTTTCCGCCATTTTTCCATTGTTTTCCAGAGAGTAACGAATTCGCTACACGTTGAAATTTTACAAAAATAGGCAAAAATGCGATACAAGCCCCAAAAAAAATGTGCCTTTTATGGATCTAATGCGGTATCAGTATGGGTAGCTAGCACAAAGTTGGTTGAAGCGTTTTCAGTCTGGAAATTGTAACGTGAAAGATGCAGCTCGGTCTGGTCACCCGGTTACAGATAAAGTCAATGCCACCTGTGAAAAAGTGAAGCAAGATCGACACATCAGTAGTTATGACATTGCTGAGGAACTGGGTATTGATCACAAAATGGTTTTAAGTCATTCAAAAAAGTCTGGGTACCAGAAAAAGCTCGATATTTGGGTGCCACATGATCTTACGGAAAGAAACCCCATAAACCATGTTTCCATTTGCCATTCTCTATTAAAACTAAACGAAACCGAACCATTTTTGAAACGATTGATCACAGGTGACAAGAAGTGTATCACTTGCGACAAGATCGTGGTCAAAGCACGCACAGCCTCCACAAACAGAGGCAAAACCCAACTTAACGCTAAACAAGGTGATGTTGTGTGTATGATGGGATTGGAAAGGTATCGTTCATTATGAGATTAAAGCAAGAAATTAAAACAAAACGTCCTGAGCTGATAAACAGAAAGGGTGTGATCTTTCACCATGATAACGCCAGACCACACACATCTATAGCCACTCAACAAAATTGAGAGAGCTTGGCTGGGAAGTGTTGATGCATCCACCGTATAGCCCTGACCTTGCCCCCTCAAATTTCCACCTGCTTCGGTTACTTCAGAACTCTTGTAGCGTAAGGTTGACATCAAGAGAGGACTGTCAAAACTACTTGTCGCAATTTTTGGCCAATAATCCCAGAATTTCTACAGTAATGGGATCATGACACTATCTACAAGATGGCAACAAGTTATCGATCAAAATGGCACATATTTATTATAAGTAACTGTAATTAAACTTTTTTAAAAATTGTCTTGAATTTCTATAAAAAATACGAAGAAACTTTCTCCACGACCTAATTTATACATACTACTTTTTATTGATTATATACTACCGGTCTTTACCCGTAGTGTATAATCAATAAAAAGTATCAAAGGATACGCACATATTCATCAACGAAATACCCCATTTACACGAATGTCACTTTATTTTCAACTAGTTAAAGCAACTTTTTAAAAAATCTATCTAACTATCTTCTAAAAGAAAGTATAACTAAAGAACCTTTAAGAGCTAAAGGGGTGTTTCTGGAATTTTAACTCATAACAAACTCTAAGGTAATATTATAGATAGGCAACTTCATCCAGTCATCTCTGTTGACTTTTTATTCCTATAACTAACCGGTAACTTGTATTTAATAGCAATTTATATTTTATATTCATTAAATATAACGAAACAACTATAACTATATATAGGCTACTCGTATAACAAAATGCACGCTAACAAACTTTAATTTCGCTTTCTGTCTAATGTTGAATTTAAATTTTAAAAGGCGTTTTAACATAGCCAGTACAGTTTTAAAAGAATAATACTTAAAAGATGTTTTATTTAGCCAAGCTTTCACTCCATTTACCCTTTAGACTTGAAATATATCCATGATATTTATCACGTATGTCCGCCACTGCTACTATTCAGCGACTTTAAATAATGGAAAGAACACACAGCACTTACGTACATTGTCCATAATATATTTAACTCCTTAAACATTTCCTGCAGAAACTTTGCAACCCATATTTTTTCTTTGTAAATAGATTGATTTTGTAGTAAAAATTAGTTGATTTATATACTGACACAAATAAAACTTATACACGTATTAAAAATTCACGTGGCGTTAAAACACGATATCGCACTTATTTTTTTATTTTTGTGGTATCGAACACCTTTGGCAAAGAGCACTTACACACTGCACCGGCACTGCCGGCCGCTGTTTAGAATACGTTGAAAACACAAATAAACTCCACAGAAATAATAATTACCTACGTCGTCGTGACCATCGGCAACACATCTGTTTACTGCTACTCCTATTGAAATAACAACCTTTGAGTACATGTTTAGTGTTAATTAATTTCTTGTTATAAACAGTAAACTGTATTAAAGTAACGATCTAATCCGACTTCATGCAAATCCATGAATGAAATATACATATGCAAAATTTATGACCTGTATGCTCCCGGGTTGCTGCATTGCAGTGGCTGTTCTTGAGTCCAGAATTTGAACAGAAGTGTTCCGTCGGGACTTGCTGGCGGGAACCCGAGAAATAAGCTTGAGTCTTTGTTTGATTATTGTAAAAATTGTGTATTGTGGGATTTGTGGGACTTCAGTGCCCACAGGACTCCAGGATTGTTAGTGTATAATGTTTTTGATAATGAAATAAAAGCGTGAGACTGCAGTTTTCGTGTTCTTCCAACGTTTCCAACTCTGTCCTCGGTAAACCTACTATTACTTTACTGAGCGACTCCCGAGTTCGACGGGACCGGACATTGAAGGGATACGTTTTAGACTGAAACTGTTTATTGTGAAGGAAACTTGACACTGGCAGAATGTGCTCATTGCACCATTGCCATATATAAAAAGAAAAAAGTGTTCCGGCGCTTTAGGGAAGCGAAACAGAAGAATAAAATGCCCAATCATGATAAACAATCAAGTTTTTGTATTACGTGTATTTTTAAGTTAAATTATTTTATATTGGCCTTAGCTGCCTGACATAAATAAATAAAAAACAAAAAATGTACCTATTTCGGTTTCCCCTTAACAATATCGTTAAAATAAAATAATTGGTGAATTTAAGGCCCACAACGAATATAGTCCTGTCCAGCTTACTAATGGTGAATTTTTAAAATTGGTCTAGTAATCCCAGATTGGATCTCAGATGTTCCTATAAAAATATTTTTATAGCATGTAAGACAATTTATCAATATTGTAGTAGTACAAACATTGTACTTTTTGATTTCAGATAGGCGCAGACGGTGCAAACTCAGCAGTGAGACAGGCCATGGGCGTGCAGTATTTATCGTGGAGCTACGACCAGATGGGTGTCGTCGCCACTCTGCAGTTAGCAGAGGTACGTAAATTAAATATAAATTTTCATCCAATACAGAAAAAAAATACAACGAAACTTTCATTGTGACACATGTTACACGTGATTTATGTAAAGAATTATAAAAAATAGCAAATAAACTAATTTATTAACACTTAAATATCCATGATAAATTAAATATTAATAACAATTAAATATATTTACTTTTAACAATTAATTAATTAACATTATTGCCAAAATATCGGCAGCAGACGGCAGTGGCGGTTGTGGTGGCGTAACATTCCGCACTTCATAAAAACATTCAGGCGTCGGGTACATGGTTGCAACTAAATGGCCAATGGTTCCAAAGGAGTTGTATCCCCATACACATGACGTTGCGCGGACGCACGACCAGCTGTCAAGTTGACTTGATCGCGCGACACCGTGTGTCCAATGCCTAACTCGAATATGCCGCGGTAAGCTACGTGATCTGGTCTGGTCACTCGCTAACGCAAATAACACCACTTTGCTTATTACCGCCACCGCTAACTGTCACAGTTAGCGGTGGCGGCCCAAATCATTGCAACTTGCCGCAGCGTTAAAGTAGTATATACCTTTTTGTGATGAAATGTCTGCAATTTAAATACTCGTAGCATAACTTTTGGAATTACCAGTTTAAAAAGTTATAGATAGCTATTTGAATAACTTTGTAAGCTTTTTTTTTGTAAATTTGCAATTATATTATATTTGGTATTTTGATTCCTAATTCACAATCCTTATCTTCTTTTTAAAATTACAATTATGTATGAATTTAAACAAATGCCTAAGGAAAAATACCACGATATTGAAGTAGCGTAGAAATAAGGAGAGATTGTTTTAAAAACTTCTACTGTAACCTATTGTAGATTAGGGTTCGGCAATTCGGGGACCGCGGTCCGGATCCGGACCACTAAGGGTATAAAATTAGACCTTCTACCTTTCTATCTATTTCTATCCATTTATTTCTATTGTACAATCTGCATAATGTGATGCATTTTCAATATTATTTTCGCGCCATTTTTAAAGTGTTGTCGCGAGAGCGATCAGTTGCCATGTAAGCGGCGAGCGAACGAGTACTACAGTAGAAATGCAAGCTAGATAACGACGACGCTCAATTATGTTCTATTATGGCTTCTTTAATAAATATGAAAATAATAATTATAGATAGTTTTTATTGACCACGTTCCTGTTTTGTCATACAAAGTTGCTTTTAATTTTTTTTTCTGGACTCGATTGAAACATTTTAAAAATCTAGACCCCACTTAAAATTAATTGCCGACCACTGATCTAGATCGTAAGTAATATTTTTTGCATAGGAATAAAATCAACGTGTTACTTTCTATAAATTCTTAGAAAAACCCAAACTTATAGCTCTTTCAGTGTTTTTGATGAAAAGGGGCAATTAGCCAAAGGGGCATGAAAAGGGGCATCTCCCCTCTGCACGCATGCTGACCAACATTATGGTATTTCTCTTCGGATAATTGTTTAAAATCAGTTAGCTTTAAAATAAGTCCCTTTGAGAGCGAAAATACAAAGTTTTTAAAAGCTAATGGTAAAAATAGGGAATATACAAAAAAAATCTTCAAAAATTGCTATATTTTTTACATTGCACATGCAATCTTAACATTTCATCAATGTTCGACCCGACACATTGGATAATTAAACTTTAAAAAAAAACAAAGTTCTTAAAAAATCTTAGCCTATATTGTCCTACTGCACAGGGCACAGGCCTTCCCTAGTAAATCACGGGGTACGGTGTCAGGATAATCACTAATCACGGTGGGGTGGCGATTTCGGACCATTCTTCACCACGCTGGCCCAGTGCGTTTTGGTGGATACATATACTCCAGATTTTTTTTATTTTGTTTTTTGGAGCATGCGGGTTTCCTCACCGCCGAGCTAGTGTCATTTTTTTAAAATCCGTACTTAAGTAATGTAGAAACTTAGTGGTACAGACCGATGATTTGAACTCATGATCATACGAATGTAAGTCGAGTATTGATACCCCTAGGCTATCGCCGCTCTCAACTTTACTAAGAAGAAATGTCGCTTTTCCAGGAGACTGTGAACACAACAGCCTGGCAGCGGTTCTTGCCGACCGGCCCCGTGGCACTACTCCCACTGAACTCCACGAGCAGCTCCCTGGTATGGTCCACCACACAGGAACACGCCAAACAGCTGCTTCAGATACCGGAGGAGCAGTTCGTTGACGCTCTCAATGATGCATTGGTAAGTTTGATTCGACAATACAAAAAATATTCTACAATTATACTCGTACATATAATAAAATTGCAACAAAAACGTTCCCATGGGTATCAACTCGCGCTCTACTCAACTCATGGGAATCGCGGAAACTACTAGTTATAAATAATATTTATATGCCTATGATTTCAATGATCTACAAAATTCTTCATCTCGTATACGAAACAAATTGCTAACGCCATTGTATATTTCATTTTAGATATGCCTCCTTGTACCTTGTTTAGTTGTTGCGTAGTGACCGATAGATGGCTCCTATTAATTTTTTTTCTAATTTTCTTTTAAAATACCTATGAGGTATTCAACTAATTTTATCTAAGAGCATGCTTACACGTTGCGTAAAGGTTTACCTGTATGGTATTCTTTTTCCACATGAAAATATCGCTGCAATAAATGACGCCTTACTCTATATTAAACTAGTTTCAAAGGCATTGCCTTTATCTAATGACTCTCAAAAGGGACGCTCGGTTTTTAAAAGCCTATTGCAGATATCTTTAAACAGATGTATCTGTTATATTTGACAGTAATATTTATTGAGCTTCACCATTTAATCATGGAAAATTACTCCATTCATGCATGAAATTCATCAAACTTTACTATCAAAATGATTGTTCAGTTCGTGGTACGTGGCATTTATGGTCAGAATTATCGGCTCGTTAAGTCAAATCAACAAATTAGAAGAAACCCGGTCAGTTGCCTATCGAACACCTGCACGTCATCGATGAGCAAGGTTGTTGCTGTTCGGGACAGTACGTGAAAATCCGACACAGTCAATTTATCGCCGTGCGAAAGAACTTTGCTACTTCCACTTGGCGAATTATGCGTCGAGACATCCGTATAAAATTCTGAAGAACTGAAACCGAATGACCATAGACAGCATCGTACATTCACGGCTTCATTATCTCGCGAGGCGGCGACACAACTGGCCACCTAGATCGTGTGATGTAACGCGCTTAGACTTCTTCTTGTGGGGTTACGTTAAATCCCAATTGTATGTGGATCAAGCACAAAACAATTGATGCCTTAAAGGCCAACATTACCAGCGTCGTTAATGAAATCGAGCCAGATTTATTCGATAGAATCATCGAAAATTGGAGCTCCAGACTCAACGTAGCCGCGGCGGCCATTTGCCTGATATCATATTTCATAATTAATGCCTATCAATGTATTGTTTTTTTATTTGGAAAGTCAATAATTTCCAAATAAAAAAGAATACAGCGGTATAGAGTATACAACTTGTTTTATTTATATTTAAAACTAGAGCCCACTTATTGAAAGACCTTTATTTTATTCGATGTTTTGGTCGGGTTGCTTCAACCACAGTCAGGAGGTTTGCTCATGAATTGTCATACATGAGTTTACTCGTGAGTGCTCTGACTCAACACTGGTTATCGTTAATCCAACCCAACCGAAACGTCGAGTTAAATAGGACATAATAGTATTTATTTGTGAAAAACACGAAAACCTTAGAGGTTAAACGATTTTTTTGGTTGAATATTTATACTGTAATTTATTGTTGTTGTTCATTGCTGAGCCTTTTCATGTACATTGTCGTATTCGCGAGAGTTATAGCTATAAGGCGGTATGCTGGCCAAGCGAGTTGGTAAGTCCATTTTATAGGTGGTGTAATTCCTCAGTACCTCTAGTAGCGGCTTTGTTATCTTTTAGTCGCCATTTACGACACTCACGGGAAGAGACGGAGCGGTATTATTCTAGAGTCAGCCGACATCACACGACCATAATTTGCACTTTCTATGCATTTACCATGTCTGTTTTTGTTTTGGTGTGCAATCTATCGTGCTGCATGGTGTCGGCCTCATTTAGAATAGGACCACCCCATCTCTCCCCGTGGATGTTGTAAAAGGCGACTAAGAGATACGAAACTGGCTACTACAAGCCCCCGAAGAACTACACCGCCTCCAAAAGAGTGAATTCGCCAACCCGCTTGGCCGGCGTATCGTTTTAAAATCATACATCCTCATGCATAATACTGCAAGCAACCTCCAAAAAGGCATCAAAAAGTAGCTGGCCATTGCAGTTGTCCCAACTAGCTGTCTCTCTTGGTAGGGATGAATCCAGGGACAGCTAGTTGGGACAAGTGCAAGGACCCAAAGTGGCCATAACTGTACGACACTAATTCCTTTTCTAATTGATAACTCTTACTTAGACAAACAAGGAAAGATAATTTTATTGAAGATTGTAGTAGATTGGAGAACATTAATAAGAGAAGTGCCCATCGACGCCTTTTTGGGGGTTACTTACAGTATGAAGAGACCCATGTCCAGCAGTAGATACGAAAAGGACTGGGGGTCTACACTGATTTTACGCTTCCGAAGTTTCGGGCCCGACCGAAGTTCGAACGAACGAATCGTATAAATCTTAGTCTGACTTTCGTTCGTTTGAAACCCTATCTATATACAGGGTATCTCCGACTATTTAAAAGGTGAAATATTGTTATCGTGAAATGAAATCCTTGGGGATCGGACAAGTTATACTTGGGTATAACTTGTCAAAATCTATGCGATCGGGAGTACGTAGTTTCAAATCTCAAATGAACCTCGTTCGGGCGATATACCTTAGTAGTTAACGTTTTCGTGGTAGAAATCTACCGAAATATTGGCCGAAACTTCGTTTGTCGTGTTTTCGAAGTAAACCTTCCAGGTTACGGTGGAATATATTTATCTGAATTCATCTATAAGTCATAATAAAGTATCAGTAGGAGTGGTTGTGGTATTTTATGCCGCGTTTCGGTGTCTAGTGGAAGCAATACCCGCGTAGTAGCAGCGTGGACTCGTGCACGGCGTGGGTGGGCGGGTGGCTGCGGCGCGCGGGGCTCGGGGACGGCGCGGCGCGCCAGCTGCCGCCCAGCGTGCGCGCTGCGGATGCGGGCTCCCGCGCCGCCTTCCCACTCGCGTTCGGACACGCCACCAGATACGTGGCGACGGGCGTCGCACTTATCGGGTGAGGGGTATTACCACACATGGATGAAACGTGACGTTGAAATGATATAAATATGGCTTAATAAGGGGTCAGCGTGCATCTGTATTTGTCGTGGACTCGGGCACGGACCAGCACGAGTTTGGACATGGCACTAGATACGTGGCGCCGGGAGTCATGCTCATCAGGGATCTCACCACAGATATAGAGGGATAGAGGAAACGCGACGGTAAAGTGGTACCGATTTAATAACGGATCAGCGTGAGTGGTTGTGTTATTCCCGTGGCTAGTGGAAACTGTCTCCGTGTAGTAGCGGCGTGGACTTGTGCACGTCTTGGGTGGGTGTCTGCGGCGCACGGGGCCTAGGGATGATGCGGCGCGCCAGCTGCTGCCAAAAAGTACTTGTATTAGCTTATAACATCCCACTACAGGGCACAGGTCTCCCCTAGTAAATTATTGAGGGGTTTCAGACCATAATCCACCACGCTGGCCCAGTGCGGATTGATGGATACACATTCCTACTACGTTATTTTTTTAAATTTCTGTGGATTTCTTTACGATGTTTTCTATCACCGCCAAGCTAGTGACATTTTTTTAAAATCCATATGTTGAAATTCACTGGTAGGTGCCGAGGATTTCAACTTACGATTACACGAATGTGAGTTCAGGTATAGATACCCCTAGGGTATCACCGCTCTGGTTGAAGGGTAACACTTGCCTAATGTATAGCTAGCTTATCTTGACATACCTGACTACTGCACAGTGTTAAAAACTTGTTTTATTTGTTTTGTTGTGTGCTATGACTGCTCAAAGGTTGTCTGGCAGAGATCGTTTATAGCAGTAAGACCGCTTTTTGTGCATTTTGTGTCTAATATGTTTGTTATTGTTTTGGTGTGCAACAAGGAGTTTTGTCTATCTATCCCATGACAATTGATATAGTCACGGAACAACAACAACAAGATAAAACAAGTTTTAAACACCGTACAGTAGTCAGGTATATGAAAACAAGGTAGATAGCCATGGAAGTGCTCGACTGCCACCTAAAAGAGGTGAGCGGAACGGAGAGTTATTACTCAAGTTATTAGCCGAAAATGAACGGACAAACGTCTTGTCGAAAAAAATATTTAAAAAAGAGTGCTTACGGACGATCGTGTTTTTGTCGAGTCTACTAGTAATTATACCGTACGATTAAGCACAAAAAATGATTTTGAAATAACATATAGAAATATTAAAATGGCGACCCTATAGTACTATGGAAATTCATTACAGTGGCAGCGCTCTCGATATTGGTTAAGCAAGCATGTATATGCTTGGAGAGAATGATTTCACACTTTATTCTATGAATTATATCAAGAAATTTGTAAGAAATAAGAAATCAAGAATTTGTAAAGTATATTTTACAAATATACTATCGCATATCAAAAGGACAGTGGCGACGGACAATAGAAACGTGATGAGAAGTGTGGATGGACGCAGGGCACGGAAAAGTTCTTTCGCAACGAGTTTTCGAAAGCACTGCAAATGAATTCGTTGCGAAATTTTTTTATGCGCTCCGTTCGCCTCTTTTGCGGTAGAGATGTATCTATGGAATTTAGTGACGATAGTTAAACGGACTCCGTAATGGCTCCGTTCCGATCGCAGTTGAGCATCAGCATCAATCTGCGTGCGTATCAACGTTTTTATTTTATTTTATTGACGAAACACAGTCGTTGAAAAATATTACAAGGTGAATAATAAATCTGTAGTAAATACGATTTTTTTTGGAGGAAGGCGTCAGACGAGCCCATGGAAATCCGCGATACTTCAGTCCAGAATGACAAACGTTGGCACGCCCCCGAATGCGCTACCTACCTTTGGACTTATAGGAATGTATTTGGAGAAAGGGTTGGGAAAATGGGGAGGGATAGAATAGGATGGGAATGGGCTCTGGCATATCTCACTCACTACCGAAACACGTACGTACATCGGGGAAATTGGATAAAGTGGGAAATGTAGCACATTTTAAGGTAGTCTTGTGTGAGGGCCAGTAACGTGGCCAGTCGAGCGCGCCCAGCGGCTGTTGCATTGCAACGTGCACTCTTCTACTTCGTTTGATTGATAAATAAGAAGATACAAATTCACAGAAAATACAAGTTTATCAACCAATTTGTCCCTTCATTACACAGCAAATAAGCTAAGCAATGAAAAGACAATCGATGATAATAATAAATAAACTAAACTATAATAAACAGTACTATAATAAATAAACTAAAATAAAATATAGGGTTATAACGGAGAGGTCTGAGCCTTCCTTCTAAAACTCTCGGTAGCATTTCTTTGAAGTACATTTAAAAGTAACGAGCAATTGAAAATAATGTAGAACATAAAATTAAATTATTAAATGTCATTAACTGATATTGGCACGGATTGCAGATGCCGCAGAAGGCTTCCGTAAAATTGACTTAGTGTGTACATATTCTGAGAGTGAGTGAGATATGATATAGCCCATTTCCTATCCTATTCTATCCAGTGAGGAGTATAATGTTATAAAATCAAATCTTTTATTCCACTATGCAATCCTACTCCCTACCTTATCCCTATGTTGTGCCATTGGGTATACAGTACAATGGTATAAAGGCTTTATCCCATTGTACTCTATACTCAACACCCGCCTTAAGGGGGAACGAGAAGTGTGATAGGATGAGAAAAGTTCCTTGTTTGTATGTCCTATTATAATTTCTATTTGATTTTTTTTAAACTTCTCGGAACATGCATCCTGAGACGTACCAACGTTTGTCATTCCGGACTGATGTTATGATGTATCGCGGACGTCGTCGAAGGGCAACAGTATCCACATAACACCAGCTTGACTGTTTGCCAACTTCTTTCCAAAAAAAAAATTACAATGGGCAACAGCACTTTTAAGCGGTTTCTACTTGTCTGCCACCTCTTTGGTATTAAGAAAGGCTTGTATTTAAATGTGTAGCAAATAAATACTAAATGAGCATCAAATCACGATCAACAAATCAACCATGGAATTATAAAGATGAAACAATCGTAAAGTAAATAATTTTAAATTACTAAAAATGTGTTCACCAAGTCGACGGTGTCTAGTCACTAGAGAACCTAAATCTCCCACTTTTAAATTTGCTACCATCGATTTGCTGCTCATTCAGTGCCTCCTGTTACCCATTTAATCATAAGTTTTCTTAAAATAAGATATATTTTACCTGTCAGTGACGCCGCTCACCGCGTTCACCCGCTCGCGGGCCAGGGGGTGAACCTCGGGTTTGGTGACGTGAAGGACCTCACTGAATACTTAGCCGACGCTTTGTACGCCGGATTGAATGTTGGTAAGCAATTGTGATGTGTCAGGGAATTTATATTATAAATAAACGCACAGATATAATAGTCAGAGGTATAGTGGTACCCGTCATCGGGCTTGGGAACCACGGACTGTAACCGATGAATTTACGAAGCCTGAAATCATGGATTCCGCTCCTGATTATGAATAAATAACATTAAATGTTTTAATTCTAATCCTTTATAAAAATATCAACATTTTGTGCTTTGTGCACATTATATGAAATATATATGAAAATTTTTGCAAAAATTCGAAAAATTACAATTTTGTTTCCAAAAAAACTGAAATCAAAAGTTCAAATCAAATCAATTCAAAAATACATAATCTTGAACGGATTCCATGGCGTCGGGAATAAGCTATAAAACTATAAATTAAATATTTTAATATAAAGTAATAATGTAATTAAATATCTGAAGATATTAAAAATCAAAATATCTTGAAAATATACTAAGATATAGAAATTAGAATTGAAAGTCAGAAAAGAATGATGTCACTAACACAGTACATCTACGCGGGAATAACAGAAATAGCGATAGCTCCCCACCTCAAATATTCTCAGGCTCTTTATCTATCCGATGTTCTAATGAATTTCAAAAAATCTTTTTAATGAGTATTTATTTTCATCTTGTCGGATAAGCTGTAAAATATATCAATTTAAAGTCAATAATTTAAATTAGTCGATACTAATCGAGCGTTCGCACAAATACAAATGCAAACTCCTTTGCAGCTCATTGTCAAGTCATTCAATAAGCATTTAACTAGCGCCAACCGCAAATATAACTGTGTAGATTCTTTATTCTTTCTTATTTCTAAACCTATTCTTTCAGTTAGAATAACGAATATGAACATTAACATGAAAGTGAACATGAACGCAAAAATGTTTGTAATTGTGCGAACGCTCGGTTGGCCAATGCTGAGTATTTGTGGTAGTTCGGGAGAACCAAAGGTAAATTATAATAATGAACTCGGTGACTTGACTCAACAGACTGATTTATTAAACGATTTTCACGTATCTACATGTGGGTAATCCGTAATGACTAAACCCTACTCACATACATCAGTATTGATCGATTACATCTTGATATATTGTATTCCAGCGCACCACAACTGGTTGGAGAAGTACGAAACCTCACGGCAGAGGCACAACGTCCCCACTCAGTTAGCCATCGACGCATTACATCGACTGTATACTGTGGATCTACCTCCTGTAGTCCTCATCCGAAGCCTTGGACTGCAACTTACCAACGCACTGCAACCTGTCAAGGTTAAATCAAACCATTAAAACACACATACACTTTTAAAAATGCACTATCACCATTACACATTTTATTTGATAACTAGCGGTGCCAGCGACTTCTTTCACGTGAACTTTTTTGTGATTCCTGCGGGAACTCTACAAAGGATCTGGATAAAAACTACCCTAAATGTTAACGCGGGGCACATAGGCTATAACTCTATACCAAGTTTCATTAAAATTCGTTACGTAGTTTTTACGTGGGGACGAGTCGTGAAATTAAAAAAATAATTATATTCATATTTTTTTTTATGGACGAATGCTGCAGACGAGCATAGAGTCCACCTGATGGTAAATGGATACTGTCGCCCATAGACATCCGCGATACATGCCAACATTAGTGACAAACGTTGGCACGCCCTCGGATGCGCTGCCTACCTTTGGAGATATAGGAATGCATTTGGAGAAAGGGTTGGGAAAATGGGGAGGGATAGGAGGGGAATGGGCTCTGGCACATCTCACTCACTACCGAAACACGTACGTACATTAGGGAAATACGGTAAAGTGGGAAATGCAGTACATTTCAAGGTAGTCTTCTGTGGGAGAGGGGTAACGTGGCCAGTATAAATATTGCTGACGTAATCGCCATTCAGACCCCCCGTCCCCCATGTCATCAAAAATAAGCAAAGCAAAGACCCCCCCCCACATCCCCTTTGGTGCTTACGTAATACTTGAACGGCCCCATAGGCTATTTTCGGGTTCTTTAGGAAATTACAATACATAACATTTGTGAATCAGTAACCGCATTTTTTCGAAACAAGTGCAGCAACCCGAGTCTACTATAGCACTTGAGCAAAGTCAAGGCGGTCGCTAGTACAGTTTTTTTTTATATATTATAGATAAATGAATTACCCTGACCATGAGGAAATACATTCACATAATATTTTATGTGAGCCTCCAAGCAAAAGGATCCACTTCTAGTTTCCGAGATATTCACATTTTTTTGAAGTTACGTGAAAAAATTGAACCTTGATTTGAATTTTATATTATTCTACGGTCAAGTATCTACAATGTCATGCAACAAACGGGTGCTGCGTTCTGGCCCCGACACAGTCTCTATCAAGATCGAAAGTGTTATAATAAAAATGTACTCTTGGTACCTACATAAAATTAATTGTATGAGGGGTGTATGACCGTAATAAACCACGCTAACGGTACGGAAACTCAATTAACTTTCATGTGACCAATTTTGTTATCGTTATAAATTATTCTTTAATTTGTTACAGAAATTGATTATGTCACAAGGGACGACGTAACTGTGCACAGACGGCTAAGAATAACTTCAATATATGTATTATATATTAAGTTTACCTATAAAATGACCGATTTGTATGAGCAATTGAAAAAAAAAAATTGTTATAAAAATATTTATTAAGTTAGTCGAAATATTGACCATATTATCTACACACTTTCGCCACCTCACGGGCAGTTGATTGATGCCACTCCTGTAAGTCTCATGAACGGATATCAATGAATTCTTCAAAAGCCCTGATCACAGCTACTTCAATTTTTTTCCTTGTAAAATGTGTCCATATTTCGAAAGAAATGGGAATCTGTCGGTGTGCAAGGTCCTGTTAGTATGGTGGGTGAGAGAAAGTCTCTAGGTCCAGCTCTTGAAATTTTAAAACTAGTATGAGAAATGTGAGGGCGGGCATTGACATGAAGAAGAAGTGGAGATGAGCGATTGATTAAACTTGGTTGCTTTGTTGCCAGCTTTTCCATCATCGTCTACAGCTCCTTACAATACAGATCTGCACCAATCGTTAGACTTGCTCGCAAGAAACTGTAGTGGACAATACCGGCACAGGACCACCGAACTGATACCAGTAGCTTTTTCTTAGTTACCTTGCGTTTTGAACATTGTTGGTCTGCAACTCCTGGATACAGCCACTTATTTGCAGTTATCGTACAGGATCCATTTCTCATCACAAGTCACGATGCGGTTCAAAATTCCTTCGTTTTTGTGACGGTTAAATTCGACCGTCAGTTCAATGCACGCCGTTGTCGCTGCCGTTCGTTCAGTTCATACGGTACCCACTTTTCGAGCTTCTTTATTTTGCCGATTTGACGCAGATGAACCAACATTGTTTTATCATTAACATCAAACCCTACTGCTAACTCAGCTGTACTTTGAGACGGATCTGCTTCCACTATAGCTTTTAATTCATCGTTATTAACCTTAGTCGTAAGTCGTCCGTGGGGCTCATCCTTAAGATCGAATTTTCCAGAACGGAAGCATTCAAACCATCGACGCACGGTGTGATCGTTTGTGGTGTTTGGCCCATACACACTATTGATATTGATACTTGCGCTGGTGCCGCGACGAAACTCATATTCCAAAAATAGCAGGAATTTTAAATTTATCCATTCTATTTTCAAGACAATCACGTGAAGAAAATTTAAGTACAGAAAAACAAAAAAAAATCTTATTTTTGAAATAAGAACATCGTAACTATTAGATGCATTTTGTTTTATTTTGAAATTCGAATTAAAACAGGAGATATCAAAACTCAAAGTGGCCAGTAATCAAATCGGTCATTTCATAGGTAAGCGCCTAATACGTATATTTTATTGTTTACCTAGTCATAGACGATGTCACAGTATGATAATGTGTTTACAACTAAAAAGGCTTATTGTTGTGGTGAATGCAATATTTAGGAATGCGTATCTAGGTATTTATTAAATAAAGTACCTTTGCGTTAAAATGACTTTTATTTTTCATCATTTCTTAGTTTGATTAAGCGATTCTATTAGTTAATGATTATCGTTATGAATACTTTATTTCGTTTTAAAATGACTACTAATGTATAACATAAAGTAGGTCATTATCTAATTATCTTCATGAATCACCTTTAGGCCTCTTATCAATTCTTCATAATGATTACAATTTTCATTTGTAATATTGTCAAACAAACAATAAAATTAAATAGTCATACCTCCTAATATAATGACATCATTAAGTAACAGACAAATACAACGTTTTATAGTAGTATAGAACCTACAATGTTGTAAACTAAACAACAGATGGATTGAGAAACTCCCAGTTACGTAGGTACTGAGACCTAAATTACAAATATCTGAATTATGATTTTTTGGATATTCACTTTATATTTATCCGTAGGCTACGGTTAATTAAGTTTCTCCTTAAAAATTTAGTACACCTATGGTGCAGATACATTACGAAAACATTGGACATCGGTCAATCAGGAAAAACCCGAACGCGTCATCCACGTCTCTGAATTACCCTACCTCTTAATTGCATAGACGTGGATGATGGGTTCGGGTTTTTCCGGACTAACCGATGGGCAATGTTTTCGTACTTTAGAGATGTGGTGAATAGGCCTACAAAAATCCTCGAAATGAACTATGTACGAGTATATCAAATATCAATACCTTACAATCAAATACCTTACATTTAGCGGGTGTACCTAATATATAATGTACCTACTTATGAAGTTTTTTATTTATAATAAGTTCCCGCTTCCCGCCAATAACATTGGTGATTTTTAACGTGTAGGGTAGTGTTATTTTTTTATTACCCACATCTCGTATAATAACCTCTTCACATTCATTTTTATATCGCTGCATTTTTACATACTGTCCAGTCTAGCGATCGGCCCCTCCCGTCGCCGGTTGTCGATTGTGAAGCTCACATTTTGATGGTCTCGTGGATTCTGGAATTAGCGCACGCTGTGCTTTTCCATACCACGAATACATCTACTTTAAGCTGCATTGTAGTTTAATATCGAAGGACGCCTAAACCAAGCAAAAAGTGAAGAAGAAGCGCTACCAGGCTTGGAACCACACGTGGCGGTAACGAGCTCACCAGGCGGTCGTAAGCTTGGTCAAAGGGTAGCTACTCTCTGGATATAAGGTCAGACTTTCTATTTGATTATCTTTCATTTATATTTGACCTATGGATTTTTTCGTGGATTAGCGTACGGCTATATTACTTATCTGTCGCGTTCACATAATAGTTACCCACTCGTACTTATGAACTTCTTATGTAAAATTTTACCATAAGTTATTATTGTAATGTCATATCATAATAATTTATTATGATTTTTAAACGCTTTTTCATCTCCTGTAAAAGTTAGGCTCAAAAAACATGTTTACCACGTTATTGTTCACAAGATTTGGACATGGGTAGGTACTAGAAAAATATCGTGGCATTTATCTATACGTATCTAGTGGTGGGTAATCACGACTTCTCGGAATGTTTCTGCTCACTTAATCCTGCTCCGCTGGCGGATCAGACTCCTCTTAGTTACTCTTTAACTCTTGATTCACCTACTTATTTACCTTCCGAGAGCGTTTCATTCCCTTTCCATAATGGTCGTTGCATAAGCAAAAAAAAAGGTCATGCTATCGCTGCATCTCGTTTTTGCTTTCGGGCCTACGACCTACGACAAATGCTGATGGGCGATCACACGGCGCCAGAGTCGGATTAACTAACAATTCCGTGGAACAATTCCGTGGTGGGTTTCCGCTCGCAGTTCCTGCTGTTTTGATTCATTGAATCCGAAGTTACCCATCACTAGCATATACCAAAAACCAATACAACACTCAGAAAGAAACCAAGATGAAATATCGAATCAAAGATAAACAATAAATGCCCGCATTGTTCATTGTGCTCTCCTGAATCGTGACTCATTCGTGTACCTGCTCTTGCTACTGTTTCTCAGAAAAACCTAGGCAGGTACAGACAGATACATTACAAAAACATTGGCGATCAGCTAATCCAGAAACACTAACATGTCATCCGCTTAAATGAATTACCGTACTTATAATTGCATACTTTATTACGAGATACTTTATTGCCCAGACGTGGATGACGCGTTCGAATGTTTCCGGATTAAAACCAATGGCTAATGTATTCGTAATGTATCTGTAGTCGCCGCGTTGTTCGTCAAATTCGTAATTCGTCAAGTTCTGAATTAATCAAATTAGTAGTTAGTCAAATTATCAATTGGTCAAATTAATGACTCTTCATATACGCTCATGTGCAATCAAAATAAAAAACCTTAGCATAGTTTTTTATATATGGGTAATTGGTACACAAAAATTAAACAAAGAGAAAATTGAACTAAATCGAATTACTTAAAACAAATTACATATAAGTATAAATTAATTCGCGCTTGTAATCCTTTACGAGGTACCTAACCAGAACTTGCGAGAACCTTATACCCACAACCCACGTTTAGTAGATACAATGGGGTAAGACGGTTTTGTCTCCCTATAAAATAAATTAACTACCTACTTAAAATAACAAAATTGTTTCAAACACTGTTTAGGCATAACAACTTCTAACATCTTTTTCAATCTGCGTCTCATAATATCTATACCTACGTCTTCGTCTTTTGACTGTTGACATCACTTGTTCCCGTATAATTCTAGTTTCATTATCTTTATTTCATTTATTTTTCATATTTATTAGTTTTTAATATTTTAATTAATAAATACAAGTTATTTTTCTCCGTAACTTTCGAATTTAGTTTAAAAGTGTCAACCTTCCGGGGCGTTAGTGGTTCTATGTCGCCCGTGGCAACAGCTCCACGTGTCAGATGTAACTTTTTTAAACTAGATACTCCGAAAACATTTCATGATACATGATATAATAAAGAAGTAAAATTGTGTGTTTGTATGTTGGAGGTAATCTCTGGAACTAATGAACCGATTTCAAAAATTATTACACAAATAGGAAGCTACATTATCCGTGCCTAATATAGACTATATTTTATTTTGAAATTTTGGAAAAAAAAAAATTGAAAAAAAACTTATGAACCGATGCGAAGCGAGGGCGGGTCGCTAGTTTAAAATATACAACCATGCCTCTTGTATGTACTTCGTTGGTAATAATAATGTCAAATTTGATACGAGTCTCAGTATTTTTATAGGCCTTATAATAATAGCGTTATTATTCTAAGTTATATATATAAGCTCTGCATTTTCGAGAATAACTATTCTTTTGCCGTATCTTCTTATAGCTCTTTGGAAGTGAAAAAAGCAACCTTTTAATACTCTGGCTTCTGGAAATATTTGTTTTATAGCATTCATAATAGATAGCACGTAATCGCATTTAAAAAAAATGTTAACGCCAAATGATTTTAATGCATTGAGAACTTTGTTTTTTGTCCGTTAAAAGGTAAAAGAATATTGGAATGATAGATGTAGAAATTCGCGTACTTCTGATGTCAATATGTAATAGTGAACAGCTGATAAAACGGCCTGGGGACATTTATGGTACCATCAGTAAGAAATAAATCGGTATCCGAATAATTCGACGGTGCAAATATGAAAAAATATCTGGTCCTTCACTTTCATAAATTAGAAAATCTTTTTTAACTAGAAATATAATCTACGTCTCCGAGACGTACGTCGCTTTACATATAGATGTGTCTGTACTAGGGGTGTTACGAATATTCGCATCCGCATCCGCAAATGCGGAATATTCGCATTAATTCAGACATCTGCATCCGCATTCACATTCGCATCAATCAATGCGGAGTTTTTACGGATGCAGATTCACATCAACAAGTAACTAGTAACGTTTGTTTTGGTAATTGCTAAGTTCATTCGGTAACTGACGAATAGGAAGGCGCACACTGGTAACAAGATCCTACAGGTTTTGTTTGTTGTGTTTCTTCTCATTGTCAATAAATTAAAGTTACAGTGAGTGTTTATTGTGTACTTCATAGTTTTTTGCGTGTTTAATGAATATTTTGATATAAATATTAAGTGAAATGTCGCCACCAATAAAAAGCAGTATCTGGACTTATTTTACAATAGACAAAAATGATCCGGAGAAGTCGGAGTGTAAGATATGTAATAAAAGTTACTCGCGGAAGGGACGCACTACTACTTCTTTGAAAAATCACCTGAAATCAATACACCCAGAGGAGTTTTGTTTATTCCAAAGTGCGAATAAAGAAAAGGAATTGAGGAAAAAAAATGATGAAGCAGGTATGTATCGGAAATATCGGAATATCGGATTTACAATCATGTTTTACAAACTTAGTTACGGTTAGATAAATTGATTTAATTTCATTAATAATTTACTGTTTTCATTTCAAATCATGATAATTATACTTGGTGCTAAAAGGGCCAATATCTATAATCCTTCCTTACTTTATTATATTGTAGTGTGACTAAAATATATTGTTGTTATTGGCCACATGATTTTATGTTACTTTCAATATTAAATTTAAAATAAAAAAATAGTATTATTGAAAATATTCACTTCTTAAGCTTTTTTAGCTTAACAAGAATCCAAAGTTAGTTCCAAATTATGTTTAAAATTAAATGCTTAAGTCTTGTTTCCGTTCTAACTTTATTGTTAGCAAATTATAGCCCTTTTAACACTTAATTATTTGAAAGCGCACACCACATTGGCCTTTTTTATTTTTGAAAATTTCAATTATAATGCGTATTATTTACTTTTAGTTTTTTTTACATCGAATTTTGATAAGTATACTTATTTTTTTATTTAGTAGATGGTTTGTGTATATTATGTTGTATTTTTTTACAGGTACAATTGTGACTCCGTTGCAACAAGCCAAGAAACAGCTTTCGTTAGAGGAAGTACTACAAAAAGAAAAGAAGTGGGATACTAACAATCCTAATTCAAAAAAGATTGACAAACTCATTGGCGAAATGATAACGCTTCAAAATTTACCTTTTAACTTTGTGGAGGGACTTGGATTTCGCCGTCTCATACAAGAGTTGGCACCGAAATATAATTTTAGAGAACGAATTTTTTTTTACTGATTTCGTGTGCAATGAGCTATACATAAAACTTGCGGGAAAAGTTAAAGAACTAATTGAAGAATATGATTACATGTCGTTCACTACTGATCACTACAGATCCCAGCTCAGGTGTTTCTTTGCTTAGCCTAACTTGCCACGGAGTATCAGAAAACTTTGAAGGATCGTCAATTGTGTTAAAATGCGAGACTTTTGATGACCGTCATACTGGTGATATCATTGCAGAAAAATTTAACACAAAGCTTGCTGAATGGAATATTTCATTCACGATGGAATATTTACGATCGCAGGAAAGCATAGAAGACGTCAAGCAAAAATGTAAGAAAATTACTACTCATTTTAACCATTCAATCTTTGCTCAAAAGCAACTTGAAAAAATTCAGGACAGACTTAATCAACCGCATCTTAAAGTATTCCAGGATTGTGTGACGCGCTGGAACAGCACGTTCTACATGTTTGAGCGTTTTTTGAAGATAAAAGATGCATCAAGTCTTTATGCCAATGACAATAACATTGAATCAATTTTGCCTGATGAGTGGAAAATAATAGAATGCTGTCTTGAATGAAGTATTGAAACCGTTTGAAGAAGCCACTCGTGAAATGAGCAGCTCTCAGGCACTCATATCATCTGTGATTCCTATCATACAAATGCTTTTGAAAAAACTTGACGACTATTTAACAAAACCACGAGAAAGTGATGCTATTCGGTTGGCAGTCTCTAATCTGAAATCACAATTTTCAGCGAAATTTTCTTCTTTGGAAGATAACAACTTATATGCAATTTCCACATATTTAGATCCTCGCTATAAGCATAATTTTTTTAAACCAGTCACCGAAGAAAAAATAAAAGATGAAATAATAAAGATGGTAAATGACCCTGTCGTCACTGATTCTCCTATATCGCCGGCGGAAAAAACAAAAAGAATGAGAATGGGAGATTCTCTCGATCCTGAACCAGGAACGTCCAGTACGGGTAAGAAGACTTGCTTAAAAAGCGATCTTGCCATGATGTTAGATTCATCGAGCGAAGATGAAGGTGAAGGAGAACCGGACAACAGTAGCCCCGATGCTCTTCTCCGCAAAGAATTTGTTATTTATCGTAACAAAAAAAGACTGGATTTAGATGAAAATCCACTTAATTGGTGGAAAGTTAAACCGTTGTGAATTTAAAATTATCTTCAAATTAGCATGCAGATATTTATCACCTCCACCAGCCAGTGTTCCCAGCGAACAACTATTTAGTGGAGCTGGGTTAATATATAATCCACTAAGAAACAGGTTGGAAGCTGAGAAGGCTGCAATATTGCTATTTATTAAATATAATTCACCAATTTTTAAGTTTAATTATTAAACAAAGATTTTTTATTATGAAACTCGAAGCTTAAAATTCTGTTGTCATAAGTAAAACTAAAAACTTGTGTAATTTTGTTCTAAAAATATGATTAAATAAATAAAGTTAAAATTAAATTGATTTTCAGTTATTTATGCACTTAAAATTTAAATAATTATCCTTTTAAAATCCCAAAATCCGCATCCGCATCCGCATCCGCATCGAATCCGCATCCGCGGATGTGAACTTCTAATAATCCGCATCCGCATCTGCATCCGCGGATGTCTAAATTTTTGCATCCGTAACAACCCTGGTCTGTACGTCCACGAGACGTATGAGTATCTTTTGTGTAACTTTTGAAAAACCAGATAATTTTCTCTTTCTTAGTTTTAGTGTCTGTTTAACGGTAATTTATATTATTTTAAGATACTTAAAATATTGTATCACCATGGCAAGTGGCGGGGTATTAAACCCAAGTAAGATTGAGGCAGGATTGAGCGGAAGAACACGATGATACTTCGCAGAAAAACGTCAGCGAATCAGAAGACCAGCTTTTTGAGGACGATGTTCAAAGTGACACAGAAGACGAATATGTTGATGAAGTAGTTGGTACTGCAGCTTCTCTACCTATTGCACTGGACTCAAACCAGTCGACATCATCAAACCTTCCATCTACATCTTCAAATTCAAATAATTACTTACCCCAATAATTATAATTATCCCTAATTAATTAGTAGCATAATTATCCCACTCCAACGCTCGCCTATAGGTAAGAATAATCACTGCTGGGCTACAAGTAAATGTCGAAAAATGAAAAACCCCTCAGTCGAAAGAAATACATGAAAAAACCAAAAAAATAACTTCACAATGGATGGAAACAAGATTGGAAGTTTCAACCCTGAAACGGTACTTGTGACAGAACAAAGAATTGATGCCTAACATCGCTGGTGAAAATACTCAGGCAAGACAGAAAGACGAAACTGTACCTAAAAAGAAAAGATATTGTTCGTATTGCCCCTCACAAAATACAAAGAATGTCAAGAATGGAGTGCCAAAAATGTAAAAAACCAATATGCGGTGAACACAAAAGAGATATTAGCTACGGCTGTGTTCTAATCTATTTTGTTTAAAAGTATTGTTTAGTATTTAAATAAATAATTCAGTACCAAAAAGTAATAATTATAGACTGTTTGTGGAACAGAAGGTGCCTTTTTAAAAAGACTGTTTAATTTTAGTTCATTTGTAAGAGGATTTAAAAAGTTATATTCTATATGTTAATAATATATATTTTTTCATTAAACTGGTACTTTATTTTCTTTTCAAATATTTACTTTTATTAAAACCCTTACAATCTTCAAAAGTCATAAAAGACCATAAAAATCCCTATCAATGTGACATACGTCTCTTAGACTTATTATCTTACGTAGGTTACGTTATTAGTTATTACTTATTAGGTTACGTATTTTAATTAAGTATTTATTAAGTACAAAGTCTTCTGGAGACTAGATAAAATCGAAGAACAAACAAAACACAATAATAAAATAAAAGTTTTTATTAAACAAAAAATATATCCTATAGGTACCTATATATGATATGAAATCTATTTGACAAAAATCCTAACAAAAGCCGGACACGACTGTAAAAAACCAAACATATCCGGCTAAAGCCGCACACCTGGCAACCCTAATTGCAAATCGTATTATGGCCACCTACCGACTGTAACAAAAGACCGCCATCGTCAGAGTTGCCAAAGTTATTCAATTCAATTCACGAAAAAAAAATGATTCATCTCATTTAATTTCATAATATTCCTCCCCAACGTCTCCCTAAATTATTTCCTATCCTATCAGATAGTTCGTTTCCATAATCCTTCATCTCGTGATAGATGGAGATAAAAAGTTTCTTCTTTGGTACTCCGAGACCTACTATCATTATGCAGAAGTCGTGTTTGCATGACTCCTCTAGACTAATGATTCCTTTTGGAACTTGTGTTTTTTCGTCATAAACAAATTCAATTAATATCTATGTGGTTTTTGTGTCTTGTGGGATACATGATGGTTTGATGATATCTGCGAGAATATTGTTGTAATTTTTTTTTTCTTTTTTTTTTTATATAATAGTGGGCGGACGAGCAAGCGGTCCCACGTGATGGTAAGTGTAACCGCCGCCCATGGACACTTGCAACACCAGGGGGTATTTATAATATATCAAGATCACGATAAAAATTAGGTAGGTATAGGTCTACCGGAATCTCATGGCAAATGGGGAAATAAAAATTTGTTGTGTGCAATACTGGGGAAATTGGATTAAACGACCTTGATACTGTTTAATTTTTATTTATGTCTTTAGTATTAATGAACATGAAGTATATTAGGTATGTGTATGAAGAATGTTGTTATACATCGGGTTCTTAACATAGGAAAATACGTCATGAAAAATAAATCAATCGTATATTACTTTATGTACTAATTTATTATATATCATTTAAATCATACTACTAACTTAACACCTCATTCAGAACTAGAAAACGATTCCAAGAACTCCACTTGCATTTCTTGTTCTTCATCAGATGATGAAGATAAAGAGATATTTATTATAAATCGCTCTTCCAGCATTTCAATTATTCTATCTTGCTCGATGAAATCGTTTTCAATTTTCTTTACATGTTCACAACATTTTCGCCATTCCTCTGCACCAATTTGTGATAAAGCTTCTTCTGTTAATAATTTAATGTCACTTGCAGGCCTATTTACATTTTTATCAGCAACTTTTTGCTTCATTATACCCCAAATCATTTCCATGGGATTCAATGTGCAATGATAAGGTGATAAGGTTTCATTACTGTTGGAATTTCCTTCCGAACTGTATAGAATTCATTTACTTTATTCCTAATCAACTCTAAATCGAAACTGTCCAAGTTGATGTTCTTCTTCCCCCCCTCTCCTCTTTTTACCAGGCGTGGAAAATACACCATCATTCGATGTGCCCTCACCTACGATTCGCCGTATAGTAGTACTGGAAACCCCTATAAAGAAGCTACAATTAAGTAAGAAAAATATAAAATAAACTAAAAGTATCAAAACAACTCAGTCCAACTTACCGGTCAACTCTACGACGCGCTTTAAAATCAAAGATTGAGTTTGATTTACGCCTTCTTCTTCCCTTATTTTACGATACACATTGAAAACAATATTTCTCGCTTGAGATCGAAGTGGCTTTTTCGACATTTTCACAAAAACAACTAATTGTCAAGAAGATATGACAAAATCTCAGCAGGGGTTGACAAATCTCGTACTTTGATTTGACAGGTGACAATTGACATTGCCATATGAAAATCACAATTTTTTTTTTTTTTATTCCATGAGATTCTGGTAGACCTATATCTACCCTAAACGTTACTCTAAAACAAAAACATGTCAACTGTTAAACGTAACTTATTTATAGTTTAATGAAATTAATAAAACTCCATTAGCTCCGACGCGTGATTCGCTTTCGAAGTGAAACCACACACCGGAGATACATGCAACATTTACGTCTCTACAATTTCTGCGCCACATGTTCGCTGGCAACAAACGTGTCCTATACACACACACACCGGACGCACAATTCATTTGTGGCCGTACGACAATGTCGACGTAATCGTTTGACGAAGATAATTTTTTAATGTGGCAATTAATAAGGGAAAAAAGACATTATTGGGTTCATCCATACAATGACGATTGTGCATTCTATGGCAATTTTAAAGTTTCACAAGAATTAAAAAAATAATTAAATTGTTATTCATGTTATCCTTTTGTTATTATACAGCGCGTTGATGATCTTACAAATCAGAATTTTTCTCGATCTCTGCAATAAATGCCGCGTTAAAATTGACATTGTCTTATTTTCTCTCGTGTGTCTTCACTTCGCGTCACAAAAAACGCTCGCGTCCCATGGTGAATTCGTGTGGCGTGCTTGCTGCCTAGCCAAGTGCTACACTGCGTGTCTCCGGTGTGCGCGCTCATACGCAGATATTATATGGGAGCGATGAATCTGTCGCTGTACGAATATGGCTCGCGATACAAATGTATCTCTGGTATACGGCCTCACTAACAGAATAATTTTAAAAAAATGTTCCAGCGTAATGCTTATAGCCTCAGATTAGAAGAATTGTAATTTTTTTTTGTAATCTGAGCTTATAGCAAGGGCACTGAAACAGAAAAACAGAAACGATTTAATTGTGAATTTATTATCTTGTAGTACTTATTTAAAGATATTATTAAAGTAGGTACTTACCTAACTACTTTTTAAATTTTTGCTAGATATCAGGTATAACAGTGCATTGATTAGGTTACAACAAGCCATACCAAACCATACCATCGGTCTGTGTTTCCACTGCTGGATATAGGCCTCTGCCGAGGACCGCCACCACACACGGTCTTCAGCTCTTTTCATCCAGCCACTACCGAAGACTTTCTTCAAGTCGTCAGTCCACCTGGCCGGAGGGCGTCTCACACTACGTTTCCATGGTACCTACTAGTAGAACTAGTACCTACTAGTTGCTAGTAGAATTAGGGTTAATTAGAAATCACGCAGGATGTAAACATTACATTCTTCTTCTTGGAGTTATTTATTACCTACTAGCGACCCGCCCTCGCTTCGCTTCGGTTTATAAGTTTTTTTTTACAATTTTTTTTTTTCAAAATTTCAGCAACATTTCCACCATACATTATTTTCGTGTAACTCTTACCGGTTTTTGCAGCGCACGCCAAAATAGCTCGCAGATGGCAGAGTTTTTTCCGACTCACTTGACACTTATCGTTATATTTTGGCCAATTTACACAATATCTTTATAAATTATAGCCTATGTGTTATTCTGATGTATGAGCTATATTATTGTAAAGTTTCATTAAAATCCATTCAGTAGTTTTTGCGTGAAAGAGACAAACATCCATACAACCATCCTCACAAACTTTCGCGTTTATAATATTAATGGGATGTGTACCTATATGCTGTAAAGTAAAGCGACGTAATGTACTCCGATATATCAATAAATCAGTTTAAAATAAATGTACCTCGGTAATTATGAATAAATAGTTCGTTGCATTGTTAAACTGCCACGATAGTATTGGGAGCAGCTGTCTCACTTGACCCCTGTTTGCATCATCGGCCGTGAGACGACCGAGGGGTGACGTCACGGTCGCACTGCGCACCAAAATGGCCGGTGCATGTACGAACAAGAAATTCCGCCATTTTATTTCTGCGCAGTTTACTTTATGCTATCCAACCTATAATGAACCTTATTACAACGTTACTGACGGAAAATTCCAGTGGCAACAAATTTTAATACCAGATAACCTGAGTCACTGTTTACGTTAGTAAACTGCGTCATTTCTCAATTCCTAAATTAGTCTACCACGTACATATTGTTCCAAGACCCTAAAACTAAGAGGACCTATTATTTTTTTATTAAATATTAAGACCTATTATTAAATGACTGTTTTGTAAGTTTTTATCTAAAATTAATATTAATGTGTACTTAATTTACTTTATGAATTAAACATGTAAATATCCCGAAACATATAATTTACGTAGATAATTAAACATTAAACATATAATTTTGTTTTTTGCCTCCCTGAATAACGTAGATACTCATTATAACGAAAGAAATTGTGCGGTATTCGCTAAAGAGACTTTGTATGTACTATCTTTATCTATCTAACAAATACACTAAGTAGGTATAATGAAATGGCTGAAGAATCGCTTTTGATGAAATAGGTACAACCTAATGAGATTTATCACACGATTGATCAGATAAAGGCAATGACTTCTATGTGTACCTACAATACATAGAAATCATTGAATGTAGGTAGGTACTTACCTATATTGCAAATGGCAATAGGTACCTACCTATATCCAAGCAATGCGTCTGAGAAGAGTTAAGGTACCTATGTATGCTCCATCAAAATCATTACAGTAGGTAGGTAAGTAATTGTTGTTATAACTGGTAAAACCTTTACAATCGGTTAGGTAGGTAGTTAAAATAGCTATGTATAGAAAGGTACGTTTTAAATTCCCACGTGAAAAGAACTGAGACATTATTACCTCTATATTTAGCTTCCCCTTCTAAAAGTCACCAGCGGACTTTGAGCCCTTGAGATGAATAAACCGTTACTTTACTACCTGAATATGCGGGGTGCGCGCAAAAGGTCGGTCGCAGTTATTGAAAATTATTTATTATAGACGTTCGAATAGTAGGTCTAAGTATTAAAGATATATTAAAATTACATTTATGGTAAGTTAGCATTTAGCTTCATTATGGGGTTGATTGGTACCCGTCTAATCGAGACTATATTACCTATATAGAGAGTTTGTACATATATATATATATACATATATATATACACATATATATACATATATATATATACATATATATATAAGATATATATATATATATGAACGATGTGTAGTCTATCTATATCGTAAGAGGTAAATACCTAAACCAAAAACTACCCACTGAACCGATTTTGAAAATTCTTTCACTTTCATTACACACCTAAACTAAATAATGCAGATGGGTAGGTACCTACTTATACCTATGTTTGAATCACCACCCGAGCGAACCAGCTCGAGTCGCTAGTGTTTAGATAAAGAATCCTTTTGATTTGATCCAAGTAAAAAATGCAGTTAACGTTAAGACCTCGTATACGTTGTGTACATAGAGGAAGGCAAATACAAAATGTTTAGGATGTTGATGTCATTTTTAGTCTTAGGGGGTCTACCTATTATATATAGGCTCAGATAGGTAACTTCCTGCTATCTACCACTGCCCGATAGGACCTTTGATCAAATAATCAATCAACACCAACCTAAATCAGGTACATATTATAGGTAGGTACCTCATGTATTTTTGTAGATACTCATGTAGATAAATTCAATTTCATAGTAGGTATTCAGCCTTTATTTCCTATAGAAATTTAAAATAGTTTAGGTGTTATACCAATTTGGAATTTTCTGGGCTGTCCTCCTTTCTTTTCTTCTATATGTTCCGTACCTCGTCCCTCTCGGTTGACATCATGCCCCTTCAAAATGTCTGCCGCTTGCGTACTTGATAGCGTTCGGAAATTTAATACTAGCTATCCTTACTCTGTCTATTTGTTCGTACTAATCTTTTTTATAGACGATACAACTTAATCCGATTTTGTCGTGGTTTTACACCCTACCCTTTGATGTACCGTATTCGTAATTAGAACAAATGAAACATCTATTCTATTCGACACAATTTGGGTATTTATTACTAGCTTTTGTATGTATTTTTATATAAAAAGTGAACAGTGGTTTAGAAACTATTATCCGTACTCTTAAATGTAATTAATTATGAATAAAATGATTTACATATGACTCTAAATTACACACTTATAGCGTCATGTATTGTAAGTCAAGTATAATAATATTTGTTTTACAAATATATTCTGTAATATTTATGTACTACATTAGTAGTTCATACTAACTTATGATCATCATTGTTACGTCCTTACGTTTTATAAGATTATAGAGTTAAATTTTTAAAATTGCAATATACGTATTTTTATACAAAATGTGCAGATCACACAGGTTGATCTATAAGAGAATGCAGTATGTATCTGCATTCGTTATTCTGATTTATAAAATTAATATATAGTATAATAATATAAATAGTTATTTACATTGTTGCATATTTTCCTTTATTGTTCCTAATATTAATAAAACCAATTAATGTTACTGATGACAACCTTTTTACGTCCCAGTCTTTTTTAACTACGCAGACCCAGTATGTATTAGAGGATACAAATGCTCGTAATTTTTAAAAACCTGTGAACATGATTTTTGCACTATGTTTACATACCACGTCTATGCAATAAAGTATCTCGTTTGCAATTAGAGGTACCGTGATTCATAGACGGAGATGCTGCATTTAGGTGTTTCTGAAT
Source organism: Sesia bembeciformis (assembly GCA_943735995.1). Lineage (NCBI taxonomy): Eukaryota > Metazoa > Arthropoda > Insecta > Lepidoptera > Sesiidae > Sesia > Sesia bembeciformis. The sequence goes on from OX031042.1 coordinate 7,265,021, forward strand.
TAACCGATGGCCAATGTTTTCGTAATGTATCTGTACCATAGCTGTACTAAATTTATAAGCAGAAACTTAATTAACCGTAGCCTACGGATAAATATTAAGTGAATAGCCAAAAAATCTATATTCATTAATTTGTAATTTAGGTCTGAGTACGTAACTGTCGATATGGAGTTTCTCAATCCATCAGTTGTTTAGTTTACAATATTGTAGATTCTATACTAAAACGTTGTATTTGTCTGTTACTTAAATAATGTCATTATATTAGGAGGTACGACTAATTTTATTGTCTGTTTGATTTGACAATATTACAAATGACTATTGTAATCAGTATGAAGATTTGATTAGACTTAAAGGTGAGTCAGAAATAAACTTGTCTTAGATAATTACCTACATTATGTTATACATTAGTCCTTAGTAGTCATTTTAAAAGAAAAAAAAAGGATTTATAACGATAATCATTAACTAATAGAATCGCAGTAAACTAAGAAATGATGAAAAATAAAAGTCATTTTAACGCAAAGGTACTTTATTTAATAAATACCTAGATACACATTCCTAAATATTGCATTCACCACAATAATAAGCCTTTTTAGTTGTAAACACATTATCATACTGTGACATCGTCTATGACTAGGTGAAAAATAAAATATATTATTAGGTGCTTATGAAATGACCGATTTTATTACTGGCCACTTTGAGTTTCGATATTGTTGTAAATAAAGGTATGAGCGCTTTTAAAACAAACGACTATACTGTATGACAATCATTAATGTAATGAATAAGTTGATAGGTACTAATACATGGGACTTGGGCTTGTCATTAATAATAAATTAATGATTTCATTATATTAGGAGGTATGACTATTTAATTTTATTGTTTATTAGTAGTCATTTTAAAACGAAAAAAAGGATTCATAACGATAATCATTAACTGATAGAATCGCTTAAATACATAAATAAAAATATTAATATACTTAGTAAATTTCCGAAACGCGTTTATTGATCGTCTATTTTCGTGCTTCTTCGTCGTTGGAATTCCGCCATTTTGTTAGCAGTGTGACCCCGGTGGCCGTCGCTTATAAAAGGCGCCCATGACGTCAACCGCACATTTGAATCTCTCGTCGTTGTGAAATGTGGACGTGAATTGTGTTGTGAAGTGAAGGAGAAATCTAAGCCTGTTCGGATCCAGGTGTGTAATAATATCGTCTCACCACAATATTTTTTGCCCTTTCATTAAAAATGGGCTACAGTACAAATGAAAAATCAATCGTTGACTTTTGTGAAAGTAAAAGTGAGTCTTTGTCTAATTGGGTTCGCAAAGTTAGAAATAAATCAGTTACTGCAAAGACAAAGAGAAAACGTGATTTGAGGATAATCGCCATATTGAGCAACTCTCTATCTCGTGCGGAGAGCGAACTACTTACAAAACAAAGAGAACGTGCTAGAAAGTGGGCTCAGATGCAAGCTGATCTCGGACTATCCAATAAAGAAGAAGAGGTCGCCAGGAAGCAACGAGAGAAAATCGATAATTTATGGAAAAATGATCTTAGTGGTTTAGATAATTTTTTTAAAGAATTAGACAATGTCAAACCAATACCAAAGTAAATTCTAGGTAATGTAAATGTATTATTTTTATCTGTGATATACTATGCGGGATGTTTTTCTAAATTACAGTCCCATTGCGTTTCGCGTGGGTCTGCATCCGTTGGCCGCCATCTTGGTTGTCGTTGGGGCGTGGTCGCTGCTAGCAACAAAAGGGGTTTGTAACGGTATCATGCATTTAATTAGTTTTAATTTTACTAAGTAATTGTAAATACTTCTTTCAATTTAATTCTTTAAATTGGAAATGATTGTTTATTCATATTGAATAGAAAATTGTAACATATGTTTAAGTATGAAAATAAAGCCAATTTCAAAGACTACGTTTTATTTCTCAATTTTAACTTGTTACTGTTATTTCACCCAACATGTATTATTCCATGAGTCACCATCCGTCATCGTGGAGAAACGTGATACTGCCGTGATCGGGGCGCAGTTTCCTGTTGACTTGACTACTACGTATGCGGTCGGCCCGGTCGCTACCTCTGCGAATCTCCAATCTACGCGCAGCCATGAATCGATCACGAGTCCCGGTTTGTCAGCCCACTAGGTAAAAGATAGGAACTTGCGTTTCATAACTTAGCTAGTACTGTTTCCTTGTACCATTATGCCCGCAAGCGGGCGCTCTTGCCTTTAACGATGCCTTCAGAGCCCAGAATAGCGTTGCGAGCATCTTCAGGGACAGGCTACAAACAAGCCACGAATCCGCTTCCGTCCTCAAGAGACCACGCCACTGCCTATCGACCGGATGCGGAACAGTCTCACAATAACTGTATCAAGGAAGTAACTGACGTACTTCTTGATTTGGTGAGTCACTTATGATAGACTAGTAAATACTTCTCAACAATAATACCTACATAAAAAAACAGCAGTATAAAAACCATTATAAATTGAACTATTATTACAAGTTTGATTAATCATACAGATTGTAATTGTTATCTAAGATGAATATCATAAATATGCCAACGGGCATTTTCTTGCAATTAATATTTTATCCCAAACAGGCTAATTTACACCGTAACGAGGATCACAAAGCGAGTGAAACTAAATTGCCATTGTATGTTTCATCCATTTAGCTCAGTGGACAATCTTAACCTAACCTAAAAATGGAACTAGTCTACTTTCTCTCTTAGGTAACATTACCTCGTATTCTCTCAATTATCTACTATGCGTTGTGAAATACAATATTTACCTAGGTTCTGCGAATATACCTACTATGGGACATCAAGTTTGAAAGAAGCGAAATTGAACGTGGCAATGGTGGGCTGATATACTACCGGGAACTCGAAATACAAAGAAATACATATTCTGATAATGGTAAAACTTACGATAAATGAATTGAAAATATAGGAACTCTAAATATTTACATGTTACCTACCTACCTACATTAGGCAAGCATGGATCCAATAAAATAATGGTGAGTTAACTATTCTACATGCTAAGTGTATTAACAATTTTGAATATTCAATAACTGCTGAATTGTTTTTTAGTAATATGGTAATTTATCTTACATAGTTACATTTTCTAAATTATAATATGCTCCGCTTTCTTGAGAAAGAACAGCATTATTTAAGTACATTAATTGACTATTATTACGATAGTGTAAATAATTTTCATTAATAATACTAATACTGAAAATACAGATTGTAATTTTTATCCAAAATGATATCAAGAAGGGAATTATTCTACATTTAGCTATAATAACAATTTTAAATATTCAATAACTACTTACTTTATATTACATTATGCAGTTTTATTTTCCAAATTTTAAGATGCTCCGTTTTCTGCAGAAATAGGAAATGAACACAGATGTTAAACTAATAAATTATAATCTAAATATGTACTTTTTAAACTCTTGAGGTCTGGATAAATAGACTAATCCTTGACCGTTCTGTCTTATACTTAGATTAAGCGGTCCTTCGGAATTAAACCTCTATACACAGACTGCATAAGATCCTACAAAACCTACTCTCAAGTCTAAGACCATGAAACTTCTATTTATCTGACCCAGATTCTCACTAGGTTCACTATACCCACTTAGAAAACTTTATTTACCTACATTACTGACAATACTTATGCAAACTTCACAGCTGGGTGCCGTGACTGGTGAATGAGAAACTGTTCAGAACTCGCACAGTCTTAAGCCGTGCAAGGTGGAGCCCATTCCAAGTGTAGAAGGGTTACCAGCCATTGGTCACTTACCGAGCGGCCGTGGAACGTCACGCCCCACAAAGATAAGTCAATGGTCCCTATCAAATCTAAACCTATTCACGATAAACGATAAACTTTTTACTCAATCGGACCCAAAAATATAATGACAAAGGAGGAAGAAAGGAAGGAGGAAATGTCGGATGTCCCTTCTAGTAAATATTTAGAGAAACTGATATTAGGGATAAACTTGTGATGTTATGAATGAGTAATTTATATATATTATATACCTACTATGATATAGGTAAGTAAGCAATTTATAACAAACTGCCTGTCTAGATGGAAAATAGGCTGCTTTAACTATTTGCCTAATCTCTTGCACACCGCTTTCAGAAATATTCGTAAAAGACTAAAATATACTCATCAAAAATAATTGGTACTAAAAAGCAGCAAAAATATTTTCCTGCCGCTTAGGACTGGTTAGGGCGGACTATTAACTTTTGTTTTACAGGATGAGATATACAAGATCTGTTTCATGCAACATAAATGCAGATATCCCATTATGCCATCCTTGTTTAATGTGAGCTTACAAAATTGTTTTTTAAAATAAATGGACCAAGTAAATCAAATCATGAGAAATAATTAGAAATGGAAATGGAAAAATAGCCAACAGAACTATAGTAAATCTTACCATTATGTAACCACCATGAACATCTATCATTCACTATGAATCCACAAGATACAATAAAAGAGAGCGAGCTCTTACATGCCAATGCACGAGCATCTTGGAAGGATACATTAACAAAACGAGGTTTGTGTATACGTTAGTTTTTGTAACTAATATTTATACATAACTGAAGAATGTTATATTGTTGTTTCCCTTTAAGGGAACAAGGTTTTTGTGTCAAGTATTATTGTTTCCCTCTAAGGGAACAAGGTTTTTTGTGTCGAGTTTGATTCACAGATTAATCTCTATGATGCTGTGATCCGAGGAAAATAACAATAATATACTACGTACTTAATCGAATAACATAATTAGGTTGAAGCCATGTCGTACAGCAACCAGCATTACTGAATGATCAGAAAATACGTACTTATGACACCCTATAATCTGAACGAGTACTAAGATAATATGGATAAATATTACAAATAAAGGATGACTACTATGGGGCCGAGCCTTTAATCGGTATTGTTTAAGCCTTTATTTTTCAGGTTGATAATTTGCTATATTTTAGCTATCATTGTTAGCTATAATGCATACCTAAATGCAATGCTGAAGACATTTAGTGAGCAGACTGCTTACAAATAAAAAATTGCTATACAATAAACAATCTACTTGTTTTCATCTTGCTTCGAGCAATATCGTAATGTATCTATTATAAAAATTTACCAACCTAAATATTGAGAAATCTACCGTCAGCTTTACGACGACGGTGACCACATACATCTATTCTACGGGTATTTCTACGTAATAAGATAAAAACTATAACTACACGTGCCCTTTTTTTTCTTCTGTGTTCTTCTGTTCAGCTAGGTTGATCACCGCTCATAAATTGGTCAACTTTACCGAGAACTGACACATAACATAAATATCTTCCTAAATCAGAGAAACAGTGATCCTGTCCTCAAAGGCAGCCTGTCCGAAGTGCTTTCATACCTGATTGACATATTGATATCAGTATGATATTGAAGAATATCTTTCCTACAACAATTTATTCCGAAGGATCAATGATGGAAAATGTTTCTCGGTATGCTAGTTCTAAAGTCTATTTGTTTTTTTATTTACTTTTGTCTACTGCATCACGCAGCTTTTATATTTTCTATGCATAGGTATATAATAGAGTAAATGCCAACGTTTATGAGCAACTCTGACAGAGTTTAACGATTGCTGAGTGATGGGCATATGGATTTATGTGGCAGGTAAAGTTCACCAAAAGGCTGTGCAGCGTTCCACAGATCCATTCGGATGAAACAGTATAATCATTTAATCAAGTAACAAATGGTTTTTAATCAATTTGAAATTGCATTTTTTTTAACGTTTCTTTAGGAAACTAGGGTATTGCTTTTAAAATTTGATCTACAGGTTTCTTCCTCCTTCCTGAATGCGTTTTATATTAACAATTCCAGAACATTTATTAAATTAGTCAAAACCTCTATATTAAAAAGGACAGAGAAAATGGATATAATAAAAGGTTTGTATGGATCGAGTGGCAAATTATGGCTACGCCACTCGGAAGTAGGTAAAACGTGATATTTTCATTATCTGCCAAGTCTCCTTTTGGATGTTTTATTCGTTCTAGTACAAATAGTCGCGCACTGCATACACATAATGAATGGTAAGCATTTAAGACTTTCTTATATTCAAAGATATCGTCGCCACACATTTAGGTTTAAAGATACTGCAAACTGCGGAAATATTTTATTCCGCAAAATGTTCAAAACGTTGAATCACAAAATGTTTGTACGCTTAAGGAATTGAACAATATGCCTATTGAGCATTTGGCGTAGAAATTTTGCGTATTGAACGTTATATGTGGCGACGTTCGAAGAACTAGGTACAGGGCTATTTGTGGTACCTACTTCCGTCACCTCTTCATAGTAACTCGCCATAATATTAGAAATTTCTTAAATGTTATCAAATATAGATTACATCGAAAACTGAAAAAAAGAAAAGTTTACATACATCCTTGGTCAAAACAGTTTACCGCGTTTCCTTCTGAGGAAACTATGTGTGATTGTTTATCTAGATTCTAGAGTGATCCACATGTCTGTCAAACAATTAGCTTCAAGATGGAGAATTATAAAATCAATTACGGTACCGTAACGATAAAATATTTAATACAATTTATTTCAATATAAATTCATGAAGAGTTCATGCATGCATCGTTTTGTTGGAACGAAATTTGCTGTTTTTTTTATTGCTGCCAAAGTATTGTTCATCGTTATCGGCGAAACCAATCTCTTTTGGTTGTTTTTTCTTGTTTTGTCTACAGGATATTCATTTCTACAACCAAGAACATATTGCTATTCGCATTGTATAATTCTAAGCTGAAGACCGGACCACCGGCGAATAACCGATGAAGACCTCAAACAGCTTTATACTGATTAAGTATATTATTTTCTAACATTTGATTAAACTTCCAAAATACTTATAAGGTCCAAGGTGTTAAAATGTGAATTGTCTACGTGTCTTAAAAACCGTGGACATTCTGACACGTTGGACCTTATGAACCTGAACACACTTGTCTACCTTTGTCCGTCCTGTTTTCTTCAACTGGTGCGAGGTGGGGGGGTCCATTGAAATCGATTCGGTTAATAATAGAAAGTGCGAACAAAGAACTCAAGATATTGTTAGGAAATTTGGAAAATTAACAGATTTCTAATATGGACTTCCTAAAAATATTTTCAGATTAATATTTTTTTTTCAAAGTAGTTCCAAGAAGTGGTCGCTGGCCGAATCGATCGAAATGGCGGAAATATACACTGCAACACTAGATTTTTTTATTGTTGTTTAGCATGAAGTGTAATGCAAAATGTGCGTATTTATGATAAAAATGATCATTTATCATTGTATTAAAAATTGATTTGTTCATTGCTAAGATTGCAATGCATGGTGTGTTTATTTTCATTCTCTGGTTTTGAATAGTAATAATATGAAAGCCACTAATCACCTTACCAGCAGGATTTCCCGCACTATTATTATGATCTGGTATGATATTTGATTGATTTGGAATGGAGGTTAGTTATGCTTGCTTTGCCAATTTTCATAAGGTTTTGGAAGTGTCGTTAGATTTTGAGATCTATTTGCAAACAATTTTTTTATTTCATAAAGCCATGAAATTGTTAATTGTTTTATCTTCTTTCTGTCTAGCATAGGTCATGCTGTAAAATAAAATAACTGGTTGGAGTATTGTCATGAGATTATGTATATGGGCCTGAGCTAGAAAAAGTTATCGCCTGCGTTATTTATGCTGCTTTATAGTAAATCAACATTTAACTTGATCCCTTGACATTGCAATGGAATGCGACAACTACAAGAAATTATCTATATTCTCATTGTAAACCTAAAGCACTTATTACAACCTATCCAGCACTCATGAATGAATGTACAGAGGTAATACTTTTGAGTAGTGATAACATGTAAAATAATAATGGAAATTAATATTTAATTGTAAGTACAGGGTTAAATTTAGACCCTCAATTGATATCTGATAAATTGCAAACGTAAACGAGCGAGTTGTCTCGCAGCTTGCAATCTGCGGTTAGATTGCCTACCGTTACAGGTACACTGGTACCCGGTCAATCTTCAGGTGAACACAAAGCACTCTTCGATTAGCTGAACAACCTACGAGCTACTGGTAATCTTCGGTCCAGCTATCGTCCCTTTGGCATTATGTAAGATAAAGACTACTACCGTACTAATCACATAGGTACTATAAATTGTATCTGTCCTTCAGTTTGCGGGCAAGTTGATCTAACTGTGCACTAATCTCTGCGTAAACTGTTTTTGACCTGTCCCCCAGGCTGCAATCAACCTATATATATATACTAGTAAGGTCTTTTGTGTGTAAACTTGTTATGGTCAAATCTAAATACGTTTTCTCTGCCGACCTCGTGTATAATTACTATTATGCTATCTAGCCACCTTTCGTCGAGCCTTCACTCTGATAATCGCGTCCCCCTCGTCACGAATTCTCCCAGCAGCTAGCGGCCGTGCATCATCACTCCACTCCTGTAGCTATCACTGCAACTAGTCTTCGACCCACCTCCCGTCGAGCCTTCGCTCTACCTGTTAGCAGCCGTTCTGCACCACATCGCTACTTCAGTAGGTGGATCCGAAACACCTCGTGTTGTGTGGACCACTTTATTTCTCCATCGTCACCAATGAGGTTAGTTTTAAAGATTATACATAGCAGTAGTAAAAGGATGGATTTTAAGAACATTCTTTTTTAATCAACTGACCAATACAATTCTATTTCTAAACAACAACCTTTTTACGCGCAGTTCCGTTTTCACACCTTTTTATTTATTAAAGTCTGAATTAATTTCGAGGTCAGTCTAAACAAATACTAAGACCAGAGAGTAGGCAAGGCTAAAGCTTCAGCAGATGGTAAGCTTACATAGAATATCGCGAGCGACGTGTGGTTTCGTATTTTAAGAGCGATGTCATACATACTCTTACAAACCATGCCTTGCGTCCGACCTGCCTTCAATCCGCCCGTGATCTTGTTTCTCATAATTCCATTCATTACAACGCCACCAGTGCCTGGTCCGCGTTGTGCGCCGAAGCTATAAATACTCTTAATTTGACAACTTTTGTCCAATAGTCTACATTCTCGTTTCGTCTGACGGAATATGCCAACCTCATGTTGCGTCCAGCAGCCAGGGGCCGCGGTGCATCCTTACTTGACACGCTTTTGCGGCTACGTGGTGCCTACCTCGCGTCGTGCTTTCAGATTACGGCATAACAGCATTGCATCACATCTCCACTTGCTACTGTGGCAGGTGGGACTAGCCATCTCGCATTGTGTGTCCACTGTACCAGACAGTTACCATGCGGCGTCGCTTCTCTACACACTACTTCGGCAAGTGACATCTTTAGCGGCGCCCGCGCCGCGTCTACTGTGGCTGGTGCAGCCGAACGTGTCTTCGGACAACAAAGCTCTTCGTAGCAGTCATATTGCTACTGCACCATCAGTTAAGGTCAGTTTTTTAATATAATTCATTTGTCTAAACACTAACTTTTAAGCTGTAGATTTTAAATTCATTCTAACCAAATAATATTCCGAAGGATAGTTTCTTCATAATAAAAAAAACCTATAACAGACTGTATGTGTATTCCTTTCAATTTCGCGACATCTGTGTTATCATTTCTGCAGTCTGCTTCTACTGCTATCACCGCCAATCGTCCGCCATGGCTATCCTTCGCTGCATCACTCCACTCCATGCCGTCCAGTACCGCGTTTTCGCTCTGCCGGCTAGCGACCGTGCTGCGGTCGCTTGGCTCTGGCAGCCTGCGCCCGTATTTTGGTAGCTCCAGCTACCGGGCTCCGGTCTCTTCGCATTGCCGGCCAGTGGCCGTTCTGCACCGCGTCATCTGTCTGCCGGCCAGTGGCCGTGTTACACCGCGTCTTCTGTCTACCGGCCAATGGCAGTGTTACACCGACCGCGTCTTCGGTCTGCCAGCCAGTGGCCGTGCTGCACCGCGTCATCGATCTGCCACCCAGTGGCCGTGCTGCACCGCGTCATCGATCTGCCACCCAGTGGCCGTGCTGCACCGCATCTTCGGTCTGCAAATCAGTAGCCGTGTTGCACCGCCACTTCGCTCTGCCGCCCAGTAGCCGTGCTGCACCGCCACTTCGCTCTGCCGCCCAGTAGCCGTGCTGCACCGCGCCTTCACTCTGCCGGCCAGGGCCGTGCTGCACCGCGCCTTCGCTCTGCCGGCCAGGGCCGTGCTGCAGCGCGCCTTCGCTCTGCCGGCCAGGGCCGTGCTGCAGCGCGCCTTCGCTCTGCCGGCCAGGGCCGTGCTGCACCGCGCCTTCCCTCTGCCGGCCAGGGCCGTGCTGCTCCGCGTCTTCGCTCTGCCGCCCAGTGTCCGTGCTGCACCGCGTCTTCGCTCTGCCGCCCAGTGTCCGTGCTGCACCGCGTCTTCGCTCTGCCGCCCAGTGTCCGTGCTGCACCGCGTCTTCGCCCCGCCGGCCAGTGTCCGTACTGCACCGCGTCTTCGCCCTGCCGGCCAGAAGCCGTCCTACGTCGAACCGCCTAGCGTCGCGTTTTTTCGACATTTCAATTCAAATGAACCTAGTAAGTCTATTAATACCGCAACTGAAGAAAGAGTCTACCAATTTTCTTTTTTCGTCCTTCTCCAGGAGTCAGCGGACGTGCTGCTCTACAACTGGTAGTGAACATTTGATTCAGACACTACCATCTGCTACTGCTGTAAGAGAGCCCGTCTCACGCCGATCAGCGGTTGTGCTTTCTTTCTTCGATGTTTCGCCTCTTAATAACGAAGACTTCTCAAAAACTAAAATCTTTGGCTTCCTCGCATCGCTAACGCTGGAGCTTCACCAGACTACCGGCAAAGTGACTCACATGTACTGCAGCAGTACGCGCTACACAAAACCTCTATTGTTTCCACAACATCGCTTTTACACCACATTGCTCGGTGAGTTCTATCTATGTCCACAAGTCCAAAACCCGCGCTGTGCTTGATACAAACAAGACACTTTGAAACGAGTAGAATAAAACAATATATTCTTAGTGAGAAAACAAACTTGCGTGCGCCTTTAGAATTTCCGCCACTCAAGCTTGCATATAACTGCAACTGCAACCCCGGCTGTTGTAACTGCATATAACTGTTACTGTTGCCTGTACCTGTTCTTGTTGTATTGCTCTATCCACTATTTTTAGTTCCAAATATGTATTCTATTTTTCATAATTATTTTTATATCTGTAATATTATATTATGATAATTATGTATAGTATTCAATTTTTATTACTTTGTGATGCTCGTATTGGTTGCCACTTATTCTTCCAGCAAACGTTTCTATTTTAGAATGAACGAGAACACTAACAATAGCGAGGAATTGCATAAATATAAGAAATTAAATAGATAGTCCTTTTCAGGTTAAAACTTTTAAATATTATCAGATTACCTATAAAGGGTATATTAACGGTATATATATATCCATATTATGTAGTGTGCATTTCTGGTTTATAAAGTAGCATTCTAATTCTAGTAGTAGCAATTTATATTATAATAAAATGTCTTAACAACTTCCTTTACAGCTTAATAATTTTATATCTTTACAGATTACCTATGGGAAGTAGCTAAGTATATTATTATATTATAATTACATTTTTTTTTCACGAATTAGTGTCCAACTAAAGCTATTATTTCAAGGAGTAAAACTTATTTTATTCAAGCCATAAATATAAATAATATTTTAATTTTATCCATACGCCAAATAGGCAACACATTAGGGTTTATCGTGGTTTATGTTTCAGTTGAAGGAAACGCGCATTATTATTACCAACAATTTAAACAAACTAGATACAAATAATACTCTGAAAATATAACAGTAAAAGTGGTGTAAAATGGAAGGGCAAATTATAACAACAAATATGATTTTTGAATTAGCTTTAATTACTACAAAATTACTGTAACCGCAAGGAACCTGGGTGAGTGATCTTTTTTAGGTGTAAATCATGTTTATTTATTTATTTATTTATACGGGATATACCCTTTTTACATAACAGATTAAAGAAAGGAAAATAGAAAGTACAACTCAAAGCAACATAAGATCAGAACTTCTCAGTTGGCGCGAAAATTCAACAATATCGTTACCATAAAAATTAACAGTATCACCAAGAGCGTTAGCCTTGCGCATCAGTCGTATCAAAGTTTCATTCTTGCTAACGTCAGTTCTTCTATAGGGGACATAAAACACATCAGAGTTCCTCGTGCCAGCAGCACTTATTCTATAATTTATGTGCGATGTTAGGAAAGAGCAATCTAAAAAGTTGTTAATAATTTTGAATAAAAAAGTGAGATCAAAAATTACTCTTCTCTCCTGCAAAGATTGCAAACCCAGTTTACTAAGAATGTAAGAATAATCATGATTATCGCGTGACATTCCGTGACCATCGCGATAGGCCGCGTGTCGCAGAAAATTATGCTGAGGTTTTTCAATGAGTTTAATTTGTTCGTTTGTAAAAGGAGACCAGACGATTGAGCAATATTCCACCAAAGGGCGAACGAGAGACTTATATAGTAAAAGTAGTGTACTAACACGCGAAAACTCCGACGTGTTTCTATAAACAAATCCCCACATTCGCATTGCCTTAGAAGAAATAGTTTTGATATGATCATTAAAATAAAGCCTCGCATCAAGCAAGACACCGAGATCTTTAACAGTTTCCACCCGTTGCAATTGATCGTTACCCATAACATAATTGTAAACTATACCAGTCTTCTTTCTTGTGAATGAAATAATTGAACATTTTTTAACGTTGAGTTTCAATAAGTTTAGATTGCACCATTCCATTACACTATCAATGTCGATTTGCAGAAGTTCTGCATCACCAGTTTTCAATATTCTTATAAATTTTAGCATCATCAGCGTATAAAAGTATCGAAGAAAATTTTAAACATGAAGGTAAATCATTTATATCCGAATGGAATGCAAAAACCGAAATGTCATTATCTAGTGGTCGTCTCAAAATGTAAAATAATTTGGTTCAAAATAGACCTGAAAATGCACGGAATTGATAAACAAAAACGTGAATATAGTAAAGGAAAAGAAAACAGGTAAAATTAAGTGCGTGAAATGTAAATAAATTACCCGCGGGAAATCGGAGCGTAATCTTCTGCCATTGCAGGGCACAAATCACTTCACGAGTAACCTACCTGACTTATCTACGGCGATGAGGTAAGAAGTAATCAGATTGCCCACAGAGCCCCAATAATCATTGCAGTACGTACAGGAGTAAAAAATAACATTAAATAAAATTCCAATATCGCTAAAGCAGTATCCGAAGAAGAAATGATATTTCAAGTAAAAGGTAATAGACGTCAGCCAAGACTACGGTGAAGAGGTCGATAAGTAAATAATCGATTATGCGTCAGTACACTAACAATGGCATAATTATCATCCGAGGTATTACTTCCATGTAAGTAATAATACATCTAACGATAATAAGCTATGAAATTACGATTGAGATGAAAAGTAACAATAAAAAAAGAAAAAGAAAACTAATGCAAATTCTGTACCAAATACAAAACTAAATTTTGAAAAAGTGTCGAAAGACCTTCTATTTTCTATTAAAGCCTAGGTGAGTACCTATCTCATTTTTCAGGGTCAAGTTCAACATAAAAACCAAGATGCAAAAGTATAAAGTATAAAACGAAACAAAGGTATCCATATTTTGTCAATGTTGTTACTTGGAATATACAAGTGAATACACTAAATGCAGGAGATCTTATCACAACGTACTTCCTTACATACAGCCACAAGGTAAGATGTAATTCAAAATTATTCACAGAAAATAAATCAATACAGCTTTAATTTTCATAAAAGAAAAAAAAAAAGGTAGAAAGTAACTCTAACAAGCCCTACTGACAATGTAAAATGTGAATGATCCTACTTCGATAAAAAATACAACATTGTAAGTTATTATAATATATAAAGCTTTTTTATAATATAATGCTGCTTTTTGTATGAGACATGCGAAACTATTTGAAGCTAAACAACTTGAAGATCCAATCTGCAGATTGAACTGACACAATGTGACGAAAGTGAATATCTTAAAACAAGAGATTACAACTAAATCTAACAAACAAAAGATCATCACAAACGGACAACTATATAAAAGACCAAAATGCAAGTATGAAGCTGATGTCCTGGCGTATTATCTATTTTTTTTTAGGTGCAACTCAAAAGGAAAAGTTACAATTAATTTATGCATTTACCCATAAATTGAAATTAAATTGAACCAACATAACATTTCTAATATGAAACAGTTATACACAAAATAATACTCTTATTGAATCCACGGTAAATCGTCGGCGCCTAACGTATAATTATAAGACAACAGTGCGCGCGCGAGTTCATGATGACTGTGTATTCGCTCTGCCGCACAGTGGCCATGATGCACAGCGTGTTCGCTCTGCCAACCCACGACGGTCCTGTGCCATATCTTCACTCTGTCGCCCTGTCCATGCTGTGCCTCGCATTCGCTCTACCACCCAGTGGACGGCTGCTCTACGCTTCGCTCTGCCGGTTTATGACCATACTACGGCTTCGCCCTGCCGCCCCGTGGCCGTATTACACCGCGTCATCACTCTGCCGGCCAGTGGCCGTGCTACACCGCGTCTTCGCTCTGCTGCCCAGCGGCCTTGCTACACCGCGTCTTCGCTCTGCTGCCCAGCGGCCTTGCTACACCGCGTCTTCGCTCTGCCGTCCAGCGGCCTTGCTACACCGCGTCTTCACTCTGCCGCCCAGCGGCCTCGCTACACCGCGTCTTCGCTCTGCCGCCCAACGGCCAGTCGTCCTGCGGTTGCTTGGCTCTGTACCAGCCTGCGGCCGTGTTGCGGTAGCTTCGCTGCTGGGCTCCGGTCTCTTCGCATTGCCGGCCAGCGGTCGTGCGACACCGTGTCTCGCTCTGCCGGCCTGTGACCGTGCTACACCGCGTCTTCGCTCTGCCGGCCTGTGACCGTGCTACACCGCGTCTTCGCTCTGCCGGCCTGTGACCGTGCTACACCGCGTCTTCGCTCTGCCGGCCTGTGACCGTGCTACACCGCGTCTTCGCTCTGCCGGCCTGTGACCGTGCTACACCGCATCTTCGCTCTGCCGGCCTGTGACCGTGCTACACTGCGTCTTCGCTCTGCCGGCCTGTGACCGTGCTACACTGCGTCTTCGCTCTGCCGGCCTGTGACCGTGCTACACCGCGTCTTCGCTCTGCCCGCCTGTGACCGTGCTACACCGCGTCTTCGCTCTGCCCGCCTGTGACCGTGCTACACCGCGTCTTCGCTCTGCCCGCCTGTGACCGTGCTACACCGCGTCTTCGCTCTGCCCGCCTGTGACCGTGCTACACCGCGTCTTCGCTCTGCCCGCCTGTGACCGTGCTACACCGCGTCTTCGCTCTGCCCGCCTGTGACCGTGCTACACTGCGTCTACGCTCTGCCGGCCCGTGACCGTGCTACACCGCGTCTTCTCTGCTGACCAGTGGCCGTGCTGCACTGTCTTCGTTCTACCGGACAGCGGCTGTGCTGTGTCTCGTCCTCACTACTAGCCAGTAGCCGTGCTATACCGCGTCTTCGCTCTACCGGGCAAAGCCGCGCTACGGTCGCTTCACCACTCCGCCATGTGGAGTCGAAGCATTGAACGTCGCATATTCGCTCTTCCGGCCGTGCTGCGTCGCGTCCATTCTCTATTGCGTCGTTTTTTCGCCATTAATATAAGGTTGGTTTCCATTTCATTTCAAATAAATGTACTAAATATTCAAAACTTAGAAGAAATGAGTCAACAAACTCTTTTTCCTCTCCAGGAGTAAGCGGTCGTATTGCTCTACCGAAACTGATGCAACTGGAAGACTTGATGCAGACGGCCAATGCCTAGTGTCGTTTATCGTGGTGGTACTGCTGTTAGAAAGCCTGTTCCGCGCCCTTCACCGTTTGTACTTTCTTCGATATTTCGCCTGTCAATAACGAAGATTGGCTTCAGCCACTAAAATCTTGGGCTTTCTCGCATCGCTAACGCTGGAGCCTCACCAGACTACCGGTGATTCCCGTATACTGCAGCAGTACGCGTTACACTTAAAACCTTTGTCTCCATCGCCTTTACACCACATTATTCGGTGAGTTCTACTCATCTCCTCAGTAGCAGGACCGAGCAGTGTACACAAATACTCTGAAATCAGTAGAACAAAACTATATTCTTAGTGAGAAGCTTAAGTTGCGTGCGCCTATTAGAATCTCTGACCCAGCTTGCATTCCCCTTCAACAGCCTGCAGCCCAGCTGTTCTAACTGCACTGCTTCTATTGGGTATTTTTTAGTTCTGATTAACGTGTATTCTATTTCTAGTGTATTTCAGAATCCTGTTTAAATCTAATATTGTACTTATTCTCTCAGCAAATGTTTCTTTTATTTTAAAATGAACAGACCGCTAATAATAGTGATAAATTGCATAAGTATAGGAAATTATATAGAACGTTTAATAAATTATAATGTTTATACATCAGGAAATGTGTTAACAACTTATTTTTCAGGTTTTAATACTTTTAAATATTATCAGATTACCTATGAAGAGTATATTTCCATATTATGTATTGTGTCTTCATTGCATATTGAATATTGAACAAATTATGGTAGGTAGGTGGGTGCGCTATACATTATAAAAACTATTAACAAACTTCTTTTACAGCTTAATAATTTCCATTTTTAACAGAATACTTATGGGCAATGATTAAGCATATAGGTACTAATTTAAATATTACTTTTTCAGTAATAAGTGCCCAAGTAAAGTGATTATTTCAAAAAGTACAACTTATTTATATTTGTTCAAGCCATAAATAATATGTTTATATTTAAATTACATTTATATAATCAGTGATCCATTTATTTTATCTGTACGCCAAGAACTCAACACGTTGGCGATTATCACGGTTTATGTTTCAGTTCTTTTGAAAGAAACACGCATTACTATTGGACAATTTAAACAAAAAAAATCACCATACTAGGTACAATGTTATTCTGGAAATACCTAACGGTAAATATGGTGTAAAATGAAAGGGCAAAATATATCAAAGGTCAAATTATAATAAGAACAAATATGATTTGAATCAGATATAAATACTATGAAATTAAATACTGTAAGCGTGAAGGTACCTGGGGTGAGCGATCTCTTTTTAGGCGAGAAATGAACAATTAATAAATGTGATGTAAAGCACGGCTATTAAACATGACTTTGCCGCAAGAAATGGTCGGAGTACTACAGTCCTTATGATGTTCGTGTCACAAGGTAAGGATTAATCCTAAATTGTCCACAGTATAAACAGAAACTCGATGAAATTGAAATTGAAGATGAAAGAAAACTAAAGAAAGAATTAGATACTGCAGGAACAATTGAAAGATAAAGGAATTTATATATTTCGTCAGGTGGATAATAACGACAACATTGTAAGCAAAACACAGTAAAATAATATAATTGAAGGTGAACAAGAAACAAGATAAATTGAGGAAGACATTTACAACAAAAGTAATAAGCTACAACGAAGAGGTAAGAAATTGTTTCAAATTTCAGATATATAGGTACTTGTTAAATGTACGACATCAATATATGTAGAATCGAGTAAAAGCAACTACTTATGAAAATCGAATTCAACGACATAGCTGAGTTGACACTGGATACTAAGTAAATACTACTTGAGTACTTACTACTTAGAAAAGAAGGACATCGAACAAACAAATGAATAGATGACAAATGAATAAAAATTAAAATGAATATATTAACAAAAAAATATATACGAATTATACTGAAAAATAGAAATGTCATGATCTAGGTGAGCAGGTACAAGTCTCATTTTAGGTGCAAAATAAATTTAAAAATGCACAGAATTGTCGAACAAAACATGAATATAGATAGTATAAGAATTGGAAGTAAAATGAAAATAAAAGACTGCTCGAAATCGGAGAGTGCATCTTCTGACATTGCAAGAAACAAATCACTTTAGGGTACTTGACATCTAAGGGCTCGAGGTAAGAAATAATCATGGATTGTCCAGAGCACCAAAGATCATGCAATACAGGAGTGAAAAAATAAAATGGAAATAAAGTTCCAATTAAAACAGCATCCGAAGAAGAAATAACATTTCAAATAAAAGGTAATAAACATCAGCCCGACACTATTGTCGAGAATAGCCCACATAATACTTTGGTTCAGTGCTCGCAAATCTAACGTTACGCGTTCCAAGAAACTAAGTTATATAGTTGTTGATTCAATAATTAAAATCGAATAAAGAATAAAATAAGTCGTAAGTAAAATAGTCGTACATTATACAGACATAATTATCACTTGTTTTATCACTTGGTAGGTATTATTTACGTATAAATAACAATACAACCACCGATAATAAGCTGATGGAATTACAATGATTGAGATGAAAGGTAACAATTAAAAAATAAAACGAATGCGTTGTGATCGAAATATAAATCTAAATATTGTAAAAGTGAAGAAAGGCCTTGTATGAAAACCTAGGTGAGTATCTAGTTCATTTTCAGGGTCAAGGTGCAACTTAAAAACCAAGTCTGCAGAAATATAAAGTAGAAGAATGCAATCTATAGACAAAACAAAGGTACCTATCCATATATCAACCCTATTATTTGGAATATACAAGAATCGAGACTGAATGAATACACCAAGGGGATATCATTGAAGCTTACTTACATCTTGTTTACAGATATAGCTACAAGGTAAGATTTAATTCAACATTGTCCTCAGAATATTCAATGAAGCTTTAATAATGGGCGCGAAAGTGAATCAAATTGGAATCTGTAGAAGGTAACTGAAATAAAAGTAGAAAAATGACCGGCTATTTCTGATCCAGTACTGAATGCTGAATAATCCTACTTTCAATAAAATCCAACATAAGTTAATTAATTTTGATAACGAGATACACAAATTCGTGTAACCTAAACAACTTGAATATCTAATCTGCAAATTGAACAGACACAATGTGAGTAAATAGCTTGTTACCCTTAGTTATTATCTACTATAAAACAAAATATTAACGAACAAATAATCAGAAACAGGAACATCTATTTAAAAGAGCTCATTGTAACCATGGAGCTGGAGTCCTGATGAATCTACAAGTGAGTATCGATCGATCCATTTCTAGGTGTAGCTCAAACAGGAGTTCAATTAAGTCAAACAGGAACATGTACATTCCATATATTGAAATACATAACATTTCTAATACCAAATAATTATACACAAGATAATATTGAAAAATTGTCGGAGCGAAAACTTCTATCGGACTTCATAGCGAAAATTTGACATAACGTCACGGGGGCCTTAAGGTGTAATTACAAGTAGATTGCCTGCCCATAGACTATCAGAAGTGCAACCCAGTAGAAAGTAAAAAGTGAAAATTAAATAAAATTTAAACCAGCTGAAGGTAAATCATCGTATAAATTTAAAAAAAAAATCAATCGCGTATAATCTAAGAAACTACGAAGATTGAAATCTAGAACATAGACACTGACTTGACACATTACATACTCGTATATGTGAATGAATACACGCTGTGCTTACTAATACTGCTTTTGAAGAATGTAGAGAGGACAGAAAACGAAGACCTGCATAAAAAAAGAAACTACGTAAAAAAAAAAGTGAAAATAAGGACTTAAATAGGACAATAGTGAAGAATTTAAATCTATATAATCAGAAAGAAATAGAGAAATAAAAGGTGCATACAAATATTTGTATGTTATTGTACTAAATTATGTGCTACATTTAAGTTAATTTTAATGTAATGAATAAATTTATAATGAACTTGATGTTATAAATGGCTACGGATAAGTTCGAGGCCAACGATATGACAAACGTGGATGAATATTAGAATAGGTTAGAAACATGCCTAGAAAAGAGGTAAGAGATATAATCGGATCTTTCACAGATTACAAAAATATTATTCACTGTACCATCCATAGTTCCAATGGATCCATCCAAGGAAAAAAAGATCAAATATAACTGGTGAAAAAGAAGACGCGGAGATAGGTTGAAGAAATGGCAACGACTCCAGAGAAGCCGATAACGGAAGAGTAAAGAAGGGACTACGAAGAAAGGATGGCCGCTATAAACTGACGCAGATGTAGATCTTCCGCAGCGTAGATGTAAAAAGGTAATTTATGTATTGATGATTTATGTAGGTAATCTTTCGTAAATTTAAATAAACCTATAAAAACGGAAAAATAACTGATTTGGATAATTCTACCAGACTTTAGAACTATAATTATTTACCCAATTTTATTTTATAAAAAATGTTTACTTACAGCTTGCTTACGGAGATCGAAAAAGCACACTTCAAGAGGACCAGAGGAGAAGAGGAGAAGAGGCGAAGAAAGAGGACTTAAAGACAATTTTTGTCATAAACGGTAATTTACTAAATAGATCTTTGTAAAATTGAATAATATTTAAAACAATAGAGAAATCCAGTCATAATTTGGTTTAAACAACTGTACCCAGACTTCGTAACTAAGATTTTCAATTCTATGTTGTTATAATATAAAATAAAATTGTTCCTTACAGAGACTAACTCGGCAGAAGAGACTAAGACCAAGAAGCGGTGACGAGGACGACAAGAGGTGGCGAAGAAGTCGGAAGGTGCGACGCAACCCCCAGCAAGAGGACCAGAGAGGAGCACCGGCGAAGAGGACCAGAGAGGGGAGCACAGCACCGGCGAAGAGGACCAGAGGGGAGCACAGCACCGGCGAAGAGGACCAGAGAGGGGAGCACAGCACCGGCGAAGAGCACCAGAGGGGAGCGCAGCACCGGCGAAGAGGACCAGAGAGGGGAGCGCAGCACCGGCGAAGAGGGGGGGGGAGCGCAGCACCGGCGAAGAGGACCAGAGGGGGGAGCGCAGCACCGGCGAAGAGGACCAGAGGGGGGAGCGCAGCACCGGCGAAGAGGACCAGAGGGGGGAGCGCAGCACCGGCGAAGAGGACCAGAGGGGGGAGCGCAGCACCGGCGAAGAGGACCAGAGGGGGGAGCGCAGCACCGGCGAAGAGGACCAGAGGGGGGAGCGCAGCACCGGCGAAGAGGACCAGAGGGGGGAGCGCAGCACCGGCGAAGAGGACCAGAGGGGGGAGCGCAGCACCGGCGAAGAGGACCAGAGGGGGGAGCGCAGCACCGGCGAAGAGGACCAGAGGGGGGAGCGCAGCACCGGCGAAGAGGACCAGAGGGGGGAGCGCAGCACCGGCGAAGAGGACCAGAGGGGGGAGCGCAGCACCGGCGAAGAGGACCAGAGGGGGGAGCGCAGCACCGGCGAAGAGGACCAGAGGGGGGAGCGCAGCACCGGCGAAGAGGACCAGAGGGGGGAGCGCAGCACCGGCGAAGAGGACCAGAGGGGGGAGCGCAGCACCGGCGAAGAGGACCAGAGGGGGGAGCGCAGCACCGGCGTAGAGGACCAGAGGGGGGAGCGCAGCACCGGCGAAGAGGACCAGAGGGGGGAGCGCAGCACCGGCGAAGAGGACCAGAGGGGGGAGCGCAGCACCGGCGAAGAGGACCAGAGGGGGGAGCGCAGCACCGGCGAAGAGGACCAGAGGGGGGGAGCGCAGCACCGGCGAAGAGGACCAGAAAAAAAATACTTTATCACGAAGATTTAAAAAAGGTAGTTCAGTAATGCATGTTTATTTATCTATTTAAATCTTAACGCGAATGTTTACTTTATTTATTTTACTCTATGTTTCGGTTCTCTCACGAGCTGACTAGATGCAACCCCCAAGAAGTGGTGTAGATGTGAGGCCAAGAAGACAGTTTTTTTTATGGATGAAGGCGGCAGACTAGCATACAGTTCACCTGATGGTAAGTGGATACTGTCGCCCATAGACATCCGCGATACATGCCAACATTAGTCCAAAATAACATACGTTGGCACGCCCCCGGGTGCGCTGCCTACCTTTTGAGATATAGGAATGGATTTGGAGAAAGGGTTGCGAAAATGGGGAGAGATAGGATGGGAATGGGCTCTGGCACATCTCACTCACTACCGAAACACGTACATACTATAAAAGGGAAATGGATAGAAGTGGGAGATGCAGTACATTTCAAGCTAGTCTTCCGTGAGAGGGGCAACGTGGCCAGTCGAGCGCCCCCAGCGGCTGTTGGATTGTAGCGTGCACACTCCCGCTCAGAATTTTTGTTTCCCCTCAGCTCATAGATTGAACAAGCTATTTTATATTTATTACATTTTTGGGTATGGTATATTTATTCGGTACATAAATTTATAATAGTGTTTCAGGGAATTGACACTATAAAATAAACAATATTGAGTTTCTCTGTAACAAAAGAAACGACATTAAGTCTATTCTTCAAATGTCACTCCCTTTCGCTTCACAGACAAAACTATCCAAATCAACAATGCCATCTACCCATACATTACAGACCATCAGAAATTATAAATCATAGATTACCCTACATCGATATAGAAGATCGATAACGTTGTATATCGAGGGCGCCCGGAATGAGCGGCAAATTAAAATCGAAGAAATAGATTTTCTTTACAAACGTATAAAATAATAATGGTAATAATAATATATAATAATAATAATACTCTGGTTTACGGTTGGATATGAAACTAAACGTTTGAAACCACCATTTAAAATATATTTGTAACAAACTGTGTTTGCTTCTAGGTTATTTACGAAGACCAACTCGGGAAGGCAAGAAAATTAGAAGAAGAAATAAAGACGTAACGCTTAAGAACCCTTAGACGACAACAAATACGGACGAAAGAAACAATGAAGAAGATACCATTCTCAAAATACTTATAGTG
The DNA here is from genome assembly GCA_943735995.1 of Sesia bembeciformis. Classification (NCBI taxonomy): domain Eukaryota; kingdom Metazoa; phylum Arthropoda; class Insecta; order Lepidoptera; family Sesiidae; genus Sesia; species Sesia bembeciformis. Next base: position 7,287,818 of record OX031042.1, read on the forward strand.
AAGAGAATGTAAGAAGCCACAAAGAAGACTCCCGACTCAGAAGGCGGAAGAAGACGTGGAAGAGAAGCTTAAGAAAAATTGAAAATATAATGCAACTGACATCGTTAAAGACCATAAGACAAGTAACAGCGAAGATATAAAGAAGGTAATTTGTTTAAATTGTTTCTACCAGGGTTCGCTGATATGTCAGCGGATATATATCACAATACAATTGATGTTTATCGTCAAAACTAGAATTTTGGCAGATTCCCACGCTTCAAAATTTGTATACTGACATAAATAAGTAAATGTTGATTAAGTAGACTAATTGTTAATCTCAAACCAAATTTTTGTTTTGTTTCATAATAAATGTCTCATTGTCAGTTATTTACTCAGTTTCATTTAACAGTTTTGACACATTAAAACCACTTGCAGAATGAATTCGCGTCTTTTTTATATACATGATATATATCTGATATTTACCAACGTTTTCCACTACAAAATGTTTAGAAATTAAAAAAGTTCTAATTGTGAACGGATTATATGCGTGTAAATAAACAAGCATGGTGGCCTTAAGGTAACTGACACGGCCTTAACACTAGCGACCCGCCCTCGCTTCGCTTAAGTTATATTAAGTTAGACCTCTAGCAATACATCGGTGAAAACTGCATTCAATTCCATGCAGTAGTTTTTGCGTGATGCGTGTACAAACATACAGACAGACAGATTTTGGCTTCTGTTGCTCTAACAAATATATTAGTTTTTTTTTCAATATCTAATATCTACATTATAGATTTTGAAAAAATGACATCAGCCTGTTACAATTTTATTATATGTATAGATACGTTTATAGATCCAGTTACTACGTAAATAAACATTATCCCTATACTCTAGTTTTATTGGTCTTCTTAAAGGTACTGAATTGCTGATCATTGTTCATTCAATTCGTATTTTGTATTCACAGATCATCTTTATGATGAAGATGCTACAGAAGAAAACAATAGGAGAAGATAAACAGCAAGAAATATAAGGAGGAAAAGTACAGATGACTATACATTGACCGCATTTATAATTCTGTTAGATTGAATAAATTAAGTAATAAAAAAATTATGAATGTTTCCAAAGTTTCTTATACGACATAGATCCAACTTTTTAATTTATTTCGACCTATTTTAAGTCCTAACTATTTATTAGTTTTCATTTATTTCCAGTTCATTCGCAATTAAAAGTTGTTTTTAAACACTTAATAAAAAACATTGTTTTATTTCACTGTTTTAAACAATGATTAATTAAAAACACGGTTTAAACGCTTATTCCCCACTGCTCAACTGAAGTGCTCAATTTTAAATGAGCAGTGGGGAATCACATTGAAGTCCTAATGCTCAACTGGTTGAGCAGTGGTTAAAAAGGGTGTGTTTTCAAAAAACTCATGAATATCAAATTTTCTAAACATAAAACCTGTTTTTTTGAATCACAGTAACGATAAAACCTATTTTAAGTTTTAAGAAACAGACCCAAATTAAAAACTGCTTTTAGAGAATACCATTTGAGTATTATACTTAGAAAATACATTACACGGCTACTACATATTTTGAGGTTGCTCATATTGACATTGTCCAGCTCTTAACAATAATTAACGGACTGTGGTGTAAGGTCGACTTTAAATAAAACGATACCTACCGAAAAAAAGAAACCGATTTGGAGTAAAATTATTTGTTTTGTGCCACCTAGAGACCGGTATAATAATCGATTTTATTGTTTATTGTGGCGCAATTACAGACAATCGATCCATGTAATTTAGGTTTTGGAAGGGCTGTTGTTGTTACTTTGATTAAGGATTTTTTTGGTTCGAATCGTCATTTATATGTTGATAATTGGTATACAAGTCCGGCATTATTTAAATATCTGCACGAACACAATATTTATGCTTGTGGTACCGATAAAAAACATAGAACGGGCATGCCGAATTTAAATCATACCCTTCAATTGGGTGAAGTAGAAGTGCAGTATTCTGCCCCACTGACGGCAATTAAATGGAAAGATAAAAAATATATATTATTATCAACCATTCACGACAATGATATGGAACCATCAATGGGGGAAAGAAGAGGTACGGGATTACCAATTATGAATCCTAAAGCCGTTTTAGATTATTCAAAAAATATGGGCAGTGTTGATACTGCAGACATGTTATTGTCTTCGCTGCAGTGCATACGAAAAACCATTAAATGGTACAAAAAAATGTTTTTTCATTCTTGATATGCACCTTTTAAATGCATTTTTTTGTTATAGAAAAATAAAAGATATGCCGAACTTGAAATTTGCCAAGTTCCAATTGTGCGTCATACGCAAAATGATAGAACGTTACCACAGTGGCAGCGTTTTGGCACGACCCATGACAAATCCAAGTTACAGCAGAAATCCCCTTCGAATATTACCCGAAAACACAATAAATCATATGTCGAAGTACCAAAGATGCAAACAATGTGCAACTGAAAAAAACGAAAAGAAACTCGGTTCACATGTAAGATTTGCAACGTTTATTTGTGTGCATTTTGTAAAACGCCATATTCTATATAATATTTATTACTTACCTAGATCACTACAACATTTACTATGTGATATTTTACAATCGTTACTTGTTATTAAGATAGTGCCATACAAATTATATTTACTACACATCATGTAGGTAGTTAAGTACATTACAATAATGTTCAATCGTTGATTTTTTTATATTTTAAATGTGTTCCTTGTTTTCTATTACTTTTTGACTGAGATTTGTGATATTTTAAGACAGATTATCAAAATATTTATAGTAATAATCTGCAGACGCTTTGTTGATTTTAATATTTGTCATCTAATCTAAAGCTGTACTGAAATTTTGTTGATTTTTTAAGTACTTATAATAATAACACAATTAAAAGACTGATATTTTTAACTGATTTAAAAATATTTTTCATTTCATACAAATATAAAAATCCCCGTCCGCAAAACAACGAAGGGTTCATAAATTTTGATTAAAAATAATATGAATTATATAAATAATAATAAATACAAATTTATTAATAATCGACATTAGCCCAACTCTGACTCGAATCCGAGGAACGTAAAAAAAGCCGTGCCACCCACGCCAGGCTATTGCCGACAGCAGTTTACTACCTACGCGTACGTCACAACACAAAGTAGTGGTGGGCGTGTAGTGATTTTGATCATTTTGTTGTGGTTCTATTATATGGTTTTATAGTCGACTACTCTGTAAATTTATGAGTAATAATATTGATATTATTGAATAATTAGTGATTTGAATAAAACTTATATTTCTGCATAGTTTTATTATTGAAATATAATGAGTATTTACATTAACTAATTACATGTTTTATCGATATATTTTTCGAATCTACGATTTTTGTCGTCGATTGCAATGAATTTTTAGCGTGGCGTCCAGGGTACTGCTCATGCATCTATAGCGTGGCGGTCAAAAGGTTAATTAAAATACTAACTCTGCAATAGTTTTTATTTCACCTATTGAGACCTCTTGAATTAACGACCATTTTTTTAACGGGCCGACCCGAAACGGTTGCCCTTGTACACGATCCGTTTAAATCAATATTTAAAGAAGTATACTTAAATAAATAATGTAAACTTGCCAAAATCGTTTTTGTCTTTATCGGATAATGTCTAATTTTTCATATGCATCAGGAAAGAAATCTGCATCAATTATGCAGATTTCTTTCCATGCCGTGAAATTTGCTTGCTTATTTTTGTATTTTGAACTACTGATTAATAAATCCATATCTACGTTGTGCTCCATAATTTACTGCAAATACTGCTAATTAATTAGTTAGTACCTAACTAAAAAAAATTCAAGATCTAGAAACGTACGTCGTGGTGAACACACTCGTATAAACTGACGCGGTTCACTAGCGATCAGGGATGTTAGACGACCACTTAGAAATCCTTGTACCGAGCTGGCTGAAAGCTGGTATGGGAGACGGGAAACTAGTACGCCTGTGATCCGCTCTAGCGCTGCCAATACTGAGAGACAAACTGTGTCGGAAATCGCATCCCAGTAAAAAAAAAAATATATTATAATTTTGTATACCGTTAATAGAGGGCAGTAATTATTGAACACACGGAAGAAATATCACTTTTAACATTTCTTTTTGATATTATATTGCATTTCGGATATAATATGTAAAATATATTGAAAAAAAAAAATAAATGATTTATAACGAAGATTTTTATCGAAAACGACGGTTCGCTTGAGCAAACAATGGAAAATAACTCCGACGTAAACAAATCCTGAGAATCTAACATCCTGAGAATACGACGGTGGAAAATGGTAACTGCTCATCGAGACTGCTTGTTGTAATAAAGTTTTATAACATTAGGGAAATCTAATTGGAATGTTTTTTTTTTATGCATCTGAAATTTGTCGGTTATTCTATGTTGTCAGTGTATTTTTGTCGGTCAACGGCCAATCTTGGTATTTTTGCGTACAAGGACCGAGTAGTCTTGGTACATGGTACGTGACACTAAAAACTAGTATGTTTACCAAGAAGTTGGTACGTCTGACATCATTGCTAGCGATGGGTAACTCCGGAGTTAATGAATTAAAAGAGTTAAATCCGCGAGCGGAGTAGAAACCTTAATTATTCCACCGAACTGTTACTAACTCCGGGGGCTTGGTGTTTGTGATAATCAAATGTGTGCGTGGGACTGCGTTTTTCGTGTACTTCCAAGCAGTCTTTTTTCTGTCCTCAGTAAACCTACCATTGTTTTACTGAACAACTTCTGACTTACTTAATTCGATTCGTCTATAGTAGGTATTTTGACTATACTATAGTATTTCCATTTCTTTATTTTCTCGATGACAGTTCTAATTTGATAGTTGTAGTGTTGTGTGACCAAATAAGTAATGATATCGATCGCATATATTTATTATATTTTGAACAAAGACATACAACAAAAACATTCAAATATATTTTTTCAAGGTGGGAACACTCAATGGCCCACCGCCATTTTGTGTTTGTTTTAATCTGTCACTCGCAACAAGACGGTCGTGCTAGTCACTACACTTCTGTTCGCTGAGTTTTTTCACATTATCCATATGTTACGTTGTGTATTTTGTGTTCCTCCGTGTTGATTGCTGCCCAGCTGTCAAATATCAAAATGCCGAAAGGATCTGTTCTGAAAAGGCAGGCGAGAGAACTGGTGATCAAGGTTCGTAATTACTTTGAAGCAGAGTATCAAAATGGTGGCCCGCTATTACCACTGTCGCAAGTGCGAGAGCGTGTTGCGGCCGCATTAGGAATTAGTGGACCTATTGTTTCAAAAATTACTACCGAAGCTTACGGTACAAGCGGCATGCAGGAAAATAAGCTTCGTACGCCGAAGAAAAAACGCCAACCACGTCGTGTGACATCGGTTGACAACTTCGACGCTGACGCTATTCGCCGTCATATATATGACTATTACTTGCGCAAAGAAATTCCAACACTTAAAAAACTTGTTGTTTCTTTACGTGAATTTGGTTTGTTCCATGGCCAAAAATCGTCATTAAGCTTGGTTTTGAAAGAAATTGGATTTTGTTATAAAAAATCGGACAAACGTAAAATATTGATGGAGCGTCACGACGTTGCTATGGCTCGCTGCGAATTTTTGAGCGAAGCCAAAAAGATATCAGATTGGTCAAATGTTATTTTCACTGACGAGACTTGGTTAAATGCAAACCACACAGTATCTAAGAACTGGACTGACGACACCGTCGCTTCCACTAGTTCAGTGCCAATGGGAAAAGGTGAACGCCTCATCATATGCCATGCAGGGTCTACGAAAGGATTCATGTCAGATGCTTTACTGGACTTTAAATCCAAGAAAACAGTGGACTACCACGAAGAAATGAACGCGGAGATTTACGAAGGATGGTTTAAAGAAATGGTGCAATCTCTGGAAGAACCGTCGATAATTATTATGGACAACGCTACATATCACTCCAAACAAATTGATAAAATGCCGACGCAGGCCAATAAAAAACAAGAGATAATTGACTGGCTCCAACGTCATGGCGAAAATGTGGATAATACTTTATTAAAAGTACAATTAGTGAATATTTTAAAATCGAATAAAAGCCACCCTAAAAGATATGTTATCGACGAAATAGCTGCCGAATGTGGTCATTGGGTTCTTCGACTTCCGCCGTATCATTGCCAGTACAATGCTATAGAACTAATATGGGCACAAATCAAAGGACACGCCGCTCGAAACAATACCCATCCCCCTTTTACGGCAAACAAGATGTTAGATTTATTAAAAAATGCATGTGCGGAAGTAACTGCCGAAAACTGGGAAAAAATTGTGAGAAGAACCCAAAACATTATAGCGTCGGATTGGGAAATTCATGTGGCATTCGATAATATAGAAGTACAGGAACTTATAATAAATGTTGGGGAGAGCTCATCGAGTGACAGTGACGATTCATCAGATTTTGATTAAAATAAATAAATAAAGATTACCTGTGGTTATAATTATTTCGTTTCATTGTCGAGTACCTACCTATGGTATACCTACTTATTTTACAACAGCTTCGAAAATTTTAAAGAAGTTGGCATTATCAATCAAGAATTAACACGTGTAACATCTTGTAATGAAATATAATATTAGTTAATAAATTTGTACAAAAGTATCCGGCAGTAGTTTAGTTTCTTACATTTTGTAAAAAAATATCGAATCTGTTATCGTGTTACGTTTATCGATAACTACATCCCTAAAATTGCTTTCTGGCTGACGTGACCTTGTTAATGAAATATGACGTCTTGGTGCCTATTTTTTGTTCGGAGTTTTAGGCGTTGACGCTAGAACAAAGTTATATCGACCACTGTGTGTCAGCTGTCATCGAGAAAATAAAGCAATGGAACTTGTATAATAAAGCACACACTGGCACGGTGTGACCGTTTTTAGTATATTCAGTACCAAATTGGTATAATTTGGGCTCCGTAAAACTAATTTAGTTTTTTTTTTGCTATCCTTTCATATTCTGGTATTTTTTGGTACATTTTTAAACTTTCAACATTTTTAAACACATTATTGATATATTTTTGGGTTGGGCGGGCAACACTAATTTCCATTCGTTCGTATTTCGTTCACATAATTTTGTCTTTGTCTGATGTTTACCGCAACTGTATCATTTTGTCTCTTTCGAACGGTTAATGCTAACAAAACCGCGAATCGTGCTTTAGCTACATATCTACGTTACATGCTCTACGTCGCGGGGAATTACTGAAACTTAAAAAATGATTCCTAGCAATAAGTATAAAAGGGACCACGGATTTTTTTGTTCTTTATTTATGTCTCTCTGTGTTATCGTGCGTGTGTAGTGAAGATAATGAAGCGCAAATACGATCAGAAATATAGATCTGAGTGGAAACAAAATCCTGAATTTTCGTCATGGTTGACAAAAGATAAAAATAGTGAGAACGCCTTGTGTAAAACTTGTGGAGCAACATTTTTGAGCAGAATGGCAACAATTAAAAGTCATGCAGATTCTGAAAAACATCGGCAGAAACTTATACATTATAGTGGACAATCCAAGGTAAGAAAGCTATGCCCCCATTAACATATTTATAAGATTATTGTGTCCCTTATTTTTTTTTTGGCACATAAATTAATTGTCCTACTTGTACAGGATGTCCGATGGATCTTGGCCAGTGTACGTGTACAGTTGTACACACATGTATAATCGATTCTCAAGCGATTTCAGAAAGCTGAATTTTGAAATTTTCATAAATGAAAGTGTAGGTATACATACATGCCGAACTGGTTCTGTGGGATGGAAAGATAGTTTTGCAGGGTTCAAACATATGTAATATTTTTATCAAGAATATTAATTTTCAACTGAATGAGACTAGTTTCCCAAGATAAGAAATAGGTAGTTATTTTACTTATTTTTTACGATAGGAAAATTAATCAAATACTGTTTATTTTCAGATCGATAAATTATTTCAAAGGAAAGGACCCATATCTGAAGAAGTAAGAAAAGCAGAGCTTATATTTTGTGCAGCGTTGGCAGAACATAACATACCATTTCGGGCCATGGATCATCTCAGCGATTTATTCAGCAAAATGTTTTATGATTCGGAAATTGCAAAGGGTTTTTCCTGCAAACGCACTAAATCTGCTTAGTTAGTTTACGACGTAATGGCGCCATCATTTGAAAAGCAGTTATTAACCGATATAAAAAATACGTCAAGTTTATCAGGTAATGCTGCTACTTTTTCATTAATTATAGATGAAAGCACAGACATTACAACAGAAAAATTACTTGCCATTGCAATAAAGTTTTATAGCGTTCAGGATAATACAGTAAAAACCAAATTTTTATGTTCTGTGAATCTATCAAGTGAAACTGCTGAAAATATTTTTAACTCACTGTGTAAAAGTTTGCGAGAATTAAATTTAAACATTGAAAATATTTTAGGATTTGCAGCTGATACAACAAATGTAATGTTCGGCAGAAATAATAGTGTGGTTGCAAAGATTAAGTCGGTCAATTCTAATTGTATTTTTGTAAAATGTGCATGTCATTCATCAGCATTAGCTGTAAGTTATGCCTGTAAAAAGTTGCCTAAAGCATTGGATCAAATTGTGAAAGAAGTCTATAATTATTTTGGCCATAGTAGCAAACGCAAAAGAGAATTTGCAGAATTTCAGACCTTTGTAGAATCAGAGCATCACAATATTTTACGTCACTACGACATATGTTGGCTCTCCCTACACGGCTGTGTAAATCGCATAGTAGAACAGTGGAATGCACTTCAGCTGTATTTTCAGCAAGAACATCTCGTAGAACATAACCCTAGCCATTCGGCGATTTTTTTACATGAAAGTTTCGAAAATAAACAAATAAAGCTCTACTTTTTGTTTTTAGATTATATTTTGCATATAGTCAACAAGTTTAACATAATTTTTCAAGGTAATGCATGTGTTGTTCATACTTTTTATCGGGATTTGACTGACATGTTTAAAACAATATTAAGTTGCTACATGAAAAGCAGCTACATTCGTGCCACTGCTATTGAGGACATAGATCCTAATAGTAATATAAATTTTGTAGAATTACATGAGATATACTTAGGTATAAAAGTATCTAATGAAATAGCGCTGTTAAGAAATCAACCAAGTAACAGTAGTATCGTAATTAGAGACTTTTTAAAAAGGTGTCAAAGCTTTTTGATAGAGTTATGTACTCAACTTAAATGTCGATTTCCCATTAATGAAAAAATATTTTCCGAATTACGTTTCATAGACCCACAAGTAGCGGCTTATAAAAATTTTACATCTCTCATCAGCGTTATGAACAGGTTTCCGAACATTACTACAAATGATACAGTAAGACAATTAATTGACGAGGAATATCGTCAAATTAAGTATGATTCAGAGGTACAAAACCTGATGTGTGGTTCTAGTAGTAGTGCTAGTGCTGTAAATGTTGAACAGTTTTGGAGCAAATTAAGTTGTATTGTTAACAGTAAAAATGTTCCTAAGTACAAAAATTTGACTAATTTTGTAAAATGTCTAATGTGCATACCCATTTCAAACGCTGAATGCGAAAGAATTTTTTCAAAAGTTAATCATATAAAAACTAAATACAGAAACAGGTTTCTAGCTAAACATATTGCGTGCCTGTTGCATGTTAAGCACGGTCTAAGTGAAGGGAGTGTAGGTTGTGTCTCATTTGACCCATCGAAAGATATGGTAAAAAATAATCAGTCGAATACTGACTATTTGTAATAAAACTTATTGTAAATATTTATTATTATTTTAATATGTCTGTATAATGAATGTGTGTAATTGGTAAAATTAAAAAAAGTAACTGATAATAAGTGTTTTAATTCAATTTTTCCTCTTCTACTTTTTATTTTTATTTTAGTATATTTTTAGTATAATTCAGCATGTGTTTTGGTATTATTTAGTACTGGCACCTTTTAGTTTTAGTAGATCACCATTTTTTAAAACGGTCACACTGCACTGGCAGAATGTGCTCATTGCACCATGGGGCATAGGGCATAGCCATATATGACAAAAAAAAATCTAACGTTGATTTTCATCAAATTAGACAATAGTGAATTTAATTTAGTTTGTTTTGGTAATTTGTTACAAAATGTCTTACCAATTATACAGAAATACCACGATTGGCAATACGCTACAGGAAAGTCTCGACGAATTGATACAAGTGAGTCATGTTTAACATTTGTATGAGTTGTGCTTTTTATCTAGATTTTGTTTTTATCATCTCTTGTTTCAGTATGGTCAAATTACGCCAGCGCTTGCAGTAAAGGTGTTGTTGCAGTTTGATAGATCTATCAATCAGGCATTATCCAATAAAGTGAAATCCAGACTGACGTTCAAAGCAGGAAAACTGAATACCTACAGGTATATAAGTGTATAAAACACATGTATTTATCTGAGATTATTTGAGACCCTATTGTTGGTTTTGGCCTACCATATAGGTAGGTATTGAAACAATAGTGAAAATGTAACAAATATTTTTATTGCTTTATTTTAAAAATTAGATATTACAGAATGTTTTTATTTAAATACAATCTTGAAAACTAAAATTCAAGTCCATACGGAAAATAAGCTTCTTTTGCTGAAATAATGTCACATTTCTGAAGGCTTTAGTATCTTAGTATTAGTAAACTAAGAGGATAGAGGAAAGCATCCTCAATGTTTTCTTTTAATACTAACCTAGTTGAAAAATCCAGACAGGCCAAGGTTTCAATTTGTGACATCATAAATGTATCATGAATTGATACCACTGAATGTTAAACAAAATCATAGTTTTATTTTACATTTGTTCATATTTTCATGTACATCATTATATGTCCAGATCTTCCACGAAAACATTGCCCATCGGGAATATTCAGGTATATTTGGTAAACATCAAATTCATAAATATAGAGCAAATTCAAATACCCCCAAAATATTTTTTTCAATAGATAATAAATTATATACCTATACTTGCTTTTGTCAACTGCTATAGACCCCATTTTAATTACTTTTTTATATTTAATTTCTGAGAAGATGTCCTGTCAGTGTAATGCTGTAGTGATGGATGTCAAAATCCTTCACTAATGCCTAAAAAGCCACATCAATAATAAGTATAACATCTATCTAGAGGATAACCTCTACAGATAACTATAAGTCATGCTCATGACAACAGCTTAAATTAATCAGAAACACAATTAACTCATTTAATTAATCATTAATCAGAGATACAAGGTAGACTGAAAAAAAATCTTATTGAATGGTGCATAATTTTAATTTGAGGTTTAAGCAAGTGCTGAAACATAAGACTAAAACTGAAACTAAAGAAGCTATTGATTTCAAAGGATGCAAGAGTACATTACGAAAAATTCTTCATTGGTTGAGTTTTCCGTTCACTAAAACACAACAATAGCAAAGTTTTGTTGGTCCTTTACCAAGTAAGATTGAAAGGGTTAAATTGTTTAGACTTGATAAAAATTTCGATCCGAAGACAGAGAAATTGTATATATAGATGAAATTTATGTACATATGTCACATAAGTATAAAAGAATGTCTTATTAGTCTTATTATAGTACACGCAGGGAGTAAAAATGGATTTATTCCCGGGCTGTATTAATGTATAAATCTATAGATACAACAGGAGACCATTATAATGAGATGAACAGTGACAATAATAATTATGAAAAATGTCTATGTAATCAATTGATTCCTAACTTACCTAAAAATTTGGTATTGGTTGTTGATAATGGTGCATATCATAATAAGTATGTGGAAAAGCTTCCAAATTCAAATACATTGACGTGACATATGATAAACATGACATTAACGTCAATCCAACTTAGACAAAGCCACAAATTTACCAAGTTATTCTTTGTCATAAGGAATGATTTGTGGGGAATATTCCATTGACAAAATTTTAGCTGAATATGGACACACTGTATTGAGATCACTGCCATATCATAAGGATTTCAACCTGATTGAAAACATATGGTCACAGCTTAAGGGTTATGTAGCTCAAAGAAATGTTAATATGAATTGTAAAAAACTTAATGAAGGGAAAAAGTTTGTGATGACACAATCAAATGTGAATACAAATATAGCAAATATAGCATTACACAAATTAGATACTAATTATAATTTATTTTCTAGTATGCAAATATATGTATTATACATAAATACATTAATAAGACCTAAGCAGAAAAAATGTAATATGATTATCTAGCAAAATAGTGACTTGTTTAGTAAAGATATGATATTAGTTTTTCAAGGGAAAATAACAGCTCCATATATTTTTCTGCACTGTGTGACATGTTCATAAAGTTTTGTATTTATCTCGTAATAATAAAGTATGCAATTAGAGGTTCCGTAATTCATAGACGTGGATGACGCATTTGGGTGTTTCCAGATTAGCTGATAGCCAAGGCAAAGTCTGACGCTCTACAAAGCTTAGGTCTGACCCCATATGGAGTACTGCACACATATCTTGTCTGGTGCACCAAAATATCAGCTGGACTTGTTTGACTCCATTCAACGACTACGAATTGTCGACGATTCCATCCTCACAGGTGGTTTGCAACCACAGCATTCGCAGAGACATAGTGTCCCTCTGCATGTATTACCGTCCGTATAACGGGGAATGCTCCAAAGAACTGTTTGATATTAACTCCCACCGCAGGTATCTACAACCACACCTCTGGTCATAGAAGTGCAGTGCATCTGCATTTTCTCAATATGGAGGTGTCATGCACTATACGGTCCAAAACTCGATTTTTGCCGTGAACCCTCATGCTACCACATGGGGTTCTTCAAGAAAGTTGTGAATAGGATTCTGCAAGACCGGCAGCCCCCATACGCCCGGGTGTGGTAGGTGCACATGGGTCAATTACCATCATGTCGACCGCTTGCCCGTCTGCCTCCTTTAATATATATAAAAAAGCTCATAACTTTCTTACTAAGTTTGTCTAGTGATTATCCTAAAGAAATTTTATGTATAACTACCAGTACTCATAGCGAATTTCTAGTAGGTATCGTCATGTTTCTAGTAAAAAGAGCGCTGGATGTCTGTGTAAGGGATGAGTCCACGCATCGGTACAGTTGCGCACGAAATGACTTATTGTTTTATATATTATATTTCAATATTTTAGTGTAAAGGTTTGTTTGAAACAAAAAAATAAGTAGTAATATAAATTTTAATATGGTTTATGCCTTTTGTTTAATATATTTATGTTATGAAAAAACTGAGAAATTCGGAATCTTGCATTTTTTACAATTCGTCTCAGACGGGCCTCACAAGTATGCGTTGCTGCTGCGGTCCGTTTCATACATTGATTTAAATTAATTACCTTATCAGCTTCTCTTTTCATAAAACTATACCTTGTAAACCATTTTTCTTTCTTTTCTATGGAAAATTATCTTGTAATATTCGTAATTAACAAAAACTTTTGTTAATTACGTACTTTTGGAGCGAACGAAACGTCGACTCAACGCGGAAAGCAAAGGTCGACCGACGAACCAATAGCGCGACGGTACTGACATGTGACGCGTAATCCCCCCGCCGCGCCTCACCTCGTACCACAAAATAGATCGATAAATAGCTTACTGCGCAGGTTGACCGTTAGCGCTCTTTTTACGTGAAACCATGTATACACATTTACACTTCTAACGTTTACTTTTATTTTTGTGTTTTGACTACCGGACAACAGAATATTGGTCCTATTATTCTGTTAACACTTAAGTTTTAAAGGGTCATTAACTGTGAGGCTGTTAACGCTCGTCATTCGTTTTTATCATACTAACTGTGAAATAATTTGAGATGCTGTTTTTTAAGGTTTTGCGACAATGTATGGACATTCATGTTGAATGATGTGGAGTTCAGAGAAGTGCAAGAGGTTGCTAAAGTGGATAAAGTGAAAATTGTAGCTTGTGATGGAAAAAGTGAGTACTATAATAGTATTTTGATTTTAAAGTCTTCTAAAAACTTTAAAGTAAGATATAGGTAATTACTGAAATTTTATCTTGAACAGAATACATACGAGTACACAAGTTATATTTTTCCAAAAAAAAATGATAACCTAAAACCAAAAAGTAATATTTTCTGTTATTTTCTTTTCCAGATGTTGAAGATCGGAGGTAGTGGGGTATTTTTTAGATTGGCATTTAACATTAGAACTAATGTGTATCTCACATTTCATGAAATTGTTAATTTGAATGTTGATTATGTTTTTGTGTAGTTTATTGTTTACAATCCTTGAAATATCTCGTAATGTAAATTATAATAAATCCATATGACTGATTTTGGGTCTACTTTAATGAAATTACAATTTTCTGTGATATGAACCCTATCGATAATTTGTTACATAACATAAGTATTTAATTGTGCAATCTAGTAGAAACTTTATTATAAATAACCAGTTTCATTCAATCAGAGAGCAAGAAAGAGCCCATAGCACAAATCATAGAAAGTTGGTTCTATATTCCCTTTTGTTCATGTACATTATTTATTTATTTATTCTTTATTGCACAGAGTAACAAAAAGCGGACTTAATTCCTCGTAAGCATTATTTCCCAGTCAACCTTTGGACTATGCAGATATATACGGTTAACTTAGTAGAAAACAAGCTAGGCCCCAGGTAATAACTTCTTTATCTTCGTCTTTGTTAGCAGTTTGCCTGTCTAATCTCTGTTCCCGCCTTTTCCAGCACAGTTTGAACAGTACAAAGAATCCTAGGACCTAGATTGATTGATTGATATTGATATGATAAATTGATATTGATTGATATGAATTGTTAGACAGTTGAACAGTTGAACTTGAAATTTGAAAATTGTTAGTTGAACAGATGTGTTGACTAGAAAATATTTCTGTTTGTCTGTTTGTTGCGAACATTTTGTAAATTCTTGTTAGTAGAAAATAAATAACGTCTCATTCACTAGGATTCTGTGTCGTCTGTCCCATACAAAGACAAATCACTACAATTATCCAGACCCCAGTCTGACCGGGAATCGAACCCATGAGAATAGGTATAGGGATACTAGTAAAAACCATTAGCAACAGTCAGAAAATTAACAACACCTTCGAATGGGCCGGCGTGTGTGGATCCCCCTTAGCGTTAGTTACCCGCCGTGTCGTAAAACTGCGTGCGAGTTTTATGATCAAATGGCCGCTAGTTTATTCATTTGAAACAAGACTAAGGGTCTTTCTCACCACCTCCTGATAAAGTACCTGTTTACCTGCCAATTAAATCTAGCTGATACTGACTTTCTGATAAAGTACAACCTACTTTCTGATACCTTCTGAAAAAGTATCAGGAGCTGGTGGGAAAGGCCCCCTAATATATTCCCATTTATTATTATAATAAGATCAATGCAGGGAAGTCCGGCATACTTTAAAAAAAGTTAACATTGCATCGTACACAATACGAACAGAAGTCACTGTCTCCCAGGTTGCCGCGGTACTTTACAGTGATCCACCCATCGACGACAACTAATATATACTCTATATAGAGCTTATTATACTCTAAGAAAGCTCCGTCCAGACTGACCGCCATCGAGAACAGTTCCACTTGGCGCTGGTAGTGTAATATGAAATAAACCTGTGTCCATTTATATTATTCTGCTTGTCAAAATTAATTACATTGTCAGGACACAATTAACTTGATATTTTATAATTTCCACAGCTATTAATTTCTCTAATGCAGTTAAAACAATTATACTTTATACTATCCGTTTCAAATGAGCGTACGGAAACCTTGTAAGACCTAGTTTTTTTAGAAAAAGTGCAGGCGAGTACACAGTCCACTGTGAGAAAGGCGAGCAGGTGGGAAATGGATACTGTCGCCCATAGACATCCGCGGTACATGCCAAAATTAGTCCAGAATGACAAACGATAACACGCCCCCGGATGCGCTGTCTACCTTTGGGGATGTAGGAATGGATTTGGTGAAACGGTTGCGAAAATGGGGAGAGATAGGATGGGAATGGGCTCAGAGCACATATCACTCACTACCGAAACACGTACGTGCATTAGGGAAATAAGATTAAAGTGGGAAATGCAGTTCATTTGAAGGTACTTCTGTGAGAGTGGGTAACGTGGCCGGTCGAGCGCTCCCAGATACAAATAACACGAATTATCATTTATTTGTTGCTTTATGTATAATGTTTATCTTTCTGTTGTTATGTAATATTGCTGTCTAATAATTTGTTTATTCCATAAAAAAGTTTAATTAATTACACTAAAAGAGGTAGGTACATATATTTGATCATAGAATACACACCAATACCATCGGCCTATGTCTCCCCACTCCCGGATATAGAGGCCTCTCCCGCGGCTCGCCACCGCTCACAATCTTCGTTCGGCTCTCCTCATCCAACCACCACTGCCGGAGGGCGTCCCACACTCATTTATCCACAGTACCTGCGCTTCCCGGTAGCTACGTGGCCTCCATTCGACTACTCCCGTCTATCCAGTTTAGACAATATTTTTATCAAGGATTTTTTAATTAGGAACGGTTGCTTCAAGATTCTGAAATTATATTATTTATTGAGCTTTGATGCATTTATTTAAAAAAATGTATCAGATCTTATATAGCACTAACATAGTCTTTTATTATTCAGACACATTTACGATTTTGCTATTACATATGAAAAATCTTGAAATTACAAATAAATACACATTCGACCATAGACGAAACAGTAGTACTACTCCATCAACATAACTGTACCCACGTGGAATGCGCCTTACTCTCCCCCCCCCACCCCCGCGGCGCCCCGCGCGCACTCTACAGTAGTGTTTGTTGCCTTATCCCTTATCCACAGGCATAGGCATAGACGTCAGCATCTTCCACTTACCAACTACATCGGAACAATCAAATTCACTAGATAAAGATCAGACCAGACATAAATCAGACCACAGAAAATTGCACATAGATAATTTCATGTGGTATTAAAATTTGTAAATTTAAAAATATTGTTAGGGGTATGTAGGAAGTACAAAAAGTGGTACCGACCTTGAAAAAAATTCTTGCTGCAGCCAAAAGAGATTGGGAATTCTCCCAGACAGCGAAGCTAAGGAAAATGTTCGTGAATAACTTGGGGTATAAATTTAAAACATGCAGGAAGGAGCGAGAAATTCTCGTAGAAAGACCGTAAAGGCTTGGAGGGCTCTATATTCAAGACTGATGCTCTATATTGAGAGAAAATGATGCTCTTGGTGCAGAGAAAAAACCAGTTGTTTATATTGACGAAACATGGCTTCATTCTCATTATACGGTGAACGAAGTGCTGGAAAAACGAAGTTGACACTGACGTAAAGAATAGAGCGTGGCGAATGTGGAAATTCCTCCATTTCAGGCGTGGGCGAATTGTCAACAGGTATGTGATAAAAACACGCCATACAACTTTCATTTTTTCAATGTAAATCTATTGTAAAATTTGATTAATAATAATAATGAATAAATATAGATATGCATAAACATCACGCTGTTTGATTTTTTTTTATAAAACGGAAACTGATTGCAATTTATTGATCTTTGCTTACTATGCTAACCATACTTCCTCTCTGTGACGTCATCGTAGTCAGGTAGTTACGTTGGTGGAGTTAGTACATTTACGTATGGTAACTAGATATAGATATACACAATATTATTAATGCACTTGTAACTTAAAAAATAAAACCTTTTATAAATATTAACAACTTCCAAAACAATACACGTAACTAATTGTTTTTTCACTAAACAGTTTAAAAACTAAGTAATTTCTTTACATATTTATTTCAGCTATTAAATTATCTAATAATATATTCATTAAGATTGACCGAAAATATGTATGACGAAATATCTCGAGATTGTAACATAATTGTCTAATGATTTTAATATGGTTTTGTTTAACAAATAAATAAATTACACAGTTTTAATATAAAGAGAAATTACAATAATTTCTGATAAAAATGTTATTTCGAGCCCAAGTGACCTCAAAGAGGTACAATATGTTTGTACGAGTAGTTCCCATTATTTGGTTGTTGTTATTATTTGTTTTTGTACTAAAACCAAAAAAATATTTTATTTGTGAAGGAATAAAATAGGTTAAATATTTTGGTTTTTAAGTACATACATTACAGTACTTATTGTATACTGTAAAGCAATTTTATTGGGAAGGTATTAATTAATTAGAATGAGCAAAACTTAGGAAAATTACTACTTTAAAATTGTACTAAAATATGACAAATGTGGTAAAATATTGACAATTCCGGAGGAAGCTGTGCGCGGTGTTTGATCACTTTTTTACTTTATATTAAAAAAAGAAAAGATCCACATTAAAACAAAATTTATTAATACTTTATCACCACCATTACAAAACAATTTATTAAACATAAAATTACAAACAATTAATTATATTTTTTGCGCTATTCTATAGGTTTTCAGTTTACCGTTTTTATGATATATTATTATGTGAGCTTACATTTATAGATTTTTATTTGCCACCACCCGACACCCGACACCCGACACCCGCATACCGAGTCGAGTGTACCTTACAGGTCGTCCGGGCCTTCACCACCATTATACTATGTTTGTGTTTTTTTATATTATACGACAAAGTAAAGAATTGGAACATAAAAACATCTCTCCCAATATGTCTTGTTCATACTAAATCGTATTTCATTTGGAAATGTGCCTTAGACTGTACACTATTAATATTGAAAAGGGCGAAAATGAATTGCAATATACAAAACTCGCAAACGACCGATTCACTGCTGTTTTCACTGCAACGAGCGATTCATCAGTAGGCTGTTTTCAAATTTTCCACCAACTTATTGTTCACATTTACTTTGTTTTTAGGATCATATTTTTTGTAGATTGTAGATTTACAAAACTGCTCAATTTGAGAGCGTTTTTTAATAAACTTTTCACTAAATAAGTATGTTGTTTTTAGTGTTAAAAATTTACATTTTTTTTGTTACTGATTTACAACAAAAGTAGATTGTAATTTGTTGGCCTCAAATTGACACGCTAAATTGGTAGTTATTTATCAGGCATAATCCCTTTCAGTCAATGTTACACAAAACTGAGCTGTAGATGTAGCTCCTCCTCAGTTAAGTGGGGCCAGTCGTCACGAAGCGTGTATATGGCACGAATTAGCAGTAAATCGATAGTCATTTCTCTCGTCAATTTGCTGATATTTTTTTAAACTGGTATAGTTTACGCTCAATACGTTGGCGATGTCAAGTCCGCTAACAAATTCAAGTTCCCCCTCAGTTAGTCGATGGCGTATGGCACGAATTAGTAGTAGCAGTAAATTGGTAGTCACTTTTCACGTTAATTTTCATTAAGTCTATAAAACTGGGCTAGTTTATGCGCAATACGTTGGGGGTGACATCGAGTCCCCCAACAAATAAATCCAGTTTCTCCTCAATTAGATAATCTCGATGCGTGAGCCAGTCGTCATGAAGCGTGCCTATTGCACGAAGAAGCAGTAAATCGGTAGTCATTTCTTACGCCAATTTTCTATTCAGTCGATAAAACTGGGCTAGTTTACGCGCAATACGTCGGTGGTGATGTCAAGTCCGCTAACAAATCCAGTTCCTCCTCGGTCAGCTGTTCTCTATGTGTGGGCCAGTCGTCGTGGTGTGTGCGTCTGAAGTCCGCGAGTGCGGTGCGTATGGTCGCAGGTATGGGGTCCGGAGCGTTTGTATGTCTCGATAACTCTGCTAGTACTGCACCTAGCTTCGGTCCAAGGCTGTATGGTCGTGAGGACAAGTATGCGCAAAGGCCTAGTACGCCGCAGTGTCTTTCTAGTAGTTGCTTAGATCGGCAACTGCGTGTTAAACTGCGCATTGTCGCATCCTCGTCGGGGAGGGCGCGGCAGTGCATCAGTCCTGTTAGAAGTTTGGCGGCCGACTGACGGACCTGTCGATGAGAAAATAGTTATAGCTAAGTGGCGGGTTCACACTTAAGGCACTTTTTATCTAGATTAATAGTATGTGAACGTCTACGCACACAGCGCTGTCTGTACATGAAATATTTTTGAAGTCATTTCAATAAATGTGGAGCGCTAAACAATATTTTTTGGATTTTCTGTCTGTATGAACGCGCATTTTTTTGCTTTTTTAATCTAGTATTATACAAATACAAAATATTGTTTCCTGTAAAATTTCATTTTTATTGGTTGAATCAGTTATGCAGAATGGTATCCAACTGAAACACTCGTTCTTCATGTTTTTCATCCATTCTTAGGAGAGGATTTTCATCTATTCTTAGGAATCCTTAGATTCTTAAGGGATTTAGATCTCTTAAGGTAGGGAGCGCATCCGGAAGTGTACCAACGTTTGTCATTCTGGACTGATGTTGGCATGTATCGCGGATGTCCATGTGTGACAGTAGCCACTTACCATCAGTTGGACAGACTGCTCGTCTGCCGCCTTCTTTAAAAGTATTTAGGGTGATACAGGCATTGTTAATTTAAATTGTAAATGTACTAACATTTAAAGAACTAATTTAACGAACAATAATAACCATATACAAAAAAGTGATAGCATTATAAATAATCACCAAAATATTTTTTTCTGGAATATTTGTCTGTCTGTCTGAACGCACATCACGCAGCTACTGGACGAATTTTAATGAAACGCCCATATGTAGCTTGTTAACATTTAGGGTACTTTTTATCCAGATCCATTGAGACTCAACGGGAATCACTAAAGTTTACGCTAACCAAGTCGCGGGCATTACTTGTTTTTATAATAATCAAACAAAAACCCGACCGTCACTTCTCCAATTCCGGCTTAGATGTTATATGTGAGCACTTTCGCACTGGCGATTTACGTGCGTGTGTTCAGTGAGGCGAGTAAAGAACGAGCACGTATAACTCATTCGCCGCGATTTCATAGCGTTTATAGCGATTGCGTCGTGATCTCGCAGACTCGCAAGGATTTTCCCAAAATTTAAGGTGTCTTAATTTTCGCTTTCGTTTAAAGCCGCTTGTTAACGGTTCGGTTTGCCGCCGTGAAAACTTACGCCGCGCTGACCGCGTCGCCAGTGTTGTATGGGCCACTATGGCAGCTTGTTAACACACGCCGACACCACGACCGCCGAATGCATCGTGACAACGCACGGCGAGACATCGAGCATATATATGTGCGGAGGGCTGAGTGTTTGTTAACGACACCGGACGTTATCATGGCACACCTCGTGGCCGCTTATCTATGCTGATTCGATTCGAGTTGTTCTTTTGTTGTTTTTTTTTTAATTATAAGAAGTAAGTCAATTTACTTGTACGTTTAATTTTTTGTTCATATTTAAACTTTCTGTACATATTATCATATATCATATATATATATATATATATTTATTGAAAGTCGTCATTATAAACGTCAGCAGCTCTTAGCACACAAAAATGACGCCTGAAGTCCGCACCTAAAATACGCTAGCTGTGCCTCCACCGGCGGTTCGCCATGACGTGAACGATCATCTCTACAGCGCGGCTAACTCGCCGTATCGTAGAAAAACCGTGTCGTTAACAAGGGGCCTTAATTGTCTTTTAAATGACAAAGTCAATAGTATCTCCTCGTTGAAGTTTACACAAAAGGCGGGGACGATGACAGCGTCAACGACGCGACAATCGCGCGCTTACGGCGAGTTCGCGACGAGCTCGCTGCGCGCACGTTCCCTTCTTGTTTATAAATCGTATCGCTAGATACGCTCGCAAATCGTCAGTATGTACAGACCCTAAAGGGTGTTTACCTCTAGCCTGGTGTCTCTCATGAGCCTCAGCGCGAAGCGCTCGGCGCGCGCGGCCGCGTCGCGGCGCTCACACAGTAACGGAAGCCCGTAGAATATGAGCGGCTGCGCGAAGTCCAGGCACGCGAGCCGCGCCCACCACGACCGCCCAGCCGCCAGTCTACATCACACACGCCATACTCATAGAGGATTCATTAGGTTTTTTTTATAATAAATAAGCATATCTAATATAATAAAGAGTGCGAATTTCGTGTTTGTGTGTATGTAAAGGGTAGTCTCCGGAACAACTGCACCTATTTGAAAAATCATTCACCATTTTCAAAGGTACATTATTCCAGATGGACAGATGGACATTATATATTATGTGCAAAAAAATTGCCGGGCACAGCTGGTACTATATAAATAAGCACCCCAATACTGGTGTATGATGGTATGAGCTGTGCGCGCTTCCCTCCTGGATGAAGTGGGAACAGCTTTACAATAATTTACAATATAATTTAAGCTTAAGTTTATAAGCTATGCTTTAACGGTATTTATTTAGGTGTAAGTATAAAAGAACCATGTGTGTACCGTACCTTTAGCTAGGAATCTCTGAACATGACTATTTATGTATAGATACATTATGAAAATATTGGTCATCGGCTAATCCGCAAACACCCGAACCCATCATCCACGTTTAAGATTAAAGATTTGAGAAAGAGTTGGCTAGAGAGAGATAGGATGGAATAGGAATGAGTGGGCTACGCATTTTTTCCAGGAAGAAATGTAGTCATAAACTATATTCGGCCTTTTCTTAGTCCCTAAGGTAAGATCGGTGGGAAATTTCAACATGATTCGTTCATTCGTTGACGTTTCAAACAAACATCGTTTCATTTCTATATAATTAGTAAGGATAAGAATGTATTGGCTACTGGTTCTTCACCAAAAAAAATTTACGACCAGCAAAGCTCGCTAGAAACCCGTCGGCTGGGCGCTCCAACGTTTCGTATGGTCTTCCTGGAAGACTTTTCGCCGCGCGCGCCAGTACTTAAATCGTATTTATTTATTTATTAAAATAAGCGCACCAGTGGTACCTACATCTAATATCATCAGTCTGTCTCTCCACTGCTGGACATAGGCCTCTCCCAAGGACCGCCATCAAACACGGTCTTCCACTCTTCTCATCCAGTCACTACCAGCGTCTTTCCAAGTCGTCAGTGCACATACACATCATCAACAACAATTTGAGCACTAACAATAAAAAAAATCTTTGAAGCCGACAGCAATAATATGATTGCACAGTGCATACTCCCCAACTCCGTGAGTATCTCAAAGTTATCACGTATGTGTAGTGTAAGCGCAAGATTCGCAAGGAGCCCGGCGGCGCGCGCTAGCTCATCGTGTGTACGAGGATGGTCCTCCACCGCCAGTGTATATAAACCATATTTTAATAATACCACATTTTAATAATACCACATGATAGTGATTGTATAACATACCGCTCCAATTCCGTAAGTATCTCAAAGAAGTTGTCAGGTGTATGTAGAGCAAGCGCAAGGCTCGCGAGGAACCCGTCGGCGGCGCGCGCGAGCTCGTCGTGTGGATGAGGCGGGCCCCTCGCAGCGAGGGCGCACGCCGTGCTCAGAAGCGCCCTTTGAGCGCCGCTGGCGCCGCCTACCCCGCGCACTGTCACACCCATGCAACCGCGGAACACTGCCAACAAAGAGTCGACTGGTAACACAAGCACGATTGATAAATGGTAAGGAATCAATCAACCTTAGTATGGAGCCTTAGTAATCAATGCGAAATTATCTTGAGCCAACCAAATACAGTGGCGGATTAACCTAGGGTTAGAGTGAGCCTTTTATAAGAGAATGAAAGGATTTGAACCGCAGTTTTGATTCCTTAAAAGTGCCTTCATCAGTCGTTAATCCCGTGCCCCATATAAGATCTTAGTCAGTCACTGACCACATATCGATTTATACCATCAACCCGTAGGTTGTGGAATGAACTGCCTCGCGAAGTTTTTCCACGACAAGTTCTTTAAGAAAGCTGTGAATAAACTCCTTTCAAGGCCGCCAGCGCACCCGCATATCCCTTGGTGTTTCAGATGTGCATGGACGGCGGTCTTGTGAGCCGCTTGCTCGTCTGCCTATATTTCCAATAAAATATTGTAACAACACTCGAGCTTTTTTACCGAACTTCTTGCAACTAAATCCTTAATAAACGTTTGTTTTCTTTGTAACAATATTTAAGGCTAATCTAGATATATATACCGGTTTTTATATGCAGTTTTTTTAATAGTTTCAATAGTGTTATTTATTGTTTCAAGATTTTTTTATAAAACGTAATAAAAACGTTTACATCTGAATAATGAACGCTGCTTATTCATTCCTGGAAGAACTACAACTTGAGCTAAAGCTGCACTGTTACCACACTACAAAATAAGTGGACCGGTCTACTGTTGAAGCTTATACCTGTAGTGAGCAAATTGACAGCCCTGGCGTTCTCCTTGTGCGCCTGCGAGGCGGCGTCGCCCGCCAGTCGCAACGCAGAGTCCAACTGTGCAGAGAGTTGCTTGTCGAGCCGCTCGCCGCGCACCGTTGCCGGCTCGGGCTTTTCTCCGCCAGTTTCCCCAGTCTGGGAAAAATTTAAAGATACATAAAGAAATTTTCAAACAAAATGAAAATAAAAAAAGATGCAAGTGTGTGACTTAAATTAAACTTTACTATACGTTACTACTGGCTACTATTAATCATTAATACCGGTTAATCAACCGCTACTATTAGATACCTACGATCTAATAGTAGATCTATTAGATACCTAAATTCGGTAAGAGTGGTATCTAATTTTCTAAATCGGTGTGAGGGTGGTTTATCAAAAAAAAGTGCTGAATTTTAAAAAGTACTAATACAAGTTGTTCGTTTTCCCGAAAGAAATGTTGCTACATAAATATTAATATTGCCGCATTCACATCGATACGATAAATAAAAAATAGATTTTATATGATAAAATAAAATAGTAATAATAAATACAAATTTACCTACATATTAAATAAAATCAATATCAGTATTAAGCATATATACCATACATGTGTATAGAATAATATACTTGTAATAGAAATTTATATATAGAGAAGAGAAACAGTAAACGTGAATCAACATTATCTAATCAATTATGTAATTGCCGAAAATTGGAGGAACGAGATTGGTATGGCAATACTATGAAAAAGTATGCAACATGCGCGGCAATAGGAGAAGAGCTTGCCATATAGTGAATAATTATCTAACACTAGATATTTTGGGCTCGGGATGGAGAGTTAACCCTGTAAAATAAATAAAACAGAAGAAAGTGTAATAGGTATTACCTCTGGCGTGTCATCGTTGATGGGTGACATGCGGGCCACGTCGACGCCAACTTGCCCCACCTGCCCCACCAGCGGGGCGCGGAGCTCTAGCTCCGGGGGCGAGCTCGCTTCCGCGTCGCGTCCGCACCGAGACGCGGACATGGCAGCCGCTGTTCTGATCACTGTTGAATGGGTGATTTAAATCAATTTGATTAAGTCAAGACGGGGCAAAATTCACTGGATTACAATAGATAATGATACAAATATGAATTAAAAATAAAATAATTCTTTTTTTTTACGTTAATCAACATTTATGTCTAATCACATCCAAAACTAGTTTTTGTTTGTATTTGTAGAGCCAAAAAAACAAAATACACAGATTTTACTCAGTGACAGTGACGTGACAGTTGACGCGACCACAACACACAATGGTATGATATATAGAGAGCAGGGAATATAATGGAGAGAATATATTCTTATGTTCGCATCGTAAAAAAAATCAAACACACGTTTAGATGCAGTATGCAACTGCAAGTATAGTAAGCAGGCTATACACGTGAAATATTATATTTGCATACCAATATCGCCGTTTTCGTCGTACAACGGGGCGAGCCGCGGAGTGACGGAGTCCAAGAAGGCGCAGAGACTTGGCCCTCTGTGCTCCCCTTTAGGGAATACGAGCTCCGTGTCGAATACTGTCATCAGGAGGCTGCGAAGCACATCAAATGCTTTTAATTGTACTAAAGAACTTACTAAAATCAACATTATGAATATAAAATATGAATGAGTAAAGATATTGTAATGATTGTGTGTCATAGATAACGACATTAAAAAGTAATGTTATTGATATTAGATAGTTAACTCAACAAGCTGTATGATCTTTGAATTATTTTCTTTTCTATTAGTGGCTATTAGTGTATGGGTGTGCTTTTATAGAAGACCTTTAATATCTACCCACATTGTTATACAGATTACTGAGAGTCAGAATTAGAAAACATGGCTAAAATCATTGGAATCTGAAAGCAAACAAATTGTTTTTTGGAGGAAGAAATTGTCTATGGACAAGCAAATATGAGTATGTTCATCGCAAAGGTTTAAGCTACTCAAAGGGTGGTAAGCTTTTGTGGTTGTCCTCATAATCAAGAATGTACTGTACTAGGTTGATCAATAAGTTTCTGGAATCGGATACTTTCCATTAAATTATAGGAATGCATTCTATTTCATTCGACTCAATTTTTTTAATTTTTTTTCGTTGTTTACATTTGGCGGGAATTTTATTAGTGTGCAAAATGGAGAAAATCGAAGTTCGTGGTTATTAAATATTTCTGCCTGAAATTTTTTCTACGAAATGTGTTTTTGAACAATTGCAGTCTACTTCGGGAGACAATGCTGTGTCTTATTCTACTTTGGGAGATAATGCTGTGTCTTATTCTACTTTGGGAGACAATGCTGTGTCTTATTCTACTTTGGGAGACAACGCTGTGTCTTATTCTACAGAAGCATACTGGCGCGCGAAATTTAAACGCGGCAGAACCGTCTGTAACGTCGAGACTCGCTCTGGGCGTCCAACAACCGCTGCTAGTAAAGGTGACTATTCGTCATTTAGCTGAGATTATGAAGCTTTTGTTCGGGACAATTCAGTTCATTTTAACTCATACCTTAAAATTCAAAAAGAGGTCCGCGCGTTGGGTGCCTGGAATGTTAACAGACGTACAAAAGAGAGCAGGAGTAGACATTTCTTAGCAAAATTTGGCAATTATTGACCGAGACCCAGAATCTTTTCGACTACGTTTCGTGACCGTTGATGAAACGTGGGTTCACCATTTTGACCCGTAGACGAAGAACCAAAGTAAGGTGTGGAAAAGATCGTCCTTCCCGCCAGCCAAGAGCTTCTTCTATCTATTTTTTCTATTAAGAGCTTCTTCACAGTGATTTTATTCATTTATATGTTTTTAAAGGCGACATATCCCATTAATTGTTGCCAAATATTTTTTGGACCGGATTAAAATCCGGATGATTGCGGTATGTCCATATTCATGAAGAACTATCAACATTAAATTCGGAAGTTTCCTTTGTGACTTTTTATTATGTCATAAAGTTCAGGCTTCTTGGCATCTGTAGTAAAGGGTATATGATTCCTTTGTAGCCAAGCCACCATGTCGCCTTTTATGGTATTAGAATGGACTTTCTCCATAAGTTTATTACGGTAAGACGCGTTATCAATCACAACGACACTATTTTGCGGTAAGTTAGGTATGTATCAATTGCTTTCGTAACTCATATCTCTCCGAATTCATCTCCTCGTGGTAATTACCCTCAGCGTCTGCCGATTGGTCTAATAAAAGAGCACCAGGTACAAAACCCCATTTGTTACCGGCGTGAACAAAGTAAAATAGATAACAAACTGCAACACTGATAGAGGAACTAGCTAGGATGAGGTCGACAAGGAAATTTATTAAATATTTATTATTAAATACATTTTATTAAAACAAAATTGATAACCGATAACTACAAACAGTCAACAAGACGAGACATGTCAACAAACATTGTTCTATTTTAAAGTAATTATCATTCTATTAATGCATGCTTTGATTTAATGCAAAGAGATTTAATATTATTTTTCTGCCACATTCAACACGCGAAATTTGACCACTTCATCACACAATATGTAAAATTGCATCTTCATATAAGTGAAGTCTAGTAGTTTTAATAATTCTATGTGTAAAAAAAACGAGCTTTGTCGACTAAAACCGAGATATGCGGATGGGACTTGTTTTAGATAATTGTAATGGCTTAATATCGCGGTACCCTAACAGGGTTCATGTCGAACGAATATTTAATATATTTTTAAAATCTGCATGGATACAACACGAGTGCAATAAAGAATTTAATCGAATTGAATTTGCTAATAACAGCGCATTAATCATGTAGTATCCTTGAGATTATTGTATAGACTTAGCTAATAATATAAACGTCTAATATCGATTAAAACATCAGAACAAGAAAAATGAAAGTATAAATAAGTATTTTATACACAAAATAAAAAAATGTTAGTGTTCACCTGCCGACAGTTTCGCGGACGTTCTGATAGGGATGCTGTATGAAGTTGGCCGCCTCAAGGTGGCGCAGTATTTCCGAAGCGAGTGGCGCCGCGCGCCACGAGAGCGCTCCGAGTGCACCCTGAAAGTAATATTATGTTATAGCACGTGTCGATGGCAGTAATGAGCTGCACTACTGCAGGTGCCCATAACACCTGTAAGTGGGAGAGAGCGCCAAATATTCACCGCACCGTGTCTTGCACGGTGCGGTGAATATAGAATATCTAAGTTAAAATATGTTATTATTTCCTTCTGTATTAGTTAGTTAAAGTATGTATTCATGCATGTTTCAAAAGTCTCAAGTTTATCTGTAGGTAGATGTATTTATTTTAGTTTGTAGTAGTGAATAAAGATATTTCTATTCTATTCTTTCTTCTATAAAAATACTTACGTGTAGTGCGTACAGCTTAGCGCATACGACGATCGACGAATCCCTATCATAGTCGGCTTCTTGTGCGTCGGTATTGGCAGGTGGCGGCAAACAGGTCTTGAGCAGCGATTGTATGACAATGCCGCCTCGACGAGGGTCTAGCTTATCTGTGCCGGTGGCTACACAAGTCCCCCAGTCGTCCATAGTCTCTGCTGTTACTGATGTTAGACCTGAATGAAATATCTTCCAATGAGTACCGTTTTTGTCACTCACTTTGAGGAAGTCTCGCGATGTACTCGCCTCGAGGCTGCTGCACAGACAACGGGTATAGCTTATCATGGAAAATTAATTAGTTTTTCCAGGGAGAGATGATTATTATTTATGAAACAAAATCAACAGATATAGTCTTTCCATTTTGTTATTTGCTCAATGACAGACAGTTAAAGAGATGCCCAAATTACATTACATCGATTACCGACTCGATTTTCAATTTAATTCTAGTACAATTTTGTATCGATTCTACTTGATTCGATTCATTCAATAATTATTATATAATATTTTATTTATTTAGTTGTTAGATTTGCTAGTATTTATACGAAAATAACAATTTTAGCGGGTTACATCCGAGGACATAAAAATACATATTAGTGTTAATATATATTTTTTTATATTATGTATTTTGATTGTTTTATTTATACTTACATTTGTATGTAATTAGATTTATATATCTAAATTTACAGTAATTAATATCGATTTATTAAAATTACGCTGTGACTGAGCGAATCATTAAAATAAATTCGATCCCATCCCTTCGGTCGAATCAAGAATATAATTTAAAAAAGTAAGATCAGGCTAAATATTATAAAATTGTTCATGAATTATATTTCACAAGTGAGAAATGTGGTAAATAACTGTGTCTGATAAGTCACCGACGTTGATAAATTGCAGCGTCGCGTGCTACATCGGTTAAGCGTGCTTCTTGGACCATACCCAGCGAGTACAACGCCGTGGACGCGAGCTTCACAATAATATAAATCCGAAAGTGTGTTTGTCTGTCTGTACGTTTCTTTGGTACATCTTTACGTCTAAACTATTGAACAGATTTCACTATTTAGTTTTTCCAGGGTAATCAATTACTAGTTTTCACACTCACCGGCGTTGATAACTTGTAGCGCCGCGTCGTACATGTGGTAAGCGCGGTCCCTGGGCCAGTAGCGGGGCGCTCGTAGCGCTGCGGACGCGAGCTCGGCCGCGAGGCGCTGCGAAGGCTCCTGCGTGACGGTGGCCAACCGGAGCGCCTCTATCATTAGGTAGCTCGATACATCGCCGCCGAATTGGGAGAACAACATCTGACAACGTTTATTTTATTGTTTATTTATTTAGGCACGGCAAAGTTACATACAAAACATTAAGCTAACACTGATGAAGTTCAGTATGTATCCCAATTATAGACGTGCACAACATGGATACTATTTGGGCTAGATTGTGACACAAAAAGGAATCGAAATTCGAAAAAAAAAATAGATTGAATTTAGAATTTTAAATAAACTAAAAAGGTCTAAAGAAAACACACACGAAAAGTGGATTTACAGATTATTAAACTGATGTTGGTTGATTAACGGTACCCGAGGGATTGTCTAATAATTTAAAATTAGCTAATGTACCGCTTAAAATGTCCAAATGTGCTTCAGGATATTATTTCATAAAACTATTGTAGGAATCACACATCCGAGTTACAACAATGTTACAAACTTATGCATATAATAATGAATTATAATATTAAACTGGGTTAAATATAAAACAAAAGTAATTAAACAAGCAGCAAATTGTAGCAAAGCTTCAATATAAATTTTATTTGGCTTTAAAATTTAAAGGTGGCTTAAATTTAAGTTCACTGGTGAGGGGCCACTAGTGGGGCGACAATAAATAAATAGGAGTCCCGCAAGCACTCTGTGATGATAGTTTACGAAAAACTATTTAATTCAGTTATTTAAAGGTTGTTTCGTTGATCATGATATGCTGATCATTTAGGACATTTCGTTGCTCGTTCAAATACGAGTACAAGCCAATAAAAATACCTGCTCTCTCTACACTAAATGTCTATCATCAAAACTAACAAGTTTTGTTCTATGACTTCTTTCTGAACGTGGTGACATTGTCACAAAAAAGAAATACTATGTAGCACAGTTTCTAACTGTCATCCGACACGTCTAACAACCGAACACGTCATCCACGTCTATGCAATAAAGTATGCAATTAGAGGTACGCCAATTCATAGTAGGCGTGGATGACGCGTTCGGCTGGTTCCGGATTAGCCGACGGCCAATGTTTTCGTAATGTATCTGTACTGTGCAATACTCACGTCGCTACTGGCGGCAACGCTGTACACTACATTTATAAACAGCTGCTAATGGAACTACTACTATTAGATACCTACGCAAAGTGGTGTGAGTGTACCTACGCAGTACAAATGTGTGGCTTGTGTGAAAAAAATGTTGGATTTTAAAAAGTCGTAGAAAAATAGTTATTAGTTTTCACGAAAGAAACTTAGTGTTAAGAGGGCCACAAGTAGTTTTTAATCGCGTATATTATTATAACAGATATTGCGTTTTAATAACAATGAAAAGGGAAAATATTTTTTTTAGTGGTATTAGGTTAAATATTTTTTTTATTTGTATCAACCTTTTATGTCTGACTACCGGATTTCGGGGCCCGTTATTTAGTTTTTCATAAATCATACAGTCATTTACAAACGAAGACGTAACAATCAGATATGCAAACAGACTAGATTTCATTAAATATTTCAGAAGTGTACTTATGTGATAGCGGTAAGAATGAGTAAATAATATGAGGTAAATAACAATAATATATCAAGGTACTATTGGTGAATGTACAAATGATGGGGCAAATTGCGCAAAAAGTACGATACAATATTTTAAACTCACCCTAAACATAGAGAAACGCACACTGTTGAACTTATCTTTACCCTTCTTGTCTTCTATAATAAGGAATGACACCAGCTTGTCAACATTGGCTTTATTCGTGAACCACTCGTATACGAGCCTTTCACCCGCCTCCATTTGTTCCGGAGGAATGTCAGAGGAGAATATTTGCTCTGTGGATGATGCTGCCACCTGAAATGTAGTTTTTTATAGAAAGGTGTTAGTTGAGACGATCCGCCTGGCGGTAAGTAGATACTATCGTACATACACATTTGCGATACATAATAATTGTTATGTAAACGGGTTACTAACGATTTATTATTTATAGCCGACATTTCGGTCCAGTTATAATATATTAATAATAAATCGTGAGTAAATAAATAACAATTATTATGTTCCACCACTATAACAAAAGTTTAAAATCTTATCTGCGATACATGCCAACAATAGTCCAGAGTGACAAACGTCCAGAATAGCAGTGCCCCGGATGCCCTTTGAGATTTTTTTGAAATATGGCAATGATGCAATTAGCACATTCTGCGAGTGTTTTTTTCTTCATAATAAATAATTTCAAAGTCTAAAATGCATCGTGTCCAATGTCCATTGTCGCAGAAGTTAGTCAGAAGTCGCTCAGTAAAGTGATAGTAGGTTTACTGAGGACAGAAGAGGATTCTTTGGAAATATACGAAAAACGTAGTCCTGTGCTTTCATTTGATTATCACAAACATTACGCACAACTTTGAAGTTTAATAAACTATTAAACCACAAAACGCACTAGACACAGTTAGTAAATATACTATATAAATAAAAACTTAACTTCACTTCTTAAGTTTCCGCCAAAAAGTCCCCTTTGAGATTTAGAAGTGCATTTAGGAAAAGGATTAGAAAGGATGGAGAATTGGGAGACTAGGATTACAGGACAAGGAGTTTTCCTCACCTCACAAGAGAGACTGTGTGGGATGGCTAGTGAAGAGTATAATGGAATATGGAGTTTCTTTTTCCATTATATTCTACTCAATGGGACAGGAAGGGATGGGAAAATGGGCTCTGACATATGGCATTTTAACAAATTTCGCCAAAAGTGTACATTTTACGAAGTGCACATTCTGCGCCAAACCAATCTCATTCAACTCCGAGCCACGTACATTTTACGACAGTTTTCTGTGATACAAAAGCCTTTTTTTCAGCCTTTTTTAATGTTTCACTGCATGGCACAGGACTCCTCTAATAAATTACTAGGGATTTCTGGCCATAATTCACCACACGGGCCCAGTGCTGATTAGAAGTGATATTCTTTTTAAATCCGTACTTAAGCAGAAACTTAGTACCACGGCCCAATAGTAAATTACTGTGGATTTCTGGCCTTATGCCTTATCATATCTGAACACGCCTGCTGTCCTAGAGGAAGTAGAGCGATACAATAAAAAACACCATGCACGAACAGTGGATCACCCAAACCCCCTGGCAAGCATGTCCAGAGAGGTAAAAACGTTTAAAGCGGGCAGATGTGCTTGCTGACTGATGGAGTGCAAGGGCGACGCCTTTCCGCTCAATTAAAGATAATTTCACACTAAACACATCTACTCATAGTCTTGCGACTGATCGCAAACGCAATAAATTCCTATGTATAATACAATGAGTAACCATTCCATGCAAGCTAAACTGAATGCAATGGTCAGTGGAAAGCGTTCATATAGGTTTAATAAACTGTCTAAAGCTGAATAAACTGTCTACTACTGTTAACAATACCTAGTACTGTCACTATTGTTCAGCTATTTTCACAACCACAACAGTATACTACTAAAGTACTCGTAGGTATACTTACCACAAGTTTGTCGGGCCAAGTGAAGAATCCATAGTCGTTATTCCTGAGCCACGGCTTGTCATACTCTTCATCAGTTTGAGGTATCTCCCCTGACCATAGAGTCCAATCTAAATCATCTCGATAACCTGAAAATAAGATTAAGGGCCTTTCTCACCACCGTCTGATGTTATCAGGAGGTATCAGTAAGTCAGTATCAACTAGATTTAATTGGCAGATAATTTGTCTATCAGATTGTTAACAATTACTTTATCAGGAGTAAAAAAATCGTCCTGATACCTTATCAGAAGTTTGTGAAAAGGGTGAAAACTTATTGTTTAATCTGCGTTCATCGGTAAACAAACAATGGCGATAGCAGTCGAGAATTTTTGCCATTTTCCTTACGTTTAAAAATATGTTTAGACAAAACTTGTATAGCGTTATGAGTCCTATCCAATGATATTGTAGTATATACTATACTATCTAATGATATTGTATTAGGTGCTTACCTATGAAATGACCGATTTTATTACTGGCCACTTTGAGTTTCGATATCTTCTGTACTAAGTCGAATTTCAAAATAAAACAAAATGCATCTAATAGCTATGATATTCTTATTTGAAAATGTAGTGATTTTGAAATAAGAAGATTTCGTGTGATCTAGTGATTTTCATTTGTTTTTCTGTACCTAAATTTTGTTCATGTGATTATCTTGAAAATAAAATGGATAAATTGAAAATTCGTGCTATTTTTGAATATGAATTTCGTGCGGCACCAACGCAAGTCAGACAGCTCACAATATCAATAGTGTGTATATGGGCCAAACACCACAAACGATCGCACCGTGCGTCGATAGTTTGAATGCTTCCGTTCTAGAAATTTCGATCTTAAGGATGAGCCCCACGGACGACCTACGGCACAGATTAACAACGATGAATTATAGACTATAATGGAAGCAGATCCATCTCAAAGCACAGCTGAGTTAGTAGCAGGGTTTGATGTTAGTGATAAAACAATGTTGGTTCATCAGCGTCAAATCAGAAAAATAGAAAAGCTTGATAAGTGGGTACCATATGAATGGAACGAACATCAACGACAACAACGCGTACACTGTGTTATTGAACCATCACAAAACGAAAGAATTTTGAAGCTCGTCGTGACTTGTGATGAGAAATGGATCCTGTACGATAACCGCAAACGTTTGAATCAGTGGCTGGAACCGGGAGTTGTAGCCCAATAATGTCCAAAATGCAAAATAACTAAGAAAAAACTACTGGTATCAGTTTCATGGTTCTGTACGGGTATTGTCCACTACAGTTTCTTGCGAGCCAGTCAAACGATTGATGCAGATGTGTACTGTAAGGAGCTGCAGACGATGATGGAAAAGCTGGCAACAAAACAACCAAGTCTGGTCAATCGCTCATCTCCACTTCTTCTTTATGACAATGCCCGCCCTCACACTTCTCATACGACAGTTTTCAAACTTCAAGAGCTGGGACCTGGAGACACCACCCACCATACTCACCGGACCTTGACCCGACAGATATCCATTTCTTTCGTGGACAAATTTTGCAAGGAAAAAAAATTGATTCTGAAATAGCTGTGATTAGGGCATTTGAAGAATTCATTGATACCCGTCCACGAGTCTTTTACAGGAGTGACATCAATCAACTGCCCGTGAGGTGGTAAAGGTGTATAGAATAGATAATATGGGTCAATATTTCGACTAACATAATAAATATTTTTTTAACAAAATTTTTTTTTTAGTTTCTCATACAAGTCGATTATTTCATAAGTAAGCACCTAATAGTATTAATACACCTAATGTATGGATATTGATTATTTTAAAAAATTTAAATCGTCGTAATTTTGGTAGGTACTAGGTACTAAATGATCTATTTAACGGCTATCTCCGAATTTAACCGAGATATAACCGTGAAAGCAAACAATTTTTTTTTCATTTCAATGGAGATGTTCACCGTTTTTTATTAATCACCTAAAAAAGATTTGAAAAATTACAAATTTATGATATCTTTAATAATGACGAAGTTATAGTCTTTCCAAGCCGAATGCTGACGGAGCAGCGTGTGCTATTAAGAAATGTGCCCTGCAGAATCTACCGTGTAATAAGTAGATTTCTTAAAGAAAATACATTTAGTGATAAGATACTTAAGGCTGGCGCGAGATAGGGAAGAATGGCGTCAGTCTGAGAATTCCTACATCTAGCAGTAGCTATAATTACAGGCTGCAGATAGATAAATATCTTCTTATTTCAGAACCAAGAAAGTTATCGCTCAGTACCTGGTACATGAGGTTTCTTCGGCACTCCGGCAATCTCATACGGATCGACGGTTATTTTCTTCAGCGGGCGTTTTCTCTGTTTCAGTACGTAATGCACTAATTTAAGGGCGATGCGTCGTACGGAGATGTTTTCGTGTAATAGGGCCTTTAGGGAGAACTGCACCATGGACGGTGGGTACGGCGTTTGTAGTGATGGGCAACACGTGAGCATTTGCATTGCTAGTTCGAGACGACGCCATTGACTGAACAAAGATGATACATATTTATAACCGTTGTACTCCCAAAGACTGGAAATGATTCCATCAATGATTCTGATTTACCGTCCACTGCTGAACAATGTGCATGGGAGATCTATGGCATTGATACGCCACGCTGGCCAAGCGGGTTGGCGAGTCCAGTCTTTTAGAGATGTAGTTCCTCAGGGCTTGCGGTAGCCGTTATGTTATCCCTTAGTCGTCTTTTACGACACCCACGAAGAGGAGTTGGTGCTATTCTAAAGCCGGCCGACCATTTTATTTTTTTTTTATAGTGAAGTTTTGAATTATTTTTATAGGACGAGCAAGCAGCATTCATATGACACATTTTTTTAAAAGAATGGATGGCAGACGAGCAGTCGGGCCACATGATAGTAAGTGGTCATCGCCGCCCATGGACACCTGCAACACCAGGGAGCTTGCCGACCTTACAGAAACCTGTTCACAGTTCTTTCCACAGTTCACAGAAACCTGCATATTAAATGGATCCTAAATGTTTATAATCAAATTAATCAAGCATTTCAATCTCTATGTTTCAAGGGTTTAGACGCACAATGTCCTCTTCGCAGAAGTCCTACGCAAAACGGCCCATACGCAAAATGACACGCATAATGGCTCTTACGCAAAATGACCCTTAGGCTAAATAACCCGTACATTTAAGACCCAGTCCAGATAAACGTTTAGTCGCGATTGGTCCAATTTGCAAAACGTCCAATGACCGAAAAAAGTAGAATTCGCAAAACGTCCAATGACCCAAAAAATATCCAATTCGCGGATGGTCCAATTCGCGGATGGTCCAATTCGCGGATGGTTCAATTTACGTTAAACGTAACCTTTTATAAATAATAGACAGATTATTATAGATTTATTTATTCGATTTCTTTTATTAGTTTAGATACAAACATTTTTTTAATTGTCTCTTAATTAAATGTATTTTCACTAAATGATTAATGAAACCGCTAATGATTAGAGAAATCATTTTTAGGTGGTGTAGTTGCTCAGGACAGGGCTTGTGGTAGCCGCTTTGTCATCCCTTAGGCGCCTTTAACGACACCCGCGGGCGGGGATGGGGTGGTGCTATTCTATAGCCGGCCGACACCATACAGCTAACCGATTTACTATTATTTACTATATCAAAATTAACTTGTTGTCAATTTTTTGTAGCGGTTAAAAATATAAATTAATTACTAATTTTATCAAGGAACATAATGAATTAAAAGTTATGTGACAGCTATGTGACTGGGCATTAAATGAAAAGTGAATCAAATTCAATGAACTTTTAAGTAAGAAGATGTTTATCTAAAGTGGCCAGTTATCTTTTCTTTTACACATTAAATAGGATGCATAAGCATTTCATTAAAATCCAAGAAATAACAAGTGCAGTCACCGAATATAAACGTGACCTACATAAAAGTTGGATGTTACAAAGGGAAGTAAATGAGTAGAATCATTTATAGGCAACATTCACCGTGGAGGCGGTTTTGCGTATGGGACCTTTTGTGGAGAAGGGCATATTCTGCGTAGGGGACAGTTTGCGTAAAGGCCATTTTGCTTAAGGGACTTTCTGCGAATGAGTCGCTGTACGTCTGAACGATTTCAGGTACAAAATCAAGCAATACTCACATGTTAGGCCTTTCTGAAATCTGCACAATCTCGTCAATCATACTCTTGTACTGTTTCTCCGTTCTATCAGAGGTGTTCAGTTCGTTTTCAGCGGCTTTGCTCAGTTGTTCCATAAATACGGGTTCGTGTGCGGTATGTCCCAGGAACCACATGGCTGCGTCTACAGCAGACTGTGACACTGTGAGACGAGTGTTCACTGTTGGAAAGTTACGGTGAAGAGTGTCGCTGAATGCGAACTCCAGTCTGTAAGGAATGTAAGAATGTTGCACAGTACAGCGAAGGGCATAAATAAAGTACTAAGTAAAGTACAGTAATAAGTAAAGTGAACAGCATCGCTTTGAACGACTATTCTACTGTAAGGATCAATTTGCACCTATGGAGTGGTGAAATGTGGGTTTATAGAGGAATGTAAAGATTATTCTAGAAGGTTTTTATAGAGGAATGTTAAGAATATTCTAGAGGGTTTATAGAAGATAGTGTATGGGCAAAATATTAGAAGTTCTTCCTATTATATTTAGATTTTTTGGCGGACGAGCGGGCAGGCCACATGATGGTAAGTGGTCGACGCCGCCCATGGACACCTGGAACACCAGGGGCTACGCTGCTGACCTTGGAGAAACCTGTTCACAGCTCTCTTGAAGAGCCCCCTGTCGTAACGTAACGGAAATACCGGAGCTGGCAGTTGATTCCACAACCATCAGGTTTGCGGTATAAAGTGTCTTTTTGACCGCACTTTACGCAGCAACTCTATGTCAAGGAAGTGCGAATGAACCGTATGACGATGACGAGCGGTGCGATGGTGAAAATCCGAAGTTAGCATCAAATTGAGCAGCTTATTAAGGATTCCCATTATAAAGGACATTATTCTTTACGCAATTAAAAGATTTCTATAACTATCTGGAAATACCACGACCAATATTAACAATAGTGATCACCTGCGCTCCGTTCACGTTAACGGAGTTAAAAGGAGGAGTTAAAACGGAGTTGAATAGTAAATTCTGCTTATTTACCTATAAGAGATGCATGACAATTCCACAAAAACAATGTCTTTACCGAAATTTAAAAGTATAGACGAGTAGACAAAAGTTTATTACAGATAACACAATGCCTAGTCTAGCCATAAATATTGTTACAAAGAAAATATTTCTGTTCCGAAAATAAGATTTGTCTGTGAGCTCCCTTTGTGTACCGCTGAAGAAGTTGATTTGATTTGTCAACCCTATTATTGTTTAAATTATCAGTTAAGAAATGACCAAGTACGTCTTTTCTAAGCTTTAAGTCCTAAATGATCTTTTAAAATACGTGACATGGTTCTGGGTGATATATTCATCTCTCTGGATAAAACCTTTTGCCTCCCGAAGGGATTTCTTCGGATTCTCTCCTTCACAGCTATAATCGTCTGTTTAGTACGAATACTGCGTGAACGGCCAGATTTTTTCTGTGACAAACAGAGGACGTTTCAATGTACCCACCAATAGCCCGGTACACAAACATTCGGCTAATACCAAGCGGATAGAGTTTTAAAAATTGCATTTAGCTACTTTGTGCAATGCAATTACTGCAATACGGTTTTCATTATCACCCCACTCCATTTTAATATTAGTACAATAATTAATAATGATTAGCGCCAAAATGAGAGAAAACATTTATTTTTCACGTGAAAATGACAGATTCTAAATTCAAATGTAATTTATTTATTTTTCTTTATTGTAATGATATTTATGGCCAGACTAAGTATATAGAAATACCAATAATAAAGATAAAAAAACACAGGAAGAAGCACAGGAAAATTATGAACATGAGTAGTGCCCGAATGAAGGTTCGGTGTTAACCCGTTTCGCCCAAAAAACCGACTTTCGGCTGGAGTTTCGGTTTTGCCAAAACTGTAGTCGTTCGTGACTTCTCTACTCACCTCGATAATGTTTGTAAATACTCAGAATGGCTCGGTTGGTCGGTCGGATAGTAAATAAACTTTATCTCAAAAATAGTTCCCGGCGACACAAAAAATAAACCATGTTTTAGAATCTTCTATTCCAAAGCAATTCAAATATTTAAGTGTTAATGAGTAAAAATGAGTAAATAAGGTTTTCTTTGCATTAAAATCTTTCAAAATAGCCTATTTTAGGTTAATTTCGGTTTCGGCCGAAATACCAGTTTGGGTCGGATAATAATGACCGGTAGTGCTGATAACTGATAACCGTGACATTAATTCCAAATCAGCACAAGTCAAACTACAGTGCAGTTTTTAAGTGGAGCCATTATAGATGGAAAAGAAGTCATTTTAATTACCTCATTATACTAGCTTTCTCACTTGGCGGCGCCTTCAAAATCGCCGGCCAGAGTTTGCTGACAGCCTCCCAGTCCTGTTTCGCCACTAAGGGCCCACTTCGGGGCCCCAGCATGATGAAAAGGGCTCCCTTGTGTCGGTCGTGCCAGTCCTCGTCATCGCCGCCGGCCTCGAGCAAAGCTGCGAGGTTGGGTACTAACGCGCGGTAAATGTACGGGTAGTGGCCCAGCATCCAGTATAGGCGGGATTGAGCTTGGATGCGGACCTGATAGAATTGAGTATTGGAGAATACAGGGTGAAATAGTGGTATGTCTCGACGAACGAATTTACTCAAGTTATTATAATATACTGTATTAAGCAATGCTATTAGTAGAACAATGTAAGGTAGATGAGTTTAAGGCTAGGTACACTCTAACGATTCTTCGATCGGCCGACCATATAATTGGTTTGTTTAGACAACGACCTAAGTCCGCGGAAGATCGATCGAAAAATCGGCCGATACTAAAATCTGAAGCGGGATACAAAATTCTCGGCCGATGGCAATCGATCTAGGCGGTCAGTAATTTTGCATTGCGAGCACGCATAATGTTTATTTAGTCGGTCGAGTAGCGATAGGTGAGTGTCACGAACAATATTTTGATAAGTAATATGAAGTGAAATCAGTGCAAGTGTAACAGTGGCGAACTGCCGACGTCGCAGTTTCGGCCATTTGGGACCTACTAAAGGCGGTTAATACGAACTCTCAGCAGTGGTCTCCCACACAGCTCTACGCCCGGACGCACTCGTGTGTATAGCATTAGTTAGTAATAGACTTTTGTGTTAATTGTGTTCAAATATGAATAAACTTTATTGTGCTGGAAAAACTGTTAATCATTTCACACCACTATAGACACGCAGATTCCGAACCTTCTGATACACATCATCATACTGATACTGATGTACTTACTTCAATAATCAGCTTATTATAGGCTGACGACCAAAGAATCATTCATGCGCTCCTAGCCAACAGAATATTGTAGACGAATTATTACGAGTATTGTAATTTTAAAAGTTCGAGATCAAAATGTTGCAAATTTGAATTAAAAATACATACAAAGCAGTAGGTAAATTAAAAAACAAAACTAGGAGGAATTCACAATTCATTTATGATTGTTAGTTATAAGGAAATTTACTCACCGAGCTATAGTTGTGTATGGACAGATCATACAGCGCATGTAGCGCTAGGAGCACAGAGGGTGTGGCGCCTCTATCTATCGCCACGTCAGCCCTAGCATCCTCCTGTAGCCTCGCAGCGTCAGCCAGCAGCATGCGCAGGCGTACAGCCCCCGCCGCACCCCCTGCGACACCACCGCGACCATCCAGAGCACGTTCAAGTGCCGCATAAGAACGAAGACGTGCTTCTAGGCCAGGAGAAGAGCGTAACCCGCGTACCACTACCACGCGTTCCCATACCTACAAACATGATAGCACTCTACGGTACTGTAGACCTGGTAGGTCTGGTTCATTCAGCACCTTAGACACATAAATATGCCTAAAAAAATCGACCCATACGGCAGAGCATGTTCAAGAGACGCGTATGAAGGCAGCCGCGCTTCAAGTCCGGGGAAAAGCGTAAAGCATAACCCGCGTATGACTACTACGCGTTCCCACACCTAAGAAAGGATTTTTCAAAATTCATCCCCTAAGGGTGTAAAATAAGGAACGAAAGTTTGTATGGGAGAAAAGTCGGATGGTTCCTGAGATGTTGCCGATGAGAAATCTCATCGGGCACACGCCCAGTTTCATGTAAAAATGTACCCATTAGGCTAATCC
This sequence comes from Sesia bembeciformis, assembly GCA_943735995.1. Classification (NCBI taxonomy): domain Eukaryota; kingdom Metazoa; phylum Arthropoda; class Insecta; order Lepidoptera; family Sesiidae; genus Sesia; species Sesia bembeciformis. The sequence continues at coordinate 7,329,383 of OX031042.1, forward strand.
GCGATCTTTACTCGAGAACTCGTCTACCTCATGGGCTGTCGGTCTTGCGACAAATCGTATCAATCCATCGACATTCGTGGCCATTGTAATGCAGTAATAAGGAGGGCGGGCTACTATAGTGCTTTTTGATACATTATTGTGTGTCCGACAGTAACTCAGGTAGGAAGATAGTAAGTCTGAGGCATTGGAGTATCAGTATCAACAGTAATCAGCCAGGAGCCTGACTACCGCCCTCTTAATGAAAATCTAAAAATTAAGGAATTTGTCTTGCTCTAAACATCAGTAAAAAGTACTATTTATTAGGGTCTTATGACTATTAGGGTCTTGTTCACTGGAAACTTGGTCACCTGGAACTTAGTTATCTTGCGTTTGGCTTGGAATTCCAAATTAAAATAAATTTCAATTTAAAACTATGACATTATTTTTCAAAATCAGTTATTAATTTTTTCCCCATCAAACGACTTTTTGCTTACAGATCGTTGTGTTTGCGACCATAGAAAATTAAAAAAATCGCGTTATTTTCGAATATGAGTTCCGTAGTGGCAGCAACGCAGCACAGACGGCACGAAATATCAACGATGCGTACGGACTAAACACTGCAAACGAATGCACGGTGCGTTTTTGGTTCGATCATTTTCGTTCTGGAAAATGTTTACTTCAAGAACAAGCCTCGTGGACGACCGGAGACTAAAGTAGATAATGACGAATTAAAAGCAATAGTGGAAGCGGATTAATCTCAAACCACGTCTGAGTTAGCCTTCGGCGTAAGTGATTAAACTATATTGATTCATTTGTGTCAAATCGGGAAGTGAAGAAGCTCGGAAAGTGGGTACTGTATTGAGCTTAATGAAAGTCAGCTGCAAACACGCGTCGAAACTTGCCTTACTTTGCTAAACCGGCACAAAAATGAAGGGATTCTGAATCGTATTGTCACTGTGATGAGAAGCGGATCCTGTATAGTAATCGTAAACAGTTGTCACAATGATTGAACTAAGGAGACACAGCCAAACAATGTACCAAACGTCTCCATGATAACGCTCGCCCATACACTGGACGCTACAGTCTGGAAAGTTACAGGAACTTCGACTGGAAACTCTCCGTCACCCAACGTACTCGCCAGAACGTGTCCCTACTATTCCATTAAAATGACAAAAGTGCACTGATAATAATGGACAATAGTTCGATTTCATTAAATAAATATTACATATAATTTTCATTAAAAAAAATTTTGTATCTTTTCCATACAAAACGGAAATTTCATAGGTAAAGACCCAATATAATGGAAATATAATTAAATGGTGATATAATACCTGTATAAGCTTCTCCAACCCCTTCGTGTCATCAGTGCGGTCCTCGAGCATGCGCGCTTGCACTTCGACCAACAGTCGAGTGATGGCAACGCGCACGTTCTCACCGTCCAGGTTCACAGAGTATCGTACACCATTGGCGAATGTCATATTTACTGTTGGTATTTGAGATTCACAGCTGAAAAAAAAAATATTTTATTCGCAGTTTCTATTTTAGCATTTTGTTTATTCCTGTTAACAGATTGTTCTTTATGAGGAAAAGGGTGGCAGACGAGCATACAGTCCATCAAATGGTAAGTTGATACTGTCATCCATGGACATCTGCAATACATGCCAACATGCCCCGGATGCCTTATTTCAAGTTGAGAATTCACGATCCCATACCAGATTCGGGATTCCGATTATATTTGGACGCTGACGGAGTACAGCGGCGCGTATACGGTTGCCGCCGGGGTTCGCGCGGACATCACGTCTCCTGAAACGGCGATGGACGGCGGCTTCTTCGTGCCGCTGGTGACTTACCCAGGGGAGTACCGTTGCAGATCCAAGCTGATGAATTGCCCCTACCCACGACCTTCGATGATTTTATTATATTTATATTATATTAATAATTCATATTTTTTAAATTAATTTAAATTTTTCTTTTTATCTTTCTACCACTTTATTGGCCTAATTAAAAATATATTTTTCCAGCGACAACATGAAATAAACAAAATTAATATTTTTTATTTTATATCCATATTTTTATACAATATTTGTGTGGCAATAAATGTTCTTTTTTTGTTCTTCAAAAAAGATACTTTATTGTAGTTTCTAGTTTCCCAAATATTGAGACTAGGAAAATCTTTGCAAAAATATTCTCGTATATTTTTTATTACGTGAGGTAAACTGAAAAACTACGGAACTGATATTGAAAATTGTAGGCTACATTTGGGTTCTAAATAGAATGATCTAAAATCGAATTACATATACGAAGACTATAATAGTAGTATACTTACAAATTAACGGGCTCCTCATTAGGTGCCGGCAGGAATGTACTGCAGGACAACATTGCATTCATGATCGTGAAACATCTCAGTCTTCGAGCGCGGCACATCTCCCTTTCAGCACTCAACCACTGCCTCAACCTCTTCACCTCAGGCTTCAAATACCTATCAACTAACATCTGAGCACACTCCGCTTCCTCTGCACTAGGCACATGCCATTTAAAATTAGCATCGTTCAAAGAACAGCCTTTGCCCCAATCACGAATGGGCAACCATTTTTCCGGAGCCGATGAATAATCATTAGGCGAACTTCTCCACTCGATCAAATTGACGAAGCAGAACGACGTTAGAATATGGCACAGAATCTCGCACGACCGATTTATTGCATAGTTAGCATGTAACTTTAACGCTCTGTCCAAAACGGGTAAGATCATCGGTATGTATTTGAGTAGCACATTCCCGTCACATTCTACGGCGTGCATTAACAACACCAATCTGTATACGAGGTCCCGAGGAGGATTCTCCTCACGCAAAGCCTCATCAGTCGCCAATAACTCGTTCAGTTCCTCACAAAGTTTGGGGACAAACGCCGCTAATGTCAATTCCGAGTCTATACGAGCGAAAACGCGAAGTATAACCCCAATCATACTCCCAGAAACGTTGGTCTCGTAAGTAGATTCTGTGGCAAAGGATTTGAATTTCCTTAGAGCTTCATTAAATATTGTCGGTGAGCACTGCATTAATACGGCTGTAGCGGCCGATGAAATAGCAGTTTCCATGACGGCGTCCATTTTGCTCCTCATATTGTCCGAATCTTTTATGTCTAAACGCGCTTGTTCCTGAACGCTAGACTCAATTATTGTGAACACTCTGTCAAGGAAGACTAGAACAAAGTCTTCAAACTGAGCTGTCGCTGCACATGTAACTAACTCTTCCTCAGTAAGATCATTCCAGTAGTTGGGAGCGGAACTACAATCTATGAATGGGACCATCCAACTAAACATCAAAATGAAGTGCAAAGATACTAAAGTTTTCTTCGCGTCATTCGGATCGAGGCCGGGTAGGATCGCCATGAGGAATGGAACCACGTGTGTTGGGCCTTCGGGGTAATCTGCATCGGCGCCACGAAGCATTGGTCTGGCAACAGCTGCGACTGCGGTCATTGCCGCCGTCACCCTGTGAGGTTCCGTTAAAGACGTCAATGTCGACCTCAACCTGTCTAAGAGAGGGGGCACTACTATCGCAGGGCGTAATGTAGCCAAGTTCTGCAAAGCTATGGATATGTCGAGCGAGCCGCCCCGACTGTACACCGCTTGGAGAGTCGGATCAAGCATTGTGTTAACAAACTCCGTTATGTCGTCGTCTCGGAGTTTGTACGTCTCGGGCGTTTGATTCTCCCAACTTTGCTTGAATCTTGTCTCGCGTTCGCGGCGTACTCTGCGAAACAGATTTTTCAAACATCACAAAGAATGGGACATAATGAACTAACTTTTGTCAAGTCTCGTTTGTTTAGAACATTTTTTAAATATTTTAAATCTTACAAATTCTGCAATATTTTTAAAACTACTGAGACATACATTAAAAGTTATACATTAAAAGCTTCCAAAATAAGCGATCTGACTACATAGAACATAACACTGCATCAAATTCGTTAACATAAAGAGAGACGTGTTTCGTAATACTTATGTAGTGCATTGTACCAATAGAGAAGTATGTTACCTAAACAGTAAGGCAAAAATATACCTGTTAAGAAATTCTCTAGCAAGTTTCCTGAGCAAATCCCTTAGTCTGAAGGTCCACCGTCCGGAATTGACGCTGTGCAGGTAACTCTCAATCGCTGCCAGGAAGCTGCGAAGGTGCTTCAGTGTGACGCCGTCCGAGCAAATGCTCCATACGATCCACGATGCCACGGCTTTTGTGTCTGAGTTACACATTTATTTATTTAAGATGCGATAATTCAAATTAAACTGTAAGATGAGGTAGTAAGCTCAAGTATCTCATAAGTCTTATCAGTAAGAGTGTTATCTACGAATATAGATTTCACCAGGTGATGTTGAAGAAAATATTACATGAAAATAGTGAGAAATTCCAGAGAATTGAGAAGTTAAGACAGTTGTGTAATGTCCATGAATCTGCAGTATGTTAATATCGATGGCTCCTACATATATTCTTATACCTGGGCTAACTTCAAATACCTGATTTTATAGTATGGGTAAATTAAGTTTTGAAACCTCGTAAAATCTAAGGTTAAATAATCAAATCAGAATTTATAATTCTTTACATTTAAAAAATTCGTTAGTTTACGAGTAAACCCCCCAGTGATTTTTTATAAAAGGGGACGCTTGTGCACTGCAGTGGTACGTTATAGGGTGATACAAGTACATTAAAAAAATGTGATACAGTTTCGAAATATTTTTATAATATCACGGAAACGAAAAATAAGAAAAACGCCAGATCGACACTGGACATTTTACGTAGGACCCATCCATATAATAGATTACGGCAACCATTGATACGGAGACGGTTTAGAAAGCTTGTCGCACTAGTTATGCACTTGGAATCATGTTTTTTTTTTGGTATTTTTCCATCTGTCGCATAAGTATTCCTAGGCAAAATAAATAAACAAGATTTAGTAATGAATATGGTGAAATAAATAATAGAACACGAATGTAGATTTACAATTAGGTACGTCATAAAAAAACTTTCACGGGTTGCTTGATAAAACTCAATCGAAACGAATATTTTAGTAAAATACAAACAAATTTAACTAAGAGAATGCATGAGGTAATTTTTGTTGAAATTACCTCAATTGTAGTTTGTTTGGTTGTTTAAATTTCACATTGAAACCATATTTCACAAGAAATTAGAACAATCGAGTCTGATTAAATGACAACGATTATTGAGATTCCTTATTTTTATAGTTTACCATTCAAAAATATTTGAAAGATATGAAAGACATTTTGGAAGAACTACATTTTAATTTGCTTTATTGGAAAAAAAAACGATATGATAATAATATAATATGATAAGTTAGACTAAGTTTATGCCGAGTAAATAATAAATCTTTGTAACATTTGAGAATCCGTTTCTGAACAGGAAAGCAGTAGAGAGCCTGCGCAAAGACTGGTTCCCTTGATAAGAAATAAAATAATAGTTAAAAAATAAATATTCCAAACACAGAAATAAAAGCTTGCTGTTATTAAACAACAAATCATATTTGAGACTGATACCCGGCAAACTGAAGCTCAAGTGATTGACAAGTTATGGAATATTGACAGGAACCCGATCCAAGAATGAAGCGTTAAATAACGTCACACTCAACGGCCCATACTAGGATTCCGTGTCGGGTCCAGAAACACATAAAATAAAAACGGACACATCACCCGGACCTGAATAAACATTTGACTTTAAAGAAATTAAGGTACGACCGGCAGTCGAACCTGGGACCTTTTACACAGCAAGCAGGCTTACTCTACCTACATCTACATTACTTACAAAAGAATGACGAATTAGAAATAATTCAGTAATGAGTAATTAGAAATAATTCAGGGTCATCTTTAATGAAGTTTAAAGGCTTCTTTGACTTTTTAATATAAGTTTTTTGTATGGTCAATTAGCTGTTAAATAAAACAAGAATAATAAGTAAAAATAAGTTATAAGTTATATAATCAGACAGATGTAGATAAAAGAAAAAACTTACCGAGGTTGTGGTTCCTTGTATACTGCATGTCCTTATAACTGACTGGGAGGTTCAGAGCATGTAGGAAACGCGTGAACATCTTAGGAATGTGGCCACTCCAGTTGACTGCCCCTGGGTTTTTTTTAGCCAAGCCGGAGAACAGCATCATTAAATCCTAAAGGAATGTAGTGTAGTTTGTAACGTATAGTAGTGTTTTATTAAAAAAAATACCAAAAAAAATCAATACGTGTCACAATGAAATATCTGGAATTTAACATGGCTTTTAAAAAAAATATCACTTGAATTCTAGTGTAAGAAATGAATGAACTTGAAACTTTCGCTTTTCTTATTGCTTCACATTGTATGTTTGTAAATACGTATATCAAATAACAAATATGTCAGAAACTATAATAAATATTTTTTTTGGAGAACTTAATAGTTGTAGAAATGTTCAAATATTCATTCATTTCTGACTATAATTAGTATATTTTTTTCCACTCCTTTCCTATGTCAATTTTTGATGGCCAGATTTTAATACAAATATATTGTACACTTTTTTCAGTTGAATATTGAATCTTTTCATTCCAGCCAAAATTAAATGTAATATACAGTTTCTTTTCCATTATTTAATTTTTATCTTTCTTTATTTATATATAGAATGGATGGCAGACAATCGGGCAGGCCACATGATGGTAAGTGGTCACCATCGCCCATGAACACCTGCAACACCAGGGGGCTTGCGGGTGCGCTGCCGACCTGGCAGAATCCTGTTCTCAGCTCTATTGAAGAGCCTTATATCGTAGCGTAATGGAAAAACTTCGGCTGGCAGTTCATTCCACAACTTTCATTTTGACATCGATTTAAGAGACACGTGATCAGGCATTTTTTTAGGGATTTTTGCTTATAAGGATTTGCCTAACAAAGCTCTGTATGAAGCGGGTAACACTTACCAATGATACATTCACCTCGTCTTCATCAGCATCCTTATATAAAAGAGGACACCATTCAATGCATGACATATGTAATGGTATGCATAAATTAATCATTTTGGTAAATGAAGTGTGGAATAAAAAATCGAGCAACACGTGGTGCATGTTCAATTCTATATTATTCTTACCTCTACAAAGTACGATAGAAGATCGACATCTGATTTTTATGACTTGTATGATGGATGTTGATGGGATTTTCATCATTTTTTTAATGAGCTTTTCATATGACTGTTAATTTTATAACCATAATAGAAGTTGGGTAGACAGTCTTCTCATATGGTCTTTTGGGTTATGTTATTTCACATAAAAAAATGGCATTTGTACAATGAAGTGCATGTTCACAAGTTTTGTAGAGTACATTAGTTATCAAAACCGCGTCTCTTCTCTCATATTCGAAACGTGTATGAGGTGATGGTGAGCAGTAGTGTAGTCGTTTTTGGTGTGATACTCACTCCTTCGGTTCGACAGATAATAATTAATGAACCATATTTTAGCAACTTATAGTTAGTGTTGTAAAAATGAACCGCTGAGCTCTCAATGCTCGAGTGCCGAGTGAGCGCTAATGAACTATTAAGAACTATTAATCGACCCTATGGACCATAAAGCTCACGACAGTTGGACGCTCGAGTATTAATAGTTCATTAGCGCTCACTCGGCACTCGAGCATTGAGAGCTCAGCCTTCATTTTTACAACACTTAACTATAAGTTGCTACGTGGTTGATTAATTATTATTTAAACTAATGCAGGCTGTTTGGGTTCTCTAGAAAAACATTATGCCATCTGAGTAGCTATAAGTCTGTAGCTATAGCTGAGTAGCTATAGTATATAAATAAAAGACACGGGCACCGTCTAATTGGGAGCTATAACTTTTTGCAACTACTTTTTCCATCTCCACGTATAAATAAATACGGATAAAGTTTAAATGGAATCGAAAGTATGACTTCTACTTACGTTTAGGGTGATTTTCCAAAGTGGACCATAAATCACGGACTTTTGGTTACTAGAAGCTCACAAAAGAATATATCTGAATACTGAACTCAACTAAGTGTGTAGAGCTCCATTGATGTACTGACATGGTATTGACGAGAGAAGCTCACAGTAATGAAGTTTTATGATAGTAATCATAAGTTCTGTTACTGTTATGTTATGATACTGTTATGATAGTATCATAACAGTATTATTGAATAGTTGTCATTACCAGTTCAGTGCAATGCAAAATCAAATCATAATATGCAAAATATTTTTAGAATTAACAAGCGCTACAAAACATTCGACTAAAAAAATTATCTATAAGTTAACTAAAATTCTTGTCATTAAAAGCAATTTGTAAGTAGGTACCTAACTCAAATACAAGTCATAAATTTATGCACAGTTCTGGAAAATCACCCTTAAATACATAGCAATGTAATCAATTAGTAGTCAAAGTCTTTGCAAGGCAGCAAACGTAGGAAGCTAAAAGATGTGTAACCAAACGTGGCGAGCCGAATAAATGTATACCTGACAATAAACGAGTTCAACTTACCGAGGTGCCGGACTGGGAATTGTAGCAATAGTCCCAGAGTTCCATCAGCTGGTCGAACCAAAGCTCGTGACCTTGGGGAGAGTATTTCGGATGCAAGGAAACTGGGAGGAAGACTGCTAGTTGGCCCACGAGATGTGTGTCGGTTGAGCAAGGGTTTATCTGAGGCAGACATTCGTCTAGTATCTCCTTTGTCGCGGATACGTCGAAGTATCTAGAATAATGTATTTCGGCTGTAAGCAATATATGCTGCTTATGGTGTCTACGAAGGATACGATGTTTACAATATGAAAAGTCCATTTATAAAATGAACCGTTTATAACATTCTGAAATTTAACACAACTTATTTTACTTCTCACTTCACTTAATGTATCAATCTTGACTCTATTACATTGACACTGGATAAAGTAAACAAAAATCGTCGAGAGTTAACTTCCCATCTAGACTAGTTTTTTTTTTCTTCAGAAAATAGTGTGGCAGACGAGCAGTGAGTCTACCTGGCAGTAACTGTCGTCCACGAACAGCCGCGATACATGTCAACATCAGTCTGGAATACTCTAGAATGACAAATGTTTATGAGCTGCCTAACTTGGTATTTCGGTATAGCTTATGATTCACTTACAGATTACTGCTGTTCGGAAGTGGTTTTACGATTTCAAAAGTATGAACATTAAGTAAGTACCTAGGCCAAGAAAGTGGTTTACCAGTTTTTAGAGAATGTTCTCTAACTACTGAAACTATCTCTAAGGTGAAATTAAATTGGATTCTTAATACTGATAGAGATGCACAATATGACGTAGTAGTTGACTGCAAGCTAATAAAGTCATATATGGGTTAATTAGAGATGGTACTTTATTTTAATCTTTGTTATCAAAGCTTCAGTTTATTATGCTCTATAATACATAATACAACATGTCGCTGAAAACCATTACAACCTATTTAGATTGAAAAACAAGTACAATTTAATTTTATCTCGTAGTTCCTAATTTAAAAAGCAAAATAAACATTGACATTTGTCAAATATAATAATTTTGCAATTTTATTTTTCACTAGCGACCCGCCCTCGCTTTGCTTCGGTTTATGAGTTATCTTTTTTTTTAAAATTTTAAAATAAATTATAGTCTATATTAGACACGGATAATGTAGCTTCCTATTTGTGAAATAATTTTTGAAATCGGTTCAGCAGTTCCAGAGATTACCCCCAACATACCTACAAACACAATTTTACCTCTTTAGTTATATTAGTATAGATTCTCCAGGGGAAAATAAAATAATTGCAATGGCGGGGCATTTGTCCATTCTATAATTGCTCAATATAATCAGGCTCACAATAGTAGTGAAATATCTAGAAATTTAAATATATCAGTAAGTTTTATGCGGTGCCATAATATTTATTTTTGTTATTAAAATTATGCTGTTTACTCTATCCTGTTACTTATTTTATTTTTACTTTTAGTTCGTTTTGGATTATTCGGCAAGGCGAGGAGGGAAATTTTATGGATCATACACGAAGAGGTGGTCGGCGTGTGATGTAAAATGTTTACAGAGAATTAATCAGACGCGAATACGAAGTTAATGGTTTTCTTAATTTTTTTCCAGAGATGTTTGATCAAGTCCTCAAACAATTAGAAATCATTTACATTATATAGACTTACATTATAGACATTATGCCAAGAAAATATATATGACTGACGCTCATAGATTGAACTTGGCCAGAAAATATATATGACTGACGCTCATAGATTGAACTTGGCCAGAAAATATATATGACTGACGCTCATAGATTGAACTTGGCCAGAAAATATATATGACTGACGCTCATAGATTGAACTTGGCCAGAAAATATATATGACTGACGCTCATAGATTGAACTTGGCCAGAAAATATATATGACTGACGCTCATAGATTGAACTTGGCCAGAAAATATTTGGATTTTGATTTTGAAGGAATGTGGGAATCTGATATCTGCTCACGGCTTGTATGGTCCATGAGGGATTGTCTGCAAGCCGTAATAAAGGTACACTCGATCTGTTACATATCATTCTGTTTACATGTGATACTTATGTAATTACATTGTCATTCAAGGGCGTTTCATATTCATTCATTGTGCTGGACCAGCTTGGAACCATTGTAGACTTTTAGGTTTTAGATCCAGTCACATAGTGTAATGTAACCACGTGAACTTTATTTTCATACAGAGAAACTGTATTTTGTTGTTCATTGTAACAAAATGAATCGAGTGACTTGTTTTAATAGTAGATAAAATACCTAGATTTAGCATGTGTCAATTTCCCAAAATAAATTACTATCATTTCCATTAATTCAAACTAAGAACATACAGCAAAGATTTGACGTGATTACAATGAATGATAAAAGAGAGCAGTCGTAAATGTCAGATTGTTAAAGTAAGCGAAAATAGCCCTTATCGTTCTATGACGTGCAACGGACTATCAACATTATGGTCGTAAACCAGTTTCTTTGGCGGGCGCACGTTTAGGTATTGACGAGTTTAAAATAAGAAAAAAACGAGTGTTGTGATTGAATGATACTTACGGCTTTGCACATTTGACCATTGCTAAATATGATCCTTCCAAATGCCTGAAATTGAAAATATATATTATTCGATTTAAATGACGATTAAACAAATGTGATTAATTACATCTCACACCACACAAAGTTTGGCTAAAAAATGTCATTTCTGATCATGGCCACTACCACGTGAAGTCATAATTGCCAGCATGAGAAGCGTTTCCCAATGTTTAAAGTGTATTACGTGGGCAGTTCGCTTTCGTCCCGTGGGTACAAGTCGAGGACATCGCTGAAAGACCGCCCCGACATAAGTTTGCGGACCATACCGAGCGCACCGTCTCCTTCAATACCAGTATCAGGCCTGAACACACATGGTTGCATAATAAGCATTATCATTCTATATTTCATATAGAATGTAAATGCTAATAAACATGTATTAGCATATTTTTGTATTAATATTTATGTATTAGCATAGAAAAAGCTAAGTAAATTATATTGATAGAAGTGTACCAGTAACTTCTTGCTTGTGCGTGGGCCGTTTTCATACGTGCAACAGGCGCATCTACGATTGTTATACAAAATTCAAAATTCTTTTATCAAAATTCAAAATTGTTATACAAAAGCATAGTATTAAAACAACTAAACTAGGAGTGGAATATAAAAAATTGTAAACTTTATATAAATAATTACAATGCACCAGGCATTTCCTCTACTATAACACAAAGCATTGTTGAATCTCTATTCTATTCAAAGAAAGAGAAAACTGCGAAAAAACATCATTTATAACTGCATTATGTGATACAAAAGTAATACAAAAACCATAACCGTGATCTCAGATGTACACACAATAAGCACAAGTCGCATTGACTTGTGCCATGATATTACAAAATAAATGTTGAAATCATAATTTTGAGATCGACTGTGGCGAGGCACGAGGTAGTGAGCACTAGAGCACATATATAAGGGTAACACCAACATAGACGAGGTTAGGACCAAGACAGGCCACCATGAAATAACGATTACTAGTAAACTACACATTATTACTTCAAAAAATAAACCATGCCATAATCCCTGGCGTGGACAAGACTGTGGTTTTTACGTACCTCTGAACTTCATATTAAGGCTTTGTTTTTCAATATCATGATTTTACAATTTATTATTTTTATGATTTTCAATGATGTTTTATTGCCAAAAATTGTTTAAACAGTACTCAGTGAAACAAAACCTTATCAAAATAATAACGGATGGACTTTCAAATGCAATTACAATTTAAGCGGTGCTATTTAATTAAAGCATATTATTCAAACATATTTGGCAGCAAGACAATGAAAGGGAATTGTTATACATAGGCTTCTAGTGATTAAAATATCTCTGTTAACTGCATTTTAACAATCTCTTTTATATATCTAGGTTTTTTCTATAAATATTTTAATGATATCTTTCAAAATATACCCTGCAACTGACCTTAGGGTCACTTATTTAGGCAGAAGAAATGAAAAAGTAAGAAATTGAAAGGCTTTCAAGCATGCTCTCTTTTTAAAGTAGTCTTCTTTTTTAAACTAATCGAGGTAATGTCGATTCTGTACATCAGTACATTTGCCAGCTTTAAAAGCCAAATAGGTATTGTGTTATATATATCACGTTATACTTACGGAAGATAGTGATACATTCCAAAGTGGGTGGCGTTCTTGTCGAATATCTTTTTACCGACGTCATATAGAGGTCGCCACGGGAGGGTCAGATCTTCAGGAGACAACAAGTGCCTCTTTCTGAAAACAATGTAAATAAAAGTAGTATTATTACTGGTGTCCAGTGCTCCAACTCTCTATTCAGTATGAGGTAGCATCACTTGTTATATTGGACTGTGTGTTCATATGTAATGTCATCATCATTGTAAGTATATATCTCATTTCACCATTTCAATCTGTATTTGTCTCCTTTTAGAGTAGGTATAATTCCCTCTTTCTTCTCTAAGTACGTTCCTGTGCCATTCTTATTTACTATTTCGCTACTGTGTGTGGTATTGTCGATGGTTGATGTATAAAGGATATTAGGAATATATACTAGGATTACCTGTGTTTTGAACAGTAGGCAGGGGTGCTACCACTAGGGCTAATCGGTCATGTCTTATACACAAGTATATGACAAAATCATGTGCATTATGCAATCGTAAGTTCGTCGTAATTACATTAACAGTCTATTATCGTCCTTAATTTAGGAGTCCATCTAACAACAACAGAGTGAGCTGGTGGTGCTATTCTAAAGCCACATGACACCACACGGAGGAAGAGAGGTTCTCACTGCTTGTATTTAAAATCTCGATAAAATGAAATAGTAAAATCTTTCTGATGAATATAAAACTTAGAGTACACCACTTTTAATTTCAGTTATATGAAAATTTTGCAGGTTGCAATGTCTGATAGTAATCATCATTAAAGCTAGCGTCGCATTTATGTTTCAATTAATACTTCCTACTCATTCTTCATAGATAAATTCAGTGCCAAGATTACAAAGTGTTAATAATAGATTAGAGTTGTCACTGAAAAATATCTCTTGTTCAGAACCATTTTTGTTACCTATGCTATGAATTTTATATTTATATGTATAATACGAGTACATTAACAAGCATTCAATAGATGATTGGATGCGGTGGGCTTCACTCCGAGAACAGTTGATTTGACGACGTAACCTACTAACAGAAAACTTACGCCTTAATGAACAAAGTTGCTGAAGATCAAGCACAAAGGAAAATATAAATGAAGAAAGTACCTAGTCTCTAATCTGTCAAGACAACATTAAATGATAGAAGATGTTTCAACCTTTAAACAGTAAAGTTATTCTTTACTGTTGGGAAATTACGATTTTTTAAAGCCATATAATGTTTTAATTCATAATTATGCTCACTGTTTAATTTGCACTAAGGAGTGTAGATCTTTTAATTTATATCCTTTTAACCAATGATCGACTGTTAGAAAATGTCTTAAGGTAGTAAGTAAGTCCTAATCTGTACATTATAGTGTAAATAGAGTAAATAAATACCTAATTAAACAATTGAAAACTGTAAATAAGTCGACTTACTTAGTAAGCATGAGGAACAAAGTAGCAAATTTGTGTAACTTGCATGGCTCCAAATCTGGTATGAGCACCAACTCGTAAGTTAGTTTCGTCAGAGCTATATGGTCTTCCTTTCCAAACTTCAAGCCATAGATTCTTATGTACCTGTGAATAGAGCATAAAATATTTTTTATTTAGAGATAACATAATATCCACTCGCGCAAAAAGGTTTCTTTTTAATTCAATTTTCAAATTATTTCATTTTGTTTTTGCCGGCGACTTTGTCCATATAATTAAACTTGTTATCGCTTAGAAAATTGTTTACATACCTCAGGAATTGTTATCTTGACTATTAATGACTATTAATGAAAATAATACACTAACGTCTTCCGAAAGACGCGACAAATTTCGAATGATCTGATTCCCAAGTTAGCGCAATGTACGATAGGTCAAGCTAAAACTTCTTAGAACTGGCTACTGTACAATACGATAGAAAAAGAAAATCGAATTTTGAAAATGGTATTCTGCTTGTTAAATGGCATTAAATTTTCAAAGCTGTCATTTGTTTTTTATTTCTGGCGGCAATTCGAAAATATTTGCGTTTGCGAATGTGTTTGCGGAAAAATGAATTTAACAGAAGAACATTTTCGTTTAATGATTTTTTATGACTCGTTTTGATCTAAACCAGAAACAAAGTTATAAAAGACTTAAGTAGCATTTAGTGATGAAACCCCATCCAGTGCCACTGTTTATAACTGGTTCAGTGAATATAAAACTGAGGTTATTACCCATCGCAGTGACGATGTTAGAGAAGGGCGTGCGAAGGCCGTGACGGAGGAATACATCAAAATTGTGCGGTTCATGATTGAAAGTATTGAAACAGATAAACGAACGACATGATAAACGAACGACATATTCGGGCATCATTAGGTATTGGAATGAGTCAAGTTCAAACTATTTTACACGATCACCTACAGGTAAGGAAGCTTTGTGCTAGATGAATTCCTCACAATTTGAGGAAGTTTCAAAAACACTGCGACGTAAAATGGTGTCTCCAAATGCCTGAAAATTTCGACAGTGGTAAATCAAATGCCGTTTTTGATATAGTTGATTGATTGACAGGTGATGAAAGCTGGATTTACTGCAATGAGCCTGAAACTAAGGGGCAATCTGTGCAGTGGGTCTTTCTATTCGAAGAGTTGCCGACGAAAGTGAAGAAAGGATGCAGTGCTGACTGACGCCCACGAAGCAGAATAATTCTCCATCAGGACAATGCTCCAGCTCACTCCGCCAGACAAACGAAGCAATTTTTGAGTACTGTAAATGTAGAGTTAATTGGTCATCCGCCATACAGTCCCGATTTTTGATTTTTATTTATTCCCTAAAATTAAAGATAAACTCCAGAGGAATATGTTTAATGAATGCAGAAGAGGTAGTAACGGCCTTCAAAACGGCTGTTGAAGAGGTTCCTAAAGAAGGGTGGGCTGAATGTTTCACACATGAAAAAGTGTATCAATTGTCACGGAGAATACTTCGAAAAGCAATAACACAACTTCCATCTTTATATCTTTGTGAGATTTAAAGCATTTGGTAGCTACAATTAAGTACTCTCTATGGATCCACAGTTAATATTTGAAGAGATCTCAAATGAAAGTGAGAAGTTCTTATTCAGATAAATGAACATTTTGAACAGGTCTGTGGGTTATATAAGATTTATGTTATATTAATCTGTCATAGTACCCGAAAAATTAAAACGATATTTGCTCAATATCTATTAATCAGATTTAACTTATCACTTTTGATTAACCATCTATTGCCAGTTCTCATGTGCAAGAATTCGCGTTGAAAATCTAGTGTCATAAATTCCTTAATACATATTTTAAATAACTATAATAATAGTTGTCTGTCAATGAGAATTGTTGTGTAAAGGCCAGTGTTCTTTACAGGAACACCTGGGTCTCCGCCAGAACATTGCAAACATGTATTGCCAAAGGTTAACTGAACAATAAATACCATGTGTGACAAAATAACAGATGAATCTTTTGTAGTCGAAAAAATATATTCAGGGTATATATTGACTCAGTTGGGCGCTATATATATTTTGGTGGAATAACAGTATTTGGTAGCATTAAGGCTGTTTTAAGTTGTTGTTATCAGTGAATCATGAGAGGGCTGTCAGGTTGTAATCTGATTCAGTGCAGATTGATGGGTAGATATGACAGATTTTTGTTTGAATTCACGGGCACAAGGGTTTTCTCGCAATATTTTCTTTCATCACCAGCTAGTGATAATTAGGGTCAAAAACTCTAGGGTTTGAACTTACGATCGTTTGTGAGCCAATAATTTGAGGGTATACCAATAGGTATATACAGGCACAATAACTAATATTGTAATTTAATAAAGTTGAATGAAAGTACTTAATACTTTTTAAGTTGAATGAGAGTACATCTTGAATCGGGTATATTATTATGTACTCATGGAGTGTACTTATTACTTCTTGATTGTCACCTTTTTTCATGATTGCAAGTAGAGACCTTTGTCTTGTAATAGGATGTTATAGGAAGTGTTGTAAAAATTAGCACTGAGTCCTTGTGCAGTAAGTCAGTCCTAATTAATCTTAACTTTAACAGTTTCGACTTGAGCTTTGGAGTTCCAAGGGTTCAAGACAAATTTTGAAACTGAAAATTTTAAGTTTAATACACTAGAGTTTAATACTCAATTTTTAAATTATCTATTTGACATTAAGCTGGGGATTATTATTCTTTATAATTTGTAATTATTGACTATTTTGTCCATTTATTTGATTGTTTTCAGGATGCTTTTAAATGTAGTGGATATGTAACTTTGTAATAACTAATGACTTGTACACTCTTTGGGTAAATCATAGTGGAACTGGTTGTATAATATTTACTTAAGATCATTGTATAATTACCTGTGATTGCAAATAAATTATATTATTATTATTATAAAGGTTCATTAGAGCTCACTAAGTACTTGAGCATCAACATATTTTTCCATCACTAGTTATAAGTTGATCAATAAAAATGATAAATAAAATAAAAGATGTATGAAAAGCTACATCAACATAATTAAGTGCTGTTAACTACATAACCTGGCATGTTATGTAGTGGCATTGCTACCAAATTGTTAGGAATGTTGTTCTCTATAAAAATATATTCTCTATAAAAAAATCACTTAGTGTTTGTTACTATAATTAAAAACAATTTAAACAGACTTTAATCAGGGATAGAATGTTATTTAGTCTTTTACTATTACATTATAATAATAAAGTACAACATGGTTAAACTAACTCGGCACGTTGCTGGCCCCCTCCCGCTTCGCCGCTCACCTCTACTAGGTGGTCCTGTCATGTCAGTACTTATTCTGTTTATTCTTGGACTCCCTTATTGTTACGTTTTGAACTGTTTTTGTTATATTGTGTTGGTATACTATTGACATGGGGAAGAGTATACACATTGAAGGAAGAAATATTATTCTAAAGGTTTTGAATTTTTTTGAAAAGGAGAAGCTGAATAAAATGTTCACCATTTCTGTTGACCAAGTCATCGAAGAACCTGTTTAAATTCCTAATTTGAATTTTTTTTAGCAGCTGCGAAAAGAAATCTTAATTTACCAGGTCAAAAAAGTAGACTGAAAAGTATACTGATCAATCAATTAGGTTATTAATTTAAAAAGTGTAAAAATACTTGATCAATACTCATTCAAAAATTGGAATAAGAATGAAGGCTACTCTGAAACAGAGCCTAAGAAATAAGTTACAGCAGGGAGTAAAACTATATTTCTTTATAATTCTTTTATAATAAAAGTTTGATTAACATAGCCAACATCACACACACTCATCCACTCAACAAACACACAAAAGCAAACGTATGCACTTACTTATTTTTATGTTACAATATTTTCTATATTATGTATAAATAACTGTGAAATCTGTAATTGGCTATACCATTGTTGTTACTACCTAAATCAAAATACTTCCGATGAAGCTATAGATTTCTGTATATGTAAATAAATAAACTAGTAGTCTTTCCTTATTTTCTCACTTATTTTCTATCCCACTGTAAAGGTTTTTTTAAAAAAATCTAAGTCATTAAATACTAACAGAAAATGCCTTGAAATGTATTATAATTAATTTAATTCTTATTCCCTCATATTCTTAATTTGTAAACCCCACCAGAACCAGAAATGGGCGTCATCGGAGCAAGGTAACAAGTTAGCATTACCTTGTACATGTTAACTACTTTGGAAGTATGCATTATTTACATATACTAATATTTTACAAAATATATGTAAAATCGTATTGTAAATAATTAAAAATTGAATTGAAGAAAATCTTACAATCCTTACAATGGTTAGTTATTAGCGGTGATGTAATTAATTGAAATTTTAATTTTATGGTCTTGACTTACTTGCTAGCTCAGCTGATAAGGGGCATAAGGATCCCTAGGAACACACATTGCACTTCCTTCTACACTGACACGGGTTTGTCTTATTTTGTGATTTTATGTCACAGAGCACACTCACTTTGATGCAAACATATATTGTACCACCTCTTGGGGTAGTATTTAGTTTTTTTTAAGGAGAGCATGCCATGACATAGGTTTTGATTTGAGCCCAAAACCCAACAATTAGTTACAAAATATGGTTAATAAATGTGTTAAAACAATAGGCTGTTACAATAGGCAGTTAAAGATGTCAATTGTTTAGTACATGAATGTGCAAACAGCAGATAAGTAAAATCACAGGTAAAATAGAAATGTTAATATTAATGTAATTCAAAAAATAGTAATTATTTTAAATAAATAACAGTTTAACATACATCATATTGATATCCATTAAGAATAGAATTAGAAAAAAAATAGATTTAAAAACAGAAAATCCATTAGAACCTTCAATAGATTCAATAGAATATCAGCATAGAATAACAGTCCCTAAAAGTATGTCTGTATAAAGAATAAACTGAAAATTATGTCTTTATACAGACAATACAAATACAAAATACTATGTTCTATGAAGATTTAAGCCGTATGAATTATGAAAGAATATTTACAATTGTAATCAAGCTTATGTTTCTGGAAAACAAATTTTAACACATATTTTGAGGTTCTTACAAAATACATTAACATGAAATCTATGTTAGCAAAGAAATCCAATCAACTTAAAATGATAGTGAGAGTATCTCAGATATTTACCAGTGTAGTGTGTTAAATAAAAAATCAATGAATGGTTGGTTGAAACTTGAAAAATTACAGTAATGGTAAAAAAGTTGATTTATTTGTTTTTAGTATAAAGTTGAAATAATGAATAGTTAACAATAATTACAAGATTACAGCAGAAGAACTCAGTATTGTGGCAAAATGGTTTGTGGTAAATGGACAAAGAAAGAAAAGTATCAAACATGATTACTCACTTCATCAATCTCGAAGACCAGATCCCGCAGGCTGGCTTCATCTCACGCAGGGCGACAGACTTCGCGAAATTTATTTTAACTAGCTCCAAAAACTTTGTGGATTCTTTGTCTAGCTTGTCGGCATATGGCAACAAGTGATTCGTCAATATCTCCTTCTGGGGCTTGAACCCCAGAGCTTTTACTCGCTCTGGGGACTGCACCATAGCTTCATACTCCTCGTCCTGCATCATCTTTTTTACAACTAACAATTTTTCATAAAAGTAAAAAAATTCTTCACAAAAATATTCACTTCTCTGTAGAGAGCTACATCAGTGACTGCTCAAAGTGCATCACAAACGTCAACACGCCTTAGCAAATCACCAGATCAACACTCAATATTGGTCCGTCATGAAAAATTCAATCAACATTGAATTTACACAAGTCATGGAGATAATTTCTCAAAGAACAAGAAAATCGGGAGGTTACATTCCATTTCACTGTAATTTTGACAATCATTTTGTTCACGTCATAATCTTGTTTCGTTTGACGTAGGTACTCACTGACAGGTGATTAACACAGCCATTAAAATATGTTAGATTTGAGAATGCAATGCAAATGAAGACAGCGACCTCGCAGCACCAGATTATTTTTCTCTTAGTTTGCCGCGCTTTTCCAGTCTCAACTTTTAGACCAGGATTTATCTTATGACGAGTCTCCTGCTCAACAAACAATGTTTGTATTCGACTCGCATGTAAAATTTAAACAGGGAACAAGAGTTAAAGCCCGTTATTTTTTTTCAAAATTACCCGAATGAAAATATGTTCCCTTTTTATATCTATCTCTCGAGACAGTGGGATATCCTGTGACAATACAAATCACCATGTTTTATGAAGATTTAAGCCGTCTGAATTATGAAATAATAAATATTTACAACTGTAATCAAGCTTATGTTTCTGGAAAACAAATTTTATGGATTTGTTTTATTTTAACCGTATTTATATTAAATATCAATTAAGTATGTTGGTATTGTACATATTGGCAGGGCCCGATATGGGGGGTTCAAGTCGGGCAATAGCCCCGAGCGGCAAAATACGACACTGCAGTTTATAAGTATTAAATGTTATGTCTTCTTGAATCTTCTTGCTATACAAAATTTCTACTATTACTTTATGCATTTAATTAACTTTATTAAAGCGATTTTTAAGGTGACGTGAAAAAGTTTCGCTCAACTTCCCAGTACTTACACTTAAACAGGCCCGCCGTTGGCCGATTTAGCGCCCGCGTGCAAAACTGACAATGCCGCCCCCTCCTCTATACTGTTTTCCCTGACTAGGCTTCTAGAAAAGAATTTGAGTTTGGTTAGGTAGTTATGGGAGTGTATAAAAAAGCAACTTTAATAATCAAACAATTTATTTTAAAGTCTACAGTAAAACATAGATGTACATGCATGTACCTACAAAAAATGAACATTTCTTGCTTTTATACCTACTTGTGAAATATTGCGAAAGATTCCTGTGTTTGCCCCCTTGACAGTGCCGCCCGTGTGCAGTGCACGCCCTGCACGCTCGCTCCCAGCCGGCCTGACCGTATATTTACAAATTATACACATTTACAACTGTTATTAGTTGTATTACACTAAAAATTAAAAATCGTTGGTAAAACTGTAAAAAACACATCCCGCAGGTTACTTCAAACATTTAATTTTTCAACGAATATTATAGCAACACGGCGATGTGCAATGTCATCATTACTATATAACCAACTATAACCGAATATATAACCAAAAAAGGTTTGCGACAGTATCAATAATTAACAGAAATAATTAAAGATATTGCAGAAAAATTGCGAAGTTACTAGGTATAGAGTTTATTATTATCAGAAAAAAAAGTTTTAGAGAAAAAAGATTGACTAATTAGTTATGTGGCTAACTAAGTACCTACTGTGTTTTCATTTCAATAAAATTCTATATAATAAAAAAAACATTTCGTGTCATTTTCTTTCATTCATTTAAACTGCAAGAAAAATATGTTTTAAAAATTGCACCAACTATATAATAACATGGTCATGACTTATAATAACACATAGTAGAATGTTTTATTTACAATATCAATTGCAAAAGCAGCACATTTACGCTATTTTTATAGTAATCAAACATTATAGTATAGTTTTATAGTATTGTATATGCACAATTTTTATAGTAATCAAATAAATACTTCACTTCACTCCCATTTTCTTTCTTTAGAGAAAAAATAACACTGTAGACTGTAGATAATTCATAAGCATAGACAAAAGTAACATTAAGGCTATTTTGAAGGTATTTATTAAAACGGGAGTGGTATTAGTGCAATACTGGTGGTATTCATTAAAACCGAGAAAAAAATCAAATTCTATTTCCCAATCATGGATCAAAAGTAATAATAAAATCCGGTAATTATAAAATTTATTTTATTTTGAAGCTTCACATTCAATCATGGTTATATGGCTCAAAAAAGTATTAATGCAGTAAAGATAAAATAGGTACATTTTATTCTGAAGCTTGATATTTACAATTGGCTATTTGGCAGGTATAATAATAAATTATAAAAAAATATTAGTATGTACGTTAGAGGCCAACAACAATATAAAATGTGTTTTTTGCATTAAAGCTAATTACAAATGACTTGCCAGTTCTTATAAAAATAAGAAAACAACGTTTAGTACATTAGTTGTAATCTAGTAATAATGTTGTAATTATTGTTACATTATTACGACTGCATATGTTGTAATTAAGACAACTAGTTTTATATAAAAGAAAGCTTATTGATGTCTGTGACATTTGTTGAATAACAAATGTTGAATACCTATTTAGTTATGCACCCTACACTTAGGTCTAACATCCGTGTCAGCAGTATCTAATGCAAGAATGTATGGAGGTCATCCATGTAGACAGTATTTAAGGCAACATTACATTAGGATGTTTAATCTAAGTCGCCCACTTGCGAGTGGACCTTAGAGCATAACATATTGTACTTCACCTAATAAAGAGCCGTGATGGTGTAAAGACGTGTTGTCTTTTTATAAAGTCTATCTCTCAACTCTGAAACGTAACTACTTATTTGGGTTTGTAAAGTTATTTAAACAATAATTTGATATTATTATTTCATACATCGATTAGTCTAATTTTGTAACGTTTCTGCGATTAATTTTATTAAAAAGTAAGTTTATTGGTGTCTGCGACATTTGTTGAATAACAAATGTCAATAAATTAAATTGTAAACATTTCATTACCTTATTTGGGTTTGTAAAATTATTTAAACAATAATTTAATAGTTATTATTAATTATTTATCATTTCATACATCGATTAGTCCTATGTAACGTTCATGCGAAACCCGGAAACCACATGCTACGGAAGAGCAAATCAGAGCGCACCTTACCACGTAATCGCCCCGTCTTCTCAGTATGATCGTGGCACGGTACATACTGTACTGACGTCGAGCAGAACAGAATAACAAACTTAGTATTATCACCTTGTGTTCTACTATAGTGTATCGTAGTTTAAATTATGATACTAATCTTAATAAATAAGTCGTGACGTCAGCAATGCAGCTACGTCACAGTTTTTAAAAACAGTCCCGTGACTTCCGTCTAGTTTTACTGTTTTTTTTCTGTTTTACGAGATCCGAAACGCGGGAAGCCAGGGTTGATAATCGTGTGATGTCACAACAAAAAAAAAATTGCGTTGCGTATTTTTCTATTCTCACATTTGATAACTATTTATTGTTCCTAGTCTACACAAAATAGGTGGCTTTATTATATTTGACAGTGCCAATTTGCCGAAAGTAGATTCTTTTATGATCGCAAATTTCTTTGCTTGCAATCCGGACTTGTGTGCAAGTATATAAAACAAATAAGTTAATTCTGTATTTGTTAAAATTATATATAAATATTTACTTGGCTACTTTATATAACCAAACGCTTAATTTTAAGCATACAACAAGCTTATCTGGATTTCAATGAAAAGTACAAAGAAATATATTTATAATTAATTCATTGTTTTGTAATTAATATCGACTGTTTATATGCACTTATAACATTTAGGTAATATATTAAATTTCATTATTTGATGTATATACTGTATCGTGTTAACTGTAACCATTGTTTTCGATGTTTTAGATATTTAGGAACATGTATGAACAATTTGGTATAATATATTATATTTAATGGTCGTATTGATGATTTAATATTTAATGGTCGTGCTGCACATGGGTTTTATACGATAATGAAGTAATTTTCAACAATTTTCAGAGAAAAAATAATTATAAAATTTCCGCAGAATAGCAGTCTATAGTGTAATGACGTCATATACCCAAGATGTCACGTGACCGACTGTTTTGGCGAGAAATTTAAATTAATTATGAGTTTTTTTCCGTATTAAAACTTCTTTTTTAAAAAGAAATTGTGGAGGGTATAAAAATATATAAATATACTCCATTTAAAAATACCATTTTGAAGCTTCACAACAATTAATTGATGGTTAATATTTATCAAAAAAGTATAAAACTGCAAGTATAAATATTCTTTTGGTAAAAGGCCAAAATATAATTTTATTTTTAAGTTTATTGTTACTAGCAAATAACAAAAGATAGTTTTAAATAGCTAATTCTTTTCCTGTTGTGTATAAAGAAGCAGCAAATACAATATCTCGTTTTATCGCGATGGAGCCTTCAATCATCTTCTGCTGAAGCGTCGGGTCGCCGATTGATTCTGCCGCGTTTTTCATATCTACTAATACCTGTAAAATATTATATTTTTTCAAATGTGATTTATGTACAGGCTGTACACTGTACGGCTATTCTCAAAGATTGAATTTGTTTTTGCAACAAATTTATCTTTGAGATTTTCACTTTTTCACATATACGATCAACTACACACTAATGTATCAAAAAGCATTCAAAACCCATGGGAACGGATTGACCTGTTGCTGACTGTACATATTTATTTGAGTGGGTCTTAAAGCACATGTTTACCTTTTTTATTATACTCCACGTTTTGTCTAGGTTATACCGGTCATGATCACACAGGGTGACTGGAGACGCTAGTCCACGATTTTTATATGCGACTAGTTGAAAAAAGCTGCGAAGAGTTTTCAACTACTCATTTTTGCTCTTCATAGTCTGGAAATTAGCACCACACAACGCACAAAATCCAGTAAAATAAAAAAGGAAAACTCACGCGTTAAGACTCGTTTAATAAATAATTAATATTTATTTGATGCAATTTTTTTATTCATATTTCTAACCTCGTTCAACTGTTGAATACATCTAACGATGATCCCCTCCTGCACATCAGTTAGGCACATTATGTCCGCGAATGGTTTTTCCTGCGCCCATTCATACACCACTCTGACTAGACCGAAGTTGAGTTTGTCTTGCATACCGTCGACTTGACTAATCTAGAATAGAATAAGTTACAACATTAATTGTGGCATTATCTGAGAGAAGGGACCTTATTGTTGCGTATAGTTTCCCAGATATTGATACTTTGATATTGATATTACAGACATTGATATTGATACAGTGAAATCTAAAAAAAAAATATTTTTCAGAGCAAATGTTAGAGCATGTTTCTGTTTAAACAGAATCTTGAAACAACGAAGTTTAAGTTGACGAAGTATGTAACACCATAGCTATTATAAGGTCCCTTTGTTCAGATGATTTTGGGGTGGATGGCCAAAAGTGCCTTTTGACAAAATACTGCATTTGCGAAAGGTGCATTTCGACAAAAGACTCGCCGAATATGCGTTTAGTCAAAGTCATTAATAGAAATGAATCTGCTTTTAGAAGAGGACTTTGACCATACGTATATTTGACTAAACACGGTTTAACGAAAAGTAGCTTTCAGGCATATAGTCTTTTGACGAAGTGCACTTTTGACAAATGCAGTATTTTGTCAAAAAACTATTGGTCATCCACTCTAAAATCGTAGAGATAAGGTCACATATTTTTACAGGGAGAAGGCGGCAAACGACCACGCAGCCCGCTTGGGGTTCTTAATAGTCAAAGGAAAAATAAGGAATATTTTTAAGTTGTAATAAATAAAAAGTGATAACTATTAGTCCACTTACCATATACTTAGCTTCCATATTCATCAACTCGTCGTTAATCTGGTTTATCGCGTTCACTCCTTCTTTCAACGTCGGTGTCAAGTCAGGTTCCACTTGAGTTTTGGCTTGGAACACAAAACCACTCAACAAAGCTGCGATTTCAGCCGGAGTTTTATCCGTGAACACGTTCCGGAACACTAGTTCAGAAAGCAACAGTTCATTTGTTCCCATACCGCATGCGACGCGGCCTTTGAAAATAACTGCGTGATTTTCATCAATGTAGTTTAACTCCTTTAAAAGGATAAGACGTCTTTGGTACTCGGGGTAAAGTGCCAGGTTTTCTGAAGATAGCAAGTGACGGTATTTGTTCCTTTTGCGTTCAGCTTGTTTGCGTTCGTATACGATGGCGAATTCGCTCTTGAAGTTGGCTATGTCTGTGGACTTCTTTAGCCTTTCTAATTCATTCTGAAGAAATAAAACAATTCTTATTTATTATTATACAAATCGCCGATTATGGGAAAGTAGATTTCACTATATTCCGTACATTCCAGAATTAAAATTATTTAATCATTTTCTTCTTCTTTAAAGGTTCAAAATCGAAAGTGCTTACAAATGAGTTTACCTAATGTATATTATGGAATAAAAAATACTGTTTGTTCATAATACACAGTCAGTAAAACGTTACTGTACCCTAAATCATTCTATTCTAGCGCTTATTCCTAGCGCTTTAAGGTACCTATGGGTATAGGTTTACCTGTTGCTGTACGTATATTATGGAACAAACAAACAAAACTATTCATTTTTGTTGAAGTATAATGTATGCTTTCGGTATTTCTGTCAAATGATACGTAGCACAAGCAAAGACCGACTAAATACCTAAAAATCTCAAACACCTTGGAAGAGCCTTATGTCAAGTAGCGGATAGTCTGCTAAAAAAGAAAGAAGATAGAAGATTTTGTCATCTTACCCACAACGTTTTCTTTTTCTCGAGCGTGCCCAGTATCTCCCCACTGGAGACTGGCAGAGACTGTGTGAGACTGACATGTTCTAAGCTAGTTGCCTTCGCGTAGACCGCGTGCGAGAGGCGGGAGAGTTGTTGAACTGCGTCCGCGCACGTGGGTCTGGCTGGATTGTCCTTAAAACTAATAGAAGATAGTAGATAGATAAACTCTTTACCAACACATGTTACAAACATCCAATTTAAGTATCATGCAACCTATTGCAACCTGGAAGAGCGACCTCTTCCAGGTAACCTTTGAATGGTAAGGAGAAAACAGAAAACAATATCAAATAAAGGTAATTATTATATACAGACTTTTTGGCGGAATCTCGAATAGTGAAGACTAGTTTTTTGTTTATTTATTACTAGCTGTGCCCGGCACGCGTTGCATGCCCATCAATTTTTTTGCACATAATATATAGCCTATGTCCATATGGAATAATGTACCTTTCAAATGGTGAAAGAAGTTTTGAAATCGGATTAGTAAGTAGTTTCGGAGATTACCTCCTACATCCAAACTTACAAAATTTACCTCTTTATGATATTAGTATAGATAAAATTTGTCTTGTTAGTTTTTGTGGTTAAATCGTGAGTTTATTAAACTAAAAAGTGTTTTTGTGCGTAATGTGTGTGATAATCAAATAAAAGCATAGGACTACGTTTTTCGTGTGACACGAAAAACGCAATCCTTAGTAAACCTACTATCACATTAGTGAGCGGCTCCTGGCTTACTTCGACGCGGCTGGATATTGATGGGATGCGTTCTGAATTGTTTTAACTTTGATATTGTCAACTACGAAGAAAAATCGACACTAGCACAATGTGTTTATGGTGCTGTTGCAATATAAGAAAATAAAATACCCACTATAACTTTTTAGTAAGATTTCGCTACATCAGCTAGTAAGAGGTGATCCACTATACAGGATCACCAGCTGAATTCAAGACACCAAGCAGCCTCTAATTCCATAAAGGCTAGTTTCCAACCACACTGTTTAAAAGTAAACCGAAAACAGTGTAACTGAAAGTCTACTTTGTTACTGTTTAGGTTGATGAGGAAATACTTACCGTGGTATCTGTCTTGTTTCCCAATCTTTTATTATGGGCTCTGGATCAATTTTGAGATTCGTCTTAGTAACTGCTACTACGTTTTTCGGCGCAATACATAGTATTGTGTGGTCTAGAGTTGTTTCTTCCGTACCTGCGTCAAAATTTGATTTTTTATAATGTATCCATATGCATCTATAAGGTCCCACGGCGAAGGGGTTTCGGATCATAATTCGCCACGCGGGCCTGCGGATTGGTTGTACCTATTCTAATGGGATTGTATATGTACATACAGCCTAGAATTTTTACATCTCGGTCACGCGAGTTTTCTCAGTTTTCCTTCAACACCGAGCTAGTAGTAATTTAAAATGTATTCATAATACAGTAACCAGCCATTGTCCACTGCTGGAGACATTAAAAGCTGGGCCCACTGCTGGGCCTCCTTGTGCACATTGTCCTTTGCATGAGAGATGTATAGCCTTAAAACGTCACGTAGTCTGCGCGCGACGGGTTAACGAGTCCATTATTTAAAGGTGGTGTTAGTTCCTTAGGGCTTATGGTAGCCGCTTTGTTATCCATTAGCTCAACAGGACCGTCTTTAGGCATAGGCCCATTGGGTCAAGCGCCAGAGGGCCGAGGTTGAGGAGGCTCCATGAATCTGAGGTATTAGGGTCAATTAGCCCAGTTGATAGTGTCCCTGCCGGCTGTGCAATAGGGTCACCGGTTCGATTCCCGATCGGACAATCATTTGTTTAAAGACAGGTGTTTTTTCGGATCTGGGTGTTGTATGTATCTCTGGACCCACGACACAGGGAATCCTAGTGTGGGCCATAGAGTATGGCGTTATTTATTAATTTTACATATTCAAGATTTATCAAAAATAATTCGGTTTTTTCAAAAAAAAAAAAAAACATATCGTTCAGTTTTTACTTGATTTTTGTTGTATATTTATTATGGTAAAAAAGATGTCCAAACAATCAAATTTAAATATATATATATATATATATATATATATATATATATATATATATATATAACAATAGTTTTCAAGTGTCGATGTTGTTACTTTGCCGTGTATTTAAGTTATTTACAGTTCCGATAAGTGTACCCGATGACCCAGGGCCCCGAAATTCTCAAAGATGGCCCCGCGGCCAAATTTAAAATGTAATGTAATATAAAATGGATTCTAATAATAAAATCAGATATACCTCAAATATGAACAAATGGATAAACAAGAGGTATGATTATCTATCAGTAAGGTTTGACTTAACGGAAAAAACAAGCATTTACCCACGGTGTCGTAGGTGGCCGAGAAGCTGAGCATTCTGTACCATGTCTCGTCCACTTCGAAGTTGTATCTGTTGTCGTCATGCGCCGCCGTGTTTAGTACGAGCACTTTTAATGGCGTTTGCCGAGGACCTACACAATATACAAATCGAATGTAGTTTTATGTGTCGAATGAAATCAATTCAGATTTTGAACAAGTCGATGAAGTATACCAATTGCGGAGATCATAAAAAAAAAAATATCTGAGGGTAATGGTGTATAAATAATGGTTGTATAAACCTTGGAACTGATTGGTGTTTTATATAGTACCGATCGATTTTATCTATATTTGAAAGGAATGTTATACACATATTTTTATAGACAAAAACAATGAAAAGACAATATAATAATAAGGATAAAGACAAAAGGGATCATAGAAACATGAAAATTGGTCTCGCTGTTATAAACAGTGTGTCAGGAGATCGATTAAATTATCGATATTTCTACTCGTACTTATATCGACAAAAATATTTTCCTATCCTCTCCTACCCCTCCCCTTGAATGGCAGACATCTTAGTTTTTATGTTTTTAGTTTAATCGGCCTTTTTATGTACTTATAAAATGACAATAGGAACATAGGGGGTCATAGAGACATGAAAATCGGTACCATTCGAGAAGTGAAAGTACAGACCATCGATAAATTAAACAATTTATTTCAAAATATTGACAGAACAGACTTAAAAGAATAGCAATCATGATGAAATTAAAAAAAAAAATTACGCCTAAATTAAAATGTTTTTATTGACTGGTTAAAATTTCATTGTTTCAAGATTCTATTTAAATAAAAACATGTTCTAACTTTTGATTTTTAAGATAAAGCAAAACAAAATGTATATTATTTTTTTAGATTTAACATTATCTGTGAATGTCTACAACAAAAGTAGAAAAACAAATAATCTAAAAAAATTACAAACCACTATTATTAAGGTAAACCGCCAACTGGTTGATATACGGTCCAGCTGAAATGATCAACACCTTGCCAGCCACCATTTCCTTTGTCACTTTTGACTGATTTAGCAATAGCGGCATAATATCGTTCAAGACTTCTATATATGCGGCGGATGTCTCAAAAAAATCAATTAGAGGGGTTAAATGTGGTGCTAAAGGTGTCTCACACATCTCTGTGTATTGTTTTTCGGCCAATTCAAGCTGTTTTTTATAATTATCAGCTTGTAGCATTTGGTAGAATTCACGGAAGGAACGTTGCATCATTCCTTCTACTGACACTGTTGGCGCTCTGTAAGAGTAGTAAATCACTTAAAAAATAATAATTATTTAGTTATTTACTATTTAAATTTCTAATGTCTCAGTAGATTGTAAGTACCTGAAAACCATCAACCGGTTTGCATTGGCAGTGTTTTTAAAATTCAACATTTAAAAGAAATTCTTAAGACTCATGTACATTCACATCTATGTTATATATTATTTTTCTGTATTTAGTATATCTTTATATCATTCACATTTATTTATAATAATACATTTTATTATGGTAAGGCGGCGTTATGTATGACATTCATTATATGCAGTATATATTATTTATTTGATAGATAATCTTTACGAAAATAAACTGTAATTTATTCTTAAGTTTCGTAAAAATATTTTTTAAAATAGGTTTCTGTTATTTTATTTTTTATTTCACGTGGGATAGTACTGGTCATGTCGGGTATTATTATTATGACTTTACTTATAGTATAATTATTTACTATAAAGACCACTTACCGAAGTAGACTCAGTATCATGGGGTATGTTAATCTGAACTGCGAGGCTAATTTTTGTGGAACACCCAATGTCATTGCTTTCAGAGTCACTAAATCCGGTACATTCTCCTTGCATAGGATTATCACGGTGCCAGTGTCATCCAGACCTGAAAAGTAAGAAGTAAATGCAATAAAATTATCACATAATTGTCAGCAATTCACAGATAAGCTCGAGAGTTAGTGTGGTACATTGTTAGGACTTTTATGTAAAAGAAAACAAACTGTTAGAAGTATTTTGTAAACAGTATGGTTTATAAAATATTTTAAGGTTGCGTATTATACTGGCAATAGTAAACAATTAATAAAGAAAACAAGAACAAAAGATAAATGTTTAATTCATTAATTAATCTTTTTCTAAACTCCTCTTGTGATGGTTTATCGATTTACAATAATGATTAATGTATAATAGATAAAAGTTATTGATAAGTCTCTGTCAACGTATACGTTTTTAAATTCGTATAAAATTCCTTAAACCTATTGCGGGTAGTTCACGTCAAGAACTGCGAGCAGTTTTTTCAACTACCCGCATATGGTTTTTTATAATTCAGAAAGTTGCTGGACAATTTAACGTCTGAAGTAATGTAAGATGAAAATTCGCGATGTTTAACATTATTAAAGGACAATAAAAGGTCCAAGGAGGATGTGTCCCAAAAAGTGTCAAATGAAAGCTTTTAATGAAAAGGCAGTTAATGTCAAAACCATGGGCGAACCATTGGCATATAAGTGCATTGTAAGAATAGATTTGTTAAGACCTTTTTCATATATTTTAGTAAAAACACCCCCATTGCCTTAGTAGCTACAATTGCTTATAACGGTTTAGATAGATCATATAGATATGAGTACATTATCACTAATTTTATGTTTGTTGGTAGGTTGGGACGTCATCCATACATTTTTGTCCCTTCGTGCTTTATTTAATCTATATGTATTAAAAACACAGTATTTTTTTATCGATCATTCTCTCCTATTCAACTAACCTCTCCGTCCAGCCCTACCCGCCATTTGAATGTACTCTGCCGGCGCTAACGGCCTGCTTTCCAATCCGTCGAACTTGGTCACCGCATCGAATACAACCGTCCGCGCTGGCATATTCACACCCATTGCGAATGTTTCCGTTGCGAATAGGATTTTAACCTATAAACAATATGTGAAATCAATAGATCTAAAATATGAAAGCCTACAGAATCTTGAGTAGCTATTGGTAGCAGTCAAAGTAATAGGCAAGAGGCCTAGATGTCGGAATCTTATGTCTCCTTTAGACAAAGAGAGTTTCTCGAACGCGAGTGTGTTGAACATCGGTCAAAAGCTATTTTATAAACAACTGTTATTATCATCTGATCACTGTTATCATCGAGTTTTCATCATCATGTGAACAGTTGTAGGCGTTCTCGCCTACAACTATATGTAGTTTGGTCGCATGCGAGAGTCGTATTCAATATTCTCGCACGTACCGTTCGAGAAACTCTCTTCGCTTTCAGTAAATTGAATTCTATAAAAATTTTTGTATTCTGAATAATTTTGAGAATGGAAAATGAAATAAAAACAAATCTCTGTCAAAATAATGAGTTGAAAAAAGTTGTTCGCCATCTAGAGGCCAGTAGTTATATACATCTTACATAAAACAAACAAAATAAAAATAATATCTTTATAAATATCATATTTTTATAACTAGTATTATTAATATATGTATTGAAAAATATAATTAGTAAATTCCATATAAAACATAAGATTCTTTTTGTATACATAAGGTAAACATAGGTATACATAAGGCCATATAAAAGATATGACCGTTGTACCTGAATTATGTGTTTCTAATTTGGTATGTTTTGGTATACAACAAACTGCTTCTATCTGTTTGTTTACATAATGTTCAAAATGACTTACGTGGCCAGATTGAAACAGCATTTCTACAATTTCTTTAAGCATCGGCAGTATGCCGCTGTGATGTACTCCAATCCCATTTTCCAAAACTCTTTGCAAATTTATCACCTGCAACACAAAAACCATAAAACATTAATATCGCATTTCTAGAAAATTATTCAATAAAATTACGAATTCATTTTATGAAATAATAATTTTCGAAAAAAATGTTTAGTCATAAGTTGTAGCTTCGTCAGCCCTATCTAACGACATATCGTTTGTATACAACACGCCATTGAAATAAGGCATAACCCGAAACACGTTAACGAATTTAAAATATATAAACAATTTTAAGGAATAAATGTGATAAGTCACAAACATTTCCTTCCCAAATCTCATTCTTGATTATCAAGTTCATTTTATTATATTTAAGTAATTTTGTAATCAAGAAAATATTTTTAGTCTTGAAACATCAATATATCAATAACAGGCAATTCAAGGACCATTAATTTCAAGAACAGTGAATTCGAGAAACATCCGTTTTAAGAACCGTCCACTCAGGGAACATCTATTGCAAGAACAATCAAGTCAAGGAACATTACATTTAAGAATAGTGAATTCAAACCACATCATTTTCAGGAACAGTCAATTCAAGGAACACCAATTTCAGGAACGATCAATTCAAGGAACATCAATTTCAAAAACAATCACTTCAAGGATTATCAATTTCAAAAAAAGTCAATTCAAGGAACATCAATTTCTAGAACAGTCTATTTCAGGGAACAACTGTATTGCCAACTCAAAAAATATTCAATAGAAAAATTACAAAATAATAATAATATTTTTGAGGTGAAAAGATACAATAAACATACTTGTGGCAATTTCCTGTCTGGTTCATTCAACCTTTGCAGACATCTTTGGAAGAACGAACGAATATAACTTTTCTCTTTGGCGGTAGTTAAATCCACAGACATTAGGTTATCGGCGTTTTGATCGCACCTGGAAATGTACAAAGGAAAATGTGGAAATGGAGCTGTAAATAACAGTACTAAAAAGAAAGCAAATTTAATATGGTTAATTGAAAAACAAAGACATCTAATAATTACTGTCAGTCTTCAGATACTTTAATAATTTTATTAAAATTAATTATTAAATTTAAATTAATTTATTTTATTTTTTATTTAAAGTTAATATTTAAATCAGTAATTTTATTAAATTAAAGTTACCTTTTCCGTGATAATGTGAACGCTACAACTGGAAGCTTATCATCTCGTTTCAAGTGATCAAGAAATGCTACCCACATTGTCTGCTCTGCTTTGGGATTCAAGAACTGTTTACCACCTAAAAACAGTTGAAGAAAGTGTAGGTATTTGTTTGTTTTCATCTCCAAAATCCGTTATTCAAACAATTTTCTGGCACAGAATGTATTCAGTATGCATTTTTTGGTAGAAAAATACAGTTATTTCTGTATTCTGAGTTTGCAAAACAGTAAAGCAAATTCTCAAAACATGGAAAATTTTACAGTAAAATTAATGGTTATAATATGTTCTATACCTTTAGGTCCGAAGCTTTTTTTGTGTAAATTTTCCCTTGATTTCTTAGCGGCGATAGCTTCGTTGTACCCTCTCAACTGGAACTGACCATCTTGGTCTATCACTAGGAACCTTTCGTTCTTCGATTTTCCACCAGATCCTTCAAAAAATATTGTAAATTATTTATTTTGCTGTCTACCTGTATTTATTAAAACATTATACACTATGCTTTGTTCAAGCGATGTCATTACTATCATCACTCATGTGATTTCATCTATTGACCAATTATAAGAGGTAGCGTTCCTCAGTTGCCCAATTAACGCTGTGTTATGCTACATTGGCAGGATGACGTCATTTTTTTCTTAAGGTGATTAGAGGAAGATTATGAAAGACATTTTATAAACAATTATATAATGAAATATCAAATATCAAATATAATTGATTTTGAAATATCAAAATCATGAAAAAATAGTGTGGTTTAGGGGAAGTGAAAGTGAGAAATGGAACGCGCTGTTAATAACGTCACTATTGACAATAGTACTATTACACGCACGCGTGGTTGACAGAGAAAGAGATACATAGCTTCTTCCACATCAAATATTCTTAAGATGATAAGAAATCGCCTTAGCGGTAAGGCCCCCGGTGGCACTTCTAATAACATGTATTTTGTATTTCTTTGTACGTTTTTGATGTGCAATAAAGTATATCTATCCATCTAGGCCTTTTTCCAATGCAACAGAAAAGTTCTTTTTAATAGGGGTTTAGTTTTTAGTTGAAACATATTTATTTAAATTAAACTGCAATCAAGTGCTGTATTATGAATTATATACAACCTGTGTATAGATAGTGACATAGCGGCACCGGTCGTTTAGGCGTCGATACGACGTACACTTTACGTTTCTTGGTGCGCCCGACCCAGTCAGCGAACTGTAGCGTGTTCGGTACAGTTGCACTTAACATTACAATTGTTACGTGCGCTGGAAGCAATATAAGCGCTTCTTCCCATACGTGACCGCGCTGTAATAAATGTCAGTTAATATTAAATATTACATAAGGGGTGGACTGAGTGTATAAAATAAAGAGTACATGGCGTGCAATGTGCCTGTCGCAAACTGACTCAATTATCATCGAAGGGCAATAAGTAGTAAAATTCGAGCAATTCGAGGTCACACGTTGCACAACTGTGAAAACAGGAACACAATATTCAATACCGTATCGCAGCCACTTTGCGAGAAGTAACTAGGGATCTAGGGCTTTACTTAGGGTGGTGAGACCAGGGCTGTGAAACACATAATGAAATATCAAATTTTTCGTCAGTATAAATGAATTGAGCATCATAGTACTGTTTTGCCAAAGGAAAATTTAACAAGGAGCCTGGTACTAAAATAGTTGTCTTACCTCAGCATTATTAATATAGTGCACTTCATCAAATATAACAAATTCGAGGTCCCTAGTGACGTCAGAGCCACAATACAACATTGAACGCAGGATCTCCGTCGTCATGACGAGACAAGCTGCCGTCGGGTTGATTTGAAGATCACCCGTTAGCAAGCCGACGTCGCCGAATATTTTGTTGAAATCATTGTACTTTTGATTAGATAAGGCCTTTATTGGAGACGTGTAGATTGCTCTAAAAATGTTTTAACAAGTACATTACGAAAGTTTTTAGGATTTTTAAGGCTCGCGCACATCATAGCCGCATCGCGCCGCAGCGCGTTGTAGGTACTGCAAAACTACGACAACGCACATTACAGACGCAGCTCAATGCAATAATTAGCTGTTGAGATTTAATTCTTTACAGCGTCGCACAGTGAATAACTTTCGAATTACGTCCGTTAACTGCGCCCGTTCAAAGCGCTGCCCGTCTCAGCGCGTAACATCGGCGCTTGAATGAGGTTGGCGAGCGATCCGCTAGTACGCTGCGCTCCAGCGCGATGCGGCCCGCCATAATATGCGCGAACCTTTAACTGACTGATATAAATCCTTTAAGTTATATAAGGTGTCACAGATTGAGCGCTGGATTTAAATTTCGCGCCATTTTGTTGTGTGGCGGTTGGCAACCTGGTTTGTTTATAGATGTCACATATGACAGTTGCAATTAGTCAACATGGAACGCTACACGAAAGAGCAACGCAGTATGAATTTTAGAGCAGTATGAAGTGGACCATCATTTTGGCGAAAAAATCATATCTAGTGGCAAGGTCCATTTCCAACTTAACGGATACGTCAATAAGCAAAATTGTCATATCTGCGGCTTGGAGAATCCTCATGAGATTCATGAAAAACGGATGTATTCTCAACGAGTTACAGTTTGGTGCGGCTTTTGATTCGGCGGGATCATAGGGCCATTTTTAGGTATCGGTATTTAGGTAGGCATAGAGGTATCGGAACATGCTACGGGCGTTTTTTTGGCATCAATTGGAAGATACAAGTATGGACCACGATCAACTGACATTATTTTTTTTCCTAAATTAAATCGGCGCTCATTCTGGGACAGCCTTTAGAAAATAGTCTATCCGAATTTTTTTTAGAATATTTAAATTTATTTGCCGATAATATTTTGGTTTTATCTGGTACATTGTTGTAGACACAAAGTTGAAACTTGTGTATTATACTTTTATCAAATGTCATGCTTTTAACTAACGGCAATATTAGTTAGATATCTATTTATTTATTATTAATGCCATTGTTATTATATCTTGAAATACAAAAAAATGGTTTGTTTCACATGCAAGTGATAAAAAGAATACTTCTAGGTCACCTGGTACAGTTTTTCCTGGACATTGCAATAGCGTATTCAGCCACTGCTGTCTTGCCAGCCGACGTGTGTGCCGCCACGAAAACATGATGACCTCGTTCAAGTTTCAATATGGCCTGGAATTTTTGGTAATTCCTTATAATCCATCTCACCGAGGTTCATGACAAAACTTAATAATTATGAGAACTATATGAGCAGCAAGAAATACACTGAATAGGTAGCAAATAGATGGTAACAAATTTTAGGATGGGTTAGGTTTAAGATGGTGACAATAAATAAACAAGAGGCAATAAGGAAATAGGAATAATCTAAATCTACTACTTGGTTCTGACGTTCTTAGTGATTTAAAATTATTTACTTTAGCTATTCAAAAATAGGTTTTCTTGATCGTAAAGTATTTATTTGTTATCTGTTTAAATACAAGCCAATCATGTAAATTGGTTTCGCACGATATTTCATTTTAAACTTTAAATAAAAAGGTTTATGGATCATATTTACATACATGTTTCCGAGATGCTTATTGATCTACATCAAAATTATGTTTTAATATATCACCTGTTTCTGGAAGTTATCCAAGTCAAATGGATAAGTATGTGCCATGTCTCTTATCTCTGTCTTAAATTCCGGCACCGGTAATGTTACATCAATCATTTCAGCCCACTCAGTGGACGTCACTCCAGCTTTCACAGTAGCACTGGTTATGTTAAGGACAGGTAACTCAGGGAGAGGCATCGGTGTCTCAATAACAGCGCTCCCGAGAAAATTGTCGTCCTCATCCTGGGGTTTCTTTGTGGGTTTTTGTACTTCCTCTTCATCATTCCAGAGACCTTGAAAAAAACCTTTTGTGTATTAGATGATATATTATTTAACAATATTTTTCTAATATTTAAAACAATGTTTTTTTTAGAAGCAAGTGTATCTATTGATCCGTGTGCAATGGCTTATAATTGCTTTGACTTTTGAGTAATTACAAAGTGTGGCTGATAATTCAGTTTGGTTACCTTAGGCATGCATGAAAACGTGATAGTCTATGAAACAATTTGAGATGATAATTTTGAATACAGCTAATTATTTTTGAATGCTTGATAGAAAAGAAAATACGCCTGTAACGTACCGACGTTAACGCATGCGGCAGCGAAAGATTGGCGAATTCATTGCAATATTAAAATAACCCAGTCAAATTAAAAGTAATTTGGGATAGTCTCCAATTGAATTTATAATTATTTCTATAGTTTCAGCTTCCATTTTACGAAATTCTGGCCAACCGGACAGAACACGTGAGAGCGCATCAAACTGCGAAACGCGACTAGTAATACGACTGTGTCCTTGTAATACCAGTTTTGCAGCTAAGGGCGATACTGTGGAAATAAAAGCTCAACTATAGAAATCACAGAGTCAGAGCGAGACAGCATATGCAATATGATGCCATATAATAATAATAATAATGATTTTATGTCAGACCAGAGTCCATAAGTGATTAGTTGATTAGTATGTCAGTTAGTAACAATTATTTAACTAATAAGTAATGTCAGTTTTATATTAGGCATTATTAAAAGCTTATGTTGCACCTATCTTTACCCTTACCCAAAGTTGCTGGATAGGGCAATCAAACCTAGCAAGCTGGCACGCGTACATTGGAGTCCTCAACTTTGTATAAATATGTATAGTAACTTGACAGTATGTTACAGGCTCAGAATAGCACACTTTGTGGATAATCCAGCTTTAAACCCAAACTGGGCGTCGTGCAAATCAATGTAATGTTCGAGACTATTTAGCAGGCTGTCAAGTACCTTAGCTGTAGTTGTAGCAAGTGCAATATAAAAAAATGAGTAAAGTAAAGTGAGCATATGAAGGACAGTTTTATTATTTTTTTCGGAAACCACATGTATTAGCATGTGTGTACTAAAGGCATAAAACATTCTTATCAATAAGAAATTTACATATTTCAGTCATGTTATTTGTAGAGTAATAGATACAATCTCTTACAATTTAAATATTAAATGTGTACAAAATGCAAAAGTTTAAAAACATAAAAAGTAATAAGCTGATTGCCAACCTCCTTATGAAATTGTGCTAAAAGAAGTCAATATTTATGATAAAAATAGTTATTATACTTAATAATATTTTACCAATTAAATGAGCATCATTACGAACAACTTCCTCTAAATTGATTTTATGATCAATTTCTACATTTTCATTTGTTTCTTCACTTTCTATATTCCCCTCATTTTTCTTTTCTTCACTATCAGTTTTCTCAATTTCAGCTCTGTTGACTACTGTATATCCATCTTCAGCAAATATTACACTGTCTGTACAGCCGGGCAGTGTAGTTAGGAGTTCTAAAAAATAAACATTCAATATCAGATTAGCCCAGTTAATAATTGCTGTGCAGAAGATCACAGGGTAGAATCCCAGTCAGATATTTATTTGTTTATAGACAAATGTTTGTGAGTTGGACCATACCACAGAGTTTTTACTGTTTGAATTTTTTTAAATTATTATTAACTCTCACCAATGTGTACTGGGCCTGCGCTGTGGATTATAACCCGAAAACCCCTAGTGATTTGCTTGGGATGGCCTGTGCCCTGTGATGTTTAAAAGACAATAGTTTGTTCTAGTTTGGGTGATATTTTGCTTTGTATGACCATGACACCCATGACACACGGAATCTTAAGAGTGAGCTTAGTGTGGTTATAAATAAAATTAAAAAAAATATTTTACTTAGCATCAGTAAACTATTTTCAGTTGTATTTTTCGTTATTATTTTAGGCTTAGTTTTACTGAAATGTCATAAAGGAGCTGGGTAGTTCATTTCAAGAATTCCAAACCGAAGACAGTTTATAAACAACAAATACGAACCTTCGCCTAAAAAATTTCCAGACTTATTATCCTCAAAGATCAGGTTAATGTCATTAACTTTCATTGCTTCCTCGAGTATCTTCTGTAATTCATCTTCAAAACCTCCTGGCATGAATGGATTGTGTGCCGTGGATCCCCTAGTGGCGATACTAGGAGGTAATGGAGGACGAGTCATGGATAATGTTGCCTCTTCAGCATCTTCATCTGGCAAATCCACCTCTTCATAATCAATGATTTTGCCAGTTGTAATATCTCGAACAACCTAAGATACACAACAAAGTTATTGTTATTGTATTGTAATCTATACCAAATTCAAAATTGATAGAGAATGTTAAATGACAAACTGTTACTTAGCAACAAAAAATTACTAAGATTGTTATAATCTTGA
This sequence comes from Sesia bembeciformis, assembly GCA_943735995.1. NCBI lineage: Eukaryota > Metazoa > Arthropoda > Insecta > Lepidoptera > Sesiidae > Sesia > Sesia bembeciformis. The sequence goes on from OX031042.1 coordinate 7,369,466, forward strand.
TTTCAATGTAATCCCTAAAAATCTTATATTTTATACTATTATACAAAATAATAAAGAGAAGCAGGGAGTTAAAAAAAGAAACCTGCAGATTCAACACAAATTTAAACTTTTTAATTTTTAAACTTTTCAACACAATTTAACATTAAATTATCTATGCTAAAAGAATGATTTAAACAATGAAGATGTAATAAACACTTGGAGCAATTTTTATAATGGGGACAAATACATATAATATTAGGTGCCGTGCTTATCTATGAATGACCAATTTCCATTTCTTTCGAAATTCGGACAACTTTTTGCAAGAAAAAAAAATTGGATTCTGAAGTAGCTGTGATTGTGATTAGGGCTTTTGAAGAATTCATTGATACTCCGTCCACGAGACTTACAGGAGTGGCATTAATCAACTGCCCATGAGGTGGCAAAATTGTGTAGGTAATATGGGTCAATATTTCGACTAACATAATACAAATATTTTTATAACAAAAAAAAAATAAGTTTCTCATACAGATTGGTCATTTCATACATAAGGGAACGTACCCATACTACGTGACCCATTTAGGGGGGGGGAGGGAGGCCTTTAAAATACTACGCTCAGTCACAGGAGCGGGGGGGGGTGGCTTAGATTTTTGTCACGTAGTCGAATTCGCCGAGAGAAATCTCGCGCTTTTTCGAACTATATTTGAATATGGCGCGAAGTGTTTAGTGCTTCTTAAACTGTCAGTTGGTGGCGCTGACGCACATATGTCGAGACGTCGTCAGCTGATTGAAAACAGACACTGTTTGTCAGACAGTTTGCAGTTCAGTGAAGTTGTCAAGCAAGTCGACGAGAGTCCGTGCTACAGCCGTATACAATATAACCGTATACAATAATGTCGTTGTACGATCGGCTGTATAAAGCTTTCATAAAATGTTACAAGGATTCCTTGTCAATGCAACTAATACAAAAGAAAACAAACGAATTTTGGGTACCTTTAAGAGATGAGCACAAAAAAAATCCAAAAGAGCTAGAGCGTCTTACATTGTTGAAAATCGAAGAACTTTGTCAGATTGGGACTAAGAAAAATGTTAGTCTTCTCAATTATTTCCTGAAGGTGAGTATTCTGAGCATGTTTTATTGAATGATTAAAACATTTTATGTTATTTGCATGTTTTTAAAAGTTAGTCGGAGATTATAACCTATGTGATTTCCGGCGTTAATTTGACATGAACATAGAGTATTTCGTTATTCATATTGTTCTGCCTAACTTCTCTTTTAGCCTGTACTGACTTAAAAAAGCCCGCTTTTGATATTCTATTTTTATTAATTAAATATTTCTTTCTGTTGCAAGAATAAATACTTTATTTTCATGTCACTTCTGTTTCGGCAACATAACAGACAAATTAATTTGTTTCTGCTCTCGCATGTGCGAACATTGGTGATGTCTGTCTCTTTTTTTGTATTTCGTGAATGTAGCTACCTGTACAAAAAGCTCCAGCCACATCAGGTGATCTCGAAGTGCTTCCCAACACTGAAGGTGGTAATGTCGCGGGAGAGTCTCTTTCTATTACTTGGAGAGGTATAACCAACTACTTTCTGTTCTGCCAGTGCCACTGGTTTTTTTTTTTTGTCAACTTTTATAGTCTAAACCGTCTTGGGTTTTAGTTAAAAATGGGTTATAACTGTAACATACATATAAACAACTTTTACGTAGCTCTTTAAATTTATATTTTCATGGGTTCTGATTTAATATGAGTTAATACTTTTTTTTCTAGCTTCCAGTTACAATGAATCTTCCGTTGACCAATCTGCTGCTTTAATGCCTTCATTACCCGTATCTACTACACCCTCGACACCAAAACCTTCTTTAATGCTTTCTTCATCTGCATCTACAACAGCTTCAACACCAAAACAAGACGCTTTGAAAACTGAAATTTCAGTACTGGAAGCTGAATTAAATGCTGTCGTAAGAAAGCGAGATGCAGGACTTGGAGACGAAGGGATTGAGAAGATAATAAAAAAATTAAGGCATGATACTGATGAAAAGAAAAAACAGTTAAATAACAAAATCGTCCGTGCAACGAACATGCGAAAATTTAGGGCAAAACAAAAGGCTGAAGTTTTGAGCCTGAAATCCGCTCATCCCAACGTGCATTCTTTGTCTATAAGGACTCAGCCAGGACGTCCTTCTCTTGTAGAAAATCAATCAGGCCTTCTTCAAGTAATTTGCGATATAGCAACACATGGAAGTTCAGCTGCTGATCGACGCCGATCAGAGGTACTAAGAACTTGCAAGACTCTTGATGAATTGCATGCACGGCTTGTTGAAGATGGATTCTCCTTATCGCGGACCTCTACATACCGTAGGCTCATTCCAAAGTACTCTGGATCCTTAGAGGGTAAGCGTCATGTCACAACTGTGCCTGTGAGATTGTGTCGAGCCCAAACAGACAGACACCGAGATCATGTCGATCAACATTTCTGTAAAGCTACTGCTAATGGTCTCGAGGAACTTGCATCTATACTTGGGCCTGAACAGGTAGTTTTTATCTCTATGATAAGGCAAAAGTAGCGATTGGAAAAACAGCTGCAAAAGTACAGGCTCCTGTGTTAATGCATTTAAATTATAAAGTGCGCCTTGATGACCACGATTTTGCTGTTGGAGAACGTCATCAACTTACTCCTTCGGTTTATGCTGGTATTATAATAAAAGAGAACTGCATGGGAAGGAAAGAGGCTGTTACATATTCTGGTCCAACGTATATCGTAATTCGCAGTGGAAAACATAGCAGTTCGACAGCAGCAACTCACGCCAAAGACCTCAAAAAACTTTTAACATTAGATGATTTTGAAAATTTAGCCTTAGGAAAAGATGGAAAAGTTAAGCCTGTGATGATTTTATCGGTGGATGGAGGACCGGATGAAAATCCACGTTACAGTAAAGTGATATCCAACTGTATATCGCACTTCAAAGAATACGATTTAGATGGGCTGTTCGTGTTTACAAATGCACCTGGTCGATCAGCTTACAACCGAGTTGAGCGAAGGATGGCACCTTTAAGTTTAGCGACCGTCGTTCTTCCTTATGAACACTATGGGTCACATCTTGATTCTCAAGGAAAAACCATTGATAGCGAGTTAGAGTTAAAAAACTTTCAACATGCAGGTACATTTTATTAAGTAATATAAAGTCTTCTCTGCTGCTATATATTTAAAATTTAAATTTCAAATTATTTATTTTATTGTATATTATTTTCAGGCGAAACGTTAGCTGAGATTTGGTCTCAGATGATTATTGACGGTCATAACGTGATAGCGGAATATATCCCTCCTGGGGAAGTTCTTCCGGAAACTGTACAAGTTTCTGACACCTGGTATGGAAATCACGTTCGTGAAAGTCAATATTTTCTTCAAATCACCAAGTGCTCCGATAACTCTTGTTGTGCTCCTCGTCGCAGTGCACTACGAAATGTTTTGTACCAAGGCTTTTTGCCGGCACCTTTTCCGTTGTCACAAAATCCTTTCCGTATACCAAACCCAGATGAAGTTGGGTCGGAATTTTTTCCATTATTGCTTGTGCGTCAATGTCTAACATTACGACCGGATTGCTCACAGGGTCGAGAAATACCCTATGATACCTACTGTCCATCTTTAAAAGACGATATTAAAGGAAGAACCTGTTCAATTTGTGGCCTTTATTTTGCCTCAAAAAAAACAATGAACAGCCATCGGAAAAAATTGCATGGTAGTGCAGTGGACAATCTGTCTCGCGTGCGACCTCTGCGGGTTCTCTTCAGGAGGCCACATGAGGTTTTGTGTGTTATGGGAGAAAGCGTGGAGTGGTTAGACGTCGAGGCCGTTGATGAAGAGGAAATAACCAAGTCTGAAGAAATTTCTGATCTTACTGCCCCCGTGATCAACGATGTATCCGAGTGGATTGATGCTGGGAACGTATTTATTGAAGACGTGTGAGGCGGATATTAATACTAGTATGATTATAAATATGTATGCAGTTTTATGCAATAAATGCTGTATCAATAATGACGAAAATCAGCCAAATTATTTTTATTTGTTTCACTTTCTGCGTGCAAAATGATTAAAATTCACATTCGCAACACTACGTAACAACTTGAGGGGGGGGGGGGTCTTAGCATATACTACGAGTGGTCACCGAGGGGAGGGAGGGGTCGAAAAATATTAAAAAATAGGTCACGTAGTATGGGTACGTTCCCTAAGCACCTAATACTGACTTAAAGTACTCATTTGTGTAGAGACAGGCATAACCAGTTTATAAACTGTGTGATATACCTGTATTCTTCCTTGTAAAAATGTAAGCATGCCACAAATATTACTTCTTAATTACCCAAAATCAAATTAATACAATGAATGTTTAATTATGCTTTTGCAGATGAAGTTGTAAGTCATAGGTGGGCTTATAGGTGGGTTCAGAAGTAAGCAGTGTCTGTCATAAATATTTTACCTGATTATAAAAATTCATCATACATGATTACTTGCAGAACACCTAATCTGTTTTAGTTGCTAAATTTATGATTAAACATTCTCTATTGATTTTGAGTTGGGTATAGTTTATTGAGGCTGGTTTAATAAAGTGCCTATAGTTCAAGGAATAAGAGAATGAAATCTTAAAATAGTATTGGAATAATTCTGATAAATTTAACAGATAGGTTCTTTTATTTACACTTGGAATTGACCAAATATGTAACATGGGTTTAGGTACTTGCTTCAAGATCTGTGTCCGGTTCCATTGGTTCTTCGTGATCAAATGCAAAATTGATGTCCACTTCACTGTCTTCGCGCCAATGTATCATAGACCTCTCCCACTGGTGTATAGGAAGACTTTCAGGAGACGACAAATAATGCTGTATACGATCTTTGAATATTTTTTTGGATATTGGCCACAGAGTACTTGACAGATGTTGAAACATTTTCTTTCTTTTCTTCTTTCTTCGATTCTTCTCCTCCTCGGTAATGTCAATGGTTTCATCTTTGAAGTCATCTTCATCGTAAAGTAATGTAAAGTAATCCTTTTCGTCTATAAAGCCATCCTCTTTGTTTGTAGACATTTTTTGAACGTAAATTAGCCAAAGACCTTTCCAGATACTAAGTAAATGAGTAAAAATTATATTCGACTAATCCGTACTGAGCCCGCGTGGTGAATTATTGCTCGAAAACCACTAGTGATTTACTTATTACTAGGAGATGACTATGTTATAGGTTGATATAGTATGGAATTGTAAGGAGATTGAAGATTATATGCAAAAACAACCTAAACATAAACAGTTTGAAATGACAGATTTGACAAGTTGTAGACATTTTTTCTCACATTTATAGCAATGGTGTAATTAGCACATTCTGCCAGGGTTAAAATTTCTTTGTAACAAATGTATCCTAAAATGTCTAAAAGTCTAAAATGTATCCTGTCAATTTACAGTCCCATTAAAGTAAGTCAGGAATCAATCAGAGGTTTACTGACAGAAGAGGACTCCTTGGAAGCACAAGCAGAACGCAGTCCCACGCTTTTATTCGATTATCACAAACACCAAGCACGGGAAATACTTTAAACTTTAATAGTGATATTAAACCACAAAACGCCTAATACATAATTTTTACAGCGATCGAACAAAACCTCAACTTCACTTCTCAAGTTCCCATCTAAGTCTTGACAAGGCATAACAATCGGGTGACTTGGGTTAATTCCGAAACGTACAGAAAATGCTCTAAGACTCCTAAAACCTTTCCTATCTTTTTAACCACTTCGATAATTACTGACCTTTTATTGTTTTCTTTTGTTTAAAATTTCGCCTGTGGTAGAAATGGACGGATTAATATAACAAGTACAGCATGATTATATTGTAAATGAGTGATTTTTACACGTTTTGGAACTCAGTTGTAATTACTTTTTGGCGGGAACGTGAAATTGAGTTTTTGTTGATTATTGGAAAAATTGTGTATTAGGCGTTTTGTGGTCTAGTAGTGATAGTTTATTATACTTCAGTGTTTTTCGTGTGTGGTGATGTGATAATCAAATAAAAAAAGCGCGGGGCTGCGTTTTTCATGTGCTTACAAGGAGTCTCTAACTGTCCTCAATAAACCTACTATCGCTCTGATGAGCGACTCCTTACTTACATCGACGGGATTCGTGGACTGGAAATTGATAGGTTACAGGATACGTTTTAGAGTTTGAAATTGTTTATTAAAGCCTGACCAGAAAAATAAAAAACTTGCCCTGTGGGTGCCACATTTGCTTTTTTTCATAGCTAGTTATTATAGTTAATATAATAATATAGCTAAGATAGGACAATGACATGATAAAAACAATTCTGTTTTATCATATGCATTATGTCGACCAACGGCTACGCCAGTAGCCAAATAAATTATATAAAAAAAACTGTGATCGGGCTTTCTGGCGGGAATTCGAGAAGTGAAGATTGAGGTATTCATTATTGTGTAATTGTGTATTGTAAAAATGTAAAAAAATTATGTAAAAAATGTTTTGTGGTTTATTATTTATTTATTGGTTGATTACCAGTATTACACATATACATAGGTTACAAAATAAAATATTACATTCTTATATGTGCACAATTTAATGTAAATACAACATTGACAGAGATAATTTGTAATTTAATAGCGATAGTTTATTAAACTTCGATGTGTTTCATAATGTTAGTGCATGTTTGTTTGTGATAATAAAATAAAAGCTGGAGGCTGCATTTTTCGTGTTCTTGCAAGGAATTCAACCCTTCTCCTTATAGTAAACCTGTATCACTACAGAGCGGCTCTTACTTCAACGCGACCAGATAATTCTGGGGGAGAGGGTGAGGGGTGGGGATAATTCTGTTTTATTATTTGTTATATGGATGGACCAACGGCCATGTCAGTGCCCAAAATAAATTCAAAAAAATCTGTGATCACTGATAAGGAAGGAGCCAAAGGGGAAGTGTTTCTTTATTTGTTTACTAGCGACCCGCCCTCGCTTCGCTTCGGTTTATAAGTTTTTTAAAATTTTTTTTTCAAAATTTCAATATAAAATATAGCCCATATTAGACACGGATAATGTAGCTTCCTATTTGTGAAAGAATTTTTGAAATCGATTCAGTAGCTCCAGAGATTACCCCCAACATACCTACAACACACAATTTTACCTCTTTATTATATTAGTATAGATTGAAACGGGAACAATGTAATCTTTGATGGACCAAACGTTTTGTACATAACAATAGAAATTGAGTTAATGGAGGACACCTTTATGAGATTTCTGAACTCTCCGATACTTTCTGGACACTTGTAATAAAAGAGGAGATGCGGATTGCAGGTGTAGCGGCTTGGCGACCTTCTGCAAGAAATCTGTTTATAGTTTTCTTATAGATACAGAGCCCTCCCGACACTTAAAGAGATAACCGCAACCAGCCTTTTTAGTATCCACTGCTGGGTGGGCTTCGTCATGTAAATTGTCTTGTGCTCATGTAATTGTCAGTCTTTTAGAATAAACCATTTCCTTTAATAAATAAATTCCTTTAAAAAGTTTCCTTTAAAATAATCTCTTCATAATACACAAAAATAATAGTGTTATCAGAAATAGTGTAAAGAGATACAACTTAGATAATAAAAAATAAAAACTACAGAATTAAAAACTTAGATGTTGGGTACAATGAATGTGAGTGACTGTGGGATAGTAAAATTTTCGGGAAGCACATAGGTATTTAGACGGAGTTACAGTGGCATGTCGATGCAGCAGATAAGCATCAGGTTTGATCGAGACTGTTCATTCCGAATATAGATTTCGAAATGTTTTAGCAGGTATAGTTAATATTATTATCGAAAAGTAATACATTTTGTAATGAGCTATTTGTCAATTTTCAAGAAGCATTTTAAAACATACGAAATATGTTGATTATATCCTCCACAATTGTTTTTTTATTAAACACAAAATACAATTTACACAAAACACGTTCATTATTAATTTAAATTTCATGAGAAACAGCCGGTCACGTGACATCTTGCGCCTATGACGTCACAACACTATAAACAACTTCTATTCTGAGAGGAAGGCTTATAAATTTATATTTTTTTTCTTTCGAAATTGTTAAAAATGACTTCACAATCTAATGAAACCTGTCCAAAAGTACTACCATTAAATATCGTACTAAATTGTTTATGCATGTTCCTAAAAGGCTGAAACTTCGAAAACAGTGGTTACTGTTAGGACGGCGAGACCCACACAGTGTAGGTACACATCAAATAAATGTACAACTTATTTTTGTGAGGATTACTTTAAAGCAAGTAACGTAACCTAACCTAAACTATCTAATAATTTTATAGTTTAGTAAGTACTGTGCACAGAGTCAATTTGGTTTCAGCTGGACATACCCTATGGCGTCATCGCCATACGACTGTCTTGAAGATCTGAAAATAATTATATTTAACATATTATAATTACCTAAATGTTATACGTAGATACATATAAAAATTCAAATATCCTACATACCTTGTATGCTTAAAATTAAGCGTATGGTTATAAAGTAGCCACAGATTACATTTAATTTTAATTGAATTTCAACTAAGAGCAAAAGTCCGGATTGCAAGCAAGTAAATTTGCAATCATTGATTATGCATTCCTGTTTCGTGAGTCCAGAGGTACATACAAAGACAAACACAGCACTCAGACTTAAACCAATATTTGTCTTTAAACAAATGAATATCCAACCTGTCATCGAACCCGGGACTTTTTACACCGCAGGCTAGGTACTACCAACTGGACTAATAGGTAGTCAAAATGCTAAATATACCAACCTATACTAATCCAGCACAGTAATCAGTTACCAGACCTTGCGATCAATGGCCCCCTTGAAATGTTCGTTATTGCGAGGATATTCATGAGCAAAATTGATAAAAAAGTCATAAAAAACAGAGGAGTTAATCTGTGCCGAATTCTATACAATAATGTTTATAATTTGTTATTTAGAGAAACTACTTGCGTCATACCACTAGTTGATGCCATTAAACTATTTAGATATCGATACTAAGAACAATACAATAGGTATTTTTTGTTGTCATCAATTTATTAACAAAGATCAGATTATATATCTGAGTCAGTGAGCCTTGACGGTCAAGGCCGACGAGCTGGCCCTACCTAGTATAATCCAGCACATGTTACCAGACTTGCCACCAGCCACCATTCGTTTGTTTTGCATCTTCGTCGTCGCCCGTTGGCGGAACGACGCGCGCGTTTCCACGCATCCTTTATCCTTATTCAAACAGTATTGATGTTTTAATTTTTGTATTAACGTTTTGTTTATAATTATGGCAAATTATTTGTGCTTGTGTATGACTGTTATAGTGCTACATTTGATCCTGGGAGTTACTGACGGCCTGCCCACGGTAGGATATTTTTTGAAAATAAAAACGGCTAATTAATTACTTTTTGAAATAATTGTTAGGGTTAACAACGTAAACTACATTTCTTCACGTTTTACTACTATATTTAAAAAATATTAGCTATACAATTTTTAATTAAGTATTTATTATAAGTACTGTAGGAATCAGAATATTGTACCTATTCATGTATCACATTATGTAAGTTGGTACTAAAAAGATACATAAAAACTTTTTGTAAGTAACTTAAATGTGTATAACATTTTATCATAAATGCTACCACAAAAAAATTAATTAAGAATTTAATAAAAACTGTGGCCTTGTCCAGATTCACAACTGTAATACCTATGTTTTATGAAGTACGTTATTTTAAATGTGTTTCATAGGTACTATATTGCCATTATAACATATTTGCATTAATATTTGTAGGGGGAGAATGCTTGCTGCATTCCAATAGCCACTGGGCGCACTCGACGCACATTACCCCCCTCTCGCTGAAAACTACATAGAAATGTACTGCATTTCCTACTTTATCGTATTTCCCAATGTACGTACGTTTCGGTAGTGAATGAGATATTCCTCCCCATTCTCCCAATCCATTCCTTAATCTGCAAAGGTAGACAGTCCGGGGGCGTGCCAACGTTTATCATTCTGGACTGATATTATCTAAAACGTCTAAAGACTGATGTATCTCGGATGTCTACAGATAAGTACTACGACAGTATCCTCTTACCATCAGGTGGACGGACGAACGTCTGCCGCCTTTTTTAATAAAAAAAACAGCATTGAATAAATTTAGTCTTATATGATAAAAAGTATCATATTATTTTATTTTATTTAAATTGTAGTCAATGATAAAATAAGTATAAACTGTGAGATCTTTTGTTGTTCCTTGCGGCCATCTTTATACATGGAGTCATTCAACTAGCTATCATTGATGGATGTTTATCCAGAGCTATGAATAAAGTGGAGATGCAGGATGATGGTGTTGTATTGTATGAAAAAAATCCATGGTCTGATTTACCTACTTGAAAATAGGTTATTATGACGAAGGATCTATTATTTTCTTTAAGTTATTAGTTAGTCTTATAACAGTGCTTGTTACTTTTAAATACAATAAGTATTTTATGTATATGTTTTAAAAAAAACACACGTTACAATACATAAAAATTACAATATATTACGTAAAAAACAAGCGATTCATCTTTTTGTATCGAAAAGCTCTATTAGTATTAACCTTCGCTGCCGTTAATATCATAATATCGGGATATCAAGGGAATTGATGATACCGACTTATTTTTAATAGATATTGAACGGAGAAGCATCTGGATACACAACTAAAATTATTAGGAACAAAATTATATGTGTTTAATGTAGGTTAAATTAATATAACGTTAGGCACTTGAAGTGTGCTCGAAATTTTAGATCAGTAAATCAATAAATAAAAGAAATGTTTTATATAATGGAATTTTGTAAATAAAAACCAAATTTTTAATTTTTAAATCAATCATATAAAATAATATTGGTATATTACAAAAAAAACATTTAAATGTTTCATTGGGTATACTTTAAAATAATAAGCTACAGTTGAAAATCGACCTATTTGATCATTGAAAAACAGATTGAAAACGACCGTAAACAAAGTGTAATGTGAAACAAATTCAAAACAAAGTGTATAGTGAAAACAAGATTGAAACAAGCGTAAAATTAAATAAAGTGTATACCTATTAAACGCATTAAATTCGATTAAGTTGATTAAAGAACAAAAGTTCCCATTTTAGATAACATAAGGATGCAGATTTTAAAATTTTAGGAGAATACTTATACATAGATAGGTAGGTAAGAAGTTATCTACAGCACTTTGTAGATCTCTTCTTTGCTCGCTGCCTTAGATTCCGTGTAGATAATTACAGGCGTTATTATCAGATCTTATTTACAATACAGCCAGTAATGAAGACGGCGACGATTAAAGTCATACAGCAACGCTAACTACAACATAATGTGAAACATTCACCGAGTGCATTGCCATTTTTTGATTAGTATCTCAGTAATTTTAGTGCAGTTCGTGCGACACTGAAGTATTGTGCGGAAAACCTAGCTTGAGGCGAAACGGGAAGTTTCGCAACCGGCTGGCCTGCATAATGTCTCTCCATGTTTGCAGGCCACGCTGCACGCGGTGCAGGTATCCATTTCACTTTCGTTAAATTAAAATTCGATGTCGTGGAAAGATCGGGAAGACATGGCCCGATAACCTACATAAGGAAATTGCGTGTCGTCTTATATCTTTACAGGGTTCCATTATACGGAAATCTTTTCTCTTTCTATTTCCTCTTTATTTCGTTACTTGACTGTATACATAAATATAAACATTGTGTACATAAACCATTGTTATCTACTTTCTCAAATTGACGACGTAAACTTTGCGAAATGTATGTTTTCCGTAATTGAACTTCATATGAATTATAATGTTATATGAATTACTTAGACTACATCAATTAATTGTTAAATGCATCACTAGCGCTGTGATTACTAGCGATTACTATTATTGTGGATTCTTCAGTTATATGATTGTAATACAGAATTATAAGAAAGCTCACACAAATTTGACTTTCGGAAACGTTAGTATGGTGAGCGGAGAGCATCGATAACACGAATTCTAGCTTCTCGTCAAGCTGTATGACCTTTGGCTTTTTATTGTCTGTTTTATATTAATGATCCTATACGGCCAAGAGTTCAACGGCAATTGTGGCGATGTACGTAGTGAATACCTAACGTCACATTAAGGTTTTTAATAGCGGTTAAAAGGACGATGGGTAAAAGTATCACAAAAAAAATATTTCAAAAAAAATGTATCGCACTGAAAGATTTTATTTCATAATTTCACAGATCTTATAAGTCAAAGCCGAGGGCTAACCAGGATATAAACCGGTCTTCTTTTCTTATCTTTTGTTTGATATGTTTTGTCATATTTTTTATTGAGGGGGAGTGTGCAATCCAACAATCCTGCAATCCAACAGCCGCTGGGCGCGCTCGACTGACCACGTTACCCCTCTCTCACAGAAGACTACCTTGAAATGTACTGCATTTCCCTAATGTATGTACGTGTTTCGGTAGTGAATGAGATGTACCAGAGCCCATTCTCATCCTATCCCTTCCTATTTTCCCAATCCTTTCTCTAAATCCATTCGTATAGCTCCAAAGGTAGGCAGCGCATCCGGGGGCGTGTCAACGTTTGTCATTTTGGGCTGATGTTGGCATGTTGGCACTTACCATCAGGTGGACTATATGCTCGTCTGCCGCTTCCGTACATAAAAAAAAAAATTTTCCCATCGTTCTTTCTACTAATTAATCTCTTTAGACTTCACACTGCAAAAAAATATTTTAGGCGCCCTTTAGTCCTACATTAAAATTATACAATAATATTATTGCATAATATTATTGTCCATGAACAACAGTAACCACTTACCACCAGGCTGACTGTAGGTAAGCTCGTCTGCCGCCTTCTTACAATAAATTAAAAAAAAAAACGCATGTTGCATCCAAACGAGTTTCAATACACTTTCTAAACGATCATAAACATTGCGTAATCCGTAAAATTGCATAATATTTATAATTGATCCTCTTGGGGGCGGGCCTCTTAATGTTAGTGTTTTACAATTCTTTAAATTTTGTCGTCGCCTTGTTTTTCGTCAATGGATACACACACAGAGTTTCAAGTGAGCAGCCGTGTCACGGACGCAAATAATTATTATAGTTGAATGCAATATGTATTGAATTAACAGTATGTGGGATGACATTTGAGTTTCGTGCAGACGCACACACCATATAAAATATCATTTGTGTGTTGCTCCGTAGTGGCACCACAGCACTATACAGCCTTAATTCCTGTATGAAAAAAATGTACATAAAGTGTACGTAATTGTTGCTATAATAATAAAAATTGTTAGATGGAAATAATCATTTCCATAATTTATTTTTTATGGAAAAAATGAGGTCGATGTAATAAAGAAAAAGAGCATGCTCTCCAGCGGTACTACATACTTTTCTGACGAACCGGATACCTTCGGCTGTGTTGTATGCTGTAAAAATGTAGGTACCTGCATAATTTATTCATTCTTGTTGTGTGAATTTCTTATGTAATAAGAATTAACAAATTATGTACATTTTTTACAAACATAAAAGACTTGCAAGACACGAGGAACACACAAATATTAGTCAATTTTAGATGAATAATTAATTATTGTTACAAAAGTCGGATTATTTATTCAAGTCAGGGATGTGATTTAGAGAACTGTCAAACAGAGTGAAATTTGTACGGAGATGACACTATAGACAGTTCTTCGTGTCATATCCCTGACTCGAATAAATAATCCGACTATAATTATATTGCCGAAAAAATAACTACTTTATGCTGTTACCAAGTTACGTTCATATTCTTTCGAATGTTCACAAAAACTTAAAACCAAAAATAAAAGGTCGGAACACTCGATTTTTATAGGCCTATTGGGACCATCTTTAAAAACATAAATCTTTAAAAAGATATTTGACTAAAAAAAAAGATCTTTAAAAAGATTGTTCATTGAGCTTCACCATTTAATCATGGAAAATTATACGATTCAACACATTACGTGCGTTACGTGGAAATTATGGCCAGAATAATCGGCCTGTTGAATCCTCAATTCGACATCTAATCAACAAATTCGAACAAACCGGATCGGTTGCCCATCGAACATCTCCTGTTCGTCAACGAAACGCAAGGTCTATCCAAAACATTATTGGTGTTCGGGACAGTGTGCTTGAGAATCCCAGACAGTCAATTTATTGTCGTGCGCAAGATCTTGGGCTTTCTGCGACTTCAACTTGGCAAATTATGCGTCCGGACTTGAAGCTTCATATGTATAAAATTCAATTGCTTCAAGAACTGAAGCTGAATGAAGCATTGGAGCAATTGGAAGTGGACCCTGCTTTTGGGCGAAAAATATACTTCAGCGACGAAGCCCTTTTTTGGATAAACGGCTTCGTTAACAAGCAAAATTTTTGCATTTGGAGCGACGAGAATGATAACCGGTTATTTGTGGCCCCGGTTAGATTATATGGACATTAGCCATATGTGGTTTCAACAAGACGCCGCCACGTGCCACACAGTGCATGCAACAATGGACATTCTGCAGGAGAAGTTCTTAGACTCCATTATCTCGCGAGGCGGCAACATCAACTGGCCATCGAGATCGTGTGATCTAATGCCCTTAAGACTTCTTTTTGTGCGGCTACGTTAAATCTCAGGTGTATGTAATCAACCGCAAAGAATTGATACCTTAAAGGCCAACATCAGCCGTGTCATTAGTGAAATCGTGCCCGATTTATGCAATAGAGTCATCAAAAATTGGGCCTCCAGAATGCGCGCCATCCGACGCAGCCGCGGCGGCCATTTGCCCGTTAATTCCATAATTAATGCTAGATTGACCTTCCAAATAAAATAATAGCCGTAGGTATTGCTTATAGAACTTGTTTTATTTATATTTTAGAGCGCACTTATTGAAAGACCCTTTATATGTAGCAGAAATTGAAAATGATAAACAAGAGATTGTTATTCTCGACAAGACAAAGATAAACATTTACTATATTATTATTTAAAGTATGAATAGAACGTTAATTCTGTCTAGAGGACAAATGCGCATTGAATTTTAATAATTGAATGCTTTTTTAATAAAATATAAATAGATTTTAAGCAACGCTTCCATGCATACTAAATCGAAAACAAAGTATAGGTACATGAAAACACCTAGATAATATTATTCAATGCAAATATTTCATGTCTCCATGAAATAAAAGATTGATTACAAATTTTGAATTCATCTGGGGACTTTATAGGTGTCATCACTCATGACAGATCTAATATGTTTGCTACAAGTCAGTGGGTGCCATCGAGGTAAGTACGCCTAGATTTAAATAACATTACAAAAAATCTTTGCTTTACTTCTGTAGTTATTATTTTTATACAAGACTGTATAAAAAGTTCCAAAAGATATTAAGCTTTTTGTTCCCAGTGTTCATTAGGTATAATTTTATTATGTTTTACGCAATGGTCGGTAATTAAATTGGTCTGTAATTTACAGTCATAACAGAAATAGAAATAAACTTTTTAACTCCGTTTTAGAGATTTTCAAGGTTTTAATATTATCATTTATTGCAGTTAGAATCTAAAAATTATCTCCTAAATTAAAAAAAACCTGTACAGTATTCATATACAGTGCCCATGTTGATCATTTTAATTTTTTTATTTATTTTTTACGTGCATTATTTCTTTAGATCGATTTAGTCAGTTATGTTTCAGATAATTTCGAATTTTGGACGTAACCAATAAATATAAATAGATGCAACTATAATACTTAAAGTTTATATTTTAAGTTTACCAGGATTTGGTATAATCTATACATATAGTAAAATTGTAACAGGCCGATGTCTGTACATTATAGATATTGAAAAAAAACTAATATGAAGCCAAAACAACAGTTTTTAGAAATTTTGTCTGTTTCTTGTTTTTTCTCCTATTGTTTTCTTCTGTAGCATCTTCATCATAAAGATGATCTGTGAATACAAAATACGAATTGAATGAACAATGATCAGCAATTCAGTACCTTTAAGAAGACCAATAAAACTAAGAGTATAGGGATAATGTTTATTTACGTATTAACTGGATCTATAAACGTATCTATACATATAATAAAATTGTAACAGGGTGATGTCATTTTTTCAATATCTATAATGTACAGATATTATAGATATTGAAAAAAAACTAATATATTTATTAGAGCAACAGAAGCCAAAATAACAGTTTTTAGAAATTTTGTTTGTCTGTCTGTCTGTATGTTTGTACACGCATCACGCAAAAACTACTGCATGGAATTGAATGCAGGTTTCACCGATGTATTGCTAGAGGTCTAACTTAAAATATAGGCTCCATTTTACCACAGGAAAATATCTTATTCCGATTGTTTTAAATTTAATAAACCGAAGCGAAGTGAGGGCGGGTCGCTAGTCTCTCATGTAATCTTTCAAGAAAGAGGTAAAAAAGAAACTTTTGGATGTTTAGGAATAATTTATGCTTGGAAATTATTTATTTTATCTACCCCTCCTTGTAGATATTATAAAATAATGAAACAGGGTAGGTGGCAAAAGTATGAGAAAATATTAAACTATATTTGCTTTGAAATGGCAAAGATCATCAAAAAATACCGACGCAGTGGACCTTGAACAGGTATCTATAAACAAATGTATGTAACTACTCCAAAATCGAACTCGCGAGCCTACACACAAAGAACATGATTCGATTTAGTTTTGCAGTTTGTTGAGTTGTTTATTGTCATTCAAAATTTAGAATAATGCAACGGCAGTTCAATAAGTTCTTAACTTTGATAGGCATCCAGTCGTTATAATATAGGTGATTAAGAATAGACAACTAAAGTCTGGACATATTTATAATTATTAGGCCCTTTCTCACCACCTCCTGATACAGAAACTAACTGTTAACAATCTGATAGACAAATTATCTGCCAATTAATTGCCAAATACATTTATCTGAGACTTGTGAAACAGAAATATAACAAAGTAACTATCTGTTGGAAATTAACGTGGAATAATTTGCTCTTCAAACAAATTGACGCCTATCTCGATACAAAGAATGGCATTTCTAATTTTTCAAAATATTTCCTATAAATATTTTCAGTTTTAAGATGTGTGCGTTAAACACGCAACATTAAGCATTAAGACAAAATGCACGATTCTAAACTAAATTGAATTCTTAAAATGCTGGACGCTATTTTACTGTTACATAATATGTTCGATGTTCTTATTCTGTAGCCGACTTAGGGCTAATGTGAATTTTAGTGTCTATGCAGTTATCGAAGCGGCCTTGTTATTGATTAGTTTGTTAATTAAGTCGTAGTTGTTCTTAGTTAAATGCCTATTTGTTTCAACAACGAAGTACCTACTTCATCACAAAGAACTTATTTAAGTGTAAGTTAATGTTTAATGTTTATGAGACCATGAAAAGGGAAGCGTAGTATGGGTCACCTCCTAGTGAAGTGGCCGAGGGTTTGAAGAAATTCCGGTAGGGCTCGATGAAAATTGCCGAAGACTGTATGCGATGGCGAGCCTTGGGAGAGGCCTAATATCTACCACTGGAGACACAAGTGGACGGTATAGTAAATGTTTGATCATCAACATTCTTTATTTCCTTTTCAGTTGTAGACAATTGCGTGAATCATAAATTAGGTAGTGGATAATAAGATTAAACATGTACATTTCAAAGTATTGTAACTTCAAATTTTGGGAGAGGTCTGTACCCAGTAATGGCGCGATGCAGGCTGATAGCGTGGTATGTCATAATTTATAATATGTATACTATGCCAAATCATTTATCTCACCGAGTCTTCGAAACTGCAAGGATTTGTCTTATTTTGTCTTACTAAGCACCAAATATTTTCTGTTGCTACTTCAATGGATGAAGGAATTATTAATGATAAAAGATGCCATGTTATAGACCTTATGAAGTTACTTACCCTTAACATATAACATTTGAATTTACCAAAGGAATTTAACCACTTACCACTTTACTACCAGTTGATACCATTCCACAACGTGTTCGGTACAACGATGCAGTATCTATACCAGGTTTCAAGGCTGCCCGCTCTCTCATTATTAATTTGCATATTATTTTAATTGAATGCGTGTCTACCTGTTTAGTTAGAACGTCCTACCTATTTCTAGGACGAAATAATAGCGCCAATTTTATTATAATTATGTAATATTTGGACCTCAACGTGAACCGTGAAGCATACAAATGTCTTTATTTATATTTAAAAGGCAATGTGTATCTGTTTATTGGGCTAATTACTCTTGGACGTCTGGCTTCATTATGTAGTGATTTAATTCTGTATAATTGCGTTTATATTTAGGAAGGTTTTAGTGTGAATCAAAATAGAAGATTCAGAAATACAGGCTGTTTTTTTTTTAACTGGGACCGTATGGGAAATCTGAAACCATAAGAGATACAGGGAAACTGTCTTAAGAACCATTAGGTCTTTTTTTGTGAAAACAATTTTGGCATAGTCAATTTTTTGGTCAAGCGTGAGTTGTACATAAAAACGAATAAAATGTATTATGCCAAAATTGTTTTCACAAAAAAGACCTAATGGTTCTTAAGACAGTTTCCCTGTATCTCTTATGGTTTCAGATTTCCCCATACTGTCCCAGTTAAAAAAAGTATAGGGATCAGAAATAATACAGCTGATTTATCTCAATATTAATATTTTCAGTAAATTATCTCAAACGATTGTTGTACCATTTATTTATTTCATCAGAAGACGTTTCAAAACGTAACATAATTCAAAGAAAAGATCGTTTAAGACTTGTTCGGGGAATGCTGTTAGTATAGTTTTTACCGAGTATCTTCTGACTTATTTTTATTTTGATATTCAAAACTATGCGTCCCTATGTTTCATCTCCATTCATCCGTGAACACTGTAAGTACTATAAATGAACTTATTGGTAAATTGTGATTCATCAACTACAATGTGATGCATCGATCACGTTTTTCCACGTAATAATGTCTTATTTGTATGCAGCGGTGTCATGGTCGTTTAACTTGATTTTCGACTTGCTACATGCGTGTTGAGCACGCATACCATTTTGCTATAGTAGGTAGGTATTTTCTTAATAATAGATAGGTACATGCCGATAAATTGATTTCATTGTAGGATGAAAATCGAGACAGGGTTGCTAGTTTGAGGTATTTTAACATGGAATCGTCGGTAATAGATTAACATGCATAGTTGGGCATATCAATACACTATTAAGAAAAGCTAAAATTGATTTTGACTACATATCGTAATAGTTATATCGAGTGTTTAATTGACTAATGTATAATTTAAGGTTTTCTTATATGTAGAGCGAATTGAAGTTAAACGTTACATAAACTTTCACTACGTACATTTATTTTTTTAACTCTACCTATAGGTATAGGTATAGTTACCTATAGTTAAAATTCATATTATTATTATTCCTCGTATGGAATAATATCAATATTTATGTTATTTATGCTTACTTAAGTATAGATTTTCACATATTATTCAACGACAATGTTAGTGGAAAATAGTCGTTGGATGGAACATTATTGTAATTCGTCATTACTTTAGTTATTATCAATTGTTTTGACATTGTTTTAGCGGAAACAATTGAATTTTAATTTAATTACGGCCGTATTACGTCATATAAAATAATAATAAATCTTGTAACTAAGTAGGTGCTTAAAGATCTCTGTTCTTTCTATATAAAGAACAACGTTTATTTTTAGGTTTGTTAGAGCTAATCTCGGGTACTGTTGGAATGATATGTTGCGGTTTCCACTGCCTATTGGCGAGTTTATCTCACAAGGTTATAGTCATGTTATAGGATACATTTTATTGAAATCAGTCCAGTAGTTTTGAAAATCATCATCATTGCTGTCTATGTAGATGATGGCGACACACGAGCATACAGTCCACCTGATGGTAAGTGGATACTGTCGTCCATAGATATCAGCGATACATGCCAACATCGGCCCAGAATGACAAACGTTCTCTGTTCAGATGTTCAATGCCAGATGTTCAATCACAACTTATCATTTCATACTAAAAACTGAATGATTTGAATAACATTTTGTAAACCTCTTTTCAGCCGAAGCCAATATCTCGGGCATGTATCCTCGGTGCTGGATACTCAGGGCTGGCAGCAGCTAGATATTTCAAGCAGTATGGAGTACCTTTCAAGGTGCTGGAGGCGACAAGACATATCGGAGGCACATGGAGGTTCGACCCCCACGTCGGCTTTGATGAGGATGGAGTTCCTATGTTTACCAGCCAGTATAAGAATTTAAGGTAAATATTTCTATTTTATGTAAACTCCGGTCGTCTACGGGGCTTCCCCTGACATGTTCAAGGAGCGACGAGATGACCGCTGTTAAGTCATAATGTTCCAATGTTACTGTAAATGTCGACTGTGAATATCGACACTTACCGATTAATATTAGGGCCTTACCTATGAAATTGCAGTTTGTTCATAGTGGTCAATTTGAACTTAGTTATCTCGCGTTTGACTTGGAATTCCAAATTCAAATTAATTTCAATTTAAAGCTAAGAATTCTTTTTAAAATCAGTTATTCATTTGTTTTTCTGTCAAACGACTTTTTGCTTAGATATCGTTGTGTTTATAATCATGTAAAAGTTAAAAATTCGCGTTATTTTCGAATATGCGTTATTTCGCGTCGTGGCAGCAACGTAGCACAAACGGCACGCAATATCAATGATGTGTACGGACCAAACACCGCAAATGAATACACGATGCGTTTTTGGTTTGATCGTTTTCGCTCTGGAAATTTCGACCTCAAGAACCAGGCCCCGTGGACGACCGGAGACTAAAGTCGATAATGACGAAATAATGACGATAATGCCTTCGGCGTAAGTGACAAAACGATATTGATTAATTTGTGTCAAATTGGGAAAGTGAAGAAGCTCGGAAAGTGGTTATGTATGAGCTTAATGAAAGTCAGCTGCAAACACGCGTCGAAGCTTGCCTTACATTGCTGAACTGGCACAAAAATGAAGGGATTCTGAATCGTATTGTCACTGTGATGAGAAGTGGATCCTATAAGATAATCGTAAACAAACATTCGTCACAATGGTTGAACTCAGGAGACAGCCAAATAATGTCCCCAGGAGTTCTATAGCAGAGGCATCAATCTAGTTTCATTAAAATGGCAAAAGTGCATGGACAATAATGGATATATAATATTTAAATATATAATATTCATATAATATAAAAAAAATATTTGAATTTTTCCAAATAAAACTGCAATTTTATAGGTAAGGATCTAATAAATATATATAATATGTAAATTTATATCATTGGACTTGGAAGAAGATCTTTATCTATCTAAGTTGATATATCAAGTAGGTTGTTGAGAATCAGTTTATATTTATTCGAGAAACGGAGACTGGTTTTCATATTTTGTCGACGAATCAAGCAATCCATAGAAATACGTATATAGGTGTTTGTGACGTCATCTGAGGAAAGGATGTTGTCGGGATGGACTTATATAGACTTTGATTAAGATTTTCTAAATTAAAATTTCATTATTTCCAGCTTATATTTAAGTACAAACATGCTCTAATACCCAATTCTTAATAAATATAAAGTAACAAAAATTTCTTTGAAATTTCACATTCCAAAAATCTATTTAATCTCTAGTTCTATTTCTAGATTAGTTAACTAAGCCTCAATATCTGGAAATAGAACTATTTATTATATTCATATAATAAATATAATATAATAAATTCGTATAATTTATTATATTTTTTAAAGATATTTGATCAAATACAAATATACCTACACAATATAATAGCAGTCTAAGTGCTTAAAGTTGTTCTCTTACGATAACACAAACATTATGCTTGTTTGTGCTTGTGTCTGCTCAAGTGAAATCACGAACATTAGATAATATATTTCGAAAAACCCAACTGGAGACCGGTCCGTTATGAAATAGGAATACGAAATCAACCAGTCTTTTGGCTTGTCAACGTCATATTATGAATTAATAATGTAACCAAAACAAAACGAAAACCCGTGTCACATCATATGAGGTCACGCGTCACACTTTTACAATTTTGGATATATTTAATTAATCATCCACCATAATGGAAATGTAAGTTTCATGCCAACGTACATGTATACGTAACATCATCTAAAGCATATATGGGCAACAACCAGCCCGCGGGCCGGATCCGGCCCGCTGTAAGATATGATCCGGCCCGCGAGACATTTTGAAAAAACCCAATTAAAAAAATATTACATTAGGTACTTATACTCACGGGAGCGGCAGTGAGGCGGCAAACATCAAATCCTTTGATGTTTGCCGCCTCACTCTTTGATAATCGCCGCCACTCGGCTTGCTCGATCAAATTCTTTGACGTTTGCCGCCTCACGGGCGACACATCAAAAGATTTATTGCTTCTTAATTATTCTAAACTAGTTTATTCCAGATTATTCCTTCATTTTGCCTATATAAGCGGGTGGATGGCCCGAACATTAGTTCAGTTCTATTTGAGCTACCGAGGTGATAACTTGGACAAGCGATATCCTAGCGAACTGCTCGAGCCGTCAACTTGCTTTGTGACTTTGTGTGCATCTTGAGTGGTTACTAACTATAGTTGTTATTAAGTTTATTGAACGAAAAGTAAACAAAAATGATGTCTGGTGGAAAGAAACGAAAAGTAGATACAAAGGGTCGCCAGTTTCAAGAAAAATGGACTGAAGAATTCTTTTTTATCTTGCACAATGGTAAGCCTATTTGTTTGCTGTGTAATGAATCCATTTCAGTAATGAAAGAATTCAATATAAAGAGGCATTACTCAACTAAGCATGCTACGCTGCACTCACTGACAGGACAATTAAGAACAGACAAAATCCAGAAGCTTACCGCAAATTTGGAAAAACAGCAACAAATGTTTCATAAACAAAGAACACAACTTGATAATGTTGTGAAAGCTAGTTTTGTAGTTAGCTCAAAATTGGCAAAGGCATTAAAACCATTTGCCGAAGGAGAATTTATCAAGGAGTGTATGTAGAAGTTTGCGGTATTTTGTGTCCTGAAAAGAAGAATGAATTTGAAAAAATTAGTTTGTCAAGACGAACTGTTGTTCGACGTATAGAAATGATGGCTAATGATATAAAAACAATATTGACTGACCGTATGGCTGGTTTTGAATCATTTTCCATAGCATTAGACGAGAGCACCGATTTGTCTGACACAGCTCAACTGGCTATATTTATTCGAGGTGTTGATAAGGAGTTCACTGTTACTGAGGAATTGCTTGCTTTACAGCCGCTAAAAGGAACCACTACAGGAGAGGATATTTTTATTGAAGTTCAAAAGGTATTCACAAGTTTTGGCTTGCCATGGTCAAAATTAATTGGAGTATGCACTGATGGTGCACCTTCTATGGTCGGCTTACGTAAAGGTTTCATCGGAATTTTGAATGAAAAAGCAACAGAATTAAATGTGCAAAAAGATGATTTGATAGTCCTTCATTGCATTATCCACCAACAGAACTTGTGTTCTAAGTCCATTCGACTCCAGAATGTTATGAATGTGGTAGTAAAAACCATCAACTTTATTCGATCCCGAGGGCTTAACCATCGTCAGTTCAAGGCGTTTTTGGATGAAATATCAGCTGAATATAACGACGTAACATATTATTGTGAAGTCAGATGGCTGAGCAAAAGAAAAATGTTGAAACGGTTTTACGAGCTTAGAAATGAGATAGCAGACTTTATGAAAATAAAAGATAAACCACTATCTGAATTAAGTGACCCAAAATGGATATGTGACTTAGCATTTCTGGTCGATCTTACAGGCTATTTGAATGATTTAAATTTGAAACTTCAAAAACAAGGACAGTTAGTAAATGATTTGTACAGCCATTTGAAAGCGTTTCAGATCAAACTACGCTTGTGGGAGTCACAGATGCTGTCTGGTAACAGTTACCATTTCAACACGCTCTCTGCGTATGAAAATATTGCTTATGCTCAATATGCTGAAGAACTCAAGTTACTGTCGGAACAATTTTCGAACAGATTTAGCGACTTCAAAAACATGGAAGACTGTTTCAGTTTATTTGCTACTCCTACAAAATATAATGTACAAAATGCTCCAATACACTTACAAATGGAGTTGATCGAGATTCAAGAAAACTCACTCCTAAAATCCAAATTTGAAGACGTAGAGTTGTGCGATTTCTACAAAAAATACCTAGAAAAAGACAATTTTCCGCAGCTTAGAAAATTCGCAAGAAGATTGATTTGTGCGTTTGGCAGTACTTATAAATGCGAACAGTTCTTTTCATTGATGAAAGTTAATAAATCAACACATCGTACAAGACTGACTGACGATAATTTGGAAAATTCTTTACGTCTTTGTATCAGTGGAATTAATCCAAATATCGATGGATTAGTTTCCCAAATTCAAGCTCAAGTGTCTCATTGATTTCGGTGTATTTAACTTTCGTAGTTTGTAACAATTGCAAATTTAACGATTTAATTATAATGTACCATTTTTTTAAATTTCATTTTGTTATTTTAATAAATTGTACTGTAATAACATTGTCGTATTATTTCATGTCTAATATCTATCGCAAAAAATATTATCACTACTTTAAAATGCACTAAGTACTTTTAAACGCGGCTCGCGAACGTATTTGCACGCTAAAGTTTGGCCCTCAACATGTCAAAGGTTGCCCATACCTGATCTAAAGCATATATGGGCAACAACCAGCCCGCGGGCCGGATCCGGCCCGCTGTAAGATATGATCCGGCCCGCGAGACATTTTGAAAAAACCCAATTAAAAAAATATTACATTAGGTACTTATACTCACGGGAGCGGCAGTGAGGCGGCAAACATCAAATCCTTTGATGTTTGCCGCCTCACTCTTTGATAATCGCCGCCACTCGGCTTGCTCGATCAAATTCTTTGACGTTTGCCGCCTCACGGGCGACACATCAAAAGATTTATTGCTTCTTAATTATTCTAAACTAGTTTATTCCAGATTATTCCTTCATTTTGCCTATATAAGCGGGTGGATGGCCCGAACATTAGTTCAGTTCTATTTGAGCTACCGAGGTGATAACTTGGACAAGCGATATCCTAGCGAACTGCTCGAGCCGTCAACTTGCTTTGTGACTTTGTGTGCATCTTGAGTGGTTACTAACTATAGTTGTTATTAAGTTTATTGAACGAAAAGTAAACAAAAATGATGTCTGGTGGAAAGAAACGAAAAGTAGATACAAAGGGTCGCCAGTTTCAAGAAAAATGGACTGAAGAATTCTTTTTTATCTTGCACAATGGTAAGCCTATTTGTTTGCTGTGTAATGAATCCATTTCAGTAATGAAAGAATTCAATATAAAGAGGCATTACTCAACTAAGCATGCTACGCTGCACTCACTGACAGGACAATTAAGAACAGACAAAATCCAGAAGCTTACCGCAAATTTGGAAAAACAGCAACAAATGTTTCATAAACAAAGAACACAACTTGATAATGTTGTGAAAGCTAGTTTTGTAGTTAGCTCAAAATTGGCAAAGGCATTAAAACCATTTGCCGAAGGAGAATTTATCAAGGAGTGTATGTAGAAGTTTGCGGTATTTTGTGTCCTGAAAAGAAGAATGAATTTGAAAAAATTAGTTTGTCAAGACGAACTGTTGTTCGACGTATAGAAATGATGGCTAATGATATAAAAACAATATTGACTGACCGTATGGCTGGTTTTGAATCATTTTCCATAGCATTAGACGAGAGCACCGATTTGTCTGACACAGCTCAACTGGCTATATTTATTCGAGGTGTTGATAAGGAGTTCACTGTTACTGAGGAATTGCTTGCTTTACAGCCGCTAAAAGGAACCACTACAGGAGAGGATATTTTTATTGAAGTTCAAAAGGTATTCACAAGTTTTGGCTTGCCATGGTCAAAATTAATTGGAGTATGCACTGATGGTGCACCTTCTATGGTCGGCTTACGTAAAGGTTTCATCGGAATTTTGAATGAAAAAGCAACAGAATTAAATGTGCAAAAAGATGATTTGATAGTCCTTCATTGCATTATCCACCAACAGAACTTGTGTTCTAAGTCCATTCGACTCCAGAATGTTATGAATGTGGTAGTAAAAACCATCAACTTTATTCGATCCCGAGGGCTTAACCATCGTCAGTTCAAGGCGTTTTTGGATGAAATATCAGCTGAATATAACGACGTAACATATTATTGTGAAGTCAGATGGCTGAGCAAAAGAAAAATGTTGAAACGGTTTTACGAGCTTAGAAATGAGATAGCAGACTTTATGAAAATAAAAGATAAACCACTATCTGAATTAAGTGACCCAAAATGGATATGTGACTTAGCATTTCTGGTCGATCTTACAGGCTATTTGAATGATTTAAATTTGAAACTTCAAAAACAAGGACAGTTAGTAAATGATTTGTACAGCCATTTGAAAGCGTTTCAGATCAAACTACGCTTGTGGGAGTCACAGATGCTGTCTGGTAACAGTTACCATTTCAACACGCTCTCTGCGTATGAAAATATTGCTTATGCTCAATATGCTGAAGAACTCAAGTTACTGTCGGAACAATTTTCGAACAGATTTAGCGACTTCAAAAACATGGAAGACTGTTTCAGTTTATTTGCTACTCCTACAAAATATAATGTACAAAATGCTCCAATACACTTACAAATGGAGTTGATCGAGATTCAAGAAAACTCACTCCTAAAATCCAAATTTGAAGACGTAGAGTTGTGCGATTTCTACAAAAAATACCTAGAAAAAGACAATTTTCCGCAGCTTAGAAAATTCGCAAGAAGATTGATTTGTGCGTTTGGCAGTACTTATAAATGCGAACAGTTCTTTTCATTGATGAAAGTTAATAAATCAACACATCGTACAAGACTGACTGACGATAATTTGGAAAATTCTTTACGTCTTTGTATCAGTGGAATTAATCCAAATATCGATGGATTAGTTTCCCAAATTCAAGCTCAAGTGTCTCATTGATTTCGGTGTATTTAACTTTCGTAGTTTGTAACAATTGCAAATTTAACGATTTAATTATAATGTACCATTTTTTTAAATTTCATTTTGTTATTTTAATAAATTGTACTGTAATAACATTGTCGTATTATTTCATGTCTAATATCTATCGCAAAAAATATTATCACTACTTTAAAATGCACTAAGTACTTTTAAACGCGGCTCGCGAACGTATTTGCACGCTAAAGTTTGGCCCTCAACATGTCAAAGGTTGCCCATACCTGATCTAAAGAAAGTTACCTTGACTTATAAACTTGTGTTCAGGGTTTTTAACTTAAAATTGTCTTGTTTCTAAATGAGCAACTAAAAATACTAAATGATCACCAAAACGACCTACATACTTTTGAATAACTAAAATATATAATTTTAAATTGCTACTTAAGAATATTATTACTAAATCGACAGACTCCCCTCTATTTCTTTATTGACATTTGACCCACCCTTTTATTACCATCGATTTGCTGCTCATTCATTATTTTTGTAGCCCATTGATGTATTTCTCTATTTATAGGTTAATTTAATAGAATGTTATGGCTTCGCTTCATCTTGCGCCTCTGCGTCTTTTTTCGTTTTCACTACTTATAATAGGGTTGTTATGGAGCTCCGTATATCCGAATTAAAAAATATTCGTAACCGAAGCAGTAATAAAAGATTTGGATGTTATTACAAATAATTTTATGGAAAAGAGTCTCTCCTGATAGTTTAAAGCGGAAACAATTTTTTATCTTGATTACGACGATACACTCTTAAATTTAGTTTCTTGAATCAGCTTCTCTCGGTTTTTCAGGACAAATACTCCGCGGCACACAATGGAGTATGTCGGCTTTACATTCCCTGAAAACACGCCCTCGTACCCAACCGGGCACTGCTTCTACAATTACCTGAAAGCGTTCGCTAAACAATTTGACCTGAAGAAACATATTCAAGTAAGTGAACGTAGAATGCTAAAACTGTTAAAGGTATTTAATGAATTTAGAGTGTAGCCTAAAGCATACATAATATACTTTAAACTGGTATATCTCAATTAATATAATGTATATATAAATCATAGTGTACTCCAAATACTTAGCAGGATGAAACACCAACTCACTTGCTTTACGAACGTGGTCTTTTAATGTACAAAAGATGTTACGTACACATGGGCACTTATTTACTAAAGCTAGAAAAGGTCCAACAATTTGCTATCAAATCAAAAATGATAAAATAGGTCAACAATGGTCACAGTAGCGATTGTAATGACTCGCAGAGTCGTAAATCCTCAATGAAAAGAACCGTAGAGGTACGTTAGACACTGATATTGCTACGCTAGAGAAAGGTATACACACATACAGGTATACAGGTCTCACACATCAAGAATTCCCATACATATTTTCCCATACATTTCCCATACATATGGGAATTCCCATTCCCATACTTAAACAATAGGGCTCCTTAATTATGCAGTTATTATCTGGAGTACCTACCTACATGAGACGGATCCTAAATCCTTTTTAATCTGGGGGGGGTGTTTCATGTTTAGTCCACCACGCTAAATCACCACGATGGTAATTGTACCTACTTAAAATGCCCTTGAATATTTACAACTCTCATGTGCACGTGTTTATGTAATTTTAACATATTTTCCTTCACTGCCGAGTATAATAATGGGAAAATCTGTATATATAATGGGAAAATACATAAATGTTACAGTATTTACTCAATTATAAGGAATTTGTAGTCACTCGGTTTACACGTCACATATTCCCGATCGTGTTTCTACTTGTAAGTATTAATCATTTTCCTGATAAACAATGACATAGCACTTGGCAATATTATAAGATATTATAAGACCTTTGCACTTCAGGAAAATATCTAACGATTTTATAGTCGAAGGATTTCCTCAATCGCTCGAAATTCAACATCCTTTCACACGTCACACGTTCGTCGAAACGTAATAAGATGCGAAATATATTCTTACTTTCTAATCTAAAGGAATCCGTAAAGGGCATTTCATTCACGCCCGCACTGCGGAAGGACTACTGTGCGTACGTGACTAGTTTCCGACCCGTGTCATAGAAACATACGTAACATACTTGTACATAGAATAATGCTAATACAAGTCACACTGCTTTCCCGATGCAGGATAATTCTTTCATAGTAATTTTATGAGTGTATCAATTTAATGACAAGAATGAACGTGCATTGTGTTGTAGGCGTCGGGAAGAGCTGACGCATTTTTCTAAATACTACGTAGACGAGCTAGATGCAGAAATTCAAGCTGAAGTGGCAATGATCAGGCCAAATCTGCCGCAGGATCAAATCGTAGACAAGTCCTTGAATGGAGACCACGCATCGAAAAGCGTAGTGTGGGACGCCGTCCGGTATCTTGAAAAAAATTGCCGGTAGATGTTGGATGAGACGAACGGAACACCGTATATGGTGACGAGCCTTGAGAGAGGGCTATATACAGATTAAACACATTAAAGCTGCCGTATCTACCTCAATTATTTTGTAGATTGTCGGTGATAAAACAATATTATTTTGTTTTTTTACTTATGTTTTTGAATTTACAATCCGAGGTGACCCCAAAACTCAGAAATAATTGAGTTCTGCTGGCACCTTTATTAATCATCGTTCATGTTTTTGTTGCAAGTATACCCACAGATGATGCAAAGTCGATTCACAAGTCCTTCCTTTTAAAGGAAACCTGTTTTTCTCTGTTTACTCACCGCAAAGTTCATTATAGCTTCTTAGCTGTTTTAAATTTCAAATTGAAATAATGACTGTATTTTAATTGATTGCTGGAAACACCCGCGGTCTATATGCAGCACTCCTTAATAATTATAAATAGCACAAACGTTTAAAATAAATGTAACTTATGAATGTTGTTCTAAGCTGTTATGTTTTAAATCATTCTAAACCTTAGGTTATTTTAAACCGTATAGAGATCTAATTATAAATATTTCATCTAACTAAGGTCTATTAAGAATACACGATTTGGGTCTTTTTTAAACTTTTAAATAGGTAACTAAAGACGTCTGTATGTCTGTATATTTTTTAAGCTAAGCTCGGAATTTCCTGAATGAATGACAGAAAATATTTATAATGAAACGTTATTATACAGAATGTCGCCGTCATAACAGTAGATACTTACTTGTGTGTTTCGACTGTCAGTTGCGAGATTGTGTGTTCGAACCCCAGCTTTTACGAACCACGACGGTGAAAAAAAAATCTAAAGCTTTTGTATCCACAAATTCGCACTCGGCGTGGTGGAATATCGCCCCGAAACATCCTCGTGATTTATAGAATGTCCTGCAGTGAGATGTTGTAGGCTTATATTGATGCTGTGTCTAATTAGATATTAGAATAAAGCCCGTTTATCGTCCCCTGCTGGACATGGGCCTCCTCGTGCACATTGTCTTATACATTAGTGATGTATGGCTTAAAAAAGCCATCCTGGTCAAGGGGGATAACCAGTGCACTCTTTTAAAGGTGGTATAGTTTCTCGGGGCTTGTGGTAGCGGCTTTGTTATGCCTTAATCGCTTTTTACAACACCCACGGTAAGAGGTGGAGTTGTGCCACTATACTGTAATATAACCAATGTCCAACTAATAAATTTAAACTCAGTTCCAGAGCTTGGTGACGTCAGTAAAATGGACTGGAGACCACTGGAACGTTACTTATGCTCAGACAAGCACGAAGAATAATCAGACAGAGCCGTGTGACTTCGTAGTCATTGCCACCGGACAGTACCGCAAACCGCACTGGCCTAAGTTCGATAAACAGAATTCTTTTAAAGGTTACTACTGTGCTTAGTACTTTCCTAACTTTAATTTCTACCTAAGCCATATAACACAGCAATTTTCCTACATATTTTCATTTTGATTTTATGGATCGATTTATAGTATGTTTGATTATTTAATTATATGATTATTTGGTTAAAAAGAGTCACATACCCAATTGTATTCACAGGAAAAATAATGCACAGCCGCGATTACAAAGAAGCTGAGCCGTTCAGAAACCGCAAAGTACTCCTCGTAGGCGCCGGCGCCTCAGGCCTGGATCTAAGCACCCAGTTAGTGAACATTACCTCAAAGCTGGTCCACAGTCACCACCTACAATACAATCAGCCGAACTATCCCAAGACGTACATAAAGAAGCCAGATATGAAGTCATTTACCAGCGACGGAGCTGTTTTCCAAGATGGCACTTTTGAGCAAGTTGACGATGTTATTCTTTGCACAGGTTAGATATTATTTGTCTATTTATTTAAACAGAAGGTACATTACGATTTAAAAAAGCAATACGTACATTCATTACAAAGATTTCTCTAAGAATTCCACAGTTATTTTCATAGAACCGCTTATCGCTCATTGGCGAAGAAAACTTCTATGTGACTACGCCTCGGTAACATTTTGTTAGTGGCGCGTGTGCAACCATACCATACCATACCATACTATTAGTTTATCTCTCCATTGTTGAATACACCAGTAAGAATCTTATAAGAATTTTTCACTTATCAACTTTTTCGCATCTCACGTAAATGTCATAATAAAATGAAGATGGCTACTTAAACGTTTGTTTGATTTAATAATTAATTAAGTAAAGTCCAGCTAACTAACACACATCTCCATGCTACTACTGGCGACTTTTCTCAGGTCTTCGTTTCAGATGGCCTGATAGAGCAATTTACAGAAATAACAATTTTAGGTCCTGTTCTTTTCAGACAAGAGTAACCAACCATGTGTTATATTTTCAAAATCTCTTTTCAGGTTACGACTTGGATTACCCATTTTTGGACGAGAACACGGGTGTGACAGCTACAGCTAAGTTTGTATTACCCCTCTACCAGAATATGGTTAACATCAGACACCCCACTATGGTGTTTATAGCAGTGACCAAAGTAGTGATCAACAGAGTATATAGCGCACAGGTTAGTATTAATTTGGAATCAGTATTTTTATACTGATTATCTTATTCAAATAACCGGTATTTTTTTTAATCACATAATATATATCGCACATGAAATAAAGCCGCGAGCTGAAAATGATAACTTTTCAGGAGAGCAAAACACCTGTAAAAGTTTGTTTTTCCATTTCAATAAAATATTAAATCCTAATCGTTATTACTTTCTGTAAAGTGATATTTTTATGCCTATTATTATTTACGGACACCCTTTTTTTAAAAAAAGAAAATGATTTTACAAAATGAAAACGAGGTTTTGGACATAGGTGTATTGTTTTCAAATTTGGTGATAAAATTACAAAAAAAAAAATGGGTATGTGTAGTTTAAAATGCTTAAATATGGGTTGATATGCTTAAATTACCCATTTTTTAAATATGGGTATTATTTAAATTTTGACATAAAACAATATACGTTAAACTGAGGGTGCGATATTGAGATTAAATGTTCATTTGAAAATCAGTTGCATAGCTGATTTTTTAGTTTAATTAGTAAGTGATTTTTAGTTTCATTTAAATTTAAGTCGGTACCTAACTTTATATTAAAACAAAAAAAGTACTTTCCTACTTAGTAAGTTTACAAGTGCATGCGGAGTAAGTTATGTACTATTCGTATTCGCGAATAGTGAGTCAAATTAATTATTGATATTCGTATTTGTATTCGCGAATGGTAATTTTTTGCTATTCGAATAATGCCTAAGTACGAACGTTGGGGGAAAAAGATAAAGTGGGAAATGCAGTACATTTTACGATAGTCTTCTTAGAGTGATGGTAACGTGACGCAGTCTAATGCGCCCAGCAGCTGCGGGACTACAGCGTGCACCCTCTCCTCTCCCAAACTGGTCAATATAATAATAATAGCGATCGTGACGACACTAAAATGTCTGCAAAGTTTGCTATCTATATATCTATCTATATAAAATGACATTCCAGGCTGAATACGCCGCAGCCCTTGCGTCCGGTAAATTCCAACTTCCCTCCCAAGACGACATGTTGAGGAACTGGCTCCAGCGTGTGTATTACTTGCAGAGTCAAGGCAAGAAGATCGTTGACGTCAACCTCGTCGGCAACGAGATGGTAAGTTTATTTTATTTTAGATTGTTCAATTACATGAATAACGAATGAATGAATGAAGGAAAATCAACCCTTTTATCGTCCATTGCTGGACATGGATCACGGGGTCCACGGGACATGCACGCCTGCACCCACAGGAAGAGATGCATTGACGCTATCTTAAAGCCGGCCCACATTACACGGTACAATATAAAACATAGACTGTATAAACCATGTGAGATATTTCTTTCTGATATTTTCAAATTTACCTAAAAATAATTCCATAGTGACAAAACGTATTACACATTAAACGTATACTTTAATGACCTGGAAACCCTTTAATTGATCTCATTGATATTTTGATAAAAGGTAGGAATCGAGTAAAAAAACAATTTTCTTAACTACATATATTATTATTGCTGACATTGGAATTATATATAAGTGATTATGATTTTAAATATAATAATTGAATTTAGAAGTTAAGAATAGAAATAATAATTACAATTAATAAATAATCATTTAAATAAGTATTGTATATTTTATCAGGTAAGCTATAGAAAAACTTTTCATTTTGTGAACATGTTATGTACTTTAACTGTAGTCATACAATAAATTATTTGATTTGATAAGAGGTAAACTTAAAAACTACTAGATCGATTTTAAAAACTCTTTCAACTGCCGTCCAACTAAGCATTAGCTGAACTAATGCTTAGCTGGTCAGAAATTACGTTTGCGTTCCCTAGAAAATTCTTATGCCAACTAAACAAGTCCAGAACGGGTTGCTGCTAGTTTATCATTATTATATCAACGAAGTTTCGTT
This sequence comes from Sesia bembeciformis, assembly GCA_943735995.1. Taxonomy (NCBI): domain Eukaryota; kingdom Metazoa; phylum Arthropoda; class Insecta; order Lepidoptera; family Sesiidae; genus Sesia; species Sesia bembeciformis. The sequence continues at coordinate 7,403,332 of OX031042.1, forward strand.
GATGAACTGACAGTTGTACTGAAAATAAAAACACATACTTACTTGAAATTTCGCTCAGAACGACGTCATTTTTAACGATTCACTTTTTAAAGAATAATTCACGATAACTTCCACGTTTAATTCAAAGTAACGCCAATGCAATGGTACCAGCACTTTCTTCCAGTATTCACTGCTGGACATGGGCCTGCTCATGCACATGGCTAAGCTGGCCAAGCGGATTGGCGAGTCCACTCTTTATTTATTTATTGCACGTTGTAGGTAACATTAAACTTACATCTAATGACACACCCTGCAAGGGCACAGAAATTCATTTTTTTTAAATACACACATTATTCATTAAATAATAATATTACATTATTAAATTATTTGTTATAAAATTTATTAGTTACTCTTTTAGAGGTGGTGTAGTTCCTCAGGGCTTGTGGTAGCCGCTTTCCATCACCTGTTACGGCACCTATTTGATCCACGGAAAGAGATTAATTGAAAGTATTCATACGAATTCAATAGATCTTTTACTAAAATTGCTTTTTCAAATTAAAAGGCGATAGGAAAAAAATGTACGGATGTGGTCGCAACCTATCAACAAATCTAAAATTAGTGGCAATGTATTTATTATGATCTACCATCATTACTATAAGCTAATAAGCAATAGGGTATTTTTTACTAAAAAAATATTTTAACAAACAAAACACAAGTATAGAAAGCGCTTTATCTCGGTCCGCCCACTGTAGTGACCATCTGCCTTAAAAAATTAAAAGATCTATGAAATAAAAGCTTTCATTTAAGGTATATCTCAAGTGTGTTGGAACATGTTCATTTTTTGAGACACTTTTACCCATTGTCTTTTCATTTGCAGGACCAGTATTTCGCGAACCTCACTCTAGAAGCTAAAGTGACACGCGCACCTCCAGTACTGACAGACATCAGAGATTACAACGCAAAGTATCGATTAGAAGATCTACTCAACTACCGCGATTACGATTATAAAATCATCGATGACACTCATTACGAGAAATGGTACAATTATAGACAGAAGTTGCCTTGTGACTTTGATAATTTAGACTAAACTGATATTGCTAGTAAATTTGTAGTTAGTTATTAATTTAGATATGCGTATATAGCTTTAATAACGTGTGTGATGTTTGTTCAATTTTGATGCTCAATGAAATAGATCTCTATAGAAAGCAGATCATGCAGATCATCATAATTGACTGGCCGGTACTAAGGCAGCATTTTGTACAATGTTTCTTTGTGAATTAAGTTTTAAATAAATAAAATCACAAAATGTATTGTAAAAATGAGCGCTGAACGCTCAACGCTCAACGCAGGCTACTGATGTATCATAGAAGAATTAAAATGGAAAAAAGACATATTTTACTAATATTTTCCAGATTGGCGGGAATTTGAATTTTAACTATGTATTTTTCTATGGTCTTTTTTTTAATCTACCGCTGCCACGTGTGCAGGTCGATTTAGTTCCACCTCATGACAACAAATGATGCTGCCCCGATAGATTAGAAAGCGCTAAAGTTTCGTTTCTACACAAACAGTTCGGTAGTGGCCGGTCGTCAACACTACGAACTTTCCCAGGAGAAGCTGTAGCAATGCGATAAAACTGTTACTACAGAGAAGATGTCCCGAGTGCCTTCCAGGCCTCGTTAGGTCACGCGGGCGTCTGTCATATTATGACATCGCTGTCTTCAAATGGAGCATCCGTAGAGTATTGCGACCTTCTTAGATGAAAACTTCCTAAAGCCCTTCGGTCAGCCAAGACTGAATTGTAAAGAGAATTATATGAAATCGTCGATCCCCGACCACTTAACTAGATCCTCAAACTAGTAATAATGTTACGTTATTATTTAATTACTAGTTATTAAATAAAATAAATGTATTTACTAAAGGCATAAAAACCTATATACAAAAATATAAAACAATAAAAAGTTATAAATTATGAAAATACCCGTACGATACCATCAGTCTATGTCTCTCCACTGCTGGATATAGGCCGTGATGTTGCGTTAAAGCAGTTTAGCACCTAGCTCAAACCTTTTAACGATTTTGCTATGCTATCTATGTCATCGGCATAACGAAATCAGCAAAATCCTTTCCAGTCCAGCATCCTAAATACATCTTCTAGCGCGTGACCAGTTTCAGGGATATTACAACTCCTTGTCTCTCACCTCGACGCAGCTAGATCGGCCCGGTTTAGGAACTTAAATGTTTATATAACACTGTCCAAACATTTCAACACATCGATATATCGTGAATCAACTTGACACCGTTGTAAGGATTCGAGAATCGCCTATTATAGGTCTCGATAGAGCCAAAGGCTTTCTTGTAGTCTACAAACGCAAGGCACAAAGGCTGATTACTATACTCTTCGGTCTTCTGTATAATCTGCCGCAGTGTGTGAATATGGTAGACTTTAGCACCGTAGATGGTGGAACTCGTTTAACCTCCCGGTGATACGATTCGTAATTACCGTCGAGAATTTATATACGTCGAGCTTATATACGTGGATCAAGAGAGAGATAGGTCTATAGTTAAACAGGTAGTCAGGTTTCGCTAAGTCTTTTAACTTTAGCATGATAAGTCTTTTTAAACAATAAATAGTGTCTCAGTGTTAGACATCATATTACTTATATAGTCGACTAGCGACCCGCCCTCGCTTCGGTTCGGTTAATAAGATTTTTTTTTCAAAATTTCAAAATAAAATATAGCCATTTTATTTTGAGGGATCCCTAATTTTTTCTAGTAATAAATATAGCCTATGTTACTCAGGGATAATGTAGCATTCTAATGGTGAAATAATCTTTGAAATCGGTCCAGTAGTTTTTGAGTTTATTCGTTACAAACATACAAAAATATATACAAATCTTTATAATATTAGTGTAGATAAGCATTGGAAAAATAAACAGATGAGGCTCGTAAAAACAATATTTTCTCTTTTATAGTAGCGATCCCTATCGTGCCGCTCATAAACATCTATAACACTAGGAGGATTGTAAGTGTGCGGCAGACCTTACAAGATGCTATTTATAGCTCCTTTGAAGAACCCTATGGCCTTCAAGGGAACAATTCATTCCACAACTGTCGGATTTGCGGTATAAAGTATCTTGAAGACGGCACTGTACTCAGAAACTTATCGTCAAAGGAGTGCGTACGCAACTCCTTTGACACCTTGACGGTGCGGCGGTAAACTCGAAGTTAGCATCAAATTGAACAGAACATTACCCATTATATGAGCACTAGAAACTGTAGAGAGAAGAGGTCTCCGACATTTCTCCGGCCGTTCAGCGATTCTAAACCACCGATTCTTTTAACGGGGGAGAGTGCACGCTGCAATCCAACAGCCGCTGGGCGCGCTCGACTGGCCACGTTACCCCTCTCTCACAGAAGACTACCTTGAAATGTACCGCAATTCCCACTTTATCGTATTTCCCCAATGTACGTACGTGTTTCGGTAGTGAGTGAGATGTGCCAGAGCCCATTCCCATCCTATCCCTCCCCATTTTCCTAACCCCTTCTCCAAATCCATTCCTATATCTCCAAAGGCAGGCAGCGCATCTGGGGGCATGCCAACATTTGTCATTTTGGACTAATGTTGGCATGTATCGCGGATATCTATGGGCGACAGTATCCACTTACCATCAGGTGGACTGTATGCTCGTCTGCCGCCTTCGTACATAAAAAAAAAAAAACCTGAGGGAGTGGTATCATCGACAATTCGGACAGCTCACTGGACGGAGTCAAATGGATTCAGTTGGTATTTCGATGCACCGGTCCACAAGTGGTAACCGTATGGATTACTCCATACGTAGTCTAAACAATTTAGTCAGTATTGGAAATACATATATATTAACGTCATAGATGATGTGGTCAGTTAAAAAAACAAAGATTGTGGGCCAAAAGGTTCGTCTGATCAGTGGTTATAACCCGAAGAAGTTACCATGGAAAGGAAGTGTAGTTCCACTTAAACTAACAATATTTTCCACACAAAAATATTTTTAACGTGCCTGTATCGTTAGCAGTCACAGAGCGTTGATTTAGCACTTTTAATATAAAATACACTAAAAAATGCAACCACCCTTTGGCAAAAGGAGTTAGGAATATTTCAATCATTGCGTATAATTATAATTTGCTACACAAAATCATCAAAGAAAATTATTCCAAGGAGAATATTGAGTTACAGTAGTGATATTAAAGCTAAATTACGTAATTTAAAATATTTTCCCGAAAAATTCCCCGTAGGGAAAGTTCCCAAGAACTTATTTGGGAATTTTCTCATAATCGGGAAAATTCCCGGGAATGACACATCAGTAGCAGGAGCACTGAACCAGCGCTAATGAACCTTTAAGACTTGAGCGTTAAACGCTTGTAAGCGTTATATTCGTAGCCAGAATTAACGCTTGTTACCTATGAATTTTGAATTTAAACTGGTTAAGATTTTTAAGGTTCCTTAGGGCTGACCTAGCGCGCACGAGCGCTCAGCGCTTATTTTAATAACACTATTTTACAAAACAATACTATTGAAAATGCCTGAACGAAACTTAAATATCTGAAATACCTTTTATGGCATTTGTCAAAAAATGTTTTTCTGCAATATACGCAGAATTAGTTATTATAGTATTCAGGGGCCATATTGTGAACTTTCAAAAACCATTCTTCCAGCAAGTCCATTTACAGTTGTAAACTGCCTCGCTTTATTCCTTAGTATTAAGATTAATTCATTAAGCAACTGCTGCTTGGTTTGTTTGTCTATGGTGAATAATCAAGAGTTCAGTGTTTAAGTTCATTGAAATTCAGTGATTAAGGAGGACGGTGGCCTTCATCACAAACATCATTTATAATGCGTTCATGATATAAAACTTCAATGCAGTTTCACGACGTGAAATGACTGGCAATAAGAGCTCATACTTGGCCTCTAGATCACCACAGTACCTAATAATTTGGTATATAATATAATTTTGAGCTCAATTTTAATCAAGACGAAAACAGCTCTCTTAATAATTAATATTATTGTTTAGTAACTGTGCCTCGTATTTTAATAAGTTACCGCTAGTGTAAGATTGTCATAAGTACAAATAAAAGTATTGATTTATAACATAATAGTAATTAATGTTGCTTTTGTTCTTTTTATCACTCAGTATTTATTATTATTATAATTTTATTTCCACGTGTCCAGATATCTTCACATCGATACAAAATTAACAACGAGCATTGAGTAAATCCAGAGTAAGTAAAATACTCAACTCTGTTAGAAATAATTAAATTAAAATATCGATGGGTTATGCGTATAAGGGCCTCACTTGAAATTCTTAACGTTACAGCTGATTAAAGTAGTGAAACGTGATATATATTAATATTAAAACTTTAAATCGGCCTTTGTACTTCTTTGAAAAAGCCCTGAATTATTTAGGTAATGTTTTTTTAATTATTATATTAGAACTATGTGACATAGCGTTTAAATTAAAGGTCAGAAACCTATAAACCTATAAAATAAGCAATAACACTGCCTTTATATAATATTTGCTATGAAATTCTACCCAAGTGTTTGCTTATTGTCATTTTAAGGACAACAACTATTAGTTTTCGATGGTTCTTTCTCTAGATGTCTAGTAAACGTTTCATTGTCTATTACAGTGTACACATAGTCTCTGTAGGTGTACAGGTTTTCAAGTTTGGCTTCCGTATCCAGAGTTCGTATTTTGAACATAACCGGCGGAACCCTGTCTATTCCGGACTCCTCTGTCAGTTCACCGTAATATTGATCCTGAAAAGCATACATGAATAATCAAAGTAATTAGGAACAAAAGGTAATTGAGAATATGCATTCAATTGAATGTTCTTAAATAACACTGTTTCAAATAACCCTGACTGATCTTAATTCGCTTATAGATATAGTGTAATAAACTGCATACAATATTTAAACTTATTTAAACGTTTTGATATAAGCGTGGGAAGCCTTTGTACAGCAGAGGTACACAATTGGCTATTTGTCAATGTTCGAGAAAGTATTTTAAAACTTGCGAAATATGTTGATTATAACCTCCACAATTGGTTTTTAAAACAGAAACAAGATTTAATAAAAAAACTTGATTAATAATTTAAATTTCGCGCGCAAACAGTCTGTCGCGTGAAATGTTGGGCCTATGACGTCACAATGCTATAAACAACTCTATTCTGAGAGGAAGGTTTATAAATTTATATTTTTTTGGAAATTGTTAAAAATGACTTCATTATCGTATAAAACGCGTGCAGTAGTACCTATGTGCAGAAGTACGAACATGAAATATCCTATCAAATTGTTTATACATGCTCCTAAATAACCAAAACTTCGAAAACAGTGGTCATAGTTAGCACGACGACACTGGGCATATATATTACATCAATAAAATAAATTATCAAATCTAACTTTCAGAGTAGAAAAAATGTTTATAGTGTTGTGACGTCACGCGGTAATCAATCATGGATTCCCATGTTTTGGATCTCGTCAAACACAGATAAAAAAATATAAAATATACCAGAATTATAAAATATTAGGGAATGAATGAGAGAATTATAAATTATAGCAAGATTATTACTTAAAATTTAGAAATAGAATTCATTAAGAAGATGACATTTAAAATGTGCTTACTTCCTTCTCAGCCAAAAAGTGCATGTCAGATATAGGTCGTCCTTTAGAAAGTATAACATCAGCACGCTTCTGCCAATCTTCCATCATCTTGTCCTTAGTCGGTAGCGTAAACTTGCCTTTTACTAGTGCAGTGGCATAACGGGCCTGGGAGCATAAACATTTTAAAAATAGACCGTTCAAATAATTTGATATGAAATTATTAAAGATATCTAAAGACTTCGGTACACCTGTTATACTCAAGTATCATTCTGCCAAGTATCCTATTGAAATAACACGAGAAAGTCTAGTCAACTACTTCCGTATCAGTGTAGCATGTCAACCGTAACTATTTCCACTGTAATTAGTGTTTTAGTCATTACCAGTTTGGGCACGAATCTATGTCACTATTTTACGTAAAATAACAAAATAGTCATGAGTGCTGCTCTAGTGGAGACTTACTGATATCGGAATTCCTCTCTTATTTGTAATAGAAATATGAAATAGTACTTAAGACCTGTTTCAGCTCTAGATCCCTATGACATAGGGTAAGGAACAACTGGTTTCATAAAACATTATAGTTTGGGGGAATCGAAACTCAACTTAGAATGAATGGTAACTACAATTGTCCAATCGACTGTTCAAGCAAATACAAACTCTTTTGCATGACTTTAATCACTTTACAAGTTCCTTTATTCTCAAACGTAAATACAATGTGGAATAAGAAATCTGTTCATTTAGTTAGAGCAAAGAATATGGATGTTAAAGTCACAACAAATATTACACGTTCACGAATGCAAAAGTATTATATCTAGTTTGAATTCATGTGAACACTTGGTCGACCAATGTTTTAGATTCTCATTCCTAGAGGAAGGAACTTTAAGTACAATGGCACGTAAAACTGTTGATTACCTAATTAATGTTTAACAATTTTAAGTTTTTTTGTTATTCAATTTAGAAACAATATTTTACCTGAGCATCAATAGCGACCACCAAACATGCGCGTATCACCAGGCCCATCACTACCATCGTAGGCTCGTGGATGTTTACCATGTATTTATAAAGCGGTATCACACTGCGCGGACTTAGGGTCAATCTACTCGTTTGATCCAAAAATGGAAAATCGTATTGGAAACCTGCAAAAAAAATCTAGTTTTCATATTTTTCTAAAAAAAACTAATAAGTACAATATGTGGTACATGGTATAAAGTAGGCATTAGAAGTTCTGTTCTCTTTTATTCGAATACAAGCCCGTATTTTATATCCCTGAGGTAATGCTTTATTTCGCGAGATGTAATAGGCACTGAAGTAATAGCACTGAATGTTTCTATAAGCGAGCAAAGTATTCATATTTATTTGCTGGATTTCTGTTGTAATGTTGCTTTATTATCGTTTCAACGCGTAAATCTAACCTGTACAATATAGCACATCGTCAATCTCCTCAAAGGTTCCGTCGACGAAGTAGACTCCTGTTTCATTGAACTCCTTAACATCTGGTTTTTTATTGTAGTTTGGGGGAAACGGTGTACGAAAATTCACTTTCGAATGGTAACTGTGGACTAGGGTTTTAGAGACCTCGGCTACGTCTAGGCCAATATCCATTCCCGAAGGACCGGCTCCAACGACGAGGACTCGCCGACCTTTGTAACGGTCTGGCTCTCGGTAGTCGTGACTGTGAATTATTGATCCTGAAATACAACAAGCGAAAACCAATTTATGAAAAGTTAATGAAATTTATGAATGTTTTTATGAAAGAACATTGTGCAAAGTGTAAACATTGTGATCAAGTTTTATAAAAATGAGTACTAAAGACTAATAAATACTAGAACGTAAGAAAGAAGACTCGAAGCAATAATAATATCAACTAAAAAGAAGCTATTTGTGCATTGAACTCATATTATGATATACATGAACCATATCGTAGATAAATATTAGGTCCTTATCTATGAAATTGCCGTTTTATATGGAAAAAAACATATATTTTTTTAATGAAAATTATATATTTAATTAATCGAAGTATTGTCTATTATTATCTATCAATACACTTTTGCCATTTTAAGCTAGAGAATTACTGGGGACGAGAATTGATGAATTCTCTGATGGCGTTTTCCACTGTCTAATTGGAGGTAATTTTTTTTCTGTGGAATAGGCTCGGGGACATCTCACTCACTACCGAAACACGTACGTACATTAGGGAAATACGATAACGTGGGAAATGCAGTACATTTCTAGGTAGTCTTCTGTGAGAGAGGGGTAACGTGGCGAGTCGAGCGCGCCCAGCGGCTGTTGAATTGCAGCGTGCACTCTCCCCACGTGAATTTGTAATTTTGTAATTTCGAATTTGAATTTGTAATTCCAAGCCAAACGCAATATAACTAAGTTCAAAGTGGCCACTATGAACAAACGGCAATTTCACAGGGAAGGCCCTAATAATAACACGTGGAAAAAGATTTTTTTACAAAACTTACAATCAAATGATAAATTAATCGATCGTTCTGATAAGTGACGAGGTAGGAACACAATCATATAATGAGACAGCAAAATACATTATTCAAAACTTCTGTTTAACCATTTCATTTTAAAATTTTTCGTAGTAAAAGTTTGCGTTTCAACTATACCTTTGAAAATATTTTCCCCGGGAAAATTTGGGAAATTAGGTTTGCTGAAGTGGCCATTACCAACGAATACAAAATCATATTCTTCTTCGAACTCTTCGCCTGTGGTGACGTGTCTGTGTTTTATTCTCCATATATAGTCTATTCTTTGCACTGAAACCACCAAATGTAAAAACTGTGGACAGAGACAGAAAATATTTTAGGTCTAATAATAGAGAAGATATCTATTTGTATTCAAATACATCAATAGGTACTTGCAGATGAGGATCTGCGTTTCAGTGAGTACATTGTGACACGCAAAATGTTTGCTTGCGAAACATCAATTAACTTGATTTGTACATAACTTATAAAGTCCGTCCATTGCAAGACCAAGACTCATCTGGTGACTATTATTTTAGATGTTTGTTATAATAGTTCTTTCTAAATTCTATTTTAGATTGATATTTAATCAAATTGGCAAATAAGAGGTACATTCAAATAGCACATAGGGATTTCCCTATTTGCGTTAGCAGGTGTTTTATTTCATAGATTAGCACATTCAGTTAATCAATTAGCTTAATAGTTAATCATTTAGTTAATCTTTTTAGCTATCTTTTTTATCTTTTTTAAATAGCTAAAGCTTGGTTTTATATTTGTATCAACAGGCACATATTCTTTTCTTTCTGTATCTGTTCAACTGTAATTCCTTTTTTTATTTACCTGAATATGTTTTAGCAAGTCGAAATGTTCGGCGTAAGATTTGAGATAATCGTAATACATCTTGTGACTGGGAAAAGATGGCATATCCTTTGGCACTGGAAAACCTTTGAGCTCCATTGCCGGTCGTGGTAAATTGGTCCTAAACAGGAAAAAAAATTAAATTATAATTTCTCCACTATCTAATACTTGTCTGGTCATAAAGAGGCAAGAGATAGAATATTTCCCGAGATTGCAACAATAGTGTAAAATTTCCATAATTTGCAAATTCCCCACATTTGCTTTTTTCATAGCTAGTTAGTGTTGTCAGTAGAAGATATTAGTTCTATTTACGTATCATGGCAAGGTTTTTTATTTTCTTGGTCAGGCTATACGATTAAACGTGGCGGTCAGTTACTTCTTAACAATATCGATAGATGGCGTTACATCCTATAAAGACGTCTGAAATACATATTCGCAATTTGCAACAACGCCAGAGTTCATTCGATTAGAACGATGCCACGGTCCGACAGAAGTTGCGAATTTTAATTAGGTTTTCGAATGAACTTTTCAAAACAATTTTTTCCCCTGACATGTTTGAAGAGCGATGAGGTATTAAGTTAAGTCTGTTACGCTGTTAAGTCATAACGTTCATTTCCAATGTTACTGTAAATGTCTGAAGCACTGTGAATGTCGACACTTACCGATTAATATTAGGGCCTTACCTATGAAATTGCCGTTTGTTTATAGTGGTAAATTTGAACTTAGTTATCTAGCGTTTGACTTGGAATTCCAAATTCAAATTAATTTCAATTTAAAGCTATGAATTCTTTCAAAATCAATTATTCATTTGTTTTTCCGTCAAACGACTTTTTGCTTAGATATCGTTGTGTTTAGGATCATGTAAAAGTTAAAAATTCGCGTTATTTTCGAATATGAGTTCCGTCGTGGCAGCAATGTAGCACAAACGGCACGCAATATCAACGATGTGTACGGACCAAACACCGCAAATGAATACACGATGCGTTTTTGGTTTGATCGTTTCCGCTCTGGAAATTTCGACCTTAAGAACCAGACCCCGTGGATGACCGGAGACTAAAGTCAATAATGACGATTTAAAAGCAATAGTGGAAAAGGATTCATCTCAAACCACGTCTGTGTTAGCAGCATTCTTCGGCGTAAGTGACAAAACGATATTGATTCATTTGTGTCAAATCGGGAAGCGAAGAAGCTTGGAAAGTGGGTTGGTACCTACAATAGGTATGAGCCTAATGAATGTCAGCTGCAAATATACATCGAAAATTGCTGAACCGGTACAAAGTTACAGGATCTTTGACGGAGAACTCTCCTTCACCCACCGTACTCGCCAGGCATTGTCCCTACTGATTTCCTTTTTTTTGGAATTAGGATAAGTTTTACAGGGGAAAAAATTAAACTACGATGAGGCAGTGAAAAACACCTTCAGAGAATTCATCGATTCCTGGCCAGGAATTCTATAGCAGAGGCATCAATCAAGTTCCATTAAAATGGCAATAGTGCATTGATAATAATGGACAATACTTTGATTAATTGAATATATAATTTTCATACAAAAAATTATTTTAATTATTACGTATAAAACGGCAATTTTATAATGTAAGGACCTAATATTATAGGTTACTAAACATCTTGGCACCGACCACCACGGTGAAAATAAAATGAAAAGAATCCTAGATAAAACTGTAATCCTGGATAATGGAATTATTATTATTTAAACCGTATAAAATTTTATGATTATTCGGTTTAATTTAATCAAAGATCTCACCTTAAATGTCTATACATACTAGTATATAAAGGCAAGCCGTTTTCATCGATACCAATTCTTGGATCGAAGCGCCAAGTGCCGCCAATATATCGTGTCGCTTCTAATACTGTAAAGTCTACTCCTTCTTCTTTCAAATATTTCGATGAAGTTAATCCAGCTATTCCAGCTCCAATTATACATACACGAGGATTTGATTTATTCGCCTGTAATTAATACAAAATATAATTACAAATACATTACGAGTGATAGATGGATTATATGATTATAAATATACTGCTAAGTATGTATTATCATAATCATAATTGTAATAATTTAATACTTAAATGTTAAAATATTAAATAGTTGTACTAATTTTAAATAATAAATTTAAATAAGTGATTACTTGTTTTTATTTTATTATTTCATAATTCACAGCACTCAGTTATACTTAAAATAATACAAAATATTTTATAACATATACTGCCAATTAACGATTTATAATAATAAAATTAAAATATTATAAAACAATAATTGTAGCACAGTCGCTGGGCAATAATACATTCTTTGTAAACGCACGCTCCACAGACAGATACGTCACTGTCAACAATACGTCATAGTCACTGATTATTTTCGATAAGCATCGAGAAAAGTGTTATTTTATTTTTATTTATAATACGGAGTACATAAAATCTTTATATTTTCTGCAGTATACATGATGGAACTACTTTAAACACTAATAAATTTGTTTGAGAACAGTTTGTTATTAATTTCATATTAAGAACAAAAGTAGCAAGTGACTTTCTATTTTACTAATTTATGCAAATGTCTTTATAGTATTTTGTAACGGTAGTTATGTTTTACTTACCATTTGAATGCAAAAAATATTCACAGCCGGTTGCTAGTGTTTATTTTGGTAAAATTCTATTTTTATCTTATAAAATAACAGCTGTCTGGTTCACGTGACTCTTTTATCGAAACAAATGTCAGTTCAAGTGTTAACTCGTATTGTGGTACTTTACACCAATACATACACGCGTAGATATCATAAGTAGGTATTTCTATTTTAATAAATTACATTTATGGGGATTGCTTACGGTTAACTTATATCAGCAACTATAGATGACTGAGGCAGATAGTAGGTGTTACATTATGCAAAACTTATCTTTCGCTCATTGTATTTGTTGATTGATATTCTATTAATATTTATATTTCTTTATCATGTTGGCTGGGTTTCTTTAAGAACGATAGATAAATACCATAATACATTATCATTACCTACTCATTACGACATCTCGCAGTCAATTGTAATATCTCATAGTTTTTATTGACGTGACATACCTAGATAGAAATTAATTTTCACATATTTATAGTTTTAAAAGTATGAGAATAAATATAATTAATTACCTTTGAACAATAAACGCTCTGAAGGTGCATACAAACTACACACGCGATATAAAATATTAAATAATTTATATACATTTTTATTATCATTAAAGTTCTAATTATGTGCGTACAGTACTGGGTCTATTAGTGTAATGTAGGTATCATTTATAATGACCCTTTTGACCTTAATAATAATATTGATAGTTATATCTACACGTATTGCTAAAATATTAATAGGATTGTAAAGGTACCTTAACAGGAAAGCACGATTTGATTTGTACATGGATATATATGTATTTTTTCCTTTTATAGTTCACAACTCTAGGTGTAGGTAATTTTTTTTACTTACAAATTGTTACAAAAAAAAAGCAATCAGTTACTGTCGTAATATGGCGAAAATAACACTTTTTAGTTTTGTACAGTAAATGTAAGGTTAATTATTTAAAATCCTGTTTCACAGCCTAAGAATTTACTTCATTTTACTTAAATAAAATGACATATTTTTTTTATTTGATATAGTTCAGACGAAAAATTCATGAAAATTTTATACAATTTTGAACTATTCAAACTACGATAACGAGTATTTCGTCATGATAACTGCATTTATTTTTAGATTAATATTCCACAATTAATGAAACCCAATATTATTATTATCCACTTGGAGAAAGTAAGGAGGAATTTAAACATGAACTTTAGCTGCCCCCCCCCCCCTATCTCTAGTGTGCAGTACTATATAATACTGTGAGAAGCCGTGGATGACTTCAAAACACAGTAGAATCATTTATCTAATGGGATTAATGGGAAGGCCGTGCCCAGGAGTGCTGGGGGCGTGTTATAAGCTAGAGAGATTTTATAACTGGATTACCAGCTTTCTAATCAGACATAGAAGTAAGCAGTGTACTCATATGTAGGTGATCGCATCTGCTTTATTAAAAAATCTTGCAACAGGACCTTTGCCAATATCAATATTCGTATATTTATCTATTTAAACTGGTCTTAACGCGAATTTTTACCTTATTCATTTTACTCCACGTTTCGGTTCGGTTGCCGAACAACCGAAACGGCGAGTAAAATAAATAAGGTAAACATTGTCGTAAAGACCAGTTTAAATAAATATATTTGTGAAAAACGCGAAAATCCATGATATAAAATAAGGTCACAAGAAATTACTACTGCTTTAAATTTCAACTAATAATCGCATAAAATCATACAGGCCATCTTCTAGAAAGCTGTGAATAGGATTTAGCAAGGTCGGCGGCGCACCGGCATACCTCCTGGTGTTGCAGGTGTCCATAGGTGACGGTAACACATACCAACATAGGACCGTTTGCTCGTCCGCCACCTTCCCTATAAAAAAAACATAGTGCCAAATTCCATGTCTTATTATTTAATTTGTTTATTTTAATACGTATTAGGTATTTACAGAAAATGTGTTGTATAGATAGATATGTCTGTTAAACTTAAATATATGTACTCTGTAATCCGAGTATTGGTGACTTTTAATACCGGCCTTTTCAGGCCCAGAAATCGACGGGAATCTCGCGTCTCCTCTACGTACTTTCTCTACTTATATTCTAAATTGAAGAATATTTGAAAGGATTCTTTGTCAGTAAGCAATAGAACAAAATATGTCTTACTGACTACGATTACTTCAAGCATAAAATCAAAAACTTTATAACCCCTCAGATACAACTTACAAGAATATAATTTAGAGCGAGGTAGTCAGCCTGAAAAATCTTGTAGTTTTCAGGCTAGAATTGCACAGCATTCAGAGATATGTAGGTTCTCTAAAAACCTTGAATCCTAAAGCCGTAATAGTCTATGACAGTTCTACTGCACAACAGACTTCTTGTTGTAATCGTGAGGGGGTTTCGAACTCAGAAGACATCGATCGATATTAAATTATCAGGTAAAAGAATACGTCACGTCTGGAAAATCTAGTCGCATCTGCATCTTTTGACCATCTCGTAGTTCCCCAACTCAAGGATTTTATATGGTGAATATTTTGAAATATTTGTGTGAGGTCGTCATAGTACTAACGTTATGTCCTCATCCAGTTGGAGGAGGCGCAAATTAGATTCGCAAGGGTCTATTCGGTGCCGACAAATGTATTATATTTTAAATTGACCATGAAAAAGAATTTGAGCGGAGGATGTGGCCGATAATGGAGTCTATGTTCAAACAACAGATGAAATAAATACTTACGCGGATTCTTCTGTCTCTATTGATCTCTTCGTCCTAATATAAATATTAATCAATGATCAAAAACAAAATTATTTGAAATAGACGAAAATGATCGAAGGCTGAACATAAACATGGGTTGCGAATGTGCTAAGCAATAAAGAGTACCCTCTTTATTGCTTAGAAATGATTATCACATGTGCACACATCATGAAATGACAAATTTCAAGCAAATTTGGAAAATTAAAAGTGATATAGGTAGTGCAACACAATTGAAATTTACATATATAATTATTCAATATATACCGATTATATCAGTAATAAATACAATAATATATATAATACATGCTTATAATAATAACTAATGATAATATGTAAATAAATTATTGGCATGTCTTATCATATTTTTTATCAAGTGATGTGTGCCGACGCGGTTAGTATTGAAGCAATTAAATATGAACAAAATAAGCACTGAAAATCAGATTTGTGAATGCTAATTTATGTGTGAATGTTGAGTATACTGTACATTTCAACCCTCCGAGAGCAGATTAGCCAGACGAACCCACGAGGGTTACACGAATCACACCCATTCACTCTTACTTACAAATTGAAACTTCAATGAATCGTATTAAAACAAATAATAAAAAACTGACAATTTTAAATTCTGGTAAGTTAGCATAACAATATTGATGTATGGTCATGAAGATAAGGAAGCGAGTTAAATTTAATAAAGGTTATTATAATTGATAAAATATTAGAAAAACATAAAAAACGTCCCCATGAAATAAGTAAATTTAATCATAAAACCCTTATAATGTTGTTCTTACAACCAGTCGTTACGTCCCAGATAAAACGAGTGAACCAATATAAGTCGAAGGAATTAATATCGAATGATGTTATAAAATGTTCAGACTCTGGACTCAAACCTCTATGGATCCTGTCATAATCATTTCCTTAAAAGAAATAAGTACAATAAATAAATAACGCCATACTCAATGACCCACACTAGGATTCCCTGTCATTGATCAAGAAACACACACCTAGACCCGAACAAACATGTCTTTAAACAAATGAATGTCCGACCAGGCATCGAACCCGGGACCTATTGCTCAGCAGGTAGGGTCACTATCAACTGCGCCAATCGGTCGTTAAATATCAATAAATTATGCTTAAAGACATTGAACATGTATAGTTTCTTATAACTTTGGCATCAGATACACAGTAGTGCAGATACAGCCCAACTGACCGGCAGGGTGTTCCACACTACGTTTCCCGGCTGCCCATTATGGGCTGCCCACTGCCTCTTCAAGTTGCTGATATTTCGAGCAATATCGGTAACCTTTGATTCTTCGTCGAGTTTCTTCATTAGAAATTTTCACCGGCAAAGACAATTAATTACTGTAATTAGACAGCAAAGACAAAACGTTTCTTATATCAACTAGTAATACCAAAGTACTATTTTGTCCTTGTCGGTCATACATCAAGCCAGTTTAACTCATAATAACCTATGACTAACAAGGAATGTGCTCCTCAATGAACAGGCGCTCGGGTGCTATTAAATTTTCCGCTAATTGATAAATACTTGACCGCTGACGCGTGTAATCAAATGGCCATACATATTTCGTACCCCACTTTATTTGAAACTGGACTTTATCTACATATATTTAACGATTTTAACGTACATTTTTGGAAATTTCCAACACAATGAAAGGAATGGCCGTTTTGTTACACACGTGAGCACTTATTTATCAGCAAGTAATTTGAAGCTAATTTTAGTACTAAAATTTTCTTAATTATGTTGTATGCTAAGTTATGCAATAGTTATGCATTTTTGCCAACTGCATATCCGTAAATAGAGAATCAACTTGGCGAAATTTTAATTCTATTGGCATTAAAAAGACATGTCCGCGATTCCGAACATCTACAGTAAGACACCATAACTTTTAATAACACACATTTTAGAAGTAATTTGTTTAGTAATTTCGTCATAAAACGAAACACGAAAAGACAGAAATTGACTAATGACCATTAAACCTCACAATTGACTCGTATTGACACAGGTGGCTTCTTCCTAGGAATAACCTCTTAATAGAAAAAAATCTGTTAAGAGGGTAGGGTTCAAAATAATTGCACATGTCACTCACATTAAGAATTACGACATACACATTGGTGTCCTGTTTGGTAGATAAAGAATACTAAAATGGAAATACACGACGTTTGAAATATTAGTAATATTTAACAGGAAATAACAAAACCATTAAAATAGTTACATTCATGCGTAAAAAGAGAGGATCCTTGTCCGGGAACCACATCGTTACTTCTATGAACACCATGCTGACCGCTTGCAGGGTACAAAGGAAAACTTTACTAAATATGACCAATTTACACGTCAGTGTTTTGTATGGCCGGTTACGTATTCTGCGGTTACATTTGTATATTCACCGGTATAAGCAATAGAAGACAATTTGTTTGTTTGTTTTAACTTATTGAAATAGAAGATAAAGAATAATAAAGAGTAGAGAATAAAAGTAGTCATCTAAGGCAAAATTACAAGACAAGTATATAGTTCTTTGCAGTATCGATGTCTTGAAGTTGATTATTTTTAAACATTGTGGTAGGTATAGTTATATAACAAAGCTTTATGCCATAGTTATATACCACAAAAATTCACCTAATTATTTTATAAATTAGATATTCACGTTAATAACGGTCAGGAAGATACACGGTACTTAATAGTTATAGGTCTACACGAAGATAAATAAATAAAGAGCGATGTGCTGGCAAGTAGCAACGGCGCGGAGGCAAGGCGCAATTTGTTGGGATAATGGAAAAATTCCATGGAAATCGGTTCGACACGTCCCGCCTTACCTTCACTGAAAATTGACGGTGCAGCTCCCTTGTTCAAAGGTATATGGAAGTTCTTCAATGTTTTCGTAAACGTGTAAAAAGTTGTTTATGTACTTCATTATTATTTTGCGAATTGGATATTTGCTGATTTAGCTCATTGCGCAACCATTGGCTATTTTTGTGACTTTTCAGAATGATAAATATTAAAGTATTTGTATATTCTGAAATTCATGTTAGACACATTTACCGGGCGTTCGGATTGCGGAAACCACTTAAAAGAAAATAACTCTCAACCTTACAAAATTTCTAGATTTTTACAATGTTTTACTAAATATTAATCCTCCCATTTACTACCCTTTTCTCTCGATCCTGTATTTTAATCACCTTTAAGATTCAGTTCAATCATTTATCTAGCTAAGATAAAAATGCTTAAGTATCTGTTTGACATGAGAGTTGGAAAACTTAGGTTTTAATATTATACACAGATCCGTCCTTCTAGGACTAAGTCTTATTCATCTTATTCTTGAAAATCAAAATAAAAAAGTGAAATAGAATTCTCTAACATTTACAGAACAATGCGTCCAGTACACAATGCGAGTATTACAGATGCCCATACAAAGCCTTTGAAAGTTTCCAAAGCCGAATCTCCGATAGAATGAGTCTCGACAGAGAGGAATCAGCCATGGTGGATCTTATGAGATTAGTTCCCACAAAGACTGGCTTAGTGGACAGAACTACAATATTTAGGGCTTATCTTTTGCGCCGATAGAGGTGAAATACGAGTAATCGCGATGACATTCAATGGAAATCAAATAAAGACACGAGAACAAAGTTTCTTTATTTTTTAAAAAAGTATTCATATATAAGATTACATAAACATAAAAAGCCTTGCTATGTTCTATCCACGATGGGTCTATCTACTTTTTTTTTGCGTTTAGAAAATAACCTTGTTAAATGGATTTATTTTAAGATCCGTTTAAGTTTAATAAACAAATATGTGTGAATAACTCTAAAATGTCAAAAGTTAAATAAACATACAAATTACATTATTTTATTTTTATTTGTACCAGATGGTACAAATAAAAGTTGAGGTATATACCTACCTCTATTTGTTTTCAGATTTACCACCCAAACGTTATCTGGAAGAAATCGCTTTAGCGATAAAGCCATCGCGCCGGTTGTGCTTTTATTGTAGTTTTTATTTATTTATTTCTTGGCATGTTTAAACAATCGATAATTCTATATTCAGTTTCATAAAATTATGTGGAAATTAACTGCATACTACATATGAGTTGTCGTAGCTACGTTATTTATTTATCATTTTTTTTACTAATACGTCAATACTGAATGTCAATGTTTAATATGTCAATGTTGTTGTCAATAGTTTGACTAAATCTAAAACACAAAATATGATTAGAACCAATATAATCCACAAAACATGTCAAAGGTTACACATATGTACCAAGCTACAGGAAGATTAGTTGCGTTGTAATAACAAAAAGGAGATTTATTCCTACGATTCAGAACATTTCTGCTCAACTAATATAAGAGAATTCGAATTTATTATTGTAAGACAGCTTTCCCGTAATCCCCTGTAATTCTTAATGGAATCATACAGGTGATCGCACAAACATTTTTTGATATTTTGATTCCAGATGTTCTTAAAGTTTCCTTTGTCATTCAAAGAGATGTTTTTATGGAAACTGTACCCATGAAAAGTGTTTAAAATAGCCTTCAGTTTCTTTTTTTTATTTACTACGAAACAGATTTACATAATCAGAATTACTCATTTATGAACGTTTAAACACCACTCTGGTTTGTCTAGAACGCTGATTATGCATAGATATAAAAAACACGAAAAATACATAGGTACATAAATATAAAATGGAACATAAATAAATAAAAATAAAATATTATACATAAAATCAATATACAGTTATTTGGATGATTTAAGTGAAAACAATAGATTACTGTTAATTGTAGGCACTCATATATTCTCGTAGATAAGGGTTTCAGTACCTCGATCTTGAATAGTCATCGTCAATCGTCATGCATGTTGCATCAGAGAAACATTATGCAATTTATAGACAAATAAATAAATATCACCACTCTTAATACACTAGGATTTTCTGTGTTGTATGTCCAAAGACACACAAAGATGAACACACCACCCATATCCGAAAAAACATTATTAGTCTTTAAACAAATGAAGGCCCTTCCGAGAATTGAACCCTGGACCTTTTAGACAACTAGTAACTGAGCTAATCGGTCGTCAATTGTATGATAACGTTATTTTTATCGTCATATATTTGTTAGGTTTGGTCGACACGGTGTTTGTAGTTTGTATTGCAAGAGGCTGAATTATCTCTAAATGTTTATTTCAGAGAGATGTATCTAGTCTAATGTTTCCGTCACACGTTTCCGGCACAGTTTGAGTGCCTTACGTCTACATAATCGCCTAATGCTCATAGCCTATTATCATTGGGCACATTACACGGCTCCGACCGCGTCTAATACGAGAGATCGAATGTTCGATCGCATTATTCACTAATACGAACTGATGCCTTCAAAGGTACCCTCTCAGAGGGCGAAAAAACGATGAATAGGGCTTATGGAATCTAATAAAGTGGAGCATTCTTCGCAGAATTCACTCCGTCTCGGCTAATTTCGATTTATCTAGCTATGTATGTTATGAGGATGTTCTGCGAACTATATTAATTTTTAAACGGAGTGTAATTAATGAATCATTTATTTGTGTAGAGGATGGTACCTAGTTACAGCTAAGAGGGCATGTCACAATACCTACATATATTAAGTTATAATATCTATTAACAATATAATTAACAATAAAATATTAAATGGCGCCTTGTTAATACCTGACGTGGTGAACCAAATTGGCTTTGCTGTTCCTCGCTCTATCCCAAGATATCCTTTAAGCAAGCAATTAGTACCGTTACCTTCTAAAACAAACCTGGGTAAATTCTCGCCATTAAATCGTCTTCTGAATACTTATAACGAGTTGAATTCTCATGACATCGACATCTTTAATGATTCTTTGGTAAATTTCAAACGCAAAATATTACTTAAATTGTAGTCGGGCACTTTTTGTTTTTATTTTTATTTTTGTATTTTTTTCATTTGTTTAATTAAATAGTATAGTAAATTGTAATTTAACCTTATTTAATTGGATTTATGTACATCCACATTTAAATTTATTTTTTTGGGTCATACTCGTATTGTATCATACTCGCATGCCTCTGTGTTGAACTTGTATGCACCTATTAAAGTATTGCACGCGGTATTTTGAATCTATGAGTTTTTAACATTTGTATTTTTTCGTGTAAATGCTGTTGGTGTATCTTGCAAATAAATAAAAATAAAAAAAATAATATATTTAAATTGCGCAAAGTAGTCATTCACGGAAAATAAAACCTTGGATTCCTTTCAAGATATTGAATTAATTGATATGCACATTTTACTTGTCCTTCTTTATTCTATTTTTTTTTCCTAAATTTATCTTTTTACAAAAAGATATGTAAACTTTCGAGTAAATTAACTCAGAATCGTCAACTTAATCCGTGGATTCGTTCTTCGATTACACGGTGGCTTGTTACATGGTGACTGGATAAAATTGGTCAATCCCATACATTTAATAGGCATTCATAGATATGCACTGAATTGATTAAAAAATGTGTACATGATCTTAGTTGTATTGTAGGTATTATCCTCTAGGGTGCACATTCGCAGTGAAACTAGTTTTATTCATGGTATTAGTATGTGGTAGATATTTATAGGTAGGTTGTAGGTTGTATATTTATATATCTTAAATGGGTCTTAATGCGTTATGTTTACCCATTTAACTATACCCGGTGACGTTTTGGTTGGGCCAGACCAATTACAGTCACGAGTTGACTAAGGCTACGTACCTACGTTTAATATATAATATGCTTAAAAGTTATACTACTAGATGGGCATTACTAGATGGGTTTAATATTGTACATGCGAGTGATGATGTTACGTTACAAAGTATACGTACGCATAACTATATGTCTATGTAAAGACGTCACATTAGACGTCAATATGTACCGATAGACCGAATACATTTTAACCGCAAACAACGTCTCTTTAGGCAAGTAAATAAAGGGCGGGGGTATGTTGCCACATGTAATACATAACAGCAGTGGCGAGCCGTAGCGTCTCCGCATTTAGGCAAACAAGGAACAAAGGGAGTGGCACCATTTAGCGGTGCCGCAATCCGCTTACCAGCCCGAGCATTAAGGCCGTATCAAATATGCATGCAGCACTCAGGCACACACGGCCGCCCGGGAGAGACATTCAGTATTTCTGAAGAATGGAAATTATAATTCATATTTCCGAGAAGCAGAACAGATTTTTGAACTGAAATAGCGTGCGCGTTTGGAATTTTTAGAATTTTCCATTTGTTTAACATATTTTGTGACTATTTATTTTTTATATAACAAGATAACATTTTGTTATCGTGTGTGGGTTTTAGCAAATTTATTCTATCATTATTAAAAATAGGCCATCTCTAGCACTGGGTGTCGTAAAAAGCGAGTAAGGATTAACAAAGCCTCCATCACAAGCCCCGAAGAACTATACCACCTCTGTGAACTTGCCAACCCACTTGGCTAATGTGATGTTTTAAAGCTATATTATTCCTCGTGCACACGATAATGTGTATAAGAAGGCCTGGCCCATCGTCAGCGGTGGACGAAAAAAATAACTGGTTATTTTTATAGTTAAATATTTTTTTAACTTTTCACTTCGCCTTCTTCAGTCATTTCATAATGTTATAATAACAGAGGCTGTGTTTCTCTTCTACTGGATACGCGACCACATATTAATTGTAGCATATTTGTTCCAATTTGCAATAATACTTTGTATTTAAGTTTACTTGCTTTTCATTTTCCTTGGTAGATTTCTTCCCTTCTATTTGTTGTTTGGGTACACAGAACTTGTTTTAGATACTCTTTGGATTCCTTTGCATTCTTAGAGGTATCTAAATTTCTACCCTAAAGATGTCTGTCTACCCGTATAGGTCATTTTATCAACTCATTCAACAAGCGCGCATTATTAATGCGTTAATAACGAAATTATGTAACTGTTAATACTTTAGTGAGTCTGAAATTTCGCAAACAGACTGGTGTTTGAATGTATGTAGATGTGTTTGTGGCGATAAGCCGCTTTCGGACGCAGGGCGGGGCGGAGGCTGGCGATCCTCCACTCACAGATTATGGGGCGTATTGTGCATACTATATCAGCTGAAAGGCCTCGTACTTTGTTACATCCACTTTTAAAAGTATACTTAATGCGGATGTAAATGGCAATTTATAATTGATTTTTGCCGTTGTTTTCTTACAATGGAAAATATGACTTCGATATATTTTGCAAATTAGTAAGCCCCCGTTATTTTCATTCGAATATTTTGTGTAAACAATTTGAATCTGTGATAGAACTCTTAAACTGGAATGGTTTTATTTTTTCAAGGTAGTTCATTACTGCATTTTATGTTATTATTTTTTTATGTTTCTTGTAGAGTTCGTGCTAATGGGAAATATCATAAACACTGTTGTGATTTGGTCTGCGGTGTGATGTCGGCTGGCTATGGATTATCACAACCCCCATCTTATTAAAATTAATCATATACGAATACGTGAATTTTTTAACAACATTTAACAACTTGAAGTATATTTAGTATAGGAACTCAGCCAATTGGACCTTTGGACTTTTATTGTTTTCTCGTGTTTAATTTTTCACCGGTGGCTACGAAATGACGAACGAATTAAGAAGATTTACAAAATTTTTTTTTGACGTACACATTTTGGTACAAAATTAGAAGCACTACACTACATCCCTGTTATTAAGTATCAAATTTCTTTAATTTTCTTTTAAACGTTTTTATTAAGATTTAATGCAAAGGTGCTTTATTTACATATTAATGTACTAATTCCTTCGATGGTACTTTTCCAAAGCCATTTCTAAATCTCCAAAGTAGGCTGCTAGAGTGCTCGCGTCTGCTAGCATGCCTACATTCGTCACTTTTTGACTGATCTAAGTGTATACTGGGTGACAGTATCTACTTGCGATCAAGTAGACTCCTTCATCACCTTCATCCTATACATAAAAAAACTTGTTATAAGTCAAGAATATATGTGATAAATATTGCGAGTAATACCGCAATAAAAGTATTGTTAAACAATGGATCGATCACGGTATGTATACCCCCGCTCTATTAGCATAACAAGCGAGCGTCACCAACAGCTTTAAAATAAAAACCGTCCATAATAGCTTTATAAATAGATTTCGGAAAGTACTTTGTATTAAATAAACTTCCATTTGACATGATGTGCGTATGAATAAATCATATCAAATAACTATCAGGGGAGATCCGGGCATTCTTTCCCCGTTTACTCTTACATCAAAACATTTCGTTTAGGGTTGGAGATGGCCCGTTCGCGTCGCGAACAGATTTTTTTATGAATACTTAATGATCGGCGGCTACTACATTTTGCATTTTGTTTCCATCTTTCCAGGAGTGTTTCTTCGAGTTCTGTTAATTACTTACACGTATTCATTTTATATTGTAAATCGCGTCTAAACGCGTAATATTTAAAGGCTTTTGTTTATCTTTTATTTCTACTCGACTTTGAATTTGATTCTACCTACAGGGGTTCACGGTGATTTATACACGTATCAGTTTCATTTTTTTTTAAGATAACTTCTATATTGATTTTCGATGTAGGTGTCTGTTTTTATCAATAAAAGAATCAAAATCCCGTCAATCTCACGTGAGGTAATGAGCTCAACATTTTTGGGTCCTTTCACGCACATGTTTCGTTCACATTGCATTTTTCAGGTATTTATCGAATTGAATAACGTCAAGAAGGTAGACGAATCCCCGAGGATGCGTCGGAGCGCCTCCGAAACACCTTTGGTGCCGTAAGCCTCTCAGCACGTCACTGTCACGCTGATTGAATCGGGCTGGGGCTCGCAAGACTATTTCAGTAACACAGAAGTTAGATGAAAAATATCTCCTTACCTCATGAGTAGATCAGATAGATCTGTAGATGAGTAGATCTCATGAGTAGATGAGTAGATCTGTAGATCATGAGTAGATCTGTTAATCGGATCTCATGAGTAGTAAACATCAGTAAAATACTGTCAACACTTCTGCACGGCGACTCTTAAACGACTTAAAATTATACGGATATTACATTGAATAGTTCTCATTATTTGATGACATTGGAGATTATTGAATGTCGATTTTCTTTAATAAATAAAAATTAATATTAATTATTGTAAATTGATGCACAATAAATTGGTAGGTAGGTACTAACTTCGATTGTATAAGTATTTAATCAAGTATTTAGGTTCTTAAGCGCTTTCCGAACTCGTGACAATGGTGCAAGCCGAGCGAAACGTTATAAAATAAAATTAATAGATATAATATGCATTTAAGACTTGTTCAATTTAAATCTAAAACGATAATTGTACAAAGTGGCTATTAGAATTATCTTTTCCGTTTTCTCAGTTAAAAAATGATTTCTTAGTGAGCTGTTTCAAAAACACTGCGAATATAAACAGACAGTGTTAAGTAAAATAACAAGCAGCAGTCATTACGGCGCAGAAGTTGGATGGTAGTGACGTGGCGCGCTGCACCATTGTCGTCACGTCAAACCACCTCTCTAATTATTGCCTTGCGCTTGACATCCGAGCAGAATTAAAATAAAAATGTCCCACGTTCCACGGAGTTAAATTACAAGTTACGAATACTGATAAGTAATAATAGAATATTTTATTCACACTTCTCCCGAAAGTTTAGATGATTTTTTTAAATAAGAAAAGAACTTAATGCATCAAAATGCATGCATGCATGGGTCTTGTATGAGAAGAGACATACAAGGATGTAGGTAATTCCTTATTATTAATTCATAGAATGCAGTTAAAGAATCATGACCACGCAATTTAATATTTAGTGTTTGTAGTACCTATTTCACAAAATAACATCGTTATTTGCGTTTCGAAGTATTAATGCCCTTAAATTTTCAGTTCTGTAAAAAAATATAATTAATTTTGAATTAAGTGTAAATTGTAAAATGACTTTTTTTTTTGTTTTGTATTAATAAATGTATTGATATTATAGATAAATGTGGCAGACGAATAGATCTGTGGTCGCACAAGATATGTATGCCAATATCAGTCTGAAATTACGAATATTGCCACGTCAGCTTATCTTTAGTGATTTCGGAGTGGATTTGTTAAAAGGATTGGGTAAGGATTGGGGAATAGCGAGTATATAAACCGATGAGAAGTTTTCCACCCACATGTCATTACACTCCATTCTTCCTGTGGTATGGGAAATTAGCTGTCACATTTTGGGATGGAATTAACTTTTTTTAATTTTATTAATGTAGGTAGGTAATAATATATTATGTAATTAATATATGTAATAATATATTATGTAATTAATATATGTAATAATATATTATGTAATTAATATATGTAATAATATATTATGTAATTAATATTAATATTGCCAGTGATAGTTTTAAACATCCAAACTATTATACGTATAACCGTAACCAGCCCTTTTGTAGTTCCCAGCTGGACATGGGCCATGGGCTGGACATGGACATGGGATATATGGCCATAAAACGCCGCGCTGGCCGAAGGTTGGAAAGTTCACTGTTAAAGATAGTTTAGTTCTTGTATTATACGTATATTAACATCAAACTTGCTACAAACAGAGTTATAAATTTTGAAGCTTATAACGAAATTAAAATATTTATGTTGATGCATAATAGAATTAAGTAACTATGTTTTTTTTTTCATATATATATATGGCGATGGTGCAATTAATTTTATAATTAATCAAACAAAAACTCAATTTCACTTCTCGAGTTCGTGCTCAAAAGTCCTAGACAACTATGGAACAACGAGTTGGAAAATTTTGTTTGATATAATAAATATAACGTTACGTGAAGGGGAATATCCCTTCTCAGACGTGGGGTGAGCGATTATGAATATTTTAAATAACACAATCACGATGTCAATCGATAATTTTTATCCAATAATAAGATGTACTGAGGAAAGTTCTGCAAAATACGAGCAGCTTACCTGTGTAATAAAATCACATATGAAATGCTCAAGAAAGCCGCTATCACAAGACCTGAGGAACTACTCCGCGGCGTTTCAAGGCAATAATCTTCACTTCTGTAGGTGCTTCTGTAGGTCACTTCTGTAAATTTTGTAGGGGGAGAGTGCATGTTGCATTCCCACAGGTGCTGGGCGCACTCTACTGGCCACGTTACCCCTCTATCACAGAAGACTACCTTGAAATGTACTGCATTTCCTACTTTATCATATTTCCCCCTATGTACGTACGTGTTTCGGTAGTGAGTGAGATATGCCAGATCCCATCCCATCCCTCCCCATTTTCCCAATCCATTTCTTAATCTGCAAAGGTAGGCAGCGCATCCGGGGGCGTGCCAACGTTCGTCATTCTGGACTGATTTTGGCATGTATCGGATGTCTATGGACGACAGTATCTATTTACCAAGTCAACTCATGCACAAGACAAGTGTATTATGGTTATACGATACACATTTTAATGGTTATTATACTTATCAGTTAGTTTTTACATACCTACTCCCATGATTGACTTACGTAAATTGCGCAGTATTCACTCTTGACCAGCGTGGGACGAATTTTCTACTGCAATTGAAAATGTCAACTACGTCTTCATTAGAACACTTCTATTCAGTATAATTTTCGACTCTATTCCTTTTGGTCAGAGAAAATTTTGATTTTCTTAGATGTCAAATATAACTTGGTAATGTAAAAAGGGTAGTGTCGATCTATTGAAGTGGCTCTCGATTTGTCGCACTTCGCCTCGGGGTTGTAATCTCATTGGCGCCCTCGCTACACAGTTAAAATCGCAAGGCTAATAAAATATTTTGACCCCTTTATGAGATGAATACGCCTACTGTGCGGTACAGTCACATAGAAACAAATGTCTAGGGTGACATCTTAAAGTCGAGGCCCTGAACTCACAATGTCTGATGGTAAATTGGTCGGACTTTTTAATAAGTAAGAAAGCAAATTGACATACGGCCCTTAGAGCGTTGAGGTACTTGATACTTTATTGTAGTATATCAAAACACAAAAATACAAGTAATTACATAGGTCACACTGAAAATTTCCGGAACTGGCCACTTACATAAACAATATTTAAAAAGTAATTACAATATTTGAAAATGGAATTCTTTGGCTGTAGAATAAAGTTTGTTCCATCTAACAGTCATTTGTTTTTTCATTTTAAAAATTGCGTGTCTGCATTACGATGGATTTAACTGGTGAAAATTTTCGCTGTATGATTTTCTACGATTTTAAGTGTAATTTGACAGCTTAGCAAAGCCTCGCTCGGCTTCAAACTGCTTTTGGCGATGAAGCACCAAGCAAGACGACAATGTATAGCTGGTTTGCAGAATTCAAGCGCGGTCGTGTCAATCTTAATGACGAATTTCGTGAAATTCGCCCGTCCACCGCTGTCAACAACAAAAACATCGATCCTGTGCGCCGCGTGACCGGCAGGCAACAGACAGGCACGTGACCTACCATGATATTCGGGCATCCTTAGGCATAGGCATGAGTTAGATACAATCAATCTTATACAAACATTTGGCTGTGCGACAGCTGTGCTCGCAGTGGATCCCAAAGAATTTGACTGAGGCTTAAAAAACGGAACGCTTCACTTGGTGCAATGCCATGCTTAACAGATTCAACGAAGGGACGTCAAATTTGGTGTGGACAGGTGACAAAACATGGATTTACAGCTACGACCCAAAACAAAGTAGCAATCGACCAGTTGGATCTTTCAAGATGAGTCGAATTCCACCAAAGTCGCGCGTGTGCAAAGTGCCGCGAATCAGATGATCACTTCTTTTTTTTAGAAAAACTGGACACGTGGCTACTGTTGCTTTGGAGAATCGTCGTACCGTGAATGCAAATTTGGTACACGACAATTTTTTTGCCGGAAGTTATTGACGAACTCCGTAAAAACAACTGTAAACGCCGCATAATCTTGCACCTTGACAATGCCAGTTCAAACACGGCTTAACAGACAAACGACTGTTTAAAGGCGAAAAACGTAGAACTCATTAGCCATACAGTACCATACAGGACTTGGCACCTTGTGATCTCTTCTCGTTTCCAAAAATTAAGAACTAATTAGGCGGTCAACGGTTTTCATCGCCAGAAGAAGCTAGCGAAGAGTATGAAAAACGTGTATTGATGCTCACGGAGAATATTTTGAGAAATAATAAATTTATTTTTGGCCATTCATTGCAATTTTTTCTGATTCATTCCGGAAACTTTCAGTGTGGCCTCGTAGAAGTACAATCGGCAGCCTTATCGCTAAAGCGATTTCTTCCAGGCAACCTTTGGGTGGTAAGTATTTTTACATGAAAATCTGCTGCGCCCGAGTGTACTCGGGTCCCCTACGAAACTATTCGGATGCGACAATAATTGAAATTTGTGCCCGGAGGCATTCATGGCAAATAACTTTATTCAGCATTTAGCTTCCAATTTGGATGAAGTGTTTTGCTAGCGGAAGGAATCATCCCCGCCCCGCCCCGCCCCGTCTCGCGACGAGACGAGATTCGTTCGCGCCCTTCATCCAGTATGGAAGTAGACTAACATAAAGGTGATTCGACGGTGTCGAATGGTTTGTATATAAACAAATAATTTGGGGCAGAGTGCACGCTGCATTCCCACAGCTGCTGGGCCCACTCGACTGGACACGTTACCACTCAGAATACTACCTTGAAATGTACTGCATTTCTTACTTTATCGTATTTATCCAATGTTAGTACGTGTTTTGGTACTGAGTTGGATATGCCAGAGCGTATTCCCATCCCATCCTATCCCTTCCCATTTTCCCAATCCATTCTTTAATCTGCAAAGGTAGGCAGCGCATCCGGTGGCGTGCCAACGTTTGTCATTCTGGACTAATGTTGGCATGTATCGCGGATGTCTATGGACGACAGTATCCACTTACCATCAGGTGGACTGTATGCTCGTGTGTCGCCTTTTTCTAAAAAAAATAGTGGCATAACGCAGGTAGGTACTGTAATAATGTTCTTTACTGAACTTCTTGCTATTAAATCCCAAAAATCTGGTTATTAATATATAACTACCTAAATTCAAATTCGCTTCTAACATCAAATGCCTATATTTAATTATATATTTTTTTGATCCGCAAGGACGTGGCTACTGCACTTCAATGAATCCTACTGTATCTGTACTGCGTATGTTTGTGAATATCGCATAGGTCACTTGTTTACGCACCCTATACAACTTTGATTGTACAACTGTACATAATATATAAAAAACACTTTATTTGGATAGTTATTAATATTATTATAGTTATTATTATTATAGTTATTAAGTAGTTTATTAATAGACGGGATTTTACATATATACAGTTTACCTTTTTAATAATATTTTCAACACACTTGCTCGTAAAGTGGCCCTTATTGCAGCGTTTTTAGGGTCATAATGCAGCATATGATGCACACGCGTGCTTTTCACTTTACATTACCGCACTAAACAATGAAATTATTAATAATATCATAACACATACTATGCAAATGCCAACAAAAACTGTTGCGTATCATTTTAATAATTGTACAATTAATAATTGTAATAATTGCTTCAATAATTAAACTTTTTATTAACAAATTAGGCAATGAAATTTTATTTATTTTTTCTCGCAAGTGTGTTGCAAAACGTCGTATGAAACGCGTGAGCATTGGTCATTACGCTCTCGGCTCCATTACGTCCTCGCCTTCGGCTCGGGCTGCAATCCCGCCTCGTCTGTAATGACCAACTTAGCCACTTGTATCATAATGTACCTAATATTAATCTCATAAGCGCTATTTATTGTTTCAGTGTTCTTTATTACATTTACGCATTGCTAAATGCTTCAACATAAATTGCTCAATTTAGGATTGATTATTGTTCTTTTAGAAGTTCCCCTAACAACTACAGTACCGTATAATATTAAGGTTTCTTTTAGCTGACTGTAAAATGTCGGGTGTACAATAAATAGCTATAGCGATCGCCCATGATTCGTATATTATTATAAAGTGAAGCTCTACATAAGAGAAGTACTAATTTTTTTGCAGTCTAAAATCCAGAATGGTCGTGCGTGCTAATGATAAGCAAATCATTATTTAAATATCACGTGATGTTATCATTATTTTATCTTATAGCGGTAAGTATGTAGGTACTTTCCTACTGCATCGCTCATTGTTTGCTGTGTGTAACTCTTTCACTTTTCGAAAAGTTTCATTTTATCGTGATGTTACTTGGACTTGAAGAATAAACAATGAGAGTTTTGTAATCCTGCGGTTATTGGAAATGCGTAATTAAATTGGCAGATATTGGCAAAATGCAAATACAGTAGAGACTCAATTATCCGACTAATTGCCGTTGTAAGCCATTCGAATAATTAAAAATCCGGATTATAAAATTTGTAAGAAAAATAATTATAAGTAAATAATGTTATGTATTTATTTTAAAGGCACGAAAACAATATTTATCTTATTAAAATAAACAAAAAAAAAAAAAACGCAATGTATTAAATTTCTTGTAAAGTTGTTTTTACAAGAAGTTTTTCGGTTTTATTTCCACTGATTACTTCACTATCGAATTTGCATGCAGGTTAAAGGATAAATGTTGCAGATAGGTTATTTAGGTTTAAGAATAGGAATGCAAACAAATTCCTCCTCGAAAACAGCTCCTCGAAGCGACTCCGTCGACTTGGAAATGACATTCTTAGTAATTTATTTATTTTCAGCAATTTTTAAATTATTTGTTTTGCTATTTAAAAATAAGTTTTTTTTATTATTATGATTTGCTATTCGTTATACAAGTAATTTCATAATATAATCGGTGTTCTTCTTGATATCTGATATCGTAGAAGTGCCTACCTCTTTACTTATCGGCCTCCTTTCGTCCAGTTTCACCTTTTTTAAAGATTCAATTATATTTATTTTCGGTCGCGGTTGGAAGTCCGGATAATCTCGAATCCGTATAACAAAGGTCAGGATAATCGAGTCTCTACGGTATTGGAAAACTTATAAGTATTAGTTACCCTTACCGTTGGATGGAATTATCTATCTGCCTACTCTACCTATCTACCTGCTGTAGCTGTATGCAGATAGACAGTTGCAGTGTCTACTTAATTAATTAATTTGTTTATTTACTCTTTTTGCGCTATATTGAACAGATCTGTATATAAACGATCATAAAATAATAATCTATTTATATAACAAAATATATAAATTAATATCTACTGATTTTAAAAAATTACAAGTACGAAACATTTGAAAGTAAGTCAGTTGTATCGAGAGAAAAATTCAAAAGACCTCGTAATTGCAATGATTTTCCCAAGAAATTTGGGTAAATTAAAGAAAACACGCAGCTATATTCGAATAGCTACTGGCAGCGTTTGCTGTGAAGTCATTCGTGTGGAAACAGCCACAATCCGGCAATTATTTACGAGTGGCGTGACTGGTGCAGTTTCTCTTACAAAAGTCACAAACGACAGGTGTTCCTAACTATTATAACTAATAACAGTTATGTGTGTCAATTAGCCATATTCACGAAACAGTTTTTTTTTGTATATTTACTACTAGGTTTTATTTGCTTCTCTAATAGTTTGGCTTTGCCCGCGTTGACTAATCACGTGTAAAAAAAAACATTGACACCTGTAAAAGCACCGAGATGATGAATCATCTCACGGATGCTCTCGCTTTCAACCTAGACATTATCTTCATTCGTATTTATTCACAACATTATATGTCAAATGCTGTTCCTCTCGGTAACCTCTTATCGTCCACTGTTGGACACAGGCCTTCTCGTCCACATTGTTTTTTTTGTTTATTAACATATTTACAAACAAAAAGCATAAAATTATCATAATAATTGTATCTAATAAACCATATAGGTTTGTCTAAGGTACAAGTTCTGCACCAGCAGTAAACAGAGACATTATAACCTTACCTATGAATCAAGGACGTCGCCAGCCAACGCCAGCCAATAGGCCAGGGGGGGGGGGGGGGGTGGCAAGATGAGAGAGAGAGGATGGGAGAAATATGAATTGTAGGTACAAATACAATTTTTTTCGGATTTTTTGGAGGCGCAACTGCCTTCCCCTACCACCAACCCCTTGGGCGATGCCCTTGCTATGAATAGTTGACAGATTATAATTCTGACAAAAAATATCTCTTTAATTTATATTTTTAATTATTTTCACTTGCATCTATTTTTATTTTATGATCTAACTAAAAGTGTCGATTTTGTTGTTAATAATAAATTGGACTTTTTTTCGATCTGTTTTCAGTCCTTCGGCATTTATTGAAAGAATTTTTCGCGGGTTCACGTTTGCAGCTCGTTATAAAGTTATTTAAAAAGTGTTTAGGTAATGCTAATCACAAATATAACTTGTATAACAAACCTTCTGTTAGATATTGTATGTATTCATCATGTAGTATATTTATTTATAGGCAATTGCCGTTTCTGTAATACCTCTGATCGCACCTCCCAATGTATCTCTGTGATCAACCCAATGGATAGCTGGTAGAGAATACCCTGGTAGAGAAGTTATTAAGCCA
The DNA here is from genome assembly GCA_943735995.1 of Sesia bembeciformis. Classification (NCBI taxonomy): domain Eukaryota; kingdom Metazoa; phylum Arthropoda; class Insecta; order Lepidoptera; family Sesiidae; genus Sesia; species Sesia bembeciformis. Next base: position 7,437,130 of record OX031042.1, read on the forward strand.
ACACCTAATATAGCTAGTAGGTGTTGATTAAGCTCGCCTTTTGTACCATAATGTGCAATAAAGTTTTTTTAATTAAAAATAAATAGATGTTGATTAAGTTCACATTTTATATCAAAATGTGCAATAAAGGTTTTCAATAAAAATTAATAAAAAAAAGCTTCATTTAGCTAATAAAAAATATTTAACTTATATTAATCCATGTTTTCATTGTAGGAAGTTTTTTTTCAAATATTAGCAATATAAACGTCGCTGAAATCTATACATATACATATAATAAAATTGTAACAGGCCGATGTCTGTACATTATAGATATTGAAAAAAAACTAATATGGGGGGTCTTTATTAGAGCAACAGAAGCCAAAACAACAGTTTGTAGAAATTTTGTCTCTGTCTGTCTGTCCGTCTGTATGTTTGTACACGCATCACGTAAAAACTACTGCATGGAATTGAATGCAGTTTTCACCGATGTATTGCTAGAGGTCTAACCTAAACTATAGGCTCCATTTTACCGCAGGAAAATATCTTATTCCGATTGTTTTAAATTTAATAAACCGAAGCGAAGTGAGGGCGGGTCGCTAGTGGACAATAAAATAGGAAATGTGAAAACATTATAATTTGTTTTTATTTCATTTATAATTTTTCATTTAAATAGATAACTTCTTCAAAATCATAATACATAATTTGACAATACATTAATACATAATTTGACGAAGAAAAGGTAGGAACTTCTAGCCTGTGGTTAAACAACTTAAGAAAATTGCGATTAATTCCAGGTCAGTGAAGTAGATGGCGATACTGCATTGTACGGTTTACGCTAGATTACACAAGATGGCGTGAGTGCCACCATTTGGAAAATCGAAAGACTGTTGTTACAATAGATCTATGCAGTTTTTTACTAAGGAAAATACGAGTATCAGAAAATAATTTTGAATGAGATGTTCTAAACTCATTATGTGTTAAAAATACATAAGTATATCGTTGAATTTAAATAAAACGTACTGCAGTTGCGCTAGTAAGATTTTTTATTTGTAGAGTATCTACAATAAATCAAACTGTTTAACTTATATTTTAGCTTTAATAGCAATCATTTTCATTATAAATTATTGGAACAATGTGATCCTAAACATTTATTTTCACACAATTTCCTCAATAATTATTGAACCTTCTTTATTGCTTCCACATAATTGGTCTTAGTTACGAATCTCTCTGCCTCGAACAGTCCCGTGTCTGTAATTACGCTCGCTTCAAACTTCCCCAAATTATCACCTTCGTTTTAAAAATATCCGGCAATAATTTTAATTTTTATCGATATCGATAAAGCCTTGTTTGTCCAATATTGAATATAGGCTTTTGCCAAGACAATACAAGAGATTCTGCTTCTCTCGTCCACCTACAATGATGGATGAATGAAAAGAGTTACCATGGTTGTAACCTTTGTATTTACTACGGTTTCTAGAAATGTACTGAAAAAATATTTTGAGAAAATTATTTCGTTACCATATTGATGGATATCTATTTATAAAATTTCAGTACATAAAACCACCATGAAATGTTTTTTGTTAGTCATGTTATAGAAGTGTAGTCTTCATAAGTTTTGAAAATTTAGTATAATTTATTTAGTATTTTAGTAATAAGGTAAATTTCCGTTTATTGACTTTTTAAGAAATTTTTAAATAACGATTTTAACTTTTTTTAAATAATGATTTTAAGAATGAAAAACTCATAAATGTAGTGTATTTTTTATAATATTTGAGATATTCATGTACAATATTGTTTTACCAGCCGAGTGTTAATTTTTTTAAGTCACAATTGTGAAGTTATTGTAAATTGTATTCTTCTATTTTATCGAAATCGATAGAATTTAACGTAGAAACTTCCCTTCCCTAATGCACTACAGCGTGTTTAATAAAAATATTAGCTGGGCAGGGCGTCAAACAAACTGGCTTAATTTAATTATCTTCTCCTTTTAATAATAAACTGTGCTGTCGAGAGCTACTGTTAATAACAATTAGCTGAAATCAACGTCTCGTTTCATCACTTTATTATGTTCTGAGAAAACTCGCAACCACTTCATTTAATGAAGATCTTTGGATTTTATTCGTATATTTCTTTTTTAATTTCAACAAAATACTATTTTTTCATCTCTATAGAAGTCAGATTAAAAATTGCAATATATGACCTTAGATGTCGTTGAATTTATATTGTAACAACATAATTTCGAGTAGGTATTAGGTTATCGCTTTCAGAACTTCTTGCTGATGTAACACACCTGAATGTTAAACCAAGACTGTTTGTTATCATCATGTAGGTCGTTCAAAGGTACACAATAAAATTTAGATATGCGTAAGTATTAAGCAATATCAATAAATATTAATTTACGCAACACTTGCTACTAAATTATAACAACTGGCCGCTAACGAAAAACCTAAATTCAAATTTGCTCCAAACACTTTGTTTTCGATTCCTTATTGATTCATTCCGCTAATTTTCGATCCATAGAAACGTGCATACAACTCTTCGGAAAAGCCTTCAGTGCAGTGCCGGTTATAATATATTAATGAACTTCTCGCGAAACACTTGGTGCCGCATGTCACCGATGTTCTGCTGAATACCTACGAGTTATACAAAATACCTTATCAGGTTTATTAGTCTTTAATAGTCCGCTTTTACATAGACAGAGTTTAGTTTTAAAAAAATATTTCTTAAGTTACTATGCATTTGTTAATGTTTTTTTATTTATACACAAATTAATCTTAATAAATTGCTGAAGTGAGGCTGCTTGTATTCATTCCTTGGACCCCGTCCCCCTCCATACCAACTGAGCAAACGTGGCAAAATATAAAAAACACGTAAATTTTAAATCATTACATACTTTGTTTTTGATTGTATATTATTTTAAAATTATTCTGTATTTATACAAAGTTTTCTATTTATAATGATCTGAATTAAATTATATTATTATTATAAGCTTGTACACATGGATTTATTATACACGTCATATGTACAAATATTAACTAAATAAGTACATATCTATAATTCCTGATGTGCAAGGTGTGCATTTTATACTTAATGACGAAATGCAACACCGTAATGCACGCCTTGGGCGCCTTCTCCCTCGTCTGGAAAACTAGAGTAGTTCTACATCAAGGAATATTAAATAATGAAAAACTGCAATAGATAAAATAAACTATTATTATTATTTGATAATCAAGCCGCTTGCGCAGATGCGTCTATATCTGTTTTTGTTCTCTAGATATTGATCGAATCTATTATTGAATTGATTAATGTTCTCAAATGACATGACTTCCTTAGGTAATCCGTTCCATTGATTGACCACTCTATTTGTAACTATGTACATAAGTTTTATAAAAGTTATTAAGGTATATAAGCATAATCATTCATCGTATAATAATCGTATTAAAGTGATCATGTGAACAAAAATTATAACGAAAATTCCTAAGTTCCTAAGTTATTTGTACAATAAACGTAATGACAGTTATTTGTACAAAAGTCATATACTATATATTTTAATCGTACAAACGTTTTCTGAAAAACTATTTTGTCAAAGTACTTAACGATTATAATTATTTCGGCTATTCGAGCAATATATTTCGAAATGCTTATACGGTTACTCGTATAAGGATTGTTGTATGGTGTAATAATTTCAAATAAACCAGTGGCATAAATTTAAACATTCGTGTTTAAGATGATTTTTACAGATTAAAGTTATTCGCTTCTGTCTCTCTCTTGAATATATAGTATGTGAATAGTTTTATCTCTCCTCAGATAAAACGATGTTTCTGAACACAGAACTGGAACGCACATTGTGCACATTGTGCACATTGGACATTCTTTTGCTTTAACTGTAATTGAATTTCAATAACTTGACTTTAATTCATAATAAAAGTTTAATATGAAATGTAACTTTTGTTTTATTGCAGTTATATTATTTTATTATAAGGATACATTATTTGTATTTTTATAATATATAATTATAAAGACCGGCTTGGCTTATATAAACACATTACAGCCAATGATGCATTCATAGTCTTAGCCACCGTGTAACCAAACGTGAGCGGAACTTACTCAAATGCTGATGTCACGACACCCTTTCCTACCACGCTAGTTTCACAACTTCATTATTGTACCATGAATCTTATTTCACTGTTTTAAGATTGAAAATCAAATAGCTCTTAGTGAATTGGCGGTGAATGTAAGGTGGTGTTTGCATTGGGGGTGGCAGCCACCTCGCAGCTTGCTTCGCTTCCGGCTGTGTGTGTGAACTGTCACCTTGCTTTATGGTTTCTATGGAGATCAACGGACTTTCAAATCATTCTAACGTAAAGGTCGTTGGAATTAATAGTTTAATTTTATTATTTACATAACAGTTTTTGAGCAACCAAAGGAGTGAATTCCAGAAATTACCTACTGCGTTGGTTACGAATTAAGAAAAAGCGTTTCTATTGCTGAAATAACAAAAACATTATAATAACAGCATAAGAGGTCAAGGACTAAGGTCCATAGATTTATACATAAAAGTATGTATATAAAGGCCCAATATCGCATAAAATGCAGCGTCCATTCAGATTTTTTCTCTAAAAAGTTTAAAGCATCTCATATCTCAAATGTTTACTAAAGCAAAATATTTTCATTTTATTACATACATACATATTTTTAACATAATAAAATATTAAAATTTTAATACAACTAACAAAAAACAATGACCATGAATGTTCTAATATTTTGATTAAAAGGGTTTGATTAGATCCGTGGAGAGACGTATTTTGATTACTTTTATCTACCACAAGTTTAGCATACGCCTATCGTTACTGAAGTAAGTTACAGAGTAAATTATTATGGTTTGATGTCTCAAGAGATTAATATGTCAAATAAAGAAAATGATAAACAATGATCAAAGCGATCTTTGTAAACAAATGTTCTTAAAATGACCAAAGATAAAACGACATGTCAACAGCAGCAAATGGATTTAAAAAATTTCACTTGCACACATGAACTCATGAAATTTAGATCTAATTATGTTGTAATAGAGAGCATGCTTAAAGCAAAAGAAAGCTTGTTTTGTGAAGCTGGACTACCGACCAAGGATGCTATTAGGAGGCAATCCCCCGCGACTCGCAGTTAGGATGACCACATTAAAAGGAAATGTAGTTTTTTTTATAGATAAACCCTATCCCAAACTTAATGCCCCCCTTTTTAAACGGTTTTATTTAGCTCGACCCGTACGGAATTTATTTATTTGGGTCAAAATTAGAAATTGAAATTTAAGCACCTTCCCGTTGTCAGATTGATCTGAAATTTGGTACACACATTTAATTTAGATGACAATACAATATAATAAAATCAATAACATTATAAATCTAAGATGGCCGCCGATACAAAATGGCGGATTACATATTTTTCCTTAACCCCCTCAATATGGGTATCAAATGAAAGGGCTACACGTAGTTTTCAGTGCACATAAAATATAAAACCGTTTAACTTAAAAGTTTTTTAAGATGGTTATTGCCATTCTCAAGCATATAAAACAACAAAGAAAGAAAAACGTTTATTTCCAAACGTTTATGATAAATATGATAAATCACAAAAAAAGGCAAAATAAAGCATGCAAGGACAAAATAAAATAATATATATTTTCATTACTACAACAGGAAATGAGTATCTGAGAGTATGATGCTGCAAATTATACTGCAACACCGATATTATACTGCAACACTGTTATTATACTGCAATACTGATATTATACTGCAATACTGATATTATACTGCAATGCTGCTGTTTCCTCAAATCCCTATCACGGACAGATATCTGATTATCTAGTTTTATATAATAACATTTGATATTTTCGCGTTTTCCATACATATAAAAATTAAATCTCGCGATTTTTCGTTTGACGCTACTTCTGATATAGTGAGGGTTGTGTGCTGCAACTTTCTGGTCTATGAGGACCAAATGCGGGTAGTTGATGAAACTACTTGCAACTCTCGACGTGGACTACCCGCCTCCTTAGTAAGCTCGTGACCATGGTTGGTGCAACCCAACCGAATGGTCGAGTAAAATAAATAAGGTAAACATACGCATTGTGACCTGTTTAAATAGATAAATGTTTAGTTTTTGTCGTTTTTGTGGTATCATTATCAATCGGTATCTGTTCCAGGTCTCGCAGCGAAATGTATTTTAAAAGAATTCTAGGTCCTTCTATAGAATGTTCCCAGTAAATTCTGCATATCCACTGATAGACATAATTTACATTGATTATATAATTTCCACTTCTAAAAATACGTCGTCTATATTTTCAGGAGAACAGAAATTCATGAAATCAATTTATTTAGTTTGCAAGAACATGCACAAAATATAATCTTACACTGTAAATATACCCCTCCCGCCTTCCTTAATGTACTTAATGTGAATAGGATTTTGCAAGGTCGGCGGGGCGCCCATATACCCCCTGGTGTTGCAGGTGTCCATGGGCGGCGGTAACACTTACCATCACGTGAGACCGCTTGCTAGTCCGCCCACTAGTATATAAAAAAAAAAAAAAACTTGCCTCAACTGGCGTGTAAATATTAATTTTACATTTGACTTTCTAATATTTGTCTTTAATGTAGTGGAGTAATAATTTAAAAGATTATTAAAATATGACAACGTGAACACCCTGATCAAAATATATTGGAAGGAGTATGATACCATGATGTAGGGAGTATGTCTATCCGAACGCGGCGGGAGTGTATTTCGTTCGGAGCGCCCGCCACTCCGCGGCCGCTACTGACACTCGAGGACATGTCTCTGTGTACATTGTTTTATCATGGCATCCATATATTTTTATACGGGAGTGGATTTAGAAACTAACATTTATTTGTTTTTCGATTTGAACTGTACTGATCTACTAAGCGAATATTTTACGGACGGTTTTAAAATCACAGTGGAAATCGTCAGGATAAGGTACGAGATTGCAGTAGAATATTCCCACGTTTTGACATTCAAACTCTTGTTGAAAATGAATGATTTCTGTAATGGATTACGAAATCGAAACTTGAGTTTATAACAAATATTTATAACAAAATACAGCAACCTACTACCATATTGCGTTAAACACAATTAGCGTTTTATGCCTGTAATAGGAACACCCCACAGATAGCTATCACATACATTTGATAGGTTCATTAAAAACAGATGTTCGGTTATAAATTCATCGGAAATATTTATCGCAGAACATAGGAATGGGAAAAGATTCGATCTTTTTTTGAATTCAATTACAAATGTAAGTGAGAAGCATTTAGTTTATCAGGATCGCCATGTCTTCAAGTTATCGGTCCACCTTGTCGAGGGACCTGATTGACTCTTTACTGTTCGATACGAATCATCTGTCCGTATCATCTATCATATAACGTATGAACAGAACAAACTAATAATGTTAGGAATCTCTAATAAGAGCTCAAAAGTAGCAAAAAATGCATAGAAATATTTCATACAGCTCGAATGATGTTGCAATGAATTTAAAAAAATCAAAGTATTTAAAGAGCGTTTTTTACCGCCTGTATAATGCGGAATGTTCCGAAAAGCTTTCAATCTGATGCCAACCGCGGATTTTTATCATCACACCTGGTGTTGCAGTGATTGCCCTTGCGATCTTGTGGATTGCCCGTCGGTCTGCCACCTCTTCTATAAAAAAATATCAAGAATATTTTTAATTATTTGGTGCGATTTTGAAGACATTATTTTATTTATATTTTAACTCGTATAATTGATCCTATTATTTAGATGCACTTCTGCCTCTTCGGAACGAGAGTTAACAATATCCTCGATTGCGTTTTCTATTACCTCGTAACCGTAACCAGCATCCACTGCTGGACATGGATTCATGCACATTGTCTTGTGCATGAGAGATGTATGGCTTTAAAACGCTACGTTCTGGCCAAGCGAGTTGGGGAGTCCAGTCTTCTAGAGGTCGTGTAGTTCCTCAAGAATTGTGGCAACGGTTTTGTTATTCCTTAGTCTCCTTTTCGACACCCACGTGAAGATATGGGATGAAGCTTTCCTCAAGTCGATTGACACGAAACGTAAAAATACTTTTCTTCCCTTACAGAAAGTTATTCATAAGTAAAAATCTGATGAGGCGTCCTGGTATATGGCGGTTGTCTGATTGTTTTCAATCGCAGTTCCTGTAATTGTATTGTAGTACGATGTGTGGTCTTGCGTCATCGTGGAGTTAGAGTGGTAAATAAGAATTGATCAGTTTTGTGCATACTTAAAGGGTTTTAGATTAAAACATTATAAGAGTTGTATCGTTAATGGGTGATACATTTTTAAGCCAATAAAGTTTGAATTATAATCATCTGAAAACTACGTTTTCTGTCACTTTTTCAACAAATTTGGGAACAAATTTGTAGCTACTGTTGTAATTAGGTAACAATGTAATAACGAGAGATATGTCCCGGTCATTAGTACACGTGCGACCGACCCGGGGAAAATGGCGACCCTCAAATGCCAGCCCTGATTTCCCCTTATTATACACAATTATTGTCTCCTGTCTGAACTGTGAAGGATATCATAGGCAGAATGCGGATAATATTTTTACTTTAAAGCTTCTTTGTTTATGACATGGGTAATAAACATAGGCGTTTTGTTATTACTCCTATCCTATGTATATTAATTACTCCAAGTTTTTCATTAAAACCATATTAATTTTCGTTACACTACCTCAATTTTTTACTCGACATCTTTAAAATATAGTAGATACTGATTTGCGTATTGTCTTTTTTTTTAACTGATTTTGTTGGTATAATGACATAATTTGAGATGGTAAGACACACCACACATAGTGTCGCTGGTAACGGTGACTGTTAACTGCAAAGTCGCGCGAATGAACGCGATCGAACGACACCAGCCGTGGTAGTCCCAAGGAAAAATGTCCTAAACTCCTACGCAGCTATCTGCCATCTGACAGCATCTATCCATTTATGCCAAAAATCACAATCCAATAGTATGAAAAATCTCTCATTCGCTCTTGTTACTAAAGCTTTAATTATGCCCCAAAACTCCAGCTAATGCTGTGTTTGGTGCCTATTATTAGTATTTTTTCAGTATATTAAGTATTATTATTCCAACATAAGGCGATGTCCACACGAGCGGCACGCGCGCGCAGATTTATCAGGCGTAATTAAAAGGCGGCGCATTACCGTATGAATGTGTGGCGGGTGCGTGCCGCGCACCGCAGCTGTCGGCCGTGTACGGCGGACAACAAGAGTTGATAATTTTAGATTAATCGAGTAGTATGGATGGAAACATAAATTAGTCGTATAATCTTTTGTTGAGAAAAACTAACGAATCGTAGTTTTTGTATTAGGTAGGAAGTACATTTTAAAAGAAAAATTCTGATGATTCATACTACAGCTATGGTAACTGATATGGAAATGCGTTTTTCTGCATCCGAGTTCTAGCAGAAGACAGTATAGAGTGAGCAAAACTGGGTTTTATGTTCTATTAAACAGACTATCATATAAGAAACAATAGCAGAGATGTTGTAACAAATAGGTATACAAACTTCATGCATTTAAATACAACTAGCTTTTGTCCGCGGCTTCGCCCGCTTGCCGACTGCCCCACAGGAACCTTATTTTTCAAGCTTATGTCTTTGTCGTGTTCGCCATGAAATTCCTGGCAAAATTTCAGCTCGATCCGTGCATTCATGGATGCTTGCAGCATTTCAAACAAACAAACAGACACCGTTGCATTTTTAAAATAATTAGGATACCTATATTACAATAATTAGGATACATTTATGTACATAAAGTCACATACCATACTTAGTGTCTATAAACCTTAGTAGGTTAATTAAATTTAAAAAAATGTCATATCGTGAAGGGGATGGTGCACGCTGCAATTCAACAACCGCTGGACCTACTCGACTGGCCCTTTACCCCTCTCTCACAGAAGACTACCTTGAAATATTCTGTATTTCCCACTTTATCCTATTCCTCAATGTACATACGTGTTTCGGTAGTGAGTGAGATATGCCAGATTCCTGCCCATCCTATCCCTCTCCATTTTCCCAACCCCTTCTCCAAATCCATTCCTTCACCTCCAAAGGTCGGCAGCGTATTCGGGGGCGTACCAACGTTTGTTATTTTGGACTGATGTTGACATGTACCGCGGATGTCTATAGGCGACAGTATCCACTTACCGTCAGGTGAACTGTATGCTCGTCCGCAGCCTTCTTTTTATAAAAAAATATTTTTATTAACACAACTTTAATGTTGAGAAAAACGCATTAGAAAATATCAAAATTGTTGTTTATACCAAACGAATCGCGTGACGTATCGTGATTGTCTAATGCCGACAGATGTGTAGGAATGTAATTGTTCTGGTAACTTTACATTTTATATCACTCCGCACCCCAACCCGAATGTAAGGATTCATTCACCTCGTCAGATGTTCAATGGGGCGAACTCGAGGGTCGGAACTAAGGCTTTTTTGCGGAGAAAGTTCCGTTTTTTTTTTGATTTGATTTATTCAGTAACAGTAGTGCAAATGTTACGTTGCGATTATAAATTACGTGTTACATTTGTCTTTTTTTCTTGTAGGTTAGTAAATTATATTCCTTTTTGTATTTGTAAATTTTGTAATATATAACAAGTGCCTATATTAATTATCAAAATATTTCTAGCATTTAATAATAAAGGCTTTGGTTTTATTGCTTCAACGGCGCTTTTCAGATACAGTTCAAGTGGGAGACCCTTTAAACTTCTTAGAAATTCCTTGGAAAGTTTCATGATAACTTCAATAGAAGATTATTAATTATTATTTTCAAATTATTCAATAACGTTAAGGTCTGTGTTTACTTTGTTAACACAACGAATAACGTCACATAATATTGTATCCTCTAGCAATGTAATTAGGTGTATCTGAATATAAATATCTTATTAAATATGTTTTCAAATACATAGTGTAGGTACAACTTTGCATCCGGCGCGGGCGCCGCGTGTCAGCTGCGTGTCTAATTATGATAATAAGTTAATTATCAAAGCTTCCTGGTAACATTATTAGTGCATTTTTGTTAAAATGTAACGCTACCTTGTTATTGATAAGATATTGAATAAAACAGATAAAGTGCATGTGTTTATTACGAATTATTGATAATTGTTTAAGTAAAATAATTGTTATGTAGCCGGCATTGAACTTTTATATGTATAATATTTATTGTTTGTACCTTTACACAAAAAAAATAGTTAAGAATCATAATTAAAAATGTACCTAATCCTATAAATTTAAAAAAATATAATAAAACAAGACAGTACCAAGCTAATAACGAAAATAATAAAATATTTTATGAAATAATTAATGTCTTTTTAAATAATAACTATTTAATGACTTTCTTATATATATTTTATATTTAATAACGTGATCTACCTTTTTACCACAAAAATAAACATACCTTTGAGACAATGTTAAACGCTGCTTCTATCAGGTTGGCGACTAATAAGATTTGTTACATTTGTTTCTTAAAACAATTCATAAAACGTAAAAGATTGTTCTAAGAAGCGTCTTAAATCACTTATATTTTGTTGTAAAACGCTAATATAATAATTAAAGTGGCCATAATAATATAGTTAGTGTTATACTATACCAATAAATTATAAGGTCAACGCACTACAACGATTATCAGGTGATTAAAATGGGTGTGTTATGCCCCTTCAAGATGCAGGTCAAGGCGCTGCCACCTGTTGCACCCTTCTTTATATCGTGAAACATTACTTAATCCGTCTTGGAGGAAATTAGGGGAGCGAGTGGTGTAAGGGTGTTCACAGGTGATTTGAATAATGTTATACCTATATGTGATTTCAGCATGTATGTTTGAAACTTTTTAGTTTTAAAAATTAATACAGATGTAGTAATGATATTCAGTTATAAAGTATTTTCCTATGTGACCAATTTAGCTTCGAAATTGTTTGACACATCATAAATACAGATCACATACAGCGTAACGATCAACTGTCGACTATCGATAGTGTAAAACCATTGATACTGTGGATACTATCGACAGTTTTCGATTAGAAACATCCGTATTAACAATAGTATCGATATTATTGATACTATCGACTATAATACCTACTATCGATGGCATTGACAACAATCATGGCCACAAATACTATATCTCTTTTGCATCATCAATACCATGGATAGTATCAATTTAATCATCACATCTTGATATTATTGATAGTACTAGCGATGTAGTATGACTAGTTTTCGAAGTTTCGATACTATCGATAGACTATTTAGTCGCAACACTATTACTAGGTATGTATTACAATATAATTAATAAATTGAGCAGCCTAATAAATAGGTCCCTTTTTCAAGAGCTGTAAATGTTCATACATTTTGAATGACATAAGTACAATGGTGGTAAAGTACCCGCCCGCATACCTCTCGGTGCAACCGGCGTACAGATAAGTACCTAGGCATTATACTGGCGGCTGTACAACGACGAACAATGCTTTATGGGGCTTTAGTACAAGTTCATCGTGAAGTGCGAATAGAAGTAAGTCTATTAAATGTACTGTATATAGTAATTGTCTTGTTGTAAAAGCAAAACTTTGTATTGTACATAATAAGAATATTGATATAAATAAAACAATAAGCCAAGGACGTACCGTATTCGTAAACTAATGTGTCCTCTCATTTGTATCACCGTAGATTTTTTGAAATGTAGAGATTTATCGATGTCGATGTCAACTTTTTACCGTCCCATTGCACGGCACAGGTCTCCCCTAGTAAATCACAAGAGGGTTTCGGGCCATAATCCACCACGCGGGCCCAGAGCGCGTTGGTGGATACACATGCTCTAGATTTTTAATCATCACTAACGACGAAGGAGAACATCGGAAATAGAATTAATATAGATTATATTTTATAGATTTATCTGTACAGAAAAAACTGGTTTTTAAGACCATAATACCCATTAAATTACAAAAACAAACAAATAAAAAGGCTTGTATTTAAACGAGCAGCACAAAATACACTAAATGGACAACAAATCATGATCAACATAATTTTTTAATAACTGAAATAATTAATTTTATATTACTAAGAAAGTCATCATTAAGTTGATGAACTCATATTTATTTCTTTGTTGTCAACAGAGAACCCAAACTTAACCCATCCTGTAAATACTGTATTGGCAGCAGAAATTCTTCTGTCAATTCAGTATTTTCTGATGCTCATTTATTTCATTGAACATAATAAAAAAAAAGTTAAAATTTAAAAAGAATCTTTAGAATGAAATGTGGTATCATATTAGATTATGAACCGCATTGTGTCTGAAATGAACGATATTTAATTTTTAAAAAACATCTCTACTCGTAAATTTAAAAAAAATGTAACATTGATATTCAAAAATAATATGAAATAAAGCAACGCGGGCACCCTGTGTGCTAAGTACACCTGCCCGTATCACGGCGCGCGCGCACCCGGCAGCTGTTCCCAACTCTCCACGAGTACCTACGACTTTTCAACTTCTAACTGTCAGCTTTGTACAGCTATTTATCTCGCCTATCAACCGGTTTTATAATCATAGGGGTTACTGGGAGCATTATGCTGGCATAAAAAATATGTAAAGAGACTGTTCAGGTTGTCTTTGACATGGTCATTCCTGTCATTCAACTAAGAAGTTGTAGTTGGATTGAACAACAGTTTCTTTTTCAATTGTTTTGTTTTATTTTATTTAAAATAATTTTATTTTTAACCAATCAGTTTGCTCTACAGAAGACTTCGGTCTATTGAGATACCTTCAGACTATAATATAAAAACGTGCGGTTGTCCTTTTGAATAATAAAAAATGTTGATTGATCGTTTTTCTCCTCGTAATAATAAATACCAATCTATAGACAAACATAGTATTTTACTAATCAATAATATCAGTAATTATTCTTCTATTGGCATATGAATGTCAACGAAATCATTAAATGAAAAGTATGTGAAAGTTGCGACTCACATGTCTCTGTGGTAAAGACAAGATACACTTCTGTTTGTACTCTAAAACAATCTCTAAAATAACACCTATTGAGAATAGATTTTATTTAAGTATTGGCTTCGGTATATTGTACATATAGAGATAATATAAATGACACGTGACACGTGAGATGACACGTGGGCGTGTTGCATAACGAATGGTGTAGGACAAACGCATAAATTAATGAAGATGTAGACAAAAACATTTTCAAAATTGGTAAATAACTTCGCAGGAGAGTTTTTCCAGGGAGCAAAACATTTCATTGCATATAGGGTAAGTAATAATAAAATAGAGTTCACAAAAAATGTGTACAACAATGAACGGTGGATTACTGGGAGCACACATAGGTGTGCCTGACTTTGCGCCCCCTTTCAGAGACCGTGCGCCCATAAACACAATAAAATAATTCGACTCTTTATAGAAAATCGGTACATGTACAGTAGCATCAGCAGCATAAATAAAAATAACAGCGAATTATTAGGTTAAAAAAATATTTAATTATTTTTCATAACTTTATTATTTTTGGGGCCTTTCTCACCACCTCCTGACACTTTATCGGAAGTTATCAGAATACTTCATTAGAAAGTCAGTATCAGCGATATTTAATTGGCAGATACTTTATCTGTGAGATTGTTAACAGTTACTATATTAGGAGGTGCTGAGGTGCTGGCCCTATCTTGTAATTTATATCGGTATGATAGTTTAGGCTGCCACGGAATATATGAAAAATTACATGTCGCTGAAGGTTATTATTATGCTCTACAAAATAAAGTGTAAATATACATATATATTTCATAATACTTAAATACTCAATTTTATGATTAATAATAGATCAACCATCACTTGTCACAAAATCATTATTCCATTGTTATGTTATTATTGTTATTTGAATCTCCTCGTAGTCACTCGTTAGTTAGCACCATCCATTTGTTTCTCCATTGTTTCCAAGGTCTTCCATATGTATTTCGTGAATAAATTCAAGTCGCTTTACCATTGGTTTTTGTTCCTCTGACAATTCACAACGTTGAAGTTATTTTATAATTCTTCATTAACCTGATACCATTTTGGAGTTACACTACATTTTACCAGTCGACATGTACTTCACTTATTGTGTGTGCTTTAAAATACCCCAATGTATATGCATTCTAATGTTCCTGCAGACTGTAGCAAGGTGCGCCAGGGCGTAGCGTGGCGCGTGCCTGCCACGTGCGCTTGCGCATGCCTCGCTCCACGCGCCAAGTTCTGCATGTCACGGCAGACGTTTCCACGTGCCACAGACTCCTATTTTTTCTTTTCTATTTTTTGCCTCCAATCGAGTGAACTCCGTAAATTGCGGCACTATTGTACGCTCGGCGAGGGGATCGGGAAAGTGTTCATTCATGTTTACATGAAATATTTTTATGATTATGACTCCCCGTAGAGAAGATATTAGCACTTAATTGATAGCAATTTTGTGTAAATGTTGAGTTATTTCACTAATATTATATTTTTCTTTTCTATAATTTTGGGAAATCTCAGTTGATGTCATATAGATTAGTAGAGTGAGAGACGTGACTCCAAATATGACGGAGAAGTACCTAAAGCATGACAAAGTAACTTTTAAAATGGATTTGAAACTTCAAAATTTTAATTTTTACCATATGCTAAATTATTTGCTTTTGCTGCACGGTGGCCATACTAAGGATATGTGACACACAAGACACATGGAGCACACTTATGCAGGTACAAATACTGAAGGGTTTGGATATCAATACTGCACAGAATATGTGCAACGTATGTAAATCAAGTCATAGTCATTTACAACGCTTAATAAAACCCTTACATACGTCGGTCACTTACATACGAGTACATACATATGTATATAAATATCCATTATATACACATGAAATGCATACGAAGGTTTTTGTATATAAACGCGTTTGTACTTTTGCTTCTGCTTTTATGTAGATTTCCCGGACATGAGTTAAGATTTCTTCCTGAAGTGTTAGTTAGGTACTCGTTATGCACAAAAAAAAATACAGCGTTTGACATATCGCAGATGTTGTCATAAGTATGCGGTTGCACAGTTTTAAATATTATCCAAAAATTTTGTACTTTTAAGATGGTAACAAAATGAACTTGGTATTTTTGGGCCGTTTTTCTAGTGAATGGTTGCAAAACGCCTGTTGTGGAAATGTTAATGGTCAACAGACGCTATCGTTGTAAAGTAAGCATGTGCGTCCGTCAGTCCAATCAGTTGATTGAATCCCGCACACCTGCGAGATGGCACGGGGCATCAGTAGGGGTGCGTTGTCATAGGAACGCACACTAATAAACATGATTTTCAAATCAAAGGGTCCGTTATTTTAAATGCTAATATAAAAATGCCCCTGTTGAATAAATAAATTACAAAAGTATTATCCGAAAAAAGTTCTTCATTGCACAAATCGATTGGTAGGTAATCCTTATTGTTTTCATTTTGGAAGGTTGTATGCATTTTAAATATGTTTTTGTAGACATTTTCCTTAAAGGTTTTTTCGTAATTTTATAGCAGTTTATAACAGTTTTTATACTGTTTTGTAATAGTTTTATCAAACACATTATTCTTAACATTTTATCATCCACTAGTGCATACACCGATTCATAAAACGACAACGAATTCGAAACAAAAACTTATGAGAGAATATCTGCACTGCCAGCATTAGGCAATAATAATATATTATAAATTTATATAATATAATTACAATAATAATAATATAATTATAATAATAATAATAATATAATTACAATAATAATAATATAATATAATTAGGTATAATTGTGATTGCCACAGAATATATTAAAAATCTGATAACAGGCACCAGTTGGAAGGAAGATTTCCGTATTTTCCGTACATTTTTAGAAAAAGCACAGACAAAAGTTGGAAAGATATATCGTTTTCATATGCTGGCAACGAAATATTGTTGACATTTACTGAAAAATTCATCTGCGAACTTTAACTAATCTGAACTAGTTTTGTGCTAACTTCATTTCCTTAAGAATTAGGTACGTCCTACAATTCGTCTACAGTTTTTTTTTAATATATATTGTACAGCACAGAGTTTTGTTATATATACATAGGCTGGATATATACATACCGTGCACCCGGTAAAATCCAACAGCCGCTGGGCGCACTCGACTGGCCTATTTACCCTTCTCTCATACAAGACTACCTTGAACTGTACTGCATTTCCCACTTTATCCAACTTCTCAATGTACGTACGTGTTTCGATAGTGAGTGAGATATGTCAGAGGCCACTCGCATCCCATCCCATCCTATTCCTCTCCATTTTCCCAACCCTTTCTCCAAATTCATTCCTACATCTCCAAAGGTCAGCAACGCATCCTGGGGCGTGTCAACGTTTGTCATTCTGGACTGAAGTTGGCATATACCGCGGATGTCTATGGGCGACAGTATCCACATACCACCAGGTAGACTGTATGCTCGTCTGCCGCTTCCTTTCTATAAAAAGAGAATTGAACGCGAGCTGTCCATCTCAGTTCAGTGGCATAGTTTCGATAAATGTCAGTCGATATTAAATTATCGATGACTTCATCAGAAAATTAAACAAAAACTCAACAGTTTCATGAGTAGGGGGAAGCGGTAAACGTTTTTACTTCACATTACGTTTTTTAATGTCCGACAGCTAAGTGATGTTCGGTTCATATGTTTACTCTCACACGCCACCCTAACTTTTATCCTGTCAAACAATGGTATGGAGTACAATGGTTCTGCGTGCGCATCTGTCAAACGAGGCCTTCTGATTGGTGGATGGAGTGCAGCGTGTACGCACCCTCAGTACTGATTTCCACGGTGTTGTCCGAATCGATACCGAAATTCGATTTAACGGTTAAATTATTCGGCTTCACCACATAACTCAGCGCAATAAATTCGGTTGGTATTGAAGAGAATTATTAGCTATCCATCTCCTCATATTCCAGGTAAACAAGTACAAGAACGCCTTTTACCAGAGTACCTTAGTGAGGGAAATTAAGTGTGATTAAATGTAAAGTGATTGCCCTGTCAAACAGTGTTTAATTCATAATATAATAGTTTTTGCCCAGAGACAATAAATATATTAATGACTTTTTTGCAGCCTACTCTTGATATAACGCATTTAAGGATAAGATATTGGCACCATTATTAGACTGGATACTGAGCTCCTAGTTAAAATCCAGCGATTAGTACTTTAGTAATTCTATGAATAGTTATTTTTTACTTTTCTCTATAACTCAACTTCCTTGTGTCATATGAAGATGACAAATGTATCAGTTTTCTTTCTGCATACTTAGCCATACATTAGTGAAAACCCGATCAAAATTCGTTCAGTGGGTTTTACTTGATGCTCAAACAAACAGACATATAAACATACACCCAAAAATTCGAAAAACTAATGTTTTGCTTTCTGTAGCTTCTAAAGAGACCTCTCAATATTTTCTTTAAATGAAGTCAATGTACAGACTCTATCCCTTTACCGTTTTATTAAATGTATAAAAGATATAGATAGAGCCATAGATCGATCGTTTATAAATTTATAATTTATAAATTTATAATTTATAATTTATAAATTTATAATTTATAATTTATAAATTTATAATTTATAATTTATAAATTTATAAAGTTTATCCTAAAATTATGAACAATTATATATTAAAAACAATAAGTGAAGTTTGATTGTTTTATGTAACTATGATAAAACGAAAAAAATAAAATTAAAGTCAAGTCTATATTCTTAAGCAATATGTAACTCTTTTAAAAATAAGTAACTCTTTTAACAATAAGTAACTCTTTTAACATTGAGTAACTCTTCCAATAAGTAAACAAATTGCTACCTTTTAACGAACAACAGTTATAAATTATTAATTCAACACTCAGCACTATATTATGTTTAAATCAAAGCTACATTCCCATGGCTGCTGAGATAAACCCCCATCACACTTCTATTGGCTTGAAAAGGGAAATAATTAAATACAAAGGTGTAACATCCGTTATGTCTATGGTAACTCCAAGCTCCACTCAAATACATGGACAGCACATATCCTTCCGACTAGGCTCGCAGTTCCCACGTACTCTATTGTTTAAACTCAATAGAACTCTAGTACACCTTTACAGTTCATTATAACCTTTTGCAGTGATAATTACTTTGTTTAACGGCCCCTGTTCATTATGAGCTAGTGGAGTAAAATAATATTTTCATTAGTATATTAGAATTAATCTCTTTAATATGTATGTTGTTTTAATACAATAGTTGTAATTTAAATCTGTAAAGTTGTTGTTATTCACAGATTCGATTGAATTTTCGTCCCCACTATTTCTATTTTTAACATTATCGAACGGTGCTAAACCAATGAAGCTAATTCATTAAAAACGTTTAATTTCATTTAATTAAGTGTAAATCTATACGTGGGAACATTACAAGTGTTCACGGACGGCCATGGGAACTTATGGTGAAACACCATGACGGCTTCTGGTTGCAAACCGATGGATTTCTGATGCCGTAACCAATTACCTATTTGACGAGTTCCCACACCTCGGTGACGAACGGTAATGAATAAACAAGCGTGGGGAGAATCCGTACCTATTAGACATTCATTTGTTTTTTGACGTCATATTAATATGTAAACAAAACGAAATGTAGTAATATTTTTATAGTTTGCAGATAATTGGAAAGAATTTCGCTATCAATTGCCTAATGAAAGAACATAGATCCATATGATATAATTATTTTATTTAATCATATTTCTGGTCAGATTGTGTCTGAAACCGAAGATGCCTCAGACTAAGTCTCGATTTGGAGTTCTTTGAACCTAGTTGAATTCAATTCCAGTAAAACACAAGTATGTGCATTCTCCGTTAAAATGCAGGGGGATTTGTTCTAGCATCTCGTTTTCAGACCATACGCCTTAAGATCTCGGAGAGTATCGGGATCCTTGGTGTCCACATTTCTAGAAAAGTTGAATTTAAAAGTCATCTGTAAATCAAGATCAAATTGGACTTCAAGAAGCTCAGTTTGCTTAACAAGACGGTACCTGGCTGCTTCACTCCGGGCAACGTCTCTAAGCTGGTGCACCGAAATATCAATTTTATCCATTTGACTCCATCCAACGACGAGTTGTTCGAATTGTCGACGATCCCACTCTTCTAGAACCCCTCAGCGTCCGGAGAGACGTTATGTCCCTCTGCGTGTTCCATCGCCTGTATAATGGCGAATGTTCTGAAAAACTGTTCAATTTGATGCCAACTTCGGGTTTCTAGGCACCATCGCACATCCGATCATAGTCGTGCGGTTAATTCACACTACCTTGACACAGAGTCGCTGAGCAAAATGTGGCCAGCAAGACAATTTATTCCGCGAATTTGAAAGTTATGGAACAATGAAGCTGAGGTTTCCCGATATGCCAACATGGAGTTCTTTTTCTGTTAATTACATTAATTTCTATTCTAAACTGTTGTGACATAACTACAATTGAGATTCAACTAATTACTACCAAATATCCGGAATTCTCCCAAGACACTTGAGGGTTTAGGATTGGGTTTGGTGCTGCATTGATGACGGTAAATCACTTATTATCAAGCAAAAACTTCATTGTCATCTATTCCATAAAAATGACAAAAGTTCACAAATTCCTTTAGCGCATCCGCGACAATGACCTCCCATCTACCTAAAGCGGAACTACGAAGCCCCACTCACGCACGCGCCGGAAACTGCGCCTGCGCATCCCGGTGTCACTTACGAGTGTAATTCAAGTGTACTTGCACCTTTTGTATCGATTACTTACTAGGTAACTAGTACTTGGTGTACGGCTTCAGGATGTTCAATTGCTTTTGAATAGCAGCTAGTAAATGGTCTAGTAAAAACTTTTAGGGATGAAGCAAAGTTCTTATTGTTACCTTTCTACAACATAAATAAATAATTATGTAATCTGTGATCAAAATATTTATTTCCTCTCTACCCAAAGGTTGTCTGGTAGAGGTCGCTGTCAGCGACAAGACCGCCTTTTGTGCATTTTTGTGTCTACAATGTCTGTTACTGGTTTGTTTTTGGTGTGCAATAAAGAGTTTTATCTATCTATAAATATAACACTACTTTTTTATAGAAAAAAGGCGGCCGACTAGCTAACAGTTCACCTGGTGGTAAGTGGATACTGTCGCCTATGGACATCCACGATACTTGCCAACATCAGTCCAAACGTTGGCACGTTTTCAGATGCGGTTTACCCTTGGAGCTTTAGAAATAAATCTGGAGAAAGGGTCCCCACCCTTTCTAATGGGGAGGGATAGGATGGCATGGCATATCGCACTCACTACTAAAACACGTATGCACAATGGTGAAATAGGATAGAATGGGAAATGTGGTACATTTTACGGTACATTTAGGTCTACTGTGAGAGCGGTAACTTGGCCAGTCGAGTGCCCGCAACGACTGTGGGATTGCAGCGTACTCCCGACACATATTGTTATTTTATATAAGGAAGGATTTACTCTATAGAAATCCAATTGTCTACATATAAATAAGATAAAGAGGTCTGTAGAATTTTTTTATTATAAAAAATGGGGCAGACAAACTTGCGCATCGTTTCACTTGATTACGACCATTCATGGACACCGGGGTTGATGTGGGTGCGCTGTTAACTGTTGCAGAATCGTGTTCTAGTATTGTACAAATAAGCGCCGAGTACCTACTCGAGCGCTAAGTCAGCGCTAATAAACATTAAGAACCTTATTATTTACCGTTTTAAAGGTTTTTGTGAAGCCTATATAGTTAAAAAAACTGTACAATGTAAAATGCAATAGTCAAATAAAAAATAATTAAATATAATAAATTCCGTCATTAGATAATAAAAACAATATTAGTTTCCCGATGAAATTACACTATTTTGCCGAGATTCCTTTTCAACTTATACGTAGATCTTAAGACAAAAGGTGTAAGAATATGCTGGATGCAAATGCTGCAACTTTTTTTAATAAATAGAAGTTGGTAGATTAGCAAACAGTGCACCTAATGTTAACCGGTTCCAGTCGCCCGCAGGTATTTGAAATACTAACAAGATGACGAACCTTAGGTACCAATTAGACTGTCTGTGTTTATTCTCGGATTCTTACTATAATTAATAAAGTAAGTAGATTAATATCTATATAATTGTGCGTATTGTTACACGCCACCGTTATGGGTCACCATAGTAGTAATCTAATAAATCCTTGCACAATTTAATTGCTCTAGCTTCAATATCAGCGTATAAAATAATTTATAAAAGCACGCGTCTATGCCAACCTCAATAGCATTTTTTTTTATGGACGAAGGCAGCAGACGAGCATACAGTCCACCTGATGGTAAGTGGATACATCCCTATCCGTAACCATAGACATCCGCATTACATGCAAACATTAGTCCAAAATGACAAACATTGGCACGACCCGGGAAGCGCTGCCTGCCTTTGGAGATATAGGAATGGGTTTGGAGAAAGGGTTGGGAAAATGGGAAAATGTTCGAACCCCTTTGGTTCCTGTGGAAAGTTACCTAGTGTGCTGGCGGCATTACCTCGCTAGATTGCTTAGATGATGCGTTGTGGTGATGGGCAGCCCCTACCATTGCACGTGCTGATTAATTGATACCTACCTGTTAGTAATCTACTCAACTCATTCTGTAAGAATTAATATACAAGAACTTAGGATTATTTTATTTTGTACTGTTTACTGTAAATTATTACAAAAGACGGACAACTGGAGGAGAAATGGAAATGGAGTATTACACAAATGGAGAAAATAGCAATAAAATCAGGAACTGCAAAAGTTCCAGGAGATCTTGAAGATATCGCGGTCAAATTTAATTCCTGAGACTACAGATTAACACATCAAAACAGACTGACAAGTTACTCCAGGCACGAGGTAACTTCGCCATATGCCTGCATCCGGCAAGCGCAAACAATCGCCCTAATTATCCGATGCCGTCGGCCTGTATGCAGCCTTAATTGAATACTCCATCGGGATGATTCGATTACATTCAATTATTTTGTCTGTGCGCCGGGCGGTGGGCGGGGCGCGAGCGGATTGGGCGGCGCGCATGGGCGGGCGGCGCGGTATCCGCCCAACGTAGCTATCTCTGCGTCTCCATTCAAGTCCAAATTTTGTTGTAAAGTTTGTCAAGTATTTAACTAATTATTCATTGTTTTCTTCGTCAGACTTTGTAAACTTGTAATATACCATATCTGATCCTAAAGAGAAAAAAATGTCTTTTTTATGGAAGTATTAAATCGACTGACGTGATAGATAGTAAGTGATCACCTATAACACCCCGGGTTATAGCGGATGTGCTGCCGAAGTTCAGAATTTCATTCTCACTTGGACAACTATGTTGTAGCCTAAGATCGAAACTTAGTGGCACTCTTCCATGACCTTCCACCTTAGTCTTTCCACAACTATCGCTTCCGTCGTATAAATTGTCTTGAACACCGCATTATACGCAGCAATACTATGTCCAAGGAGTGAGGAGAAAATGCGATAACGCGAAGTGCTGTTGTACGTAAAACCCTTAAGTTGGCATCAAATTGAATGGCTCTTCCAATTTCCCATTATACACGCGGTAAAAAATACAAAGCTATGCCAGACGTGGATTTTAAATGCATATAAGAATGGCATCATCGACAAATCGAAAACCACGTCCATGGACAAAGTCAAATGTGTCCAACAGTAGATGTGTGGTGGTCCGGCCGAGGGATACGAGCAGTATTTTCTAGCAATGTGTTTTTTAACTGAGCAATAAGTGTTACCCTGGGAAAAATGTCAGGTTCCAGTTAATTAGGCGAGATGTTTATTCAAATGAATTCGGAACTGAACACAAGAAATATTCATAATGAGAATCTGAATAAAATACTTCTAATTATGTAGAAATCCTATTTATTTGAACCGAAAAAGGCATAAAAGTGGTGCTTCAAATCAAATAAACATTATTACCTGTAACCTTCAATTCGGGCAAGTTCATGACAATCCGGCAAGTTCATTGAAACGGCATGGTGCCACTATACTAACTCACAAAACTCTCGTCGAAAGCTAAAAATCTAAATAGTTGACCTGTTTTCGGGATTTTAGGCCATTATAATCATTAGGGTGATATCACCTGAGTAACTAAAGGCGATTCATTAATGTCTTTTAATCACTTACGAAGAAAATCATCCAGGTGATTAAAAAGTTCACTCGATTTTATACACCTATATTTTTTGGTATGCCTGGATCAGGTGGACTATGCTCCTCTGCCGCCTTCGTCCATAAAATAACTACAAATAACGAACAGTTCTATAATATTATATAATGTTAAAAAATATTAAAATCACCTAACAAATGAAGATTTTAATTAGGGCGGTATCTTCGAAATTTCCTTATATGGATCTCCCAATAAGCACGAACATTTTCAAAATTTCATCACATCTCGTCTAAGAGTCACCGGCTATGTTCTAAACACCGAACAGTATCGAGGTTTATGTAGTTTATATACAAACTGCAGCGCGCTTTTCTTTACGGATTGAAATGAAATTTGGCAGAAAAAATAGTTTGTTATTATATCTTGGTTAAATTCGAAGATGAGTCAAATCGGTTCAGTAATTCCAAAACTTCCAAAATTCTCCAAAAACAATAACCTCTAGTTATATATACAAATTATTATATATGTCGTTGGATTGGGCTCGTAAAGGTTTACATCTTTATATAAACACTTTTTTTTTTTAAATATATGTAAAATAGTGTTCCGTTTGGCGCTGCCATCGTTTTTTTTTGATTAAGTGATATAATATCTACCAATTTTGTACCCAGATGTATTAATTAAAATTACTTTTATTTAAACGATCAACAAAAAATTGCAAATAAAAATTAATAAAACAACCTATTTTGTGGTATTTTTTTGCTTGTGTTCCACCGTTGAGTAAAGGCCTCCCCTCTATATGCTAAACCGTTCAGCTTAACGCCACGCTCCGCCAAGTCCCGTGGTATGCATCAAGTCATAGTATATATTAAGTAATTATAAACTACTATGTCATTACCATGTCGACGGAGTCCCGGTTTGTGGGACTCCCATTACTTTGTTGCCACCAGAAAACCTAAACTTGAACCCACCTTTATGGTTGCTAGTATTGCTACGATAGATTACTATAGATTGCTGCTTTAGTCATTCAGCCAAGTTGTTACAATCAGACCATATAAAATCTCTCGAGTTTATGCAATATTTTCTGCTGCTCATTTCAATATTTCCTCATAACAATATTTCAATAATGCTTTTTATATCGAGAATCGTGCGATGTGAGTTCGTGATTGTGCCTTGACAGAAAAAACCTATGTTGTCACCATGTTACCGCTCCGAGATGCCTATTAGTAAGTGTTGCTGTATCCAGATGCGGGTCTTATCGTATGTTATCAATGTCGTCGGCTAGCAAAAAACGTAGTAAACACTTGTAGGGTATGGGGGTCTCGGTAGACATTGTCGGATCGTGTACAGATACTGCACGGTTGAGTAAACATATATAGGACGGTTTTATTTTTGGAAATAAATACAAGTAACTTTTGACGAGTTATCAGCCTAATTGGCAGTGACCCTAATTGCTGTGCAATACATCATTTGTTTAAAGACAAATGTGTGTTCGGGTCTGGGCGGTGTGTTTGTCATTGTATTTATGTGTTTCTGGACCCACGACACTGGGAATCGCAGTGAAGGCCGTTGAGAGTGTTCGACCTTTATAATGAACTCTTATATTAATTAAGTTTGCCATTTCTCCGCGTACAAACGGCGGACTTGAATGTATACAATATAAAATATTGTATATTCCTAAGCCCTTGTGTTAACACCACCAGGCCAGTTAAGGCCTCCAGAGGGAGGTGAAGATTGTGAAACCTACAAGCATCCGTGCTACAAGCTACAAGACCAGAGGAAGCCCACACAGCAGATTGGTGAGTAGTATACTTAATTTGTTTTGTTGTGGAGTTTGCAATCCTCATTAAAACTCTTGTAAAATCTATCAACTCTTTAATACAGTCCACTTTCGAAGTCTACCCCAAAGTGGCACGTTACCAGAGATAGTGCAGGAGTTTTTATTTAAAAAAAATAAAAATAATAAAGAAATATCATAGAGCCACTACCGACGACTTTCTTCATCAAGCCACATGGCCGGGGGCGTCTCAAGCTACGCGGTACGTAGAAACCATTAAGGATTCATTTGATAACTTTACAGGTACATAACTTCATTAAGTTCTATTACAATTCACATCTGAATTTCATAAAATTTCATAAAAGTATTCTTTTACAGCAACATCGAGGTTGTGAAACCAATATTTTCACATTCTATAAATACACGCTATAAATTTGTGTAATTGTTTTGTAAATACACTTTTTGCAGTTTATATAAATACATAACCGCAAATGAGTTTCTGGTACCAGGATCGTTTTACAAGTGTTCTATGAAAATGAATAAACCTATAATTATATCTAATGTAGAAGTTTCATTTGAACCCACGAACTACAGACTTCTCCTTATCATGCAAAGGTTGCATGGAAGAATTCGCTTTAGCGATAAGGCTATACTTCTTATACTTCTACCTTCTTATACTTCTACTTTTATACTTATACCGGTTATACTTCTAATTACTTGTATTTTGTGTTTGTTTTGGTGTACAATAAAATATATTTATTTCTCTATCTAAATCAATAAATAATTCGTCCAAAAAAGGATCAGCCTCTGTACAAGGGTAAGCGGCCCGTGCCCACCGCACGCGCCAGGGTGCGCGCCCCAACCCGTCAGCTCAGTCCTGTCCCGACCGCCCTGATGTGCGGACACCGCGCACCCCAACACACCACCACTTCCGAAACAACTCCAAAAAAGTACTAAACAATTAATAAAAACTTTAAAAATAATTCAGTATTAACGCCTAGAAGTTTCATTAATATCTACTTTAACTTTAATTATAAAAAAAATAGTTTGACGGTGTAACCGGGGGTGTCGACGGCTGAGTCAGCAGTGGACCAAGCGCAGGTGAGTCACATCATTTTCGCCATAGTAACACCCCACGCAGGTGCGTTTTTTGCCGCGATGCACGCAGATAAGTTAGGCTAGTCTATGAATGTCTTTGATTTCTGTCCAAAATTTGTTGGCGAGAGATCACTTTGTTTCATTTATTTTAATAAACAACTCTGTAATGTTTATTGTCTTGTATTTGTTTTATAATTAGCGGTGTAGTGTTTAGACAATTTTTGAGAAAATCTTATTGGTAAAATTAGTTTCAATTTCTGTTCGCTAATGTTCATTTCTTAGTCCTTAACTTGTGATTAATAGTCAAGTTTAAAAATATAAAATTGAATATATTTAAAGCTGTACGATGTAGTAGATTTTGTATGATTTAAGTTTTCTTAATAACCATAATATAATAAAGTGATAACTTTAGTATGAATATTGGAGATCACTTATATTAAACGGCTTAATTATATTATTTGTAAATTAACCGTTTCCGAAGCACGAAACCATTGATTCCGTTCATCATTTTGAATTCATAGAAATGTCACAAATCTTTTTGGAAATAAGTTTTTTTTTTCGAGTCTACCAAATTTTTCACACAAAACAGTCCAGGAAAAATATTTTTACGAAGAAATACTCATCATTTTAGATCAAATTACTGAGATATAGAGATGAATTTATGGTTTCATATTGGTAACTCAAAAAATAAATACTGTCGTTTTATTTTCTATATTTCAAAATGATTAGTATTTCTTTGTATTCAATTGCTCAATTATAATTGAACATAAAACATCTTCAAACCACACATACTTATATTTTACTAAACTTTTCCTATATTAAATACACGACCAACTTAGTTCACCGTCTACGTAAAGTATCAGTTAAGAATATCAGTTATCATATGGATAAAATTAACCGCGTGTTTAGGTCGGAGCTCGTGGCCGCTGGTCAAACTTCGCTGAAACCGCATAAACGCAAACTTTAGATATTCAGCCAAGCTGTTACAATCAGGCCATATAAAGTCCCTCGAGTTTATGAATTAATTATAACAGTAGCTGTGATTTTTTCTTACTTATTTTAGAAAAAAAAACGCTTTTATAGAGTTTCATAAAACTATTGAATGGTGGGTATAAATTAGGTATTTTTTATAGAAAAAAAAGCGGCAGACGAGCATACAGTCCACCTGATGGTAAGAGGATACCGTCGTCCATAGACATCTGCGATACATGTCAACATCAGTCCACAATGACAAACGTTGGCGCGCCCCGGATGCGCTGCCTACCTTTGCAGATTAACGAGTGGATTGGGAAAATGAGGAGGGAGAGGATGGGATGGGAATGGGCTCTGGCATATCTCACTCACTACGGAAACACGTACGTACATTGGGGAAATACGATTAAGTAGGAAATGCAGTACATTTCAAGGCAGTCTTCTGTGAGAGAGAGATAACGTGGCCAGTCGAGTGCGCCCAGCGGCTGTGGGAATGCACTCTCCCCTACCGTGTTTTTTCTAGTGAAGCCATTTTTAAGCGTGTAATCCTTTTAAGCATTTAAACTTATGATCTTCAAGCTGTAATTGTTTGTTCTGTTGCGGTTCTGTTGTTCTTCTGTTGGGCCAAGCCTCGCTTGACTGTTCAAATTAGATAGGAGTCTATGAGTCTAAACGACGACAGAAAAGTTAAGCTCCCTTACGTAGAAGAAAGAGTCCATGCTTACTAAATTCTCAAAACATTCTAGATATAGGTACTTATTTCTTCCAAGTACAAAGATGACAATTCGATTTATCGATATGATTTGTTAATTACTCTCTCTCTTTAGTATGTGTGTGACTGTACCGCGTCCCTTCGTTAATAATTACGATACTTCGATTTAAAATATTGTGTTTCATTGTAAGTCTATACAACATATTGAATAGCAGATAACGAGAAAAACAGGCGAAGTTATGAACTATTCGGTGAATCACTATCGCGTGTGTAATCGACTTCCATTTTTCAGCAGATACTTGAAATTGTAAGCTTCATAATAACTTCATCGTAACATGTCTACCCATAGTAGTAGCTTATGTCTATGTTTCATAGGTTAATAGGTAGGTAGTGACATTTTTGAGTGCTATAGTACACCTAATCTGTTAATGACTACGACGACGTTTCAAACTATACGACATTCCACGACGTTTGAAATTAGGACCGCAAGAAGGAAATACCTACTATGTTTTAGGAACTAAATAAGATTCCGGATCTTCTACAGTTCTTATACATAGTACGAACTCTGTGGACCGACGGATACTTGGTGAATGAAAACACGGCGACGGTACATGCAACTATGCACTCAGCCTAAATGAAAGTAATATTATTCAATTATTAATAAAGTTTCACGCATTGCTTACTTGCTAACCTTAATAATCATCAAATATTTTTTTTTTCTTAGTGTTAACTACCAATAAAAATTAAAATCATTAATTATATAAGATTGAAAACACAATATTGAATTTTACAATAAACAGATAACAATATATTTATGACAATTAATTTATTATTGTGTTTCATACATAAAGTATATTTTATTTCCTATATGGAATTATTATCATCAAATATATTTTAAAATAATTAACAATAATTTCAAAAGTCGCAGTACTTAAAATAATATAATTGACATTCACAAAAAATAAACTGATCTCACTTTACACCACATTTCCATATAGCCCGTCGTCATTCACGAGTTTTGCAATAAATAGGTTAGTTAAATTTTTGCGATATCTTATTAGAGCTGATAATGAGCTAATGATTCTACTTTCATATTTATTTAAACTTTACCGCTCAAAATTGATACAGAGCGCGGACTTTATGCCGAGTGGCATTCTCTGCCACACAAACTTTGGTTAAACCAAAAAGGCATAGGAGTGATGCAAAGCATAGTCTAAGCTTAACTGAACACAAGGTACTACATATATAAATAAGTACACAAAATTAGTACACAAATACTAAGTCCATATATAAGACAAATTATACAATATGTATCTATATATAGTAAAATATTAATAACCACATAGAAATAGATACATTCATATGTTTGGATTCGAAATACCTATAGAATGCATTTTATATTCTAAATCGTGTTTCGCATATAATAAAGATATTTATTTACCTTTTATTCCTACTTGACGTTTCCGCACGGTATAAAAACAAACGCGTGTGTGTACAGAACGTGAAAGTTAAAAAAAATATACTTATAGAATGCTTACTTAGATGTTTAGGTACATAATATTTCGTTTGTATAACCATACCATCCTGTCTCCAATGCTGGACATAGGCCCCTCTCAAAGCTCGCCAACACACGATCGCTCTTCTCCAGGATCCAGCCACCGCCTGCGATCTTCTTCAAGTCGCCTCTGATGATCTCTGGCGGGAGGGCGTCCCAAACTGTGCTTCTCAGTGTGTTTCTATAATTATTATTATATGGTAGTTTATATACGCAACGCAACGCAAATTATATAACAATATTTATGCGGATATAAGCCATTATCTATTTAGCTTCAGTAAGCATAGTATTGTAGTTCTGGGGCCCTACCACCATCTTTTACAAAACAATATTGTTGCAGGAACGTTTTGTTTCAGGCTTAAAACAACATTACTCAAATTCGTACCATGACCTCCATCAAAGTATTAATGCTTAGTGCTGCGAAATAATGAATGATTTTAATTATTTATTTATTCCCTGCTACAAACAAAACGAGATAACGCTACATGAACTGTATAACGTCATTCCTTTCATACAACGTTCCGATTTGCACTACAGTAAACTATCGAATTGTGTTGACGTCACCAAAACTTCCTATTAAAACATTCATAAAGTAAGCTTACATTATGGACGCCGTGGTACGAAATTGAGAAGTAAGGTTAAAATAATACTGCTATAAGGAATGGTGGTAAGGGCCCAGGAAACAATTTATTGGCAACGATTGCGTTGCACTAAATGAACGCATTGTAATGAAGCGCATTGAACGCAATGTGATGAACGATTGCGTAAATGATACAGATTGATTAAGCAATACAAAAAACATTTGTGGTTGCAAATATACGGTTTTAATATACGTTATAATTAGATAATTCTCGTAGTTAGTGGCTCAGTCATCTGCCTTTGCTTTATCTTTTCTTTCATTTTTATTTTACTTTTGTCAGCAACATGTTTTTTTTTAATTGTTTCTCATGTAGATATTTTATTTATATAATGCATTCATTGATTATTTATGTATGTTTGTATGTATCTATATGTAATAATGTATTATATTTATGTTACCTCACCATCTAAATTGTGTCTTTCATGGCACCTCCTAATTGAACTTCCTGATCAACCCAAAGATTGACTGGTAGAGAATGCTTTAAGGCATTAAGTTCGCCTTTTGTACGATATTGTGCAATGAAGTGTAAAATAAATAAATAAATAATTATTATACAGCATTTAACAAATAAATTAATTGGTCATAATTTAAAGATTATCAGTGAGAGCAATTTGATCATCATTGTACCTTTTTGGCAATCATATACCTAATATTTTTTGGCAACATTATAATTACAATTTTGGAATTGGCTAAATACAAGTTCTAATTTAATAAATAAATAATTGCTGTTTCAATCGCGCGACAAATTTCAATCAATTAAAAATGTAATTGCAATAATTCCTATCAGCCCTTTCAGTGTTCACTGCTGAACATGGGCCTTCTCATTCACATTGTCTTGTGCATGAGGGATGTATGCTGGCCAAGCGGGTTGGCGAGTCCACTCTTTTAGAGGTGGCGTACGTCCTTGTGGTAGCGGCTTTGTTATCCCTTAGTCGCCTTTTACGACACCTGCGGCAAGAGATGGGATGTGCTATTCTATAGGCGACGGATACCACACGGCACAATTTCAATCACTTCCTGACAATTTTATCTTTACGTGTAATTAATTCAACACCTTCCACAGTCCATTTAATATAATTTTAGGTGTGAACGCCGCCTTAAATAACGCTTAGGGGGAATACAAATCAAATATGCATGCACCTTCGCTGTAAGCATGTAATTATTAAACGGTAGCATGTATTTAAGTATTACTACGTTGTTTAAATGAAATTTTATTACGCAATTAAATGAAACTGAATTGAAAATAAAGACATTTTAGATAGTATATAATGGATTTTAAATGGATATAAGTAATAAAATCTTCCTGTGATCCTTCAAACTAATTCTTATTAAGTATTGATTAAGTAAGTCTTATTATGTATGGCCTCTATCTAAAAGATCTGGCTTTAAAAAAACGTTTCGATAAAAAGCAAGTATTCTCTAAACTAAAGAATTTCCTTAATATATTTAGCTTAATTTTTAAATTTATTTCATTATTTTCCTACACCGGCAGTATTTGTGATAGTTCACGTAATGGTTTTACACGTAAATTCTGCTCGAATGCTTAGGCATTTAGCACTGAGCTTAATTACCTATAGTTGGAAAGATTCAACGAATGAAAATACATAGTTTATTGCATTCCTGTTAATGTAATTGCTAGTTACATTTAACTCAAGACATACAGAAACAATAGGCGACCTTATAGCTTTAGCTATAAGGTCGCCTGCTTCCATGAAATAAAGAAATAATATTTAGTTTGTTCTTGTCAAGCTACCACTGGAATAAACGTAATTCGTTTACTGAATTCAAATAAACTGATTATTTTGAAAACAGTCACACCGACCAATGAAAAACGATTTATTTGAACAAAGTCCCGCCTTACACTGTCCGCCCACTGAATTACCAAAATTTTACGATGTATCCCCGCCCAACGCCTTACAATTTACCTCTAGGTAGGTAAATTATAGGTAAATATCTATTTATAAAATTAATTAAGGTAAAATAATTTATTCATATTACTATTCATTGCACATCTCTTGTTTCTTGTTTTTTTTATGCAAAAATGGTGGCAGACTGTTCACCTGGTAAGATGATACTCCGTGAAACATGCCAACATCAGTCCAAATTGACAAACGTTGGCTTGCTTCTAGATAAGCTGTTTAGGAATGGATTTGGAGAAGGGATTGAGAAAATGAGGAGGTATTGGATAGGATGGAAATGGGTTCTGGCATACCGCACTCACTACCGAAATACGTTCGTACATTGAGTAAATCGGTTAATTAGTTCTACAATTATTATCTAAATAATATCTGTATAAAATTTACTTTAACAACTTTATATTAACAATATCGTATACTGGCATAGAATTAATCTATACTTAATAAAGAGGTAAAATTGTGTTTGTAGGTATGTTGGGGGGTAATCTCTGGAACTACTGAACCGATTTCAAAAATTCTTTCACAAATAGGAAGCTATATTATCACTGTCTAATAAAGGCATATTTTATTTTGAAATTTTGAAAAAAAATATTATAAAAATAAATCATATACCGAAGCGAAGCGAGGGCGGGTCCTTAGTATTAAATAAAACCAATCGATGTAAAACAAAAAAAAAACATAAGTTGTTGGGTTTCGCTTTTGCAGTAAATTAAAAAAAACATATTCTAAAATTTTGTATTAAATTTCATGGTTGCTATTTTTTTAGGTATACTAAGTGAATATTTTAAAATAAATTGTTTAATTAGTCGATGGTCTGTACACTTACGCCATTGAATAGACCTTCCGAAGCTCTGTATCTTTTGTCTAAACATTTTGTTTCCAATGCGAATGGCGCCTACCATTGGGATTTTATATTTGTCTCGTAAGCCTTTTTATTTTGTGCGTATGGTATTTGTATGGGGAAAACTCAAATCCCCTTGGGGTTATACACCCATTAATTTGGTAACTGAGTGCATCTCGTATGTCAGCATTTAATTATTTTGAATACGGATGAACATTAGATACAACAGAACACTTATATATATACTTCAGGTTATACTTTGTATTAACGAAGAATACACGTTGAATTTGCTTTTCATTAAATAATTATTTGCCCTTTTTCTTTTTTAATAACAAACGCATCCAATTTTTATACCATGTTAAATAATATCCGTAAATATCCAGTAGGTACTGTATTGTGTTAGTTTATCTAAACTTTTTAACCATGTTGATAATGAGAAATGATTAAATCAACAACAGTTAATGCTGAATACTGGTCAATAATACTGGTAGCAAAAAGTGGATTACAATTAGGATCTCTTGTGATAACAATCAAATAAGAGTCCCGCGAATGGTAAATACGGGCTTGGTAATGAAATTTTTAATAATTAAAAATAATTTATTTCAGTTATTCAAAAATACTTTGTTTTGTTATCATTAGTATTTAGTATATTTTTCTGATCAAATTTACTTAATTATGAGTATATCACACAACACACTCACCGCAACGTTGACCGTCTAACATTTTTTCTATTTACTCAAACAACAAAATGTAAAGGAATAGAGGGTCGCGACTTCCCTCCCGAGGGCTTCAAAGGAGGTTGGGGTGAGCGTGGGAGCGGCGATCTCAGCGACAGTAATTAGGTAACACGGGTAAACAATATTCCCCCACCCTCCTCGTATGCCAACCAGCGTGGATTACGTTGTCAACGTCGGGTTTGTTAGAAGTAATGCAGCTTACATGCGCTTTACTTGGAATTATTTACTTAGGTCGCTTTTCCAAGGGCGAGGAAATTTCATTACGCTTTCTGACTTTCTGTGTCAATTTACCATTTGCTTTGAAACAAAAATTTGTTGAAATTTCAATTAGAATCTTTTCTATTTTATGTTTTTGTCTGTTGAATCGTTTTCGTTTGCTTAGTCAACTGACTAACGGTTATAACTGTAAACAGTATAGGTAGAGCGGCGAACCTTGAAAGAACAATTTCACACAGTGAAGCACGTCTATAATCAGAGAAATGGACGAGTGTACCATTGAATCAACGCGCTACCTCCTCGGTTGGCTCTTTGCGGCTTTGTCGCCTTTGTCACTTTCGATAACGTTATTTCTATTTCACTTTATTTTATTACATTTCTGCTCTTTTGCTTCTTTTTAACAATCTTTATTTATCGTTTATTACAGATAAAGCAATTCTTCTCTGGCAAGTTATCGACGCGCATAAACGGAGCAAAATGTACAAAGAAATGAAGAGGTTCATGGTTTATTATAAGTCGTTTTACGAATGAATATTATGGAAGCAACATTACCGCACTTTCATCGACTTTCCTCATCCCGATTCTATCAACAGTATGCCGCACCTCCTGTTCGCATCTCTAATAGTTACCTCCACGACCTCTTTCCTCAACAGCATCCGACTCTCCTACAACAATACTTAGCCTATTATAACGAACCTCTTGCTCCTCTAGATCTTTCACTTAAATCTACCATTCCCATTACCCCACCATGCACCCCACCACTTAACCAAAAAAGAAAACAGTCTGATGAAACAAAAAACGAAAGAGCACCAAAAATATTTCGACATTTCGAAGAAACTGACGCGAAAGATGAAACAGAGGAGAAAGTAGAAAAACAAAAACCTGACGATGAAAATTCTAACGACAGTGATAACCCTGAAGCAAAGAAATTGAAATTCACAAAACAATTTTTTGAGGAACTGCGTACTTGTCTTCCTCCAGAGTCCGAAACTCCATCGAAAAGCGAAAGGAGTTCTCCAGATGTGGTTGAAATAAAGGATGTGGAGGAACGTCCTAAAAAGTCACCGAAACCAACTACACTGCCTACGAAAAAGAGCAAAGCTGTACGAAGATTAATGTTCGATGAAGATAAAACGTCACCAGTTTCTGGTACAATTATTCGAGATTTAGCTGAAGATGAAACTTTAGTCGTACGAAAGGTAGGCTTCATTCTTACTTTTAAATGTCTGTTAAAATAGCAGGTAATTGGTTTTCAAGAAATGCTTTTTATACCGAATGGTAAAGTTATAAGATTGGTATCAAAAATATGTGGCGAAGCGCAGAAACTATTAATTACGCGCTCTTACCGTGCCATTACAACAGAGTCTGAGGGCGACTTTCCTTATCGCTTGCAATTAAACGGGCTATGAAATCATGGATTGTATTTTCACGCTAATAACAGCTCTAAGGGCGAGCCAAAACGCTCACCGGAGGGGGTGTGTCCTCAGGTTATTAAGTACGAAATAAATCGTAAATTTACTTCAATATACAATTTCTTAGAATTGAGATAATATACTAAATGCTCCATTTAACCGTAATATAGTATAGTTAATTGTAGGTATATTACGAATGCTTGCTTTTAATAGATATATTTGCGTGGGAATAATTTATTGCTGACTTTTTGCCCAAGGGCAAGCATTTGAGTGTTGCAAATGTCTCTCACACATAGTTTACTCATAATTTGTAACTTAGTAATTTATAACTTTTGCATGTCCCAGTTTTTTCTCAACTATCTCAACTTCATTACCAAGAAATATAATTTAATCATTTCTTTGGCGTATAAAGATTTCAACATGTATAGGGCGACATAGACCCGGCGTTCAATGTGGTGGAAGTGACAGAAGAAGCCAAGGCCTTGATAGCCAGCATAGAGAACCGTCTGGGTCGGTACATATGCAGGCTATGCCGAAGATTGTACACCGATGCGTTTGCACTTGCCCAACATCGATGTTCCAGGATCGTACACATTGAATATAGATGTCCTGAATGTGATAAGGTAAATATAATGTTTACAGAATTATTTAGTTTCCTTGAAAAAGTGGCAAATTATGTGTAACAAAAGTAAGTGTTTTAGATGAAACCTCAGCCACTGTTATAGCTATAGTGCATTCACGAATACCGAATGATTTTTTCTACTATTAATACACCTCTATATCCCTGAACTGACGAAATGTTAAATACTCTTCTTATCATCAATTTTATCTCTTCTCCCACATCATATTTTGTACGAATTGTACAACGATCATTAATAACGACATCATTTATTTGTTATTGACGTCGGGTATGCGCTAGCTCTATTTTTAATTTTTTTGTGTGGGAACAAACACGAAGGGTGCTCTCAGGTGGCAATGACGAGGGGAAGCCATTGTCACTTGGTACATTTCCATGGGAAGCGGTGTCCACAAGTGGCTGCGCGATGTTTACGCACGCAAATTGATGCAACACGTAATGCGTGACGGAAGACTATTAGCTCCACCGCTGATTAGATAACAATAATGTTGTTAGACGTCCTTATTTTCCGATTAATTATGGTTATTTCCGTCAAGGCACCTTCAAGAGAAGCATTGATCTTCTTTGCTGATCATTTTTATTTTTGGCTTTTGTAAGATAATACTGAAATATAATACTATAATCAAATATAATGTAAGATAATCCTTTAAAATACTCAAATATACGCAAAATTGGAACTCGTATATAATTGTAGACTAAGTATTGTTTTATATGTAATTGTATATAATTAGAGACTTCTTTCAATTTCACCTTTACAAGTTCAAATTCTTTCATTTAATTACCAAGTAAGCTGCTCCCATGGAACTGCTAGTTCCACGAGTAAATTAGCATTTTTAATTTGTACTGTCATTGATAAATTCGCATCACTAGAGCACTGTCGTCTTTTCTCAGGTATTCAACTGCCCAGCGAACTTAGCGTCCCATCGTCGCTGGCACAAACCTCGGGTCCCCGGGGCTACCAAACGCCGTGACCCTCCCGCTTCAGACGCTGGCCGCTTTCCTTGTCAAAGGTGTGGCAAGTTGTTCCGACGGCAGGCCTATCTGAGGAAGCATCTGCTCGCCCATGAACAACCGGAGAAAGAAGTCGAGAAGGAGCCGTCAGCGTTCCGGCAGGTTCATACTGAATTACCCACCTATCAGCCGGTAAGTTCAAATTTCAATTTCGTTTAAATCAGTCGAAGTGAGTATTAAACTTAGTAATTTTTTTATAGAAAGAAGACCCCAGACTCCACCTTGTGGTAAGTGGATGGCGATCATGGACATGCGCGATACATGCTAACATTAATCCAGAATGACATTGGCACGCCCCAGTATGCATAGCTTTGGAGAATCAGGAATAGATTTGGAGAGAACGTTGGGAAAATGGGGTGGGATAGAATAGGATGGGAATCCAGTACATTCACGGTAGTCTTCGGTTAGCGTGAGGTAACGTGAACGGTCGAGTGCGCCCAGCGACTGTGGGGTTACCAACTTACCAACTTACCAACTTATTCTAACTTTAATGTAATTCTACTTTCATTTCACTTTTTTTAGGAAACTCTCCGTGACAGCAATTTCAACACATTTTGGAACAAGATCCCTCCCACCCAACAAGACTTCAGCTGGGAAGGAGTGCAGGCACGCTGTGCGTCCTCGTGTTCCTCAGAAGATTCTCGAAGCCTGGACGTCACGGGGTCGGAGGACGAGGGTGGGGGCAGCGGGGATGGGTGACGGCGAGTCCTGCGGCCAGTGCCGCGGTTTCCCACCTATACTCCCGTGCCTAACCCGC
The DNA here is from genome assembly GCA_943735995.1 of Sesia bembeciformis. Taxonomy (NCBI): domain Eukaryota; kingdom Metazoa; phylum Arthropoda; class Insecta; order Lepidoptera; family Sesiidae; genus Sesia; species Sesia bembeciformis. The sequence goes on from OX031042.1 coordinate 7,475,588, forward strand.
TCTATCCGTACTCAGCACCGTATGTACATGATAGCGCTCATTTGTATTTCTCCTAAATGTAACTACTCCTTCAGCCTTTAACTAATTGCCCGAGAAAAACAACCTTACGTCTCATGAAAAATCTTTTTGGAAAGTCTCATTCTATATCTTGTCCCTATATATCTTTTCATGATATAGATTACTTAAATAGTAACATTCAATCACATAATTACAATTTGCGAGAACCTGTATAAACATATATAAATATTTAGATATCACCAATTCATGTGGTGTGAATATTCTTAATGTATATAGAATATAACAATATATTGTGTGTCTAGTGTAAGCTATTGTATATGTTGACATTCCTACAGCGACATTCCAAATTAAACAAGACGTGGAAATGTATAACAGTCCACGTGAATCTGTACACATATCTTCTAGTTAAGCATTAATTCTTATTATAATATAAGTTATTATGAGTACGGTGCGGTATTTAATTAACAGTGGAGAGACACAGAGTGATGGTATGGTTTGGCATTCTAGACCTTACCCATGGGTGACCCTAATCTATTATAAATATATCATGGATAAGATTTATAATAGGATGGATAACCATTTCAATCTAATCCTCACACTCGTACATGGGCGTTTTGTCGATTGTACCTTAGATTCTGTAAATTTTACTATCCTTTTGAATCTAATTGGACAAAGATTCTTTACGTTCCCTTAATACTTATTTGATGACTAGCTCTTATATTATTTTTTTGTTAAACTGTGCATACTACATACAACCGGGCACACGCTAAAGCATTTTTTCTAATCCTTACTACAACGAAACCTAGTACCACTCACGTATCCTGGTGTATAGATTCATCTATTGCTGCCTTCTACAGAAAGCTGTACCTAGAAGTTTAAAAAAATCGTTATGTATTAATTAAATAGTGTATTAATCGATATCAGTCTAACGTCCCACTATAGTACAGGCCCCTTTGTAATTAGGGTTTTCGGGCCATAATTCACGACGCGGGTCTTGTGCCGCTTGGTGGATGTCACAAGTATCCCAGGTAAAAGCGAAGATAAATAATTAATGTAAAATTTAAAACTACGACTGTTCGAAGACAACTAGCATACATTTAGATCGCGAAGACACGATGGGTCACCGCAATCGATCCAAGGCATCGAGCATATTTTTAGATGCACCGAGCGACCGACTAATATTTTTTTCATCATTCGCCGTACATCGGAATTGAACCGAGTCAACTTGCAATCAGGTCATTGTAAACTTATCGTTAGCCTCTGTCCAAGTAACAATCCAATAGAGTCATAAATGGATTTTTTTGCATTTGTTTACAGAGAAAGCTAAGTTACGAATTGCTATTTGTACAGATCTTTTATAAAATACATTAATTGAAATTTGATATGATTTATTAATACCAGTTTGAAAAAAGAACAATTTAAAGCCATAACCGTTTTTGATCGTCGAATCATGAGTTGACATGGATATGGATATTAGGTATATAATGGCCTTGAAATATATGTAATGGGATATATGGCCAAGCGGGTTGGCAAGTTTATTTTTTAGAGGTGGTGTAGTACCTCAGGACTTGTGGTAGCAACTTAATTATTCATTAGTCGACCTTTGCGACATCCACGGGAAGAGATGGCGTTACAAAATGATTATCTCATATAAAACTCATAAAATTGTCTAATCAAGGCGATGTGATACCATGTGAATTGATAGGGTTTTTATATTTCAATCTTTTTAATACATTTGCCATTTTTCATTTACGTAAATCATTACTCATAGTAAAATTTTATATTGATTACCTTGAACAGCACTCTAGTCCATGAATTATTTATTACCTAAATTATAATAATATTCTAGTCTTATACCTAGTCGGTGTTTATTTCGTTAAGTAGTTACAATATTTTCTAGTCTTACAATTTTTTAAAATTATTTATTTCCTATAATTATCGATTTTATTTTGTGGTCTTTAGAGTATGTATATTTAATTTAATATTTTTTCTAACATAAATGTCTAGTCATGACAATTTAGGTGCCTTAGATATTTAATTATAATTCGTTTTGGTCTCAAAACTTATCATATTATTCTAGTCAATTTCTAGTCCTTTCGTTTTCCTTTCTAGACCGGTACAATATTGATCGCCTAAATATTGTCATAATTTCTCAAATAGGTAATTATTAATTATTTCTAGTCAACAAAAAAAAATAGTATACCGGGATAATATCTGTTTGTGTTTATTCTAGTCAAAAAATAATAATCTAAATGTATTCTAGTCATATCGTTTAGCTGTAGAAATTTATTTTCCCAAAATTTGCCCATTTTCGAGAGTTCAGTCATGTATGATTATGATCTCATATATTAACTTTACTTATAATCTAGTTATAATAATCTAGTCAAAAACTACTTTCTAGTCACAAAAAATATAAAATAAATATAACCGTCGAAATTATTAAACACATTTATTTTTACTCACAATCTTTATTTCATTTATACTTGTATACTTTATACTTATAATTGTACGTTCGTTCGGCACTTGTACTATTAGTTATTCTGTGACTGCGGTGACCCATCAGCTATGAGAACTTACTTTGAAGGAAGGAAAGAAACTTCTTTGAAAGATTATTGTAATTTTTCAATTTCTATTTACAATTTCAGCGTTACACAAACAGGCCGTACAGCTTAGTGTTATTTTGAATCATTTAGAATTTAATTAATTCATATTATATTAACATTTAATTAAATAATTATCAGTCAATAGCAATAGGTAAGAAGCACATTACGCTTTAATAAAATTAATTTATATTATATAATTAACTATTAACCAATAGATATTAATTTTGTTTACATATTATATATCTATATAGGTAATTAGTTTTAATAAAATGAACGTAATTAAGGTAACTGTTTTATTAATCTATTATATAATTACATGTTAATGTTAGTGATAAAAGTCTAAACACACAGTGATGTTAGTCGCAAATCAATTTACAATAATATTGTGAATTGATTAGCGACTAACATCGCTATAAGACTTATAAAAACTATTAGATTTTATGTTTGGCTAATTTACTTAATAGTGGTCGAAGAGCTATTACTGAGCGATGAAAACAATTGTGAGTAATTGGTACCTTTGCAAGATTATGCAGAAGAACAATATCAGTAGATGGTTAAGATGTAAAGAAAATAATTCTGCCCTCAGTAGAAAAAAATGGCACAAATGCATTTTGATGACAATCTAGCAAAATGCAAAAAAAAAAATTGATAAAATTGTCATTCATTTAAAATCAAGCCAGAAACTTTTAGATTTGGATAAAACAAAGGAATAACCATTGTTTATTTTCTTTGTTTATAGTTCTAATTTCTCAATATAGTGTTACTTATGTTTTCTTTTCTTCTTGGGAGGGCAGAATTTGCGACATTATAAGAGAAAAGGGAATTTATTATCGGTTCTAATTTCACAGATCTAAGTGATCTTAAAGAAAACACATTTTTTTTATTGCTTTATCTAAAAAACTAGATCTCAGAGCATATTTCTATTTTAAGTCAACTAAATTTTAAGACACAATTGTTTGTCCAATGTCAATAAGTCCATACCGACAATAAGGTCCCATTGCTAAGGCAACGTCACGTTTAATTTTTATCAGTTTTAGTTTCGCACTAATATGTAATAACTCGAATGTTTTGAAGAATTTTAAATACAGCTTTGTAAATTACGACACGATCGTCGGACGATATAACAACTATGCTAATCTAAACATTAAAACCACCCGCAGAAGATATTTTGTATTGTAAATCGGGTCTAAACTGGCATAATTAAACGCTTTTGTTTATCCTTTAATTCTACTCGACGTTAAATAAAAGATTAAGTAGAAATAAAAGATAAACTTATACGCCTTTACTTATACGCGTTTATAATTTGGTGATGCCTATGCTCGTTAGTGGATCAAAAAGGCTGGCAATGATAAAAATTAATTGAAATAGGCCCGATGATTATTGATTATTGTTCTTAATATACTAAAAATTTTATTTATTCTATTATAGCAGTTACTGTAAATGGGTGCGTGTAAATCAAAATAATAAGTAAGTTATATTTACAATAAATAAATATTTATAGAATTTATAGATGTAGATAATTATTTATAAAAATAAGTTCAGAGTGCAGAACTAGTCAGTGTGTCGTGTGCAGCGCGTTCCAAAGATATGTAAATAAAAAAACGCCATTTTAAATATAATTTCGATATTTTTATTATTTACATTATTTAGATAATTTGTGTATTATTTATGTATGCTTTTTGTGTGCATTTTTCATTTGTTATGTATAACTGTCACTGGCAAATGAAAATTTGAAATATTTGAAACTTATTGACAAGTTATTGGTGACTTAAAATGTATCACGATTTTTGGTCACGATCATTTGTGACGATTATCAATATCAAAAGAAATACAGAAAAATATTATAGGAGATGGTATTTTTCATAAAAATAATAATAAAGAAATAAGAAATGAAAATAATATTATAAAAGATCACGAAGTTATAGGCGATATGGATATACACGTATACATCTGTTAAATAAACAGGATTGTTGCCGGTCGGGAGGAAACTGAAGAAATTTACCCAACCTTTTAACTCAACTCACTACAGTTAATAGATTTTCTACATTTACGAAAAGCGAGTTAATGTCTTAAACGAATCCTTTTCGACAAAGGAAAAAGAACGTATTTTCTTTGGTAACGTACTTACTCGTATATCCTGTTTTCTACGGAATATCCTGTTTACCGAAGGATATAATACAAATGTAAAGAGATATCACATACCATTGTGGTAGGTATAATGTTCTCCAATTTACATACTTACCTGATCAAAAATAAAATGTACCTTAATTAATTTAAAATACTTTTATTGTTTTGAGTGACAAATTTTTTTTTTTATATTGGTTATTTGTAATATTTATAATAAATTTCAAACCAAGCATTCAAATTCAAATTAATTTTCAAATTAAAACTCTACCTCTTATACAGGGACTAACCGAATCTTTCGCTAAATCTAAAATCATGAATTCAGCCATGAAAATTTTTCCACGGATACTTTTTTGCAAAATTTGTTTTCCAGTTTTTACCTAATTTTTTTATACAAATTTGCTAAACACTAAACTCAAAAAAAAAACAGAATTTTGAGTAGAATCCCATTTTCAGGCTTCGGAAAGGGTTCAGTTACACCTTATATACAATATTTCTATACAAAAATACACTTTGATTTAGGTACTGTACGGAATTTTAACTACATATTTATTTTTATGAAATATCCTGCGCTTTATTTGCCAATATGTATACGGAAGATAAATTATTTATTTAATAATGTAAATAAGAATGTAGTTATACGGTTATAAATGTACCAAATTGTGTTTATATTTAATGTCACATTATATTATAAAAAAAACTATGTCACTATTTAAAACATTTAAACTAGATTTTAATAAATTGTAAGTTAATTGCATTTATGTAGGTACCTAGTGTTAAAAATATAAAATATTGCACCAAATGAGTAAAATAGTGTTTGTTGCACATTCATTAATTTATTAGATCAATATGTAGTAATATGTAAGTAGAAATTGAATAGATATTGAATGTACTATTTACTTAATAAAAAATACAATGGACATTAAAACTTATTTTACTGTTTTTATTTTAAATAAGGAAATAAGTAACGCAATCCAGGACGAACGCTTAAATAACTTAAACATCGATTATTATGTCGATTATTACACATTAATAAGTAAGTAGATACAACATATTCCATTCCAATCCAATTTGTCCATAATATAAATAAACATGGCGAATAGAGATAAACGACACGGCTTTAAATTAAATAGTGAGGTGATAATTTATTTACATATCCCATATTTTGATTCATCAAGACTGTAAGTTTGCCTTAGATTACAGCTAAATGTCTAGTTGTTCCATTGAATCTGTTTTGTTTTCTGCAAATTTTATTGAAACGGACTATACGTAACTAGCCTTTTTGTCGTTAACAGCTGAATATGAGCCTACACATGCACATTGTCTTGTGAGCTGTGCAAGAGGGATATATAGCCTTAAAATTCCACGCTGGTCAAGCGAGTCGGCAAGTTCACGCTTTTAGATGTGGTCTAATGCCTGAGGACTTGTGGTAGCGGCTTTGTTATCCCTTAGTAGCCTTTTACGATACCCACGGGAAGACATGGGCTGGTGGTATTCTAAAGCTGGCCGACACCACACGGCCAATAAGTACAGTTCTTCTAACTTGCCTCTGTTTAGTCTCTCCTAGGATTAACCAAAAATACATCAGTCAAAGGTGAAAATACAAAAATGCTTTGGGCTTTGACCAAGAGACCTTGTCAATTCTCAGGATTGATTAGTCAATCCTAGGAGTGACCATGCGCGTCGGTCTTTGACTATAACGTAATAATAATACGGGATAAAAAGATAAAGGAATAAAAGAACTTGAAATGCAATGGATGCTAACATTATAACATGTGAAGTGCTGTAGCATACATTGGTTGTTATACTTGATAAACGGTAGTGGTCATATGGAGATTTCTAATAAATTGTTTTTAATCGACTGGAAAATGTGAGGAATGTTAGTGCTCTAGCAATCGCCCGTGACTTCGCCCACACAAAGTTTAGCGTATATATTATATGTATTAGCTATGTTTATCTACTTATATGAGATGCACGCTCATTGTGATGAAAACGATAAACTATACCAATTCAAATGAGCCATTCGTAAAAGTTCATCGTATGGACAATTTCTGTCAATACTCCAATGTATCCCAGTAACACTATCTGTGATGTGAATGGAGAACTAACTTTACACGACCCTTTTAATATCAGTTACAACCCCTCACGTTTGAAACTACAGGGGTTAATTGTGTAGGCACCACTCACTAGATGGCGTTGATTAAATATTTTTATATTTTAGATAGTAACTACCTACTTCTGTCAGTCTATACCACTAGAACTTCCTTCTACATTACACTCAATAATGTTAGACGTAACTAGAATATGCAGTATTGCATTTTATTAATTTGAAAACTCCGTGTGAGATTTGAATTTCAGATCATAAAATACAATTGACATGTGTTTCACTTCGTGTTATATCCAAAAAATAAAAATTAGGTAAATATAAAAGAAGTAGGTAATAAAATCTAAGAGTAGAACTGACAAACATACACATACCTATATAAACACACACTCATGCAGACGCACATTTACATACATAGAAAATATGTTCATTCAATATATTTATTAATTTCATATAACTGTTTTTTAACAAAAGGAAATAACTATTTTGTTACGAAATACTTTTGAATTACATGTTAAAAAAAATCTAGTTCGAGATTTAGTGACTTTCTTCCACTGCGACCCAAGGAATGTTGGCGCGACCTCTGTACATGGCATCCCCGGTGCTGTCGTCTGCATAGCAACTTATGTCACCAATTTGCAACAGATCATTGATATGCAGAAGGAACAGAGTTGAGGATAGCCAGACGCCTTGCGGGACGCCAGCATTAATAGTACCATCGATAACGACTCGGATGTTCCGTCCAGGCAGGAAGTTGGCAACCCGTTCGCATAATTCCTCCGGTATCCCGAAAGATGGTAGCTTGAAAAGTAAAGCTTTGTGCTATTACCCCTAAATACCCATAGACATATCCATAGCCGTAAATACCATAGTTTCATTCATACTTCGCCCGTTGTTTATTTTGAAATGTAAATACACCATCCCTTTTTACAAGTTACGATCTAACAATAGATTTAATTATCATTGCCTGCGATGATCGCCTGACTATAATTGTCCAATGAGGCTTTTATATTGAGACACCTCCTTAATCAACTTTCAGTATACAAATAATCCTCCTCAGAACGATATGCAGTATTTCATTTCAGTGATATTTAGTTTATTCGTGTTAAGTAGTAGTTATGTTACGAATCGAACAAAAAATTTGGAAGTGACCACATCATTAGCTTTAGATAAGGAGCCGCAAAATAATAGAGATGACAAAAAACTTGAACAAAAACCCGTGGAAAACGATGTAATTGGTATTTACTTAGAAGACGTGTTGCATGCTTTACAGTATCAAAACTGGACGGAAGAGGAGTCGCCGTGTTTAAATCAGACGTTACGTATGCTGCGAAGTCTACAGAATTATACTCTATGGGCTGTTTGGGGTAAGTAGGATCTAAGGATTATGCTTACACAATCCACGACTGAACTTAAGCAAATATTATATTGTAATAGTAAGCAAGCGAGCAAGGTTACATAAAGCAAGGCAATTGAAGAAATAATTGCACGAACGGTTGAATGGAATTGAATTAATATCTAATTCACACGAAAAATAATGTTACTATTATAAATATATAATAATAATAATATGTTATAATAATACCTAATGTTATAGATTAATTTCTGTTATTAATTATTTTTTCATTATGAATATTTTGGAGTTATCCTTAAATTTAATTTGTCAGCGGTGTTCATGCTGGTTTCAAATTATGCCTAAATATTTTTTTATCACTTATTGAGGAAACATACTGTCTATTAAACCATATAACAAATAAAAGATGTATAAAAAGACCTAATTTCTTAAAATAAATCTTGTTACATTTAAAATAACACAGGAGCTAGACAATTAGTTAAACAAAAAAGCTTATTAGAAAACATAATACGAGCGTGTGTGTGGTCACTAAAAAGTATTGCATTGTTATCAATTTCTCAAATTCAGCTATTTTATAGTAAATGTTAATACTTTTCCTTATTTCATTTAGAATGGGATTCAATAGCCTCCGAGCCAACAGGACTCCTATTTGGCAATAGGTATCAACTGGGTAATTTCGATGAATGTATGAATCCCCCATGGCCCCATACACAGCACGATCTCAATACTCAGTACTGTTTGGCTGAAATAGTACTGGAGCGGACTGACCTTCTTCGGAAACGAAGAGCGGATAAGTCTTTTGAAGCGTATGATTCAGCGGTGGATTTTATTCAGGTTCGTGAAAATGTACGACCTACATAAATAAATAAGTAAATTTCCTAAAAAAATTACCATCAGGATAAGAAAATGAATTCTAGATTAATTAATACTTAAATAAAAAAAATGTCTTAATAATAAAGTGGCGTGTGGTGTTAACCGGCTATAGGATAGCATCATCCCATCTCTTCCCGCGTGTCCTAAAAGCCGACTAAGGAAGAACAAGCTACCATAAGCCCCGAGGAACTACATCCAGCCAGCGTGATGTTGCATAAGACAATGTACCTGAGGAGGCGCATATCCAGCAGTGGATACTGAAAGGACTGGTTACATAGGAGGTGGCCGCATGCGGGTTTTTTGTTTTTTAAATAATTAATTTAACTCGTCTATTTTCAATTCATATCAATACTTACTAAATAATCACCAAGAATTTTTGCCTATTGAAACGATAATTTATTGAAAAACAGTTATTGACGATAATGATGATATAAAATTATTTTAATAATTGGTTGGTATTTTTTGTATTTAACGTTACCTAAAGAACTAAAATCTCCCAGCAGCTAGCTGGTCCAAGAGCCTAATAACTTACTTTAACTGATTTTCGATAAAAGCGGTGATCACCTAGCAGTATCTATGCTCAACTTACATTCGTGTGATCGTGAGTACAAATCCTCGGCCCGTATACCACTCATTTTTTACTTAAGTACGATTATTTTTTAAATATTAAATATTTATTTTTTAAATAAGCTTGGCTGTGAGAATACATAGTGAGGAAACCCGCGAGTTCGAGAAATAAAAACCTTGGGGCCGTGTGGTAGATAACTAGGGGAGGCTTCTCCCTGTGATTTACTAGGGGAGACTTGTGCCTTGCATTGGGACGTTGTAAACTGATAATCACTGATATCGATAAAGACTATAAAAAAATAAGTTATGAGTTAATTTATAGTTACAACAACTCATCTTTATTAAATTGTGCATTCATGCTTACAAAACAATGGACATAACAATGAAATTATCCTTCATTTTCATAATTATTAACACTGACGGCCGATTAACCCAGTTAGTAAAGGATGTCCCAGATTGAGCGCCGGATAAGATTAAGATAAGACAATTGACGAACTGTCCACGTTGCGAATGGTCAGTAGGTTTCAACTCTAGGGTTAATAGAATCTTGTACGGGTGAAGATGCAAATCCTTTACCATTATTCGTTGCAAAGATTGATTGATGATTGATGAGAACGATGCCGAATTGATGTTTCCCTGTTTTCGGTGACACTTGCCTCTACCCTGGCGATATTGTCGGCTGACCTTACACTCCTTTCATAAACATGGGGAGTTGCATCTACCGCCGAACCGGTTTCCTCAAATTTCAGGATTAAACGCCGAACAGACAACTCATTTGGTACACTTCGCCGACCAAAAATTGAACGGAGTTTGCGAACTGTCTCAGCAAAATTTCATTACTTTTATAATAAGTTTTATCAATAACAATGCATATAGCGTTCCATGTTGACTACTTGCAACTGTCATATGTGACATCTATAAACAGCGTTGCCAACCGAAAAACAAAAAACGGCGAGAAATTTAAATCCGACGCTCAATCTGGGACTACTGTTTGTTGTTATGCGACGGATTCCACGTTCGATTCCCGATCGGACAAAAATTTGTATAAAGAAAAATATTGGTTTAATATGTTTAAAGACAAGTGTTTGTTAGATCCGATTTGTTCATTGTCTTTGTGTGTATCTCTGGACCCATGACACAGGGAATCATAATGTGGGTCATTGTCTATACAGTTATGAGTTGTTTTTTTTATTAAAAACTAGCGATCCGCCCTCGCTTCGCTTCGGCTTATAAGGTTTTTTTTCTTAATTTTTTTTTTTCGAAATTTCAATAAAATAGAGCCTATATTAGACACGAATAATGTAGCTTCCTATTTGTAAAAGAATTTTTGAAATCGTTTCAGTAGTTCCAGAGATTACCCCCAACATACAAACACAATTTTACCTCTTTATTATATTACTATAGATATGAGTATCTACCGTATGTGGAATATACACTTAAGTTAAGTAGTAACTGCTGCGATGTGATGTAGATACAATACACAGTGGATTATGAACCGAAAATTTCACGTGTTTGTATGGGGTGTCCTGCAGTGGGATGTTATAAGCGAAAATCATTACTGTGATGTTTACATAAGTATAAAAAAGGTACACATATTTTATTGGTTTGTGTATACATTTCTTTTTTTCTTTTTTTCTTTTTTGGACTTCTGTGTATACCATGAATGTGAAATTACTCCACGGAAAAAAACGAATTTATACCTTTTTTATTACTAAAGGAAACCTTTTTATTATTTTTTTATTTCATAAATTAATGTGACTATGGACATAATAAAAAATAATTGCAACTAACAACTTGTGAAACAAACATTGCTAATAATTCATAATGAATGATTTTTGTGACTGTACCTATTAATTTTGCAACTCACTGTAGTTTAGGTACACATTCATTAGGTACTGAAGATTGCCAAAAAAGTGGGGAAGCGAGATTTAAATAAATAATATAATTTTCAATTATTTGTGGCTTTTTAATTCAATAAATTGCTCCTCCACTTCTCATGGCTCTAGCATCATAGAATCTGACATTAAATAATTACCAGCGATTATTCTCTTCAGCTGGAGATAAATCTCGAAAAGACAACTAACATCACTACATAGCCTGCGTAGTTTGTGGAAACTCCACAAAGGTAACTGCCAATTTACTGTTTTTATAGGGAAGTAGGCGGACGAGCAAGCGGTCCCACGTGATGGTAAGTGTTACCGCTGCCCATTGACACCTGCAACATCAGGAGGTATACGGATACGCCGCCGTCCTTGCAAAATGCTATTCACAGCTCTCTTGAAGAACCCCATATCGTAGCATAATGGAATGACCTCTTGAGGCACTCCGTTCCACAGCCTACGAGTTCGCGGTATTTTTTATTTTATTTTATTTTATTTATTAGGTATAAGAACAAATTTACAAACTTAACTAGTTACAGACACATTTTATAAAACATTTGTACGTTCGTAAATTCACTTACAGTTATACACAACTTTAACTCTTAACATGCAGAATAGGTAAAATGAAACTATATATATATATATATATATATATATATATAAACTATCTAAAAGGAAAAATGTCTATCTAACAGAATTTTAAAACGGGCGTTGTTTAAATAGAATATGTCAAACTCGACATCCAGGTCGTTATAGTAACGACATATTCTATAAAATGGATTATTGTAAGAAACATGGTTTTGGACCGAACAGTACGCGACATCTCCGTATGGAGGAAATGCGGATGCACCGCACTTCTGTGACGGGAGGTGCGGTTGTGCTTCAAAGCATTCCCCAGACGGCAGAACGGCAGACGGCAGAACACACACATGACTGACAATTTAATTTAATTTCTAGAGTCACTTGAACTTCTCCCGGCCACTGAATGAGTTAACATGGGGAGCGTGCGTACCTTCAAGTTGCCGGCCACGGTCGGTAGAGCGGCTCATGGCCACATTGCTCGCGCGCAGCCACCTCGGCGCTGTCGGTCTGCGTCCACGCATACGCGTCGAACAATGTCAGAGAGGGGGCGAGCCTAGACCATATGACAGTTTTTTCTATGCTTTTATGTAAGTATGGCTTTTATGGCTGTGCGATGGCGGTCGACTTGTCATAAAAGGAGACTAGGGGATAACAAAGCTGTTGCCACAAGCTCTGAGGAACTACACCACTTCTAAAAGAGTGGACTCTTCAACCCCCTTGACCAGTGTGGCTTTTTATATGCACGGCGAGGCCCATGTGCAGAAGCAGGGCTAGTTACATACGTTATGTATGTTTAGAGGCAGTGATTCCTAAACTTATTTCGGTCATGGACCCCTTACCATAACAAAAACTTAACTATGATCCCCCAAGTGAATTAACTTTCATGATATAATAAAACCTGCTAAAAATACTTTATTCAGTCCTCTCTGATGAGATAATTACACGTGGGTAGGTAGGTTGCACGTACGTAGTGGTAGTACCACTTTGGGAATGACTGGTTTAGAGTATCAAGCAAGTCAGATCACAGCAAAACTTTTTGTAATTTGATCGAATACCCGTCCCTCCTAATAACAGATTATGGATTTTAGTGATTTTTTGAGTGGATCCCTTTTAATTTATAATCGGTGCATTTTAAACTAATCGATAAAAGTCGAAAAGAAAATAAAAAGTACTAAGTAGGTATATAATGTATAATTTTATAGAAGAAGCCTGCTGTTGTTTTCTGTATGTACTTAATAAATATTTAATTAAATTTACAGGGGTCTCACAGTGATCTTGATTGTTATTGCATTATTATGCACTTATATAAATAATAATAAAGAAATGGAGTCAAATTCTAGAACAATGAGTACGTATATTTTCATATAACATATTTTAAACATTTTAGATGTATAAAGCCCGTAAGAAGAATTGATTATGTCGTAAATACAGAATAAACCTTTAAACAATTGTTTTATTTTCAGAAAATGAGATCATAAATGCCTTTTGCTTAAAAAATAACGCAAAGGATCTGTTGAAGATGAAGAAAACAGACACAGAAGTGTTGTATGGCATTCGTTTCTTCACCATGGTCCTGATAGTGCTTGACCACCAGATCGGGATGTTCAACTCTGGGCCGATCAGCAATGGAGTGGAAGTTGATAGGGTATGTTAATATGAATGAATTAAAAAAAAAATCTAAGATAACCAACCTTACAGGTCTAGAGGCACAGTTCATTTTATGGGGAGGGGAGAAGAATTTATCCTACTTATGTTATAATACAAAATAAACGAATTAAATTAATAAATAAGCTCCAATGACCATTCTTCTCATAAATCTGCTATATTTTCAAAACCACTAGAAATATTTTAGAATAGGAGAATCAATCACATTATTATTAATGACAACGATATCAATATTCGTTGAGTATTATTTACGAGTTTACGGCGAATATACAAACAAACAGACTCACTTCCGAGATTTTATTTTTAGTCTCATCAGAACCACTATGAATATGCTTCCAAGCTCTATGCCTACTTCTATGTTCTATGTTTCTATGTTCTATGTGCATGCATTTCTATGTTCTCTATGTTCTATGAATATTTGCTCGGTACCTCTTATGCCTTGTCCACCCCGAGGCATATTTGTATCGGCACATTGTATCACAACTTGTCTCCGTATAAATCATATGCCGATACAATGGGCTATACTTGGGCCTATACATGTATCCGCGACTTGTGCCTCGCTACTTATTGTAACGGACCAATGGGCAGCGTTCCTGTAACGTGAATGTTGCGACTACAGATCCAGGACATGTATTTCGACTATGTATCGCGACTTTTGCCTATTTGCTGTATTCATATTGAAGATACATGTGTCCGGATATATGTATCCTTACCTGTATCGCGATTTGTGCCCTAGTGTGGACGAACCTGTACTTACTTCCCGTAAATACGGAAATATAATACGGATATAATAAGTAAATGTGGAATATAATACACCGCCACGCGGTATTTACCGCTAAACACCGCGTGGCCGCTAAATACGTAAATACCGTGGTAAATACCGGTAAATGGTGGTAAATACCGCGCCGTGTGGCGCGTGGCAGGTTTGAATGGTTAATTGGTAATGGACTTAGAAGCTCGGTCACCATTTCGGTTACGGTTAATTATTTCATTAATAAATTATATCAGTTGCTTTTGTTTCAGGATGCTCTTTCAATTGCTGGCATGTTATTACTCCATGACGATTTATTCGTAGACTCATTCTTCCTTCTGTCAGGATTCCTTTTTGCTACCTCCATCACCCAACTGAAAAGTTTAACAAACCCTTTTCTGTTAATACTCAGGAGATATGTAAGGTGAGCAACAATGTACTTGTGCATGCAATAAATAATGGGAGAAAATCCCTGAAAATCCCACTGTATCGAAAACCCACTTGCATAGAAAATATCCATGTTTCCTTGTAAGAATCGCTTACATAGCTGCTCTTAATTATTTGTCTTGTTAGCTGTTCTCACGTTCCCAATTTCATGCGATCTACAGTCAGTAACAAGGTAATATATACCCATCCATACCTTAATGCACTTGTAATAAGAACTAGAAACATTAGCTTTGGAAGTTTTGGATACATTAGCGTGTTGCTGACTGTACATAATTACGCACCAAGTACACTCAAATACATATTTGAATGTAGGTAGGTACTTATAAATATTTAAGTGTATACTGGTCGTGTGGTGACCGGCCGGCTTTAGAATAGCACTACCCCATCTATTACCGTAGGGGTCGGAAAGGGCGATTAGGGGATAAAGATGCCGCCGCCACCACCTTTAAAGGAGTGGACTCACCGATCCGCTTGGCCACTGTGGCAGTTTAAAGCCAAACATCCCTCATGCACTAGCTAGACAATGTGCATGAGGAAGCCCATGTCCAGCAGCAGCCGATAAAAGGGCTGATGACTGATAAATGATATACTGTGATAAAGTTAAAAACAAATACCGTACTTTAAAATAATGTGAATTGTTACATGTGTATTTATCTTCGTTAAATCCAGTAACTCGTGACATGGTTCAATAACTACCTTATATTTTTCAGATTAGTGACAGCGTTCGCAATAGTAGTGTTCTTCATGTGCGCCGTGTTCCCTTACACCAGCTCTGGTCCGCTGTGGCCCACTGCTATAGCAGCAGAGACTGACCCTTGCCGGAGGAACTGGTGGATAAACTTACTTATGTTCAACAACTATTACCGCAGTGAGGATATCGTAAGTTGGCAAATTGGCAAGTAGACAGAGTAAAGACTCGTTTACGCAAGGAGAGTTTCTCAAACAGACCAAAGTTCATACAATTCTCGACTGCAACTGATCACATGATGATGACAGTTCTTTATACTAGGAAAGCATATTCCCATTTTCTCTCCTTGTAAATGAGCTTTAACGCTTAACAATCACAGATGCAATAACTATTTATGTCCCCTATATAGTTACTGCATCTGTTTTTGCAGTTTTTGAGTTTATGCAGTATTTGAGTTTTGAACTATGCAGTTTTTGAGGCAGTGCACGCTGCAATCCAACAGCCGCTGGGCGCGCTCGACTAGCCACGTTACCCTTCTCTCATAGAAGACTACCTTGAAATATACTGCATTTCCCACTTTATCGTATTTTCCCAATATACGTACGTGATTCGGTAGTGAGTGAGATGTGCCAAAGCCCATTCCCATCCCATTCTATCCCTCCCCATTTTCCCAACCCTTTCTCCAAATCCATTCCTATATCTCCAAAGGTAGGCAGCGCATCCGGGGGCGTGCCAACATTTCTCATTTTGGACTAATGTTGGCATGTATCGTGGATGACTAGGAGCGACAGTATCCACTTACCATCAGGTGGACTGTATGCTCGTCAGCCGCCTTCGTACATAAAAAAAAAATGTAACTATTATACTAGTTTAAACCATTTTACGAAGCAGAGGTACAGGAACAGATATTCTTAAGTCAATAAGTGTCGTGAATGTACTGTA
This sequence comes from Sesia bembeciformis, assembly GCA_943735995.1. Taxonomy (NCBI): domain Eukaryota; kingdom Metazoa; phylum Arthropoda; class Insecta; order Lepidoptera; family Sesiidae; genus Sesia; species Sesia bembeciformis. The sequence continues at coordinate 7,492,186 of OX031042.1, forward strand.
TTTAAGGCTCTTGTACTGGTAGAATCGAAATTGCATACACATAAAAGCCTGTTAACATCATCTATTTCTGGTGGGTGAGGATATGCATCTTGTTTATGCTTATATAAAGAAACAAGTGAGAAAAATGCTGAGTCCATCTAGTGGTACGCGGGCACTGCCGCCTGCACATCCACTTGATATGCCATACTTGTCAAAAATGACGTCTATTAGCAAGCTGAATGTGATGTCTACATTTAAAGATTTTCAAGCGGATTTGAAAAAAGATTTTTGAAGAATGGTGTTGTGGGAGTAATAACGGCATGACGAGGTTTCCTCGTCTCTTTACTGGGATAGGATGTGGAGTAGAGAATGGGTAAGAGGATGTTTATTCAGTTATCGCATGTTGTAGGTACCATAACTGTATCCAGACCTATTAACATATTGCTGGACATGGACCTACTCAAGCACATTGTCTTGTGCACGAGTGCTTAAAACGCCACGCTGGCTAAGCGGGTTGGCGAGTCCACTCTTTTAGAGGGGGTGTAATTTCTCAACGCTAGTGGTAGTGGCTTTGTCATCCCTTAATCGCCCATTACTACACCCACGGGAAGAGATTGGGTAGTGCTATTCTAAAAACGGCCAAAACCACACGATGTTAGGTACTGTAGCACATTAGGTAGGTCATTACTGTTGTAGGTACATTAAACTAACATATCTAATGGTATACAACAACCTGCAAGGGCATATTAATTCAATTGTTCAAAAAATACATTAACTGATATATAATTTAAAAATGATATACATTTTTAAATTACTTATTAACGTTATTCCATTATAATCTCCAAAGTTTCCAGCCCTAAATAATTTTTACTATTTATATTTCAGTGTATTGTGGCGTCATGGTACATCGCGTGTGATTTCCACTTCTTCGTGATCACCGTGCTGTTTTACTGGACATACAAGCATTGCCCACAACTGGGCCTGCTCTGCGCCGGAGTAGTTGCAATTGCCTCCGTCGTAATACCCGGAATTATTAACTATATGTTTGAATTGCCAGCAGTACAGCTATTTACTTATGAGTAAGTAAGATTTTTCTTTGCACGTGAAAGAAGATTACGAGTCAGATTAATGATAAAACTGAGGTAGAAAAATTATAGATTACCTTTAGATAAGTTAAGAAGTAGATAAGGTGCTAAAACTTTGAATCAGTCTGTAAATTAAAAGCTACTGTGACAGCTGTAACCGGTTTATGGTAAAGGTTCATTTGCCACTGCGAGCATTTATTTATGTTAATTATATTTGTAACACACCCTTAACAATAGTTTCGTTATTAATACAAATATTTTATTTTATAAAATAATATTATTCATTAAACATATAAACTACAGAACTGATAAGGCGGCAAATGGACCGAAGCGTTGTGGGAAAGGTAAGAAAGAAAAGCACACAGCAAACCAGAAAGATTTATGTGATTAAACAATGAGAAATATATGTACAATTATTTGATAAATAAAATAAAAATAAAGATGAGATAGAAGATTGAATTGGAACGACTGCTTGCTGCCAATCTATCATCTAGCTTACCCAGTTTTTTGGAAAAAAATAGCAAAGACATACCGTCCGCATGATGGTTACTATCGCTCATGGACATATGCGATAAGTGCCGACGTCAATCATGCCAATCTAATCACGCTACGAATCAAACAAGGCAACTAATTATCTAATCAAATGAGGCTACGTCATATCTACTGAGCCGATTAGATGGTTATTATGTCATATCTACTGACTGTTTGCACATATCTACATAACACAGCATTGTGTTAACATTAATGGAACGAATTATTATGTTCCATAGGAGATTATGAGTTCAGATTAGATATACAACGCGTCACTGTAATAGGTTGTTCTGTATCGACAGCTGAAAATAGTATCTCTTATATCAAGAGTAGAATCGATTCTAACGGAACGGAACAGATTTAAACATTACATAAGTCACAGCATTACAAAAACAACGTAAACCCTAGCTCTCACACCAGGATTCCCTGTGTCACAAGGACTACTTCATTCCACTCTAACAAATTTGACATTATGTACTTATACTCGTATTTAAAAAATGCAACTTAAATAATATTAAATAGAACTTTCCACTCAATTATGTTTTAAGTTACGTTTACGTTGTAAGAGAATTATAGCGTATTATATGGGTATGTGTGCGTGGGCATGAGAGCTTGTGTGGTGTGTGTGTGTATGCATATGTAGGAGCGTATTTGATTTATTGCACTATATTCATGATGTTTTCAATGACATAATCTTTTTTTTTTTTAGAAATACATCAATTTTACATGCAAAAGTTCAATTCTAGTAGGTATTCTATTGTTCGTTTCTAGTTGGTATATCTTTAATTCTATGCGCAGTTGCATTCTAGACGCGCCGCTCGCGCCGCGCCCCATCAGTAATTACCAATGAATGTTTTACAACAACAAAACTACATGTTTATATCTTTTTATTATTTATTCCGCAAAATAATTTTAATTTTTCTAGTGCAGTTTTAAATATTTTAAATTGGTTGACGTGATTCGGGTTTTGCGTTAGTTCAGTGATACATTGTATAAGCTGTGATACTACCAACATACTTATGTAAATTTATTTTGTTTGTAGTTTTGTAAAGAACCCACGAGCCAGTAATCAGTTCCACTTGACCTATATCAAGAGCCACACCAGATTCGCTGCGTACTTGGTTGGCTTCTTCGCTGGTTACGCATTTATCAACTACAAATCTAATGGAAACTTTAAAAAAATGCCTAAAGTAAGTTGCGTTTTTACTTAAATACCTAATCATATAAAAGATCATTGATATATTAGTAGAAATACATACACTTAAATATTATTTCAATAGTTTCGATTTTAGAAAGTTTGCTGTTGCATGCATCTAGTACTCAAGAGTTTATTTCCATAGCATCTTGAATACAATTAATAATAAATCGAAAACCAAATTGTTGGAACATTTCTTATTTGAACCTTGACGTATGTTCAAACGTCATATAAGAAAAAATGATCATCGAATCTGTATATCAGATGACGAGGTAGACCGGCTCTTCACCGTTTTCCCGTGCAGACATTGAATCAGTAGATACATTAAAAAAATACGAATGTACCGAAAATACGATTTTCCTTTCCAGAAATGGTCCGCTCTAGGCTCGCTAACAGGCCTAACGATAATGCTGACCGTGATGATGACAGGTGTCACTTTTCTATGGCGCAACTACCTACCCATAGAGAGCGCAGTGTACGCTGCACTCAACAGGCCTGCCTGGGCAGTGGGTCTGGCTATGCTCATATTGTGTTGCGCCTTTGGGCACGTGCGTAAGTATTTGTTTTGCAGAAAGAAGGTACCTAGCAAATAACAGGAGTATTTCTATATAGGGAGATTTTAAAAAATCTACTTACTGTAGAGATCATGATTCGAATTTCAGAAATAAAAAATACTTTATCTCCACTAAGCATGATCTATAGACCCTAAAAAATAAATGGTCACCATCCAGCGGATTGCTTGATGGTGACCGGCTTCTGTAACCCATACTGATTGACTAAATTGTGGTATAACTTCATTCACTCGAACTAGATGAGTTTTCCCTGTGGTCCAATCGTTTGTCCGATCCATCTGACCAGTGAGAAGTTTTAATCCCGTTTGTCCGATTGGCCCTCTGTTCATATTGTAGTTACATTGAGAAATTCTAAATACACCCGTCATGCAGTAACTAAAATGATAGATGAAATAAGAGAAAAAATAAATTAATTAGCTTCACGTTAGTATGAATATGAGTTAGGATTTAATTTTCTTTTATATCCATGTTAATTCAGACAGAAGGTTAATAATACAATTTATCAAAAAATGTAAATGTAAAAAAATGTAACATGTAACAAAAAATGTATGTCGCTTCAATATATTTTTTTTTAAATAAAGTATTTTTACGTTCCTTCAACTTTGAGAACAGGCTTTCTCCAGTGTTTGTACAAGTAAGAGTAGAATTTTTCTGCTCTGAAATTCATTAGTCAGAGGACTTAGACTAAAATTAATGTTCTTGATTCCGAGTTGACACACAAAGTTACGTAATTCTATTGTAAAAATATCATTTAACTTTGTATTTAACGGTATAAAAAATTTAGAACATTTTATTGTTGTAAAAAACACAAAATTTTCATATCAATGAATTTAGAATCATGATCGGAATTCACAGCATCGGGCTTCGAAGATGACATACAACCTGTATATTATTTCTAATGTGATTCATAATGATTTCCATCGTCTTTCCAGCTCTGGTGAAGCAGTTTCTAAGCTGGTATCCATGGGTACCCCTTAGTCGCCTCGCATACGGCATATACCTGACGCATAGTGCAATCATCACACGCAACGTATTTGTGTCTAGGGGGGCACAGATCAATGATTATCCGACTCTAGTAAGTCTACGAGTATATTTCGTACCATTAGTTTGTAGATATTACTTATATGGGCTTCATTTACCCCTTAAGGGTAAATGATTTAGGTTCTATTGCCTTTTCACCCGTAGTTCTTTATTTTTAGAAGTGCGATAATTTTAGAGGGCTACGAATTGCCACTGGTTTTAATAAATGCCTCTTATAATATACCCAGGTGAAGTACATCATCGTCTGTATTTTTGAGACGAGGCAACTATTCTTCTTTGTTTTTATAGTGAAAATGTTAGATATCAAAGTTATTTTCGTAGAAATGCGAAGTCACGATTTCCTTGTATATTTATGTACTTACATAATTCGCTGATAAATATTGAATATTGAGTTGCGCGTCTTTTTACAATTGTTTCACCCCACACTGTAACAAATCAAGCGTTTAGGCGGAAGTTGAAGTTAAAAGTACGTTAGGTTCTCATACTCATCTGTGATTGCAGTGTCCAAATCTCTGTGGCACTGCACTCCTACCGGTCTTTTGAAATTATTGTTTTCTTTTTGTTTCAGTTAATCTCTGCAGCTGGAGTTTTTGTCTGGTGCGGTGTAGCTGCCTTACTCATTTTCCTTTTCGCTGAAGCTCCAGCTAACAATCTAATAGCACTATGTATGAGCAATAGGTACGTAGCATGATAACAACTGGTGTACCCAAGTAAAAAGGGTATTTAATACCCTCTGTCTCAAATAAGATATTTAATACCTTCCGCACGTGGGTATAAGAGTTCAGGGTAAGCATCTCTGTGTCTACGACATGCTACGGTAATCATAGCATGGCTACGCAGCTACGATCTGTATTTGGAATAATAAACGTTACTTTGAGTGTAACGTTTTATTATCAAAACTATTTCCATCAATCTGAAGTTGAGATTGAGATGAGATGTCTCACACTCCTCATCACTCCAATCTACATTATATAAATTATTTTACATTGATTTTAGTAGAATATACAATTACTTTTGAAACATTAGTTCTGTGTAAAAATGAGGATTTGACTTCGCTTTACTGCGTAAGTTGATAGACAATTGCGCCCCATTCACGATCCAAAAATTTTAGACACTTTTTAATAGGTTATAGCCGGTTCACCCGAGAGTGAAGCGGCCTGTCCCCTGACTATGCCAAACCAAGATTCGTATATAAGACCTCACGAATCAATATGAATTGACAATACATATTATGTTATTAATTATGTTATTAATTAAGTTAATTATTTTAGATACCTGTAATAAGATTTATTATTACAGAAAAAGTCAAGAAACTGGAAAAGAAGGTACTACCCCCAACGTCATCGAAGATCCGAGTACAAGTGTTGCTCCAAAGACTAGTGGATATCTGCAGGATAATATGCCATCAACAGTGTCTATTTCGTCTAAGATATAGGTACTGTAGTTAATCATATTGTAATCAATAGCTTACTTTAAAAAATATTGATTTAATACACTTTACTGTATTTTGATTCTAAGTAACTTATGTAGTTATATATTGAAAATAATATAAAGAAAAAAGAAAGAAATATTTTATTGACATTTTTCTTTAAGATACTAGTACCTTATATATTCTATACCCTAACCCTATAAAAACTGATAGCTATTTCTTTATTGGGCAACAGTATAGAACGCAATAATGGCAATGTTGCTCTCGGAATGTTCTCAACATCGTTGGACGTTGAGAACGCAACGTTCCACGATTTAGAATTTGTAAAAAATAACACAGTAGCTCATATTATTAGTCTTCTGCGCTGTCATAATAAATGTTATTGTCATAAGATTAAGTCAAGTGTGTCAAGTTGTGTTATTACAACTTAAAATTCGGTAACATTGTTAACCCACTCTCAATAACCTACTCTACGCCTAATTGTAGCCGCGAATAAAACTGAATAGAACTTTGTAAATTAATAAAAATAAAATAAATAAAAACGCCTAAAATCACTTAATATTTACACGCTCAAAAACATAAGTAAATCCAGCCCATACTTACTACCCATGCCCATGCAACACGTGCAATATGTTATGTCGATGCCAATTGTGGGGTGTCGATGCCATTTTTGTAGGGGGAGAGTGCACGCTGCATTCCCACAGCCGCTGGGCGCACTCGACGCGTTACCCTTATCTCACAGAAGACTACCTTGAAATGTACTGCATTTCCTATTTTATCGCATTTCCCCAACGTGTGTTTCGGTAGTGTGTGAGATGTTCTAGAGCCCATTCAGGATGGGAATCCCTCTCCATTTTCCCAACTCTTTCTCCCAAGTCCCAATCCATTCCTTGATCCGCAAAGGTAGGCAGCGCATCTGGGGGACGTGTCAACGTTTGTCTTTCTGGACTGAAGTTGGACTATCGCGGATGTCCATGGACTACAGTTTCCACTTACCATCAGGTGGACTGTATGGTCGTCTGCCGCCTTATTTCTATAAAAAAATATATATGTATTACATATTGCATCGACATGTCCCCCGTAAGTATGCCCATGCTTACCACTTCCGTCATGACATTCTCAGTACTTGTTGAGTGATTTTAAGTGATATCACAGAAAATGAATTTTCCAATTTTTACAACGAATCGTTTAATGTTCTGGTCCAACATTCAATGACGTCGAAGCGCAACATGTTTATAAGTATAAGTTGATTTGGGTTGAGAGAAATGTCATACAATTCATGTATAGTGGAGCTATCACCATACATGGAAACTTATTACCCAGATCAGTAAAATATTATTTCACGTTGCAAAATTCCCAACTGAGTACGATCAACAACAGTCACATTAGAGTGACCGTCAACAGACCTGCGCGTGTGGCGCCGCAAGTCTTATCGACGGCTACTAACTATACTTACAGCGTCATATAAATTTAAACCATGTACGTTGGAGATAAACAACAAACTACTTGACACACCCGCGCCGCTAATATGATAGTGGCGCCCTCATCATAAGGCTCTACTAACTCCTTCATCAGCGCCATCTGTGATTCATAGGTAGTATTACTGAAGCTAATTACAATATTCAAAACTGCTAAATAAAAGGTGTTCAAGTTGTTAATTATTAGGCATAGATGGCGTCAGCAGAATCAAAATGTCTGAAATGGTTACTGAATGTATCTAAAAGGCTATGCACAGTCCCAGTGTCTTAAAATAACTACTATAGGTATGTATTAGTTGCACCTAATTCACCAGACGACAAATCAACATGTTATTGGATAATGGGACATATGCCTCCACACAAATAAATTCAATTAATACCTCGGCGAACGACGGGTTAAATCTGATGTGAACTTAAAATGTTGTTTTATTCATAATGTTTCTCAATATGTCCCCAAAAGTCGAAGGGCCATATATCGATTTTTTCATATTTCTAATTTTATTGTGGAACTAACAAAAATACGTAAAATGGATATAATTACGGATATTAACGTGTTTTATTTATATTTGAAACACGTATGGCAATACTTAAATCAATAATAGATGAAGAATGAATGTATTTGCAGGTGAAGTAATAAATACACTGACGTCAGGGAACCGCATGATGTTAGCATATATTATTAAACACACACAGAAGCATTGTGCTTAGATTTTACCTTAGTTCATGTAAAACATTTAAAATCCAAGTTATGACTCTTAGCACGCTAAAGAGAATTTACGAAAATAAATTAATCGGTGTTTTACTTACATTATATAATAATTATATTGAACTTAACTAAATGTCATTATTAATATAAATAGTTGTTTAAGATATTAATAAAGAAATTTAAGGATAATTAATCTAAAGATACTGTACATAAAATATGTTAATCGATTTTGCGACATCTATCAACATCGATGTCTTTAGATTATCCTCCTGCGTGTACATACATGTTTCGGAACATAAATTTTGTCTTTTAATTAATTCAATACGAGTACATAGTATAGTTATTGTATTTATGAGCATACAACATACAAAGTGCGTAGAAGCATATAGAACATTTATAGGACGATAGTCATAGGAGGCATTTACGTGACTGAATTCATCTACGTAGGTCGGTACATCGGGAAATATTGTTACCCAAACCGCATTATACTCAGTCAGAGATACAGCGGGCAACAGTAACGTAGAATGAATACCATAGTTTGTACCTAAGAATTAAGGATCCAGCTTCACCGGAGCGCGACTAGTATTGGCTTGGCAGCTCATAAGGCCGGCAGCAGCAAACGCGGCGGCATAACATAATGACATAATTTGCGGGGGAGGTGCGGGGGCTGTGGGGAGGGGAGGTGCGGGACGCATGCGCGGGTTTGGCGGCCAAGGTCGAGGCCGCGCGATTCTGCCGCGCGCCGCCGCGACGGCTGGTCCCTCTTGAGTGCGCCCTCTTTCTAGACACATTTTGGAGGGCTAAATGCGCAGTTCCCGTCGCGGGTGTACCTTATCCCCAGCCCGATGATGCATCAACAAAGGTAATCTTGCCGTTAAATCATAGTAGTGTGCAAACAACAGAGACATTAAATCGATCTATTGTGTAATGTTTGTAATCACGCTACCTATGTATGTATACGTACCTATCAGTGGCGTGCTTGTTTTTGCAGATATACTTACTCATTAAACAGGAACTACGCTATTTTCGGGCGTGTAAACAACAATGTGAATCGTAGTAGGCAACTGGTAAATAACTAAATTATGGGTAGTTTGATAAAATACCATTACTTAGCCCAAATTGGTCGTCTCACCTTGCGCGCATCTAGTCTCACAGCCTCGCGACGTCATCGTAATGCTAATTATCCGCACAAACAGCTGACACAGCTGTTTTCAAAATGATTTTGGAGAATTAAGCTGTTGACTTTTCCTTATATAACTACTGTAGTTTAAAGTACATAGGTGCTTACTCTAATCTGCAGCAGTACGTATAAGATGTGCAATTTCATTTGGCACTAAGCGGATGCATCTATAGGGATTTTTATTTTAATAATTTATTGGCAGACACGGAATCTCCTCACAGATAAGACAATCTCGTCATCCTAAAAATAATATCAAACAAAAGCATGTTTGATCTGTACATAAATTCTTTATTAATAGGTAAATTAAACTATTATTAACTGTAGCACTCGCGATTCTGTGCTAGAATTTTCTGGAATCTTCTTCATATTTCGCGTTATAAAATACACAACCATGACATCACATCAATCGTATAGGCTTTTCAGAAATTAGTTTTCCATGAAATCAAGTAGTCACCCATTTTATTGGTTGCAAACGCACACATACATGACGTGAATAGATTATATCTCCAGCCTATCTATTATATCGAAGTGTTTGTATGTGTGACGCTTGTTAGTGTGCGAGCGCCCCATCCCCTTTATGTAGGTCATGGGAAGCTGCGGGGGGGTGGCCGCGGGGAGGACTGCGGGGTGTACCGTGGGCGGCCCATCTTTGTTGCGCCTCTATCGACCGCTCCCGGCCCGACGCCCACAAATAAAATCTGTTTATTGACGTACCCTCGCGAAATACCACGAATTTGATTAGCTTTTCGTTCATATTTTAGGCACATATAATTAAATCTGCTAAAATATGTCTAATGACCAGTATGTACAACACATTTATAAATTACCAGCTGGTACCCGCGACTTAAGTATGACTTAAGACTTAAGACTTCAAGAAAATAAAACAACAAAAAGTGCATGAAATTACATTAATATTCCTGTGAAAAAAATGAATGCGGCAGGTCGCAGCGCGGCAAATTCAAAATATTAATGTAATAATTTATACTACTCGCCTCTCCTTATTTCAATATAATATTAATGTAATATTTTGAACATTTCGGGGGGGGGGGGGGGGGGTTGAACTACGCCCGTGAATTTCGTAGGTACTTTTAAACTGCAGCGACATTTCTCAAAAAATCTTAATTGTAGTCACGGCTTTGTACAGACATCATAATTTTATAATATATATTGATGTCTTTTTCTAACTTATTAGTACTTATTAGTGAAAATTATCATTGGTATTACATTGTTATAATTATAACACGCAGCATAAATAATTATTTTTATTGGTACCTATTCATAAATACACAATCTTAGTTAAAATAGACCAACCGAAGCGTATAAAAAATACGTTGCCCATTCACTCGCCCTGTTCCCTGCCCGTGGAACTAGGGTGGTGCTAAAAGGTGCAGATTAGTAGATGTTTAATATTTAAATAGCAGTACTATTTTTCAAGAATAAAATATTTCATTTGTATTTTGCGACGTCACATGAGATCGATTATGTTACGTTACTTGTGACGTTTATATGAGCAAGGCGATATTATAATCAGTGGTGTGAACTTATCGAGTTTGAATACGTAAGAATTGCATACCTAACATGTTTTAACGTCTGCTTTTTAAGATAGTAAGACAATAAAAATGTGTTAATTATGTTATTGTTTTTAAAATCTCAATATCTATCAAATCGACAATAAGATTCCTTTCCCCAGATTATAACATATTTAACAATGTTTATCGTTAAATGGCCTATTTTGGCACACAAATAGGTATACAGTGACATCACTCAACCCATTCGCAAAATGACGCCGCGCGGCCATATTTGCTTCGAACATCGCATCAACACGTCGAGTGACATAACATGCAATGCAACATTACAGGATACGTGTGGTTTTGTATAGGTATCATTGCCCAATATTTTGGGTCCCAAAAATATTATGTATTTTTAGGGAAAGGATAAATTGTAAACGGGAAATGTGTAATTTATTTATAGTATTTTTATGTACGTGTATATATCCCAACAAAAAATCTGTAAAATTGTTGCCAATCCTCACGACTGTATGGCAGATAAAAGTCGTGAGATCTAAAAGTCGCCAAGACTCGTTTAATGGAATTTTACTTATTGTGACTTGGCCATTTCCATTCGTGCATATCTCTACCATTGATAACCTAACGGATCCCTCGTGTTAAAATTATAATACACAATTAACAACTGACATTTGTTATTTGATTTTTCAAAAGAAATAAATGAAATATTAAAAATAATAAAACAAATTTGGCCCTTTCAATCAGATTCCAATACATATTTATCTATTTACACGGATCTCAACGCGAATGTTAATTTCGAATACACCAGTAGGTATTTGGCAAATGGCCACTGCGGTGTCAAATACAAAAACGCGAAGTTCTTTCCTTATTGATTATTCCAAAAAAGTTCTTTCGAAATTTGTGAAATTATTGTTACCAAAAATAGGATAGGATAGAATAGGTTCTGATATAATCTCAACCGACACGTATCACTACCGAAACACGTATGTACATTGAGTTAATAAGATAAAGTGGGAAATGCAGTACATTTCACGGTAGTCTTGTGTGAGACTTTTGCTGAAAGTTAGGATTCTACGATTATATATTAAACGGTTATTAAAGTTGTTAACATTTAAAGTTCCTATACAATGACAAGATCTTCACTCTAAAGCATTTTTTTGCGTTGCTGCAAATGTCTAGTTTTTTGTCTCAGGTCTGTCTTGTTATTTCTAGACTATGATTATACTTCATCTACGTGCATGTACATTGACCTACTCGGTGTAATAAGACGAACAACATTTCAATTTAAACCTGTTGTAGAACTGTACTTCAAAAATTTTATAAATTCAAAACTATGTTCCGTTTCACCGTCTTCTATAAGTGATTGTAAATTCTATAAGTAATTTTTTATGTTAACCGAGAATTGTATTTGGTTTAGATTTTATTTCTCTGTTTCAAGATGCCGTTTAAATAGAATTATATTCTAACATCTGATTTCTAAGGCAAGGTGATTAAAAATTATGTTTTTACTTTGATTTCACGAAAGTCTTAATATCTACGAAAATAGAACGGACAATAAGGTCTCATTTCTCAGATAACGTCAGATTTAAATTCACATTAAAACATTTGATATTTAAATCATTTCACAATTAAACTTTACTAGCTCTCGTTAGCGACTTAAAAAACGTTAAATATGTGAATAATATCAAAATCAAATATTTAAGTAATATTGATATATAACATGGTGATCTCCGCCTTCGTTTTTAAACTTCACAACACCACATATCAAAATCTTAATTAAGTAGGTAGGTAATTTTTGAGTTTATATGAACACAGAAACGCATTTCGGTGACCACAACATGTACCTATTAAGAAACAAAGAACTAAGTGCTGCGTTTATCAATTAAATGTCGCCATGTTGCATTAAGTTGTAATCAATGTGGAATGTGCCTACTTATGACTACTTTAAATTCATAGATGTACAAAATGGTTTATTAAAAGTATTTAAATACAAAATGCAAATACTTTTTTGATTTTCTATTTCAAATGCAAAATATAAAATGGTTTTTCCTTTTGTATTTTAAATACTAAATGCAAAATACGTATTTTCAAAATACTTTTTTTAATAAATACTTTTTTATAGTTTTTAATTTTCTTTATTTATTTAAGTATTCGATTTTAATATTATAATTTGTTCAAAGACACTGTCGCTCATTTTTCTTCGATGTGGTCTGATTATCATGCCACCATATGAGAACAACCTTTTTACTGGTGCAGAGTTAGGTGGGCAGGTATTGTTGTTTAAGAAGACTCCTTTTACAGCTGGCTAGATATTTGTTTAATGACTCCAAACTGGTATCATCATCTTTTAAATATTGGAGTGTTTCTAGGTAAATAAGGATATGGAATCCTCTGAAAACAGATATGTAGTAAGATTCATTTTTTTCTTTTCTTTTTTCTGATTGAAGTGATTGAGGTATATTTTTCATATCTTCATGTTTTAGTTTTCTCACTTCTGCAACAAACAATTCCTTTACATGTTCCTTATTTGCCTTTGGCACCCATTTTAATTTGAAAAAAGGGTATGACACTGATGCCAAAATAGTTTCTTTAGCTTTAGGTTCATCTAATAAAGTAAAATTTTTGAAATCTTTTTTCAAGACTTTTTTTGATTACGTCTATTAGCACACCACAATTGGAACTCTTTGGAAAAGGATAATCCAACATGGATTATCTTTTTCCAAAGAGTTCAGAATTTTTTGCATTCTCATCAATTCAGGTAGAAGGCATCCATTGAATGTCTCTTTGTCTCCTTCTAAGCTTATAATACCATCGGCTATAGGTTTTGAACAGTTAGTATATCATTTGATCGGTGATTTTGGCAAAACTTGACAGCAAAGTATTTTCAAATAGCATTTTCAAATAGAAAATACGTCCGGAAAAGTATTTCCAATAAAATACAAAATGCTTTTCTCAAAAAAGTATTTAAATGCAAAATAGAAATAGGTATTTTGCATTTTGTATTTGCATTTTAAATGCAAGTATTTCAAACAAGTCACATCTTTGTTTAAATTGACGTATTATGACTCATTTGCTAACTTGTTAATTAAATTTTATAATTCGTATAATTTGTAGGTCATTATAATATTAATATAATTGAGGGGGAGAGTGCACGCTGCAATCCAACAGCCGATGGGCGCGCTCGACTGGTCAGTCGATTACTCCTCTCTCACAGAAGACTACCATGAAATGTATTGCATTTCCCATTTCATCTTATTTCCCTAATGTACGTACGTGTTTCGGTAGTGAGTACCAGAGTACCTTTTAGTACCAGAGCCCATTCCCTTTCCATCCCTCCCTATTTTCCCAACCCTTTCTCCAAATCCATTCCTATATCTCCAAAGGTAGGCAGCGCATCCGGGGCCGTGGCAACGTTTGTCATTTTGGACTAATGTTGACATGTTTCGCGGATGTCTATGGGCGACAGTATCCACTTACCATCAGGTGGACTGTATGCTCGTCTACCGCCTTCGTCCATAAAAAAAACGAAATATTATTAATTAATGAAGTAATAAACTTTAAGAGATAAACATTGTATGCCCGATGACTGTAAACTGTAAATTCTACCTTAGCACTAACATCTGCTTCATTTGTATTTTATTACGGTATACAATGATAGTAATGTGTTAACTCTGTTATATCGTCTGACGCTACTGTAACTCCTGTCCTTAAGTTTTATTCCACATGTCGCTGAACATTTGTTCCTTGCTGACTTAAATTCCTTATTTCTCCGGTGGGACAGTGTCTATGGTATGTCGCTCTCATATCCTGAACAAAACATAATTTATATTTACTTGGAGACAAATATATGTTTACAACATTGAACGACGTCGTCTCAAAGAGGACTAAAAGCAAATTTTATCACAATTATGTACTGAACCGTTTATAATATATACCTATTGATCCTCTAGAGATCTCTAATTGATGCTATTTTATTGTATTATTATTTTACTGCTCATACGACAAATAAGGAACATAATAAACCCATATTTCAAAAAATATAAAATTAGTTATTTAACAATGTTTGTGGTGGGGATGTGGTGGGGAGGTATGGGGAGGACGTGTCATTCGTACGTGGTAATATTGACACTAAAAAATAACGTCATTGTCTTTACAGTCCTTTTCAAACTAGAATTCTATGTCATAAGTTACAATAGTTTGATTTTTGGATTTGATTTATAGTATCCTAAATTATTTACATATATTTATATAATACATACGTATAATTTCGTGTTACATTGTTCAATATGATCGGGATGTTACATTAATATTGATTTATTAATCAAAATTCACACCAGTTAATTTAAATAAATATATTATTATTAATATTTAAAAAAAACTCCCATTAATCTACATCAAACAGCATAAATTACGTATTCTAAGTTTTTATTTAATAATAGAAATATGATTAATTAATGACGTTGACCAAACAGATTTCTTCAATATTTTAATTGTGAAACAGAACCTAAAGACCCTGGAGATCAGAAAGGATCTTTGGTTCTAAATCAAGAAATCTAACATAACACCAAAATGTACCCTATGCAACCAATACAGTTTCAATAAAGTGTTTCCGAATATGTTCGAAGGCTCACCCGGCCGGACGTGAGCCGTATTTGTTGAAAAATAGGTACATATCAAAATACTCATCAATTATTTTCGAAAAAAAAATACATTAGCTACGCATACAGTACAACAAAAAGAAAAACACTTAAGACATTCTAGTTTTGCCTAAGACAACAGAAAATACAAGCTTTGATTCCCTAAAAAAACCAACATAACATTAAGATAGGTATAGCATTCAAAACAAATACTGAGTGGAAGTAAGGGATGTTTACTTTCCAAGGCTCAGCTGAGCCCGGGCGCGCGCCTATCGATTGCTACAAGGGCAAGGCCGCCCACGCGAGCGGGTCGGGGCGGGCGTGAAGGGGAGGCAAACACAGACGTATAGATTAATAGAACGAGCAAGTACTTGTCGTATATGTACGCACCCACTGTACGTACTTTATGTGGTGCAAACAGCTATCAGATTTATGGTATACTCGAATTAGGACACCATCTCTATATCAACATATAACGTTCACAGGACTCCCCTAGTATAACACTGGGGGTTTCGAGCAGTAGCCCAGTGTGGATTTGTGGATACACATACTCCAGATTTTAAATTCTCGAGCATGCGGGTTTTCTCACAATATTTTCTCACCGCCGCGCTAGGGATAATTCTCAAAAATCAGTAGGTACTTAAGTAAAAACTCAGTGGGACGAGCCGAGGATTTGAACTCACGACAACACGAATCTGAGTCGAGAACAGATACTCCTAGCCTATCACCGAACTACAGTCGTCAAGCAAAAAGTCGTAAGTTGCAGTGTTTTTCTGTCTTGTCTGTTTGTTAACATCTGAACCGTACCATAAAATGTGGAAGTGTTATCCTATGTTATCTATAGTGTTACGCGGCTGCAACATCAGATTTTTCTAAGGTCATAATTTATAATGCAACCAAAACAGCTTAGTCAACAGAAGTGTGGCTAGTGAGGTAGAAGTGATTGATATCGGTGAATGTGATATATCTCCCAATGTTTTACTTTACCGTCGAGCAAGTAATAACTGAAAACACCGTACTTGTATACAAACTTATTGGTAAACGCTATAAAAATTGCATGCCATGCTAAAAAGGTTATGTATGACGTTCAATATTCACAGTCGAATATTAAACGACAGTTATGATGACTGTTCCATTGGATTGAATTCTATGACCGTAGGTCCGTTCCATTAAAAGCGAGGAGTGTTTGCTAAAATACACCGTGTAACACAACACTGTGTAACATGTTGTGTTACACAGTGTTCACTCAAAACACAACACATTAAGAAATTTACCATAAATGACATAACATCCAGTGCTAAGTGTTTTAGACCCCACAGTAGAATTGCCTGTATTGTGTTCCAGACCTCTAGGTTTAACATAATTTATATCAGATTTAGCTCTATTTTCACTTCTTCAGTAATTACTTTGAGGTAACATGATTGCATGTGTTGTGGAGAAGGGGGGTGGGTGGGCCAACGCTACTTGGATGGTTTGGGAAATATGTGGGTGGCATATGACGTCATTTGGTCTTACCGTTTGAAGTATATTTGAAAGACCAAAAAATATATTTGAAAGATGAAATGTATTATTAGATTATTACATTACATTTGTACTTATAAACTGATCTTGTAATATTTACTCCATTGAAGAGCATTTTACTTTACCCAATAGAAACATGCTGCAACATCTGATTTTTAACATAAAGTAATATTTATTTTTTATTTATTTCATATTTTATTGTACACATACATGATTAAATAAGAGATGTATAAAAGGTACGCTGTCTCCAGCGGAGATGTATTCCAGCAGACCGGACCAGAACAGGCGTGCGTAGTGCATAGGTACATAAATAAAAATAATAATAATATATATACACTTACAAAATAAAATTTATATGTAGATAAACATAAAAAATAATAATACATGCTATACCTACAAAAATATACATATAAACGTAATATTTTTTAGATTTAATTCAATATACGGAAATATCACATTTAGAATTACAGGAATGAGAAAAATGATTTACGAACTCACAAATCAAAATAATCATATAAAATAATAATTTAAATCAGTTCATGTATTATTTGGCGCATCGTAGTGTAAATGATAAAATAATAATTTTTATTTCAATTGAAACACGAGGATCGGAAGTCACAATATAACGCTGGCTAGAGCTGGCAGATGTGAAGTACGCTCTCTGTCCGTATTTACTTCAATCCTCGACATCTCGACCTTTATGTCACAAAACGTTATCTGGGCTAAAGAGAAAACCTTTATCTCAATTGAAGAGGCTTCTTATTTCGTGCATTTTTTGTATTGTTCATGGGTTCGGTTACAAAATAACTGCAATTATGACTGTATTGTAGCTAGACATTCTGTTAAAAGAGAATATTTATGTTTACATATACGTTCTCGGAAACTTTTTTCACGCAAAAATCTAAATTTTTCATTGTGTATAAGATACGTTTCTTTTCCTCCGTCTCTCTCTACATACCTACTATATGTGACTTTGTCTGGGGCTCAATTCAGAACCAGGTTGGTATGGTGTCTTTAGTTAAGATTTTCTGACTTAAAATTTCGTTTATTTTATTTAATAATTTACCTATTCGTACACACATAATATGAAATAAATAAAAAGGAAAGAGAAGAAAAGATAGCAACTGATATCTACTGCGGTGATTTCTTCCAGCATACCTGGGAAAGTGGAATATAGGTCAAGACCATACATTTTGCATACATAAAGTTCCTATAAATTACTACATTTTCGCGAAGTTTCAGCCGTGTAAGTGCAACAACGGCCGATTGGTATTTTTTTAAAAAACGCTTTTCCGGATTTTCTCCGTTTCTAATTATCCGATCGAGTCGTTCGACCTCTCATTTTGTTCGTATTTTTAGTCTCCACAAATCGTCTATTTAGATCATTAAGATTGCTTTATTAGTTTCCATTTTATAAGCAAGAAACTAAAAAAAATACGATTTTTTGTTTAAAAATGTTTATAACAAATTAATAGACAACATTTCCGAGTGGAAAACATAACTGAATTTATCTACGGACTGTCCTTCATATTATGGCACAGTCATTTTCCTACTAGGATTTATGTCACAATGAATTGTTCTATTGCTTGGCCTAAATGCGCACCCGAATGAAAATAGCAGATGCGCTCCGTCTCCTCCATCCTTCTTTATACGGATGCCAGTCCTGGATAATGAACGTGGAGCTTAGTAAACGTATTGAAGCGTTAGAAATGTGGGCATACAGACATGTTGGCCATCAGTTGGACGAAGAAAGTCACCAATGATGAGGAAGTCCTACGACGAGTAGATCAGAAACGCGAACTCTTGCAGACCGTCAAGTGCAGAAAAGTTGCGTATCTAGGTCACGTGCTAAGGCAACAGATATAAACTTTTGCAACTAATTTTGATGGGTTACATTGCTAGAAAGTGGCGTGATGGTCGCAGAAAAAAGTAATGGCTGCGTAACACACGGGAGTGGACTGCCATCGGGACTGCTGCCGAACTGTATCGTCTCACGAGAGACACGGTAAAATATTCGGAGCTGATTGCCAACCTCCACTAGAGAGGCACCACAAGAAGAAGAATAAGATAATAATGTTATTTTTTGAAGATATCACCAAAATCTCAAATATACAGAGAAATAGAACAAGTTCTGAGAAAAGCTCAGATTATTATTTATTATTAATAATAAACACGCTATACTCTCCAAGGAGCATAGGTCAAAGGGGAATGCTTAAAGGAAAGGGCGAGTTCATAGCTCATTTACTTCTTCCACCTTCGACATTTACCTTGACATTTTTCCTTCAGTTCCCGTATCAGTTTCTTGATCTTTTATTGTATTATTAAAAATGTACTAACTCATGTATTATTAAAAATGTCTATGCCGCCAGAGGAAACTAAAAGAAGACCACATTTAGAGCTAATCAGTTTTCGAACCTAATATCTTTTGTTGAGCGAGGTATTTTAGTATTTCGTACTAAACCACTTTGCTCTGTATTTACTCTATTAAAATTACCCATTTTATTCCGAGTGTATGTGTATTATTATATGTGCTTTGTGAAAACTTTATAACTTTGTGAATTGTGTGTGTTTGTGTGTGTGTGTGTATATGTATGTTTGTACTATGTATGTATTTTGTGTAAGTTCATTTTAGTTATGTTTATTTTGGTTTTGCTATTAATTATTTGTATATAATATCAATATTTTACAATATACACCTGGTCTCTCTAGTTATCTTAAATTTTATCCTTTTACCACCCAAAAAAATGCCTTGAAGGAATCGCTTTAGTGACAAGGCCGCCTGTGGCACTTGTTAGTGCAGTAAAGTTACCACGGAAATACGCATTATAATAATTACCCTGTCCATGAAACGATAAAACCTTTTAATGTTACTAATAAATAACATAAAATTAAAAGTTTACTTTTTAGAATTGAACGATCATTGCTTTTTTAATTGTTTAAACAAAACATACGCGTTCTGTACAAAAAATTTATTAAAAACCGATGAATTGCAAATATGATATCAAAAATTCCAAATAGTTAATCCAATATAGCTGACTTTATAGTAAAGAAATGGATAAAACTCGGTGAATTTCAAAGATATTGTACTCAAAATTACATATTGTGGGTTTTGGGGGTCGCTATACATGAAAAAGAATTCAAAATTTTAAAATTCAAAATAGTTAATTCAATATGGTTGGCTATAACGAAAGAAATAGTTAAAAATGTACGAATGGATGCGAAAATTTTATTAAAATTTGCAATTGTAAGTGTTCTATAGTAATTTAATAAAAATAATAATAAAACTATTTATTTCAGAACAACATTCCATATTGTAAAAGCGACATCAAAATAATTTAAAATTATAAATATTTTGTATTCATTTATACATATTAATTTAATTAAATTAACCAAAACTAAAATTAAATCAGATAATATTATATCCGTCTATAAGAACGTACCTATCTTATAGACAGGTAAAAAACAAAAGAGATTTATTTATTGTTGCTGGTGACTAAGCCCGCCCGTGTTGTAGAATGGAGCAGTCGAACCGGGCCCCTATCATCCTCAGGATGCCGTTGTCGCTGCCGCGTACACGATGAACCCAGAGAGAGAAGTACAGAGTACCCCCTCGCGTACAGAGAGAAGTGATGGACCCAGAGATTTTTATTTTTTACTAGGTCTATGAGCAACTATTTCTCGATCGAATGTTGTATTGCCTATATCGAATGTAAATAACGCACGGCGGGGAGGAAAGTACAAGATGAAAAGTGTGTAGGCGATGAAAGTCGGAATTTTTTTAAGGTTTGTAAATCACTCGAAGCATGGCTGAAAATATCAAGGTAAGTAGGGTAGGGCGGGGCTAGTTGATCAATTTTTCACTTGATCGATCATAGCTCCTAAACGCTATGTCGAAATTGCTTGATATGTATTCTGATAGATAAGTAATTTAATCCTTCCTAAGTCTCCCAAAAAATTTATCACTCATAAATCTGATTTAAGAGCTACAGTCGTTTAAGTGAGAAAGGTCAAACATGCTCAACCTACCCCATAGGTGAGGTAAGTTGAGCAAGGGTATGGGGCAAATTGAGCAATTAGAACATTAAGCCATGCAATGACGTGAATGTTTACTAGACGTGTAATAAAATTGCTATTTTACAATCAACTTTTTATTTATAATCTCTTAGGGATATAATAGTGAAACAGAAACTATTCTTTTTTCAAATATTAAACATAAAAATATAATCAACAAACGAAACATTTGTTAAGCTCAATTTTTGGAACAGACTCAGTCTTTTTGTTTAAAATCTTACTTTTACAGTTATGTAATGATCAATGGGGTTTAAATATAAAAAAGACATGTAATGTGATATAGGAAATTAATCATCGTTGTCGCTGTTGCAATTAACGCAAACGTAAGTAAGACTAGCATTTGGCGCACATTTTGTATGTGCCCATTCCTTGCAAACTTGGCACTGGATCCATTTTTCCCCAGGTAAACTTTCGGAATAGGCTTCGCAACAAACCAGGCAGCCATAGTCATCTTCATTGCTTTCCTCACTTGATTAACTTGTCAAAAAAAAACTTTAACGTTTTGAGCATTAAATGATGTTGCCCTACCAAGGCTGGTGGGTTCTGGCTTTCGAATAGATTACTCGGGATTCCGTTTTAAAAACATCGTAAGCCACTCTTTCCCGGTCATCTTATTTGTAGACCAGGTGACTGGAATTTTGATGCCGAATTTAACAGCACACTTGTAGGCAAGGCGACGAACGTCTTTCGGGGAATATCCATAGAAGATTGATGCCATTTGTAACAAGTATTTTTTTAAAGAATCCTGTTGTTCTGAAGAAAATGCTTGCCTCGGTGCTGCATAACCCATTGATGGAACACCGCTTTCAGATTTTAATTTCTTTATAAATCTTGTTAAGGTCATACGTTTAATACCGAATTCCTTGGCGGCGGCATTTACACTTTTGCCTTCGTTGGTGACAGCCTTTGCTGCATCATTTAACTGTTGACTAGAAATAGAACCTCTTGTAGTTTTTCTTTTCTATGTCCGCATGCTAAAATAAAAGAAAACCATATATTGCTTTTGTTTTAAACCGTGGGGCTAGTTGAGCAACAATTGCCCAACTAGCCCCTACCCAAATATTTGAAACAAAAGTGAGGTTATGAAAAAACCGTTTGAATAAGAACCAAATCCTTTCGAGATATCGTATATATAATAGATTTATGAAAGTTTAACACTTACGTGATGATTATTAACGTGTACAGATGAAATTTGAACCGAAACTAATATTTTACTTTTTCGTCGCAAAACAAACAAAGCGTACGTCACTCGATCGACAAGTCGTCACTGGCGGTCGTGCGGTGAGTTCCCCTCCTGCAACCGCTTCTTTCCTTCATTTGATGAGTTAACGTGCGGTGTGTAGTTTTTGAGATATTTCGATTGCCCAACTTACCCCTATGCTCAACTAGCCCCGCCCTACCCTACTAAATACAGATCTTAAATTATACATACGAAAAGCGGCGGCAACCCAAGTGGAAAATTAATAGGCCGGTGAAAAGCCTGAAAGTGGGGAAAATTTTGAGGACACTTACATCATAAGGTCCATCCATGTCTGCCAATTTGTATGTGCAATATTTATGATTTCATAAGCTTATATTCAAAAGGGCGGAAAAATTCGGTGCTTTTTCCCTCTGAACAAAAGTGCATATAGAGAGAGAGGCCTTTTTTTTACTAGGTCTATGAGCAACTTTTCTCGAAAAATGTTATAAGAAAAAGTGAAAATTTTTATTTCCAAAAACTGTTATTTTACAATTATTTTGTGTAATAAAAAAGGGAGCTTAGACTCAACGGTGGTAAACTTTTTTTGGTATATTTATAACATGCTGACGAAGGTCGGAAAAATTATATCGACAGGGGATATTTTCTAAAACTTTACTCCACTATAATATATTAATACTCGTAATAATGTATTATTATTTTTTTATTATAGAGGGACCCACGCGAGCTTCAAATAGCCTGTTGACACGAAGCTGCTCAGAACCGAAAAAGATGGCGTCTCTTGGTATCGGAGACCAAGATCCACTTGGGGTTGCTGAGCCAACGGAGTAAGTAAATAAGTAATATTGTATTGTTTTTTAATACATTGCTAATGTACAATATCTAATAAAGCGTCTATTTATCCAAAATGGAGCGTTATTTTCACCAGCGGCAAAGCAAATTAAGTATAGGACAATACATTCACTATAATATAAAAATACTAATCGACGAAGCTCTCTAGTTACACGCGCATCTGGACTCTATGAGACGCAGCATGTAAAAAGATTTGTTAGAAACTTTGGGAAAAACTTCTGGAAACATATTTAGCTAAAACCTCGAACTATATTGAGCTAAAAGTAAACATATATTTACATATGTCAAGTCACACATACGGCCTTGAGGTGCTACGATCTAATACGATTAAAGTGTTATAGTTTGTATTTTTAGGATTTCACAGTTTAGTCTCCTAGAACTCTTGTAATATTATCATGTCTGTGAAACCTTGAATTGAAACTTCATAAGTTTGATGATATATGTATGTATGATGTAATATTAAATAACTTGTCACAGAAATGGCGCAAAATCTGAAACACGTCAACTAATTTAAAATACATAAAAGCCGTTCTAGCGAAACCTCTGTAATTAAATATGGATATTAACGTAAGTGTACTTTGAATGAATTTCAAATTTGGCAGGATACTACAAGTGGGCACAGAGGAGCAGTCAGTCATTTACTCAATACAAGTAATCCGCTATTTATGAGTTTAATTTATTATTTTTAATATTCTTATTTATTAAAAAGTCAACGTACTCACTATTTAAATATCTGCTCTGAAAATAAAAATAAAAACCCAACTTCTAATACGTTTTTATCGGTTTTCAAGTCCTGCTTTTTGATCCAACAGCAGCATACAGACTATGCATTATAATGACGATCGATTCGTGACATTTGCCAGACTACTCGACCGCCACCACACTAGACCAATATCACAGAAAAGTATACTGTATACGAGTATATTTTTCAGAAAGTCAGTAATTTTTCAGGAAAAATATTCCTCGTAGGAATTACAAATAAAATTTAAAAATATAATCGTAGTTAAAGTTAGTATTGATATTGGGCTGTACTTGAAATTAATGTTTCTTGGATTATTCTGCAACTAGAAAATGGTTTTTCAAATCGAAAAATAATCAGGCTTAAACGAAAAATACGTGGCTATACAGGTTTAAACAAAAAATTATGTACAAAAATGGCTTTATTTAAACAAGAGTTGTTAAATTTGCACACTGGGTTGCTTTTTTGCAGCGTTGTAACATGGCATTTTTTTTTTGGAGGATCATAGCTCCTATAATAAATAACTAATCAATAAAATCAAAACTCACGGACGTGCTCATGGTAAATATCTTGATCATATTAAAAAATAATTGCCCTGTTGCCAGAATTCAGAGAGTAAACAGGGGAATAAGTCTGTATGGACAAGACGCCGCTGTAGTATTTTTTATTTAATCCTGTATATGAAACTTGAACAGAAATGTGCATTTTCCTCATATATTCCGTAAGCTTGAGAATATTTGAGGTGAGAAGCCTATATTTATCTCTGTCACTCACGCTTGGCTCTAATGACTATAAGTGCAATAGTGTTAGTGATGTCATGAACACAATAGCACTTTGACTTGCCCAGCATTTTACTCGCGCATTTTTACAAAATATTTTGGTTTCACGGATCATTTTCTAGTACGTTCAAGTATTTAATTTAAATAGGTGTATTTATTTAAAAAGAGTCAAATACCCTATTAACCTATATATAATTATTATATAATATTAATTATAAATGCCTAAGTTTTATGTCCTCTCGCCCTAGTAACTTCTCAATAAGATTTTAAGGATTGGTATACTGACCCACTTATTTTACCAAACTTGAATGACCTTAAATGACCTTTTTGCTTTAATATTGTTGGTGTTATTGCCTTACGGAAGTTCTAAAAATTCTGGAGTAAGTACACTGTTATTTGAAAATAGTGAATAAAAATGATGTCTGGATCATGTCTGGATCTTTACGATTGAACGTTGTTTACTTCACATCGGGATTGACGTAAGGAATAAGGATGATCATTCGAGATTGTGCTGTACTATGGGCTATCACAGCAATTTTGCAAAATCGGCCCATTTGCACTAACCCAAGCCTTTGCATCAAACTAGAAATTGCGCAAAAAAGTTTTTAGGCTGAAATTATATGTCTGCTTATTTATTACTACTAGCATTTTGCCTGAAACTCCGCTCGTGTGGTACATATACTGATGTCTTATATATCAGAACGTTCTGGAAGAAATAACCTACACGTCAGTGAAAAACGCATCAGAATACATCCAGTAGAACCCAAATTATAAGTGAACAGACAGACAGGACAGACAGACTGTGTTTTATTAAATATAGAGAACAAATTTTAATGCGGTAGTTGACTGTACTTGAAATAAATATATTATGTTTCATCGTTTATTTGGTAACTAGAGAAGAATTATATTAAAAAGAATTAAATTATAAACGCATATTAAAAATATTTTCAAATTCATTACAAAATGAAATGGATATATATGAGCTTGAGAATATTTGAGGTGTGGAACTATCTCTTAATCCGTCACGCGTGGATGTAGTGACATCATTAACACAATAGAACGGTCCTTTTGTAACTTGTCACCTCTAAACCCTAATTATATAATTAGGCAACCTTTTTATATGTTATTTATATCTTTAATGTAATTAATTTAGTTACAACAGGAATGTAATAAAGAATTTTCAAAAAATAATATATATAATTATATACCTAATTATTTAAAGAGAGTCAAATATGTATTCCATTCCAGGCTAAAAGTCACGGGCTGTTACTATGCTACCGCATACAAAATCTTATGGTTGTCTACAAAAGTAAAGGCGCGGTTAAAATTGGTCGACTATTATCTCTTGAGAAACGTAGAATGTCTCGAAATGAGTTGTGTCGTCCTACAAAAAAGATAACTTAGGAGTTATAGAGGTCAAGTCTTTAAATGTTTGACTCAGAAGCCCGATTCCAAGGCTTTATACACAAGGGTACTCGTATGTACTTAAAGATGCTTAACAGATTTAGAAAAGGAGGTTTTTAATTCCACCTATATTTATTATTGTTAAAAGATACTTAGTATTTTACAACCCGCGACTGAACGGAGGTGTATATATGCTATTGGGATAATAAGAATGTGTTTGTTTGTGCATTCCTTTATTACAAAAATTTCCTGAACCTATTTTCCTATTTTCATGTGGTCTTTTCATGCGTTTTTGGCAATGATGGCAGGTTGTGTTGGATTTTTGCAGGATTGTCTACAAGACTGAAAAATACGTTTTTATTTTATTCTTTTCAAGGTATTATTTAATTATGGTCGTGTCGGGGGATTATCAAATCAAATCCGTTTATTTGTGAACGTATTAGTTCTGCCGTAAGGCGTACAAATATATTACATAATTATTATGTTACAAAGCGTCAGTACAATCATTACACATGTATATCATACTTAATATTATAAAGAGGAAAGATTTGTATTTTTGTATGTTTGTAACGAATAAACTCAAAAACTACTGGACCAATTTCAAAGATTCTTTCACCATTAGAATGCTACATTATCCCTGAGTAACATAGGTTATATATTATTATATATAATTATATATAAAAAAAATCTTATGAACCGAAGCGAAGCGAGGGCGGGTCGCTAGTAATATATATATTTGTTTATTTATTCACATTTAAATACTCAAAAATAAACTACCAGTGCCATTCTACCTATGTATTTCTATCTTCGCTATTTATGTGAACGGGCGTAACTAGCCGTAATAGTTGAAATAAAAAATTCACGACCACGTGGAAGGAGGAAATATAGGAAAAGTCGTCGGTAATTTATAAAGATATTGTGTAAATTGGCCAAAATATAACGATAAGTGTCAAGTAAGTCGGAAAAAACTCTGCCATCTGCGAGCTATTTTGGCGTGCGCTGCAAAAACCGTCGTGTGGTGGAATTGTTTCTGAAATTTTGAGAAAGAATATTGTAAAAAAAACTTATAAACCGAAGCGAAGCGAGGGCGGGTCGCTAGTCACATATATATTATAACATAAATTAATACATTAGAAAAGGATATAATTAAATACAATAACATTTAATATATTAGTATCTCTTTACAATACAATTCAATTCAACTTGTCAATTCATAATACATCTCAAATTACAAAATTATATTTTGCTAGTCGGTGCTGTATAAAGTGTGTCAGTTGTGGTCAATAACTAAATACTATTTACATTTAATAAGAATCTAACTTGTCTTTTAGATAATATTTTATTGAATAATATGTTTTGTCAGATAATAGTTTCTTTAATTTACTTTTAAATATGTTAGGAAGATTATTATGTATTGATTTGGGTAGTTTATTATATACTAGCTGATCCGACAGACGTTGTCCTGTCCAAATTTCAATAATACAATAATTTCAATAAGTTATTGTATTCATACAAGTTATTCATACAAAATTCCCATAGAGAAAATCACTCAGTTTTTCCCGAATTTTCCAATTTCCGGGTAAATTTTCCAATTTTTCTTTCCCTGAAAACCTTATTCGTTCGATTACGAACATTTAAAAAAAAATAGCCAAATCGGTCCAGCCGTTCTCAAGTGATACCTACGCTTACCAACGAACAGCATTTAATTATGATTTATATATTATATATTTTAGGTGCCATAGAAAATATACTATTATATTAATATACATAGCAATTCGACAAGACGGTGCGCATAACATATTTATAAGTCGTTCACTCTTAAAACTATCTGTAAATAAATTTGGATTGCTTTAATAAATACTGCAATTTCTAAAATTTACACTGTACAGTGTGTCAACTTTATAACCGGTTAGTGATTTCAATGGTTTAGATAGGTATTATTATTCAAATGTCGTCCCTATTCGCTTTAAATATAAAATACATAAAGAATCATAAACTGAAAGACAATGGGAAAACAAATTGTTTGACATAATCGGACATAACGCAGTCCACTTCACTGGCTAACAACTATGTGTAAGATCAGTAGGTGAGTACAGACGTCTTCATGAACAATACTACTAACTGGGTGTACTAGCAACAGAAAAATCTTGTCCATTTTGGTTACAAATTGTGTAGCTAAGCGAAACAAGATCGTTAAGCACCTAACATCAAGAAGTTACAAGTAAGATCGATGCCTGTGTTAGACAGGGAAAGACTTGATTCCTATTTCCGTCTCAGTAGCAAAGGAAAAATAAATCTTTTGTAATACACCCACCACTAGCTACGTGGTGTCTTTCTAATTTTATTACTTGTTGCTAGGAATTTTAGTTTGGGGCAGGATACTAAGATTGAGGACCTTGGTAACTTTCAAGGTGATCGAGGTGAGCTTCATAATGACATGACCATTTGTATACCATGTCATGCCATGCATGTAATGGAATGCCATACTATACAATCGGCTGATCTCTTCACTGTTAAATGTAGGCTAAATGTTAAATCTCACAAGGCCCAACAGAACACACGTTATTCCTTAAATATCTTTAAGTTGTGACTATTTTTAGGTTGTTTTTTCATCTAACTAAAGGGCGTCCCACGCTACGTTGTGACATATCGAATATTGTCTTTTACCGGACTTCTTGCTTCTAAACTCCTAAAAAAAACCTACTGGCCGCTAATACAAAACTAAATTTTCTTTCCTAAATTATAAATTCGCTCCATACGTCAAATGCCCAGCACTTTGACTGATTTACTATGAATCATTTGATCCGGAAGACGTACCTACTGCACTCCGCTAAAGCCTTCAATGTCACCACTACTTATATTTGTGAATTAAATATCAATAATATATCTATCTGCCAATGCAAAACAAATTGGTACAATTTTGATTAATTTAAAATCAAGCTGTTTATTTTTAATTTCCGAATATATGTTACTATGCTTGTTATTCCTAGGAAAATAGACTAGGTGATCTGTTTTTTCGCGTCGATAAGGAAAGAAGTAAAAAATTATTCTTCTAAAATAATAATCAGCAACGTGACATGAGGCGCTTAATCCTATTGCTTCTTTCTCGCTCAGTAAGTGTGAGTGTAAGCCAATAAAGCGCGACGCTTACGGGACATAAAATAGATACAGAATTTAAAAAACAACCCCCCCCCCCCCCCGAGTCTAACTCTTATATGAACAAGTAAATTTACTATTCACTGCACACACTAACTCGTTTGTTTGTTTTGTTTTATTAATTATTCTACTATTTTGACAATTCCAGTATGTGCCACATTGTATAATACCAGACACAAATTTTGTTATCGAGAACATGTTTGTAATTTTGTAATATCTGAGATGTAATACATAAAAGCTGCAAAAATAACACGCTTGTACAAAACTACATTTTCTGCGTGTGTCAACATAGTGCTGTAAGTACGATATAGAGCTGGAACGAGATACATATCCCCAGACCAAAGATTCTTAGCGGTCTATGCCTCCGACTAATTAGACCTCGGTAATCGAATAACGCGATGATAGCATAGAGCGATGATAACTCGACTCACATTCGTGAGATCGTTAGTTCAAATCCTCGGTTCAAATGATTTATTACATATGTACATATTACCAAAGTAACTTTATGAAATAATAAATAGTAATAATCAGAAAAAAAACGATCGGTTACTGTATTTCGCAAGATGCCGGAGGTTGCGGCTTTACAACTTCTAACCTTTGCCCTTAAAGATAAAAAAAAGCTCTCCACCTCCATGAAAGTTAAGCGTAATACACTGCTAAATATAGATTGTATATATAACGTTATAATATTTAGGAACCTTTGTATACGGGTATATCCTACATATTATATAATGGTACAAACCTACATATTCGAGATCTCAGATAGCATTTTCTAATCTGAGTTTGAGATAATATTACAACTTTAAGATTACATTATGTCCGTTAAAAATTTTACAAACATATCGGGTCTTTTACATCGGGTCTCCGATAGTCCTTTTTATATCTCATCAAAAAGAAGTAAAATAGACTTAAAATTGGTAACTTAAATGATTTGTTGTAGTTAGAAAAAAATGTGTGTAACTGTGAATGTATGTATGATAGCGATTTTTTAGAAAAGTGCCTAACATGTAATCTCTATAATCCAAGGAGTAGCCAAGGAGTAACAAAACTTTAGATTAATAATGATATATATCATTGAAGTATGCTTAGTACTGTTACCAAAATAATCTGAGAACTTTAATCGACTTAAAAGCAGTTTTTTTTAACTTATATATTATAATATTTATAATAGACGAAGCCCAGACATGTATCCAGAATTTTGAATTTGATGATCCAAAATCTATCTAAAGAAATAAAACACTGCAAAAGACAGTAATAATATTAATATTTTAATAAAAATCTATTTGTCTAATGTAAGATTGAAGGACTTCGAAGGGGTGAGAGATGGGGTTCATATTTTCTATTTTATTACAAATAAACACTTATAAATTAATGAAATTAAGAAAGCTACATAAAACTACAATTGAATTCTAAAAAATTATGCAGAGTAAAATCTCTAACAACACCGCGTTGTCGGTGCGAGATGGGTCTATGAACGTTTTTCCGTTTTTAAGGAATTATAAGATTACTTTTTTAAGGAAAAATTAATAATAACTAAGAATTAATAAGTACTTATTCGTAAATAGGTTTAGTACCTTTAGAGATTTCTTACCTAGAAATTAAACCGACCAAAATGAGGGAGTAAATATTGAAGATTTTCAAAATTCTTCTGGCAAAATACGGATAGTGTGCTATCCCACTTCTTCTACTTTTGAATAGTGTTAACTAATTTATAGAAACAGATATCTACACCACAAATGTTAGCCTGAACATCGAGTTAAACAACTATAATGTGTACTGCACCATGCCATAGTGGAAATAAAAGAACAACTATTAAAACAGTGACCATACAAAACTCCTGAAATATCTTCAGTAATTTTGATGCGGTAAAAGACAAAACAAAAGAACAGTTGCACAGTGTTCTGAATAAAAGTAAATAATAATCATAAAAATAGCTATATTGGCAAAGCTGTGTGGCATTGTGCAGAGTAAAATGGCATTGTGCTATAACTTGTCAATATATCTGCACTGCTGATTAATAGCTCTAATTTTATTATTTAAAAATCGAGCTTTATATAGTATAATTATAGATTTTATTTTATTATCAAATGTTAATTTGATTTATTTTTTAATATTTCGTTCATAATAAAAATAAAATTATCATTCATAAAATAAATATAAAAAAAATATTATTTTTTTTGTTAAGATTTAAATTATTTATTGTATTATAAACAATTTTATTTGTTGTTTATTGCCGTACCGCAAATTGGTTGATGCCTTTCTAACAGCCATTTAAGAGGAAAAAAACACGGAAAAAATGCACGAACACCTCTCTATACATGTACCTATGTATTTACTGATGTAAACTTGGTCAACTGAAAAAGTGGTCACGCTTCATTTTTTGAGCTGTATCGTACCACCTTTGCTAGTCTAAGATTTTCATAGGAATATTATTTTGTGGTTTGCCTTTTTATATTGCTTCTCAATTTAATGTTACAAATACTACTCGTACAATTACGATTTTAATCAGCATTTTTTTTTTATTGAAATATTTACTATTATCTACTTTCTTCATTGACCACCTATTTTACTCGTATTTCATCAAGCAACAGAGACCGGGGTTTCAAATCGACAGCTGTGTGTCCTTTAAAAACTTTTATTCTCTTTATCTTTATGTGTTATTTGCTTTCACGGATTTCTAAGACATTTTCCTGTATGACTAACACCGTAATTTTACCATTTTTTATCGTGAGTAATTTATCAATCAAATTTGTGTCTTTTTCCTCTATCTAGGAAAGAAAGGAAATATTTTTGTTATGTTTTAACAGCTGCCTTGACTGTAACCGAAATTATTTAAGTAGTGGTGTGTGTATATGCGTTGGTATTAGAAGTGTGTTAGTGTGCTTAATCTCTTACACTGTAGCTAGGTTTTGACATTAAAGTAGATACCTAAGTAGAGAGCAAAATCCAAATCTTTCAAAAAATTGTTTTCTCAGCCAGTTACATTTCCTTTTATAATTTTAGTAAAGACTTTCCCAGCAACAGTAGCTAATTACAATTCATCTACTCATATATTTTTTATTATGAAACAGTAATACCTGTTTGTATACGACTGTTCTCGGGATATTCGTCGGCGACCGGCGGCGTGGCGACGCAAACTCGCACGGACCTGCGCGCGTCGTCACATCGATCCCAGGCTTCCTCCCCGTGCTGCCCCTCCCGGCCAACTCCCTGACACGTGTAGGAAGACACCACTACACCCAGACAACTCGATCTATTACACCACCTCCGATGTAGGACTATAGATCTGGAAAATGAAACCGAATTGTCGGCGTACCCAAAGAGTGCGACTTATATCGATAACTTAAAACATTAACCACAAATTTGTCTTAGTTATTAATTTATTAATGGAGACAAAATAAAGAAGCAAACAACGCAAAGATGGCGGACAAAAGTTGACAACCAAACCTTCAAGAGCAACTAGTTTTTGTGCTTCGCCGATATTACATCAGTGTGCGCGAGTCGCAAGCCGCCACCATGCGCATTCTTCATCACATGGTAACATTAGAACGTTACACTTCACATTATTGTATTGTGTCTATTTACGTTAATCTTAAGTCTCCTGATAGAAAATGCTGATAGAATTTCTTGTACTGAAAAATTATAAACTAATAATAACTTTTCCTTCAAAAGTCTGACAACCTAACCTCTGACAATGATTTCATCAATTCACAATTGTCGTCAACAGGTGAAGCTCTTATGCCTGAGTATGTATAAAGGAACGCGCATGGAAATAAAAACACATGCACATAGCCGCCAAGGAAACAATAAATTAAAGGGGAAAAGGGTGATCGCTGTTCAAGTATGGCTGACTGGGCAGTCGCGATGACGGAAGGATGGCGGGAGAGGGGCAGTGCAGCTGCCGGTGCATCACCACCCCCCGCAGGCAGCGGGGCTCCGCTCCCGGCCCCCTCCAGTTTCGCCGGCCCATTGCCAAGTTCAATGCCAAGGTCATGCGCGCGCGAGTGCGGCTGCGCGCCGCAATGCAGGAGCGGCCGGCGGCAGGCGGCCGGCGAGCCGTCAGTGCCTCACCGACGATCGCGACATACACCGCATTGCAATTTTCCGCACACATGGCACAATGGGTCACCTGACAAACAGCAGTTACAAAGCGATCACACAACACTTGATAACAATTGCGCACCAGTCGCAAAAAATGGGACCGGTTCCGTTGCCGATTTTTCAGGTGACTTCTTGTAAATCGGTCTGCATATTATAGGCGACGTGCAAGTTTTATGGCGAAGGAATCCTTTCGCTACGTGTCGGAATTTTTGCCGTGAACGATCATCATGTTAGTCTCCCGATGGCACGCCGCGTAGGTACCAGTTATGCAACACTCGTCTCGATCCAAACATCCGCTCTGTAAGTACGAACATTATTTACTAACAGCTGTGTTAAAGAAAACTGTCGGATCTTAACTTTTGTCATCGACACCTGTTTTTACTCTAGAAGTAATTATTGATAGATACAATTAAAACTTCCTGCTGTGAAATATTTACCTATAATTATTTTTGCAGCTGTGTTAGACATGTTATACTTCTATAATGAAACAAAAAATAGAAATGAACAAAATACATGTTACCTACTAACACCCTTAGTCATTGTTAATATTGTATTATTAGTCGGATTGTATAAGAGAAACGGTTTTAAATTCAAGAAAAACTTAGATTATGTATGTAGGTATATGGCTGCGCAGCCATATTTGTTCTAGCTAGACATTAGACAGTCAATATTGTTGTGGCTTGACGTGTCCTCTAGGTGACTCAACTCAAGGCTTCAATCTTATCTTTGGTTCGTTACGTTTATTAGGCAGTAATTGTTAAACTAATCAATCATTGCTAAGGCACATGCAAAAGTCAAATTTTTAGTAGTTTTATTAAGGTTAGTAAAAGCTAAAAATTGCATAATTCCAATTGTTTGCAAAGCGTCGCGCAATTTCTTAAAATCCTTTAAATCAACACGCTTAGAATTCCAAAGTAAGGATTAAGCTAAGGTTAAAATAAACTGACTACTTTGGTATTCACATTAATATCTCTACGTTAGGTAGGTATGTACCTACCTCATTGGAAATTAAATAAAAATTGTTGATAGTCTAATTATAAAATTGTAGAGGCTATTTTAGTCGCAACAAAAACCTTTAGTCGGTGACGAAATTAGGCGAAACGGGGAACAAAAATATTCTACACATCTAAAATAGCTTTGAATATTTCTAAAACACGTCCAAGGGCATCATCAAAACGAGCAAAGGGCCGACCGACTTCAGCTTCGTATCCTGTTGTAGCGCTCGCTCGCAAAAAATGTAACGCTCGAGTTCAAGGCAATCGGGTGATCCCAGGCTGACGCTAGCTTTGGTAGGCCACTTTGTGTAAACTCTATACTTATTAGTTGATAACTCGGTGCGGCAACACATATTACATAAAAACTACACGGGAGTCTTGTGTTCCGCCTCTTGAACCGAGTGCTATTATCGCATGATTACACAGTCGGGTGTTCTGTTGTTATGGCGGATTTCAAGGTTTATGAAAAGCTAGAAAAAATTAACAGTATTAGAACAGATTTTAATGATGTTAGTACAAGTAAAAGACTGTTTGTAAGATAAAAAAATAATTGTTCATATAGAATAGGAGTATTGAAGACCCAGGGAACTATTTTTATTAGATGTAAAATATCAGGAAAATTATATAAAAATAAGACTTAATCTTATTTCTAAATCTAAAACGTGTTTTTCTATGATAACACAAATAATAAATAAAAACTGAGTATAATAATATAGTCATAGACGTCAGAGCGCACAGAAGGGCAACAAAAACTTATATGACGTCATCTGAAGCTGAAGTTCAGCCCTTTGTTTTTGTTAATATTAAGCTTTATTTTGTATTCAAGTTCTATTTATAGACATCTTATAATGGACATATAAACTAGGTGGTGTAACTATAGATACTAGTAAATTTAGTAACATGAAATATTTTTTATTGAGAAAAACTGCGGCACCGGAGCATACAGTCCACCTGATGGTCAGTGGATACTGTCGTCCATAGACATCCGCGATACATGCCAACATTAGTCCAAAATGACAAACGTTGGCACGCCCACGGATGCACTGCCTACCTTTGGAGATATAACAATGGATTTGGAGAACGGGTTGGGAGAATGGAGAGATGGAAATGGACTCTGGCACATCTCACTCACTAACGAAATACGTAGGTAGGTACTACGTACATTACGGAAATATTTATACGTAGTAAGAAATGCGGTACATTTCAAGGTAGTCTTCTGTGAGAGAGGGATAACGTGGCCAGTCAAGTGCGCGCAGCGGCTGTGGGAATGCAGCGTGCACTCTCCCCTTACAATGTTTTATATTTACTACATTTCAGCTTTGAATAGTGTGTTGTGTATTATTTTGTAAATATTCTATGTCTGTTTATCTATGGCATTATATAAATAATCCATGTGATTATAAAGTAAAATACCTAGATTGAGTATGGGGCCTCCTACATGGCGCATAGCAGCTTCGCCTTGAACCACGCTTGCGTAGACTGAATAACAATAACCGAACACATAATGCCACGCCTGTCACCTTCACGATCGCTATCGTCCTAATACATATCATTTGTACCTTCTCCAGTGTACTGTTTTTAACTTCTGTTAGTCTTAAAAATTGACGGTAAAACTTATAAATATACATAGAGAGTTTTAAAACGGGACCACTTTATGCAATAAAACCACAGACATGATATTTTAAGTGAAACAATACTGTTTAAATATGAAATTAATTTAAATAGCCTGATTTTATAGCAAGGGTCGAAGCCTAATGAGCACTTACCTGACAGTGAAAAGCCTCTATATATTCCCTACTTTCTCCTTTCTCAAATACGTTTTCAGTGTTTATGTACCTACTCTCGACGTGTTCGGCCTTCGTCGAAAATAATATTATTTGCATGAGCACTGAGTGTCGCATATCGCCATCAGCTGACGAGTAGCTGCGTCACGTTGACGTCTCGTCACCGGCGCGCCGGCAACATGGCCGACTATTTGTTTATTTACAACACTTACGTTGCCAATGCTATAATTGTTACAGTAGTTGGAATTATTTTTCTCGGAATACATACTTTGTAAATGATGATGAAATCCTGCTCTGATAGTCCGATGTCTATCCAAATCTTTAAATACCTATTTGGTTTTATATTTAGTACCTAACTAGCTGTTGCCCGCGACTTCGTCCGCGTGGACTTTAGTTTATAAACACCGTCTTTACCTTCTTAGGGGTAGGTATTTGGTATTTTCAAAAACGATCACACACATTATTTCTTATAGCTTATTTTTTACCGAACAAACGTTCGACGTGATTCTTTAAATTGATATATTTTTTTTATTTATGAACTGATTGAAATAAAACAAACACTAAATTTTAAGTGAAGTTTACCACAATACATTAGTGAAAACCGCACCCAAATCGGTTAAGCCGTTTCTAAGATTAGCGCGCACAAACGCACAGACAAACAGATAAACAGACAAACAGACATTGTTTTGGGTTCGATTGTGTTGATAAAGGCAACCAATAATATTTTCTCATATATCTTCCATGTACAGACAGCGATCAGTTACATTTTTATTATATGTATATAGATTGCTAAATTGGGAGAGATAGATACGAGTAGGTAAAATTGCACATTATTCAGATAGAAAATAGATCTCTTATCCATTGACGTCGTTAACTTTATTTATTGTCGCTATTAAGTATATCGTGTCATGTTCGACGATTATAATTTTTATTATAATACTTATACTTTTTAAAATAAAGATAATTTTAATTCAAATTCAAATTTATTTCTAATGCTTTGTTTGCATTATAATTCCTTTTCAATCGGGTTTCACTCTTACCTACAGCTACGCCAGAATCCCTATAACGAAAATGTCTAATATTTCGCATTTAGGTTTAATTCCTCTTTTAAGCATGGACTAATAAAATTAATTAGACCTTTATAGATGCAGGCAAGATGTATGATTATTTATTACTTATACCTAAGCCAAGTACATAATTATGGTCTGAATGTGAAATACGATAAACGTTCCCACCAATGCCTTCTACATAGAAGGCATATATAGAATACATACATAGAAGTACTACTAGACAAACAATTCTAAATTAAAACTTCGTCACAACGAGGGTTGTGACGGCTGGGTTGCGGAGAGCGCGCGGGGCGGAGAGAATTTAATGCAGTTATTAACCAAACGACCACGCATGTGCGACACGAAACGATCTTTGCCTATTTCCATTTTGTCTCTAAGAGTAAACAATTTAAATTTTTATGATCTCGGAAGTTGCGCGTTTGTAGTGAAATGATATATGTATGTATTGCAATGTGAATTTAACCTGTGC
The DNA here is from genome assembly GCA_943735995.1 of Sesia bembeciformis. Lineage (NCBI taxonomy): Eukaryota > Metazoa > Arthropoda > Insecta > Lepidoptera > Sesiidae > Sesia > Sesia bembeciformis. The sequence continues at coordinate 7,529,684 of OX031042.1, forward strand.
CTACATAATAATAGAGTGGATACAAGTAAAATATTAATGTATATCAGCTATTGCAATACATATTATATATACATATATTTACACTTAAATACATATCACTATTCCTTTTATATTACATGCATAAGAGATTATGTATCGAAGTATGCAATAATCAAAAACAAAAAAAGCTATAATCAACTATTTGCAAACCTTTTTTTTCTACCTAATTCCATTGTTAAGAAATTGTCTCATCTGGTTGAGTGTTTCTTATATTCTATGTCAATGTGATTCGCTCTTACACGATTAAAGTAAAGAGTAAGTGAGAGAGATACTAAGATGGCTGACGAATGACTAATTTACGTCAAAATAATGTATTTTGATTTTGTAGGAAAATACAAAATAAAAGAGTTATTTACACAAAAAATACTAACTAAATCGACTAAAGAAGCTGTGGACAATTGACCGTAACTTTTTAGCATTTTTTTTTAGTACTACATTCCTTGTCTAGTAATATACATAGAAGTCATCGGTTCCCACGGTCGGTACTCAGACAGTCTGCACAATCACGACAGTCTTTTTACAAAAGGCCAACTTGCCAAAAAGCTGTGGCATAGATAATAAATAATATGACAATTCATATCAAAATACACATGGCGAATGTGTGATAAAAACAACAACAAATAAACAATATACTTTGCCAAAACGTGTTCGGGCGCGACGCGTGTGTAAATTATTAATTATTTTTTTTTATTGACATGATGTACCATCAACAAGTTCAATATTACAAGTACTTGTTATACCTAAAATACCTACTAAAACCTAAAATACCCACATTACACCTATAGTCTTTAATCGGAGTGGCGTGCTATTACAGGCACATAGAAACACATCATCAATATAGAAATAAAGGTGTAATTAGCGAAAAGAAACGTCCAATTATATTTCTTCTTGGGAATTGAATATGAAATTATAAATAGCTGTTTAAAAATTCTAACTACAATGTAAATATTATGTTTCAAGTGATATTCATTAATAAGGAAAACAAAATTGACATGTGTCATTTGTGTAATGCAAATAGGTACATCGTCAATCTATAAATAAAGGTGTAATTTTTTCCCATATTATTTTTTAGCCAAAAAAAGTTGAATTATATGTCTTGGGAATTGAACAAACGATTTTACGTAGCTGTTTAAAAATGAAACTAAAATTCATTAATAATAAAGGAGAAACACTAAAAATAATTTAAATTCAATCATCAAGTAGAGATAAAATAAATAGAATTCTCAATTAAGAGGGAAGAATTTTTAAATGTAATTATTTCTTAGTTTTTTTTTATCTGCCAATCACCCAGATCTATCAAAATTATTGTATAATCTCTAGAACTGAACTATTGAACAAACAATTTCTTTGTTCCATGATTTTCTATTTTATCAAAATACAAAATATTTTCAGGTTCATTAGGCAGTTCATGAATTAGAAAACGTTATACATTAATAAAATGGATTTAACTTTCATTCCAAATTTCAAACTTTCAAATCCCATCAAATTACATTTTAGGTTCCAATTCGAGGTATAGGTACATGTGAATAATTTGGTTATAAAGATTATAAATAACCAGTCTACGGAAAGGAATTTGACTTAGTCCTTCAATACACGGGTCAGGTAGGTCTAGAATATAACATAGGCAAAGATACCGCGGATGTCACGTCAGCCGGCAGTTTCCACAATGGAACGCGCACGTGCATACTTGTACACTTGTGTATATACGGGCGAATTTATACTTGCATGCACCTTATATATTCGCCATCATTAATCAGCTATCGTGTGTGTACGAGACGCACACTAGTGCAGTGTTTCTAAAGTGTAGTGTAGCGTTGTAGGTTGAGCGCGTGTGCGTAGTGCGGGGTATAATGGGGCGTGCGTGTGTGCAGCAGCGAATGCAGCTTGCTCGATGCACATGCGCGGTGGAGGGGGTGCGAGAGGCATGCCCAGGGTCGGCCAGACCTTGAGCGCGCCTAGCAACAGCGCTGCGGACTTACTTTATTTTCGTTTTACTCGTCTGCTGCACGTTGCTTGCAATTTAACAGGACGTTTTATGGAGTCGTAATGGCAGCGGACGAGAATATGACCTTTGTGTGCACTTGTCAGATGTACCCTTAAATAATGTTATATTGTATTATCTTTCTTATTTATCTTTACGACGTGAGGTCCTATCTCGTTATGGGTGTGTACATTATTTTCATGTTTCCTTGCGCAGGATTTGTTTATTTAACGTAAACAGTGCTCTTGCTATGCTATGAAGCCATTCTAAAACAGTGGCATTTCAATTGCTGGCACAAGTTCATACTGCATTATGTCGAAAGATATATTCCGATCAAAACTGCAGATATTGACGTAACTACGGACACCTAGACAGCTGCGAATGTAGGTTAGTATTTCAGCCAATTGGAGCAGAAGAAAATTTTATTTATAGATATTTTAGATTCTTAATATATGACAAATAAACATTAGATAACAAATATATTTTGCAAATTAAATATGAATTCAATTTTAAGATGTGTATAATTTAATGGCCGTATTTTAGCTTAAAACCAATTTAAAATGCGTTTTAAGTTCAAAACTTAATCCTTAATCTTCAAAACCGCCTGATGTATTGAGACGCAATGAGACATGCCAGATTTTAGACTACCTAGGACGCGACCTGATTTTGTTTAATTAGAAACTGTTTAGACACAAGTTCTAATAAAAATTCGATAAGAGAACTTTATAAAAACCAAAAAAATATGTTATTATTTTAAGATTCACTAAAGTCTGGGAAACCAGAAACGACAATAAGGTTCCATTTCTCAAATATTAAAATATTTTTATTAGCGTGTTACCAATGAATTGTACACTATATTATATAAATGAATATTGTATATGATAGGTACATACACTTCCTATAATCTAGATTAATGTAAGACCACAAGTCCAAAGGGTATCAAATGTCCCACCAGGGTCGACTTCAGCGCCACTATTAATTACCAACTATAATTGACTCACGTACGCGTTGTTACGATCCGTTCTAGCTCTTCAGTACAATAACTAAGATATTATCTGTACTATAGTTATAAGTGACGTTTCAACTTATATTAAGCCATAAGTATTGTTATCAATGCGAATTACTTGTATTTATTGATAATAATAACGTATCAGTCGATAACCACTGAAGAACACAGGCTTTCCCTTACAATAATAACGAGAGTATTACAGTAGGTATGCCATATTACATTATGCGGGCCCTAAACGAATTTGTGGATAATATCGATGGCAGCAAAGCAAAAACGTACCTACATTATAAAAATAAGATATTTTACAAGAAAACAATTTGAATAATTTTTAATTGATTCAGACTAAAATTATTATCAGAACGTCTTAAAGTTCTTATGGTTTATGTATTTTTATAATTTAAGATAATTCAATATTTCTATTTTAGCGTTTATTTTCCTATTTCTACTTTAGTAGTTATTTGTTGATTTGCACATTCATTTTAATAACTTATTCACACTCAAGGATACAGTTTTAATCTCTTCTTTTGTGACACTTCTCTTTCCACGCTCCGGTTGTTCGTAAGTATCTACACCAATAGGGTTTAAAATTATTAGGTAGGTAACATATTAGGTGGCAGGTATTAGGTTTAAAATATTAGGCAGTGCAGGTAAATCTTTATGCGTTTGATATATTTTAACAAATATCATCATTAAAATTATCGTCATCAAATTATATAATTATATTAACCAATAAAATGTACAACTATTACGGCATTTCAGTATTGAGTGCCGTTAACTATATTTTACACTTGTCCGTTTCTAGTTTACTGCTATCGATACATATACTATATAGTCCAGAATATTTCAATCTCTTGTATGAAACCTGAGGATAAAATATATTTTATAAAATAAGGTAGGTATAACTAAACGGCGATAGCCTAGGGGCATGTGCGAGGGTAAATTTTAGTGGAGATCCATTTGTGAGTTTGTGAGATCCCCGGCTCATACCCCTGTTTCTACTAGGGTTGTTAGGGACATAATATTTCAGATTCGGATACGGATATATTGTATACTCTTTTACCGATTTCAGTTACAGATACGGGTATGAAATTATTTCGGATATGGTGTCTGATACGGTTTTGGTTACGGATATGTTTTTAATGAACTTTTTAAGAAATGCATTACTAACTGACAGAAAATAAAAATAAAACTAAATACGTAATAATTGCACCATTACTCTCACATAGAACGAACGAAAAATCTATTATATCAAATCAAATGCAAGCAGCAAGAATTTCGAACGACAATGTAATGAACATCCGTATGTTTTATTTCGGCTTCGGTACCGAATTTTTTTTAATTCGGTTATCCGATGGTTTCGGTTACGGATACGGAGCACCATAACATCTCTAGTTTCTACATATGTAAGGATTTTCCAATTACCTACCATTAGCTTGGCGTTGAACAAAAACACCGTCAGGAGGCTTATCAATATCAATGTTTGCCGATTACTATTATGTTACAAAATTCGACCGTGTGGTGTCGGCTGTCGAATAACAGCACCCCGTCTCTCCCCGCGGCTCTAAGGAACAGGATGAGGCCAGCGTGGCGTGTTAAGGCCATACATCCCTCATGCACAAGACAATGTGTACGAGGAGGGCCGTGTCCAGCAGTAAACGATAAAAGGCCCGGTTACAGTATAAAAGTCTATAAACATTTGGCAATAGATATGTTTTTTTTTTTTATAAACGATTGATCGAGAACATTTTACACTAATGATCAAAAATTTAAAATAAATTAGATAATAATTATTTTATATGCTATTATTTCTTTCTTTTTCATATGTGTTAGGTTATCAAAACATTAATTAGACAAGGTCCTGTTGCTTACATTCTAACATAGGTGGTCTGAACTTATTACTAAACTAAAAATAGAAACCTAAGAAACATAGTGGTATGTTGGTGTTGTAAACGTACACTGAACAATGCTACGACGCAATACAGAGATGCGGTGATGATATTTCCACAACTAGGTACAGAAGTTTTAATCAATTTAGCCTGCCTAGGCATCCAGGCTCCCGGGATTGCCCTTTGACATTTCACGTAGGCGGAAGTCCGCGCAGGCGTACCTACATCACAAACCCTCCTACTCTCCAACCCCCTCGCCTCCCCCGCGTGGGCCGATGACGCAAATTCTAGCCCGTACCGAAGCTCTATATTTAGAACATTTTGCACAGAAATTACCAAGATTAAATTAATTTATTAACAGAATCGCGTTTCCGCAACTTGTATGAACTATAAATATCTAGTGGCACATTGAATATCGCTTTGCATTTATCAATATTATCAATTTACATTTTATCTTTAACTTACATAATGACTTTTAGTAGTACCATACGATCAGCCTATCTCCACTGCTGGATATAGGCCTCTCCTAAAGCTCGTTACCATACACAATCTTACACAGAGGCTAGTCATTATGTAGAGATTGTACACAAAGATGAACATAACTACCCAGACACAAATAAACATTTTTCTTTAAACAAATGCTTATACGACCGAGAATAGAACGCGGCAAGCAAAAGACTAACGACAGATCCCTAACCAGCCTTTTATCGCCAACTACTGGATATGGACCTCCTCATGTCTTATGCATGATGTTGTGTATGCTCTCAAAACGGCACGCTGCACTACCCAAGCGGGTTGGCGAGACCACTCTGTTGAGGCGCGGTGTGATTTCCTATGGTGGCGTGGTTGGAGAAAAAATAGATAATTAAATAAAATTTGTATAATTTTGTGAGCCCCGTTTAATAACATACCGGTTGTACCCGCATATTATTTGAGAATCAGGTGTTAGAAATCAGATGTTAGATAGAACATGTTTCTATTTAAAAAATCTAAACCAAATCTTTTTTTTACTAGAAGTTAAAAAAAATCTTAACCAAAGTAAATACCGACAATACCTTTGCTCAGATAACGTATTAAACCGTTAGTCGTTTTGAAACCACTAATCGATATTTACCTAAAATTTATTCATGAAAAATTGTCTCCTAATATAGGATGTTTAAAATATAATTTTCCTTATACTGAAATGACAAAAGCGATAAGCAATGTAACATCATATACGCTGTTTACGTGTATCGTGCAATCTATGCTACGTCACGCGCATGAGTCAGGCTTGTTTTCCGCGCTGGAGCTCGCCTCAAGGATATAGAGGCATGTCGACAAACACCTATTATTTCATGATCCACGTGTGACCGTGACTTGTCCATCCATCTCAAAAATGATCAGCCATATTTTCAGATATTGTTTATTTTATTTGGCACACAATATCTTTCTAATAAGCAACGTAACCTCGTACATGATGTACGTTTGCTTCTATGATTGTTAAAAATAAATTTCTCATAATTTTCAAGGAAACCTTTTAAAACATATTGATAATTAATTTTATTCACTTGTGACATTTTTGTGCATAATCTATAAATGATGTCATAATCCTATGATAGTTACATTACAAGTATGTAAAGTAGCGAGTTTATTATTGAATAGCTTGCTACTTACTTTTTCCGCTTCTTTCATACAGACTATCGCCGATAGTCTATAGGCAACTTTCTTTAATTTAGTTTACCTGGACGAAGGGCGCCTCGTCTGGACGTCCTTTATATTAGGAGTACATTATTATGACATTATTAGGTATAACTTATTATTTATTATACATACTAATACATACATACTAACTGGTAAATTCTGTCTACTATTCTTCTATTTACTACTTTTTTATATTTAAAGCAAACTATCTCAGATCTATTTTTGAATTGTGGGAATTATTTACTTGAATGCATTGCTTTAAAAAGCCTTATACCATTTTTAAATTATTGAAAGTACCTATTCACGTTATTGCAAATTGTCTTATATTGGATCAAAGTAATGCATTACATTAATGCAGTCTCAAATATATTGTTAAACAATAGAAATTAGTCTCTTTAAAAATGCAAATTGCGTTACATCTATTTTGGAATTATGGTAATTATTTAGTTTAATGCCAACTGTCTCAGATCTATTGTAAATTATTGGAATTATTTAGTATAATGTAAATTGTCTTAGATCCATTTTGTAATTAAGGTACTTTATTCGGTTTAATGCAAACTATTTAATTAATTATTGAGTTTTGAGTATTATTGGATTTCTTACAAATAAGTTGCACTTCCTCTGTTACTAATATCTGCTACTATTCTATTGACCACTCTTTATATTTCAGATTATGCAAACTGTATCGGATATATTTTTAATTTTGGGAATTATTCAATTTAATGCCACTACCTCAAAGGTACGTACCTATTATTAAATGATTGGAAGTACATATTCAATATATTTATTGCAAGTTGTCTTATATTTGATTACAGGAATTACATAATTGCAAAATGTCACACCTATTTTTTATTATTGATTAATTACTTTAACTATTTTTAAATTATTGGGAATATTCGGTTTCTTGTCTTATATTGAATTGCGGGAACTAAATTAAAGCAAAATTTCTCAGATCTGTTTTGAATTATAGAAATATTCGGGGGGAGTGCACGCTGCAATCCAACTGCCGCTGGGCGCACTCGACTGGCCTCCCTCACCCTCTCTCACAGAATGCTACCTTGAAACTTGTACTGCATTTCCCACTTTATCATATTCCCCAATGTATGTACGTGTTTCGGTACTGAGTGAGATACGCCAGAGCTCATTCCCATCCTATGCCTTCCCAAGTCCCCAACCCTTTCTCTTTCTCCAAATTCATTCTTTCATCAACAAAGGTAGGCAGCGCATCCGTTGGCGTGCCAGAGTTTGTCATTTTGGACTAATGTTGGCATGTATCGCGGATGTCTATGGGCGACAGTATCCACTTACCACCAGGTGGACTATATGCTCCGGTATGGATATGGGACCTATTCGGTTTCATGCAAACTCTCTTACGAGTAGGTATATCTATTTCTAAATGTTGTAATTATTCAGCTTAATGCCAACCATCTCAGGTATATTTTTCAACTACGGGTAGATATTATTATAGTCTCAGGTCAATTTTTGAAAAAAGGAATAAATCAAATTGTCTTGTACCTTTTTTGATTTTAAGGGAAATATACCTTATCTACTTTTAATTATTTGAAGTATTCAGTTTAATAGAAACTGTTTAGACCATTTTAATAATTATAAGTATCCATTTATAGTGGATTTCAATTGGAGTAGTTCACTTTTCTTTGTCTATCTCTAGTAGTAACTCGGTTAGAGGAGATACACGCTACCGATTCAACCGAAGAAAACCATGCATTATTTTGTTATAGAAAATCTAAATTATTTCATCTTCCATGTGAAATAATGAGTAAAAGATAAGGGCCTTCAGTCAGCTCATTTGCTGACTGAAGGCCTGTCATGAACTGTCAGTTAATTTTTTATAGGTGGTAGCTTCCGCCTGCCACAATAACCAGCCACCACACCTGCCTTTAAGGCCAATCCGGTAACCATCGCAGATAATATACTTGTGTACCTTGAAAGAGTATCCAACGCCAGTAGGCTGCGTATTCAACGCCATGGTCTACTCGTTGTCTTATCCTATGGGCGTGGTGAGCGCCTTCATCTAAACTGCTATTTGGGCGTGGTGAGGTGCATTCGCTCACACTCAAACAGCAAGCATTAAGTTGTTTGCGCGTGGTGGGGCTCCTTTGTCCAATCAACAAGCTGTTTGAGAGTGATAGAGCGCCTCCGACTAAACATCAAGCTGTTTGGTTGTGGTGGGGCGCTTCCGTCTGAACACAAGCTGTTTGGGCGTGGTGGAGCGCATCCGGTTAAACAGCAAGCTGTGTAGCCGTGGTGGAGCGCATCCGGTTAAACAGCAAGCTGTGTAGCCGTGGTGGAGCGCCTCCATCTAAACATCAAACTGTTTGAACGTGATGAAGCTGTTTAGGCGCCGGCGTGACGGAGTGGTCAGCTAGAGAAACTTAGGTAACAATAATTGTTTATTATGCTGCTACTTACTTTGGCATACATAAATAACAAATAACTTTTGATTAATTTCTCCTAGTTTCCCAAAATAACTGTCTCGCCAAGCCGTGTTCAATGTGGAGATTAGGCGCACTCCATCTTTCCAGTTCTAGTTAAATTCTCAGTTTAGTGACAAGAGTTAGAATCTCCGAGGTGACGCACACAGCAGTGAGTGCTGCTGCAACCCACTTACCATTTACTAGGTTCTCTGCCACACCACGAAAAATCTAATATTGTTATAGGGACAGATTTTTTTATGGTTTTAGAGGCAATAAAAAAATCTTGTAAGATTGAAGTATCTGAGTTTTATACACGTCTCGAGGAAACCATTGCCAATTTCCTGTGTTGAGAGTGGGTACGTCAAATTGAACATAAATAAAATATAACATTGTATCTTGCACTCAATGTAGTGGATGCCGGAACGAATGACTGAGACATGCTTGGCGCTGTCTGTAAAATTTAAATATTTATTTAAAAAACTTTATTTCACATTATGGTACAAAAGGCGAGCATAATGCCTTAAGGCATTCTCTACCAGTTGAGCTTTGGGTTGATCAGATTCTAATCTGACTAAATTCTAATGGCATTGTGTTTAGTTTTCTTATATTATGTATGCATAGAGGAATTCGCCGTATTGTTCAAGGAAAATCTTATTATAATTGTATACTTTGATGATTATAATTTACAAAGCTACAAATACTACGTATCATCCAGTTGTATCTGTTCCTTGTTTCTCTTTATCACATGTTTTGCAGTTTATTTAGATCTCTTTTGATCAACCATATATTGTCACCTTCGCTAAAAGATTTCTGTAACAAAGAATGCAGATCTTCATTAAGTACATAGTTCAAATAGATTAATTTGAAATTGGTTTATTTTTTATTGGTATGCTACTACACACTCGACCTTTGATACGGTTGCATAACCACTTCCTCTCCGTAAAATAAAAAAATAATAATAACCGTGGAAAACATACATTTTGTTATTTTCCTTACTTTTTATAAAGAATGTGTATAAACAATTTGTAGTTTTACGAATTTTTTAAACTAGCTTTGAATTTTTATATTCTTAATTTTGAATTCTTAATACTGATCCTATTTGGCCCATATATGAACTTAAGGGAAATAATAATACGGACTAAATCCAATAATATGTGCAACTGATTGTAGTTTTGGAGTCTTGTAGTAAATAAACCTTTAGTCGAGATGTATCCCAGCATATTTCACAAATTAAAAAGTCGTGATTCCCTCAATAGTCAGATTTCTTCAAAATCTCTATAATTGTGTACAGTCAATTGTACACAGTCTCATAAACTAGTATCTGAGTCACAATTCCCATCCGCACCCCAGTAGGCCTATATTTAACCATACGTAGATATTCAGCGCGCGTCGTCGCCGTGATTCATCATGTCCTTACATCAATTTCCGAATTGGGACGAATTAGGATATTAGATTTTGAAATAAAAAAATGACAACTTTAGAAGTCACAATTTCAAATTCCTTTATTTGTGGAACATAGGTAATTAATAATACCTACTTGATAAATATAATATAAAAAAGAATATACTGCGTCCGGACTTTAGAAGCATATCTCAGCATACAAACTCAGTGCAATTAACAAACCTAGAGAAATGGCTATTAATTTAATATATCATATGCATCCGCACTCTTTCGTCTAATGTACGCACCAACGTGATAGAAAGAGACAACTAGCTACAATAGAGCAGGCCTTTAAATGCCTATGTAACCGTTTTTTGATCGCTGTAGCTAGTGATGTATCTACTAATAAACTGTCGACAATGTATCAATATTAATCGAATAAACCTGTAGATTTTTATGACACCTAATTTTCTAATTGACCGCTAACTATTTATAATACCTAACTAGGTTTGAGATTTGACGTCAAATAAAACGTTTTTCTGTATAAATTTTGACAGTTTCAGATGTCCAGTATGAACACCTATGTATGAAAGAACAACTTTTTGACAAATTTCAAAAGATCTTCTGTTTCGTGTGTAGCGAGCGTAGACGGACGGCACTTCATCGAATTGTACCCTATACGACATAGGTAATTGTACCCTCGCATGCCGACATCGTTAGCACATTGCCTCCCGTGGATGTGCCCCCGATTCTGGTCGACGGCAGTCGTCGGTATGTCGACGGCTGACACTGGCGGTATGCGACGCCTGCAGTTACCTACGTCGTGGAAAAAGTGTCGTCCGTCTGTTGTTGCCCGTACATTCATCCCCTCACACGGGACAAGGTTTTTGTTATACGGGCGCATCAAATGTGTATACTGTATATATAGAACTACAGTAACTTTTTACTTATTTTTTTTTTATTTACATAGACAAAATACTTCTTGCGGTAATCACTGTTAGTAATACATATGTACGACGTAAGGTGAAAAGTTCTCGGCCTAGCACAGGGATGGCGTTGCTATCAAAAAAATTTTTGTTCTCTGATATTGGCACGTCATAAAAATGAATGTCAAGTCAACCTCGATCGGATAAATAATTTTCTTTATACAGCGGTTTAAAGTAGACGTGTTGCGTGTGTTTCGTTAAAATGGATAAATTGGAATATCGTGCCGTTATAAAATTCTTTATTTTGGACGGTTTATCGGTTTATTGGACCGATGAAAATCTCGAAAAGGTACACAATATGGTTCTGGACGATTGACGCGACGTTTAAAGGTGTATGAGATAGCTAAGGCTGTAGGCATCTCAGAAGAAAGGGTACGGTACATTTTACATGAAGAATTGGGTATGAGAAATTTTTGTGCAAGGTAGGTGCCACATTTGTTAACTACTGATCAAAAACAAACGAAAAAACAAATTACTCAGCAATGTTTGGACTGTTTCAAAAAGAATCCGACCGATTTCATGCGCCGATTGTTACTATGGATGAAGTGTGGGCCCACCACGTTAAGTGTGAAACAAAACAGCAGTCGAAGCAGTGGGTGGAATACGGTGGCACTGCACCAAAAAAGCGAAGTCAATTGCATCTGCCGGAAAGATCATGGCTAATGTTTTTTGGAATGCAAAAGGGATTCTTTTAATTGATTACCTTGAAAAGGGTAAAACAATAATTGGCGAATACTACGCATCTCTTCTTGACCAGCTAGATGAAATAATTCTGGAGACCAGGCCTGGATTGAAAAATAATAAAATGATCTTCCATCAGGACAATGCACCAGCCCACAAAAGTGCTTTGGCAATGGGAAAATTAAGGGATTTGAAGTACAAATTGTTGGAACATCCACCCCATTTGCCAGATTAATCTCCCTCTGACTTTAATCTATTCCCAAATCTACAAAAAAAATATGTCTGGAAAACGTTTTGGATCAAATGAAGAGGTGATAGCCGCGATAGATGGATATTTTGCAGATCTTCCAGAATCGCACTTCAGGGATGGAATTCATTTATTAGAGAAACGTTGGACAAAGTGCCTTGAACTAAAGGCAGACTACATAGAAAAATAAATGCATTTTAGAACTAAGAAACAGTCTTTCACTACCAGGCTGAGAACTTTTCACTTTGCCCTCATATAAACATTGTTTGTAATATGTTAGTACGATAGCTACAGTCACCTACTGCCCTTTAAATAATCTGCGTTTTTATATTTAATAAAACTAATTATTGACAGCAAAAATTGTTTATCATTCGTCTCATTTTTTTTTATTTATGTACGAAAGCGGCAGACTAGCATACAGTCCACTTGATGATAAGTGGGGATACTGTCGCCCATAAATATCCGCGATACATGCCAATATTAGTCCAAAATAACAAACGTTGGCACGTCTCTGGATGCGCTGCCTACCTTTGGAGATATAGGAATGAATTCAATGAAAATTATAACGGACACTGAAGCAAAGATCCTTAGTTTTCCAAACATTTTCGAAAACTGTTTTTATAAAACGATCAAAATTTTATTAAGTTGAAATAGGTCTTATTATAAAGTTGAACGGATATTGAGTCGAATGTTGGTGTTTATTTTGAAACGACTACGGAACCATGTGCATTGTGCATGTCCGACACGTTCTTGGACGGACCGTTTCCTCCTACTTCTTTCTCCTGTTTGTAGGAGCATGAGAGCTAACATGTCCTCATGTTCCTACTGTCAATGAGTACCCACAGTTGTTTTAAAAAGCATTAAAATTTTAAAGCCTTAAGTTTTTAAAATTATTTTAATATTTTCAATAAATTTCCTACAGTTATACACAATTTTCATTATAATTTTCATTATACACAGTTCTTTTAAAAACTTTTTAATATCTTTTTATTATAAATTATAACACATTTTTACAACACTGAGATAAGATGACAATCCACTTTGATAAAAATAAAATAAAAAAGAAATCTGACCTTGTAAGAGATATAATAAGGGCAGAAATTAAAATTTATAAATCATCGTATAACTGAACATTTCCCATTCCTGACGCGGCGGTATAGTAGTACGAGGAAACTGCTCTTTGGGCGGTTTTTAATTTGGTTGAAAATAGTTAGAAAATTCTCCCACATTTGTTTATTGGATGGATATACAAACCAGTACCATACTTTGTAAATATAGTTGTACCAGTATTATTCTTTTTTATTGTAAATATCCACAACATTACTCACTTCCATAATATGACATAGTCGGAAACTCGTCTGTCTATCCGACAATTAAACGTGTAGCCTAAATCCCGTGTTTCACGTCAAATGTAAAATATACAGACAACTTCTCATGTTCGTCTAACACATTTTGTAATATTGTTAATTGTATTGTAAGTCTTATAAATACTTTATACCTACATATTTTTTGCTTTCAGATAACAAGAACAAAGTGTGGAACATGAAGACTGCGACAAAGTTTGCGTTTGTTAGGTATGTTACCATTGCTATTGACATATTTTTCATTGATTGCTTTTTATTTTTAACTATGATAATTATTCTTTATACTTTACATTTTTTTATTGTTTTAATGAAAATATTTATTACACAAAGTTTAATGAAAACAGTTTACCACTTGTCAGTGTCGTGCAAATTGGCACACAAGCTAGTAATATCTAGTAATAGCGTATTTGACCAGTATTTTATAGTTATTTTTTTAAATAACCTAATCAATATACTAGAAATCGATTCGTTAAACCGTAAATTCGTGAGATTAAAATATCTTAAAAAGGATTAAGTTGTGGTTGTGGTTTCGAAATCACAAATTAAACAAAGACCGCGCTACTGAATCAATGATATCACTTACTATAGTAGTGCTATTAACGCGTGAGTGACAGATAGCGATAGCTCCCGACCTCAAATATTTTCAAGCTAATACCTACCTAATTTTCTAATGAAAAATTCTTTTTAATACCTATAGGTTTGTTCTTTTAGTTGTAATACCTAAAACAAATTTTCAGTACAGTATCTACTAGCATAGGCGAACCAAGAACTATTTTGTTAGTGTTGTCATTTCCCAGTCGATTTCAATTAATCTGTTCTCTCTAACCTTGTTCAAACAAAAAATGACGTATACTACATCCAAAGTGATCGGTGAAAATAGATAACATTGTTTTTATTTCAATATTAACGATGTTATTACGTTTTGATCTTTTTCAACTCAAAAGATGTGTTCTTGGATTTTTATCAATATCTGACGGAAATAGAGGTGAATTTATTCTGTTTTGATTTGATGAGACTCCCGTTAATACTAGAAAATAGTTTAATTCATACAATTTTTTCAAAAGAAACCACTAATTTACAAAAATATAATGTAAAAAGAAGCTTTTTTTTCGTTTTTGTCCTAAATAATTAAAATTATGTTTTTGCATTGCTTTCCCGTGCTTGAGTTGAGTTACTAATTTCACAGTCGAAGTCCAAGTAAAGTATCCGAGGTAAATTAGTATCATAAGGATGTAAATTTAGTTACTAATTAATTATAATTAGCACTTATGTTTCCATTTCTAACTGCAAAGAAACAGAAATAACTATGGTATGTAGGTAATTATTTATTTTCATCAATCATTTTGGGTGTAGGTAGTATACTTCATTTTTGTTTGAACAAGGTTAACGAGGACACACTGTATAATATATAGGTATACGTTCTCTATACCTTGCATACTGTCACTACTGTTTACATATCCTTAATCCGCAAAGGTAGGCAGCGCATTCGGGGGCGTGCTAACGTTTGTCATTCTGGACTGAAGTTGACATGTATCGCGGATGTCCATGGGCTACAGTCTCCACTTACCACCCGGTGGACTGTATGCACGTTTACCGCCTTTTTTCTATAAAAATAATAATTAAAACTAACGTTCGCCACTGTTACCTACACCCACCTATAGATATACCTACACTCGATCAAATTGATCGACGTTATCGATCGAATAGTGACAATTTTAATTTCACCGTGCGTTGTTTTAGATTGCATGGTTTGACTTTTATTTTACTTTTACAATATTTCTGTGTATATATGTTTATATACAGTGTCAGATGTATGTGACTGAAGACAGAAACCATGGATTCTGCTCATGATAATACGTAATTGACATAAAAGTATATTTTTTTTTGTAAATAGAGCCCCTTTTTGTGCAATATATTTGGCAAAGGGTGGGTAACTATGGGAGGGCTAGGATACACGCTGGGAGGGGGAAATTGCACGCTTGGGTTCACGTTGTATCCCACAGGTGCTGGCCTCACTCGACTGGCCATGTTACCCCCCTCTCACAGAAGACTACCGTGAATGTACTGCATTTCCCACTTTATCCTTTCCCCCAATGATTTCTATTTTTTCAACCCTTCCTCAAAATACATTCCTTTAAATCTCCAGTGGTAGACAATGCATCCGGGGGCGAGCCATCGTTTGTTATCGCGGATGTCTATGAGTGACAGGTCGTAGACAGTGTCCATTTACCACCAGGTGGACTGTCTGGTCAACTGCCGGCTTCATTCAAAAAAATAATGAAATAAAAAATTTAGCAAAAAGTCCAAAAATAAGAGCAGCAGTCATAATTTCAGTTTTCGAAAATACAATCAATGATTACCCCTGTTTTTTAATAATTATAATTAAAATAATTATATATTTTAAAATAATTGTCTAAAATAATAGTTAACTTCTTTATAAAAACGTACCTACCTTTAAAAATTCAATACAAATTAATAACAGCCACGCCACAAAAATCAATGTCAAGAACCATTGCATTTCAATAATTAAACGAGTGTCTTTACTCTATATATACTATATACTCTATGTATTTTTAAAAAAAAACTAACAGGGTATTAACTTAATTTGCATCTTGTATCTACCTTTTTATTTCGATACTAAGGATCTAAAGATGTTATAACTTCCGCAACAATCTTCACTATAGCCGCAATTCGATACAGGCAACATAGGTTTATCTATTTTACAGATAACATTATCTATTTACTATTATTAGGCAAAGATAACATTTACAGTTTTGTGTAATTGGCATATCGATCGCATGACTGCTGTGAGACTGACACTATACCTAGTCTAACCATAAATATTGTTACAAAAAAAACATTGGTATTTTTATTTTTACATTATCATTTTATTAGAAGTATTTGTGTTATTTTAGAAATGAATAGGTAAACATTTTAAAAATATAACATTTATTTGAAATGGTCACCATTTGCTTTTATACAATCTTTCAAACGTTGTGGTCAGTTTTCAATTGAAACACGCACTCTTTCCATGGGAAAATTGGCAACTGCCACCCATGTGCAATGTTTTAGAGATTCAATATTATCATGGCGTATAGAGCATACCATGCTCTCTAAAACAGACCATAAATCATATTTGAGCGGATTAAGATCGGGACTAGATCGGGATCTTCGGCTCTAATGAAGTCGCAAATATTCTTCTCTAGCCACGCCTGTGTTGAGCGAGCCTTATGACCTGGTGCCGAGTCTTGCTGAAAGGATCATTCTTACGACCTTCTAAAGAATCGTATCTTACGATTCTTGAGGTCTTCGGATTCTCTCCTTCACAGCTTTAACCGTCTGTTTAGTACAAAGAGTGTGTGGACGGCCAGATTTCTTCAGTCACAAACAGAGGACGTTTCAATGTACCTACCATTAGTCCGGTACACAAACATTCGGCTAATACCAAGCCGATTTGCATTTGACTCCATGCCTACTTTGTGTAATGCAATTACAGCAGTACGGTTTTCGTTATCACCCCACTCCACATTAATATTAGTAAAATATTTAATAATGATTGGAGCCAAAATTATTAAAAACATTTATTTGTCACGTGAGATTATTGACAGATTTCTAATTCAAATGTATTATAATTTATTTATTTTTCTTCATTGTAACAGTATTTATGGACAGACTAAGTTTACGGGATAAAATTATTCAGTAGGTACAGTTTTAACGAACATTTTCATGTAAAACATTGAAGCGACTGTAGCCGATGGGATGGGATTACGACCGCGATCAACATCGTTGAGGATTTGATCCTATTTGTGAAATATCGACGTAAACACAGCTTTGATAGGTATCCCTAGGTCAACAACATATTTATCAATGTTATAAATTATAATACATAGTTTAAGGTATTCTAGTATTTCAGTATCTAGTTATACTGACTAAGTTCATAGTATTAGTATTGTTAAACTATTCGAATATCCATCCACTTAAAATGCTCGGAGGTTAGGATTGAGTGTATAGACGTTAAGAGATGGCATTCTATTGTGAACAATACGGCAAAGAACATCAACAAAATGAATAGTAATTGTGAAACAAGGTTCAATTGTTGGAAATTGTTAATTTTGAGACTAGTGTTCCCGTAATTAGACTTCCATGCAAGCAATGCAATGTGCCAATAAAGATGAAGCCTTAAAAAAATATGGTAGCTTCAATATCTGCGAAAAATAATAATAGTCAATATCTGGGAAAACAAAGTAGACAGTATGGTTCTTTTTTCAATTCTTATTAAATAATGTCACATACATATTTTAATAATTAGTTAGCATTGCTGAAAATTTGAGTGAAGTGCAAGCATCGATATGGGAATATACAGTGAATATACAGTGCTATGTGCCAATTAAAACAAAATCTTAAAATAAAAATAGTTAAAAATTAAAAAGCTAAATTTATGTAGAAAGCACACTGTTGGTCTGTTGCTCTCTTAGACTTAGGCACATCGCGAGAATTAGTTTTAAACAGGTTATCTAAACACATAATAATAAACACTACATAATTAAATTGAAGTCCCTTTGTTATTGTTTTTACTTCATAGAATAGTAAAATATAGACATAGTTATACTTCTTTACATAGTATAAAATTACATAGTATAAAACAAAGTCGCTTCCCGCCGTCTGTCCCTTTGTATGTACGCTTAGATCTTTTAAGCTACGCAACGGATTTTATGCGGTTTTCATCAATAGATAGAGTGATTCAAGAGGAAGGTTTATACGTATAGTTTAATATTGTTTTAACAAAACCGAAGCGAAGCGAGGGCGGTTCGCTAGTAAGTTATAATAAAATCAGAAAATTTTACCGAGTTTTCTATTTATTTGTTTCATCGTAACATATTACTATTAAGTCAAGTAATAACAATCATAATTAATTAATTATTTATTAACGTTAAAATGTTACTCACATATTCTACATAATAGGTACATAAAACGGTTGCAACTTACATGTTTGCGTCACACGACAAGTGCATTTGTGTTGAGACGTGCTAAGGCGAAGATGGGTTTGTGTGCGTCAAGGTCAAGGTTGGCACGTGGCGGGGTCCGGGGGGACGGGACCCTCGCCCAACTGGCTTTCCCGCGAAATTCGTCATACCGGTTTCTTGGACGTAAACTTTTAGGATTTTAATTTAGTTTACCTAGCTAATAGTCATTTATCTGCATTTAATTAAGATAATACAATGTTGTACGAAATACATACTTACAACATATTATTTGTAAATAAAACCATGCTACTTACGTTTAAATTGTGTAATTACTTGCACCAAAAAATACATACACAATAATATTGACATACGAGTACTTTACACAAAGTGTAAAGAAATCTAAACCAGTTGCGAATGAGAACCCTCTAGAAAAATAGACTACTAGAATCATAATTCTCTACGTATTTAGAAGCCTTCGAAGTTTGGAAAAATGTTTAATTAGATACTTTAAGGGCAATCAAATGTCATCAAAATTTTTGTAATTTATCTATTTACTCGACCCTGGTTTGAAGGACAATAACTCAATTAATTAGGTAAATAAATCTATTATTAAATAGAAAAATGGATTTGCTATAGTCCTTATGCACAACTTTTGAAAGGCGTGGGTTGGAATTATAGGCCAAGCAATAGAGCACAAAGTATTAGCGATTGTGTGACATAAACCCTAGTAGGAAAGCGACTGTGGCATCATATGAAGGACAGTATGTTGATGAATTCCGTTGTTTTCTACTCGGAAATGTTGTCTATTAATTTGTTATAAACATTTTTAAAGAAAAATACCGTTTTTTTAGTTTTATGCTTATAAAATGGAAACTAATGAAGAAATCTTAATGCTCTAAGTAAACGATTTGTAGAGAATAAAAATACAAACAAAATGAGAGGTCGAACAATTCGATCGGATAATTAGCAACGGAGAAAATCGGGAAAAACAGGAAAATTCAGCGTATTTTTAAAAAAAGTACATATCGTCCGTTTTTACACTTACAGGGCTGAAACTTCGCGAAAACGTAGTAATTTATAGGTACCTTATGTGTGCAAAACTCCGACGCTGTCCGATTATTAGTTCTGGCACAATCGTAATTTTAATTTTTCAATGCGCTATTTTACAGCTGGCCTGGATGCGTTATCGATCGTCTGATTTTAATTTTTTAAACGGATTTGAAAAGTCGTGTGACAAAACGTATATTTTCATTTTTCGCTAAAATGCTGCGAAACAGGTCGAAAATGCACGTAAAAATAACTAAAAACGGATTCAGTTACCCCAAAATAATTAAAAAACTAATAACACAGCTCCAGTAGTTGCTGAGATATTTAAATTAAAGATTTCAACGTTGCGCGCATATACGAGTATATACGCCTCTCCTTAGCTCCCGTTCTCCCCCCACTACTCGATTTTGGGGTTGGCATAGACTAATTATAGTTTTATAGAGTGCAATTTTTGTTTTTTTATTCAAAATGAGCCAAGGAGTTTTCTGCACAAGTAAAAGCATTTGTTACCCGCAACAATTCGCGCTCTCACTTCCTCGCCGACTTTATTTTGCGCATTAATAACACACCCCAGTTATTTAAAGTTCTGCACCCCTTCAATATTATTCTCACCGAGCCGTATGTTCTGTACTTGAGAGTTGGTTGTCGTATGTTTGCAAGATATTTAGTTTTGCTTGCCTTTGCACCCCAAACTTTGCAGCTTCGTTTTCGAGATACAGGCAGTGACGGATCATACTGTTTTTAGATCTGCTAAAAATGACCAAGTCATCAGCGTACGCAGCCACCTGAGAGGTGTTATAATCATCTAACCCTTTAGTCCCAAGATGCCTATGAATAGAGGCTATTCACAGGCATCCAAATTGAAAACGACTGTCGACAACGCATCCCTCTGCTTCACACCTGATCTCATGTTAAATGGCTTAGAGTATTCGTTTTGTATACCAACAACCGACTTGGAAGTGCACATGTTGCCTCAACAATTCTCACCAGCTTACCTGGCACTCCAAGCAGCAACATTTCGTGTAATGCCTTTCTTCTGTTGACGCTATCAAAAGCCTGCTTCAAGTTAATGAATACGTGATGCATATTATATCGTATTCGTAGGCTTTCTCGAGCATCTATCGCAAGAGCTGTATCTGGTATAATTACACTGATATTCGCCCAAAATGCTTTCAGCGTAGTTTCTTAGTCCCGAGAATATTTTGTATGCCGGAGCTACGAGTAATACAGAAATGCCTTTGAAATTTGAACATACAGTTTTGTCGCCTTTTTTAAAGATAGGTACTATAAATACCTAAATGCCACTCCCAAGGCATCCTTTCTTTGTACCACATTTTCTTCACCAACAGGTGCAGCCTCTTCAAGAAGTGGTCCACCATTTTTTAGAAGTTCGGAAGTAATGACGCCCAGCCCAGGTGCCTTGTTGTTTTTAAGATATTTGATACATATCTGAACTTCCACCAGTATTGGCGGTAACGTAAGTTTAAGCATGAGTTTGTTGTAGATTTAACTTGTTGAATTTCATGAGGATCTTCAGATTGAAAACTACCCACTGCTGCCCGCTTTGAATATCGCTTATGACTTGTATTTTCTTTGAAGCAGGCTGGGTATTATCAAGGTGGGTATTATTATAATATTTATGGAAAATGATCTGGATAATAAACCTTTGAATAGCAAAACTATTCTACTCATTAAAAGAAATATCGAGGGCACTGCATTTTCTTTTAATACTGGTCTTGCCAAATGAGGTAAATAATCTGCGGGTATAAAATGTTTATTGCATCTGACGGACTTTTCAATAATTTTTCTGGAACTACTCGTAGGAATAACACCCATCCACTTTTTTCTTAGGTGATCGTCCTCCAGTAATCTAAAAAAACTCACATATGTAGTAAGTAAAAATTCCCAGCTCTTTATAAGTCCAGTTTATAGTAAGTCCATACACACATACGTACCTACGTATTAATCTTTCCAGATATCTATAAAAAATAAAAAATAATAATAATAACAATAACTAAAATTTATAATTCTCATTTATAGTTCCAGGCAATTCTGATACTCGTAATTTTATCACATTCCACTGTCCCCTTTCCATAAACCTGTTTTGTCTGATTCGTTTTTAATTATTTTGTTTAAATTATCTTTCATCATGCCAGTAAGAACATTGCAAATACTTACATACCTGCACTTTTGCTACGAGTAAATCTGTAATTGTTCAATCTAACAATAATTTTATCGATTTATCTATAATTTATATTGGAAAGGATAGTTAAGGGAAAAATAATAAAGTATTGGAACACTAGTCTGAACATTCACTAATTTTATTTTTCGTTAATCCCTTTAATTCGACTACATATTATACGTTACTACGTAGCCTTCCTAAAATGTTCCAAACATGAAAATAATCTTTAAAATACATACCTATGAAATAATAAACCTCAATTCGTATAATATTCGCTTTTACAAGCTTGTACCACACAAATTCGTACCATTTTGTGAAATAAAATCAAAAGAAAACCGACTAAAAGGAACAAAGACTATGAAAACACTATGTATATATTTTTTTAAGAATTATGGCGTATTTGGGTTGTCTACATCTAATTTATCTTACTACTGACTGCATCAAAAAATCAACACAGAATATTTATTACCGAATAAGTGTAACTATTTATTATACTTTAATTATTAAAAATTAATTTTTTACACGTTATTTATTTATTAATATTTATACCCGAGTCTAAGTTCTTAATATTTAGGTGTTCTTACTGTATTAACCCGGTGAAATCCTATCAATTTAAAATTATTTATAAATTTAGAATATATAGATATAAATAGATTCATAGATTCATATTCATATAGATTCATGTTAGAAAGGGATGCTGTGGACAACTACTTAGCTCTTGCTCGAACCGATTTTTGCGTGCACAATGACTTATTGTACAGCTCAGTCCTTTTATTAACAAGTCCGCGCAAATTACCAATACCCATTCCTTCTTATATTGTGCAAGAAGGTTATTTATTTTTAGCATCGTTAGCAACAGTGCCATCTATTAACAACGTAAGAAACTTCTAAACCACTTGCTTACACATTTTACGTTCTTCAAGGATTAACTTAGAAGTTCCAAGAGCGACGTCTAGATGGCTCTGTAAATAACATTTTCCATTGTATATTTTCAATTGATTCCCTGATTTATAGCTTACATGTTCGCCGAAACCATACAAAATCGCCCAAGCACGAACATGTAAACTAGCTTTGATGTCTGTTTTTGTGCTCGAGTCAAAAGGAGTTCGGACGAAACACGATCGTCTGTTTACATGCTCGTCACCGTTCAGTCGCTGTCGACTGTTGTTTCGGTCTCCACCATCCATCATTTGCCTTTTCTTATTTTTCTACTTCGTTTTTTCTGACGAAATATAAATAATAGTTTTAGTTGTATAAATTCATCAAGCGTAACGCTGATGCAGCAATAACTTCTAGCTCATCCAGGTTCTGCGACAAAGTGCCGACTGTGATCTGGACGAGCGTGTGAACAGGCGCTCATGTAAGCAAGTTTCTCGCCGACCGTTGCGCAGAGACGCTCTCCCTAACGTGTAAATGAGACATCAAAGTTTTCGTTCTGGAGCCAGAATTTTTTTGACTAGAGATGGACCGAAATTCGTTTCACATTCGGTAATGCTGAAATTCGACAGTTTTTACCGAACTTCGGCATTCGGCCGAATATCAGTTCATGAGCCGAAAATTCGGTTCATGTGCCGCGAACATTGGTAGCATGAACTAACATTATTGATTAGATAATACTAGCTGCTACCCGCGCCTGTGCTCGCGTATACTAAGCAGCTGTAAAAGATTTTTAACTACTCCTTGTGTCGTAATATGATAATGACAAATTCAGTACATTATCAGTTTTCCTTCTGGATACTTAGCTATAGGTACATTATTAGTGAAAACTCGATCAAAATCCGTTCCGTAATTTTTACGTGATGCGGTAACAAACAGACATAGAGACAAACATACAGGCAAAAATACTAAAAAATTGCACAAAAAAAAAATCCCCTCAATTTTTTTTAAAATTATCTAACAACATTTTTGTTTGATACGGGTTTTTTTCTATTTATAGATGGTGCAATTAGCACATTCTGGCAGTGTCAAGTTTACTTTTTTAAATTAACAATTCCAAACGTATGTCTAAAAGTCTAAACGTCTCAATGTCCAGTCTCGTCGAAGTACCTAAGTCGGGAGTCACCCAGTAAAGTGAGGTTTACTGAGTACAGAAGAGGAATCCTTGGAAGCGCACGAAAAACACAGTCCTATACTATTGTTTGATTATCTGTCGCAAACATTACGGACAGAAAACACTTTGAAGATTAATAAACTATCACTATTAAACCATAAAACACACATTTTTCACACTCAACTTCACCCCGCCAAAAAGTCCTCCGTCGACTTTGTAATGACTTTGTTAGTCATTTAAAATTATTTATTTCATTTAGTCAATAACAGTTTGTTTTGTTGATCACGATTTATTTAAACGAAATAAAAGCCATAATTATTCTATGAGACATAAAATATTTTAAAATTTGGGAGAAAGGTAAAGGTAACATGATTATGAGTAAAGGCTCATTTACATAAGGAGAGTTTCTCGAACGGATCGTTCGAGAATATTGTATAATTTGTATACGATACTTGTTATGTGACTAAATTTCATACAATTTTCACCTGCAACTATTCATCACAAATGATGATAAAAAATCGATATAACAGTGAATACATGATGATAACAGTTTTAGATACAAGCATATTGTTGACATATTTTCTTTCCTGCACGCGTTTGAGAAACTCTCCTTGTGTAAATGAGCCCCAAGTATACAAGATGTTTAACCTAAGATAAAATCGCGCTGCTTTACTATTACCGACGATGACGGATATGGTATATGTATATGCATTTGGGGTAAGAGAAGGTATGTGTTTGTGTACCCCTTTGTTACCACTTTTCTCTGAAACGGGTGGACCGATTTTGAAGCAGTTTTTTATAAACATTTAATCGTACCTTGGAGCATGTTTGAGATCTTGTTTCATTAGCATTCGATAAACCTTCGGTACGCGCGACGACGGTGATCGGTTGTATTAAACTATTGCTGATTGCCAACAAGACTGCTGACTGGTTTATATTTTTATTTTAACCCTTTCAAAGGTAATTAGAGCTTTTAACGGTCGGAGGTTTAATATTTTTTTTTAAATTTGTGATAACATCCATCTATCTATGTGTACACTGAAGAACATTAAACTACAGTCAAGTCAAAAAACACAGTAGGCTAGAAGAGAAAGTGCACACTGCATAGAAAAAAAGAAGAAAGAAGTAAAGAAAGAAGATAAAAGAAGTAATCGGCTATCGAACGACCGGGTGCCACGCTGTGCTCTCTCGGGAATGTGAGCGAGTGAACACAGCTGGTGGTATCTCAGTTGTTCCGTAGTTCTTCCACTCTGCGATGTTCTTCATATAAACAAGAGAAGGGAAGAAACCGGGAAGACTTAGAAGTAAAGAAGAGAAGGAAGACGCTACTTCATAAATTACAATATTCTGTTCTAACGCCGTTCTCAGAACGTGTGCAAATTATTATTATTTTTGTAGCATTTTTTAACAAATTTATACAAATTGTTTAGACGAGGCAATTTTTGACAACTTATCAGTGCTTTCTTTCACACGCTTATCTGGGAACGACATTATAAACACATTTTAATTACGTTTAATGTTTCACACAATACTCATATACGAGTATGTACTATGATCATAGTATGTACTATGAGTATGTACAGTGATCAGTGAGCTGATCACTTGTAACATATTGTGTTTAGGGACGTCATCGTACTTATGAGTTTCTGGTATACGCATATTCTTGTTTATTCTTATCAGGCATATTTCGAATAGCAAAAAAACACTATTCACGAATACAGATACGAATAATTTGTCTGACTATTCGCAAATACAAATAGTACCTAATTTTCTACGCACTCACTTGTAAAATTAGTGATTTTTAGGTAAATTAGTAAGTAATTTTTAGTTTTTTTTAACTTACGTCGACCACAAATTAATACTGAATAACATTTTTATATTGTTATAGCACAGAACCTACCTCAATACCTTAGTGTCTGAAGTTTTAATATCTATAATTTTATTATAGCTGACTAAAGAAAACTCGCTAAAAGTGTGTAGGAGAAGGCGGGTAAATATTTCTACTTTTCTCTCATTAGTGGTGCCAAATAGTAGTGAGGGGCCACGTGACTACTATATTATACAAATATTTTTAAATCTTGGCTCAAATACTTAAGTATCGTCAATTTTTGTACTTTGAAACATTCTTTGATCATTCTAAGCTTAAACATTCCAAAAACTAAAACATGATACGACATGTTTGAGATAAGATCACAGGATTCACTCGTAAATCCGTAATCCTAGTTATTACTAAGCGTAATCTTTGAGTATTAATAAAATTGTGTAACCGTTACCAACACTGGCCTCCTCATGCACATAGTTTTGTGCATGAGTGATCTATGGTTTTAAAACGCCACCGCTTTAAAAATAATTGAGTACCTACCTAGTGAATTTTGTAAACTGACTTTATGAAAAAATATACAGTTTAGGTATTTTCTTAATTTCATTTGATATGTGTGATTATTGCGAAATTTTCACGATGTAAGGTACGACCTTCGGTGCGTTACACATTGTCATTGCTTCGCGTAATTGACAGATAGATAATATAAGAGTATTTCTTCATTCTCTTTCGACGTTTTCACAAACTTGTGTACGGCCCGGCCCGTTCGTGGCGTCGCGTCGCGTCGCACGCGCATCGCACATCGCGTGCCTTACTTATAATTTAGCGAGGGAAAGTTTCGGTAATACACGTTTACAAACCTCGCCTGTACGTTTTCATTACTTTTTAATGACACTTAAGCGTGCGCGACTTGTAGGAAGACATCAAAATATTCGTATTACATTCACTCATATTATACTATATATGATTATACATATTATACACGTATCTACTATATATGAATATATCGCTAAATAATTTTATATCTAATAACTATATTATATATTGCTAATAACCTAAGAATGTTAGCGATATAAAAGTGCTTAAACAGTCAAAGTAATTGCTAAATTGCCTAGTTAACATTTTATCATTTTATCATTACTAAAGATATGATCAATAGAATGAATGCTTCGATCTATGAAAAAGATATCGTCGTGTTAGGAGAATCGATTCCGATTAATTTGATATAACTATAACTACCTAGTTTTTATATCTTTATCCCATTTTATAATCTATACTATAATATAATCTTTATATATAAAAATCTCATGTCACGATGTTCGTTTACGCTAAGCTCCGAAACCACTCAACCGATTTCAATAAAATTGTGTAGATGTGTATTTTTTGGTCCAACTTAGAAGATAGGATAGTTTTAATCTCGATTAGTGAACGTCATTTTTTTTTATTGCGAATTTAAGGTTTTTTTTTATAGAGAAAGGGTTTAATTCACTTCTAAGTTCTATAAATATTAATAAATATATTACTCTTATTTATATATATAGTAATTTAATTGTGTTGAATAATTTAGTATAATATTATTTAATTGTATTAGGTATACAAATAAGTTTCCGCGGTTTTTTATAAAAAATTAGGAATTTATTGTGAAGGAACAGTACATTACGTTTTATTCAAAGTATTTTCCATCATTTGCCACTACTTTTCCCCATCTTTCTGGCAACATTCGGATACCCCGTCGAAAAAACTCTTCATCTTTTGACGCTATCCACAAATCTACCCAATTTTTGGTGTCTTCATATGATGTGAAGCGCTGCTCAGACAGACCATGTGCCATCGACCGGAACAGGTGATAATCGGAAGGGGCTAAGTCTGGTGAATACGGCGGGTGGGGTAAAACTTCCCAGTTGAGTGTTTCCAAGTATGTTTTTACCGGCGCCGCAACATGTGGACGAGCATTATCGTGTAAAAGAATAATTTTGTCGTGTCTGGAGTAGTAATGGGCGCGTTTTTCCTTAAGTGCCCGACTCAATCTCATCAATTGTGTTCGGTAGAGAGCTCCAGTAATGGTTTCGCTTGGTTTCAGCAATTCATAATACACGACACCAAGCTGATCCCACCAAATACACAGCATGAGTTTTTTTCCATGAATATTCGGCTTAGCTGTCGATGTTGATGGTTCGCCGGGCTTAACCCATGACTTTCTCTTCTTTGGATTATCGTAGTGAATCCATTTTTCGTCACCAGTGACTATACGATGCAAAAAACTCTTTTTTTTATTCCTGGCAAGCAGCATTTCACTCATGCATAATCGGCGTTCAACGTCTCTCGACTTTAGTTCATATGGAACCCAATTTCCTTGTTTTTGAATCATTCCTAACGATTTTAAACGATGTGAAATTGCTTGTTGAGTCACTTGTAATGTAAGTGCAAGTTCTTTTTGCGTTTGGGACGAATCTTCCTCCAATAGTACTTCTAATTCCATGTCTTCGTACACTTTCGGCCTTCCACTGCGTTCTTTGTCCTTCGCGTCAAACTCACCGTTCTTAAACTTTTGAAACCATTCCTGACAACTTCTCTCACTTAAAGCAGCTTCACCATATGCTTCTAGAAGCAATCGATGCGCCTCAGCTGCAGATTTTTTCAAATTAAAGAAGTAAATCAAAAGTTCCCGCAAATGATGCTTATTCGGCACAAAACTTGACATTTTTGCACGAAAAAAATTACGTGATGCTGATACGGAATCACTTGTACTTTAAGGTTATGGTGTTGCCAGATGACGAAACTTGGGATATTACGTTTTACATCTGATAATTTCTCCACAACCTTCTGGTGGGGCCATCTTTTGACAAACCGCGGAAACTTATTTGTACACCTAATATTATATTATATTATAACTGAGCCACAGCAACGCGTGGCCGGGTCAGCTAGTAAAGAGGTAAAATTGTGTGTTTGTTTGTATGTTGGGGGTAATCTCTGGAACTACTGAACCGATTTCAAAAATTCTCACACAAATAGGAAGCTACATTATCCGTGTCTAATATAGGCTGTATTTTATTTTGAAATTTTGAAAAATAAAATTTTAACAAAAAAAAAAACTTATATACCGTAGCAAAACGAGGGCGGGGTCGCTATTGATCTATAAGGAGGGGGGGGACCCGCGCGGCTCACTCGCGTGGTCAGCTCCCTACGCAACGGATGTCAACGAAATTGTATGAGGTCGGCTTACTTGCGCGGTATCTAAATACCATTTTTAATTCATAACATTTAACTTTCTACCTACCTTATATTCTATCCACGCGGTTCACTCGTGTGGAATCTAATAAGTAAATAGTATTTTAAATTCATACCTTTTAATTTTAATTCATAATTTAATTCATAATATTTATTTCATAATAACATCCATTTTAATCTACCTACTGATTTACCTGTGCAGGAAATATTATCTAAAATATGCCCAGAAACAAGTCACAACTTTCTCAACAGACATCCGAGGCGAGGAAGGCCAAAAGACGTCATATCGAAGAATCTTCCACTGAGAATGTAAACCGTCTTTCACAGCGCCGGCTCTAGCTCATGTAGCGCCCGGGTGCAGGGCGCCCTCTAGTAGGCGTTTTGAACTCTTTGGAGGTGTCGCGAGCGGCGCTCGGCGCCCCCTAAGACCTTGCGCCCGTGTGCACCGCACCCCCTGCACCATAGGTAAAGCCGGCACTGAATTCAGCGCTCGACAGGCGCCCCCGGGCGCGGGGCGCCCGGGGTGCACCGCACCCCTTGCACCCCCTGGTAAAGACGGCCCTGGTCTTTCAAGTCAGAGAGAGTACGCATCGCAAGCGCGTGCTCTCATTAACTAGCTCCGAGTGCTCGTAGCGACCTGCCCAGCAAAATATTAGAACCTCCCAGGTTCGCGCTCGAGAAAGTAGCTTCGAGTGCTCGTAGCGACTTGCCGAGCAAAATATTAGAACCTCGCAGATTCGTGATGGAGAAACTAGCGCCGAGCGCTCGCAGCGCCTTTCCGATAATAATTATTATTATAGAATGACGCAGCTTCGCGCTCGAGAATCTAGCGCTGAGCGTTTACGACGGCTTTCGGCACAGAGACTAAGACAACAACCTGGAGTGCGTAATCGTATTTCAGCTTTCAACAATAGATCGGTATTCAATTATAATCCAAATATTGATTATGCTCAGCAGAGCACTGTCCAAATTGGAGGGATGAATAAGATTTGCTCTAAGTGTTCTGCAAAAAAATTTAGCGATGAAGCGAACGGTATGAGCTGTGCTGCTGGAAAAGTAATTCTCCCCGATATGCAGGAGCCACCACAACCAATAAAAAATCTCTTGACAGGCAGTCATCCATTATCAGCACAATTTTTGAAAAATATACGTAGTTACAACAGCCTTTTTCAGATGACTTCGTACGGCGCGAAAGAAATTCGGGAAGGTAACTTTATGCCCTCTTTTAAGGTAGAGGGACAGATTTACCATCTCATTGGCAGCCTTCTACCGCCATCAGGCCAAAGCCCACAATTTTTGCAAATTTACTTCATCTCCGATGCAGATCAACTATCATTGCGTTCAAACATGGCCCCCACCTTAAAACTAGATTTGATAAATGAGTTACAGACCGCATTGAACAACCATAACCTATATGTACTTTATTTCTACCATACTTTCGTGTGTTAGAAAAAAAAATCATAGAAACCGAAGCGAAGCGAGGGCGGGTCGCTAGTTATGTAAATAAAAGCACATAAATTCGTACTTGATTTCGCTTTTAAAAATCCATTTTTTCAATCTACTATTTAAAAATTACACTGTAATTTACACCATCATTTTAAGCTAATACTATGTAGTAGTCTAGAAACACCGTATTTTTTTTACTTTTACAACACGGTACTTCTCAATTTTCATATGGTGACACTGCTTCCGAGCCACACGCCTTGCGTCGATCACGACGCAGTCGCAGTGCGATAGCAGCACGATTGTAGAGGTCTTTCGAGCAATGCGCCAGTGGTTGAATTAACCAGATTTTCGTGTACTATAACAATGTGTGGTGCAATGCCTAAAAATATTCTAAATATACGTGAGGAGGAGGAAAATGACAGATTTACTTTTATTTATAGCGATGGGATAATCGCTCTGCCAGAAGAATGGCGAAAGATAGTCGAATCAAATGGGACAATATTCCTTTCAATAAATATTTATGTAATTAAGAAAAAAGTCTTTATTATTTTCACTATAAAAAAGCGGCGAACTTCCGACTACAATATGTTTGAAACAAAACTGTACGACAAAATTTATCTAATGGTAAAAACGTGATAGCTATAATTTCTCTCTTTACA
The DNA here is from genome assembly GCA_943735995.1 of Sesia bembeciformis. Classification (NCBI taxonomy): domain Eukaryota; kingdom Metazoa; phylum Arthropoda; class Insecta; order Lepidoptera; family Sesiidae; genus Sesia; species Sesia bembeciformis. The sequence continues at coordinate 7,560,767 of OX031042.1, forward strand.
ATTGAATGCCAAAATAGCCCATAATTTTCACATATTTTTAAATTATGAAGTCTTTTCGGCATATTTTCGCCAATTATTTTTAAAACCTAAAGTATTGTACCCAAAGGCTGTACTTATTTATATTCACGAAAATATCGATCAATTTTAGATTTATTAAAGAAAATTCGTTTAGCGCTTACTACCTCCCGGCTAATTAATGATTTCCTATTACTTACTTTTATATTAGTCCCAAAATATATTGTAAGAAACACGTGTATTTAAATCAATATTTTAATGTTGGCAACATTTTTACTCCTATTATTTTATTAGTTTCCATGATTATTAAACATCGAGTTTTAAAATTTAATACACTGATTATAATAAAATTTATAAACTATCTCGATATAACGGATTTTCGAAAATTAATCCAGAAATCGCCACCGAAAAATCCCCACCGATGGGGAAAACTGGACTAAACAACTGGTGGAAAGACATATCAAATTTCGTTTTAGAATTTAGAAATCTTTCCTCAGCCAATGTCGCAAATTAAATATACAAACGCCGAGAATTATGTTATAAAATTTCTAATATCTACAGGCCATTAAAAATATTAAGCACACTGACATTTACTTGCACTGTGTTCCTATTTTCTGTAATACAGGTCCCTACCCGAACTCTAGGAAACCTTAATAAAATCGCGCATGCGCGACGCTTCAAATTGTTTATTGATGTACGAGAGCTGCCATCTCGCTGTCCTGGGCAAACCTAAGTACTTATATCGGTGACCTAAATGCCCTAATTCATTTTGACGTCAACGGCTCCTTATGCGACGTAGTTTGGACGCACACATCCCTCCCCACCACCTACTGTTGTCGGGTGGCCCCAGGCCTTTTTCCAGGAGATCCTGCCTCTTTTCTATTACTAAAATCAATGGAACGGTAAATGTGATTTTACTGGGCGAATATTTCGCAACAAATTGGAAAAATGAATTCAGTCAAACAAAATTGGATCATGGAAATTGACAATATATTCTACTACTAGGTACTAGGCTTTCCCTACGAGTTTTCACACTTAGAACCTGATTTCGAATGGAAAATTACTTTTACTTTGTCTTACATCATCCGCTATATTTTCAAGACTACGATAACGATATCAATTTGATTGAATTAAACTTTAATACCCGGAATAAATACGCCAACTGAAAATTGGACCATTAGAGCTTTATATTAGCTCAAACGACCAATCTTTGTTCTTTATATAGGCTGTCCCAGGTAGAGAACCGGATTTAAATTTCGCGCTATCATTTTGTTCGGCGGTTGGCAACTCTGGTTTGTTTATAGATATCACATATGACAGTTGCAATTAGTCAACATGGAACGCTACACGAAAGAGCAACGCAGTATGAATTTTAGAGCAGTATGAAGTGAACCATAATTTTGGCGAAAAAATAGTTTTTAGTAACGAGCCCCATTTCCACCTTGACAGATACGTCAATAAGCAAAATTGTCGTATCTGGGGCTTAGAGGATCCTCATGAGATTCATGAACAAGGGATGCATCCTCAGAGTTACAGTTTGGTGCCGCTTTTGGTTCGGCGGGATCATAGGGCCATTTTTTTAGGTATCGGTATTTAGATAGGCATAGAGAGGTATTGGAACATGCTATAGAAGTTTTTTCTACAGGAGAATTGGAAGATATATACCTCGATCAACTGTAGTTTCAATAGGACGGTGCCACATGTCACACGGCCGGAGAAACAATGACATTATTTTTTTTTCTAAATGAAATCCGGCGCTCAATCTGGACACCCTTTACATTTGTAGCGATCTTTGAAATACATACAAACAACTGATAACGAAGAACAAAGGAATAAATTGGGTTAATTATTGGACAAATTGATATTACCTACTTAATTATATACAATATCATCATTTTATTAAAACTGGCGTAACCAGAATCACTAGTTTAGTTACGAGTAGTATAGTATAGGAAGTTGGAGGGTGCACGCTGGAATTTCAGCCCCTGGAAGTACCCGACAGGCCATATTACCCCTCTCTCACAGAAGACTACCATAAACAGGAAATAGGGATTGAACTACATCTCCCTTATCCTAGTCCCTCAATGTACTTACGTGTTTCAGTAGTAATGACATAGATGCCATTCCCATCCCATTCTCATCCCATCCCTCTCCATTTTGCCAACCCTTACTCCAAATCCATTCCTTAAAATTTCCAAAAATTAGCAGCGCATCCGAGGGCGTACTAACGTTTGTCATTCTGGACTGATTTTGGCATGTATCGCGGAAGTGCGTGGACGACAATATCCACTTACCACTAGGCGGACAGTCTCCTCGTCTGCCGCCTTCTTTCTATAAAAAACCCTTTCATCATAGACATACTATGATACTAGACTTACAGAGATGTAAAGTTTAGTAAGTAGTCTCTGTAAACGCCTGAAAATTGTCGAAATTTAAATGAAAGGCATCGATTTTAGTATGTGTAAAAATAGTGTTTATGATGAAAGGTTTTTTTTTAGAAATAAGACAGACGTTTTACTAGTGTCGCAACTAAATCGCTGTCCACTAGTTATTAATTTATTTTTTTCATATCTGTTATATATAGTTTGTTATTCATATAGTTTGAGTTTGGTATGGTACCGTTTACGTAGCCGATTTTAAATCGCAGTGATCAGGGGGCAATTAGAAACTTTTGATAAACCATCCAATTTCCAAGTAAGTCAGTTTACAGCTATAAATTTATTGATTTATTGATTTCTTAATTTGTTTCGTATTATTATAATTCAATTAACCCAGCGACTTTTGCTTGGTGAAATTTTCATTAGTTTGTAATTAAGTTTCAAAATTCAGTGTAGAAGTCGGGTTCTACAAAGATCGTCTATAATGTGTTCATAATACGAATTGCAAGTCAGTTTATTTCACGGCATAAAATGGCAATAAGAGTTTGTAATACGCCCCCTGTATCTGCCGATGTAAAAAAAATAGTCACTTGAAGAATATAGTCGAATTTATTGAGCTTCGTCTGATAATTCAGCATCATAAAGGGATTAATGGTCAATATTGATTTGATGTGCCGCCCCCTGACCGTGTTGCTTGTGTGCACTGCAATCTGCACGTTCCCTTGGTTTACTATTTCATCATATACCGTACCGTAATCACTACCGTAACCAGCCCTATTATCGTACATAGATAATTAACTACATGTTATCGTTATCACCAGTTTTTAGCGGCTCTATTTTACAATTGTTTCCAAATAGCAATAAAAACTGTGATAGATGTGGACAATTAGCAGAAACGCCACACACAACGGGTTCTCTCTGAGAAATTTCCTTGAGAATACAGCACCTTTCACATGGAATCGCCTACATTTATATGAATAATCTGTAATGTCATCTATCTATGAATAAGCCAATAATTTCATCTACGGAAATAGGTAACTTGTTTTCATCACGATGCGCTAGCTCAATCTTGTCAATACGACCTTGCTAATTCCTCCAATAAAGTCGTTGTTGAGGCGCCTTCGAGTCTAAATATTTTTGGCCGAACGCCTGTGTACCTTCGCCAAGTGTGGTGCCAACTGCTGCGGGTTGGCACATCCCTTCGTTGCGTAAACATTAGTATAAAGGGCAAGGACAGGCCGCTGTCGTAACGTATCAATCTATTGTCTGACGTGTTACGGAAAATTAACACGGTTTTAATTAGGGCGTGATTCTAATTGTCTACTGTTTTCCGAAGTATTGTTTGGACAAGTTTGTTATATCTATGAAGTCGACGAACATTTACCCTAATCGTTATTGCCATAGTATGATGGTATGGTATGGCTATTCCATGCGCCTTCTGTTTTGACAAATATTTCTTAAAGATTCTTAACTTGTATTTGTTTTAACATACACCTCCAAAAAACACTCTTCCACAGTAAATTGCCAAGATTTGTGCGTAGAATATGAATGTGATGCATGGAGCGTAAATCCAGAGAAAATCCAGTTTTTCTTTTGATCAACTCTGTTGTGGTCAAATCTTGTTAATTTACTGTTGGCAAATGTTTTTGAAAGTGTTTGTAGGAGGTAACAACGTTTAGAGTTTGATAACTTGTGTAGTAGTAACAGATGGAATAATCTTAGTCAATCTATGTGTTATACCTCTCAAAGGCTTTGCATATATAACGTCTCATACAAGGTTATTAGGCGTATAACGACTGCCGATACTGAATTCCTCTCGGTGATGAAAACTTTGTCTAAGGACATACATATAAAATCAGAATGTTGCCGATGTCGGCAAAAAGTTGCCGAAGAAAGTGAAGAAAGGACGGAGTGCTGAAAAGAAGACGATTGCCTCCTTCTTCAGAAGTTCGAGCCACTTTGCTAATATAAGTTTAGAAGATAAAAGATCAGTAACTGCGGACTGGTATGTGATTGCCTTCTGATTGCCTGATAACAGCTGATTGCCTTCTGTTTTGGAAAAAGTCAAAGAACGACAACGACGCCCACGAAACAGAATAATCCTCCATCACGACAATGCCCCGGCTCACTCCGCCAGACATTTGAAGCAATTTTTGAGTACTGTAAATTAGAGTTAATGGGTCATCCGCCACGAAAGAAAGCACGAATGTCAGTCCGGGCCTTGCGCTCTGTGATTTTTATGTATTCCCTAAAATTAAGGATAAACTCCAGAGGAATGCGTTTTAATGAATGCAGAAGAGGCAGTGACGGCCTTCCAAACGGTAGTTGAAGGGGTGCCTAAAGAAGGGGGGCTGAATGCTTCACACAATGGTTTCATCGCATGAAAAAGTGTATCGATTGTCGCGGAGAATACTTCAAAAAGCAATAAAACGACTTCCATCTTTATATCTGATTTAATTTAATTTTTGACATTCTAAAAACTTTCAGTGTTACCCATGTATATGTTCATATAGGAGCTGGACGCAGACGGGGTTTTTCTTCTTTAAATAATTAATTTTAACTTTGTAAAGCTTCCACTTACTGTAAGCCCGCTTCCCCTTTCTAAAAAAATGTTCAAAGGTTAGAAGTATGAAGAAGTACTCACAACTACCTCTCCCTAATATTTCGTATAAAATTTTATCAAAACTAAAAATAATTTGTAGGAATTATGGGCCTATAATCCACTCTTTTGCACTGGACTCACGTGGTGGATTATGGTCCGAAACTTCTACGTCATCATGCTTATATGGATTATCTGTGTCCTGCAATAAGACACTATAGGCGGATATTCGGTAATGATTTCGGGTCTATAACGGAGGAACACGATAAAATTGATGGGTTGTTTGAAACCCTATAAACTGTAACCAATTGGAAGAAAATGTCAATCGGAAACAGGGTATTAGCACGGTAAAAGCCGAGATTGAGAGTTAGGCAAGGCAATTAAGCCACAGATTGGGTTGAAAATTTACCCTTGACATACATACCACTGGATGGTTACCCTGTACTATTCTGACATCTTTGATCGGTTCTTAATAAAATTGATCGATGTCACCTAGCAGATCATGCATCTGATTCAATTGTGATTTAAAAAGATCTGTTGCATATTTTGATTCTGATTGATACAGAATGTAAAGTCTAGCTTTTTGTCTATTCGGTATCAGGTGTGACCAGCAAACAAAACGATGGGTCTATTGAGAAAATTGGCTATTTTGTTGAAATAACAGACGAAATATACTTGACATGTATTTACTTCGCTCATAGCGATGTACTCTCTTATGTACACTTATTTCGTATATGTACACTTATTTCTAGTTGTACAATAATTGCATCATCATCATTATCATCGTCATCTTGGCGGCTTGTTAATTGTCCGTTTCTGGGCATTAACCTACTCCGGCCTCTTGAGTTAAGGGTTTCCGGTACTCTACCGAGTACGTGCAACTTGCTTGACCTTTATAGTTGAAAATAATGCCTAGTCTTATACTAAATAAAATAAATCTAACAGTTATGCCATCTAGGCTGTTTCTAAAACTTGTTATGAGTTTTCAAGCATCAGGGTTGAATTCATTAAGGAATACATGTCTTACCGGAAAGGTCTAAAGTTCAGGGACGTAATCTAGGGCTCCCGAGCAACAGCTGGATCGATAAAGGGTGCAGCCGGGACTCAGGCGCCCGCGACCTGCAGCCGTGACCTGGAAATCACAGGCTCGCGGGGGGGGGGGGGGGGAGGGTTTGCATAGAGAGGCCGGGCTGCACCGAGCAGTTATTTCGGTGCAGCTGGACGACCGCAGTCGCTCGCCGTGCCTTCTCGCGTGCGCACGCTCCGTACCACTTGCATAGGCATACCGTGCACTCTGCCATTAAACATGCAATAACCAAACGCGTTTTTACTTTTTAAATGGTCGTCGTTCAGCCACCACACCTGTTACAATCTCGCGAGGTGAAACCGCTTGGAAAACTCTTTTTCTCAGTAGCGGACGCGTCTACTTTCACCGTTCACATTCCGCGACCACGGCGCACTGTTGCGCTAAACCAGTATTGCAATAATGTTTACGTGTCAAAATTACATTAACTTATGTGAAACGATTACTTGCGATTGATGAGCTTAATAGCGAAAACGATGGAAATAACTTATAGTACGTAGGGGTTTTGTGGTACTTAAACCTTGTGTTTATGATCTGAGATTGTTAAAATATACCTCTCAATATCAATTAGTTGATATAAAGTGGTGTGAAAGCATAAAGTTAAATGAAAAATATCCATTGCTCTGTATTTCCAATAGAACTTTGGTTGTAATGAAGAAAGCCTAGATTCGAAACGACCCTCCTCCCGCCCTTTAGTAGGTAAAATAGAACTAGTAAATTAATCTGTAAAGTACAATTTCAATGTCAGATTAGGCGCTAGACAAGTCATCTTCGATATGCATAGGGATGCAGCTCTAAAGGTCACCGGCAATTGCGGGGGCGGGATGCGGGGTGTGGGAGCGGTGACGGTAGTAGCGGAGGGAAATGCAATAACTAACGAGTGAAACGCGCAGGTGCATCCGGGCCGGGCTGGACCTCAGAGCTAGGCCCGGGAAATCTAGTGCCCACGCAATACAGTTCCAATCAATACCTCGCTCGAACAAACGTCTTGCTTCCGTGCTATAAGGCACTTGAATAACTATTACCTCTATCTACTAACTAATCAGTGTCCTCATATTGACTGACACATTGCCTCGCGACGCGTACACTGATAAAACAGTTGTTTGAATGACGAACAATAATTTATTAACGATTGATAAACATAATAATTAATTGCAGACCCTCGCAACTATTATCACAATTAAACTAATAAAGGAAGGAATTGTTGTTGGTCTTATAAATTGGAGGCAAGTATCGTGTAGCAAGTAAAACTTATAATCATAAACGAGCTTTTTTATCAGTTATTTTCATTTTGTAAATAATAGTCATGCATCCGTATCAATTTTGCATCTTTAAATTACAGCTATAACTACATAAGAGAACAAAAACAATCTTTATGTAAATCAGATTTATTTAGGCATAAGTTTATTTCTCCAGTTACACGTTAAAGTAGTGTAGAAAAAATATTCAATGGCGCGAGCGTCACTATCACTTTCCTATTTTACAATAGGCCTATTTACTCGCGGCAGATGTATGTCTGGAGTCAGGTTGCGAAACGTACGTGCCACGCGTGTAAAGCCGAGTGCACACTCGTCCACGTCGCAACTTTCGCCCGCGAGACCATTGACCGTGGTCCGACTTTCTAAACCGTGTCGTAACACCGGTGATCGCCCCGGCCATTGTAATTCACGATACGCCTCGACGAGACACGCGATGTCATTACCTTTTTTATTATAGCATTTTCGCAAATCCGTCGTAGAAAGCGAGTTGTTTGCGATTCGATTCCGATGATCATTGAGTTAATTACGGCGTGTATCGCATTTTTGCGTATTTTAACCAATCACATTCTTATTTGCAAAAATTGGTAAATTATTAAAATGATTTGCTTATGATATGTATCGTTCAGCATAGATTTTGCTTGTGACGATTTAGACATAACACTAATCAAAAGATAAGATATATTTATAACATAACACTAATCAAAGATAGACCAGACCATCTGATTTGCGTGATGAAAATTTTTGAAGTGGATTTCTAAATGGTCTCAAGTTCTTCATAATAAAATCTACTACTTGATTTCTAACTTTACTGTATCTATCTCGCCATTGGGCGTCCTGCCGACCGCTGACAGTGCAAGCACTTGGCCAACTTTTTTCTCCTTAAGTTTTATATCCATGGGTGTAAAGTAAATGGTGTAAATTTAGGTGTGGTGCCAAACTGTTATAATTGGAGGTTGCAGTAGTCTAGGCTTGACCTGACCGTGACCAAGACGAGTCCTAGGTCGCCTAAGCAGCGTCCTTGGGCGCTCTGCCAGTAGGTCCCCCCTGCATCCCACTATGCGCTCTCCTCCGCGGAACGCCCTCGCGCATGTATAGAAAGCCATCAAATACCATCAATAGGCGTTCAATAAACTATTGTCGTTCTACCAGTTATTGGCAATTCGCCTCTTCTGCATACCTGTTAGTTTATATACGAGTAGGCATCTAAATTCAATTCAATATTCCTAAATTAAAATCGACATACGTACTCGTACAGGATATTTAAATTAAAACATAATCTCATTATTCACTATTGCCCACCGGTAATTATAAAGGAATCTTTAATATTTTTACATTAGTTATATTAACTTGCATACTGTTATTATGAATTAACTAACAACTTAAAGCAACTTATTACAATTAGATACGAGTATATCGCCTGAGCGATTAGTGGCAAAGTTAGGTACATGTAAGTACACCCACAGTTTAAATGACACACGGCAATCTCATCTTACAGTCCCAGGAGTACGAAAATACACCTATGTGTGTGTCTCCCGCCTCGCCCCTATCGTCCCCCGACGACACCCAGGAAAACTGTGACACCTATGTTTATTAGGTTGCCGTACCTAATTAATTGTTTGCTAGTTATTTTAGTGCGCACGAGAACATTACAGTTAGATTGTACCGGGAACCTGTACTACGGGCATCTCTAATTGTCTCTATAATTTATTATCGGAAAAGCAAAAATACATATGGATTTTTATTCGTATGAATCAAATCACGGTTTTTACCAAGCTTGTGACTATATTCTGTTAATTTTATGACTCATCAACGTGAAACCCACGCATGAATTTAGGAATGAAATGTAATTAAATTTATATACAACAATAAACACGAAAAGGGGTGTTGCGTTGATGATAGAACGCACGCAGAAAGGGGTTGGTAACTCCTGAAGTTCTCGCCAGTAGAAAATAAAAATGATTTAATAAATTGCACTAAATAATCTCTAGTTTAGATTCGGTGAATCCGTTTATCAGAAAAAAATAATGACACCTCTCAACTTTTCTAACGAAACCTGTTACTAATATTATCAAATTTTATTTATTAGTAAATTCAGGTTATCTCTACGTCAAAGATTAAATCTTTAATATAGAGTAGGTAGCCTTTAAAAGGAAGTCTCTAAAATAATCAAATTTGAAAATCCTATCCACAGAGCGCATAAGGAGAAACTTTCGACGATTCCACTAACTACGACTATGTAAATCATCTATATGAAGTCTGCTGTTTAGTCTATTGCTTACTATAAAAACAAATGAATAAGTTTAATCTCTCTGTTTTATCATTTATGTGAAATGTGTTCAAGTGAGAGCTTAGTAATCAGTTTCGTAGCTCGTGGAATAGACAGGCGCGTGAGTCAGCCGGCCTTGAGTTCGCATAATGCGAACGTAAACCCGCGAAACACTAAAATATTATTTATTGGTTCACAGTCGAACGAATGACGGTGACAGCGAACCGAGGCCGCCCTGATGAGAGAAAACATCTATTACTTTACGGCTCTTATTTAAAACCTAAAGGTTACGCGACGTGAGTCACACGGAGACATCGTACAAACAACATTGAAGATTTCAGCCGCTTAAACTTCAATCGAATTAGGTTACGGCAAACGTAAATAACAGTTCCAAATACTCTCTTGAAGGCTCTCGTGTTGTTTTCCGTTGAACCTGGATGATAAATATTTTACGTTTCTGCAATGTTTTTACGTGTCACCGTGAGTTGGCGGTCGAAATGGAGCATCTATTTGTGGCGCTCGAGGCCCGCGGCGACAATATTGTAGACGAAGTGCGAATCTTATGTCCGATCGTAAACAATTAGTTACCGCCTATTTAATTACGTAGATATCTATAGTATTCAAAGTGTTGGGTGACATTTTTTGCATATAACAATGAAGTAACGTGCCGAAAAGTCTAAACCTAAGACCCCCATATAATGCGTAAACATACGAATACGGCAGAGTGCACGGTGGCCTAGTTATCGGTGCATCAGACTGCGCGAGCGCCGATCGCCATCCTCGCTCCTAACTCATTTCATATTCTGTGCAAATGTACACGGACTCTACGCAAATCTCGGCAACAATAGAGCTGGCAGAGTGGAATGTGGATATGCTAAGGATAAAAGCAAGCTCGTACGCCGGCGAAAGTGTTATGCGTGAAATCAGTAGAAGAAATGTGGAGGGGCGGCATGCGAGCAAAGAAGCCTTGTGCTGGGTGGCGAGATGTCGATGTGGTCGCATCGGGCTCGCTGGTGGTGGCGTGGCGAATTGCGTCAACTGCGACCCGCGGCCCCGTTGGCAGAGCGGGCGCGTATTTCGAGCCGGCCTGAGCGCTGCACCGACCGACCGCTTTGCGAAACCGTCGGTTATGCAAGGCGTGCCGCTGCCAACTCGCGGCCGCTCGCACACCGCCGGAAGGAAAAGTGGAACGCGACGCAGTGGTGCGGCCGCGCGCGCCGCCTCTGCACGCTCCGTGACTCTAGTGATGTGTCCTCTCAGTGTCGTGTCAGTGTCGCTTCTAGAACGTTGGAATTGAGTGTTGCGCAAGTCCTACGCCTACATCGGGATTATTTTAAACTAGATAATTACACGGCCTCGTCTGAGAAGCCGTATCCCGAACCCCCTATAGTCTGTATATAACTAATTCAGCAAGTGCTGCAACATATGCACATCACGTGTACAAGCACCAATGTCCCACTCGTATCTCTTGCAAATATGCATGCCAACTACTTATTTTATACTTATATATTTAATGTCTGATATATCTGCTTTGCTTTATTTGCATGAAAATGTAGTGTAATGTGTGTTTATGTTATTAGGAAGTCCATAAAGGTAAACGGCTCCATCGCCACGTCTGTCAGCGTACGTGAGATAATTTCTCAAAAGTGTCTCAATGTGACAGGTGCTTTCATTTTAGAAATAAAAACCGGGCCCCGCCACGTCACGGCGCAGCTCACGGATTGCGAAAACGCGTCGATTTCGAGTTTTAATTATAAATGTGGTAATTATAATTCATGTTTGTTTGCGATGTTACTTCGAGAGGGAAAGTGCTCGGTGGACCGTAGCAGCTTCCTTAAGCAGGCGAATAACTAGCGCGCACCCCTTTGCGGTCTTGACGTGCAGTAAAAGTAACAATCACCTCCATTTTTATTAATGTTTACGTACATACGTGTCCGCATTCTTATGCTTCTAAACATTCTAACAAACCGATCACGTGTCCAGCTACATACACTGGTCCTTTTAACGCTGCCCATGCATCCAAGGTTATATTAATAGCGTATGGTACATGACAATCAAGCGGACACACTTGTAATGTTCGCCGGGTCCCATGCTCGTTGCTCAATTGCACAATGCAGCTTATCTAGCGCATGAGAGCTAACAATTATTTGGCCTACTTTCTTGGCAACTAAGTCGAGCGCGCGATTACTCGCTGCACTTTCGAGCAGACAGATTGTCGTGACATAACCCTAGATTAGTTGTAAACAAGTTACCAAATGTACGTACGTTCACTCGAATAAAGCTACACTCCATTCATTATTTCCGCTAGAAGTCTCGATAAGACAAAAAAAGAGTATCTCTTTCGCACACAATGACTAACAGTCGAGTATTTTGAGTTCATTAATAAAAAACCGGGATGTATCCGCGACGTTAATCGGCCGTGAGTAATGTGCAATAGGACGACTGCACGCATTACGTCAGTGCTGCAACGAGCTGCGCCAGAGCAGGCGCGTAGGACGTTCAGTACCTACCTTACGACCGCCCACTTACCATCCATTGAGATATTTTTGTTACTAAACCATCAGTAATCTTCGTTGCTCATAATAGAATAAATATCGCTAACTAACGCTATCGCGTATATTCTAAAGTCACATCATTATAAAGGCATAAGACCACAGTGGGATCCTTGTAGAACTCCAAAAAAACAAAAAAAAGTACTTAAAGTAAAATTCTTTTCAGTACGGATCTCATCTCCTGTTCGGTTTGAGCTAATGTCAATTTATTCATATTGATGGATGTTAAAAAACATTGAAAATGTCGTGCTTCATTTTGTCAAAAGCTTTATCAAAATCGGTATAAAACCCAACTTGTAGGACAGCGTCATCAGATCATTATAAAGTACATGCATGAGCTAAGAAGCTTGTGCGCATGTCTACGCTTGGTTAGTCCTGAGCAATAATAGGTACATTCTTCATTTGACATTAAATCAGTACTTGTATTATACGTAGTTATAATATTGCTAATGCATTTTATTATGTATCTGTTGGCTGGTGGGTTATGTCGGTCTCTCAGCGAAGCCCGCTCAAGGCCGTGAGTATGACCCACTTGCGCTCACCTTTGTTTCGCATTCTAGCCACGATAAAATAGACTCAAACGACATCACAATCAATATCATTAGTAAGTAATTGCTGGAAAACGTGAGGAGACTATTTAACATGTTTTAACAACGAATCCAGTCGTCTCTAGTAGCCTTGCTCTATTTCTTGAATGTTTTATTTTAATCAATATTATCATTTAATAGACCGGTTTATCAGCGATTGGAATAGACGAAGCCGTGTCGGTTAAAATTTGATCGGTTGACAGCAAAGAATTTACTTATTGTGCTATAATTAAAAACTCCCCCATAAAAGACTTAATGATAAAATAGATTGGATTCCTTAAAATAAGCGTTATTTTTTTGTCAAATTTGGAACAATCAATTTTGTTCAAATCTATTTTTTCTAATTGTAATTTTTACAAAGATTTTCCGCAACATTTATGATAGATATGATTATGATTATAATTAGGTTCCTCTATAATTTATGTCAGATAAAATTATTAGATGTATATTGTCAGTATCTATTAACACAACATACATACGAGTAGGTACTCTCCTATAATTACGCATCAGCGCTACACGTGTCAAGGGACAAGGCTCTGTTTCCATTGCCACATTACATCACGATAAAAATTATATTGTCTAATTAACATCCAATGCTTTGCAACATTGATCAATGACATACATACAATTTTTTACGAGTTTGTTGAACTTAAATTTTAAAAGTAACTGATCATTTATCCGATCCTTTGGTAGATTATATATAAACTTCTTAAAACACTATAAATATTTATATTTCATTAAAGTTTATGTTTGAATTTAACTAATGCAGCTAACTAATGCTATATTTAAATATAGTGATACGTTTTTCTTAAAAAGCTATAAATATATGTTAATTGAATGCAATTTACATAATGAGAGGTTAATTCTCAATGTTACATGTATTGTAGTATAATGGAAACACACAAAATGCACTCATCGATTCACGTAAACATATTATAAACGATTTACCTTGATCCATGGCTCAAACTATACATACCGTCTAGGATGAGGTCACAGACGACATTTGACAATGACCGAGTGCAACAAACAAATTGACTAATATGTTATGTAATTATGACATTAATGTACTTTGCTATAACATGTTATAACTTTGCTGCAAATTGTTACATAATTATATTATGCATGAAAATTTATAAAAGAAATACATGCTTATTGAAATATACCTACTAATTATAAATAAAATGGCGATTTTTCTGAAACACGAAATAAAACTTGTTTATATTGAAAAACATAATAAATATACACACAATAAAAATGCAGAAATAAACAGACATCCAATTAATATTTACCGATCAAATAATATTCAAAATCATTATTTAGTAAGTATGCCTCCACATCTCTTCATATCTTTTGTCCAATAAAAAAATAAAATGTATGCTGCTTTCGGTTGGCAGAAATTTTAGTAAACTTGGTGGTATTTTTTGTTTACTTTCAATTTGCTTAGTACTTTCGTCATGTAATTAAGTAAAAATAACTAATTAAATTGTGTAATCCCTAAAATTGTGAGTGAAAGTAAATCTTCAGCTCTTAACTTTCGTTCTTAAAACACACAACAACAAAGACGTCTTCGCTTTTTATCAGCACTCATTATTTAAATGTCACACTTTCACCGCACTTTCATTTTGAATATATTAAACATACACAAAGCTTTCGAAAAAGACTGCGGGAGATTTGATCTTATCTGTCGAGTTGTTGATACAATTTCTTATAACTTGCTGATTGTTTGTTTGAAATTAAATGTGAGCGTTTTTGTGTAAAATTCTAAGATTGTTTTTTCCGTGAGTCAATAACAAAACAGAGGTATTCCCATAAATGACGTAATCGGATGTAAGAATAGTCTTAAACATTAGTTAGCGATTTACATTACCCCAATGCTTTTCTTGCAATTTATCTAATGAACCTTGTATCCTTTTAACTCGCGTGTCAATCAGATAACATGAATTGACAGGATGCTTTGATTGTTAGAATAACAATTAGATTTCCTAGTACGTACATAGTCTGAATTGTAGATGCATATTAATAAAGTATACAGTAATACGTGCCTATCGTAATTACATTAGTACGTGGCAGGCATTTAGTTATAACTTGCATAATAGATACTTTAATGCATTGAAAAACGCTTTAACTAACAAACTTTGATGCTTTTACTAATCCTATTATCAAAATGTGTCGGTATGAGGGGATATTAAGTAGTGATAAAAACGGCAAAGACGTTCCGTTCGTTGTGAAAAGACGGTCTAGTGAGGCGCCACGCTCCATACGTGAATACTCAATATCGACGTTTTGTTTACGCCTCGGAGTTCGTGCCAGGAGTGCGTTTGCAAAGCACGAGCAAGTTTGCGTTATGGCAAAGTTGACACTGTAAATGCACTATCTGGTACGACACTCCGGGGTGTGCTGCGACGCTCCCGACCTGCCACACGGAATAACAACGCCATCTTTAGTTTTTTATGAACAAATACGAACTTTAAAGTGCTGTTAGAACCTATCCAATTTACTTGACATACCTCTACTTCTCCTTTTCTTCTTAATATTATTTTAATTGTATGTGTCTTTTTGCTTTAATGTGAGATACTATTTCGTCGTAAATTTAACTATCTAAGTATTCAAATTATTTGTTCTTCGAGACTTAATTTCTTGCTTTTTATGTTATAATTAAAGCATACAAATCTCATATTACAGCAGTCGTTGTACGCTTTTTATTTTAAAAGAGGCGCCTCTTATTATTATTATTATTACCTACTTTAATGTTATTTATATTTTGTGTATTGCATTTATTATGTAAGTAATTAAGGTTATATTGTTTCCGAAAAGTATCTATGTTTATGTATTTAAAATAGTAGTTAGCATTTTATTTGTGTTTCGAATATTGTTTTATGGTTTTTATTACAGCTTTTGTACGTGAACGTGTAGTATCGTTTTTAACTGTGACTTGTATTCCTACCTACTCGAATGTAATGCACGTCTCAATATATAATTATCATGTATATAATTATATATAGAAAACATTTATTTTCCAGATACCATATATACTATTATACTACCATTTCATACACTGTGCTATACAAAGAAAAAACATAATGATAGGAAGCCAGTGCGGCCGCAGTTCCCTCGTTTAGCCTTCGACAGTAATTATTATCTAGTTAGTCTGCTATTTCAACTCTCGCATAGTTGTCATTGGTATCAAACAACAACTGGCCGCATTACACAATGCTAGAGTACATTAGTTCAAATCTTAAGTACATCTTAAAAATAAAAACGTTTAAAACCTAGAACGTCAAAACATACTAGATGTGGTCTTAATCAAAGAAAATACCCGGCAAATGACTCGTTAGAATAAATTAAAATTGATTGAAGCAGCTGGTATACTGATACATTTGATCTGTAAAGCTTATACGAATTGCTACCTCATGTAGCATGTAGCAAACGCGCGAAGTAAGTTGATGAAATCGAGATGAGAACCATTGACACAAATATGAACGCTGCTTTTGACAGCTGTCAGCTGTTAACCCACGCGGCTACAGGAAAATATTGGTCGCAGTATAATTAGAGGCACGTTGAAATAGTAACAAACAATGTTTGCTCGTAACACAACTGAATTATTTTCGTGCGGCCTTGGTAATCGTACTGAGTTACTGGTAAAGTGAAATAGCTTTTCTACGAAAGAACATCGGCAAATATGTTTGAAATTCTACACAAGTTTCTATTTAATCTTATTACACGATACATATGTAATTACTTATTAGTTCAAATATAATACACGTTAAAGCGCAATATAACGTCGATATTGACGTTGTTTGAATAATGATATCGATATTAATCATTATTGAGATTATTTGTAGGGGTAGATTCCCACAGCCGCTGGGAGCACTCGACTGGCCACGTTACCCCTCTCTCATAGAGAGAGGGGTTGAAATGTACTGCATTTCCTACTTTATCGTATTTCCCCAATATACGTACGTGTTTCGGTAGTGAGTGAGATACGCCAGAGCCCATTCCCATCCCATCCTATCCCTCCCCATTTTCCCAACCCTTTCTCACAATCCATTCCTTAATCTGCAAAGGTGGGCAGCACAGCCGGGTAGTGCCAACGTTTGTCATGATGTTGATGAGGACTGATGTTGGCATGTATCGCGGATGTCTATGGATGACGGTATCCACTTACCATCAGTTGGATTGCACGCTCGTCTGCCGCCTATTTTTCTATATAAAAAAATTACATGTGTGCAGAATAGTCATATTTATTGCAGATTCAATCAATCAAACTCGGATCGTACTATGTTGCCATTAGTTTAATAGGAAACTTGAAGTAGGATTTTAATAATGGTAGAATGCTTAATGAAACTACAAAAGAATTGTAATATTTAAATAAATAAATATATTTAAATTCACACATAAAAGGTAAAAACAATATACTCCTATTTTATTTACGATACTAGTGACAAGTAGGTCAAATGTGACAGTCGGATGATCATTTGACCAATCCTGAGGAAGCCGTACAGTCTAGGCAAGCGCGCGACCTTGCCTAGTAATCTCATTTCCTTAGCTTAGCGACACTATTGTTAAAATTAGGAATGACAAACATAGCTAAAGACACCCTACGATACCAACTTAAGTGATTATTATCACAATTATTATATATTTTTACATCTTATAGCATTTAGTAATTAAATTTTTTCCATCACCTTTATTTTATTTTGTATAATTTCCGTAATTATTTTAACATTGTATTTTTATGTCTTTATTAAACTGAATAAAAATAAAATAATTTTACTTTTCCGTTGTTTTATTTATTGTATAAGTTACATCGACATCATATAATTATTATTACTCATTGGAATTATAAAAAAAATAATTCGCTGTATTTTTTCTACAGAAACATAAATTTGCATTAACTATGGGAAAAATAGTCCATATTTTTTTTTTGGAATAGCATATCTTCATTACATTTCATAACATTTTTCTCCATAAATATCATAATATTTCTCACAAACATCTCAGGATATTTATAATGAAATGAATGTAAAATAATAATACCTAATCTTTGGAAATCAGTTTGCGAGTCCATTGAAAGATTTAGAACTTATTATTGTGTTATTATAGAGCAGTAACTATGAAGGTTGTGCTTGATAAGTTAATTGACAAATATAAGTAATTGATATCATGCGGCAAAATAGTGGATAGCTACTTGAGCTGATAAGTGAAACGTGATAGACAAAATAGATACGATGCGATTGCAACGTTAACATATAATAATTTAATTATGTTCGTTCAGGGGTCGACTGTGCACCAAAATAATAAGTTAAATTTAATCTAATTAATCAAATATGACTATGAAATAATATTTAATCATATACCTAAGAAGAAAAAATATTTTTTATACTAGTAAAAAGGTAATAAAAATCCATAAAATCTTTCTTCCGTAAGAACACTTTTATCATTTGTGTGTACAATTAAGTATATAAATAAACATTAAGCGTCGCTAAATTGTTCCCACAATATTAGGATCAACCAGAGTAATTTTAAATATGTAGGTACAATCACGCTAACATACCCAAACCCTTTGACAATATAACCCTTATTATTGCATATTAAGGTATATATTAACCTATTACAAGGAGTACAATTTAAAAATTCATTATATTACAATAATGCAGGCATGTTTTAAATCATCCCTGTTTACATTAATTGCCCTGGTGGGCTGTATAGGATAGAAATTTAAGTTACTTTTAAATTTTTGTTTTTTTATTAAGAAGTCTGAAGATAGGTATTTATTTTATATGTTTATCCTTGTGAACAACGTGACAATGGGCGGACTTAATGCTTAGAAGCATTATCCCCCAGTCAACTTTTGGATCATACAGAGATGGCGCGGTAGGTGCAATGAGAGGTGCAAGATTAAGTAAAAGTAATCTTACTTAATTAAAGGTAGGTACAGACGACACTGGAGTTGTTTTCGTTGGGCAAACGAATCATAAATATAAGTAAGTTCATATACTTAATCAAATGCAGAAGAGTATAAATTTTCGAAAAAAATAAATTAAGATATTTTTTAATAATAATCAAGGATTAGTACATTTGTTAGAGTGGATAATAACTAAAGTCTAACAATTAATACAATTCTTAGTGGTTTGATATTCTCATAGGTATAATAAATTTAAGTAATGAGTTTTGAAACAGAACACTTCATAATTTCCAAAAAATATACTATACCTACTATACCTAGTCTGGCCATAAATATTGTTACAAAGAAAACATTGATATTTTTATTTTTACATTATCATTTTTTGAAGAATTTGTGCTATTTAAAAAATATAACGTTTATTTAAAAATATAAATGGTCACTTTTTGCTTTTATACTATAAAACGTTATACTATTATACTTATATTTATCTTTAAAACGTTGCGGCCAGTTTTCGATTGAAACACGCGCCCTTTCCATTTGAAAATTGGCAACGGCCCCTCTTATGGAATGTTTAGGGATGCAATATTATCATGGGGTTTAGAGCATACCATGCTCTCTAAAACAGACTATAAATCATAATCGAGCGGATTGAGATCGGGACTAGATGACGGCCAGTCTGCAGCCCTAATGAAGTCGGGAACATTCCTTTCTAGCCACGCTTGTGTTGAGCGAGGTTTGTGACCCGGTGCTGAGTCTTGCTGAAAGCACCATTCTTGGTTACGGAACAGGGTGTTGTTAAGAGGTTTTACCACTTAAGAATCTTAAGAATCGTGTCTTGATACACTTGAGCCGACGTTTTAATACCTTTTCACAAAAATATAGTTCAGTTACTCCTTGATATCTTGATTGGAGACCAAACCATCACTCAAGACGGATAATGGCCACGCTGCACCCTATTGGCCAACTGAGCAGCTTCTCTAGAGTTTTGGGCATAAACTAAATGATTCTGCTTGTTAAAACGTTCCTCAATGGTGAACATTTTCTCGTCCGTAAATAAGATTTGTCTGTGAGCTCCCTTTGCGTACCGCCGAAGAAGTTGTTTTGATTTGTCAACCCTATTTTTCTTTATATTATTTCTTTAGTAGTTAGAAATGACCATTACGTCTTTTGTAAGCACCAAGTCCTAAATCACCTTTCAAAATACGTGACATGGTGCTGGGTGCCAGCTGCATGGTTTTCTCTGATTTTCATCTCTCGGGTTAAAATCATTTGCTTCCGGGCGGGGTTTCGTCGAATTCTCTCCTTCATAGTTTTAATAATCTGTTTAGTACCAATAGTGCGTGGACGGCCAGACCTTTTTCTGTCACAAACAGGACGTTTCAATGTACCTACCAATAGTCCGGTACACAAACATTCGGCTAATACCGAGCCAATAGTTTTAAAAATTGCATTTGGATCCATGCCTACTTTGTGCAATGCACTTACAGCAATGCGGTTTTCGTTATCATCCTACTCCATTTTAATATTAGTACAATATTTAATAATGATTGGCGCCTAAATGACAAAAAGTATTTATTTTTCACATAAGAAGGACAGATTCCAAATTCAATTTTTATTTATTGATTTTTCTTTATTATAGCGGCATTTATGGCCCGCTAAGTATTCTAAATGCAATTATAATACTATTCTCATAAGTTGTTTTCGAAGTGCAATTACGAAGAATTTAATTTACTATGTTAAATAAATTAATATTCTTTTTAGTAATTGAGTTGAAAAGAACACGTGAAGTGAAAGAGAACTCATACAAATTGAGAAGTTTACGAGTAGGTACGTTTACAGAATACGAAGTCGAGAAAATAATTTATTTGTTTAAGAATTAGTTCAGCAAAATTGTCTTTATAATTTAACTACTCTCAATATATATTTGTACTTTCTGTTTTATAATTCAAAACAACATGCATCTGCGATAATTTTTCCGTATGACCCGGTGCGGGTTGTCATGTGGAGAATGCCTTATTTATAACATTAAGTCCGCCTGTTACACATATCATTGTACAATGAAGTTTAAATAAATATATGCAATTTTTTATTCATTTTGATTCCATTTATCGAATAGTAAAGAAATATAATATCTATGTAGATATTTAATAAAATTAATAATTTACTTTAAATATGTTTGTAAGTTAATTTAAAAAACTAAATAAATTAATTCAGAACGAACTAAAATGCATTACCGCAAGAATTTGAAGAGTCTCAAGTACTTGGGACTCGAGGATTGCAATAGCTCATACTGATAACGAAGATTACCTAGGTAGTACTTACCTATAATATAATATTTAATAACTATAATATAAATTGTAGGTACCTTGCTTTTACTCCAAATTAAACCTCTTTAATCTACTATTCCGAAATCAATTACTTTTGTAAATATGATGTAGTCTGTGATGCGATCTTTCTGCGATGGCGATGGTGTTAATGATACACACACGTCATTTTAGAAGTAACTAAGGTTCACGGAAAATTGGCTACAGTACACATGCACAACTCTATTCTCTGTGCTAACAGCTCGAATATGTTCCCAGTTTTAGGATAATGTAACATTGTCAGCGAACAAAACAATATGAGTATTATATTCATTGAGTATAACTTGAGTATAATTTAAAATTATTTATTAGGCAACAATGTTTTTGTGATTTGCTGCTCTTCTGACTGTGCTCTCCGCGCGCGTTCCGGTCAGGCCTGGTCATCCTCATAATGTCTTGAAAATTCTAGCACTGGTTTATCAAATGAATCAATGAAACTGTAAACGGATTAAATGTTAACAATTAAGTAGATATTAATGTACTGTTAACAAACACCTAATGCGACTGGACGAACCACTCTTTTTTTGGTCCAAAATTTGCAACACCTCGCAGTATCTACTCGTATGCTATGTTAAAAATATTTGTGCCATAAAGGTAGCTGTTCAGTTCTTTATAAAGAGGTAATATATAAAGAAGGAAATACAAAATAAAATACTATTAGGCCCATTTCCGCCCATGTTGTATCCAAATTGGGTCTTATACACACTTTTATTTTTATTTGACTTTCGTAACTAGTTGTACTGGCCGTGATCATGAGCTGATTGAAGAGGCGGAAGTCCACACTAGATCCGACTTACAACATAAAATGTATACACAACACAAAAATGTAAAAAAGCTATAAGTAATATTATATTCATTACACGGAGCTATGGATGAAAACAATTGATAATTTCATTTATTCACACAGCAAACTTATTATTTATGTTACCATAACATCAGCCTATATCTCCACTCACTCATTGAAATAGGTCTGTTCTGACATACTATTTATTCTGTTTTTCTGTACTTTCACTCTTGTAGGCGAAGCCGCTCTATTTAATTTTAAATCTATGCTTATAAGTTAAGCTTGTAGGCGTGTGGCATGTAGTTGGATGCTACAGGATGGTGTAGAGCGAATAATTAGATACTACAGTATGAGCTTGGTTAGATAAGTTACATACCCAATATTCAACATATGGACTTGAATACTGCATAACAGTTAGATTTATACTGTGGACCCTGGGCCCCCATCTCATCAATCTTCCTGTCTAATCATCTAATCATTACCAGCAATTTTTTCCGAGTGTTCGTCTGATCGGTCCACCCTGCCGAAAGCGGCAATATTAAAAATAAATTATTGAAACTATAGGTATTCAAACTGTGTAAAATATCTGTTCAAGTAAGACTCACAAGTCTTGACACGGTTTTCTTGTTAGGGTTCATCTAAAACGTATTTGGATATGAACCATTAGACGGTGACTTTATGGCAGCTTGGCAGGCAAGGTGCTGTTTCTATCTACATATGTAATGTACAATATGTAAATGTACCAACAACTGAGTCATTCAACTACTTTTGTCTTATATGGTAATCACCGTGTGGCGATTCCGTCGGCATCATCAGCCGAGTCGTGTCGGCGGGCTTTAGAATAGCCTATCATTTTCCGAGGGTGTCGTAAAAGGCGACTAAGGGATAAAGCAGCTACCACAAGCCCCGAGAAACTACACCACCTCTAAAATAGTGGACACGCCACTTGGCCAGCGTGGCGTTGTAAAGCCATATATCTCTCATATACAAGACAATGCGCATGAGGAGGCCCGTTCATCAGCGGACGATAGAAGGGTTGCCTACTATCACGGTATGGAAATCTCAAATCTCTGAGGTTTGTGAGCGAAGGACTTGCGTCGGCCACTTGACTAGCTCGTGGACTAAGTAACTTGTAGGTCTAGAACCCGCAAAAGAAAAGAAGTATCAATAACCACCCGAGAGCGGTGATAGCCTAGGGGGATCTATAGTCGACTTTTACTCGTGAATCGTGAAGTCATGAACTTAAACTCCGCTCAAAACCACTAAGTTGCTACTTATACACAGATTTTTCAATTAACCATAACTCGGCGGTTATGGACATAGAGACATAAAGGAAAACATAGAGAGGACCTTCGCATATTGAAGAATTAAAAAACATCTGGACACAAGTGTGTCCAGAAATTCGCACCGCACCCATGTGGTGGATTATGGTTCGAAACCCCCTTGTTATTACTAAGGGAGGCCTGACCTTGCAGTAGGACGTTATAGACTGATATCAAAGAAGTGCTAGCTTGACGTAGCCAAGGAACCAATCAATCGTTAAACTATAATATAATAATTATTTATCAACCATAAAATCCTACCTCCGTAATCAATCAGGAATGCGAAAGATGAAGCAAAGCATTTGGTTACTAAAGCGGAAAATTTTTAGAACAAAGCAGTATAGAAGTAATTGAATAGAATGTTCTAGACTTAACCCTCTTTTATACGAATACAGTTTTTTTCTATCTTCGAAATCGTAATGATTAGGGAGGAGGGAAAAGATAGGACAATAGAGATTTTCATATATAATGTATATACATTATTAACCGACGAATGAATGAGGCGGTTGATTCTTGTTTCTAATATTAACTTTAATCTCTTAAGTATAGAATACTAAGTAAAGTATTACTTCTTACTTCAGAATCCAAATGAACAATTTTTATTCTGTAATTTCGTCGCGTAAAATCTTGATTTGTACAGACAAAAATTTAAGTTACATTTTCATAAAATAAAAAATAACGAATGTCAAAGTCGTAAAATGAAAGTATTTCAGCGATTCTGAAACAAAATTTAATGTAATATCTGGGTGCAAAGACACGTGAAAGTGTCCCCGCAGACACGTAATACATTCGTACTAAATCTAGATTATAAATGACTACAATTATTAAAATTAGATGGTACGACAAATTGCATCCACTGCTAAAAACGCCAAAGCGTATTCATCAAACGTTTTTACAATATTTAAAGATTATATTTACAGTTTTTAAAATATAGACCAATTGCCTATTTATTATGAAGCTACATTTCTTAATAAATATTCGCTGACGTCTTCTGACTCTTAATACAGTTTTAGGTAGACAAGTTAGTGATATAATGCTTAAAATCTTCGTAATTTGAAATAGTAAAGTAGATTTTCATATTTATGTATGAATCTGGGATCGATTTTAGCTAATTAGAATATAAAACATATTATGCTCGTTCTTTACTACATTATAAAGTATAGTTATTTACTGAAATTATTATTGTTTTCAGGTAGCAGCAGCTTCGTGAGAAACGAAGCATACCGGCATCCAAGAAGACACATTTTCTTCATTTATGTGTAACCTACATAAGCAAAGTCCTTGTGGACTAGTAGCACACAATTTAATTAAAACGGAATTTTGGATTATTTGATATGAGCAATAGATTTAAATTAGTAATGAAATGTAGATAGTGTAATAGCCTGCTAACAATTAAGTTCTACACCAATAAAATCTAGTCTCTTCGTCTCTTCATAAGGTGCAACTAGCCCCTTCGTCTTATGCTGGCGATCGATTATGATCAAATTACTGAAAAAATAATGTCATAAGAAAGCAGCCGCGACGTGCTCAGAGATGTGAAACGGAGAGATGTGTGACGGATGTGGAGTCATCGAATACCCAATGGTTACGTGACCGTCTAGAAATCTGTTTCATTTGCTACTTTTTAAAAGTGTTTTTTCGTTGCAACTTCAATATTTTTGCTGTTTTTTTTAAGACTAAAGTTAACTAACTTTCAGACGCGTCGTTACGCCAGCTCTGACAATCACAGTCTGAAGCAATCTAACAACATGTACAGTGAAGAAGATTTTATGGAAAACGAAGAATAGGACATTCATAAAAGCCTAATCGTGCCATTTCCATGACAAAGTGTAATCTAGAAAACGCCTCCTAGTTTTTTTATTTTTTTGCACAAAGGAATACATGCCGAACCACGATGCGTCCTGGTCATAAGTTCTTAGTGAGAAATTAAGAATGCCTTACCTCCCGATGATTGTACTTTATAGCAAAATGTATTGAAGTTTAAGATACACTTTGTTGTCATAGATATTATAGCAATTTATAGTACCTAGACTGAACCACACGTGGCAGCGACAACAACTGCTATGTCCAAATAGTTGTACCAACCATGGGATTTTTTTTTTCCGGTCGAATAACTTTCAAGTTGTTGCTAGGGAAGTGTATATCTATGCCCATTGCTGCAACCATTTGCTTAATGCATCTTTGGATCAGTTGTTCCACGGGGATCAAAATTGGACATAGTAGTTGTCCACGGGGAACGGGTCATGTGGAAAACCGTCCGGACATTTTCAATAGAACCTTTTTTTAGTCGATAACGGTGCAAACTAACAAAATGTCCATTTGTCCTTGCTAGAGAAACCTGTACCTTAAGATGACTGACCGAAAGGTCCCAATCGTAGGTCATTCAGTCTTGAGCTTAGGCTTCCAGCTCGTCTTCACCAACTCAGAAGAGTTCAGACGAAAGACAATTTTGAAGATTGAAAATAGGGTAGACCGCGTTGGCAGTGTGGTTAGCTGGTTGTTTGCTTGGATACAACAGCCACTGACGACACTGCCTCTGCGTGCACCCTAAATCAGCGACGTCATCAAGAAAGAAGAGCCAAGATACAGCTTTATCAAGATTAATATAAGTCTAGTAACTAGTAACTTCCTCTCTGGAAGTAATTAAACCATAAGCTTGCTGATTAAGCCTGCCTTCTTATTGTACTAATTAATACCAACATAGCATTTAAGCGAATAAATTAATTGGCGTATTTATTTAGGAAACACATCGTATTTAGCGAAATTGCTGAATTCAGATTTTTCGAGGGGCTGTAAATTCGAGGAGAATGTAAGTTCAGGGTACGATGGAACTGACGTGTGCCAAGGCACATAAGAGTTCCATAAAAATAAGAAAAAAATCGTGGAGCTCCACTAGATGTCGCATTCTATGACAATGAATTGAAAATGGAAATAAAATTATGAAAATTGTGTATTATTTAGATATAACAAAAAGCAGTGTCTTGATATTCCATAGATGTTTCTATAATTGCGATTGTCGCTTACGATGTTCTTAACAATGTTGATTAATATTTCTATGTTCTTACCTATTTATGTTAATTAATCTATAGTCATAGGTATTTTAAAATTATATAAAATCTTCACAATAATTGTACGTAGGTACCTATTTAAACAAAATGTGTTTGTCTATGGTCGGGGAACAACTGAAATAATGTTATTAGTTGTTATTATTATGTACTCTGATATTTTGATTTAGGTACAATATAAAGTTACGAACGAAACGAAATAGTCTGCATAAACACCTGAAAATGTTTGCAAAACACCATCTATTTCGTCTCGGTTGGGACATCTTCAAAATTATTATAATTAATTAATTTTAATCAAAAAATATTTTACGTTTCTTTGTTATTTACCGCTCCTTAACTATGTCACCCGCGGTGTGTTCTGTGACCCTGTTTACAGCCTAAAAAAATTGTTTAACCACGGAGGTTTAAATGCTTATGTACGAAATTACTTAGCTATAAATTATAATGTTCGGAATAACATAACACATATTTATGCATGTGACACAAGTAATGCAACTGAAATAAACTTGCATCACCTTCAGGTGCATTTATGGGAAGCGTGCCAACATAATATATCGGTATGTTTCACGTGTAAGTGATAATAAAAATATACTCGTACATACTCGTCCGTGATTGACTACCTAATCTTATTTCTTTTGTAGGTGTAAGCTAGCAGACAAACTGTCTACTGATAATAGTCTAGCAAAAAATATTAAAGTAATGTATGATGTGGGGAGAAGAGGCACGGATGATTTACTTAGTAAATCCACCGTGAGAAGGGGCTATAAAAGGGCGCGTCGTTTCATGCTACTCTAGCGACCCACATCGCTTTCGGAGGGGTGCGACAGCATCTTAAAATTATTACGCTGGCTGGTCCCGTAAATTAAAGCAAGGGTTAATCTGGA
Source organism: Sesia bembeciformis (assembly GCA_943735995.1). NCBI lineage: Eukaryota > Metazoa > Arthropoda > Insecta > Lepidoptera > Sesiidae > Sesia > Sesia bembeciformis. Next base: position 7,587,830 of record OX031042.1, read on the forward strand.
AACTGATTGTACCGTTACTTCCCTTTGATCATGTTGAATCATTGTTTAAATAATAAAACTATTCGGAGAATACGCTATAGATAGTTCTACCAAAGGTTCGATGTAGTATCTAATATGATATGGTATGCCATATAGGGATATGACATGTAGAACTGTCAAGTGTCATCTGCGTAACAAATTTCACTCTGTTTGACAGTTCTACGTCATATCCCTGACTCGAATAAAAAATCCGACTTAAGTCTCCCATTGATTAACGTAATGCCGTTAATCTCTATAGTGAAATATCTGTTTGATTGTCTGATGGAACATCGTGCGTATTAGGTATTGCTTCGAATTTATTGCGTGGGTTAGATAAACTCTTATTGCAAAGTGCTTAATTATTTTTTACCAATATAAATAAATTAACATCTACCAAAAATTAGGTGTAGCTATTAGGTGCAGCTAATATTAGGTGCAGCGAGGAACACTTCATATACTAATAACTAAACGATGAATGTTTTATGTTACTTTACGTAACTATCCGTTTTAATAGTAGGTGAGTATTCTGAAATACATACTCCATATTTATTATAATAAATATGGAATATGTATTTCTGATTTATGTGGGGTAATTAAAATTGTAAATATAAACAAGATTTCCAATTATGTTATTGTTTTATTTCTACATAAATTACACAACGTAATGATCTCCCTTTATTAAAATTACATCCTGTACACAGACTACTAATTAACTAAAAATTCAATCTTAGTTATAAAAATATACCAGAGTGCTAGCTCATCAATAACAACAATCTTGCATCATTTTACTTGTATTAGACAAAAGATGGTACAAATATGTATAAAGTATATGGCGATTCGGAAGATCGTCACTATTTTTTAAAGGAATGGTAAAGAAAACTTTCATTCAAGAACATTCTCTCTTAAAATATAGAATTAAATATCTACATGACGTCTATTTAATGATGCAAGAATATTTTTCTAATAATTCGTAAAGCAAGTACAATACAGTAAATGAAGTTACACAAAACCCTTACATTGTAGTCCTTACTTTCAGGTGGCTCTATGCGGCCTATTGTATAAAACTTTTTGGATCTGACGCCAAACACCGAAAGACAGGCGAGAAACCACCATATGCGAACAACGCACATTATTTTTCGTATTTCAAAGTTCCGTCTTAAAATTGGATTGAAAATTAAATATTTGCTTCAGAGTTCCAAGAGTCCAATTTTTATGAAAAGCATTGGTCAATAGTGTTTGCACGATAATTATTATTTTTTTCGTTCGTGTACGCGTTATGATGGTGACAATAAAGTTCATATTCGTTGTTCTAACTGAATGAACACCTAGTTAACTATTGCAAGTTGAGCAGCAAAGGTGTTTGTATCTCTTTCAACACTATTGGCTAATATTATATAAACATGCTTCGAACTGCTGCCACACCAATGTTCTGTGCTGCGATTATTACACGTGTCCAATTCGTATAAAGTATTGCATATAAGTATGACGAGAACGCTAATTTTGTAAAAATAAGCTGCAATTATTTGTAACGTATCTAACAGAACTATACAAGCACCGATATGAATAAAGCGAACTATCCAAATATTGCCATCATCAGTGCTATGATAGAAATCATTTGTGTTATTGAACAAGCATTCCGCAAAATAGTAATTAAAGCTGAAGAACGCGGCAAGTGTATTCGCAGTTATTTACTGTCACGCTCATCACGCAAGGCATTTAAGTGTATTCGACAGGGAAAGTCAACGATTTCGATCGCGCGGTATGACGTACGTACGTGCCTTGTATAAAGCGGGCTACACACTTTCAATTACTGATTTATTACGACGTGTCCTATACACGTCGCGATAACCTGTACAGTTCACATTGCGCAGTTAAATCGTTCAGTATTAACTGAAGTTGTGTAGCCTCCGTTTAAGGCTTCGGCACATATACTTTGTTTACATGCGACTGCCGTTCCTCCTCGCGCTACCATATTTCTGCGGCAGCGTCGAAGCGAGTGAGTGTTTACATAGCCACCCCATATTTCTTTCACGTCCAATCTCTAAAGGCAAAGGAGGATGTAGAAATTGCTGCAGCGTCAGCACAAAAAGATGTCATCGCAAGAGTCTACGGTGGATGATAGTAATTCATCGCAAGTGAGCGAGAGAGCAGTACGTAAACACTTCCTGCTGTTAACCCCCCACCCTCCCCCAACCCGCGCTAAAAAAATCGCCAACGACGAGAGCGCAGGGCAGCGGCAGAGCAAGGGACTTGTTTACATACTTGCGCTGCCACTTCCCTGCCGAGTGGACTGTATGTAAACTAGGGGATAGAAGTCGGGACAGTCGCAGTATAACAAAAGTAGGTACCGACCTATTTAGATATTAATATTATATACGCAGGGCAGTGTCTAAAAGTTAAAAAATAGTCATAACATATTAAGTTTATAATAAAATGGTTTAAGCATGATAACAGTGGCTCTTACCGACATCGAGCGTCGTATTATCCAAAATAGTAAGATTATTACTAGAATTTGGCAAACGAAATGGTAAGTGACATATTAAAAACAAAATGCTGTCAACAATAATTTTAATCAGAAAAATGACCTCGATTCTTTATATTTTCTATTCTAAAATCATTATGAAACTGAAACGTAATTGAATGGAGAAATTAATTACATAAACATATCTATAGGTATTTTATAATGCAAATTGGGTCTGAACGCGTAAGGTTAGTGAGTCGTCGACGTGGAATCCAGTGATCAACAAATTTAAACTTTGCGATTTACCGTCAAATACGTCCGCGGACACGTTAGTGTAGTGTCGCAGACTTTCCGAATGTGAAGATCACGCGTGGGTAGATGATAAAACTGCTCGCAGCTCCCATCCTGGACTAGCCGCCTCTTCAGTCAACTCGTGAGTCGTGACCACCACGTGTTACACCACGGGCTGGTGTAACCCGTGCGAAAACGTCGAGTAGAAAGAAAGGGTACCTTTAATCTTACGCGTTCATACGCGATTTACAATATAAAATGTGTAACTACAAAACGCGAATGCTTAAAAAGTTATATTTATAGATAGTTCTTATTGCACGGTTATTTTAACGTGCCTAGTGCAGTGCACCTTTGAAATAAGTTTTTTGTTTTATAGAATAGTTTTATTCTACTAAAACTCAGTTTCGTTACATTACTCGGTAGGGAATAAACACCTTACATTCAAATATTTCAAAATTAATTAAAACAGTGTATTTGCAAACGAGAATCATTAAGTACAAAAGAATATGTTTATTCAACTTACTATTGAAAAAATGTTACCATGAAAAGAAATTTGATTCTACCATTGTACCACGTTTCAGTTTGCCAAACTACTATTTAATTAAGGCTGTGTTCTAAATCGCCTTACAAATCTAAATGGGGCTGTGTTTGGATCACGCCTTGTAATCGTTTTCATGTAGCATGGTGCAGTTGACAGCTGTCAGTTGGCTGTTGGTTGGCTAGTTCCTTCCGAGTCGGAACAATGTTTTACGATTTTCGATTGCCGTTGTGAATTGTTTGTAATCGATTCACTATTCGTCGATTAATTAATTAAGGACAGTAGTGAATTTCGGTTGCCAACCATTAAATCAAAAAGCAATATATTATTTATAAAATATTGTTTTATTCAACAAAAAATAAAATAAATAAAACATGAATTAAATCCACATCTAATGCATAATTATTATTATTCAATAGACAGACGCGACCTCCCGAACGCACTATAGAAATGATTTTGATTATTATCTTAACACTTTATATAACAAAATATAAATCAGATTCCATCGATTTATTGTTTCACATTTGATTATTCAACGATTTATTTAGACGCGTCACTAGCTTGACACCGTATAAACAGGCCACAGAATAAATTAATTTGATTTTCACTAGTAAAATTAGAAGACAGAGAAATAAATACATTATTTTTATGCCCCGAGTCATATTATAGCGTTTTGTAACTGTTTATATTTTAATAAAACATAAACTAGAAAACAATTCAGCTTTTCATTTTAAGTGAATAGTTTATATTCTGTGTATGGTTACATTCTATGGGACCTGTCAACCGCACCATAATTCGTGACAATACTGTAAAGTAGAACACTGAAAAACCAGCGATGACATGTTGTATTATGTAAAATCAAATCAATTTCAGGATAGATAAAGTTAAAATTCTTTTGTCATGGCAATTACAACATTGTTATTTTTATAATAGATTCTTCCATTAAATAAACGTCTTCATCTCCAGTATTAGCATTATATTGCCGATTACCTCACAAAATCGTAGTCAGTTCCTAAATACATTTTTATAACATATTAGCATGTCAAGATATTGATGTATTGACATGATCCAAGAAATAGTAAATTGAATGTTGTATTTAATTCGTAAATTTCCAAATAATTAATTTCATAGGTAATTCTTGTACTTCTTTTAAGGTACCCAAAGAACTTTTTATATGTTAGCAACATTGAAAAAATACAATTTGTGACAATATAGATTATGAACTTAAACATAGTGTTAAAGAAAAGAAAATGATTGAAATCGATAAAATAAACTTCATTTTATTGACAATAAATAGGGCAATTTAAATATAAATTGGAATTAAAGCTGGTTTTGAAGTCAAAAAGTGTTTCATTTTTTATTTTTTACACCACCGTTAACACGCACTGGACATTAATTACACTGTAAACAATTCAGCCATTCGACGAGGTAGCAGTTTCCTAATTTACTTTACACTTGGTTATATTCAACAATATTTCCAATGCTAGACACCGATACTAACTTATTACCTACGTTCTATGTACATTTTCGTTTAATCGTACATATGTATTACAACGTCTGATCACGATGAGTGATGAAATTGTGCCTGAGAGTTAAAAAGGAATACATACCCTAGTAATTTTACAATTTACCTAAAAATTAAATAACTTTGACAATTAAAAATGCAGTTGTATTAACTTGTATTACCGAAATATGAATATCTTGACTTTAATATGCTTACATTCATGTGATTAAATGAAAAATCTTAAAAATATGGGTTTTGAATAATTAGGAAACGTAATTCAATGTTCAATGTTGATTTTTCTGTGAACAAGTATTAAATGCATGAACATATTTATAAAACAACTATCGCGAATGCAGATTGTAAATCTTTCGCTTTAAAAACGGTCAACGTTAAAGTACAGAACATAAGTCGCGACAAAATACAATCGTCTAATATCAATTTGAATAAAAAGGAGTTATTCACAATATTGATAAAAGATAACATTGATAAAATAACAGTTTTATCAAAAGGTGGCATTCTGGTGGTGATGATGTTCTAACGAAATACTGTGAATAAAAGTTAGATAAGTTCTTTCTTTTGCACAAGTTCTGACTACAATTTAATTGAATAGACTGTGGGTACTGCGAATATATTACTAATCCTGTATATCATAAATTACATTTTTAAAAACATTTTCATATATGCATGGCAAATGGATTTATGTATACGGCAGTTGAAATACCACAAAAATGCAGCGCTGCAAACCTGAGGCTAATATACTCAAAGGGGGGCGCGAGCTCGTCTTTTCTAAATGTAATGAAACGGCCCTCTCGTTTACACGGCGCGCTCTCTCAGAGTATCAACCAATAATGCGCGCCTATACACACTTTTGCAGATTCAAAAATTTGTGACAATTTAATTCAGGTTTCTAGTAATAATACTATTATATACATCTTAATCCCTCAGCTTAACATACAGCCAGGTTTCGTAGTTAGGGTGAAAACGTGAATAGCGCGGGTTACTTGCTTGCAGTCAGCGTCGTTAACCGCCGTACATGTTTGTTTAAAGACTTATTAATAGGTACTGAATAGTTTATAAAAAAATGGATCAACGCCTTAGTTGTCGTGACAAACATACTGGGTCTATTTGGACGTAAACAAGGTGCCGGGCAGTGTCGTTGGTCGGACGACACGCGAGCAGGCTACCTGTAGCTCGGATGGAGTTGTATAAGGTCGTTTAAATGTGTTCACACGGCGTTGTGCAATTTGGCAGCAGTTCGAGGGAGCAATCTTGCCTCTATACACACGGAAACATTTCTTAAATGTTGATGACATTAAGATGACAGTTATACGTATGAGTACGTAGTAAGGATTCGTATGACAGTACGATTTACTATTGTATGGTTTTATCGATCGATTTCGGTAGGTGGTGTTGTCGCGTGTTAACGAGCAGTAGCATAGCCAGGCGACCTAGCCTAGTTGCTGGTGACCGTGACCAGCGACACCGTATGTTCGACGCAAGAAAGCAGGTTTCAGGTGCAGATATAAGCTTGTGAAAATTTGAGATATCGCTTTTACTGTAACATGCTTTGTGGTAATGGGACTGAGGCGTGACGTTATCGTTAATTGTTGATATTTCATCTTCTTGGGTTCTTTGGTTGTCAAATAATCAAGTCCAGAGTTGGCAGTAATGGGTTTTTATTTTCGACGTAAAAAAGAAGTTTTATTGTTACAAAAGTCATGTCAGCTGTCAGCTGTCAATTGATCAATTTTTAACAAGTTCAGAAACAAACAAAGTTTAGTTTTAATGATTTCTTAGAATTTCGGTGAATTGTAACTTCTAAATTTTTAACACTCCTCCTTGATCAATTTACAGCGGAGTATCTCAAATACTCTTCTGTTGAGTGGCTTGGTCAGGATATCTGCAATCTGCCTGCTGCTCTCAACATGTTGTAGTGTCACAGTATTGCCGATGTGTTGCTGGATGTACTTTCGTGGTATCTCAATGTGCTTCTTTCCTCTGCTCGTCTTTCCTTCGTGTGCATTCTGTAGCATGTGTATGGCTGACATGTTGTCGACGTACAAGGTGATCGGCTGATCGGCTTCCAGGATACCAAGTTCAAGTGCGATTCGTTTGATCCAGCAAACATCGTCAATGACTGACACTGCGGCTCGGTACTCGGCTTCTGCAGTTGAAGTCGCTACCAGTCGCTGCTTTTGTGAGTACCAGATCACTGGTCCTCCTCTCATCACTAACACTCCACTCGTCGACTGTCCTGTCTCAGAGTCTCCTCCATAGTCTGAATCGGTGTAGGCCACGAGTGTTTTGTCTCCTCCAAAGTGAATTCCTGCTGTCGCTGTCCCTCTCAGATACTGAAATACACGTTTCACCATTGCTTGGTGACTTTTCATGGGCTTGTTGCAGAATCGACTGAGGTAGTTCACGGCAAAGCTGATGTCTGGTCTGCTGATTGTAGCTAAGTACAATAAACTCCCTATCGCCTCACGATAGTTGTTGTTCGCCGGAAGTAGCTCGTCGTTCTTGAAGTCTGTCTTCTTGGTGATCATTCCTTGCTCAATGGGTGTGGATGCTGGGTTGCACTGCTCGAGTTTCATCTTTCTCAGTATCTTCTCCGTGTAACGAGGCTGATTCACGAAGATACCGTCCTGGTCGATCTTGATTTCCATACCCAAATAAATTAACTTGTCCTGTGCTTTCTTGCTGAATGTGATCTCAAATTCCTTGCTTATCTTGCCTAGTAATTTGTATATTTCTTCTTCATCCTTGCCAGCTATCAGTCCATCATCCACGAAGAGTGAGAGCATAATGCTCTTGTCCTTGTTATAGTAAATGCACGGGTCGTCATCTGTGTTGATCAGGCCTATTTTCTTTTCAAAGTGTGTGGTGACCCTCTCGTTCCACATCCTTGGAGCTTGTTTGAGCCCGTAAAGACTCTTATCCAACTTGCAGACTTTCCCTGATCCGTCGTCGAACCCTTCAGGCTGATACATGTAGATGTCTAGTTCCAGGTTCCCATACAAGAATGCCGTTTTCACATCGAACGATACCAACTTCATTTTCTCTGACGCTGCGTGGCTCAAAAGTAGTCGAATCGATGCATGGCGGGCTACTGGGCTGAATGTTTCCGCGTAATCCACCCCCTCTTTCTGTTCAAATCCTCTTGCTACGAGTCTGGCCTTGAGTCTTCCGTCTGCCTTCTCTCGAAGTACCCAACGACAAGTAATAGGCTTCACTTCTTCTGGACAGTCCACCAGCTTCCAAGTTTTCATTTCCATCAACGAGTCGTACTCCTCCTGCATCGCGTGTCTCCACTCCTCATCTTTAAGTGCCTCGCTCACCGGGATGTCCTCCGTTTCGCCAATCATGGCTACTTGGGCGCTGTTTCCTCCATGACGAGTTTCCACAACGTAATCCTTGAGTCTTGGTGGTGGCTGCAGGTTCCGACGATCTCGCAGATTTCTCTTTTCTGGCTCTTCTTCAGGCGGTGGTGTCTCATATTCGTTGTCGCTTGGTTCCTCCGTGCTTTCTTCAGTCTCACTTTGCTCATCTTCTTCAGCTGTCTCACTGCTGCTGTCTTCTTCTTTCTCAGGTGTGCCCTCTGTTGCCAGTGTCTCAAGTTCAGTGCCTTGCCTCAGTCTTATCTTCTCCTCGTTGAAGATTACGTTGTCTGAACTTACTACTTCTCTCTTGTCTTTCATGTAAATCCTGTAGCATGGTGAATCAATGTCATAGCCAACTAGGATTCCCTTTTCTGACTTTCTATCTATCTTGCCTCTTTTCTGTCCTTGCGTGAGCACATAACATTCGCATCCAAAGGGTCGCAGCTTTTCGATCTTCATCTTCCTTCCAAACCATAGTTCCGCCGGGCTTTTCCCTGGTACGTTGCTGGTTCCTGTCTGATTTATCGTGAAGATCGCATGGTTCATTGCCTCTGCCCACAGTTTCTCGTCCAAGTTCTCAGCGTGTATTGCTGATCTGGCTGCCTCGACAATCGTTCTCATCTCTCTTTCTACCCTTCCGTTCTGCTCTGGCGTGTGTACATTCGTGAATGTGTGAAAGATTCCCAACTTGTCCAACATCTGTTTTGTTTTTGCATTTTTCAGTTCAGTGCCGTTATCAGATCTCAAACTCTTCACTCTCCTTCCTAGCTGATTTTCCACAAGTCTCAAGTAGCTTTCCATCTTCTCTGGTGCCTCTCCTTTCGTCTTCATAAAGAAACAGCTTCGGTAGTGCGTGAAGTCATCCTTAAACATTAACCAATACTTCATTCCTCCTAGCGATGGGACGTTCATCTCGCCGGTGTCGACATGTATAAGATCTAATGGCTGTTGGGCTGTCTTGGGGTTGGTTGGGTGAGAGATTCGGTGTTGCTTACCATACGAGCACCCTTGGCATACATAGTCATTCCAGTCATCAATGTATTTGATCCCTTTCCTTTTCAAAATGTCCCTCACGTACTTCACATTTTGATGGGCGAGTCTCTCGTGCCAAGTTTTGATCGACAGTGTCATCAAACTTGTTTCTTCTTCTCTCCTGATCATCATCTTGAAGAGATTTCCTTTGCGCTTTGCAATTGCCACAATTTCCTTGCCATCTTGATTATAAAATGTTGACTCGTTTCCATTTGCCTTTTGTGTATGTCCCTTGTCCAGCATCTGACTCACTGAGAATAGATTAAAGTTGAGATTCGGCACGTAAATGACATCCTCCAGTACCACTGGATACCACTTCTGTCCATCAAAAGCTTCCATTTCGATGTTCCCGACTGCAACGCCATCTAGCCTTGTTGAGTCTCCAATCACAATTGAGATGGGCTCGTCCAACTCGACCAGTTGAACAAACCACTCTCGATGAGATGTCATGTGTTGACTGGCTCCACAGTCCTGGTACCATGAAGTTGCCCTGTCCTTCGAGATGTCGTTGTCCACAGTTGAGAGTGCTGTGGTCAAAAATGCCTTCCTCGGTGGTTTCCCACTTGCTGACTTGTTTGCTTCTTCCTGGGATGGGCAGTCTTTTGCGAAGTGTCCTTTCCTCTTGCATATGTTACACGAATATTTCTTCTTGCAGTAAGCAATGTATTTCTCACACGGTTTGCCTCTGCACTCCTTGAGTATGTGACCTTTTCTTCCACACTTGTAACATTCGAGCGATGACTTGTTCGGTTTGCTGTTTGACGACTGTCCCTGTTTCTCACGTCTGGCCATGAGAGCGTTGTTGGTGCTGCCCTCTAGTTTTTTTGTCGTTTCCCTGAGTCGCTCATCCTCAAGTCTCAATCGTTCGATGAGAGTTTCCACGTTCTTTGATGCTCCGGTCACATTGTCCCAAGCTGTCCTGAAATGCGCCAATTTCGGTGGTAACACACACATGATCCTCGTCATGATCCAACTTTCCTTCATAGGATCATTTTCAGTTGACACTTCATCGGCAAGTTCCAAAATCTCCATACAATTTTCTACTGCTGACTTGCTTTCATCATATTCAAAAGTAAAGAATTTGATTCGGGACATTTCTTTAGTTACATCAGTCTTTGTACCATATAAACTAGTTAATTTATCAATCATGTCTTTGGCAGTTTTGCAATTTGCAATTTTGTTCGCAATCTTACTGTTTACATTTAAACCTATCAACGTTTGAGCTTCGACATCTTTCTTTATCCAAGCTGAAACGCCTTCTGTTGACACAGCACCTGCTGGTCTGACTTTTACACCTACCACAATATCGTACAGGTCTTTGTTCTTAAGTGCTAGGTTTAATTTAAATCGCCATGAAATGAAATTTACATTTCCTTGACTATCTTCGCTTAACATTTCCAACTGAGATTTTACAGTATCCATTTTGCTTTAAATTTTACAATTTGACTGACTTCTGACAATTTTTAAATAGACAAAATGAATTTACAATCTTTCGTGGCGATTTTCTGACTTAAAGCGACTTGCGTGTTCGTTGCAGAACGTTGACTTGCTGTGCGATGGCTGCTCCAATGTCGCAAATTTGTAGGTTATGTTGTCCTTGCCGGTTCTGACACTCTGGGCTGCTTTTCTCGACTTGTCTGCCGCTTTCCTGTCCTGACGTCCAAAGAAACCTTCTACAGCTGTCCTGGGCCCATAACCTGTTGATATTTCATCTTCTTGGGTTCTTTGGTTGTCAAATAATCAAGTCCAGAGTTGGCAGTAATGGGTTTTTATTTTCGACGTAAAAAAGAAGTTTTATTGTTACAAAAGTCATGTCAGCTGTCAGCTGTCAATTGATCAATTTTTAACAAGTTCAGAAACAAACAAAGTTTAGTTTTAATGATTTCTTAGAATTTCGGTGAATTGTAACTTCTAAATTTTTAACATTAATAGAGCAGCGCGATGTTTTTTTTAAGCCCTCTCTCAATTTTAGTATTTTTAATAAAAATTAAAGTATTATTCTGGTTGAATATATGTATCAATTAACCTGTTCAGATTACAATTATTTTTCAAAATTATATGGAATATCATAGTTTTGCATTTCGATTCCACGGATTAATATTTAGTAAACATATTTACAAATTAATATTTTAAGTTATTTATTAATCAAATTAAAAATGATCGACTTATGTTAAGATTTTCTCAGACTATTGTATTGCATGAGAATGTTTATTTTATGCAAACTATAAGGTATTTGCATTAATCATTTTATTAACCATTCCCGAATGCACACTTCGTATCTACAATCTTATAATAAAAGTGCGAAATACACATTTACCTAAATGAATCTCCCTAAGCGCAGTCTATTCGAAATCATCTACAAAAATATAAAACGATAAATAATTAGCGCATCAGATACATACAATCACACGTTACTAGCGCTATTGCATTATAATTTGTATATTGTTAATAAACGAAAGTGCAGGTACCACCGCAAACGGATTAAGCGTATCCGATAATTCTTATATATTCTATAAACTAACTACACGATAATGAGACGGAGGGCGCCACTGTCGGAAAGAAAACTATCTGATTTTAAGTATTATTTTGATTAGGAAAGGAATTACTAACAATTAAAATGTTATTTGCATTACTCACGTTACTCGCATACACTAAAAAAATAATTATACAGATAACAATAATGAGTGCTTACATAAAAAATCTTTTGCTATACATAATAAAATACATACATCATATACGACTGAAATAAAAGAAAATACCGGGTTGAATCAACCCATAAAGCAAAGATTAGATCAGAAATCATGGCTGGATGGTTCTAGTCCACGTAAATTTGGCTAAACATCATCACAGTTGCTAAAAGTCAATGGGATTATACAAACTTTTTGTAACACATTGCAACTACTGAAAAGAGTTAATAAAATAATTAAACAATCAAAATGACGTACTCGATGAAAGTTTCGCTAAATTATGTGCTAAATTATGCGCTAAGTAATTATATCACTCATTTTTTAGTACTGTAGAAAACCTCCTGTAGCAGTGGTACAGGAATGGTACAAGATAAGCAGTTGATTCCGAGCATCAATCTCTTAAGCCAAAATTGCTACAATAATATCCAACCCCCAATAAGAGACGACATCAAAAGAAGAAGTAAAGGAAATACAAAAACAAATACAGTCACAAAAGTGAGATACCAATTGTTTTGCAATGCAACATTTGGTAGAAAAATATTGGATTTTGATGCATATCAATAAGCCATGCGCTTTCTGACGATGCGGAAGGAGACCTCCATACTTAATCAAAGTGAAAATATAGAAGTTATGTATAGTGTACACCATCTACTTGTGATTAAAATATTTTTTTCCTCTCTACCCAAAGGTTGTCTGGAAGAGATCGCTGTCAGCGATAAGACCGCCTTTTAAGCATTTCATATGTTGCAATGTCTGTTACTATCTTGTTTTGTTTTGGTGTGCAATAAAGAGTTAACGCGACGTAACTTTGACATGCCTATAGAAACTAAAATGTTTGATGGTCGAAGCATTAGATTTGTATCAACTTGAACGACAATAAGTATTTTTGAATTTTTCATTCGATAAATAACTTTTTGCATCTCGTGAACGTGTCCAACAATGTGCTACAGTTTGTGGATGGTATTTATCGCAGGTCGGGGACAGCGCTATATTTTCACTATATGCGTACACCGAACCTGTACTTTGAATGGGACGTAAATTAAAACAAAATGACGTTCCGTCTCATTAAATTTCATTATATATTAAAACAACGCTAGCGATGGTTGACTATACACTATAACTTAAACCGGGCGCTACTCAAAAACATACAACTTTATACACTGTATTTTATTGCATGGAATATTGTTCTAAGTATTATTATTATTATATGAGACAGACACGTTTTTACCAAAGCTAGGTTGAATGTTTCTTTAATATTTTCTACTTTATTTTTATATGTGCGTTATCCCGAGATGAGTTTAAAGATTAAAATTGTTTATTTGAATTTAATAAATGTTTTTATTTATTTAACGAGTTATAATTAATTTGTTGCGTTGGGACTATTTTCAATGCAATAAAAATCACTAAACCGCGCGCCGCGAGCAGGAGAAGCTTCGATCATTGCCACGAGGTCAGCCAAGACTGGACGCAAAGAGATTTGTATGAAATCGTCGCACGCGGACTACTTTACTAGACCCCTAATATTAAGGTTCAATAATGACCGACTCATGCCAATGACCGAAATCCTTCCTGCTCGTGGCGCGCGCTTTACCATAGCTAAATTCTAAAAAAGTAATACGCGTGCGGTATTGTGAAAATATTGAAATTTTAAATTAGAAAGTAGCTTTGATAAAAACGTCATAAATACCGAGTGCTATAAATTGTTTAGTTCCTTTAACCAGATAAATAATTAAATCCTAAGAATACCAATTAATTCCAATACTAGCAGAAACAATGTTTCGCTCGCACACCAGCCACGGACAATCACATAAGATTTATTTAGGAACATAAACATTATACAAAAATATTTCTTTATTTGGTTCTATTTCTCATTTACAGTACTATTTATAATATTTTGTTACAATACAGTGTACGTACATTTTGCGACATATAAAATGAATAAAGAAATATCTGCATTTGATTTTTTCTTATTATGATACATTAATTAAACTATACCGATGGTCTCCATACATACAAGTATTTTATTTATTTGGCATAACTTTTATTTGGCAACGATAGGTATAGTTAACAGATAGGTTGACGGCCCATGACGGATGGATACATCCTTCATATAGCTAATAGACAATTAATGCTAATTTTAGACAAATGTGTGTAAATAATTGTTTTTCCTAAAGCATTGGCCAGTCGAGCATTACAAGCGTTTTTTGCGTTAGTAAACGAGTTATTACTGTGATTTTAAAGATCATTTTCGTAGTTCTAACAGAATGAATATGTTTGTTCTACACAGTTATATTTGCGGTCGGCGCTTCCTAGTTGCTTATTGAACGAATTGATAAAGAGCTGCAAAGTAGTTTGTATTTGTGCGAATAGACGATTGGATGCTGTTACCAATAATGAATGCTGTAACCAATAATGAATGCTGTAACCAATAATGAATGCTGTAACCAATAATGAATGCCATGTAGCATTCATTATTGGCATCAAAACAATATCTATATGAAATTATTTTAGAAAATAAAATATATCGATTACTTCGATTTAAAGTTATAATCTTAAAGACTGATTTCCTTGCATTCGATTTTTTTTATAGATAAAAGGCGGCAGACGAGCATACAGTCCACCTGATGGTAAGTGGATACTGTCGTCCATAGACATCCGCGATACATGCCAACATCAGTCCACAATGACAAACGTTGGCACGCCCCCGGATGCGCTGCCGACCTTTGCAGATTAAGGAGTGGATTGTGAGAAAGGGTAAGGAAAATGGAGAGGGATAAGGTGGGATGGGAATGGGCACGGGGAAATATGATAGAGTAGAATATGCAATACATTTCAAGGTAGTATTCCGTGAGAGAGGGAGTAACGTGGCCAGTCGAGTGCGCCCAGCGGCTGTGGGAATGCAGCGTGTACTCTACCCCTGCAATAGTCAAGATAGTCTTAGCGTTTGGAATGACGACTACCGAATGAGGTATGTTAAAACGTTGAAGGAATATACTGAAGTCGCTTTGTTGATCGACATTTAGTGGATCGACATTGTCGATGTCAATCATATGAAATAAATATAAAGGACATGCCGTTTAATCATTCTACTAAAAAACAAAATAATGTACAGTGAAACCAGGAGATTTATACTCGTATATTAGACCATCGATATAATTATCATCTGTGCAGGATGATCACTCGCATTATTAACCTTTCAACTAAAACTACCCACATTTTTGGTTTTCCACCGCATAATTTCGTAAACTTACACGTAAAAGCCCTATATTACACTAAATTTATTAGCGCTAAATGTTGCTCGGTTTTCAGTCAAAACATTTAATATACGAAATAACAAGAATTCACTGGGGAAGATTAAAAAACTACAAAAGTAATTTGGTAATAAGTATAAAAAGAAAATAGATCGCGTAACATAAATTGAAATATTTATACAAACCTATCAATTGGCTTTAAAGTTCAATTGTCATTATCATTCATTCAATTATCATTCAATTTCAACAATCACCGAATAACAAATCGAAGGAAACAGACTACATTTCGTTTTCGACCCGCTGCTACACAAAACTGTGACACTTACAAATATTTCACAATACAATTGTCTACGTCGTAACAATTTTTCTAGACTAATCTATGATAACAATGCGCACGGTCGAGTTATATTATCTACTTAACCGCGCATATCTCCTAAACGCACTTGCGGTTAGCAAATAATCACACGAACTATTTCTGCAATAATAATACCATCTTATAAGTAGGTGTACACGGTACAATAGATAAGTTTGCAGGCAACTGGCTTTGCTCACTACGTACAACACACGATATACATTGATACGAACGTTAACCGAGTGAATGTGTAACAAAATGTTGCTGGCGGCTCTCATAGCGTCTGTAGCTTAGGTGGTCGAGCGTCCAGTCTGTGAACAGTCCATAGCATGCGAACTTATTCATTTTGCAGTGTGTACTAGCCGCTTATGGACTTTCGCAAACCAATAAAAGCTTTTGATCTTTAAATGCACAATGCTGACTTCTTTAATTACATTGTCACTTATTTAAACTTCATTGCACAGTGATATGTACAACAAGCGGACTTAATGCCTTAAGGCATTCTCTACCAGTCAACTAACAGATTATACAGAAAAAGGATCGTAGCAGTAGTAAGTAGATATTTTTAGTAGATAAGGAAAGTGCCAATTTTAATTGCGAAAATCGTATGGATAACGAATGTAATATTTGATATCCGCAAGTGCGCACGGGACTTATAACAATCGACCGTTGCAACCTTCTCTACCCAATCAGATACACATCTTTACATATAAATACGTACACACATACAACACGAACAGTGTAATGTATACCGGATCACAATGCGAATACTGACGACGATGACATTGTATTACTATGTTATCTGCATCCATATATTAGGGTTCAATCATTGATCAATGGACCTTCTGACAAACAGGGACGTTAGACTACATCTCCAATAAAACGGAGCGGAGCGAAATGACGAGATATGTATCATCCAAAAATCGAAAGGATCGCTTGAATCTTATTGCTTGTAATGAAATTTAAACGATCCTATATTTGACGGCTGCAAGTCTCTCATCCGCTTCACTCGACCGTTTTGGCAAAAACGCTGTTTTATCTAATTTAAATTGCCACATATACGTTTAAAGAGGCAACGACAATAACTTAAACCGATTACAATTATATTTAAAGTTAAACAATTAGGATTCAGGTACGATTATTCCAAAATTAAATAGTAATGTAAAACCCCAAGATCAGGATTCAAGAACTGCCTTTGATTCTGTCAAAATCTATTAAAATCGATCGAATTTAGTTGGTGAGTGATCGTTAGTATTTCGGGAATTTTGGTATGTTATTGTATTAGTCCTAATATGAGGATGCGATAAACAAGATGTCTACAGATAAATATACTACACGTTCTCACAAAAAGTACAGAACGTGTTTAGTGAACTGCCTGTTAAAAAACTACGTACAGATTTGAAGATTTTAGTGGGTTGCTGATTCAACTGAATTTTATAGTAGTTGTAGGGGACACTTTTATGTAACGTTCTACAATATAATGTACAAATATAAAAAAATGAAAATAATCATGACACTGAACAGCTTTTGCTAAAATCAAGTTCATATTTGAAAAGATATATTGTCCCCCGCGTAAAAATCACGGAGGTCGTCTTATCGTTCTGTATGGGAAGTCAAACAGGAATCGTGAGTTGATTTGTACTGAGCTTTATAACATAGTAAACCGTTTAATTGTTCTAACTTTGCTACAACCAATAAAACAAATCTTAGACCTGCTACACACTTGAATTGTCTTTATTATAAAACCATTAAGACAGGTTAAGCCCTATAAAATTTAAGACCCAGATAAATAGAAGATTCTCGATCTTGGAATAAAGCCAAGTCACGTTTATGAGTACCTTAAGTAGTCTGCATAGAGGGTAGTTTCCAACCATTCGGTCTAAATCTAAGGCAAAAGCGTAGAAATGTCAATTTCTCTAGACCTGAGTTTTTTTTTTATACACCAGTTACTTAGCATTAACATTTTACTTAGCCACCTATTAGATATACTTTAATATTACAGTCCTGGTGATTTTGCATTCCATACTGTGACTTATGTGGCCACAGCCGTTGCTTTTATCCGTAGAAGTTACCAGTCAGTACTCTTCACGTGTACTCCGAGTGATGTTAAATGGGCAACAGCAAAAACGCGACCTTACCAGGGCGACTGTCACAAGCCATGAAGCTTCAATAATCTTATATTTATTTATTTATTTAAAAGGGTCTTAACACGAATGTCTACCTTATTTATAAAATTAAACTTATAAATTTTATTTTATTAAATTTATTATATGATTATTAAATTTAATAAAATTAAACCTCGCGATTTTTCGTCTGACGCTACTTCAGATATTGTGAGTGTTGTGTGCCGCAACTTTCCGTACTATGAAGACCAAATACGGGTAGTTGACGAAATTGCTCGCAACTCTCGACGTGGGCTACCCGCCTATTCAGTCAGCTCGTGACCTTGGTTGGTGCAACACAAGCGAAACGTTGAGTAAAATAAATAAGATATACAACATTCGCTTTAAGACCCGTTTAAATAGATAAATTTGTGTGAAAAACGCGAAAATCTCCAATGTTATAATCTTATATTTATCTATTTCAACGGGTCTCAACGCGTATGGTTACCTTATTTATTTCACTCGACCATGGTTGGTGGAAACCAACCATGGTCGAGTGAAATAAACATAGTAAACATACGCGTTGCGATCTGTGCGGTGAAAATCGTGAAAATCTCAAATGTTATATAATAAAGATTGGACTCTACTCGCAACGGGAAGCCTAATGTATTAAGACCTTTAAACTATCTCATAGATACTATGGAAGGCATGAGTTGCACAGAACTTTATAGTACATAGTACATTTTTAGGCTATAGGACTTTATAGGCTACTATTGTAAAAATGAGTGCCAAGTGCTCCAGTGCTTGAGTACTAAGTCATTAAGTACTAAGGTACTGAACCTTAACCGTTTTAGATTAGACTTTTTTCACTTCAAACTTAAAGGTTCATTAGCGCTCACTCAGCGCTAGAGTATCGAGCGCTTGAAGCTCATTGTTACTCCTGTAGACAATATCAGTTATCCAATGTGCCAAATCCAACATGTGTGTAGCAGGTCTTAGAACAATTCTTAATTATTCTTTTTAATATTTTTTAAAATACCAATTAATCCATTATCCTGAACACTATCCACAACTACACACACTTTAATTCATTGTAATATCTTTCTTTACTCCACTTTACACACAATATACAAAACATGAAAGCATGAAGAAAATTCAGACGCTCGAGACTACCTCAGACGCTCGAGACTACCTCAGACGCTCGAGACTAACGAACTTGTTCCTAAGTTTTACACATACAGTTAGCTTATAGTAATAATTAAAGTAATAGTTACAAGTGTTATGACGGTGTACTTGACGACATGTCGACGGTCGCTGGTGATGGAACCTGCAATTTATAAAATACTTTGTTCTCAAGTTTGTCTGGAAGAGATTGCAAATACGGGCGATAAGAACGGCTGGTTGTATTCTCTTCTGTAAATCTCTTCAAGTGGATGTCGTAAAAGGCGACTAAGGGATAACAAAGCTGCTACCACAACCCCTGAGGAACTACACCACCTCTAAAAGAGTGAACTCGCCAACCCGCTTGGCCAGTGTGGCGTTCTCCAGCCATACATCCCTCATTCACGAGAAGATGTGCAAGAGGAGGCCGGTGTAGAGTGGACGATAAAAAAAAACCTACAAATATGGACAATCTGCGGGCCGCCGCTAGTGCTCTTATTGCTCCTAACATTATCCAATCCATTAAAAATAATTTTCATATATGTACCTACCTACCTAGTACTACCCGCTTATATAGAGGTCTATATAACGCAAACTGTCCGTCGCTACGTAACCGATGTTGGCGCTACGTTTCTATTTCTGGCGCTGCCCGTTCAGTCTGTTCCGACACGTGTTAACAGTACACAAATATTCCTAGTTGCGATATAATAAATTGTAAATATTCGTCAAAAGTGATGAACCGAGTCGAGGGAGATGTTTCGTTTCATCGTTGAACGGTTTTCCCATCACAAAAATTTACTCATTAAAGTGACACGTTTGGTTTCCATGCAATTCCACTTGCGTTGTCTATCTGTGTCTATGGTACCTACATACTGCTACTATTGTTTAGCTAGTTTCGAAGGCATTGCTGCCAAAGGATCAGCAAACTGAAGTGGCAGTCATATTGTTTTTTTCTTTATGTAAAAAAGGTGGCAGACGACCATATAGTTCATCTGATGGTGAGTGGATACTGTCGTCCATAGACATCCGCGATACATGCCAACATCAGTCCAGAATGACAAATGTTGGCATGCCCTAGGATGCGTTGCCTGTCTACCTTTGGGAGATATAGAAATGGATTTGGAGAATGGGTTGGGAAAATGGGCAGGGATAGGATGGGGTGGGAATGGGCTCTGGCATATCTCACTCACTACCGGAACACGTACGTACATTGGAAAATAGGATAATGTGGGAAATGTACATTTCAAGGTAGTCTTTTATGAGACAGGGGTAACACGGCCAGGCGAGAGCGCCCAGCGACTGTGGGAATACAGCGTGCACTCTTCACCTCCAAAATATATGCCGCTGGACCGATAACCGATGGAAGAGACGAGTTCTCAAATGGAGACCAAGTACAGCGATCGTACCGTGGGAGGCCATCCGGCCAGGAGGACTGGTGACTTGAAGAGTCGTGTAATGGGCGAATGAGAAGAGCTGAAAAGCGTGTGTGGTGGCGGTCCTTGGAAGAGGTCTATATCTAGCAGTGGAGGGATATATTCAACAACTTACCTGGCCTTTGACAAACTGTGTTTGCGACGTATCTTCACCCGGCCCTTGCGAGGTGTCTTCAACGATCGTCGCTTGAGAATCCATCGCTCGGGGACTTGATACGAGTGAGATTTCGTGCGAACTCGATATGAGTGAAATAGCGTCCGAATTCGACACAAGCGAAATAGAACGCGGACTCGACATGTTAGATGAGTGCGAGCCCGTTGTGTGCGGACCCGTTGTGTGTGAACTCGTCGCTTGTGTGTTGGTGTGTATTGAATGTGTGGTTGTTGGAAACACACAGTCTGAGATTGTGTCGAGTGCTCGCTCATCTAATACAGCTTCTAATGCTGCCGCTAGTTCCGAGCCCTCAGCGAATGACGAGCCGTCGTCCGCTGTAATAAAGCAAATCATTTATTTTGCTACAATATAATAAAAAGTGGTGTTAGAATCTACCAAATGCAACGTGACACAAGTAAATAGAGATGAATTTAAAAATTTTAGTCTCTTTTAATCGTTAATCAGAATAAATGAATTTAATTGTAATAATAATTTAATAGTTAAAGAACATGGGAAAAAAAGGAATGCCACTAATTTGTATGCCTATAGTAAAATAATTAAACCATAAAGCTTTAACAATTCCCACAAATAGTACAAATACTAGCCCCCATACTGATGCTTCAAATGACTACAGAACATTCTGGTAAATAAACATTTTTGTCTAAGACGATTTATTTTTTTTAATTCCGCGATCCTTACCTGCACAGAAATTGAAATTAGAGATACAAATATTAATATAATCTAGACAATTACTATCTGTGCCGTTTTCGGGGTTTACACATTCGTGGGGAAAATAATTGTGACCAATTTCTGCACTCGCGGTTGTTTAATTTAATTTAATTGATTCTTCAATTAAATTGTACAGAATTTAATTGTTCGCGGATTAAAACTATGTCAAACTCATTAATTGCTATCGATAGATAGGTACATATTGTATTTTATTAGGAAAAAATAGTCACTTGATAATGTGTGTATGTTATGCTCTCGTAAACAAATGCGAAAAGCGTAGTAAAGATGTTTGTTTTTGGGGGCAGATTGTTCTAGTCCATAGCGGATTCAATGTGCTTCTAATTTAAATAAAAATCTCCGTTCCAGAACCTTTTTAACTACTTTAAAACCAGTGTTAAACTTCAATTGTGATTAAAGTTTATTTCCAGAATAACCTCCAATTAGATTGACAAATATTGTGACAATAAAATTCCTAAACTTTAGTTGTCAGCTGTCACCTATCAAAGCGACTAATTATCATAGACTAAAAGGGTTACCATTTTTTAATATAAGTACCCCAAAAATTAATAATAAATAACTAATATACATAAAGAAAATTCGTAATCTGTAAAAATTAACTGTGGTGCTTGTAATGTATCCATTTTGGTTACTCAAAAACGAATCAAGTCAAGTGTACTAAGGAGTCTTGCTTAGAAAATTATTACCAAAAATGTGTTAAATACTCTGATGTGCAAGTACACAGAGCTAAAAGGATATGCCCTTCATGCGTAGCTGCAGAATCCAAAGTTGGGGATAACAGTAATACGCCTCTGCCTAAAGCAGAGGCAACAGGTAAAAACAACAACTATGGGCCCAGGTATCACCAGTTTCAGCCATACTACACCGTACAGCCGTAATTCGAGTACTACACCAGATGCCGTTATCGTCCAGAGATTGGAAACATTTATCGAGAGGCCTGTCGCTTCCATTTTTTTTAAATTTCAATCAAGTGTATTAGAGCAAATAAAAGAAGAAATTAAGACAACTGTTCGGACGGAGATACGCAGTGAGATATCAAAATTAAAGGATGAATTTATGCACATTGCATTGCATTGCATGGATGAATGCCATACAATGTAATGCAGCCAGCCCTTACAGTATCCACTGCTGGACATGGGCCTCCTCATGCACATTATCTTGTGCATGAGGGATGTATGACGTTAAAACGCCATGCTGACCAAGCGGGTTGGCGAATCTACTCTTTTCGAGGTGGTATAGTTTCCTCAGTGCTTGTGATAGCGGCTTTGTTATTCCTTATTCGCGGTGCTATTCTATAGCCGGCCGACACCACACGGCACATTTTCTCATTCCCATACATACATCCCATACATTTTCTCATTCCCTATTCAAGGTTTCCTTATTCGCGGGGTATTACACTGCCTCAGCTATAACCACGTAATCCCCGTAGCAGTAACCCCGCGAATAAGAAGCTTTGACTATATTTTCTTCTCTAAAGTGTTCCTTACCTTCATTGAAAAACTCCGTAAATTCCTCGTCTGGAATTTGACTCAAGACAGCCGGATCTAAAATGTCGTCGGGTGGTACATGACCCACCTCACCAACTTCTGAAATGGATGGATGAAAAACATCTACTTTAATACAACAATAATTGCATAAACAGCGTTTTATCAATCTCATTTTTCATTTTATTTAATATATCTCCAAAGAAAATGCATTTTACAAATGGTTATGCGAGTCCAAAAAGCGAGTAAGTTTTTCTTGGAAACTCAGATTCTACAAGCTACAAAATTATTCTACAGTTTTCAAATCCAAATATCTGAACATTATAGTAGGTAGGTAGGTAGGGTAGGTAGGTAGGTAGGTAGGGTAGGTAGGTAGGTAGGTAGGTTAGGGTAGGTAGGTAGTGTAGGTAGGTAGGTAGGTAGGTAGGTAGGTAGGTAGGGTAGGTAGGTAGGGTAGAACACAAAAAGTGTAAGTTGAATTACAAATGTTTCATTGATTTATTTAGTTTATACATTATTTAGGAAACAAACGAATATTTACATATGTGAACTTCAATACACAAAAATAATCTTAAGTAGTTTCCACAAATTATTTAAAGATACATTTGAGTGTGTGTCTGTTAGTTGAATACAGCATGGTGCTTCTTTCGCTATAGATAGCAAAAGACCAAACTAAAGCTAATGAATCACTAAATAAAAAAAGTAAAAGTGATGACATACCAACAAGCTCATGGGCGTTACTGCTAGCAATGAATTCATTTTCACTTAGTCCTCCAATAGCCGTATCTTCCGAACTATCGTAGGTCGATGAATTCGAACACACGTTGATCTCTGAAAATAATTACAATCATTATACATTTTCACTAAAAATCGTGTGCTACGTCAAAGGCTACCGCCTTTGACTTTGAGTAACAGTGCGTAACTTTGAGACCGCTAAGTTTGTTACGAAGTCTACGGGTGCTATGAAAATAAAAGGTCCATGATACTCGCCAGTCGGTAAGGGTGGCTTCGACGTTATCTCTACGTATTAGAAAAAAAATGTTTAAACGAAAGATGTAGAGTTAGATGACTTCTATCGTGTAACATAATTTGTATATATTGCGGTAAGAGTAATTATTTTCACATCAATATTATACATATCAATTTTTTTTAAAAGTTTACCATTGTAATTTTGTTACGTGTTCGGTAGTGAGTGGCATATGATAGAAGAGCTCATTGCCATTCCATCCTATCCCTTCCCATTTTTCCAACTTCTTCTCCAAAGGTAGGCAGTGTATTCGAGTGTGAGCCAAGATTTGTGATTCTGGACTGATGATGGCATGTATCGCGAATGTCTATGGACGACAGTATCCACTTACCATCAGGTGGACTGTATGCTCGTCTGACGCTTTCTTTCCAAAAATACAGTAGTGTGTGAATCAATGAGAACACGCACAATAATCAAACAAAAGATAAAAAAGAATAATTCAGGACAAAATAATTATTACTGACAATTTTTAATAAGGAATATATCCTCCTTTAGCTTCTGTGATCTTCTGTAATTTTGCAGGCATTGAATCTACCAATTTTCCATAATTTGGTCACCTCTATACCATATCTGAATTAATGATTCTATCATTTTTTGTATAGTTGTACAGGTCTAGTTTTCGAAGTCTGGGTTTACAAATAGCCCATAAATTTAATTTAATTTAATCTGGAGAATCTCCCGGCCATTCTAAAAGTGCAATGTTATTGTCTTTAAAAAAATTCATCATCATTAATTTCGATTTGTGGCATGGAGCTGAATCCTACTGAAAAATTGTTTCACCATTTGGAACCACTTTTTTGCCAACTCTGTAATTAGATTTTGCTCTAATAAGTTCTTGTACTTGTTGCTATTCATCATCCCATCAATTGAAATCAAGGATCCTGTACCTGTGTATGAGAAGCATGCCCAGAGCATCTTCTTTTGGGGATGTTTTATGGTTTGATTAATGTGAGCTGAGGTGAGCTTTTCATTATCACTTTTTGAGACGTTACATAACAAATTAAGGGAATGCGCCGTGTGATGTGGGTTCAGTTTATACAATTGAACCACCCTATCTCTTCCCGTGGGTGTTATAAAAGGCGACTAAGGGATATCAAAGCGGCTACCACAAGCCTCGAGGAACTACACCATCTCTAAAAGAGTGCACTCGCCAACGCGCTGGGTGAGCGTGGCGTTTTAAGGCTCATGCATCCCTCATGCACAAGATACTGTGCGCGAGGAGGTACATGTCCAACAGTCCATGTCCAATACTAAAAAGGCTGGTGGCATTGCATAGATAAAAAATAAAAAATATGGTGAACCTCTCTATTCTCGAGTTAGACGTACCTGATAGTGAGTGTGAAGCAGAGGGTGGTAGTGGAGGGGGTTGCGGGTGGCGTGAGGGGCGCGCGGGACGGCGACGACGACGAGTCCGTTTTACACTGGTCGTGGATAATGTGCGCACGCGAGGTATCTTCTTCGGTTTGCAGTCACGATTTATCTTGTCGTAATTGTCCTGTAACATACAATAAATTGTTAGGTATCTTAATGAGACATAAAAAGAAGTTTAATTAAACAATATAAAACACAGCGCCTTTCTCACCACCTTCTGATCAGAAAGTCAGTTATACTCGTACTTTATCAGAAAGTCAGTATCAGCTAGATTTAATTGGCAGATAATTTATCTATCAGATTGTGAACAGTTGCTTTATCATATCAGGAGGTGGTGAGCAAGACCTCGAAAACATAAGAAAAATCTGAAACTAAAGATTAGAAGGACAGTGGTCACCTTACGGGTCATTTTAGAGAGAGTTCCCGCTCACCTATTATGGTGGCAATCAGCAGAAGTTTTGAGGGGGAGAGTGCACGCTGCAATCCAACAGCCGCTGGGCGCGCTCGACTGGCCACGTTACCCCTCTCTCACAGAAGACTACCTCGAAATGTACTGCATTTCCCACTTTATCGTATTTCCCCAATGTACGTACGTGTTTCGGTAGTGAGTGAGATGTGCCAGAGCCCATTCCCATCCCATCCTATCCCTCCCCATTTTCCTAACCCTTTCTCCAAATCCATTCCTATATCTCCAAAGGTAGGCAGCGCATCCGGGGGCGTGCCAACATTTGTCATTTTGGACTAATGTTGGCATGTATCGCGGATGTCTATGGGCGACTGTATCCACTTACCATCAGGTGGACTCTATGCTCGTCTGCCGCCTTCGTACATAAAAAAAAAAAAAAAAGTTTATCACATATTATTACAATTGAATCGTTCAACCAAAGGGGTTAATTCTATTGCCTACAACTTAAATATTAAATTGAATGACTTGAAAATCATTGCTGGATATTACTTAATATATTTAAATGGTTAAACTTACTTTGAATTCTAGGAGAATAAAAATATTGGCTTTGGCGATTCCCGGAATTAGTCCCTTTATGGACTAAACAGTGTATGAGAAAAAATAAAGCTAAAAAACTAAAACCCGACTATGAGTCTTAAAATGTCCTCTCAAAAGTTGTTAAACTGTTTTTATTAGAATGACATTAAAAATATACCAAATATATTCGTATGATAAAATCTACCTAATCCACTCTCAAAATAAAATTGTTATTCAATAATTGTTATGTAAACGGGTTACTCACGATTTATTGTTTATTTATTAAAGCCGATATTCGGTCCAGTTTACGTGAACCGTGGTCACGGCGAGACTGCGGTGGCGGGTGAAGGCGGTTGTTGTTATTCACAGACAAATTCAAAAAACTTACACTTAATTAACAGATTTGTCTGTCAATAGCAACAACCACCTTCACCCGCCACCGCAGTCTCGCCGCGACCACGGTTCACTCTACTCACTAAACGAAAAAAGTGACGTCATTTGTCCAATGTAGCATAACACGTTAATTGGTCAATCGAAGAACGCTGTCTCTCGTAATTGTTCAATAGGTGAAATCACGTGACCGATAGTGATGACATCACATAATATTTCTTAAATTGAACACAGTAACTGACCCTCTTCCACGCATGTTCAGCACATAGCGGCGTTTGATCTTGCAGCGGTAACAGCGGCTGCTTACAACGCGTTCCGCCCGCAAACACCGCGGCGCAAGATGCATAAAGCCGCTGTTCTGGCGCGAGCGTCACGTGATCGAGACAGTATCGAGCGCAAGGTAGAGGAGTTTGGTGGCAACCGTCTTCCGCACATGTACTGCTTGTCGGCTTGTGGATTGAATTCTCGCCGCCTGACCAACCGCTTTCTCTGCGATTTTAAATGAAATATGCATAAGGATTTTAGAATTGTAGCTGTATTGTGTGCGTGCTATTTTTAAGCGCATCAACGAACATAATCCACAGTTGGAAGCAATGCAGTGCATTGTGGAACCCTGTAAGATTCTGTGTAGTTTTGAGTGCGAATACAACACGATTATGTGTAAGCTTTGATTGGGCGCCTATGAAGATAACCCCCATTGCAAAGATCACAACTTTCAAATTTCAGAAAAATTCTACATATCTACTATGGGTGACTAGCAGACCTCAAAACTACAACGAAATTTGTAGACGAACAGGAGGGCGGCGCATTTATAACTGACTAGCGACCCGCCCTCGCTTCGCTTCGGTTTATAGGTTTTTTTTTTTTTCAAGATTTCAAAATAAAATATAGCCCATATTAGACACGGATAATGTAGCTTCCTATTTGTGAAAGAATTTTTGAAATCGGTTCAGTAGTTCCAGAGATTACCCCCAACATACAATTTTACCTCTAAATTATATTATAGTATAGATTGGAATAAAATTTAACGCAAAAATTGTTTGGATATCTCGATTAACTTCGTACATATGCCAGATCCATTCAATAGTTTCAAAATGATATAAACTTTTCAACTTTTGATATAATATAAAACCCAAAAATGTATTTTCAATGCTAAATATAATCAAATATAAATGACATGATGCTGGATAAGGTTCATCATACTCCACAACTTTTGTAAAACAATTTTCTTTTCCTAAAACATATGGAATAAATCGATATCCACCTTTTCAACTGACGGCCTTTTTTACTATTCCTAAGGCAAGCACCACATTGGCAAGGTTCTAATAAATATTAATATTAATAAATACAGGTACACCTGATTGTCTGTTTCCTATTCTAATAAAAGACAATTATTGATGAACACAAACCGGTTCTAGGCTTGACAAAAAATATTATCATTCACCTGAGTTTCCTTTTCTCTTGTGATGTGAACACGGCGGGCATGCCCCGTAGTGCCAGCATCTGGTTGATGGTCTGCGTTTGCACTCGACATGACGATTTCTGACCACTTTGCTGTTTCTGTCGAATTTCGCGCTAATTATAGAAAGCTTTCAACCGTTTATGACCCCATTAAATGTTGAACTACTGTCATAAAATTGAAGAGTGGCTGTGTATATATTAAAGTTAAAACCAGTTTTGTTTATTTTTAGTATTAAATTTTGGTCACTACAAAATAATTCCACTCTATTCCCTCTACACCAATGACATTCCCCACTCCCTGGAATAGAGCTTATCCTCTTTAGGGATGACGCCGCCCTTTATGCCTCAGATAGGAACCTACGGCATGTCTCTCTACGCCTCCAATCCGCAGTCACCGCCCTTCTCCCAATATCCCTTTTCGGTCAAACCATCCCTTGGGCTAGGAAGAACAAATATCTTGGAGTCACCCTAGACGATCGGCTGACCTTCCGAGAACACATAAAAACTGTCCAAAACCGAGCCGCCTTTGTACTCGGTCGCCTCAACCTTCTCCTAGGAGGGAGAAGTAAAATGTCGCTTAGAAATAAGCTGACATTGTACAAAACCTGAGTACGTCCCACAATGACCTTCGCTAGCGTTGTCTTTGCACACAGTCTCCTCCAACATTAAAATACTCCAAACCCTACAAAATACATTTGTGCGTAAAGCCGTGGCTGTCCCATGGTACTCTCGCAATGTCGACCTCCACAAGGACTTGGAACTTCCCTCTATCGTCAAATACGTGATAGACTCCGCCCGAACGCTACTACGACAGAGTCCCTCACCACCCCAACCCCCTAGTAGTTGACAGCCTGATCTATGTCCCCGATAGGAATTTACCCTCCCTGTTGCCATCGTCAACTTGTATATGCCCTTTATAGTTGTGCCTTTATTATCCCTCAGTCGCCTTTTACGACACCCAAGAGATGGGGTGGTACTATTCTAAAACCAGCCGACACCACACGCCCGAAAAATTTTATGATTAACTAGCTGACCCGACAGACGTTGTCCTGTCTTAGCTATGAATATTCAATTCGAACTGGAATACATAATTAAAAAAAAATAATTAAAAAACAGTGTTCATTGTAATGCTTTTTGATACATAACATTGTTAGTTTTGTTTTCTGGCGCGTAAATAAATAATGTTGATGGTTTTCCGACACGGGAACAGGCGACATACAATTGGCCATGTGAAAAACATGGATTTTCAAGATTGATGCCACAATCACTTAACGACTGCCCTTGCGATTTATTTATCGACATTGCAAATGCAAGCCGCACTGGAAATTGTAACCGTTTAAAGTCGAATGGCATGTCGTTCGGAATCATAGGGATGCGTGGAATCAAAACGTCTTCGCCTTTGTACTTCCCTTTCAAAATTGTGGCTTCGATGACGTTGTTCATTAATTTATTCACCGCAAGCCGGGTGCCATTACAAATACGTGGCTGGTTTATGTTCCGCAACATAATGATTACCGATCCGACTTTTAATTGCAGATTATGAGGTGGTAATCCGGGCAATTCCAGCGAATTTAAAAATTCCGTTGGATAGTTGAAAACATCATCTTGGTTCGTAACGGAATCAACCGATTTGTATGTCATCAATTCGCCAGCTATCTTATTTTGAATCTGAATATTCATTTCCTTGACATCAACGTTTTTTGCAGCCAATATAACACGTTCGCTCAACCAAACATGATTTTTGTAATTTTGAGCAATGTTTGGGAACACCATCTCGATGAGTTCCGTCTTTGATTCAGTAAAGTGACAAAAATTGGCAGGGAATTTAATGTATCCAGAGGATGTGTCAACAGGAATTTTGCCATTACCAATGTCGAGCAATTGTTTGGAAAAAACTTCTCCAGATCGGTCGTTCTGCAATTCGACTCGCATGTTCATATTTAATTTGAGTGTTTTGACGTATTTCCATAAAATGGACGACTTCAAACATGCATTAAGTTCGTCGGCTGGCGTTGATCGTGGAATCAATGGCAATGTTGGTCGAAAATCACCTGCCAGTAGAATCATCGCACCACCAAACCGATTTTGGTTGTTTCGTAAGTCTTGCATCGTGCCATCATGCCTCCAAAGATTTTTTGTGTGCCATCATGCATTCATCCCAAAAGATCAATTTGCTTTGCTGCAACACTTTGGCCATCGCAGAATTCCTCGAAAGGTTGCAAGTTGGAGTTTCATTAGTTTGCATGTTCAACGGCAACTTGAGTGCTGAATGAGCTGTTCGACCGCCTTCCAACAACGTAGCTGCAATACCCGATGAAGCAAGTGCAAGTGCAATTCCATTTTTCGATCGAATCGTTGCCAAAATCAATGATATTAAAAACGTTTTTCCAGTTCCACCGGGAGCATCTAGGAAAAAAAATCCGCCAGTTCCATCGTTCACTACTTTCATGAGCGTATCGTAGGCATATTTTTGTTGCTGATTTAAAAGGGGAACGTTTCTTTGACCGGTTTCTCTCAATGCCTCGGAATCGTATTGGGTTTCGCGTCTCAACTCTTGATTAAATACGTTGTGAATTGGGCGATTGGACGTTGTCATTCCTAATTGTATTAATCCTTTGTTGGTAAGCATCAAGCACATGTCCTCAATTAAAATTAATGCTTCATTGTGAATTTCTTCGTTCATTTGCAAATCTGCATTCGATGTTCTAAGACGCATCTGATGCAATATATCTTCGGCCATATGATGTTTATATTTGTTCCATAAATCAATCGGTGTTGATGGGAAGCATGTAGACAAAATTATAGAAAACAATGTTCGTATTTGTTTAGCATTTGACGAAATCACAGCATCTTCGAGTGTGGTCCCATCATTCTCTAGCAATCCCAAACGTTAACAGGCTTCTCTGTATGTACCGCACAATACACCATTAACAGTTCGCAGATATTGGAATGATGTTGGGCCACGAACATTGACGGCCAGTCATCATTCTGGCACATTTCAAAGAAGCTGGTCATGTTGTCGATGGCGGCCTGTCAGCTTGTTGTAATACGTTCTCCGCTGTAAAATACACTCTTTGACCATTTTCCATATGTACGGCCAAGTGAAAAACAGTGGGGTGTCTTTCATGTATAACGAATGAAAAAATACGCCACATCGCTTCGTTATCGCTAACATAGCGGCCCATTTGAAATTGAGTGATTTCATCGTTGGAATTTTCGGCAGCAACTCCGAACACAGCCATGACACTACCTTTGTTCACGTACTTGCAAATGTATTTAATAGATTTTACGGAATAGAAAAATTCGACATTTATATTTGCTTTAAATGTCTTGGAGAGTAACGGCGAAAACGGAACAACCCAACGATTATCAACTTCAATGTCCTGTTAATTCATTTTGACTATTGTTGACCTTCCATTGTCATCAGTGGATCGGCGGCGATAAAGTGGATAACCATCATTTCCAGTAATAGTTTCTGCTACTAATTGTCTTGGATAGCGTTTTGAACATTTTCCGTCAACCATACACGGAGAATTGGGATTTAATATTCCACAGGGACCATGAATCATATTTTTTGTAACAACCTCATGTAACAGTGGATCTTCTTCATTATCGGGAATTTCAGCTGATATCACATCATCGATTTCATTCGGTCTTATCCTCTCAATCAACCAAATGAGGATATATGCATGTGGCAATCCGCGTTTTTGCCACTCGACTGAATACATCCAACAGCGCGTCTCACCGAACACACGATGCTTAACAATAAAATCCATGAGTGATTTTAATTTTTTTTTGAACACCCTTTGGGCAGGAAATAATTCTTATCGAATTTCTGCCCACTGTGTATTGCACGTGAACGTGATAAACAAATCTGGTGTGCCATAATGACGTACATACAATATAGCATCTTGTGCGTATTCATGCATATGTCGCGGACTTGCGACGTATGTTGCTGGGAGAATACTCATTCTGCCGACATTCTGTGCATTTCCGTCAGCATTGATGGCATCCCGAAGATGAATGTATTCCTCGGAACGGAGTTTTGCCTGGTTCAACCTGATAAATGTCAATCGCTCAGTTTCAACTTTGATTGAAGTGGATATTGGTGAACAGCATATTGGTGAAATAGACGTCGACATTTTAAGATGTGATTGTCCTCATTTTCCCGTACCATCAGTCTGTATGAATAATAATTCATTGAACTAACTTTTTTGTTAGTTTCGTCGCCTGTAAATAAATGTTTGTGTTAATAAGATAAAGTAATGTTGTAATTAAGGTAGTAAAAGTAGATTGATTATATACCTGTAACTGATTTATCATCTTGATTGAAAAATGATACCCATCTTCACCTTGCCAAAATAAGATAGGATATTGTAACGCATCATATGATCGATGTGTTTCGTACACACGCTGCAGTTGATCGTTCCGCCGATGTAAAACAATATCTCGGTTTTCTAAATTTTCACCCACGACGACAATAGCGACTTCATCAATTGTTGGCGCATTAAAACGTCTTGCGTATTGTCCTGCAGGCGTCTTATCGGCTCTGATGACAATTTTGTGATTATCAGATGGCATGCGGTCTAATGCGGTCTTGAATAATGCAAATAATTCGTTGTGTTGATGGAATAATGTTTGGAGTTGTTCCACAATTGGTCTTTTCACCGAATTGTTGTGTGCACAACGCTGATCGACTTGTCTTGCTGAATCGCCCATAAAATAAATTTGCAAAAATTTGTAGTCACTATCCGGCGTTGGCAATAAGGAACCTGTTCGATGATATATTTAACCCTGAACCTGCAAGGGTAAATAGATGTAATATAGGTAATTGTATAGCGAAGTGTTTGTACCGCCATGTGGCTGGCAAAATACATTGGCAGCACTGCCATTCCTCCATAAACTTCTGTAAACACACTCACTTCTGGTAGCTTTTGGCAATTCAGAGCTACCAACGTACTTTACACCATGTCAATTTAAAGCTGCCAACGTATTTTGCACCAGCCACATGGTGGTAAAAGTTTATTGTTTCCCATTACACTTACCTTGCAAGTAGGTATAAAATTATCTCGAATAACTTTTGTTGCGCCAAATGACGTCATTTGAAAGCAATTATTGTATTGCTGGATATGAGTCAAAAAATGTTTAGAATCTGGCCCATTTCCGGAAACCAATGAATGTAGTGGCTCTGTTGGCGGTACCAATGGCGTCAATTTGACTTGGCCACTGGCGCAACACAATCCAGGGGCTTCATTTTGAAACTTAAATGCCTTGCAATGTGGACACACAACGTTCATTGGTCCAATAGCAACGATTTGCTGTGAACTGTAATCGATTGCCACGTTATAATTTAATGCAGCTCGATGGGGATTAAACGCAACATTTCTACGTTGTTGATTTCTATTCCATCGATTCCGTTCAACTTCATTGCGCTTCGTGTTGCTCGTCAGTTTGACTTGCTCGTATATATCTTTGACTTGTAGCATTGCGAGTTCTGCGACCTAAGTTGGTACGTCTAATTGGTGGAATTTTGAAGAACCAAAATTCAACTAAAAATAAAAAATTGACAAAACGACGACAAAACAGCACTTCTCAAAAAACTCACTGAACAAACTGAAAACTGGAGAAACATTCCGATCGAATGGACTGTGCACCAAGAAATGAATAAATGAATTTTTTGATCGACCGATGCAGCTGTTAAACGACATTTGCGGCGCGCGAACTGTCAAACGCGCGAACTTTCAAACGCGCGAAGTTTAAATAGTCGTTAAGTTTTCTGATTTTTTTTTAAATTTTCTTCTCAATTTTCTTAATTTTTCTTTCCGTAAGAACCTTCTACAAAGTGTTAGAAAATTAAAACAGAAAAGATGAATGAAATCGGTAAAGTTGTTCTCAAGTTATGGCGTGACCAACAGAAATAGGGGTTCATTTTTATTTATATAGATTTAAGTAAGTAAAGGGTGTTTTTTTTAGAGGTATAGAACTTTAAGTTGGCAACACTGTTTTAACTGGCGGCCATTTTGTCAGCTGTCAAGTGATTTGTGTTTAGTTTGGTTTGGCATTTCAACATGAATAGACTGACGCCTGAACAACGCTTCCAAATTGTGCAAATTTATTTTGAAAATAATGGTTCTGTTCGAAATACGTATCGCGCACTACGTCCATTTTACGGTCAACATAATCGTCCATCAGAGCAATTAATTCGACTAACTATGGACCGTTTTCGCACCACGTTTACTCTAAATGATAATACGCATCTACAGAGACGTCGTACAGTGCGTACAGAAGAAGCCATTGCTGCTGTAGAGCGTAGCGTAGAGGAAGACCGGAATCAGTCTATCCGCCATCGTGCACAGGAATTGGATATGTGTCCATCCACTTTATGGAAGATTTTGCGGAAAGATCTTGGTTTGCGTGCTTACAAAATCCAACTCGTGCAAGAATTGAAGCCACGCGATCACCTAGCAAGGCGTAGATTCGGTGAATGGGCCCAAAACAAGATTGCCGTTGATCCCGATTTTCATAAGAGAATTTTGTTTAGCGATGAAGCTCACTTTTGGTTGAATGGCTACGTCAATAAACAAAACTGCCGTATTTGGAGTGAAGATAATCCTCAAGTGTATGTTGAGACACCGTTACATCCAGAAAAACTGACTGTTTGGTGTGCTTTATGGGCTGGTGGAATCATTGGTCCGTACTTCTTTAAAAACGATGCTGGCCAGAACGTTACAGTCAATGGTGACCGCTATAGATCCATGATTACTGACTTTTTCGTTCCTCAATTGAACAACCATGATGTGCAGTTTCAACCATGTTTCAACAAGACGGCGCAACATGTCACACAGCTCGTGCCACAATTGATTTACTGAAGGAAACGTTTGGTAACCGCATAATTTCACGTTCCGGACCCGTGAATTGGCCTCCAAGATCGTGCGATTTAACGCCGCTAGACTATTTTCTATGGGGATATGTGAAGTCGCTAGTCTACGCCGATAAGCCCGAAACGATCGACCACATTTGCCGCGTTATTGCCGATATACGGCCACAAACGTTGGAAAAAGTTATTGAAAATTGGAACCTCCAGATTGGATTACTTCCGAGCCAGCCGTGGCGGTCATATGCCAGAAATCATATTTAAATTATAATGCCAAAAGATTATCTTTTGAATAAAGTCAATTTCATGTCAATTTTAAAAATTCATCCTTGTTTTATTCCATTTCAAAGTTCTATACCTCTAAAAAAAACATCCTTTACTTCAAATTTTCATGGATTATTTTTCATGCATTAAAAATAACACTTTCATATTGTATGCCATTTCATGTTTGTTGTTGCAAACATGTCTGTTTGTTGCAGACAATAATATATAATCTAATCTAAGTCAAATAAGAAAGTCAAAGTAGTGTTCAATTCATTATTAGTGAATAAGTCTTTTAGTAGAAGTATTATATTATTATACTTAATTTAGTAGATTTCATACAAACAACTAACAACAGAATAACAAATATTCTAGAATCTCATCTTTACAGCATCTATGGAAAAGTAGAATAATTTATACAAAATAAATTCAGTTACCACAACAAAAATTTAGTCTATTATTGTCGATCCATGGCTCTATGAAGTAAATTTGTAGAATTGTAGATTTCGACAGGGCGGCAGGACATATTATATAGGTACTCGTATTTACGTAATGAAACTGCTTTAGTGCGGGGAGGCGGTTCTCAACGCTCAATGACATTGAGTGATGTCAGCCTCTTAAACGAGCAACAAAAAATACCGAATGAGCGGCAAATCGATGCCAGCAAATTTAAAGGTTCTTTGGTGACAATAATGAAATAGGAGTCCCGTCGACTTGGTAATGTTTTAATGGTAATAAGGTAGTTAAAATTATTTACTTCCATTATTCAAAATAGGTTGTTTTATTGATAGTAATTTGCTGCTCATTTAGTATATTGTGCTGCTCGCTTAAGTACAAGCCTTTACACAAAGTGTTTGACCACTCAAGCACGCATTGGCCCAATGGGGCCATTAATACAAAAGAGAGAAATGGAAGGTTAAAGGTCATACAGCTGAATATGGACACGATCCTGCAATCACCAACTACTCACTAACCTTGATCTGTGCAACAAGTGACCGTGATTCCTTAAAGTCGCTCGCAAGTCTTAACGCCACATACGCTCTCGCGACGTGTCTCCTGAGCGCCGCACGTCGCAACGACAAACGAGCTAGACGCGATTCCGATGCGATTTCTTCTACGCACATCGGTCCCACGCGTATTTCTGTAAATAATACCAAACAGGTGATTTAAAAATACCAATTAGCCTATAATATCCAGTAGTGTGCATCTTATATAAGCATACAAGCAGAGGTCACTATTTAATTACCGCTTATCTACGTTAAAATCAATATGGGAGAACCGAGCGACTGTTAGTGTTAATATTTCTCCCGACATTTTCCAATCAATTGAAATCAATTTCAGTACTGTGTTCATGTTAAGGAAACAGTGATATTAACACTATCAGTCACGTGATTTTACCTATTGACCATTACGAGGAGGGTCCCTCGATTAATCAATTAAACTGTGTTATGCTACATTGGACGAATGACGTCACTTTTTTCTTAGTGTGAATACCGTATAGACACTTGCACTGTAACTTTAACCTTTGCTACCTAGTAATGGCTTTGGTATCTTACTGTCACTTTATTTATGTTTACTTAGGCCGAATTATAAAACGTGCAGCCTTTTGCAATGTAATTATGGTGAATCCTTTATCTTCATAAGACAAAAGGGGACGAAGCATGATTTAGATTATCAAAGAATGACATTTGAACGTTTTGGAACTTAGGCCTAGTTTCAAAATTAATGAATGCCACTGAGAGCGTACCGAATAAAAAAATAATAATATTAAAAAAAACGTTTTTTAAAAACAAGCTTTTATGCAAGCCATGTACTAAACCGAATAAAATAAGTTTATATTGAATTATTTGTTCTCAACGTGCTTGTCGCGCGAATTGTAAATGGTACCAACTTTTATAAATATTTCGCGACAAGCATTTTAGGTTACACATTTTTAGTTAGAAATATTTCTCAATCTATCCATTTTGCAAAGTTTCTATCCATCTATTCTATCCATGCTACTAACCGCTGAGGAGTGTCCTCATGAGGAGACAATCCTGGCTGCAGCATCAGTTCATGGTGTAAATCATGTTTAGCTATCAAAATTAAAACTTCATGCAAAGTTACGTATCTCTGCTACTAATCGCTGAGGAGTGTCCTCATGAGGAGACAATCCTGGCTGCAGCATCAGTTCATGGTGTAAATCATGTTTAGCTATCAAAATTAAATCTTCATGCAAAGTTACGTATCTCTGCTACTAATCGTTGAGGAGTGCCCTCATGAGGAGATAATCCTGGCTGGAGCATCAGTTTATGGTGTAAATCATGTTTAGCTATCAAAATTAAACCTTCATGCAAAGTTACGTATCTCTGCTACTAATCGTTGAGGAATGCCCTCATGAGGAGACAATCCTGGCTGCAGCATCAGGTTATTTCTGTCATTTTAGTGTATTGTCATCAGAACTGAACAAGCATGCAACATTTCAAAGTCATAAGTTTAGAGGAATTGGTTCGAATTTGACTTACAAGATTTGTCCCAAACATCTAACTAGCAGGTGAAGTTAAATAAAACTTATAAAAATTGTAACCGTAAACAGCCGTAACCGTCCACTGTGGATATGGGTCTCCTCGTGCAAATTGTCTTATGCACATTGATTTTTGAGTTTTGTTATCCCTTAAGTCGCTTTTTACGATACCCATGGGAAGGAATGGGGTGGTACTATTCTAAAGCCAACCACGTGACCAATAGCTAATCCAGGATAAATACTCTTTAATTAATAATTAATAAAAATGTCTAAGTACCATTTTGGTAAACTACAAAGAAGTGCTAATAGACATTTAGTAATTACATTATAATTTCTAAGAATTGAGTTCACATTATACAAGTTCCATTGCTTTGTTTTCTCGATGACAGCTGACACACAGTGGTCGATATAACTTTGTTCTAGCGTCAACGCCTAAAACTCCGAACAAAAATTAGGCACCAAGACGTCATATTTCATTAACAAGGTCACGTCAGCCAGAAAGCAATTTTAGGGATGTAGTTATCGATAAACGTAACACGATAACAGATCCGATATTTTTTTACAAAATGTAAGAAACTAAACTACTGCCGGATACTTTTGTACAAATTTATTAACTAATATTATATTTCATTACAAGATGTTACACGTGTTAATTCTTGATTGATAATGCCAACTTCTTTAAAATTTTCGAAGCTGTTGTAAAATAAGTAGGTATAGGTAGGTACTCGACAATGAAACGAAATAATTATAATGACAGGTAATCTTTATTTATTTATTTTAATCAAAATCTGATGAATCGTCACTGTCACTCGATGAGCTCTCCCCAACATTTATTATAAGTTCCTGTACTTCTATATTATCGAATGCCACATGAATTTCCCAATCCGACGCTATAATGTTTTGGGTTCTTCTCACAATTTTTTCCCAGTTTTCGGCAGTTACTTCCGCACATGCATTTTTTAATAAATCTAACATCTTGTTTGCCGTAAAAGGGGGATGGGTATTGTTTCGAGCGGCGTGTCCTTTGATTTGTGCCCATATTAGTTCTATAGCATTGTACTGGCAATGATACGGCGGAAGTCGAAGAACCCAATGACCACATTCGGCAGCTATTTCGTCGATAACATATCTTTTAGGGTGGCTTTTATTCGATTTTAAAATATTCACTAATTGTACTTTTAATAAAGTATTATCCACATTTTCGCCATGACGTTGGAGCCAGTCAATTATCTCTTGTTTTTTATTGGCCTGCGTCGGCATTTTGTCAAATTGTCTGGAGTGATATGTAGCGTTGTCCATAATAATTATCGACGGTTCTTCCAGAGATTGCACCATTTCTTTAAACCATCCTTCGTAAATCTCCGCGTTCATTTCTTCGTGGTAGTCCACTGTTTTCTTGGATTTAAAGGCCAGTAAAGCATCTGACATGAATCCTTTCGTAGACCCTGCATGGCATATGATGAGGCGTTCACCTTTTCCCATTGGCACTGAACTAGTGGAAGCGACGGTGTCGTCAGTCCAGTTCTTAGATACTGTGTGGTTTGCATTTAACCAAGTCTCGTCAGTGAAAATAACATTTGACCAATCTGATATCTTTTTGGCTTCGCTCAAAAATTC
This sequence comes from Sesia bembeciformis, assembly GCA_943735995.1. NCBI lineage: Eukaryota > Metazoa > Arthropoda > Insecta > Lepidoptera > Sesiidae > Sesia > Sesia bembeciformis. The sequence goes on from OX031042.1 coordinate 7,626,911, forward strand.
GCAGCGAGCCATAGCAACGTCGTGACGCTCCATCAATATTTTACGTTTGTCCGATTTTTTATAACAAAATCCAATTTCTTTCAAAACCAAGCTTAATGACGATTTTTGGCCATGGAACAAACTACATTCACGTAAAGAAACAACAAGTTTTTTAAGTGTTGGAATTTCTTTGCGCAAGTAATAGTCATATATATGACGGCGAATAGCGTCAGCGTCGAAGTTGTCAACCGATGTCACACGACGTGGTTGGCGTTTTTTCTTCGGCGTACGAAGCTTATTTTCCTGCATGCCGCTTGTACCGTAAGCTTCGGTAGTAATTTTTGAAACAGTAGGTCCACTAATTCCTAATACGGCCGCAACACGCTCTCGCACTTGCGACAGTGGTAATAGCGGGCCACCATTTTGATACTCTGCTTCAAAGTAATTACGAACCTTGATCACCAGTTCTCTCGCCTGCCTTTTCAGAACAGATCCTTTCGGCATTTTGATATTTGACAACTGGGCAGCAATCAACACGGAGGAACACAAAATACACAACGTAACGTATGGATAATGTGAAAAAACTCAGCGAACAGAAATGTAGTGACTAGCACGACCGTCTTGTTGCGAGTGACAGATTAAAACAAACACAAAATGGCGGTGGGCCATTGAGTGTTCCCACCTTGAAAAAATATATTTGAATGTTTTTGTTGTATTTGTCTTTGTTCAAAATATAATAAATATATGCGATCGATATCATTACTTATTTGGTCACACAACACTACAACTATCAAATTAGAACTGTCATCGAGAAAATAAAGAAATGGAAATACTATAACTATAAATCACTTATTCAAATCTGACTCACTAAAATACCTCGTGTTAACAAATGGTAACAAAACTAGTAGTGCTCCATTGTTATTTTGTCCATTTATAGTATTGCTTTTGTTATGGTTAAAGTTGAAGGTTACTCATATTAATCATAATCGTTTATTTTGATAGATTTCTGTTTGTATTCATCAGATACAAACAGAATTGTCTCCAGTGTAACGTTACATATACTTACACTATAATGAAAATACTTACACTATGTATACCTAGTCTGGCCATAAATACCGTTACAATAAAGAAAAATAAATAAATTACATTTGAATTTGGAATCTGTCATTCTTAGGTGAAAACCATTATTAAATATTGTACTAATATTAAAACGGGGTAGGGTAGGGTGCATTACACAAAATAGGCATGGGAGGGAAATGCAATTTTTAAAATTCTCCATCCGTATATTATTGGCCGAATGTTTGTGTACCGGGCTATTGGTAGGTACACTATAAAGTCCTCTACTTGTGACAAAAAACGGTCTGGCCATCCTTGCACTATTCATACTAAACTGACGATTAAAGCCGTGAAGGAGAATCCAAAGAAATCCCGTACGGAATTTCTTCACTAATTTCGCCAGAGAGATGAATATAGCACCATGAGACGTATTTAAATAGATGATTTAGGACTTGCTGCTTACAAAAGACGTGCGGTCATTTCTTAACTGATAATTTAAAGAAAAATATTATTGACAAATCAAAACAACCTCTTCGACGGTACGCAAAGAGAACTCATACACAAATCTTATTTACGGACGAGAAAATTGTCACCATTGCGAAACATATTGACAAGCAGAATGATGCTCATAACTCTAAAGAAGTTACTCAATTGGTCAATATGGTGCAACGTGGCCATTATCCGGGTTCAGTGATGCTTAGGTAGGGTGTTAGCTATCAAGGAGTGATTGAATCATATTTTTGTGAAAAAGGTATTCGGTATTACGTCGGCTAGAAGTGTATCAACATACGATTCCACATACATTCTGGAGAAGATCGTAAAGCCTTTTAACCATAACCCTGTACCATAACCAAGAATGGTCCTTTCAGCAAGACAGCACCAGGTCATAAGGTCCGCTCAACACAGACGTGACTAGAATGGAATATTCCCGACTTCATTAGAGCTGAAAACTGGCCGTCATCATCGCTCGATTATGACTTAGGTGTTTTAGGGAGCATAGCATGGTCTAAACGTCATGATAATATTGAATCTCTAAAACATTACATAAGAGTGGCAGTTGCCAATTTTCCCATGGAAAGGGTGCGTGTTTCAATCTAAACCTGGCCACAAGGTTTGAAAGATTGTATAAAAGCAAATGATGACCATTTCGAATAAACGTTATATTTCTTAAATGCTTAGCTACTTATTTATAAAATAACATAAATTCTTCTAATAAAATGATAATGTAAAACAAAATATCAATGTTTTCTTTTAACAATGTTTATGGCTAGACTCCCTCCTGCTTTGCTTCCTTAAAACGCTTTGAAAAGCCGAAATCAACTATTAGAATTACCAAAATGAGGCATGTTCTCGTCATCACTGCTACTACTTTCGACTGGTTTGAAAGGGTTTGGCCTTCTGTCGTCGAGTGGGCCGCAGTCAAACAACTGTTCGTTGGGTGCGTGCCATGCTCTGTTGGGTAGTGGTATTGCGCGTTTGGACGTGGGTATCCGTTGTAACGCCTCGTGAACGGTCGGGCCTCGGCCGCGACGCGCTTTTGATTGCGAGGGCTTAACTGTTACAAATAAATATATAAATGTCAAAGTTATACAAAGTTTATATTCATTAATATTTATTTTATATTCATAAATAAATCAACATGTATTGAGTACAGCAATATACAACTACCTACTTAAAAATATAACTGATGATTTAGGACTGTCAGTGTTTAGACTGCGGTAGAAGTTGTGGCTCATTGGCCTTCTATACCATCAACGAAGTTAAAAATTTAAATAAACAATGTGTAATTAATATCAATGTACATTAACTCCATAGTTTTATTTCAATAAAATTAAACTACAAGCAAGGAATATGACCCGAACCACAGGTTAATATGTTTCAATAAGTACACTATGTCAATGACAGGTTCACATACACATGCTGCTAGATGACAAAACATTTCCAAAAGAGGGAACCGGGGAGTTTGAAATCTATTGTCAGTTTGCTAAAAATATACTGTTTATCAAATTATGTTTGTAACATTAATATGGTTAATCAAAATTATGCACCTATGTCCATTCAATAGGGTTATTTGGTGGATTATGAAAAGATATGTAAAATTAAAAAAATAATAAATGTATGTAAGTATAACTGTACCTACATGTGTAACTAGCTTTTGTCCATGATTTCAAACTCATATAAGTAGCCAAGTATTTCTCTGGATTACAATCCACCTATTTGCCAAATCTCAATAAAATAGTTTCAGCCATTTTCATGTGATTGAGTAACAAACATTTTCATTTATACTATTATTTATTTATTTATACATTGTATATGTAACTCAGTTGGTACTTTTACTTTTTATATGACAACACTTTCAAAGAATAAAAGTTGATCTTATGTGAGAATTTACATTCCAACTTTATTCTGTGGCACAGTGATGTTGGCACAGCATAATGTTACTGTAAATATTTACTTAATATGTAATATAGTTGATTACCACATTAAAGAATGTAAGAGGTCATTTGAAAGCTATTCAATGATGTCAACAGTTTATCAGTATTAGGAACTAATCTCAACAAATATGCCTTTTAAACCTGCCTAGTATGTAAATGAGTTTTATCAATTATTTCATTATTAATATAATCATCTACTTTTTCACAAATAATCCATAAATGCAGGAAATTGTTCATTATGTGGTTAATGGGCTTTGCCATCTACTTCAATCAATAAGTTTAGGCATAAAAGTGGTTGTGTTGTCCAAATCAATATTTCCTTAATTAAACTATTAAAACATCCCAACAATTAAATAACAATTTAGCCTCATGATTCCTGAACAGACAATTTTAATATTATTTATTTTAAGATAGATTGGGACGGGGCTCTTGTTTTTGTGTGTATCAAAGGACCCAGTAGGAATTCTTAGTGTCACCGAGTGTGGATTTAAAATTTAATTTGCAATTTATAATATGAAATGATAAAAGAAGCAGTTACCTGATGGAGTCTTTTTGTGCGGTGGTAGTTTGGGCGGTGGTGGTGCAGGTTCTGTTTTCACCACTGTTGGTGCACCCTCAACCAACCCTTGTTCTCTCTTAAATACATCCAGAAATGTCTCCAGGCCTGACTTTGGAGCCATCATTGGCATAATATGGTTAGTATTAACACTATTAATACTGACTTTGTTACAAGGAGTTGGGGCACTACTGTGACTTTTTGGACTTTGAACACTTAGTCCCCTAATTTCACCTGCTGAATTCACTCTATTCATCTCTTTCGCATGACTTTGACTTTTAACTTTCTGAACTTTGGTATGTGTAGTCTTAGTTTCCTCATGGTTCTCAATTGAAAGCTTCTCAAAAGACTGATAATGCCCATTTGACACAACCTCCTCCCTATATTCTTCTTTAATATCACCATTAGTGAATGCATCTATTAAATCTAACTCCTTGCTTGGACTATCAAAGAAGTTAAGTTTATTTTTTTCATTAACAGTATCGGGGAAGACAAAACTCTCTTCTGTATGGCTTACAGTAATTTCTCCTGCTATGACATCAGTGTCATGGAAAGTATATAACTCGTTGGGATCTATTTTAAATTTGGTATGGAAAAAGTTGTCATTGAGGTGTGATATGTATGTCTGTTCATCTCCAGAGTTGTCATTTACGAACATGTTCACTTCACTAGCACAGCCTGCTGGCACACTCTCAACTGCCATCTTATACTGTGTGGCACAGCTCGCCTCTGATATATTTTGTGGAATACCACTGAAACTAATAATCAGATTATATTAATGAGAAGTTTAATTGATTTTACAGTATGTCTCCTTACTTATAAGCTTCTAAGTGCCAACAACTGTCAGTAGCTTTATTGGTTTCTCCAAAACGAATTGAGGAGTTTTCACAAAGTAAAATATCAAAAAAAAAATCAGTATATCATTTTGTTACTGTTGTTCTTTTGTATGGGGTACTATCATTTAACGAAAACAGATTTCACCAAAACAAAATTTCTGTATTAATATTCATACTCAAATTTAAAGAATTTTTACAAAGTGAAATATCTACAAGTACATAAATTTCACAAGGTGAAATATCTGCATGGTGGAAATTGTTTTTGATTAGCTATTTGTTTTTTCATAGTGGCAACTATAGAAATACGCGTCATATAAAATCCATTCTTACTTTTCACAATATGTTCAGATTCAAGCACAAATTAATTATACGCAAATGAAGGTAAAATAATACAAGACATCTTTATATTTAAATACATGCATGCAATAAAAGTATGAACCGGTTGTGGACTGTAACATATAACATTCCAAATGATATGGAAATCCAGGGTACATACTTACATACATACAATATATTTACATACTGGTACATACTGTATGTAAAAAAACTTTTTCAACTGTTACTGGTGTGCAAATCCTTATGACTGTAGCGCTTAGTAAAGGTCAATGGCTCATCTGGGAAGCCATTATCGGAAAAAGAGTGGGGTAGAAAATATTCTTAAAGATGGTGAGAAAATTGAGGTGGTGAAGGTTGTCATAAAAGTCACTATTCCTGCTCCAAGTGTCAATGTTCTTACTCACCCCCAGATCTTAACCTAAAAAGGATGTAGAAGTTGTTTGATGCGGAGAGAAAATCCAACAGCCCGGAGTGTAAGTTTGCCAAAATATAAGTGTCTTACAACTTTAACTTAGGATTCAGCAATCCTCATGAAGACACATGCTCTACTTGTAAAGAGTTAATATTGAAAATAAACAATGAAAGAGACCTTGATGGCAAAAATGAGAGCAAAGGCTTTCTTTCAAATAATCAATGAGACTGAGCCAGATACCATTAAAGTCTGCACTAACTGTCAACAAAATCAGTCACTCCCTAAGCTAGAAGTGTTTTATGCCCAACAAGTTTGGCTGTAAAACTTATGTAACATACAGATGACAACAAACAACTCAAAGAAGACATTTATTTTTATACATAGCTGCAAATACAAGCTGCCAGAGTAGCCAATGAGATATCATCAGCATTGTTGCATTACTTACAGGAACTGGATAAAAACCTCTTTAAAATGGTGAACATAACTTGACTTTGAAGCTATTTTCAGATTCATGTAGCAGTCAAAATAAAAATTCAGTAGTCCCCGGGCTCTTGTCATGTTTTTTACTATATAGTAAAACTTTGAATTAGCTTACATTACTTTTCTATTTGTGGCCACAGGCTATATGCCACCAGATCGCGTCTTTATGCGATTGGAAAGGATTTTAGAAATCTGGAGTTTATTTTAAGTCCAAATGATTATAGTAAAATCCTGATGAAGGATGGAGTTGAAAAAAACATGTAGTGAAGATTGGAGCAGCTATGACTTCAAGTCGATAATGAAAAAGATACTGAAAGCGAGACTTACTTTTAAAATGGCTCGTGCTTGAATGCTACAGTATGAAAAGGAAAGAAACAAAGTATACATTACTTCAGTGAAACATATTCAGGAAGTCCAGTCAATGTTGAAATTTTTAAGCATAGAATTAAATCTATGACAGTTTTGGTAGACAAATCTCAAAAATGAATACAGTGTATAAAGAAAAAGGCAGGTGTCGAATAACTGTTAGAGTTTTGTGACCTCGACAATGAAGTGAAGCAGTTTTAAGAAGAAATGCTTACTGAAAATTCTGTTCCTGTAAATGACAATGAAAATATTAGATGTAATTTTGATGAATTTGAGCCATTGTTATAATTTACTTCAACAAATTTCGCATATGTGAAAATTCGTCATTTTTGTGATTTTAATAAATATGCTGTTTTATTTTATATGTAGCTGCTTGCCTTTTTGAAAAACTGGTAAATTAATTTTTATTAATTCCTACCCAAAATAAATATAACACAAAAAATGTCCTGAAAATAAATTATTTTGTATATATTTCACTTAGTGAAAATGCTCCTCAATTCTTCTCTTCGAGATGCCATACAACAGTAAATTAAAAAAATTGTAATAATGATGCTTCGATTTTTTACTTACCCCACATTTTCCGTTGTACTCAAATAAGACATACTGTGTTCATTTTACGACTTGATTAAACAAATGTTGCCTTCACCTCTGATAGGTACAGGAAAAATAATATTTAATTGGTCCCTCTGCTTCATACTGTAAGAGTAATATATACTTAAACTGCATTTGATAGGAGTAATATAGCAATTATTTTCATTGTAAAATCAATAATATTATTAATTTCTTTGTATGTATGTAGAATATATACAAGAAATTCCTATGTACTGACAATCCTTATGACATCTGTCAAAATTAGCAATTATTCATAAAATTTCTGGGTATATCTTACAAATATCTCAACTTAATCAATAACAGTTAAAATATACGTATTTATATGAACGTTGTAATGAAAATTAGTCAATAATGACACTGTTTTAAGAAGAATTTGGAATAATAATCGTAGATGAAAAAGTAATCAGTCTTACACGAGAATTCAAATATTTCCCAGCACATTTTGCACTTGAATTCAATAAAATCAGATCAAATATTATAATTTTAATGCCAATCAATTAATTTGTTCAAAAATTAGGCTTTATAACACCAAAAGAAATTAAAAACAGTTCTATTCAATAACATTAAAAGAATGACAGATCACAGCAAATGGCACCCAAAGGCGGTTGCGTTCTACAATATATAAAAATAAATGTTTCCCCATTAATCTTTAATAAATATCCCGTAAAATAAAAATAATACCCATAGGAATGGATAACATTAACATTTATAAACATTAATTAATTATTAAATGAAATGATCTAAGAAAGGGGTAAAATTTAATAGTCACAAATTTATTTTTTAATGATTCGATCGAAATTCTCCACAGAACTCATAGCGGATTTATTGTTTCGTCATCATCGATCAAAAATTTGCAAGAATCAGCTAAAGTGTGTAATTGCATGTGCAATTAGCGTTTTTTCCGCGTAATGTTTAATGTGTAATGTAATGAAATGAGAAATTTGTGTAACGTCAGAAGACTCGCCATAACCAAATATAATTTGAACGCAACAAAATGTTGTAGATGACGGATAGGATTGCCATAATTGCTATATATTTCATGGGAAGTTCCGTAAATTGCGGGGAACTTCGAACTGATTTTGATTTCAATGGGGAGGGATTATTCTAAAAGTACTTATAGAAACAATAGAAAAAATATTATAGAAACAAGGCGACATGATAAACATTGGCACGTCCTGGATGTGCTACCTACATTTGGAGATTTAATTTGTAGAAATTGAAGATATCACAATGAAACATTTTGAAGAGAGACAAGAACTTATATGTTTTAAACAACTAAATAACATTTTGCTGTTTAAAATAAAAATGTTAACAGTTATATGTATTCCTTTGTATGATTTTGCTCTTGGGACATTGAAATTTTGTATGAAAGTAAAATTTAGGCTATGCTATAATATATTATACATCAATTGTGTCTTATTTATTCACATAAAGTTATTAATATTACATAGGCGACAGAGAACAAAAAAAACATATCCTGAAACCAAAAAAAATCAGTTGAAGTATGATAAATTAAGCTTTAAAGTCATCGGGAAAAATTTTGCGCGCGCAATGGAGTAGGAAATATTTTAATCACTGACATGAGCTCAGCCAAGACTGGACAGTAAAGAGATTTGTATGAAATCGTCAATTCATATACCACTTTACTGGACCCCTCATGTTAAAATATCCTACACGTAAAATATTTTAAAATATATAATTTCATTCTTTGAACTACATATTATTTTAATTTCTACGGAATCTCCAAATTTGGTGAATGCCAGTATCGTTTTCGGTTATTTATGAAGATTGTCATTGGCAACCCTTGTGGCTGATTGTTGTGTGGTCCTTGACCTTCACTTGACATAAAAAATATAAGATTTTTTTTTTCTTCTAAAAATAGAGTTGAATTTTCTGTGAATCTTTGTATTTTCTGTTATTAGTGAATGCGAGAATTTATATAGGTACTTCCCCTTAAACATATTTTTTGCCACTATTATCTTAGGAAGACGTAAAATCTAGAAAATAAAATAAGTTCCATTCTAAGAAAAAGAAATAATTTTGAATATGGCGCCAATTTAGAATCAATTTGAGAACCCCGAATTCGAAGCGTTGTTGTGAATTCCAATATGGCGATATTTCATGTTGTGCTATTTTGAAGGTACGTCAATTTGACGATTCTTTGTGATAATGTTCCGTAAATATCTAGTTTTTTGCGAACTTATAACTCAATGAACCAAGAGAAGTTTTAGTTTATGTAATTTCAGATATTTTTATTGTACAGTGAAAGGCGTGCAATTTGTATTGTTTTGTTTGTGATTTACAATATTTTAGTGATTATTCCGACAATAAAAACTGTTTATCTAATTATTGGTTTCTGATAGTTTACGATTTATTTCTTTAGAGCCAAATAATTATGCTGTTATCTCAGAGATGTCACTGTTTTATTAGAAATTCCCGAGCAAGATGGAATGTAATTACGGTAATTACAATTGTGAATATTTTATGTTTAATGGTAATATTAAGGTTTTATTTCTTGTTTCAGAAGTGCACATGTTTTCATCCAAATGGGAGTTAAATAATTTATTACCAGGCTGCATAGGAATAGCGCCATAATTATCAAAACATTATTTGAGTACATAGTCATAAGAGCCTTGACTATAATGACAGATACAAGGCGTAGAGTGAAGCTTTACGCTTTAAACGCTGACCGACAATGGGACGACAGGGGAACAGGACATGTCTCCTCATGCTATGTGGACAGACTTAAGGGCACATCACTCCTAGTGAGGGCAGAGTCAGATGGATCTCTTCTCTTAGAGAGCAAAATCCAACCTGACACGGCCTACCAAAAACAGCAAGATACGTTAATAGTGTGGTCTGAAGGAGACAATTTTGATTTGGCATTGAGTTTTCAAGAAAAAGCTGGATGCGATGAAATATGGGAAAAAATTTGTCAGGTGAGCTTTACAATGTTTCTTTTTATATAGGCTCTTTTAGAAATAATTAATATTTTGTAATGAGACCAATTTAAAAAAAAAATACTTCTTATGATTTCATCTATAAACATACTTTTCATCAATAGAAGAAAAAAGAAATGTTACAATGACTAGATGTTCTAACCCAATAAATGCTTTTCTAGGTACAAGGCAAGGATCCATCAGTTGAAATCACACAAGATATAGTGGAAGAATCTGAGGATGAACGTTTTGATGAGATGTCAGATAGTGTACAACCAGTAGAATTACCACCTTGTGAAATGGGTCGCTTAGAAGACATCAGTGAACTTGTGAACAGTTGTTTAGTTTCACCAGCTCGCAAAGACAAACTTGCAGCAGCATTGGAGAGCCAAAATTATATAAAGAAACTACTCAATTTATTTCATATGTGCGAGGATGTTGAAAATATTGAAGGATTGCATCATCTGTATGAAATATTAAAAAGTATTTTTCTTCTCAACAAAAACACACTTTTTGACACAATGTTCGCAGAAGACACTATATTTGATGTTGTGGGTTGCCTAGAGTATGATCCTACTCTGCCCCAACCGAAAAAGCACAGGGAATATTTACGGGAACTGTCAAAGTTTCGTGAAGCTATACCCATAAGGAATCAGGATTTACTAGCAAAAATACATCAAACATACAGAGTTCAGTATATACAGGATATTGTCCTGCCAACACCTACAGTTTTTGAAGACAATCTATTAAGCACATTGTCTAGTTTTATATTTTTCAATAAAGTAGAAATAGTGAAACTCATAGAAGAGGATGATAAGTTTTTAACTGATTTGTTTAAGCTGCTTATGGATGATAAGACTCCTGATACGAAGAGACGAGACTTAGTTTTATTTTTAAAAGAATTTTGTAACTTTTCACAAAATCTCCAACCTCAGGATAAGGATGCATTCTACAAAACATTAGTTTCATTGGGGATCCTGCCAGCATTAGAGATAACATTAAGTATAGATGATCAGAAAACAAAGACTGCATCTATTGACATTTTAACCTACATAGTGGAGTTCTCACCGTCTGTAGTCAGGGACTACACATTGCAGCAAGCTACCAATGCTGAAGAGGTATAGTTTGTCACCTTATACATACATTCATTGCCACAATATAAGGCTTGTTATCACTTAACAGTACTATTTATGTCTAGGCACTTTATTACAATTTTTCTTCATAAAATAAGCCTAGAGGATTTACTAATACCTAAATATTTTGTTTATTAAGATGGTAATAAACTATATCATAGATAAAGAATCATTACATTATCATGTTATCTAGGAACTAAGTAATAGATTTAGACCTTGACCAAAGCCACTCAATATTATTTATTTTTATGGTAAACATACTATGAAAGTATAAATAATATTTAATTCTTTGTTAAAGTTAGATTTAACAGGTCTTAAAAAGACTATTTTTCATAGTTCTGCCCAAAAGGATATGAAAGGTTTGCTTTGAGAATGTGATGAGGAACATGGAACTCATAGTCCATTATTTAACTAAAATTACTCTAATAAATATTGTAAAGGACTATGTTAACTGTAAACAACTGTAAAGTCAGTATTTCATGTACTCCGTACTCAAGTACTCAAGGGTATATTTATTTTGCTTAATATATTTGGCATTAGTGGTCAAAAGGATAAGCAACATTAGAACTTGACCTTTGGTGATAAAATGTTAACTCTTTCAGGAGCATATGCTGCTGAACATAGTGATCGAGCAGATGCTCCGAGATCGTGACCAAGAGCTGGGTGGTGCTGTTCAGCTCATGGGTGTTTTACGCATACTCCTGGACCCCGAGAGTATGCTGGCATCTGTAAATAAGAGTGAAAAGGCAGATTTCCTTAATTTCTTCTACAAGCACAGTATACAGACATTAATAGGTGAGTTCTGACATTTTTCCACTTTACTTTACTTTACTTTTAACAATCATTAACAAGTTTTAACAATTATTTTATTACTAAAATGGCTAACTTCAGTAATGTTTGAGAGTGATAAGTGATAACTAATTGCCTTTTATAAATTTAATAATAAATTGTTACATAACATTCCACATTGAAACTTACACAATTGCACAGGTTTTAATCATAATGTGATCTATAACAAATTATATACATTTTATATTGTAAATCGTGGCCAAATTGTATAATTTCAATGATTTTGTTTATCTTTTATTTCTACTCAAACTTTCGTCATGAGTTACACCAACCGTAGCCAAGAGTTGACTGAAGAGGCGGGGTCCAAGATGAGAGCTGCAAGCAGTTTTAGCAACTACCCACATTTGATCTTCACATTTGGAAAGTGCAAATGGTAACAATGCCCGCAGACGTATTCGACGGTAAATCGCAAAGTTCAAATTTGTTAATTATTGGATTCCACTTCTACGAGTTACTAACCTTTAATTTGACGTGTTCAGACCCGATTTACCTTATAAAATACCTATAAATATGTTCATGTAATTTCTTTCTGCATTCAATAATATTTCAGTTTCATAATGGTTTTAGAACAGAAAAAATATAGTGGTTCTTTTTTCATTTAATTTTTCTGATTAAAATGATTGTTAAAAGCATTTTTTTTTAATTTGTCTCTTGTACCACATTTCGTTTGCCAAATTCTATGAATCTTTCTATGTTGGTCAAAATACGCCTAATGTCGGTGAGAGCCATTTTTATCGAATACGTCCGCGGACATTGTTAGTGTCGCAGCCTTTCCGAATGTGAAGATCAAATGTGGGTAGTTGATAAAACTGCTCACAGCTCCCATCCTGGATTACCCACCTTTACAGTCAACTCGTGACCACGGTTAGTGTAACCCCTGCCGAAACATCGAGTAGAAATAAAACGTAAACCTTTAAATAAACGCGTTCAGATCCGATTTACAATATAAAATGTGTACAAAACGCGAAAGTTTAAAAAGTTAATTTATATATGTATACGGTTGAAGACTACGTTAGTGGCGGCCGCAAGGAATGGGGCTAGTGCAGCACACTCGTCCAGGTTAACATATCGATAATCAATAGTAAATCAAAACAAAATATTTTTGTTTTTATTAATATCAGTACTTAAACTATCACTTATATAAATAAACTTATGCACTAATATAATATTATTAATCAGACTCAATCAGAACTGGAGCTATCAGAATTTCCTCTACTTTCGTCTTCACTATTACTGCCTCCCAATTGTATTTGTCTATTGTGTTTTCCATTAATCCGTCATTCTTCTAATATTGCTCTTCAACAGATATAATGTCTCAGATAACTTTCCCAGTCCTTTATATTGATTTGAGAAATTGCATCTGAAGTCAAATCTAGTAAATTGAATGATATACTTGTATCTGCATGCATGTTATCTTCTTGATTTTACTACTTGCTAGTACAATGTATCGAGATGAAAGATAGTGGGAGAACTGTACGGCCGGTACTAGCGCACGGGCGTCACAAGAAACGAGGTACTGCGGGGGCGCCCGCCTCGCGCGTACCTCATTCACAGATCACCATGATTGTAGTCCCCATCTGTATACACCTTGTCATTGTCATACTAAATTATAAAAACCATTTTTAGCAGATAAACCTCTACTAAATAAAAAACAATATATATTTTTGTGTTAATTTGAACTATCTTCGCACCGATGTTTTTATGCAGTTAAATTTATTAGTACCTAAATGAAAATCATTGTCATTTTAACTGAATATACAAGTAAATACTGTGTAAATACAAGTAAAGTAAATAAGGGTAATTATAATTTAAATCAAGCATTAATTCAATGAAGTAAAAATATAGTAATCTAAATTGGAAGCCATGCTAATTATTTTACGACAACTTTCAACTTTATTTCCCACACTTCTAGAATTTTCAGTTATTATTAAGCTCCAATGTGTGTTTTGGTGTCACATAAAGAATGTTTAATGAGTACTATATGTATTCAGTATTTTTTATTCCATTAGGGTGTACAACAGGTGTTACAAACTCCTCCCTAGTGTTAAAACGAAGGATGAACCCTTTAACGCTCGAGTCCCTAGCGCGCTATGTCAGAGTGCTATTGAACCATAACCATTTTAGACTCCAGCTTGTAACTACATCAATCCATTAAGACCATCCGACATTAAAAATTTGGAGTATAACGTTTACTAGCCTATAACGTTAGTCTTAAAGAGTTCATTAGCGCTCACTCAGTGCTTGAGCGTCGAGCACTCCATGCTAGTTTTTACAACACTATGTTTTTATTGACTCTTATATATATATATATCGAAAATTACCAATCATCGAGATAGGATTGACAGACTATTTTGTTTTCCACTTGATCGAACTGATCTGATTAGGAGGAATTTCTAATCATTTTGCATCAGGGTTTGAAACGATAATTATCAGCAGTGATAGGAATAGGTAGGAATGGAGTTCAACTTTGTTATATTTCGATATTGAACCCCATCCTTTCTTGTAATCTAGTTTAGTAAGTATACGGACTCGCTAAGATAACTTAGTCAATAACAACCAACAAGGCAAAGGTAAAGAAAAACATGTTTATTATGTTATAAGAAACATATATGATTTATTTCATTCATACAATTTTAAATGCAAGGAACAATAAGTACAGTTAGAAATTAATCTCTTAATAACAAACTAGATTACATAGAGATAATCTAGATAACTTCCTAGATCTCCGTTGACGTTAATCTGAATCGCCATATTCAGTATCAGGATTAGGAACATAGTGTTCAGTTTCAACCGTTGATTTATCGTTTGAAGAGTTGAAATAAATAATCATGAGTTTTCGATATTTTCTATGTTGAAGCGATTTCTTTTTATGCTTAAAATGTACTTATAAGTAGAGAATGACCTTTCAACGTCGACGGAGGTTAAAGGTACGTAAAGTAAAACAATGATTAATTTTCTATCTCTTTTCCTTTACTTATATCGTCACATAGGTCTCTAGCCGTGTCTAGATCGGGGTTTCTGGCCATAACGTTTTCTAGTTCATCGGCTCAGACGAACACCAGCTTAGCGTGGTTTTGAATGTGATTATACATATTATGTTTATTAACGTAAAATAAAGAATTATTTTATTTTTAATTCATATTTGTAACATTTTCTCTTGAAATCCAGTGAATTTTGCTTTATTTAAATCATTGATTAGAATTTAAACAATCTCCATTTTTATCATGGTTTAAATCACTCATAGGTACTCATACTCATGTATGGATTGTGATAGAAATGCTCACCCGAGAAAGATCAAAATCGCTTTGTACCTATTTATCCGATAATTTCAAACCCTGTTTTTTGTTCCTCTTCAATGAACTGCCAAAAAATAGCTGTTATAGTAAATTATGATGAAACATTTTACATTTACAGCTCCATTACTAGAGAACACAACAGGCGAGAAGCCATTGAAAGAAGATTACCATACTGTGCAGCTATTGGGGCTTGTGTTAGAACTACTCTCCTTATGTGTTGAGCATCACACTTACCATATCAAGACCTGTATATTGAATAAGGTTAGTTTATACTGTCTACAGACATATTTTTCCTAAAAAAAAATATGTTCTTTTTTATATATAATGAAGATGGCAAACGAGCATACAGTCCACCTGGTGTCAAGTGGATACTGTCGCCCATAGACATCCGCGATACATGCCAACATTAATTCAAAATGACAAACTTTGGCACGCCCCCTGGCTGCGCTGCCTACCTTTGTTGATGAAAGAATGGATTTGGAGAAAGGGTTGGCGACATGGGAAGGGATAGGACGGGAATGGACTCTCGCATAACTCACTACCGAAACATGTACGTACATTGGGGAATAAGATAAAGTGGCAAATGCAGTACATATCAGGGTAGTATTTTGTGAGAGAGGGGTAACAAGCCCAGTCGAGTGCGCCCAGCGGCTGTTGAATTGTAGCGTGCACTCTCCCCCTTCCCTGCTCTCCCCTCATGGCAATTGAAAGCACGTTAATAATAATAGTTATTACATAAATGGATAGTTTTAGTAAACAGCATTGGGTTGTTTGTAAAAATTTGTAATGACAAATTTGTAAGATTTTATTTAAGATTAACAGTTTAAATATAACATTTTTGAAGATTTCCAAAATCTAGTACAGTATAAGCGTTTACGAAACTATTTTGCAAAAATTTGAAGCCTTCATTATTGTTATAATTAGATATATAAGTAATGGAAAATTAATACTCTCTGTTTTTTCAAATAATATTCATGAGTAAATAAATAAAGTCAGTTTATTGAATTGTATTATACTGATGACATCTGGTGTAGGGTGTAGAGGGTATAAATACAGAAAATAACCGTGCAAATTTACAAATGCAAAATTTGCATTTGTAAATGAGATTATATTATAGTGAATTTAACATTAATTTTCGTTGCTCTAAAGTCTAGTGAAAGAATAAGTTTGTTCAACTACGTTGTATTTACGGTTGACGCCACCTATCAGCCTATTGAGTGAAAAGGTAACCCCAAATGGGGTCAGATTTGTTTGAATGCTTAGTTGGTCTCATGTTAAATCTCATTTGAAAATCAGAAGACTCATTTACATTTTTGAAGACATTTAACAAATACCATACCGTCTTTGCAACAAGACATGGGCTTTGCATCTGTACGAGTGGGTGCCGAAATGTTCAATCCGATTGTTGAAATAAGGCATGAGCTATGCATCTGTGTCGGTGGGTGCCGAATTGTCCCGACTGTGGGTGCCGAATTGTGGGTGCCGACCCTGTTGTATTGTACTTTAAAATAAAATACGTTCTTAGAATAACTGGTTTATATTATGTTATGTTATGTTCTTACTTATGTTCAATGACAGTTATGAAACACACCCAATTGTTGAAATGGTTCGCATTATCGGTGTGCACTCACACAAACGCAAATCTCATTTCTCGTTGAGTGTGCTGTAATATAATAGACATTATCAAGCCTCACCACATACACAATCTTTGGATATTCTCATTTGGATTTTTTAAGTCATGGGTCTAGCTGGACCCATGACTTGTGCTTAACCTCTCATGGCAAAGATATTTAGATTATACCTCTATATATTTATTCCCAGGATCTCCTCCGCCGTATCCTGGTGCTGATGCGATCAACCCATACATTTCTGGTACTTGGCGCGCTACGTTTTATGCGCAAGATTATTGCACTCAAGGACGAGTACTATAACCGCTACATAATCAAGGGGAACCTGTTCGCACCTGTCATTGATGCGTTCCTTAGGAATAATGGCCGGTTAGTCACCATTTTATTTTTCATATATACTTATTGAACATTTAAAATGTAACTTCTTACACTATGGGAGAATATGAAAATGCCTTCATGTAATGAGACGAGACATGAGTCTCTTCGTTTATTAACAAATGCATACTAAATGAATGCAAAATCTTAAAAAACCCTATTTAAATTATGGAATAAATACTTTATGATAACAGGATATGGAATAATTGGTCTGGCTCCTAATTAAACAACGGAATTTCTGTCTGGAAAATTATATTACATTCTTTGATTACAGAACTATATCATATTATAATTTCAGCTATGCTAAAAATGTTTGAAAATTATTATGTTTTAATTACTAAAATTGTATCGGGCGCCATGTTAGCAACGACAAAACTGTCTGGCAACTATTATATAAACTTATATTGCTAACAAGACATAGAAAATTATGAAAAAAAAAATGTTGTCTTAAAATGATTTAAAAATGCACTATTTTTACTTGTACAGAAGGGATGCGCACAGGTAAACGCAACTGCTCCCAGGTGCCAGACATACCGCATTCCTACCTAACTTCAATAAGAAAGGAAATATCAAAAAACCAGTTGACCTAAAATTCACTTTTTCGTGACGTTGCTGGCTCTTATACTATTAATAAAGTGTCACTTATCTGTACACACGGTTGGTTTCCTTTACTTTCTCTCAAAGGAACTAAGACATACAATTCTTTGATTAAAACTACTATAAAGGTTAAGTTTGTTATTGATATTATAGAAAGAACATTTAAGAGTACACAGCTCACACTTGACCATTGCTTTTTATCGATGAAACGGCTTTTAAACACTGTTATGGTAAATTAATTTAACTACATTCGTGAGTGAACGCTCA
The DNA here is from genome assembly GCA_943735995.1 of Sesia bembeciformis. Taxonomy (NCBI): domain Eukaryota; kingdom Metazoa; phylum Arthropoda; class Insecta; order Lepidoptera; family Sesiidae; genus Sesia; species Sesia bembeciformis. The sequence continues at coordinate 7,645,063 of OX031042.1, forward strand.
ATTTCTGTTTGCGAAATTTGACAGCGCCGCGCGTCGCTCCCCCGTGGACTTAATTTGAAATTGATCACTGTTTTATCATGATTTAATTGGTGATTTTTGTATCTTTCCAGATATAACTTACTAGATTCGGCGATTTTAGAATTATTTGAATTTATCAAACTGGAAGATATCAAGTCTCTATGTTCACATGTGGTCGAAAACTATGGGAAAATCTTGGAAGATGTTGAATATGTACAAACATTTAAGGCTTTAAAAATGCGGTATGATCAACATCAGGACAAACTAAAGGAGAGGGATAGAGGTAAGTTGAAATTGTACAAAACTCTTGTATAATTATATTATACTAGCAAAACCCGGCAGACGTTGTCCTGCCTGTGTATTTTTATTTACCTCTGTATATAAAATCACAAATTATTCTGTTTTGCCGTCGATATGATCTTTGCGATCGATTGAACGGTATAGAAGTTGATGTGCTGTAGCGCCATCTAGTGGCGAGTTACAACAAAGTCGATAGCTCGAAAATATTGTCCGAGTTCAAATACCTATGTATACTAGTGTTGCAACGAACAGTACATTCGGCCTTCCGCCGAATACCGAATATTCGGTGGGGTCCTCGGCAGAATAGTCGAATATTCGGCCAAACTATTCGGCCAATTTGTCTAGGCGCAGAGAGGCACAGCTCGCGCTGTCCTTTGATTGGCTCGCGCTTCCTTTATTCCGCCGTATTCGCGTAAGCGCCGTAACGTCAGGTGTTGACAACGAAATTGTAGCAGACCTAGATATTTACCTTAATCTAAAATAATTACATAGGGTTATTTTCATTAAATTATATAACTTAAATTATGAAATATCCTGCTTGCAAATCAACTTATAGATATTCGGTATTCGGCCGAATAGTAATTTAATATTCGGTATTCGGCCAAATATCGAAAAAGAGCCGAATACCGAATACGTTTTGTTGATCAGGATTTGCTGCTCATTTAGTATTTTTTACAGGCCATATACACAATTTCTTTGTGGTTTTGTTTGATTTACATGTTTCCCCTTTTACCATCTACATATGGGTTCATTGCCATCTTACCAGTACTTTATGTCTTATTATAGTGAGTGGTAGCGTGGGCGTGGCAGAGGCAGTGGTCCCTTCGCTGCTCCGCAACCGGTACCGGCGGGAGGCACGCACGCCCGACGACGAGGAAGAGATGTGGTTCAATGACGACGACGAGCTCGACGACGAACCGCCCCTCGGACCTTTTGAACAGCCTCACGCGCATCACGCCCTCGACGCCATTGGTGAGTTTACAAATTATAACAAATTGGTGTTCACAGGTATAACATTATTAGGTTTCCGGAAACTAAGTTTCCGGGTTTCACACATGGATGGCGCTAGCGACACATGTAGTCGGCATACAGATCTGAAATTGGGTGTCTTTATAGCTTGGACATCTGTTAAGAATACCCAGTCGTAATATAAACAAATATCGCAACACAACGACCTTTTTTCTAACCTCGAAAATGTCAACGTTTGTGCCAAATAAACAGCATTTGCGGGAAGCATTGCTTTTCTGCTTTAACCTAAAAAAAACAGCAGCTGAAGCACGTCGGTTACTTGAGGAGGCCTACGGCGAACATATACCATCAAAAACATTGGTTCAAGCGGTTCAGAAGTGGCGATTTTGAGACTGGGGACAAGGAGCGCTCGGGAAGACCGCAAACATTTGCGGACGCCGATCTGCAATCGTTATTGGATGAAGATGACACTCAAACAAAAGATCAACTCGCTGAGGCTTTAAATGTGACGCGGCAATGTATTTCGAAACGTTTGCACGCCATGGTAAAAATTCAAAAGGAAGGAAAGTGGGTGCCGCATGAGTTGACTGAGAGACAAATGGAAAATCGAAGAATCACTTCCGAAATTTTGCTTTTGCGGCAGAACAGAAAGAGTTTCCTGCATCGAATTGTTACTGGCGATGAAAAGTGGATATATTTCGAGAATCCCAAACGCAGAAAATCGTGGCTTTCACTTGGCGAAGCGTCGACATCGACGGCACGGCCAAATCGCTTCGGAAAAAAGACAATGCTCTGCGTTTGGTGGGACCAGAAAGGACTCGTGTACTATGAGCTGCTGAAACCGGGCGAAACTGTCAATGGGCATCGCTACCGACAACAGCTAATCAATTTGAGCCACGCATTGCTCGAAAAACGGCCAGAATGGGACACGAGACACGAACGTGTGATATTGCAGCACGACAACGCTCCGTGCCATCGCAGTTCCATCGTCCAGGTCACCATAAAAACACTGAAATGGGATCTGCTACCGCACCCGCCGTATTCGCCAGACCTGGCCCCTTCAGACTATCACTTGTTCCGGTCGATGGCGCATGGCTTGGGTGGACTACACTTGGCCAATTATGATGCAGTACAAAATTGGTTGGACGAATGGTTTCGGTCCAAAGACGCGTCTTTTTATCGTCGCTGTATTTATGTATTGCCATAGATGGCAAAAATGTGTAAATAGCGAGGGACAATACTTCGAATAAACCATTTTTTGTATTTGTCTTGAAATTTTCGATTTTTTATTGGTCAAAAAAACCCGGAAACTAGTACAGTTATGTCTATGTTTGCTGATTCTGCAGAACTTGTATCTTAGACCAACCTTTGTGGTTTATTAGGTACAATTGTGATAATTTTATGTCTTTTGTTTGTGAATTTGGTAAAAAAAACCAATGTAGATGTATAAAGCACTGGCCAAGCGATAAATAATAAATACCGGTAATAAGTTTGCACGATTACAAACTTTTTATGGTGAATTTAAAGTTAATATTCATCACTACTGAATAAATAGGTTTGTTCTGCAACGTTATAGTAGGTAGTCTGAAAGTTCGCGGCCTTTTTGAACGTATGAATTTAGCGTGCTATATTTCTGGCAACACTGATCACTGTCGGGAAAGTATATATACCTTTGACTTTTTGTACTGGCGGCAAATTGAAATTACAAGCTAAAAGTTTTATCTCATATTTTTTAACAATTTTAAAATGGAAATTAATAAGGAGAAAGTTAATATACAATGTTTTACAATTTTTTTTCGGCAAGGTGGCAAGGGTATGCTTCTAGTGCTCGAAAAGAGATTTGTTGTGTTTACGTAGAAGATGCTTTATCTAAAACTACTGCAAAAAAAAAATGTTCAGTCAATTCAGGTCTGGTAATTTTGATGTGAATGGTGTTCCTCACTGTGGTCGTTCTATTAGGTAACCAGATCAACTTAAAATGAAGAGATTAAGAAACTGTTAATTTAAAAACAAACCCATACTATAACTAGCCCTTTTAACATGTTAAAAGTGGCTGAATGTTACGGGTCCCCTTATGCACATTGTTTATGCAAGTTATATATGTGGCCTTCGAATATAACGCTGTCGGCTGATGTGGTGTAGTTACTCAGGGCTTGTGGTAGCGGCTTTATCGTTTAGTCACCTTTTATGATACCCACGGGAAGTGATGAGGTGGTGCTATTTCTAAAGCCGATCCTCACCACACGGCCGTCTGCACTTAAGTTAAATCTCACTGACAGAAGCTGGAGATTTCGCCAGCGCAATTTCGATCATTGCGCCAGAGGTTCTATGACCAATGTTTATCATTCATTTAACATTTATATTTTCACCTTTACAGGTAAAATAGTAGAGAAAAAGGTGTGTACGAGCACGGAGACGGTAAACGGGCCAGGTCGTGTCCTCCTCAACGCGACCGCGCCCACCAAGTCCACGCACGATGTTCAGGTATCCTCGCCCAGATTACTCGATAAGGTAAACTTTTAGTTCCCTTCACAACCCTCTCTACTACGCTTCTGGGGAGTACACATCTTGTATATACCATTCATTCTTAAATCAGGAAATCGTGTCGCTCGGTTGTTTACTTGTAATTTTATGACTAAACTTGTGTAATTTAAACGAGCAGCAAAAAAATACTATAGAGGCAGCAGATCATGATCAACAAAACAAACTATGTATTTTTTAATTACTGAAGTGAACAATTTTTAATAACCGATCATATTAACGCCAAAGTCCGCTTCGCGGGTGTTTGGCTACGTTATTGTCACCAGATAATCTAAACCTAACGCACCTTTAAATTTGCTGCCACTTTATATATTTATTTCTGTTGCTCATTTAATTATTTCCCCTTTATTTATGCTTGTCTTCAAGTACCTCACTACTGCACGATGTTAAAACCTTGTTTTACTTGCCCTATTGTTCTGTGACTGGTTCAATTGTCATAGTATACATATTGAAGATATCTTCAGATACATCTCTGAATGACCATTACCGTGTAATACATAATTTCCTCTCTCCGCATACCTCACTCGGCGCAGGTACTTGAAGACAAACTTATAGCATTTAATAGTGAAAAAATGTATTTTTATTTTTATTTTATTAAATTATAAATATGTAGTCACTACAGTTGCATACCACAAACATCTATCACTAACGAGAGGAGGGGCGTGACCCAAGGTTGTCATTCTTGTTGACATTTACCCTGTTACCACATAATTGATGACCTGCTTAGTGGTATATACCGCGAACCTGTAGGCTGTGGAACGAACTGAGAGGTCTTTCCATTAAGCTACGATATTTGGTTCTTCAAGAAAGCTGTGAATAGGGTTTTGCAAGGTCGGCGGCGCACTCGCATGCCCCCTGTTGTTGCAGGTGTCCATGGGCGGCGGTAACACTTACCATCACGTGAGACTGCTTGCACGTCCGCCCAGTTCTGTATAAAAAAAAAAAATAGATAAAGATAAATATTTTTCTACAACTTTCTTAGAATTTTGGATAACTTAATAACATTTAAGGATATAATAAAAGAAATAATATTCTTTTATTCAATAAAAGAACACATAAAAATACGAACTTACTTCATTTATCTGATATGCAGTGCATTATTACTTGCACATAGTACTCAAACTTATCACGATTAAGGTATTGCATTTGTAGTCCAACACACATATTTCATTATGCAAAACTGAAATGGCACACAGTATTCCATATAAACAATTTTTGCTGTTTAAAAAATAAATAACGTAAAGAATATATGTGAAAAAATTTAGTCATTTTCAAATACGGTTACATAAATAACTAAACATCCCACTTTTTTTTATGGGTTAATACATAAATACAGAACACCGTCCAACTAATCATTGACATTGCCAGTGCATCAATTTTGCTTGTCAATATAGGTTGCATTAATAATAGTAATATGCACGGCACTATTAAAGTCTTATTAAAGTCATGCAATGAAGTACAATTAAAACTGCTCTTTTTTTTGTGGTTCTACATCGTCCTACTTATTAGTAGTCCTATAGTACCAAGAGGTACACTTATTAGTAGTATTGTTATTCCTGTTTTGTTTAAGACAACGAACAGCACCACTAGAAATAAGTCCCCCGTGGTCTTACTAGTAGGACGGCGTAGTATCACGAGAAAACGGCTGTTAAAATCGTTTTTAGTTATGTAACAATGTTGTCTCTAGGGTCTTGTGGACTACGACGGCGATTCCGATGAGGAAGAAGAAAGTAGCAGCAGCGGGAGTAGCGAAGAGCGCGACCCCAAACGGCCGCGGTTGGCGTAGTGTCTATCACGACTCGTTTCAAGGAATATAGCGCTGCGGGCCGGCCATTCCGGTGATGAATGATCACTTGGTCGATTGTGAATGCCACGTGAATCATGTTGCAGTGATAGTGGTGGCAATAGTGCGAGTTTAGATAGATCGATAGGACTTTTTGGTGGTAACTCGGGAGTAGTGAATTTGTTTTTTGTGTACGATGTTTGTGATAATCAAATAAAAGCATAGAATTTTTCGTGTGCTTCCAAGGAATCCTCTGCTGTCCTCAGTAAACCTACTATCAATTTACTGAGCGACTCCTGACTTACTTCGACGCCACTGAACATTGAAAGGATACATGTTACACTTTGAACTTGTTAATTACGAAAAAAAACTTGACACTGGCAGAATGTGCTAATTGCACTATTGCTGTATATGAACAGAAAAATAGATAGATAAAATCTTCATTGTACACCAACACATGTTGTAAAAAGATAATATAGTTAGGTAACACGGAAAGTACAACAGGCGGCCTTATCGCCAAAGCGATCTCTTCCAGCCAACCTTGGTAAAACAGATAACAGTATCAAATACGGTTTAAATCTTATTCTTCTTCAATATCAATAATAAATAATACTTTATATTCCGGTTATTATAGCATGAGCTCTGACAGTTGACAATTGAAAAAAAACACACTGATGAGACTTTGATAATCGATAGCCTAGTTAATCGATTTTTTTTTAAATTATTGATTATAAATATGAAATACAAGATTAAACGATCCTTGATAAGGAAGTTAACTTTATTCGACTGTGTTTTCTATTCAATTTATTATTAAAATACAACATAAATATAAACTAAAACTAGTAAGTAAGAAGCCGGGAAATATAAATAAATGGGTATAATGATATACATGATTATATAAATGTAATAAAACAGATCAAAGCGTCAAAATAAAAACTACATTTTTAATTTAAATACATACGTATTTTAATATAATATAATAATTTGTGTTGTATTTTAATAATAAATTGAACAGAAAACACAGTCGAATAGTTAACTTTGAATAAAATTATATAATTAATAATATATGGTAATATTAATCGATCATCAATAATCGAAAAATAAATCGGTTGTAAGCACTAGCACAATTTACATTCCGTTACACGATAATGTGAATTTACATTTTACTCGAGAAAAATTAATTTATCCTTTGTGTCGAACAAAATTACGTTAAAATATACGTAAGAAGAACAATAAACGCTTGACATTTGATTATTATAATTTTGCGACTTTTATATCTAAGAAAAATATTTCTTTAAATTTTCGATTAATGTGTTCGGAATAAAAATGTTTTGCGTGAAATAGACAACGCCCCAATCTGTCAAGAGCTCATGCTATAATAACCGGACTATAGCTGTTTCAGTTTTAGCATTAATTGCATTTTTAATCGGACTTCGGTTTTTTGAAGTTGTATAATCATACCCACTCCTTTTCGTCCACTGTTTTGCACGGACCTCCTCACGCACATTGTCCTGTGAAGGATATACATCGTTGAAACTGCACGCTGACCAAGCAGTTTGGCGAGTCCATTCTTTTAGAGGTGGTGTAGTTTCTCAATACTTGTGGTAGCAGCTTTGTTATCCATTAGTCACCTTTTACGACTTCCACGGGCCAATGGAGACTACATGGCCAATGGAGTTGTATAAACTAGTGAAATGTATATGGCACTTGCGACTCGTCGAATAATTGCAGACTATAGGGACAAGCCATGTCCAGGGCTGCCTTTAGCCATGGGTCTGCTGGGCCAGACCCCAGGGCCCCGAGGTTGAGAGAGCCCGATGTCTCTGGGGTATTAAGATTTTTTTTCAATGCACATTGTCCTACCGTTTTTTGTTGAATATTTTTATATGGCAAAAAACATTAAATTACACAACACTCCATTTGAATTAAAAAAAATATAAAAATACGTTTATCATGTTAGTTTGCCGAGTATTTAAATTATTTACAATTGCGATAAAGTGGACCCCAAGTTATACCTGACCCAGGCCCCTGAAATCCTCTAAGATAGCCCTGGCCATATCTATGTAAATAACGTGATAACGTGAGCGCATAAAATGGAGTCTAATCGCAATATTAAATGAAAGTGACATCAAAATATTAAATGCCACCAACAGACATATAATATACCCCAATTCCTGCGGTGCATATGACAAATCGCTTAATCGTAAGTCTCGAGTTCTTTACGGGGTCTCTACAGTCTTTCCCAAAGACCACCACCACACAAGAGTTCCTTAACACTGCCAACGGACTTTCTGGCGGGAACTCGAGAGTTGATGTTTGGGTTTTTATATGATTAATGTAAAAAAATATGTACTATGGGTTTTGTGACATAATAGTCATAGTGTATTAAACATCAAAGTGCCTATAGTGTTTGTGCATAATATTTTATGATAATCAAATAAAATCATGACTGCGTTTTTCGCGTGCGTCCAAGGAGTCCATATCTGTCCTCAGTTAATTTACTATCGCTTTATTGAGCCACTTCTGGCTTGCTTCGACATGACTGGACATTGACAGTGTTTTTTTAAAATTACTTTGATTTTAATTATAACATGTCTAGCGAACGCAATTAACGCCATTTAGTTTTCTAGAATTGCACTATTGCCCACTCACGTGTGACGAAGCACATTTACAAACGACAAAGTATAACCATTCTTTACTTGAGTGGGCTCCGTAGTGTCGCGAGCTCCGCCCGTCTCGCTGCTGTGCACCAATGAAACAACGGAATGCAGTAAGGATACATTAATATATTATAAACACACGCCGTATTAGCTCTATGCGACTCGCACGAGATATTAACGGTTTGTAAAGTATTTTTACATTTTGATTACCACATGAGACAACTCCCTTCACACTTATTGGTCTCGGAATGTTTTACGAATGTTCTTTTGCTACGTTTGTTCTATGGACATGTTTGCAGAATGTATAAACCCATACCCGATAAATAGACGTTTCTGTCTGTAAATGTCTGATCTGTTTAAAGGTTAGCTTCGAACCTCTCGATCTAAGACAGAATGGTCTTAGAACACTTATTTTTTCGTTTCGTGACTAATAAGAGTGAAGCAGGCCTCAAATAATCTCTGGTTGTAACATTAACACATTTTTTAACAGTTGATAAATATTTTGAGGAGTTTGATGATCCTCGTGTAAAATTAGTTGAGTACCTCTAACCTCGTGTCCATGTGTAGATATGAAGTTGAATTCAGTGTCACGTCGCAGTTGGCGTATAAAATTCTTCATGTACATGGTTAAATAAAAAATCCTTCACTCTCTTAACAATGAATTTATATCATTAAAACTAACAACTTTTGTTCTAAGACTTTTTTCTGAACTTTATTGAAAAAAAAAATATTACATCAAGTCACTAACTTTGTTACTCTACACTACTCACTATACGCTGCTACGAATGGAAACGCGGAATGGAACTCTATTCATAAACCGCTACCATTAGATATCTACATCTATGTAATTTGCGAGTGTACGTACGCGGTGCGGGTCAAAGGTCAAAGGGTGGTTCGTGTGAAAAGGGGTGTTGAATTAAGTCGTAGAACAAAATTTATCACTTTTCACGAAATAAATTCAATTAGCTATTTTTATTTAACCCTGTATAGTAGTATAAATACTTGGGATGGCAGAATGCAGAACAAATAATGGTTATGACATGTATTTAATGTTAAAGAATTTTATTTTCGGTTAGGTAATCTTTTCGAAATATTGTAATCACAAAAAGTACAAAGAAAATCTGCGTGGTTAAAATAATAATGGTGGCGAGGACCGTGATCGATATGTGGACGTGTAAAAATGTACGTATTTTTAAAATGCTAGTACTCGATAGGGTGTAACGATTTATAAATATGTTTGAATGATTGGAGGCCAATCTTTTTATTAAATCATAAACTGTGCTGTGGAATTGCTACTCACTAGATAGTATGATTGCATTGAAATTCAAATTATTACAATTTTACTGTGAATAGTAAATACTACCCGCAGTGATATATTCACATTATGTTACTATAAGAATGCATAAGTAGGCCGATTAATAGGAGAAATTAATATTACAAAAGTCACAAAATCATATTATGCAGTTTCAGGTTTATCGAAGTTATTTATTTGCACAATAATTTGCATTCCTGTTATATTTTGCGTATTGGACTTCTGAGAGACGAAACTTGATTTTATTTTCCCTTAAAACATATTTTCCTATATTTCTCAGTCGGTGGCCTTAAAATTGGATATTTATGTTATCAATATTCAATACCATTGGGTTATTTTTCTAAGTTTGTCTTTCAGAAGTGCTTTATTTGTTGAGGGTAAAGAATAGGATTTATCTTTATTTTTCACCTGTTTTCCAGTTACTTTTACACACAATCTGTAGTAAAATTCTCTCTTGTTCGATTCACACACGTGTCTCATTGCATGATACATGTGACTAGATCACTCGAGAATTTTAGATAAATGATCTGAAACCATTTTGTATGTTTTCCTTATTCGCGTTACCGTCGCGTACACGTCAAAGGTTTTTTTTTGTATAAAGAATTTAATGCCTTTAGTGCTTTTAATGTACAAATTCTCGAAATGCACACTTCGCTAAAATGGAGTAAAATGGCTAATTCGCATAATTCTTGTAATGCTCAGTTTTCAAAGAGAACAATACTAAAAATTGCTAAAATTTAAAAACTACTGTATCTATCACGGTAAGAAAAAATAAAGTCCTAGCTATCAATTCAATATGAATAATTATTTATTAATAATCACTGTAATGTGAATCATAAAAATAATTAAAATCCAATAAAATCTGACATAAAACGTAATAAAATCACACAAATACAAAGTGAAATGACAACCTTTCAATTTCATCAAAATCTAGCTATAATAACCAGCTGTTATCGTTTACTGCAGGATATGTGCCTCCTCATGCACATTGTCTTATGCATGAGGGATGTATGGGTGGCCTTGAAGCGCTACGCTGCCCAAGCGGTTTGGCGAGTCCACTCCTTAGAGGTGGTGTATTTCCTCAGGGCTTGTGGTAGAGGCTTTGTCGCCTTTTACGACACTCACAGGCAGAGATGGATCTATAAACAAACATATAAATAAAATAGTGTTTCTTTCTTAAAGTTCAACCATAATCACAATCTTCAAGTAATCACAAGGCTACTTCTAACAAATTCTAACCGTTTAAAGAATTGATACTTTTGAGAACTGTGCATTTCAAGAATTACTCGAATTGGACATTTCACGACTTAGGCAAAGTAGGCATTTCGAGACTCAATATCTATTTTACGAACTAGGTAGCCATTTGTCGAGTAAACGTCTTTAATGGCCTGGAGTCTTCGTAATATTACTATCTAAAGATACATTTGTAAATATGTATTTGCACAACTGTCACTAACATTTATTTTATTAATGAAGATAACAAATATTATTTAATTATTTTTCTTTACTTTCAACAAATATACCTTTCCTGTCTTTGCTTGTGATTGTATGTAGCTTTCTTACAGAAGTGTATGTGATAAAGGTATCTGGATAGGATACATTTTATTTTATTATTGTTAACCTATAGTTTTATTGTTCGTATTTTATAGACTATAATATCTTAAGCACTGTCTTTAAATTCTTATAGACCGATTTTTAGTTCTTTGATAGTTTACTCATATGATTATAAAGTTCATACATAATTTGGACAAACTATGTGCGTCAATAAGAACATATAACTAAATGAGAATAAACTGTGAGTTAACTGTATTTCATGTAATTGAATTGATTCTTACGCCTTCTCGTATATTATACTGAAGGTAACTCGACTGTACTATCGAAAAATTAAAAATATATTAAATTAATTCTCTAAGCCCTCGCTTACTCGTTACTGACATTTATCAGTGTAGCTTTTCATAATTTACCTATAAAATGATTTTTGATTGAATCCATATTTGACTTGTCAACTTCAGTGAAGCAAATAATTATCATTTAATTTGTTGCTTATGATCACTTGTCGCCAGAAATGTTTAGATCTGCTATAGTTTCATTTTTGTGTTTTGAATTTACGTACAGAGCTAATATCTCTGAAGACTAAAACCACGATTTCGTTCATGACTGATTTAATTGACGTAAAAATTTTACGTTTTCGTAATTTTGCAAAAAAATATTTGAAATTTATCGTCGTGCGATTCATACGTACTTCCTTAACAAAGAGTCGCTTAATAAAGTACAGTGCGGGGTCACCAATACACTTTATACCGCCAACTCGAAAATTGCGGAATGAACTGCCAGCAGGTATTTCCGCTACAAAAAATAATACGTAAAATTTTATATCAATTTCAGAATCATAAACGGAAACCATGGTCTTCGGAAATGTATCTAGACTACATCTGTTACACACAGTATACATATTTCCTTATACCCCTAGTAAATTCGAAATTTCCCATTACATCATATGTTAAAACCGTGGAAAAGTACCGGTAAAAAGAACCGTAGAAGGTGGAAAAGTAGTAGATATAACTCAGAACCGGTCTGCAGATTTGTTAGTATTATTGTTATTGGCAACACTTGATTGATTCTTAAATAATAATAATAGCTGTAAATAATTATATCAGAGACTTAATTAAATGCTGGCGACAAAGGTTACGCCTACAGCACCATAAAGACTTGGTTATGCCATCACTCTTATGAACACACCCAAATTGAGTAAAAGTTATGTGCGATTTGCACACTTTAATTTCGTTATCAAGTTTAAAGTACACGAACAATTCGCATAAATACACGGTTCGTGACTGTTTTACTAGGTATGTAACAAAAGTACTTACATCCGAAAGCGAAACCGAAAGAAAAACTGCGCATGTATTTCGAAATGCGAATATGAAAGCAAAGATTTTTGTAATAATCTTACCACAAATAGTCATTATTACGTCGGTATTCAAATAAAATACTCAAATTACTACTTTTTATTGAATAATCACACATTTTTTTAACAAATATTACCGAGTTTGAATCGCAACAAGAAACATACATATTTTTAATTTGTAGTATTATTTAAATTAGTCAGTCGGTGAGCAGCAAGACTATTATGTGCAGAATTATAGTGTTCTCCTTCTTGCTAACACTAGCATTGAAGAAACCTAATACCGAATTTGCATTATGCGAATCTTTCGCCTAATGCCAGAACGTTACGTCCCTAGTTTTTATACAAAGCGCAGTTTTAACATTCCGACTTATAGCCGCGCGTGATATCCGCCAACACTGTTTTTGTGTCCCTCTCTTAGTATATCGTATAAAGGTCCCGGCATATAACACAAGTCGGCGTACTGAATTAGCGCATGTACACTTACGGACAAAATAATTTTCACACATTTTTTTTTACTTATTTTATCCTGCGTTCTCATAAGTTCTAAAAAAATGTTTTTCTTAATAATAACTAAATAATTAAGTTACAAAATAATTTTAATCACAACCGGAAAGAATGAAGTTTACAAAGTAATTTTAATTATTAAGTAATGAAAATAAAACTTATTAGTCCGGAGGTAATGGCGATACTACTTCCATTAATTAAGTCATTGTGCAGATGCACATTGCAGATGTGGCCAGCAGAAGTGGCATTATCATCACCTACATCGTCATCATCGTAGCCACCATCTTCATCATCATAATCCGAGACACTATAGTCATCGTTATCGGAAAAAATAATAAATTCTTCGGTAACTAATTTACGTGATGATCACTTTTTATATAGTCCTCGGTGTCCGACTTTTTTAGTTAATTTTTCCCATTCTGTCGCACCCATCGTTGCTACTTTTTCATTTACCAATTTTAGGTATCACTCTTTTTACTTTGTAGTTTACATTCTTGCTACTCACATATCCTTTAATGGCTGCCCATGCCCTGAGTGGTACGGTGGTAAGCTGAGGACGTCATGATTACGTTCAGATAATATTTTGTCAATACTAATTTTTTGGTATTGATCTTTAGGGCTTTTGATCAATTTATATAACTGAAGTTTCAACATATTTTTATTATAGTGTATGTCTTTTTCAGTCAACCAGTTGTGCATATCGGCTTTGTTTTAATCCGATGTTGGCGTGTCATTATGTTGCTTATTGTAACTTATTGTAAGTCGCGCTGTCAACTACTACTACGGAATTTGCTGGAATATTCATTTCTCGTAGTTTTCAAAATTCATATTATCGTGATAATCCCCCGATTTTGTCCCAGATTTGAATGTGAGAAGGGCATTCGGCACAAATCCAGTTTCAGATCCCGCGTGCACAATTAATATTCTTTGACCTTTTGATATTGGTTTTTAAGCCCTTTGGTGGAACCATCTGACCACGACTTAAGACATGAATGAGTAGAATCTACATACAACTCATCGATACAAATTATATGTCTTCCTTCTTGTCGATACGTATTTTTTGTAAGTATTCAATCCTTAGCAACCGAATATTTTACTTTCAATTAAAATTCTTCTGTTGTTTTCTGTTCGTTTCTACCTAAAGCCTAATTCCCCAATTATCCGCCGAAGACCGAGTTCTGACCCAATAAAATTGATATCTTCCTTTATCATTTTTCGAAGATGTTCTACGGTAGGCAATTCTTTATTACCTAGATGGTAATTGAGCATACACCTTTTTATGACAGTCTGATCGAAACTATCCACACATGTCCCGGTTTTCATTTTAGACTTTCTTTCCCAGGTGTTCTAAAAACGTTGCGGAACTCAGTTTTTCCTTGGTTTTACTGGATACGCCTCACAGTACTTATGGAAGTTTTAGTTGCCTCCGCAGTCCGTTTTACTGTTTCAATTTGCAATTAGCATTCTTTAGCCTCGTTGTTTCATAAAACAGTAGGCATCATACACCATTTTCCTTGCTCGCCTTCTTAAGACCGTATTAATTTTTCGCGGCATCACAACACGCTGTGCGGCAGACGAGAGCCGACTGACGAACCAATCACGCGGTCCACCGCGCTCAAAATTACATTCTCCGTCGTCGCGCTCCGTGGCAAGAGACCCAAAAATCAAGTAATGCGCAGTCAAAGTCAATGTTCAAGTATTTGCCGTTAAATGTAATAAGTATAAAGTAGATCGTGTAATAATTGATAGATCGTGAGTACGGTGGTGTAACCTTGTGTACTAAAGCTTTGTGATGGCATAAAGATCATACATTTCTATGTATGTACAGATACATTATGAAAACATTTGCCATCGGCTAATCCGGAAATAACCGAACGCGTCATCCACGTGTATTGGCCGATGCGTGTATATTGGACACACATCCACGTGTACGTCATCCCGAACGTTGCATTGACGTGGATGACACGTTCCGATGTTTCCGGATTAGCCGGTGGCCAATGTTTTCGTAATGTATCTGAACTTGTTATAGGCACGCTTGTTTCGATAACGTTAAATAAACACAATTCAGAGTTTCACTCCAAGACTTTAATTTACAGAGACTTTGATGCATCTTTATACTGTATATTTCTTTTTTTAATAATTTGTTTGCCAGTCTTGTAGGAAAAAATACTTGCAACAGGTCCTACCATCATAGAAATACAGATAGTTTATTTTAAATCTTCACAAATAATGCATATCAATTTTAATATGTCTTATAAATTCTTTGATCTCTTTCACAATGAACAGAACGTAAAATCTTGAGAAAATTAGTTTTTGCCTCATTCAGACGAAGAAAGAATATTAATTTTTAATATGTCCATTTGAGCCATAAATCTTTGACATGATCTAGATTTATAAAAGTTTTTTTTTTTAATAAAGAATTTATCAAATAAATAGTGATGACTAAATTATTCAGAAGTAAAATGACAACGGTCCATTTAGATTTGGTTTCGATAAGGCTTTGGTGACCACGGAACGTCGGTTACTGTTATCTCAAAAGTATTTACTTAGTAGCTACCCAATGTTACATGTATATATGACATCACACAATCCACGGGTGGCTGTAGCTATGATGATATATTATTTATATGAACATTAGCGCTTAGAAGCACCACTTTATAATAAATTAATAATCTATAAAATATTTAATTAATAGTCCTTCAGACGCATTAATAAATCTTATAAGTGAGTGCACAGTACATGCGAGACGATGTCCATTATTACATACGTGGAATAAATGTATCAGTGTTTTGTAAATATAATAATATTTGTAATAATTTTATTTTGAAATTGCCAACATCCACGTGTCTAATAGTACTGAGCTGTCAATTAGATTTGTACGATTCTTATATTCCTTGAAATTAATTACTTCCTTTTGATTAAATTACAAAAGTTTTAGGTAAAAGTGGACTAACGAGGACTATTTTTTATCAGTCTAGGTGGATGACCATCAAACTAATTTATACACAGATAAAATTAAAATAGATTTACCTATTGGCAAGTTGTGTAAAATAAATAAGCTTACTATAATAATGCTATCTATTATTATGATGTCTACTAGTTAGTAAGCAATATAAATATAAGGTAAATACGATTTGATGTTTTTTATTCACTTCCTGAATTTATATGTTTTGGATTATATTTATGGACGAGATCTCGCCTCTCAAATAAATTCGCCACTACCCACGTGTTACACTTTTACAACATTTAAGATTTCGTGATACACGTCTGTTTAGGTATAAAACAAATAAAACCATATGTTAATGACCAGAAAATATAATGCAAATCACACACATGAATAAATAACACAACCTACATATTATTGCTTGAAAATGCCAGTAATTACAGAATTAAAGGCTAGTGTCAACGACCTCTGTTTTGAGTTTGGAGGCGAGAGCTCGGCGCAGTTGCATTGCGTCGGGGGGCGGTGGTGGAGGAGCTCCGGCCAATGCCGCATGTGCAACTCTTGCGGAACGAGGTCTTTGCACACTGCTGTGAGCGCCTTCACCTCCTGTACAAAGTTGAAAAAAACAACAAGTGTTTGAAAACCTGCTGGGACAACGTGATTACGATGTGGATTTAATCAATGAAGAGATTTCACCAAGATGAGCGGTGTATGATGAAATAATTATGATAGTATGTGAATGTAAAGAAATAGTACCTTCTTGTCGATTCTAGTTTTCCAGATATTAAAATTTAGTGAAATTTTTAAAACAATTTTTTATACGTTTATTTTAATAATCAGATGGTAGAATTTATAATTTTGTTCTATTTAAACATAATCATAAAGCAACGAAATTGTATGAAAATCTTATCCAATGTCAATAAGTTCATATCGACAATAACCTCAGTAAGGTCCTTTGCTCCGAAAGCTAAGTCCATACCATAAAGCTTTTCTCTCAAAGTTTAGTTCGGAATTTAAATATTTCTGACGAAAGAGGAAAAATTACAATTACGAGTTTCTGTAGTTGTAGTAGTTTTATTCTAACTTCTTTTACCTTCCAAATTTTTAAGTGTCCAAACATTTGTTTACGTTTTGGGGAGTTTTATCTTTTACCAGATACGTAAATAAGTTTGTTTTTAAAATTTGGGACCTTATATAAATGGATCGAAGGTCAAGTTTACCTCCAGCCTCTGTTCCACTCTCAGCAGCTCCCAATCGTCGTTCTCGCACCTGCTTCTTCAGCGCCAAGAGTTTATCACGCTGTTGCTTTAGATATTCCTGACGAGTGCGGATTTCTTCCTCGCTAACCTAAAATATTATAAATGATATATTATTATATACATTATTTTTATTACCAATATAAGTTAAGTTCTTAATCGTTATAAAAACATCCACATTAATATTCTACATAACGTAACTGTTATGAACAATCTCTCATCCATAGATATGGGAATAGCTTGCATCCCATTATAATCCTTATTTCTTATCCCTCCCAATATGTTGTTTCCTTCAAATACTAAAATCCCACAGGTATCCGTACTAACGTACCGACATTTGCTTGCTATGGCCGATAGTAATGTTTACCATAGAGTGAAGCAGCCCGATAGTCTGATACCTCTGTAAAAAAGAGGTTATTACGATATTCGTCAAAACCAATTTTTGCCAAATCGGTAATTTATCAAATCCTCATTTGGTCAAATTATAGAATTATTAAAATATGCAATTGGTCAGGTTAGTTGATATAAAAAGAATATTTTTTCGAGCAGTGAAAAAAAAGAATTTCACAGGACATATATGGTGTTATACAAGTGAACGTAATCGTTCGCGTTTCACGACTTATGACCAATATGATAATTGCCCAATACGTAATTAAGTCCAATCCGTTAATTGATTTTTGAACATTGACTTTCAGAAATAAATTCAATTGGGTAAATATCAATTTAATCAGTTAAACTTATTTATTTAAACGCAAAAATAGGTATTCTTACTACTTATATAGAATTAAATGGAATAAAAACTTAATCATTAATTATTTATATGTCAGTCGTATTGATCGGTTTCAATTAATATTACCTACCTACTTTTAATCCACAAGTGCACAGACCACAATAAATAATTTTTACGACTAATTTTTAAAACAATATTGACAACACATTTAAAACACATTGTACAAACTTCTTTAACTTCGGTGAATTTTCATATTTGACATAAGTATATCATTTTGGACAATTTGTTTGGCGAAAGTATTGGACTTTTTTTTTTTTTTTGAATAAATTAAAAGGACACTAACAAGTAACGGTAGAAAAAAGGTATACCTACTGAAAGGTTTTAAAATTCTAAGAGTCGTAGAACAACTCTATTGAGCGAAAAAATAAATCCATTGCCACGAAAACAGCTATTTCATTGTTCACACAATGGTAGCTACCATCCCGATTACAGTCGCTCCTCGTGGTCTACCCCAGTGTCTATCTAGGTGTACCACGAGGAATTTATTTTTACTAGTCGTCTACCTGCAGGAGTTGGCTTCAGATATCGACACAATAAAGGTGCAGTAATAAATTCTCTTTACATCAATACCTCAACTTTCCGAGGTGCAGGTGCCGGTGGTTCAACAATAACCTTTGTATTCTTTTCAGTCACCGGTGATTTCAGTTTTTTATCAGTCTTATTTTCATTTTTTTCAAAGCTGTGCAATTTCAAAAGAAGAGTTTGCCTTTCGGCTACAACTTCTTCGGGAGGCACTTCTACTGTTTTGTTTTTACCCTCATCAAAGTCTTCTAGTTGTAATCTGAGAAAAAAAAAATAGCGGATAGTAAGGAAAATCTGCTTAATTTATGAAGTTATAGAAGTGTAAGTATTACTTCTTTATCTCAATCATGACGTCATCATTGTCTGGCCAGCCCTCTTCTTCATCGCTTCGTGATGATTCCAGTTCTGGATCTGACATGTATATGCTAGGCAGAGTTCCATAACGCCGCTCGATTAATTCTAACGCCTGTAAGTGGAGATAGCAAAATTATGAGGAACCCCATAAAATAGTTGTACTTTATTCTGCTCTCCTAAGAAGAAAGGGCATTTATAATAACATTTTTAACGAAATCATAGGTAACATTATATTCGGAAATTAAAATTAATAAAGACACAATGGTTATTCTATGTATTTATGTCATTGATAATTTTAGCTTGATTTTAAATTAATGAGAATTCTACTATTTTTTTTTAATACCATTACTAATTTTAATGTCCAGTATTGGCGAGTACCTACCTATTAGAAGTCTTCACAAGTTGGAGAGCTTACAACACGTTGAATTAGCGAGAAACACCTTTTTTTGCAATGGAGACGAGACGAGTACGAGTCTTGTACAAGTAGACATATTGGATTAGGCAGTGGTTCGTCATTTAGTTAATATAAAGTAGCAGTCTTGGCGCATTAATAGAGTACCACCAGAGTAAAATACTTTCTATAGCGTGTCTGAGAATTTTATACCTGCAACTGAAGTTCGACGTTCTTATGGGTCATCATTTTGACGAAGATGTCGTAATCATTAGCTGCCCAGATTTGCTCGAAGAGGCGGCGATGGAATTGTGCCGGTAGACCGGCGAGATCGCGTGCTGAGAGACGACATGCTGCTTCAAATTGATCCGCTGTAATGCCGATATCGTCCATGAACGAGCCAAGCATCACGTCGACCTGTCGTATAATAAATTTTATAAAAGTGAAGAAAGGGTGTGCAATTTTGAATCCAAATTTTATTTTGCACCACAGTACTCGAAGAAGATGAGCCGGTTTATAAAGATGATATTGAGAAATGAGTATGCAGCTTTGTTCATCTGAGCGTTTGCATGATTAATAACTTTTTTGCATTCGTGAACGAGTTGTTACTGTGGCTTTAATCTACATATTCATAAGTTTATATAGTAAGAATGGTACATGGGATCATTCAGTAGACTAATGAATGACATTGATATTCTTACCAAGTTACGATATTCATCATGGATCTTTTTATACTCAGGTCTGTCGAGGACTTCCCCGTTATCCGTTGGCTCAAAAGCTGTAACAAAATATTAAGCAGGGAATTTAAATTTTTGAAGAAGCTATAACCATCGATGAATCAAAATACAAAACCATTCTGTTATCTGCCATAGAACCGTACTTAATCGTCGTCGTCCAGTACCCCGAGGTTAAAGAAAAAGAAAACTAGAAAGAACAAATATACTTACGTAAGGATTTTTCTTCAATGAATGTTTGTAAAGGGACATTCCATATTGGCCCATGAAGAAATCCAACCAGAGAATCAAATACCCATGCATTACCATCTGAGTTTTCCATTGGGAATTGTGTCTATCCTCCACTAAAAACCACGATCCACTTAGGTACCTACTTACAAGAGTATCAGTAAGTATACACTAAATTATTCTAAAGCACTTTATAGTTCATTAAAAATACAGCATTATAATGACGTCCAACCCACGTCTAACCTGTATTTGTATTGCATGTTGTTATGGTAACAATGTCACAATTAATGTTTCCTATTCGTTTCTTGATTTTAAATGCTTGAATATACAATTCTATCTATATTTGTTTTGTAATTTAATTTGAGTTCATTTAGGTTCTAGGGCTTTTTAAGAGACCAAATCTAAGATCTAGATATGGCGATAAAGCACCTACGTGTCAATAGGCACCCCAAATGGCGCTCATATTGCACTGATTTTATCTGTTTATTAACGAATGTATAAATGTATTTCAACGTAAACATGAGTGATTAAGAAAAACATGAGAGCCGTATACTATGGTAGTGGTGATAGCCTACGGGTATTTATTCTCGACTCACATTCGTGTGGTCATGAGCTATAGCCTCGGCACATATCACAGTCTCTACGTAGTAGGATACGGAATTACGGTTGTTCAAAATTGTTATTCGCTCGCCGGTGAGAAAAAACACCGTTAGGAAATTTGCATGTTTGAGTAATAAAAAAAATCTGAGATATGTGCAAAAGTGCGGATTATGCCCGAAAATACCCTAGTGAATTTGAAGGCCTGTGGCCGGCCCAGCCAACGATGGGACGTTATAGGCTGATATTACCTATATCATATCAATATTTGTTCTAATTTGATTAAGCAGGCATTCAATCCCTCTAAGGGCTGTTCTAAAACTTACGAAATTTTCTAAAATAATATAATTTCCATGAATCTCATGGTATTTAAATTTTAAAAAAGTGGTCCTGCTTCAAATAGTTATAATTGTGCCCATTTTGAAACACAGTCTTGTTATAGAAAATGGCTCAGCATGCATAATACTAATAAAATACATCACATAGCAAATACTTTCTTCGATTAATTTCTTTTCCAAAGTTTGGAACCCAACTACTGTCTGCTGTCATCGGGACTTTCTAGCGGGAGTCGGGCTCCAACTACAACAAATATAGTTGCTTTTAGTTGATTACTGAAAAAAATGTATTTTGTCAGATTTGTGGTTTAATAGTGATAGGATATTATGAAAACACTTCGTCTCACTTCGAAGTATTTATTTGTGATATATAGATAAAAGCGTGACATTACATTTTTCGTGTTATTCTAAGGAGTTCAACTCTGTCTTCAGTAAATCCACTACCACTTTATTGAGCGACTTTATATTGACGGGACTGGACAATAACGTAATAAAAACAATTCCGTTTTATTAATTGTTTTGTGTGGAGTAATAGCTATACTAGTGTCCAAGTAAATTATATATAAAAAATCAGCTGTCATCATATCATCACTTGTCAATTGATTTCAATTATGTTGTGATTTTGTTTACCAAAACCTAGTGTATTGTCCATTCATAAAATTCCAAAAGTAATTGAGAAAAATGAATAACGGTCTCTCTTGGAACAAAGAAAACGTTAACGGCGTAATGTTGTCATTAAAATGTGACGTTAATAATGTATCGCCGATTTCGAGGCACTTCATAATATCGTACAAAAATAAAGAAAAGAAAGGACCATGGGCTTTAACTTCATTTTTTCTAGCCATATTGTTCAATATTTTAGCGTTATCATATATTAGTATAAGTTTAACTGCAATGTTAATTATAGTAATAGTGTTTTCATTTCTTGTATTTTTCTGGATTACACATAGTGTCCAATCAGGTTCGTATCACGTCCTTTTCTAGATAATTAATCACTATTACAGATAATTAATGATTTGCTGTAGACGAAAGCCTTAAACGAGTGCATTTAGCCTGTTATAACCTATGGTGCTGAAACTTGACTGTATCAGCCTTTCTATTGCTCACTGAGCTATGTTAAACTTATGGAAGTTTTGAATCAGCTTTAAGCTTTTCAGGTCACGTATCTTATAAGATCAATAACTGATGGGGAAGACTAGTCCTCAAATGGAGACTATATGCTAGGAAAATTGGGGTAAAATGTCCTCCAGGTGGAAGGACTGATGATTGAAAGAAAGTCACCAGTAGTGGCTGGATGAGAAGGCAGATTGTGTGTGATAGTGGGCAGTAGGAGAGGTTTCATAGCAGTTGAGAAGTACAGACTGTTAGTTTGGATGGAAATAAGCAATTCTCTTGTATATCTAATAAGTAGATATAGGATTATATGAACTATCAAAGTGCCAAAATATGCTGTGGCATTAATGTATGCATTTATTTGTCTAATTATGCCAAGACCCAGTTTTTAACACAAGCAGTGTAACTTGTTTCGGATCTGTTCCGAATATGAGTGAATGTGCAGAGTAATTCCACCATTTAAAAAAAAATTTTGATGGAATTATACAGATGAAGTTTTCGTTTTGAGTTTTTCAATCATGTCTGTAATATCACTGAAGTGCATCTTAATGAGTGCTATATTCTTCTTAATTGAAGAGTCTCAAATGGCAGCTGGCATGATACAATCGCCAGTGCATCGGAACTATCAAATTGACCAACTACCCCTTTTATGCCCTCAAAATGCTCAGCATAGAACAAAAGTACTTTCAACCAGGTACCGCATTGGGTTATTATTGGTTCTGGGGGTAATGGCACAATTGGAAGTTGTTCTTTGTAGGTCAGTATATGTAACGTTTCGAGTGTTCTATTTCAAATTCAAACATTTTTATGTCAAATTATGCACTACGAGTATAAATGAACAATCATAGAAATATGCAATAGTGTGAAAACCGAGAAATATTCATTTTGCATATGTAAATGCATATATTCCTATGTCTACTAATAAGTAACTAGTAAAGTTTGCTGTTTCCACCCTTTGACAATTTTGTTTAAATTTTGTATTTAATTCTATTCTTTTCACAATTGAGATATACAGTCTTAACAGTTTAAATGGTTTCTTCTTGTAATCTAATTGATTTGATCACTTGTTATACATGTTATACTATTTTGTGGATTATAAAGCGTTTTTATTTTTTACTAAGTTGTTTAGTGTTCTACTATAAATTTGTCAAATTTCAGAAAGCCTTCTTGTCATTCCTACAGTGGGTGTGCAAAGTACAGTGAAGTATGTTTATGGCAGAGAAGACCAGTTTGTCCCATGGTCCAGTTTGGATGATGTCATTATTGACGAAGTTATTAAGTTGGTAGGTACTATTACGAGTACATAGGTTTAAATAATCACTAGATCAATGGAGGATGAAAACATTGTGAGTAAACCCACATGTCAAATTAAATGAAATCTGGGGATATGTATCCACCAATTGTGTATGTTGGATTATGACCCAAAGTTCTCTGGTGATAAATAAGACACTGGCCACAGTGCCATGCAATAGCACTATATAAGCTGATATCCGATATAGAATACATACATAGTTAAAAAAATCCTGAAACAAAAGTCTGACTGTATGTTTATGATAAACTCAGAAACAATTCAGAAACTATTCAGAAACAGATTTCAATATAGTTTTTCTTATTTTGTGGGGGAAGGTGTTAATGATTTTTATCTAGTACTCGTAATTTTGAAAATACAATAGTGTTTTTATATTGTATAGATAGGACTATTCAAAATAAATTTTTGATTGGAATCTGATTTGAAGCAGGCAAAGCTATGAGCAAAAGTTATTACTTAGATAATGTATTATTAAATTATTATATTCTTTCTTGATATTATTATATTAAGGTAATAATATGTTTAGCATTTGATTTCCCATGCCATTTGATTTGATTTGCCTTTTAATCTCACGCATGTATGTATCTTTATGTAATTTTGATGTGGAAAAACTTTATTTTTATTTCAGAATCGTGTGTTGTACTTCCTTACTTTACTTATTAAGACCAACAGTGACACTAACCAAGAAGTTAGATCATTAAAACTGATACCACTTTTTAAGGTAAATACCTTATTTTAAGGTAAATCATCACAGTATTTTTTTAATTCCTAATGTGCTATTAATAACTCTAAATACATTTTATTGTTATTTTTCAGTATACGAAGCCTCGTCTGCCAATGCTTGAATTGATTTACTCGGAAATTAAAAATCTTTTGACTGAAGTTATTAAAGAAAGCCCTCCATTGGGCTCTGGAGATGCGGGTAATGAACAATTAAAATGAAATTTTGAAGTGTTTTTTATGAGCATTAAACGTTTTCATATTAATTTGGGAAGACTATTTGGGAAGAAGGACAAAGAGAAGAGATCTATATTTGCTAGTGGCAGTGCTGTGCATTAGTTTTGAAACTAAATAACAGTAGGGGCAGTATATAGGTACCTATGTAAAGATTATATTATTTTTAATAGATTGGATAATATCAGAAGCAATAATAATATTAGCAATCACCCGAGTTAAGCATGATTACAAGCGAGCTCTGAAAAAAGAACCAATTTTTATTTTACTTTATTGATAAAAAAGGGTACCAAATAAAACACTACGAACTAAATTATTGTAACTAAAATATGCGACTTGGCCGATTTTAGATCAGTCCAAGTGTGTCTAAATCCGACGCCCTGGTTTTAATCCGACTAATCCGAAGTGAGGTGACTATTGAGAATAAATTGATTGAGAAGTCAAGATATATAAAATTTAAATAAGAAGTTCTAGCATGTTATGTCACTTTGAATTTACAATAAAAAAATTAAATCTGTCAATACTCCATAGCTTCATAGTAAATGATTTCAGCACAAAAGTGATATTTAAAGTGAAAACATAAACAATAAACTCTTATACTGTGCCCTGGAAAGCATTTTGACTTATCAAGTTATTCCCGCCGTACACGAATATAGAACTAATAATAGATAATAGTAATAAGGTCTGCTTGTCTGCATAATCATGCACACCACCAGTTTTAGTCACATAATATATAGTTTAGCTTCGGTTTAATTTGTATAAGACTGATAATAAGTACCATACCATACCATCAGCCTATGTCTCTCTACTGCTGGATATAGGCCTTTCCCAAGGCTCGCCACCACACACGATCCTCAGCTCTTCTCATCCAACCACCACCCGTGAACTTCTATAAATCATTGGTTAAGTCTTTAACCGTTAAGAGTAACCATTCTCAAATATGAACGTTCATTTATCAGTATACAGTGCTATAGAACTCTTTATGTCCCGTAATGTCATATAATGTTTTGCTGCTTGCTCTGGGTCGAACCTGTTAATTTGATGTTTATGAAACATATTGGTTTTGTGCTGAATGTAACCTTTATTCTAAACTAGTATTCATTTCTAAATTCAATATTCTTAAGTCTGTTTTAAGCTACTCAAATTTAACCAGACTTGTGCAGTGTGGAATAGAATTTAGAAAAATATTAAGGGGGTTATATATAGATCTATGTATATGGTGTATTATATAGATCTGTACAAATCCAGACTGAATTATTATTTATGACAGAAATGACTAAATGACAGAAACTTATTTATTTATTTAAAAAAATATTGAACGCACATAACATGTCACAAATAAACATGCAGAATAAGAAAAGATGTACATAAGCCAAGCTGCAGAGATTTCTTCCAGCAGAACTGGGATAATGAAATATAGGTCAAGACAGAAAGGCAGGCGTAGTGCGTACGGAACATTTGTATCTATAATAGTTTAACAGTACAATAATATTAACAAAATACATAAATATATATTTACATACGTAGGTATATATACAATATACAGATATACAATATGGCAACAGATGTACAATACATTTATATACGTAAATAATAAATTTTTAAATTATTAATTATATAATTATTTATTTAATTATTCATTATCTATAATTATTGTAGTAATAATGAAAAATAAATATACATTGGTGCAATTAAAATTATAAACATAGTCATTGCATTGAGCATTGAGGAACAGGAGACGGAAGAGTAAGAATAATTTATTGTGCATTCCTATACCAACCTGCTAATTGCTTTATTATTTCATTATTTTGTGGTTTTAGAAATCTTCACGAAACCGTGAATGAAAATTGTTCGAATTTTGTCAGATATGTTCTGTTCGAATTGTTCGAAGTCATGTGATAACATTATGATTACCAAAGAGATTACAGTATTATTACTATTATTTGATGTGTGATGAATGATTACCTATGAAATGACCAATTTGTATGAAATATTGTATTTTTTTTGTTATAAAAATATTTATTATGTTAGTCGAAATATTGACCCATATTATCTGCACACTTTCGCCACCTCACGGGCGGTTGATTGATGCCACTGCTGTAAAGTTGCTGTAAAGTTGATGCCACTGGCGGTTGACGAGGCTCAATGAATTCTTCAAAAGCCCTAATCACATAATCAACAGAATCAAATACTAATTACTTGTAATCAATTACTTCAAAATCAAATTGTTCCCTACAAAAAGTTGTCCAAATTTCGAAAGAAATCGTACAGAATACATTTTTCATCACAGATCATGATGCAATTCAAAATTCCTTTGCTTTTTGTGTTTTCCGAGCTTCTTTATTTTGCCGATTTGACGCAGATGAACCAACATTGTTTTATCACTAACATCAAATCCTGCTGCTATAATAACTCAGCTGTACCTTGAGATTGATCTGCTTCCATTATAGCCTTAATTCATCGTTATTGATGTCATAGGTCATAAGTCGTCCGTGGGGCTGTCTGACTTGCGTTGGTCCCGCTACGAAACTCATATTCAAAAATAGCACGAATTTTCATTTTATCAATTTTATTTTCAAGACAATAACAAGAACGACATTTAGTTACAGAAAAACAAATTAAATACTTATTTTGAAATAAGAACATCGTAGCTATTAGATGCATTTTGTTTTCTTTTGAAATTCGAATTAGAACAAGATATCGAAACTCAAAGTGGCCAGTAATAAAATCGGTCATTTCATAGGTAAGCACCTAATATATAAGTAAATTAACTTTGTAGTACATCACTACATTCATTCATCGCCATTATTTCGTAAATTGTGTTGGCGTGAGTTGGTTTCTATGAACAAATTAGACTAAATTAGGTCACGCCTAGTGAGAAAAACCTTACCCATCGGAAATATTCGAATCTTGCCGAGATATTATTAAATTGACATTTAACAGGAACCATGAAGTTACGTATTTATCTATTTTAATAACTGTTAATTAACACCAGCCATTACTACAATAATTTATTCACGCGTTCAGAAACCATCGTGGGCACGAATATTTGCGATGGGTAAGGTTTTCTTACTACATCTGTAACAGGATTGTAATATTTTATGAAAAGTCGTATTACCGGTGAAAAGTGTTATTTATTTATGAAAACTGATTTATTTTAACACTTACTTTTATTTGTAATTTATTTTATTATAATTTGGTAAATATATAAATCACTCTTGTAATGAATTATTTTTATTATAATCTAAACTCTGTCATTATCTGAGAAAAGGAACCTTATTGCCGTTTCTAGTTTTCCATTGAAATCTTAAAAGAACACGCTTTTTTTGCTTAATCCTAAAAATCAGATGTTAAAGTATGTTTTCATTTAAACATAATCTATAAACGAAAGTAATATTATGTTTGGAAATTTAAATTAAAAAAAAAATCATAACGTAAGTTAATAATATAGTGCATAATTGTAAAAACGTTCCATGTTAACGATATGATATATTAATCTTGGGCGTTATTATTCAGTACCTATTTACTTTTCAGTATATGACTCAACTTTTTTTTATAGAAAAAAGTGCAGGCGAGCGAACAGTCCATCTGGTGGTTAATAGTAAGTAGATACTGTCCGTCCTGCAATATTCGCGATACATACATTCGAGAATGACAAACTTTGGTACGCTACTAGATGCGCTTCTTACCTTTTTAAATTTGGAAAGTGAAGAAGTAAGTAAAACAGGTCAATAATTACAAAATGAAACACCCAGAAATATTAACTTATCTTTAATTCTAAAAATAAAATGTAACTAATTTTCATTAGTCATTTACTTCTTCATTTTAGATATTTCTTCATATTAGAAAATAGTGCTGCAACAAAATATTTTTTATCAAAGAATATGAACAGGATTTAGATACGAACGTGGGAATAAAGTGACGCCATTATTATTTACCTGTCAAAAAATTGGCGAACTGTTACTTCAAAGCCTAGACTTTCAGCCTATTCAAAGACTCAGCCTATTATTCATTTATTTTCAAGAAAACAGTTAATACTTAGTTGGAGCACATAAAGCAAAGAATATTTTCTGTTAGCCGATTAAAATTTTACTAGACCAGAATTTTACTCGTTCCACCGATCCGCACAGAGACTTCAAGGTGGATTACGGCCCCAATGGTGAATTACCTACGATACAGGGAATCCCAGCGTGACCTATTGTGTGTGACATTATTTAAACCTTTAGTTGGTTCAGACTCTTTATCATTTGCAAATTTTGTTGATCTTTTTGATGAAAAATTTCAGAATCCATACCTATCTAAGTCTATGTAAAGTATCTATATAATACCTATATATTTCCGCATTGATGTTATAGTTCTTTAATCTCAAGAAGGCGGTGTACGCTTACTAGGTTGTACTCGTACATGTACAGTCGGCAACAAGTCGACTTATACCCAACTAACCTTAATTTGCTGGTAATAACGACTAGAATCTAATATATTTGTGTACATTAGCGTGTTGCTAAATGTACATTGTTTTAGTGTGCGTAAAGTTGAGAACGCTCAGTTGGGTTCCCGTAACTTCCCGTCGCCGAGGCGCACACTAACACAATGTACATGTACGAGCACAATCACTATTATTCCACTATTATTATTCCATCCGCATTTCCTCGATACGGAGGTGTCGCGCACTGTTCGGTCCAAAAATTACTTTATACCGCGAACCCGTAGGCTGTGGAACGAACTGCCTCAAGAGGTCTTTCCATTAAGCTACGATATGGGGTTCTTCAAGAGAGCTGTGAATAGGATTTTGCAAGGTCGGCGGCGCGCCCGCATACCCCCTGGTGTTGCAGGTGTCCATGGGCGGCGGTAACACTTACCATCACGTGGGACCGCTTGCTCGTCCGCCCACTATTATATATATTAAAAAAAAAGATGGAATGATTATACTCGTATTCGTAACTTTATCTCCCATAACCCGGCAGATAATGACGTCAGTTACAAAATTTATCTTTGGTTAAACCGACAGATCTTATGCAACCCATGGCTTTATACGTAATCTTTAGAGTACGATTATGTCTGCTATTATTTATCTGTTATTCGGTACTTTATCGATCGATAACTGTCATTACACGGTTCCAATTCAAAGAGTCGTTAAGCTTGAATTACTTCTTAAATGTTCATTTTCAAACCTTGACCGATGTACACTGGTGAAATTCGGAATAATATCGGAGCTGTAGTTCCAAATATCGGAGCTGTATTTCTAAATATTATTCAGCCTCAACAAACAAACATACAGATTTTGCGATTTATAGTAGGTATGATGTCGAGATAAGTTATAAATAACGCATGACTAGAGAAATGTTGGTTATTTTTCGAGTTCCAATAATTCAGACAATTAATTACCTTCGTAGATACTTAAAGCTATGCTTCGTGATTCCTTTGTAAACATTTTAGGAGAATTTTGAAGAAATCTATTTATTGTGGAGATTACGACTTTCGAATTCCGAGGAATATTTCAACATTTCAACAACGACGCTACTAATTTTTACAAAAAATAACAGTGTACAGGATCTAAACGAACCATACCCGAAGCACGAAACCATGCATTGATTTAACACGAGAATTTTACGAATCTTTTATTAATCAATCTTACTCTCGGTTATTCACACTATAAGAGGTACCCATCGCTTAGGACAACCAAAAAAAATCTGGGTATGGTTAGACAGACCCATCCATACCCCAGATAGATCCTTAGCCTACAGCCCGGAGGTTTATCTCCAGTTTAGTTGTTTTACCTCAGGGTCAGCTCTCTGCCAGCACCGATGGAGGTCGTAGGAAGCTTGGCAGAGATCAGCACCGCCTTCACCTTTAAAGTGGATGCAATTTTTGCCCATCTCATAAGCTATGCTCTTCATTTCCTGAGGGACCATACTCAATATTTTCTCGTATCGGAAATATCCAGTCACTTCATCGAGCTAAAAATACGGGGTAATGATTAGTATAAATGTTCTTTGTTTACCTTGAAATAAAAAAAGAAGTGCGTGTAGTCGCAATATTATTTTATGGCCTACAGACTTCAAAAATCGCCTACAGAGTTACCTATACTCGTTAGGTGTCTTACCATAGTATACCGGCCATATATATCTACAGTTAAAATAAAGAAAAAAAAATACATTTGAATTTGGAATCTCTCATTCTCACGTAAAAAATAAATGTGTTTTCTCATTTTGGCGCCAATCATTATTAAATATTGTACTAATATTAAAATGGAGTGGGGTGATAACGAAAACCGTACTGCTGTAATTGCATTACACAAAGTAGGCATGGAGCCAAATGCAATATATAAAACTTTCCATCCGCTTGTTATTAGCCGATGTGTGTGTACCGGGCTATTGGTACGGTGAACATTGAAAAGTTGTGAAAAGTTGTTTGTGATAGAAAAAGGTCCGGCCATCCACGTACTATTCGTACTAAATACGATTGAAGCTGTGAAGGAGAGTCCGAAGAAATCCCGCCCGGAAGCAAAAGATTTTATCCAGAGAGATGAATATAGTCACATTTTAAAAGATGATTTAGGGTGCTGCTTACAAAAGACGTACTGGTTTTTTCTTAACTGATCATTTAAAGAAAACTAAGCTTGACAAATCAAAACAACTTCTACGGCGGTACGTAAAAGGAACTTCACATACATCTTATTTACGGACGAGAAAATGTTCACCATTGAGGAATATTTTCACAAACAGAATGATAGAGGGTACAAAAGTTTCAGACCTGACATTATTATGTCCAAAAAAAATTACACGTCATTGTAATTGTCATTTATCCTCCTAATTCGTGTATAATTTTTAGAGTTCAATTGTCGTTAGTTTTGATTCCTCGATTCCTTGAATAACACGAAGTATCAAAATCTTAAAAATGATTAAACTGGAATATCGTTCCGTGATTAAGTGCCTTAGAAAGGAAGGTGTTAGCCCTACCGATATCAAACAAAGGTTGGATAATGTATATGGCGATTCTTCTTCATCATTTTCCACCGTCAAAGATTGGTTTAAGCAATTTTGTTTAGGACGAGAGTCCATCGACGACGAACTTCACTCCGGTCGACCCGTTGAGGCACTCGCTCCAAACAACATCAAATTAGTGGAAGAACTTTTGAGCCACCAATGGCTAGAGACGAAAGAAATAGCCACAAGTAAAGGGCTTTCAAAAACTACAGCCCTTAGGATTCTTCATGAACATCTTCATATAAATAAAGATAGTGCGAGGTGGGTGCCAAAACTTCTTTCAAATGTGCAGCGAAGTGAACGAGTAGCGTGCTTTATGGGACTTTTGGAGGCCTTTCAGAGAAACGGAGACAATTTTTTGTAGTCAATTGTTACTGGGGATGAAGCTATGGTTCTTTAGTATGATCCCCTTTCCAAAAGGGCGTCGATGGAGTGGCGTGCACCAAAAAGATTATAGCATCGATATTCTGGAATTGTCATGGAACATTGCTTGTAGATATAAAAGAACGCAATACTACGGTGACTGGAAGCTATTATACTAAAACATTATTGAGCAATTGCGAGACGCAATCAAGCATAAACGTCGTGGAAAACTATGCAAAGGTGTGCGGGTTCTCCATGACAATGCACCGTCCACGCCGCGGCAGTTGCGAAACCTGCTGTTTCAAAGTGTGGCTTCATGGAAATTTGCCACCCACCCTTGACTCAATTCTGACTTGGCTTTCAGTGATTACTATTTGTTCGTAAAACTCGAGGCGGACTTACGGCGTAGAAGATTTTCCACTTATGATTAAGTGACCGCTGCGGTTTTCACCCATTATGACGACAAAACTTTGAATATTTTTATACTGGGATAGAAATGTTAATTAAACGACCAGTAAAGTGTGTTGAAATAGACGGAGACTATATTGAAAAATAAAAACAGTTTCATGAACTTAAGTGTCCTTTTTCTTTGTCAGGTCGGAAAATTTTGGACTTTACCTCATACATACTCGTACATTAGTAGAGATATAGTTAATAGTACTGTTAATAGTAGTGTTACTCTACTGTTAATAGTAGATATATAGTTCTAGTTCACTTGCTCTGCTTTGTGTGAACTAAACTAAGCAAGTGATATAAGCACGACAAAGAGACATGTTTACCAAGTTAATATACAAGCCAAGGAAATTAGTTCCGAAGATTAAAGCTGGAAATGGAAGTTATCGATATATTTTATTTTCTAAAATAATTACATTGACTTATGCGTTTTGTCAAAAAATATTGTCTCTGACGGATGTAGATATTCATCATTGGTGGTCAACTTATAGATCGGATATACTCATATCTGTCATTGGCGGTCAATTTGACGTCCGAAAGTAGGTAGTAACCTACTGTATTTTCTAACTAGTAACCCAGCTCACTGCGCCTGGCACCGGGTTCGATTTAATACAGAAATCGAGCATGGGGTAGAATGAACAAAGTCTCTCTTCCTTTCATGGTGCTTGAAGCTACTCTCAATAGTTACTTCCCCCCTGTTCACACGTTATCATGTGACTATCGGGTTGTAGAACTGGTTACTATTTATATTCGGAAGCCCGAAGATACATACATTCTCTGTTTGAACTTTCTAATTGACTAAATTATGTAATTTGAATAATTTACAAAAGTTTAGACTACATTAACTTACCACTTCGAATTCCAAAAATAAGCACTTCATGTAACACTGGAAGCAATAAAGTTTATTTATGAAAATAGCAGTAGGTAAATAATGAGAAGTGATAAAATGCAACCAAAAAGTACTGAATGATCAGCAAATCGATTATAGCCAATTGAAGGTTCAATAATAGTAAATAATTTAGTAAAGTGGTCGGTGATTGACGATTTCATACAAATTCTTTTCCGTCCACTCTTGGCTGACCTCATGTCAATGTCAATGACCGAAATTCTTCCTCCTCTTGGCGCGCGCTTTACCTACTCTAATTTTAGTCAAGTATGTAATAAACTTACTTTCAGATTCATATCGTCAATCATATTGCCCTTACTGAATTCATCCACGAGACCTGCCGAAGAGGGACGAGCTTCATTAGGTATTATATTTGTAGTGTACTACACATATAATAATATACATATAATAATAACATGTATATACATACATATTGTAATATTTTTAATAGATATTTGTTGTATATATTTTTCAATTTACTACCTTTATCAACTCCAGTTTTTTTTTCACATTTTGCAATAACTGGTTTCAAGGCTTCCAGAAACTCTTTCGTTGGAAACTAAAACACATTAATCAACGTTTATAACAACATATAAGTCAAAACATTGCCTATATATAATAATAATAAGTATATTTGCCATTATACAGCTTGCTTGGACACGTTCTATACTAACGTTAGACTGACACAGGCCTCCCTTAGTATGTCACTAGAGCTTTTCGGGTCACAATCCACCACTCAGGCCCAGTGCGGATTGGTAAATGCATGTGTTTCAAGTTTTTTTTCAGTTCTCCAGCATGCGAATCTCCTCATGATGTTTTCCTTTACTTAGCTGGACGGCAGCTAGTGATAATTTAAAAATTCGTACCTATAAGTAGAAACTCGTTGGTACGCGTCGAGAATTGAACTTACGCCCTTATGAATGAGATTTCAGAATAGACACCCATAGGCTATTTCCGTTTGATACCTACAGTACATAGATGAAAAAGAGATTCCATAAAAATATGTAAAACCCACTAGCCACTAGAAACCACTCAACGATGAAAAGAAACATCTTTCTATAGATTCGGTTCACAACTATGGACGAATTTATAAAATTGATTAGACAATAAGCGTTTTTATGTTTTGTAAAATCGACTTGCCACCGACAGAGGTCGTTTTTACCACGTTTTTCACAGTGATGTGCATTTTAAAAAAACAATAGGTACGATCGCTGACGAGTGCTAAAAGTCTGAGTTTCCCAATTATACACCCGACTACTTGCTTACCTCGGCTTCAACGCCGAATGCTACCAAAAATATAAGCAACACGTTCAAATTCTCCATTGACTTTCTAGCGACTAACGACACGTCGACGACAGTATCACGCGACACGACCGAACAAATTAACGCGCTTGCTCTGCTCTAATTTATACATACGTCTTTACTGATACGTACATGTGTGGAGAATTGGAGTGTCTGTTTGTGATTTTAAGATACATTTACCTATAGGTAGGTATGTATTTTATGTGTGCGAGGGCGAATCTAGGACAGAGTCCTATATTCATATTATGGAACTCCTTAGTAATGATATAATAATAACACCGCCATGTCTGTAAGGGTTTCATTTTGACTCTTCATAGAAATTTTTAATAGGTATATTTCGACTACATATCGTAAGGGTTCTTTTCTTAAACTTTTCTTTTCTTAACCCTTTAAACAGTTTTTTAGATATTTTCTTAAACAATGTTAGTGATCGAGCAGGTAGTCCATCTCATACTGGAGATTACACTATCGCCCATACACATTTGCATCACCTACATGTCAATATCAGTCAAAAATGAAGCATTTTAGCAACTCTGCAGATGTTTGCCAAAATAACGAATAATATGGAAGATTATGAGATGAAGTAAGAAAAACGAGGGGAGATTGAGGAACTCTAGTTAGGGAGAGGCTTAATATAAACCACCAAAATCTATAGGCAGACTTCACCTCCCGAGTAAAGTAGCGAGCGATCGCTAGCATCGAATTAAACGTTTCAATTCATTCAGATGGCGTTAAAGATGTTTCGTTGGAGGTAATAGTTACGTACTTAGTTGTTTGCAACTGCAAATTATCACCTCTTGTAATTAAAGGGGATGCTTTAATTACAAACGAAGACAATGTTGCGCGTTTAACGCCAATTGCGACGGAGCATGTCAGCGTTTTGTGTCTGGCAACTAACATTACCTAAGTAAGAATTATAAATGGTGACCAGCCTTTTGAGCAGGCACGTGATGAGATACGGTGTTTGAGATTGACGTGATAATTTTAAGACATGTTTGGTTGCTACATTTGCTACTACGTAGTAGGTATGTTTGCTTAGAGCATGCTCTTCGTGTGTATACAATTGCTAGTGATGTAGCTCAGATTGAGGCTTACTTGTTATGAGCATACCTATTTCACTACATGCACAAAACAAACGCAATACTAACCACCGGCGAGCGGGACACCTATTTCCTCTATTAGCCAACTTGCGCGATTCGTCAACTATGGCACTTGATCAAATGAGCACCTAAGTATATGGCAATGGTGCACTTAACACACACTGCCAGTGTCAAGTTTTCTTCGCAATAAATAATTTTAAAGTTTGAAACGTATTCTGCCAATATCCAGTCCCGTCGGAGCAAGTCGGGACTCGCTCAGTAAAGCGATAGTAGGTTTCGTGAGGACAGAAGAGGACTCCCTGGTAACACACGAGAAAAAGGCAGTCTTATGCTTTTATTTGAGTATCACAAACAGCATGCACATAAAACACTGAAGTTTGTGCATTGCTACTACACATTTTTTAAAGTAATCAAACAGAAACTTAACTTCACTTCTCGAGTTCCCGCCAAAATGTCGCCTGCTAAATAATTTACTACTATTTTACTATTTTTTTAGGTAGCATTTGTACAAAAGTAGGCTGCTTTCTTGCTACTAAGCGGCATGTGTATCCCAGGCCTAAGAAATAGTGATGCAATGTTTTCAAACGGCGATTGTGAAATAGGGGAAGAAATTCCCAAAAAATAATAATTTTCTTTTCAGAAGTAACTGTCTAATCGATAACATACTAACCTTAGAGTTATTTTTAATTTTCATAGTGAGTCTTGTAGGCGTTTTATTAAAAAACTTATTTACCTTGGAGTAGGTATATTTTAATATCTACTCATTAATTCTTCGAAGAAACAAATGATTTCTTAAGAAAAGCACCGAGAGCGCTAATCGGGATTAGGCGTTAACGACCAATTATAACATTATCAACATTTCACTACCATTATAATTAACGGGAGCAATTAAAAAGCGAGCGCATTCTAATTGGAACATTAATTGAAAATCAGGTGAGACAATTGCATTTAAACGACGCGGCTTGCCTCTAACGACCGATATTAGTCGTGACATTCGTGAAATTCCAGGGAAACGATTGCCGCCTCGTCAATTAGGCGATCGCTGTAATGCCGTTGAGCTATCCGCCGTTTTACCCCGTGAAAATGGTGCTTTTCGCACGGAAGTGTCGCAGAGAGAGGTACTAATTGGTGCGACGCAGAGCTGTTCCCGTTCCCCAACGACCGGCGAACGCACCGTCCAATGATTTCGACTATTCCAAAGTATGCGGCAGTTAATTCTCAAATTTACAACCTTATGTTAATTTAATCGTCTATTAAGGGGTAGACTTAAATAATAACCGCTCGGTCTGATTATGAACTCATTAACTCATTTTATATATTCTGAATGATTTGAAAGGTAAAATAATATTCCTCCGAAAAATGTGAGGGAAAATAAAATCGAGACAGGAACGGCGAGAAGGGTCTTTATTTTAAGGGGTGAAGTGGAGTAGGTGATCAAAAGCGATGTTTGAGTAGATAGAGGGTCGAGTTGTACTTGTGATATCGGATACTTTGCTGTATGTTTTTGAGGCTCTACTTTGTGTAATCTGTTTATGGAGGTGACACACAAGTCCAGATTCATGATATTAGATATTACTTACCTACTGACTGAGCGGCATGTTCGAGAAATTCTTTATTAAATTTCAAACAGACTGTCACTGATGAAAGTATCAAGTACGAGTAGCTGATACATAAAACATGCCACTCTTGTAGTCCAATTTGATGCTTGAGACAATTTATATGGAATTTTCCTGTCATGAGCGCACTAGCTGCCGACGCCTTTGACGGTATTGTATTAATAAGTATATAAATTTTTATTTGAAGTAACATTGACTCTTATTAGTTAATGACGAAATTAAAAGTTAAAAAATTTACTTCTAGGTGTTTTTGCCAATGAAGTCCATTGCCATCGCCAATGAATTGTAATTGTCCATTGCCAATGAAGTGTTTTTGCCATCCAGCGTTGCAGGAGTCATACTTGGCAGACAACAGAGGCAGAGGCAGCATCTTGTGCAACAGTAACTCTTTGCGTCTGATTGCATAAAATCCATTAGTTTCGGTAAACATCCCCGATACACTGCGGGGCACCCCAACATCATTCTGAAAGTGTTGTATTGTAGATGTTTTAATCCAAAATATAATGGGATATTAAATCTCTCTTAAAAATGTTCAAAATGGTATAATGGCAAAATGGCTTAGATGGCATTCAAAAGTAATTTATAAAGCAAGGTTCCGAATTGTA
Source organism: Sesia bembeciformis (assembly GCA_943735995.1). Classification (NCBI taxonomy): domain Eukaryota; kingdom Metazoa; phylum Arthropoda; class Insecta; order Lepidoptera; family Sesiidae; genus Sesia; species Sesia bembeciformis. Next base: position 7,682,893 of record OX031042.1, read on the forward strand.
CAGACTTAAATCCAACCGAAAATCTTTGACATGTTAACAAGAGGCTTAACAAGACCAAGAGGAGGAGAATACGATATTTTAAGAGCAGCGTGTAGATAGCAACTGCTTTAGCAATGCTAAACCTGCGAGCTGGCTTGATTGATTGCGCTGCCTTCACGCACACAATCTAAATGCTAATATTGTACCAGGAGCCTCTTTTTTCAGAGCCTGCATCCTTATTATGTAAATCTGCACGGTCGATTTGCCTAATCCATGATCGGGCGTTGCCAAGATTGTTGTGATTTTTTTTCGTCCCCCCTAGGGCCATCCGCGAATATTGTATACGGTCCCCAATGGGCCGTGGTCCTCAGTAGTTGGCTGTTTGACCTAAATAGGGGCATGTTGAAATGCTTACAAAGTTTTTATTATAAGACGTGAGCATTTACGCGCCCTTTGGGAAGTGTTTTGGTTCTAGACGTGGAAAAAATGCCTGGAGTGTTCAATAGAGCTGTTGAAAGCTGTTATTGTAAGGATTAAAAACGATTTCAGGAATCCTTTATCAAAAGTATTTTGAAATGTGAATATTTCTTTCCGTTTATTTTTTTCATCTGACATGAAAACATTTAGGCTACCGATTGTCTGTACCATTGTTATTTATAATACTATAAAAAAAGAGGCGTCACTGTGCAGTTTGTATTTTATATATAAATAAAATCTATACTAACATAATAAAGAGAGATTGCGAATTTTGTGAGTTTGTGTGTATGTATAGGATAATCTCCGGAACCACTGCACCTATTTGAAAAAATCTTTCACCATTTGAAAGGTACATTATTCCAGATGGACACAGGCTATATATTATGTGCAAAAAAATTGGCGGGCGTGCAACGCATTCCGGGCACAGCTACTGCAAGATAAATTACAAAAATCAGAATTACTGTAAATGTGGCTACAGTAAACGTAATATATAACACATATATACGCCTCTATTATTTCATTAATACCCTCCGTTCACATTAACGAAGGTAGGCAGCGCATCCGAGCGGATGCCAAAGTTTGTCTTTTTGCACTATTGTTGGCATGTACTGCAGGTGTCCATGGGCGACAATATACAGTTACCACCAGGTGGACTATCTGCTCGTTTGCCACCACTTTCTATAAAAAAAAAGTATTTCACCCATCATCATGGGGTAGTTCACTTTATTCCTTTTAGTTTCCCAGATACTGAGACTTTAAATTAATATATGTTCCTAAGGATTATAATAGAGTTTTAAAGTATGTATTAACGGAGATAATTCAAAAATATTCGACGCCACGTTTTTCATTGCGACTTGCCCTTGGTAAAACACAACGAAAATAAAATACAATCACGTAAATTTTTGATGTAATAAAACTGCCCGAGTTCGTCCCAGAGGAGGATTTGCTCGGCCATTATTTCTTGTTACCAATCGTAACAACTGCCATACTCGCAATGGCCTGTTCTACTTTTGATTCCTTGAATACGTCCAGTGGATTAAAATCCTACATTAAAATCTGTGAACCGTACTGACATTCTGTTACCTATTAGATTCTAATTATTAGAGATGCAGCGACATCAGTAGGTATCTATATATATAGATTTTCCGGTTATTTTTTTTATATCCGTTGAGTACCGGATACAGGATTTACATAGGTATATGGCTGACACTGGAAGTAAGAACAAAGAAGTAAAAATAAAAGTATATAAAACACTGTAATATTCCAAATTATTTTATTTGATCACAATGTAGGTTTGAGAAGAAGAACATAAACACTAGTTGTAACAGATTTCGGGTTACGCTTCACTCGCGGTTCAAGTCTGTTCCTTGCAGCTGCCTGCGGCGGTCTGCACAGTCCGACGCAAGAGCATCGGCAATAGTCGGCTTAGCATTTGGGTGGAGAGCACATCTGCGATGCACAGGCACGTACACGGCACCGTTATTCGTTATACGGCAGGGCCGTATAACGCACATACGAGTATCATGTTACAAGTAGTTTATATTAATAATAATTAAAAATAATATTTATAGTGAACAAAAAGTAAATTGGGAAGGTTTTCTACAATTAAAATAAAAGAATGATTACATTTACTTTCATAAAAAATATGATGCTCTATATTAATCATATTGAATATATCAATAAATATATTATAACGCGCACAACGTTCCTATAGATAGCCATAATATATAGCTATAGATATGCTGTGTTATATAGCTATCTTATAATATACAATATAGTATAATATAGCTTGACAACAAAAAAAGCTTGAATTGTGGTGTTTTTTTTTTTAAATTAAAAAATATACGTTACTATAAATAAATAAAGTTTTGATAATACAAATCGACATTATGCAATTATCAATAATGCAATTTTGAAGAAACAAGACAATTTATAATTTTAACCAGAAGGTGTACAACCAAAATCTGATTGGCAGATTTGGTGGAATTCTTTGAGAATATTAGTAGATATAATGTTGTGTAATTAATATAATAATACTAAATAGGTCGGATTTATTAGTTTAGAACTTTCGAATATATGACTGAATAATACTAGTATTTTTTTATAATGGACTAAAGTGGAATGAACTTGGACAAGTAGCTATCTAGTTTCACAATGGCGTCCGTTAAAATCAGAAATAAAGATACCTCGGGAAACTTTAACGCCATCCGAAACTTTACTCCCCGGAGTTACTTGTTTGACAGTTTGTTTTAAGTTAAAACTTCACAAGTAGTGCTCCTTGCGGATTTCTCATTGATTGTTTTTCGTGATCGTAAAAGGACGTTTAGGAATAAAGCGCCATGTACCAAAGTTTTTATATTGTATATTCTCTGTGTTAAGTTTCCAATGTTGTTATTGGCATTTTAAATGAATTTTAATGAATTTTAAATGGCAGAATGAAAGATTCTGCTGACGTGTCCTTCAGCAGAATCTTTCATTCTTCTCCCTAGTTGCGACTATAATAATTGCGTCCTATTCTCATAGAAGGTTGCTGTGAAACAAACCGGCCTGTCTCGGGAGTTCAGAGTCCATTTGTTTCTTTTTAAATTCCGTTTCATCGCGTTCAGTTTTCTTTATTCAATGGAATGAGAGAAAACAAGATTAATGGTCCTAGAATGGATAATAATATTACCTAATCATATTTTCTACAAATATTGCTTCTTAAAGATAGGCGGTACATCTGCGGATGTGCCTACGTTCGTCATTTTTGATTGGTGTTGGCATGAGTCGCAACTGGGCGAGAGTAATCGCTTACGATCAGAGGGATTGTCTGTTCATTTGCCTTCTTCTTTCTGTAAAAACATGTCACAACTGAAGCGATAATGACTAGGGCAAAATGTTTTCTTTGCCGTCTAAAATTAGGATTGAGATGAAAATCTAAAGAAGTATGGAGTCACTTTTATAGTTGTAGCAAAGTGACATGGTTTGTTCTAAATTTAAAACGCATTTGTAGTCACGTTTTCAAATTAAAAAGTATCCAAGAAATTCAATAATATTGAAATTTGTAATTTATGCATTTCACTCCATTCTTACGTACATTATTGTACATAGATACTAATTTAATTCTCATTATACGAGTAGATATGTTACAATTTCCTTAAATTGCTAACTTTATCTTTGACTTATGTAAGTTAAGCATAAAATGTTTACTCTTTAAAAAAACATGAAAGCGTTAGCATTTATAAAGTAAATAGGTAATTAAATGGCGTTAATATTACGTAAAATCTTTTAAGCAGACTGGCAGCTTCGTCATTTTAAATTGTTATGCAAAAAATATCCATTATAGGGGTCTGCAACGGTTCGGCTCGAGGGAAATCACCGTCGAGAGTAATTATATGTTTTTGCCCCAGCGGTGTCTGTTGATGCTGCATGACGATTCAACTATATTAAGTCCTCAAAAACTTATTGTCGCTTTTTCGAGTAGGCTAGTCGGTAGTGTCCAGTCTGCTGGATTAAAGGTTTCGTTTTCGATTACCGGTTGGAAAACTGTTATTTTAAAAGATAAGTATTTTTTAGGAATCTGGGTAGTCTGTGTTCTATTTTATGACAATGTGTTTATCTGGAAGTCGGAATCATAAACATCGTACGTAACTGTTAACTTTTAACACGTGTAACTGTTTTGATCTAATCCGCCCTTAATGTGAGTTTTTGTATGGCGTTATTTACGTGAAGTGTAAAATTAATTTTATATCGAAAACAAAACACCTAAAATATAGAAATCTTTAAAACGTCGTCCTATATTGTCCTATATAGTCTTGTCTAAAGATAGTAAAATTCACTATCTAACAAAAATCTATCTCTTTCACTCGTACTATACTTCTTTCTCATTCGCACCTAAGATCTTAAGATTAATATCCTTGGTGTGGACATTTCTAGCAAGTCTAATTTAGGGGTCACCTGGAAAATAAAGTCAAAAGGGCCTCAAAAATGTTTGGTGTGCTATACTTCACCCCTTCTGACGGCAGTGCGGCAACTTCTAACACTACAAAGCTCAGATCAGGCTTCATATAGAGTAAAGTTCACATCTCTGGGCCGGCGCACCGAAATATCATTGGATCTATTTGATTCCATCTAACGACGTGCTGTTCGAATTGTCGACGATCCCTCTCTCACGGGTGGTTTAGAACCCCTCAGCGTTCGGAGAGACATTGCGTCTGTCTGTGTGTTCTATCGCCTGTATATTATTCCAACTTCGGGTTTCTACTACCGCACCTCCCGTCACCGAAGTGCGGTGCATCCGCATTTCCTCGATACGGAGATGTCGCTTACTGTTCGGTCCAAAAAAACATTTTATACCCCGAATCTGTAGGCTGTGGAACGAACTGCCTCAAGAGGTATTTCCATTACGCTAAGGTATGGGGTTGATCAAGAAAGTTTTGAATAGGATTTTGCTAGGTCGGCGGCGTACCCGTATACTTCCTGGTGTTATAGGTGTCAATGGGCGACGGTTATACTTACCGTCACGTAGGACCGCTTTCTTGTGTCTACTTCCCTAAAAAACCTTTCTACGTTTCGTTATTCCAATCTATGATTTTCATATTTATGAAAATTATTATTATAGTGATGGTTTGTTTCTAAAATATATTCTAAAATTTTAGGAATAGTTTCTGACTTACTATATATTAGGCGAACCATGTTTCTTTTTTAAAGATCTTTTATCCTAGTTTAGTGACGAATATATTTTACTGTTACAATTTATACCATAATTATAAATAAAATAAATAAATACATAATGCCACAATAGCCCAAGCTTGGATTCAATGTGTCATGGGTTCAGAGACACATACAGAGACGAACAGACCACCGAGACTCAAACAAATTATTGTCTTTAAACAATTGAATGTCTGACTGGGAATCAAACCCGGGATAATTTACACAGAAGGTAGGGACACCATCAACTGGGCTAATCGGTTGTCAGAATTGACAGTGGACTAGACTGGACACATTCATTTGCAAGAACTAAAGTAGGTATTTACTTACAATGATTTCATTGTGAAGACAGGTAAAACCATAAAACTGTAAGAAAAGATAAACAAAATAAACCCAGATTGAAATTAAAATGTAATTTAATTTCTTCCCATAATTAATATATTGTTTATAGATTGAATAAGAAAACTTGGTGATAATATAATAACAAATGAAACAAACTTTTATTTATTTCCAATTATAGTACAAACTGCGAGGTTTTTTAATGTCGAGTTACGCTGCGAAGAGATATCTTGTCCATTGTCTTTAGATTGACCGTTTGTTCCTTGTTCTATTCTATTGTTGTATTTGAAGTAAATACCTGACGTAACGCCCATTCTGTTTGAAGCCGAAACCATAATGGACGCTACGGTGAAAGATGGTGGAGGCAAGTCTGGAAGTTCAGAGATGTAATAAATAATAATTACGTAGGTACTTTATGATTTTCATCAACTTTTTCTTTGATTGATGAATCACTTATATCAGTTTCCATCGTGTTGCAAGATAGGAATCCCGAGTCACCGCCGTTTTCTCGACTGGCTGATTCATTAAAAGTCTGTCCTGATAGCGTATTATCAAAAAACTCACGTTGTTGATAATGAGAGTGTATGAGATGGTAATAACCGTCGATAAAATAGCCCGAAGTGTTTTGTTTTTAAATACACACGGCGTAGGAGTTTCCTTGTTACCGGAACTCATATTAGACACTTCGAAACAAAATAAAATGTAACAAAGTTTGGTTTATCGCGTTAGCTCCGACACAGAACCACGACGCAGTCAAAAGTAATGTAATCAGAGGACATTTGTTTTCTACACACATTTTCAGCCATATTAATATGTGATATTCACAGTAAATTTTATGTTAAGTGTGTCAGTATCTTCAGTTCCGTCAAATAATGTAATATTTCCGCTCATTATAAATAAGGGTCTTGTAAAATTAAATTTTGTATAAATGTACAATTTAAAAAATATTTATAAAATTCATTTTGATTAATTTTATGGCGAATTTTACTCACAAGACATGACACGACGACAAAACTCATGTGATACATCAGTTGCTAACGGTGGCAAGATCTAATGTTATCAATATTTATCATATTATCAATTTATCACATACGAGTTGGTACTTGAATTCTTGCACCGTAAAATACATTTATGTTATTGATAATGTCTGTGTTTTTCTTACAAACATAAATAACACATTAAATTGTATATAAATTTTTATTTTTTTAATATCTGCCAATTTATATTCGTTTGCAAATGTATACGTCACAAAACCGGATGTCGATTTGTCTGTTATTATCTCTTATTCCCCACTGCTCAACTAGTGGGTCATTGCATTGTATGTTCGAACTTTTTGTTCCCCACTACACAACTGTTAAACTGCTCAACTGACACTGTCCACTTATAATTGTAGATAATTTTTAAGATATCGATAAGATTGACATAATTATTGCGTGGTTTCAGCTTATGATAATAAAGTTATATACGAGTATAATGTTATAATAATAAAGAATAATGGAGAAAAACTCGATAAAAAATAATCACAATAATTTATGTATGTAAATTATTGGTTTTTACTGTATTTAGGTACTTTAACATTAGAGACTTTCGCTTATTTTAATTTTAAATGTTATTATGTATGTATACGTACATGAATATTATTCCACTATAAGCATTTTTAACGAAATCTATACATCTTATAAGGTAGGTACAGGGATTATAAGTAGTCACTTCCCTTAAGCATTTCCTACTGAGAAGAAAGTATACACATCATATTTGTATGTATTATACTTATTCTTATCTATATATATGTATGTGTGAGTTTGTATGTATGTGTATGTAATAAATAATAAAAAAACAGTATGTACATGTAATAATACATTATCTTTATTTTACCATGTAAATTGTGTCTTTCATGCATCTCCAGATTGAACACGAAGATTGGCTGATGAGAATGCCTGACATTAAGCCTTTTGTACGATTTTGTGCAATAAAGTGAAAAAATAAATACATAAATAAATAGCCTGGGTGACGGTATGGCTATCAAAATGAAATAAATTGCAGTAAAAAAAGAAAGTATAAGGTAAATATAAGTATAAAATTAATGAATGGTTTAATAATTTCATGAACTTAACAGTGACTTTCGTGCCAATTTAATTTACTCTTGCCTTGACATATGTGTAACTGAATAATTTGACATTTAATTTAATCGTATTACTTTGAATTATATATAGTTATATATTTGTATTAGATTGCTGTGCCCTTACAGGGTCTCATGCCCCATTATCTGCCTAGTCTAGCCATAAATATTGTTACAAAGAAGAAAATTGATATGTTTTTACATTATCATATTATTAAAAGATATTTGTGTTATATTATAAATAAATAGGTAAGCATTTTAAAAATATAACGTTTATTCGAAATGGTTACCATTTGCTTTAATACAATCTTTTAAACGTTGTGGCCAGTTTTTGATTGAAACACGCACTCTTTCCATGGGAAAATTGGCAACTGCCACTTTTAGGTAATGTTTTAGGGATTCAATATCATCATGGCATTTAGAGCATGCCATGCTCTCTAAAACAGACCATGAATTATAATCAAGTGGATTAAGATCGGGACTAGATGACGGCCAGTCTTCAGCTCTAATGAAGTCGGGAATATTCCTATCTAGCCACGCCTGTGTTGAGCGAGTCTTATGACCCGGTGCTGAGTCTCGCTGAAGAAACCATTTTTGGTTATGGAACAGGGTGTTGTGAAGAAGGTTTAAAGATAAAACTTTAAAACTTGACTATTTTTATACTGGGATAGAAATGCTAATTGAACGATCCGAAAAATGTGTTCAAATATACGGACACTATATTTAAAAATAAGAATAGTTTCATGAATTCGAATATCCTATTTCTTTGTCAGGCCGAAAACTTTTGGACGTCCCCTCGTGTTAAAATATTAGATATTTTATTCGGAATTTACCAGGCATCACTCACTAATTTTCTTGCAGTCTTATCAGAAACTTGTTTCAGAGTTATCACGTCAAAAATTATAGCAACATTTCTTCGATAGTAAATTTTTCGATGATTCACCATTCGATAGTGATGTATCAATGATAATGTATTTTTGTGTAAATGCTTTGTAATTTTCAGTGGCAAATTTTTGTGCTTTTTGGCATACATTTATAAATACTGTCACATTGCAAATGTAATATTTGTTGCTATAGCACACTTTTAAAAAAAAAACTATATTTTTATATCTTTATATTCTGTAACATTACCCACCTTTTCAAATAAACACACTGGCTGGAGACTTCAAAACGAAAACGAAAAGGAAAATTTCAAAATTTAAAATTATGACATTGAAAAAAGAGGAAGATCTAAGGCGCACTGCAGACGCAGTTTTGTTTTTGGAGCGATCAAGAGAGGACAGGACGTATTTCAAGAATTCACACGCCTGTTCCGGGACTGTGCTGTCCTGGACTCAGCATCTGGGCCACTACTCTCCCCGGCTGCCGCAGCTCTGGTATGACGCTCTTTGGGCGCTGGTGCTCTTGCTGGGCGCCGCCTGTTGCGCCTGGTCTCCATCGCCCCGTCCGACCGCGGTTTCCAGCTGGTGGTAGTGCCCGCTCTCATCACTCGGGGCGTGTGCCCTGCAAAGAGCCGCCTCCTGCATCCTGTGCATCCTGTCTGTGCGTTTTTATGGTGCGTCCTGAACTAGAAAACGGACTCTTCCTCAGACTATTTTAAGGACTTATTTTATAAATCTCAATTTTTTGTGTTAGGCTTTATGTAAATTATAACGAGCTATTGAAACAAATCTTGCCTCTTTCCTTTGTAGAACAAGTCGTATCCCGTAATTTTGTTGGGGACAATATCCCACTGGGGGAAACGCGATAATACTAAAATTTAAGATAGCAGATTGAAATAAAATTGTTGTTTATTATGAGGAGCATTAATTTGTTTCTAAGAAACATCAAAACTTTCCTTATGTAAAAAGGTTTTTAATATAAAAAGTGCTTATTAAAAAAATAAAACAAATCCAAAGTAGGTACTAATACTTTTTACTCAAATTATTATAATGTTCTCAAAAATTACCGTGTTTGGAAAAAAACTATCCCATTTCTTCCCGAGGGTGTAGTAAAATACGATTAAGGGATAAAAAGGTGGCTACCACAAGCCTTGAGGAACTACACCATAGCTTGGGACTCACCGATCCGCTAGACTAACATGCCGTTTAAGGTCGTACATCCCTTATGCTCACAACAACGTGTATGAGAAGGCCCAGGTTCAGCAGCTTATTATGGAGTTAAAACTCAGAATTATAAAATCACAATTATTCTCGTAGTCAAGTGCTTCCATCCCATCCTTAGTGTGTATAATCTATAGATAAAATATCCCATAGTTACATACTCATTTGAAGAGATCATCTTTTTATCTTATCTGAATATTGATGCATTGACACTATAAAAGAGCTTGGTGAATATTCTCGACAGATTCAAGCAACGACTCCAGTAAAGATGAAGGCGGCTCTATTAATTCTGGCTCTGGTGGCTCTTGCCTCTGCAGTTCCGAGGCCTAGGAACATCTTCCATGAAAATTTCGAAGATTTCCTTACGGTCATCAATGAAGAAGTAGGTTCCGAACTGGAACAAATCTTTTCACAATACATCGACAATGAAGAGTTCCAGACTACTCTTGATTACTTACAGTCTACAAACTTCAGAGACCTTATCTACGAAATGGAGTCGTTGCCTGAATTTAAAGCTGTAAGTGTGTCACTTTACTAAATATTATATAATATATATTTTTATTACGAAACAGTTGTCTAATTTTTACAAAAAATGTGTTTCAGTTGATCGACTTTTTGGAAAATGATAACATCGATATTTTGTTCTTCATCGACCGTTTCAATGAAATTATGGGTAAGTATGTTATTATGTTATAATACAAAAATATATTTATAATACTTTAATGTAGTATACTTCAGATAGTCAAATATTAGTTGCAGTACAAGTAACCGTTATCGCAGTGGTTCGGCAACATCAAGCTGTAATAATGGTTTTAGTTACCAGATTTTTAGTTATCAATTTTTTTTGTACGTCACTGAGAAAAGCTTTGAAGCAATTTAAACTAATAACGTCATTATTAGGTTTTCTTGGTTTTATTCCCAAGCATGGGAATAATTCTGCGCAGAATACCAAATCTGTGCTACACAGGTGGTTAGTTTGTGAACACAGTAAAGTATTTGTCGAGAATGTTTTCAACAAATTGGAATAAATAATATTGAAGGTATCTAGTACCTAGTTAAAAATTAACTTAACTAATTCTTTGCTCATATTACTCATGACGATGATCGATGTCAACTTTTTAAATGTCCTACTGAACGGCACATGCTTTCCCTAGTAAATCACTTATGGGGTTTCGAGCCATAACCACAACGCTGGCTCAGTGAGGATTGACGACTCCAAGATTTTTTTAAATTCTGTAATATGCGCCTTTTCTCACTAGCTCGGCGGTGATAATAATTATTTTGTTTTAAAATATATTTCAATTACTTTCAGATACCATCCAGAGATTCTCAAAAAGCACTCGCCAGGAGGTTAGCGGCAAGGATTTCAATTCTTTTGTCCAGGACAGTATTAACATATTTCCGAAAGAGATTCTAGCAGCCCTTTTCGAAGAAAAAAGGGCAGAAGATGAAGAATTCAAGGTAGCCGTGGACAATCTTCAGGGCGATGAATGGAACCAAATCTTCGATGCTCTGTGGGCGACCGCGGAGTTTCAGAAAGAAGTTCAAACTTTGGCCGATAATGGCATCAGCGTTGAATTAATCGTAACCGAAATTAAGGCTATTTTCGGTCAAAATTAAAAAAAAAACTACTACATCTAGAAAAACAGCAACTTTAAGATGTACCTACTTCAATTCCCCAAAATTGTTCATTTTAATGTAATATTTATTAGATGATAATCATTCGTATATTTATTGTTTATTTACTTTTCAACCCTTATCGTGAACGGTTTTCAATCCTTATTACTTTATACGTGTACACAGGAACATACTGTTATCTATCTAACTTACATATGTTTCTATGTACGTATTTATCTGAAACATTACATAACTTTACAGAGCGTAATGTATCGAATAAGAATCTAATAACTTTGTGTTTTATCGATGAATACCTATCTATAGTTGAATTTTGTAAACAAATTATTTATAAAAATATAAAAACTACCATTTTCAGGGTTAGAACTCAATTTGCACGAATACCTTTTAAAATATGTCTTAAAAAACTACTATATTTTCAAATTTCCTATATTACAGAATCGATTTTAATTAATGATCTATGTAATAAAACTTATCGAAATAAATATTAACATTACAATAAAAAAAAGCATCTTAATTGGTTTAGTTTTTGTTTCTATTGCAAACATACAGAGAGACATGTTTCAAGGAAGAAACGTTTAGTTAGCACGTTTTTATAAATACATAATAATGGTCGCAGTTTCTGTGTATTTCAACTACCTTGTGGGAACTTGGCCTGGTGCACTGTCGTGCATCTAGATATCACGTGCGCTGCCAGATAGCATGAGTTGTAATGACTGTTTATTCACTATACTCATTGTTTTTTGCAAAACAATATCTCAGTGGGAAAACAAACAACGAGTGTTATAATAAACTGCATATCTATAGGTAGTCGTCTCGTAAACTAACTGAAGGACGCAATATTTTAGGTTTTCATTTATCTCGTTTTTTTTTATTTAAAAAAATATTTCTAAGATGAGACTTGTTCAAATTCCTTTCTGCTTTATAGTAGTTTTTGGATTTATCGCTTCCTCGAGTATTTCAAAGGTATGTCTATAGGCTTATTTAATACCTACAAATTTTTGTTTTAAATTAGTATCATAGGTACGTTTTGGTGTCATACGTAATGATGTGAAAATGAGTAAGTACTGAGAATTTGAGCGCCAAGTCATCGGTAATTAACCTTAAGAACCGTACCCATTTTAAACACGAGCTTTTAACATCTCTAGGGTTTAATGCCCTCAAAAGTTTAAAATTTACACTAAGTACAACGTTCACGAGCGTTTAATGGTCGAATGTTCCATGTTCATTCGCGCTCATTTAATGATCGAGCGTCGAGCCTTGTTTGTTATAGTAAAACCTATAGGTAACCATAAGTGAAATAATCAAGTAAGCGCATGTCAGATACACTAAGGTTCCGAAGATCTTTTTGTTAAACTGACATTTGACAGAAAATAATATAAACATGAAATAATACATAAGACCTTAAGACTTCACTTTTGTAATATCTACTCGTATTCAATTCTGTAATAACTTCACTTCATGGAGTATGTGAAAAACCCTTCATTACTTTTTATAATGACATATAAAAAAATATCAATATTCAAAAATATGAAAACTATTATTTATTATATTAAAACATAAAACTTCTTAAGGAGTGCTTGAAAGCATAAAACATATAGTAGGCACTACTACTGTAAGGTAACAACTTTTTCAAATCCATAAAATTACAAAACATCTTTGTAATTGAAAGGTAATAAATGTGTATTCGATGCACACTTTTCCGGTTTTTATTTACGAAGACTTATTTGTTCTGATTAATATTAAAATTTTAAGAGTAAATTATAAATAGCTGTAATCAAAGTTGATTTTATATTGTTTCAGTTTGACAAAATAGATAGCATAAAAGTAGCTAGAAATGAAAATACAACAACGAAAGGACAAGCAAAACTGACTATGGATGGAAGTAAATTACTTAATACTACAGAAATGCAACATACACTTAAATTGGATGATAAACATAATAAAAGCAATATAGAAAAATTATTGTACGAGAATGCAGTGGAAAATAATATCAGTGAAAGGTCATCCATATATATAACTCAAAAATATAGAGTTCCGATATTGAATCATTTATACAGTTCAGTGTTGCAAGAAAAAAAAACGAATGCAGACTATTTGCAAAAAATATTTTTTGATAGTTCAGAAGCATTATTATTCGACCAAGTATATTCTGCTGGATACATGGCGAAAAAAGGGCCTTATCAAAAAATCACAGATTCTCAAGAAGATTTTAATGACGGGGAAACAAATTCAAATTATTTATTTTCAACTACCCAAAATAAAAAAGACTACATTTCAAATAAAGAAAACCAATACAACTACGACACTAAAATTCAGGACATAAACTCACTAACGACGGACCGTCGTGAGTTTTTGGAATTGTTGAAAACACCACTGCTGTACATTAGCAATAAAGATAATGAAGGCTTGCCACACGATAGCATGGAAAAAAGTGACGTAAATATGAAAGATGTACATTCTGAAAAAAATAATAAATCAATCAATAATTTCATAATTGGTCCTCCAAGGACATTTTCCGTTTCAAATAATCGTAATAATAAAGTACATGATAATATTTTTGAAGAAATGAAGTTTAATAACCGTTTTGGTAAAAATCTTAATACTGATCCTGGAAAGATAGACTCTGGTGAAAGTAGAGAAGGAAGTGACAAGCAGTTAAATAGATACGTACAAAAAGCGTTAAATAAACACGACAAAGAACTTAGACCTAATATACCAATTAATGTTGGTCAAGAAATCCGTAAAGAAGAAAAACCTGAAATAAATAAAATTCGATACAATTACAAAATTAAGCAGCCGCAAGCAAAGAATGACTTCTCTAATAAAGCTGTTTGCAATTGTATACCAAAGAACCAAATATAGGAAAGGTTTAGAGGAATTCGAAGCATACAATCGTATATAAATACAAAGTCGATTTTTTAAACAATTAGAAATTAATTTGAATTATCCAGTCTTTCTTGTACAATGGGACAGAATTATTTAAATCTATCTCATGGTAATTTATTTTAGTGTAGCTATACAATTTTGAGATCAACTTTAAAACGTAGATTTTTAGAGTAATGTTCATTCAGCAGAAATGACTTTAATATCTAAAAGTACAGTTGGAGGTTGCATTGGACGTACATGAAGCAACTTTTTCACGGTAAAGTACGCGTTGTGTAGATCGCGATAACGCTCGTTCAAAGCTATCGCGATTGCAATCGCTGCGCGCGCACCCTCCTTCTGAGACCGGCGTTTGTTGCTCCGAGAAATGAAAAGCAAACACTGCAGAACGCCAACAGACGTCCAGATAGCCAATAGCATTTCCCAAGAAGTTTAGCTTAGCGAGAAGAGTCATTTAATTTTAAGTATTTGTTTTGTTTACTTTTTATACATTGTTACAAATGACGTATCTTTGTTATAACACTACACCCAAAAGATAACCAAACATAAAAATTATACACCATCACAGTATTTTTTCTTATTCCGTTTTATTTATATTTCATCTTGTTTCTTTATTTCTTCGCTTACTTTTTAGTATTTGTTGAGGGAGATGACTTCGCTCGGACTCCGTAACATTGTTCGAAAATATTTGTGCCTTCGAGTTCATGATTTTACAAGTTGAAGATGGGATGATGTTTATATTTGAACATATATGATTGTCTGTAAAAAAAATGCCATGCTTTCTCCGTCATACATATACGTTGAAGTGAACCTGTTTAGGGTTGAAGGGTATATTTTAGTACATACTTTAAGATCTAAGAGAAATGTTTAATTTTAATTTGTTAAAAATTAAAAAAAGAAGTACTAGAGAATAGAACAAGATTTGAGGTAACCCTATGTATACAACAGCAGGTAGGCGTGACCAAACGCAACCGATTTTGAATATATTATGTACACCAAGAAGTCGGACAAAGTATAAACTTTTTATAATGAGATGAGATTATTTTAGTTACAAAGTAGGAATGTGCGAAGATTCACACATTGCAAGGTTCCCGCAATTTCAACTCTTTAACTGTTATGTAGTTTCCAACTTTCAACAGATTCCTGAGTTTGAAACTTTGCCTGGAATCGGGAGTCGTTATTCATAATCCTAGGGATGTGCATATTTTATTTCACATTGCGCTTGGATCTCAACCCGGGGCGTGGAGTTTCCTTCTTATGCTCGGAATTCTATTTAATTATGTAGATGCGGATGATCGCTCCTATTTTCTTGTTTTATTAGGGTAGAAATTGCTCGCTTCATGTGCAATAAAGTTAGACATTTGTTTATAAGGAAACAATTTTCAACACGAATATGTTCAAACATAAAAGCAACAGCTTGAAAACCTATTTCTGAACAATTTATTGTCGGATTGAATTGATAGTTACAAAAAGATGTCATTTATGTAATGTGGGGTCGGGATGACCTCGCGAGGCTATCACAGGTCAGATCGGGGCTGGAGGCGCCCTAAAGTGGAGCTTTACACTGAAACTGAGGGATATTCTTGAAACATTGTTTGCCATTACAAAGAATGTTCTGTGCAATTCGAAAATTTTGTTATTGTGTGAACGAGAAAAAGTTTTAAAAAATCAGTAAAGGATATGCAATAGTGAAATATAAAAAATAACCTATAACATTTTTATTAATATTTTTAATTGCATAGCCTTTACTAAATTTTTATTATTATAACATATGTTATTAATTATTTTTTCATTATTTTAGGGACACTATTGAAAGAATAACAATAATACTGTAATAATAATTCTAAAGGTTTAGTAGCAAAATGTGCAATTCTCATAATGGCATTTGAATCGATAAATGACAAATTCTCAAAATGGCAGATCTCAAAATTTCAACAAAACAGTTGCATATTTACCGAAATGATTTCAGTAAGGCTATTTAAAAATCATACTTTAATTTTTGTATATTCACTTTCAAATGTGAATTTATCTGTGTTTATAAATTTCTCACACATTGTCAATTAAACCATTAATGGCTTTACTCATAGTAATAAAATGTGGAATTTACAAACCGGCACTTTAAAAGGTCAATGTAAAAATGTAATATAAGCTGAAAATAAAATTCTACAAATATAAAGTATCTCAGCAGTAACTGTTCTGCACGGTTTAACCCTTGTTACTTTAACAGCCAATCTTAGGTTTCAACATTAGCTGCCACGGCTCCAGCGAAGAATTTCTTTTACAATAGATATTTCATATCATGAGTTATTACGATTCTTTTGAGCATAAGAGAGGGTTTTGAAGTCGAATAAAGTTATGTATAAATGACAAAAGAGTGAGATAATTATATGAGATATATTATATTGTTTTTTTCCGCGCTAGATAAGACAAAATGTCGTTGCAGCTTCTGTGTCCGACAAATATTGTGTACACAGGAAGACCCGTCATCACCCGTCTAATTTACTTAGCGTGTTCAAGCGCCCTAACTGTGTACCTATCAAAACCCGGTCCACACCTCATGCAACACGTCGCGGATACGATTCGGTGAAACGCAAAGGTGAATTGATACATATGTGAACCCGGCTTTAGACATACATGAAGGTAGGTACTTATAAGCTTTGTATAAGATTCATTTGTACGTATGTTAAGTGATCACGTGGGGAGACGCAGGACGAGACGGTAAATCAGTCAGGGGTATTTCACGCGCGTGACGTATCAGCGCCGCATCGCTGTCACCTGTTTGCCTCATTACGTGGCGCGGCATAGACTAACGATGCCGTGGAGCTGCTAAAATATTTTAGTTAAATATTTTTTTGTTATATTTTTGTGTTATCTTTGTTAGGAATTTAATTATTTTCGAGGCCTCTGTGGTTTCGGCAACCTGGAACGTTACGAAGCCATAATACTTGTCTTGTACATTTTCACCTTCATCATGATACGATGGAGCTCGTTAAAATATTATTAGTCTTTTTTTATACATACATATTATAATAAAATATAGGACATTAAAGGGGTGTGTATCCGTACACGGGTTCAAATAGTTTTAGGTACGTATTTATCTAGATACTAGCCTTTGCCCGCGACTTCGTTCTCATGGTCTACATGAATAGTTAGCCAATGTATTAATCCGGGTTTTGTTTATATAGCAGACAACACTCAAATTATTAGGGGCGCTTCCAGAACTGTTAGTACCAGTAGAAATTAAGTATAAAAATTTTACTAATAAAGTCCGGCCCACTCCAGATATTTTCTTTTAAGAAATGCCAAGCGCTCAGTTGGCTGATAAATGTAGGCGGCGGAAGCTAATATGCGCTGTTGCAATAGATAAAACGCTCGTGATGACGCAAAGGTATTTCCCCCTAGCTTTCATTTGGGTTCGGGAAAAAATGCCGGGAAAAGTAGTAATGAATTAAATATTTTATATTTGTAATCAATTCATTTATTAAGAGAAAACAAAGCGTTCGTCAACATATAGAAAATACTCAAAGTGTATACATATATGTATAGATAGATACTTATATAGAGACTTGTATATTATCAAGCATGTATTGCGTGGTGTGGGCCGCCTAGTAGAATAGCACCGCCCATCTCTTCCCGTGGGTGTCATAAGAGGCAGCTAAGGGATAAAGCGGCTATCACAAGCGCCGAGAAATTAATCCACCCCTGAAAGAGTGGACTCGCCAACCTGTTTAGCCAGAGTGGCATTTTAAGGCCATTCATCGCTCATGCACAAGACAATGTGCATGGGAAGGCCCATGTCCAGCAGTGGGAAGGGCTGATTGCACTGTATTGCATACACTGGATCGTAATTGTATCATAATCGTAGGTATATATTGACCAGCCAGTGGTTTTTGGTTGCAGTGACCTGATACTATGATATATTTTGTTGAATGCGGTTAGTCCCTTTGATTAGTTGTATGGTTATAGTGCACTTAATCTCTAGATACTATATCTGTGTTTATCAAAGGCTGGAAAGGATTATACATCATACAAATTCCTTTTTTCCATCCTGTTCTTTGATTCATACTGGGGTGACAATTGACATTGACAATTGAAGGCCACGGTAGATAGATTGGTAGATACACTTTATTGTAGATCACACATATACACAGAAATACAAAGTACAAATACAACCGGGGGCCTTATCGTTAAAGCGATTTCTTCCAGTCAAACTTTGGGTGGTAAAGGGAAGTTAGTAGACAAAATATACCGGGAAACGCAGTGGGAAACGCCGACCGACGATGGCTGGAAGAATTTGGCTGGTAGTGGTTGGATAAGAGGAGCCATAGTGTCTGTCTGGTGGCGAGTCTTAGCCTATATCCAGCAACGTAAAGACATAGGCTAATGATGATGATGCAGAAGGGTGACATGGTCGTATAATCTAATTCTTACGTGGATATATTTAAATTTTTACATAAAAAGCAACATCAAAAAATATTACCATCAATACCGCCAGGTGTCTTTCAATTCTTGCACGTCACGCTGGATTGATTGATGTGCCGCTTTCGCCATTGAAATGAGCCGATAAGAAATGCCCCACTAATTTACCTCCCTTTATGTTGACTTACAAGTTTAGGGCTATATAGAATGTTGTTAGGCTTGATAATGGTACACACACACACATACTTGATACACACATACTTACACAAAACACACACAACGTACATATTATACACAATAATTACCACCCGATTAAACTGTTTTCTTAAATAGCTGTAACTTAGTACTAAGAATAGATGTAAGGGAAAGGAAGGCCGTCAAACAGATTATTCTACTACAGGTGTCAGCTACTTTTATATGTTAATTGTAAATACAGTCTACTTGTAAATTTGATGTTTCGTAAACTACATTATAAGTGTCAATTACCGTATAGAAAATACATAAATATTTTAAATAAATAAAAAAAATCATCAGATTGTCTGTCTTGTGCCGGTTGGAGGCTTGGTTTCGAGGTTTCACTGCAAGCCGCATTTATTGTATTTTAATGTGAACCACTCACGGTTCACATTATATGATAAATGCGGCTGACGAACATACATCCCATCGCGTGGTAAGTAGATGCTGTCGCCCATAGACATCCGCGATACATGCCAAAATCATTCCAAAATGACAATCGTATCAATTTCAAATTTAGATTACAATTTCCTAAACCTTTGGAGGTTTAGGATAAATTTTGAGAAAGGATTGGGAAAATGGGAAGGAATAGATGAGATAGGATGAAATGGGAATGGACTTTGGCATATCTCACTCACTATAGAAACACATACGTACATTTGAGTAATAGGAAATACTGAAGGGGCATTAAATCGATAGTAGTGAGTTAAGATTGTTTGTTGACAATCTAAAAGTCCGCGAAACGGGATTTGCTTCTCATTTAAATACAAGCCTAATATACATATATTGCATATTATCTAAGTATCGCAAAGAACTAAATACGTGAACATGTTTTAGGTATTGAAAAATTGAACATGGTTGATATTCGTGAATTAAACTTCATTGTTTTTAATTTTATCCGAAGTATCTGGACCATTTAGCCGGCAAACTTAAGTTTGGTACATAGTATATGTTTCCACATTCTACATGAAGTACACATGTAGAATCCGTGCCAACTTCATTGTGAACCGTTTTGAATTAGTTGGGAACAGCCTAGACCTAAGATAACAACTATTGTAGCTATTGTGCAGTCGCGTACAACTGTATATCAAATGACATCTACATCTAAGGGTACATTCCTGTAGATAATTCCCTTTGTAAACGATTCAACGATTCCGTGAGCGGTTTAGCCGTGTATGTTTGAAGAGGGCTGACAGAATGAGTTCTTACTTATATGATTTCGTATTGTTGCTGAATTCTTGACCTTTTCATAAATTGTATATGTATTTAGGTGAACACAATAGTCCTGAGTATTTATTCTGAATTTCATAAATTGTATATTTATTGGTATTCAATAAGAAATTGATATTGATTACAATTGAGGATTTTGACTACGCACGCATCGACGAGAAATAAAATCGTAACAAAGACCGGTCTATATTGAATATTTTGGAAAAAACATAAAAACTGTACGGCTTTAAATGAAACTTGGCATACTTATAGTTCATGTGCCGGGTACATTATTTACATATACATTTAGGGTATTTTGTATTCAGATACATTATAAACTTCCCACGGGAATCATTATCAAGGTCAAGCTTGAACATTGTTGATTGTATCTATGTAAATTTTACACTGCTATGTTAAGATAGTTAACCGTGTTCTAAAAAAATGTAACGATGCAAAAGTTATACTTAGTACTGTAACTTTTGTGTTAGTAGTTAAAATTAATTTTATTTTATAGACGTGTAACTTTTATTTCAGTAGGTGAATAAGGCTCTTCTCTCTGGAAAACGATATTTACTGACGAAAACAGTTTTTGAAAACTTTTTTTTTCACCTAAAAATATAAATGATATTAGTTTTCAGATACGAGAGCTGTTTTATTAATATCTTGTTTCCGTCGGAATGCAGGCGCATTACAAAAAAAAAGTTTGCAATCCGCCCGTCCCGGCAGCGGGATGTTTCATACAGTAATGAAATATTTTATTGCGCTACGTAACAAAGCAAGGGTGTCGACTGCCCACCCTGTCGAGCTAGTGTACCGATTTATATAAAATCTTATAAATATTTTATAAGGTGAAATATTGGTGATAACTGTTATGTAACGATTTTTATTTACTTTATTTCCGTTTCACTACATCTGTATCGCAGTCTCACCTTGACTTGCAGTACTTACACGAAGTAAGTAAACATAAATACCAGTATTACAAAATAAATAAAAATCGTGAGTTTATTATTTTCAACCCGTTTACATAACAGTTCTTATGTTCGACCACGATATCAAAATATTAAATAAAATTTTATATAAAAACGAGTTTTATTTATAATAGATATACCTAGAGATGACAGATGTGATATGACAATCTACCTGGTGCATATGGTGCATACTATTGCCCATGGACATCCGCAATAAATGCGTATCAGTCAAGTGTAATGAGTAATCTTCGGAGACTTAGGAATGAATTTTTTTAAAGGATTGGGAAGAATGGTTAATATGGAGCATAGATAGATAGATAAATTCTTTATTGCACCAAAATGTGTGTACAAAGGCGAACTTAATGCTATATAGCATTTTCGAGCATAACAAGACGAGGAGATTTTGTCGTCCCAATACAATCCTCATTCGTGCGAGGGAAGGGAATGGAATGGAGAGCGGGAAGTATAATGATGATGGAAAATGGGCTCTGGCTTCTGAACTCTTGAAACAGGTAAGTACGTGGTATACCTACTTCACAGCAGTCTTCTATGGAAGAAGTAAACCTGTCTGTGGGCACGCTCATTGATCTTAAGATAGCAACATGCGCCTCTCCCTTAAATGTTGTTGTTGTTAATGAAAGCTGATAGAAAGGAGCTGATGATACATAGATACTTCAAACGTATGTATGTTATTATGATAGCTTAAACGTACTGTAATGCATCTTGTAATAAAAAGAGGCACGTGTAACAGATCCAGGTGTTACTTTGATCGCCGCCGATTGGTTATATAAAAACTTTGGTCTTTTCGCAAACTCTCTGGTACGAAATCCTGATACACTAGAAAACTTGTGTGTGTAACATCTCTAAACAAAGGATCTTGGAAATTTCAGCTGCGACCTAACATAACAATGTACTCAGATTTAAGTAGTGGTAACGAGTGTCTAAGTCCCACTTCTACTTTATTTTTTGGTACTGAAGGAATTCTTGCGTAAAACGTGATTAAATAATCAGTATTATATTTACAACAATTACTGAAGTCTAAAGAGGCTTTCTCCAACTCGCTGTGCAAATGTTGAATTACGAGCTAATTTATCTATTGCTTTCAGATTTAACTGATCTCAATATTTGGGTAACCAGGATCGACAATAAGTTTGTTGTAGTGTATGTAGGTAGATCTATAAATGATGTCGATCTAATCGAAACTCTTTTTCGTGCGCCTGTTGGTGGATTGTAAGGTCAGATATACGTTATCGCATGAGCCACGGGCGAGTGACGACGTACACTCGCACCATGCAATTGTTGCCGAGCAGGGATTCCTCAGATAGCAAGAACTAGTTGTCGAAAAACAAAGTTAACTAAACAAAGTCTGTTTTAGATGTATTCTGTTAAATTCCAGGGAAAATACTGGGCTGTGACAATAATTGCGTAGTACACTACAAGAGTTTTCAGTAAAGGTGAAATTGGCGTATTTGAAACAATGTAATTAATTAACCAATCACACATGAACGGTTGATTTAATTCAAGTTATTATGGAGAGCGATCCGAAAACAGTTTGTGGTTGCGGTCAGTCTACTCGGTATACTCATAGGCATAGCCATTGTCCTATTAAATAAGCGTTCATACGACGAATGCTATGTGCCATTACATCGGATTCTTTCTACTCCGTTTTGCTCAGTCAGAATTTTATTGATGAAATAGATGTTTTACGAAATTGATATTTTAAATGTGTTTTACTTGGTTTGATTGTAGTTTAATTAAACCCCTTTAAACGTTCGAACTGGTCATGTGGTGAGGGCATAAAGGCGAACTAATCAAAAATAAAAGTACATGTAGTGTAATTTCCTCAGGGCTTGTGTTTAGCGGCTTTGTTATCCCTTAGACGCATCTTACGATACCCGCGGGAATAGATGGTGGTGCTATTCCAAAATCGGCTAATACTACGCTAATACTACACTGTCCATTCTACAGGTACAGATACGTTACTAAAACATTGACCATCGGTTAATCCGGAAACACCCGAACACGTCATCCACATTTATAAATTACCGTACCTCTAATTGCATACTTTATTACATACTTTATTGCATAGACGTGGATGACGCGTTCGGGTAATATGAGAAATAGAGGTATGTTTTTTCATTTTTACAGATAATGCCCTTTTTGTGAGGCGATATTGTTGCTTTTCTTGTTGCATTTGTTGCTTATACTCATATTAAATTTATGTATTTTACATAAGTAGGTACATGTATATTGCATGTGTTATGTTGTTTTTTGAATAAAATGTTATAATAAATCTGGAAAGACTAAGCGGATGCATTGTCACGTAGACGTTATGCATCAAACGCCGACATGGTGCATCACATTGGTCGCCTATTCTTTATCCTAGCTTAAAGTAGACGCCTGGGAAGAATGCAAATATTTATAATAATAAATACCTAAATAATATTACAATAGTAAATAATACTACGGTGCGATCCCACGGTTCTCCATGGTGGGATTCGGTCTCCTCTCCTTTTTTTCTGTATTTATCGATTCCATTTCAAAAATGATTATGTCTAATTATCATCTTTATGCTGAAGACTTACAACTTTACCGACATTTTGATGTTGCAGATATTGCAAACTCTATATCTCAGCCGAACTTGGACCCGTACAGCATTTGTTTGTTCGCATTTGGTTTTCTGGTAAACTCTGCAAAGTCTAAAACATTGATTATTTATTGACAGTAAATATATGTATAATCTTTCCAAAACGTAAGTATCGCTTTATTTATGAATTACGCAAGTTTGAACACATTTCTGAGTTTGTAAAGAAGCTTCGCTTCAGTGGTTACTTATTCGTTCTCACCGTGATTGTCACATTCTTTCGCTTCTTTATAACGTTCTTAACAAATCTTGAGAAAATAAACTATTATAGTGGATACTTTGCATTCTCCCCATGCGTCTACTTTAAGCTTGATGCATAAACTTTGCTTGTAATAAATAATTATTTAAACGTTTTCGTATTTATGTAATAATTGAAATCTTTCTTCTTTGCCTTTGCTGGACGAACGAAGAATTTCGACGAAGTCACAGCCTTAAACGATTAGCAAGCTGAAGTGGCAGTAGCCAGACTATATTGTCTTAAAAAGTACGATTATCAAAGAGCTATGCAAAACTTAGTTTTGTTATGCAATGCAATGACATCAGTATCCACTGCTGATGGACATTATCTTGTGCATGAGGGATGGATGACCGTAAAACGTCACGCTGGCCAAGCGGGTTGCCGAGTCCACTGTTTTAAAGTTGATGTAGTTCCTCAGCGCTTGTGGTAGTGATTTTGTTATCCCTTAGTCGATTTTTACGATACCCACGGATAGAGATGGGGTGATGGAATTTTTTCACTATTAGGAAAATTGTCCGGCCACTTGAGCGAAGCAAGGACTGATCCCCAATATTTAACACAAGAAAAAGTATCCAACCCGACGGAACTGTAATTTTGTATTTTTATTACAACTACATATTTATGACTATTACGAGTTGAGTAGTTGCTTAATATTAAAATGCGATATTTCATAAGCGTCGTCTCTGGAGGCGAGATTGAATATTTCGTACGGGTTCGTTTGCTTCGGCCGGACTGGGGATGAGCTCGCTTCATTGCGACCGGACTCAATAAGCCGCTACAATTGTTGAGCTCCTGGGACTTCCATATAAGAGATACTATTACATTGAATTGAATTTTGAGCGGGTTAGTAGCCATTAAAATAGACTGTTAAGAGTCTGATATTCTGTATTATTTTTATTTTTGTATGGCGTGTATTTAAACGTGCAGCTACTCAAACTATTTTTGAATAACTAAAGTTAAAATACTAAGACTGTCATTACACTGCGGGATTTCTATAACTTTATTGTCACCAGACTGCGCCAGCGAAGCTAAACCTAACCCAGCTTTTAATTTGTTGCCATTGATTTGCTGCTCATTCCGTATTTTCTGCTGCTCATTTTTTTTATAGAATAAGGCGGCAGACGAGCATACAGTCCACCTGATGGCAAGCGGATACTGTCGTCTATAGACATCCGCGATACATGCCAACATCAGTCCAGAATCACAAACGTAGACAGGCCCTCGGATGCGCTGCCCACCTATGCAGATTCAGGAATGGATTGTGAGAAAGGGTTGGGAAAATGGGGAGGGATAGGATAGGACGGGAATGCGCTCTAGCATATCTCATTCACTATCGAAATGAATACGTACATTGGGGAAATACGATAAAGTAGGAAGGAAATGCATTACATTTCAAGGTAGTCTTCTGTGTGAGAGAGGTAACGTGGCCAGTCTAGCGCGCCCCGCAGCTGTGTGAATGCAGCGTGCACTCTCCCCCTACAAAAATATTTATTTTATTGTACACTTATTGTTATGTAGTGCCTGTTACATTATAAACTCTTTAATTTACGCACTTATACGCTGGTACACACACCTTCACATATCCTAACACACGTACACAAACACGCACGCCCCACGCAAGAACACGGGCGCATATATACTACGCACGAACACACAGCCATACATTTAGCTTAGAAATTTTAAAAATTACATATTATAAATATATTATCATATTATATTTTATATAACTTACTCTTGTTAGGTTAAATGAAATTATAAAAAGTCGTATAAGTGGGAATATCATAAGTTCCTTTACTAATTAAGATTCTACACATGCTACCAGTATATTTATAGTTATCTATAGAATGTTTAATAATTTACTATATACATATAGCTGTTAAGACTCTCGTCGTTGTTCTCGTGTTCCAGGATTACATTTCATATGTGTTAAATTTCTTTTGTAAATTATTACATGATAATAGAGGAAAAGTTTACTTCTTTATTCTGTACAAATTGGATATCTGTTAGCAATGCCAGATAACTGAGGATGTTCTTCTAACCAACATTGGTTCCATTGGAATCACAGATAAGGCTTCCAAAAAAAATAAACAATTTATAACTGAATGTATGTTCCTTGTTTTGTGAGTCGCGTAGCAAAAGGTAACCCTTCTATCTTATCTCAATTTAGTTTATTTCGCATTAAATGTGAGTTTATAACCGCAGTTTTTATGCGACTTTGCATTGCTTTTTCTGGATTTACTTTATTACTTTTGCAGATGAATCACTTTTTCATAATTACTTGTTACATAATTTAGTAGGGTACGTTTCAGGGACAAGCGTCTTAGTGACACAGCTCTTGACATTTTGTGATACATAATTGAGTAGGTATTTAATTATTCTTTGGTCGGTGGTAAAGCTATAAGATGGATATAACATGAACAAACTCAGTCTAAGTAACTGTGGTCAGCCTAAGTAGCTAATTCTCGTAAATCTCCCAAAAAATTTCCTAGAAAGTCCTAGTGTTAAGGTTCTATTAGAATTCTCCCAATAAATTTCTTCTAGAAAGTGTCAAGTCGTCTTTCCTAAGTCAATTTGAATTGTCAAAATATGTTTTTACTTCTTTAAACGGCTCTAACGGATGAAAAGGCATAGTATCATTTTTAATAAAAATGTATTATAAGTAACATTATATTCCGAAAATAAAAATAAACAAAGATAATAAATAATGGTTTCTCTTTTTACTTTATCCAAGACTTCAAGTTTTCTAGCTTCGTTTTAAATTAGTGTAAATTTTACGAAAAATGTCATCAACGTGTACTTGTGTCTTTTTTTCGAACGAGCGAACGAATCGTCACAAAACGCAGTGTAAAAAGCGTAAAAATAAAATTTGAATTATCAACCGTTGTGTATCGTGGTTGTTAGACAAGTTAAAAAATCATCACAATATACTTATTTAATAACATCCCACCAACATTTTTATTTAATCATCACAACATAACGTGTATATTTAAATGATATCAATCCTGAAGTCTTGGTCGGGTATGCTTGTCCCTTGTCTTTTATGTTGAATAGTCAGCGCATGATACTAAATAGTGATAAGCTAATCTTGAAAGACTGCCTGGCTAGTATACTGTAGCAATGCCACTATTTTCGACAAAATTCTTCACAGGGCTCGGAACGTAATCTCAAACAGGTGCAAGCAGTTGCAATCGAACTCGGTAAGTAAATAGACTCCCGCAATGAATCACAGTAACCGTTTTCCGATAAGGAGTGAGGCTCTCGCTGCCCCATTGCACGGTAACACGGTGGGGTAACTTCAAGCATACGTGTTGGATGCGGTTTACAGAGACGAAGTTGCATCGTTGCTGTTACGTTAGTAGTTAGTCATGGTATTATTAAACATTTCCATGTGTTATTTAATGAATGGACATATCCACATAAAAGTGCGTGCGTTAAAATAGAGAAATTTCTCCTTTTACCGTCTCATTTCTGAGCACACGCCTGCCCTAGAAAATCACTACGGCGTTTCGGGCCATAATCCATAAAATAATTTGATTTCTATTTTTTTATTGTACAATATATACAGAAGAATGTTAAAATGAAGATGTACATAATGCGTACAAAGGAAATGCTCTCTTACTTACTGTGGAAGTGAGACATAGACATAGACGTAGAATAACATTTTTTACAAAAAAATTAAGAATGAATACATGTCCAATTGTGTTTCGTAATGTTGGCTTGGGAAAATTGAGATGGTATCTGGCTCCGTCGACGGCCATTGGCGCGTCATAGAAATTTAAACAATGTACCTTGGAAATAAAGTTTACTATTAAAATAAACGAAATACTTGACGTACTGCGCCGCTGCTGTCGTGACGTGCGGTTAATTGGAATTGGAACATACTTACGTACTTAAACAGTTAAAAGTATGTAAGTACGTTATAGTCTTTCGGAATTCTCCTATTGCGAGATACGATGTCTAGCATCGAGCCAATTACCTTATTTTAAGCGGTTCTAGGGAGAAATTATACCATGTTAGCTTACTGTTTGTATTTTCACTGTGGTAATAGTTGCCCGTTTTATTGTGCCACTATTTTTACAGTATCGCAGCGGACGCAGTTCGCGCGGAAACATTGATAAAGACGCCCCCGTATTGTGTAGCTGGGAGACTGACTTTCTACCCGATTAAAAAGGGGTCAAATGTACACGACATGTTGTTTATAGGTGTAGTTATCAAGGTTTTGTTATCAATTTTGTACAGAGATACTGCTTACACCTCTATGCCGGTGTAACGAAGTACCAGCTGGACATATTTGACTGCGTCCAACGGCGTACTGTTCCAATTGATAAAAAATCACACCTCTCACCCTCACAGGGGATTTAGAATCTCTCAGCGTCCGGAGAGATTTTACATCTTTGTGTATTGTCTACTGTCGATATAACGGGAAAGTTCTGAAGAATCTTGCAGTTTGATGCCAACTTCAGATTTTTATTATGGCACCTCGCGTTACTGAAATGTGGTTCATCTGCACTTCCTTAACAAAGAGCAACATATAATGCGATTGTATACACATCGATGAGTTTCACACTGCGAACTCGAAAGTTCTGGAATGATCTACCAACTGAGATGTTTCCACGACATGTGATTCTTTAAAAGAGCTGTGATATGCTTCCGCTCATGGACGCTTATAACACTAGGGAGGTACGCGTATTCATAGGCGGTAGTGACCATTTGCGATGGCAATGGTCAATGGTCAAAAGTAGAGTAAGTAGAGATAGCAAGAGGGAGTCCCCGTGCTCTTATTCCCGATTGCTTTTTTATAAAAAGATATATATATTGGCCAAGTTTATGACTTTACCTTACCTTATAACTGATTTGGTTACAGGTATGTCTAAAATCTACGGAGGTCGTCATAAGATATTACATGCAATACATAGTATCTGATATTCTGATGTTACTGTCTGTGACACATAAAGTCTGATATTCCGTGAATATCGTCCAAGAATAATGGTTTCTTCCAATACAAACCACTTAATGCATACACAATGTACTATTTGTGGAAGCACAATGAAAACAGGCGTTTGATCCTAGAGGCGGTTCTCCCAAAAGGTCGCTAATCGCATCGAATTTCACTCAGTTAAGCAAATAATATTATTCCGGAATTTCAATACTAGAGGTGATTCACAAAAGGAATACTTTTCAGAGGTATCATTGTAAATATCTTATATAACAAAACTGTTTTATTGATAGATAGGATATTGATAGTTTTATTAATAGCATAGAGACAGTCTCTTTTTTATATACTTACAGTAAAATACATAGTTTCTTCGTAGAGAGTTATTCATATATGCTCTCACCACGACAGCTTTGACATGCTGTGTTTCAAATACGATAAATATTAGTATTCTTGTGTGAATCCGCTTTTCGCTTAAATCAAAATCCAAAGACCATACTGATGAAAATCCGCCTCTGTACAACTGTAGAACAATGCAAAGGAAACTAGTATTTCATCTTTGGATTAACATCAAATACAACACACATATATGAAAGTTTGAATGTCACACGTTTGAAAACACTTTTGAAGAGTATGAAGATTATGAGGGCTGTTAGTTTAATTAAATACCTGAATAGAATATTTTGTATTGGTACTTAGCTTTTCCGTTTATCGAGCCGATAACATGTTGATGGTGTGTGTGCGGGATACGTATGCACTAACACGCAGTAGAATGCTAGTGTCTGTACTCCGCACCAACTGGATCGCCGGGGGGTGTGGACTGTATAATAGGTTTTTTCGTGTCTTGAATAAAACAACAAGGCTTGTTCTTCAATAGAGCCGGGGTAGCGCAGAGGTACTTGTTCTTCTTCTTTTTCTTGTTGTTCTCGGAGTGGATGCCGCTGCGGAAGTGAAGTTGACCGGAAATGGTCCGCCTTTTATTCTATTTATTGGGTTCCTCAACCTCTGGCTAGTTGCGGGATTCCCCCACCACCGGTCAACGACGGGCCTCCCCTCCACTTGTCCATGTATGTACCCCTCCCGCTACCCGCGGGGAATCATTTATTTTCCTTATCGCTAACACGTATTTACATTTTTGATAAGATCCTAGTATGTCCTCAATTACACTAATGACCAACGATTCACGCCGAGACATACTAGGGATCACTCCATTATTACCATATTATATACATAAAAACTTAACAACTATTTGCGAAACTATATACATGTTTGCCTAAGTACCCTAGCCTTTTCGTCGTCAACAGTGTGTTTGTGTGCGTGTGTAGTACTTCGGTCAATTACTTATATATTTCCTACTGGATATCCTCCTATACAGTGAGGCTGTAAGTGAATACAAGGGCTAACTTTTACTTTGTTTACTTGGGACAGTTTAAGAGACGTTAGTGCCAGTCCGATTGATTTACTTTAACTGAGTTTGGAAGGCATTCATTTTAACTAACGCTGTGGTTTGAAAGGAAAACACCAAGAGTGACCAGTGGTTCACTGGTTCATCCACTAGTTCACTGGTTTTATTGAAGTTTTCATTTAATTTCTAGCTAATTAATACATAACGTAAAAGTTTTTGTTGTTAAAGTAAATTTCGTATATGTTTTATGTACTTGTATCAGCCAATAACGTCCCACTGCAGGGCACAGGCCTCCCCTAATAAATCACTGCGGGGTTTCGGGCCGTTATCCACCATGTAGGCCCACTGTTGATTGGTGGATCACATACTCCTGATTTTTTTTTCACCGCTGAGCTAGTGACAATATTTTAAATTATTTTATAAACATATTATTTAAAACCATAATCTATTATTTAGCACGACAAATTAAAAAAAGGTGTTTTGGTACATATATATCTCGTTATGTTCTTTCTGCCTTTAATAGACATACAAAAAAATAATTTTACTTATAAAAATCACTGTTATTATTTATAGTATTTTTAAATATCATAAAGTCAACTTAATAAAGTTGATTTTATCGTAATTTATTATACTCTGTTGAGTATTATACTCAGTTAAGTATTTTATTTATTTAAGTATTTAATGTACAGTTTGAACTCACAGCCTTACAAACATAAAGCGATACGCCCATAAGTTATCACTGTTCATATACCCATATAGAAAGAAATAATTTCTTTATTGAATGCTTTCATTTCTTGACGACTTTCAACAAAGCGTCGCACGCTAGAGTGGGGGGGAATTGATAATAATTAGCTTTACAAGCTGCCGTATTAAAGAGAAGGCACTAAGGCGGCCTTCCAAAATGGGTGAAATTTGCACTTTGACGCTGCGTCTCAATGACCCACACTAGGATTCCATGTGTCGTAGGTCCAGAGACACATACAAAGACAAACACAAACACACACCCTGACCCGAACATACATTTGTCTTTTCATTTTCTACATTGTGAATATACTTTGTTTATGTATTATGTATGAAGTTTGAAAAAGATATACCGTAATAAAATTGTCAATGACTGAATTGCGCAAGTTTAGGAACACAGCCTGTTTGGTAGCAAACATTAAGATTTTTTGTTTTTAAAAATACACATATTTTAATTGGAAGGTCTATTAGGCGGGAGTTTTTGTTTGATTAATTATTGTAATAATTGTGTATTAGGCGTTTTGTAGTTTAATAGTGTTCGTTTATTAAACTTCAAAGTGTTGTTTGTGCGTAATGTTTGTGACAATCAAATAAAAGCATTGCGTTTTTCGTGTGCTTCCAAGGAGTTCTCTTTTGTCCTCTGTAAATGAATTTACTGAGCGACTCTTGACGGGACTGGATATTGAAAGGATACGTTTTAGACTTTGAAATTGTTAATTACGAAGAAAACTTGACACTGGCAGAATGTGCTAATTGCACCGTTGCCATATAAAAAAAGAAAAAAAAACTAAAATTCCATAAGCGAAACAAGTCCTTTTATCGTCCACTGCTGGACATGGGCCTCCTCACGCACATTGTCTTGGCAAGAGAGATGTATAGCTTTACAATGCCACACTGGCCAAGCAGGTCGAAGAGCCCATTCTTTTAGAGGTGATGTAGTTTCTTACGGCGTTGCGTCTTTGTTATCCGTTAGACGCCTTTGACGACAACCACAGAGAGATGGGGTAGCTCTATTTCAAAGGTGGCACACACTACACGGCCAACCAGGCAATTAATATAAACATTAATTAATATCATTGTCCCATTTAATAAAATAATCCAATGGATAATAATCCAAGGAACTGAACAGCCTAGAGAGTAGATCGTATTAAACACAGGTCGTTTTAATTACAGTGAACGAGATGTTATTTCTACGTCTAAGTAAATAAATAACTTTAGTAATAAATATAAGACTTACTCATTATTATATGTTATTCACAACATAAAACTCCAATAACTAGGTCGGTAAAGTCAACCTTTTGCCTTTCATAGTAATCTAAGCAGTCATAACAGTCTTGGAAATAGGAGCTGATGTTCGTGCATTAACCCTTGTTACTTTGACAACGTGAAACCCTCCTTCAGCGTGATCTCAAAGGGAACTGAGCAAATAAAATTTGCCAATGCCCGCGTGAGTATTTCCCCGTGAGCGTTGAGTGTAGTCAGACAGAAAATGTATCCCGGGAATATTTAAATCCTACACGTGTTAGCGTTATGCTTTTCTTTTCTGTATAATACTAAATTTTCTTTAGAAGGAGTAGGAGGGCGCACGCTGCAATCCCACAGCCGCTGAGCGCACTCGACTCGCCAAATTATTCGTTCCTCCCTCTCACAGAATTTCTGTAAGATATACTGCTTTCTCCACTTTATCTTATCCTCCTAGTATACATAATTATGTGTTTCGATAGCGAGCAAGATATGCCAGAGCCTATTCTCATCCTATCCTATCCCTTCCCATTGCCCAATCCTTTGTTCTAACCTGTTACTAAATCTGCTAAAGTAGGCAGCGCATCCTGGAGCGTGCCAACGTTTGTCATTCTGGATTGATGTTGACAAGAATGGCGGATGTCTATGGACGACAGTATCCACTTATTACCAGGTGAACTGTCTGCTTGTCTGCTTGTATTTCTATAAAATTAAAAATGATTCACATTGATCAAATGATTAAAGAATGGCCACTTTCCATACGTGCTTGATCCGATTTTTACTTTTAATGTATGTGCTTTTAATGTGGCTACTTGGATTCGATTTCTGTATGAAATTATGACGAATTAATGAAATATTTATACCTTTAAAGCTTGAGACAATTCTGATCGGTCACAGTGAAACCACTATAGTCATTACCTATTTATAGTGAAAAAGGTAGGTATTAAGATACCAAAAAAGTTTTGGTACGTAGGATTCGAAGTGGTTTCGAGTGGTCAGTTAATTATAAAAACGGTAAAATACCATATTTTTCCATAATTAGTAAGAAAAATAAATGTTATTCTAGGTAAAAATTGTAAACAGTAGCTGTCAGCGAAACAAACCGCATTAGCTGATGAATGCGTTCCGTTTCACGAACACTTTTATAAGTCATATATTGTGTTTATTTACGCATAAATAAATAAAAAAGTAACAGATTTTTATTTGTTACTGCCAGTACAAAGTATTTGTTGGTCAAAAGTTGTCAGTCGCAAGTTATTTAAATTAGAATAATGTACATACTTTTTGTGTACAACAGATGTGCCTTTAATGTGTAATGTTTTATACAGTAAGTGAAAATATACTGATTTTATTTCTAAATAATTTGAGCTTATTTCTTATTCTGGAAGTTCGCCATTGGTCTTTGAAGTATTTCGTGCTCAAATGCACTTTGATATATTTGAAAACTTAGTGGACCCACCCTACAGTCCCAATAATTGCGTTTTGCAATAATTGATTACAATGTAGTTTGCAGTTATTAACAAGTACATAATTAATGTGAACATATTATTTAAATAATTAAAAAAACACTGATACTACACAAATAACACAGAAATGCAGTGGTAGGTATATAAAATTAACGAAATTTGAACAGCTCAAATCTGTTATTTAAAAATAAAACAAACAAAAAATTCGACAAACTGTAATCCATAAATAAGTATAATGCTATTATTAAAGTAATTATTTAAGTTAACCTTTAATTACTAAAAGGAATTAAAATAGTAAAGTTGTGCCTAAAATCGTGCAACGTGCCACCTTAGAACATTAGGCCGTGTTTAAATGAGTGAACATAAAAATTATCTGAAATGGTTTTTGGTATTCCGTGAAAAATTAGAAAAAACCGCATTTGGAATGAATTCGATAATTCTCTGTTTTTGTTATCGTCATGAACAATAATAAACATATAACAGAGACATTTCCACAGCCACAGAAGACTATCGCAAAGTGTTCTGCATTTACCACTTTATCCTATTCCCCCGATGTACGTACGTGTTTCGGTAGTGAGTGCGATATGCCGGAGCCCAATCCCATCCCATCACATCATATTCCTCCCAATTTTCGCAACCCTTCTTCAAATGCAGTCCTGAATCTTCAAAGATAGGTAGTGCATCCCGGGGCATGCTGAAGTTTGTCATTTTGGACTGATGTTGACATGTATCGCGGATGTGCATGGGCGACAGTATACACTTAGCACTAAGTGGAGTGTCTGCTCGACTGCCACCTTCTTTCTATATAAAAAAACATACCTAAAGATTAAACGATGTCGCGAATCCCGGGCATACTTGTGTAGCTATAACCGCACCTCCCGTTACAGATGATAAATGCGTCTCCATTTCCTCTATAAGGAGGTGTCGCGCATTATATGTCGCGCACGGGCGCGCACCGCGAACCCGTAGGTTGTGGGACGAAGTACCTCAAGAGGTCTTTCAGTTATACTACGGCATGGGGTTCCCTAGAAAGCTGTGTATAGGATTTTGCAGGGCCGGCAGTGCACCCGACTG
The DNA here is from genome assembly GCA_943735995.1 of Sesia bembeciformis. NCBI lineage: Eukaryota > Metazoa > Arthropoda > Insecta > Lepidoptera > Sesiidae > Sesia > Sesia bembeciformis. The sequence goes on from OX031042.1 coordinate 7,717,692, forward strand.
CAAAACCAAGGGGACCCTCGGTGCTGGAGGTGTCCATGGGTGGCGGTAGCCACTTACCACCATGTGAGTCGCTTGCCCATCTGCCTATATTAAATAGTTAATAATAAAATTTTAATGAAAAATTCTGCTTCTATTATTCTGCTTCCACAATTACTACGGAACACTTCTTGCGCAAGTCCAACTCATATTTGACTTAAAGCTTGATATCTTAAACGTGGGGCGTAATCTTGTTACGCTCGTGTAGGTGCTCCCTTTTACAACTCATAACTCATTTCCTTATTGTAAGGAAGACGATGTCTTTCTTGCACTTCATTGAAGACTACTTGCCAGCCACTTTGTTGGCGTGGTTTTATTTGCATTTAATTGTCACAGAGTCAATTAAATGTTTTTTTATTTTTTTTTATTCATATTTGATTGCACGTAAATATTGTGCAAAAAACAGACTTATGCCTTATGGCATGCTCTGCCAGTCAACCTTTGGGCAAACTGAGAAATACATTTTATTTATTTGTGCTTATATCAATGAATTGAACTAAGTTAATATATCACGCCGTCTTAAAAGATTTAATTGATTTTATACAAAAATTATCACCGTCTATTTTAGTATATTGAGACAATTTTAAAAACAGTATAACACGTATTTAGTTAATTGTATTGCAGAATATTAAATACTAAGTTTCAAGTTAATAATAGCGTTAAAAAAAGTCAGTACAAACTATAACATCCCGTTCCACGTTTTTACGAGTTGAATTTCGAGAAATCCCTTCTAAGTAAGTCTTTAAGTTTTAGCTCGGCGTTGATGAGTCAGTCAGTCGGGAGTTTTATCTTTAAATGTTACCTGGTTAGATATATTTTTGGCCGCTCATGTTGAGAGAACTAAAATAAATAAAATAAATCTTAATCAGCTAAAAAACTAAATATATTTTGAACATATTTTGAAGTGGCTCGAGGTGTTAATAAGGCATATTCTGGTTTATTAGGTAGGTATATAAAATTTATTGTAGCCTAAAATAATGGTGGTCAATGAGGACGAAGAAAAGCAGCGATCTGAATTATTTTTAGGCTTCATAAAGTCCATACCCTTATAATGCCTCTTTACTATTGGAGGATAACCGTCAGCTCTACATAATTAGCGTAAAATCTAGCCAACTGAAACAATCAACGCTGAGTATTACTGTATACTCTATGGTGTTTCCGAGTTATGTTTCATTTTCATTCAATAAATCTTTTTTCTTCACTCTTTCTCTCAATAATCACTTGAAGAAGGTGGTATTGGTCGGCCCTAACTGCATGTCCAAGATAAGACACCTTCCTCCTTTTGATTATAGCCATTACTTCTTTCCATTAATTTGCACCTCGAGAACCGCTTTTTAGGTTAACGCCGCCGACTAAAACGTTGGGGCCAATCATAGGCCGATCAATTTTAATTTAAAATCGCATCCTATCGATACGAAGTCGGGGCGGGTATATAAGACAGATTTTTTTAGAGTGAAATAGTACATAAGGTACGATAATATAAATTATGATTAATATTAATGTAAATAACAATACGATTAAATATCAAACGGGGTAACCACTTGACATTAAATTTCAAATATCGAAGCTCGACTCTTCGATGTTCAAATATGGCGGATCTGTGATTAAAATTTTATTTCCTCTACACCTAAAGGCTGTCTGGGAAAGATCACTAGTAGCGATAAGACCGCCTTTTGTGCATTCCATATGTTACAATGTTTGTAAAATGACTTGTTTTGTTTTGGTGTGCAACAAAGAGTTTTACCAATTTATCTATCTGTTGATATTACTTAATAAATTAATATAATTCTATACCTTAATAGAGATAGCATTTTAATATGAATAACATTTATAGTTCGATTACAGTGATAACTTCCTGCATAAGTGTTCTTGTATTGTTATGTATCTACAGTGTTTTTTTATCTGGTCAAATAAAGTATGGAGCCAATCTAAGCTGGTATACTTTGGTATACTGGTATAATCAATTTATCAGAACCTTTAACAAAAGCTTGGTAGTTTTTAGGGCGCACTTTCAGTAAGTCGTAGAACGATAGTGCGTTGTTTCAAGGCTGCCAGTATTCTTTCGCAACTCTTTAAAAAATAATTTATGCGTGTGTGTGGTTAGTGTGTTATGTGGTATGTACTATGTGTGTGTGATGTGAGATTTTCAAAACATTGTTGAAAATATCAAAACTTTTCCTTCCTATTGTGGTATTGAATCTGCTGTTAATTCGTTGGCAATACCTTCGTTTGACGCTCCATCTGTTTGTTGTATGTGTCCATTGAACCGTAGCTGCAGCCGTAAACTAGCTGGTTTCCAGTTGGCTACGTAAGTGGATAATAATCGTATAGTACAGAACAGTTGCACTAACTGACGTATTTTTAGAGGCGAATTACCATTAAGATGAACGTCTCGTAACAACTTTATGTAGTAACAACTAGATCTGTGTTTTGTATTTGTGTGCAAAAACACAAATACAGTTGCTATGGCAATTATTATGTTATGACACAGGTGTAAACCAGCTTTAACATGATGTATCAAGCCAAATTTTTACTATTATAAAAAAAGTTATGCATAATATAGTATACCTTTCATTGCACCTCCCAACGTGTCTGTCTCTCTTTTCAACCCAAAGGTTAGGTTAAAGGCCTCTAGGCGTTAAAGCTTTTCTACGATTTACAATGTTTTTTTACGGATAAAATAAATAAATACCCTTTGGAGTTGCGTCATCTGCTATTCTGCAATTATTCTATTAAAATTGTGAACTAATTAAACTCGTGGAAAAAAGTTAAGTAACATTTTGTGTAAAAACGTACCATGTCACTGGCAGCAATGTGGCACTCTGTTTAAAAAGCGTGAAGCAGTAAAACGGTAATGGCCGCACACATTCTACGTAACAATGTACAGAAGACATGCACTCGAATTTAACGAGAGAAAAACTTTACGTCACGTCTTTCATTCCGGTAAAGTCTACTTTATATCGCGAGAGTCACGTGGAACAATACGAGAGCACATCGACACAATACACAAGGATAAATAGAGGGTCAGCGTCATAGAAAGCGACTGATGGTCACGCACATAATAATAATATGTTTTAAGTGTCGTGGACGAACTAATCAAATAAACTAATCAAATCAAATAAACCAATTCATGAATAAAAGAGTCTGCTATTAATCTAATGCTTTTTCCCTTTACATATGCATTCCAATTTATATCTTAGATTTACTTTTTTATATACCTTGATATTAAATTATAATGTTTTGTAATGGTAATGTTATAAGTTTTGAGTTCAAAGTAGGTACAATTACATTCGTTAACTTTCTAAACTCTCGAAAACAAATAAAATGCCCTTTCTATCCTTTAAACAAAAAAAAAAATGTGAAATTTTCTTGATTAATTTTTCAAAAAGAATGTCCGTAGGTTATATTTTAATCTAAGAAATGTCTAATGATGTTCTGCTATATCATTTAGTAATTTAGCAGAACTCTCTTCAATTGTCATTTCTTATTCGAACATAGTTAACGTACCGATTAACTCTGTTATCTCGGCATTAGATACAGCGTATAACGCTAGCAGAGATTGCACAACGTAGGCGAGTTGGATATTGAATTGCGCTTAGAGAATTGCAGTGCTAGATCTAACGAACTGAGAATCTGTATGTGCTTTGTTCCTTCATTTTTGATTGACGTTGGCATGTATCGCCGATTTCCATGGAATAATTACCTAGCCCATTGACCTAGATAGTATTACCTAGATATGATTGTTTGTCTCTCATCTATCAACTTCCTTACTACAAAAAGGTCTAGTCTATATCTTTGTTTTATGTTCTATCAAACGTTGTTATAAGAACATGAGAATGTATGCGTTTTCAAGTAATTGCCATGCGGCGTTTTTCACATAAAGTCACAACATTTTCACTTATATGAGTATTTACTTTCAATTTAACTGGTTTGAAATCACAGTATCCCAACAGTCGTGTGTTCGTGAAACGTATATGTGAGAGGTCGCATGGTTTTTACTTGGAGCTGAAACACAATACAATGGCATCACCGTGACGTGACACACCCGAGAGAACTACAATTTTATACTGTAAAAGTTTTCTAATAAAACTGCCGCTGACAGAAATTGTTGAGTACTGCAGCAGAGTAATCATGTACGTATTCAATGTAACAAGCGTAATAATGTGAAAAATGCCTGTAATCTACGAGATAATGTGTTTCTTAACCGGTTTACTCCAATTTTGGCTACTTATTAACGGGTTATTCCGGTTTGTGCATCTGGGGCATATCACCTGGGTGAACCAAGTCTACTGATCAGTACCCCATGATCAGGGAAAGATAAAATCACTTCTGTGAAGAAAATCTACACGATTATATTTACTTTTCATGTGTATTTAAAGCACCAATAAATACAACAACCATGAAATTAATAGAAGTGCTGCCATTTGGTGTATGAATCGTTTATTACCATAATAAACGATTCATATAATAACTAGTTCTTTATGACTAGAATAATTGGAATAAAAACATACAAAATAGTCAAAATTAAATAATAACCCCCATTATCAACTTATTTTATAATCTTCTCCGAAAATTAAATCAGAAATTAATGAATGTTACCGTTCACATTGTAATCGTCGGATGTCCTACGGACATTCTCCTTTACATTGAACAAGCGAACTATTCAGCTCACTTTTTTTTTATTGTAATAAATACCAAAATATCCTCTGCACTCTCTAACTGTCATACAGCGTTACAAATTGCAAAAATCCTACCTTATCTGCGACAGTTCGCTGTTTTAAAAACGTTTGCCTAAAAACAAGTGAATATTCTATTGACTGTCATTTGAAACTGTGCGGGCTTTGAAAAAGCGGCGAAACTCAGTTCAACTCGGCCTAACTGCATGAAATGAAAGAGACTTTGTGTGCCGAGTGCCGACCGAAGCAGATTGCTCTCAACAGAACAGTTAGAGTAACCGTGCGTTTCCACTTACGATAAAAACATCGGCGATACTTGAAAATCCAACAATATGTACCGACAACAAACGACTCGGTTGTAAGTCATGTCGTGCCTTACAACCGAGTCGTTTACAACAGATAAAATGAGAACCGCGTATAAGACGGAACGGAAGGTGTGGAAGACAGACATAGAAATAAGTATTAAAATATAGGACTAGGGCTCTGACCTATACATCAGAGCCAAATATAAATATAAATAAGTAAGGAAATGACTAGACTTCTGACTTTACATCAGAAGTCAAAGGCAAACAGAAGAAGCATGGAAGAAAATTAGGATAAGATTTTATAGTATGACAAATCATGACATCGCAATGACTCCGACCTTTTACATCGGAAGCCAAGCGCAATAAAATTCAGACCGTATGGATGGAAGACCATACGAAGTTTTAAATAAGAAGAGCAAGGAAATAAAATATGTAAATACAGACTGAAAATATATATCAGAGGGAACTTGCGAAACGAGGGGTTTTAGCCGGTATAAGTCCGGCATATCCTTCCGCCAGGAACAGATCACTTTTAAGGCGGAAGGCATCCAATGAGGATTTCCCCTCGGAGATAAAAAAAAAAAAAAAAAAAAAGTCATGTCGTGCCCTCGCGCTTTCAATATTACTACCTACGTGTTTATAATAGCCGGACACATGGTGACGCCGCGTCGCCCGATCAGCTGTAATGTCGCCTTCACAGCTGTTGATAGCATAATCGCGGGTCGGTTTGTGAGACGGTCGGTTTGTTGTGCAAGCATTGGTTGTGCAAGCAAGACTGCGTTGGTTATACTGACTGCTGGACATGGGCCGCCTCATGTACATTGTCTTGTGCATGAGGGATGTATGGCCTATAAACGCCACGCTGTACTGGTTCAACGGGTAGGCCAGTGCACTCTTTTAGAGGTGGTGTAGTTTCTCAGGGCTTGTAGTAGCGGGTTTGTTATCCTTTTTGTCGACTCGCGCGACACTATTCTAAAGCCGACATCACGAGGCCAATTAGTAATTAGCAAGAATTTTCTGTACTAGACAGTATTCTGTTAGAGTGGCGGAAACTGTGTTGGTTAACAACGCTGATAGGTGCTTTGTGCACGACTCAGTCTGTATCGGCCGATGCAGACTGAGTCGATATGTATCAATATGTTTTTAGACTGTATTGTGTATAATAATTAAATAAATAAATTCGACAATGTGTCGGCGACAATATCGGTTAGTGGAAAGGCACACTATGCGCTATTGTTTACTGAACAGGGGATAACATGGAGTCCTATTTGAGTGGATTTTCTGCAGACGAAAGTCATTTAACGGCCGGAAGAGTGCGAAGTTGTAGGTCCAATTGTTATGGATTCCGAAATCTTATATTCTCTAAAAGAAAATACTTATAATTCCATTTGATGACTTTTAGTAGAAATTGAAAAAACGCACGTTAGTTACGAGGTTCGACAAAAAAACAAAAGTTATTGACATACCTCAAAGAATTAGAATTAGCATTTGCTGCAGGTTCAACACTCGATGAGTTAGAGGAGTCCTTGAATGGAGATCACATACCAGGTTGGGCAGTGTGAGACGCCTTTCGGCCAATTGGACCGACAAGTGCAGGCAATTTGACAGAAATGACTCGATGAAAAGGGTGTGCGTGCAAATGCTTGTCATTCTGAACAGATGTTGGAATGTATCGCGGATGTTACTAGCCTTAAAGCCTGTACCGCGGATGGAGTGGTACTAGCCTATGGACGACAGTATCCACTTACCATCACTTGGACTGGATGCTCGACCGCCGCCTTTTTTCTATAAAAAAGCTCTACATGGAGTTAGATTTATTTTTGTTGTTGTTGTTTTTTTCATATTATATATGCTTTTTAATTAACACACGAGGTATTTGCTCCCAGTCGGGAATTATAAATAAATATCTAAATAACATTTAATGATATTGTAAAATAAAATTGTGGATTAGCCCAAAATAGAACAGACATCCTTCCACACGATATATATTCCAAAGGTATAATATGTAATGGCCACTTACCTGGACAATCTTAAAGAGCTTAATTTTATAATTTAAAAAATAAACTGTTTATTAGCTGGTAAATAAACTGTTTACTATACTGGTAAATAAACTGTTTACTATACTGGTAAATAAACTGTTTACTATACTGGTAAATAAACTGTTAACTATACTGGTAAATAAACTGTTTACTATACTGGTAAATAAACTGTTTACTATACTGGTAAATAAACTGTTTACTATACTGGTAAATAAACTGTTTACTATACTGGTAAATAAACTGTTAACTATACTGGTAAATATACTGTTTACTATACTGGTAAATAAACTGTTTACTATACTGGTAAATAAACTGTTTACTATACTGGTAAATAAACTGTTAACTATACTGGTAAATAAACTGTTTACTATACTGGTAAATAAACTGTTTACTATACTGGTAAATAAACTGTTTACTATACTGGTAAATAAACTGTTTACTATACTGGTAAATAAACTGTTTACTATACTGGTAAATAAACTGTTAACTATACTGGTAAATAAACTGTTTACTATACTGGTAAATAAACTGTTTACTATACTGGTAAATAAACTGTTTACTATACTGGTAAATAAACTGTTTACTATACTGGTAAATAAACTGTTTACTATACTGGTAAATAAACTGTTTACTATACTGGTAAATAAACTGTTTACTATACTGGTAAATAAACTGTTTACTATACTGGTAAATAAACTGTTTACTATACTGGTAAATTAGTGGTACTAAGCAATCGACGATTTCTTGAATGATATAATTTGAATTTATTGATGTGTGCATTAGTATTGGACATTACTTAATTAATACAACATTCACTATTTACTAGAAATAAATTAATAAATTAATTGTGTCTCTAGCATATTTTAACCTGTGAATAAATAAATTATTAAAACGTCTAGAATGTTCTCCATATGATACATATTGTCAATAAAATAATTTAAAATTACCGTGTTTGATGTTAAGTAATATGTTATCAAAAAGTTTTAATAATTAAAGTACAATAACACATATATAATATCCTACGAATATAAGTCTGTCTTTGTCCGAAAAAAAAAACTAAAGGTCTCATTAACGGGACTTCTGGGAGTAAAATTTCCAAAAGTACCGTATTTCAGCGTAACTAGTGGAACTAGACGGTTTTCGACACATCAGAATCGTTGCACGCTTTTTATAACACTCTTTTAAAGGCTATCTATCTTTTGCAGTCAGTGGCATTAAAGTATATTTTACAGGTTTTGGAAACTCTAAAAATGGTACGTAGTTTCTTGTTTATTCTGATGTTCATTTCGTATACCAAGTTGCTGCCGCTAGACGGGTGCTACGGCGAACTAATAAACTGCAAAAACGCGTTCAAACCGCCCGCTTACACGCGAAATTATACTTGAAAATACATGCCGAGAACAGCAGTAACCGCCGTATTACGTTATAATGAATCCTCAGGAGGGGCATAAATTCAATTCAGTCTAAGCACAGACTACTGAGATCAAATTATTGGATCAAACAAATTTATTGGTTATTCGCTGTTCAATTTACGATATTTATCCCGTCTAGAATTGTGTCGAAAAGCTTCACGTTTTCTAATTGTCTTGCGCTTTATATTGCTCTCTAATATTTCCTGGTTAGGGTAAATATCGAAAGCTACTCATAAGGACTTTTTGGCGGGAACTCGAAAAATGAAGTTGAGTTTTTGTTTGATTATTGTAAGAATTGTGTATTTGTGCATTTTGTGATTTAATAGTGATAGTTCATTAAACTTCAAAGTGTTTTTGTGCATAATTATTGTATCATAATTATAATTTATAAATGTAATTGTATAGTAAAAGCGTAGAATTGCATTATTTGTGTGCTTCCAAGGAGTCCTCTTCTGTCCTCAGTAAACCTACTGCCACTTTATTGAGCAACTGCTGACTTATTTCGACGGGACTGGACATTGACAGAATACGTTTTAGACTTTAAAATTGTATATTACGAAGTAAACTTGACAGGTGGCAGAATGTGATAATTGTACCATTGCCATATATAAAAAGAAAATGCTACAACTGAGTAGGTAATAATATTTTATACGCTTTAAAAAGAAATACAGAATTTCAAAGAAGTAACCGGGCATATTCTCAGTCATTGGTTTAGAGCTTAAACTGAATTATTAGTCACGAATTTTGTGAAAAACGAAAAAAATAATTTTAGGTCTATATTATACGATTGATTCACTTCTCTTTAGCTGCGCGGCATTGCATAAATTAATACAGAATCAATTACCCATGTTTTTTTCTCTAATTAAAAATAGACTAGAGAACAAAGTAATGAAACTTAGTGTTAAAGTACTTAGTTTTAAACTGCCTTTTAAAAGGTGATCCTTTATTTACGGCAATTTCGTTTATTGCATAGATATAGCGTTAATTTTTTTTATCTGTTCCATTATAACAAAGTATATAAACCAAGTTGATAGAAATGGCAGAGGTTATTGAAATACTACTGTAAATATAAACATTACTATGTTTATGGGTCGCACATTTACTATGTGCGACCGCAGCCGCACGAGGTCGCACTTTATTTTACGGCAATTTAATTCCGAGCAGCCTCCGCGGCTCTGAAGAATTGCATTACGCAAATACGCTACCTAATTCCAACCTACATTTTCAAACGTTCAGATTCATTCTTTAGCGAGGGATTTCGAATCAATGCAGGCGCTTTATAGAATTTCCAGGTGAAGGTAAATCGTAACTTTGAAAAGAAAATATTCATTCATGGCATTTGAGTTTTGCATATCTTAATTTTATAAGAAATGTCGAAACTTTGTAAAACTTTTTGTAAATTAGAGTTTACGTGGAGACTACAATTTATTTATTTATTAATACACTTCATAGTACATTATCGTCTTAAGTTAAGTACATTATCGGCAAATTTAATGTCATAAGGAATTACCATACATAGTTATTTTGAGCATTCTTGAGATTTTTACAGTAATTCACAGCTGTGTCCAAAAATTTTTTTTTTTTAATATATATATTTTTATAAATATTAATAAAGAAATCCTTGTCATTTTGTGCCAGTTTGTGTGAAAATCGGTAAGAAACTCAATAATGTCATACGAAATGGCAAAACAGATGTGGACGATATAACATAAGGCACAAAGATTTTCAATCTAAGAAAAACAAACAGAGAGTACACAGACTCATGGAAACAAAAACAAACAGAGAGTACACAGACTCATGGAAACAAAAACAAACAGAGAGTACACAGACTCATGGAAACAAAAACAAACAGAGAGTACACAGACTCATAGAAACAAAAACAAACAGAGAGTACACAGACTCATGGAAACAAAAACAAACAGAGAGTACACAGACTCATGGAAACAAAGAGCATACTGTGGAAAAAAGGCGACAATATTAATGGTTTAATTAAAATCTCATAACAAGCATTAGCTATAACAAATGTCCTTTGCATCTGTAATAGGTCGTTGTACGAACATAAATATTTCGCTATTAATACACAAGGTAATATTCATAAATTTGCTCAAGAAACAGCAAATCTGTTATTTGCATAGAAGGTGCACCGGCAAATTGCATAAGTATAAACGGATTTACATTTTAATGTGTTTGTGGATACAATTTGTGTTGCAAATAGCTAAATAGATGTATATATTTTGAGATAGATGAATTGAGATTGATTGGGACGGTGATGAAGTAATTTTGTTATTTTATGTCTCACTACACATAAAAATCACTATAGAAAAGAAAATATGTTGCATGTAGTATTGAAAACAGATATGTCCGTCCTGTAGATACACATGGAACACTGATAGTCCCGTGGTCACAGGTACGGCACCAACTGAAAATCAGCATCGCAATTCATCCTGAAACATATGCTGAGCTAGTGCAGATTGACACAACAATTAATATTCCTTTCTTTTGATTGGCCATTTCATTTCAATGTTGACGTCATTAAAATAATTTTCTATCTCTGTATCTATATTTGATTTTCTCTAATATCGTGATATCGAACATAGGAATGTTTCTACACATTTACTTGTGACAACCAGCGCCGGCTCTAGCTCATGTAGCGCCCGGGTGCAGGGCGCCCTCTAGTAGGCGTTTTGAACTCTTTGGAGGTGTCACGAGCGGCGCTCGGCGCCCCCTAAGACCCTGCGCCCGTGTGCACCGCACCCCCTGCACCATAGGTAAAGCCGGCACTGAATTCAGCGCTCGACAGGCGCCCCCGGGCGCGGGGCGCCCGGGGTGCACCGCACCCCTTGCACCCCCTGGTAAAGACGGCCCTGGTGACAACAGCAGTCGGAATACTGTTTTCAAAATGTATTGCATTTTTTTTAATGATTTAAACTTCATTGCACGAGTAATTTTACAAATGGTGGACTTAATGCCATGTGGCATTGTCTACCAGTCAACCACTAGATCAAACAGAAATAGGGACGTGGGTGTAATTTTGATTTAAACACAATTAAAAGATTATTTATTTATACCTACATATATAATACTTACACACACACACACACATATATACGCAGTCTTGTATACATAATATTAAGATACACAATACAGCAGACAACTTAAAGAAGTGATGAAAATTAGGGCAGAAAATATACTAACTCTGAATCTTTAGACATGTAATTAATGATCCTGAACCATTTTTTAAAAGATCTTTATCTGCGTGTCTTATTCGCCACTATTATCGTATTCGTCACTAAACAAAATCAAAACCAAAAATGTTTATACTATTTATTGAAAGATGCCATGACCATGTTCGTGGTAAACATTGTACAGTACAAACAATCCACTGAAATATTTGTACTTTCATTTTAAAACAATCAACGACATTCATTTAATAAAACTGCATTAGAAAAATAATGCATAAAACTCGCATACAGTGATAGTAGCAGTTTTAAAATTTTACTTTCAAGTAGGAACTTAAAAACAAACTATATAGCGAAACTAAATAAAAAATGCATCCCATGGTTTTAAACGTGACTGTGAAAATCAATCTACATACTAGATGCCAGCTTAAAAAATCCATTACCGGCCCGCATTCAGAGTAGGCAAATGGATACACAAACATGCAAGCGTAAGGAGGGAGGTATTCTTCAGTGGAAATATTTTCTCGGTGCATTTTGCGCAGGGAAACGGGACACGCTTGTAAGTGGCTGTTTGGTCGGTCGTGCAGGAGTCGGGAAATCCCGCACACTTCCCGGTTATCCTAGAAGGGGATGTAGAAGTATTGCCGTTTCGTTGGAATCTCTAAGCCGACGGATAGCTTGCGGCTGTGGTATCGGCTTACTTTCTTTGAAAAGTCAGATTGAGTCCGTTTACTGACAGGAAACTGACAGAACTATCAACAACCGATTATATATTTACCAGTATAACTATTATTATTAAGGTATACCTTTCTAGGAATGTGGTGTGGTGTGGGCAGGTCTCAGAATAGCACCACTTTATCTCTTTCCGTGGGTGTCGTTACTAATGGATAACTAAAAGAATGGACTTGCCAAATCGCTTGGCCAACGTGGCGTTGTATAGAGCTACCTATCCTTCATGCACAAGGCAATGTGCATGAAGAGGCCCATGTCCAGCAATGGACGATAAAGGAGCTAGTTATGGTTTTACAGTTATACCTTTGAATAAAGAATCACAAGAATCGATGAGGTTACTTCAAAGCCTGACCGATACTCTGTTATTGCAGTCTATGCGTCGTATGCGCCGCAGAAAAACGGCATCAAGTGTCAATTGGTGTATTTCGAATATGTCAATGTAATGCACTCGCACTCGCACTCGCATGCACATTTTATGAACCTTATTTTCATAGATATGGCATGTCCTTATAGTCTATACTTTAGGTATAAATCGGCCGCTTAAGCGCGAGTATGGTGAGAAATTGAAATCAAAGCGATGTTGCCACATGTGCAGCAACGTTGAGTGCCTTAATAGCAGGAGTATATCTATACATACATATAATAAAATTGTAACAGGCCGATGTCTGTACATTATAGATATTGAAAAAAAACTAATATGCGGGTCTTTATTAGAGCAACAGAAGCCAAAACAACAGTTTTTAGAAATTTTGTCTGTCTGTCTGTATGTTTGTACACGCATCACGCAAAAACTACTGCATGAAATTGAATGCAGTTTTCACCGATGTATTGCTAGAGGTCTAACTTAAAATATAGGCTCCATTTTACCGCAGGAAAATATCTTATTCCGATTGTTTTAAATTTAATAAACCGAAGCGAAGTGAGGGCGGGTCGCTAGTTTATGATAAAATCGATAGCACTACTTTCAACATGTTCTCACAATAGTTTGTTACACAGATATGTACAGTTAGCAACACTCTAATGCACTCAAAACCGTTCGATTATAATTTTTATTACAAGCGTATGAAGGTACCGATGGGTATACATTACTGTGCACAAATAGCAGTTATCCCAGATGAGTTCAGGCGTCACTATCGGCTCAGCTCATTAAAGAGAAGAGTATAACGTGATCAGAACACAGAGGAATCAGTAAACATGGTTATAATAAACAAATATTTGCAGCCTAGCTTAACATAGAATTACACTTGCCCCTACTTACACAAATGTTTATGAATTCGTATTCATTAGTCACCATGGTCTGTACATAGTCTGTACATGGTCTGTACGTAACCATTAGTCTGTACATCTCAGTATAGGCTACTACCAACGGATACTCCAAACAGTACAAACTAATGGTTCATTTACACAAGGAGAGTTTCTCAAACGCGAGGATACCCGAACACCGGCCAAAAGCTAGGTAGATTAGATGTAAGTCATCTGATCACTGTTATCCCTGTTATTATCATAGAGTTTTTATCATCGGCTTGCTCAGACGGTAGAGGGGTTCTTAGTAAATAAATTACAACCCAGTATTCATTCCAGCAATTTATTAATCAGTAAAATGAATAAAAAGAAAGGACGTAATAAGGTGTTTTTAACAAATATATTACGCTAATTACAAATTACAAGCTTTTTATGAGATATTCACAAATAAACAGATACATAAGGCTGTGTAATACAGATCTCAAAATTAGACAGCAGAATGAATCAAAAAGCAATTGAGTCAAAGAGTTTGAAGTAAAGACTTTAGTTTTTTCATTAGCGGCCAGTGGTTAGGATTTAGCAGTAAAAAGGTCGGTAAAGGACAATACTCGAAAGAGTATTGTTACACTGTGAACAGTTATAGGAGAGAATTGTATGTAGTTTGGTCGCATATGAGAATCGTTTTTAACGAAAACGCCTTGACGAAGACAGAGACTTCATGTATTAACTTTTTTTTGGGGAAAAATACTAAGTTCAGAAAAAGGTCGTACAACAAAAGTTGGTAATTTTAATAACAGAGATTCGGTGCATGTATTTTTTTATTTAACTCTGTATAGTCGAGACTATACATAGAAATTTATCTTATATCGAGTGTGCAACATACCTTAAGGTTTGACTTAGTTTACCGGTCGGTCCACCAAATTAAATGATAATCACATGAAGTGCGCCTCAATCCGCCGCGGCGGAGAGGGACTGCGAAATTAAGTGGTAACGAGCACTGAGTTACAAATTAACCGACGCAGGGGGACGCCGCGCCTAATGCAATTCTGTAACGCAGTGGAGTTGAAACTGCAGTGAGGAATCTTAGATTTTCGATATGTACCATCGTGTGACGCGCAGAACAGTTTTGCTATAGGGCTAAATGCGAAAATAGGCTATTCATTATGGACTAATCCAGTTGGTATAGCTTTCGAATGAATCCGGGTTCGATTTTCGGTAGAATATTCATTTGTTTAAAGACGAATGATCGTTCGGGTCTGGGTGGTGTATTCTGCTGGTGTGTAGGCTTCTAAAGCTTTGACGTTCTTGCGGCTAATAATTTCAAGTAAATATCAGCATGGAGCAATTGTAATTGCATATCATTTTCTAAATTTGTTAGGTAATATGAGCTTAAGAATATTTTACCTATTAATATCTCTGTAACTCATACCCGCTGACAACGACATTATGTAAAAATGAGTACTGAGCGCTCGATGTACGAACACTGAGTGAGCGCTTTAAATATACATTTGTCTGTTAAACGCTCATGTCTTAAACTCTTGAGGTTAAAAGTTTTAGCCTTAAATGATTATGGTAAGGTCCTTAAGATTCACTTGCGCTGAATTAGCGCGCATTTATGATTGTAATGTGATAATAATACTAGATAACAGTAGGTATAAGATTTTTGTGTTTACTAACTTCTGTCTGTATCTATAAATGACAGCAATGTATCTCTGTGTGAAGTGTTGGTTCATTTGAAATATTTATGATACGACGAATTAGGTCGGTTACTTAGTTACTATATCTACTGTGGATACTACCGACAGCGACGGACGAACGGTTCATTTCCTCGCTATATTTTTATCGAGGGTGAATATTTTGCGCATTAAGCGTCATATTTTCATAAGGGATAAAGTAATTGGCTATTAAGACCAAGCGCATCAACGTGATTTTCCTGTTTAGTGGTCTTTTATATTAAAAATGAGAATATAATTAATGACGTTACGGCTTGCGATATACGGAATTTAATGAAAATTAAATTGGTGCTATCATATATGTCCTATGTTAGGAAACGTAGTTAGGAATATTCAGATATTTTGAGTGGGAGGGCGCATACATACGAGTATAATGCAATTTCATAAATGCTGGGCGCACCTGACTTACCCCACGAGTTACGGCCGAGTTACCCCTTACTCACATGACACTCGTAAAATATACTGTGTATTTCTTTTAGGAGTGAAAAATGTTAGAATCTAATTCACATTCCATTCCATCGAGTGGGAATTATTATGAATTATAATTATAATAAAATGACAAACGTTGGCACGCCCCTGGATGCGCTGCCTATCTTTGGAGATATAGGAATGGATTTGAAGAAAAGGGGAGGGATAGGGTGGGAATGGGCTCTGGCACATCTCACTTACACGTACGTATATTAGGGAAATAAGATAAAGTGGGAAATACAGCACACTTCAAGGTCGTCTTCTGTGAGCGTCCTTTTGTCTTTGTGCCATTATATTCATTGTTCTTCCAAACTCTTGCTTCCATTATATGCCACCTATTCCCCATCCTTCTCAACCATTTTCCGAAACCCATTCCTAGGCGGCGAATCTGTGTACGAGCTAACATTTGTCATACTGATGTTGTTATATATCGACAGTATCCACTAACCGCCAAGCATCTCCCACTTTTCGTCTATAAAACAAGAAATTCGATATCTTTATCCGTATTAAGTGGATGTTGCTGAAACCCTCATATTGTGTACAAAGTAGGTATATTGCCATTTTTGAAACCTCGCAGTAGCAGTAATCCTTATGGCTTCCCTGTATACATTAGGTATATTGCATCGCGATGCTGGACCTAAAAGTATCTGCGTACACTGTCTGTACGATATAAGATGTTCAGAATCTCTGTAAAGCGGCTTATACTGGAGTTGTGCAAACAAATTTAACGCAAGAGCTAGATTCGCAAAGCAGCTAAGGGTGTGACGTTGGCTTTTTGAATTACGGGAAACAGGCAGTGCATTTTGTTATGTTCTCATCGTCAAGGATGAACGGTAATCCCGACGTTCAAATCCGTCTACTTAGAGGCCCACTATACAATCAATTATATTGTGCAATTTTACTGAAAACAATGCTTTTGATTGTTTAAGGAGTGTAGCACATCAAGGGTCAAGGAAATGAGAACAACGAGATTTTTGAAAGATGTCGTGTCGCGGATGTATGTGAAGGCCTCTATCTCTCTAAGTGCATTTTTGCTAGACATTTTCAGAGGGAAAACCACCGTTTTCTTCCGTCCTTTTACATATAACGCTATGGAATAATTATTGTACATACGAATTGACAGACATGGACCTTATTATGTAAATTTCCTCAAAAATTTCCCAATTTTAGGCTTTCCTGCAGCCTTATCTTCAACTTGGGTTTCCGCCGCTTTTCGTATAGTATAAGAACTCTATTTAGCATTTACCTCCAAATTTTCATCCAAGCTTCGGGTGATTTACAAACCTTTAAGATTTTCCTACTTTCATCGCTTACATACATTTTCGTCTTTCATTTTCCTTTCCGCCATGCGTTATTTATTTTCGACATAGGCAATAAAACATTTTTCGAGAAAAGTTGGTCATGTACCTTGTGATAAAGAAAAAAAGGCGTCTATCTCTCGGTCCATAATAGAAATGAGGATAAGAAAATCAAATGCGATTCTGTTTTTAAAAGGCTACAAAAGTCACTGTACTGTTTGTAAGCCTAAAACAAGCGGCACATTTACAGACTTCTAATAGAAATGTTAGGCAGAAGGTGAACTGCTAATATATCTCACAGGTTCATGATAAATGAACACGAAAAAGTTCATTTATGTCGGTTTATAAATGTCCCACTACTGGAAACATATTTGTCCTCACAATCTCGATAACCATTTGCAATAGATCTAAATTCTAATCTAAATTTTTGATTCTGTAGTTCTAATCTAGAATGTGCCATATTATTACGTTTTTATTGAATATCTAATAACACAAATTTGACACATATTGTATGAGATTTTAGATTCCCATCGAAGATAATCCACTACGCTCGTCAAAGTATTGATTTGAAGAATAATACACACGCCCTACATTTTTTTTCATATGCCAAATAAACAAATAAATAATGCCACCCTCGAATGGCTCACACTAGATGTCACTGAGTCGTGGGCCCAGAGACACATACAAAAACGAACACACCACTCAGACTCGAGTAAATATTTGTCTTTAAACAAATGAATATCCGACCGGGAATCGAACTCGGTGCCTGTTATTCAGCAAGCGGGGACACTACCAACTGTGCTAATTAGTGGTCAATTCCAATACTTAGCCATTCTCGGGTTGAGATTTAATCTGATCTTACTACGTTAGTCATGAGACACTAGATTCTAACTTCCTATAAGGTATCACTCATATTTTAAAGGTAATTTTCCTTTACTATCTCCACTAATAGGTATCACTTACATCGTGTAACACTACAGTCTTCAGGGATCCAATTAAGGCGCTATATAAGTAGATAATAACTTAGCATGGCGGAGCAGTTGTGTCAGTGACCTACATTATTATTTTCTAGCTAGCGGCTAGTTCGCTCCTTAGTATGTATTTTATTGAGAGGTCTGTGACACTGTTGAAACTGTAACGGAAACTATAATTATATGTTGTAATTTATAAATTACACCTAAGTATTATATACCTTGTTTGCAATTTAGTTACGAGTATATCTAGTTACGAGTATGTCTTTATTACTATATTTTAATTGTATTACACGAGTTCTGTGCTGCACTGTGCTTCAGCTGAAAATCAGCGTCGGATATCATTAAATGGTTTCCGACATAGTGGTGAGCTGAACACTCTTTCCGAGTGACGCTGCGACACGCGGTTTTGTCAAACTAGTTTTATTATTCTCTGTCCTTGTTCTGTGTACTAATTCTTGCGTGTACTGTGCCGTGCTGAAATAAATGTTCTTTCTTTCTTTCACTATTAAGCATATTTTATAATTTAGTTCAACAATTATCCAGATGAATAAATACAGATTGATACGTTTCTCAGAGAACTTCACAGCAATTTCCAGATATTTTTATTCTGTGAATCGGGTCTGTACGGTTATAACAAAGGTAGTTATTTGTTTACCTTTTATTCCTACTCTACGTTTCGGCGCGGGTGACCACGGCTGGTGTGTGAACGTGTAAGTGGGTGGTGGCTGGTGTGGTGTGTAAAGTTTAAAAAGTCAAATTCCCAGATAGGGTAATTCAATATTTTTATAATAAAAACATAATTAAAAACACATGAACTACAACAACGTTATATGTCCTCCAAAACAGATCTCATTTGTTGTCACTTTTATAGACATATTTAACTTGCTTTCTATGTATATGAATATATTCTGCAATTAACTTTCGGACAGTTTGATAAATACATTTGTTTTTTTATAGTGAAGTAGGCTGGGGAGCAAGTGATGAATATGTGTGAATATATGACGAATATGTGAGCAAGTGAATACTCGCATAATCACACTTGTTATTGCTTAGTCGTTATCGACCTTGTTAACCTGTACTATTCTGTGTTTAACTGTACCACGAACGACACGTGTGCTTCTGGCAGCGATTCGTGGTTTCGAAATAAACAAACTAACATACGGATTTATTAGTTAGGATTAGAATGTCCATGGTGCACCATTAGTTTCATGTTTACCTTTGTTCGGTCGTCTGGAATCGGCTTAATGGATTTATACAAGGGTGCGCTTTTAAATTCGCCGACCGTCTGGAAGTCGTAAGTCTCTTACAAGTGGCTTTCTCGGCATATGCTGGTAAGACGTAATGTAATAACGTCATATTGTCATATTTCAGAAAGCCCATGTAAATATGTGAGAAGTACGACATTTTTATGTTCTGCAAATGGTGATGCGCTGTGCTGTGACTTCGCAAGGGCTACTAATTTAGACTTATTATTGTGTTGTTCTTATTATTGACCTGTATTATTGATTGTCAAACCTATTATTATTATTCAACTTATTATTAACCCCGTCGTTTAGTCTTTCTTCAACTTCATTTATAAATACTTCCCATACAATGCTTATTATACTTAATTTTTATATTTAGTATATTATATTCAGTATACAAAAAGGATAGTTTAGGTATATAGGATACACTTATATATTATAGATAGCAACACATTAATAAAATATTGCTTATAATTTCTTCGTCTGATTTTATGGTTGTTGAAAAATGTCAAAAATTCTCTTATTTGAGTGTTACGTAAGTTATTTCGCAACACATGTTTGTTGAAACTCCGGGGCTTTCCGACTAGTAGGAAACGAGTGCCGTTTAACTGTTTGTTCTAAAATTTATTTATGATGAACGTTTTATTATATTTGTATTTAGCAAAACATCTAAAACTGCGGTTTTTCATGGGTCAATGTTTTACTAAGTGACGATATGTTCCAAACACAGATATAGAGGGATAGATAACGCATGCTGTCCGTCGCTGCGTGTCCGAAGTTGGCGTTAAGCTTATACTTCTCGCGTTGCTCATTCAGTGTTCTGACTCGTGTCGCTAACAGAACACACAAATGCCTAATTGAGTAATTGCGTATTGAATATGGATACAAATGTAAAAAATCGTCAAATGTGGGGAATCTAGTCAAGGGAAATGTTTCGTTTAATCGATGAATGAGTGGTTTCGCACCGCTAAAATTTAGTCACTAAAATGACTGGATTGGTTTTCAGACAATTTCACAAACTTGTGTTATCTAGCTATGTCTATGGTTCCAAAGGTAGAAATATTCCAATGAAGTCTAACAAGCGAACATTACAATATTCTAAAACTAGTGAAGGAAATCTGACTGGAACTGCGATAATCGTGACCGAACTACGAAGAAACCATATTCATATTTCTAGAAGATATCGGCACCAAATCGTACGTGAACACCGCTGCAACACTGCATACATATACCAATATCACAATATCCTTGTCTTGAAACATGGAACGTAAAATGTGAAGCATAGAATTTAAATTTTGTTGAAGAATATTCGTGGTAAGAAAAGGTGGTAAGAATAAGAATGCAATAGAGCCGTCAATCTTTAACGACGGACGCTACTATTATCCAGTGGATGCACTGAGTGCTTTATGGTGTATACTCGACTGGAATTGGGATGCGAATGAAATGCGGAAATGACTTTTATCATGAGTTTATTGCATTATAGAGTTGGTAATATTTTGAATAGAAAATATGGGGATTTGTTCTGTAAAATTATTAATTACATCAATACGATTTATTAAACGGATTTTATAAATTTTTACGGATTTATTAAATCAATACGAGGTTATTTATAAAACAAAAGAAAAAAAACATTTCCTTTTGTTTTACTTGTCAAGTATCGGTTTAAATATAATATTTTTTATGCCAAAATACTTAAAGGGAAAATAAAGCAATTATCCATGTAAACTGACTTATTGAACAGACTAAGTACCTATACATGAGAATATAAAGATACTTAGATACAGCTTGCTGTTGAGAAATTGTTGCTCATTAAGGATATTAACTTGCGATATGCCAATCGAATTGCAATTCTGAAAAATCTGCCTACACGCAAGTAAATGGGTAGAAAAATGTCGGACGGTTATATCGATGTATCCTATCCTACTCATATAAGGGCTCAATTTAAAAGTCCTGTTTAAGTGAAGTTGATAAATGTTATTAAAATTAGTGTTAAATAGCCAAATAAGCATATCTACTTTATTAAAGATCCCGAATAAGGATTTTCTTTAATTTGTCATTAGAATTTTCTTTTATTAAACTATTAGTATTTTAGCGCAGAAATAAAAAATCTTGAAATGTTATTTCATCGTGAGCGGAAAATGCGTTGGCTCTTCTCTTTCCCTATACCACAATGCTCGAAGACGAAAGTCTTCTATCAGTTATGACGTATGGTGCCGAAACGCGGCCTCTAATGGTAGGCCTGATCCATAAGTGCCAGGTCACTTAGCGAGCTATGCAGAGGGTTATACTCGGAGTGTCTTTGCGGGATAGGATCCGAAACGAGGACATTCGCCAAAGAACTAAAGTCACCGACATAGCTCGTAAAATCGGCAAGTTGAAGAGGCTATGGGCAGGTCATATTTGCTGCAGGACCGAAAACAGGAATGCATAACATAAATTCTAAATGTAAACGCAACGTTCTGCACATCCACTTGTGAAACTGTTTCCGCCATTTCCAAACCTATTTACTAACGTTTCCGCGAGAAGACCGTGCGAATCCTTATAAAAAGTCTGCTTTTACAAATATTATGCAACTTGTCGTGGAATGTAGGTCGTGACCGATCACCGGTGTTTGTGCTTGTGTTGACTGTGCAATATTTTCAAACTATCAGTAATGTTCAGCTGCCCTTGTTTTGATGTCGTTTTAGGTATGAAGTTGTATTTACAAATAATATTT
Organism: Sesia bembeciformis; assembly: GCA_943735995.1. Classification (NCBI taxonomy): domain Eukaryota; kingdom Metazoa; phylum Arthropoda; class Insecta; order Lepidoptera; family Sesiidae; genus Sesia; species Sesia bembeciformis. Next base: position 7,739,746 of record OX031042.1, read on the forward strand.
ATATATGCGTATTTAGAGGTACGAGGGGAGGTCCAAAAGTTTCCGGCCTGACAAAGAAAAAGGACACTCAAGTTCATGAAACTATTTTTATTTTTCAATTTAGTTTCAAACTATTTGAACACACTTTTCGGATCGTTTAATTAGCATTTCTATCCCAGTATAAAAATAGTCAGAAGTTTTGTCTTCACAATGGACGAAAACCGCAGCCGGTCACTTCATCATCAGTTGGAAATCTTGAGTTTTGGGAACAAATAGTAATCAGTGGGAGCCAAGTCAGGACTATAGGGTGGGTGGCGAATTTCCATGAAGCCACACTTTGAAACAGTAGCTTTCGCAACTGCGCAGTCCACGCAGTCCACGCTTTTATTTGATTATTATAAAAACAACGCACAAAACACTTTGAAGTTTGAAACACTATTAAACTGCAAAACGTGTAATACACAAGTGTTACAATAATCAAACAAAAACTGAATTCGCTCAACTCGAGTTCCGCCAAAAGTTCCTACAGGATGATTGAATGAATCTAATTTGACATAATAAGTCTTGCGTGACAGTGACGGGGCTACGATGGGCGACTAAGAAACAGTTATTATTCACGAAACAGCTGTGTAACCGGTACTTGGATTTCATTCCATCATAAACGTTCTTACTCATTTGCTTCGAGCTTATTACCTTTATTTGTGAAAAAATGAAAACTAGTTCCTAAAATAAGCCGGTTTTCTGCAAGAGCCTTGCATAAATAGGCCAGTCAATGAAGCTTAAAAATCGTCAAAACTTCTTAATACTCAAGAACAGGGGTCTTACCACCATTCCTTATAGCAGTATTATATTAGTCTTACTTCTCAATTTCGTACCACGGCGGCCTTGATGTAAGCTTACTTTATGAATGTTTTAATAGGAAGTTTTGGTGACGACAACACAATTCGAGAGCTTACTGTAGTGCAAATCGGAACGTTGTATGAAAGAAATGACGTTATACAGTTCATGTAGCGTTATCTCGTTTTGTTTTTAGCAGGGAATAAACAAATAATTAAAATCATTCGTTCTTTCGCAGCACTAAGCATTAATACTTTGGTGGAGGTCATGGTACGAATATGAGTAATGTTGTTTTAAGCCTGAAACAAAACGTTCCAGCAACAATATTGTTTTGTAAAAGATGGTGGTGGGGCCCCAGATATTATTATGATGTTTTTTTAAAATGTTTGCTAATGTTGTCGTTATCAGAAACATTATCGATTATTTATTGAATGTTCTAATAGAAATGTCTATTTAAGATCTTTCTTAGAATACTTTATTATAAAAATAGTTGAATTATTTAAAAAAACTAGATTTTTTAATATACATATACCAAAAATTGGGAGTTGTGAGCAATTTCTTTTTTCATTTTTATTCAGAATCCTTATTCATTTAATAACACGTAACAAATACATAATATACAAAATCTATAATATACACACATATATAATAAAACATAGGTACATACATATCTATATAATTAAAAATACACAACCACTAAACCTGTAGTTTAATGTACGGTGATGTGCACACAAGGTGATGTGCACACAAGGTGATGTGCCACTGAAAAGTATTCGTGTTCGAAGACTTTCTAATGATTTAAATTAATTTTTCATTGGAAATATTGTAACTTTTTGGCAAATACCCTATTGATGTAATTGGCTCGCTGAATACTTTTCCCTCGAGGCAGTTCTAGAAAAAAATCCAGTTGCGACGTTGGCGCAACCCAACCCAAACTTCGAGTAAAATAAATAAGGTTTAAATAGATTAGTTAAGGTTGGTTTATATAGATAAATAACAAAAAATCATAAACCTTCATTGACTCGAACTAAAAGGGCCGTTTGATGCCTAGTAGGTACTCGACTATCTACAAACAATAAGCTTCTATTTCAACTGTCCATGTCGTGAGATTACGATCTGTAATTTTTAAGGCCTTCGTTGTTTTACCACTAGTAAACTGGTTTTACGACGCACTGAACTTTAAAATTTATTTGTATGTACCATTACAAGACTTTAGAGTATATAAATTTATGTATTTTGTAGGTACCTATCTGAATGGGGAAAATGTGTTTGTTGTGTTAAAATGCATTTCTTTATGAGCGTATTTACTTTTAAATGAACAATATGGATAATTTCGTAACAGACATGCTACTTATTCGATTTCCGATCAGATATTAATTTGTTTAAAGACTAAAGTTTGTTCGGGTTAAGGTGCTGTGTTTGTCTTTCTATGTCTCTGGACCCGCAATACAAGGAGTCCTATTGAGTGTGTCGTTATTTAAAAAAAAATATTCCTACCAAAATACGACGCTCATTACGCTCACCTGTTGCCGATTGTACTTCTCCATATAGAGTCCGTTTGTACATATAAACAGGTATCGAAGGATATAGAATGGCAACCTCTACTATCTTTACGCCAAAAACATACCAAGATGGTTAGCGACACAATCAGATACAAAGACTAAAGACATATTGTAAGGATAGTAGATGTTACGACCAATTCTTGATGTTATAAAATTAAAAGCCTTTGCTTACAACGTACGTCAACTCAGCGATGGCGTAAATGTTACATTACAAGTTACAACTAAAATGCATGTCTCTACCGAAGTTGCTTGTTCCATGTTCCTCGTTCCAAGGGCTTGTTTCGTTGGAACAGCATGTTAACGGTGAGTGGGAAGTAAAGATGTTCCATTATCGCGGAACACGGAGGCTGTAAAGAGTTGGAACAAGCAATGCGGTCACGTATTATAATTTTATAAGTTGTCATTTTTAATGGTGGAATATTGCAATGTAAACTCATTTGCTAGGGTTCGTAATAAAAATACCAAGTTAGATCCAGGCGTAGGTAATAAGTAAGGTTAATTAGAAAAAAATGTCTATTGCGCAAAACTAAAAAAAAAAAACTAGTCTTTAAAATTTCATCACATATCGACTAAGGGTGACTGATTCGAAAATATCAATCAGCTTTAACAAACTGCATGGTACACGTACAGATGTAGATATATGTGTTCTGGACTGATGTTGGCATGTATCGCGGATGTCTATGGACAGTATCCATTTACCATCAGGTGGACTGTATGCTCGTTTTTCCATAAAAAATAATAAAATAATATGTATATTTATTTATATATTTTACCTATACTATATTTATTACTGATATAGTCGGAATATATAGAAATTATTTCTTTCTTATTAACACAAAGTAACTAAATCTATTAAAAATTTGAATATTAAAGACCAACTTAAATATAAAATATCTATGATTATAATAACAAAAAGAAATAATCAAAGTAATCTGAGTCCATTATTATTAGATGCTCAATATATGCCTATGTACCATCTATACATATAATAAAACTGTAGACCCAGCGTCTGTACATTGAATATACTCGTATTTACCAAGAACTCATTGGGGGACGATGAAGGAAGAGTATCAGAATACAAAAAAACTATTTTGAAAAAAACGTCTGTCTGTTTGTCTGTTCGAACACGCTAATCTTCTAAACTACTGAACGAATTTTCATGGTGTTAACCCCCTAGGACTATCCTAGTGTTACATAAAATCCGACTGTTTTTATGTCGATATCTCTCAGTCTATTGAGATTTTAATGAGCTGACAATAATATGCAAGAGTATAGCGTCAGATATATAGACATGAAGATATAAGATATATATAGAGCGTCTACAATTTATATATAAGCATATAACGTGTCACTGCAGGGCACAGGCCTTCCTAGGGTTTCGGGCTGTAATTCACTGCGCGGACGTGTAAAATTTCTACTCCAAAATTTCATATTTGAAAAGAATATCAATGGGATTTATTCAATCAAATAACGGAACACATACTAGAAAAAAGAAAAAAAGGAAAACCTTCCTTTGTAATCACAAGAGGGTTTCGTTTCGAAATCCACCACGCGTCCCAAACGTGCACTAGTGGATATCTCTATACATATAATAAAACTGTAGAACCAGCGTGTCTGTAAAGAGACAAATTTTTTTTCTGTCTGTTTGTCTGTTCGAACACGCTAATCTCCAAAATTACTGAACGAATTTTCATGGGGTTTCCACAGGTTAATTAAGCTTAGCTTGACGCTTCGAATAGGCTTTGTTTCATCGAAATTGGCTGACAGTAAGAAACGATATCCCAATTTATACTCTACGTGGCTCTCTCCCATATTAGTGACGCAAACAAGCTCGTTGTTCATGTTCCCGACCATTCCACATCAAACGTTGTATACAAGGAGCTTTATAAATCTAACTAAAATTCCACGAGTTCGAAGTCGCGGGCACAGCTAGTTATAATATATGTACAATATGTGTCACAGATATTTTTTATTCTCGAGTTTCCTCATGACGTTTTCATGATTAATGAAAAATACGTACGTAAGTAGAAACTCATTGGTAGATAAGACAGTTTGAACTCGCTAACGTCGAGAATGTTATTCGAGAATACATACGCCAAGAGTGTTACAGCTCCCCACCATCCTTATCATCATCATACATCAGAAAAAACGTAAAATTAATATGTAAATTCTTGTTATCTTGCTTATTACGTCCGCAGAGGCGTAGAAGCTGGCTGATTTCGAGAGAAAAGTGCTGTTTAAAGTATTTGATCCTTTGCGATAGGAAAATAACTTCTCTCACACAAATGAATCACTAAGTAGGTACTCTTATTCGTAAGGAAACGATGGTCAGATTCTGCAGATCAAATGTGCCGTAAGTATATTAATAATTATAGTATGTAGATAGGGCACTACAATCACAAACGCCAATAATATACAATATAATATTCATCAATAGACATGAAAACATAGGAGAGAGAAATAATATAGCCTCCGTCCAATATAAAAGGCTCTATCGGTAGCACTTTAATGATCATAACTGTAGCAATGTCGTATTTACTTCTTCGAATAAAACAATGTTCCTTCCTAAGCTTCTTTATGTTAACACAAATTGAACTCTATTGCGAGTATAGAAAGTTGTTTTGATCTCGAAATATTTTTTCGCCCAGCATCCCTTGTTAAATGAATAAAACTATTGACTTTGTATATTATTGTTATTTCATATCATGTCTGTTTTATGTGAAGTTTCCCTATTTAATGGGGTCATTATGATGGTGAGAATATAAAAATCTAGGAGTATATAGTCACATCGTCCTTGTTATTTCTTCAGATGTCTGATAATATCTCTTAAAAACTAGAAATGTTAGTTTTAATATAATATTCTTTCTATAATAGTATTTAATATTTTTATTCTATATTCATGAAAATAATTACTAATATGTAACTATCATATTGTAAAATAAATAAAAACTATGTAACGTAAAATAAATATCAAAAATACTGGGTAAATCAAACGAATGGGTCCTTGAGAGAATGTGGGTGCCTACCTATATTTAGATAGCAAATTTTATTTAAAAGGAACTTTATTTATTTTGTAAATTTAGGGTACTTTCCCTCAAGCGCCCATTCGTTTGATTCACTCTGTATGTATTGGATTATGTGTTGAGCATGTTGCATTAATTTGGTCCCTGTCGTAAGGTACCCAGTATACTGGCGTATATTTTTTTATAACGAGATTACTAATCTGTTATTATTTGATTTCAGGAGGTCCAGAGGTCCGACTCATATTTATTCAGACAAGATAATAAAACAAAATAATATGATGTATTAAATTAATCTATTGTCCAACAGAACCTGTGTTATGTAGATAGGTAGTTAATAGGTAACTTATAAGTGAATATGAAGTAAACTCATTATATTCTTTCTTCACAAAATTCGTAAATTCTTTAAATGATATTGTAACAATAATATAATAACATATACCTATAGGTACTTACTTTCCGTATAATTCATAAAAATATCAATACAACGATTTTAAATATCATTAAATTCAATTTTATGTTTAACATCACGTTTACATTTAGAAATTACAATCACGAGCACTAACGTAATTTTGGCTCTGAAAACGATCATTTGGGTATAAGAGTAAGTGAGCAATGGACTGTATACCCACTGCGTGAACTCTACGCGGTGTTCACTTGGACTTGTTGTACTTGGTGACAGCCTTGGTGCCCTCGCTGACTGCATACTTAGCAATCTCACCGGGTAGCAACAGCTTCACAGAGGTCTGCACATCCCTAGAGGAGATCGTCAACCGCTTGTTGTAGTGGACCAGACGGGAAGCCTCCGCTGCGATACGCTCGAAGATGTCGTTTACCAACGAGTTCATTATCGATATCGCCTTGCTAGTGATACCGATGTTAGGGTGGACCTGCTTGAGCACCTTATAGATGTAAATGGCGTAGCTTTCTTTCTTCTTGTGTTTCTTTTTTTTCTTGTCAGAATGGGAGATGTTCTTTTGCTGCTTGCCGGACTTTTTGGCTGCTTTTCCACTCGTCTTCGGCGGCATCGTTGATTTATTAGTTTTGGTTTTGAACTCGGATTAAATGCACGCTATACTGTACAATAACAATGAAAAACCCCCAATAACATCGCGTCGTAGGGTTCGCATCTAGTGTCGTGCACCATGAGCGTGTCACGCAAATGGACCAATCGCATGCCTCTCGATGAGGAGGAGAGTAATGTGCGCGGGGAGGGAGGGTGTGTGAATCCATATCGCCGTTCGATCAATATATCTGTCTCTTCCATTGAAAGGGACAGAAATTAATAAATTTTGCTCGTTATTATTTATGTGTATTTACTTTATATCTATTATTCATCATAATGTGTTTATAAAAATGTTTTTAAAAAGTGATATGATCAGAATCGCGTATCGTGTGAGTTTATTTACATCTAACAGTTCACCGAGTAGTATGTGTGCACCTGAAGTACTTGTAGTTATGGGTGTACGAAAAATAGATACTTTACCAGGTCTATTTCACAGTATGCAGTACTTAATATCTATTGAAGTATTATTAAATATATAAATAGTGAATATGGTGAATAGATAACATAAAATTAGGATAGTTTAAAAATATGTAGGGACTCGTAAGTAACACTAACCGACTTCACTTTAATATTTTATTTAGAAAAAAATATCGTAACTCGTTTACAGAACAATTATAATGTACAACTATGATAACAACATTTCAGAATCTTATAGCTTTTCTTCATCATAGTCGTTTTGATTGATTTCTAGTATCATATGTTAATTAATTACGTAATCTCCTAAATTAGGCGCTACTAGTCTGCTTAGTAGTGCCAGTTAAAAGAGGTAAATTATAATGAAATATTAATTAAGTTACAATCAGAGATAAATAGAGGTCAGTTAGGCATCAAGTAGCATTCGGTGTAAGTTACCCACTGGAGTGGATGACCGACCCGGCCGATTGTTCCGCAAACAGCTCCGATGTAACACTGATTGGCTTCACTTTTGTTTGTAGGCCACTTGGACAGTAATGGTCAAGTTGGTAGGGTTTAGCCCGAAGGTTTACTTTAAATTGGAAGTGCTCTACAATGAAATTTTTTATCTCTGTGTTGATTTAAAAAGCATAACGTTTCTTAGAGGCCAGTAATCTTGGTTTCTAATAAAAACTACATAATTATTATAATGTAATTTCAATTATGTAATAGTAATTTTCATCATTGTGCAGGCATTCTGGAAAGTCCTAATTATCAACATAAGCCAGCAGTTTCCAAATTATTAAAATATGATGCTAGATGGTATTAAAAATATGTTTAGAAAAAATATATGTTTAACCAAAAACTGTGGAGCTTCATAAATTCTATCCAACACTAAGTCATTTTTATACTTTATATTTTTTTTTTAAATTCCAAATATAAAAAAGGTTATACTTTTGTAATTTTGAAACTATTAAATCTATTTGGTTCATCTGAGAACTTAGCCAATATGTAGACTCGGACTATTTTGTAGTCAATGGTTAAAAAATTCGTGTACTAGTTTCTTCATAAATTTCGTTAAGGAACGAAAACTAAAAATTTTAAATTATTACTTCCTACAAGACGCGCCTTGTTGACGCATCGAGTATGACAAAAGACTCATAATTAAATTCCAGAAATATTCGCAGTATCACTGCAATTTCTGTATCACGTTTTTAGAATATGATTAAAGTAGGTGAAAAATAAATTTAGTTAATTGCATAAGTTGGTTGATGGATAAAATCGGTACAGTTGTTCTTTGTATAAACATTTTTTTTCGCAACTTACGAAATATATCAAATATAGCTCTTTCGATATTGTATAATACGCCATTGTAAGGACAAGCCTCCCTTAGTAAATTATAAGGGGCTTATTAGACATTATTCACCACGCGGGCCCAGTGCCGATTGGCAAGTACACAGGTTCCAAATTTTTTTTAGATCTCTAAGTATCCGTACATTCTGTAACGTTTTTTAGTGAAATCAATATGTAGTGTTGATCCATATTTTAATTCCTTCAGCTACGGTCAAAGCTAGTTTGCACTTTTAATTCATTTTGGTTTTGCAAGAAAGTAACGAGTATGTAGGTGTGAGATGAATTTTATGAATATGGAAAAGAGCTCTCGCTAGGGATTGTCTCTAGCTGAAAACTGTGGTCTCCGCCATGTATATGCATGGCAATTTAAATAAAAGGATTACAAAATATATTACGTAAATACATAGTATTACCGAAAGTAAATATACCTTATTTATGTTTACGAGTACTTCTTTGTATGCGAATATCGAATATAAAGGAAAATTCTATTTTAAGTACTTGATACATTGAAAAAAACATAAAAAATGTGTAAACTTTTATTTGAACAGCTCGCGCAATTCTTATAGAAGTTCGTAAGCGACATTCCTATTACAGAAAATATTTAATATAAAGGGGCTTCTTAGCGCAAAAATATGGTGATACGAGGAATATTTATAGACTAAAGGTTATATAATTATGGTGTTTTATAGTTTTGATGGTGTGCAAAATTGACTATAATATGAATTAATCAATTATGTCTTGACACTTGAACAGAAGAATAAATTAGTTAATCGATTACAATACATTATTGATAAATATTTTATTTTCATTAATGGTAGAGTTGGGAAACGGGTGGGCCGTCACCTGACAGTAAGTTTCGCCGACCTCCATAAAAAATGCTACACCTGGAGAAGTGTTGCGGGTATCACTGTTGAACTTGCAGAATCCTGTTCGTATTTCTATTAGTATCTTAGTGGAGAAATCTCAGTTATCAGTTCGTTTTACGACTTTCGATCTTATGCACATCACTTAAATTATGTAGGTGCGAATGAAAATCATCAAATTATAACGATTTTGATCGCCGCGAAATTTCGACTTTCGTATTCAACATTTCATTGGAAATTTATACAAAAGGGATTCGAGCCTAATTAAGACCAATTCGGCGCTAATCGGTCATAAACCGGAGTTTTAAAAACTAACGAAGCGTGTTATTGATTTCATCAATCAAGACGGCCTCGGAAAAGTTGATCCGAATTGGGTCGAGCCGTAATCTCCAGGCTTCAAGGGATCCGAGCGGCGTCAACAAGTTATTATTAATAAGAAGCCAGTTCATTACGAGACGGTGCCCCTGCTGTCTCCGCCCACTATGATTTATGGGGCATTTAACTTTTATGGTAGTGCTAAGTGGGCCGGCGACTTTCATAAGAGAACCGAGGAAACTCATCTTGGCTAATGTAAGCTGAAAAGTTAAACAAATTGTCCTTCGCGCCCGTTACAAAACCCAGCGAGGAGCTCAAGTTTTTATAGTGGTTGGATTTTTACTGTTACATACAGGAAGTATTTTAAAGCAACGTGATGTTTTACTTTTTATTGAGTTCTATAGTGGAATCGAATCGGTAATGGCAAAATTAAAACCTATTTTTGTACAACGGTGTGAAATCTTTAGCTTTTCCAGTCAACTGTCCAATAACAGGTAACCTTTGACTGACAGAGTTATCCCCTTCTCACAAAAGATTGGCATGAAATGTACTATGGCGTGAAATGTACAATATAATGTACCATGACATACAATATTTGGTGACTCAGCGCTTACCATTTAGCGCATTAATTGATAATTCGTTTCTTTCCTTTAATAAAAAAGTGATTCCATGAAGACGGACCAACTGGATAGTTTGTATAAGTTACTATGCTTTATCAACGGTTCTGGTAAGGTTGATACAAAATGTTGTCAGGAAATTTGTAACAATGTACAGTTACGTGCTTCAAGGAACTGTGAGTGGTATACTCGTTGACGACATGTAAGTAACTAGGCTGCTGAGCCATCATATGGGCTGGCAATTTATTTGAATACGGCTTCGAGGATGTTTGGCCAAATTTTTGAACCTAGATATATTTATTCTATTCTATAAAAGAGAAACTAATGAAAATCTGGCAACAAAATAAGTTAGACATAATGAAAAGTATATTTGCCAGACGAATTTTACATCTGGACTGGCAAAATATATTCGGAGCTGTGAAACAGCAACGTAGTTAACGTGTAGCAAAAACGTGCCTAATTAGCAAACATCTTGTTGAAAGTTAGCTGTGCTAATTCAATCAACACTACGGCGGAACACTCGCCGGAAGCATATTAAATTGAGAAAACAGTACTTTGACTTCGCAGAAATGTTGCATGTTCCACACACAGATACACACGACTACTCCTTTATACTAATTAATAGGCGTACACATCCCGGCCGAAAGTAATACACATCGACTATGATCGGCTAGCGTCGCCTCTGTCGTGTGCCGATACGTCGCTGACTGTCTGACTGACTACAGAGACGAAGCTCTACAAAACCGAAGCTAGCCGATCGTAGTCGATGTGTATTAATTACCTTCGGCCGAGAAGTGTACATGCCTGTTCGGGATCAGCGAGTATAGCGATAACCCAGGCGTCATTTATTGTGGCGGTGGATCGTAGAGTTGGTACAATTTTTAAATGTATTAATTAAACCATATAAAACTATAACAATACACATAGATAAAACAGATTAAGGTGAGTTAATTCGTGACTAACGAAGTAACTTTTTTATAGAAAAATGGAGGCAGACGAGCATACAGTCTACCTGATGGTATGTGGATACTGTGGTCCATAGACATCAGCGATACATGCCAACATTAGTCCAGAATGACAAATGTTGGCCGGCCTCCGAATGCGCTACCTACCTTTGCAGATTAAAGAATGGATTTTGAGAAAGGGTTGGGAAAATGGGGAGGGAGAGAACAGGATGAGAATGGGCTCTGGCATATCTCATTTACTACCGAAACACGTACCGTACATTGGAGAAATACGGGGAATAACGTATTGTTAGGCTTTGCCACTGTTGGATGTGCTGACGAAACTCATGCCCGTCTGCCACTTGCAGCATAAATAAAGTTACACTACTGTCTACCTTATGAATTGTGTCAGAAGTCAGTCTGTGCACACAAAAGTTGGGCCGTAAACTCGTCTTAAAATAAATATAAGCAAAGGGAATACCCAGTACAAAGCTTTGAAACTCTTCAGCTTTGACTAGGGGACTTGAGTTTCGTCTACGTAATGGCTAGTCCACTTTAGTTTCGCATGATAAAATTTTATGTAACTCAAGATGGTCAACTCACTAACAGCCGGGTCTCAGAGGTTCATGCTTGTGGTTCTAGGGGAGCACAGAAAAGTTTGCAAGTGTACTTTTACTAAACAATGTATGAGTTTTACCACAGAATTTTTCAACGGCAAACAAAGCGTGGCACAAGAAAAGAGTGAGAAGTTTAAAAAGTTTTAGACTGTTTACATCAATCAGATAAAACGGACTTGATAAGTTATAATTTCTTTTCTAAAACTAGTATGGAACTGTTATTTTAAGTTCATGTTTTTTAGGCAGTTTATAAAACAGTTTTAAAAAAATATATAAGTACCCCATAAGATAGTACTTAGTACTGGATAGATCTTCGAGCTGGTGCTTCAATTGGACTACATATATGTGATTGTTTTATAGTAAAAGGCGGCAGACGAGCATATAGTCCACCTGGTGGTAAGTGGATACTATCGCCCATAGACATCCGCGATAAATGCCAACATCAATCCAGTATGACAAATGTTGGCAGGCCCCCGGATGCGCTGTCTACCTTTGCAGATTAAGGAATGGATTGGGGCAATGGGGAAGGATAGAATGGGATGGGAATGAGCTATGGCATATCTCACTCCCTACCAAAAACACGTACGTACATTGGGGAAATACGATAAAGTGGGAAATGCAGTACATTTCAAGGTAGTCTTCTGTGAGAGAGGGGTAACGTGGCCAATTGAGTACGCTCAGCGGCTGTGGGAATGCAGCATGCCCTACAAGCATTGAGTGTATTGAGGTTTGTCATATTATAGTACGGACATCTGGATAGAATAATGTAGGACGAAATGGTGTGAGGGGTCGATATATTATAACTTATTTTAGTTTTATTTTATTTGTGCCGCTACCACAAGCGCTGAGGAACTACATTCCCTCTAAAAGAGTGGACTCGCCAATCCGCTTGGCCAGCGTGACGTTTTTAAGGCCATATATCGCTCGTGCACAGGACAATGTGTATGAGGAAGCCCATACCCAGCAATGGACGATGAAAGCTCTAGTTACGGTATGTAAAATGGACTCACAAATACCATTACCATACAATAAGTTCATGTATATAAGAATATTCAATTGTAACTTTATTATTAGCTGATTGGGGCGCCCACGTTTATAATTTACTGACCTAAGGTACCACTAGTTATTGTGTAAAATAGGGATGATAGTTCATTGATAATTGATATCGATTTTAAATTTAATAATCAATATCGATGATAATCGATAAGCATCGCTCATATATCGCTCATTCTTTTTTTAATTTAATGAATAACAAATTGAAATTGAAATGTATTTTCCAAGTATGCATTTCATATCTAAGTTTGCACAAAACAGCGCAATTGAAACCGAGTTAATCAAGGCTTGCTAATTTTGCTGCAGCTTCACGGATTGGTGTACTAAGTCTGTTACTAAGTCGCAGTGGATATTCAAGAAGATTAAATCTTTTAATACAGGAAATATTTTGGTGAAATACACTGGATTGCAAAAATTCCGGGTCGCTAATAAAAACCGTGATATCTCCATAAATTATATACCTAGATCGCTCGAATAAATAATATGTAGTAAGGAGGTTACTAATGCTTATTCTAAATCTCTAAAGAGGTTTCATTTGTACAAGTTACAGATTTAAAAAAAAATATTCTGCATTTTGAAAAATTTAAAAATTTAAAATTAGGAAAAGAATATTTTTTCTGCTTTTGTTTCAAACGGAGCTGTCATTATAAATGGTTCCTTGGATTGATCACAGTATTCAATGCAATATCATGTCGTTATCTCCTGAAAAATGTACACGGATTATTACCATGGTACAAGAAGGAAGAAGTCAGCGTAGGACTGCTAGAACAGTAGGAGTATCTTTATCAACGGTCCAAAGAGTACTCCAGCGATTTCAAGAGACCGGCATGAACATTAGGAGACCAGGAAATGGCAGGCCAAGGTGCACAACTACACGAGAAGACCGATTCATCGTGAGCACTATGTTAAGAAATCGACATCTCACGGCTGTTCAGGTCCGAAACAGTCTTCAAGAAATTCACCACAACAATGTGAGCTCTAATACGATTCTGCGACGTCTTCGTGAAGCTGATATAAAGCCTTATAGACCAGCAAACGGCCCCAAACTGCTCAGAGAACATCGAGTTGCCAGGTTACGGTTTGCTCGAGAACACATCCGATGGACAGATGAAGATTGGTCCAAGGTTATGTTTTCCGATGAGTCCAGATTTTGTTTATTTACGCACGACGGGAGACGAAGAGTATTTACGCGGCCAGGAGAACGGTATCATCAAGCGTGTTTTGAAGAAAAGGTGCCATTCGGTGGAGGATCAATAATGGTTTGGGCTGGGATATCTTCAGAGGATCGCACGGAGTTACTGATCATAGAAAACGGTTCTCTGACTGCTGTCAGATACGTAGGAGAGATTTTAAATGAGCATGCTGGTCCATTCTTAGTGAATATGGGTGCAATTTCCATTCTTATGCACGATAATGCGCGACCACATACTGCTCATTTGGTCAATATGTATATTCAAGACGTCGGTATTACCTGCATGGAGTGGCCAGCTCGCAGCCCAGACTTAAATCCCATAGAACATGCATGGGACGAGCTCGGGAGATGCGTGAGACAACGCTCTCCTGCTCCCGTTACCTTACACGAGTTAAAGAATGCGCTAGTGGAAGAATGGGCAAACATAGACCAAAATCGTATTAAAAATTTGGTTTACAGCATGCCACGTCGTCTTATTGAAGTGATACGAGCTCGTGGAGGAAATACAAAATATTAAATAGACAAAAAAACTTTTATTTTTTAAGATTTACTGCGAAGTGTATTTTTGTTGTCATAAGTTAGAAGCGAAATTTTCTTATTTTTTAGTATTTAATTAAAGTTATATAGTGTACAGAACGTGTTACACATTTTTTTATATATATTAATCAGTCATCTACAATATACTATAGTTTCGCAAATTAGTCTTATGTATTTAAGAAACTATCACGCCATTTATTAGCGACCCGGAATTTTTGCAATCCAGTTTATCTACTTCGTTTTCAGATTGTGTTTGAAATGTGTTTTTTCTAAATAACGAACTCGAATTCACATAAAATTCGTTTTTTCTTATAATGACCATTAATTTGTGTTGAATATAAATATATTCAGCCTAAAATTAGGCTGAAAGTCACAAAAAGTTTATTTATTTAAAAACTTTAATTGCTCATTATGGTACAAAAGAAAACGACGATCTTAATGCCTTGAGGCATTCTTTACCAGCTAACCTTTCGGTTAAATAGAAAGACTAATTGGGAGGTGTGAAGAGAGGTATAAATATTTATATAATTTAAATGACAAACAGTATAAATATTTTATCTACAAATAAATATACCTGATGGATAAATACAATATCACATCATACCATATGCATAATATACCATACATATATATCATAATATACATACACACATATCGTATAATAGAAAATATTCAGTGAAAAAAACAGCTGAAGTTCGTTTTGTGACTTGTTGTTCCAGAACGTATTCTGGAACATAATATACCTATATCAAATTAAAAGCCAGTTCCTATAGCATATACTCAAATAAATGAAAGTAAAGCAAAAATACCGATAAAGGCTAGGTAGATGCCTATCAAAATAGAAAAAAAAGAAATAGAATTTGTTAGTGAATATAACATACTTGGACATATAGAACATCAGAAAAGAAGAAGAACAAGGACATGGAATAAATACTGGTGCTTAAAAGAAACATTAAAATATAACTGTATTCTAAACCAAATGAAATAAAAACAATGCAGCTTCCCTGTCGGATGAGTATTGAGGTAAAAGCCTCTGTTCTATATTGTGAGACAACTAATATGAAATTTAATCTATTTATGAATTTTAACAAAAAATGTGTCATTCTGTACAGTGCCTTACAGATGGAATACGAAATATCAGAAGAACGACTGGAAACTATTCCTCTGCATTGCAATTTGTAAGTTGCGACACATTTCAAAAGTTGATACACCTTTAGTGCGACGCGCCTTTGAAAAGTAGAAACCTTTGCGCGAAAGTAAACTTGCAAAACGGAGGTGTTATCTTAATCTGGACGGCAAGATGCTTCACTGCACGACCATTGTGCAGGCTATTCACTTCGCTGACGTATGCACGTGAAGTCACTGCGAAGGTAATTCTTTTCCCCCCCTTTTAATCCACGTCTCGACTCAAAGTGCTGGCCGCCTGCCCCTTAATGCTCCGTTGCTCCCTCTTTGACGTCAAGTGATTGTTGTTGCTTCAATTAGAGTTAGTAACTTGGCTGTAGGCTCCTATTGTTGGAAATGTTTGAAGATTTCCTGAATGTTATTTTAGCTCACAAACCCATTTAGGAGTTAAATGAGATATTGTTGTTAAAATAAGGGAAATATAATAATCGAATGTTTTTAAATAAGCAAATATATAAATAGTAAGAGCTGTGATTGGATTTGAGTGATTGATGTGATGGATTGGAGCTGGGATTTATTCTCGATTTTCATTCGTGAAGTCGCGAGTTGAAACTCCTCGGCCCGTACCATTAAGAATCGTACCGTATCGTATCACTTAAGTACGGGTTTTTAAAAATTACCTCTAGTTTGCAAGATTTATAGTTGATAGTATCAATAAACTGCCACTAAATATGGTATATTTTATTTTATGTACGAAGGCGGCAGACGAGCATACAATTCACTTGATGATACGTGGATACTGTCGCGCATAGACATCCGCGATACATGCCAACATTAGTCCAAAATGACAAACGTTGGCACGCCCCCGGATGCGCTGCCTACCTTTGCAGATATAGGAATGGATTTGGAGAAACGGTTGGGAAAACGGGGAGGGATAGGATGGGAATGGGCTCTGGTACATCTCACTCACTACCGAAACACGTACGTGCATTAGGGGAATAAGATAAAGTGGGAAATGCAGTACATTTCAAGGTAGTCTTCTGTGAGAGAGGGGTATAACGTGGCCAGTCGAGCGCGCCCAGCAGCTGTTGGATTGTAGCGTGCACTCTCCCCCTCAAAAACGGGAACTCAAAAACTCCTCTGGGACGGGACGTATTACTTATGCCATATTTGGTACATGGGACGATTTAAACAAAGGATAAGTTTAATATTAATTCTATGCAGGCGAAGCTGCGGGCAACTCCTAGTATCTACTGCAAAAATAAAGAATATCGACATACATCATAATAACCTACAACTATTTTCATTTAAGTCGACCTTTCGTCACATTGAACATACAAAAACCTATGCAAACAGTTTAGAAATGTCTGTGTTTCACTGCAAATGTTCGTACCACGAAACTGAAGCTAAAACAGTTCGTCAGTGAACGAGTGTTACTCGACGGGTAGACAGTGTAAATGAGACTTAACGGGCCAGGCGTCGGGGACATTGTTTTAAAGTCAAACCTATTCCGTTGTTCGTTGTAAAGTTCACTTTTAATTTCGAAACGTAGGGCTTGGGTGGCGTTTACAGTTGACATAATATTTTGTCTAAAATCAAATGTTATTTTATAATTCAAAGTTCAATATTTGACTGTAACCAGAACTTTTACCGTCCAGTGCTGGACATGGACCCTTTCAGAGTGCATGACGGATGTATGACCTTAAGACGTCACGCTGGCCAAGCGGGTTAGCAAGTGCATTCTTTTAGAGATGGTGTAGTTCCTCTGGACTTGTGATAGCGGCTTTGTCATTTCTTACTTACTAAGAATATTTAGTAAGGTACATAGCCTTTAATCATAATGACATTGTAGTATTGGCCAATCAAGCCTTCGAATAAATACAGCAGTCCATTATCGACTTATCCAACTGGCGGCTAGGTATTCATTCGTTCAACAAATCTGTTCATTCATTTAGAGTGATGAATTATGTTTGTTAAAGTTAATCGTTTTGGAATGCAATGGATGTTTGTTTGTAACTGTGCGAACGCCCGGTTAACCAATGTCTTGTCTGCGTAGCGAGTAATGGTAGCGTTCCAATGAAGAGCTTGAACCGTAGCGCGTAGTACATGACTGTGTCGTAGCGCGTAGCACTTGTGTCTCCGTCCCGGCCAGTCAAGTGTTTTTCAATGAAATCAGTTGAGTTGAAGTGACGTATAGTAAAAATGCTAGGATAATGAATGTTTACTTACTTTTGACTCGCTAAGGCAGGGGATTTTTTTATGGACGAAGATAGCAGACGAGCATACAGTCCACCTGATGATAAGTGGATACTGTACATCCGCGATACATGTCAACATCAGCAACATACATGTCAACATGTCAAAATTACAAACGTTGGCACGTCCCCGAATGCGTTTCCTCCTACATTTGTTGATGTAAGAATGGATTTGGAAAAATGGTTGGGAAAATGGGGAGGGATAGGTTGGAATGTGAATGGGCTCTGGCACATCTCACTCACTACCGAAACACGTAAGTGCATAGGGGAAATAGGATAAAGTGGGAAATTCAGTACATTCCAAGGTGTGACTACTCTTCTGTGAGAGAGGGCTAGTCGAGCGCGCGCAGTGCCTGTTGGATTGCACCACTGCAGGTTTCTTTGATAAGAACGTATGACGTGTCATCTAGTCTATTCCCATATCGATCTTAAACAACTAACAAACTGATCATTTCCGTGATTGGTCTTTTAATATTAGAACCTATTCCAACTCGTTACGGACACGTCATAATTTGCAACGCTCTACTATGGCAACATTTTTTATTTAGTCATTGAGTGTGTTCGGATGCAATTTCCTGAAAATTCTGTAGTTCTGATAATTGTTCCGATTTGTTGTCAACAACTATTGTATTAACTTACCTAGATAGCAGTTTGTAAAATTTTAGTTTATATTACATTTATTAAATTAACTTGTCCATGCTTTTGTGCACATTTCTAGGAATTTTGGCTAGTTGTCACTAGATTTATGTCATTACTTTTCTTATATGTATTGCCTAAATTCTTCCATGTGTGCTATATAAAAAAATAAAAAATAAGTTGTTTGTATGCTATTGCTTCTATTTAATAAACAAGGGGCAAGTAGGGCGAAGTTCATACCCATGTATGAACTTCGCCCTACCTACACAGTCACCTCTAAAATGACCCAGCTGTTTTAAACTCAGGTGTCGTCGCTTTGTATTGTACACTCGCTTTTTACGAGATGTAATGTGAATGAATTTTTTGTGTCACCTAACAGTCACTGTTGAATTTTTAATGTCGCATAGTTCGCAATCGACTGGATTAACTTTTTTATTACTGTTTTTCGTCATCAGATAACAGCCAAATTTTCTGTTTTAGACTTATATTACTTACACTGTTAACGAATTGTATTCCTGTAGATTTTGGAAATATGCATTACTAAATACTTTTCGAAAATGAAGTAGGTATTTTGATTGGGTGATAACGTCATATTTTTTAGCATTTACCGAAATTATACGTCTATGTTTATCATTTATCTAATGTGTTAATTAAATTCTAGATTTCTTTTCAGAATTATACTGAATATGTGTGATAATAAAAGGTTTATGCCTTTGGTTAGATAAGAAGAGCGGAAGATAGTGTAACAGAGCTTCTTAGAAAATCCAAGTATTGGTGAAACACACGCTTGATATATGTTTTTATTTTATGGACGAAGGCGGCAGACGAGCATACAGTCCACCTGATGTTAAGTAGATACTGTTGCCCATAGACATCCGCGATACATGTCAACATTAGTCCAAAATGACAAACGTTGACAGGACCCCGAATGCAGAGTCTGAGCGTCACATAAAAACTACTGAACGGATTTTGATCGGGCTTTCACTAAATATATAGCTACTAAACGACACAAGGAAGGAGGTATAGACGAAAATTAAAAAAAAGACATTTTCACTGGATGGATTTTCATCCGTGAAATCCATTATGTCAGTGCTTTTATAGGTGTTAAAAATCGTTTATAGCGGCTAGAAGCCGAGGGTAGAAGCTAGTCCTCAGTAAAGTTAAACAAAGAAGTTCAGGTCGACTATTTTTTATTTATGTAAATTTTCCTTGATTAATTTGAAAAATAAACAATATAGGTAGATAGCGAATAAGGCGTTTTAATTTGTTAAAGCTACTTCTTTTGGTGTCATGAAATTTTGCAGTGAAGTCGCGCCACCAACAAAAGAATGAGTAATGACTTTGTAAAACAAAGTTGTAATTTTCGAGAAACTTCCGCGGCACTACAAGAGCCACTGTTATCTCGTGATTTGTGATTTTGCTTTCTGTATGTATAAGGAACAGTCGGTTAACGTAAACAGGTAGACATACTCATGTTAAAGTGCATGGTTTTACGCATACTTGCATTAGGACTAATTTTAATACGCATAGATCTGACAGGTCTTGAAAAAAATGTATGGTATAAATCCTAAAATATTACAATATTATTAAGTGTTTTTATATAATAGCACGGCTTTTTTAAAATTCCATATGTATAGATAAATTAGATAATAGTATATCTATTTATTAGCTGTCTATTGGAGCGATACACTTTATTTTACACCAAAAATAATCACAAATTAATACGAGTATATAACAGAGGCATCTAAATTTACAAAAGGCGACTTTATCGACAAAGCGATACCTTTCCTGCAATTTTTGGATGGTAAGAAGCCTGGAGACATTAGAGGTAAATGGTGTAATTAAAGAAACAAAAATATATCTTTATATTACATATACACATACATACATATATTTTTGGAAATGGTTGTGTATACGAATGTGCGGATGAAGCGTGTTCATAGGGGTTTAGGTTGAGATGAATTAAAGGTACAACAGCCCGGTAATGATTCTGCATTAATTAGGACAAACACAGTACACAACCTATATAAATGACATGCCAAACGCCACTAAGATCGCGGTGGCTGCACTGTAGATGCAATGCATGCAATTTTAATGCTTTTTATATGTTATACGAATATCAAAGTATATTACAACTGTGTGCGCTACAACTACACATACATATATACATACATATACTTACACATATACAGCATACAAACATATAGCATATGTGTATATATGATTAGATGACTTAAAAAAACATACTTAAACATGAAATTCCTCACGCATATGCATGACTGATTTCGAAGTTTTCTAGGTCTTACTGACGACTTGGTCGTAGATACGAGGTCGGATTTTAATGACGTGCACTCGAAAGTCATTGGTTTTCATTTATGTATGACTTGTGCATGATTGTCATGTAAATGAATACAGTCGACAACGCATTCAAAAGTTTTAATTATTGAAATATTTTCAAATCGGTTTTAGTTTATGGACATATCATGAATTTTTTGTTTCCGATTCTCTCAAAAAAAGAAATCGGCTGGTTTTGTCTACCCTATAATTTGTCGGTGTTGCGGTAGTATGACCTGCCAATTTCCCCTGCATCATACTCGGTTCTATAAACTACGTCGGTGACTCCTTCACTTTGGTTACAATGAAATAAAAGAAAATAGTGAACTGGTATATGCCGATATAACGAGGCCTATGCCCTGCAGTGGGACTTTAAAGGCTGATATATATACCGCAATACCAGATTAGAATTAAAAAAAATATATGTCTTGCCGTCTTTTTCGGTACAGCAGACCACATCTACTCCCAGTGCCATGCTGATATCGCCTGCCCGTCGCGACCTTTATAAAAAACCGTTATTATTATTAATGGACATTTTAAACCATTTCCAAGCCTTGCATTGTTTGAATATTTTAAACCATTTCCAAGTCCTGTATTGTTTGAATAAAACTATGAGTGGGAGGTCCTTGCTACCTATTTAAGAAACGCCGAAGGAAGAGGTAATTTCTTCAGATGGAGATAGATATTTTCCGTAGGTTTTAAAAAAAGTGTATCGACAAGCACTTTCCAACAGCTATCCAATTCTATCCAACAGCATATCGTTTAAATATATTAGCGTTACTTTTCTGTTTTTTGAAAAGATTACACTATCTTAAACTTACACGGAACAAATTTTCTTCATCTGTAAATGTGTTAAAATATGGTACATTTTTTAAAATTATTGTATGTGTGAAGTTTGACTTTGCAGAGTTTTGTGATTGGGTAGACTAAGTAAATTCAATTAATCCAGTAGAATTGCAGACCTTTTTCATAAAACAAAAACATTATAGTGTATGTATACTAATAAGTAAAAAAAAAACAAAATAACTGCCCGCCATAATTGACTGTTATTTTTTCTGTTTTGAAACAATGAAGCTAGAGATATAAAGGCATGACTAATGAAGGCAGATTAACAGAGAGGGACTCTTTCGAGAGGCTTTATCATACTTTTCGGGGGATTCTAAACAACAGAGGGATTTCATTAGACACTTCATTCATCAAAGAGTATTATTAATGCGGTTGGGAATTTTTTACGTTGTTTTTTTGCGCGTTTATGAATGAGACTTCACGGAAATCATGGTAAAGATTAATTAGAGTTAGCGTTTTGTAAAAATGACCCTTAGAATGAGTAACAGGTATCTCTACTAATACTGGATACTTGAGATACTAAGGAGTAGATACTGGATACCTGAGATACGAAAACTTTAGGAAGAAAAAAATAACATGGTATTAAATTGAGTAATTAAATCTAAATTGAGTAAAACACAGCGGGAGTAATACGAGTACTATTGTACATTTTGAACTATGTGTTTAGTGTTCCTAGTGTAAGTTTCTTTCGTCTGGAAACGTTTAACACCCACGAAAAATAAACACTATGCAAGTATTTTTTCTTTAATTTTTCAAAACTTTATGAAATTTATTTTTAACACAATCATTGAGTATCTTGAGTAAGTAACAGGCCGGTATCATTAAGCTTCTCTCCAAGTACGGACTTTTAAATTACTATTTGTTCGTAGATGAAAGAAAACATCCTATGAATCATGTTTTATGTTACATAAATAAGTCATGCGGATGAAAACATCCGCATGACTTAATTCTAATTATCTTTATGTTTAAAAGTTGAAGACTCGTTCAATAGATAAAAATGTTTGAAACGCGAAAATCTTAAAGTTAATTACAAACCGCTACGGGCCGGAATTTGCAGTAAAATCCATCAACCTGAATTTCTTTGCAAAAAATAGAGAGTAAAATAAGATCGGGTAGGTAAATACCTACATCCTTAAATCACATTTAATACATAGCTATGAGCGAATAAACGTGAAAATCTTTAAAACTATATTGTGAATGTTATTACCGCGTTTACTTTGTAGTTGTAATACATACGTGCGAAAACACGCTTGCATAGAGGTCCTGATTCGTACACCTAAGATAACTTATTTTTTTGCGATGTTGTTAACCCCTAAAATACCAAAACCCTTTTAACGACCTTTCCGTAAACTTAGGTTGGAATAAAACACCATGGCGAGGAAGTTATCAAAGCCAGTTTATTTAAAAACTTACATAAAATCGTACTCTTGTTTCTTGCTCCATGCCTCAGTAGTTGAGGAATGGTAAAATGCTTTAATGTTAAAAGTTTTCACAAACAAAGTGTCCGCAAACTGTTTAATTAATTTAAGTTGCAGGTACGCAACAGCGAATAGAAAACTCTTCCTCCCTTTTTTGTCCACAAGATTACAACACCGCTTAATTTATTGTCGAAATTTGTCTCATCGTGAAAAATTTGCTGTCGCAATCGCTAACAAAAGAATGACTAATGGCTCCTGAAACAAAGTTACACTGAACTCGAACAAAGTTTCGGAGCAAATTTCAAGGCCGTGAGTTATTATCTTAGAATATTTTTCTTTGCGCGATTAGCAGAGTTTGCTTAGTTTTTGTGCTGTTTGTTGTGAGATTTCTTTTAATTAAGCGTCTAATGACTTGAATTTGTTAGCTATATAATTTGGGAAACAATTTTGCGTTTACATGGATTATTATATAAATCGGACATATTTCATTTCTATTCTGAGTAATCATAAAAAGCGATCTACATAACGTTTATTCCTTATTTTAAGGATTTTTTTGTAGTTGAAAAAGTCTTTTTATAACTGTAAATAATACAATATACATATTAATACTGTCTGTTAAGGCGATTATTATTTATATCTGTAAAAAATACTTTATTTTAAAGTTTGATTTTAGTGCTTCAGTCTTTAAGTAAATACATTAATGTTCAAAAGCCATCCCATCCTACTCGTACCTGTAGTCAGGGCTGTCTTAGGCATAGGCCCGCTGGCCCAAGGCCAGGATCCCGAAATGATATGAGGTACGGAGGTTTATTTAAAAAAAAAATTACTTATCGTGCTAGCTACTGATTTTTATTGAATATTTTACTATGGCAAAAAGAGATTCAAATACCCAACATTTAAGGTGAATTTGTTTTTATTGCCGTTTTTTAGTTTGTCGGGTATTTAGGTTATTTACAGTTCCGATAAGTGGGCCCCAAGTCATACCTGGTCCAGGGCCCCAAAATCCTCAAAGGTGGCAACATACCTGTAGTTCTCATTCCAACACTAACATAAGGTTCCTGAGGATATATACGGACCTTTTATCTACCGCAAATAGTTATGAAAATTTATTTTTCACATCTATATGCAGCTTTGTAATCAAGGTTGAAAATACTTGCATATGTTTAATGCATACTGCATACGATAATTGTACATAAAAATTAGACTACTTGTGGCATAGTTCAAGAATACCTATCACCTACATCTAGGATATCTTCACGATATTTCTATAGATATAAACCCCAAGATTTACCACGACATACGATGTATTCCTTTGATAAGTTGTATGGGTTCAAAGAAACAAAGATATTTTCTTCATAATATTGATATACTTGTATAGTATTGTCGTGAGTGTAACATTTGTAGGTCTCAAAAATCTTTTCCATATCTTTGTTATTGTGAAATACTTTTCAAATAAAATTATATTTTATCGCTTACGAATATTTTACGTAACAGTGCTCGTTATATAAAGTACTTCAGTAATGTATCCGTATTAATGTTATTATAGGAGTGAAACTTGGTCGGAGTTACTTTGTCACGCTCTAATGGGTGAACGCAATTCAATGAAATGTTGTGCAAACATCACGTTTCTATACAAGTAAAGCTGCATATTGCTAGTTTTGCCTAAGTTAATAAACAATGCTGTTACATGAAGTGTACTTATTTTTCATTCATTTACTAGCACTGCTGCGATCGCATGTGTGGTTATTTTAATTCCCATGGTAACTGTGTAATTGATCTGGATAAAAAGTTATAACGATATATATATTTATAACTATGACAAGTTTAATTAAAATTTGTTCTGTTTTTGGTTTTTGTGCGGTGCGCGTTCGGACAAACAGGCAGACAGAAAAAATTCCAAAACTTGTTATATTGGGCTCTTTATTATTCACACTTTATACTGCAATGACTCTTTCAACAATAAAGATATAGAAGTTCCGAGAAGCAGGACTCCGTCCATTTTTGTTGTGACATTCTTTCAATGCAATGCAATGCAGCCAGCCCTTTCAGTATCCACTGCTGGACATGGACCTCTTAATGCACATTGACTCTTGTATGAGGGATCTCTAAGCCCTGAAAACGCGACGCTGACCAAGCGGGTCGGCTAGTCCACTCTTTAAGAGGTGGTGTAGTTCCTCAGGTCTTGTAGTAGCCGCTTTGTCATTGCTTAAGTCGTTTTCTACGACATCCGCGAGAAGAGATAGGTTCGTGCTATTCTATAGTCGGCCGACGCCACAAGGCTCTCAGTAATTCAATTCTCAGTAATTTAAAATTATTTATTTCGGTCACTCAAAAATAGTTTGTTGGACTTTTTGAGGAACTCGAGAAGTGAAGTTTTGTTTGATTATTGTAAAAAATATGTATTAGGCGCTTTGTCGTTTAATAGTGATAGTTTAACACTATTAAACGATTTATCACCAAGCAAGAAAAAAACTTCAAAGTTTTTTTCTTTGCTTGGTGCTTGTGATAAACAAAAAAAAAAAAGCGTGGGACTGCGTTTTTCGTGTGCTTCCAAGGAGTCCTTTTTTGTCCTCAGTAAACCTACTATCACTTTACTGAGCGACTCCTAACTTACTCCGACGGGACTGGATATTGGAAGAATACGTTTCAGACTTTAGAATTATTTATTGCGAAGAAAAATTGACACTGGCAGAATGTGCTAATTGCACCAATGCCATAAAGCCTAAAAAAACATTAAAAAACACTAACCTTTTAAAAGTTTAAAAAATAAACGTAAAAGTTTACCTATGAAAATTTTAAACAGAACTTCTGAAAATCGTGAGTCACTATTTAGAGAAATGTGAACAAATTGTGGATCCAACTTTGGGGATAAGCCTATGTCAATTACGTATTGAGAAGGGTCTCTCTTTGCTGCGACAAATTGAATGGCCTAAGACGATGTAGCCCTCAACTGACTGGCAATTTTTACCACTAAGGGTTCGGACTATGGGCTTAGAAAACGGTATATTTTCCAACGACGCTCGAGCTGTCCGTTTTTAAGCTGCTTACTTCATGCTTTGTTTTGACAGTTGGGAGTTGCATGTAAGGTGTTCCACTATTTATTAAAACAAAATATAATTTATTTATTACTAGCTGCTACCAGCGGGTTCGCTTGCGTAGACTAAGCAGCTGTGAAAGATTTTTTAACATCTGTAAAAGCATCGATATGTGGACATCACGGTTGCGCTTGGTTTTAGCCTGGACATTATCTTCTCGCTTCTTTCTTATATATTCATAACTTTCTGAAGTATGTATGTGTCAAATGTTGTTCCTCCTCAGCACTGCTTTCAGAAATACTAAATTCCGAGAAAACACATTTACTTAGAAAACACATTCCGAGAAGTTTGGAGATTTCCAGAAAAAAGTCACTTCTTTATGGTTTTCAGTTTTCAGAAGAATAGGTATAAAATATTTATTTTACATGTCTGCGCTCAGACTGCAATGTATTTCGAGAAAGTTAGGACGTTATCAGAATAAGAAAAACTAAAACTTACTCAATTATTGTATTGCAGAAGTTTTAATTGTCCAATACAGACAGCAGATACCTACGTAGTTGGAAGAACATAAAATATTCATGAGTACTTCAATAATTAAGACTAACAGACTTAGTGTAAAATATTTAATTTAAAAAGTTCTTTGGCGATCTTTTAACAAAACAAAAATTTAAAAACATTTCACAATTTTTTTTATATCTGAAAATCTAGCGCATTAGCGTTAGCACTGAGTCAACATTAGCGGGCATCGTTTCACCTCTCAAACATTTATTTTGCAAAAAATATAATGGATAAAAAATGAAGTTGAGCTGAGAGGAGTAAGTGAGCTTAACAAAGGATTTCTACTAAAGAAACGTATTTTGTTCGTCGCGTCTGAGTTTTTTGTTAGCGATGTTGAATGATCACCGATATTGTCAATATTGGTTATTATAATGGACTACGATTTTCATTGAATATAGAACTCTCCCAGGGCTCCAGCCACTACCGGCAAATGCTTGGTCTATATGGCCGAAGGGTGGTTCTACACTGTACTTTCTCCAACCTAAATACCTACCGCGGCCAGTCCTTTTATCGTCCACTGCTGAACATGGGTGTCCTCATGCACATAATCACGCTGGTCAAGCGAATTGGCGAGTCCACTCTTTTACAGGTGGGTGTAGTCCTCAGGGCTTGTGGTAGCGGCATCGTTATCCCTTAGTCGCCTTTCACGACACCCACGGCAAGAGATGGTCTGATTCTATTCTAAAGTCTGTTATTGACCGTTTAAAGCCTCTAGTCACTTTTTATACTTACCCAGACATTAGACTGTAACATTAACTATATTCCTACAATTTACTGTATTCCTACAATATTTGTTAATTATATTTACTGTAACTGTTAATTATAATCTATACTAATATAATAAAGAGGTAAAATTGTCTGTTTGTATAATATGTTGGGGGTAATCTCTGGAACTACTAAACCGATTTCAAAAATTCTTTCACAAATAGGAAGCTACATTATCCGTGTCTAATATAGGCCTATATTTTATCTAATATCTATATTTTATTTTGAAATTTAAAAATAAAAGAAAAAAAAACTTATAAACCGAAGCGAAGCGAGGGCGGGTCGCTAGTCTGTTATAAAGTTACAACGTATGATTAACTATTGTAAATGTACTAAAATACGTATAAAGTTGGAGGTAAACGTTAATTTCTAGTTCTTATGTAGTTTTTAAAACATGATTCCGGACTACAATTTTATCATTATTAATGTATGTTTTCATATTTATACAAATATAAAAACCCAAAAATCACTGGAATTATTAATCATTTTGTATTAATCAACTTTAATGGCGTGCTAAAGTTAGTTACTCTTGACTGATGTTGGAATGTATCGCGGGTGTCCATGGGTTATACCTTACCACCTGGTGAACAGGCCGCTCGTCTGACATCTTATTTCTAAAAATATATATAAGTATACCTTCCCATGGAGGCAATATGATTGACATCATTATTTGCTGTTTTGTTTTTTTTGGTCTCCTCAACTTTACAAAGAGTGATGGGTAAGTGTCCTAAAGGACTTTTTATTTTTATTCTAAAGGTAGTTGGGTTTTTGTTGATTAATTGTAAAAATTGTGTAGGTACTGTAAGTTTTGTGGTTTAATGGTGATAGTTTATGAAACTTCAAATTGTGTTTTGTGCGTCATGTTTGTGATAATGATAATCAAATAAAAGCATAGGACTGCGTTTTTCGTGTGCTTCCACGGAATCCAACTCTTCAGTCCTCACAATAAACATACTATCACTTTACCGAACGACTCCCGACTTACTTCGACAGAACTGAACGTTCACAAGATGTTTTTTTAAATTGTTTTGACTTTACGAAGAAAACTTGACACCGGTAGAATGTGCTAATAGCACCATTGCCATATATGAAGAGAAATAAAAGCGTCTTAAAAATGAACATCAATACAGTCAATACAGTGTATTAGTGTAATACAGAGACGTATTAGTTATTTCAATACAGTGAAATAACGTCACATTCAATGGCCCATACTAAGATTTCCTGTGACGTGGGTCCAGAGACACACACAAAGACGAACACACTAACGACTTAGATGTAGCACGGTCTCTACCGAAAGGGCTAATACGTCAGCTGAAAGGAAACCTGAAATGAAAGCTTTTATTGTATATTATATATTTTTATATATAGATAAGATATATATATATATATATATATATATGTATATATATATATATATATATATATGTATATATATATATATATATAGATAAGAATAGACTAGCTGTTTATACCTATATGGCCGAATAGGCCATGGTTTTGACATTGACATTAAAAGATTTATGAAATAAAAGCTTTCATTTCAAGTTTCGTTTCAGCTGACGTATTAGCCCTATATGTATATATATATATCTATACATAATATAACAAAATCGTGACACAGGCGTGTCTGTACATGAAATATTTTATGAAAAAAATCGTTGCAGTGTTTCTCTACGAACGCTACAGAACCCAAAACAACATATTTTGGAATTTTTGTCTCTGTCCGTTTATCTGTCTAAAGGCGTATCACGCAAAAACCACTGCACGAATTTTAATGAAACTTGGCATAGTTATAGCTTGTGTTGGGTTAACATTTAGGGTATTTTTTATCCAGATCCATTATAGTTCCCGTGCGAATCACAAGTTCACGCGAACGAAGTCGCAGGCACCGCTAGTCTATACATATAATAAAATCGTGATACAGCCGTGTCTGAACATGAAATATTTTATGAAAAAAAAACGTTGCAGTGTCATTTACGAACGATACAGAACCCAAAACAACCATTTTTAGAATTTTAGTCTGTTTGTTTCACTGTCTGAAGGCGCGTCACGTAAATACTGCTGCACGGATTTTAATGAAATTTGGCATATTATAGTTCATATGTTGTGTTAACATTTAGGCTACTTTTTGTCCAGATGAATACTCACAAGAGTTCCCAGGGGACTCACAAGTTCACGCGAACGAAGTCGCTGGCATCGCTAGTCTATACATGTAATAAAGTCGCAAAAGAGCGGCGTCTGTACATGAAATATTAAAAAAAAAACCAACCATTTTTAGAATTTTTGCCTCTCTCTGAACTCGCATCACGCAAAATCTTTTGCACGGATTATAGTGAAACGTGGCATAGTTTTGGCTTGCGTGTCGGGTTAACATTAAGGGTACTTTTTATGCAGATAAATTATGAAGTTCGTACGGGAACCAAAAGTTCCGCTAGTCGTCGTCACAAGATATTTTCGTTTCGGATCGAGCAAGGCATGAGAGAGAGAACTAGCGATCGGCCCGCTACCGAAATTTACCGAATACCGACGAACTAACACGATCGCGAGAATCGTGACCATACCGTGTCCTAGCGAGAGAAAGGCAAGAAAGAGAAAGGCGTATGGAGGGGGTAAAAATCTTACGTGACGTTACATTTCCTCTCGAATCACACCTACCGCAAGCCGCGTAAAGGAACTTCGTTTCAAAAATATGAAAACGAAAAACTGCCACGGTAAATTATTATGGTAGATCATAACGAATATGGTTAGTTGGTGAGTTGGGTCGACACTTCCATGAATTTTTTCTCAACGTGATTTTAATAATCGAAGTATTCATCAAGTACCGAGTTACGCTACTGTTACTTCCCGTATTATTCAAAGGTGAGCGCTTAACAATGAGAGCTAATCGAAGCGTTATCGGTGTCTCTAAGGCCAACCACTCGGCTGGAAATGAGATAAAGTTGCAGTGCTTGCGAGTTAATTTCTCCCATTGCTCGAACTAATGCCACTTGGATGGATTCTGAACGCATCGGCGGTTGCGAAAATTGAATTATATCAATCGATGGATTCATCACGGAGTAACTAACGGACGGAGTAACAGCACTTAGGGATAAAAAATAATAGTAGTAATAATATAAAAAATAATAGATAATATATAATAATAGTACCGTAGCCAATCCTTTCAACATGATGCTCCTCCAGCAGTGCTCCTCCATGTCCACATGAGGATATTAATACGCCGCCCAAACGGGTTGGCAAGTTCATTCTTTTAGAGGCAGTGTAGTTCCTTAGGGTTTCTGGTAATATCACTAAGGTCGCTGTTGTTTATTCTCCATGCATCCGATCTCCTTGAACATCATTTTTCGCTCCTCTACTTCCTTTATTCCACACTAATTCCTTCTTACATGAAGCTTCAAATATAAGCCGTGCCCAATAGAATAAGAAAGTTAGATATTGCATAATTAAATTTCGAAGACATATCCACTAAAGACAATGAAAGAACCAGATTTAATCGACGCTTCCAGCCTGCCAGTGCCAGCTGCTGGCCTGAGGCGATGGCTTGTTGAGCATACCATCTATACCGTCGACAAATTTATCAATTTCAGTGAATGACGTGACTTGTATGGAAAGATTAACTAATTTTAATTTAACATTTCCGTATATCAACTTAATTTTAATTATAAATATTTAAAAAAATAATTGACTTGTAATGATAATTGTGTAATACATGTAATGTATGAAACACGGCGCCGTGTAATAGTCACTTATAATAAGTTTACGATACCAACATCCAACCGCACAGCATTTGCTTCTGCGATGCGCACTTCGCTCGGGCGGAAAGTACGATAAACTTCAGACTGTAGGGCTACTTATCACGTTTATAGCACAGTTAAAATACACAGTTAACAGAGGTAACAAGTGTAGAATCTTTAGACAAATCACCGATCACCTCTACTAGAAAGCGTGATGTAAATCGTCGAGAAACCGTAGCGCGGCGTATGTAACACAGAAATTACAAAGTATTTTCTATGCCCTAGCGAAACACATTATTGATGTTTATGCAAGTTTTCTTTTCCAAAATCGACAATAATAGTCAAAATTATGTTCTTAAATGTCTTAAATATCTTCTCGCAAAAACATAGTAATATAACTCAGCGAACAAAACGAAACTGCGTATTGCTACATTTGCACCCTAGTAATTACCAGCGTTTGGGACTATAGGTACCTAATTCACAACCCAAGCCCAATGCAAATTGATGGATGTCACTCATGCAGTGCTGGCGTAAGGGAGGCATGAGGTAGGACGATCGCTCAGGGCGCCAAATTTGAAGAGGCCCCAAAATAAAAAAAAAAAAAATAGCTACTATTAAAACTGGGTAATGCTAGAGGAAAGTTTCAAAATATCAATACGTTTCTAGAAATATTAAAACTAAACCACTCGACTTCTAGTTTTTTTTTTTTTTTTAGAAAAATCTTGTCCTTAAAAGGGAGCGCCACGACAATTTTGCCCGGGGTGTCATTAACGTTAAAGCTCGCAGTGTACTCATGTCCGATATTTCTTAAACTTAATTATTTAAAATTACTATTACCTTTTAAATTATTTAGTACAAACACGTCAGGTCTACTTAAAATGCAGTGGAGAAAGATGCGCAGAACAGGTCTCGCTTTAAAATTGCCACATCACATTTTATGAGTCAAAGTATGACCTAGCCTTTTACCGCTCTCTTATGGCTCATTTATCCAAGGATAGTATCTCGATCGCGAGTTTCTCGGACATTGGTCTAAAGCTAGTGTAAACAACTGTTATTATCATCTGATCATTGTTATCATCGAGTTTTTAATCATCATGTGAACAGTTGTAGGCGAGAATTGTAATTGTAGGCAAGAATATTTTCGCCTGAATTGTTCGAGAAACTCTCCTTGTGTAAATGAGCTTTTATAATGTGTATTGGTGCGAATTTATCGACAGTATCAATGCTGGTTCCATACTTTACTGTGTCTAAGCTACGTAGATTATCCATAACTTCTGTTCTAGTTCTCAACTTAACTGCTATCAACTTGCGATTGACGGAAATAAACAGTTAATTAATGTACTTTGTCATTCTTGATGGATATAGTTGGAGGAAGCAATTTATTTTAAACGCCATCAGAGGCGTCAGGTAGCTTTGATACCTACTTTAGTTTGTGTAGTGAGTTATTGTACCTTTGTGAAGGTGATGACAGTTTTGAAAATACATGATGCTTAGATAGATACGCTTTATTGAACACCAAAAACATACAGGGTAAATCAAAGTATGCATGTTGTCGTTATTATTTCATTTTTTTTTATTCAAATATCACTAAAATTGTGAAAATGATGAGGAGCGAACTGATCATTTTATACTGACTTACAGTCAGTGCCATTTGCCATAGTGCTTTGAAGTGGTTTGAAACTCTGGAATGTTATGTCCATTTATGATACCAGTCCATTATTTCAGAATCAAAGATATATTAGAATTAAAATTGTACCCTTAAAAGACTATTTTAATGGTGAAGTCAAACCCTATCCTATCTATCCCAATCGACACTTTGACCATTTCTGAAATCGACATGTTTTACGGCATATTTGCCAAGTAGGTATAAAAAATAAACTCACATAAAAACATTTCGGAGATCCGTTAGAAGATTAGTTAGATATAGGATGTAGTAAAATATTTGCGATAGGGCTGTGTTGGAGAGCATCTATCTGTCACTATCTGTCACTCATGCCTGGAAATAATGGCACAATAGAAGAATGTCCTCATTTATTTATGTAATGTACAGCCTTTTATGTAACTTATTTAACAAATATATTGCTAGTGTTAATGTCCAAATACAGATTACATTGACATTTAAACACAGTACTCAATAGATTATTTATCGGCAAGTATAATAGGTGATTTTTTTATTAATAATACATGTTGATTTGTGTTTGCATTAGCGTGTCCGGATGCGTGTGCTCGTGCCTGTGTGTGTGCTCGAGTGTGAGGGCATGTATGTGTGTGTGAGTCATAGTTCTTTACTGGAGTAAATTTTCAATTTTGTGACTTTATAAATTCTTTATCACGTTAATTTTCAAGGCTTTTTAGTTTCGATTCCAAGGATTGATTTCTAGTTTTTTTTTCTATAGTTTCTAAGCGTCAAGTACTTTATTGTTTCACTGTACACATTTCTCTGTCTCCTTAATTAAAATCTGCACTTCCCACTTTACCATATTCCCCAATGTCCGTACGAGTTTCGGTAGTGTGAGATATGCCAGTCAGACCCCAAGGGCGTAGTTAGGATTTTATCCAAAGCAAAGCAAAGAATTTAATCCAGGGTGGGGCAAAATAAATTATTTTCTTATAATTTAAATAGAGGTAGTGTAATGCAGAAAGTCGGTAATCACCCTAACCAGCCTCCCGGGAACCTATCAATGTGTGTCATTCTGGACTGAAGTTGGCATGTACCGTGGATGTCCATGGGAGATAGTATCCACTTACCACCAGAGGGATTGTATGCTCGTCTGCCGCCTTCCTGCCATAAAAAATAGGGGTAGAAAATATTGCATTAAATTAAATTGCATTAAATAAAATAAAATTTGCATTAAATTGCAAAACTCTTGCATTTCGTAGAGTTCAGCAAACAGCCAGCGACAAATCTCGTAGACAAATAAAGGAATAACTAATTATTGGATTAAGCAACTTGAAACCTTTTTACTTAGCACGAATACATTTTAAAAATTAACCTTATTGTTGAACTAACTTATAACAATTTTCACAAATTCTAGCTTAACATACATTTAGCTTATGTCTCTCCACTGCTGGATAAAGGCCTCTCCCAAGGCTCGCCACCACACACGATCCTCGGTTCTTCTCATTCAACCACCACCGGCGAATTTCATTAAGTCGTCGGTCCAATTGGTCGAGCGGTGTTCCACACTGCGCTTCCCGGTACGTGGCTTCCATTCGAGGACTCGTTCACCCTATCGGTTATCGGTCCTGCGGCATATACGGCCTGCCTGGCCATTGCCACTTTTTTTTATTTATTTCAATGTTTACAGATCTTAAGATAAATACATGGGTTGCGTGGTGCCATCAAACTGAATAGTTTATCTTGGCACTGCACACTCGCTCTATTCGTTAAAATAGTTATTATAAACTTTAACATGTCCACGGTTAACATATTCTGACTCCTCGCGTCGCATGCTTCTTTCTGTAACTTAGTTCTTTAGGCGAATTTCTTATCTAACTTACTTAAAAATGTTTCTACAAAAAACATCTGAGAAGTTTGCCTGTTTAATTATCAGTATCTTCTCAAATATTTGCTGTAATATCTCTGGGTATTGACTTGACTGATTTCAGCACATAAAATTTTTACCTAAAAAAATAATCATTGTTTTCTCCAGTTCTTTTTAGATAAAGAGCCTTGAAAAGGGTCTAAAAGCAAAAAAATAAAAGGAAGGCTGTTTTGGAAGAAGATATTTAGTGTTAAATTTATATTTTATAATAGTTGTAACATAGTTGTTGTAGAAATACTAAGTGAAGACCTAGATATTAGAATTATATTACTTTTATGATTTTTGGCTGCAGAATAATAACTTTTAAACATTCGCGTTTTGTACACATTTTACCAGCCATGGTCACGACTTGATTCCCACGAGTTGACTGACACGTGTTGACTAATACGTGTTGACTGAAACAAATCAACTGTAATAATCATCAAAAAATAATCATGACAACGGCTGGTGTAACCTGTGCCGAAACGTAGAGTAGAAATAAAAGGTAAACAAGAACATGTAATTTTGCGTGTTTAGACCCTAATTACAATATAAAATTTGGCTGCTGCAGACTGGATACAATAGGTTGCAGATTAAGTGTTTTTTTTAATATAGATAAAAGGTCGCAGACGAGCAAACAGACCAGCTCGCGATAAGTGGATACTGTCGTTCATGGACGTCCGAGGTCAGTCCAGAATGACAAACGTTGACACGTCCTCGTATACGCTACCTGCCTTTGGACGTTTAGGAATGGATTTGGAGATGGATTTTACACAGATTATGAGTCATAAAATATATACAAGGGGTCAATTATCATTTTGCACAGAGAGTCAACTATTTTCGATAGTGAAAGACAGAAATTGATAGGTCTTTTGACGAATCTCACTTTTGTTTCCTCTCCGCTAAGCAAAGGGCAAAGGGATTCGGGAAGAGTGCGAAAGAGGGTCTGGACTCGAGTGCCGTGATAGCGCCACTCCCTGTCCTTCTCTATCTGGTCCGTAACTTTATGTTTCCATCTCTTTTCAATAAAACACATAGCAGACATAGTTTTTATTGTCTTTAAGACCTAACTTACAACCTAGACACACAAATGTAAAAATGGAAATAAACATTAAAACAAAGATAAACATTTACATAAAGTAAAACAAAGAAAACACAGTCCACAATAAGCAACTACATTATTATATACATAAAATACAACTTTATAGTACTCTATAACAGTAAATAGGCATATAACTAACTTCACATAATCTCGGAGAAAAGGAGTTCAAACCCTTTTATATGGTTCCACTGCGCATGCTCAGGAGTTCGCCGGATGCTCTTTACTCCTTGCGCAACCTCATTTAGACATCTCCTTTCCCTGCGAGACTCGCGATGCTCGTACATACTACGTGCACAAATTCTTAACTATCACGCTTGCTTATAGTAGTTTAAAGTCCATTTCCCTCGGCGCATTGGTTTATATTCATATAAACAGACACTTGCTTACGCACTCATTATTCTGTCGTGCAGACTTATAAACGTTGTAGTGATAATACGTAAGAGGATCAATAAAACCGAATTGTTGTGTTTGTGTTATGACAAATTATGTCTAGAAAAATGATTGAAAGTAATACGGTCATTCACCTTTGATCCTTCCGACTGCTGGTGATAGTTAATAGGTCCCTTGAGATGATCTGGTATTCGCAAGGTTCCAAATGCCTCATGTGTCTTGTGCTTATATTCTTGTTAGGATCACGGCCAGTTAATGATATTTATAAAATTGAAGGCAGTTTTGTATCGTGTGGTATGTGCACGTGACGTTTTTATAATATTCGCTGTAGTTTAAGAAGAATACAGAAGACAGTTGATGGCAAGACACGACAAAGATCAGCATGAAATTGACATTTCGTGGCTTATGCATTCCATAAAAGATAACATAATTATTTGAAAAAATAATTTGATTCAGCCGTATGGTATAGGCCGGCTTTAGAATGACACTACTTCATCTCTTCTCGTGGGTGTCTTAAAAGGCAACTGGGATAACAAAGCCCTGAGGAACTATATCACCTCTAAAAAAAAGTGGACTCGCCAATCCGCTTGGCCAGCGTGGCGTTTTAAGGCGATACATCGCTCGTGCACTAGACAATATGCATGAGGAGGCCCATGTCCAGCAGTGCACGACAAAAGAGCTGGTTACAGTTCACTGTATAATTTGATTATTTGTGTTAACATTAGTTATATATGTACGACAAAGTAAGGAACAAATGGAAATTAGAAACAATTACTTAAAGTAAGAAAACACAAATTATCATTTGTTTTCATGATAAATGGACGCCCAGAAATATAACAAACCTAGCAACATGGAAACGCCTCACCCCACTCCACGAGCTGATCAAATAATTGAATTACACGATACAGAACAATATTGACATTGAAGTATTAAGGGAGGCAGCCCCGATAAATGATAAGTCCATTATTTTCTGAAATGGGAATTGTCCTTTGCTAGCTTTTGGAGATAACAACTCTAATACTCGTATTTATAACTTCAATGAAATTTATGACGGCTTGGTGTCCGGCAAAATAATTTTACATTGTCTTTCAACGACATGTTACTCGTATCTAGTGCAATTTAAACATATCAATATATCTGTCGTTTATAAAAAAAATATAAGTAGAATAAATTTCAAGTAATTGATTAATTATAGTCAGAATATCAGACCAGAATATACCTTAATCCAAATAGAGATTGGACATACCAAAAGTTGGTAGTATACTTGCAGTTCTCTGGAGGTGCGTGCGTTGGAAGGCAGTGGGTCGTCTACCTCGAAACAACAAAGTTTATTACAGAAAAATAAGGTACCTACTCTGTGACATGGGATTTGATGGAATATATGATATTTTGTTATAGCATTAGGTACGACAAGCTAATATCAAACAATCAATCTTTTTGACGCACTACGTATTTCGTTCTTTATTGCGTGATGATACAACATTTGGTTCTTTTGTTTAAAAGTATATTCGTTATTTTTCTATTTTTCGGATTTCCTCACCATATTTTCCTCTCACCGCCGAGCTAGTAACAATTCTTTAAATAAATCCGTACTTAAGTAGAAACTCAATGGTACGGGCTGAGGATTTGAACTCATGATCACACGAATGTAAGTTGAGTATATAAGTCGATACCCCTGGGCTATCACCGCTTTGATAACGAAGGTAATTAATCAACAACCTTAAATTATACTGCCAAATATTGCTAAGCCAATGTTAAGTAGTGTTAATAGATTTACTAGGACATTTATAGAGCCTAGACCAATACGAAACAGTAATCCAACAGGCCATTATAATCGCGGATTATAACAACATAACGGTTAATATCAAAGCTCGAATTTGGGCCAAATTTCGAGTTGGCCATGTTCCCGCTATTTCCCTTCTAACTGAGCCATTGGCGGCATGAAATTTCAGTTTATCGATAAAGGAAGTACGGAGATTAACTGAGGCACGAATTTCTCATAAACGTTTCGGGGCATCGATAAGAAGTAGAGCGTCGTACTACATTCTCGTGTTTGTTTTCATTAAACACTTTATGACTTTTTACGTTACCTGTTAGTTTATGTATATTGTTTGTCTGTGTACCTTAAACATTAGGTATTAAAAGGCGAGACTAAACCTTTGACGATGGGGTGTAACTTCTGCGAGTGGTAATTGAGTAGTAAACTTTTATTTCTTTTCATCACGTATAACTAATATTTTGTATAATTTTAAACATTAACTTAAGTGTATGCAACCATAAAGCGATTTTTTTTTAGTTATTTTGCAAATGAAGAAAAGTCTGAAATGTTATTTAGGAAAGTCGTCATTATCGTAGATTGATCGCAAGAACTTTGAAACTATTCTTGTTGTATCCTAGAGTGTGCGTGCTCGCATACATTTCCCTTGCTATTGTGGTTAAGATTATGTCGAAGTTTTTATTACGTGCTCACTGGAAGTACACTTTAAATACTTTATCTCATCGACATTATTAACAAAAATAGGAATTAATTAAACGAATTTATTTTACTTTAGTTTAAAAAACGTTCAAATTAATAAAAAAGTATAGCGATTTCTTTTGTTTTATAATATAATATGTTATAGTTAGAACCCGTTTTCAGTAAAAACGCGTTCTTCCTAGTTAAATCTAGTTTTGACTGAACGCCTTCGTTACAACTAGTTTTTCCCAGTAAAAACTAGAATTTACTGACTGTGTATCTGACATATGTGTATCTGAAAAAATCTCAGCCGGTATACGATGAAATATAAAATCCACCCATCCCCTGTAAGTTAAATATATATAATACTAGGATTGGGAATAAGGAAATAGAATGGAAAGGAAAAATACCTTTCTCTTATGTGCAGAGGTGGACTTCAGCCACTTTTATTCACATTTACTGAGCGATATATGTAGATTATTCGTATTCCATATTTAACAATCAATCTAATATAATTATATGACCGTTGACTTTTGTTTTCTATGGGGCAACAACGCGTTTATCTGGTTAATCTTGTTATGGAGACTGAAGACGGCAGAGCATTTGCTGGGTCGGGAATCTTAGCCTAACTTAACACTTAAAACCTCCGGAAGTTATCGATTAGTATATTTATTTATTTATGTAATCTACAGCAGTATTTATATTGTATACCCAGTGTGCAGGTGTGAATGTGTGTGTGTGTGTGTGTGTAAATGTATGTAAATGTATGTAAATGTAAGTAATGTAAGTAAGTATAGTCAAGTAAAGAGTCTTTGCTTATTTCTTATGTCAAAAAAGGTCCGAAGGTATTATTTGTTCTCTTCTGTATACTGTCATTTTTGAAGTTCGATACGCAGTTACACATTTTAAAGACCGTCGAATATCCAATTACTGACGAGTTTAAAATTGTCAAAGTAACGGCTGCTACGTGCCGTATTGTGATGTCAAGTAGCAAAGTTTGTTAATTACGTGTTCTCTCAACGACATGTTAAACAGTATATTTCAAAGTATTTTCAAGTTGATTATTGAGTTTTTGATGTTACACGTGGAGACGTGACTTTAGATTGACGAAAATCTTTGCTGTTGAGAATAAAATATAGGGAAATAATGAGCTACAAACCTTTACTCAAGGGACCTACTATCACTGACATTGCCGAATATCTGGATAAAAACTAAAACAATTACTTTTATTATTCATACTTATTATTCAAAATAATTTACATTATTTAATCAAAAATTGATTTGATGATCATGATTTGTCGCCCATTTAGTATTTTTTTGCTGCTCGTTAAATACAAGCCGTCATAAAATCAATACGTATGTGTCACAGTTCAAATAGATCAACTTTTGAAAATTTGAGGAAATTGCCTGTACATGCACTATATTCGCAGGGAAAACACCCCTTTGTATAGAGGAGCACTTATTTGCTAAAAATTTTCAAAGTTGCAACATAAAGAGTGCTCCTCTGTACGACGATCGCAACTTTTGTTTTACGATTTTTTAAAGCAATTTGTCCGTTTGTAGAACAACACATTTATCGAGTGAATATTTTCTACGGACATCAACGGGTTTATTCCTAGACGTGAAAAGGCAGATTCTATTTTTTTATATAGAATGGATGACAGACGAGCGGGCGGGCCACGTGATGGTAAGAGATTACCGCCGCCCATGGACACCTGCAACACCTGCAATAAAGTGTCTTTTCGACCGCACTATACGCAGTGACTCTATGTCAAGGAAGTGAGGATAAACCGCACGACAGTGACGAGCGGTGCGATGGTAAAAACCCAAAGTTGGTATCAAATTGAACAGCTCTTCAGAACATTCCCCATTATAAAGGAGGTAGAAAACACACAGTGATGCAACATCTCTACGGATGCTGAGTGATTTAAGACCATCTGTGAAAATGGGATCGTCGACAATTCGGATAGGCCATCGTGTCGGTGGACGAAGTCAAGAGGGTCCAGCTGGTACTTCGGTGCACCGGCCCAGCAGTGTGAGCAGTACTCCATGTGAGGTTTAACTTGAGCTTTATAAAGCAACAAGCGTTGCTCCGGAGTGAAGTGAAGTGAAGTCATGTGGTGAGCAAGTATTGTCTTGCTCATCAGATGACTCTGTAACTCGACTTTGCTTGAAATATCGAGGCCAAGGATCCAAAAACTCTGAGAGATGTTGAGAGGAATGTTCCTAAATCGAGGTGTCACGACAAGCTTTTTCAGGGGCGAATGCACAGACTTGTGTCATACTGGGGTTATATTTGACAAAGTCAAGTTTACCCCGATTCGAGACTCGGTCTAAGGTGTTCTCGATTTCGGACACATGCCTTACGCGACTCTTCCACCTCGAACGAGGAAGATTCGCATGGCCTTTATACAAAGCTTCCCCAGTACTGTCGTCAGCATAATAACGCATATTACCGACTTGTAACAGCTCGTTGATATGCAGAATAAACAGTGTGGGAGAATGCACAGAGCTTTACCTGTGCCAGAATTAATTGGCATAGTGTTGGAGCAGCTACCGTCAGGAACGAATTTGATTCTCTGTCCAGCCAAAAAACTGAAAACCCATTTGCATAGTCCCCCGAGTAACCCGAATTATGGTAACATGGAAAGCAGTGCTTTGTGCTAAACCCGGTCAGAAGCCTTTGCGATGTCTAAATTAACGGCTATAGTCTAACCTCAACTCTCAAAGCGGCAGCCCATCGGTGTGTAACGTACACTAAAAGATCGCTAGCTGAGCGATTATGATGGAATTCGTACTGGCGGTCGCTTATCAGCTGGCGATCCCCTAAGTGCCCAAGAAGTTGTGCGTTAATGACACTTTTAATCACCTTAGGTTTGTAATTGGCCGGGTCGGTACCATCGCCTTTTTACGCAACGGGTGGACGTGAGCTACTTTTCAAGCTTTCGGAAAGAGTCTCGTGGAATAAGAGAGCTTAAAGAGTCGCGTAAGCACTGTAGACAACTCGGGAGCGCAAAGTTTGAATATGACCGCAGGAATATCATCCGGCTTGCTCGACATCCGAACATCAAGAGATACGAGAGCTCGACAGACTTCACGTTGCGTGAAGCAATGTCCGGCATGGAACATACACACCGCAAGATCGTGGACAGTGTGGCATTCCCGACGTCCCAAGTCGAGTTAGAAGCAAAGAGGCGGCTCAGTAGATCAGCCTTGTGCTTTGCACTGTGGGCCAGTTTATTATCGGGTTTCCGCAATGGTAGCAGGGACGATCAACAGAAATTATTCTCAGCAGCTTTGGCAAACGACCCGAAAGCTCTACTCCCAGGAGAGTAGCTCGCTAACCGATTACCAATTCTGCAGATATGCTGGGACTTAGTCTTGGCTGTCGTTGTTGGACCTCGAGAAAGCATTGAACTCTTTCCTTAAATAGGAGATATTGGGATCGCCAGACGCCCACGCTTCGGCCCAGGCCCTGAATGCGGCCCGCTTCTTACAGCGGGCCTCTTTACAGGACCGGTTAAACCAGGGCTGACTCCATCCACCAACGGGATCCACAGGACCACGTCTGCAACGGACTCCGCACAGACATCTGAGAAACAAAACTGCCCCCAGGGATGGGATGCGTAAAACACACAGGCCACCACAGTCAGCTGACTTATAATGCCAGACTTTGCGGCTTTCCTGGGGACGCATGCCAGCTGATTTCGAAGCTGGCTGCACTGTTCGGACGAGGCAGTGATCAGATGTACCAAGTGGTGCATCGACAATGACACTAATCGTCCGGATGCATAGTCAGCAGGAGGTCCAATAAGTAGGTCGTGTGGCTCTCAATGTCGGAGGCGAGGACACTATCAAAGAGAGATCATTGGCCATGGGAAAGCTATAGGCAGCTCTCTCCACGTAATCGGTAGTACGGGCTCCGACCACTCTTCGTGATGTTCGTTGAAGACCACCATCTCCGCGAAGGGGACGCGATCAAAGAGACGAGTTGTCTCTGTTTCACCGCTATGGGACCTGTAAAGACAGTTCTAATTTTTTATATTTTTGTGCTGGAAATGTAAATAATAAGAATATCTTATACGTAGAAGCATTAAGTGAATATTCATTTCGTATACATGAATTTCATTTGTATATATAAATAGATAATTTTAAACACATTTTAAAATATTTATAAAATTATATAGGAACATGTAACCGAAGCCATGAGCAAAACAAAGCATTAAAAAAATATAATTATACTTATTAAAGGAAAGAATGAATATTTAAAATATAGCTGCAGTTTATCAGAGAAAATAATATTATTACAAAATATTATTTATAATTATATTATGTCCAAAATAGGATATATTATTTTTGAGCGGAGGTATACAAAATCGGTGTTGTTGAAAAGGTCTATTTATTCTAAACGAAACATTTCTCAAAAATAATGTATCCTCTACCGACCAACTAATACGTATGTGCCGCAGGTATAATGAATATACGGATG
Organism: Sesia bembeciformis; assembly: GCA_943735995.1. Lineage (NCBI taxonomy): Eukaryota > Metazoa > Arthropoda > Insecta > Lepidoptera > Sesiidae > Sesia > Sesia bembeciformis. Next base: position 7,782,757 of record OX031042.1, read on the forward strand.
TAGACAACATTAATTAACTGCAGCTCTTTTGTATCTAAATTAACACATATAAATTGTACTAAGACTGACTAGTTCTTAATGTAATAACAGTCACAGTATCATATAAGTCAGCATTCTTATTAAAACACTATTAGTATTATTCAGTACTTATAATTGTTTGTGGTCTCTGTTTTTATTGTACACGAGTACACTAGTGCTGTGCGCAATCGCTATCGATGTGCAAACTTTTAGTTGTTTGCGTATTGTATTTTTGTGTTATCATTTAGTTTGTATACTGTTACTGTGCCTTTAATAAATATATTTTGAAGAAAACCGTTAATTATTTATTCAAAGTTATTTTTGAACTGAATTCGATAATGGAAACTTGCTTCACTTGCTTCGCTATTCTTATTTTGTCATTTTGCAACTCATTCAATAAAGGTCGCCTTCGGAGCGTGAAATGTGCTTTCATTTTAAACTAGTCCAGCTGCTGCAAACAATAACGTATAAAATACGTTAGTAAAATTTTGATAATATTAAAATAATGAACCTAATTTAGGCATTAGTAAAGATAATTAATTGTATTTAAGACAGATTCAATAAATAATAACTCAATTATCAGGTAATAGCCTTAATTAGAGCCTGGAACGGAAAACAAAGAAATCACGATTTATTCCAAAGCGTTTTGACAAAGTTTAACGACGAAGTTCCGTACGGTCAATGCTCTAATTTGGAACCCAGTAATTAATACGTACCTGTGAACGCAGGAGCTCACCTGGCAAGGGCGGGCGAGGCGAGTCGAGCCGCCCGCCCTATCTCGCCGGTATGCCGGTGGGCAGCGGGTCGGGCGCGTTGAAGCCAGTCTACCGCGCGCCGCGCGTCGGTTGCTACGTGTACGAGCTACCTCGTGAGTACGACTCACGAGTCACGCATGACACGGCACGTAACATCTAAACCGTAACTCTAAAAATACATCGTGATTATAACCAAAAATAATTCAAATGTATCTGTGCAAGTTGACTAAAGTGAAAAATGTAGTAATGCGGTAAAAATTACGATACGTTACGTTCGACTGCGGGTGAGGAAGCAACTCGTTGACAAGTCAGATGTTTACATTGATAACTTTGTCGACGACGCCAGTTCGCAGCTGTCTAATAGTTTAGATCGAATTGTTAACAACAAACCAAACAATGAATTCAATTGATATACATAATACGAGTACAACTTTATTTTTGGTAATTAGTTAGTGGTTAGTCGCTTACACTTAAAACAAATAATAAGAGCTATCAAATTAAAAGTAATGCCCTGTTTTTGTAGCTATAATGTTTCATTTTCCGTGTTTTATAAGCGAGTATACCTAATATCAAATGTTCTGATACCTAAGTTGAATAGTATTTTAGGCTCATATTTGAAATTATATTATTATTTGCTTATATTTTTGATTTTCTAAGTCCTTTGTTTACTACAAAAAGGAAAATCAAAGGATTTATTTGCCGTCCACAATATACGTGTTTCGTGAACACCTGTAATTATTATTAAGAGGTTTTCTCTTCGGCAAGTAATAGAACTAACATTTTGGATGAGATTTCCATAAGACTAGATTAAATACATATATCAGTTTAATTACTTCTTTAGCTACATTTTAAGGTCTTGTTACAAGTTATAAAAATCTTTCATATTCATAGTTACAAACATAAAAACATTAATTATGATAGAACTTTGTCTTATCTTTTTAGCAGAATTAATTATATGTGTATACTATTTGTTTAAGCGCTTCTGCCGTTTCTTAATTTTATTATTTGCATATTACTGAAATAATTATAGGTAATTCAAAGAGCTTATTAGTATAATCCAAAATACACGCTTTATAACAAAATACTTTGATTCAGGTTGTAAGTGCATTTATATCTGATTTTTTAAATAACGTAAAGTCTTACAACCGAGGAAATTTTAATGAATTAATTAATTTACATTCTCCTTTTTACTTCTATTCTGAAATTGATTTGTTTATTGTAAATCTTTTTAATTCTAAATATGACTTATTGATTTCTTTGCGTATAATAGTTCGTTGTATATATATATATATATATATATATATATATATATATATATATTATATATATATATATATACATATATATATATATATTGTAGCTACTAGTAATCGCTAACAATTTCATCCGTATCTAATTTGAATATAGAAGATTCAAGTACTTTTAATGATTGAACCTATACATATACGTAGTAAATATCTATTTCATATACACAGCGTGTCTGAATGTATTCCTAAGCTTGTAACCACGGGTCACGTTCATGATTGTGAATCTTACTTTTAAAGTTCCTTGTACAAGTATTTGACGTGAACAAATGGCGGACTTCATGTCCTACGGCATTCTCTACCAGTCAACCACCAAATCAAACAGAAAATTAAAAAATGAAACGAGGCTGCAATTTTAGTTTAAACAGATACTAATATCGTAATATAACTGTATATACATATAAAAATAATAGCACCTATATATAAGTACTATAGTAATTACAAACATATATACAATACAAACACAACTTATGCAACTTATATACACAAATATACATTTGGCAAGATTTGGCTTAGTTTTGATAAGCGACACTGGAGACGCTCGCGGCTGGGAATGTATAAATTAAAGAAAATTTCACAATAATTGTTAGGTGTTTGTATTAGAAACTGAATTTTTTTATTTTTAATAATGAATATTTTAATTATCTTAGTCGAAATATTAACCCATAATATCCACACTCTTTCGCCACCTCACGGGCAGTTGATTGATGCCACCACTCCTGTAAAAGTATAGTGGACGTACCCGTCCACGATACTTAGAATGAATCAATGAATTCTTCAAAAGCCCCAATCACAGCTATTAAATTCCATAGAAAATCAATAATTTACTTAAAATTAATATGAAGTTATCCAGCTAATTGTTGACACGCAGAAAAACAAACTTAGGTACAAACTAAGCTTACAATACATAATAATGCATTTTAAAATAAATATAGCTTTTGCCCGTGAATTCATTCGCGTACTTTGTGTTAATCCGATTTAAAATCTACCTATTTTCCAAGTTGTAATGAGTTTTAACGATTGAGTAACAAGTATCCAGATATCTAAATTTTCGCTTTTATAATTTCAGTCCGATTATGATGGAATATTGCAAAACATAAACAAAAATTCTGCCTTATGATTTTACTACCATTCTTAGCTAACGAGCCATGATATTATGTGATACATGCGTGAGAAAGTTATAAATTATTTTGACGGAGTACGTTCCGCTTCCGTCTTGGTATATTATGTGCGTTGCGATTTATTATTTTCAGGTTTATTGGTAACTGGGGGAAGGGCAAGAATTTTTCTATTATTATTACTCATTAACTAAAGTACTTACGTATTACGTATTTACGTATAAGTTTGTATTATAGTGAGGAATTTTCTTGGACTCAGTTTGTTTTATTTGAATGCTTTGGTATCAACTAAAGTTTAAGTATATTTAATTTATCTGTATACTATATTTTTTCCACAACTTCTTAAATAAAAGTAAATAAATAAAATAATTCACTAGGGAAGGCCTGTTGCCCAGCAGTGGGTCGTTATGGACAAATATCGAAATAAAATAAGTACCTACTAAATATTATTTATACATGTAAGAAAAGAACGAAGTAGGCTTTACCTATGAAACTGTTGTTTTATATGGAAACATTCAAATATTTTTTTTGTATTAAAAGTATGTTATATTTAATTAATCGAAGTATTGTCCAATATTATCAATGTACCCTTGCCATTTTTATGGAAGTTGATTGATGTCTCTGCTATAGAACTCTGGGGGACGGGAATCGATGAATTCTCTGAAGACGTTTCTCATCGGAGTTGAATTTTTCCTCCTGTAAAATGTTATCGAAATAATGAAAAAAATGGAAACCAGTAGCGGCAAGGACTGGCTAGTACTGTGGGCGACGGAGAGCTTCCAGTCAAAGCTCCTGTAATTTTGAGATATTTTGTCGTGCAGTGTATGGACGAGCTTTATCATGGAGAAGCAGTGGACTAAAGCAATTGATCAGACTTGGTTGTTTGATAGCGAGGTTGTCCATTGTCGTTTGCAGTTCTTCACAGTACACATCTGCATTAATTATTGTGCCAGATCTCAAGAAGCTGTAGTGGATAATACCGATACAGGATGGTGGCATATAGTCACCATGACCTTCTTTGAACTCAGTTTACGTTTGGGTCATTGCTTGGCCGTGTCTCCTGGGATCAAACATTGTAACGAACGTTTATGATTATCATACAGAGTCTACTTCTCATCACAAGTGACAATACGATTCAGAATCCCATCATTTTGGTGCCGGTTTAGCATAATAAGCAAGCGACGCGTGTTTGCAGCTGACTTTCATTAAACTCATACAGTATCCACTTTCGGAGCTTCTTCACTTACCAAATTAATCAATATCGTTTTGTGACTCATGCCCAAGGCTGCAGCTAACTCGGACGTGGTTTGAGATGAATCCGCTTCCACTATTGCTTTCAATTCGTCATTATCGACTTTAGTCTCCGGTCGTCCACGAGGCTTGTTATTTAGGACGAAATTTCCAGAATGGAAATGATCAAACCAAAAACGCCCGTGCTTTCGTTTGCGGTGTTTGATCCGTACACATCGATGCGATGATATTGGGTGCCGTCTGTGCTGCGTTGCTCCCATGACGGAACTCATAATCTAAAATAAATTTCCATTTTTAAATTTCCATGGTCGCAATCACAAGATATCTAAGTGAACAGTCGTTTGACGGGAAAACAGACGGACAACTGATTTTGAAAAAGAATGTCATAGCTTTAAATCGACATTAATTTGAATTTTGAATTCCACGCCAAACGCAAGATAACTAAGTACAGAGTTGCCACTATGAATAAACAGCAATTTCATAGATAAGGCCCTAATAATCGGATATGTACGCGGCCATTTTACAGTGAAAATAATAAACACTAAACACTTTTTTGTATTACATAAATAATTATTTAACGGAATATTGACCATTTAATTCGACTATCTTTCGCCATTTTTCTGGCAGAGCCATTATTTATCCCATCGCTATAAAATGTTTGGGGTTTCTGAGCGAAAAACTAATTTAAATGGTTTATAAAGGCTTTTCTTGCATATAATTTTATTCCATTCAGGTAATTTTGTAACGAACAAAATAAATGATAATCCAAAGGTGCTATGTAAAATCATTTTCAGTGCGAAAGGTGAACTTCGCCTAGTTATAAAAAATAATTGACAGGCGATTTCCCTCCAAAAATTGTTGCATTCCATAAACGAAATTCTATATTTTTAAAAAAAATATGGAAATACATTCGAAATTCAAATATTTATGAGAGGCCAGGAGTGCAAAACTTTCAGTGTGGCCTACATATTACAAGTTCTGCTTGCGACATCGTTAGTTTTGAACTTTCAAATGAAAATACACATAAACATGAAAATATTTTCGTAATCAATCTAAAGATTTAAAACCCTTGTTGGAATATATGTAATAGAGAAAACCATTGAGGGGGTAATATAGACTAGGGTACATATAGTTTCGATTTTTACATGCATAAGTATATCTATACTTTATATTACGTTCAAGACCGTATCAGACATAACTCAGGCCTTACTTCTTAGCTCAGAATAGGTTGCGAAATTCGAAAGATCAAAAAGTATGTATACCCACTGGTGAAGTTCAAACTCACTCATCATCATCAAAAAGACTTATTAATTAGCAAGCAAGAATCAGAAATTCAAAATTTTCTCTTTATTAAATATTTCACGTAATTTTCCCTCGGTGTCGCCCCCTTCCAGGTTGTTCAACTTCACATGTCAAAAATGATTTAAATGGCGTTTCAAATGAAACCAAAATTTTAAAATTTTTGTTTTCTTTGTTGTTTGTTTATGACTGCATGAATTTTAATTAGACTTTCTTTAGGAAGTACAGGGAAGGGTAATGCTGCGTCCTACAATCGAAAGGGCCCGTCCGACCACCCCGAGTTACCTCACTCGACGCAGAACACTGCCGTGTATTGTACCAACATGTTTCGAGAATGAGTGAAAATTGTCAGAATCATTTGCCGTGCTTCCCATCGAATATATAGATAGATATACTTTGCAGTACACCAAAACATATACAAGAGAAACACAAAAATTGAAGAAATTAAAAGTACAAATCGGCGGCCTTATCGCTAAAATGATTTCTACCAGGCATTCTTTGGGTCATAAGGAGAAGTCGAAAGAAAAATAGATGAATATTGAGACATGGGAATCCATCACCCCATCTATCATACTTTCAACTTTCTTTTCCTTCTTATTCCTTCCCATCCCATTGAATGGGGAATGTAATATAATATTTAATGGAATGTAAATGGAATTCTTCCTAATTCATTTTTCCAATTCGTCACTTATAGACATTTGAGATACCTATCTCAAATGTCTATAAGTGATGGTATCCACTTACCACCAGATGAACTCCCTACTAGTCTTTCACCCTTTTTCTCAAAAAAGTAGGTAGTATCCCGAATTAAAACTTTGTCTATATTTTTAACAATAAAATATTCCTTAATACATTTTTAATAAATCTAATTTAAAGAAATCCTTTATGTATTTGTGATGCACAATGGTTTACAAACATCATGCGATCATGGGAGACCTTTCGTACCTCTCTCTCATTTATCTACCAAACAGGACTTAATTAACCGCGTATTATTGATTTTATTCTTTATTTTATTTGATTTTTATTACTTTTATACGTTTAAATACATTTTATATTTTACGAGATTATTATTTTATTTGCATTTTATAGATAAAAATGTATGAGGAACGAGAAAATCTTAAAATAATCTATAAATATAATAAAATATAAATATAAAATTATTGAACTTCAAACAAGAATAAAAATGTTAAACTCGCTTTTAATGGCAATATTCAACATTATTTATATTATAATATAAATAAATTATAAATTGATCATTATAAACAAAACGGCGAAACATATATACATATAAAACAATAAATATATATAATAATTATAAAAAACATTAAAAGGGTTGAGTCTGTAAATTTACTTAAAATAAAATTAATAAAATTGGAGGTCTCTTTAGAAGCTACAGAACCCACAACAGCAGTTTTTTTAAATTTTAGCCCGTATGTTGGCTGTGTGTCTGTTTAAGCATCACGTAAAAACTACTGAACGGATTTTGATCAGGTTTTCACTATGTATAGCTAAGTATCCAGAAAGAAAACTGGTATATGTGTTATCTTTATAGGACACAAGGAAGTTGAGTTATAGAGAAAAATAATAAAATGATTTAGAAATAGAATTATTCAAAATTTACTGGACGGATGTTCATCCGTGAAATTCATCATGTCGGTGCTTTTACAGGTATTAAACATCTTTTACAGTTGCTTAGTCTACGCGAGTGAAGCCGCGGGTAGTTATAATAATAGTTATAATAAAATAAGGACCGTTTTTTTTTCACTTAACGTTTACATGTCGAACACACTGTGTTCGTTGCAACGTCTACTGGTCTTCGTGCAACCGATGAAGGATAGTTTGGTCGTTGACACGGGTTCCAGTTGTCATTAGAACCACACATTTATAACACACGTGTCGTGACTGTGCCTTTTCGACGAACTGATAACTGGATGTATCCATGCTTCTGAGCAGTTATGGTACGAATTCTTTCAGACCCATAATTCCTAGCAACAGTACTGGTCTTTTAAAAGTTGAGACATTAGTGAAAAATCCAAGCTATACAGACATGGACAGCAAGTGGCTTTTGAATGAATACTTTGGATTATAGATAAAAATGTGTGAGGAACACGAAAATCTTAAAATAATTTATCATTGCTATAAGTCAAAATATTCCTATGGCTAGCCTTGTACGAGTCAAAAGCCATTCGAAATTTGATATTCAATAACATTTTACATCAATCGCACGAAACGTCGCCAATTAGGACAGCGCCTTACCTAATATAACAGGACAAAAATTGCCAAAAGGAACCAATAAACAAATATCGTTACGGAATGTTTGATGTTTACTTTTCTTTTATAAAAGAAATGAATGTACAAAGTATATTCTATACATCCAAGAGTCTGGGAAAAGTACTCTGCTTGTGGGAGGCCTTTAAATAAACAATGAAATTATTGTACTACTTTGTTACATCTTTTCGGTACAGGTTGTCGGGAAAATACGAATGTTTTTCCTAGAAGGATGAAAAACGTGGTTTAAATATTTATTTTGTATTAATAAAATAATACTTAGAGACATTTAAGGGTTGAAGTTGGTTTGTTTAGACAGAGCGGCAGAAACTCATTTAAAAACGGATTTTAATTTTATTACAGTATAATATCGAATTATAGACTCCTCATCCTGTTTCAACGGATTTTCGTATAGTTCGATTGTATGTAGTTTCCATAAGTGTCTTAGTGTCAATATAATGTCAATTTAGTAATACAATTTGAACGAGTAGAAAAATAATAATAATGCTCTTAGCGTATATCGTCATGTTAGTGGCAAAATCAATTACCTAATGACATGGTGATTTAAAAAAAAAACCGTTTGAATGAGACTTCGAAGAATTTTGATTTCGACGCTTAAAATGATTTTTTTTTATAGTGTGAACAGACAACTTAGTATTTTTTGTATAGCAAACTAATCGGTTTATTCTCTCAATATCTCCGAAACGGTTCACTGTAAGGGAAAATTGATTTTATCCTTAGAAAGAGCTCAAAAAGCTGTTTTTTCTGTAAAATTTACTTGTTGGGAATTCTTGGCAAAACTGTTGGGACTTCTAAGGGGACGATATGGTATATATACCTTTTTTCTATTTTATAAAGAGTGGCGTCTATCTCTATACTTCGGTTGAATCGATTTTGTTGGCGTTTTCATCATTGTTAAGGAGAATTCTACAAAAATTAGGTTACGATTATTGTCTAGGTCTGTTTAATAGGTACTTACATAGAAAATATAAGATAATGCGAAATAAAGCGCTGCGAGTTACAAAAGTTATAATAATAATAAATGACTCTATAGAAATTATACTAAATTATTAATTGAGTTTTAAACAAACAGAATCCGAAGGCTCGGAACTAGTTTATTGCTAAAGTTAACCTCAGTTAACTTCCAGGACATGATGAATTTTAACCAAGAATAAAAATGCTGTAATCGTAATGCGATATTCGACATTATTTAGAAAAGCATCAAAATGATAATGGACTCACATTTTAAATTATTAAAATTACAATATGAGCCACTTGTTTTTTTTTTCAACGTAACCTTTACGTGTCGCTTACACGGTGTTGCTGGTATGTTGTGTGCTAACAACAACAACTTGTCCTCGCAACGTCTCCTCGTCTTCGTGCAATCGATTAAGGATAGTTTGATCGCTGACACGGGTTCCAGTTGTCATTAGAACCGCACGTTTATAACACGTGTCGTGACTGTGCCTTTTTGACGCACTGATAACTGGATGTATTCATCATCCTGAGTAGTTATGTTATGGTACGAATCCTTTCAGATCCAAATTTCCTAGCAACACTACCTGTCTTTTAAAATGGATTTAAAAACATTAGCGAAAAATCCAAGCTATAAAGACATGGACAGCAAATGGCCTTTGGGTTAATACTTTGGATTATGTCGTGGATCACGTGGTATTTTAAAGAAAAATCTTCGTTAACTACATAAAAACCTACATTTGAAAGCAATAGTTCATACTAGAGTGAGTAAACCTTTAGAGTGAGTTGATTCAAAAGGTTAAAGGTATAAAAATTTAAAAGGTTCAAGAGATATAAAAAGTTAAGATCCAATTTTCAAGACTTTTCTTAAAAGTATATTAGTCTTGGCGGGGACAGTCCCGTGCTCGCTGATAAAACATTGTAATAGATTTCCTATTTATAATAGAGTCAATAAATTAAAGTTTAAATATACATCACCAAGTGGCCGGTATTTTACTTTCAGTACATTGTTTCTTATCTTCTTCAAACAATGAATTAGAGATTTTGTAATGATTTCACAGGGCCCGGATAAATAGAAGGTTCTGAAACCGTTCTATGCTTTATTGTTAGAGCGAGTGGATCGAAACTAACCTTTATCCAGACAAAATAGGGTCCTACAAAATACAACTTCCAATAATTCTTAGGCTGAGAAACGCCTTGATCTGTTATACGACTTTGTGTCGATATGATGAGTGAACTCCACGAAGCATTTATCTAAGTTTGCGCAGTATTTGATTTGATCTTTCAAATCTAATAAATTCAGACGAACAAGAAAGACTTAATATTTCTCTACACGCCGTTGCTTTCCTTCCTATCGTATCAATTTTTTCCAAGATGGAGACAGTATAGACACCTATTACAGCTAAGCTACACTTGCGCAAATTAAATTTCAATCTGTATTATATTATCTAGCAACGCTTTCACGTAAGTTTTCACTAAAAGCCAAGCGAGGGCGCTGTCTACAAACTGTATTAACGCTTCAGCACTTGCTCCGGGTCGTTGAGCTGCCTTTGAAGAATTTGCTTCTTGAAAGCTTCTGTTATATTTTTCTTGAAGAATTTGTTTTTAGTCAAAGTGGTTTTCGTCTACGTGCAATTCACTGCAGCGATAAACTATGCAGTCATTTTAGCTTTTATGCTATCTTTGTAATTAATAAATTATTCACGTCTTGATACTCCTATGTATCTACAAGTGACATGTGTTTGTTGTGTTTCAATTAGATTTGAAGTAAGCCAAATGTAGGGGAGCAACAAATATTCAAGTTAGTAAATCCATCAAATCATTTTACTGGACATCCTCGTTACATGCCAACATCAATCCAAAATGGCAAACGCTGGCACACCCCTAGATGCGCGGCCTATCTTTGGAGAATGGATTTGGTGAAAGGGTTGGCAAAATAGGGTATATGAAGTATTACCCATTTACCTCATTACACCTCCCACTACTCACTCATCCTATTACACCTACAAATACTCCTAGGGGGGTTGAGGAAAGAAGGAAAGTCTAGGCTATTATAGAATAAGGATGGAATAATGTATGAAAACAAGAAATAGTCCTTACACAGAACATTGACTGCAATCAGTTTTGATCACAGGTTAGTCGTATATGGCCGTTGCTGGCAGTTACCACTGCGATAAAATTATAAGTCTGTAATATAACTATGGTTAAGGTGTCCATTTTAAAGTGGTATGTCTGTGTTGAACCTTATAAAATTGTTAAATATTAGATGTATTTTATCGGTCCCTGACGTCATCTGTCTGTATAAGATGATTAAAGATGACGTCTGTTATGAACTGATTACGTATTCGTACCCAATTTGCACAACGACTTGTCTAAATAGCTATAACAGAGAACGAGCCGTGTTCAGGTGGTGTTAGTGTCCTCGAGCGAGCGACGCTAAAAGTGTCCTGAATTATTCAACGGGATATTTAATCGCGGCCCAAACACAGTCCGTGCGTGAGACCATACGCTGTAGGTGCAGTAGAGATAAAACAAACAGTAAGGGATCTTGACAAAACAATAAGATCCCGTAAAACAACAAAGTCCAGGAACTACGAGAATTTTTAACCCACTGTCCCCTGTTTTGCCCTCAGTCTAAGACAGCGGGAATTATTGTGGGAGATCACGTGGCCCTTGGAGAACAAGGGATATAATAACTAAGAAGTGTTGATATGTTATTGTTAACATATATGGCGCTAAAATACATCATTTTCTAATTATAATTAACAATTTAAAAAAATATATTCTAATATTAATAACTCTTCAGTTTCTTATACTTCGTCGTATGTTCTTATACTTAACACTAATGTTGTTAAGGTGTTAGCATGATACTTAAATATTTTAAAATAAATTTGTGTATTATTAAATTTTAATATTATATATAGTTTATTACAATTGTGGTGATTATAAAATCATATTTATCCAAAGTTCTTAATGGTTACATACAAGTACCTTGTTTTCCATTGACCGAGTGGGGGACATCGGCACCAAATTCCCCCAATAAAAATGAGCACTCAATTTCTGAATTTTATTCGAAACTGTAGTTAAATCCTTAAATACTTCAATGGTCGCTATTAGCACAGACCAAATGGAGGGATAACAGGACAAAAATTCCCGCTATTTGGCACTGTTACTAAACTGAACAATATATTGAAACAACGTTTAAGTGAGAATATCTGAACCAAAATCAATAACTACATACCGACAATAAGATTCCCTTGCTCAGATAGCGTAGGAAATATTCAACCGAAAACATAATGATCGACTCATTCGATGGAATATCACGTATTTTATTTGGACGTATGCAGCATGCGAAATGCGCTTCAAGAACAACACTTTGCAGACAGCATGTCTGTGACACGCGTTTTATTCATTTTCATGTAGAATCCAGACTGTTCTTCATCCTTTATGTGAATCCTGATATAATGTGGGAAAGATTACCCAAAACCGTACCGTACGTAATGGGCGACGGAGGACGGAATTTTTAAAAATATTTTGATCACAACTTCATTTCCGTATAAAGTAAATAGAGGATGCTTTGTGCACCTGTGCTTAGCTTCTATGTTATGTTATATGTTGTAATAATAAGACAATTATCTTTGCAAATTATAGGCAAGTTTGTCCCGATTAGGGATTGCAGGAACTGCAGCGTTTTCAATTCCGCAGTAAATTTGCCGAATTGGAGTGAATCTTGCGGATCCCGCATAGGTTTTTAAATTTTTATCATTTGAAATATTAAAAAAAATTACTTTATTTAGTAAATTGCTTAACCAAATTAAACATCTCTCAGTTAACAAAATAACATTAATTTGAATCAAATGTTAAGACTCGCTAAACTAATACGAGTAAATCAACATCTCTTATACCTACATTAAAATAACTTTGTATAATAAATTAACTTTTAAATATCAATTATTTAGTTCTGCACCTAAATCTAAATTAAACCTAATTAAATACTTATATTAATAATCACCAACATTCATACTAATAATAAATAATCATTCATACTACCCATTAATAATCATTCATACTAGTTTTCATATAATAGTATAGTTCGCATCAGTATGTGATAACAAACCAGTATTATTAATTTTCATACAATAATAAATCACATTAGTTTGTATCGATCAACCAAACTTTAGTATATCGATGTTTCGGTTTAAAGAAATTTATGTATGTATATTTGTATGTATGTAAGATATGTTAGCAGTCTCATTAATATTCATAATTGTAGATCACATTGAGTTGTAATATAATTAACACGCTTATTTAAAAAAAAATACTATAGATTTTATTCATATTTAACTATTTAAACGGGTCTCAACGGGTATGTTTACTTTATGTATTTTACTCGATGTTTCGGTTGCACCAACCACGTTCACGAGCTGACTGAGTAGGCGGGTAGTCTCCGTCGAGATTTGCGAGCAGTTTCATCAACTACCCGCATTTGGTCATCATAATCCGCAAAGTTGCGGCACATAACACCGAACGTTATCTGAAGTAGCGTCAGACGAAAAATCGGGTGGTTTTATTTTAAATGCGGGTAGTTGCTTGCTCTGCTGCTGTATACATGTTTACAGAAGTAGACAGAAGCGGAGCTTTGCAGTTTAACTATTCATAACGCCAAGGCATTGATTATAATCAAAAATAACACGCCCAAACCCGGTCTAGTAAAATAATAATTCCAAATTAATAGGTGTTCTGATAAAAACAATTTTCAATAGGAAAATGCTACTTCCTCGTGGACATAGGCAAACAAATACAAACGCCTGTCAGAACTAGCTACGAAGAAAAAATACATTAGTTATGTGTAAACAAGGCCGTAAGCAAAAAACGCCGCGATGTAATCTAGTTAAAACAGATCTTGTTTATATTGTTTGACATTACGTTGTCGCTTGTGTCGTTGTTCAAATTAAAACTGTGGTCCGGTTATTGTAGGAAGAGCTCTGACAGCGGACATAAATCGTTAATCTTAAAAATGATATTACAATTCGATAGTCGATTCTCAAAGGAATATTTTTTTTAATTTTATTGTATTACTAGCTGCGCCCGCGACTTCGTACGCGTGGAATTTTAGTTTTTAAATTCTAAATTGGGATATATTTTCTTCCCGTCAGCCGATTTTGATGAAACAAAGCCTATTCGAAGCGCCAAGCTAAGGTTATTAACCTATGGAAATCTTTAGTAGTTTTGGAGATTAGCGTGTTCGAACAGACAAACAGACAGAAGACAGACAATTTTCAAAATCGTCTTTTTGTATTCTGATACTCTTCCTTCATCGCCCCCAATCAGTTTTTGTCATATTCAATGTTCTACACGCTGGTTCTACAGTTTTATTAAATGCATAGATGTTATGATTTTGTGAGTGAAGAAAGAAACGGTATTTACATAAAATGAATTAAATACCGAACTGTCAGCGCTTTTCCTATGATAACCAGATAATAATAGTATTATATTATGGTAATAATAGTATTATATAAGTAAATTATTATTTATTTATTATTTAAATACAGATGTTTACTGTTTAATTTCTACTGCACTCGCTTTAATTTGTCTCATTTATCCAACTTGCGACTGGTAGAGAATGCCTTATTAAGGCTAATGCCTAGCGCTAATGCCTGGTATATTGTAATCAATATACCTAGCGCACAAAGAGTAAATAAATAAATAAATGATACAAAGTCATAAATGACAATTTTTATAAAATTATAAATATATTAATTACTAGCGACCCGCCCTCACTTCGCTTCGGTTTATTAAATTTAAAACAATCGGAATAAGATATTTTCCTGCGGTAAAATGGAGCCTATATTTGAAGTTAGACCTCTAGAAATACATCGGTGAAAACTGCATTCAATTCCATGCAGTAGTTTTTGCGTGATGCGTGTACAAACATACAGACAGACAATTTTTTTTTTTCAATATCCATACTGTACAGACATCGGCCTGTTACAATTTTATTATATGTATAGATAATTGTAATTGTTTTTCTATGCATTATATGTTTACTAACTCTATTTACACATTTATCTTTGATTTTTAGATATATTAATGACTAAACTACATGAGAAGTGAATTTGAAAAATAAAATAATTAGCCTCAATACGAGGAAACTATTAATATCGCAGAAGGAAGTTAAAACAAAATGAAAACGTCGAAGAGCCTTGAACTCTGACATTTACATCAATTTGTGTAGTGTATTTGTAGATTTAATTTGATTAATATGAAACGATCATAATAATAAATGATGACGGACAAGTAATTGTTGTAAATTAATTACTTAATAAGTACGATAACTTTGCCAAAATAATATAAGGAAATAAAAAAATAAGGAATAAAGTTATAAAAGGCCGTGAAATATATGAATATTTAAAAAATGTGGAAAATAAGTGAAGTAACGATGAGGACAGCTATGAAGCATGTGCTTTTGACAGTGATATCTGCAGTCCTGGTGTTGGGGTCTGGAGAGTGGACCGAAGACGCCGAGGATCTGGGTAAGTAATCTCTTATTGTGTTTATATTAAATGTGCTTTAATACAAAAATGTAATGTTATCAACTACGTGTTGGAACTGGCTATTGGCTCGTACCTACAGCTAAAATAATAAAAATAAGAGGTCAATAAAAGACTAAAATTTACCAAAAGTATTATTTGAATTGATAACGTTAAGAATAAAACGACGCGAATAAAAGGTTTTTTTTTTTATTTGCATACTTTGTGCAATCGTCAATTACCTATATATCCGTATAAAGATATGAAAGTTACAATTACTAGTAAATGTAACTTTTTTATATTTTCACTTAACATACAAAAAGTAAAGTAAAATTAAGACACAAATAATACTAACACAAGGGTTGCTGTGTACCTACAGACAGTGCGATCTTAATATGAAGGACACGAAAGTTGTGGAATGAACTGCCAATCGAGGTTTTTCAACATGGGACGCTTCAAGTGATAACTAAAACTAAGGAATTAAGGAAATATAAGACTACAAAATATATACCAGTAAAATAAACTGGATCGCAAAAATTCCGGGTCGCTAATAAAAACCGTGATATCTCAATAAATTATATACCTAGATCGCTCGAATAAATTATATGTAGTAAGGAGGTTACTAATGCTTGTTCTAAATCTCTAAAGAGGTTTCATTTGTAAAGTTACAGATTTAAAAAAAAAATACTGCATTTTGAAAAATTTCAAAATTTAAAATTAGGAAAAGAATATTTTTTCTGCCTTTGTTTCAAACGGAGCTGTCATTATAAATGGTTCCTTGGATTGATCAGAGTATTCAATGCAATATCATGTCGTTATCACCTGAAGAATGTACACGGATTATTACCATGGTACAAGAAGGAAGAAGTCAGCGTAGCACTGCTAGAACAGTAGGAGTATTTTTATCAACGGTCCAAAGAGTACTCCAGCGATTTTAAGAGACCGGCATGAACATCAGGAGACCAGGAAATGGCAGGCCAAGGTGCACAACTACACGAGAAGACCGATTCATCGTGAGCACTATGTTAAGAAATCGACATCTCACGGCTGTTCAGGTCCGAAACAGTCTTCAAGAAATTCACCACAACAATGTGAGCTCTAATACGATTCTGCGACGTCTTCGTGAAGCTGATATAAAGCCTTATAGACCAGCAAACGGCCCCAAACTGCTCAGAGAACATCGAGTTGCCAGGTTACGGTTTGCTCGAGAACACATCCGATGGACAGATGAAGATTGGTCCAAGGTTATGTTTTCCGATGAGTCCAGATTTTGTTTATTTACGCACGACGGGAGACGAAGAGTATTTACGCGGCCAGGAGAACGGTATCATCAAGCGTGTTTTGAAGAAAAGGTGCCATTCGGTGGAGGATCAATAATGGTTTGGGCTGGGATATCTTCAGAGGATCGCACGGAGTTAGTGATCATAGAAAACGGTTCTCTGACTGCTGTCAGATACATAGGAGAGATTTTAAATGAGCATGCTGGTCCATTCTTAGTGAATATGGGTGCAATTTCCATTCTTATACACGATAATGCGCGACCACATACTGCTCATTTGGTCAATATGTATATTCAAGACGTCGGTATTACCTGCATGGAGTGGCCAGCTCGCAGCCCAGACTTAAATCCCATAGAACATGCATGGGACGAGCTCGGGAGATGCGTGAGACAACGCTCTCCTGCTCCCGTTACCTTACACGAGTTAAAGAATGCGCTAGTGGAAGAATGGGCAAACATAGACCAAAATCGTATTAAAAATTTGGTTTACAGCATGCCACATCGTCTTATTGAAGTGATACGAGCTCGTGGAGGAAATACAAAATATTAAATTGACAAAAAAACTTTTATTTTTTAAGATTTACTGCGAAGTGTATTTTTGTTGTCATAAGTTAGAAGCGAAATTTTCTTATTTTTTAGTATTTAATTAAAGTTATATAGTGTACAGAACGTGTTACACATTTTTTTATATATATAAATCAGTCATCTACAATATACTATAGTTTCGCAAATTAGTCTTATGTATTTAAGAAACTATCACGCCATTTATTAGCGACCCGGAATTTTTGCGATCCAGTGTATATCAGTAAATTTACAAAGCTAAATAATGTTATATGGGTAGGTTGACTTTTGAAGATGGAGCACGTTTTATGTTGAGGATAAGAATACAAGTAAGAATAGGAAGTACAATGATGAAGACGAGTACTGCGTACAAGATTATTAGAAGAAAGAAAATATACTGAGTGAGAGTAGAGAAGTTAAAAGCGCTCTTATTAATACCTAGAAGATGAAGGATTAAAAAGTATACAGTAGAGGAGCGAAAGGATATGACTGTTTCATCAGAGGCGAGTGAGAAAGCACTTGAGCTGTCGTTATATATCATTATAATAATAATATATAGTTCACGGTAATTTATTGTTTTCAAAGAGTAACAACCACTTCATAACCACAGAGTGCTTAAAATACTTGTTTGGTCATTTGTCTTATTATAATAACAGTAAAAATTTACAGCTAAAAAATTTACATTATTATTTTTTAAAACCAGCTGTGCCCAAGACTTGTTTCGCATGGACTTTTCAACGATTTCATCGGAAAAAAATGGATTTGAATTTAAAAAAATAAGCCTAGGTCTCTCTCTTTTTGATCTAATATTAGAAAATTTTAGTATGTGGTTTCGTTGAGGCGTGATCGAGTTACAAACAGATAAACTTACGAATTTGTATATTGGTATGATGCGATAAAGAACATGTGTTATGACAAGCCTATTGAGAGACCACTATTCAACAGCTGAGAGAAATATAATGATGTGGTACGGTTTGATATGATTTAAGAACCCCATCTTCATCATCATTAAACTAATCTGAATATTTGAACATGTTATTAGTTATTACAATAACTTAATATTTAAGTTATTATTGTTCATTCTTATTAACGGTGGGTATGCGGTAAAACTGGTTAATTAAAACTTCAAGAAAATTAATATTTGATTAATCTATAGAAGCGACTCTCATAATAAGATCTTATAAGTACACGTAACTAATTAATAAGTTAAGAGCGACAGATAATCATAAACGCAAGTGAGTTCAAACTTGTTTCCTTGTAATAATTATTAAGCCGACAAGAAGTTCAAAGTAAGTAAACTTTAACTTAATATTCAAAGTTTTTACTTGGCAACAAAAGACTAAGAAGGTTGTGGATCTAATAATATTATACCTTCATACTTTCATGCATACCTTCGGCGTATATTTCTATAATGCTGGATATACTTGTATACATCTTTCTGCGCTTCTCGATACATGGTCTTCATTTAAGATGCAAATATTACAAAATATTATCATTTGTACCAAATACGGGCTAATTGTTTTACTTCCATTGATTATACGATTACATATAGGTATAAAGCTGGCAGACATGTAGGGTTACATTCAAAATCAAGGACTTACTTTATTAGAATAAACCATAGACATAATTGTCACACCCACCTAAAGAATAATAATTTAAGAAAATATGCTAAGGCTATAAAAAAAAACATAGTTAAAGACATTTTAATTTATATTGGTTTTAGTCAATTCTGTTTCAGCTTTGTTCTCACTCGATCAACTTCGTCGTACGTGACAATTCGACAAATAGCTTTAGAATTGCACGAAATATAGTACTATTTGATTAGGTTAGCTGGCTCGAAATTTAGATTACAAAGCAGTTGGACTCGCGCAAAACAAGTGACGTGCGCTTTTCCCAAAGATACTTGGTATTCGTTCAGGAATGTTTTAAAACAAAAAAAAACTACGAAGGAAGAATCGAAGCGGATGCCAACCAAATTGTCGTATTGAATAAATGCCTGTCTAGAATTCAAAAAGCGCGATTCTATCGAGTAAATACTAAAACGGAGGACCGATACAAGTTACATTTTTATTTTAGAAGTTGTTATTATAAGGAATGTATGTTTTGTTCCTATTTTAGAACAAACCAATCTTTGATTGGATGGTTTCATATTGTCCGGCACGGCAACGGTACGGTGACGGTTGACGCAAATGTTTATAATGCTTTGGCACTAGCCCACGACGGTTTCAAAATAGTTGCTATAGTATCGCCGTCATAACGGATCATAAAACGGCCCATCTGTTCCCCAAACCTCCTACTATCTTCCAACCTGTTAGTGTAACTGCAGGTTTCTTCGAGCTGGCATGATGCCAGAAAATTTCTTTGTCTTGTCAGAGTCGCTTCAAGATCCATTGATGCAGATATTTCTATTATTGGGAGAACATAGGATTCCTTGATTTAAATTCTATTCGAAGATAAACATTTCTTCCAAGTCTTTGAGAAACTTCTGGCAGAGAGATGTTCTTATCAGTGTCTGGTTTTGGACATTTAAGACAGATATCATATCATGTCATAATCATATAATACCAGAACTGTGCTACTATTCTATTTAATTCTACGATCCCACTCATTTCGATAAGTCTATTGTTGATAGTTTAACAATTCTAATAAGTATTATAATAATAAATAACCGCCACACTTGTAAATTATGTATCTGAATTATGAATTATACCTACTTACAAATAAGTTGTGTAACTTGTTGTTACGAGTATTATTAGACAATAGACATATCTTTATTATGACACTCACAAACACGCACAAAATATACCTGAAATGAAATGAAGACAGAAATGAAAACTAATTATTCAATTAGAAACGACGTCATCTGAAAATGAATACCTAAAACGGGTAAACCATTTATCAGAAATGTGATCTAATACGATGTCTCGTTTTTATTACTGTTAATTGTGTATTTATACAAACATTGCTAATTGTATCCGCCGAACTGAAGTATTGTCCGTAGATTATTTAGCAGCCAACATATTGAATCGATTCCCTTGATATATTTTTTTTCTTTTTATATAGACAAGCATACAGTCCACCTGATTGTAAGTGGATATTGTAGCCCATGGACATCCGCGATACATGCCAACATCAGTCCAGAATGACAATCGTTGGCGCGCTCCCGGATGCGCTGCCTACCTTTACACATTATGGAATGGATTGGGAGAAAGGGTTGGGAAAATAGGAAGGGTAGGATAGGATGGGTTGGGAATGGGCTCTGGCATATCTCACTCACTACCGAAACACATACGTACATTGGGGAAATACAATACAGTAACAAATGCAGTACATTTCAAGGTAGTCTTCTGTGAGAGAGGGGTAACGTGGCCCGTCGAGTGCGCCCAGCGGTTGTGGGAATGCAGCATGCACTCTCCCCCTACAATTGATACCCTTACAATATGATTAGATATGATTGACAATATGATTTGAAATTTGATTTTATAAATAATCTGATGTCATTAAGCTACAATTCAAAACTAGCAAAATCAGACAATGCTACTCGTATTATAAACTAGGAAAACTAAATATTATTGTAATAGCATTGTTTATAAAATACAAAAGAATCATTATCATTGTTAAATGTAAATTTAAAAATGTATTCTCAGTTTCTCAGTTACCTTAGTAGAAAAGGCAAGTCCATTTAGTTGTCATTAATGTTTCTTTTTATTTATTTATTTAAACATAGTGCACAAAGAAACATTGTACAAAAGGCGGACTTAATGCCTAGAGGCATCCTCTGCCAGCCAACCTTTGCTTAAACAGAAATATGAAATGTTAATGATTAATGCATTAGTTGTGCGAATACTTTTACCTATGTTGGATATAGATATCCAACATAGGTAAACAAGATGCTTCATAACAAACGGCCTTATACTTTTCTCAACCAATTGTTTTCTTTTTTAAGTTATCGATCAACATATTTAAACAGGAAATGTATTATCCCACACTGCTTGTTAGACGATATGGGGTTCTTCAAGAAAGCTGTGAATAGAATTTTACAAGGTCGGCGGTCCACCCGCATATCCCCTGGTGTTGCGGGTGTCCATGGGTGGGCGGTAACACTTACCATCACGTGGGACCGCTTGCTCGTCCGCCTACTTCACTATAAAAAAAAAAATAGTGCGTTGTCACATTTATATAACTATTTACTTTAATTCTATATTATTTGGAAAATGCATTGCAAAAGTGAAGGAACAAAGGACTAAAATTTAAAAAAAATGAATCAAAAAATAGGTAACGCTATATTTTTTTCTGTTGCATACATAACTGGGTGCTCGTTGTTTATTTCTAGTTTTACGATATACGATTCACTGAAATAAATATGGAACCATCGGCCCATTCTACCACTGTTACACACAAACCTATTATATTTCGCTGTTCTCTTTCAGCCCACTATTCTAAAAGTAGGCAGTTCGACTGGTTAGAGTGTAATCCACGATACGCTCCCTACGTGGTCTTTATTCAGAAACTCGTCAGTTATAAATTAACTACAAATGTACTGCTTCCATGCGGTTCTGACACTACCCTCACAGGCTATACATGTACACCGTCTCCGCCGACGGAGACGAGGACGTCACCCTCGCCAACACTTTTGCCACGTATCGGCACTTGCCTGGGTGCTTCTCACCGACTCCCGATCTCGCGGTACCCTCCCAAAGCAACGCCCTAAGACGAGGTCCGTTCCTTTCGGCGGTCTACCCTAAGGTCTCGTCCTTAGGCTGCACAGTGCACACACTTTTTGCACCTGGCTGATCACCTTCTGCGCTCGCCCTAAACTATACATATCCGTTGACTCTTGAAAGACCATTATGGCTACAAGAATTTAGCCATTCGGAATATATATATATATATATATATATATATATATATATAATAAATTAACACTAACTTTTGCCCGCGGTTTAGCTCGCAAGGATTCCATGGCATTTAATTGTCGCGTGGTATTGGCACAGGAAGAATCTATTTATTTGTTTTATTTCACGTCCCTTCCGAAGCACACAGAATAAACAAAAAAAACAAAAAAATCGAATTTAAAAGATAGTATGAACAAATACATACAATGTCACCCCGTTTCATCCCTTTAGGTCTTGAATTTCAAGAAACCCCTCCTTAATAAGTCTTTACGTCTTAAAAGGAGTTTTACGTCTTTCTAGAGGTATCATCTCGGCATGAGTAAGTCGTCAATTAAGACATTTATTTTTATATGTATACATAGATTTATAAAATATTAGCGATGAAAAATGGTGTTTCACTTTTACATACAATGCAATTATACAATAAATAATACTATATTTAAGTTATTATTTTTCGAGCGCCATCAAGACAAAAACTTACAAAGAGCTTCCTTGTTGGTGTCATGAAGTCCGGTTGATAAGTGGGAGGGACACGTCTACAGACCATTACCCACGAGTGCTTGTTTACTCCCCACACCCGAATGATATACTGAAGGGAATTGAGAACTTAATCAATGACGAAAAATAAACCCACTTATTTACAAATGCTTCTATTTGGTTTACCTTTTGTCAACGGCTTCGTTCGGGTAGACGAAATTTTGTGTTTCTGGATCTCCTGGGAATTTATAATCAATACAGATCGTTTAAATCCCTAGTAATCCGCTAAGAGGTTTCAGGCCATAATTCAGCATGCGGGCGCAGTGCGGGTTGTTCCAGTGTTGGGATCCAGTGATTGAATTTTGCAAACCCAGACAAGTGCATTTTCAAATTCGTGTGTATGTGGTGATATTGTTAGTATAGTGTGCAAGGAACTTAATCAACAAAACAAGTTCAGTGTGGGTAGGTGAATCAAAAACGAACTCGACGGAGGGTAGACATATTTGTACGTCAATAACAACACGACACCTTCACCCACATCCGCAGAAATATCGGCTTTTAATAAATAAATAATAAATTACGAGTAACCCGTTTATAAATATAACAATTATTAATATGTAATTTCGTTCAGTTGGTTTAATTTTTTTTCTTTACTTACCCTTATTTTCTACGACTTGTAATTCTGTTTGAACACTAAACGTTATTATAAATTATTTTATGTAGAACTTCCACCACACTCTAGCTGAATTAAAAAACTAAAGATAGTGAGACGGAAGTTTCTGATTCTATCGAAGAAATTTCTTCACGAAACGAAGTAATTGTTTGGCTATTCGCCAACGTTAAAGACTTCTAACATACTGGAACTCGTTTTTGTGTTTATGCAAATCAGGCTATGATAATTGCTGCCCCGGTTTTATTGCCGTCGTTTTATGACTAGTAAAAGATGTGTTATCATTATTTGTAATTGGTAGGGAGAGAGTGCATGCTGCATCCCCACAGCCGCTGGGCGCACTCGACTAGCCACGTTACCCCTCTCTCACAGAAGACTACCTTGAAATGTACTGCATTTACTACTGTATGGTATTTCCCCAATGTACGTATGTGTTTCAGTAGTTAGTGAGATATGCCAGAGCCCATTTCTATCCCATCCTATTCTATCCCTTTCCATTATCCCAACCCTTTCTCCCAATCCATTCCTTAATCTGCAAAGGTAGGCAGCGCATCCTGGGGCGTGCGACCCTTTGTCAGTCTGGACTGATGTTTACATGTATCGCCAACATCGGCATGTTGGTATGTCTATCGATGACAGTATCCATTTACTATCAGATGGACTGTGTGCTCAACTGCCACCATTTTTTATAAAAAAAAATCTAATATATTTAATTTTTTAAATTAAATTTACGTTTAATTTTAGTTAAATAATTAATTAAATTATTTTATAACTAGTGTTTAATTTTTTAACTTAAGTTCTTATTGAGTGCTAATTTACTCAACAATTGATAATCATACAATTTCTAGATTTTGTCCGAGGCTTCGCCCGCGTGGGTTTTGTTTTAAAAATAATTGGCGTCCCTTGGAAAAACTAATCAATAAAAAGTATTCTATGTCCTTCTTTGGATTTCAGGCTACTTCTCTATTATACTTTATTTTTGATCAAAAATTTACAGCTTAACAAGGATTTGAACTTATTATACATTTATAAATTAAGTTTAATGCAACTTAAATAATTATTATGACAAATTTTATTGAAATCTGTTCAGTATACCTTAGGCGTGAAATCTTGAAGATGGCACTAATGACCAATTTTATTAGCGTTTTGTGAGGTACAAAAAGAAATTAAGTATAAATTTTACTGTTTTAAACGAAGCATAAATTATAAAACAACACACGTTAATAGCACACGGGACAACACAGCAGTTAGTTGACACGCTCATTAGTTGAAATGTTAATTCAAAGTATTTATTTAGCGGGAACATTAAAAGTTTGTAGTTTAAATTGCATGTAGATCGTTATTCGACATCGGAATCAGAACCGACCGGTCCGTTACCACCATATTTGTTTGTTGAAACAGCACCGGTTTAACAGCCGGAAATTAATTATTTGCTCTGCTGTAATTAGTGTTGCCGATCGATAGTCAACTATCGATAGTTGTGCGATATATTAAGAAGAATATTGACAGATCCATCTATAATATCGATACTATTGTTAGTTTCGGTATATCATCGATAGCGACAATATCGATACTATAGTTCAATAGTATCAGTTTCGGTTTACAGCCAATTTTGTTAGACGACCAGTATGAAAAGAAATCGTATAGATCATATCGATACTATAAATATGTGTAGCAATACTATCGATAGTATCGATACTACCGATAACATTGTTATTCGCCAATAGTATTACCACATTCCGTGCTATCAATAATCGATATTATAACTGATTCTCAAGGCGAACTATCGATGGTTCGGCAACACTAGCTGTAATTACGTAGTTCACGTAACGGTGATTCAACTCAATATGACCCAGTTTTTGAATAATGTTATACGAACAAACTGCTACGCGTTGAACAAATTTTGAAAATCCGAAACAGAATTTTGGCTTTGTTGTTCTGTTACGTAATTATTTATGTAATCACTTTTTTTTGATTAATAGTATACTCGAGTCATTTTCTAGTTAATAGTATACTCAAGTCATTTTCTAGTTAATAGTATACTCGAGTCATTTTTTGGTTAATAGTATACACGAGTCATTTTCTGGTTAATAGTATACTCGAGTCATTTTCTGGTTAATAATATACTCGAGTCATTTTTTAGTTAATAGTATACTCGAGTGATTTTTTGGTTAATAGTATACTCGAGTCATTTTCTGATTAATATTATACTCGAGTCATTTTCTGGTTAATAGTATACACGAGTCATTTTCTGGTTAATAGTATACTCGAGTCATTTTTTAGTCAATAGTATACACGAGTCATTTTCTGGTTCATAGTATACTCAAGTCATTTTCTGATTAATATTATACTCGAGTCATTTTCTAGTTAATAGTATACTAGAGTCATTTTCTAGTTAATAGTATACCCGAGTCATTTTCTGATTAATATTATACTCGAGTGATTTTTTGGTTAATAGTATACTCGAGTCATTTTTTTATTAATTTAACACTATTGCACAAAGTACAATGGGCGGGCTTAAAATGCTATATGGCACTGTCTTCCAGCCAACCTTCAGGGGAAGACAGATATAATGAGGGCGGTATAATGAATCAAAAGGAATAATAGATAAACAAAAAGAAATGAAGAGAATAATAGTAAGTCTTATTAAAAAAATATTCAAGGTGTATATTAATACAATATGCACAACATACATGTATACATTTCGTGTGACTTATTAAAACATTAATTTTCAAGCACGAATACTGTACATTAATGTACATGCTTCTGAATAAGCGCTTCAGCATCTTAGCACCACTTCAGCACGCTGATTCTAGTTCTTTGGCGAATCTCTTCCTTTCGGATCTTATCTTGGGAAAACCTCTGAGCATAGTTCTTTCGATAGCTCGCTGTGCGACATTGATCTTATGGATCGGGCTTAACGTTAGAGTACATTAGTACGCAAATGTACGCTTAGAGTACATTATGAATTCTGAGTTTTAATAATCGATCCACTAAAACATTTAAAATTTGCACCCGTATTCTTATTTTTGTTTGATCTGGTGATTGACTGGTAGAAAATGCCATGTAGCATTTAGCCCGCCATTTATACAAATTACTTGTGCAAACAAGTTTAAATAAATAAATGAATTAAAAATTACTTGAAACACTTTTTTCTTATTTTTTTGTGTTTCCAATGCTTTTCATTCTTTTTAATTTTCTTAATTTAATTTTAATGTCTAATATAATGTTTATTTAAATATTTAAAGTACGAACCTAAAGTAAAGTATTCTTTTTAATAAATCATAACCAATATTAACAATTTGCGTATTAAAGATCGAAATATTTACGGAACTTTTTCAGCACCAGTTCGTAAACATGATGGCGACAAGCAAAAATAAGCAATTCCCTGTCAAGTTTTGCTCTAGAAGCACACAGGCACCATTGATACGACCTGTATTCGACGCCGTAGTATCACAACAGAAGATTTGCACTTTATCTTCAGGATTACAATCTGTGATCGCGTTCCAAACAGCCTGAATAAACACAGTCTCTCATATTCAACTGACACCTGCCTAATGCAACCACTAATTTTGGAGTAATTAAATCTTTCTTCGTTACCATTACAGAGTCCCAGTTGGCAGATCATTTTGTGAATCCATATTTTCACCAGAACTGGAAGCTGAATCGTCCTGTATATGCATACGATCCCGAAGAAGTTGATGCGGAAAGATATTAAGATCTTATCTTCTTCTTTCTTTTCTTCTTGAATAACCCTTAGTCGCGCCCTTTTTTATCCACTCCAGCAAAGTTACCGGGTCGACCCTGGCTCTCACTGGCGCTGCAAGAAGATCTTATCTTCCTCTATTTTTATTAATTGAAGTGCATTGGCGTGTACAATATGAAAAAAATGTCCATATGGCCATACAATATGTCCATTGGAATTGCGCAATTCCACTAACATGTTTATTATCTAAAAGCAATAAATTTACTTGACAATACAACTGGAAATGACATGCATGTCGACGTGTAAGCGCGCGCTTGCCTAAGGATGTAAGTACTGACATGTTTCGATGCAAGTCGGCACGGTTTGCCGTAGTCCGAAGGTCATGAAATTTTATTTACGTGAGTTTTGATCTAAGACAAAAAAAGTAAGTGAGTATGCGTTAAAAATACTTTGAATTTTGGGACACCCTAATGTATATAATTTATTTATTAGTCGTATAGTAAGTAACTTATGGGAATACACTTACATTACAATTAAGTATTTTTTCCTACCTTCGTAGTTTAATTATTGTTTACGATGAACTAACAAGTTGTAGGACGTATTAGAAAAGAAATAGATGCTATTTTCGTTTAAGTATATTTTTAAAAACATTTAATTATTTAATTTGACTATTACTTTCCATTCAGCATTCACATTGCTAGTAAGTAGACGTGTTCTTTTGTCAATTGATTTTTAAATACTCGTTTCCTTGACTCATTTCTATTAATAAAAAATAAAAACAACTTACTACTAGCAATCAGCCTGTGTCTTTCTACGTATAATCTTGTTATCTTTTGTTCTTCTTAGTGAGCCACTTTTTTCTTCAAGTCATCGGTCCAAGTACGATACACGATCTCTACTCAAACACTCATTTACCCTATCGGTCGGTCGGTCTCGCGACAGACATGACCTGCCCTGTGCTATTTCAGCTTATTTGATATTTTGAACTATGTTCATGACTTTGCTTCTTCTACGATTTTTTTCTACGACGAGCAGAAAGTCCACCTGTACGACGAGCAGGTGGTAACCCACCTCTGCCCCTGGTTCTACCAACCCTTTGGTTATATGGACCGAATCGTCGGGAGGTACGCGCCGTACTCGCCTGATAGGGGCTATGTTCCGGCTATGTATCTGCTCTGCCTCCCTACAAGTTGTTTCTTTTCCCGTTTCCCTTAGCCACTGCTGGGGCTGTTTTACTCTACATTACGTGACTTCCTTTGGTAATTTTATTTGAGTAAATGGAAAGGGATAGGATAGGATGGGATGGGAATGGGCGTTTGAATATTGACTTTGCTCAGAGACTTGACGCTCAACTAACTGAGCTACCGAAGCTACGAGAGCCGTTAGTAAAATTTTTTTACACATTCAGTAAATTAGTTGAGGTCGTATCTATGTTGTACGTAGTGAGTAAAGCCAGTTGCCTGCCGTGTGGACAATGGAGGTATAAGATAAAGTGAGAAATGCAGTAGGTGTATTTTTTTGTATTGGAGCGACTTTGACTGACAAATGCCAACAATTTTATAAATTAATCATGATTGAATTAATTGTATAATTACAACTAATTTTTTTTAATTTAAACCTTTGCTGGATGTAAACAGAAACAGTACGTGTGTGTTTGTGAATTAAATATCCTATATTAATATAGGTATATATTTTGTAACAAAATTATCCTGACTGGGTACATGGAGAATGAAAGAGGTTTCCTCGAAAAGTGGTTTCCTTGTTTGATCGTTGAACCGGTTCAAGCGTTGTGAGCAATACGTGAAAATGGACCGAGGTCACTGGTTTTTGTCAAATTTTGCGCTGTGTTTGTGGACATAGGTACTGTATATCTCTAGGGATCGTTATGGTCTACTCGTTTTTATATAGGCCCTTTTATGTCGGGTCATGGAGTACGAATTTTTCGAAAAAAATATATCAATGATAAAGATTATAATGTATTTATAAT
The DNA here is from genome assembly GCA_943735995.1 of Sesia bembeciformis. NCBI lineage: Eukaryota > Metazoa > Arthropoda > Insecta > Lepidoptera > Sesiidae > Sesia > Sesia bembeciformis. Next base: position 7,811,850 of record OX031042.1, read on the forward strand.
ACAATGATTACAAGGTTGCCTGGAAGAGATCGTCTCAGCGATAAGGTCGCCTATTATATTCTGTCATATATATATATATATATATATATATATATATATATATATATATATATATATATATGTCGCAGACGGGTAAACAGGGGGGTAGGTCTCCTTCTAGTTTCTTTTAACTGTTACTAGTGAGTTTCTTTAATCGATATTTAGCAAACATTTTATAACAAAGAATTTAGACTGAGAGCTTGCGGTCTCCGGGTCAACTTCCACATCACCCCTTGTTGACCGGGCCTTTTCTCTTCAAGTCAAAACATAGTTAGTAGGTACAATCAAGAAGGTCACTTGTAAGTATAATCTTTACCAAAGTAACATGGGGCACTATAGATCAGTAATTTCAACGACAGGATATAATGACTCACCGTAATTAGTTATAGGTACCCACGCAGTACGCTTCTATGACTACCAATGATGGTGGTATGATGTTAACTTGATGGCGACCCGTTCGTAAAAGAGAGTTTCTGCTTCCTACCTTCGGCTTTTATAGTGCTCGGGAATAAAACGGGGCTGACAGAAGTTTGCGCGCCACTCGGATATCACCTCGGCGCCCTCTGTTTCCTTCTACACAAATGCCCTCTACGTAAGGAGTGTTTACTAATTTTAAACTTTAATTATAATCGTCTCAAGTTAACCAAATAATTTACAAACTATTTACTATTGACCATTTAGATGAATTTACAAGATAGTAAAATAATGACAAACACGACAACTAGCCACATCTTGAGTCTATCTCTTGATATCTATATAAAGGGTGTTTTTTTTAGAGGTATAGAACGTTGAAATGGAATAAAACAAGGTGAATTTTTTAAATTGACATGAAATTGACTTTATTCAAAAGATAATCTTTTGGCATTATAATTTAAATATGATTTCTGGCATATGACCGCCACGGCTGGCTCGGACGTAATCCAATCTGGAGGTCCAATTTTCAATAACTTTTTCCAACGTTTGTGGCCTAATATCGGCAATAACGCGGCAAATGTCCTCCAAGTGGTCGATCGTTTCGGGCTTATCGGCGTAGACTAGCGACTTCACATGTCCCCACAGAAAATAGTCTAGCGGCGTTAAATCGCACGATCTTGGAGGCCAATTCACGGGTCCGGAACGTGAAATTATGCGGTTACCAAACGTTTCCTTCAGTAAATCAATTGTGGCACGAGCTGTGTGACATGTTGCGCCGTCTTGTTGAAACCACAGCTCCTGCACATCATGGTTGTTCAATTGAGGAACGAAAAGGTCAGTAATCATGGCTCTATAGCGGTCACCATTGACTGTAACGTTCTGGCCAGCATCGTTTTTAAAGAAGTACGGACCAATGATTCCACCAGCCCATAAAGCACACCAAACAGTCAGTTTTTCTGGATGTAACGGTGTCTCAACATACACTTGAGGATTATCTTCACTCCAAATACGGCAGTTTTGTTTATTGACGTAGCCATTCAACCAAAAGTGAGCTTCATCGCTAAACAAAATTCTATTATGAAAATCGGGATCAACGGCAATCTTGTTTTGGGCCCATTCACCGAATCTACGCCTTGCTAGGTGATCGCGTGGCTTCAATTCTTGCACGAGTTGGATTTTGTAAGCACGCAAACCAAGATCTTTCCGCAAAATCTTCCATAAAGTGGATGGACACATATCTAATTCCTGTGCATGATGGCGGATAGACTGATTCCGGTCTTCCTCTACGCTACGCTCTACAGCAGCAATGGCTTCTTCTGTACGCACTGTACGACGTCTCTGTAGATGCGTATTATCATTTAGAGTAAACGTGGTGCGAAAACGGTCCATAGTTAGTCGAATTAATTGCTCTGATGGACGATTCTGTTGACCGTAAAATGGATGTAGTGCGCGATACGTATTTCGAACAGAACCATTATTTTCAAAATAAATTTGCACAATTTGGAAGCGTTGTTCAGGCGTCAGTCTATTCATGTTGAAATGCCAAACCAAACTAAACACAAATCACTTAACAGCTGACAAAATGGCCGCCAGTTAAAACAGTGTTGCCAACTTAAAGTTCTATACCTCTAAAAAAAACACCCTTTATATATATAGATAACGATATCAATATCAATTTTATATAATATCAAAATCAACATAATATAACATAACATACTCAATAAGATACATATGTTAAATAGATGGATGCATACATGTTTAGGAGTTCCGGGCGGTTCTTGTTTAATTGTCTATTGAGTTAACTTGCGTGTTCGTATATTAATTAAGACACTTAGAAATATCCTCCAAATACTTTATTTTACACGAATATAAATTACCAAAGTTACACAGATCGGTTAGCAAGAGACGGCTGAAGGTAGCAGCGTGCCGCTTAGGCTCTACTGCTGAGTTAACAAAACACTGTGCCTAGCATCCGACACCGTGTCGACACTGTGTCCCTTACACATACTGGATAAATGGAAGGAACACTTATAGGTAACATTTTCCACATTTCTATACTTTAAAGTTCATAAATAATTTCCTTTGAAGCATGTTAACCAGTAACAACATGTAATTAATTTGTTTTCATAGTGGCAATTGCGTTGTTTCGGAAAGGGATTCTCTCGCTTCTGCACGGCGACATCTGAAAAACGTTGCGGCCGCCCGTTAGGTGACCTCTCTTTATCACACGTCACCTGTTCGGTCTTGTTCACAAATTGTTTCACCTACATACTGTAAGCTGTAATGCCACCTTAATTTAATTATATTTTTTTAGTATATATATTTATACTAAAGGTGTAGTATGAGGTAAAATCTTCGACATTTTTATAGGAAGAAGACGGTAGACGAGCATACAGTCCACCTGGTGGTAAGTAGATATTGCCACCCATGGACTTCACCGGTACATGTTAAGTTCATTCTAGAATGACAAACGGTTGCGCTTTGTCATGGATGCGCTGAGTACCTTTGGAGGATTTGGAAAAGGGTTGGGATAATGGGACGGGATAGGATAGGATGGGATGGGAATGGGCTCTGGCATATCTCACTCATTACCAAAACACGTAGAAGCGTTAAGGATTTAGGTTCATTTGCTCGTTAGAAAGAAAAAAATACGGGGAAACCCACGTGTCCAAAAATCTTATGATTAGGTACAAGAAATGCTTATACATAGGGTGACTAGGTAAATTTTGATATACTCATATTTCAGAAAGAGAACTCATTTGAGCAGTACCGTTTTTAAAACATCAATTATTTGAAATTCGAATTCTGAAAGCCATTTAGTCAAAGCGAAAATGTTGTATTCACTTTTTTATTGCATTTCGAGCGTTGTACAAGACGAACAGTAGGTATTGAATATTAGAATTCGCTACGGTTTGTCTAGAAAACACGATGATAAACCTAGAACATCGTATCGTAGAAAGAAGGTGGCAGATGAGTAGACGGTATACTCGTACCTGGTGATAAGTGGATACTGTCGCCCATGGACATCCGCGATATATGCCATCATCAGTACAGAATAACAAACATTGGTAATTCACCGTCTGTACTAGGTACTTACTTTGGAGTATGCAGCGCATTAGGCGTTAAGAGACCATTGTTCATGTTTCCATGTCGTTAAGATATCTACCACAAAATTCTGTTCACCATATTATAACAATATCAAGACTTCATACGTCATTTAGTGACTTTATTTGAATTTTTCTACATACTTCTGTAGCGCTATTTTCTTTCCGTTTTTCGTAATGTATATGTACTTATAGGCCGTAAATAAATGTAATCTATGATATTGACAGTTTTTTGTCAAATTGAAGATCTTAGTGACAATATACTGTAAAGTGCATTAATTACGAATATTTAACAAAAATTTGTAACTTTTTAATAAGACGCATATTATTGCTATTAATAGTTCAAGGAAGTTATTCTAAATATAATAATAGAAATCTTGCGTTGTGAAATTGGCTTTCTAATAAATATTGTAATCCCATTATAGATAATTTGAGTAAATAACCATCATTGATCTGTTGTTGCGAGTCATTGTGTAGACGAAATGTATATTGTCGAGATGTCTATTTGAATATTCCATATATCATTTAGTACGACGTTTGTAATAATGATGCGTATAATAATGTACTAGTAATTATACCAAATTTTACCGTCATTTAATAGTATTATTTAGATAAAACATAATGAGAATGTAACTTATAATCCACTGAATAAATGACATGCGCTTATTTCTGTTACAATACATAATCTATCGCATTACACTCTTCCAGTTATCAAACCCGAAAATAACATTCAGAGCGATATCTATTGTATTGAGTATTTGCAAAAGTAGTATAGTAATTGCATAAAATATGTATGTGTCCATTTACTCTCCTTAGCGTTTCTTTAGCTCTCCCAATTCTTTTGTCTTTAATTTGTGTTGATACCTCCTTATTTTACCTAGTATATATAACAGTATTATTATGTGTGGTATAAGTATTGTTATTATTATATAGAGTTTATTTCTTGGTTTATTGGTATATAGCTTGAACCTATATAAATATATTTATTACATGTTTCTAGTAATTCATGTTCGCATACATCCCCTCCCGTCTTAAGTTGCCAGGAATAGTTCATTGTAGCTATTAGACGTGCCTTTCGTATATGTATTTATTTAAGCAGTTGTGTCACCTTCGCTATATTCATTGGTGTTCAATACAGTGTACTTACTTACTTACTTACTTACTATTTATAGTAATTATAAACGTAAGTATTATTATTCAATTGAAATGTAGTAACTGTAAAATGCTATTAGTGCAAGAAGTATAATAACATGTACGAGAATTTGATTTTGTTTAAAAAGAATTACATAGACTGTCCCTTAAACTACAGATTAGATACAGTCAAAATATTGGAATGGTAAAGCACGCGAGCCATTCGTCATGTTTTGAATAGCAAGGCCTTATTCAATAATGAACTTGTACCAATAGAACGCTAGCACCAGAATGCTATGGAACGTTGCCAACAAGTCTTCACTTCGTGAGCTTGTAATTGAGTTTCTCTTAAATTAATATAATATTTCTGTATACTTTACGTATATGAATGTTTTACGAGCGTAGGTACTTATTAATATGTGTATCTAATGTTTCTATGGAAATACTGATAATAATGTACTGTATATTTCCCATTAGAAATTGAAGCCTAGAACAAAGAGATATTACTAGGTGGTGAAAGCGTATTGCTAAATTCGAAATCGAATTTTTGACTGCTAAAATCGCTTCGTAACTGTGAAATTCGGTGGGAATTTGTTGAATATCATCATTGAATGTAAGTCTAGAATACATACCTCTAGGCCAGCCATACTCAACCTGCGGCCCGCCAAGCTTCTGTGTGCGGCCCGCCAAGCTTTTGTGTGCGGCCCGAAACACTATTATTAGGTAAGTGTTTTTTAAAACTATATGTTTCTATGTTTTTAAAATCTTGAGCGAGATGCACCAGAACGTTCATCGGTTGCTGCGAAGAGAGAAAAAGAAAAGAGAGAGGTAAAGGAACACACCGAATTTTGGAAATTAGTACCTGAAAAATACACGACTGTAAAAAAATGTGGCCACCTGCTGCTCATGTGGTTCACATCAACGTATCTTTGTGAATCATCGTATTCTAAAATGAAATATGCAAAAAACCTATATAGAAAACGGCTTACTGATTCTCACCTTGATGACGTATTGAGAGTAGCATATAGCAATTATAAACCTGATTTGTATAGAATAGTAAACAGTTTGTCTCAATATCAAATATTACACTAATGTTTAAATAAACGTTTGGATATATTTAGGTTTTGTGTTTTATTTATTACATGCCAAGTAAATGTAAAACCAGGTCCCCACTAACTAATTTTAAATGTGTGACCTAAAAAAAAATCATCACCCAAAATGTTGCGGCCCGTGTAACATAGCAAACATATGTATGTGACCCGAAGGAAAAAAAGGTTGAGTAAAGCTGCTCTAGGCAATAACAGCTCTATTGATTTTTTTTTAAATACTAAAGTCGCAAGTTTTGTAGTAAGTCACTAGTTAAAACCACTAAGTTTCTACTTAAGCATGAACTTTTCATTCGTCTGTAACATAGAATGTTGAAGGCTGATATCGAATACATAGTATGTTTCACAATGAGTTTGGTGTTGGTCGCCTAGTAAATAGTTGCGCAGCTATTGCCAGGTTTTCCTTTGGGTTAAAAGCGCTACAAAGTAGGATTATTACATGGGGCAAGGTGTATGAAATAAGTCGCTTTTAATTTGCAATACATTTCTGAATTCTGTGCAATACGTTCGTAGGGTGGGAGTCATTTTGGTCGGGTGCACTTTTCATAATGTTATTGAAAAGTTATGAACATTTGGTAGCTGCTGGTTTGTAATTAAAAATGTTTGAATTGTATTGTAATTAAAAATGTTTGAAGTGTACGATGCAATGATATACAAATCGGAGTTAATGTTTGTTTAGAGTACCCATTCTGAATTAAGAACGTTTCATCGACAGAACGCATTCATATTTAACCTTTTACATGTATCTTGCGTATTACGTTATAGTTATAAAAAAGTAAATATTGCAAGTGGTGTTAAGATTTATGTACCTATATTAATAAACTACTTTATATAGTCTGTGATAAAGGTTGCTAAGAGATAAATGTTATATCGATTCTTTAAATCTCTTATTTTTATATTAAAGTAAATCGCTTCTCATTCCATTCTATACACAATAATAGGTGTGAGCCATTATTATAAAAAAAAAAATCGACAATGAATGCTCTTCGTTACTTATTATTCGTGTTAAATCTAATGTTTCTAGGCTGGCCAAAAATGTTACAATAGAAGTTTCATCATCCTACGACAAAGACAACTGATAAATAATTTGCGAGCGAAGTATGCAGCGCGTTTTTCTTCTAACAAACGCATTTTATGTTCTCCGGTAACCACCGTACCTACCTATGTGTACCTATGAATAACTAAAATCACAAAATGCGAAATGCGTTAGAAGATAAAGATGCAATTATGTTGGTAGCGTGAGAATCAAACAAATACATTGTTAAAATAAAAGATAATTAAATAACAAATCACAAGAATGCGTTGGACAACGGAGTAGATATCCTACAAAAGATGCAATTACCTGACGCAATAAACCAAAACGAATAAATTGTTGAAATAACAAAATATTCCAAATTCCAACAGTTTATTGTCATACATATTATGAAGGTATGTATAATAAATACCTACGTGGTAAGGAAAGCCAAAAACAAACTAATTATTATTAAATTATTTCAACATAAGCCATCATAGATACTTATAGATAGATAGATATTTGTGCGTGTGGTGGGGGACGGGGGGGGTGGTGTCGCTAAGGTCGATATCATTCAATTTGAACGAGCTCAACGTGCAATGTTGAAAGTTATGATGTCCCTTCTATATCGTTACCCGTCCAATGAACTCTATAGCAGATGCAAGATACTTTCAGTAAGAAAAATATATATACATCAATGCATACGAGGATATCACCGCATTGCTGCTCTGAGTCATTTATAAGCAAGAACTAGCAGACCTAGAAGATGCGGAAAATATCCAATCCTCATAGTTAGAAGCATATTTGCAAAACGTAGTTTCACATATTATCTTGCACCAAACCATTAAAATACCATAGGTACCATACCATCAGCCTGTGCCTCTCCATTGCGGATATAAACCTCTCCTAAGGAACGCTACCACACACGGTCTTCCGCTCTTCTCATCCAGCCACTACCAGCGACAGTCCGCCTGGCCGGAGGGTATCCCACGCTATGTTTCCCGGTACGTGGTCTCCATTCGAGGACTCGTCTCCACCATCGGTTATCGATCCTACGATATATATGGCCCGCCCACTGCCACTTCAGCTTGCTGATCCTTTGAAATATGTCGGCAACCTTAGTTCTTCGTCGAATCTCTTCGTTATGGATTTTGTTCAGCAAAGAAACTCAGAGCATAACTTTCTCCATAGCTCGCTGAGCCACTTTGAATAAACCTATTATATAATAACCTATAAAATATATTTAATAAATTATATGACATTAAGAAGGACAACTATTACAAAATGAAACCAAAAATCAATTACTGGCTTCATAGATTTGATTATGGTGGCACGGAATATTTATTGGGTATTTCTTGAATAAAAATATTTATATAAGCATACATATTATACAAAAAACTTCATTAATTACATACACTCATACCTGGCATATGTTAGCTATTTTTTTTTTTTTTTTTTTATTATTATTAACAATTTTACTAAGATTAAGTATATAGCTAACATAATTGTATCTAATAAACCATACAGATTTGTCTAAGATACAAGTACTGCTGGAATCAGTAGTCGAGACATTAAAAACCTAACTGTGAGCAGTGAACAAATTATAATTTGGACAAGAAATATGTTCTTAATTTATATTTTAAATTATTTTCGCTGATATCTTTTTTAAATTTAGGATCTAATTCATTTATTAACCTGGGAACAGAGTAAGCGCTGGTCCGCTGACCGTATATATTGTTCGCGGCGTTGGTTACCAAATGCTTATGTGTTATACTACGAGTAACTGTAGGATGAGATATTAACGTTTGAATTTCGGTATTGAAATATTGTTCTTTTAATATGAACGGGTAAAGTATTGCAATGCTTAAATAGTTTAAGGTCATTGTTGGCATATTTTAGTTTAATGTTGGTGGGAACAATTGTTTTTAATATTTTTAGTTGTAGTCGAAAGATGTTATTTAGGTAAGATTTATACGTTCTACCATAACTACTAATACCATAAGCTACTATTGACTAAGCTAGTGCATTGTATAACATTAGTCGTGTTTTAAAGGATAATCGGTTCTTAGCGAGATTTATAGTAGACAGGAAAGACCTCAGTTTATTACAGATTTTATTGATTTGGGGCTTCCAATTAAACTTACTATCAATTATAAGGCCAAGGTACGTGTGCGAGTTAACTATTTCAATAGAGGGACATGTACAGGTGTGTTGGGGTGAACTGTGCAGGCAGTAATGGTCGTGAGCAAGAAGTTGTAAATTCATCGATTGTTTCAAATGAGGTGATCTTATATGAATTAATTTTGTCTTTTGGGCATTTAGAATAAGATTAGCATCATGGCACCATCTATTTAGATTGTCAAAATCAGATTGTAGTTTAAGCAGGGCCATGTCAACATTCCCATCGGCTATTAGTAGGCAAGTGTCGTCCGCAAATTGATAAACGGTGCAATAGTTAAGGTGTTCATTCATGTCATTAACATATGTTAAGAAATGTAATGGTCCAATTACGGATCCCTGTGCTGTCCCGACCGTGACGTGACGTGCTTTGTAAACGTACACACACATACATATCCTCTTTTACACTCTCTCACACATACACACCCTCACACACATTTTTTATTTATAATATGTTAGGATTGCATGTTTATAAAATATGAAACAAAGTTTTATGTTATATTGAAATAGAGATTTATTTTGGGTAGGTTTGGGATTTTGGATTTTCCAGTTTGGGAGTCAGGGCTTATTACAATTTGCATCATGTATGTTTAATACAAATCAAGAATTTGAATTTGTATGTATGTATAACATCTACGCAGCGGTGCGGTGAGTTGTAGTGGTCAAGGTCATCTGTTGTCACCTTAATGACAAAGACTTACTACAAATGTTTGAAAAATACAAGTAAATACCAATTACATATACTTTTGGGGCATGTGGGCATCAATGCACTTAAGTTACCAACTAGATTTTAACTGTAAGTTAACTTATCAACTCAAATAATCTTAATATAACATTGTAGAAACAAGTCATACAAGACTTAAGCGGTTCTACAATAAAACAATTCTACCTACTGGTTGAGTTAATCGGTTTTATTTTGCAATTGAATGAATTACAACTTTGAATGAATGGGGGATGGTTGGGAATGTTTATAATAACGTAGGAAACAATATAAGAATGCGCGAAATTCAAATTGACGTTATTGAAAAATTATTACGTTTCAAAAAAGATGATAGAATTTTCCATCGAAAATTGAAGGGTAACAAGTTGCGATTTAGTTAATTCACTGGTATTTATTTTGTTCCAAGGGAACATTTACTTTTGCTCGTTAGTAGAATATACAAACCTTCGTTTCGCTGACGATATTAAACAGTGAATTTCAAGTCTCAGTGAATTTCAATGCTTATTTCACATGCAATCTGTATGCGTCACCATAATACTTGGTACTTTTGTTACTAAATTAGAAAACATTAACTAAAATAATTTATACAAATGAAATATGTAAGTGGTACGCATGAGAGTTAGTAATACTAATTAGTTTTAAAATAGTTTTCTATAAATATACCGAATGGGCAGAAAATCGGTGGTTGTAAATTTAAAGGTGATTTAGGTTACTCTTACTTGTAACAATAAAGAAATATATCAGTCGCCTAATTGATGCTGATTATTTACTTCAGTTATTCAAAAATAACTTGTTTTGTTTATCATGAATTGTTGCTAATTTAGTTTTTTTTTGCAACTCGCCTAATTGCAAGCCTCGTTTATATAACCTCAAATGTATTGAAGTAATATATTTGTCGATTACCATATTTATCGTGCCATTACCATGCAATCGATAAAGCCCTTTTTGCAAGAAAATTCCATATTTATCAACAACGTCTATAATGTTAAAAATTAAGGCTTGGTAAAACCTAATATGCAAACTAGCAGTCTTACAGGTTAGATGAACTAGAACAAACCAGTGTTCAATTTCGTCCCTCTAAATATAGGTATTGATCAGAGGTTTTGTTTAGTTACACTACTAAAGTTATATATAGTTTCATTAAATTTACACTGTTGAATTTACGGGTAGGTATAATAGGGTATTTCAACATAATCGATCTATCAATCAATACGTTTATTTGTATTTGTATATCACTCTTTCATTGGTGTCTCATATTATAATATCATAATCGGTTAGTATTATATTGTTGAGTGGCGATAATCTAGTGGCATCTACCCATGACATACTTTAATAAGGTACAAAGGAATCTTGTTTTGCCATTATACACACCCAAACTCATCATCACCAAGAAGAAATGATAGGTGTAATGGAAGAGCTCGTCATTCCGTTAAACTTCCTATCTATCCTTTGGGACCTTATTTCCAAATCAATTCCTACATCTCCAAAGATAGGCGGCGCGGCGCATCCGAGGGCGTGCCAAAGTTTGACATTCTCGATTATTGTTGGCATTTATCGCGGTGAGAGTAACCTCTTACCACTAGAGGGACTGTCTGCTCGTCTGTCAACTTATTTGAATAAAAAATGTTGAGTTCCTCAACAGTTTTTTTTAAATATTTTGCTTATCAGTCATTCTTATATATTCGATTAAAGCAAAATTAATTATTATAATGGTGGGAGTTTATTCTAATCAAATCACTGTTTAAATTCAAAATTATTTGTTTTTGCTCTTACAAATATAAATTGAGCTCACTCGTATATAGATAGTTATTTGATATAGATATAACGTAGATAGTTATTTGATGTACATTGATTAAACTAACCCTTAGACTGACAGACATACTGAAGAACTGAGTTTTTGGAGGAAGGTAGAAAAGAAAATGGGCTTAGGAGAACATATATTTTACTAATTCACTAAGAAAATGTTCCAGAATTTATCGATTTTTTTTCTTCATATATGGCAATGATTCAATTAGCACGTTCAGCCAGTGTAAAGTTTTCTTCTTAGTAAAAACAATTTAAAACACATCTTGTCAATGTCCAATCCCGTCGAATACGTCGAGAGTCGCTCAGTAAAGTGATAGTAGGTTTACTGAGGAGAGAGATGGACTCTTTGGTAGCACACGATAAATGGATTCTCGTGCTTTTATTTGATTATCACAAACACCACGCACGAAAACACACTGACGCTTAGTAAACTATCACTATTAAACTACGAAACGTCTAATACACAATTTTTACAATTAATCAAACAAATACTCAATTGCACTTCTGTAGTTCCCGCCAAAATGTCTATCGATGTCTTATATATTTTTTGGATAATAATAAAAATTAAAAAGAAAATTTCATCGCACTAAACTTGTTTTGTATGTAGGTAAACAGTTTTGTCGAACGGAAAGACGGGCCGAGAAATGGGCAGTTTACCTTTAATTATCCATTCACGAGTATATTTCAATGTACACAAAATTACACACCGCGGCGCTAAGTACTGGTTTTCATGGCCGCCATTGTATATTTTATCTGTCCACTGAATGTGGGGTTGCCAAATAGATTTATTAAATTTAGGACATAGAATTACCTGGGATGTTTTGTAAATTGGAACTGGTTGACGTCATTGTTTTTATGATGTCAATTTTCTTATACGAGTATGTTACTGTAAAAGTTCGAATAGTGCTAAATGTTAGGCCTAGCGTGTAAATCTTAAGACTTGATATCAAGATAACAGCGATGGTAGCCTAGGGGTATCTATATTGGATTTAATCATGGATCCGATGATCCATGATCCAATCCAATATAGGATCTCGATAGATCATACTTTAATACGGATTTTTTTTAAATTGTCACTAGGCCGACCTATAGTCGGAATTTTAATTCGATTCCAGATTTGACAATTTCAGTGTTGCAACGTTATGACAAGTACTAAATAGTAACGTTGCGAAATTATTCGATACGGAAATGGAATATTTCCGGATCGATACTTCTCGTTTATAATTTTATTCTCGTAAACTAAGTATATCAGGAAATTAAATATTTGTGAACGGATAATTTAGTTATGACGATTAATTTTATTACGGATCTGAGAGTTTTCTTTAATAATTGTGTGTGAAATAAATAAATAAATGTGATCATGAAGGAACATGAGAAATAAAACAAATAGATGTATTATGGTAATATTTTATTTTATAAATCGTCGCCGTCATCGCTATCGCTATCGCTGTCACTTTCTGTAACATTTATTATAAATGTGTCTGTGATATTGTCAATTAACATATCTAGCCTACTCATTTTTTCCTCTTCTTTGACAACATGGGATACGCATTTAGACCATTCGGTGGCCGTAATTTTTTGAATGCCTTCCTCAAATAAATTTCTCACGTCTGTCAATTTGAAGGTTTTATTATTTTGAGCTACATGCCCCTTTACCTGAGCCCATATCAATTCGATAGGGTTCAGCTCGCAATGGTAAGGGGGCAGTCTTAAAACCGTGATCCCATGTTGTGCTGCCATTTCGTCTACAGCGTACTTATTAAAAGACTCGTTATGTGGAATCAGTTCTAAAAGCGTAGCTTTAACCATATCTGGTTCGTAATGAATATTTTTATTTAAAAGCCAGTCTTGAATGGCAGCTTTTTTCCAGCTCATTTTTGGTGCCGTTTCCAATTTTCGGGAGTGGTAAGGTGCATTATCCATCACCACAATTGAGTTTGGTCTTAATTTTGGTAAGACTCCAGCGAACCACTCCTCAAAACAAACTGCATTCATCTCATCATGGTAATCTTCACAATTATTCTTTGCTTCAAAAATCATGAGCCCCTCTTCCAGGAAGCCTTCTTCACTACCTATATGGCTAATTATGAGACGTTTGCCTTTTCCAGATGGGTTTTTTAATCCAGTGGTCAGTCCCTCCAAAAACGCTTGCCGAGATGATGTGACTTGCTTGTCCACCCAAGTTTTTTTTACAGTATGACCTTAAATCATATATAGTACATGAACATTCAATATTACTATTAAATTTAATGTAAATGTATATTAATTCAAAATGTTAGCCTTACCTGCGTTAACCCAAGTTTCATCTTGATAATATATATGTCTCCCTTCTCGTCGAAACTGACATATAGATCGCAAGTAACGCTGGCGCCATGTTATTATATCATTTCGATCAATAAGTGTGCTCTTGCGTGACCGTGCAACAAATTTAAAATTAAGATGCTTCAAAATTTTTCTGAGGGTGTCTTTGGAAACCTTGGGCATTTCTGGATCATCGTTCATCACTTGTAAAATCTGAAATAGTAAATTTTATAATAGTTTGGAATCATTACTTATATATAAAAGATGTAGGTATAAAATAATACTGTCTGACTGATTGACTAACCTTTGCAATGGTTGGAGGTTCATTTCGGTAAAAGAATTGATGAACTATTCGTCGTATTGCGGAGAATGTAAATTCATCAATTTTATCTTTGAAACTTCGCTTTGGTCCAGTTTTTTTAGGGGGAGTTGGCGGCGCACCTTTATTTACTTCCTTCAAAACGTTACAAACAGAGCGTGAGGTTATTCCCAATATGTGAGCAACTTTGTTCATACATTCATTTTCTTCCACAACTTCAAAGGCCTCCAATTGCGCAGAAGTTTCATTTTTCACGTACTTATATGCGTTGCGGATCATTACTTTTTCAGTAACAGTGAAAGCTTTTCGTGGACGTTTTTTTCTTGGAGACAAGAAAACATCCACGTCTTTTTGTGATGTACTTGGCGGAGGATCCATTTTGATGGAAAACCAAAACAAATAGATTCACTCAAAGTTCACAAAAAACTATAAACGTAACAACAAACACAACGTAACAAAACTTTAACAAAAACCCAACAAAATAACAAAATATCGATTCGCAATGAAACGAGATATTCGTGCAGTCAGACTAGGAGAATGAAGCCGAATGACAAGATAAACAAAATGGCGATAGCTGCACGAGCGCGCACGGGTTGCCAATACAGAAAACTATCTAGGCTCTTTTATTATAAGTTTTGTTTTTAATATAAAAAAAAAACAAAAATATTAACTTTTTATAAAATAAAGCAGCGGTTACTAATTAATAAATAATTGTTATGAATAATTATGTATTTATTTAAATAAAAATCAATAATTTAGTCTTTAATTGTCACACCAATATTATGATTACATAAACATAAATCGCGATTGTTTATCGATTTTTGTGTTCATCACTACACTATTATATGTGGTATCATTATTTTACAAAATGACAGTAGCTAATGTCAAATGTGGAATCGAATTATAATTCCGACTTTAGTGTCCATTTTAACAGACTAAAAAATTGTAAGACTAAAAAAACTAGTGGTAAAAACTAAAGTATTAAGATATTTTATAAAATATAGTTTCTCAAGCTCATTTCCACTCAGATAGTAAAATCACAAATATAGAAACGAATTACAGTACTTAAACGTGCTTATGCGTTCAAACAATTTCACAATTCAATTCAATTTCAAACAATTCATCATGTGAACAATTGCAGGCGAGAATCGTAAGATGTTTGGTCAGATACGAAAATCGTATACAATATTCTCACTTGAACCTTTCGAGAAATTCTCCTGGTGTAAGTGAGCCTTTATGGAGGGAGCTGAGACGAGGAGCGGATGGTGCTGCAAGTGCGAGTAGGTATTAAAACTAGGCATGTAGATCTCAATATGAATGTGTTGCAACATTTACCACGTATCTGAGGTATTTACTGACAAAAGTACGAAATAAACAACTGTTTTATATTTTTTCGATGATTTTTCGCTATTACTTGGTAAATCTAGTATGAATCGCAGTAAAACGTAGTAAGAATACAATGTTGCGCGTTCTCACACAAATATTGATATTTTCAGTCAGAAAGTGGGTGCGTTTAGAAGTATATTGAGCTCTAGATTTTAGATAATTCTTGATTTTTTTCCTATATCAATTAAATAAATTATACATATTTTTTAATAAGAATTAAAATATATACGTCGATTTTTTTAATATATTAAGCGTTTATCACAAAATATCAAAACATGCTGTATACACAACTTGTTGGTCAATCGTATGAATTCCAATATAGTGTCATAAGCTTATTTATGTATTTTCTAGAGCCTGTATTGTGTACAATAAATAAATCTTAGGTTTTATTGAAAAATCTTAAGATTAGGTTTTAGGTTTAGGTTTTTCCAGTAACATATTGCATTGTTTTCGTTACTGTTGTATTATAAGAGAGATCTGTGAAACAAAAAGAGCGTGTACTGGACGTGAAATCCAGAACGTACTGACCTATATTTTACAAACTAGAGCTTGTTAAAATGCTTCTGATTGTCAAGCTCTAGTTTTAGACATGTACGTATAGCAATGTGGTGGGTCTAGAGACACACACACACAGGATCACAAACATTTGTCTTTAAACAAATAAATGTATGAATGAGAAGACACATGAATGTCATGCTGGAAATCGATTCCAAAATCATTAGCACAGTAAGCAGTAGCGCTGCCAAACTCGGCTAGTCGGTCGATTTAATCGGTGATTTTGTTCAGAATCAATTTATTTTATTTACTCTTTTTTGTAAATTATTTCAAAAGTCGGAAATAATGTTCTAGAGCATTATCTACCAGTGAATAGCTATGCAGGACATGAAGTGTTAGGGTAGTAAATAAATGTAATAACCGTAGAAGATAGAAAAGAAACTAGTGTAAATAAATATTAAAATATAAACGTAATATAATATCTAAATATATGACTATTACAATACATATATACATACAAATATATGTATTATAATCATAAGGAACATCGCCACTAACTACACTTTTATTCCCTTTGGTGTCGAAACAATAGGCCCGTGGGCCCCAGTGCGTATAATAATATTTAGAGACTTAGCGCCTGGCCGACAACAGCGGTGACCCCAGGACCGGCAATTACCTCGCTCAGCGTATTGAATTCCTACAACGGGGTAATGCCGCTAGCATGCTGGATACCTTGGTACAAGGTCCCAATCTGTATAATATAATATACTAGCTTTTTGCCCGCTACTTCACCCGGTGCATTTTGTTTTAAAAATATTTTGTTTTAAAAATTGTCGACTCCCATGAAAAAAATACGGGATACAAAAGTGTATATATCCTTTTCCGGATTTCAGGCTACCTCTCTGCTATATCAGTTGAATTGAATTGTTTACTGTGTATTTACACATAACACGCATATTTGTCAGATGAAGCTGCCTCGAGTGACGTCACTAAATGATCGATCGCGATATCGCAGAAATTATCTGGAATTAACGTCAAGCCGTGATTAATGTGAATTAATGGCGGTTCGTGTTAATACGAATTTAAACGTTGACGAAATTTAATTATACACGTATAAAATTATAGCCCCTCGTCACGGTATTTCAGACGTCATTTTTCTTAATAAATTTAGTTAAAAGTTTCATTCTTTGGTTATTGAATAAGAAAAGTGAGTATCAAAACGTCTCGATTCATCGTCATCACGCTAATTAGCCTTAAAAGGCGACTAAGAAATTAAAAACCCGCAACTACAAGCGCTGAGCAACTACAGCGTCTCTAAAAGAGTGGACTCGCCAGGTCCACGCTTGGCCTTGCTTGGCCAGAGCGTGGCGTTTTAAGGCCATACATCCCTTTATGCACAGTACAATGTACCTGCTTGAGCACTGTACCCAATGCTCTTTAATGAAAGCGCGCTGAGTTGGTGTTAAAAAAGCGCTAGGTTGCCACATTTATCGGAAAAACGCACTAAATCAAAGAAAACCTTAAAAATAAAGGGAAATTTTCATATTAAAAAAATATAAGTGCTGATATGAAAAGAGAGTACCTATTAAGTATTTGACGGACGTGTCAGAGAGGTAAGGTTTTTTAGATTGGTTTTACGTGTCTGGTCCTTTAGAGCCTGTCTATGTTTAATTTAAACAATTGCATTTCGTGACACGTAGATAGAACTTCCTCATTTCAATGAAGAGAAACATCATTCAAAAAGCGCTAGAATGGGCGTTAGGTGTCAAATAAGTTTGTTGGGCGCTAACAGAGCAAAAAAGCGCCAGATATGGCGCCGAAAACGCTAAATTGGTCTCTGCTTGAGGATGCCCACGTCTACCAGTGGACGTATAAGAGCTGATTACGGTTATTCCAAAGCATAGTATGCTGATCTCGCGATTGTACCACTACTTTTTTTTAGGGTAATTTGCAAATAAATTTATTAGGAAGATTTTTGGAAACTATGGACATAGTGCAAGTCGCAATTCTTAACGGATTGATATGAAATTTGGGACAAAAGTAACATGAACCTATATCTCAGTTAAGATCGTAGATAAGTCAAATCGGTTTAGTAGTTTAAATTATACCTCTATAACTTTTCCAAAAACTCCAATAAATTCAACGTCATTAAATATAAACGATATCTTGTTGGATTCGAAAAAGATCAGAGAAATAACAAGATTAGTGGCACTGGGTAGCATATATTTGCACCGAGACGGACAATTGAGTCCATGAATGTAGACTACGCACCAGATACTGCAACCTTAACCAACCCTTTCGGTATCCACTGGACATGGGCCACCCAATGCACATTGTTTTGTGCACGAGGAGTGTATAGTTGTAAAACGCCACGCTGGCCAAGCGAATTGGCGAGTCCACTTTTTTAGAGGTGGTGCAGTTCCTCAGGGCTTGTGGCTTTGTTATCTATTAATCGCCTTTTACAATATCCACGGGAAGGATATGGGGACGATATATGCGACGGATATATTTCTTATTCGATATAGGGAGTGCTATTCTTAGGCCGACAGACACAACACGACAATGTAGACCATACGCACTAAATACTCATGCAGGCAATTAATATACCTATGTACAACAAATATAAGTCTGTATAATTAAATATTAGAGCATTTTTTAAATTTCACGTTTCTCAGAACTTCATCCAATTACAAAGCTCCAACGACGAAGTTTCACAATTGAATCAGAACTGTCTGACTCAAACTGTAGAGTTTTATTCGTAAACCTGCATTTTAAAAATGTAATCCAAGTTAATATTAATCTAAGAATTTAGTTTGTAAAGTTAAGTAGAGAATTTGTAAATGTCTAACTTAGCTAAAGAAATTATTATTGACCTAGAAAAATATTACAGATGTTATTATTGGGTGATTACATTTTAAAGGTCCACATTTGAATTAATTATAGTTTGAAATCATGTATATTTTAGACTATACGGTATTTGATTCTTTTTAAATACCAATTGTGCAATTAAAGACGTTGGAAATCGATCTGTGAGATGTAAATCAAAATATAGAAAGAAATTTTTAGAAAAAAAAAAAATAACAGGGAAAGAAAACGAAGAAAAACGAAGTTTCTTAAAAACAAACAAGTAAGAAAAGGGCCTGTCACACTATTGAACACACACTATTGAGGGGGAGAGTGCACGCTGCAATCCAACAGCCGCTGGGCACGCTCGAATGGCCACGTTACCCCTCTCTCACAGAAGGCTACCTTGAAATGTACTGCATTTCCCACTTTATCGTATTTCCCCAATGTACGTACGTGTTTCGGTAGTAAGTGAGATGTGCCAGATCCCATTCCCATCCTATCCTATACCTCCCCATTTTCCCAACCCTTTCTCCAAATTCATTCCTATATCTCCAAAGGTAGGCAGCGCATCCGTGGCCGCGCCAACGTTTGTCATTTTGAACTAATGTTTTCCTGTATTGCGGATGTCTATGGGCGACAATATCAACTTACCATCAGGTGGACTGTATGCTCGTCTGCCGCATTCGTACATAAAAAAAAACACTAACTAGCACAATAGTCTATAACAACCAACGATATTCTATACAAATGTCATTGATTACAACCACATATACACCACAGACGGCGGCAGCTTTCCACCTTAAATATTCGCTCACACCTATTTCTCTTCTAAAGCATAGCTCACATCTCTGTTCAATCGTCTAATGAATTTGTAAAATTATTTTGGAATAAATTATTATAGTTTCATTCCTTAATTGTCGAATGAGGCATAAAACATATTAATTTCGACTACAGTTACCATACCTAGAACTTACCATACCACGAGCCTGTCTCTCTTCACTGCTGTATGTAGACCTCTCCCAAAGACCGCCACCAACAGGATCTATAATCGATAATCGATGGGGGAGGTGAGTCCTGGAGTGGAGATCGCATACCGGGAAATGTACTCGTAGCGTGCGACGCACTCCGGCCAGGTGGACTGATGACTTGAAGAAAGTCGCCGGTAGTGGCTGGATGAGAAGAGCGGTAGACCACAGTTAATTACCATATTATTGTTCGATGCACGATCAGACAATGGGTCTGTCATATTTGCTGTAGGGGTAGTAGAATCCTCGAATGGATCTCACGAATAGAGGTGGGTCGACGGCTTGAAGAACTTCACAAATAGTGGTTGGAAGTTATGAGTCAAATATCCTGTATAGTGGCGAGCCTTGGGAGAGACTTATATCCAACAGTGGAGAGACATAGGCTGATGGCACGGTATTAAATTTTTCATGATAGATGCGATTGTCAAAAGACTTATTTTTAGTCATTACCTACATAACTACTTGTAACCGTTTATTATGAAACAAGTCGAGGAATAATAATACTTTTATTTTATAATTTATTTCAGTTATTAGAACCTGTATTTCAAATACAGGTTCTAATAACTAATAATAATTAAGTAACTGTAAATTACATTGAAATGTTTATTTTCAAAACTGAAAACACAGGTTTGCTTTACAGCGTTGTATTTGCGGTTTGGGTCACCTAGAAGCCTATTCAATAAGTTGGTAACGAGCTGCATAGGAATTTGTATTTATTCGCATGCTTGGTAGACCAGTATAATGCATATTTAATTAGAACAGTCGAAAGATTTTAGCCACTGTGAAACTAAAAACTGTTTATCTTATTGCATTACAGAAAATCTCTGCCAACTATATGGAACAAAACAAATCGGCGTCGAAAATACACCGACATTCTGAGAAAATGCAGGTGCTTATTACGAATAAAGCGATATAGGGTAACGCGCACATAGTGGGTATATCGCATTGAATAGCTCGGCTCAAAAACGACTTCGATCACGCGATCCATTTGATTCACGCCCGAAAAACGCGAGCGGATAGCCCTCCAACAATGATAGTACTTGCACTAGATTCGTAATAAGGTTTTTGAGTGAAAAAGAGAAGAAAAAAACGATGCACCTGCAATTGCAGCGCGACATAACTTTGCTTTACCTTAGAGGTAATCTGCCATCTTCTTTCTATAAAAAAAGAAGCCATTAACCTTAAAAGTTGATGATTACAAATGATGATTACAAAGTTGATGATTACAAAGCCATTTATTACAAATTCAATGAGAATAGTTTGAACAACCTCAGGAACCAAATAGCAATTTGCTTACTGAGAATCTTTTCGAATAAATTACAAGTTCCACTTGATTTCCCACAACAGAAATGAACTTCAGATAGAAAATATCTATCTAGGCTAATTTAAAAGTGACGCTGGAAGCCATCTGCAATCGATTTATTATTCGATTCGAATCCATCTCACGTGAAGATTCGAAATCGGTCAGCAGGTCCGCGAGGGAACGCGAGTCGGCTCCCTGCGGTATTGCACGTGACTCGACTTTATTCCGATTCCACGCCTCTGTTTCTGTGTCATCCTATTTTTCTGGATAAAAAACAAGATATAGCCTTGTCGCCCGTGTTATCAGTTGTTACGTAATAGGGATATGCATTTTATGAGAAGTGTGTTGTATAAAATATTAAATATAGCAAAGGGATCTTATTGTTAGTATGAACTTACAACGTTGGTTAAGTTTTTCTGAAATATAGATTTTCGCCTTTAAAATTGCTTATTAAGAAAACTTGACAGCGGCTGAATGTGCTAATTACACCAATGCCATATATGAAAAAAGCTATTAAGCCAATTGAAGGACTAATTGACAAAAGTTTTGATTAAAACAACAAAATGCGAGTAAATGTAGTGAAAATATTTGTGATACAATTCATTACACGATTCCTTCTTCTATTATTTTTTTATTAGCTTAAAATTAGGCTCTGTTGATAATTAGTTATTACACTACTAATAAGTAAGTAATTTTCATACTAACTTTATCACGAGAAGAACAGAAGATAACAAATGCTCGATAAATGATAATGAAACCGTTTGTTTTATACTATACTAGCTGTGCCCGGCCACGCGTTGCTGTGGCTGCCCAACAGATGGCGCTAAGGGTGGACAACCCTTATCACTAAGGGGTATGAAAAATAGATGTTGGCCGATTCTCAGACCTACTCAATATGCTCACAAAATTTCATGAGAATCGGTCAAGCCGTTTCGGAGTAGTACGGGAACGAACATTGTGACACGAGAATTTTATATATATAGAGAGAGATATTTTGGTTATATAAATTAAGTATTTTACAGCTATAAGCAGCGTCATAGTTAAGGAATATTCTAGTTCGCTATGACGTCCAGAATTGATATATATATATATATATACCTTTTACATTATTATAATAAATTTAACAAAGTCGTATAATTTTACGACTGAAACACGAAATATTTTTTGATATGAAACATCGCTAGTGTCTGCTATTATGAATGAATAATAAAATAGTGTCCAAAAAACAATTTTAAGAATTACTGTCAGTTTGTCTGCAACTCATGTAAGAGATTTTTTATAAACTTTCTACATTCATGTAAAAATAAGGCGGGAGAATGGAATAAAAATATCAACGTCGAGTTTAATTAAGTACTATTATTATTCACAAGCAAATGAATCTACACACTGTAGGTTTTAAAATGACAAATTACATACAAAATAATACATGCGTTGATTCCCTCGTCAAGTTCTGGAATGTTATAAATAGACATGTGACACGCAAACCTGTTAGCGTGGGCACACCGCAATAAGTATTTTGCGGGCAATTAATAAATGTGGGATGTAGAATGAGGGGCCTCGTGCACTAGGCGGCTACGACCACGACCAGCGGTGGTCGTGGTCATGGCCAACCATGCGGCCAGGTCGTGTAGCGACCCACTGGCCGAAGTTGGCTGCATTTGTAGTGCTGAGATCGTCTAGTATTGACGTCGAAATTGCGTGGCTATATTTACTACGGAAAAGATTTGCTAGAAAAGGGTGTTATTGAATACATCCCATGTTAGAAATTCGCAATATTTCTCTGCAAGACCGTTCTTGCGGCTTGTACGGCCGAGTGCGCCATATGCTTTGGGTTTATATAGTTTAGCTGGACGGTGCGCTCACTGCCCGTTGGTCCTGGACGTCTAGTGTGCGAAGTCCCTAAGATGTCAAACTGGGTAATGGTAAGCGCATACTGCAATATATGCCAGCATCAGTCAAAAATTATGAACGTAGAACATTGCTCTTAACCCTAGACTAATCGTAACCAGCTCTTCTATCGTCCACTGCTGGACATGGGCCCCCTCATGCACATTGTCTTTGGCATGAAGGATGTATGGCCTTAAAACACCACGCTGGCTAAGTGGATTGGCGCGTCCACTATTTTAAAGATGGTGTAGCTCGTCAGGGCTCGTGGCAGCGATTTTGTTATAATATTATACACCTTAAAAGGCAAAAGAAGATGCTATATATTTTTTTTAAAGATTTCACTAGAGCCTCAATATCTGGGAAACCGGGGCTAACAGTAAGGTCCATTTTCTCAGATAATGTTATAAATATTTTCCTGATTTTGACATATATCTAAATAAATACATCATTACATCATGTTTACATTTTGTTTGACATATCTCGGCGCTGTGACACCGCTGACACACACTGGACTTCAGTCAACATTTCTATCAGGTCGCTATCAGCACCTATCAGCATCTACCTGGTCGCTTCTCACTGACGCGCAATCCCGCACAACTTTCCCAAAAGCATTGCTTTAAGCTTAGGTCTAAGGGGGCTCGAGGCACCATACATTTTTTTGGCTGATCGCCTCCTGCGCTCACCCTAGAGCCGCTAGAATTAAGCCATTCTAAATAACATTTCTCCGCGGGTTGAACCACCGTGGCGCGCTTAGTTTCTAATTTATGTATGTACAATAAACTGCACGTGAACCGATTCACATAAACTCGAAGGCATTTAACCTAATAACCTAGATTTGAACTCACTATTGTAAGTTCAAAAACTGCGAAACTATTTATTTTTCAGACTAATGTATGCAAAACAAGTGGTAATTCGGAAGCCAATCCCTGTTCTAAGCATCGCGTGACTCTATATTTTTATTCATTAAACTCATAATAACACTAGTTTTTGTCCTCATTGTGTTAATGATGCAAGTAAAATGATTCACTTGGTAATCTTTGTTTTGCATATATTATTATCATGTGTTAGTGAAATAAAACGAAAATGTTGATAATTATAGATAAATAGATAGAGATAAAACTCTTTATTTCATACCAAAAATGAAACATAAACAATAATAGACATTGTAGACACAAAAATACTCAAAAAGCGGTGTTATCGCTGAAACCGATCTTTGCTAGATAATCTTTGGGTAGAGAGGAAATAAATATTTTAATCGCAGGTAGATGGTACACAGTATACATAATTACGTAATATACAATAGGTCAAATTAAAAGTTCTTAGAATTGGGCATTGGCTACTGTACAATACGATAGAAAAAAACAAATTCGAATTTTGAAAATGCAACTTTTTGCTTGTTAAGTGCTATTAAATTTTCAAAGCTGTCATTTGTTTTTTTTTATTTCTGGCAGCAATTTGAAAATTAAGTGTTTGAAAAATTAAATGTGAAAATTAAATTAATCTGAAAAAATGAATTTAACAAGAGAACATTTTCGTTCAATGATTTTTTATAACTTTCGTTGCGGGTCTTATAACCATAAACAAAATTATGAAACACTTGTGTTAACATTTAGTGATGAAGCCCCATCCGGGCTGCTGGTTCAGTGAACTTAAACATGGTCGTACCCCAGCTCAGTGACGATGTTATAGAACGATGTTAGAGCGTCCTGCGACGACGGTGACGGAGAACAACATCAAAACTGTGCGGCTCATGATTGAAGCAGACAAACGAACGACATTTTTTATTTCTGGCGGCAATTTGAAAATTAAGTGTTTGAAAAATTAAATGTGAAAATTAAATTAATCTGAAAAAATGAATTTAACAAGAGAACATTTTCGTTCAATGATTTTTTATAACTTTCGTTGCGGGTCTTATAACCATAAACAAAATTATGAAACACTTGTGTTAACATTTAGTGATGAAGCCCCATCCGGGCTGCTGGTTCAGTGAACTTAAACATGGTCGTACCCCAGCTCAGTGACGATGTTATAGAACGATGTTAGAGCGTCCTGCGACGACGGTGACGGAGAACAACATCAAAACTGTGCGGCTCATGATTGAAGCAGACAAACGAACGACATTTTTTATTTCTGGCGGCAATTTGAAAATTAAGTGTTTGAAAAATTAAATGTGAAAATTAAATTAATCTGAAAAAATGAATTTAACAAGAGAACATTTTCGTTCAATGATTTTTTATAACTTTCGTTGCGGGTCTTATAACCATAAACAAAATTATGAAACACTTGTGTTAACATTTAGTGATGAAGTCCCATCCGGGCTGCTGGTTCAGTGAACTTAAACATGGTCGTACCCCAGCTCAGTGACGATGTTATAGAACGATGTTAGAGCGTCCTGCGACGACGGCGACGGAGGACAACATCAAAACTGTGCGGCTCATGATTGAAGCAGACAAACGAACGACATTTTTTATTTCTGGCGGCAATTTGAAAATTAAGTGTTTGAAAAATTAAATGTGAAAATTAAATTAATCTGAAAAAATGAATTTAACAAGAGAACATTTTCGTTCAATGATTTTTTATAACTTTCGTTGCGGGTCTTATAACCATAAACAAAATTACAAAACACTTGTGTTAACATTTAGTGATGAAGTCCCATCCGGGCTGCTGGTTCAGTGAACTTAAACATGGTCGTACCCCAGCTCAGTGACGATGTTATAGAACGATGTTAGAGCGTCCTGCGACGACGGTGACGGAGGACAACATCAAAACTGTGCGGCTCATGATTGAAGCAGACAAACGAACGACATATCAGCAGGTACATCTAAACTTAACTAATAAAACTATACGACACTACATCACACTATTATTAACTAATGAAACTAATTGAATTGTGGGTATATGTACACGCTTGTGCACACATACCCACAATTCAATACAAATTTGAAACATATTAACACTTACTTTAGTTTAAAACTACACAACATTCTAGCCGCCTCAGATTGAGGTTCAGCCAGGATATTTTGCCACACACCTATATTTAAGACATTTATATTAATATGATAATATTATATTCAACCTTTCCTTTCAACCTTCCAGACATAGTTTTTTTTAAAGTGAGGTAACATTTTCTATTATTTGTAGGTATGACATAAATCTCTGATCCTTACACTGATACTAATTTAAGAAAGTAACACAAATTTCAACCATCCAAATTTAGAATGCATCGAACGGAATATCTCTGTATACATTTTCGACTGCTATAGACAAACACCTTTCCGTTTGTCGTTACTCTAATCCAAGTCCACGATCTTTGTGTTCCACATTCCATGTATCGTTATTTAAATTGTGTAGTCTAATCTGAGATAAAATGTCGGTCGTCTGTAACGTCCACACGTTTCGTGGCGTGACTACAAACCTTTAGCGTTTTGCTGTAGCAGAAACAGCAGCATTAGTTTTTACCATTGTAATTGTCTCGACTACACCTAGGGCGAAATTTTGTACTAATTGTTAGCCTATTGACTTGTTTTACTCTAGTAATATGCACGGTGTATAGACAACGCAAGTTAGTGAAATTAGATGGAAACCAAACCTGTCACGTGTCACTTGCTGAATTTTTAGTGATGACCTTGATGAAATGAAACATCTCCCTCTACTCGGTTTACAACTTTTGACGAATTTTTGCAATTAATTATAGCACATTTAGGCATTTTTGTGTTTTGGAACAACGACCAATGCGAGAAGTAGTAGTTTAGTACCAATTTTGGACACGCAGCGTCGGACAGCTTGCGTTATTTATCCTTCTATATCTGTGGGTGTAACCTATCAATTCCAGAAGCCTTAAACCCTTAATTCTGCTTTTGATTCCAATAAAATCCCTGTCCTTTTCCAGCTTTCTAACTCTCTACCAAATTTCATTGAAATCGGTTCAGTAGTTTAGTCGTGAAAACGTAATAAAGAAACAAACATATTTCCATACATTCAAATTATAATTTTATTGAAGAGGTGCAGATTAGTCACTTATTATTTGATATATAAAGCGATCCCCGAGATTATCAGTACACAAATAATAAGTTATTCTATATAGCCAAGTCTTAGCAAGAATTAGTGCCGGTAATTAGTTTTCTTTTATCTAATTATAGTGTGATTAATTCCATAAATAACTTATTGATGAGTGTTAGTTGGTTTTGTACGTGGGGGCGGCGACCTCGTGTCTATTGTTAGTTCGCGATCGAAACAGAAACACTTAGGTAGCCTCTCGACGTGTCTTAAGTTGCAACAGAGGGATTTATTTTGACAAACCTTAGAACAGACCAATACAAAGGGACAAGGATGTGCACAGACAAAATATTTCATTAAATGTGAATAAACACCAATTATTTATTTATTAATAAATAGTCATGCTCTTTAATTAAATTTTACGCGGTGTAAATTGTGACGAAAATTTACCTAAAATTTCTTTATTAAATATATTAGACTGTAATTAAAATACAACAATGACTTGTTTTGTATACTACTTTTAAATTATATTTTTAAATCCAATAATGTTTGCTTTAATATAGTAATATAAATAATAGAATCGATAGCAGCAGAAAACATCTTTAACCCATCAAGGTAAATGGTATCAGCAAACCCTCGATCTTTTCTTCCCTTATATCGAGAATACGCGAACGAATCTGTGAAGGAATAAAACATTTGTGATTTTTGCGTTTTTCACGCATAATTAATCTATTTAAACGGGTCTCAACGCGTCAGCTCGTGACCATGGTTGATCTATCCGAAACGTCGAGCAAAACAAATAAAGCAAACATACCGTTTAAATACAGTTGATACACATTTAAATAGATAAATATGTGTGAAGGAATAGCCTGAAGCTTAAGATTTGAATATATAATAGAAATACCATTATTAGTTATGTAAATAAAAAAGATATAAAGGTTAACTTAAACTGATAACAAAACAAGGACAGCTAATACTGTAAGGAAATAAAAATGAATTTTTAATAGTTTTTTGAATTTTAAACTATAATTTAAAATCTCTGTTTAAAAGATGCTTCGGGAACCCTTCCACTTCTCTTTGCTAGTGGTCCAGTCAGCTCCTCTAATGTATAATGTATTTATTAGCGTAATTATAGCATTAATTTTTACAATTAATTAAAGCGCATATAGGCATTTTTGTATTTTGCAAGACGAGCAATGTGAGAAGTAATTGTTTAGTACCAACTTTGGACACGCAGCGTCGGACAGCTTGCGTTATTTATCCTTCTATATCAGTGGGTGTAACCTATCAATTTCAGAGCCTTAAACCTTAAACTCTCTACCAAATTAGGTTAATGTCTAGGTTTATATTTACTTTGTATATATTGTACTTATTCTTATGCATATATGTAAATGTGTTTAAATTTTTGTATATATATATATACGAGGTAATAATATACTGCATTTATTTTGCCGTTCCATCTCATTTAGCTAAGTCTTTCCCCACCTCCCAATGAGCCTTTCTGAACAATCCAAATGTAGGCTTGGCTGGTAGACCATTAAACTTGCCCTTTGTACGACAATAAGCAATAAATTGATTAATAAATAGATAAATTCTTATTAGTAGCAATGTAGCAGTCTCTCAACTCAGACTAATGCCACAAGTTTACGCTGACTTGGGCTTACTGACGTGGAATTATAAAAAGAAAAGGTTGTCAAAGAACAAAAACTTCACAGAATAAAAGAAAATATGGCCAATGTTTTGTCATAATGTCATATTTAACTTGGAAGTGGCATCGCCAGACTTAACTAATGTACTTCGTTCAGTCGACAAGTATTTTAATAAAAACTCTCTCAGAGGACCGCGAATGGTCCTCCTGCTCGGAAGGTGGACATTTGCATAATTTTAATTAAATCTTATTCTCAGAGCTGAAATAAGGTTAAAAACGCAATTTCGGTTACAGAAGTAAAGATTACTTATCTGTGATCTCGCTCTACCCATGTAGAAGACAGACATGATGACCATAATACTCATATTAATTTATTGCAGCATAGTTATCATTTGAAGTTATTTTTTTAAATATTGAAATGAAAATTAAATTTAAGTCAATGGTGGTCAATTTAAGTTGAAATTAGTATTAAAATATACAAATACAATTCACGTCATTTACTCAAATTTAAATATAAATAAAAATATATTCCGTTCCTATCGGGTTTGTACAAAATGTAAACAAATATGGCGGATTGAGGTAACTGACAAGGCCTTTAATTAAATAGTGAGGTGATAAAATTGTTTACATATTATCTATAATTTTATAGAGAGTTCAAGTTTGCCCTAGATTTAAACCTAAATGTTGAGATACCTTAAATTTCTTTATTTTAAAGCCGTTTAAAATTTTAATTTCAGTTTTGTTTAAATTTTGGATAAATTTGATTTCAACGTAATATAATTTAATACAATACTGTCTTAACTCAAGAAAACATGATTTTACGGGAGAGCAGTTTTAAAATAACAACTTGCTGTATTTTTAATGACAAGCAAAAATAGCCAGTGATCTTATAAGCAGCCTGTAGTGAAGGTATCTTTATGACACTTACATTATATTAATTAAGGGCATTTTTATTAACAATAACTAAAAATTCGAGCATTTTGAATAATGACACTTGCAATAAATGAGCGATTTGTAAATAAAGTAACCGTAACTAGCCCTTTTTTCACCCACTGCTGGACTTACGTGTGTGCATGGGGTATGGGTGGCCTTAAAACGCCACGCTGCCCTGGCCAAGCGAATAGGCGAGTTCACTCTTTTCGAGGAAGTGTAGTTCCTCG
Organism: Sesia bembeciformis; assembly: GCA_943735995.1. NCBI lineage: Eukaryota > Metazoa > Arthropoda > Insecta > Lepidoptera > Sesiidae > Sesia > Sesia bembeciformis. Next base: position 7,841,728 of record OX031042.1, read on the forward strand.
GGGCTTGTGGTAACGGCTGTCATATTTCTTAGTCTCCTGTTACTTTATCATAAACTAGCGACCCGCTCTCGCTTCACTTCGGTTTGTAAGTTTATTTTTCAAATTTTCTTTTTCAAAATTTTATAATAAAATATAGCCTATATTAAACACGGATAATGTAGCTTTCTATTTGTGAAAGAATTTTTGAAATCGTTTTAGTCATTCCAGAGATTACCTCCAACATACAAACACACAATTTTACCTGTTTTTTATATTAGTATAGATAAAGTAATCTAGGTAATATTAGGTAGAACGAATCGTTCGTGCATGCGATTGCGGCACGGAGTAATCAAGTTGTCATTACTGGTTATCGATTTGCGAAGCTTATTATAAATTATACTAATGAATAATAAATTATTATTAGACTGAAGGGCAAATATGTTAAAAATGCATTCTTATCGCAATAGCAATAATGTCTTAATGAATGAATGAAGAATGTATACATATCTATTTTAGTTATATCAATAATATTATTTAATTAAAATTATATAATTAAAATTACTTAATAGTGCTGGTCGGCAGTTCTAAGTTGATTTTCAGTATTTAATGGGAAAATATTACACCAGTGAACTTCTACAGAATTAAAATACCATATGCTGTTAAGGTAAAACAGTTAGGCCTAATTATGCACCAACGTACGTCCCGGGTTCCGCAAGTAAGTGAAGTCAGTAGGAAAATATTCGCTTCTATCGGTTCCATAAAAATACTCCGTTACATGCTACCGCATGATGCCCCAAGGTTGAGCTCGCTCAAGCCCTTCTTCATCCTTGATTATGGCGACGAGACGTATATTACACTGATATAGCAAAGAACTAATTTAGCAAGTGAGAACATTTCCAAAACTGTTGCATAAGATTTATTTTTGGTTTGCGGAAGTAACCAAAAATAATCACGTCTCATATTTCCATAACAAGCTGAAATTAAATGGATTTCAATTTATCTTCCCCGGGATTGTCACGTTCTTTTCTCTACAATACACAACACAAGGCCAACTAAAAGATTTTTTTTAAAAACAGATTAAAATGATAATAAACAAGCTATTAATAAAAAGATATACTATTCATGTGTTCATATTACATTCACCTACCTGTTCATTCTGATATACTGCAAGAAAGTTGAGCAGTGCGGTATGTCAACCCTTGCACATCTGTTCATCGTCGTAGTTTCTCAAGAATTTCATTTAGTGTACTCATCTGTCGAATCGGCATTTCAGTATTGTTACTCTTCTGTGTGTGGTATAAGTTGTATAATTATTAATTATTCAGTGCTATAAATGTAAAAACACAACTAACTAATATAAATCTCCTAAACATATGTTTTAACATATAACACATCCCTCACGCTCTCTGAATGCTTTAGGATTTTAAAAGGAAATGTTTTAGGAGTACCTACGGTAGACTTGTGTGATCTTACGTGATCGACGATCGATATACAATGATAAATGACCATATTATAAAAAAAATATTATAATATGGTTTCTTTTTTATTAAATATTTTTTTAAAGATGACATAAATGATTCGCTTGCATTATCCCTTTTCTCTCTCATTATGATTGCATTTGCATGTCCTTATTTAGAGACGGAATATGATAAAAGATCTATCGAAATGTAATATTAAGATCTCCCCATATTAATGTTAATAATATTAACTTAATAGTAGAAACTTTGTTTGTTCGAAGATACTGTAATTGCTATTATGTGTGTTTCTTTTTCATTATGAGTAGTTTGGCAATCGAGGAAAATGTAGTGAGGAAATTTGTTTGCTCCACACTTAAAAAGTAAGTATAGATTCATACACATGTATGCCTATACATATATACAATATGTATAGGTTCATTCAGCAAATACACTGTAATTTCCTTCAGATTGTTAATCACATCATTGTATATTTGCACTATAATGCAGCCTATTTTTATCATAGTTGTTCTATAATAGTATTTTTGTACATACATAAACCTATGTTACTACACAGCTGGATAGAGGTTATGTAAATGCATGATTTAAAATTTTTCTCACCAGTGAACTTCTTCAATTCGTCGGTCCAATTGGAGTCCTGTAAGAATCTAGAAAATGAACACACCAAGCATTTTTGTTGCACAAAATACAACGTTTTGTCTAGTAATCCTCAATACAAATCCTCAAGGTTTTAGTTTGTTATATCTAAGGATTTACAAAGAATATCCATTTAATACGGATACGACCTCAATTTGAGCGCACGTGCAAATTCGACCGATTCCGAAAACAGCCTAGGTTTAGCCGATTCTACATATCGGATTCAGCAAAAGTCGCAACTAACAAGCGAATACAGTTCAGAACTATCCAGCAATTTACATTTTAACTGAGCGCAAACAGATTTCTGAAACTTAATAATCGTGCATTTTCTGTAGCGCTTCTGTTTTACTATTAAATGCTATGAGTTTGTTTTTAACAATATTGTTACAAACATGTATATATTATGTGTATATGCAATATGTATATACATATATGTAATATTAATAGCATAAATCAGTTTATTTAAATCTATAAGTGTAATAGAGGCGTTGAATCTCACAATTGTAAAAGTAGTTTTATAATAGATCTTAATACAAGCTTCGCTTAATGTGAGACCTATAGGCAATTACAGTTAATTACTAAACACGAGCTTTGCGTTTGTGTGAGTTCACACCGATAGTGTCCAGTACTAACCATTTCGACAATCGGACTGCACAATTCTGCACCCACTCACACAGATGCAAAGCTGATTTCACTATATTTCTTGTAAACGAGACCCAACAACTGTTGTTTTGAAGAAATCGCTCTTAACGATAAGGCCGCCTTTTAAGTATTGTTTTAGGTTATTGTATTATGTAGTGTTTTTATCGTGGGTTCTTTGTGCCGTATGGTGTCAGCTTGTTTTAAAATAGCATCTCTTTGCACGGGTATCGTAAAACGCGACTAAGGGATAATAAAGCCCGTACCAAAGGCCCTGAAGAATTACACCACCTCTAAATGTGTGGACTCATCAACCCGAATGGCCTGCGTATCGTTTTAAGCCCATACACCCTATGCAGCTAGTGTGATAATAAATATACATGTTCTACATCGCGCATACGCAGTGTATATACCGTATGGCGATTTGTGATCTTTGTCATCCTCTTTGCTATTGTCTCATGCCCACGGTGTCCTGGCTGAATTTCGGATATAACAGCTGAAACATTCCAGAATGATAGAAAAATAATAATTTAAAAGGGAATATAAATTGCGCTAATAATAAACTTAACATACGACAGAGTACGCATCATTACATAGTGCTTAAGTTTTAAATTTGACTTTTTAATGATCCCCTCCTCATCTGCTTCACCCATCCCTAGAAGTTGCCAACCAGGTTTTTTGATAAGACGTATGATGTGTCGTCTAATCTATTCCTATATCGATGCGCATATGACTAACATATCGAAAATTAATGTTAGTCGTGATCTAGATACGTTTGGTAACCTTAACCGTAGCCGTAAACTTAGCGAAGCGAAGTATAACAAGATGGTCGGCCCTAAAAGACGATTGGCCTTAGCTCAACAGTAGTACATAACCTTAGTAAAAAAAAGTAATTTAGACTAAACTATGAAGAAAATGGAAAAAGGAAAAAAGTTTGAAACATATTAACCTCAAACGACATCATTAATTAGCTAATAAAATTAATCCGGCTGTTTAACAAGCACGTTGCCGGATTAAGTCCTAATTTGTTAAGGGCAGACGTCAAGAGACATGCCCGGTCATACGTGACAGGCTCTGGTCCCACGTAACGTGCAAGCGAATGGTCTGCCGGTCACGCACGCTTCTGCGGGTTTTGTATTCTGTTATTATTTTACGCTCAATTCATACGAATACATCGGCTTAATTTACCGCTTTGAAGTTTATTAAATTATGTGCCCCATATTCACAATGTGTGATGATTTTGTGGCAAAAGTATTAACTCAGTTTGGAAAAGTTAATTTTCATGGGATTTATTCAGTAGAAAGTTAATTTATATGCTATTAATATTACTATCCTCGTAAGAAAAGGCATTAGTAACATTTTTAACGAAAGCGTAAGTAACACATTATATACAGAAATTAAAAATAAACAAATATATTAAACTATGGTTATACTTTTTGTATTATCCAAATCTCAGTTTCTAGTTTGATTTTAAATGTATGAAAAGTTTACCAAAATTTCTTGCACTTTTCTCGAATGTCATCAAAATGCACTTGTACCTTTTTTTTCTACGGGACACAGACCTCCCCTTGCAATTACAAGAGGCTTTTTCTAGTCATAGTTCACCATGCAGACGAAATGCGGTGTGCCCGAGTTCTCTTTTTTTATTCTCGGATACAAATCAGTGATAATTGAAAGGAGCCGTATTTAAGCAGAAACTCAATGGGTTGAGGTTTAATCTCACAGACGTAAATCAAGAACAGGTATCTCTAGACTTAGGTCTGATTCTCACTAACTGCAACGTTACGGCATCGGCGCGGTGCGTCAACTAGTATCGTGTATTTTAATAGTGAATATGGTTTAAATTTGTATGACGCTGCGGCGCCCTATGTCATCATTGACAGTCGCTGACTGTACTCGCAGAGTTACATAAATTTAACCCAAGTAGGTTGGACATAAAGTTCACTATAAAGATACATTACTTACTTGACGCGACACGTTGCTGCCGTAACTGCAGTGAATCAGGCCTAACACCACATTCGTGGAGTGTTTGCAAGTATAGAAATAATAAATGTTTAATTCGTGTAATTTGCTTTTCGAAGTGTGTATGTGACATCAATCGCTTGTGGAAATAAGAGTATTGAGGAAATGCGAGTTCACCTTTAGTTACTAGTAGCTAATATTCATTAGGAAATTAATTAAACAGATAGGTATCGGAAAATCAATCAAAAGTATTTTATTCATTATTTTAAGGTTCTCCTTTTCACTGAGACAAGATATAATTAATTGATTATTGGCAGTTGAAATTAAATTATAACAACAAGGGACAAATAATTTACAGATTCGAATTTTATGTCCTTGGTTACCAAGAGAAAAGAAAAACTTCGAGTCTTGTTATTAGCGTTTGACACACTAATTTACTTTATAAGGTTTTGTGACGTAAATCGTTTGTATAAATTCTGCAACAAAAAACACCTTTTCTGTCTAAGTATATTATTATAATTTTGAAATGTTTAATGTTTTATGATTAAAATCTTCAAAATTTTAGTGTTTTTAATTTTAATTTGGCCGTGTGTAGTGTGGTGTGTTGTAAAACGTAACTAAGGGCTAAGGTGTAACTAATACCGCTACCGCAAGCCATTAGGAAATACATCACTTAACATCATGTTTAAAAGAGTGAACTCACCAACGTGGCGTTTCAAGGCTATACATCCGTCTTGCACATTGTCTTGTGAGACCTATGTCCAGCAGTGGATTTTAAAAGGCCTGGTAAAGGTTTACGGTATTTCTTATAATAAAGGAGAGAGAATACAGCGCAAGAATAAAGATTAATAATATAGAGAAGAGAGAATAAAGAGAGAAGAGAGAATCGAGGGTCAGAGCTGTGACTGCCACTTAGTCACAGCATAATGGTATGCTGAGTTGGAGCCGTTTCCAGCATCACAACACACACACATCCATACATATCGTAACATTTTTTTATTAATATATTTTTTGTTAATTCTTGTATTTTTTTAATGTTTATGATTTTCTGTTACTGTTATATGTTATAGTATATGTGTGTTAGTCTATGTCGGAATAAAGTGTTGTCTATTGTCTAATACAGAGAAATAACAGCTATAGGAAAAATTAGTTTCGTCAATCGTCAGTACTGACTGAAACTGCACACGACGTTCCATATTCATTTTTTTTAATAGAGTTAAAACTAAAGTCGTTCAAAGTTTAACAATCGCAAATTAGCGACTTTGAACGCCACGTCATAATTTATAACAAAGTACGTACGCATCCCATGAAAGGGCGTTTAAAAGTTATACCGGAAAGAGCACAAAATGCCGACGAGTCTTTATTCAAAAGCTTTGAAGTTGACGAGAATTTGTTGGAATAAGTTGGAACGAGTCGAAACTGCGAGTGTGAAAATGAAAAGCGTTGTTGTTTAGGCTTTACAGACTTAATACGAAAAGTTAGTGTAAACTTACAATAGCGTTACCTCGGAAGATTTTCGATTAAACTTGTTATATTCGTATGTAATACTTTTGTGTGTGTGTTGTGTGTGTTTGTTCAGTAAGTACTTCGTACGTGTATATGTGTGTCAGTAACAAACATCAAGTTTTATTAGAAATAATTAAAGAAATAGCAAAAAATAGTGAGTGTGCATAGTGTTGTGTGGTGTCGGCCGGTCGTAAAATGTGCCGTGAAAAGCGACCAAAGGGATAACAAAGCGGCTACCACAAGCCCCGAGGAACTACACCACCTCTGAAAGAATGAACTCGTCAACCCACTTGACCAGCGTGGCATTTTAAGGTCATACATCCCTTATGCACGAGGATGCCCATGTCCAGTAGTGGATACTGAAAGGGCTGCATTGCAGTGAGTGTGTAGCAAATCGATGGTAGCAAATTTTAAAGGTAGTTTATACTTAGGTTCTCTGGCAACAGCCGCTAGGCGCACTCGACTGGTTACGTTACCCCCTTCTCACAGAAGACTACCTTGAAATGTACTGCATTTTCCACTTTACCCTACTGCCTAATATACGTACGTGTTTCGGTAGGGAGTGAGGTATGCCAAAGCCCATTCGCATCCCATTCCATTCTATCCCCCCATAATTCTGGACTGAAGTTGGTATGTACCGTGGGTGTCCATGGGCGACAGTATCCATTTACCACCACGGTGACTGAATCCCCGTCTGCCGCCTTTATCCTATAAAATAATAATAATAATAAAATAGTTGTCCGTTAATTTGGCGATTTTTAGTATATTTTACTGCTTATTTATATAAAAGTCAAGTTTTATTACATAAACGTGTCGGGAAATAATTTCATTTAATAAATATTTTTATAGCAACACATCACTCAGCCTTTCAGTCTAGCGAGGTAATGCCGCCAGCATGCTGGGTACGAGCATGCTAACGAGCCAAATTTGTACAACATGCTCTATATATAATTCTGTGCTTTGAGCATGTTGTACAATAAACGCGTAATTATAATTTAATACTTCTTTTCGTAATCACATTTAACTGTCGCAGGTTGTCTGGAAGAGATTGTATAATTGCGACAGATCGTTTTGTAGCCGTGTGCAAATTTCGTTGTAAATATATTATAAACAATAAAGATAATATTTATTATGAATTATTATTATTATTATTATATATTATCAACACAAAGGTTTGCTGGTAGATAATGCCTTAAGGCTCGCCTTTTGTACCATAATCTGCAATAAAGATTTTTAAATAAATAAATTAAATATATTGAAGTTATTTATTTTAGGTTAGTTTTAAATTATATTGTAATATACATTGTATTTTGTTTTCATGAAATATATATTTTATAATCGTAAAAAACCTTAAAAAATATTTTTCAGAAAAGTAAGTAGGTACACAAAAAGAAAAACCTTTCAGTAATTTGATAGTTCGCTTCTTAAAGAAAGCGTCCTTAAGAAATTCTTGTTATTTCTTCAATTTTTAGTTCAAACCCATTTCAGCAAGTGCTTTGGATGAAAATACCTCGAGAGATTTCAGATATTTTTTGCTTTATACAGTAACTCGGTGTAGCATAGACTGCGAAAACCGTAAAAAAAAAGCTAAAACACGAAATGACATTTTCACGTGCACTCGCAGTTTATTATGAACATAAAAAAATATTTTACAGAAACTCCCGAGTATCTCTGTTCTCTCGTAATTAAAGTAAACTGTTAGTCAGTCGGGAAGGGCAACCGCGTGTGGCTTTGAAAGTTTTGTGGCGCGAACCAATTACCGAGCTGTAAGTGCGAGCTCCATTTTAATTGTAATCAAAACATCATGGGCTGAGTAAGGTACGCATGTCTTAATTAAATCACCACTTTTATGACTTTGTACTATTTATGATTTTGAACATTAAATGACTTATTTCGCCTTAAAACTAATTGATGCTATAAACTACTTGAATGATGTGTTTGTCAGTGTAAGTGAAGACTTCACTTTAGAAGTCATTGGCTATACAGGACTGTATGTTTCATAATTAAAATAAAATTTTCATGACTTTGGATCGTATGAATTAAGATCAGTATTAAGAGTGTTTGTCGACAGAACTGTTTTTATTACCTATAATGCGGGTTCCACCATTACCTATAATGCGGGTTCCACCATTACCTATTACTGTATATAAATGCGGGCTCGACTATTGTAGTCCCGCAACTAAGAAAAAGCTGTGTATCTCTTAATTAAATCTGTGTTTTGACTTTGACAGTTTTTTATATATAAATAAGTTTGTAGATAGATAGTTAACAGTCTTAATTGTCTATATAACTGTCATTCTTACCTTACTATAAATGTTGGCTAGACTAATAACAGCGACTAAATGAAGGTTATTAATTATATTATCACTTTTACATATTGAATTGTATTAATTTATTTAAACTTCATTGCTCAATGACATGTACAACAGGCGGACTTGATGCCATAAGACATTCTCTAACAATCAACCACCAAGTTATGCAGAAAAACGATCGTAGGTACAGTTTTGAATTGAATAATAGAAAACACATATACACATATAAGCATTAATATATAATAAGAATATTGAACTTAGACACATTTTTTATATTTAAACAAGTTTAAAGACTGATAGTTAGCAGTCTGTGTCTACAGAATTGTCACTATTAGGTACCCTACTATAAATAAATGTTGGCTCGACTCGTTACTGAGACTAAATAAAGGCTGTGAATCTCTTAATTAAACTGGATTTGATTGAATTCCTTTGATTGATTTGATTGAATATTGTTTGAATTCCTCGATTATCTATCTAAAATGTCTATGAGCCTACTATCATTAATAAGTATACTCCAAATATTATTAATTATTCCTAAATAATTAATTAATTTCTTATTATTAATTGTATCTTAATAACAATTTTACAGGTTAAGTAAAATCTTTGTAGGTTTATAATACAATATTACATAAACCCGTGTGTCTCCACTGTTGGATATAGGCCTCTCCCAAGATCCGCCACTACAGACGGTTTTCAGCTCTTTTCATTCAGCCGAAGGGCACCCACGCTGTAATTCCCGGTACATTCGAAAAACATAGCGTGGGACGACGTTGGATATCGTTTGTGTAGGTACATCCTATTTTTAAATTAAAACTTTAATTTAAAAATTATGTTCGTGTGAACTATTAAAATTATTATGTTCGTGTGAACAGACGAAACAGATTAAGTGTTTGATATTTGTCTTTAATTATATTTATTTATGGAGAAACTACTGAGAAAGAAATACATTAAATCTAATTAAATAAAAAAAAATAACAAGTAGTCTTAATCTATCTCCTTACACATTTCTCATTAAAAACGTAAAATGTAATTTCCTTTTAGGCGTCAAATGACAGTGAATAGTTTCAACATGTAAAAAAAATATATAAGCAACAAATGAGAAAGATGAAGAATTATACAGAATATTTTTCAATTTAATTCTTATGAAATAAAGTAGATAATTTTATTAGATCCCGTATGTAATATTGTCGTTCAATAATAATTATTTCTTTATTGTATAAATAGAAATAATAAATTGCACATATAATAGATGTGTAAGAATATAATACAATAGGTGGTCTTATTTATCTTATGTTTATATAACATTACATTTTAATTTTCAATTATATCATTGTACTAGGACTACTTCTTTAATTCTACTAATAGGATGACATTGAAACGCGAAGAAAACGGTCTTTTTATGAATCGCTACTACACTCTTTCATCTTTTCAGTGCTACAAACCTTCCTTTTACAAAGTATACTTACAAAGTATTTTCTCGCAGTAACGAAACATAATGAAGCTTGATTCCCTAATTGCGAATAAAATAAATAAATAAAATAATATACCTATGTGTTATTAATATACTTATACTGTTAAAATATATAAATTTCAATTTTACAAATACGAGTAAAATAGTGCCATTTCTAGTGCGTGAATTTAAGAACTTGTATTTTGCAATTTCTTAGAGAATAACTTGTTAGTTAAAATGTAAATTCTTTTCAAAGTCTGGCAAATGTTAATACCACGTCATCTATTAATTGTTGGATAATGGAATGATTTAATTAATAATTGGATTATACATATTGATAAAAGGTATTAAGAATCGCGGTAAACAAAACTTTCTAAATATATTCAACAAACGATTAGCTATACCTATACAAATTTTTACTAACAATTTTCATATTCCATCTATATATATAATAATAAAAATGACGTGTTTGTATATGAAATATATTTTTATTATGAATGAATGAAGTAAAACAGTAACTTTTAGAATGTTTGTCTGTCTATCTGTCCCATTGTCTGTTTGAACGCGCATTACGCAAAACCTACTAAACATAATTTAATTAAACTTGGCATAATTATAGCCTATGATCTGCTTTAACATTTCATTCCAATCCTTTATAAAGTTCCCACGGGAATCAAACTAACTTCACATATTTGCGCACGAAGTGCAAGCTTTCTAAAGAGCTGATCGTCCTTTAATGCGATCATACATTTAATAAAATCAAACAAACATCTCTTTATATAAAGGTACAAAATTGTACATACAAAATATAGTCTTACATTTATAACTCGAAGCAAATTCACATTGGATTAGATTGAGGTACCGAAACATCATATCGGCGTATACGTACCCAGAAATTGTACTACCGCCGTCCCTGCTTACCAAATTTCATGTGGGTATAGGCAAATCAAGAAAACCGCATATGGCTTTCGAAGTTTCCCCGGCATGAACCAATTAACCTGGGAGGGCCGGGCCGGCATTGAACAAAATTGACTCCGATATAATTTTACATTTAGTAGGCACCTGAAAATTAAGTTCGGCTTTGATTATGTTGTGTAGTGGTCGAGTCACAGTCGGTTCGGTCCGTCAGTTAGTTTATTAATTAACCTTATTGTTATGTTACTTGTTTGAGGTGGATTGAGTATTATTTTTGTTCCTCTTTGAGGCTTGAGTTTTAGGGAACAAATATTTTTTTAAAAGAGGGGTGAAAGTATGGCTCAGTTGGATAGCATGGACTGATCACAACATGTACTGATCACCACATGTAATGTCGTACACCTTGATTTGAGTTTAATAAAAACCGCACAATAAGCTTTTTATTTATTTCTTATTGTGTATACAATAAAATGCTAAATAATTATATTCATGGAACTATTGCAATGGAATAAATAGTTGATTGTATTAGAATAGAATGGTACTATTGCTCTCGTTCGACCATTTCAACGTTATTCGAGTACAGATATGTATTTGTATTGTACAAAAGAGATGATTTTTTTCACGCCTTAGAGATATTGTCTTCATTCACGCCAAGAATAAAAAAAAATATCGGTATGTGATGTTAATTTTTGATAATAAAACAAAAAACGAATTTATTACCTATTGCATTTATTTTTATTTAAAATTTAAAAAATATTGCTAGTTTTTTTGTATAATTGTATGTGTGTTATGTTGTGTTACATTTCTTGAAGTCACTTCAGTTGTATGCACGGTCTCGGGAAGAAGTCGAAGAACGCAAACAAAAGTGAAGGTGCGACAGCACGTAAAAATATATTTTATCATTCTCCTACTTGCATCGTTCTCCTCACTGCTGAGGGTCGTGACCACGTCCATGGGTTACTTTTACTCGAACGATATTGCGTCATCTGTTTCTGTCCTTGCCTTATACAAAATGGCGTTGGTTATATATTTATACAACCAAATTATTAATTTTAACTCAGAACAAAAAATACAGCAAAAATATTAATTAAAATGTATTTTTCTTATATTTACGAAACTAAATCAATTTAATTTCGTAAGAAAGTCGAATTTCTAAAACGAATATAAGTACTATATAAAAAAAAATCTTATCGTAAAATCTTCTTGAACGAAGATCTTTTGAATCTTTATCTAGTTTGATTTTATTAAAAATAAAGATAAAACAGTTGTAACTACGTATATTTATTTATATAACTTTTAAACTTGCGTTTTGTACACATTTTATATTCTAAATTCGGTCTGAATGCATATAAAAAGGCAAACAAATACCTTTATTATACGCGTTCAGACCCGATTTAGAATATAAAATTAAGTATATAGTTCAATAAATAATTATTAAGGTACTAGAAATCGGTCCGTGAAATCAAAATCAGAGTACCTATCTCGTAAAGTTACTGAGTTTAAGATAATTAAGCGAAGCATCAGCAAGAAAACAGTTAGAAGCCAGCAAGAAAACGTTGTTGACGTAGTCGCATTATAAGCACGTGTGTGTGACAGAGTAGGCGATAGCTCCCCAGCTCGTAAGTTCACATCTATCTAAATTGTTAATGAATTCGCCAAATAAGCCATAAATGACAATTGTAAGCTTAAACTACCGTAAGATTTTTGCAAAACACTAAGAAGGGGTACTGACAAAGTTCTACGCTTTACAACTTCTACGTAATTAGGCTGTATACAGTTATACAATACACGTTTATCTATCTATACCTATAATAGATTGTGTAGTTATTCTCTACGTAACTTTAGTCGGTCGTTCAGTCACGCACAGGTTGAAGTCGCCTGGAAACCTATGAATTTGCCCTATTACCTTCGTCCCGACTAATATTATACGACGTATTTGACGTATTTGGGTTCCGTAAATTAGGTGCACGGTATAAAACCGTTGGAATATATTTTCGCTTAAGCATTTTGTAATCGTAATAAAGAAATGGAATGAAAATGTATTAAATATTAAAATGAAAAATTAAACTGAAAAAGAGTAAATTTTATTACGCTGGTCAAAAAATCAACCCCAGTTTAAGATACACGGTAAGGTTCAGGTAATTCTCTGCTCATTACATAAATTCACTTAACATTCTACATTTTAACATTAATGAATAAAATTCAGAATAATTGTGGCATTATTTGAAAAAGGAGAGCGTATTGTCGGTTCTAATTTTTCAGATGTTGAGATTATAATGAAATCAGAAAATAATAATAACATTTTTATTTATTTACTCTTTTTGCACTACATATATTGTACAGAGGCGGACTTGTAAGCACGTGTGTTAGAGAGTTAAGGCATTCTATTCTCTACCAGTCTTTATTTTTATTGTTTTATCTTAAAAATCAGGTGTTATAGTTATGTTTCAATTTAAGTAGACTCTGAAAATGATGAAATTTTAAGTAAGAAAATCCTAATTATAGTCTTTATTTATAGCTTAATATTAAGTAGCAAGCAGTACCTAAGTAGTTGTCTGTATCCGTAACCTAATTGTAGGTACTCGTAATTACAAGTAATACGTAGTAGTAATTACAATTGGCGTTTATTAAGGAATCACTTAAAGTATCAATGTATCTATAATTATGTGTTATGTGTTTTTAATATGTTATGTGTGTGTTCAAATGTATATTAGTTCTATTGGCCAATTTAAATTTTAACATACGCCACTCTTAAATGCACATTTATCAAACCTTAATGTCAGTGTCCTAAATGATGATTACTAGCACAGTTAACGGCTAACTTACGTACAAATGACAACACAATAATGAAGCAAACATCGTGTCATGTCGCCAACAAATTGATCATTCCAGTAACAGAGCGTAAAATTCTCCCCGGGACAGTGGATAAATGAATTTCTCCCCAAGGTAATAAAAGCCATGAAAAAGTTGCGTAAAAATAATACAGTCTGGGTTGCACACGACATAGATTGATATGGGGTGAGTGAGACAGGTGATCATACCCCCTGTTCATACCTGTATGTGGACACGCGTTTGAATTTACCAATCTTCCAGAATATGCTTGACAATGCGGCTCATATTGTATTGAAGTTACATCAAGCGCAAATGAGAAAATGATAAGATGGTTAATCTCCTTAAAAAAAGTTCTTTTCATATGGCAATGGTGCAGTTAGCACATTCTGCTCGTGTCAAGTTTCTTTCCTAATAAACAATTTCGAAGTCTGAAACGTATCCTGTCAATGTCTACTCCGATCGAATTAAGTCAGAACTAATCAGATGTCACTCATTTTTATTTCGGGATGTCTAAATTCTTGTGGTCCTAGTGACCTATCAAGAGTCTACGGACCTGTACCAGTCGTGGCTTTATCGAGGACAGAAAAAGACTCACTGGAAGCACACGAAAAACGCAGTCCTATGCTTTTATTTCATTATCACAAATAATACGAACGAAAACACATTGTAGTTAATAAACTATGACTACGAGTATTAAATCATGAAACGCACAATACACAATTTTTATAACAATCGAACAAAAACTTTACTTCGCGAGTTCCCGTTAAGTTATCCGAGTTTATCGGTTCGCGTTAAGAATGTCATCACTATTTTCGTCTACTGTCTTGCCCGTAGACGTCACCCTTTTCGACCAATTCTGTTGTTTAGAATTCTTACGTCTCTTTCAATATTGGTCAAAAAATGGTGAAACAAACCAAATCCTAAGAAGAACTACTCGTATTTGAACAGTCAATAAGTACATACCTGTGATACTAGAGTCGCTCTGGCGTATAAAGTCGTATTTATTACATTTTACTCTTACCATTTTTGGTCATTCATACCATCAGTTCGTGTCTTTGCATTGCTAGATTTAGGCCTCTCCCAAGTCTCACCATCACACACGATCTTCGGCCTCTCATCTCATTCTCATCCATTCAATGCCCGCGAACTTGTTGTGGTCGATCCTGTTTGATCTCGTTTATAGAAAACGTAAATTCCAAATGGCGTGGGCCATCGTCTTTATACCGGCATTTTTAAAGGTAACACTATATAATATCCTTAGATTTACACGGTGTAATAGCAGGATTATAAATTATTTTCCAGACAAATTATTTCCTTGACAGAACTCTGTTCCCTCGGGGTTAAGTTATAAATGTCAACTAGTTTTTGCCGTACAACAGACGTAAAAGTTTCTCTCTAAACTAGTTTAAACCCAGTAGTTTACGAGCTAATTCGCCTCCACTCCTACTCGTCATGCCAGTTGGGTCTTGGGAGTTATGTGTTTCTATGTTCATAGTATTATTACATTATATCGGATACGTTCTAGATATATTTAGAAGATAGAACAAGCATACTAATCTATATGTAATAGTAACAAATAAACTTATAAATATCTTTCAAGTGATTTGACCTTTATTGTTTATCTTTTAGACTTCAGTTTTTACGTCGCATAATCGATTTTCTTAGAAAAATCTTTTGGAAAATTTACACAAATATTAGTACCTATATATGTTTCAAATCAAATAAATATACTTCATGGAGATGAAATATTAGTGAGCATAAAGTAATTGATATGTTTTAGTAAACTGGCAGATAACAAATTACGTTTTGAGTTAAAAATTACTAACTGAAAATTATATGTTAAGACATTTATCACTTGATATTAACCTTATTTTATTAATCACAATATATAAAACGGGTCAAACATGAGACATATTATAAATTCCTTTGGACACCCCAGAGTAAATTCCTTAATATTGTTGATAAAGTTAACGTTATGAACAAGTTCAATGATTTATGTTTCCTTGCGTCCGAACGCGCCTTCCTGCTAAATTACCAAGTTTTTGTGAGAATATTTCTAAAATTCTAAAGTGTCTCGCCTTTCCGCCCTCTGCCTTCCGTTGTCTCTAAGACTGAGGAGTTTGTGAGGCACAAACTTCGTAACGCCTCAAATATAAATTTCAAAAGTCTTTCAAACAATACAAAATGCAAGGACATGCCACAGGCATTCGAACATTTGAAACCGAACTAAATCATATTAATTGTCATCTAAGTATGAGTGCAAGACGTATCTTGCATGAATTTTAGAAAGTATATAACGTACAAAACGAAACATCAAAGATGAACAATTCAACCAATTCTAAGTACCAATACGTTGGTACAGTATGCGACCGATGTTTCGTTGATATTTAATTTTTAACGAGGAATAAATAAATGGGCCGCAGAAAAACAGAATGGGCAGGAAATCGATGGCAGCAAATTTGAATGTGGATTGGGAGAAGGTTCTCTAGTGACAATAAAGTATTATTACGATAGCGCACACACATATTATTAAATTTATATTACTTTTATAAATATAATACATTATTAACTTATATACACTTTTACCTCCCTGCTTGAACGTTTGACAAATGCATTATTGCTAATGCACATGTTCATTTTGAATTAGAATTAGAATAATATACTTAATTGTAAAAAGAAATACATCCGTTATTGACAATAAGATTGAAAACATGCTCTGTAATTTTGTCTAAATATTTATTAGCGCCGTATGATTTGGTTTATATTAAGAACATATGCGGGCTCAGAATAGAGCCTTGTGGCACGCCCGACATATTTGATCTCAGAAATGTGTGAACATAATTTCCATTGTGAACCGAGAAGGTGCTACCATTGAGATATGACTGTATCATTTTGATATGGTGAAGAGGTACATTACACAGAAATAGTTTATGGAGTAGACCAATTATGGAGTAGTGCAATACTGTATCAAATGCTTTTTCAACGTCCAAAAATTATCATTCCTGTCGATTTACCTAGATTTAAGTTATGTTATGTTTCCCTACTCTCGCAAGTCCGAACTTCAAGTAAGCATTTCGATATGATTAATTCTGTCATATTTCATTAAACCATTTTGCCTTACAATTTTATGCAGTAATATGATGATACTGAGATAGTTATTTACATTCTTACTCATTTATAATTATTTATTTATTTCAGTTATTCAAAAATAGTTTGCTTTGTTAATGATGATTTTCTGGTTGTATAAATATAAGCCATTTTTACCCAACAAGAGAAATAATTATATTGGCTTATAATTTCTAATTCATTTAAATTCATATAATTCATTATAATTCATTCATTTATTATATAAATATATAGTTATTAATAAATAATGTAAACAGATTTTTAAATTAAAAGTCATTTTTTACAAATATTACAAAAAATGAATATAAACAGAAAATCATTAGGTTAGAAGTTTTTATTCATCTAATAACGGGAAACGGACTAACCGGTTAATAAACTACTATTTAACGAATGACGAACTAATGAATAAAGTGAATAATAGGGACTCTAACTAACCAGACTCTGAGTTATGTATAGAAAGAAAGACAACAAACACCCAAAGGTTAGAATGATGATTTCTCCGAAAATAACTTAACCTTTCTTGGATTAAAAAAAATATTTTACATGAAATAAATCGATAGAATATTTTTAGAGAAAAGCGTGTAACGAGTACATATTTACGAGTACATTAAATATATAAAGGATGGAAAGTAAACCTGTTCTTTTTTGAAGTCGATTAACAAAGAGCTATAAATGAGTCTCATTTAGATATTATAAGTATCATTTAGATATTATAAGTATCATTTAGATATTATAAGTATCATTTAGATATTATAGGTATCATTTACTTTTTCGTGAACTAATTAAACAACCCGCAAAAGATTTCTGAATGAGCAGCAAATTGAAGCTAGGAAATATAAAGATGGGTTAGGTTTGGGTTATGTGGTAACAATGAAAAATATGTTTAGATTCTTCGATGACAGAATTTTAATATTGATCGTCGACTTAGTGATGACATTCTTAGTATTATTTTTTTATTAGCCTACGTTTGTGTCCCACTATTGAGCAAAGGCCTCCCCTCGTTTATGCCAAACCGCTTTGTTTGACGCCACGTTGATAATAATAATTAATAATTTAAAATTATAAAAAGTAGGTTGTGTTGTTCATCATGAATCGTTGCTTATTTGGTATATTTTTGCTGTTCGTTAAAATCCAAGCTACGAGTTTGTTCAAGTTAAGTCTGTCCTTCATATTATTATACTCGAGAAAGCGACACAAAATATAAATTTCACAAGTTCCTCTTCACGAGCAACGTGAAGTTATGGTGTTACACAGTCGCTCAACAAGTTAACGCTAGCTCAGAAATTAGACTGATCCAATTTTATACGAAGGAAACAAAACTTTCTACTTCATAATACTGTTAGGAAAAGCCTGTTTAATAGGTTTTTTTTAAGTAATTACGAGTATTTTGTGCTAGAAATTAGAAATTAGTCACAAATTTTTGTTTTCTACCCAGATTTTTTTTTCATAACCTTCGATGAAGTTATTTATAGTAGATTTCCTGATGATTCCACGAACTGACTTTAGCATTCGTAGCATTTCAACAAGGAATTAATAAATATTTTATCAGATTTTAATAGCTTTAATAAACCGACGACTCCAGTTCATTTCTGTAAATCCGATTACATTAATCACACCCATTGAGTGATATATAACATATTTTATTATATTAGATATTACTCGATAGGTATACCTAAATAATATAATATATCTCATTTTATGTGAAGATAAAACTCAAGTTTAGATAAAATATTTTTATTGTAATAACACCGTTTAAGTGCATTATTTATTAATATTACGTATTCTGCAATTCTGTTTAACCAAAGGTTTATTGGTAGAGAATAAAATAATTAAGAGAATTAAAATACTTTTATTTTTCCCTGGAACGGTTGCAAATATTTTAAATTGGTCGACGTAATTCGGTTTTGCGTTATTTTGGTTACACATTGTATATATATATGGAATAAAATATATGATGAAATTATTATATGTTGGGCTGAAATTTCTGATGTGTGGCAAAAATGTAATTAACATTGAAGTATGCTGCGATTAAAGAAAGGTTGGCGAACACCGATTTAATACTGATCGGCATAACGTCATTTTATAGATCTGCAGTTCAAAGCTGTGGCATAAATTGCTGTGAAGTCATGTTTGAGGCTAAACGGTACAAGGGGCGCTTTGTTCGTAAGTTTGCTATTACGTGCAGGGAGCACAGAATGTTCGACATATTGGTGGAATTTACTAAGGAGTCTGCAGCTTAATGGTGCAAGTGCATATTATGCAGTTTAATGTCTTGTCTTGTAAATGAGAATGTTTTGGATAATGAGAAAATAGGTCGGGTAGAAAGTCTTTTATTATTTTGCACGTATGAAGTTATAATCAAATCGCTTTGGTTGTACTATTTGTACCTGGTTGGTTGTAATACCATTAAAAGTTGACATTCTAAAAAAAAATTAAAAAAGAGTACTTGTTTAAAGTGTTTCCGCCTTTTTGCCATTGTTTTCTAGTCTGTGAAAATGAGTGAAAGTATCGAAGAAATTCGCTACATTTTGAAGTTGTACATTTTGAAAAGAAGCAAAAATGCGACGCAAGCCGTAAAAAAAAATTGTGCCGTTTATGGATCTAATGCGGTATCGGTAAGGGTAGCACAAAGTTTTAACGTGAAAGATGCAGCTCGCTCTGGTCGCCCAGTTACAGATACAGTCAACGCCATCTGTGAAAAAGTGGAGCAAGATCGACACATCAGTAGTTATGACATTGCTGAGGAACTGGGTATTGATCATAAAACAGTTTTAAGTCATTTGAAAAAGTCTAGGTACCAGAAAAAGTTCGACATTTGGGTGCCATATTAGGTTACGGAATGAAATCTCATAAACCGTGTTTCCATTTGCGATTTTCCGTTCAATTGAAACGAAACGAATCATTTTTGAAACTATTGATCACGGGTGACAATTGACTACAAGAACGTGCGAAAAACATTGTGATCAAAGCACAGACAGGCTCCCCAAACAGTGGCAAAACCCGACTAACACGAAACAAGATGATGTTGTGTGTATGGTGGGATTGGCAAGGTATCGTTCATTAGGAGCTTTTACCGCCGGGGGAAACTATTGATTCTGACCTCTACTGCCAGCAACTGATGACATTAAAGCAAGCAATTGAGACCAAACCACCTGAGATGATAAACAGAAAGGGTGTGATCTTTCACCACGATAACGCCAGACTACACAGCAAAAATTGAGAGGCTTGTCTGGGAAGTGTTGATGCATCCACCGTATAGCCCTTGGACTCTGCCCCGTCAGATTTTCTGTTTCGGTCACATATGAACTCTTTAAGTAACGTAAGGTTGACATCAAGAGAGGACTGTCAAAACTACTTGTCGCTATGTTTTGGCCAAAAATCCCAGAATTTTCTACAGCTATGGGATCATGGACACTATCTACAAGATGGCGACAAGTTATCGATCAAAAGCGGCACATATTTATTATAAGTAAATGTAATTAAACTTCAATTTTTTTTATCTTGAATTTCTATAGAAAATACGAAGAAACTTTCTCCTCGACCTAATAATATGTGGGCATGGTATGGTGAAATTATACGTATAACGAAATTTTTTAACAGGCTGCAATGGAAGCCAGAAAAATAATTTGGATATATATGTTGGTTAAGTTACTGAGCCAAATCGAGCTAATAGTTTCAAATTTACACAAGGACTTTTTGGCGTTTACTCGAGAAGTGAAATTGAGTTTTTATTTGAGTAATTCTAAAGACTGTGTACTTATAGGTTTTGTGGTTTAATAGTGATAGTTTATTGAACTTCAAAGTGTTTTTCTGTATAATGGTTGTGAAAACCAAAAAAAACCACACGATTGCGTTTTTCGTGTGCTTCTAAATTCATCATTAAGATGACAGAAGTGTCCTCTTCTGTCATCATTAAACTTTATTATCAGTTTACTGAGCGATTCCTGACTTACTTCGACTAGACTCGACATTGACAGGATACGTTTCAAATTTTGAAATTTTGAAATTACGAAGAAAATTTGACACTGGCAGAATATGCTAATTGCACCATTTCCATATATATAAAAAAAAAACAATGTAAACTTTCAAAATATCAAAAAAATAACATTCTCATATTCAACGGGCAATATGTGGTTGGAAAAGGCTCTGAGGCTTTATAACTTTTCTATAAATCTTTTCTTTTAATTTTAGGTAAAAAGCGAAATTTTCCGACAGGCACCTGCCATCAGTATTTTAATTATTATCTATAATAAATAATTATTGATTATTGTTAATAATTATTATATTATTCTGTATTTTTATGAATTACAAAATTTCAGATGAGAATACTAAATGGAAGGGAAATGGCGTACAGATGATGAGAGGGGATCCAAAGCACATAGTATAGATGGTATTAGGTATCGTTAACACAAATTGGTAACCAAAACCAATTTTAGTGTAAAACTAGTAATTAGGGTAAATTTAAGACTAGTGCCTTCCACTCAATTTACAAGATCGCAGATTACAAAATTTACAAGATCGCAGATTACAAAATTTACAGATTACAATTTACAAATTTACATACTAAATTACAGTTGAACAAATTTTTAGAAATGACCTCGAAAGTAGTTTTAAGACTTACTAAATAAATATATTTTCTCTACCTAACTCCTAGAAGGACTGAATGTGATAGAACTTGTTGGACTCACCATAGATGAAAAGATACTTAGAAGCGAAGTTTCCACTCCTTTACTCTCAAAATGAGTGAAACTTTGTGAGTACATAAAGTAAGTAGTTCATTCATTCAACGGTGTATACTGTATATATTTTTTTTTATGTATGTACGTAGGCGGCAGACGAGCATACAGTCCACCTGATGGTAAGTGGATACAGTCGCCCATAGACATCCGCGATACATGCCAACATTAGTCCAAAATGACAAATGTTGGCACGCCCCCGGATGCGCTGCCTACCTTTGGAGATATAGGAATGGATTTGGAGAAAGGGTTAGGAAAATGGAGAGGGATAGGATGGGATGGGAATGGGCTCTGGCACATCTCACTCACTACCGAAACACGTACGTACATTGGGGAAATACGATAAAGTGGGAAATGCAGTACATTTCAAGGTAGTCTTCTG
The DNA here is from genome assembly GCA_943735995.1 of Sesia bembeciformis. Classification (NCBI taxonomy): domain Eukaryota; kingdom Metazoa; phylum Arthropoda; class Insecta; order Lepidoptera; family Sesiidae; genus Sesia; species Sesia bembeciformis. The sequence continues at coordinate 7,863,678 of OX031042.1, forward strand.
TGAGAGAGGGGTAACGTGGCCAGTCGAGCGCGCCCAGCGGCTGTTGGATTGCAGCGTGCACTCTCCCCCTCACTACCTATTGCTACATACCTATATACATACCTATTGCTTCGCAATTTTCAGTTAAACGTGATTACATAAATCTTTGAAAATACTTAATTTATTGGTTGTATTCATACTCTTATTGACTATTGGTATTTACTATTGTATTCATACTTTTGGTACTCTAAAACTTTCATTTATTTTGGAGGTTTTGGTATGGAAACTATAGTTGATACTATACCAAAAAACCTTTTTAGGATTTCTGTATAATATTTTGAAAACATGGAATTACTTTGCTAAAATACTTACATAACGGTAAGTATACAAATGTGCTTCAAGTAAATATTTTGCTAGCGCCTTTGTATCGAAGTGAAGCATTCTTGGCTTGAACGGAAGCGAACGTGAAAGCCCCTACTTTGTGTAGGTATCGGGTAGCTCTTGTTAAGCACACAGCCTTTTGTGGCATTACAATATTTTGCTTCATACAATTATGCTTACCGAAACATTTAAAAAATAACACTACGTTGTTTACCAAATACATAAGTACCTACATTATATGTACGCTAATATACCTTATAAATAATATGGTAGTTGACTATTTCTGAAATTGGCATGTTTTTAAGACTCATCCGATAACTAAAAAGCACTTAATTTTTTTTAGAATTCCGCTCCGTACTTTTTTTTGAGACATAATGGTTGTAAGGAGAGTCGCTCGCCTTACTATAACTTACTATTGTATAAGTACATAAACTGTTGCCTTTTAGATAAAACCCGCCGGATTGAAAGTCGCATAGTGGATTCATATATAGGTAAAATAAAATGAATTCAAAATGATGTTCAAGTCTCGTAATAGTAAAACAAACATTTTGTACAAAGGTAAACAGGAAAACGGTCTCGAGGAAAATATAAACCGCCACTCGTTAACTTCGGTTAGGGTAATGGCTACAATTGAATTGTTTACTCATTGACAAAATTACAGAACATTTGCTTTAGGGTGAAAAAAGCGACTTACGCAATTAAACATGGATTTAGGCTAGTTTAGGCTAGGGTTTAGGAGTATGGTTGTTTGCATGTCTAATAAGATGGCTATTTATCTCATATATCGGGTTTAGACCATAATAATTAATTCATTTTGGATTAAAAATATTTTCAATTAGTGTTAGAAACAATTTTTAACTTATAGACTATGGTAGTACTTATTATTAGGATCTTATTCCTAATAATAAGTACTAGACTACCTATACATTGTAGTAGGTAGTCGGAAAAGTTTGTGGCCTACTGTCAGTAGTTAGTAAAATTGAAACTAACACTCGAAGAAAAACGCCCAGAATTAATGAATAGAAAAGGTGTAGTTTTCCATCACGACAATGCTCAACCGCATAGATACATCTTTGATGACTAAACAAAAATGGATGTACCTTGGCTGGGAAGTTTTAATGTATCCTCCATACAGTCCAAATTATCATAATATAGCACCATAGCATAACATGCCATATCATAGCATAGACTCCATAGCACCTTATGATTATCATTTATTCCACTCTTTAGAAATTTCTCTAAATATAGTAAAATTACTACATTCAAGAGAAGCCTGTATAAACCAGTTGAATTAGGTTTTCGCTCATAAACCCCATTTTTTTTTAGCGATGGGATAATAATGGCTCTGCCAAAAAAATGGCGAAATATATTCTAATTAAATGGACAAAATTCAGTTTAATACATATTTATGTAATACAAAAAGTCTTTATTATTTTCGTTATAAAAAGACCGCAAACTTAATCGACTACCTAATAAATAAATATATATATTACATGTATATATACATACATAGCGATTCTAGTGACTATAGCAGCGTAAGTGATTGTTTACCCGCTAGCGACTATTCTTTATTGTGTAAACACAGAAGATCGTGTAAAAATATGTCACCAGTGAGTCAATGCCACTCAGTTTGTTGTAGTGTGATCCATCTGTTATGATTAGTTATATGAGTCATACGGAGTGTTCTAAGATAGAAGATCTGTCGTAGCTCATTAAAAATTCTATCATTTATTCAATGTATCAGTATCAATATAATTTGTATCAGTGTAACCTACGAATTTAATTAATGGCTAAACCAAACCGACCGTAAAATGTAATTGAATAATAAACTCGTCTTTTTATATTTGAGCAACTAATTTATATTACAAACACCTTAATAGTTCAAGAAGCGAATAAAACATATTTTTAATTACTAGTCTATCCGGATGGCCATTATGTAATATTTTCGTTTTGTTTTATTTCCTAAACTTTTATTTCTCTGAATTTCACCGTCTCGCTCTTCTAATGGCTATCAATTGATAATCAATTGATGTACAAAGTCGGATAGATAGTGTGCGAATTGAAATTAACAACCGGATACGTGCCAATATTGGTTATTATGGACTGATGTTGGAATGTATTACAGTTGTCCATGGCGTTATTTACCACTAGGTAGACTGATTGTTTGCCCGCCACCTTTCTATACTAAGATAGCTGGCTAAAATACATCGATGTATCTTCATTACCTGTCATTTATTATAAAATTATATACCTGTGTCGACAGTCTTGCTTTTTTTCTACTGTATATTTATAAGGTTACCACGATTGCTACACGTGCCTAGGCAACAGCCAAGTCGAATATTTCTCCTTGCAAAACATATAGCAGCTGTATAAAGACATTTTTCGGCCCTCTTTTGTCCTTGGTTACGCTCTTTACGGCAGTACGGTCTACCCATATCGTAACTCTTTGTTAAAATGGCCAGACCCAACCTCCCGTGGGTCTAATTGATTCATGACGCATATGAGCCCAAGATAAGCCGTAATAACGACTGACGCGGCACTTAATTATGTGACGATTTTGACAAGAAAATGGGCTGTGATAAGGTAATATTAGTAATTGCAGGTTTTATGCAGAAGGGAAAAATTATACCTGTATCTGTGCCATTTTCACCCACTTTTATTATAACTTCGATCATAGCTGCAGATAATGTTATCTGCATAAATCTGTCTGCATTGGAATAAATATGTTCGTTTCACCTCCAATTTAGGCGCTCTCGAAATTTTTGAAATTCGGATAATTTCATTACATCTCAACGAAAGGTGACTAGCTCAATACAAAACAATAATCAGTTTCGAAATTTATGGGATATAACCGTAACCCGTTTTTTTGTCCACTGCTTGTAATGGGCCACTGTTGAACAGACAATGTGCATGAGAGATGTATGGCCCGGCCCTAATACTTAAAACGCCACGCTGGTCAATACACAGTGGGTTGGCGAGTCTACTCTTTTAAAGGCGGTGTAGTTCTACAGGGCTTATGATAGCAGCTTTGTTATCCCTGTCGCCTTTTACGACATAAGGCACAAGGAACATGTATATGTAAAATTGCAATATATGCTTAGTTCCTTTATGTCGGTCAAATATTCCTATTACTAACCTAATTATATAATATGAGTATTAGGTATAGAGTTTAAACATAAGCAAAGTTTAGAAACTCCAACGGGATTTGAGTTCTCATTTTTATTGTACCCCTCAATATTGTGTCAGTACCATTATTGTGTCAGTGAGGCTACCAAATACCGACGGCTGCTTAATATTGAAACGGAGAAAATGAAACTTTTACATTATTATATGTATAAATATTTAAATAATATTGAATAATAATACCCGCCAATACCTTTTTAAAGAAATTTAGATTTTCAGCTAAGTTAACAGCGAGTAGTATCGTGAAAAAAGTACAATAACATAAGTGAAAAGTGGGTATAGATGTATTATATGTAATTTAGCTTTTTGGAGTAACCAATTATCAGTTCGATATTTTAATTAATGCCCTCGATTTATTAAATGATAAAATATTTGCAGTGTGTGGTACTAAGATTCCTATGTAATCTATATAAGATTCAGTTTAGGTGTTTGTTTTTATAAAAAACAGTATTTTTTTATCTTTATAATATAAGGAGTTTTATTAGCGACGGTTCGGAGGGGTGAGATTAGGCTTTTATATCATGTTAGAAGTTGCTCACTTGTCACGCTTTTAGGGTGTTATGGGACATTAAGGAGGGCCCATTGTTTTCTAATATTAGCATCATTTTGATGTAACAAGTTATTTTTTTATAAAGGGCAATATTTGTTTGTATTTACAGAGTTTATGGCATATGTTTTGTTGTTTTTATTAATGTATGTAATATTGATTGAGTGATATTGAATGTCCGATGAAGAATTTACACCCCAGCACTATATACTGCTATAAATGAAATTGAATACAAAAAATATTCCAAATCTGAATCTGAATCAAGTCTGGTTTTAAAATATCCCTTTATTTGAGAACCCTCTAATTTTATTGGAGACTATAGACGAAATGAAACAGCTGGAAACATCGATAGCTTTACAAGGTTGTATATTCAAAATCGCCAATATAATCGCTATTACATTGTGTTTTCTAAAAAGAAAAGAGATTATACTTATATATGAGTAATGTATAAGATTACATAAATAATGTAATAGTTTATAAACAATATGAAAGTTTCTACTAGGATTATTCGCACTGATCAAAGCAGTCAACGTCAGAATCAAACACAGATACAACGATAATCCGGCTTAATTCGACACGGTACTTATCCGCCGAACTTACCTGCTTACGGCGGAACCTTGGTGCATTAAATGCGATGTTCATCGTTTCGTAATCCCGCCTCCATAGTACCCTAAGATTCATAATCACTATGAAACAGCATCTCCCCTGCTCGTTTGTCACAGGGTCTAATAGAGGTTTTTACCTAATGCCACCATTCTTTCCTCGTCAGTTTTTGTCCGCTCCTCACTTATTTGTCTCACTGGGCGGAATTTCGGATAGCCTTGGCCTTAATTAGAGTCAGTGACCGTGCCAGAATGTTTGCTTCTAAGTACTTTGTAACAATTTTATAGAAAGTGTGACGTGTAATGTGTCGGAACTCGTTACAAATTAATGTCTTGAAATATTCATGAAGGATACTTAGCTCGTAACGGTCGAGAGAAGAAAATAATAAGTGGAATTAGCGTAGTTTACAAAATTAAAAGTTGAAAATCGAGTGAAAAAGTTGTCATATGATTTCGAGTACATACAAATAATTAAGTTTGTACTAATTATAGCGTTTATTTGAAATGCTATAAATAGTGTCACCGTGAGGTGTGCACACCACTCCATCCCTTCCCGTGAGTGTCATGAAAGGTGACTAAGGATATCAAAGCCGCTACCACAACCTGAGGAACTGCACCACCTCCAAAATTAGTGGACTCGCCAAAGCGCTTGGCGAGTGTACATACATGCGTCATGCACAAAGCAATGTGCATAATGAGACCCATCTCCAACGGTGAACAATAAAAGGGCTGGTGTCGGTTGATGAGATAAGACGAGTCTCTCAACCCGTTATACTAAATCTCCAATGACAGGCAATGCATCGGTGGACGTGTCAACGTATGTCATTCTTGAGTTCTTGACTGATAAACTTGAGTTGACGTATAAAAGATGTCCACAAGCGACGGTTTTCACTTACATCTGCCACTTTTATATAAAAAAAAAGTATAAAATAAAGCTTTCACAAAATATGATAAAGATTTTGACCTTGACACCATGATTTCATTTTTTTATTCAATCATTGTAATTTTCATAGTATTTTTTTCGTAGTTCCGCTTTTACATTAGAAAAGCTTTTCATAACAATAATATGAAAATCATAGTGTTATAAAACTAAAATGGAGGCACTATAAAAATTACGAGCCAATAAAAATAGGTGCTCGTATATTGGAGCTAATCACGTGAATGGCATTGAATTACATTGTCGAAGTGCTACCGAATACGACCCTAATAATATATGAGTTAAGTTTAGTAGCCAGATTTTTCCTCATTTTACTTAAATGGAACTAACGGAACCAATACTTAATTGGAACGGTGAATATGAACGGCGAACTTAATTGAATATGATATGATAGGCTCGATTATATGAATGCCTTTTATCGACGGGTTTCCAGAGTAATGTTGTTATAAAAAAATCACTGACATTCACCAATTTCACAAAGCCTGTTTCGAAACAATTTTTTAAATGACAATAGTTTTTTTAATTATATGGGTGTATAATGTGTGATATATAAGTATGTTATATATCACATAAAAAAAGGAAAATTAGTAAAAAAAGAAACAGAATAATAAGTACCTACCCAAAATGACGCTGATTTGTACACCTTTGTACCATGCTTCATTTATATCTTCTATTTGTTCCTATTATATTAAAATTAATTAATTAATTAATTCATTCATATAAAGGTTATTGCAAGAATACTTAGTATTTGACTTTGAAATAGCTTTCGATCAGTTTCTTATAGTCATCTATCACAAAACGGAGACACGTAAAAATCTAGGATCTACAGAGAACCTCAAAGCAGAAGAAATAAGGTTTTGAAAAAAATCTATTATTAAAGATGACGGTACCGAACGTTCTACGAGATATGATACTGTCGGTGCCGTTAAAGTACCAAATGATAATTTAATAGATTTATAATAATTTGATTGTATTAATCTCATAGTGGTATGGTGTCGGCCGGCGTTAGTGGGGCCACCCCATCTCTTCCCACAGGGGTAGTAAAAGGTGACTAAGGGATCACATAGCCGTTACCCCAAAGCCTAAAATACCACCTCCAAAAGAATTGACACGCCAACCCGCTTGGCTATTGTGGTGTTTTAAAAACATACATGTCTCATACACAATATGAGGAGGCCTATGTACAGCAAAGGACAATAAAAGTACTGGTTACGTATTAAGTTACTTATTTAAAGGAATAATTAATGTTAAAATAAATAAATAAATAATATTCACAGCTACAAGAAGAGGACACATTTATATGAAAAGGCCTTTTCAGTTGAGGTCCGCTCTTTGAGATCACGCGCCCAAAAGGTTCTATTTCGAAGGAATTCTATAGCAACAACCCCAATTTAACGTTGAAAACTAATACCTACCCTATTAGAGCTACCTAATACCTACTCGTAGAATAAAAAGGCTTACGCTATAGTTCCGGTATTGTTACCGTGTCTTTGTAGGTTGATTAGCGTAGGTGGGGCAGCCGGTCGCAGCAAAGGAGAAATTCGTATTGATTCGTAGTAAAAGGGCAGAGAAGAATAAATAGTAGACAATGTAACTGATTTAATAAAAACATTGGTACAAAGAAAATACACCGATACTTATTATGTGGTTTTGGTTGAATTAATATGAAAGCTCAGTGATTAATATGAATAAGCTGCACGATGTTATTATGCGGAATCTGTATTGAAGCTAGTATATACCACATACCATTAGCCTGTGTCTTTCCATTGCTGGATAAAGGGCTCTCCCAAGGACCGCCACCACACATCTGCTCTTCTCATCCAGCCATTACCGGCGGCTTTCTTGAAGTCGTCAGTCTACGTGGCCAGAGCGCGGTCCACGATGTTTCGGGCACATACGTCGCAGTGAGAATTAAAGCCCGTATGATATTACATACATTTTAAAGTAAAGGTTGTTTAAATTTACATATTACTTATTTCATTTATTTGTTTATTTATTCTTCAATGCACATGTATCTGACGTGTACAAACGTCGGTCTTAATGCCCTACGGCATTCTCTACCAGTCAATATTTCTGACATAATAAATTATTATGTCAGAAATAGTTATATATCATTAGATTTTTTTTTTTTGTAAATAATTTTAGTAGGAACATAAATACTGTTGAATATAATATGATTCTCACAAAGTCCCCCACCACATTCAGCCTTCCGCTCTTCTCATCCAACCACTACCAGCGACTTTCGTTAAGTCACCGGCCCATTTGGTCGGAGAGTGTCCCACACTCTGGTGGCACCAGACAACGTAAATCTATTTGCTGTTCATAAACTAATATGGAACTAAGGCTATGTGGTGGATTATAATCTAAAAGTCCTTGGTAATTTCAAGGCGAGGATTGCACCTTGCAGTAGGATGTTATACGTTGATATCGAAAGCGGTTGTGTATTAGTATCTTTGCTTCACCAGTTGATTTAGCCTGTGGCTCCATGGCACAATTAACTTTTTAAGTATAAGAAAAATATAGGTCACTGTCCAAATTAAACCAAAACGAGGTATGAAATTATTTTATGTTACAATACAAACATAATGCCGGGCGTCACTTTGACAAAGGGTGAGAGGAGGCCGCGGTCGTGACCCGAGATGTGTTGTTCGCACGCAATACCAAAATGTGGGGTTCTAATAAAAAACATGTATAATAATATGTTGCATTGCAACGTCAGCTAAGGTGGTAGGGGTTCTTCTAGAAATAATACCACCCAGTACCTCACAAAAGCATTTTATTTAAACATAAACGTAAATAATAACAAAAATCGGCCAAAACTTAAGTTTAGACTAAATATATATCTAACAATTAGTTATATGTTTATATCGTGCAACGCGCACAGTGATCCGCCGAGGTAATATAGCTAGTAAGCCGGAGGGAGAGGTTTAAAGTACAATAAACACTTTTTAAGTTTGTTTCAAATACGAGTAAGAGATTTAGATAATATACTGTAAAAGAAAATATTTTTCCCCGTTCATATAATAGCCAATATCTAAAATCTTTATTTACCCCCTTCATAATCAGCAAACATATTCTTTGTTTGCTGATGATTTGATGTTTTTCAAGAACGTAAAATCCCCTGATTACGTCATAAACTTGTCAAATGGTGTGATAAAACTGGTACCTATGAGCTTGGATGTCGAGGAATGTTATTAAGTGCAGATTGCGAGAAAAACTAATCAGGATCGTTGGTTCAATTCCATCAATGATGTGGACATCATTGATGGAATATCAAGTTGGAACTTGATACAGTAGGATACAATTCGCGATTTCAGAGTAGTAACACTCGACACTAAGTTGCGACTGAATGTGCACATAGATAGAATAGTAAGTAAATCTTTCAAAGCATTTTAGTTCCAAATTCTTACGGGACATCAAAGAATTCAAGAAATCTACACCAAAAATATTTTATATAACGCTCTTGTTCGCTGTCAACTCGAACTCTGTAGTACGAGAATTGTATGGAATCCGCACTATGAAGTATACATATATACAGTTTGGGAAGAGTCCAAAAAAGTATTTATTGCATCTATCTGACAGTGACAATTTAGCAAAGAAACTACATAATTATTGTGATAGACTTAAACACTTTAAAATGACGTCTCTTATACGTCGAAGACCATGTTGGATAACGTGTTCCTGTACAAATTGGTGCGTGGACGATTAGATTCACCCCCGTTGCTATCTAAGATTAATTTTAATGTTTCATCTACAGTGCCAAGTTCAGGCCTTTTAATACAAAAGCATCGAGAACGAACCTGGGCCACCATTCACCGCTTAACAGAAAGAATTATGTTTTATTTAAATCTTCCTAAGTTCAAAAAGATCGTTATAGATTTTTAAAATCAATTATGTCAGATAAATTATGTCAAACTGCTCCGTAGATTGGCAGATATTACTGTGTGATATATTGTACAATTATTTTTGTAATGTGGTTTAAAATAAAAAAAAAATGCTGCATTTAGTTTATGGCATGGCAATAATGTAATCCGGGAAATAAAATAATTATTATATATACTAAATCGGGCTAATTTAGACGTAGTCCTTCAATTGTGCCCTCATATTTTATCTATGAGGTTTGCTTTGAGAGAAGTTTGTAGGCCATGAAACGGGATAAAAGACCTTAAATAGCCTTAAACGTGGCTAGTCTTGAAAGAGGCCTGTATCATAAGACTGTATTATTTACTATTCTTATGCATGTATCCCACACTGGAGAGATATAGGCTGATGGAATAGAATATTATCTACTGGTGGTAAATTAATATGGCAGATAACATTCTGGATTTTCGCGTTTTTCATACATATTTATTTATTTAAACGGATCTCAAGGCGTGATTGATCCAGTGATTAATAAATTTAATAAAATTAAACCTCGTGATTTTTCGTCTGTCGCTACTTCAGATATTGTGAGTATTGTGTGTCGCAACTTTCCGGACTATGAAGACCAAATGCGAGTAGTTGATGAAACTGCTCGCAATTTTCAACGTGGACTACCCACCTCTTCAGTCAGCTCGTGTCCATGGTTGGTGCAACCCAACCGAAACTTCGAGTAAAATAAATAAGGTAAACATTTGCATTGAGACTCGTTTAAGTAGGTATATAAGAATAGAAAAATACTCACGACAATTCCGACAAGCAAATCTTAAAAGAAATACAAGTATTTATCGCACTTTTTAAAAAAACACAACATGAAGTTTGCCGCAAAGTTAAATTACTCACGTAAACAGTTTTAGCCACTTCTCGGAATGTCTAAATATATCAAGTAAATTCTAGTGTAATTATTCGATGTTACGGCATAAGATTAGAGGTTAGTTACATGCATTAAATTCATTAAATAAAATATATGCATTAAATAAGGCCAAAGATTTTAGTTTGGTTACTTTTTACTTACTTACTTTTGAGCAGATTAAACAGCGGTTAAATGTTGTAGTGACTACAACATATACATTTGTAAGAAAGGATGAGATTGGAAAGTATAAAAACGTAAGTAAATGAAGAGAGTCCATTTTAAAGTGAAAAAACAATTAAAAAATTAAAGTAAGCATAAATATCTCGTTAGCTTTTTTGTTGCTCTCGTTCAGTTTCTCAGTTCAGTATCGTTAGTTAGTTTATGTAATACTAATAACATGTCATGTTATTGGATTGTTAGATATAAAAGAAGAAGCAGATGTATTTTGATAATGTTGTGCCTACATTATGTGTGTGATGTAGAAATTATATTCGTAAGTATAAAATAAAACTTTGTATTAAAGAATATATTATATTACCTTACATTTATCGAATTTATTTATTCATCTCTGTGTGTAATGCAAATACATCTCCCAACAAAGTAATAATAAGTAAACAAGTAACAAACTGTAACAACATGCATTATTTTAGTCAGGTAAGCTAGGAAATCAGGCATCATTTAGCTGAATTTGGCTGTAATTTGATAAAATTGCTGTACGATTCTTTCTTTAAAGTCTAGAAAATTGGCTTTAAATGGCGATTGGCCTATAGCCCAAATGAACTCCAGGCGTTTAGCCGACAAAATGTCTACCTATATGGAAAATTGCACCCACCTGAATAGACTCAGGTGGCAAAGTGCAGCGATGTAGGCTTAAGCGATTTGCTACTGCCTAAAACCTGCCATGTTGCGGCAATAAAGTCTAGCCCAACTTTAAAACAGCACTTGTTTAGAATACTTTAGTGGCCGAATAGACCCGCAATTTTGGGTAGTTAAATTGCAGGAAAGTTTGATATATAATACCCCAGTCATGGAACCGTTGTGTATCATGTATATATGATGCTAAGAACTTAATTTCTAGATTTAATATATCTAGAAATTACTGTCCGTAAGCATATTTATACCTAATAGTTAATAAAATAAAAGTACCATATTGATATAGTCAACTTATTAAAGTGTAAACATGTGTAACGAAGAAGTCAGAGCGGGGAATTCGTTTAACAGTATTCGTTTTTTAGTGTCAAAAGCTTATTTTTTGAATATTTATTTGTAATTAAACTATTTATCCTGTTTGTAGTTTAAGTTATATGTTTATACCTCTCATCGCACCCCCCCCCCCAATTTATCTCTCTGATCAATCCATAGATTAGCTGGTAGAATAGAATAGAATACTTTAAGACATTAAGCTCGCCTTTTGTACCATAATGTATTAAGTTTTTTAAATAAAATAAGTAAACGCTAAGTTTATATGTATAATGGGCATAGAAAAAAATATTTACAATATTAACGAAACTACTCTTGTAGTAATGATGTGTATATATACGTATTTCATATATTACGAAATTCTGTATGCTGTACACCAACTATCTGCGATCAAAATATTTATTTCCTCTCTACCAAAAGATTGTCTGACAGAGGTGGCTTTTAGCAACAATACCGTCTTCTGTGCATTTGAAAGGAGGAGAGTGCACACTGCAATCCAACAGCCGCTGGGCGCACTCGACTGGCCACGTTACCCCTCTCACAGAAGACTATCTTTTAATGTACTGCATTTCCCACTTTATCTTATTTCCCTAATGTACGTACGTATTTCGGTAGTGAGTGAGATGTGCCAGAGCCTATTCCCATCCTATCCCTCCCCATTTTCCCAACCCTTTCTCCAAATCCATATCCATATCTCCAATATATTATCGTCCATATCAGGTGGACTGTATGCTCGTCTGCCGGATTTGTCCATTAAAAAAAAAGAAAAATATTCAATAATGTCTGCTATTGTTTTGTTTTGGTGTGCAATTAAGTTTATTTCCTTATAAATCTATCCATATTTTTATAGGTAACTCGTTAAAATGTGAATCAAAAATATGGAAAACTTCATCTTTAAGAAGAAAATGTCTAGTCCATGTTCTGAATTATTATTATGCATTCAGTTATTATAATTATGTACAAACTCATACCTGTAATTTACTCGTATAGAACCCTTTAGAACCACAACGAAATTTGGATCATAATTCACCGCACTGGCTCAGTACAAATTGGCGAATAAACCAATTTAAAGTAAAACATCTCTTCGCTTTCAAGTGATAGAAATCCCAATACCCGTTATACATTCGTGAGCACATTATAATTAAAAGGTTCGTACCTCGTACCGTTCCCGGTTGCAATTGCAATAGTGAAATGGGGCTCGCAGTAAGCGACTACCATCAACGGTCTGTATCTGTGTAATCTATTTAACAGTATGGTAAGTGACGAAAGTACGACATACACAAACACGCTATGTACTTGGATTACGTCGTGGTCAAACCGCTAGTTTCTTTAATGTATATTGACATTAGTCGGTGGGCGTAATTACAACAATGTTGTTGTTACAATATCCTTGATTGATTCCGTACAAAAACATAGATGGCCTTTAATAAATAAATGTTGTAGATAAAATGTAGTCAATATCAGTTTAAGAGGCCCTCTAGACTATACGATCGATCAGTTAATTATACAGATTGCGTGCAAGGAGCGATTCAATAACGTTCTGTAATGACATTATTGTACAATTGTGTTGTAAGTCCAGGGGCCGCCTAGCATCATCATGAATGGTGGTCGGAATACTTTGGTTTGTTTTTGCTGATCTAATCTGAGCAGAGTTTTAATACAGCTAATACTCCTTTAGAGACAAACTTTTAGGGACCGATATCGAACTAAAGGTTTTCATTGTAAGAAAACTTTGTTGTTTTTCTTCGTATTACTTTTGTTTAAAAAAAGATTTTAGACCTCCTTATCTTTCGCACAGTAACAAAATGAGGGAGAACTCTCCGGCGAAAGCGAAGCTGGACAGATTTCAAGGCCAGAAATAGTCGCGACCGATATAGAGTAATACCGCTTTTTATATCTTCGTCAGAAGTGAGTTGACAGTCCCTCAAGATGTTTTAAGTCTGGTTCAGATTAACGGACAAAAGTACTTATAGGTACTTTTGTCCGTATACTAATGATGACCTGTGCGCCAGATCGAGATACTCCCTGCTTTTCAGCCAGGCCATCAATACTTGACGAGTATGAGGTTTATTCGCATGTAGTTATTACTATTTCAGTTTATTCTTGTTTTTAGTATAATTATTATTTTTTATTCTTACTTAGGTGTAGGGTACACGAGGTTGCTGATAACGGCGACGCGAGAATCTTTTAAAAACTGGTTGCAATTCACTGACTACGCGACGTAGTCGACTATGTATGCACGCTTTAAACAACCCTATACGACTGCTTTCGAGCTATTGATCGCTTTGTCGAGAATCCATGTCTTAATTTTATTATATCGTAGAGTTTTGCTACCATTTCACCCATATTATGGTACGGTAGGCGGATAGTAGGCGGTAGCGGTGCTTAATGCAATGAAGTCCAGCTAGAGTCAATTCAGTGCGGTCGCACTCCCGTCCTCACCTACTATTAGGTGTGAACCTGCACCAGAAATGCGGTTGTTCGCAGTTGGAAATGGACACGCGACCCAGATAACTTTATACGAATACATTCGAAAACGCAACCTAATACTCTCATGTAATAAAGTTTTAAAGCCTTTCAAATTTCGTAGCATGACCTACTTTAAATTTAATTTATTGGTAAGGTCCCTTAGTTTCCCTGGACACGTGTTTAAGGTGTGATTCAGGAGGTCCGCATCTCACGAAACCTTCGATTTTAACTATGTAAATCGAATTTTCTTAATAAATGGTTCGTTAAAAAAAAACGGAAGGGTTCTGACCTTTTCATCTTTCTTGGACACCTATAGCGCTTGACCATTTCCTTTCCCCCGAAATGAAGTTTTGAATTTGAACAGCTCTCCTTCAAAACCGAATCTTTGATACGTGATTGTCCCTAATGACTCTTTAGCGTAGATAAAAATAATCGTATGTTTGGAAACTAGATGGAACGGAACTCATTGGTTAAATCGATTGATTAAAGAACTAAAATGTTGAAATATATACAAAATATTAAATTCAAATATATGATGTACTATTTATTACATAATACTATTGTAACTAACAATTTAAATACTATAAATAAAGTATATATTATAATTTTTTACATTAATACGTAATACATTACCAAGAGAACTTGTGAATTTTAAAGCCTACTTAGGTCCCTCAACGCGGTATTTAAACATCAATTACCTGTAAAATTTCAACGGCTAAGTGGTAAATTGTGCCTGTGGAAGATGGAAAGACAATTAGATAGACTAATGTATTAAGCAGCTGTAAAAGATTTTTAACACCTGTAAAAGCACCGACGTGATGAATGTCACGGATAACATTTTCCTGTATAACTCAACTTTCTTGTGTCATATAAAGATGACACATATACGAGTTTTCCTTGTGGAAAATTAACTATACATTAGTGAAAACCCGATTGAAATCCGTTCATAATTTTTTACGTTATGTTCAAATAAACAGACAAACATACAGACAAAAAGAGCTTGAATACTCTGGACTTGAAACCCAAGAATTTTTCAATTAATTTTGAAATCACATCCAAATTACAATTTTGAAACAAAGAAATTTGAAATTGAAATCTTAACCAAAGTAACGACAAGGAAAATAAGGCCCCTTTTCCCAGATTACATCTTATTTTTTAATTCAGTTGTTTAAGAAGCCACATTATTGGTCCTTCGTGTAGATATAACTAAATTTAAAAATCGCCATACCATAGTATACAATTGTATACCATACCACAGTATATTGTATACCACAGTAGTCAGTGGCTATACAAAGTCGATGAAGCGTCTAGAAGGGATTGAGCCTAAAGCCAAATACCTTCCACTTAATATACGTACGACCACTTAGCGAGCAGGTGTTAAGACGATGCGGGATCACACGTTAAAACAAAGATTAGAGACTTTTCCACTAAAGGCCGAGCTAGTACCGACATGCATTATACAATCTATTCACCCTGGTTTTGTTCTGATAAGAGCTTTAGAAACGCTACCAATTTTAAACCATTGAAATTAGATATTTTAATCTAATTCAACTTCAAAATCCTAAGTTGGATGTTGTTTGTGACATGAAAGTGCACCAATCGTTGCAAAGAGAACCATAATCGAAATAACATTTCAAACTGAACATGTTTTATGAAAACATAATGTTTTTCTCTCAAACGTCGATTTTTCTATGAGAAATCTTTAAGGGAAATTCAGAATATTTTAGGTACATGCGCTCTCTTTGTAATCGCTCTATGAAGTTATGGACAGAGTTATGCTTGGAATTTCTTGTCGGGATAAGATACGTAACAAAGGGATTCGCCAATGAACTATTGTCATCGACAAAGCTTATAGTGTCACCATGCTGAAAGGGCAATGGGTTGATCATATTTTCCGCAGGACCGGATACTGACGGGATAAACGAGTCCTCCAATAGAGGCCACGTAACAGGAAGCGTTCTGGGATGCCCACCGGGACCTATGTAGATCGACGAATTGAAGATGTTCGCCGGTGGTGGTTGGATAAGAAGAGCCGAAGATCCTATGTGGTGGCCAGCTTTGAGAGAAGCCTACATAGGCTGATGGTACGGATGATATGGTTTAGTATAAAAGTCGAATAACAAACGTTTACTGTTTTGTCCTTCGGAATTCAGTGACACTATTTTTTCCAATATCCTTTTATGTGACTTAATACGTAAATAGCGTGAGTGAATTTAAAAACTTGAAACTTCATCTGTTTTGTACAATTCGTTTTACAACGCTCGTCTTGTCGTGTACAACACATAAAACGTGGAGTCGTTACGTGTAAATATGTACCAAATAATGCAAGAGTCTACTTATTGTTGAATTATATACAACAATATACCAATTACGAGTGAATGCAATAACGAGCCCAAAGCACGGTCCTTAAGTGGTCGCCACCTGCGTCGGAGGGACTTAGGTAAGGGGGTCGCGAAGAGCCCTTATAAAGGGCGAGACACGTTGACAGGTCGCCTTAACAATATACTGTTCAGTAGACGTATATTGTTATATACGTATGGGCATAGAAGTGGGATTATTTTAAAACAATATTAACATTATTAATCGATAAACTACTAAATACTTATATTACCTATATTACGTATGGGCATAGAAGTGGGATTATTTTAAAACAATATTAACATTATTAATCGATAAACTACTAAATACTTAACAAACATTGGCTTTTATAATAATTATTAGATGCTTTGCAAGTAATTCGTGAGTTATATTCGTATATTAATCGGGTCTTTTACGAGTATTATACGTATATATATATATACCTTAGCCGTGTAGTGTCGACCAGCTATAGAATAGCACCATCTCATATCTTTCCGTGGATGTCCTAAATGGCGACTAAGGGATAACAATGCCGCTACCACAAGCGCTGAGGAACTACATCACCTCTGTAAGAGTGGACTTGCCCGTGTTCTTGGCCAGCGTAACGTTTATGCCCATACACAAGATAGACACAAGATAGTACGAGGAGGCCAATGTCCTGCAGTGGATGCTGTAAGGGCTGGTTGCATTGCATACATATTTTATTTTAAGGTAACTTTGAGATCCCATAATAAATAAGGGTCGATAAGTATAATTATAATTAAAATTAAACATAATGAAATAAATCCGATTTAATCATTATGAAAAAAAATGGATGAAATTGAATTATTTCTAAATTTTTATAGACGTTTCGGTCAAGTTGCACTGCGAGTGGTCTCGAGCTGACTGTAGACGCGGGTAGTCCACATTTATTTATTTGTTTAAACTCTAGCGATCGCCCGTGGCTTCGCTCACACTAGCGTAGATACTCGTAAGTAGATATTAATTAATCTTTGCTTATTCGCTGATATGAAATGCACACCACTGGTGTTAACCTACTCGTATATTCAATTACAATGACATAATTTTCTAAAATTGGTTCACCAATTTTTAAATTTACTTATCGTATATAAAAAATATCGCAGTCTCTATCCAAGCGTCTGACCTTTGACCTTTTATTGTTTGCTTAAAGACGCCGATTTGGTTAAAATATATACTTATAAAGCGATAAGGCCGCCTATTGCATTTGTATATCTTGTTATGTTTAATGTAATTAATTACTAACAACAGGGATGCAACAAAGAGTTTTTATCAATTAATTCGTTCAAACATTCTTGCTACCAATTTACAAAATGTATTTCCGTTTTTTCCATTATTAAGAATGATAGTGTTACTGTAGTTATGTACCATAGATTAAAAACTGCTCAATACACTTCGCGCGTTACGAACATTAGATTGACAGACGGAGGGGAAAAAGCCTGCATCAAAAATCCTTACAACCGTATTCACCGCAAGTATCATCGCTTTTATTTTTTAATACAGCCGTTAACGGAAGACTTGGAACGGCTTAACTTATACTATAGAATAGGAAATCTTGGCTCAGTCTCCAAGTACTTGCGGGGTTTCAGGAAACAAGCTTATACGGCCGACGTCTTTATCGTAAATCTTTTTACTCTTTAGACATGTGAAGGAATATTTTGTTTGGAATATAATAAGGAAGAGAAATATCATACCACACTGTCAGTCTACGTCTCTCCACTGTTAGATATGAGGAAGAGAAATAATTCGTCTATATTTGTTATCAGCGGTTCAAATGTAGCCTCGTATAATACCGAGCCTAATAATGAATCCTATTAGCAGGCAAAAGAGAGGCAAAAATGTTCACGGGAAATTTGAAAATTGAAACAAGGTTTGGGTTAAGGTGTATATTATGTGGCTTAGTTGTCTGATATAAATAAATAAATAACAAAATTAAATGAAACAAAACAATATTGTACGAAAATTTAAGAAATGTTCCACATTTCGTAAATATTAATTTTAATATTCTAAATACCAATGAAATCTCAAAAAAAATACATTTTTTTGGGAAAATGAAATTCAGAAACTCCGATACAAACATAAAATAAAAAAAACCAATACAAGAATAAAAATCAATTAGTGTATTATTGTTTCGAACGTTCTGGCGTGGGTTTACTTTTTCGATCCTTATCTCTGAAACACAATATTAGTTGACTACGACAAAGTGCCTAATACATTGTCACTCCTATATACATTGTACGATGAAAAACAGGTCAATCTTAACCACTGGCACCTTAATAGATTTTTAATAAGGGCTAAAGTAAGTTTTAAGTGTTATTGACAGTACGTAAATTAATCGGTTGCTTTACGACTTCATTTAATCTAATTGCATTAATTCAACCAAAATATGACTAATACAAAAACTAGCAACAACGCTTCCTAGCAACGACTATCGGTTACTTTAGTTAGCTATAAAAAGGTTCTAAATGCAGATTTTAATAAAAATATTTATATATCTTTAATTGTCTTTATCTTTACCAATAAATTGTCCATAGATTGTCGCAACGAGACATGAGCTTCGCATCAGTGTGAGTCGTCGCCGAATTGTCCAACCCGATTGTCGAAATGGTTCGCACTGTTCGCTATCGGTGTGCACTCACACAAACGCAAAGCTCATGTCTCGTTGATTTCACTGTAGCTGCATACGTATATAGGTATATATAACAAACACGTTTCCCTTTGTCTTTGTTAATCTCTTATTTAAGTCTTCTGGTCTAATATTTTACTGGAGGATCTCCGAGTACCTATTCTGAACTCCCATTTGTGATATCATGAGTTCTAATCTCGATCACTTAGTATGCTCTTAAGTATGAATTTGTAAATAATCACTAGCTCAAAACCCACATGCCCGTTTATTAAAAATGCCCAATCCAAACCGTACCAATCCGGATACAAATTACCAATCCGTACTGGGCCCTGGTGGATTATGGCCCGAAATCTGCTTACGATTAGTACTAGGGCAGGCCTGTATCCCGCAGTAGGAATTATAATCTGATATCAAAGAATAATTCCTGAAAGTTTTAATGTATGTACCTACTTGTATATTTACAATTGTCTACAATATAAACACAATCTTTATCCGTCTGTCTGTTGACGCTAATCTTTGGGATAACTGGGCCCATTTGGATTTCAACTTATACCATAGCATACCACCGGCCTACGTTTCTCTACTGCTGGCTATATGCTTCTCCTAAGGCTCGCCACCACGTACGATTTTCGGCTCTTTTGGCCCAGCCACCTGATGAGCATCGCCCATAGACATCCGCGATACATGCCAACATCAGTCGAGAATGACAAAAGCTGGCACGCCTCCGGATATGCTGCCTATCTTTTGAGATGATTGATGATGAAGTGGAAATGATTTGAAGAAATGGTTGAGAAAATGGGGAGGGATAGGATAGGATGGGATGGGATGGGAATGGGCTGCGGCATATTTCACTCACTACCGAAATACGTATGTACAATGCGGAATAGGTTATAGTGGGAAATGCAGTACATTTCAAGGTACTCTTTAGTGAGAGAGGGGTAACGTGGCTAGTCTAATACTCCCAGCAGCTGTTGGATTACACCGTCCACACTTCGTCTTCGATTGTTAATTTAGGGGATAGCTTGAGATTTTCTCCGGGTAGAATCGTGTTCCAAGTGCGCGAGTCTGCGGGATGACGCTAGTAAGTAAATATTTTTCAGCTGCGAAGTCTCTCAGGGGAAGTCACGAGAAATAGTTTTATTGATGTCATGAAGGCGTCTGGAGGAATTTACTTTTCATTACGATAGAAGTTTGTTCGCAAACAGTTCAGCACTCGTTCCGTTTCACGTAAAAAACTTATGTACACTGTTGTAGAAATACGGAACGCAGAAAAAAATTAGCTATCAGTTTGTTCGTGTTTATTTACAGGAAACTGTGTAAACACGATCGCAGTACAAGCGTAGGACAGGTAGAAAAAATATAGAAAGAAATTGACATTGTGAGCAGTGTATGCTTGCGAAGAACACACACAGAATAAAGTGGATTTCTAAGGTGTCATAATGTTGACTTAAGTAAAATCGAGGTAGAATATCGCACTACTCCATTATCCCGTGTCCCTTCACTGTTGAATAAAACCCTTACAGGACCGCCGCTAGTGAATGAATCTTTCTTTTCACTCTCCCCATTTATTCACTATCAACATTTTTCTTCAACTCCTCGATCTACTTATTGGCCTGGAGGGTGTGTCATGTTACGTTTGTAACGCAGCTAACCGTAATTGTCAAAGCCAATGCCTAAACCAGGTTTGCCGCCGTTGTCGCCAGCCAAAAGATCGCGTCCGATAGTAGTACCTGCTGCGACTGACAGCCACGTGATCACGTGACATTTGCTGCCATTACCCCCACTTAGCCATGTCCTCGCTACGACCACAACGCGGGAAGTGTGAAATAGCCTTGCTGAGAGAAGCCACATAATTCCTATTGCTAACTTTGTGAATAAAGAATAAATAAAGTAGCTAGTCGAGTATCTTAATTTACTGTTAATACCCTTCTGGTGTCACACGTTTTATGTCAACGTTTCTTTACATCTAATACACAATATTAAAAATATGAGGAACATCTACACGACACACGCAGGCTTGTAAGTCTAACCGAAGTCAACATGAGTTTTTATACTTTGATTTTCAGACTTTAGTTATTAACTAACAAAGTAAATAGTTCTTTGAATTTGCCAGCTGAAATGATAAAATAATTTAAATCAATAGTAAGAAAATGAGAATTATACTAGTATACGAATATAAATTATCGGCTGCTACAGAACTGATTCAAGTCGTTGTCGCTTTCACTCAAAACAGTTCAATGATAACGGAAATAAAATATAAAATAAATCAGTATTTGTAATTTTGTCTTACTCTCTTGTAACAGAAAATTGCTGATTTACTCAGATACCTTCAATCTAGGAACATATACTTCTATAACTCTAAAGCCCCTTGGGTGTACTCTTAAATGCCTTACAACGGCTGTAAAAACCGCTAACTTCCAGTTAACTCCTAATCCTTACGAACTACATACAAATTTATTTATGATCCAACACTTTACGACAGTTAGTACGTACATAGTAAGTTGTAAAGTTTATAAAAGTTAAGTTGAAGTTTATAAATTATCGACAAGTTAAACTGTATGAACTTCACGTTTTTCATTTATATTCGCTCAAGTTAAGTAGGTAATGAGCGTTTAAGACCTATTCAATAATTAAAAAGGACATATTTATGTAATTTTTTTTTAATTATATCGTACATAAGTATATTTTAGGTTTGTTAATACTTAAAGTTACCTACTCTTTTATTTAATTATGTGACGGTTTTTCATTAAAATCTGGTATTGAACATGCCAATACTTTAATATTGAGTCCAGTATTGCTATAATATTTCAGATACATTTTTCTCATTTGAATTTATCATTTGGCCGTTGGCTAGATTTTCAGTCTTTGTGTAATATTTAATACTACTTTCAAGCATAAGTAATTACTATACTTACTTATAATTAGTATACTTATTGACATACCTAGACAAAAACAGAATAAAAATAAAACTACCACGTTGCCTTTTCCGCTACGTTTCACCCAAATAAACATTAAATAACCAAATGAAAAAGTGTATTCCGAAACAATTCTGAAACTTCAAATGACCGGGCGTACAAACACTTTATTTTAAAAAGAATAAAGGAGAGAAACGAACGCGGCCACAATGCGCGACAATAAGAGTAAATCGCCACAAATTCTCGTCACAAACTAGAGTGGACTGGGGGTTATAATAAAAAAATCCCTTTAGACAATTTTCCATTATCTGGTCCATTGTTGGGTCCAGTGTGTCAGTGGTCAGGGTTTTACGGCCGGGAGCTGTTCTCGTAACTTCTTATTAAACCGGCGGGACGCAACGTCTTCCTTCTAATTGATTTAGAGAGCCCGCCATGACTTTTCGCCTTACTTTGTTTACTTTCCTCTCTTTATTTCTTAGCTTTTAAAGGAGTTGAGTGATTTTTTTATGTAAGACTATTTCTTAAGACTTGCATGTGCAATATTTTGAAGATGAGATTAAATTACAAATGACAAATTGGAAATGTCATTAAAAGGAGTATTTTGTGTATAAGAAGTACGAAATATTATCGTTTTAATAGATGTGCTGGAGTACCCAAAATATACCTTAAATACACCTGTCTTTATCTGTCTTTATGACTAAAGTTACATTTTTGGAACGATACAGAATGAACTTCTCATTATACCTAAATATCGCACCGCCTATGATACTCGCAGCTAATAGAAAAGCGACAGTCGAAATCGACATTCACAATAGCTCGTCCAAATACTTCAGTTATAAGTATTTTCATGTTTGAAAACGTTAAGACAAAATATCGCCGAGTAAAAGTTAACGTCACGCGAGTTGAAATAACATCTTGATTACACCGAGTACGTCACAAGTCGGCTGCTTAAGTCAACTTAGTGGTGGTCGGGCAGTTTTATTAAGGCTTTTAAGACGCCTCCACCCCTCTCTAATTGATTTAACAGCACGACATGAGGAATTTAAGGTCCGTTAAACACGCGACTCCTGTCATGTACCTACTCTGTGGCAACCTTGGCTTGCTTCATGATTTCTTCTGTGTCTTCTGTATTTCCATAGATATAGTGGATAATAGATGAAGAGCGGCTATTAATCAACATTCTTCTTGCAATACAATTTTACAAGAGAGAAATTGTACAATACAATACATCGGCCGGGAATAAAATTGACGGGTCCAAGCGCCATCCGACGCCGAGGTAATGATGTCTGAAACGCCTTTGTTCACAATTCTTTATTTCCTGTTCACACTGTCAATGTATAATAATAAATACATTTGACAGGGATTGCTACAGTAAGAGGCTGCTGAGACTGGTGTTGATAGTAAAAAATCGAATGTCGCCACATGGGATCTAACTTAAAAAATATAAGGTGAGTTGATTTGATAAGAGAGCTGCACGAATACCATTTAAAAGCAAGGGAAGCAGAAAACGACGAAGAAAAATGAATGATTACGGCAAAAAGGGCCATCAAAACGAATGATAAACGAGCTTAATCCGAGTCCCCATCCTTGTTTTATTACCACTGGACGATTGTAAAAACGTATTAGTGGGCGGCACCGGACGACCGGCGGACAATCTATGACACTTCAGTTAGCCTTTTTGCAACCAATACCGGTATTGGAACTAATTTATTAGACCTTCATTGCAGAACTAGATGTTGCCTTGGCTTTACATGGATGGATTTCGAATCTTCTGTAAAATCATATTCTTCTTGGAACTCTGTTGACGTAGTAAAATAATAAATATCTACCCACATATATTAACCCATAGACCTACTAAGATGTAGAATATTCCACGGTAAAATGTGTTAATGGATGTGAAAGAAATAAAAAGAAACACGAGACGAAGCCTGCAAGAAAGCATGCAAGAACAAAAAGATGTGTATTTATTTGCTTTACTGTAACAAGAAATGGGTATCTGACTCAATACGATTCAGAATACACTGCATCGCTGATATTCTGTCCAATCATTGTCACGGAGTATGTCATTCTAATTTAATATTATTATTTATTATTAAATAATAATGAAATGACAGTAGCTACTTTGATACATGTGCAGATTGGTGGATTAAATGCTCCAGGTTGCCTCAAGTGTTTTCCTTCACTGCACCGCCGAGGAGGTGATTTAATTTTTTTTAAATATTAATGTAAATCTTTCAAAATATTAGAATATACTTATAATAAGTTATTTATATAGTTTGTAATTAATAAAATGGTGTCTGATGCATGACTATTTTTTTATAGAAGAACTTGTGAACAGCAAGGCGAAAGCCGCGAAATTGATTATACATAATATCGAGCACGTTTGTCAGGCAGACAGATTCAATGTCTCTTCAGAAGCTGAGAATTTATAAGCCGTCTGTGAGATCGTGGACAATTCTAACAGATGCAATTTAACAGAACTCAAGTTGACTTAATACCTATTGGTATCCTGGCTATAGTAATAGGCTTATGTTCGTTCTACAGATAAAAGGGATATCTTACCAATGTTGTTTGTTTCGTTCTCTGTGAAGTTAAGCAGATTACCGTCGATCTGTCTACAGAGTTCATGCAGAGGAGGCATAATCATTATGTTCGGACGCAACATACTATATATCATATTAAATAAACGAAATGTAGATTACTTATATGTAATGGTGAGATTATGCAATATAAATATCGCGATATATTGCGTCCATATACATTATTTGAAATATATTAATGTGTAATCCCGTGTTCAATTATACTGACATTTATATTACATAAGTCGTTTAGACCGTGTGATGTCGGCCAGCTATAGAATAGTACCAACCCATCTCTTCTCGTGGATGTCATAAAAAGCGACTAAGCGCTAAAAAAGTCGCTGTCGCAAGACCCGAGGAACTACACCGCCTCTTAAAAAGTGGACTCTCCAATCCGCTTGGGCAGCAGCGTGGCGTTTTGATGGCATACATCTCTCATGCACAATACGTGTCCGCAGTGGACGATAAAACGGCTCAAACTTAGATTATTTTTCCTGACAGTTAGTTCTCCTTTTACAAGAATTGTTAACAAAAAAATCTCATTACTTTTCTGTTTCATATTTTACTTTCTGTGAGTATTAATCTGTTTGCAAACCAACTATTCTAGAGATATTAGTTTCATTTCGTTGTAACATGTAATAGTTCATATTTTCTAAATACTGAGCTCTATTGTTCACAGAGATTAACGTTTTTTGCAGTATTTTCTCTGAAAGAAGTCGTTTATTACATAATGAAGCCATTTTATCAGCAAAGGCCAGCGCTAATACCCACTTGAGACATGTCAATGTTAGATACAAGTTTATTATTGCGGGCCTTCGCAATAGTATTGCTACTAATCATAACTTCTTCTGAACTGGGCATATTGCTGATTTATTTCAGTCACAGCTTTTTTTATTTAATAGATTCTTTTTATTGAGATTTGAGGCAATTAAAATCGCTCGTTATCCGACATTGCATTATAGAACCGATGCAGTTCTCTATATGTATAGTAAACAGGACACGACCGCACAAATTACAATTTCGGAAATGGAGTTGGAGGGTCCTGCTGACGAGCGCCACTTACAACGCTCCAGTAACTCTGTTGTTGTTGATTATGTTCCGCCAATATTTTTACTTTTTCCTTCTTTCTTTAGATATAATAATAAAATGTCTTGTGGAAGGTTAGTCCATTCAGTATTGTACCCGCCTACTGTGCGAAGAGTCCCAATTTTGATGTTCAAATGAACAAACGCATGTTTAAAAATAAATTTCAGTTCTGGAGACGGGTCTTCTCATAGACATTATCTTCTGCACAAGGGATGTATGGCCTTAAAACGCTACTCTGGCCAGTGGGTTGGTGAGTCCAGTCCTATAGAGGTGGTATAGAAATCCTTAAAAATATCTAAACAAATTAAACGAAGAGATAGAAAATTGCGAGAATTTATATATGTTTACACTCGTTTGAATTCAGTAATTGCTGAAATTAAAGCTACAGACTAATCTGTCTGTACAACGGTTCAGCGAGCTGAAAACAAATATTATTATGTAAGGCGATGACAACATTGGCTCTCCTAACTAATAATTATAAATCCTAATGCGAATGTTGCCTTGCTTTTATATATCTAATTTGTTCTTATTCTGCAACAGGTACCCGCCATCAATCATATCTTAAGTTAAATTTACATGTTTCTTCATGATGAAATATATCTATTTTAACTATTTAGCAAAAATTGATATATTTATTTATTTATACTTAGTTTCGTGCAAAATAAGATAACGGTGGTGTTACTACTTTTAAATATACTTTTCATTGTAGTACCTAGGAAGTACTTAGGTACTATTTATTACCCAAATATAAACCAGTAAGCATTTCAAAAATTTTGACTGTAATGAACGCGGAATGATATATTTGTATGGTACAATTGAAACCCATTTTCAGTAGAAACGCGTTATTCCTAGTTAAATCTTTAATTTAATGATAAACAAACTGGAATGTTAGTTAAAACGAAATGAATCGGTTAAACCTGTTTTTCATCAAGGTCAATATTCATAAGGCTCGGAGTTTATTAATTCCGTAATAAATGAGTTCAATAAATATTACATTGTACAAATGTAGTATTTATTGTAGTATACAAGTTATGGGCTAAACCTGAATTAAATGCATATTAAGATGTGCTCGGACAAACCGCGAGCCAATAAACAATTAGGTTTGATTAGGTTAGAAGTCTGAGGCGTACGCGAATCCTAGCGGAGCTTGTTACCATATTTAATGAAGTGGGATACTTATATGAACAAATAACATGTTATATAATAGGAAAAATAAATTTATTTAATTATTTTGAATGAATAAATAAAATGCGTTTTTATTATTACATTTTAGCGAAAAGAATACACATAAATAAAAAGGCATAATTATTACCCAAATGTGACCACTCAACTTAGAATTTTTGTATTTTCTTTTGCTGATAATGTTTTTTACTATGTACCAAAAGTGAAAAGCCATAAAGTACTTGAACCTTTTCAAATTAGCACTAGTAATGAATATAAAGACATTTTATAATAATAATAACATTTGTCAGTTATAATAAAATGTCTCATCCCCTTTATCTTATGACGCCAGAAGTAAGCGAGAGGGCAGTATGCAAACACTTCCTGATGCTTGCGCTGACCTCCCTTTGAAGTCCGCGTAAAAAACCGCCAACGAAGGGAGTGCAGGGCAGCGTCAGTGGCATGAGCAGTGTCAGCGCGAGGAGTGTGTTTACATACTCGCGCTGCCCAAGTGCCCACTTCTCTGCTCACTGCTGTGGGAGTGGGCTGCATGTAAATGAGCGGTTACAAAGTTTATCTAATAACAAACTGGGATGTATATTAGAGCTGAAATGTAAAAGTGGCCCGAGGTCGAGCGGCGAACATGTACTATTGCTAGCTTAATGAAGATGATATAAGAGAGTATCATAGAGAATTTTGCCGGATCATGTGTAGTTTTACCGCTTTCAATAAGTAAAGTCACGTGGTTGTCACTTGTGGGTAAACTGTGTGGCACAATTTTAACTTTTCCCTTTTAACAATTATATTTTTAACAATTTATCTCTGCGTTGTATAAAGTACCAACAGAATTATGAACTATTTCTGTATAAATAAAAAACATTTTACTTCACATGTTTTTAAGCTTGGTAGTAACTAGTTCAGATTCCATTCATAGCATTTCAAAGGATATAATTTATATTGGTCACGCATTGTTCGTATTTTGAAAAATCCTGAGTATTTCATATCGTAACATGAAAAGTGAAAGTGAAATCAAATATACAATTTTATCATACAAATTGTCAAAGATTGGTTTACTTTTTATCGTCCGAAAATTGGTCCAGTAAAATGTTTCGAAAGATATTTTAAAAGCGAAATAAAGTATGTGTTCGTGACACATTCAAAATGACGTTTATTTGAATCACCGAATACAATGACTTAAACCTTAGAAGGTCGATGCTTAAACCATTTATATCTTATGTTACTTGTCAGAGTAATTTAAACTTAATTTTAAATAAATATCGTAAAATATTTCTGTTTTTACTCTATATGTGTTCACATATTCTGTATGTAGTGAATGTTATTTGAAATAAACTAGGGCACAAAATATATTTAATATTTCTAGATAAAAATTGTATGATAGAAAAGAAACAATACTTCTACTATTGCACTTTATGTTATATGTCACACGAAATAATGTCTTCAAATGAAAAAAAAAATTACCCTTAGCCTAGAAAAAAATTAGATAAATAATTGTTTAGCCTCTAAGGCTAGAAAAATTACAGACATCAATTAAAAAAAACTTCATAAACACACTAAAATATGCCTGTTTACATATTACAATTTATTGAATTTGTTGCCACTATTTGTAATAGTTTCTTTTATTTTTCTAGCCAATTCAAACAAAATGAGTACATTATTGTCAATATTTTATTGTTAACCGTAAAAATGTGAGTTACGTACAAATAAATACAAGTGGACTACGCAGTTATTTTCAAAGATCGCAATAAAGAAACGTAAGCTCTTTTATAAGTAAGGTAAGTGAAGAAAGAGCTCATTAAATTGTGTAGGGTTTCTTAAGGCCCTTATTAAACAAGGAGACAAGAGGGTCATGAGTGCCCTGACGACCCATTCCCTCCCAGTTCAGTGCGTATATGAAGGGGTAAAAGAGCGCCCCCATCTTTGCCCAGTGTGCTATGGAAGCATAAATACGTATAATAGGTAAGTCACTTAAGTTTCTCTTTTATTATATTTGATATAAATTAACCAGTTCTGTAGTTTACTTTTATATCTGAATTAATAAATAATAAATGAGAATTTAATAATGACATATTCAAATCCACACTACGATTCGCTGCTTTGTGAGGTACATACACGCCACCCAGACCCGTTTTGTTAAACAAATAAATGTCCGGCCGGAAATCGAACCCCGATCTTTATGCGGTAAATAGGGACACCAACTTGTCGTCAAATTGTGATGATATGTTCTATATTATGTATTGTGTATGTGATGTGATGATGTAGTATTCTAACTTCTGGTGCAGATATGCGAAAAAATGATTGATTTTAAAAAAATTAGGTGCTGGCGGAATATCAGTGCTGTGGATTATCTGCAGCGTTTGCTGAGCCACTTCCATTTTGTTGTCGCTTAGATCACAATCAACTTAGATAATTTATATTTTTATTATCTATAACGAATACATACACCTTTAATGTTTCTTTCTTTCAATATTTATTTTGCAAGAACATAGGTAACAAATGTGGAGTTAATTCAAATATCTTCCATTATGATCTGCCTGAATAGGCGTTCAAAAATTTAATAATAACTTAACAATATCATTATTGATAGCAAATAATGATAGAAAATATACAACTATGTAGCACGTTACAAGCAAGTATAAAACGTGATTAAAGCAAACACATTTTATACTCAAAGCCCGAGTTAAAACAATTCTTAATAATTAATAATTTAGCTACCTTTGTGTAATAAAGAAACTCAAAAATTACGCGAGGAATACGATTATAATTACCTGCCTGAATTTAAAGTCCCTTACAGTTTTAATGAAAATTACCTGAACGTAGACGGCACAACATTATCGCGGCTAAAATATTAAACTCGGAAACCATAAAGAAAATTTTATTTAAAGGGGATAATATTTTCATAATTTAACGGGGCGGGGGGGGGGCGGCGATTTTAGTTCTACTGGGTCGCATTGCGAACAAAGGTTCTTCATTATAAAAGACACATAAATATTTCTAAAGCTGAATTTAAGATTTACCTCAAATTACTGCAAGTATACTCGTATTTATAAACTTATACTAAAGGCGATGAATTATTTAAGTTAGTAATTACATGGCTTTTTTACATTTGATTCATTTCACCCTGTTTCTACTTGGATATAGGCCTTTCCCTTACGTGATGTTTAATATGGGTAGTGCTCCAGTTGGTAAACCGTCTTGATCCTCGAATTCACACGAGCATGCTAAGTCGCTAAGTAATAATAAGTAAGTCGCTCGCGCCGATGAATTGTTGAAAAGCGGGCACAATCACATCACGGCATAAAAATATGTTTATTCTTTGTAATCTTTTGAATATCTGTAGAACGGTAATGTTACTTATACTCGTAATTTATATCTTCATTGACAGCTTTGATAAATTTGCCATCTTTTAACGCAGATGATGCTACCTGGTTCATGCGCTAGGCTGTCGTGTTTTTACCCACGACGGAACGGAGATGGTATATACATTTGGGGAAAGAGAATGTAGATAGGTATGTTTGTGTAATCCTTTGTATTCAAAATAATGATAGACATTAAAAGCCCAATCAACCGTAAAAACAAACGGATGGAAAATTTTCGTGAACTTTTCATAATGCTTAACGGTAAAATTAATGAAATAATTTATCGCATACGCGTGCGATATCCGGTCAAAAAGCGAACAATTCGCACAAAATCACTTTCGAGAAATTAAAGACCAATATTTTATTTGTATGGACAGAATTTTCCGTAGCTCCAGCCACGGTCGGGCCGAAATGTTTTATGATCCGAACAACACGCAGTTACGTGTCTGAGCGTCCGTGGCATGTGGACAGAACTGCGGGAAATGATTTAAAACCTTTCATTTCACTACAGTTTATTTTACACTGTGTTCTGGGACGGGTCAACGGACGTACAATCACGGAAGTAGGATCTTCGTTTTTTATTTATGAAATATTTTTTTGTGTGGCGTAATTCGATATCGGTATTCCGTACTGATATTGATTGATACCGTCGGTATTGATTTTCTGCTCTTTCATTACTTTCTGTTGCTCTTAATCATTTCACTTTTTATTTTATTTTATTAAATTATATTGTTTTCAGCATTAAGAAATGCTATTTTATGTTTCTATTCCTACGCCGGTTTTAAATATTTAAAAAAAGTTAAAGTTAGTCTTTCAATAAGTATTATAATTTGACCGACCGATTGGCGCAGTTAGTAGTGATCCAAATTGCTGTGCAAAAGGTCCCGGGTTCGATCCCCGGTCGGACATACATTTGTTTAATAAAAAAAAAGACAAATGTATGTTCGGGTCGTTTGTGGTGTTCATGTTGGTGTTCGTTTGTGTTTGTCTTTGTATGTGTCTCTGGACCCACGACACAAGGAATCCTAGTGTGGGCCATTGAGTGTGGCGTTATTTATTATTATTATTAATTAATAAGTACATATCTCGATATGCCGGGCCGATCACCCTCGGTGATTCGTGCATAAAATATGCATGCATAGGAGCGTGTATCAGTCATAGACCATGTTGTGTAGTAGAATTGTCAATGAACAACAAACTGCTTGCGTAAGAGTATAAGTGTTTAAAAACTTTGTTATAGGTCGTAATGGTAGCGATCGGCGTAGTATGCCTACATATGTGTACATTTCCCGTTTACAGACATTAAATCGGCATAGTTTCATTACATCATTCCACTGACAAGCGAGGAGACGTTACGTCTTTACAATTCTAGTCTATTTACTCAGCCTTATGCACCTCACCGTGTCCTCCCACTCGGTTTTTATAAGTCTAATATTTTCTTTGACAGCTATTTATCTGCCGGATCAAACATCCAAATATAAGAGACAGGTTAAGTATTTACTCATATCGGGGGATCTAAAACACTCGTTTAGTTGTAGTCGTGAAGAAAACGAGCCGGATAAAAGATAGGCGGGGTCCGGCTCGTTTATCACACTCACAGGCTCGCGGATCGCTTCATTTCAACCACCATTTTTTACAAGACTCATCTCAGACAAATTTCAAGTTTAAGGTCGTACGTAGTTTTTTTATGTATATGTACAGTGATCAGTGTTTCCTTTCGTCTATGGGCCTCCACATGCAATGTATTTATGTATTTATCTAATGAAAATGTATGGCCGTAAAACGCCACGATGATTAAGCGAGTTGGCGAGGTCACTCTTTTAGAGGTGGTGCAGTTCCTCGGGGATTGTGATAGCAGCTTTGTTATCCCATAGTTGTCTTTTACTATACCCATGGGAAGAGATGGTGTGCTACTACTCTAAAGGCTGGCCACATGATTAAAGATTTATATGTAATTGTTACAAAATGAAGTCGCTAAAAGATTGCTTGTATTGAAGATTTTCAAAGAATATTCTTTCAGCCATGTGATAAAAATATAATTTTGTTTCTCTGTCGCCTTCGTACCTTTGATCACATTACGGCGTAATTAGTCTTGACTAATTAATCAAAAGAATATTTCTTATTGGAATTTCTTTCTAATAATCAATTATTCATTTGAAAGAAAATGGAGCAATATTAAATGGTGGAGACGAATACTATCTTCGAGTTATTTTGATTTTCATTTCAGCCGTCTAACAAGATGATTTATAAAAAAGTTATATAAAAAGTATGATAAGTATGATAAGCATAGTGATTAAGAATGTTTCTAAATTATGTGGGAATTAAATGTCAGTTCGAGTAAGGTGAAATTTTGATTAAAAAGTAAAAAAATGTAACAAACTTTGAATTGCTAATGTTGCGATACAAAGTAAATAAATGTTACGGAACTCTGTAACAGAGCCCAGAAAAAGAAAACAAAATGTTTATGTTTGGTGTTTAAATCATATACCGCTTTTAACACTAAATATTAACAGTTTGAAGTACAGTTTCTAACATTATATACAGGGTTAAATTAAAATTAGGCTGAATAGCTGTCATAAAAATTAAATAGACGATTCTCAGTCTTAGAATTAGACATAATCGCGTTTTATATTATAGCTCCTTATGCGATCTACATAAGAGGTCAGTTTTCAGCGGCACGGTCTAAATCTAAGCAAAGTTCGTGCTTAGAATGGTCTATTTATCCCGACCTAACTAATTTTGTTGTGCGCCTTTTTTCTGTACTTGATATTTTCGCCAAAAAAGGGAGTGGTGTTCTTATATGACAGGCTTGAAAAAGATTATTTACTTAAAAGTAAACAACCTTTATTTACCTATTTAAAAACATACGAAACAAGGGCTATCATGATATTTGTTTTTCGGTATCGTAACGTAACAATTTACCTTGAAACACGATGAGTGAAAGTTCCCAAATAAGAATAATTGTAAACAAGTATACAGTTGTAAATAAAATTGTTAACATATCTTCGTCCCTTAAATCATCGGGCCCATTATCAGGGCCATAAATAACGGACCCAGTATTATCTGAGAGCATAATCGGTGATGTTCCACTGGGTTATTTCCGTCTGCGGTTAAATACAATTCCCTTAAAAAAACGTTTATCCTCCAATGGGTAAACAGCGGGAATTTCAACTTGTTGGTTTTGAAATCCTATCTCCACAACGGGGAGCCTTGTTTCGGCAACTACTTTATAAAAAATTAATTTGTATTTGTTTGGTTTTTGGGTTTACAGGCGTATTATTGAAGATAATTTTTCCGGTGTAGAATAGGAAAATATATCTATACTTTTACTAGTATTTTCGCACGGCTTTGCCCATTTGGAAATCCATTTCTAATCGAGTTGGTCATTGTGCGTCCCATATGACAATACATACGTTAGTCGTTCCGATTTACCTAAATCTAAATGATTTATTGAAGTACCGAAGATATCACACGATCGTCACATAACTCCCGATGACTCCTCTCTTTTACTTTTAAAATTACTTTACCGATATTAGACAAAATGTAAGTAAAGACGCAGTGAAAATCACAACAAAATCGTCTCAGTAGATTTCGAGGTTAGAGCGAAGAAACAGTCAGACAAACACGCTTTCCATTACATAAACATATTATATACAGATTGTTTTATTAAGGATAAGAGGCGAACCTGTAAGCTGTGGAACGAACTGCCTCAAGAGGCCCTTCCATTACGCTACGGTATGGGGTTCTTCAAAAAAGCTATGAATAGGATTTTGTACGGTCGGCGGCGTATCCGCATACCTCCCGGTGGTGCAGATGGGTGTCCACGTGCTATTTAATATCACGTGGGCCGCCTGCTTGGCTGCCTAATTTCCTATTAAAAAAAAAAGACAACTACAATATTTCAGACATAACATATCCAATATTTTATATTGTGTCTAAATTTGTATGTTAACTTCCTATGTTTTAACTTGTCTGCTTGAATGTTATTGAGCTTATCTGTAAAATTTGCTAAAAATACTTGTATCTCGATTTTGATTTGTGACAGCCGAATTTTAAAAACTATTTTTTTTTAAATATATTCCTGCTAATATTATCAGTATATTACATGAGTATATGGTACGATTGGCATGCATACACTTCGTTTTTTGTACGACCTCTTCACCGTAGCTTGGAAGGTCACATGTCGTAACCTCATGCTCGTAATGCGAAAATAAGGTAGGCCTAAGTTCGGCCTCACGTCATGACATGATTTTCATTTTTACGGTACATTCGTCGCGCCGTAAATATTATACCCACCTACAGACTTCCACCTTTTACTGACCCTGAACTTGACACTTGAACTAGGTTCAGGAATTTATTTTTGCAGAAATATATTTTGTTGCGTCCCGTTTGACTTGGTCATAACTATGAAATTTCTGTGACCGTTCTGTGATCTATGACTATAGTTGGTGCAACATTGAGATAAATAAGTAAGGTAAACGATCCGTTTAAATAGATATTTTTTTTTTTTGTAAACTTGTTCCTTGCTGGGTTTTGATATGGGGCGGCTGACCTGAATAGCCATGTTCAACGAGTAAAATAATTATAAGTTTGATATACAAGTATATATCTATCACAACGCAGTTTAACCGGTTTATTATACCATAGAAGACTGAATAGATTCTACTATACATAATCTATTGAATAATAGAAAATTTATCGGTTCTCCGATAAGGTAATAATTTTGTTTTGTGTATTTTCTTTAGGTATTGTTGTTATTTTTTAAAAATATCATTACATTACGTTATCAGCACGTTATGTGCAGGGCACAGGCCTCCTCTAATAAATAAAAGGGGGGAGGGGCATACCACCACGCGGTCCCTGTGCAAATTGGTGGTTTCACATTATCAGGATTCTTTTTTTATTCTCGAGCATTGGTGATACCCGCACCCACAATGTTTTCTTTCGCCGTACAGCTGATGATATTTTTTACGAATCCGTACTTAAGCACTTTATCGTATTTCCCCAATGTACGTACGTGTGTTGGTAGTGAGTGAGATATGCCAGAGTCCATTCCCATCCCATCCTAATTCATCCCTCCCCATTTTCCCAGTCCTTTCTCCCAATCCATAGTCAGCGCATCCTGGGGGCGTGCCAATGATTGTCATTCTGGACTGATGTTGGCATGTATCGGGGATGTCTATGGACGACAGTATCCACTTACCATCAGGTGGACTGTAAGCTCGTCTGCCGCCTTTTTTATATATATAAACAAAAAAAAACTACTTACTCCGGTGGCTCAGTCTGCCGCCGTTTACCTATAAAAATAATAATAATAATTTGGAGCTATATCAAATATGCTTTCTTGTTGAAGAACTGTTTTGAAAGATATTGTACATTTTATCTCTGTATCCGTGACTCTTAAACATTATGGAATATTATCTATTTTAATTATTATTTACTGTCAGTAGATGAAAAGAATACAATGCGCTTAATTATTTCATACAATCAAGAAATCAATCATTCGAGGACAGGATGAATTGTGTACGAATCCCTGGTTGTGTACAACGCGGTCCTGTTCCCAGGAAGATAACTGGGATAAAGCGGCCCCGTTCTCTTCTCATTTGTAACTCGGGTTTAATGGAACTTTTTCCAGAGCCTCCCACTTTTTCCCCGTCAGTTTTTGCCGCGCCTTATTTTAATTGTCTTCGCTTCGGGGAAACATTGTGTGTTGTCAGATAATCGACGGGTAATGGAATTTTCGAGTCTAATACAGACTATATGTATATGTCTAATACAGACTATATATGTCTAATATAGACTATATAGTCTAAAAGAATGGTCTAATCATATAGAAATCTATCATAGTTCCTTTCATGGAGGTATTAACTGAATTGCTTTTTTTTATATTAATGGAGGCAGACAGACAAGCGGCCCACATGGTGGCAAGTGGTTACCACTGCCCATGGACACCTGCAACACCAGGGGGATTGCGAGTGCGCGCCGGCCTTGCAGAATCCTATTCATAGCTTTTTTGAAGGACCCCACGAGTTCGTTCCACAGCCTACGGGTTCTGGGCAAAAAACGATTTAAATGAGTAAATGCTTGTGAAATGAGTAGCTAATCATGACCAAAAAAACAACAAATGAAGTAAATATTCTTAAACTACTAAGAATATCGACGGAGTCCGGCTTCGCGGGACTCCTATATCTTTATCGTCACCAAAGAATCTAAACCGGCACCTTTTTGCTGCCATCGATTTGTTGCCCATTCAGTATTTTTTTGCTACTATTATTTCTCTTATTGAATTCATAGTCTAAATATAGAAGTAGCGATTATACAACACTTAACGTTTCAAGTGTCAGAAGTGTGTCTGATACATTCCTGAAGACTGTTACTGTGTATTCTTTAATTTGGAGTTAATTGGTAGGAAAGGTAATGTATTTTTAATTAATCATGTCATGTCAGTTAACTGAGAATCATTAACGGAATCAATGTTCCCGAGAATTGATTCCGTTAATGTTCCCGAGAACACTTTTTATATTAGTGAAATTGTATTAAATGGAAATAAATTATTTTTAGCTTAAAACGAAAAGGATATGTAGATACGGATATTCTAGAAAATAGCAAAGCGTTTAATTATATTTGTACTTAAATTGTAAAGGTATCAATAAGATTGTTTTACTTCCAATGATTAAATTCGTATATAAATTAATGATTAAAGATTATAATGTACCAGATGAAAAACAGCGAACGAAATTTCGAGAGTAGCGCGAGTAAAAATAATGTTGACTTTATTTTTCAGGGCGTTTCGTACGCGATATAAAAAGTCGTTCTTTTTTTATCGCCGCCGAATGATGCACATTCCGAAGCACGTACCTACACGCCCAATAAAAGGGAATGACTGAATCATAAAAAGGGTTGAATTTATTGATTCGCATTGACGATGACTGCGTTCAAAACACCCCAACGCGGCGTGAGTCGTGACTCGCTTTTCGCTCGCATAAACAATTTACATAATATCATATTATCATCCACTGCCAAGATATTCGAAGCTGCGCTGTTCCTGTCACTATATCCTAGAAATTTATCGCCGCCGGGGGAAAGAAATGACACAATTTGTTGTGTGTAACTATCTATTTGAGGGAATTGAATTATTATTACGCGTCGCGCCTTTTATGTTGTTGTAATTGAAAGCTGCGTTTAATTTACGATCTAATAATATTTGACTTTCTTAAATAATTATACAACTAAATAGGGTAAGGTATAACTTTTAAGATTGTTTACACATATATATACTCCACGTTGCGACTGGTTTTCATCAATCATGGTCACAAGCCGCTGTCACGGGGTCAATAGCTTGATATACCATAAATCAATCCGTGAAATTAAAATCAAAATATCTTAAAAAATGACTGAGATATGGGAATTAGAATTCAATGTTAGAAAACCCTCTTTACTGTGTTGATGGTGTGATTCTAATACAGTAGCGCCATTACATCCATGCGTGAGTGACTAAGATAGACATAGCTCCCCACTTCAAATATCCTCAAGCTAATTTTAACTCTGGTTTATTTTCATCTTTATTGCATCTATTTAGTAAAAGTAACTGAGGCTATGTTTTGAAAATCGATAAACAAGTGTGGATACATTTGACACGAAACACACCGGTTATTTGTACTGAAACAACGGCCCGACGCGTAACCCCATGTCGCTGACGCCATTAAAACAGAATAATGAAACGCCCGCGGTTTCGTCGCGTCTCCACGCAGATATATTATTGACTGGAACAGATTCATTGCTAAGTGGAAAGCTGTAACACCTCGCTCGCTTGGATTTTTGCACTTCTCTTAGTTCCTAATACAAAATATAACCCATTCCTTATTCCAGGATTATTCCCATCGGCTACCACTAAAACCGAAACCACTGGTGGCAGTTAGGATAGAATTATAATTTTATTCCAATTGATCGCCAGTGGTGGTCGATGCAATAGCTTTATTCCGGTGCAAATAGCTACCAGTGAAATAAAAAAATAGCATTTGGTACTGCTAAATGAAAATCAGTACTGCTGAACTGAAAATAGTTATCTAAAAAAATATGGTTGTTTTGGTTTGTGGTGTCGGTAGTTACTAGATATATACCTACATAATATCATAGATATCATGGCCAAATCTTCTGTTTCAGTATCTCCAAATATTTTATTTCATATTAAATGCCGTAAAGTCTCTTCTATTATCTTTTAATTAAATCTTTGACGGAAACACGTGTGCTAGATTAGAGTCCATTTCTACTTTTCTCCACATGAGTCGATAAAAGGAAAAGTTAGATTATGTTCTATCAGCGCTCATTGCTGATTCCTTTTGTCGGTGTCCAGAAGAAAGCTTCACAACGTACTACATACAATGTACTTACTTATCCCTGTATAAATGGATGGTGTGGACTCATTTGAGTTAATGATAATAACTACTCGTATTATTAAAAAGTTGTTTATTCTATTCAATAATAGGACTAGGCTTATGTTTATGGTATTCGGTTTAGGTATATCTTTCAATTTTATTCATTGAAAGTGGATCTGCCGCAACATTGTATTCCCACAAATAGGTACACACCTTACGGAGTACACAATACTTACCATTATACCGCTTTTTCATTTATATAGTTTTTTCTTCATTCTTAGACATAAATGCACACATATACATACATGCATATATACATACGAGTACATGCACACATACATACATGTACACATACACATATAAATACATACACTCACTTGAGTCTTACGCGTTAGTTTGTTGTATAAGTGAGCCCATCGCCTACAATGAATTACCTACTTTGCATTGTATACATAGTAAAATCTGTTTTTGGCAATAAGCTCAATATATATGTATAATAATTTC
This sequence comes from Sesia bembeciformis, assembly GCA_943735995.1. Taxonomy (NCBI): domain Eukaryota; kingdom Metazoa; phylum Arthropoda; class Insecta; order Lepidoptera; family Sesiidae; genus Sesia; species Sesia bembeciformis. The sequence goes on from OX031042.1 coordinate 7,902,746, forward strand.
ACATTCCTGTTTTGCCATGATAAAATAAAATAAACAGAATTGACACTTGACTAAACAGAATTGACAATAAAATAATTTTTTTGTTGCATTTCGCAGAAACTACATAGTCTGTAGTTGTTATTGCTCTAGAATCTTCACGCGGGTTGTGGCAGACTTCACCGACTTATTAGTATTACTTATTAAATATTTCTGATCAATAGATCAGAAATATTTATTAGTCGATGTATTTCCACACTTCGATCATGAAAGTGTAACTTATACAGTTTTGTTGTAATTAAAGTGTAATGAAACAAAATATCATAATAATATTTTGTGAATGTGTTTTTAAAACCATGTTAACAGTGTCTTTGGCTTTCAATGTAGCCGCTTTAATTTTTATCCGTCAATCCGTTTTGGAAGTATTTCCATACCAATTTAATAATTGTGATGCTTATAGGAACGAGCCCTAACTACATGAACATTCGAGTGACGCACAATAGTCCTTTAAATGCGTAAGTTTATCATGCATTATTGTCTCTCCTGTCTCTTCCAGGAAAACTATTTATGTTAAGCTTGTGAGCGTTTCCCGAGTCACGGCTGCATGCTTTGTTCTCGGGTGTCCGCACAAAGCGTTGCACAAATAATTATGTGCATACAATTATTTGCTTCTGTTCCGCTAAGCGGTTTTCGCCGTCTCGCCACCGTGCACGGTCGCGGATCGTTTCATTAAAGATCAACCGTTTGTTGCATCTGAAGATAACGGAAATTGTTTTCTTCCCAACTGTGGTTTTTGTATGCATAGGTTTACTAAACTTAAATCTTAGCTTTACATTAACACTACGAAACAAACAAATAGTCTATAAATCTATACATATGTATAACATAATCGTAAGAAAGTCGTGTCTATACATTAATATTTTTAATATTCAGTACATTAATATACAAGGGATCGTTGCAATGTAAAGTACTAGTTATACAGAGCCCGAAACAATGTTTTTTGGGATCACGCAAAATCCATTGGAGGGATTTTAATGAAATTTGGCATTATCATAGCGTATGTGCGGGGTTAACATTTAAGGTACTCTTTATCTAGAAGTTCCCAAGGGAATCAAGTTAACCATACATACTCTAATGTCTACGCGCACCAAGGGGCGGGCACTGCTACTCTATACTAATACTAATATAATTCTATACTTCTATACTGATATAATAAAGAGGTAAAATTGTGTGTTTGTTTGTGGGTATGTTGGAGGTAATCTCTGGAACCATTGAACCGAATTCAAAAATTATTTCACAAATGGGAAGCTATATTATCCGTGTCTAATATATAGGCTAGGCTATATTTTATTTTGAAAAAAAATTGAAAAAAATAACTTATAAACCGAAGCGAAGCGAGGGCGGGTCGGTAATACTAAATAAAGTGATAGATATGCCTTCAGTTGGTATAGCCTCAAATTATTTGTTGTTTATTTAATTTAGTTAATAAAATATTGACAACAAAACAAATTTAACGAAATTATTTTGTTACTTAAACAAAAACCAACTTAAGACATATATTTTATTTTATTCAGTACCCTTAGAGTATATTTTTGAGATAGCTATTTCTCGCGACACCCTTGTGGGTTCGTCGCCTAATCGTCAGCGTCCCCTTCTGGCCCCTGCGGCCATTCCCCAATTACAGTACTACACGTTTTTGTACATACATCGGCATATATGTCTACCTATTCTGTAGCAGTACACGTTAGTACCTCGACCCATGGGCGATAAAAACAAAAAGGAATAAATTGTAAAAAGTGTCACTAAAACAAATCTTAATAATGCGACACTGAAGATGTATTATTCAATCTGGAAGATGGATATAAACTGTCGCCGAGATGTAATCCAGTGATTAACAATTTTAAACCTTGCGATTAATCGTCGAATATGTCCACATATAACGTCAGTGTAGTGTGTCGCAGACTTTCCAAATGCGAAGATCAAATGTAGGTAAGTGATAAAGCTGTGAGCAGTTTCCATTCTGAATTATCCGCCTCTTCAGTCAACTCGTGACCACGGCCGTTGTAACCTGTGCCGAAACGTAGAGTGTAAATAAGAGGTAAACAAATGCTTTTAATAATAATACGCGTTTTTTTTTATAGACAAGTGATCGATTTACATTATAGGATGCATTATAGCGACAGGTAGTAAAGTAATGCATCTTATAATCCCAACTGTAAAGGTTTTCCAGTTGAGCCACGTTTGTCTTAAGACTACGCACTAGAACCCGGAACACGACAACGAAAATAAATTTTTACACATATATAATACACAAATACAATGTCCAAAAGTTGGTATTATATTTCAGTGCTTGTTTGCTTGTTGGTATTATTGATTAATAGATATACTTAATTTTACAAATTTTATTTGGACATATTATACTTTCACAAAATAAAATAATTTAATCCCATAAATTATTTAATTCTTAATATATCATGTATTTTTAGCAAACCATGCTTACATTAAAAAAGACCCCTCCAAAAATCGATTTGTTAAATTGCTTCGGGAACACTTTAATTATTGAGATTGAGTGATTTATTTGTTCTGTCTTCTCCACTTCTTTATGTTTATTCATTCAATTATGTTCAGGTGTGTATGAAATATATCTATGGCACCATGTTCCTAAGTTTTATATTACATTGGAAATCTTTATTGTATATTCTAATGGTTGACTTGTAGAAAATGTCATGAGGCGTTAAGTCGGCCTATTGTATCTATACCTATCACTTATACATATAAAACTTAAATACCATACCAACAAGCTACTCGTATATTTCTGCACTGTTGGATATAGACCTCTCCTAACTACTGCCACTGTACAGGCTTCCGCTCTTCTCATCCAGCCACTGCTGGCGACTTTCTTCAAGCTGTTAGTCAATCTCGCTGGAGGGCGTTTCACGGTACGTCTCCCTTAAAACTTTGTATACTTCATAAAAAATAATTAAAGTTTTACATTGCCCTATGTTCTTGACATTGACACAGACTACAATTATCTAACTATCCTATTCTCACACCTCGAGAACCCAACTAACTAAAGGACTACTTGGCTGCTTATTACACCGTCACGTGTTAATTGAAGAAACACGCCAAAAAACACTACAATAAAAATTAAAAAAATACCTACGCAACCAATTTATTGCAAATGTCTCGTGATCATAATCCATTGGATTTTTTTTATGGACGAAGGCGACAGACACGCAGTCCACCTGATGGTAAGTGGATACTGTCGCGCGTAGACATCCGCGATATATGCCAACATTAGTCCAAAACGACAAACGTTGGCACGCCCTCGGATTAATTGATATATACATTACTATTAGCCTTAAGCTCCGCCACTACACACGGTTATTTCCTAATGCGCAGAACGAATTCATCGACATATCTCACAGAATTAGTAAGCTGAAGTGCCAATAGGCAGGCCATATCTGCCACAGGACCGTTAACCGATGGGGTAGACGAATTTTGGAAGATTGGTCACGTACCAGGAAGCGTAACGTACTTAGGACAATTCTCACATTCAGCCATCACCGTCGAACATATTCATGTCGTTGGTCCACCTGGCTGGAGGGCGCCCCACACTGCGCTTCTCAGTACGTAGCCTCCATCGAGGACTCTTCTACCCCATCAGTTGTCGGTCCTGCCTGCGGCATTACCTTGGCAATGGGCATTACTTGCCAATAGCCACGTCAGCATGCTAATTCTATGAGCTAATTTGGTGACTTTATTTCTTTGGCGATTTTCTACATTTCAGATCTTCTCCTGTAAAGAAACCCATTGCTCTTTCTAAAACTCGCAGTACGACTTTGAACGCATGGATACTGTCTAGATAAGTTGTAAATTCAGGAACAATCCCCACTATATAAATCTTGTTTTAAGAATAGACTGTGGTGATTTCAATTGAAAGTGTGGGTTTAACAAGAATTACCCCGTCATGTCATGTCGCTGTTCGGTGTGGTTGAAGCCGTTTACTGCCGTCAGGGGTCTAGACATACCACTTAAAGCCTTGCTAGCGAATTTGCATACTTGAATTTCCATAACATTTTTATGTATAATTATTTATGTAATATTTCCGTAGTGTAAGAAACTTAGTCCTGATCCATTTTGAGCTGAATCTGGTATACTGCGGGTAATGTGTTGCATTATAGAAAGCAAATCGAAAAAAATTGAACCGTTTATCGTATTATACACATTCTAGTTTAAATCATATTTTGATGTATTGTTAGTTTATCTAATTCTTTTAGAGTACCTTAACATATACCAAAACATATTCTGGCATCTGCTGGCTCAAATTGTTAGATTATAATATTATGAATTTTACAATTTTTTTTGTGAGATAATGAGAACTGTAAACAAAAAAATACTGTAATTTTCACCGTCTGTCTGTTTTATGTTGAAGGTAAGTTGTCACCATCGCCCATGGACACCTGCAACACCGGGTATGCGGGTGCGAATTTCAACTCTAATTTGCCTTATACACGTTTGAATACAAATAACAATATTATTTATTTTAGTTTATCTATACTAATATAATAAAGAGTTAAAATTGTGTTTTTATTTGTGGGTATATTGGGGGTAATCTCTGGAATTACTGAACCGATTTCAAAAATTCTTTCTCAACTAAGAAGGTGCATTATCCGCGTCTAATATAGCCTATATTTATTGTGAAATTTTGGAAAAACAATTTTGTAAAAAAGTAATACTTATAAACGGAAGCGAAGCGAGGGCGGGTCGCTAGTTTATAATAATGTTCCTGTAGTGAAAACTTAGTCTATAGAGTCTGCTTCTTATGGTAACAATACCTTATACCATGGTTATGATGATAACATCATCATAAAATCGACATCATTTAAATCCACCAATTACTGTTCGAGCGCACCATTAACAACAACGATAAAAACTTATAATGAATCAAATACTTAGGTATATTGACTAATTTTGGAATTCTTGTTTGGCTTTCGGGAGAAAAATTAGAGCGTCGTTGCATAATAAAATTGGACAATCTGTATCTAACTAAATGCATTCATTATGTTAATCAACCTTAGGCACTGAGTTCACACACACACACACAAAAACACGCACATTTAAAGGTACTATTATCTAAACATATTATAATTACTTCATAAGGTTATAACCATTTTTTTAAAAGTAGTTTAATAAAATTGTAGTATAATATAAGTAATTACTTATCATTTGTTGAAACATTAATGGGCATGTGTTTAGAGTTTTTTATTATGTTATTTTTATACTGTGTTCATGTTGACGTTTCATATAAAATAAAAATAAAAAATATCAAATCTTTATCAATCAATATGCATATAAAGTTTTTATTCAGAATTTTCTTATCTCCAGAATAAAATATTACACTACGGTTTAACAGATACCGTGCTTAAGTCGGGCGTAACTCCAGAGCTGTCGGGTCGGCATTGTGCTTGCGTATTAACGACGGACGCACAAAAGACGCCGCTCGTATATCAAACTAACGTCACTCCAATGTCTTCCTTCCTCGCAGTTACAGTTGCCGCAAGAAACGGCCTCTTTTTATTGAGCGCTTATTATGGCGAATAAAATCTGCCTAGAGAACTTGGAGTACTCGTATCAGTGACAAGCGGCAGTGCCCATTGTACAGTATTTGAATATTAATGTAAAATTTAATCAAATGTGTTTAATCACACATATATATCAATGATTCGTTATACCATAACATTTCATTATTGTGGAATACGTGGTGTAGGTATACTGTATATCTTGTGTATTATAATATTAGGTATACAAAGTTTGTGTATGTATATGTATGTATAATGAAATACTATTTTATTGGTGTATTGGTATATAAACCAAAATTGCACCCACGTTCCCATTGCTGTTTTTATCTGGTGGTCGACTGGGAGAAAATGCCATATGGCGTTAAGTCCGCCATTTGTACAATTAATTGTGTAATATCAAAATATCTACATACATTAATTGTTTCCTTTGCGTAGCAAACTTCTATTAGCTCAAAGCCTAAAAACGATCAACGAGCGAAAAGGCGAACAGAACGCGTTTTGAAAAATTGAAAACTATTCAAAGCAAAATTTTTGACGTTTATAGCTTCCGGTAGCCTGTTTAATTTAAAGTATTATATGTAGATACCAGTAAACTGGCCAAACATATATCGATGTTAACAACTACCAACAAGCGAATGTACAGTGCCATGATAAAAACACACAGTTTTATGAAACCGAGAAATGTAATCTTTGTGTACCCTTGTAATTGTAAATATAAAATAATAAATATCCTACAGCAGAATTTTCAGTAACTCTTTGTCACTATACCCATATCTACTTTATCAGTGCACATATTCACTTCTTTATCAGTAGGTTTAGCGTAAAGTTAGTGTACATATTTCAAATATAGACTTCAAATTCCCGGCCCGTATCACTAAGTTTCTACACAACTAAGGATTATCTAATCAATATTAATAGCTTGACGGAGAGAAAATCTGTGTGCTCGATAATTAAAAAAAAATAAACTTCAGTGGGACGTTATAAGATGGATATCGTAATCGTAGTGTACGTAAAACCTATCTGTTATTTTGTAGAAGAGATAATAGACAAGTAGATGGGCCACCTGATGTAAGTGGTGAAAAGTCCAAAGAATGGATTGATTAAGATTTTATAGAAATTAATTTACCAGTTATTGAACAGCCATAACCAGACTGAGGCTTTTTGTTGTGTTAATATAGATATTATTGGACAGATTTATTCAAAACCTTATTTTTATTATTATTTATTTTTAATTCTCTTATTGAGGGATGACAACAAAACATCTTACAATACAACATCTTGTGACAATCCTTACAAGTTAATAGCCATAACCCATTTTATGACCAGTTATACTATACACAGTTATAAAAAAATATATAATTCTATAAACCAGCTATAATTCTAAACCTAGTTATAAAAAAAACTTACTCTAACAAAAAAATCATATTATGGGGCAATATTTTTTTTAATAATATTCCAAATTCTATTAAAAAACTTAATTTGACATTATTTGAAAAACGATTGTTGACATGGCTTAAGTCTAAATGTTTTTAAAAGATTTATGGATGCAACATTTGAATAATGGTTGAGACTGTCTTTGCTCTATAGGCTGAATAAAAAAAATTACATTAACTAATAATTGTAATCGTTGGTATTGATTGACTTATTTACTTATGATTAGGATTGACTCATATATTAAATTAGTTTAGTATCGACATATCGACCCCGACGACCCAATCACTGCTGCCAATGCAGTTCTTACACTACACTCACGGACTACACAGATACACCGTCCCCGCCGGCGGAGACGTGGACGTCCCCCTCGATACACCGTTAACACACACCGACCCTCAGCCAACACTTTTACCAAGTATCAGCACATGCCTGGGCGCTTCACACCGACTCGCGATCCCGCGGTATCCTTCCAATGCAACGCCCTAAGCCGAGGTCCGTTCCTTCCGCCGGTTTACCGGCGGGGGAGCCCTTAGGCTCGTAGCAGCACACTTTTTGTTCCTGGCTGGGCGCCTTCTGCGCTCGCCCTAAATTAAACAAGTCCGGTGACTCTTGAAAGGCCACTAGGCCACAAGAATTTAGTCAATCCGAAAAAAAAAGGTATCGACATATAATTGAATAACAATTACCTACTAAGTTTTGTATTAGCCCTAAATTAAATTTTGCACGCCTGTTAAGGCAGAACATAATGGAAAGTACTTGTATAGTTACATCTAATGTTGTTACCTATGTTCTTGACACAAATAAAGGATTTTATTCCATTTGATATATTCTTATCTATGGGTACTTACTGTACTAATGTAATAATTATCGTAGGATATGGACAATTTGCACAATCTTCTCTTTTAACATTTCTCAAAGATTTATTAAAGTAATTACTCGGTCAGATAAATCAATAAATCGATATAGTGACGTAACAATGACATTTGTTACGCAACAACATCTCCAAAAAGGCAAAACAAAAGCGCAATTGTTTTCCGCCAACTGTGGAAAATATTTATTCTCCCTTGGGTAAGAAAGTTCCTAACTCCCCTAATGACTTCTTTTTGAAGTAACAACTTTCCTCGGAGCTGTTTGAGAGGTTTTTGCTATCTGTTAAAACAATTGTCTTTTGAGTCTTTTATTGTTATCAAATTCTTAGCCGCTGTACAGACATCGGTATTAGATTCTTCTATTAACTATATAGACCGTCTGTGCCGTATCGGCCGCCTTGAGAAATGTTTCGTCATTTATTATATTATTTTATGAGCCTGTCTAGCTAGATATTATTGTCTGAATTGTCTGAATCAAGAATATATATTTCATTATTAGGCAGTATCAAATTGATTCCAGTTGTAGTAGCTATCGGTAAAGACATCACCATTAACCACATCACCTTAATTCGAGTGGGCCCCAAAAAACCTAACAAGAAATTTCTTTTGTTGCTATGTCTAATTTAGTTTCATGATGAAAATTAAAGTAGTGTGAGGTTAAGTTATGTGTACCTATATCCAAATATAAAACGTTAAACATTAATATTAGAAATAAATAAATAGGTGACGAACTGACTTTAGAAAAGATTCTAAATTGAGAAAAATATTTATATTTTTTCAACCGTAAAACATTCACTATAATCTAAAAATATTTCAACTGCTTAATCACCCTTATTTTGAACTAGTTGTAAGGGCGGCAGTCTCTTGTCATACAAGGCGTCTTGCAAGGTCATATATTTATATATGTTTTTGGAATTCGCTAACCGCTAGATGACATGCACATACATGTAAGACTTTTTTGGGCCGAATTGAATTTAACTTTGGTGGTAGAGTTGCAATTCTTAAATTTAGCTGTGTTCACTATTAGCTTGTTCGCGTGAATTTGGTAAAAATAACCAAAAATGTTCTTCTTTTTGTCTTAATATTCCACAACTCAAAATTTTCCTTATGAATTGCTTAGTTGAGGCGTCATTGAGTAACAATTTTAGAATGTCATCCATACTTTACTCACACATCTCTTTTGAAGATTAGGTTTACTAGGTTAGAACAGTTTATCTATTTAAATATAGACAAAATTTTGCTAGCTAAAAGTGGCAGGACCATAGTCTCAAGTGCTTTTTCATTACAGTACAAATTCAAGTCTTTAAATATACTAGATACCAATTTCATTAAAATTTGTACTTAAGGATTTACGACATTTGACATATCTTATACACTACACGTTTGTCGGCTAAGGATCTTGGATGATTATGTTACCGGTTTTACCATTGTGCAAGATTCCACTACTTATTACTGGAGGTTTTAATCTATTGCATTTATTTAAAAAAAAACATTTAGTAGTTTTGAAAATTTTAAGTCAAGGCGAAGGGAGAGGACACGGTGCATTCCCACAGCCTCTGTGCGACTCGACCGGTCACGTTAAAACACAAGACTTCTTTGTAATGTACTGCATTTCTTATTTTATTGTATTTCCCCAATGTACGTATGTGTTTCAGTAGTGAGTGGGATATTCCAGAGCCCATTCCGATCCCATCCTATCCGCCCCATTTTCACAATCTTGTCTCCAAATCCATTCCTTAATCTGCATCGGTAGGCCGCGTATCCGGGAGCGTGCCAACGTTTGTCATTCTGGGCTGATGTTGGCATGTATTGCGGATTTTGGACGACAGTATCCACTTACCGTCAGGTGGACTGTATACTTGTCTGCCGCCTTATTTCTATAAAAAAGGAAAATAGGTGATTGTGAATTGTATGTCTGTGAGATCAAATTAAATAATTTCCCGCGCAAAGGTTGTAAGTCAATAAAAAGACAATTTATCAATTGTTAAATATTAGTTCGTTAATTTCTGTTTGTGTCGTTGAACATAATTAAAGGAACCCAATCCATTTTCAATTATGCATAATACCTCGTTTGAATGTCACCTCCACAGAAACTATTTATATTGTCTTTCATTAATAAACTACAACGATTTATTAATAATAATATACTGAATTATATTGACTCTGAATTGACCATGTCAACAAACACAAGATATTGATATGTATGTACGTCTATCACCGTGGAACAGTGAGATGTTGTCAGGTTGTTTATTCGTTTGTTTCAATTAATTCAATATTGTTTATTTGCTTGACTAGGAAACCGCGATAAGGCCACTACTATAAAAAAGAACAATTGAAGGTCAAACCTTAATAGGTTAAACAAAGACCTATAATTGTCTGTTTAATTAGAATATTTAGAGTATTTTCTAGTCCACCTATTTCGATAAATGTCCGATTTGCATTGCTGACTGTCTACACCACAATCTCACTACAACTTAAAAGTTCCACGAAGAAACTCGTATTTCAGGCCCACGTTGGCTGGCATTGTGAACCGAGATTATCTGGCGAGTCACAAAGGGGCACAAAAGGCAGTTTATCAAAGTACGTCTGACTGGATATCTCCCTTTCTCACAAGTTCACTTGGTGGTTCTATCGAAACTTGGCCTACTACGCCTCTATCGCTTTTAATGTCTACTGTATCGCGCAGAGCAAAACAAAGTTTGAGGAATTAAGTGATATTATCAATTGTTCAATGTTTATTCTGTCATAAATACGTTTCTTGATCGAAAATCTAGTTTGTATGTAGTAAGAAAAGTGTTTTCTATTGTCGTTTTCACCTTGATTTATGTTTTTTTTTTATTTATTTACCAAGGACCTTAAAACGCCACAGTGGCCAAGCGGGCTGGCAAATTCACTCTTTTAGAGGTGTAGTTCCTCATGGCTTGTGGTAGCGGCTTTATCATCCTTTAGTCGCCGTTTACGACGCCCACGGGAGGAGATGGGGTGGTGACTCGGCTGACACCACACGGCCTAATGAACAATACAGAGCACAAAACCAACAACAAAACTCGTTAGACCAACAAAACGAAATTTCTAGAAAACTTAAATGGGTGACCTTGTCCATCCCTTAAACAAGATTGGTTAAGATAGCTGATATCTTTTCCAAACTCTCTTTCATAAGCCATAAAAATAAGTTAACTGAACTATTTTAAACTTCGATTATTATTGTGGAAAATAATATTGAATTTTGATCTAAAATTTAATTAACTGATCTAGACGTTTTCTAAATAAATACTATTATAACAAAATGGTATAAAACGCCTCAATGTAAATGTTTAAATAGTTGCCATATATTTTATTAGTTAACAAGTATATGTTAACCATATATGTTAACAAGGCTGACTTGTTCAAATATAAATTAACGTACCTATCAAAATGAAACGAAGAACATTTATTACGAAATTTAAATTAAGCCTACATGTTTCAACCATCGCTGTATAATACAATCGTAGACAGTAGCTAATTTATTTCTACTGAAACCATTGCTCGTAATTCTCAATTAATTGACATAAGTGTTATGTATATTATGTATTTTTTGGTAAAAAGATAATTTGAAAGACAGCCACTAGGGGCGCTACGAAATAGCTTAGTGAATACTTCAAACTGTTTAATTCTAGACCCAAAAGTTAATGAATAGTGGACGAGCTATCCTTCAGTATTAATACAATTTATTTTTAAATAGACTTCAAATTACGTTTAATAGTGTAGTTTTTTCATTAACAATGAATGAACTTGCAGCATGACCGCAAGACCATTATTTTTTTGTGTTTTATGATTAATCCAAGAAAAAAAGTGGGAACCGGAATAGACGAAATAGGAAGCCGTCACAATTTTTGCCATTTAACTGAAATTAAGATTAACTATTGTTTATTAAGTTCTCTTCTGGGTCTATTGACCATAACTCTTTGTGATTAATAGAAAACGTTTGTGATCTCTAATGGGACATTCTAGGCTGATAATTATCAGGTAGGACATTTTCAGCTGGACTCTTTACGACGACTGACAAGTCAGCGACGTATCGGCACACGACAGAGATGACGCTCTACAGAACCGAAGCTAGTCGATCATAGCCGATGTGTATTACTTTCAGCTGGGATATGTAAAAAAATTTAAGAAATATAAAAATTTTAAGAAATTATAGATAAAAATAAAACACGGGTTTATTTTTTACAAATATCTACAGAATGTCTACTATGCCATAAAAACATGCTAATACCTAATATTATATTTGTACTCGTACAATACAACACGGTAATAGTTAACTTCAGTGATACCACATAGAAAATAATGTCAATATTAACACAAATAGACAGACTTTCTAACATCTATTGTTTTATAATATGTGTTCTTTTACATTTGGGCTATAACTAAAGTAGCTCAACTAATGGTGAAGTTGATGAGACATGTGTTGCGAACAAAACGACTCGATCTGGCTTAGCCAGTTTATTGTAATGTGGAAGTATTTGGGCTCGCGCCGTCTCACGTACCGTCGAGCATTAAAATTTGCGAAGCGCTCTTCCTACACCGTAGAACATCGACAAATCAGTAGTGTTACTTCATAGTAATGCATTATTATGTGATATTATTTATAAAGAGAGCTCAGTTTCCCAGTAGTGGTGAGTAATCAAGACTTCTCGAAGTGTTTTAACTCACTTAATCCTGCTTCGCTTGCGGATCCGACTCTTAGTTACTCCCATAACTCTTTTGATTCACCTACTTATTCACCTTCCGAGAGCGTTTCATTCCCTTTCTTAATGGTTATAACATAAGAAAAAAAAAAGGTCATGCCATCATTGCATCTCGATTTTGAGCCCCCGACAAGTGTCGATACGCGGTTACACTCACGGTCGGAATCGGAATGAATAACAATTCGATGGAACAATTAAGGGATTCTGCACCGCTTGCGGATTCAACTCTTTTGATTCATTAACTCCGGAGTTACCTATCACTATTTCTCAGACCATTTGCGATTCCGATGTTTCACGATTCCGACCTTATGCTACTAAATGTAAATGACATATTCAAATACATACATAGTTTGACATGACTGAGAAAAATGGAAGGCACCGACTCTCGAAACACAGGTTATACCTAGGTTAATAGTCAAAGTTACAATTATCATTCCACAAAATAGAAAGTATTATTCTTAAAATGTTCATACTATGTTGTGATGTGTCAATAATTTTTTATTGTTATCTTTATTTACGTTAGTGCGTCGTTCGTAGATTACACTGCAGCCATGTACAGACTCGGCTCTGTTATTATATATATGATATGATTATATTTGGTTAGATGCACCTACGTGTTTCGGCAGTGAGTGAAATATGCCAGATTCTATTCCCATCCCATCCTATACTATCTCTCTCTATTGTCCTAACCCTTTCTCCAAATCTATCCCTAAATCTCTAAAGCTAGGTCCGGGGTCGTGCCAGCATTTCTCCATCTGGAATAATGTTGGCATGAATCGCGGATCTCCATTGCCACTCCATTGCGGATCGCCAGTTACCCCCAGGTGGACCGTACGCTTGTCTCTCGCCTTCTTTCTATAAAAATGGAAATATATAATGTGTTGTGTAAGTGATTACGATACTCTAAAATTTCTCTAGATTTAAGGCACGGCTCGGCGGAAAAACTTAGAATATCAACTTATTAGAATTAGACAAATTAGAATATTCTTTACATATAATGAGTGTATTTCAGTCTGAGGTGGGTTTCAATTGTAAGAAAGACATACCTACTGTTTTTTCAATGCCCTGCGTTTCTACGGATATAGCACAAAATTATCATAATGCATGCCTCGTCTCGGCGATTTCAGCGTTTTACGCAACAGTGGATCCGGGCGTAACGCGATTTGCAAGAAAGACGTATTGAGAGACGTACGACTGCGATACGATTTCATTTTGTAAGGATAACACAGGTTGATAACAGCTAGGTTTTATAATTTGTATTTTTTTATAAGTAACTAGCGACCCGCCCTCGCTTCGCTTCGGTTAATAAGATTTTTTTTCAAAATTTCAAAATAAAATATAGCCATTTTATTTTGAGGGATCCCTAATTTTTTCTAGTAATAAATATAGCCTATGTTACTCAGAGATAATGTAGCATTCTAATGATGAAAGAATCTTTGAAATCGGTCCCGTAGTTTTTGAGTTTATTCGTTACAAACATACGAAAATACAAATCTTTCCTCTTTATAATATTAGTATGATATGATAATACAAAAATAACTACTAGGCTATCCACCAATGGCCTCCAGAGAATTTTTGAGTACTTCGACCACATTTTCAGAAAGGGAGACAACAATTTGGATTGAATCATAGTGGCTGGCAAGGTCGGCTTGACAAGATCCGCACCACTCCCAACACCAACATCCACGATGCCATGAATACTGCCAAGGACGGTAACAGATGTCCGGAAAAAAACCTGCTCGTATTCATTTTTTAATTAATACCTGCTCGCATTCATGTATACATATATACATGAATGCATATATATATGTATACATATATATATATTTCATGTATAAGAAATATATTTTTTAATAAAACCTATACATATGTTTGAGTTTGTAATAAAAAAAATATTGTACTTACAAATCTTGCTTGGATTAGATTGTCAACCTAAATAAAAAATTGTGAAATAAAAAAAAGTAATAAGAAAACAAAGTACAATGTATTAAAATTACTGGCTGGAACGTTGCCATATTCTTTTTTTCCGCGATTGACAATTGTTTTTCTTGTAGGCGGGAAACTATACATTTGTGGGAAATAATAACTTTTCTGTCTGTAATTTAAAAATAGGTTGTATTGTTTTAAGAGAAGTTGTAAAGAGTTTTCCAATAAGGGCGGGTCGATGTTGAAATGGAATAAAACAAGCTGTGTGTGAGATTAACGAAATTCTTTTTTTATTTGAAAGGCCCATGTATGCCATTATGTATGGAATATGATATCGTTCAAATGTCCGCCGCGGCTTCTCACGGTGGCACGAATCCGAGAGGTTCAATTTTCAACGACTCTGCCGCATAGATCCGGCTGAATTTGAGCGATGGCCTGGGTTATGTTGACCTTGAGGGAATAGGTCGATTGCGGCTTATTGGCATAGACCTGCGACTTCAGAAATCCCCACAAGAAAAAGTCTAGCGGGGTCAAATCGCACGATCTTAGTGGCCAATTCATGTCACCTCTGTGAGAGATAACCATACCCTGAAATCGTTCATGCAGAATGTCCATCGTGGCGTTCGCTGTGTGACACGTAGCGCCGTCCTGCTGGAACCACATGTCGTCCACGTCCATATCGTTCAATTCAGGCCAAAAGAAATTGGTTATCATTGATCTGTACCGCTCACCGTTGACGGTGATGGCCTCACCAACGTCGTTTTCGAAAAAGTACGGACCAATGACGCCGCCGGCCCAAAATACGCACCAAACAGTAACTTTTTGTGGATGCATTGCCACCTGGTGAATCTCGTGTGGGTTGGCGTCGTCCCATATACGCCAATTTTGTTTGTTTACATAGCCATTCATCCAAAAATGCGCCACGTCGCTAAAGATGATTTTTCGGCCAAAATTGGGGTCCTCTTCCAAACGCTCCGAAGCCCAGTCAGCGAACAAACGGCGTTGTCTATGGTCATTAACTTTAAGTTCCTGGGTCAGTTGGATCTTGTACAAGTGCAGGCCCAAGTCCCGACGCAAAATTCGCCAAGTTGAAGTCTGCGAAAGACTGAGTTCTTGTGCACGGCGAGGAATTGACTGCCTCGGGTTCTCCTGCACACTTTTACGGACAGCGGCGATGTTCTCGGCCGATCTGGCGTTCCTTTGCTGATTATTTACCGAACCGGTCGTCTCGAATTGGCCACCAAACGTTGGAGAGTCGACTTTGAAGGGCCACCGCGTCTGCCGTAAAATGGGTTATTTAATGTTCATTGTTCATAATGGAAGAACATTTTAATTTTTAAAGGACAATGTCTGAAATTTACGCGATTGAATCACTATTTCATGTAGGTATGTTTACAATTTTGCCTTTTTATAAAGTTATTGTCTAATTTACCAACTACGGAGTATTTTTGCAATTGAGTTTTTTCAAGCTGTTGATTGACTGTTGTTGATCGTTGATTTTTTATTTTTAATATTATTCAAAACTTCAGTACCCGGTATTTATGCGGATTTTTTTTGACAATAACTAGAATAAATAATTTATTAATATGTAGAACCTTTAATGTCTAGAGCTTAATATTTCAACTCTATACCTATTGATTTTAAAGGACAAATAATCATGAGACTACTATTCAATTAGGAAGTTTTATCCTTAATGCGTGCTCCTTGTAATTACAGAAGACCTTTATAAATGTCAAAGGAGTAATTTTTCAGGCTTAGTAAGCTGTACACTTTGTCTTTAAAATTAAACTTTAAACTAGCCCTCCGTTAATAAAGAGAACCAGTAAATATTGGAAATGTCTGCAATATAGTACCTGATTGAGACTTTATATTCTTGAAATCGTAAATAATTATGAATTTAAACATGCGTTGATTTGTAAATTTTACATATCGATTTTACAAATTCCCTTAATATTCTAGGTTAAATACAAATATATAAGAAATTCGCCGTTGGTGGTTGGATGAGAAGAGCTGAGAATCGTGGGTGGTGGCGAGCTTTGGATGAGGCTTATATCCAGCAATGGAGAGTGGAGTAGAGAGTAAATAAGAAATTGATCAAGTTGTAACATATCGATTTGGCAAACCTCTTCTATCCGCCTACCATTAAGAAATATAAATATCTACCCAGTTCCCTCTTTATCCCATTATCATATTATTTAATTTTTGGAGACAACTGTATCCATTAGTGGAGAGACATAGGCTTTTGATATGGTAGGACAATATTTTTGTTAAAAACGTGGGCAAACAGAAGTATATTTAATTGATCAACTTATTAGTTATTTTTGTATTGTTTACTGAAGAGAATACGTTTTATAACTATAACGGTTTCTTTACTCGTATTTTTACAATACTCCGGTATCTATATTTTTTCGTAGGGTTGTTCGGCGAAAAATCAAATGAACAAACACATCACAATAGCGTTCCTTCTGAATGCTGATGTTTAAGAAGAGGTCGCCTTTGTCGACAACAATTGGATTTTACATGTTTTATTTCATTTCGTAACAGTTCCGACACGTATGTTTGCATCACGGTTCGCGGAAAGAAATGTCATGTGCTCTGTTTCTGTATAAACTTAGTACAAACATAAGCTGTCGCTTCATTCGAGACATAAATTCGTTTAATTTTGTAGATAACATCTTTCTTCTCTTGTAACTTGAGATATTCAAATATGATTCAAAGTAAACTGTGCTAATATTGTAGCCTAGTTTCCAAGTATTTGGCGTACTTCAGATGGCTGTGAGTGACATATTTAGGCTTCTGGTCTGCTACTTATTCCACAAAGAGTATACTTCAAGGATATACCACGAATGTGCGGCAATATTATAGGACATACAAGTAGGTATACATTCACACAATCGAATTTTGATAGTTTTGTTATCGAGAGTGTGAACCCGCGTGTTATCGAGAGTGTGATACCGCGTGTTATCGAGATTTTTGTTTTAAAAGAATAATATTTCTGTTCAGTCGTGTTTAATATATTATAATAGTATCTTCTGTAAGGTATGCGTGTATGTAATGTTTGTATTTACTGTACTATGTATGTTATGCATGTATGTTATATATATATATATATATATGTATGTGTGTGTGTAGGTATATATCTATAACTGCGCCTGCGTTTAATTTTTTATTTTCTGTGTGATCTGATGGTTGACTGGTAGAGAATGCCGTAGGACATTAAGTCCGTCGCTTGTACACGTCAAATAATTGTTCAATGAAGTTTAAATAAATAAATAAAATGAACTAATTCTGAAACAGAATTTAATTTAACTTATTTGTATGTGTTGTATTTTGTATAGAAGAGTATAGAGGGAAAACACTGAGCCCCAATTAACTCCGGCGAGATAAATGCCCGTCCTAAACTGTAGGCAGTTGAGTCAGAAGAGTCGCTTCATCCGACGTCATGGTTCTTTTTATTAAATTACTTTCGTAATGAATAAAATGTATTACACCGGGGATTCCTTTCTTCACTTTTTTCTTCCTTATTTTATTATAAGAAATGTCTTGTGCTTTAAGATTTTTTATCTAGAGTATAGTAGGCGTTTTAGCGACCCTTTTCGGAATAATTTTAAATGTAAATGTTGACCTCGTGCTGTCCGCCCCCACCGCATAATGAATGTACCGATGAGGGAATATTTAACTTTTTCGTTCTTAGTTCTTTAAATCGTAACAAGATCAAGGTCTACTTATCAATATATATTGCTAAACCAGTAGCAAAATAAGCAGAAAATCTTATAATATTTTTGAATATATGACATAAATATTTTTTTTTAAATTTTAAGTACCGTTTCCTATTTCATTACAGCCACCAGAGAACCAAAACCTCAGCTGTGCTACCATCGATTTGCTGCCCATTCAGTATTTTCTTCTGCCCATTTAATTACTTCTCTTATAAAAAGTAAGTGATATAGTTGTTGTCCATCCGCGTCAAATATTATTCAAGATTGCGGAAGCGACAGCGACTCATAAAAAGCTGCTTTCCTACAGGAAAAATATGCGATATCGGGAATTGAAATTAGTCTTATTCATAAAAGCATAATAAAACTTCTTTTCTTATTACAAACTAGTTATGAATAGTTTGTTCTGTCATATCACAATATATGTGTTAGAACTGAGTGCCGGTACATACATGGCCTCGAGGACTCGTCTACTCCATCGGTAATCGGTACTAAGCCAATTATACCTCCCATTGCTATTTTAGCATACTGATTCCAGGAGCTAAGTCACCACTTTAATTAAAACAAAAGACTTACAAGCCTCCTATGGTGAAGCAAATCATACAAACGGCAACCATTCCCCAGTGGACTAATATTCCTAGCCACGGCAGCGGTTATGGTCACGGTAAGGCAGGGGGAGCTAATAATCCTTGGGTTCGGCTATACTTGGCTACGTATAATACACGGATTTTGAGGCATGATGAGAATGTAGTGAAGTTGGAAACCGAGTTAAGCAGGACTTCTTCTTTATTTTGTTTCAGTGTCAACAGTGGATGTGGACGCAGTGCTAGGACGGACTGCTTCGCTACCGTGTGACGTCACGCCCGACCCCAACGAGGATCGAGTCTACATGGTGCTCTGGTTCAGAAAAAGTGGCGGCAAACCCATCTATAGGTACCTACACTATTTACGTCTTAAATAGGTTAATCTCATTTAGCGTTGGAAATTTATAATAATTCGTATAGGTACATAATTAGACAGTCCACTAACATAATAATGATAAATTACTACATGGTGTATACACAAGTACTATTGCGAATGAATCCATTGCGATAAGTGTCATAATCGCAGTTGCATTATATGCGCGTTGCCACCCGCCTGGTCGCCCGGTCATTACCCTGTACAGAGTAATGAGCTCTACGATTGTTTTAGATAGAACAACAGAATTTTACATGTTTGTAATTTTTAAATTACATCAAAAGTAAAATTTTACACAATTTTACTTTTGATTTAATCCCTAAAATAATCGCTAGAACGGTTTAATATATTTTAAATTAGTGTTACCTACAGGTTTTGCATTATTTCGGTCACACTTTGTATAAAAGTGACAAAACTAGTGTAAGTTAAGTTAGATTTTTTTAAATATAATATTGCATTCAAAATATATAATAATAATGTAATGAATGTTCTTGGTAATTAGTTAAATACTAAAATAAATGTACCCTATATGTCTAATTATAAATATGTATATTGTATCATGAGCGCGTCGCCCTAACAAACTGATACATCAGTTTGACGGGAATTCTTGTAATTGATTATTGTGTAAAGTTTATTTGAGCATTCAATTTATAATAAACCTGGTAATAAATCATTGTCTCCGGTATATAATTTCCACTAGAGGTCTCGTTTAGGCCAATTACATAACTTAACTGGTGCCGGTCGTGGTCGCCGGTCGGGCGTGTTAACTTCTATGAAATTGTTGAGATACGTTCACAGGTAGGTGCGCGGCCGGTTGGTCAATTTCATAGAAAATGGCTCGCATGACCGGCGCACGCGACCGGCACGCCGGTTAAGCTATGTAATTGGCCACTATAGTTTACTAATTCTCCGAGTTATGTCGGTATCTTTGATATTTTTGCAATTTCTTCGTCTAGCAATCTATATATGAATATCAAAGAAACTCCGAGAATACCTGCTATATCAAGAATAGTTATTGAGAAAACAACTATTTCCTAAGTGATTTTAAGCTTGTTAGAATCAACGAAAGTGTGCACTGGTTAAATTGAACATTAAATATTGTGATAATGGGGCAGCGAGACAAGATCATATTTCCAAAAAACAGCCCAACCAAATTGGATGAGTCAACGTTTTCTCCATTAAAGTAGAACTTATTCAGCTGGATCGTAAGAGCACGAAATATTCTTCCATAACTTCTAGTATTACTTACTTCTTGGACACTTACCGGACCTGAAACGCACTCGTTGAGTATGACTTTTGTCTTGCTCAAGTTCATCGCGTTTAGTATCCAGCGTAAATCCTTTAGAGACTTAGTCATAATAATAACGAGTTGTCTGTAGTTTGTGTACTGAGCTGTCTTACAATATTGTTTGTACACCATGAGAAATGTGCTACATTCATATTCATTCCACGTATTCTCGTTACAGTATTTCAAACGCTGATTTAGTCATTATTATCTTGTTTCCTTTCTTTAAGAACAAGGAAACGCCTTAGATAATACTGTAATCCACGCTTTAGATGCTCATGTCATATAGGGATTCCTCAACCTCTGAAAATTTCTATAACATTTGCAATTTCAGCGTTTTTCACACATATTTATCTATTTAAACGAGTCTTAAAGCGAATATTTATCTCATTTATTTTACTCAACATTTCGATTGCGTTGCACTAACTATGGTCACGAGCTGACTTAAATAAAAAATAAATAATTCAAATAATATAAATGAGGTAAATGTTCGCGTTAAGACCCGTTTAAATAGATACATATCTGAACACCTCTGACGTAATTTCATCTGTACTTCTTAGGCTTTTCGTTGTTAAGCTGTCAAAGGGCAATCCTAATCCCTCAGCTTGACGACTGTCCTTGGTATCGTGACAGGTAAGCCTTTCACAGCGACTGAACTACAGGGATAAAATAAATAAACCATTATTTGATAATTGAGTTACATTTTACATTCGTTTTATATAAATATATATCTTAAGTGACTGTGCCTCCCTTCTTTTTGCTCCCTCATATAGCATGTTTTTCTTGCCATATCCCGTTCTAGGACATGGCAAGCTTAGATTGTTGACATTTCTTTAGGAAAAGGCAAATTGAAGTGCACGTTTCTGTCCAGTATCTTTTTAACAAGGACACGTTATATCTTGTGTTGATGTCTTATATCTACTTGTATATCTGAGCCAAATTAGTTTAGTCTCCCTATATAGTGTTTTCGTTGATGTTAAGTAGTTGTAATTAAATAATAATTTAATCACTTTAATTTGTGCAATTTGTAGGTCTTGTCGGCTAGTCTTGGCAGCAAAGCCCCACAACTCAATGTAGCGTTATGTTGTCTATATAAATAGGTGTATGTCTATGGAATAACTATTACGCTAGCCTCACCATTTTAAGGGAAATTCAATTCAAATTGAGTGTAAATATTGAAAGTACGCTGATAATGAGCAAGTTATCGAACAAACGAGTCATGAGCTCGTATTTAAATATCGTTAAGTTCTGCCTAATGAACCATACCTTAAACGGATGAGAAGGCGAGCATTCACCCAATTAGAGTGTGAAAATACACCTACAACGAAATACACTTTAGATGTATTATGTATCACTGGAGGTCGTTAGGGAATCACGGTCTGTTATTTGAGGGCCCTATTGTTTATCGATTCTCGAGCTGTTAAAGTTACTATGAATTTCATAGTGACCTCGCGCTATAAGGTAACAGCATTTATCTTTATTTTATGGCTAAGGTTGTCCCGTTCTCTGAATTCTGTTATCGATAACAATTGCAACTAACTTTTTATACTGATCTGATTTTTTTTTGTAAGTTAACAGACATTTTCACAAAGGACGACGGGAAAAAAAATTATGGATGTCGTCTTAACCCTCTAACATCCATAAAATTAATGACATTATATTTGTTATTATTAACCATAATCGAATCGTTATAAGCAATTATGTATAACTACTAAAACTCAAAGTTACTAAAATATATGAAAGAAATTTTAACAAACAAAAGTCAAGAATAGAACTAACCGCCTTAATATTGAAAAATCTATGAAATAAAAGCTTTCATTAGAGGTACATCTTGCACGAAAACATTGCCCATCAGGAATATTCGGTATCTTCGGCAAACATCGAATTCCTAAAACCCCTAAAATATTTTTTTCAATAGATAATAAATTTTATACGTATTGTATACGTATTTATTTGGTTTCGTCAACTGTTACCGACCTCATTTTAATTACCTTTTTATATTTCATTTTCAAAAAGTATCGTGTCAATGTAATGATGTTGTGATGGATGTCAAATTCCTTTAGGTACTAACGCCTTAAAAGCCACATTATTGTCCACTACAGTCAACTATAAGAGTCGCTTTCATAAAGATGCCGAAGAATTCAAGATAAGGAAAACCCATAAATAAACAGGCCGGTGAAATTATTTTTTAACTGAAGAAAAAAAAATTTAAATTCCTTCGAGAAAAACTAATTTAACAAGATACAACAAAGAGTTCGCGATGCAACTGTTTTTTCCCGTAAAATTGTAAGAGCTCATGACGACAGCTCGAATTTATCAGAAACTCAAAAACAAGGTAGACCGATAAAAAATTGTTATTGAATCTTGACGAATTTGACTATTCTGTTGTAAGAAGAATGGAGCATAATTTTCATTTGCGGTTTAAGCAAATGTCGACACTCAAGTCTTTAAAACTTAAACTAACACAAGCCATTCTTGATTTGGTTTACTAAAACTAACAACAACAGGAAAGTTTTGATGGAAAAAGATGATGTAAGATTGAAACGAATAACATTCTTAGATTTGATTAAAAGAAATTGTATATATGGATGAAACTTATGTACATACGCCATACATCACAGGTAAAAGTTGGACTGATTCTCCAGGAAAAGGCAGTTCACGTAGTTAGTAAAAATGGATTTATTCCCGCTTTATTAATGTGTAAATTTACGGATACACATTAATAAAGATACTATCTATCGTAACAACGACAATTATGAAAAATGTCTACATAGTGAACTGATTCCTAACTTACATAAAAATTCGGTATTGGTCTTTGATAATGCTGCATATCATAAATAAGTATGTGGAAAAGCCTCCGAATGCAAATACATGCAAAGCAAGATATGATAAACTGGTTGGTAGAACATGACTTTAACGTCTATCCAAATTGGACAAAGCCACAAATTTACCAAGTTAATGTTTACCAAGTAAGGAAATATTTTTGGAATATTCTATTGACAAAATTTTAGCTGAATATGGACGGACACACTTTATTGAGATTACTGCGATATTATCCGGATTTCAATCGGATTGAAAGCATATGGTTGCAGCTTAAGGGTTATGTAGCTCAAAGGAATGTTGATATGAATATGACCACAGTAAAAAAAAAAAATGATAAAAAATGATATGATTAATGGAAAAAATGCGTGATTTTGATCACGCAATCAATTTCGAAGATGAATATAGAAATATGAACATGCCTTGAATGATTTTATGAATAGGATAATAATTAATACTTCTGAGTTCTGATGATTCTGAAAGTGACGATGAAAACTACTATTATTCTGATTAAGAATCGGAAGATATTGAAGACATACCACCAAATGGTCAACCAAAATCTCCTCAGTGATCTGTAACTTTTGACTGATGATTGCTGTGATATATGACTGTTCCGAACCGCTTTTCATAGTGCATATTATAACTAAAATTAAATTATTTAGACCTAAGAAGCTCATTAAAATATTATGTTTTGAAAAGTAGAATTGTTGACCAATCAAACGCGGCTCGTCGACCCGTGGAATAATTTATACAAAAGGGAATTATTTAACGTCAAGGGACCTATCAGTAACTATCGTCTAGGTTATTCTTTGGATTGTAATTAATGTTTCACTGTTTTCATTTTTGGTATCAAGAACTTAAACTGTTAGAATGACATGTCGTCATGGAATAACGGCTACTGTTAGTTTTTTTTAAATGGTATCGAACTGGTAAAAGTGATTAAGAATAAGGTCATAATTGTAAGTTCTAATAATGTTCTAAATATTGTGTCGTGTTGTGCCGGCTTTAGAATAACACCTTCCTTATTCTTCCCGCGGGTATCATAAAAGGCGACGAAGGGATAACAAAGCGGCTACGACAAATTCTAACAGAGTGGACTTGCCGGTTGGTTTGGCCAGCGTGGCGTTTCAAGGACATACGTCCCAAGCATGCACATCAGCGTGCAGCTTCCTCGTGCACAAGACAATATGCATGAGGAGGCCTGTGTCCAGCAGTGGACAACAAAAGAGCTGTTCGGTTCCAGCTAATATTGTAAATACTTGTATGTATGACATTATCTGAAGCAAAACGATTTACTAACGGTATGGATTCCTCACCGTTGGTTAAGATTTTCCAACTTAGTTTCGTTCTTACAAAATTGTCTTTAAATAGAATCAATCATGCTCTAAAATTTAGATTTTTAAAAGATGCTCTAAAAATTTTTATAATAAAGCGTTAAAAAATTATGTTATTTTTTGAAGATTTCTCTAAAGTCGCAATATCTATGAATCTAAAACCAGCCATGAAAACCATTTTCACATATAAAGTCACATTTTATGTAATTATTTCGATAGATAAGAAGGTAGTAATTTACTATATTATTCAATTGACTATATTCACAATTGTGTAATGAAGACTGAGCCGATGCCAATAATCCCTTGAGCACAAAAGCGAACAGGCACCTCATTTCCCTCAAAGGAATTTTACTTCGCGTATTAAAACGTGCGAGAGTGAGGCGACATTAAAGGAAAAATATTTTTCTTATTGACGTACAAATTTATTTGAATTCTGTTTACCAGCAACGCAAAAGATTCCAAGACGGCTATGAAAAGCGACTTACAATAAAGTAATAACAATAAATTGAGGAAAAAGATAGTCTTTAAATTAAGATTTCTCTTATTGGTTAATTTTGATTAAAATCGTGTCTAAAGTTTGAGCTCAGTGCAACGTTCGCTTTAATTGAGTTGGTCATTTTAGTCTTCGGTTGGTCTTTTCATTGGGTTAGACGCAGAATATATAATTTCAAACAACCCCCAATAATCTTGTAGTGGCAAATATTTTATAGAAATAAGAAACACCTTAAAAGAAATAGCAAAAAGTAAAATGATTAAATTATATTGTATTAAAAAAAATACTGTAAGCTTTTCAAAAGTTGATATACACACCACTTTGTGCACACTGCATTCCCATTCGACATTCTGCATTCGACGGGCTACGTTACCCCTCGATCACACACACACATAGTTGTATTTTAATTGGTGTATTAAAACACCCCATCGATGTAGCCAACGTCCCTTTCCCACGTATAATCATGATTTGTATTCATTTATCAGGGGTTTGCCGCCTCTTAATAATAATATTTTTTCTTAGTTACCGCAAACATTTTGTGAATTCGGTTCTCAACAAGAACATTTGTTAACCTTTTATTTTTACTCGAAGTTTCGACCAGGTAACAGCACAGATTATACAGTAGTAACGGGTTGAATTCGACTTTACAGCTTGAAAATATATTAAATTTATTTACAATGAAACATATCTCAATCATGAATAAAATTAACTTATATTTGACATTCTCAGTCAGAAATTCATCGACTGTAGGCATCTGTTTACCGAGGCAACGATTACGTGAAATTGCAATTATAAGTATCTCGAAGGCAATAACCGGCGGGTGGAAGGAACGCTTTGCGGGGATAATGCCTTCATAAAAAGCGTGCTTAAATTGTTAAATTTACCTGGGAACAGCAGGGTGTACAATCAAATCATCTCTCTCAAAGCTCCTTGCTGTATAAATTAGGATGGAGGTCGGAAAATTGAGAAAAATGTAGCCCTGTCCGGAAATTGAAAAACTTTACCCGGTTGGCTCGTTCTTTTATTCTAGAAATTGACAGTTTTTTTTACTGAAATGAATTTAAGAGCGGACCATGTGGCAATTTACGCACTTTTATTAAACGGGGCCATGTCGTGATTCTATTACGACGTTGCGCTCAGATTATAAAAAAAAAATGTTTAGTACTCTGCTACCTCTGGCTACTAACAGTCAAGAGCGTAGACTGATCTCTGGATTGAAACGGCTTTCACTAACTGTGTCACATTCTGAGTATAACATTATTAATCTAAATACTATAAAAAATAGTAATACTTACCCTTTGTGTTAAAGAGATATAGGTGAAAATAGGAAAATTTTCTCAAATTTATTTCCTAAAACAATCTTGCAGTATATTTTCTCTAATTGTTACTATACCTAACTATATTCATACACTCAAATACAGTCTGGAATGGCTAAGATTACATAAATTAATAACGTTTAGTGTATTAAATAAATAGATATGGCAACTACAACGGAAAATGAACTCGAAATTTATGAAAAATTAATGTAGGAATTTATGAAATTTCTCTATTATTTTCAAAAGAATGTGGTTTATTCAATTTTATTCCAAAATATTATATCTAAGTAGAGAATATGTCGATGATAATGTAATATGCGTTATACGATTATGTAATATACTATAAGTTAATTATTACATAAAAATGTCATAATAAGAAAAACAGCTGAAGCTGCCACCCGCCAATCTTGATGTTCGTTCACATGTTGGAAATTACTTGGCATTCAGTATAATAATTTCCGGACTTCATAGATAATTATATATAGATTTTACCATTATTTCAGATACAAGCAATACCTACAAAATACAGAATTGAGTTGTGAAACTAACAGTATAAAAACCACGATAATTAATGATAATTATCTTTCTAACAAAAATGATTAAGTTCATCTAGATTTGATACAAATTAACTCACGTTCAATATTTATTAGTTTTACGTCAGTGAACATAAAACTGTAAAAAATATATTGTCATTTAAATTTTATATTTTTACTGTTTTAATTATTTTTACCAAGTTTTTAGAAAAATACTGCACAAAAATTAGCGACTACAAATTGCCAAATTAATATTTTCTTAACTGCTTCACTGCAAACTTAGCTTCGCGAGACTATAGAATTATTACTCAAGTAAGGTTACTTATTACTTAAGTAAGGTACTAACAAAATACTCTATAAATTCTCTCTGCAGTTTCGACGTCCGCGGGCGATCGTTCAACAAGGCGCTGCAGTGGTCAGACCCTGGAGCGTTTGGACCTCGTGCGTACTTCGCAACCGTTGCTCGGCCAGCTGCTCTCACACTCAGTTCTGTCCAGCTGGACGACGAGGGGGTCTACCGGTGTAGGGTTGACTTCAAGAATTCACCGACGAGGAATTTTCAAATAAGGCTCACCGTTATAGGTAAGATTTATTTGTCTATTTATTCAAGGGGGAGCGTGCACGTGCATTCCCACAACCCCTAGGTGCATTAGACTTACCACGTTACCCCTCTCTCATGTACCGTGAAATGTACTGCATTTCCCACTTTATCCTATTTTCCCTATGTACGTATGTGTTTCTGTAGTGAGTGCTATATGCCAGAGCCCATTGCCATCCAATCTTATCGTATTCCTCCCAATTCTCCTAATCCATTCCTATATCTCCAAAGGTACTGAAATAGAGCCCATTTTTATTCTATCTGATAATTTTTTCCCAACCCCTTTTCCAAATCCAGTCCTAAACCATCAAAAGTAGATCCGTAAACCACCAGTGTTTCCGGGAGCGTGCCAAAGTTTGTCATTTTGGACTAATGTTGGCATGTATCACGGGTGTCCATGGACGACAGTATCCAGATATCAACAGGTCGACTGTATGCTCGTCTGCCGCCTTCTTTCCAAAAAAAAATATGCGTTTTTATATATACATAATATGTGTATATCAATGACGTCATGGTCATGACAGCAAGAAATGTTAGAATTAAATTAGAATTAGAATTCGCTCCTATGTAAAATAATAAATTAAAAATGTTTCAATCTATTTAGCGATTTATATACGTGAAAACTTGAAATCCCCATTATTCAATGGGTTATAATAATCTACTCATATTTTTAATATGATTAGATTATTAACATTCATTATTTTAATACACTTCTAAAATGAGGTTCTAAGGAGGTTGGAAAATGAAAGCTCGATAGCGTAGATGAATTAACAAGGCAATGATAAATGTTATTGTGGTCACTTCGCAAAAGTCAAATTAGAGGTTATTTAAAATAGCCAGCGTGAGCTGCCTGCTTTCTAATCATACTCCATAAATCCATTTACGTGTCTCTCCATTGCTGGATATAGGCCTCTCTCAATGTTCGCCACCATAAACGATCTGTGGCTCTTCTCATACAACCGCCACGGCCAACTTTTTCAAGTTGTCACTCCACCTGGCAGGAGGGCGGCCCGCATTGCGTTTCACGGTACATGACCTCCATTCGAAGACTCGTCTACCCCAATAGTTATCGGTATATTAATTGATATACAGCGATTGACATCAATGTAGTGATTGATATACAGTGTCAGTTAAGCGTAGTAAACTGAAATTTCAAATATTTTAACAAGCACGGCTACTGTTACTGAATAATCACAATTTGCATAGCAAATTACATTCATCTAACTAGTTGTTACAAATGCAACGCGATCTGGTCGTACATTGGATACACGAGTGGACACTTTACAACACTTCTTTTATACTGTAAATATATGTATGTGAACAGTAAACAATATATGAACATTGATGGGAATTGTTCAACAAGTGAAACATTTATATAAGTTATTTATAATTATTACACGTATTTTACGAATACGTTCCAAAATAAAATATATACAATTTCATAGTTCCTTGGTACAAAGAATTATTCACCTGGCTCTCCTCTGCGACCACATTCCAATTTCTCTGTGCAATGGCGGTCCTCGGTTTAAGGATTAAAATTCAATGTTTAAAAAAATAATAATCCACCTGTTGCTGCTTCATTTTCATACATAATTTTTTGAGGAAACAATTCCGTATTTTTTTTAAATTTATTATGGGTCAATATGCTCTTGCAAATTTTTGTCAACAGATTCAATAAACAGTTTAATTTACGTATGTAATAATATAATTTGACTGTAAACATATTGAAATTGAAAGGTGGGATTCACACAATACATATTATTTACATATTACATATTTCGAATAATCGAATACATTTCACATGAATTACATTCCAAACGGACTAAAACACGCATGTGAAAACAAAATGGGTCGCGTATTTCCAAATACCATAAACCAAAACCAAAAAGCAAATATAATAATGAAGTAGAATTAAACAATACAAAGTGTAATAAAACGTATTAAAACTTTTTATCATAATGGAAATTTTACGAGGGGCGACAGGGAATCAATTTAGTGATTAAAGTTGAATCGCGCGCGCCTCACGGCCGGGTAATGACATCCCGCAGACATCGGACGGCGGTAATGACACAGACATTTTAATTATGAACTGTCGACTCGGGATTCCGAGGTTGCTCAGACTTACCGTGATAAAAACGCCCGCCAACGATGACACAGATAAAATCTGTTGGGGACAGGTTAAATTTAAAAGGAAATTAGATTTGAATAGATCAAAATGTTAAAGCTTATCCGTTATCCGATTTTTGCTCGAGTTAAATGTTTTAATAAACCGCCGCTACCATAAATTTATTTTGAATTTAAATTCTTATCTAGTGTTAGTGCTAATTAAATAATAATTGACGGACAAAGCTCGAATATAATTGAAAATGTTAAGCTTCTCATTAAAATATCCATGGGTTTGGTAACCAAGTGGCTGTGTGTACGGTGGACCCATGAAAATGTAGAGCAATTTAGCGTTACATTCATTTGAAAAAACAGTGATAAAGAACAGTGTACCAAATATAAATTGACAAGATAGGTTTTCAAGCGATAATCGTCCTTGTTTTAGAAATGTCAAATTGAGACCACTTTACACATTGACCGACTGTAGGTACATCTATTTTTCTATTTATAAAAATTTGAATATTAGGTATAGTGCAAACGAATGTATTAAAATACCTCTTAGTGTATATGTATTAAATAATGTACCATTGTCTCTTATAATATTTTATTGTCTCTTTATTTTGAAACAACTGAAACTCAACTCACAAATAAATTTTGATTAGGCTAAATTAACTTCCAGGTCACATTTTACTTTAACCTTAGAGGTAAGTACATATATGAAATGAACATGCGTAATCTTAGTCATGATTTTATTCGCTATAAAATATTCCTTCACATTCCGATAGCGTGCGCGTAACCACGCTGTTAAAAATGCCCTAATTGAATACTTGCAGCGTAACAGCAAAATAACGCGAGTAAGAAATAATTAAAAACGCAAAGCATAAAAAATAGTGCCAGAAATGTGCGGGAAACTACGTCAAGTTTTTCATAGAAGGTAATTACGCTATTCAGAACGCGACGAAAGGCGTAACAGGAGATGGAAGAGTAAATTTCTTTTGCGCAGAACAAAGCATTTAAAAGTGAGCCTACATTTCATATATGCAACTCCATTGGAATCCATTAGGCGGCTCGAGCTGAGAGGTAATTTGCAAGGAATCTTTTGTAAGTAAAGGGACTGCCGCCACAAAGAACACTCATTATGCCACTCACATTCATAAGGTTATTATATAGGAATTCATTACCATAAAGAGTCTAATGATCCTTCGTAGTATACGTAATTATGTTGTTAAAATAAAAATGTTTTATTTACTTTAAGATACTTGTGACATGTAGAATCTTCTTAGATCATTTCTTTCGATCTTTCTCTTTTTGTATACTTGTAGATACATAGTTACATCAAACATGTGGTATTGCTCGATGATAACAATACTACTTTATCGCTTAGCTTACACAGTTAAACCTACCATATAAAACATAATTAATAAAAAATTGGATTAATAGATTGATAGAAAAAATTGGAAAAATATTAATCACTCTTGCATATACCTATCTGAGAACTGCAGGTGGCATGAGCTAGCTATTGTTTAATTTTCATTTTATGATTTTATGAGTCAAAAATTGTCTACACATTTCGTTCTACAATTTATATAAACAGAAATAGGCGTTCAATATGTACACCATTTTTCAACAGAATCTCCTCCCTTGAACACTTGATCTAGTGGTTCACAAGCTTGCGTATTCCTTCCAAGAAGAAGGCGCGTTGGTCGCGAAGCCACTTTTACACCGCTTCCTTATCTTGGCACCCATCAGGTAGAGACTTTATGGAAGCCGAGCTTGTCGTGTATGATTCGTGTATGACCGATGTTCAATTGAGACGATACTTCATCGATACCATCGATCCGCCTATCCGCTAGAACCATCTTTCGAGTTACACTATAATAACCACCGGATAATCGGAGCGGATATGTTTACACTATAACCACCGGAAGGCAACACATCACTACAGTCGTACCAACTCTAAGCGTGAATGCGTAGAAGGCAATATGACAACCTTAAAGGTGTGTTATGATGACCGTGTAGATTATTTTTGACTCTCTCTCGTATTTTATTGGGAAACAGTATTTACAACATAATATCAATTAGAAAGAATTAAAATATCGTAAACAAGTAAAGTTTTCTCCATAAAACAATTTTGTAATTAAATAAGATACTTACTCGTAGATGCAGATATATTACGAAAATACCCGTACGCGTCATTCGCGTCTATGAATTACCATACCTCTAATTGCACACTTTATTACGACATACTTTATTACTATATTGCATACTTTGTTATTTTTTTACCCTTAAGCTGCGACCATATGTTTTCAATCGGATTAAAATCCGGATAATATGGCGGTAATCTCAATACAATGTATCCATATTCAGCTAAATTTTTGTCAATAGAATATTCCCCGAATCTTTCCTTATGACGAACAATAACTTGAATTAAAGAATAACTTTCGGCTTGTCCAAGTTGTATAAACGTTAAAGTCATGTTTTACCAACCAGTATATCATATCTTGCTTCAATGTATTTGCATTCGGAGGCTTTTCAACATATTTATAAGCATTATCAACGACCAATACCGAATTTTTAGGTAAGTTAGGAATCAGTTCACTATGTAGACATTTTTCATAATTGTCGCTGTTCATCTCATTACGATAGATAGTATCCTGTTGTATCCGTATATTTACACATTAATAAAGCGGGAATAAATCCATTTTTACTAACTGCGTGAACTGCCTTTTCCTGGAGAATCAGTCCAACTTTTACCTGTGATGTATGGCGTTATGTACATAAGTTTCATCCATATATACAATTTCTCTGCCTTCAGGTCGAAATATTTTAATCAGATCTAAGAATGTTTATTCGTTTCAATCTTACATCATCTTTTCCCATCAAAACTTTCCTGTTGTTAGTTTTAGTGAACCAAAAACCCAACTGACGAATAAGTTTTCGTTATGTAGTCTCGCATCTTTTGAAATCAATGGTTTCTATTAGTTTCAGTTTTAAAGACTTGAGGGTCGGCACTTGCTTAAATCTCAATTGAAAATTATGCACCATTCTTCTTATAAAGGAATAGTCAAAATCCTCAAGATCCAATAAGATTTTTTTTCGGTCTACCTTGTTTTCGAGTTTCTGAAGAGTTCGAGCTGTCGTCATGAGCTCTTACAATTTTACGGATACTTGTACGGGAAAGTCCAGTTGCATCACAAACTCTTTGTTATGTATTGTTAAAATAGTTTTTCTCGGAGGTATTTTTAAATTTTGTTAAAAAGTTCAGTTAAAATAATATTTCAGCGGCCTGTTTATTTATGGGTTTCTTTATCTTGAATTCTTCGGTATCTTTATGAAAGCGACTCTTATAGTTGACTGTAGTGGATAATAATGTGGCTTTTTAATGCGTTAGTAAAGGATTTTGATATCCATCACATCATTACATTGACAGGATACCTTTTTGAAAATGAAATATAAAACGGTAATTAAAATGAGGTCGGTAACAGCTGATGAATGCAAATATGTACGTATAAAATTTGAAAAAAATATTTTGGGGTTATTAGTAGCTCTATATATTTATGAATTCGATGTTTGCCGAAAATACCCGCATATTCCCGATGGCCAATGTTTTCTTGCAAAATCTGTAGCAACGTGAAACAGATTTTATGAAGACTATTGATAAAAAAACATCTCAGAGAAATTTGGCGAAGTAGATATAAATAATCGACTTTAAATATTACAACTTTAAATACTCAAAATGTATATTTAATTGAATTGTCGGTTATTTATGAGTTAACATGTACTTTGGTTCTAGTGCCACCTCATCAAATGCTGTTGTACGACAAATCTGGAGCTGACGTTTCAGGCGTGGTGGGACCTCTAGAAGAAGGATCGGGATTAGTGTTGGTCTGCGAAGTACGCGGGGGTAAGTTTCTTAATGTTTCAGATTTCTGATTATATTTTATTCTATATACCTCTCGAACACTAGGAAGATAGATAGTTAAATGAGTAAATTATGTGTGTGCTAATGGCCAGTCTAATGGTTACACCATACCATACCATGCCAGACCATACTATCAGTATGTGTCTCTGTGTGTCTCCCCTGCTGGATGTAGGCACCATATCCATAACTAAGGACCGCCATTACTTTACATTGTACTTGCCTATAACGTCCTATAACATAGCCTATAACACTGCAGGGCACAGGCCTTCTCTCGGGTTCTCTCGGTCACTGGGGGTTTTGGGGTGCAATCCATCACGCCGGCCTAGTGCTTTACATTACTAACATAAATTATATAAACATTATAAAAACTTATTAAATGTTACCAGGATAATGTGAAAATTATTTTACTAGTGCTTCCACGAGTATGTAGAACGTTCTTACGTTTTGGTGTACCTCCTCGTGAAAGTACACCAAAACACTTGAGGATAAACACAATTTCCGCAT
This sequence comes from Sesia bembeciformis, assembly GCA_943735995.1. Taxonomy (NCBI): domain Eukaryota; kingdom Metazoa; phylum Arthropoda; class Insecta; order Lepidoptera; family Sesiidae; genus Sesia; species Sesia bembeciformis. Next base: position 7,936,841 of record OX031042.1, read on the forward strand.
TAGTTTTAATTCCTTTATTTAGAATGAATATTTGTGATGAGAACATTTATTTATATAATACAATGAAATCATCGAGACGTGGTTTCTGCATTTGTGTGAATGTACGCCGAAAGTAGAGGCAGGCAAGACAATTCAACAATCAAATATGTATCACTAGACAACGATCGATAAGTCATAATAATATCATCATTTCACTATAATTTCTTCGATACCTGTTCATCTTCATCTTCACTTTCTTCAGATGATTCGTCACACTGCACTCACATAAATACAAAATCTCTGTCTCAATGATTTGACTGTGCTTATGTGTTGTATATATTGTTTGTTCTAATTCCTGCATAAAGATCTAAACAGTCTAAAATGTATTCAAAATATATCAATACTTATTCTTATCACTTTTCCAACAATAAATCATGCCACTAGCTGCCAGAAAAAAGGTACAGTTGAATGCATTTTTTCATGTGAGACTCGGGTCAACGCTTCGAATTGTTATTTTTTAAAACGACCGCGCTACATTTATCGTCTACTATTTTTTTCATCTCACAGATAGACGTGGTAAAACTGATAGTCACAAAAATATGCTGCAATCGTTCACATATGAAGTTATATCTATTTAAAAAATATCTTATTTTAACATACCATGCACGCTTCGTTGAAGCGTTCGTTGTTGTTTCAAAAAATGAAATGATGGGCCATTCAGTTCAATTTTTCTGCTGCTTGATTTCCTTTATGGCAACATTGGAAGAGATATTCCATCCGAATGGGTTCATTGAAAAGTCCGCAGTATGGCCGGCTGGCGACGCGCCAGTACGCCGCTCGGATTATCTTTGCCCGTATGCCCACCAATTGTGATGATGCAGCGGAGTGGACGCCTTGGGTGATTTACTCTTTGTTCGTGGTACCTACCGTCTCCTTAATGTATAATTGATGAAGGTTAAGATATCAACTCAAGGTGCCTGCTTCAATCACTAGACAGCTAAAACATTTAGACATGAAAATCTTGAAAGAGTAATTTTGTGATGAAGACATTTTCGTTGTAACAATAAAGAAAAATAACTGGCCGTATCTTTCAATTTCTCGTTACTTATAATGGCCCTACAGTTCTTCCGCGCGGTGCTAACTGTCTCCCAGATGGCTTTCCCAGGGATAAGCCTCGAGATATTTTGCTGAAAAGATAAAACTCAAGTAATTTCAACTACTTTTTGGGTCGCGCTTAATGTTTTTAATGACGACGACAATGCCGGTGACGTAAATATTACAAAATAGAAAAATCTGGAAGATAATTTCTATAAGTGCAGTTTGTATTTCTTTTATTTTTTGTCATTAATTAACAGTATATTGAATTATAACCTAAAATAAATTAGAGGTATTAATTACGTGTATCAAAAGCTAATTATATACTTACTACATACGCGATACTTTTATGTTGATACAGATAAGATAAAATTGTATTCGTATATGGTTTCGATTTTACTTAAATGGAAACAGAAACTATTCCTCGGTCTACCTTTTAGGGCAAGACATTATTTATATTACAGCAGTTCATAAAATAAGGTCATTGATGGTTTAATGGTTGTCATAAAGTAGTTTTACAGCAACTATCGTGTCATTCCGAGTGGGATAGATGACATTGAAAACTATATAAGTAGGTACTTAGAGTTTTATTTGATCCTAGAAGGATTTATATTAAATAAATCTAAATAATGTCAGACTACTTAAAATTTTAAAATAGTTAAATTTAAAATATATCCATATTAAAGGCAACCACCTTTTACACTTTTTACCGTTCCGCTGTAAAACAAAGAGTAGATAGATAATTAATATATAAGTGACAGCAAGTTATTGTTCCTTCTGTTGCTTTATTTGCATAATCCTTTGCAGCATTATACTTATCAGCAAACCGACTTTATCAGCTGATAAAAAATCTATACCTAATAGTTAGCACTTTTTAATTTTATTCAACCAATACATCAGCAAGATAACAAACTCCAACATGCAGCGCTTATAGGCACGCATAATTCACTCAAAAATCAAGTATAAAATGATTAATTTCCAAAGACATACCATGTATCTTGATTTCTTGAGAAGTTATAGAATTCATTTTTTTCATAGGTCGTCCAGAGCCAGTAGTCTCCTGGCTGGTTAACGGAACACCAGCTCCACAATACATCGGAGTGAAGACAGACACGCACGTGGTAGTAAACCGCTTGGAAATGCAGAATTTGAAACGTGAAGACCTTAACACCACCTACAAATGCCGTGCAGCTAACACTCATTTGGTGCCGCCACAAGAAAAAGGATTGAGGCTGGAGATGAATTGTAAGATTTAATTGAGTTTTATTCTGTTTGGCCTAAGCCAAAAGATTTTACTGCTTTCTTATCTTAACAAAAAAAAATGTGAAGTCTTCTGAAGAATGTCTCGTTTGAATGAACATTATATTTTCAAAATTAAAACGATTTTTGTTTCTCTAAGCATGAGAAATTGTATATTTTGAAGTTTAGTAAAATTTTTGGTTTCGTCTAGGACAACTTGCATAAATAAGGATTTATTATACTACTAACTTCATATGTGAGAGTTAAAATCGGACAAAGAACATAAACATCGGATTAGAGAAGCGACAGCGGTAATTTCGGTGAATTTTAGTGTAGCGACAGCGCTAAGTTAGATAGATTAGCATGGCGACACAACGATAACATGGATAAGTCGCTTACCATCAACTATAAATCATTTACCATCAACAGGCAAACTCGTATATTCCCATTAGTTCAATTGATCAGTTCAATCGTGGAAATAGTGGGAATATGTTTTCCCAGAAGTACAATTGAAGCTGTTTTACATTGAACTGATCAATTGAACTAGTGGGAATGCATATAAACTTTTAGATGGCTTACAGACCGATCGCATCGATGACGTAGACATAAAGTACGTCGCAGGTACCTAATATAAAAAGCGTAATTGCGACAAAGTTTACCTTTATTTATTTTGTATTTTTTCCGATTAATGAACATTTTTGGATATTTTCACAAAATTGCACTTAAATTATAAATTAATACAAACATATTATGCGACACCCAAATTATGAAATATCGGTTATGTGTATCAAATCTAACTTGCGTCTATATTGGCATAAGTCTATTAAACTGATGTTTAATAGCTTTAATCGACAAAAAAACCTTTTTTTCAACAAGTAGCGTTTTCGTGCAATAATTTATGTCGCCAGTAAAAAGGAAAGCGGCAATTTGAATATAAATTGAGAACAGGCGATATTAACATACCAATTTTTATGTACAACCAACTAAAGCAATAGTCAGCTGTGATGGAATACTTTTAAGATTTAGGGATAGGGTGATTAAACTCTACAAGTATTTCCAAAGTCTGTGCTTTACCAAGGTCTAATACTGAATATATAGGTCTAATATATTCGAATATATATTGGTAATAATAATATATAGGTTCGGTGAATAGCTCAGAGCTACTATTGAAAATATAATTTATATTCCGCAAATCAATCTTAGGCGGCCCTCAAATGTGCCGTCTTAAATGTGCCGTCCTCAAAAATAAATTACAGGCAGTATACATTCACTGCTAGAGCCAGTAAAAGTATAAATAAATTTTGTTTTAATTTAGACTTGTTTTGCACAAAAACAACACAGCTTAAGAATCCATGGCAACTGATTATTTTGCTAAATTATAACTTTTTCACTCTCCTCTTCTCTTCTATTTCTTCAGGTGTATTTTTCTTCAACTTCCTTATGTTGTTTTTATTATTATTGTAATAACATTTAGGCCTTTTATTAAATACATATTTGTGGCGACTTTAAATGGCATGTTTAATCATTTATTTTTCTTGTTATATTGCTTCAACAATATTTAAAAAAAAATTGTCGCAAATATGTGTATATTTCGATTCTGAATCGCATAGCTAACAAAATATAAACATCGCATAGATCACATGGAAAATGAGTATTTTCTTATATATGAGTATGAATTATTAGTATTTTCTGTAAATACGTAGGTATACAATACTAACGAGCGACAGTTTCTGAACATAGTCTACCGCACAGGTTCAATGCATCTCGATCGATGTAACAAATGTCTTCTTTATCTCATTTTCGAATGATTTTCGAAGAGTCAGTGATAATTTGGCTGCTCATGTGCTTCTTTCGTCGCGCTTTTGATCGTGATAAAAAAGCGCATAATTGGTGCCCGTTACGTGTTACAGGTGCGTGATTCTATAGCAAAGTATACTATTCAAGAATACGAATAATACTTTATCTATTACGTACCTTGTAAAATTAGTAAATAAGTAATTAAATTAAAATAATTTCAAATATATATTTTCTTAGTTCAATTTAAAGTTTAGAATCAAAGTTTATTTGAAAGTCAGTAAAATAGTTAGTACCTCGTTATCGATTTTCAAATAAACTTTGTTTCTTAAAATACCCATCTTTTTTTAAAGAAAATCTCTTTTATATACTACTCACGTTGTGATTATACTATTCGATTAGTATTAGAATACGAATATTTGGAAATTGGCGAATATTAGCCAAAACGAATACTAATTTTCAGACCTTTCCTAGTATATACTATGAAGGCGCCAACAATACACGTAGTTTGAAAACGTCTGTAAAGCCACACATACTCGTACATACATCACCTGGGGCCCTACCACCATCTTTTACAAAACAATATTGTTGCAGGAATGTTTTGGTTCAGGCTTAAAACAACATTACTCATATTCGTACCATGACCTCCACCAAAGTATTAATGCTTAGTGCTGCGATAGAACGAATTATTTTAATTATTTGTCTATTCCCCGCTAAAAAACAAAACGAGATAACGCTATATGAACTGTATAACGCCATTTCTTTTATACAACGTTCCGATTCGCACTACAGTAAGCTATCGAATTATGTTGACGTCACCAAAACTTCTTACTAAAACATTAATAAAATAAGCTTACATTAAGGACACCGCGGTGCGAAATTGAGAAATAAGATTAAAATAATACTGCTATAAGGAATGGTGGTAAGGCCCCTGATCTCTTTTTTGTTATTCCTTATTGTCTTTATTAATGATTCAATTGAAACACGCCTCAATTTAATGCGATCCTAATTCCGAAAACTTTTTCCAACAGATTTTGCATTTTAAATTTGTTTGCGCACTATAAAAACACTGTGCGTTAATACCGAATTTACATCGAGACGACATTACCAATACAAATAAACAGGAAAACTTGTATCGCCATTTTTTAAGATAGTTTATGTCACGTGGAATACAATAATATACATTTAAAATTTTAAATAATATGAATAATTTATATATGTTACGGGTAAAGTTCGCTTGATCCGTGTAATTCCGATATTATCCGTAATGGTACTGGTAGGTAATCTACGAAATTAATCCGTTTTTAATAGGGCAATGTTGACACTGTCTAATCAGTAATGGGATATGTCGATTATAATCATGTTTCTGAGAAGTTTGTCCAACTTCAACTGGACGATCTGTTTATTTATTTTAGTATTTTATTGTACACACAACAATATATTTATACATGATTAAATAAGTTTTATAAAAGCAAGCTGATAAGCTTATGGAGATCTCTTCTAGCAGACCCATGAAATATACTTTGGTCAGAATGGAACAGGCGTGCGTAGTACATACATAATTTAAAAAAATAACACTTTCATATAGTAGCCCTCAAAAATTTCATATACCCTTAAAAATATGAAACCTTAAAATGTAGATAAATATATAAAAATTAAATAATGCATGCTTTATACCAGGAGTGGCCAAAAAGTTGATCGCGATCGACCGGTCGATCACTGAGTACAGAACGGTCGATCGCGAAAGGAAATAAAAAAAATTGTCCGGTATCAATATTTTTGTTAAGGTTGACATTATCAAATTAGGAGTATAATTTTGTTTGTTAATTTGACAAAAGAAATGAATGCACAAACTTCTAATTTTTTTTTCTTTCCTATTGCTATTAATTTTACCTATTAATAAATGATATAAGAGCTATTATTGTTTTATTCATCTCACTAAAAGCACAATTAAGTCAATCGCAAGAGGTCATTTTTTTAAGTAGAACATTGTTAGAACAAGTTGGCCACCCCTGCTATATAACTACATAAAATATACACATGCACATATAAACAAATACAGGACAGAGTTGAATTGCTAAATTGCGACGCGCAATGCCGGCTTGGCCCAGGCATTGCTGACTATGCACCCCAAGCGGGCTTTGGCCGTAACATATTTGTACATTCTTCGAGACAAGCGTGGGACGAAAGGGGGACGCTTTCTAAGTAATTTTCTTCTTGTCGATACTTTTTTTATTCTTTTTACTTTTTAGTACTTTTTTCTCATCAGAATTACAAACAGTAAAGGAGTGCTCTTGAGAACTCTTATATAGGAATATCCTCAAACCAGCAAACAGCAAAGGGCATATTAATCTGAAATTGTGTGAATTTGGAGTTGCGTGGGTTGTCACATCGTGAATTAATCTTCATAATATATTTCGATACTAATAAAAATATTAAGAAGCCTTCACTCTATACATGCACTATAATTCTTGTCAAGTATCCAATATATATACATATATGTATATATATGGGATATTTGCTAATCATATCCCAAAACCATCCGGTAGCATACATAGTATATATTGTCTTTGATGGTAGGTATTATACCTATATAACGTGACCTATATTTCACTTAATACACAGTCCCTTCGGAATATGTAGTTGCCATTTGAGGAATCTGAGTCAACATGTAGATGATACCGTTTGGCTATATATCTATATTATGATAATTCTCGATAAATACTCGTAATTAACCAAATCAACGTTTGATAACTAGTGGCTCCACTCTCCGTGTCCTTGGTGAATCGGCCTCAGCAACTTATCGCGGGTTCTGCCGCTACGTTACGCTGCGTTGCTGAGGGCAGCCGACCACCAGCGCAAATCACTTGGTATAAAGACAATAGAAGCTTCGAGAAGGAAAGGGTAAGGGTTTATAATAATGTCACTGCAATTGATATATTTGGTGTACATTTCATTTTAATATGTAGCCTTCTACTATCCACGATTAAGAAGTAGATTGGACCATTGGAAGATGGTATTCAATGTTGTAAATTGCATGTGTGTGTTGAATGTCTGTTGCGTTAGATTTAAACTATTAAGAATGTGTTACTTTTAAAAATTGTTCAGACTGTTAGAAGAGTTTAGCAATTGTATTATAAGTCCCGGTGGGATGTATATCGTTAAAATCGCAAATGGGAAAGGACCCTCATTGCTTTCTGATTTTTGTTTTCTTCAGAAAAGCTGTATAATTATTAAGTAAAAGGTAAAGGTTAATAAGTTCAGTGATTTAAATTGAGTTTTTTACAGTTATAAGTTTCCACCAGGTGTATCCTGTATCCTCGCCTAGCGCCTTATAATCTGTAAGAAAGTAGTATAATTTAATAAATGCTATAAAGAATAGCTTTAAAAAAATCCATAAAAATAATTCGCATTTCCACAGTAAGTTGTTAATCTGTACCTTACAGATATTGAAGTTACACAAATGTAACTGATTATTTCGTTACTTCATATTCCATCAAAACTAACAATAGATTACTTGATGATTTGTGAAACTGATAATTTTTATTTGTCAAATAAAGAACTACACAAACAAACACATAGATATTTATTATAAATTAAATTAATCGAAAAATCAGTTTCGGTATTGTGCTTGGCAATCAAACTCTTGACAACAAAGGGGAGGTTGGGAAGTACAAGATGTTATGAATTTTACTTATTAACACATAAAAACTCTCGTCTTGACGTCCATTTTTAATTTGTGATTTCTAAGCCCTTTATGGCAGACATTTTCATTATAATCCTCCATCTTATTTCATTTAAGTATCATGTTATTTAATTTTATGAATTTCTGAAAATACCTATTATCCTATTCGTACATTTTCTTTCAATAGGTTAGCGACCATTCTAACGAGACCTGGTCAGTGAGCACACTCATATTCAGTCCGAACCCAGAAAACAATGGTGCGATAGTGAAGTGTGTGGCCTCCAACCCCTCGTTACCAGCTAAAGCGATTGACGACCAAGTTCAGCTCAACGTTGTATGTGAGTATCATATCATTACTATAGGGTATTGAAAAGAATCGAATTTCTATTCCATATTATTTTTTATTCATATGTGCATTAAATGGCTTCAGTTTCAGAAATTCAACTGTGTGTCTGAGAAGGTTGAATTAAAGAGGTTCATTGCATTGGAACTCTTTTTAAGTTTCATTGAACTCTTAAGTATAATGTTATAATGAAAGCACCCATCGGGCTATATTTTATGTACACATATGAGCTCATTTTAAGTGTCACCCGAAAGGATGCCACTATATTTTCATATTCTGATGAGAATGTCGAATGGCTGTTAAAACCTCTTCTTACCCTTTGTTCTACCGGTTGTACTACTGGTAATACCACAGTTTTTTTTGCCCGTGATACTACTGACCAGCCTGGTACTACCACGGGAGATTTATTTTACCCCTGTTACTATTGAAAAAATCGATTATATTAAAAACAATTCGAACTGATTAAATAATAGTAGTCGGAAAAAATTCGCGGGTTTTTGAACGTATGAATTTAGCGTGGTATATTTCTGGCAACACATCACTGGCGGGAAAGTGATATACCCTTTGACAGCTGACTTTTTTTTAATGGCGGCAAATTGAAATTACAAGTTCTTTTCATATTTTTAACAATTTTAAAATGGAAGTTAATAAGGAGAAAAATAGATATGTTTTACAAATGTTTTTCGACAAGGGTATAAATGCTTCTTGTGCTTGAAAAGAGATTTGTGGTGTTTACGGAAAAGATGATTTATCTAAACCAGTAGAAAAAATGGTTCAGTCTATTCAGGTCTGGTAATTTTGATGTGAATGATGTTCCTCTGTGTGGTCGTCCTATTAAGGTAAATGTTGATGTTATCATTGAAAAATAAGTAGTCATCAAATTGCTGAAGAACTTAGCATTCGCCACTCAACAATTTTGGATCACCTGGATAAACTGAACAAATGATTTAATGATATAAATTTCGTGAATAGAATTTCAATATGCGAGATGTTGCTAAAACGAAATGAAATCGTTCCATTTCTGAAGAGATTGGTAACAGGCGATGAGAAGTGGATCACCTACGATAACAATGTACTAAAACGATTTTGGTCTAAACGAGGTGAGCCGTCACAAATACTTCCAAAACCAGGCCTCACTCCGAACAAAATCATGTTATGTGTATGATGGGACTGGAAGGCATTGTGTATTACGAGATTTAGCCACATGGCCAAACGATTAATTCTGATGTATTGTATACTGTCAGCAATTAGTAAAATTGAAACAAGCACTTGAAGAAAATCGCTCAAAATTAATGAATAGAAAAGGTATAATTTTCCATCAAGACAATGGTCGACCGCATACATCTATGATGACTAAACATAAATCGATGGACCTTGGCTGGGAAATTTTAATGCATCGTGCGGATTCGTGGATCACATACTCCAGATTTTTTTTATTTGAGGAGCATGTGGGTTTCCCAGCGATGTTTTCCCTCACCGCCGAGCTAGTGACAATTTTGGAAGAGTAAAAGCTCAGTGGTTCGTGCTGTGAATTTGAACTCAGGATCACACGAATGTGAGTTGAGTATAGATACCCCTAGGTTATGGATATGTATTGAAGTTAATTGTATTGTACCAGCGAGGTATTTCTTTATGAAATAAAAGCTTAAGTCGAAAATGCTTTTTGTAATTTATAAATTATAAAATTCACACATGCCGCTCGGATAGTAACATCATTCATTTACTGTATCAACTTTGTGAATTTTTCATTACATTAACACAAATAATATTTTAGAGTACTTAAAATTTTAATTTCGTCGGTTGAGTATTGGATTATTATTAAATTATTCAGGGATAACAATAAAGCCTGTGCGATATAAGGTAAGTTAAGCTAACATAAGCTATGTACGTACCTAATAAGTACACATTTTTGGTCAAAATTTCTTTATTCTTATTTTATAAATTGCTCACAGTACAAGAATAAAAAGTTTATGTTTTCTCTCTTCAAACAACGATTAATTAGAATTAAAGTGTATATAGCGTATTATAACTAACACGTCTAAAAATATCTAATAATAAAAGTTTACTCCTTACTCCTCTTAACCTTAATCGCATAAAAGCTGTCAAGTACGGGCCCCAACAAACACCCTTGAGGCACTCCAGAAACGACGCGACGCAATTCTGTTTCCTTATGGCAATATCGAACTGATATTGTAGGCTTTTTGAATATTTCCAGTGGCTTGGAAACTTGCAAAATGATTTTTCTTTTCCTCACTATATATTTTTCTCTTCTAGACAGTCCAATCGTTTCGCTGACGCTCGGTTCTACGTTAAATCCACATGACATAAAGGAAGGCGATGATGTGTACTTCGAATGCAATGTCCGAGCGAATCCGCGGGAACATCGGATATCGTGGTATCATAATGTAAGTTTCTCTCCAATTTTATGATTATGCAGCTTGATTATACTTCCTGTAGTCTTCATAACGTTTATATTTTAAATACTTATAACGTTCTGATGTTCACCAATTTTCCATAAACTGTAATATGTAACTAATGATAACTGCTAACTGGTACCTAGTTTTTATCTGAAAATACAATATATTCATTAATATTCCTCCCAGACCGATCTCAATAGGCATATATAAGCAAAAAATGTTAAAATTATATTAATATTAATGATATACTATGATATATACGTTGATATACTCATATGCTTGTTTTATTACATTATTTATGAAACCGGGTTTGGGTGTTTAAAGCGAAGCTGATTTAATATTTACACAGAACTATACAATTATCGTTAAAAACTCTTTGTATTACAAAATAACAATCGTAGGAAGACTATTAATTGCCGATGGAAAACAAACGTTGCCCAATACGTTCAAGCTATCGAAGAATTTATTTGCATCTATATACAATTTCCCCCATTTACGTCAACTCTAAATTTTACAGCCTATTTCCGTTCCTATTACGCCCGCGTCGAAATTATTTTTAGTTTCACTAACAGCGATAAATCTACCCTTTTGCCACTTAAAACTAAGGACTGACTATCCATTAGGACAGACCGGTGACACAAAATATGTCGTCTGGGATCATTCTGAGCACGCGGTCGCTGGTGCTGCAAAAAGTGACCAGGCGGGAAGCGGGCGGGTACTTCTGTAAGGCGGCCAACGCCAGGGGGGAGACGGCAAGTGAAATTGTGAAGCTGAGGGTGCAATGTGAGTACGAAATTGTTTATTGCTATTATTATTGTTTTTATTGCGGTTTTAATTTTTGTGTGACCGGAGGTGTGGTTTTTAAGCAGCAACAAAATATTAAATAAAATCCTATTCAGATATAAGCGACATTCCTGCCGCCCGCGGTGACTACAATATCTCGGCGATATCCCACCAGGTATTTTGTACGAATACCGTCAGTCGCGTGAATTCGCCAGACGGAGCAAATATCGCCCCACGCACGCGTTTGACCCTTTTTTATTATTTTATAAACTATAAACTAAAAACAACATACACCGAACCATTACAAATTGTAACTGCCAAACTGCAGTACAGTTTGTCGGCAGTAAACATACCCTCGTTACATACTATGTTATAACTATGACTAATATATATTGTGCATTGATTTCTGGGAGTCTCCTCACCAGTATATCCGGTGGGAACACCCTCAGCAATCTACAGCTTATCTAACCTATTAAAAATATAAAGCGGTGTGGAAATCTTACCTACTTGGAAAATTAATTCAAAACTCGGGGTACTCGGTACTTTCTGGTCCTTTTCCCTAAATAATTGCCCGATTTTTGAATGACCAGGTCCATATTTTCTCTTTGCTTTGTCACAGTGCATTGATCACCTAGGCCGCTATACGCGGTATATCGCTATCTGAAGCGTTTAGCGAATATCGTTTATGTCTGAACGAAGGAATTATCGCGTTCACACGCGAATATTATTACCACGGCCGGCAGCGAATATCGCTTATATCTGAACAGGCCTTTAGCAGAAAATCATGATCAACAAAAGACTATTATTTAATAACTGAAGTAAATAGTTTAAAACTACTAAGAATTGTCACCCTATTTTTATATTGTCACTCTCTTGTCTCTGAATTCATCTTTGTCATCTCTGAAGTTATTCTCTGAATCTAAACCTAACCAAGCTTCAAATTTTCTACCATCGACTTGCTGCTTATTCAGTATTTTTTCCTGTTAATTTAATTAATTCTCTTTTAAAATTCACCGTATTTGGTAAAACTGAAAGTAGATCTCCCGACTTCACGTCAATATTTAATTTACATACGTAATACATTATCTTCATATTAGTTTCATAAAATATATTTGTTCTGATGCTATTGTTAATTTTAGAACGTCATTTGACAATCATTTAAAGCAATTAAATTATTTATATTATAGCTACCACAAGATCACAACTGCAACGATAAATAAAAATGTGTACCATATAGACGTTTAAAATCTTTATTTCATAATGATTTCCTACTTGTGACTCGTATCAGGAATACTTTGATGCGAGTTAATGAGCTCGGCATTATTATAATTAATGTAGCAAAGCCTTCAAGTTGCCAGTGAGATTAAATTACATTCTGAGAATTCTCCTAGAGAACCTCGAATATAAAATGACATAAAATATATAAAAGTTTGTTTGCCGTCATGCATTTTTTTAACATGTTAAAAAGCTATTACTATCATCCGTCGATGTTTGTATCAAACACAGCGTAACGTTGTAAGATTTTTTTTGGAAACTACATATGGATTAGTTAATCCTGACATTAGCCGATAACAAAAAAAAAATACTTAATTTTTTTTATACTATGTTATCGATTCGTTATTAATCAATATAGAACAGTATAGAAGGTATATGAATGTGGGTTTTATGTAGGTTTTAAATCGCAAAGTAAATACTGAACTTAGTAATAATTCAGTTACGATGATGAACGGCATTAAAGTAAATATTGAACCCAGTCGGCATTTAAGTCCTACATTACACGTTCTTTTAGTACAAAATCTATGAAAATTATTTCTAAATTAGGTATGCATAAATTACGTTTTTTCTGACGTTGTTAACTTCTAACAGGCTATCTTCATAGACGTACTCTGAAAATAATTTCTCATTCGAATTTCGTTCATTTACAAATAATTAAAATCCATACTAGAATCCGTTTTGTAAGCCAAAAAGCTGCTTAATGTGGTCTGAGGTTTATTAAATCCGTTTACATTACAATGTAAATTCTGCTTTAAATAACGCTAAATGTTAAACATTTGCTAACATACCGATATTACCAAGTCAACGTTACTTCATTTGCATTTACACCTGTAAGCGGACGCTCCACAACCTACGTTCGACCAATAAAATGTCACTACACGGCATGATATACGGAGCTATAAATAGCGACGTGTCTGCGAGTATGTATTCAAATGATTGCGGTAGGGATCGACGTGCCTACTTCCTTCCGTGGCCGACCGACCGCATAGTAATTGCCGCTACGAAGGAAGGCGGTACAAGCAGTAAATCATCGAAATTATTGCCTAATATTACAGCGATTCCCAGACAACCTTCGCAATCTGTTGTTACGTTCACTTTAATTCATAGAGCTTTAGTACGGTGCCCTGAATAAATTTCCTTGAATCCCAAGGATACGTGTGTTTACGTTCGTCGAAATGGTTGTATTCAGGTTGGAATAATCAATGAGCTTAATTCTAAAGGTTAATAACATTTTTGTGGGCGCGATTCATCAACTTCTTCAAAAGGTACAAACAAAATCAACTTTTTATTTAGTACCTTATCAATTATAGGGATTCTTTTCATTAATTATTAATTAATTAGACCAAATATCCAAATAGCACAATATCCCCCTTAAATAACTGTCTTAGTAGCAAAATGACCAAAATGTAAGCGTTCTAAAACATTTCACTGATATAACACATAATCAAGCATTAAGTGCAAAAGGTTATAAAATACAATAACATAAATATAAGTTGTTTTTTTTTATGTTAACAAAAATGGATACTCCATTTTCTGTATACATGTTGGTTTACATATGCACTTTTACATTCAGTATTCCTCATCATAAGTACAACAGGTAAATCAAACAATCGCGTCCGGCAACGTGACGTAAGATTTATCGTACAATTCTATATTGGCGCATCGAGGTACTTCCTTCCTCCGCTGACCGAGTTAATTGCCGACGTGGAAGGGAGTACGAAATAATTCCCTACAGACATAATAATTGCCTGTTTGATTTATATTTACCATTTTACGACCGGAAAAGTGATATTTGGATGTTTTTAATTTATTGCCGTTTTATGGTATGGCATAGTTGAGTGGGATAGTTTTTGTACAGGCATTTTGTGAGATTGCACTACCCCGAAAAATACCTAAAGCAGTTACATACAAATCTTTTATTTTCTGAATGAAAATGCTTCATAATACCTTCTAAGTTTAAAGACCTAATCAATCCTGGCTTACTAATTGGTATACTTGTACTTAGAATTTTAATTTCACTATACTGTGTAATTTTTTTTTTTATTGTTTCAATAAGTGTCCGCCTCGTGAACAAAAGTTTCCTCTATCGACTGTCCTTTGCAAACATTATCCAGTATATTGTATGAAGAGAAATATTATTATATATAAATAAATGAATAAACAAGCTCTTCCTTACATTAAAAACAGATGCACCAGTATGCGCAGAATCGTCCCCACAGGTTGTCGGCGCGGCGTTGGACGAAGCCCTACACGTGCGGTGTTCGGTGCACGCTGATCCCTCTGACGTCACCTTCCTATGGCAGTTCAACAACAGTGGCGAGAGCTTCAACGTTTCTCCGGCTAGATATGGTGAATAAAATAACAATATAATGATTTTGGATTTAGCGCCTGTATCAATGAATGATATTGATAACACAATGAAGTCTGTTGTAAAATGCGTGTACGTATTTTGGAAGTAAGTGAGTGAGATATCCATCAAAGTCCATTTTTCATCCTATTTCCTTCTGCCTTTTGAGTAGAGTATAATCTCCTTATTCTATTATACCCGTTAATCCCCCATCCCCTAAGGAGAAACGAGAGGTGTAATGAGATGGAGAATACTCTTCGTCCTATTTATACTTCTTATTTAACATTTTTCTCAACCCTCCAAATCCATTCCTAAATCTCCATATTAAGCAGCTCATCTGAAAACGTGGCAACATTTGTCATTCTGGACTGACTTTGGCACGTAAGTGGATCTGCACGTGTGACAGTATTCGCTTACCACTAGGTAAACTGTGTGCTCGTTTAAAGAAATCTTCTGTGAAATGAAGGTTTTTTTTTATAGAGAAGTGGGCGGACTAGCAAGCGGTCCCACGTGATGGTAAGTGTCACTGCCGCCAATGGACACTTGCAACACCAGGGGGTATGCGGGTGCGTCGCCGACTTTACAAAATCCTATTCACAGCTTTCTTGAAGAACCCCATATCGTAGCTTATTCTTTTCGAAAAAAAAATCTCCATAGTTTCTTAGCATTGTCTTCTACCTACGTTGTGCATATATTGATAAGGTTATGGTTATGTCTTTATATATAACGTAAGAAAAAATAAATAAAGTATAAAATAAAACCGTTAGGCACACTGAACGGCAGTATAAGTGAACTACGGTACACGCCAGCGAGCGAGAGAGATTACGGCGCGCTCACGTGTCGGGGCACCAACGTGGTTGGACACCAGACGCAGCCGTGTGTCTTCCAGATTGTACCGGCAGGTAAATTAAATCAAATAATTTATTTTGTAAGAACATAGGTAACAAAATACATTCTATCTAGACGTTATATTCTATACAGTGTTGGAATCGTTTCAGAAACCTGAAACTGTGAATTATACTCATGATGCTACTAAATTAATTGACTTATAATGCATATTTTTCGAAAAAATGTATTTCTTTTGGCTTTGTGTTAAGAAATATTTGTATAAAAAAATTGTTAAAAATTCAAAAAAAAATATTGGTTTATTTTTAATATTAGTAAAATAAACCATGTCAATGGAATTCGTGGTTTAATTTTTCGGAAAAGGTGCGGACATAAACTGAATAGCTCCCATTACCTGTTCTGTTTCAATAGGAATGCAAACACAAATTTAATTATTATCCATTTACCATTAGCAAGAAAGCAGCTTCATGACATTGGTATCTCTGCGTTATATAGAAACAAATATTTAATATGTTAATTCCAAAACGTTTGGTTAGAACCTCGAAATAGAATTCCGATCAAATGTCAATTGATAGTAGGAATCAGAATCAGAATGGGACATATTTTTTTGGATTATTAAAAATAGTATTTTTAACACCGCGGTGAAAATCAACTGACTTACATAAATATGTTAGGAGTAGGTTCCAAAAGACCGAACTCGGAAAAGGAATTTAATGCAAGTTTCAAAGCTGAAACAGAATGTGCAGCCTCAAATACAAATGGAAAAGAATATTGGAAATAGTCACATGAAATAACTGTATCCATTACAAAGGCTTTTAATAGCACCAATAGTCCAATTCAGGTCAGTTCAGCACACTGTCTTGTTCCCTAAATAAGAATTACAATAATAAAAAATTGTCCACGTCATTGGCGATAGGAATGTAATGTTTCCAATTATAATACAATAATTGCTTTGTGTTCTAAATATCGTGTAATGACCTCTACGAAGAAGAATAACAAGAAACACACAAGTAACTCTTCCTTTCAGTCATATACATAGTTCTATGTAGAACTATAATTTTCAACAAATCAATTCTTCTCACTTTCCACAATGATCCTTTCTGAGTGATAGTTACAAACAAAATGCTCGAATACTGAGATATATTGACGGTAGTCCAGTTAATTAACCTCAGTCCTTCACTGCCTGAATGTTTATTTTTAAAAAACATATCAGATTATTTTAACTTATTACCAATACAGGTTGCAAAAATAATTTAGCGATATAATAATTTACAGATATTTTCTAAATACAAAGCGATTAATTAATTACTAGAAATGTAAGAATGTAATGTGCCAATGTATTTTTGAGTTAACAATATTTAAAAAAAAAAATGCTGTTAGCTGTTAGACCTTATAATGATTATTTAGTTTATATATCATATAATAATAATAAACCTGAATCACGATACTAAATATAAATAGCAATTATACAACGAAATGTAATCTGCATTACAGGTACGGAGATTGTTCCTAGAATATATTAATGTTATGTGATATCACGCTCAAATATCGAAATACAGCACTCACGTCGTAAATTCAGTTTACAATCGTCTATTTATTCGCAATATTGATGATGTTTCTCAACTTTTGGTTATTATTTTTGTTTTCATACAAAATGACTCTAATCGTAACCGCTCACAGACCTTTTTCCATCCACTGTTAAACATGGGCTATCTTCAGTATGAAGGATGTATGGCCTTAAAACACCACGCTGGCCAAACAGGTTGGCTAGTCCACTCTTTTAGAGATCGTGGAGTTCCTCAGGGCTTATGGTAGCGGCAATGTTATCCCTTTGTCGTTTCTTACATAAGATAGAGTGTTATTCAATAGACAGCCTACACATGCACGTACTAGGTAAATAAAATTATAATAAGCTGCTATAAACAACGAATTAGCCTTAAAGGACAACAATGCCTCCACAAACCTTGAGAAACTACATGACCCCTAAAAGAGTGGACTCGCCAACCCGCTTGGCCATCGTGTCAATGTAAGATCATACTTTCCTCATGCACTAGACCGTATGCACCATGGAGGTCCGTATCCAGTAGTGGACAATAAAAGGGCCGGTTACGGATTTCACACGACAGAGAAATGATTCATAACGGGGAAAAAATACTTATTTAGTGACTATTTTTAATTTAGCTACTTTATTATGTGTAAATAATGTAAATTACTTGATACGTTTTATGAAAGCCAAATAAAACTAATATGAAGACAAAAGTAAACAGTGAAATATCTTAATTATGTTGTACAGGATTGGGTAGTTCATCGACTAATTTAATAGAAATCATATTTGTAAACAGCTAGACCATCTCCGCCAAGAAACTGCTCAGTATCAGCTGGGAATGGCTCTAATTGGATCGAAGACTCCGGCAGGGAAGAAATCGGAGACTCGTTGGTAGTTCGATGTGTTACTGGCTACGACGGTGGGCTTCCACAACTGGTTGTGCTAGAGGCTTTGGACGTTGCCAGTGGCGTTGTCAAGTTCAACGTCACTGCTAATGAAACTGGTTAGTAACATTGTAAGAAACAATTGCAACTAATCGAACAACATATTTATTTATTATTAAATATATTTATATACACAAAACCAAAAATTAAGAATATGGAAAGGGAGGAAAGATGTGTACAAAAAGAAAACCTTTTTTCTATGGTCTCCTTTAGCAGCCCTGGGAATGTGAAACTTAGGAGAGAGAATAAAGCCGGCATAGTGCGTACACAAATATGTATATATATATATATATATATATATATATATATATATTTTCTATGGTCTCCTTTAGCAGCCCTGGGAATGTGAAACTTAGGAGAGAGAATAAAGCCGGCATAGTGCGTACACAAATATGTATATATATATATATATATATAACATTAACATAAAGGACAGAAATATATACAAATTTATGTTGTATATTAATATTATGAATTAATATTATGGCTGTATTTTGCAGAAAATAAAAATGCCGTATATTTTTGGATCTATTATAAAGCCCAGATGTTATTTTATCTTTTCTCCAAAATTCGACAATAAGGAAGTAAGAACTTCGCCAAATGTATTTAATGCCTATAACACTGATACTGAGAATATCAGAAAATAAACATCACAGAAATCAATCATATCTCTTCCTTTTTTAGACTATAATTTGGGTTCCACTGCCAGAAAACTAGAAAATATATGTTTTTACCCTTCAGACAAAATTCAAGGCAAAGGTCTTTTTTTAAGATTTGTTATCTAACGTAAACTTCATTATTTTGTGATAAAAGTGTCCAGCCATATTCAAAGGCCGCCATATTCAATTACATATTCAAAGGCCACATCCCGCTCGAAAGCCCAATGTAAGGGCAAAGGAAAGACCCTATAAAGATAATTGAAAATAGGTGTAATCTTAAACATGCCTATAGTTATTGTTAAATATAGAAACTATTTAAGGTATGTTTACAATTATCCCTGTTTACTTTTTTTAACCCTACTAAAATAATACAGATGGCGTAGCGGTATTCTTAGTGCCCTCTGGAGCGCTGTGGTCGAGCGGCAGCGCTCTCAGGATGACAGTGCACTCGAGGAACGACAAGGGAGCTTCCGAACGGGTCGTTTTACACGCACTGGCCTACCAGGACCCTGAAAGGAGAACAGGTGGATATTTCAATATTATTTTTAAAATATACGATATGACTTCAAAAATGCGATCAAAATAAATATGGATTGTGAGAAAATATTGTAACTAATATATAGCAAATATTAGTGTTATGTATTCATGATTAGTGCTCGTAAAATTAAACCTAGCAATTATTAACAGACGATAATAATTAGCAGTTAAACCTCAATCGCTCAATATCGACTTAAGTCGATGGATGGCATTACATTTTTTGCTGCAATCGAAAAACGTCATGAACTGCACGTATTTTATTCGTAGAATATTTATAGTCTATATATTATTAGATACAACCCACAGATATGGTGCAACCGAACCTTTCCCGAAGTATGAAACCATGGATTATGTTCATGATTCTGTTTAAACAATGCAATGTATTTTTGTAGACATCATTCAATGTTTTTGTAAACATTCTTGGGCTTTGTATTTCGCAAATTTATATGATAATTTAGTAAAGTTTGATTGACTGTTTTGCAAAAGAGTTTCGTAAAATTTCAAGTCAATGAATTCAAAATTCATGGTTTTAGGCTTCGAAAAATATATAATTATGATTAAAAATACATACTACATAGCAAAAACCTTTATTTGACATTTTACGTGAGAATTTCAATCATTGATAAAAAGACGGTAGTAAAATTAACTAATTTATATAATTCTTGAATTAGTAATTATTCCTTCCAATGATATTTCATTTCTTAGCACTCATATTCAAAATAGCTTTTTTTATTTATTCAGAAAGCATAAAGTCAAATATTAAACCATATTACAAACAAAACACATTCCAAAAGTATTTTTTTATTGCATTTTGTACGTAACATTAAACTAACATCTAATGTCCATACAACACCCGCAAGGGCACAGCAATACAAATATTTTTTTTAAACCATTCATCATTAATTAAATTATAAATTACATTAAAGTAAATAGACCTGCAGTTCCCTAAGTCAAATCAAACAACATTTAAAAGAACAAATGAGCTCGACAACTAGTGAAACAAAATACATTTTTTAATTTTACCTAGTTTTGATTTTAACAAAATAGCGACTTATGTAAATGGACTACACATAATTCATATTGATTGAGTGTTATTTCCGCTTCACTCTAATTAGACTTTGCAAGACTGACATTGATATATTCTTCCTGTAGATGGTGGAAATAGTATGATGGCTGGAGTATCCAAAGCTGCTTTCTGGGCGATTGTGCTCACGGTCACCGTATGTGCTTGCACCGCCATATTTACCGGACTATTTATACGAAGGAAAAGGTATGATTTATTGTGTCTGTTTTCCTTCATGAAGTTTCTATTACCCTATTAGAGACTAGTGACCGGTTCTGGCTTCGCTCAGGTTGCATAATAGGCAATATATAATATTGCCGGGTCTGTTGTAATTTTTTCTCGAAAATTTGTGATTATTAATTTTCTAGGGAACCAAAACATGTCCATATATCCATCTCCTAATAGTGAAATTATTTTCAAAATCGATATAGTAATTTTTGATCTATCTTTTTACATATAAATAAACGAAAATCAAACTCACAGTTTCTTTATACCCCATCTCCCGGATTAGTAATATATATTAAAATTATAAATTTTAATATATATTAAAATATACAAAATATTTTATGTTCACTGGAAAAAATACGACGTTTTTAATATATTACATATTGAAAACTTTGTACAAATTTGGTCCTTGTGGTAAGATTCCTTGTGAATGGCGGCACCTGAGGTCGCTTGTAGTGTCAAAAAGGCGCCTAGATAGGTCCTTAAATAAGTTCTTATATGTTATTTAATCAAGTATATCTCTAGAACATGTGAATCTTTAAAAAATGAGATAATACGGAGAAGAAAATATCCACACGCTACTAATATTATTAATTCGAAAGTGTGTTTGTCCGTCTGTACGTTTGTTACGTTTACACCACTAAACTGTACTGACCGATTTCAATAAAATTTTGGTATAGCCTGAAATTCGAAAAAAGAAACGGGATACTTTTTATCCCAGGAACTAGTCAATTACTTTTAGAACAAAATTCATGTTCACGAAGTCGCTGGCAAAAGCTAGTAGGTACTGAACAAATGTTCAAATAAAGATACATTTTCATCTTTGTTTCCTAGAAGCGTTTCAACTTATCTAGGCATATAATATGTAAATGTCCAACTTCCCCGGCAACTCGTTTGCCTCAAGCTGATCGGAATTCAATCCCCTCGGTCCGATCAGATGCATCCTTCTCATGTAAATTGTTACCGAGTGCATCCGCTGGCGATATCTCTACCGTTTTCCGCCGATCTGGGTAATATTGGCCAATGTGTATTTGCAAGCGAAATGATATAGTCTGGCCAACGATTCGTGGTACAACTGTATATTTGGAATTCTTTTAATGGTTTTATTTTGGGCCGGTCAAGTTTGGCACAACAAAGCCTAATACAAAAGTGAACAATTGATGTACAAAAATTATGACTAAATACCATACAGTCGGCCCATGTCTCTCTGCTGCTGGGTATTGGCCTGAACCTATTGATAATGTATGTAATATTTTACATTAGGACAAGATCACCGTCAAAGCAGCAATCACAGGAATTACAGCTGAACGCGGGAGACGGTCAGTACGTGGTGGCGTACACACTAAAGCCTCCCAAACAAGTACAGCCAGACATTTTAAATCCACCACCAGGTAAGAAATATGTATAAATATTAAGCAATACATACTCATACACACCGTTTCACTCATATAAGTTTTCTCGTAGTAAAAGAATTTTCTAAACCAGTTTAGTTAATCTCAAACTATCTGTTACTTCTTTTATTTCGTTTCGTACTTCGTGTTACATCTAAAATTAGTAAAAATCAACAAATTCTATTCAAATATGGCAGACAATCAGACAATCCACTTGGTGGTAAATGGATGGACACAGGTCATCCGTGAAACATGCCAAAATCAATCCTAGAAGCCGAAGGCTACCTTTTTCAATATATTTTTATTCCTTTCTTCTAAAATTTATGAGCTTCAAGGTCGCTCACTATTAGGACCGCATAAAGCAATATATACATACTATTTTCATATAGTTTAGAATCATGCACAATATAATATATTTATTAGTTATGTTTATTATAGCATAATATAACATGTTTACTGCCTACAAACTGTACAATTTGTAATAGTTCAGTGTATGTTTTTTGATTTCAATAAAATAAAGATATGAACCGCCTTTTATTTGTGCTTGTTTTTCCACGACTCGAAATATACAAAACGTCACGCGTGCACAACGTACAGCAACAAGAAACATTTAATTTCATAAATAATAACAGTTGGCCATGATTTATTTATTTATTTAGCATGTTTTTGTTAATTATTACTTAAGGCGAACTTAATGCCTTCCAGCATTATCTCCCAGTCAACCTTTGTGCTATGTAGGACATAAAATGTTAGGGGGGTAAATAAATATAACAAATGTAGAAGATAAAATAAAGAACTAGTGTAAGTATAAAATTACAATAAAAATCAATATTAAAATATAAACGTAATATCATATCTAAATATATGACTATTATAATACATATATACATACTAATATTTATGTAATATTAAATGGTCCTAATTATAAAGTCGAGCACACGGCTTATAAAAGCATTTAAAGACCCTTTGTATACCAAATCATCTTGAAAGTCGTCTCAAAGGTCACCAGCAGATGGTAGTATTGTAGGAGGCCATTATTTACCTTCTGCTTTCTAACTTACAAACAAACAAGTTGTCTATTAATGTAGATGTTTTTCAAATTTTCTGAGTTGAAATTTAACCCAAGAATTTTTAACTTTATCAACATAAGACATAGATCAACTTATCAAATATATTATTTTGGCTCCGAACTAGGTTTCTCCGTTTTATAAATTGGAACAAAGATGATGTTGCAAAAACGCTGCCAATTTTTAAAGTTGAACACCTATTTGAAAAACTAGGTCAATATCGCAATTTAGTTATCTTCTTACTTCTTTTTTAACTTCAAACAAAATTCGACTTTGTTTTTAACGTCAAATGACATGAAAGTACAGTATCTGAAGATATATGGCACGTCTCAAATGATAGATTTATCAGGTTTTACTGAAATATCGGGAGGGGAAGAGCAATTCAACAGCCAATTCAATGGACTGACTAAGTTATCTCTATTTTACAGAACACTACCGTAAAATGTACTGCATTTACCACTTTATCTTATTCCCCTCAATGTACGAACATACGTATTTCAGTAGTGAGTTAGATATGCAAGGTCTTATTTCCATCTCATCCTATCCTCTCCCTCCCCATTTTCCCAACCCTTTCTCAAAATCCATTTCTAAATCTTCAAAGGTTGACAGACAGCGCATTCGGAGACGTGCCTTGTCATCTGAACGCGGTTGGCCAGTGGCAACAGTATTCGTTTAGTATTTTTTTCTATAAATAAAAAAGTAGACCACTAATACGATTGAAGACTAAAAGGTTAAAGGTAATACAGATCGTACTAAAAAGTCTCCAAAACCAAATTGTCTTTGTAACAGACAAAGATTTACTAAAATAGAATATTGATATATTTTTAGATGACAGTCCTCCAAACGTGAAGTGTGGAGCGGAGGCGGCTGTTAAAAATGGGCCACTCCTTGTGAGTGAGGAGTGGGGCGCGCGCCGCAGCTCGCTGCATGATCTCGACGAGCCACGCACTGTGAGTATACATACTAAAAATACAAAATAAACTTGTACATTTTTTTTTTAAATCTTATTATTATATTGTATAAAATTGCCTATATAGATACTATTATAATTAGAGAGGATTTACATACCTACAAATTTTGTTTGTAAGTATGTTTGTTTTGGCTTTTGCCACAAGTGAGCAGTAGAAACACTGCATAAACTTTAACAGCCACACAGAAATAAACACACATTGTAACTATTAACAAATTTGTATTTCTATTTGCTCATTTTTGAGAAAGGCTTTAATTTGATTAAAAACGTGTTTTCAATGGGTGCTTCGGAAGCCCGCGGTGACAGAGATATGACACTATAGACACTACTTAGAATAACCATTACTGCTCTGATAAGAGTAAACGAGTAAGAAGAATATCTCTGTATTTTTTCCTGTAGGGCACATTTAATTAAGCATCAAATCATGTTATAATTTAGCAGTTTGACTCTCAAAAGTACCCAAATGCAGATGCCGCTAGCTTCGATACCTCAAAGGATCATGCAATGCATTCATAAAATGAGTCGTATAGAATCAAAGACGGCAAAATAGGTTAGTAACTTCACCATAAACTCTTTATTAACTCTATTAATTAACTTTATTAACTAAGAGTTTATTAACTCTTCACCATCAAGGATGTTAATACATATATGTATTAACATCCTTGATGGTGAAGAGTTAATCAAATCAGTTTAGTTTTAAATTTTCTACGTTGCCATATATTTACCTCATTTTTGCTTACTAACCTATTTTGCCGTCTTTGATTCTATACGACTCAAATGTCTATAAATGTAGGTATCTACATAATCACGATTAGCTCCTAATTTTGCTTGTTAGAAGGTAGAAAAGATAGAAAAGAAAAGTAGAAAGTAGAAAAGTACTGCAAAGTAGAAGAATTCCGAATTATTCACGTGCACATTTGAAGAGAATAACATATTATAATACGGTTTGGTGTATATATAACCGGGATTCTTTCAAGTCGTTGTTTCTGAAGATAAACAAGGGCAAATCTTACAAATTGTCTCAAAAATGAGCACTTCACTTGAGTGAGGACCGAGATGCGCGGTTTACTGCATACAGCTGGAACAATGACATTGTCAAAGAGTTTTTTGACATTTTTGAAGGCCTCTTCAGAATATGGATTCATATATGTTTTTATATAGATACTTGTATATGGTAGATTTACTATATACAAGTACCTATATAAAACACAGATTTAGGATTTTCGCTTAACGTAGTAGGTACGGTACAATAATAACAGGTGGCGAGCCCTGGGAGAGCTCTATCTATATCTAGCAGTAGAGAAACATATGCTGATGGTATGGTCCATACCATGTAGTAAATTATTTACATTTACCATAAACAAAAAAAACTTAGATTTAAGCATAGACAATTTAAATCTATGGATCTAAGTGTCAATCAACGGCACTACTCGAAGAGTCCCAGAGTCGCAGCGCACATATATATATGTTATTATAAGTTATGCTAGACGTAGTCACATTAAAACAACGTGTACACATTCAACGAGTAAATTTTAGTTACCATGTTAAATTGCTGTCAATTTAAGTTGATCTACAAAACAGAATCATGACTATGCACAAAGGATGATACGACTTGTCAGCTGAGTACACAGTAGTTAAACTATCTCCTTTGTATAGTCTATTTACGTTTAACAGTCGGATTCGCGCTTAAACGCTGCATACAAATCCAAAAGAGTACTGTGCAATAGTAGAAATAAAGTATTTTTAGACGCACATTTAAAAGAGAGATTTTGTTTTTATTTCTTTTTGTGACCCGTGCCTCTGAAAATGGGACTGTGAAAAATTTGGACTGGTGATCCGCTCTCGGAACTAGAATTTGAGAAGCAGATACTGTGTGAACACGTTTCTACCTATGTACAGAAGTGCACACGATTTGAATGAATATTCATGTTTTAAATCCTTTTGACGTTTTAGTTAGATTTTTCTATTATATATTTCCTTTTTTATCATTTTTGTCTCATCTTAAAATATAAAATTATCACTATTCATATACTCGTATTTATTTGGTGACAAGTCGATCTATAATGGCTGACATACATGGGCCGGCGTGTCATATTTCCAAAACATATTGATCAGTCAAGCATACACAACCCTCAAAGAAAACAATTGAGACAAGATCATATTGCAGTTTAAGAACCAAAGAAACGTATCTCCAAATAAATTAAAGTCGTTTTTTCATTCATAAATCAACTTCATTAATGATATACACAGGTATCTATACATGTACATAGGCGCATGTATATGTTTATCAGCTCATTAACTAAGTAAGCGTAACTTTAAAAAAATTAAATTCATTTTGTTTCTTAAAAAGTCATTAAATAATCATGCATGCGCCAAAAGCGACGTGTGTATTTAATAGTTTTACTAATACAATACTAACGTTACAATATAAAACGTATTTCGATGTGGACTATAATTGTATTAATTACCATTAAAATATGTATGCATTTTAGTGAGCATTTTTTGGAACTATATTCATTTTGTTCTTAGGGGATATGTCAAAATCTTAATTTATTATTTGTCAATACTTTTCTTTGTAGCTTCTACTTTTTATAAAAAGTAAATAATGAAATACCGCCATACTAAATGGTCCACACTCAAAAATATTCACAAAGTACCCACATCGAAATATTTGTCTTTAAACAAGATTTAATTATGGCCCGGATTTAAACTCGGAACTAATGTTGTCACTGCTAAGGAACCTTATGAACCTTAAACATTTCAGAGTCGATCTTTTAACCTCAATGGTTTAATACCTGGAAATGTTAGAAACACGGACTACAATGCTCACGCGCGTTTAATGCTCGAATCTTAAACGTTCATTAGCGCACATTCAGCGCTCGAGCATCGAGCGTTCATTTTACGACAATACTCAGAACATTTTGTACTGGAGACATGGTATTATTAGGTTATTGTTCATTGTATTTTATGCTACCATAAGATATATTCTTCCATACTGTTGCAGATATTGTCTCCTCCAAGACCTTGTTCAGTGGCCAGTAAAGCACCAATAACCGGAACGACGTTAACTAGAAGAGAACATCTCATAGCGGACGAGATACCAGGACCAGAGAGTTGTGTATAGAACAATACTTATTTGTGTAATAAATTTGTAATTTTTGTACATAATAGTGTATGTAATGACTGTGAAATTGTGATAAAAACATTGTAAATAATTTAAACGATTAAGGAAATAAAGTCTGTTAAGCCGGCTCAGTTTATTTTTACCCGAGGGACGCGTCTATTTAGAGTCTGTCGTCTGTAACTTTGAAGTAATTTTCGCCATAGAAGTCTAAATGAATAAAGTTAGTTCAAAACCAAAATACACATTACATTTGTTAGCGTACAATAACAAAATATTATTTCTGTTGTCACTACAAGTATTTGAAGTTTTTTTTATAGACGTGGTCACCAGATGGTAAGTGGTCTCTGTCGCCCATGGACACCTGTATAGGGATGTAGGAGTACGACCGCGTAGAATTTTTTTCACAGCTTTCTTAAAGAGGCCCATGTCGTAGCTTAATGGAAAACCTCCAAAGGCAGTTCATTACCTAACTTTTGAGTTCACGATATAAAAAAGTTGAAGGAAGTCTCACCGCTGGAGAGTTGATCGACAGATCTTGATACCGTTGATTCTGATATTTTGATTGATTTCTACCGTTACATAGATAAACCTTTAGAAAAAAAGATTCAAATTTATATTAATTTAGCAACAAATTTGTAAAACTGCCGCTTGCACTCCGCGACGAATCCGTAGTCACTCTGATGTGACTACGAGGAAATTTATCTCCCGTTGGTCACAGTGTGACAAAATATGATAATTTTTTTGTGAAAGGTCCGTAATCACACTAACTAGTGCTGGGAAATATCAGACCAATTTAACGGCCTGTTATCCACAGTTTTTCACATATTGGTTATCAAAAACAGAAACAATAATTCAGTAAGCACATTACGCAGCTAGAAATGTGTCGAATTCATAGCCATTAAGAACAACCTTTTGAGTCCTATTGGTTACGTATGAAGCGAACCAACAAAGAATATTTCCTTAAATACCATTTTAAACTAATTTGCGTAGAAGAATTTCGTGGTCTACCTTATCAAAAGTTTTTCGAATGTCTGTGTACACTGCATCGACTTACACTGGATTATCCATGTGTTGAAATAAATAAGAAGTGTAAAGTAGCATGTTTGTGATTGTTGATCGACGTTGTATGAAACCATGTCGCTCTTGTATGATTTGAGTATGAACAATGTATGTGCGTGTACGTCTAAGTGTACGCGTAAGTCTCTCGAAACGCTTCGGCAAGGCAGACATAATGGACATAGGACGGTACATTTCTACATTGGACTTGTCTCCGCTTTTTGAATATTGAAGTGATGTTAGTTTGCTGCCATATGTCCGGGAAAAATCCAACTTGGATGCATTTATTATATAATATGTATATTATTTAAAGGGGAATGCAAATAAATATTTCGGGCAGTCCGTTTTATGAAGAACAGTGGTGTGGTATCTGAACCAGGTCTATTAGTTATATCTAGCGATTGTAGCGCGTCCAGGACGCTTTCAATCGAAAACGAAATATGTAGTATCAATGTCACTATCTATAAGTGAGTTGTCTTCAGGTATTTCCCACGAATCGATGTCTATAGTAGTGGCCTCATAAATAGATCGAATAAAGAATGAGAACATATTACAAATAAGTTTGGTTCGCTTGAAGCTTATGCTTTGTTAGAGGTATGCCTGATTTAACCTTGCGATCGGCAATGAATTTCCTAAAGTATTTTAGCATCGTCACGAACGCCTTCCTCGACGCGCAGAATGTAACTATCAAAACACTTTTTCGACTCTGTTCTAAATCGCTCCCTATATAATGAGAATATCTCGTAGTCACATTTGTTGCCATATTTCTTCCATTTATATGATTAAATGATTAAACTTAAACTTAGTTATAGATTAAACTTAAACTTAGTTAACGATTAAACTTAAACTTAGTTATAGATTAAACTTAAACTTAGTTAACGATTAAACTTAAACTTAGTTAATGATTAAACTTAAACTTGGTTAATAATTAAACTTAAACATAGTTAATGATTAAACTTAAACTTAGTTAACGATTAAACTTAAACTTAGTTAATGATTAAACTTAAACTTAGTTAATAATTAAACTTAAACTTTGTTAATGATTAAACTTAAACTTAGTTAATGACTAAACTTAAACTTAGTTAATGATTAAACTTAAACTTAATTAATGATTAAACTTAAACTTAGTTAATGGTTAAACGTAAACATTATTAATTGAAAAAGCGTTGTAATACGACAGTATAAATGTTCTATACGATCATCTCATAGATATCCAACTGCTAAGGCCACGGCTTTCTATTCAGACGTTTAAAATTTTACAGCTACGAGTATAACCGTTCTGTCATATTTACTTCAAAATTTAATTAGTTCAATATTTACTGTCGTGACAGTACTGTCGAGGAATGTGTTAATGAATCTATTCTCGTCTCAAATTCGTGAAATCCTAAGTAACAAATCTGACGACAAAGTTAAAGTACATTCTTAGTACATTTCTAGTAATTGCTATTTTGTTATTGTTATCACTATCTTGGTGACGAAGTAAATTATTGCGAGGAAACCTATACATAATACAATTGCCCGAGAATTGAAAACAATATCGCAAACAATATTGTTTGGAATTCTGAATATTGGAAATAACATATATTTAAACATGCAGAATCTGTACACATTTCGTAATTTACAAAAAAAATGCAAATAATTGCTACAGCTACGTAAAAACGTTACATTAAATACACGCTTTTGTAATGATCATTATTTCACATTACAAATCTTGCTCACTTGTTAAAATGTCCAGTTACATAACACGTGGGCTTATTCTGTTGTGATTAACTTAATTCATTGACCTGCCCCGTCGATGGCCGCTCGTTGATCATCCCCCATTGGCTAATAATCCTCGCTGGGTAATCGCTACAAAATCAGCTGCTATTCGGCCGGACAGCTTATTGTTCACGGCTTAATGTGTTTGGCATAATGCCTTAATTACTATCAAGTAACAGGCAATGGTGAGCAATATTCAGAAATTAGCACGATCATTATGGTTTAATTACATAAGTAATGCTTGCTTTGGACAGGCTTTTGTCTACGTAGCAGCACAGAATGCATAACAATTTAGATTTAATTAAATGATGTAGATCGCCAAAACTGCTCTCAGATATTTTTTACTATATTATTTGCTGCTCCGACTTCGCGTACTTTGAGTACCTTTGAGTAGGTATATATGTATTTGGGAATTCTTTAATCCACAGAAAATTTATTTTCTTGCCACATTTTATTAATTTGTTAGAAGTCATTCATATCAACGTTTCAAGTACAGTAATAGTATGAATAAAATATTTTAATATGTTATTGCATTGGGCGAGAAATAGAGATTGAACATTTCAAAGTCCGAGCAGATAATAGGCTTGATATTTTCGCGCGCTAACTGTAATTGTAAAAAGAATGTCAAGTGTCTTAGGAGAAGCACGTTCACTAAGAAAATGAGTGCGGAAGTACATTTCACGGGCCACAAATTTACCCGTGAAAACACTCGTAAAACGCTTTTATTACTCAAACATTCGCCATTGATTCACGGCCCAAAACAATAAAAATACTGACTCAATCAACCTCCCAATTTTACGAGCTTTGTAGGTGAGTGGATTTATTGTCCAGACGCCAGTAAAATAATGTTTCATTTACACCTTATACTGGTTGTGTAAGAGCCCACTAGTTACTGCTAATATTTTATGGCCCGACCATAAACATAAGAATTATAAGTTGAGGTAGCAAATAAATTCTATTCTCAATTTACGAGCGCGACCAAAACAAATTGGCTTTGTTCTAACAGCTTGACGCGATATAAAAGGCTTAACAAAATATAAAAATTGGACAGCAAGGAGCAAAAACGCGAGTCAGCGGTTGCAAAAGGTCATTTGTCTTTATACGGCGCCGTCAGACGTAGGTCTCTCCACTGTCCCTTGCCTCTGTTGTTCATTTTTCTTCCCCTTTTCCTGGGGCCAAACGGTAAAGAGAAACTTAATTGGAGGCTTTCCCGCCGACTCTCGGGCTCAATGAAAAATTACGAGCTAAACGAGCACACGCTTGGGAATTTCGCGCTCATTCTCGACGGCAGTTCATAGAAAGAAATGCGTGGGCATCTTTGCTCAAAGCTTTCTTAAACTTAGATAAATGTAAGCCGACGAACGCAAATTCATTTTAAAGGAATTAATTTAATTTGATTCTTTTGCAAATACGTAAAACGTGTTTCGTATGATAAGTCTTTATATTAAATAGGTACATATTATTCTAAGTATGTATTGTCACAACATATTGCAAAGATATGGCTTTATTAAAGCGGTTTATTATGTGTATATCTTTCGTGACATGCAGTTACATTCTATTGTATGATTCTCATTTATATATTTATATATGACTAGTATTTATATATCAAAGAGATCTTTACTGTGTATTGATAAAATATTTGATTTTATACAATGTACATTTCTATCAATAACACATGCAAGCATTTTCAGGGACGGCAGCGAATCCATATATCTTGTTACAACAAGTCGAAACCACTTCTAATTGGTTAACCAACCCAATGGCGGATTATATTGGGGGTTCGTTATAGTGCTTTCGGGATTTCCTTTCGAGGACCGCTGCATAATTCACGCGGTTGCGATTAACCAGGCTGCAGGCAACTCTACTGCAATATTTAGGAAGCTATTACTACTTTTGTTCATGTTTTTGTTCTAACTTATGGCTACTTACTGGATTGTGGTTCCAGTAAATGGTTTTTTCAATTTAATCCACCAGCCGTTGGTCAATTTTTTTTATACTTTCATACAGCACCTGGTGGTAAATGAATCCTGTCGCCCATGGACATGTGCTATACATGCCAACATCTGTCCAGAATGACAATTATTGACAAGTATGATTCAAGGTAGTCTTCTGTGTGAGAGAGTAATGTGGCCAGTCGAGTGCGCCCAGCGGCTAAATATAAGAAATATATTGGTGTGAGATAGAGACCTCTCTTATAAAATTATACTTTTCACTCGATGGGATAGGACGGAAAATAGGCTTTTGCATATCTCACTTACGATTTTTATAGAAACGAAATATAACGTTTTTTTTATAGAAAAAAGAAGGTGGCTGACGGGCATACACAATGCAATTAGTACAGCAGAATTCTATGAGAGAATGAGAAACAACTCGCGCGCGCATCCAGCAGCTATGGGATTACAACATGTACGAGAAATGCATGTTGCAATTACACAAGAAGTACCTACCGGTTCGAGTAGTAAGTCGAATGTGAACTTTGATTAAAATAGTACTAGCCAATTCAATTGTTACCTCCACTAAATTGAATCATGTTTTCTCCTTTGTAAAGAACAAATGCAGCACCAAAATAAGTGAGTGGGAGACCCCCAAATAGTCGCTTAAACAGCAAAATTCATAGGGATCTGACAGAATATCAGCGCTGCAGGTATGCTGCAGCATCAACCCCTTACCCCTTTCCTGTTGCAGTAATACATTTTACTTGTTATCCTTGCATGTATTTTTTAAAAAACATGCATTTTAAATCTTTTTTTTTCCACTTTTGATTTGATTTATCACTGTAAACGAAATAAACCATTTTTCTTTCTTTCAAAATGTGACCACGTCATTCTAATCTTTAATTTCGGCTTTTTTTTGAGGTCAATGAGTACGAATATGAAAAATACGAATACGAACTTCTAATAAAAAATGGGGTTCCCCATTGAAAACAAAATAAGGTTCAATTTAAAAATAGAATTTATTACATTTTTATGTTCAACTCACTATAAATCTAGAAATTATGTGTATAAACATGTATTATCTCTTGAAATTTTAACTGGATAAGTTGCAAAATATTTTAAAGAAAACAAGACCCTTCCAGACTTTTTGAATCCCCTTTTGCCTGAGTGGCGGAATTTTGGAAATTTTTCATACATTCCATCTCCATAGTTGAGTAACGAAATTTAGAATTTCGAATTATTACCTATGCAGTATTAAAATATAACATGCAAGGATGTTTTCTGGAATAGAAAAAAAGATGCGCGATTAACTCATGCAGTATAATGGACGTATCGGTGCACTCCAAAAGAAATTTTCATTTTAATATCTTTTTGACAGTATGTTTAAAAAATATTTTAGTAGATGTATGTTAAAACTCATATATTAACAAAGTAAATATAGTTATGTTGTAATACTCAAGATTTGAGAAGATACCATAGATATATATCTTTTGGCAAAAATCTGAGAAATTGTTGTGCTTCGTTGTTGTTAGCTCACTTAATGGTTATGATTCGACTTTACCACTATTTTATATTGGGGAAGAAGACAGTTTAGGCATCGATGAAAAAAATGACAAATGATCGGTGAGATAGTCTGACTAACTTAATTAATTTAACAATAGAAACATTACAAGAAGTTGTTAGTATTTTCATTTTCTAATTTAATATGCTGTGGCGCGTGTAAATATCACACATAATTCGTGTATAAATACTAATTAAATATGTGAATGGTTTTATTGTACTTTTATTATTAGTGTATATATTTTGCTGCGATTTGTCAATGAATTTTAATTTTTTTACATCAAATTACCGTAACCATCTCCTTTAGTATCACTCCTGAATATGGAACTTATGCACATTGTCTTTTCATGAGGGATGTATTGCCTTAAAACGCTACGCTGGACAAACAGTTTAGCGAGTTTACTGTTTTAGAAAAGGTGCAGTTCCTCTCAATATACAGTCACTATTATATATTGAGATCTGAAACTTTCTAGAAAACTTACTAAGACATTGTATGATAATGTTATGTAGGTGATAATTCACAATTCGACTTATAGTGTGATATCGAGTGAGAAATTTTCAAAAATTCGCTACTCATGCGAATAAAGGTTTAAAAAGTCCAAATAGATCTTGTCTTCTTCAGAATAGTTTGAAAATTTTTAAGTTAAAATTTTAAAAGGAAATATTTATAATTGTCAGTGATATAGCGAGTTGAACACGAAAAGGTAATAAATTTCTCTATTCGTATTTATTGTTTGGTCGCCATTTTATTCAATGTTCTCGCATTTTTTTATTCAAAATTAACTTCAGATTTATATTCAAAGATCTCGAAAACATACTAAAAACCTGAGACTAAAGATTAGTATTATACAATGGTTCATCACAAGTAATTTCGGGAGGTTCACCCGCTCGCATAATCAGAGTTGTTGAGATTAAACATCAAAATATTTCGTTTGAACTGATAGGACCGAAATGAAGTGGCTTTATGGTCGTATGCAATTTTTAATTAAAACCTAAAGGATTTAACTGGAAACTATCAATTCATGACATGTCATAGGCATTTTAATTAGGGAGGTAGATGCAACCAAAAAGAAATCAATTTGACTAAAGCCGAGTGAGATGTGGGACACACGTTTTCTTCGCGAATGTTTTGATCATTATACTCAATTATTAATTAATTCCTTTTATCAATGTACGTATTTATGTTTTGAAATTGTATTGATTAAAATAATTCATGTTTGAAACTAGGTAGACGTATCTACAGACAAACATATGAAGTTTCAAACGAGTTTCAATACACTTTCTAAACGATCAAAACATTGCGCAGTCCATAAAATTGCTCAATATAATTAATTAATCATCTAGGGGGCTTGTTAAACATAAGCAAAAAATATTAGGAAATTCAGCTTCCCCGCACCCCCCCGCGAAATTGGACTAAATATATTTTAATCTGTAATAAATCGACAATTAGTACATATTTAAGAAAAAACTCGTTTTAAAATCTTTTATTGCATATACATTTAACGAATGTAGTAAAATATCGAAAACATATAAAAATAGTCTATTTTGAAATTAAAATTCATCAGAATTTTTTTAGTTATTAATTAGAGTCGTTAGGGATATGATATTTCGTATCCGGATGCGGATACGGATATATTTATACTCTTTTTAATTTTAAGAAATGTATTACTAACTTAAGGCAAAAGAAAGTAAAACCGAATAGGGAGTAATTACAACTTTATTTGCAAGGAATTATTACTGCTACATCGAAACGAAATTATTTGTATGAAACATGTTGTCATGTGTCGCGGATATCTATGGGCAACAGTATCCACTCACCACCAAGTGGCCTGTTTGCTGCCTTTTTCCATAAAAAATGTGTAAAATTTCGAGTCAAATATGTGACATACAGGCCTCTTCCACAGCTCGCCATCACACACGATCTTCGGTTTTTCTCATTCAAGTATCTCCTACTTCTTAAGTCGTCGGTCCACCTGGCCGGAGGCATAATAATAATAATACTAATAATAATAATAATAATAATAATAATAATAGATAATAATAATAATACTTGTTGTATTTATTATTCTTATCGTGGGGGGCGGTCTACACTGAGTTTCCCGGTGCGTGGTCTCTATTCAAGAAGTAGTCTACCCCATCGGTTGTCAATATGAGCTTGCCTTTTCAGTAGCTAAGGTGCAGCGATCTAAGCAACCTATAAATCGTTGGTACAAAATCGACAGCGTTACACGTTACAATGTGTGTTTGACCATTGGTATGGAGTTTCAGTTCGCTGCCATCAATCTCATTGAATATTTTAACAATTTGTTACTTTGTCAATTACGTTCTGCACGCGATTCATGGCAGAATAACGCACTCGACGTTGACAATATTTACGGCCGTTTAGATCTCAAAATCGCACGAGAGTAAACGGGAAACATGCGACTAAATTTGCGCGTGATATCTTGAGAAGCGTTCGCTTACACAGTATACTACCTCGAAATGTACTGAATTTCCCACTTTATCATATATCCCTTCTCATTTTCCCAACCCTTTTTCCAAATCCATTCCTATATCTCCAAAGGTAGGCAGCGCATCCAGGGTCGTGCCAACGTTTGTTATTCTGGACTAATTAACGTTGGCATGTATCGCGGATGTCTATGGGCGTCAGTATCCACTTACCATCATGTGGACTGTAAGCTCATCTGTCGCCTACGTCCATAAAAAAAAAAAATTAAATTTTCACGATACAATCGGATATAGACCTAACGACGTTGATGATTTTTAACTACACATAGTATTGTTATACCTTAATTTATTTTGTTTTACTTTATGGATAACAAAGCCGTTACCATAAGCACTCAGGAACTACACCATCTCTAAACGAGTGGACTGGCCATCCGGCTTAGCCAGCGTGGCATTTCAAGGCCATATATCCTTCATGTACAAGCTAATCTGCATGACTAGGCCCATGTTCAGCAGCGGTTGAAAAAAAAGGCTGGTACATAACAATCATATCGTGTAGGCATGGTAGTGAGCCTTATGTAAGGCATATGTCCGACAATAGAGAGACACTAATGTGGTAATGTGATGATAATGGTTAAAGAATAAAACTATGTTTAATTTTAATAATAAGTGAATTTTAAAATTTTATTAACTGGCTGTTAGATGTCTAATTATACTATATACTCAATAGATATCTAATTATAAAGCTTCTTTTTTCAAGTTGCGCCGAACTAAACGCCCACGATTACGGCTCGCCAAACGGTGAAATTTCTTTTTCATTGTTGAAAGGAGAACGAAACCTGTATCTCAGTCGACTGAAAATGGGATTGTGTATTAAAGTGGTTTTGGTCTTCGGAAATACCTATAACAGGTTCCGAACTTCCAGGAACAAATTAATGTCATAAGTATCATTTAAAAATGCTTAATGTTCTAAGGAGGTTCGATCAACTTCTATAGACGATTCTAATAAGTTTTTACTAACGGCTTCACGTGTTAAAAGCAGTTCGAATGCAATGTAATCAAGAACGACTCGTCAAAGGTGCCTTGGCAGGAAGGAGGTACGTCTCAATGAGTCCCTATAATTTAGTAGTGTTGGGATACTTGACAACTAAAACAGTGGGGCCATACCTCTTGTGTTGAATTTCTCAAAAATCATTAGATTTGCTAAAAATCG
This sequence comes from Sesia bembeciformis, assembly GCA_943735995.1. Classification (NCBI taxonomy): domain Eukaryota; kingdom Metazoa; phylum Arthropoda; class Insecta; order Lepidoptera; family Sesiidae; genus Sesia; species Sesia bembeciformis. Next base: position 7,974,136 of record OX031042.1, read on the forward strand.
AGAATTTCATAATTATTTTATTATTAAAGTGGTTAATGCTTTGTTATATTTAATTCATATTTTGTGTTACCTGAAGAAGAGAAATCATTGTACTCGTACGATGGATTCCCTGAAGCCGGCCGACACGACACGTCCATTCTAGAGTTGACGAGTTGACGAGAAAATTTCACAAATCCTTTTTGCAAAAATTACAATTTTTCTTTAAATTTCACCAAATGTTTCACACGAATTTACTAAATACGAAGAATCTAGCTACAATACTACTACTAGCTACTATTTACAATAAAAACTTATTATTGGATAACAATGAACTCAGTATCATGCATGAAACAACCTATACGAGTATATTTATTTCTCTTGTAAACGCTAAATGGATATATCATTTTAGGTAAAAGGAAGCAGTTCAATTATTTCAAATAATGCCCTCATTATACTCGTCAGAGCTACCGTTTGAGGTGAGTGCAGCCCAACTTTACCACTCAGTTTAATTTAAACTACACAGTCAAACACAGTTTCCTCACTTGTAAGGCGTTGGCGTTTAATTATTGTTACAAGACTTCGCTAATTTGATACTATGAGCCATCTGTAGTGCTCTATAGTGTTGCGCTCAGTGAACGTGCACTAATGCGGAGTAATGAGTGGTTGTTATGCTTCTGCTATATATTTTAAGCTTAACTGTTTGTAATTTTTCACCAAACCTCAGTAAACAGTTCATATACGTACTTACTTGTATATACACGTATGAACTGTTTACTGCCTGTATTTGACTTAAAAAACTGGTTTAATAATAAAAAATACTTATTATTCCCTGCTCATAAAAGACGGCTTTAGGAAATAAAGAGTTATATTCGAAGAAAGCAAATATTATTGTTTTTAATATCTCAAACACTCGTAGCAATCGCTACGGAATTCGTAGCACGCTCGTAGCCCGTAGCAGAAATGTTGTAGCAAATCGATCTGAATTTAAATAATTTTTAAAGTTATTCCTTTCACATTATAAAAGTATTTGATATCTAAGTTGCTCTGAAATAAATTAATAATTAATAAAATAGAATAGGTAGCCGTGAATAATAGGGTTTTTGCATGCCGTAACAGGCTGAATATGGCTGAAGATCCACTTTATTGGACTCATATTCTGCAAATAAATTGTTTGTGTTTAAAGTTACAAACAGAAAATGAAAAGCCAGAACAAGAAATCTGATATACAAACTCTGACACGCTCTCTAAGTTGTAAAACTTGTCTAAAGGAGTACGAGATGACTCCACCCTCTCTTATGACACGATACGATTGTTAAATCTTTTGGTAAGACGTACTCATGCATTTACAACCAGTTAGTATAAAAGTTCTTATATACATAGGTTTCCTTCATTTTCTTTAAATAGATTGTTTAGGAAATTTACAATTGGACAGAAAATATTGGATCATATTTTTCGTCTTCGATAACCATATTACTATCAAACCCAGTCAATCTCATACTAAAGGTTTTACTATCTTATCTGTATTGTACTAAAACCACTTTAGTACAAGAGAGAACTAATAAATAAAGCACATTTATATGTGAATGTGACAGGTTGCGATAGATGTTCAATGTGGCTTGATGCGTGGATGGCGTTACTTCGCTGCGTTGATGGGCGACCGCCACTCTCATCATTTCCTTCGGGCCACATTCATCCGATAGAAGGGCGGGGGGAGTTGGGTGAGGGAGGTACCTTTCAGAGCGTGCTTACTTGAGACGTAGGTATTGCATTTGTTGTTCTTCATGGGTTCAATTACTAGGAATAGTTCAAATAATATTTAGTGCTAGGAATTTAATTTAGTGCAGTTGTAAGACTTGATTGCTTAATTACTTAACATCAAAGATTACTAGAGGTTCAGTATCTTTTTATTACCCTTGTTATTTAAACGAGCAGAAAATAGATACTAATTAAAAAGCAAATCGTGATCAACAAAATAACTGATATAATTAATTTGAAATTACTAAGAATGTCCGTGCTGTATGGTATCCGCCGGCTACAAAATAACATCTCCTCCCGTGGGTGTCGTAAAAGGCGACTAAGGGATAACAAAGCGGCTACCACAAGCCCTGAGGAACTACACCACCTCTAAAATTGTGGACTCGCCATCCCGCTTGACCAGCGTGGCGTTTTTACGCCTTACATCCCTCATGCAGGAATCAATGTGCATGAGAAGGCCAACAGTCCAACAGTGGATACTAGAGTCTGGTTGCATTGCTTTGCATTACCAAGAATGTCATCACAAAGTGGAATGAATCCTACTTCGCGGGATTTCTATTGCTATTCTAACCTAACCCACTTTTAAATTTGTTGACATCAATTTGCTGGCCATTCAGTAGTTTCTGCATCTCATTTAGTTATTTCTCATTTATTAATATTCTTAGATATAAAATGTAATTTTAAAACATTGTAACTATCGTAGTAAAACCTTGCTTGAATGTAATGGACCGAGTTAACACGATAGAGGAGACGAAAACGATTTTTATTTATTTTAGTCATCGCATTTCTGAAAGAGCCTAAATGACCGCACTAGCCAATACCTACAAAAGCAAACAAGAGTAATCGACACCGAAGCAACACGTTTAAATAAAACGTAAAAATTAAACATGCATAAATAATTTCGATCGTACACTTGTCACGGATAAACGGTACGCGTGGGATAAATCACGCGCGGCGATGGCGGAGCTGGCTTGGAAAAAAAATAAAAATGCCACCGCGTCCCTGCCGACGTGTCGGAAATATTAACTCGAGCATTTGAATACTTTATGATCAGTAAAAAGAAAGATTTGAATCGCAAATGTGTTCGCATTTTAATCAAACACGAAGTCGAAGGCTCGCCAGAATTATTTCGCCTTATTTTATTTAAATATTTGGCAATTTTCGCGTTATGTTTTTGTGTCAACTTGATTTAGAGCTTAGCCACGACTTTTAACATATATTTAATCAATCAACATATCCTTAACACTATTATATTAATAATAATACATAGTTCCTATGTTATAGAAGCGATTGAAGCCCGTGCGCGCCACAGGGGATCCTAGTTTATCAAAAAAAACAGACGGACTCAGAACTGAACAGAATTCAGAACAATTTATCAATGGATTGCAAAGACCTACCATCGTTTAAAGTGGAGACATTTGGAGGTAGCCTATATCCAGCAGTGGATGCCAAAAGGCTGCAACAGATGATGACGATGATGAATTGACTGAATATAAACAGAACACAGTATTTTTCGTATCTTTTTTCCGTAAGTACGGGAAAATTATTAATATTTTTCAAGAAGGGGACGGAAATGGATAACACAAAAGCGGTAAGTGGCCAGACATATGGATTGGTTGCGGCTCAATGTCGCCCAAAAACGGATAATAAGTCGCAACAAGTGCTCATTCTTGACCTCCTTTCTATTTAATATTGTAAGAATCATTTAAGTATGCTACAAGTTAGATAGACAGATAGTGTTAGGTTTAATTTATTTATTAAGAAAATAATTTTAGATTTTTATCAAATAGTGAAGTTGACGGGAAAGAAATGCTCTCACAGGAGTGGACGTTAGATTGAGATCAAATGATGTAAAAGTAGGGTTAACGTTGGAAGAGATTGTATGGAGATACGAGTATGTATATAATACAAGAAATATACACGGTGAGTGTATGCGAAGTGAGTTTTATTACAACAGATTAGATGTTTACAATTACGGGATACTACAGTGAGCTATGTTGAAGCAAGGCCACACAACGCTAATTATCAACCGAAATCCTTGGTGACATCCAGACGGGAGGGACTTTTAATTTTTAATGATATTGACTCGTAGTGATATGTATTCTTATTTCTCTTATTTCTATTCATCAGTGCAAGAGGAACATTTGTTATATTACAAGAACTCACTACATCTCTCACAACAAATTTTATATTACCATAATACTTGGCGTAAAATCTATGGCGTTACCATACATTGGCGTAAAATGTTTTTGTAATAATTTTACGGTTCCTATATGCGTATGTAACTAACCCGTCAACATAAATAATAAAGCAGCAAAGAAGTCGTCTAATAAAAACATTTCCCAAATTTACTGGAAAAAACATCCCAAGTATTTATTCGGTATTGAAAGGGTTTACGTTAAGTTTCATCCGAGAGGCAAACAAGCCCAACCAACGGGATCTTGTAAGAAATACAATTTAACTTCCTCGCGAACACAAAATGTTTCATTTGAAAGCGTTTCCTCAAGGATTGTAACAAATTGGATCTCACGCTCGCTCAATCCTTCATTTCATCGCCTTCCTTTAATGTGCTCAAAAGATTATTAATCGAAAATTTTCCATTTTTAGTACAAATGTTTAGATTTGTTCGCAAACAGCCCAAGTTTTTAATAAGAGCTTCGATTTTGTTTAAAACAGGCAGGCGAGATAACGCCATCTGCTGTCTGATGATGATTTGCCTACCACTAGCATTTTTTATTGATTTGATTAATTTTATAATTAGGTATTATAACACTTTAATTTTTTTTCTATTGAATCTATCTAAAACAGTTGAATACTGATTGAATTAAAAAGTAATAAAATCTCTGATGTCGCTAATACGGCCTACTTAAACGTGATTATAATCAACCGTGCATCAATCATAGCATCATAGCTATGATCATAGCATCAATACAATCATAGCAATGCGGTGCGTCAAAAATACCGTATATAGGAATTTTTTTCTCCAATGCACCTACATATAGATACATTTGTAAGACGCGGCGGCGGATGTGCGGCGCCGCATGACGATTTATTCCCATCGTCCCCGGTGAAAACATTTAACGGGAACGATGGCACATGTTTAAGTGCAGTAATGCAATAATAACTTGTATTTGATTATTATTTATAGAAAATATTTATTATTATTTGTTAATAGCAATCGAAAGGTATGTACAATTACTGGTACCGGGGACAGGCCACCAGCGACGATGAGAGTACCCATACAACTACTGTTTTTACCGCATGTCAAGCAGATAATAAGCCATGGTGACGAAAGTTCATTCAGTGTACACGTTTAATGTTCTACAATAAACATTTTTATGTCTATACTAAATTCGTTAAAAGCGGGGTACTTGTTATTGTATTTAAAAATAAGCTCTAAGATTTTAAAAGCTTTTAGCCTTTAAACCGAATTTTCTCGGAAGTAATTTTCAGTCAGCGGAACTCTGCTTAATATATTTTGTAAGGATTAGAACCAGCATAAAACAAATATAACAAGAAAAGCACAATATTAATAGAGTTCCATTAACATAAATATAATTAATTATACTAGAAACAGAGACCTTATTGTTGGTATAGATTTATTCGGATTCAGATTATTTATTTGCCCGAGTAGGAATTATAATGAATGTTAATAAATAAATAATGACTAAATAAATGTTATACAATCATAGAATTGTCATTAAACCGTGATATTTATGATTTTAAACATTACAACATTACATATACAAATTATCAAGCACATACGGTGAGTGGATTACAATGCAATGCAACCAGCCCTTTTAGTATCCACCGTTGGACAAGGGCCAGCATGGTTGCCCAGACGCTGGGCAAGCAGGTTGGCGAGTCGACTCAGAGGTGGTGTAGTTCCTGAGGGCTTGTCGTGGCGGCTTTGTTATTGCTCAGTCGCCTTTTACGGCACCCACGGGAAGAGATGGGGTGCCGTGTGGTGTCGGCAGACTTTAAAATATTAGGGCCTTACCTATGAAATTGCCGTTTGTTCATAGTGGCTACTTTGAGCTTACTTATCTTGCGTTTGGCTCTCTGTTCCAAATTCAAATTAATTTCAATTTAAAGCTATGACGTTCTTTTTCCAAATCAGTTATTCATTTGTTTGGTTTGCGACTATGAAAAATTTGCCTTATTTTCCGATATGAGTTCCGTCGTGGCAGCAACGCAGCACAGACTGTACGCAATATCACAAACACCAAACACCGTAAACATACGCACGATGCGTTTTTGATTTGATCCTCACCGTTCTGGAAATTTCGACCCCAAGAAGCTACGCGGACGACCAGAGACCAAAGTCGATAGTGACGAATTAAAATAAATAGTGGAAGCGGATTCATCTTAAACCACGTCTGAGTTAGTAGCAACCTTCGGCGTAACAAAAATGAACAAACTCTCCCCAAGAGTTCTATAGCAGAGACATAAATCAACTTTCATTAAATTGGCAAAAGATTGATAATAATGGAAAATACTTCGATTAATTAAATATATAATTTTCAAACAATAGTATATTACTGTCTAGGCCCGAAATAAAGCAATTGACGGCCGAGTAATATTGGAAGGACAAGGCGAAGCCGAGTCCTTACGAAGTGATTTTAAAAGGACGAGGCGAAGCCGAATCCTTTTTAAATAAACGAGGCCGTTAATTGCTATTTCGGCCGAGACTTGTATAGTACTTTTCTCTAATTTGCGAGGAAACAATAAACAAATTAATTCAAGAAACAGAAGTTTCATTCCTGCTAATTCGAGTGCGCGCGATCTTTGTTCTTTTTTTAAACTTTTGAAAAGAAATGCACATTCAGCCTTTACAATAATAAATATCGTGTACCTAAAAAAACCGAATTTATGTTAGTGTGCACTAAAAATAACCTCGCTACTGTCCAGCAATCTCTATTATTGTCGTGTTGGAAATTGCTGGCGTGCGTACAGAAAAGAGCCGATTGACGTATTCTTTTTTTAAAGTAATGAAGCCATTTCCGAGGAAGTAGGAGAAAAAGAAATTATTTGAATTTTCCATTTAAAATGGCCAATTTCACGGGTGAGGACCTAAGTAGGCATTACAAACTGATAATTAATTTTGATTAAGATTTTATAATTTGAACTTTCGTTGTTTTAACATGTATTTTTAAGACAAAACTATTTTTTTTTTAATTTCACTAGGCCCAATATCTGGAAAATTAGAACTGACAAAATGGTCGCTTTTCTCAGTAATATCACAAATATTTTATTAATATATATTGGTAAATCGACTTCCGATAATAAAAATAAATACCAAATGTTTTACACGGATGAAACTCATTCTCTTCCATTATTTCGACTACCCAAAAAAGTTAATATCGTCCAGTTATTTATAACCGAAATCCGCCCACCGACGAGGCCACTTCACTATCCCGGGAATAGCGTATAAACATCCGTTGAATTCCTCAGCGCAAATAACTGAATACCAGGAGGCATGTTATATTTCGCAATTTCCCGCAACGACCAACTACATAATAATATTGTGCGGGGCTCGCATTCAGGGTGGAATCATCGATAGTCATTATCGGAAAAGCGGGTTTAAGAGCCGTCCCAGGCCCAACGGGACCTTTACGGAGGTCTCATCCCGACGCGTTCGATAACTATGCTAATGTTATTTGCGCCAGTGGGTTTGAAACGGCGGCATCCACTAAGTTGTGCGTTCCCAGAGAACACGCTGCTCCCAAAAGGTACGCAGCGCGAAAATCTTGGATCTAGAAAATATTTTCCGCGTGGAAGAACTTGTCTACAAAACCATTACATTCGTACTTATTTGGTCCTCTAAGAAAAGTTCTTTAGTTTGAAGTCAGGTAGTATTGAGTGAATTTTGTAATAATCCTATATTCAAATTGACCAATACAAATCCTTTGCAGTCGTCAATAGCCAACTGGGTGGCGCCAACTGCAAATGTAACTTGTAAAACAAACTTGTATATTTAATTAGAGCAACGAATTTGAACTTTAGTACAACTCGTTTACAAACGCAAAACGACGTTGTGATGTTGCGAAAACTCGGCTGGTCAATGGTTTAGGTACATATACCAGGATATTTATTTATATAAACTTGATTGCAGAGACAAAATGTACAAAAGGCGGGCTTATTGCCTAATGGTATTCTCAACCAGCCAACCTTTGAACAAACAGAGTATTTTTTAAAAGGTACTCATTCTAATCGCATAATCATTTTTTATTTATTTCAGATTAGTTTCCATAGAAAATTTTGTATAAAGAATAAGTTTAAAATAATATCATAGTCGCATAGTGAAACAGTGGGTTAGCGTACATGTACCCCAACCCAATACTTCAACATAGGACAGTTCAACTTTATCTGTTGTCTGTACATGCTTTGTTTAATATATTCATTTAAATCAATAGTTTATATAATAATTTTATTTCACCGGTGGCCCTCCGCCGCCGTATAGAAATTGTTTGAAACCTTTCTAGAAAAAATATTCACAAATAGATACCATTGCAAAGTATAATCTTTTAGTAAAAATGTATGTCAAGTTTTTTATTCTAAAGAAAGTATTAAGTTAAAAAGAAAAATGTATTGTCTTTTTCTATCATTTATTGAAACAACAAACAGTATTGTTTTGTGACATGTAGGTACCTACATGATATCAATATCCGTTCATAACCAACGCTGCCACAGACCGGAACTCCGCGGTATCGTCACTTCACAGTCATATGCATGTCAATGCCTCCTTCACAGTGCACCTACACATTGTTGCAATCGAAATGTTATCCACAATTGCGGATCTACAAAAACAATTACACATATGAATTTCGCAATACCGGCGATTTCAGGGAGAGAATAATGCTGTGGTGGCATGGAAAATTAACAAAATTTAAATACGGTACAATGGAAATGAATGAAAAAATATACCCAACCGTTTTTTTATTTACAATAAGTAAAAAATATAGGTATATTTTGGGCTCATTTTATGATATGGTGACTTTATATAGGCTAATATAGACATAGATAGACAATGAAAGTTCGTGAAAGTTTATGAACACCATGCGTGTTTACTTTAGAGAGTTAATTGTATGGAAATCACGAGTGTTACTTTTGTGAGTAAATTGTATGGAAACCATGCGTTTTACCTTAGTGAGTTAATTGTATGAAACGACGAGTGTTGCTTTAGTGAGTAAATTGGAAACTATGAGTATTAATTTTGTGAGTAAATTATATGGAAACCATGCGTTTTAGTTTAGTGAGTAAATTGTATGGAAACCATGGGTGTTACTTTAGTGAGTAAATTTTAGTGATGGGAAACCACTCACCGATGCAAGAAATCAATCTTCCTCGACTCGGCTCACCACTTTTGTCGAATTTTTACAATTGACTTTTTTTGGTTTATAACAAAGATTAGACTGAAGGAGTAGTGTGAGAAATAAAAATTAGCGTCAGCTTCGGGCTCGCAACAACGAACAGCTTGCGTTGTCCATCCCTCAATATCTATGTAGGCTAATGTGCAATATACTCATTTGATTAGAATGTATTTTCTCTTCAATTTGATATGATATGTATAGTGTCTCTTTATAAGAAGTTTGCTTATTTAAACTTCTCTGTGAACAGAATATTAATTAAAAATACATATCTCATCTCTGTTGCGCTCATGGGAAACCACTGGCGGTTCTAACGCGGACAGTGACGTTCTACCACATGTTGCTGACGAACATTCAAACACTACACTTTCAGCGTACACTGTATTGGCACTATTCATATTTGCTAATTCTTCCATGTAACAACATAATTTGATGTTACTAGGGTATGAATTATTGAATTAAAATACTCATATATCGAAAGGCAGACCGTTACAATGAGGGGAGATTTAGTTTGTCTGCATTGCAAATACTCTGCTTGAAGATAAAGTTGAGCAGATGACTTGAGCAGCTAGAAGCTGCTCTTGAGCAATCAATTGTGCCGTCTTAACTTGTTAATTGTACCGTTACACGGTACTTAGTGGCATTTAGTGTTGAATCGATCATATGAGCAATGTAATATGGTCAGCGGCATAATTCGCCATTGAACCGATTTTAGGTATACGTACGTACGTATATACGTATATAGGTTGTCATAGTTTGCATTCCTTTCTCAAGAAGGGCATATCCATAAGTACGGATAGACTCTCAAATAAAATACGATGACAGTAACAATAAGGGCTAAGAAGGCAATATCGCCCCGAAGTCAGTAATCGTACCTGCTACCGTACTTGTTTCATACTCGTAATTTAATGAAACGGTTGCGACGGTCACTAAATGGTCAACGCAAGTCAAGAGAAGAACAAATGAAACTGTAAAAATGTTTTGCTTGTCTAAACATCGTGTGCAGAATAATAAAAGGCAGCGCCCATCTGTAACCGTTTAAGGACAATACAGATAGGGGCAGTAGGCTATCATAATATTAATATTTTTCATATCTCGGGTGTACCAATATTGACTCTTACATTGATTCTATTATTGAAGTTTTTGTAGAGGGACTCCTTGGAAAATGACTAAAATATTGGCTTAGAAGTTACAAGTCAGAAAAGGATCTCATTACTGCGTTAATAATGGCGTCACTAAAAGCGACATTGAAGCAGTCATAGCCGCGCGTGTCTGTCGCTAGGGGATCGGAACGTGTCCCACACATTTTGATATTGCTTAATACTGTCTCAAGTGTCGCAGCGTCAGTGACGTCCGTCTGTGTCGCTAAGAACGCGACCCACGGAAGTTTACCTGAACACAGTAGTACCGTTATAACCATGCACAAGTAAGAGAGAAGGCAATAACTTCCCATTTTAAATATTATCAAGGTTATATCTACTTAATTTTCTAATGAATTCGGAAAAATCTGTTTTTCTCTAAATGTTAGATAAGTCAAAAATATTAATTTTAGAAACGCGCTCAACTACCCTAATCTTTTTTCCAGATATTTTATCTTACAAGAGATCAAGAAGGCTAAATTGTTCTCACTTTCGACAAATAGTATAATACAATTTGTTCAGTATGTTACTTTAAATCGTAATATTTTATCAAATATTAATTTATATGTTTTATATACTATTAACCTTATCTTTTGACCACGATTTTAGTCAATTCAATTGTCTCGTCTTCCGTTTGAGTACAATATTTAATGATTTTTTCATTGGCCAGCTTGGACTGCTAATACAAAAGTGAACAATTGAAGATAGAAGATCATAAAAGAAGAAAGGAGGAAGAAAAATGCACTTATTTATCACCACAGAACTTACACAAATTCTTCTAGGCGGCAATTACTTATATAACTCCATATAATGGGTTACAATGAGTGCACATGTTGCGACAACAAAAATATTCTCAACTCAGCATGTTGTCTCACCTACAGAGAAGAAGCGCTGATGTTCTGTTAGCTTAATTTATTGTTTAATATACCATACATCGGTGTTACACATATACTTAGTTACAAAATAAAAAAATAAAATATACATTCTTATATGTTCACAATTTAAGATGAACACAATATTGACAGAGATAATTTGTAATTAAGTAAATAGCAATAGTAAATTAGCTTGATCGATAAAGATATGCTGCCACATACCACATCTTACTAACAACTCTATCACAAGGGTGTGGGTTGATGAGCGTAATTGAAGATTGTGATGAATGACAGGCATATAACTCGGCAAAGTCTCAATATATTATGAACTATGAATATAGTCGCGAATTTACTAAAAAATATACAAATATACTTTTTATGATAGTTAGCACTTGAACAAATCATGCAGCGAATGAATGAAATCTACGCAAATCTCAGAAGACTTCTGAGATTTGAGATGCTTGCGACGCAAGCAATGAATTTAGCGAGAAAATCGACTTTTTCATAATAATACAGGATGGAGCGATGGACTACGCTGTTGTCCGTCGCCGGTGTACGGTGGCCCTCGCGGTGACGTCAGAGCTCGAGTGCGCGTTTACTTTAGCTCCGTCCGTCACAAGGACTTAGGCGAATAATACTCGCATTTAATTCATAAACTAAATGAACTGAATTAGGGTTCCTTACTGTACATCACATTTGCTGCGATTTATGTGCCACGTAGCTCGCACTATTCAGTAGATCGAAAAACTTTTCCAATAGCAGTGCGGATGATGATAGAAAATAGTTGGCCAAGGAAACCTGTGTATACTTTTATTGCAACCTTCATACGAGTTTATTGAGGAAAGAGTGTGGTCTGTTCTAATCGTTTGTTGGTGCTCTATTACTTTATATATTTTTTTTAAATTTCTGTTTCAAAGTACTTTTATCTTACGAACTATTTACATTTGATTAAAACAAAATATACTGATTATACCATACCGTACCATCCGCCTATAATTTCTCCACTGCTTGATATAGGCCACTATTGGAGAACTTCTTCGAGTCTTCCATCCATCTGGCCGGAGGATGTTCTGCTCTTTATCGTGGCCCGCCCTGGTATAAGAATTATATAGGTTATTTTTTGTTAACATTGAAATAAACATCTGGAACTATGTACCAAATCGACCAGAAAAAAATTTTTTGTTTGTGGTGGGCTGTTTCTTTTGCTGCAGGAGAAACCGGGGTTATATCAATAGTTTTTCATAAAGTAGTACTCACAAGTACTTTACAGGAATGATTAACTTTAGACATTTAACAATCGCATTTCTCTCAATTTGTAATTTGTTATAATGACGAAAATCCTATTTAAACGACAGTGATTCCCGTAAAATTCAATACTAGTTAGTTCGTCTATACGTAAAAAACTACAAAATATTTCTTGTAAAAGCAACTCCACTATGTTCTCTATTTATTTTCGGACGGAACGTGTACAACACTAAACACAGTTAAGACTTTACGGAAAATTCCATGAGAGATTTCGCCAAAGTGTTACCCAAGATGTGAAACCCTATAGTGTTATCATTCCCCAAAGGCGTGGCTTAAGGTTTTCTTTTAGTCGTTGTTACTTTAACGAGTAATTCTATACTGAAGTGTACGTTACAAAGCTCTAATCAAGTCGTTTCCGTTGTCTCCTTTTATTATTAGCAAATGTTTCCTTTTGTGCGTTCTTATTGTAAAAGTTCAGAAATATTTTGACATCAATCGAAAAAGTAGCAATATTTTTAAATTACATATTTTAATTAAATCAATTCAATCCATTATGTCCTTTTCGTAATCGCAGGAAGGTCGGTGAAAATTTTCAAACACCATTTGTCACCAGTTGATGCGTGAAAGCGTTTCAAACAAATGGACATAGTTTCATTTTTATTAGTAAGGATAATAATGTATGCGGCCCGAGGTGCTATACCCCATTGGCCCTTGACATAAAAAATGACGAAAACTGCTCTAGACTGTACTTTTGTTAACTATAAATCTATGGCTCTACAACCTCGGGTGGGCCTCGGCCTGGTTGAATATCTTCTTCCATTCGGACATGTTGGTCGCGTTCTCTTTCCAGTTGCATATACCAATCGCTTTCGCATCTTGGTTTATGCAATCTCAGCTTAGGACTCCCCGAGCTCTCTGTCCATTCGGTTTGCCATACAAAAGTAGTTTCAGCGCTTCACTCAGCAAATGCGTTCCAGGTAAATGACCTTGATAACAGTTGGTTCTCTGTACAGCTCATTGAGGTCATAATTATATCTCGAAAGGCATCAGCCGTATTCCAGTACAACTGTATTGGTCATGGCCACGGCTGTAAGGTGTATCGTTGAAGCTCCAATCCTCACCTAATAATGCACTTTGTCAACAGTATAATAAAAATGCAGCAAAATATATGTATTTACCAAGCAGATCACCCAGTAGTAACGCATAGATTGCGATAACCTTGTCTAACTCCCTCGCGGCACACGTAAGCGGTTTTTGATATGAGTACAATGCAACCCTTATGTGCCCAACAACTACTATTTTTGTGCCTTAAAATTATGGAGCTGAGACTGGCCAAACTGAAGTCAGGAAGGCGATCTTATCAGTTTCCAAGTTTTAGAATGAAGCAGATACTTTTTTAATTAGTTTTAAACTCACCTACAAAAAAAAAACAATATTTTTTAACAATGTTACTTGGTGCCACGCCATATACAGCGTGTCTCGTCACTATACATTTGCAAAACTACATATAGGTACATATTATAAATAATGTTATCGTCTTAGAAAGACTATCAGTAGGTGAAATTAGTTGATATATTAGGAAATGTATGTACATTTGTGTGGGTGTAGGGAATTTTAATCGTCACAATAATTTTAATAAGGTTAATAAGGTTAATAAGGTTAATAAGGTTAATAAGTTTAATAAAGTCAATAAGGTGAATAAGGCCAATAAGGCCAATAAGGCCAATAAGGTCAATAAGGTCAATAAGGTCAATAAGGTCAATAAGGTCAATAAGGTTAATAAGGTTAATAAGGTTATAATAATAACAATTAATGTAGAATTATTCTTTAATTGCAGGGTGAGAAACAGTTTGCACTTACATTGGAATATTGAAATACAATACGCTTTTTTTTTTTTTTTTTTTTTTATAGATTAGTGGGCGGACGAGCAGGCGGTCCCACGTGATGGTAAGTGTTACCGTCGCCCATGGACACCTGCAACACCAGGGGGTATGCGGGCGCGCCGCCGTCATTTCACAACTATTCAAACTGGAATGTACAAAAATATACTTCATTAACGTGACAGGAAAAAGGTGCTTTTATGTGGCGGGTACAGTTTTATATACGCGGGTAGAGAACTGCGTACGGAAAATACAGCGCGTACGAAAATACTAGTACCAGCACTTGTGGCTCAGTGGCGCCATCATATTGATGTAGTTGTCCTCAAATTATTTTTAATTATTGTTAGCAATACTTATTTTGAGGACTCAAAATAAGTATTGCTAACAGTAATTTAACTATAAATGTTAGCTCTTCAAATTGCGATATATGTGGAATTGTTGAAGATGTCCAACACTTGTTGGTGGCATGTGTCCGGAATCAACAGGAACGGGAGGCCTTAGTGAGGGCTCTCGATCTGAACAGGAATGATGTTTGTATGTTCCATAGGATACTAGGAGAACCTAATTCTCCTAGTAGAGTCCTCACTAGAGTTGATATATTGGTACCTAAATTAATGTTGTACAATGTAAGTTTAGGGTACGGTGGAACTGACATGTGCCAAGGCATAAAAGTTCTAAAGAAGAAGAAAAACACTATAAACGGGTATTCTACAAACTAGTTATAAGAGATTTTCTTATAATTAACGTTTGCGTACTTTTACATGTAGGAAGGTATTTTGCGGTTCAAGCTAAACGCTATTATAATACTGTTTTTAATACATTGGGAACAAGAATGACGATTATACCTATGTGGATGCTTTGTTTCCAAAATTAAAAGCAATATTTACCGAGTTCAATATTGTTGGCAAACGAAATGTCTGAAGTCCTGGTGATATTGTTACAGTGTACGCTGTGTTGCCATTTAGATCGGCTTATCCCGATTCGTCGTTCGCCTCGGCGCCATGAATACAAAGGACTGTAGCGGTTCAACTTTGAGCTACTGTGGTATATGTGCCAACAGATGCTACGATGAAACTATTGCTATCATATGCTTAATTCCTGCAATTTTTTATTGTTCTGCAGAACACCATAGTTATGAAAGCATGCATTTAACGGACCGTTGACCAATTTTTATTAGGAATTTTAATACAAATCGCATGTACAAATGACAGGTGATGTCTTCTTTCTTCTTTGCCGTACAAACTGCCCGTATCCTGAACGCTCTACAAGTCAATATTAGAAAAGCCAAATAAATAAATTGGCTTGAGGAACTTGCACCTGATCTCCAGCAGCCCTGTAAAATTATATAGATATAATATGCATGTGATATACGTGGAAATCTTGCCTTGTGTCAGCAAAGGTGAAAGAAAACAAAATCTTTTAGGTTCTTCCCGAACGTTATAACCGTAACGGTTTAATAACATTTCTTAGAACTTGGTTTAACTTATGCATTTTCCAATAATAAAAGGTGGATTAAATTTAGAGCTACTATACCTATATATATAGCTACTATATATATATAGTTTTGAAGCAAAATTGTGTAAATTATACTAAATGTGAATTACTTCGTGTTACCGTGTGTGGGTCGTATTATATACAGATTAGATTCCTACCCACGGTCGCGGTATATTATATGCCTACGTTCAGAGTATATATGTTTGAGTAATATATTATTATGCTAAATTATGTCTCAAATTTTCTCTCTAGTGCGACAAACAAGAAACGTGTCTGTAAGAGATAATCCAATGACATAATACTTATCCATGAATCACACGTTATCTTGTGATAAGTAATTAGAAAGAGAGATAGTTTACATAAAATAATTAAAAATTATACAGATGATATTGCTTTGACGTAACATTATAAACAGTATATAAACTCTTCAAAAGAGCTGTGAATAGGATTCTAGAAGGTCGGCAGCGCAACGGTAAGCCCCCCTGGTGTCCATGAGAAGCGGTGACCTCTTACCATCATGTGGCCCGAATGCTCTTCTGTCATACATTCTATATAAAAAAAAAAACATTACCGCATTATATGCACCAATATTATTGAAAGGCAAAGAAGTTTTACTATTTTAATAGAATCAGTAGATGACATGATTTATACAGTTGATACACATATATCATTATTCGATGGTGCATGCATCAGCGAGCAAACATTTAATCAAGAAAATACCGATTCCATGGCTCACTGACAATGTTTAGTTCATGATTAAAATGCGTAACGATGCCCTTAAACGTTATCACAAGCCTTGAAGAAAAACTAATCGATACCAGTACCTATAGAAAATTAAAAGAGAGTATATTTTACCAATTCTATGACCTTTTACTTATACTATAATAAGGTCAATAATCCCAAATTAATGTAGTCTAATATAAAAAAGCATGTTTCATTTGGCACAAAATGTGTTGATTTTCCATATCATTTAAATAATCCTGAATGATCATTTAAATTTTGAATAAACACTTCCTTTGTGTGCCTACCACACCATACAATCAAATAGGTTGATTGTCTCTCCATGGGTGGATATAGGCCTCTCCCAAAGCTCGACACCACACACGATCCTCGGCTCTTCTCATCCAACCATAACCGGCGAACTTATTCAAGTGGTCGGTCCAGCAGGCCGGAGGGCGTCCCACAGTGCGCTTCCCGGTACGTGGCCTCCACTCGAGGACAAGCCAATTCAAAATGTTCCAAATCCCAAATATTTGAAAGACTTTAGACCTGTTAGCATTTTATCTCTAATGTCGAAGGTTATAGAGAAGGGGTTGTGCACAATCAGTTATCATCCTATTTGGAGACCAATAATATTCTGTTTGTGAAGTAGTCTGCGTTCCATAAGGGTCACAGTACAGTCACAGCACTTACAGATGTTGTTGATAATATAACTGCCGTTAGGGACGCTGGACAGTGTTCTATTTTAGCATTGAATACAGAATATTTGTATTGGGTCTCAGTAAAACGAATGGCTACCCAACTGTGTGCCGTAGGTACTTTGGTTGTACAATCGACATTTTAGGTTTTCCGTCAACACGTAAAGTACGTGAAGCTTTCACTGTGCGTACATTACTACATAAAGCCTACGTGTAACGAGCCGGCCCATACCGGAGCGACGATAAACAGCCGTCCTTTACACTTGCACATTTCGATCATAAAACTACAACTAAACCAACATACGATTACTTTTCTAAAAAAACGAAAATGTTCTTTATTACTTTACAAATAAAAACAGAACTAGTTACTGAACAGTAAAGGTAACATTGTAAGTAGTAGTTTTTATGTGTCATACAACGCTTGAGGGGCATCGTCGGGCGGATAATTAAGGAAGGGTATAGTTTATGTATTTTATTCCTTTACCTTGAAATAAAAACTATCTAACGATACATTTTTTGCATTATTCGACAGACGTAAACGAAATTCGTAAATTTTGTTATTTTGTGTACTCGTACTAAAGAGCAGCAATTACTAAAACGCCAAGGGGCGTTCACTTTCGGTTCAAATTTGTGACGTCATGACTTTGAACCCCGGCCTGTGGCTCTTAATTTCTACTTGACTAGTAAAGCGCGGTTTGGGTCAATAGGGGCACTAGAAAAGATTACTAGAAATATTTTTTTTACTTGTAAAAACCTTGATGAACCCCACATGTCCAAGAACAAAAATGTCTGGAGGATGTCCATAAATCGACCCAGGGTCCATGCAGTGATTGCAATGGTGACTTATGCCCTGAAATTGATAGGCTGAATTGATAAGCTGATAAACAATATAAGCTTATATCGAACTACCAGAGAAACTTCAAGAGAAAGTAAACAAGAATAAGGAATTGTAGAAGTGTTTAACAATTGTGTCAGATTTCTACTCTGTGCTCTCCACACTACTCGTATTTTGTGCTCTACTTTACGAGTATATTGAAGGGCCAGGCACTGGATCTTCAAGCGAATCCGATAGTTCATGTGAAGTCCTCACTGTTCAGTCGACGAAAGAACTTTCTCATCGGTCTCTACTTCATAAGCTGTATCAGCCGCAACATTATCTTCGATTTCGTTTCCAGAATCTTGATCCGCACCACTATCGTCCTGTAATAACTGTATCTTAAAATATAATAAACAGTAAACAGCGAAGAAAAAAACCTGTGCGGTCAGGGGACCCCCGTCAGGAACGAAGATCCTCACGTATTTTTTTAAACTCCGAATGTAATTCGAAATTAAATCTGTATGTGTATACCGAAATTTACAGAATACCCACGAACTGACACGACCGCGAGAATCGCGACCATACAGTGTCCGAGCGAGAGAAAGGTGAGAAAGAGAAAGGCGTATGGAGGGGGTAAAAATCTTACGTGACGTTATATTTTCTCTCGAATCACACCTACCGCAAGCCGCGTAAAGGAACTTCGTTCCAATAAAAATAAATAAATTGAAAAAGGAAACAAAATCATTCACACTAAAATATAACAAATATTACGTATTAACGTACTATTTTTTACATTATTGTATTAACTAACATAAATCGATCTGACGACCCATGCTTACTGGAACGGCACGCGCAGAACTTCTACGCGAAAAACACTTCGATCCAGCGCGGGGACGGGGGGTCGACTGAGATTAGCCGAAAGGTCACGGCCGCAATTTTTATGACGAGTTTTCAAATTCGCATAGCTCTAGTCTCTTTGACGAAGGTTCGTAATCTAGGGTTAGTACTTTTTGGCGGGATCTCGAGAAGTGAAGATGAGTTTTTGTTTGATTATTGTAAAAATGTGTATTAGGCGTTTTGTGGTTTATATAGTGATAGATTATTAAACTTCAAAGTATTTTTAGTGTGTGGTGCTTGTGATAATCAAATAAAAGCGTGGGACTGCGTTTTTCGTGTGCTACCAAGGAGTCCTCTTCCGTCCTCAGTAAACTATCGCTACTATCGCCCTAACCCCACTATCGCTTTACTGAGCGATTCCAGACTTACTTCGAAGGGACTATTGGCTGGATACATTTTAGACTTTGAATTTTTTTATTATCAAGATATCTTGACTCTGGCAGAATGTGCTAAAAAACCTAGGCTTAAATAGAAAAAAGTATTGCACACCGAAACAAAACAGTAACAATCATTGTAGACAAAATGCACAAATGCGGTCTCTTCCAGACAGACAACTTTTAGTAGAAAGAGAATAAATATTTTACTCACCAGTAGATGGTGTAGAGTATGTATACATAACTAACACTAAGTAAGTAATATGTAAATAATAAGTAAGTAAGTGTTAAATAAGCAAATAATAAATATGTAAGTATTAAGTAAATAATAAGTATGTAAGTATTAAGTAAATAATAAGTATGTAAGTATTAAGTAAATAATAAGTATGTAAGTATTAAGAAAATAATAAGTAAGTAAGTATTAGATAAGTAATAAATACAAACCAACGAGTAAGCTCACTAATCAACTTTCTCTCTTCTTCGTCTATTCGACAATACAAAATGAATCATTGGCACAATACTAACAGAGTTCATGTACAATGATTTATAGGAGCGTATTCATTATGCGAGTCGAACACTAGTCAGTCATAGAATACATTACGCTTGATTAAAGAGTGTGGACGTGTTTGACAGACCTCGAGAATGTTGTGATCAATCGATTGAGTTTCTAATTCCAGTGCTTACAGTAAATCGATGATGCAGCATAAATTTGAATTGGTTTGCGCTAAGTGTCTTTTCACACGTTCTGGTTGCCGGGTAATCAGCATCGCATTCGTGTTGGCGAAGAATATGGTACAGTATGAGAGCGGCAGTAGCTAATCCGGCCATAAATACCGTGAAAGAAAACTTGAAAATAAATGCTTTTTTCTCATTTTGGAGCCAATGTTTAACATTGTACTCATATTAAAATGGAGTAGGATGATAATTTTTCAAAATTTTAAAAGATAATATACCTATATTAGACGCGGTCAATGTAGGTTCCTATTTGTGAAAGAATTTTTGAAATCGGTTCAGTAGTTCCAGAGATTACCCCCACAAACATAATTTTACCTCTTTATTATATTAGTATAGATATAGACTATCTTATTTATGTATGAATTCACTTGAGAGAATCTACGCTAAAATAGGCCGCGACATTTGGTTCGAACAATCAAACCGACATACAAACACTGATTTGTTTAACAAATGATACAACTTCTTCGTTCACATTTGTAAATAAAAATAGTCTGACGACATAGAAAGAAACACAAACATAGCTCGCGTTTAATTTATATATAGTGGATATGTGGCAGGTTAATAATAAAATCAATTATTTAATTAAACATTTAGGGGTTTAATTAAAATCCGGACTTACATTAACTTTAATGTATTTTATTGTACTCAGGTACTGTGCGGGATACGTATGCACTAACACGCAGTAGAATGCTAGTGTCTGTACTCCGCACCAACTGGATCGCCTGGGGGGTGTGGACTGTATAATAGGTTTTTCTTATCTTGAATGAAACAACAAGGCTTGTTCTTCAATAGAGCCGGGGTAGCGCAGAGGTACTTGTTCTTCTTCTTGTTCTTGTTGTTCTCGGAGTGGATGCCGCTGCGGAAGTGAAGTTGACCGGAAATGGTCCGCCTTTTATTCTATTTATTGGGTTCCTCAACCTCTGGCTAGTTGCGGGATTCCCCCACCACCGGTCAACGACGGGCCTCCCCTCCACTTTTCCATGTATGTACCCCTCCCGCTACCCGCGGGGAATCATTTATTTATCTTTTCGTATTTACGTATTTACATTTTATAAGATCCTAGTATGTCCCCAATTACACTAATGACCAACGATTTACGTAGAGACATACTAGGGATCACTCCATTATTATTAAATTATATACATAAAAACTTAACAACTAGTTGCGAAACTATATACATGTTTGCCTAAGTACCCTAGCCTTTTCGTCGTCAACATATCTCCCGCCGTCGCCGTCTCGCGATCCAATTGGTAGAACGACGATTTTCTTGGTCGGTCGCCGCAGGATGTGGCCGTTGCTCGTCTGGACGTCGATGATGCGAACCTCGCCGTCTTGCCCGGGGTACGTAGCGGTGACTCTTCCTCTTGGCCACGTGTTCCTCGGTAGGTTCGGGTCGCATATGACGACCAAGTCTCCGACGCGTGGTGCCTCGCCGACTGTGCGGGGCTCCCGCCGGTACTGTAGCAGGGGGAGATATTCTCGGAGCCAGCGGCGCCAGAAGTTATCGGCTAGCCGCTGGGCGCGCCGCCAGTGTTTGCGCGCATTCACGTCGTCTGCAGTGAAGGCGCCCGGTGCTGGGACGTGTCAGTTAGGCCCCAGCAGTAGATGATTCGGTGTGAGCGCCTCCGGCTCCTCCGGTGTTACCGCCACGTGTGTGAGTGGGCGGGAGTTGACTGTATTCTCCGCCTCGATGAGTAATGTGTGGAGTGTCTCGTCGCTCGGGTACTTCTCGCGTAGCGTCGCTCGTAGGGCTTCTTTCACCGTGCGCACCATGCGTTCCCAGGGCCCGGCCATGAAGGGGGCGGAAGGAGGAACGTGACGCCACGCGATGTGTTTCGCGGTTGCTTCCTCTTGGACCGCGGCGAGTGCGGCCTCGGTGAGTTGTTTTTCCGCGGCTTTAAAGTTAGTGGCGTTGTCACACCATAACTCCGTTGGACAGCCGCGTCGCCCCATGAATCGTCGTAGCGCAGAGATGGCGGAATCTGCGCTGAGTGATGCTGCCACTTCCAAATGTACAGCCCTCGTCGTCATGCATCTTAAAATAATAAATCTCGTCATAAATCTTATCTCGTGAATAAGGCGACATATCTCTTTTCTCGATGTCGGCCCACGGTTACTTCGATGGGACCGAAGTAGTCGAGCCCGGTGAAGGTGAACGGGCGCGCGTGATGTGCTACGCGCGCGTGCGGTAGATCGCCGGTGGCTGGACTTGTTGGTTTCGCCTTCTTCAGTCTACACATCATGCATGCCTTTATGACGCCCCGTACTGTAGGGCGAATCTTTCCTATGCACAGTCGCTGTCGCAGTTCGTTGACGATTAGCTCGACGCCTCCGTGGTGCATTTTCCTATGTACATGGTCTATGTACAACCTCGTATAGCTGTGTGAACCATCCAACACAGCCGGATTCGTCGTTTCCTCGCTAATCTCTCCTGCGGCAGCGATTCTCCCCTTTTGTCGTAGCAGTCCGTCGGTTCCCACGATTATACTCAGTGCGGCGAGTTTGTCATCTCCCGACGGTGTGGCGCTACGCTCGATGCGCTTAGATTCGCATGCGTAGCTGTCCTCTTGTGCTGCCTTCATCCATTGATGCTCCGCTCGTATGAGATAGTGCGCTTCCATCGGTACGAACTTGCACTTGCCGCGCGCTGGTTCTTTCTTTTGTGCAGTCTTAGCGTCGCCTTTCTTTGTTCCTGACCATGCCGGGTCCGACGTCGGGTTGGCAATGGTCCTTTTGCGACGCGCAGCTGCTACTATGTGCCTCCTTTTGCGGCACAAGTCGATGAATTGTAGAGCGCGTGCGGTGGCCCGGATCAGGCGCTCCCACTTTGAAAAGCGCGTGATATCGGGCAAGTGTGCATGCCCCTTTGTCTCCCACAGCAGGCCGAGTGTTTTCTCTGTCTCGCTTCCGCCGATGTTGACTGTCGTTGCTCCGGGATCCGTTGTGAATTGTTTCACAACGGACTTCTTGTTGGACACCCATCCGCGCAATTGAAAGCCGGCTCGACGGTGTATCTCGTCGACCGACTTTACGACTCTCGCAGCTTCCTTCTCGTCTGTGAAGCTGGTTATGAAGTCGTCCATATAGTGGTTCATTTGTATCTCTCGGACGGCGCGTTCGTCTTCGTGTGCGAATTCGGCGGCGTTGCGATCTTTAATATACAACGCGGTGCACGGCGATGACGTCGCTCCGAATATAACCGACGTCATCTTGTACTCTTGTGGTAACGTATTGCCTCGCTCGTCGTCCCTCCATAGGAAGCGTAGTGCGTCTCGATCTTCCGGTCGAATCTTTATTTGCATGAACATCTCCTTGATGTCCGCTGACACGGCGATGGGATGTTGGCGGAATCTCATGACGACTCCGGGCAGTGATTGCAGCAAGTCCGGACCCGATAGCAGCATGTCGTTGAGGCTGCGTCCGAAGGATCTCGCAGCGGCGTCGTGGACGACTCGGATCTTCTCTTTCGCCGGGTTGATGACGGCGAAATGTGGCAAGTACCACGTTTTACTTGCAGGTGGCGCTGTAGTCGCAGGCTCGGCGTATCCCGACGTTAACAAGTTAGCGATACGCTCTTTGTACTTCTTCTTGAGCTCCGGGTCGCGGTCGAGTCTCTTTTCCAAATTGTGCAGCCGTTTGAGAGCGTCCCCGTAATTGTTAGGGATCTTCATGTTATCTTCTTTCCAGAGGAGTCCGGTCTCGAACCGCCCGTCAGGTAGCCGTCGACTGCGCTTATCCAGTAGGTCGATGGCGCGCTGCTCCGGGTCATTCTTGGTTGTCCTCGGTTCGATGCCCAGTGACTCCAACTTGAAGAAGTTCTTCATTAACTTCTCCATTTCGTCGCACTTCTCGCTGATGTGGCCGCAGAAGGCGACTGGTTCGCACACTGAAGTGCGGCATCCATGTAGCACCCAACCTAGTAGCGTGAGTGACGCTACCGGCTTGTTCCTTCGTCCTGCTCGGACCTGGCGTGAGACGATCAGCTCCCAATTGTCCTGCCCGATGAGGATCTTCGGACAGACATCTTTGTAGGTGAGCTCGTTCCTGATGTCGTCTAGGTGTGTGCAGTCTTCCAGGTCCGTTTCCCCGATTGTCTGCGATGTGAAGTTGAGACGCTCGATGGTGCGTGCGCCCTTTAATTTGTGCACGCCGTCCGAGTGTAGCCCTTGTATCTGTACGTCAACAGTGCGGCTCTTTTCATGCTTCATTTCGCCACCGTTGATGCCTTGTATCCACATTGTGTCAACCGGCCCGTCGATGCCGAGCGAGTTGATTGTAGCCTCTTCTATAATGGTGACGGTGCTGCCTTCGTCGAACAGCGCGTAGGTGTGTATCTTCGCGTGTGGTCCGGCAAGCACTACTGGCGCAATCTTGAGGTAGGCTCGACGTCGACGCGGTGATAAGTTCGCGGCGGTGGCCTTGTTGGTCAGCTCTGTTGTTGACGTGACGATTTCTTCTTTGGGCTCTTCTGTCTTCACTGTTGGCGGCAAAGTTTGACGCGTACGATGTAGCAGCCGATGATGTGACATCTCACACCCGTTGTGTCCGCACGGCTTAGCTCGGCAACTGCCCCGGCTATGGTCGCTACACAGGCAGCGGAAGCAGATGCGGTTCCTCTTCGTTACCTCCCATCGGGCGTCGAGATCGCTCTCGGCAAACCGTTTGCACGAAGGTAAGTAGTGATTCTCTTTACACAGCGGGCAAAGTTTTCTTTTTCCGTCGTTAATGGCGCTGTATGTTCGTTCCGTCCTTTTCTTTGTCGCCCTCTCTCTCACACTCGCAGGTTCAGTGATGGGAACGGTGACTTCTGGCGGTGCGTAGGCACTGCATTTGTCGGCCTCTATGTTGAGACAGCAGGCTCAGCGTGGGTACTTCGTGCTCCCAGATACTTGCAAAGTCGTACCACTTGCTCTTCAGTATGGGTGTGAACTTCTCCATTATAGCCCGGACTAGCTCGGGGCTATACAGGTGGTTGTCCCTCTTCATTGCTTGTATGGTAGCCACAGCGTTGGCCACCTTACTGGCGAACACGCAGAGGTCGCGGGGCTCGTCGTTTAGCTTGCGCAGGCACTTCAGTTTTTCTGTTTCGCATGCGACGAGTGCGTCCGGCCTCCCGAATCTCCTTGCGAGAGCTTCCATTATGTCGTCCGGCTCTCGGTGGGCGGTAAACAAACTTGCCACCGCCTCTATAGCGACACCCTTCAGGCTCTTTCTTAGCCGTGCCAGGTTGTCGCTCTTCGTGAAGGTGTGCTTTGAGTCTTCGTAGGCACCCTTTAACCCCAGCCATGCGCTGCCTTGTCCGTCGAACGTCGGCAGCTCCATTGTATAACGCGGTGTCTCCCTCGCCGAAATCTTCAGTGCCTTGGAGATCGCGGTAGCCATTTGCTCCACGATGTCTGCAGTAGGGCGCGCGGGCCGAGACGTGCTTCGTTCTCGGTGCCTATCCTCCCCATTGTTGGAGGTATAAGCTCCCCGTCCTCGTCCTTCCTTCCTTTCCGGCGAGATCTTGCGAGACTTTGGCCCCGCCCTCTGCGGGGGTATGGGGGGGGGGGGGGAACCTCGTTCCGATTTAACCATTTTTCCAACCGGAACGATTCTTCTTTTCGTTTGTCGTCTTCTTCTTCTTCAGAGCTTGATCCCAGCTCCGCGAGCCTTATCTCTTGCCCCTTAGCAGTCAGGCGCAGCTGTAGCAGGGTTCGTTCTATTTGTAGACGCTCCTTCTTCTTCGCGGACGCAGTAGATCGGTGCGACCTTGCCGCGATGCTTGCGGCCCGTGGAACGATTGTGACGTCCGCCGTCCCATTATCATCGACGTGCGCTTTGCCTTCCTCGTCTCCACGTATCGATTCTTCTCTACGCGTAGAAGTCGTCTTCGTAGTGGCCTCGGTGCTGGTGGCCGTGGTTCCTGTAGCTGTCGTGCCCGTGCTCGTGGTTGCTGTGACCGTAGACTCTGTAGTGGCAGACGTTGACTCCGTAGCGGTCTGTGCTCCGCTCTGCGACCCCGTTCGGCTCTGTGACCTTGTTGTTGCCGGCATTGTAATAGGTACGTCGTGAGAACAACGTAACTAAACAATCAAGTCTTTGAACGTCTTTGGAAATCAAGATCGGAAATCAAGATTGGAAATCAAGACGTGAATCAGGACGTGAAACTGAAAGACTGGCCCTAGTACGGACGAGTACGATGCGTCGTGCCGCTCTCCGTAGAGCCGTAGATCGTACGGGGATTCTTAATAATCCTACGACGCGACCGTATCGTCTCTTCCCGCTATTTCTTTATAAATAACGCCGTACACTCTTCCAATCTTCTTGTTCCACGAGATCTTCAACACGACTTGCTTGATTCAATATCCGGCTGCTCGAAGGACCATAGATGTGCGGGATACGTATGCACTAACACGCAGTAGAATGCTAGTGTCTGTACTCCGCACCAACTGGATCGCCTGGGGGGTGTGGACTGTATAATAGGTTTTTCTTATCTTGAATGAAACAACAAGGCTTGTTCTTCAATAGAGCCGGGGTAGCGCAGAGGTACTTGTTCTTCTTCTTGTTCTTGTTGTTCTCGGAGTGGATGCCGCTGCGGAAGTGAAGTTGACCGGAAATGGTCCGCCTTTTATTCTATTTATTGGGTTCCTCAACCTCTGGCTAGTTGCGGGATTCCCCCACCACCGGTCAACGACGGGCCTCCCCTCCACTTGTCCATGTATGTACCCCTCCCGCTACCCGCGGGGAATCATTTATTTATCTTTTCGTATTTACGTATTTACATTTTATAAGATCCCAGTATGTCCCCAATTACACTAATGACCAACGATTTACGTAGAGACATACTAGGGATCACTCCATTATTATCAAATTATATACATAAAAACTTAACAACTAGTTGCGAAACTATATACATGTTTGCCTAAGTACCCTAGCCTTTTCGTCGTCAACAGGTACTTTAAGTACTTAATATGTTGAATTTCTATTTAGGTTATTTCATAGTGTAGTTCTATTATAATTTGAATAATAATTTGACCTCACGCCGAATTAACGGAAATTTATATGCATTTACAATACGCCTAAGATAATGCAAGATTTTTACTAAATGGCTCGATTTCATCAGGATTATTTGTGAAAAAGTACGTCCGTTAATTATAATCCTCATGAAGCCAATTTTTTAACAAAAATCTGAATACACAGAAATATAATAGAATATTTATCAATTTCATTATTCACCGATATTTAATTAAATAACTAATTTTATTATGAAACTGCGACATAGGAAAAGAAAAGACGTAGTTAATAATAACGTCATAACCTTTGCGACATATACACACCCTAATTTTATTGAAGTAATTATTATTTCACCTACCAATTAGGTATAAACTGTCGGTATCTAGGTACGATGCAAAAGATAACATTGGGATGACAGTGGGACAGAAAACATGGATCCCGACCGAGAGAGTCATTTATCTTTCTTTACCCTAATTATGTGATGAAAATATATTATAATTACTGGACCCAAACTTGAATAAGTGGCGAATGTTTGTGAGAATTATGATTTAGTTAAAATCCGTTGAATAAATTCGTGTTTACCTGAGTTTGGGTTTTAGTAACCTGATTACAACTTCGTGCTTTGCTTGTGTTGTATGTAGTTTTGTATCACCTGGTCACGGGAGACTGATAACAATAGAAATAAAACAACATCTAGCATACTGTTGAATTATACAATGCACAATAATAACTTTTATCATCCACTACTGAACACGGGCTTTCTCATGCATATGGTCTTGTACACGAGGGATGGGTTGGCGCGTCCACATAGTCGACAAAGTTGATTGTTGTTTGTTAATGTAAACCGCGGTGCGCTGCGCTTCACCTGGTCTACGCCAGCCCTTAGTCGTGTTTTACTTGGTTTTACTAGGGATAACGGTGGCACTGCGAGGGCACGGCGCCACAGTTATCGATCGCGATCAGATATGACGGATTGTAATGTGCATCAAACATACATATTGTAGGTACATTAGGCGGAAGTAACTGCACGTCCACCAATTAAGGTGAAAATGAACATTAGTGGTGGCGCTACGAGGACATACTCCATAAAACCACACTAGGTTTAATATACACTATGTATGTATGAACATAGTGGTAATATCGCATATATGTGAGGTGGTGAGTTCTTTTTTTATGGACGAAAGCGGCAGACGAGCATACAGTCCATCCGATGGTAAATAGATACTGTCGCCCATAAACATCCGCGATACATGCCAACATTAGTCGAAAATGACAAACGTTGGCACGGCCCCGGATACGCTGCCTACCTTTGGAGATATATGAATGAATTTGGAGAAAGGGGGTTGGGAAAATGGGGAGAAATAGGATGGGAATGGGCTCTGGCATATCTCACTCACTACCAAAACACGTACGTACATTGGGGAAATAAGATAAAGTGGCAGTACATTTCAAAGTAGTCTTCTGTGAGAAAGGGGTAACGTGGCCGCGCCCAGCGGCTGTTGGATTGTAGTGTGCACTTTTCTCCTCCCAAAAATCTAAATCCTCTCTAAGTTTCTACTTAAGTACGGATTTTTAAAATTACCAATTTGTCAGTGAGAGAAAACATCGTGAGGACACCCGCATGCTCGAGAAATACAAAAAAACTGTAGTATGTGTATCCACCAAACCACAGTGGTTCCGCGTGGTGAGTTATAACCCGAAACCCACTAATCGTTTACAGATACATTACGAAACCATTAGCCTTCGGCTAATCCGGAATCACCCGAACGCCTCATCCAGGTCTATGCAATAAAGTAATAAAGTATGATATTCGGGTATTAGCCGGATTAGCCGATGGCCAAAGTTTTCGTAATGTATCTGTACCGAGGGAGGTCTGTGCCCTGCAGTGTGATGTTATTATAGGTTGATATTGGTTGATTAATAATACATACACTACAATATTGTAAATTTGATAACATTAAGATAGTAGAAGTAAGTACCTATATGAAACTACAGTATTAAAATTAAATATATATTTTATACAAGAGTATAGAATAACGATTCTCAAAAGTTTTCATACATAAACTTCTACAACATTATTCAAAAATGAATAAAAAAATATTATAAATTTAACAAAATATATTTTGTTTTATATGTACGAAGGCGGCAGACGAGCATACAGTCCACCTGATGGTAAGTGGATACTGTCGCCCATAGACATCCGCGATACATGCCAACATTAGTCCAAAATGACAAACGTTGGCACGCCCCCGGATGCGCTGCCTACCTTTGGAAATATAGGAATGGATTTGGCGAAAGGATTGGGAAAATGCGGAGGGATAGGATGGGAATGGGCTCTGGCACATCTCACTCACTACCGAAACACGTACGTACATTAGGGAAATAAGATAAAGTGGAAAATGCAGTACATTTCAAGGTAGTCTTCTGTGAGAGAGGGGTAACGTGGCCAGTCGAGCGCGCCCAGCGGCGTGCACTTTCCCCCTCAAATATCTATACATACGAGTATATGTAATAAAATCGTAACGAAGTCGCGTTTGTACATGATTTTTTTTTGGAAAAGTTTTGGTTTTGCACTGTAAGGTACAAATGAGAGCTCCAAACAACATTTTTGGTCTGTCTGTCCGTCTGTTTGTCTGTACGCGCACGACACGAAATATTCTGGACGGATTTTAATGAAACTTAATTTTAATTTTAATGCATAGTTATAGTTTATGCGCCGGGTTAACATTTGGGATAAGTATTTTTTATCCAGATCGATTATAGAGTTCCCACGGGAATTACAAGATCACGCGGACGAATTCGCTGGGACGGTTAGTTTTATGATAAAGTAATTCTTTTTCAGAGAAAAAAATTATTTGAATTTATTTTTCTATAAATAGATAACAAATACAGTCGTGTTTTCTTTCACACAATTTTCACTCGCAATTTTCTATCTTAAAAAGAAAACTGCTATTTGCGGGTTAAATGCAATTCCAGAAATCTTTTTTCAAAATTAATTTTCCATAACACTAATATTTTATCAATATAAAACGCAATGAAAATAAATGACAAAATTGAAAGTGCCTTTTGAAAGCATAAAAACACATATTAAATTCATAAATGATTAATGTTTACCCTCGAAAGTGATATGAACATAAAATTTGTTAATAAAAAACAAACAAGAGGCAGGGGCTTAACGGTTTTTTGTCTGTGTTTGCAGATGCCCGTCTCGTCGCAAACAATTAGCTCTTTTGTGTACTTGCCCAGACTTGCTACACTTTACCGACGAGGGTGCAAGCCCCGGAAGTTAACTCTAGCTAGAAGTGCAATTATTTACCTACTTTACTAAAAGCTTCAAAGCGTGAAGAACCAGCTGCAAACTTTTTTTTTTCACAAGACTAGCGTTATTCGTTTTGCTACGGCGTAGACGTCTATGAGCGCGTAGCACTCGTCGTGGTTTATTTTACTTGAACGTTTGATTACGATATTTCAGTGCAATTTATGGGAGATATCTCGTATAAAAGCTATGAGTTTCTATCCACGTTTTCTATTTTTCATATCTAAGTAATGGTATCTAAAGAATTAATTTGAGAAAAATCAATGAAAAGAAGTTTTATATAATAAGAAACATACTCGATTACGATATGAATACATTGTAAAACTTAGCTTAAAGTACCAGGGTGTAATAAATTGATTAGCAGCAAGATGTTTGTCTAGGTAAGTTTAGATCTCTTAATAAAATACAAGGGTCCTAGTTCCTTGTACAACAACGACATAATTATTAAATTATTGTACTGGTCCACCTAGTTCAATGCTTCACCTGCGAGCATTGAGTCATTACAGCTACAAGCTATGCCCTAAGACCAACACTACGATCTACGAGCTATGCGTACGAGTTACGAGCTACGCATTCCACGTTATGCGCCACCATCACTCGCTTATGACATTGCCACGTCCGTGAGTTCGACCTAACGAAGTGCGCGAACGCGTAGCATTACATCACGGACAGTATTGCCCACGCTCTGCTTTAACGATATCTCGAACAATACAGCTAGCTGTGTAAACAAAAACGTTTCATTCGTGTCTAAAAGAAGAAAAAGCCGCCGGGGATCTGCTTGATTATTAAATGTACTTATTATATTTTATCTATTGATCTATTGTGGTAATTACAATAGATTCTCTATGAAATTATAACCTCCGAAAAGGACACTTCCAGTAAAATTGTTGCCAAGAAAAGATAACGCATTGTATAATACACACGCAATTAATATTTTTGTTTGCTCAGGACACCGTAATCTGTGTATACGTAAGAGAGTTGGGCGGAGACCGCTCATGATAGTTGTAATTAGAAGTTAAAATTGCACAGAGACAAGCAGCTGACATTTTACATAGTTTAACATTAAATAATAGTAACGCTGACATTTTATGAGGTTTATGTTTGTTTACAAAGAGATGTTAATCTTAGCTGACACCCTCTGTCCAAAACGTGACTCCAATCCTTATGGCGTACAGAACGCCATAAGAATTGTCTGATAGCGTAAATTAAATTAGGCGATTTATTTTAGCAAGCACTATGAAACTTTCTGTATTATAACTTCTTTTTATACACAATTTTAAATTCCAATTACGGAGTGAGATATGCTCTAAAAGAGTGTACTCGCCTACTCAAAGGCATCGCCCACTGCTGAAAATGGGCCTCCTTATTCACATTGTTTTGTGCGTGAGGGATAAATGTCTTTAAAACGCCACGCTGGCTAAGCAAGGTTGGCGATTCGACTCTCTTAGAATTGCTGTAGTTCTCCAATGCTTTTGGTAGCGGCTTTGTTAGTCGCCTTTTACAATTCCTATCGGAACAGATGAGGTGGGGTGATACACTCTCAAATTTATTTATAAATACAAGTGCGATGTAATAAATATAAATAGAAACCTTACACCAATCAGGCTACTAATACAAAAGGAGATAATAAAGATGAATGCTTTAACTATCAAGTATATGATCCTTGCCTAATAGTTGTTTGACTAAAAATTACAACTCTATATCCATTTTTAAGAAAAGCACCCGACTAAACCAATGCGGACGTCAATTATGTAATCAAACTTGAATCATTAACGGTCATCCTCTGCACGTTTAAAGCCAAATTGTAATGGAAGTTTCTGTGCTGTAGCGTTGTGGACCGGCGCCAGAAGTCTGTGCGGAATCGTTGAAGGCATAGTACGGTCGACTTAACGATAATATTGTCAATAGAGATACTTTTACAATACTAACTTCATAATATATTGATAATTTTCGAATATAAGCGAGACGAACATGAACTTGGTAGCTTAGGGATGATTGTTGCATTCATATAATTAAAAAGGTACACTTAGACTGCGGTAATTTCATGTTACCTGTAATATACCATGTTAGACGAAAATAAAAAGAAAGAAATTTACTATGAAAGTGACAGTTTACTATGATATATAAAACTAACCTTAAACAATTAAAATCTACAAATACTTTAAAAAGTTATAAACGATTTGTGTTACTTTTTCAACAATTAGTGGAAATTTTAATATAAAAGCAAGTAACACTTATTACGAGTTAGTCACTGTTCATTGTTACAGTATCGACCAAAATGTATTGCTTGATTACCCTCGTCTTCAACTCCTGCACATTATCCGCATCTTATGCAGTCTATCCATCTCTCGGTAGATTCTAGATATAATCCACGCTAGTAGAGACTTGGAGTGATTTCATTTAGATCGTTGTCTTCCTCAGACGACTCTTCAGATAACTCAATAATGCGGTTAAACCCAGCCGCTCTACTCTCTCTCTGGTTTTCGATTAGACAGTTGTGGATGATGCGTCATGAAATTTTACACACTTAATTTGGTTACCTAGGCTACCACTATTACTTTATATATACACAAAAAAATTACATTTATATTCTTCTTCATTAAGCCTGTGGTAATCATACACCAGTGATTTATGAACCATAATAATTGTTATATACCTAAATGGGTTACGATTTTCATATTTTTATGTGAAAAAGTAGAGCCATCAGTAGGAATGCCTAATTTATTATTGACAAATTATGTTTTGATGTACAATTCATACTGAACATAATATTATCAATACGTCTACCACGTATCTATATAAATCATGGGTAAAACGTGAGAAATATGTTAATTTTTCATAATAAATCACGCCCTATGTAACTACTAAGTGGAACTGTGTTTTTAGGTTAAACTTTAATGATATTAGTTTTTGGAAATGTACTCCTTGTTACCCGGAAATGTAATCTAACCCGTTTTCTTTAGTTACGTGGTCCGATATCTGAATAGTTTGAATATGAATAAATAGGAAATTAATTTCCAAATCTGCCGATGACTCCAATTTCACCTATCTGGACCCCACAATCTGCTTGTACTGCCGCAATTAAAAAATCTTTATGAATCACAAACTATGGATAATTATTTCAATACGGACCATGACGATTTAAACCAACATTATTATTTCATAGAAATCCCTTACGCTAAACATGCTCTCGCGTTCCCCTAATTAAATGTGAAATCTCAATATTTCGAAGAAGTAAAAATTGTATGATTAGTTAAAGAGTTTAACTACATCGTGCATTTTCCGGATTTGACACAAGTATCACAGTTATTGAGAAAAAATCAGACAGATCACTAAAATCACGGAAAACGACATATGGCGTTCCCACAACTATGAGTTTCCTATTGATATAAATATAAAAAATAATGACACATTTTAGAGTTAAGGAATCAAAGCAATCTATTATATTTCCTACGTTAGATTTAGTTCTATATGTAAACGCAGAAGAGTCTCCTAACACAAGAAGGAACCTCGCCTCGTATAACCGGACAACTGGCTTATCTACAATGGAACAAAGCGGCTTTAAGGTGTGGATGCTAGTCTTAAAGAGATTGGTGTTATAATAAATCCAACCGTGATTTTCAGCACAAAAGCGTACTCGTAGTTATTTTCAAAATAACATTGAAAATATCAGGACTGGACACTATAATTTTAATAAGATTTCGAAAAAATCTATTAAAAAAGTACTATTACAAAATTACTAATTTATCTATACAAAATTGCAAAAGAGCAAACTTTTAAAAAAAGTTTACAATGTAGATCCGACACATCCGAGAGTATGCCAACTTTCGTCATTCTTGACTGACGTTGGTATGTACGTACCGCTGATATCCGCTCCCTTTTTTCTAAAGTACAAAAATGGGATCTACATTTCTGTTAGTGTTTAATACTTCACAAAATTTAATAATATTGTACCTACCTATATATTGAGTATAAAACCTATGTATTGGACACAGCATCGTTCGCAAACGTAATAATGATAAATAAATGTAAAACATTTTCGGATGGACAATGGCGGCATTATTACGCTTGCGGCGGATGCAGCTGCATTTTAATAATAGATTAACCTGTGTTCAAACTGCACCAGTGCATGTAATCTTTAGTGTACACACGAAATTAATTAATTCGCTATGGTATGAACAAAGTACACGTCATATTTGAATCCGTCCACAAATATAAATGAAATTGTGATATAACTTTTAAGATTTTCACATTTCTTTTTTCTATTTTATAGACTAGTGGACGGACGTGCAAGCGGTCCCACGTGAAAGTACTATACTCGTACATTGAACAAGTCTTATTAAATAATGGATATCTGGGGCCAAT
Source organism: Sesia bembeciformis (assembly GCA_943735995.1). Taxonomy (NCBI): domain Eukaryota; kingdom Metazoa; phylum Arthropoda; class Insecta; order Lepidoptera; family Sesiidae; genus Sesia; species Sesia bembeciformis. Next base: position 8,008,788 of record OX031042.1, read on the forward strand.
TCTACTAATTCAATACTGACCGAACGTAAGCTTGAACTGCAGCCAAAACTGTATTTTATGTAATTTTCGTATTCCGCTAATCACAATGGTTCTCTTTCAGTTCGCTTCCCTTTCAGTCGAAAAATTTTATACAAGAAAACATGTTTTTTTATAGTGAAGTAGGCGGACTAACAAGCGGTATCATGTGATGGTAAGTGTTACCGTCGCCCATGGACACCTGAGCACCATGGGATATGCGGGTGTGCCGACGACCTTGCAAAATCCTATTCAGTTTTTTGGAAGAACCCCATATCGTAGCTTAATGGAAAGAGCTCTTGAGGTAGTTCGTTCCACAGCCTACAGGTTCGCGGTATAAAATGATTTTTGCACCCAACAGAACGCGACACGTCCGTATCGAGGAAACACGGATGGGTCCATCCACATTCGCATAAACGGTATTCTTCTAATTCAGAACGTTCGAAAGCGAAACATTTATGTACACATAATTTTATATTCCAAATCGGTACTGAACGCGTATCGTTCAGACCCGATTTTGAATATAAAATTTTAATGTGTACAATACGCGGAAGTTTAAAAGTTATATCTATTTTCATTGTCTACTCGTATAATAACTGGTCGTGTGATGTCGGCCGGTTTTAGAATAGCACCCATCCCATATCTCTTCAAATAGGTGTCGTCAAAGGCAGCTAAGGTATAACAAAGTGACGGTAGGCGCTTTACTCTCTCTCAATGGTAATAAGCCTAGAAGAACTACACTACCTCTGGACACAAGAGTGGACTCGCCAATCCGGTTAGCCAGTTGCGTTTTGAGGCCTTTCATCCTTGATGCACAAGACAATTTGCATGATGAGAGCCTGTTCAGTAGTGGATACTAAAAGTGATGGTTCCATTCATTTTTATTACGTATATAGAAATAAAGAATGCTGCTCTATATTTTGAGTAAAGTGCTAAGATCCTTTACCACTCAAGTCTCCTGTGCTCGAGAGAGGTAATCGCGCGCATTCGCACGTAACTTTTTCTAAACTATTTTGTAAGACTTTGTGGGACACATTTATCATCATCAATTTCTTTTTAAAATTCTTTAAGTCTGGTTTTGACTGACTCACGCAAAGTTGCTAATGGCAAACAGATTTATATAAATTGTTGTATTGTATCAGCATATAACAGGGCACAGGCCTCCTCTAGTAAATTACTCCGGGGTTTCGGGCGTTGGATCCACGCGGGCGCAATATGGATAGGTGGATAATATACTTCAGATTTTTATTTCTGGAGCATACGGGTTTCCTCACGTCGTTTTCTCTCACCGCCGAGCAAGGGACAATTTAAAAAAATCTTTCTTAAAAAGAAGCTCCGTGGTACGGGCCGAGAATTTGAACTCACAATCACACGAATGTTAGTCGAGTACGGATACCCCTAGGCTATTACTGCTCTAACAGTTTTTAAATACATAGAATCTACTATGATATGGTAACCAGACCTTTTCTTCGTCTACTGCTGCACTTGAGCCCTCCGTATGCACAATGCGTTATGCGTTATTTAATCACCACGCTGGTTAGCGAGTCTATTCTTTTAGGGGTGGTGTAGTTAGGTACTCAAGATTTGGTGACACCTAGCGGCTGTTTACGACACCCGTGAGAAGAGATGGCCCAACAAATTCTATTCTAAAGCCAGTCGACACCACTCCGTCAGTATACTAAATATACTACTGTAATATAAGGCACGGATTATAATTTTGTAAGTGTAATTTACTAATTTTAATCATATTAAACTAGATCGTAAACAGATTGAACAATCATTCGGCATCTTAAGATTAAATAATGTGTAAAGGTCAACTGAAGTTAAAAGTTTAATTATTATCAGTTTAATTACAAAGAAGTACGACGATTTATCTCATCGTAATTAATAATCGTAAAATTAAGTGATCACATAAAAATAATTTAAAATTATCTTAAACGTTTCTAAAGCAACAGATGATTACTTTTATATCCAAAACATTTGCATGAAGTTTTATATTTAAAGAATCTTAAGCAAGTAAACGTTTTTCTAACAATACACTGTGACTAAACGTAGTACTAGAAACTTGTGCAAACACCTAATTTCGTTAAACAAAGCAAGTCACGTTGCTGTTGGCAAAGATGTTTCCGCGTCCGTTACGATCCTGACACACTGCCATTGAAGCATTCCAACAAATAATTTAGTCTCTCGAATAAAACTTCCCAACAAATCTCACTGGTGATAATCATTAGAAAGCATTGAATAAACCGTCTTAGAATAAACGAAGTATTCCGTTTTCTTCTTATTAACTTGAAGAAGCATCCTTAAGCTATTTATTCTTTATCGTATTTCCCTAATTTACGAATTCTACGTGTTTTGGTGTGCCATTCCCATCCTACTCCGTTCTGTCCCTCCAATTTTCCTAATCATTCGTTCAATTGTATTCCTTTAAATCTCCAAAGATAGGTAGCGCATACTGGAGCGTGGTAAAGTTTGACATTCCAGACTGATGTAGGCATGAAACACGGTGGTCTATGGGCGATAGACAGTCGATAAATAGATTATCCGCTTAGCACCAGGTGGAATATCTGCTCGTTTGCTGCCTTCTTATAAAAGAACAATAAAGAAAAGCAACGAACCGCTTTAAAGCTATTATCAAAATAATAACAATATGACAAAGATATCGATATAACTATTAGCAAAAGGGTACAGCCAAATAAAAAAAATCTCTTGAAGCCTTATAAGAAAATACTCTTTTTTAAGTTTCTGCGACATTATCCTTCTGCATATCTATACTTCTGCGTAGCGTAATAGTTAATGGTACACCAAGGCGAAATAGAAGAAACGACAGATTGCACAATCTGTCAGTAGATAAATATTGCCCAAGGCCAGATTTTGAAATCCATTTTTCTATAACCACCATCATCTTGTAAAGTCACATAAACGAGTCGAATAAAGACGGATACTTGATGTTTACTCTATTACTGACATTTATCTAGTCAGTGTTTTCATTTAGTTTTTGGTTACAGTGTAATCAAAAATGTGTTAGAGGAATCTAAGGCGACTAAGGGATAACAAAGCCGCTACCATAAACCCCGAGGAACTACGAGTACACCACCTCTAAAACAACTGATCCACCCATCCATTTGGCTAATGTGGTGTTTTAAGGTTTTACATTCCTCATACACATAATCTTGAGGTTTATGTCGATCAGTGGATACTAATAGGTTTTATTGCGGTAGAACAGATAGAAATAATCAAATCACTATCTGTGCTGGGTCGTAATTTCGCGATGCGAAAAAGTTTTTAATAAATACACTGATATTTCCTATATGTCTAATAATGCTTGACAAACTTTACGGCCGGATTACACTTTGCTTCGCTCTGGAGCTAGAGTGCAGTGCTCTAACGACCATAGCTTGGCTCCAAGTTTTAATAGCACTGCCGCACTTTTAGGTCCTAGTTATAGGCAACAACGAGGTCAGAAACACGCCCAGGGCATATTAACCCAAGTTGCTTTAACCCAATAAACTCGCAGTTAACCGCTCCGTGTTAACTGCTACTTTATATAGAATATTATTAATTTTTTTTTAACCATATCAGTATCACGATTTTTGTTATAGTAATATGGCGGCAGACGAGCATACAGTCCACCCGGTGGTAAGTGGATACCGTCGGCAATATAAATCTGCGGTACATGCTCACATCAGTCCAGAATGACAAACGCTGCCACTCCCTTGGATACGCTGCCTACCTTTCAAGATGTAGGAATTAAATTACAGAAACCGTTGAGAAAATGGGAAGGCATAGGATAGGATGGGATGGGAATGGCCTTGGGCATATCTCACTCACTACCAAAACACGTACATACATTACGGAATAGGATATAGTGGGAAATTCAGGACATTTCAAGTAAGTAATGTCATTGAAAGTCTGGATATTCGGGCAAACTTCATTAAGATAATTTACTTATCACGTAATTAATCAATTATGTGATTAATCGTGCAACTTAATGTAACAAAATAGTATTAAGGTAATTTTGGATTTAAAAGGTAGTGAAAATACAATCTGTGAAAAAATATTAAGACATTTTTTACACATACGTATTTGTATATGTGTGTACCTATGTATTATAAGATGATCATATTAACCCACTGTTATAAGTATTTAAGACCCTTTTAGTATACCCCTTTAGATAGTATCCGCAGAAGAGTAAAAACAAATCTTAATTGTAAGTAATTTTGATACCGAAAAAGGTAAAACCTGGGACATTAAAAGGCGTCTACTTCTATAGAATATCAACATCGAGTCCCACCTACTTGTATCATAACCTAGCCTTAATGCTCCTGCTATCAAAAATTAATTTACGGATTCCTGGAAATGGGTGTTGCATCTGGAAACCTTTAACATTTTAAATGCTTAAAATTGCGCAATGTTACATCTCGCACAGCTAACTATAAACAAAGCAGTATCTTTTAAAACCAAATAAAGCTATGAAGAACGAGTAAAATGAAGAAATAACTTGCAATAAACTGCTAAATAAAAACATACCTAAAGTTTAACTCGAATCATTTATGCTAGACGCTAGTTGGCCTGAAACCAAAAACGTTGTAACATCTAGTGGCCGCCTCGCCGCTACATCTGATCCCCGTTTAATTACAGACAGACCTTTAGCACAATATATATAAGAAACAGTATGTATTTGGCTAGAGAAAGATCTAGAAACGCTCGACTTTTCTGACACACTCACACAGATACATAAGCAGTTTTATTGTTATTCCTTGAAAAGTGCTGTATCCAACAAAAAGATACATGAATATTCGTTGACGAGGCCACAGATAGACAAAAATTTATTGTTGTATGCATTTATATGGGTATATATATATATATATATATATTGTGTATATATATATATATATATATATTTATACATATATATATATATATATATATTATGTATTGTTGTACCTAGTACTTAGTTTATGTGTATTGTATTATATGTACTGTTAGTAGTTATTCTTAATGATTGCACGATGCATCGCCCTTTATATTTCTATTTAACCAAAGGTTGACTGGCAGAGGATGCCACTAGGCATTAAGTCCGCCTTTTGTACAGTGTTTCCTTGTGCACCAAAGTTTAAATGAATAAAACAAATACGAGTCAAAAATTATAACACCCCTCCTTTTTGAGTCGGCGGTTAACTTGAACACTAAGAGATGCTTTAGTGTTTTAGTGTATTCTTAGAAAAACACTATAAAATCTCTATATTAAAGAGTCGTTGAACGAAGGCGATTGGCTAAATTTTTCGCTTAAGTGTAGACGATTACAGCTAAGATTCCTTACTGTATGATTATCCGTTATAGTGACAGTATCTTGTGCCAAATTTACGGAAACACACTACACTTGTTAGTGTCGTGTGTAGACTTTAAAGGACGTTGATGTGTCTATCAGTTTGCTTTTCTATAGCCTTTTCATTTTAGTTATCGATGAATATTGACATTTCTCCGCCTTTTGTTTCTTAGAATCAGTCTGAAGTCGTGTTTCTGGGCACCTTATGCAATCTGCATAGAATCTTTTATATAATTGATTATGATCAAGCGGGTTAAAATGTGAAACGAAGAGATTCGCCAAAGAGCGATAGTCACCGACATAATTCATAGAATCAGCATGCTAAAACGGCAATGGTCGGGTCATATTTGCCCCAAAATTGGCAATCGATGGAAACTACGATTTCATCAAATAAGATCATTTATTTTATTTTCTTATTGTTCTCGATGGAAAGCTTAGGCAATCGGTATTTTATTCCGACACAAATAAATTATTAAACTTACAAAATTTAACAATTAAATATAAAAATGAACAAACTGTAACATAATAATGAGAAACTAGAAAATCAATATAACAACGACTATTCGTAGCAAGATTTTATTAATAAATATGCCATTCTTATTGTAATATGACGTCATAACTTATATTACCCAAATACGAACTACAATGTCACCATCAATATGAAATAAACCTGTCACATTCAAAATATCATTTGTTTCAGATCACCGAAATAGCATCAAAATTATTCAGTGTCACGGCAGTATTTTAATAAAAAAAACTGTTAACAACACAATTTGATGTATATGTATAAAAAAGTCCTTACTGGCCATGTATTCAAACGACTGCGTGAATTGAACATAAATAAAAATAATAAACACGCAGTCAATATTGCCTCGACCAAATCAACCCATCCACGAAAAACGTCGCACCTCGCCACGGGAATGCCCAGTAAGAACACACATTAAGAGACGCGAGGCGATTGGCGAGACATTTAATATACGTACAGTATCTATCTTTGTGCCATGTGATGTCCCATCTCTTCTCGTGTGTAATTAACAACCTCCTTGTAATTTATAGTGAGTCCATTAGAAAATATTGCAATTGACACAGACTGACAAATCATTGTCTATGGTTCATAAAGGCTACTATTTATCGGGCTAATGAACTTGTATCATTTCTCACCGTGGGTATCGTAAAAGGCGACTGATTGATAGATAACAAAGCCGTTACCAGAAGTCATGAGGAACTACACCACCTCTAAAAGGGTGGACTTTCCAGCGTTCTTGACCATACACAAGATGAAGTGCATCAGGAGGCCAATGTCCAACAGTGGATACTGAAAGGGCTGGTTGAATGGCAACCAGGGCAATACAATGGGTATTACACCTATCTATAGATAGATAACCCTTTATTTTACACCAACACATGTTGAAAAATGACAACTTAAGTAACACGAAAATTACAACAGGCGGCCTTATCCCAAAAGCGATCGCTTCCAGGCAATCTTTGGATGGTAAGGAGACAATACACAACAAATAAAGATAGCTAGTGCAAATTTTTTATATAAAGTGAACATAGAACTAATAAAATAAATTATTTTTCTTCTACTTGCTCGGAAATGGCTTCATTATTTTAAAAAAGGAATACGTCAATCGGTTCTTTTCTGTACGCACGCCAGCAATTTCCAACACGACAATAATAGAGATTGCTGGACAGTAGCGAGGTTATTTTTAGTGCACACTAACAAGAATTAGGTTTATTATACAGGCTGAATGTGCAGTTCTTTTCAAAAGTTAAAAAAAAAAAACAAAGACCGCGCGCAGTCGAATTGCCGGGAATGAAAATCAGATATGAAAACCTACTCTATATTATGGATGTTATGTTCTCATAAGTTTATCACAATTTTAAGTTGTCTAATAAACAATGGGTACTAGTTCGTTGGAAAGTGAATTAGATTTAATATGAATTAAACTTCTGTTTCTCGAATTGATTTGTTTATTGTTTCCTCGAAATTAGAGAAAAATACTATACGTCTCGGCCGAAATAGCAATTAACGGCCTCGTTTATTTAAAAAGGACTCGGCCGTCAATTGCTTTATTTCGGGCCTGGACAGTAATGTACTATTATACATCAGAGCTCACATAAAAATCAGTGGATAGATTTTTATGAAATTTAGTACAGTAATAATTTATGCTCTGGTTCAACATACGGGATACATTTTAATCCGAAACGTTATAAGTTCCCGCGGGAATCATTATAAAGTAACCACACGTACTCTAAAAATCATGCGAATAAAGTCATGCTAGTATGCTATTACATATGCACGCTGCACATGGCTTTAATCTACTAAGCATACGGTAACGGCTCATTTACACAAGGAGAGTTTCTCGAACATCGGTCAAAAGTTACTATAAACAACTGTTATATTCACTTGATCACTGGTAGTCCAGTTATCACCGAGGTATTATCATCATGTGAATAGTCGTAGGCGATAATTCTATACCCGAACTGTTCGAATATTTCTCCTCGTGTAAATGAGCCGTAAGTGTGTGAACTACTGTGTGTGTGCCTTTTAAGACGTCAAGTTCTGTGCAATCTGCTTGCAAAGTCGCGTGCTCTTTAACACGCTTAATCGCTTCGCTGACCGTCCCGCTTTACTCAATTAGCAACCTTACAGTGAAATGTTAAAATCTGGCTGGAGGGCGACGCTGTCACTGATTGATTTATGATAACAAATTACCTCAGAGCGTAATGAGCTACCCGCTCCCTAACTTTATTACTGAACAAATTGAGGTAACCGAATAGACTGGACCGGGCGAAAACAACTAAGTGAAAAAGAATATACGAGAATAGCTTTATATAACAACCGCAATTATCTCCGATTATTTATTTTTGTTTAACTTTTCAGATTTTTACAAAGCTTTCATATACGTATTTACTTGCATCTGTCCCAAAATTTTAGCACCGCTTAGGAGAGAAGATGGTATATGGAGAGTAGGGAGCCACAAGGAGTTGGAAGAGCTGGTGTCCAAGCCGAATGTCATCAGCAAGATTAAACCGGCTAGACTCCATTGGCTCAGTCACAGGAAGAGGATGGGGGAGCATCGCGCCGTAAAGCAAGTCTATGCGGGACAACCATGTGGTCGACTACCGGTTGTACGTCCCAAGCGCCGGTGGAGAGATCAAGCTGAGAGGGACCTGCCGGAGCTCGACATAGCCCGTTGGCGCGAGCTACGCAGAACTGAAAAATATGGCGTCTCTTCTTGTCGGTGGCTAAGATCCACTTCGGGTCACTGAGCCACCAGAGTAAGTAGGTGTTTTTTGTTTATATATAAAAAAGGCGGCAGATGAGCTTACAGTCCATGTAAGTGGATACATGTAAGATACAGATACGGCAGATACATGTAAGTGGATACTATCATCCATAAATACCCGCGATACATGCCAAAATCAGTCCAGACTGACAAACGTTGACACGCCCCCGGATGCGTGAAAGCGTCGGGAAAATGTTAGAATAGGAAGGTTAGAGGGTTAGTGGGAGGGTTAGAATAGGAATCGCCAACCGGCGTAGGGTTTTAAGGCCATATATCCCTAATGCAGAAGGTAATGTGCATGAGAAGCAGTGGGCCATAAAAGGGCTGGTTAAGGTTAAGGATAAGGAAATTATTAACATGAATACGTCTTACATTAAATTTTCTGATTTTCTTTTATTAGGATATTTTCTTGATTATTATACTTATACATAATATTATACTTATAAACAAGTCCACTATACTTATAGCGGTAAGTGGATACTGTTGCCCATGGACATTCTCGATGCATGCAAACATCATTCCAGAATAACAAACGTTGCCACGCATACATTTAAGATTAAGGAGTGGACCTGGAGGAATGGATGGAAATGGGAAGGATAGGATAGGATGTGATGAGAATAGGCTCTGGCAAATGCCACTCACTACCGAATCACGTACGTACATTGGGGGAATACGATAAAGGATTAAATGCTTTACTTTACTGCAGTCTTCTGTGAGATAACCTGGCCAGTCGAGTGCGGCCAGCGACTGTGGAATTGTATCATGCACGCTCCGCCTCTGTAACGGATAAAATTGAATTCCAAGCAGGCGATGCCGTAAGAGAAAACTAGTATGGTATAAATGTGACTTGGCGTTCAACATGAAACCACTGAAGCGCGCTGATTTAATAGTGGTACTGTACAACTAAAACAGTAACAAACATCTCTCGCAAACCTCTTGCCAAAACTTGTTGTGCCTATAGCCAACCCGAAACTAATGGCTTAATATTGATGTGTGGTTTTGACATTTCCTTACTTAGGTGACCCTTTGAAGCGGGATCTACATGAGAGGTAGGTATACAAGCCGTTAGACCCCGCCCGCCCTTTTAGTTGGCAACTTTGAATGGCAACAGAGGTAACTTAACCTCTCCGTATAAGTTGTAGCGTGTGATTAATAATGGCTAATAGTGTTTGGGACCCATCGATATTGTAGACGGGTGGTCTGACACACAAATGTAGTGTTGTAAAATACTATGATAAGTTTTAGTTCTATTCGAATGAACTGGTTCATTTTTGAATTAAATGTAATCGTAATCAGCCATTTTATTCATCCACTGGTGGGCACGGGTCTCTTCATGTGCATGAGGGATGTGTGGCCTTAAAACGGCACGCTGTCTGACGGCGGCGGATTGGAAGCGGTGAAGTTCCTCAAGGGTTGTGGTAGCAGCTTTGTTGTTCTTTAAATGTAATTCCACTTAAATATAAGATTTTTTTGACTTTCACAATCGGATAAGGACGTGTATGACTGGCATCGTACTTGTAAAAAGCCTACTTTAATCAAAAAAGTTTTGTTTGTGACATCAGGTTTAATAGTTTATTCATATTTACACTTTATATTAAATTATTACAATGTTGGGATATTGCTGCGGGTTTAACAGCGTGCACCCCCCCCCCCCCCTCTTCATATAAGTCAATATAATTTGAGAATAGACCCCATGTGCATGTTCGATTTTGACTTTTGGTTCCTTGTTCACCTCACTACAGTGGTGTGTTCCGACACTGAACATTATTTTGGACCCAGTTACTCTCTGATGAATTCAGAAAACACAGAGAACAAGGAAAATGCCTTCTCCTGTCGATTTCTATGCTACAGACGCAGCAGCCATTCACCCTGGAAGTCAAGGCTACCCCGACAGAAGAAACTTCGTAGAAACTAACGGACTTCCTAATCTTCATTCATCAATAACGACATTCCTGCGCCTACATCTACTCTCGTCCATCGAATCGCCAATCGTCTCCCGAGAAAACGCTGTTAGAATTTAATCTTCATTTGTTTCGAAGCAAAAGTCAAAATCAAACATTCACTACACAGAGACCGTTTTGTTCTTACAGTGCACTTACATAGATCGGACGCACGCCCGACTTTTCCTATCTTATCTTACATATTTTTAATGTATATTGTTTTGTGAACGTATGTTTTCTATGTACTATGTCTTTCCATATAAACCTCTGCCTTCATCTACGCAGTGGTATCATTTTCACTAGAATGCAATCAACGATCCACAACATATATACAATAAACATAACTATACAACAATCGTTAATAAGAAAATCAAGTCTACTATAAAATTTTTACAGCGCAAACTGATAAAGTTTTTACGTCGATGCTTCAATAAAATATTTTCAAATTGCGTTGTAGCTGTCAAATGTTATGGAAATTTTATTACTCTCACATAAAACACGAATCGCTTCGTTAAAGCTGCACTGGCCAATTGCACTAAAAGTACGCCTAAATTTTTAAGCTATTTTCGATTTTATTACGCCTGCTTTACAGCTGAATCCTAAAATTTGTTAGTGGAATATACCTTTAAAGGCATCTATAATTTAGACGATAATGCAATAATGTCTTCTCTTGCACAAACTGTGAGTAGATCAAAATTATGAAACGTGAAAGAAAAATCGTTTACCAAACTAATATTACAGAATATGATACTTAAAAATACTTAAAAAAACATTAAATGCAGTCACCCACACTTATACGATGTGTTAGGTCTTTTTGCAACAACAATATTCTTCTTAAAAAAAACACGCTGCACAATAGTGGGAAAACCGATTTGATAACATTGTCCCCACTGACAATTCCCACTGGTAGGAACAAAACGGTAGACAAAATTAATTCCATTGTCCGAACTGACATCAGTGCAATGCGGACAACATTGTGCAATACCCTGAGTAAGGCCAGAATTAGAATATGGGTAATTAAATTCAGGATAAGGATGTAGTATGTGTGCGTGAAGTATGTAAAATATACACGAAGAAATTATGAAATAATAATGAATAATAAATAAATAAATAATTTATTTGTCACACTGTAAATTACACAAAACAAAGCCGTGGTATACAGAATTATTATATTATTGTCTCATTATTACAATGATTTCAAAATTCTATACGTGGGTAATCGCATCTCTTATTTACTATAAAATTGTGTACAAACCAAATAGTGCACAAACTAAAAAATCGAAACTAAAAGGGAGTAGACAATATTCTGAAATATTCATTCTGAAATAAGTACAATATGGAACAATGGACAACCTGTTTTATTGTATCTGTATCATATTAATTATAATAAAAAAGGTATACCTATATAAGAATAGATTCAAGTTATTTATATACATACATAATAAAATAAATACACGGCTAGTTTCTGCTACATAAATTATTTATTGATCATTAACCCTTGGCGCTGTTGCAACTGAACACTGAATTTTTAAAAAGGGGTGAGGTTTTTAACATATAAACTTGTCTAATTTCTTCTTAAAAGTATATTTGGACATGCTCATGCGTAAGGGTGGTGGTAAATCATTCCAGATTTTTGCTGCATAATTTTGAAACTCCCCCTAAATCCAATAGTTTTATATTTCAGTAAGTCCATCATATTCGCACACTTACTGTGTAGATATCTCATGAAGGGATTTATTACAGCCAGACGAACTTAGAGCCGGTTCCCATTAGGTAATGACGATACTTTTATCGTTGGCTGGCTGTCGGCTCTAGCTGTTCCCACTAGTTCGTTACGACACTATTATCGTTGGCCATCTGTCGGCTCTAGCTGTTGCCACTAGGTCGTGACGACACTTTTATCGTTGGACAGCAGTAGGGCGAGGGAGAGAGGGAGGGTGAGTGGGTGTCTAGATGCTGTTGGCAAGACAAGGATAGATAGGTCGGCGACAACAGTTTTATCGTAGCCACGACACTTTCACAAGGACGACAATGTATCGTCACGACCAAGTGTGAACAGTGCAATAAAAAACTATTTGCCAATAACTTACAATATGACAGTAAATCTTGACAAATCGGATGGTAAAAGCGTCGTGGACGACAGTTTTATCGTGAACGACTATATGTGAACAGTTCCATTTAAATATCAAAGCCACAACACTTTTACCTGGACGACAATATATCGACACGACCAAGTGGGAACCGGCTCTTATCGAACAAATACTGCGGTCTTTTTTCAGTGTCTATTTTTCTGACCATATTTATGAAATATTTATGAAGTATTGGGCTCTAACGGTTACACAAGATTAACCCGTTTGTTCAGTACTATATTTTTTTGGCGGGATCTATATACCCAAGAATGTTCTCTGTTTGTATCCCCTTACCAAGTTGCCAAGTTGCCAAGTTCTACATTTGAACGCTGCCAGCATTTCCACATCTAGTTAAGAATTGAAGTTAGAAACATACCTCAATTTATCACTCGGAAGTCTTACCACACTGCTTTCCAACCCAGATCTATACTCCCAGAGATTAACTGTGCTACTGTGCTACTACCCTCTATTAAATACTTAGTATTGTAATTCCAGTTGGCATTACAAATACTTGTAATGCTTACTTGAATTACCCGTAATTTAATATTAATATCTGAAATTATACAACGCAATGAAAATGGATGAAAATTTATATCCCTGAAAACTCGATATTCCCGATTGTGGTAATTGAAAGCTTAAAGGAATTTATTTCCAATTTCCAATGTATGAAGGTTTTACCGCCTATATGATATCCCTTTAGTAGAGTAGCCGCAATATAAAATTTATGAAATTTTCAACTCTATTAAAATATTTACAGTTGATATCCCTATTGTTTTGTTATCGTTTTCAGATTTCCATTATAATTCAATACATTATATTTTCAATTGCCTTCATTTTTATAATTTCTTATAATTTCATTCATTTATTTATACCTACTGTCCCGTTTCGATAAACTATTATTAGATTTGCTATTATTACAAATTTTAATTTAAAAAATTTATTAAAATAGAAGATAATAAATATTGAAATGTAAATTATTTGGCAGTACCTATTTAAGTTCATTTAGAGGAATCTGTTAATTAATTCTTAACTAAGCATTCAAATTATCTATTACTGTGGGTTTTATTATATTATCAATTTCGTCAATTTCTAAATATAAATAATGCCCTAAAAGTTAATTAAAATTTATTCTCCTAATTTTCTTTTCTCCGAAATCGATCTATTTAAAAATATCATAAATTTTATAACTAGAGGATGTTTAAAAATAAATAAGGATTCGCTTGAGTATAAGCGGGTTCCAAAAATTGAGTATTAGATATATTTTTTCTTTACGTATACAAAAGCGCTGAATCACCTATGAAGCAGCTACTCAAACGTACGGAAAACAGTGATCTCAGCCTGGCATGATCGTGACTCGACAAATGGCGGGACCGTTTTGTTTCCATCTATATCACCATTTAATCAGATGACAAAGCATTGGGCATGATTTTCCTGATCTTGAAATCCATTATTTATTGAGTTTTGAACTGCCGTCACACCGCATAACGGTCGCAACTAAATGAGTAAAATGCAAAATCAGTGATAATAATCCAGAGGCTTGTATGTAGGTAGTGAAGAACAAGCGGAGACAGGCGAATTGTATTATATAAGATCCTATAAAAATACTGTTAAAGATTATACTATGTCATTCAATGGGTTATAGTGATAATATTTAGACCGAAATAAAAGAAATTACATTAATTTAACAAAGCCTATAATTGTGTGTTATGCATATAAATTAATCACTAATTACGTAATTATTTTTCAGGCCACGCGTTGCTGTGGTTGCCCAACAGATGGCGCTTACCCTGTCTTTACCTGTTTTTGGGTAAAAAGCATGTTCTTACCCTGATAGGTTGTATTCGAATGCAATGTTGCGTCAAAATTTCAAAGCAATCGGTGAAGAACTTTCGGAGATTTAAGATTTTGAACAAACGAACATTTACATTTTTATTTATATAGATGTAATAAAATAATCATGAAATACATGATATAAATAATCATGAAATACACATTTGAAAATACTTTCGTTGGTATATGACCGAATGATGACACGATGATGCCTAATCGTATACCTATATTATGTTTGGAGTCAGCTTACTGTAGTACTTGATCCTTTATACAAAATAATTTTTAAATTATTCAATGGGATTTTTTGGAAACAGATGGCAGTATTGTGTACATTTTAATTTACAGATACTCGAAAACACTACATATTGTGGTAAACGGATATGCGAAGATTGGTTCCATTGAGTTAGGAAGAACACGAAAAGCTCAATAATCTGTGGTTAAACGCTTCTTGCAAATGTCCACGTGAATCAGAATGAACAACGAAAGAACCAGTGGGTGCATAGAAATGTACCTAAGCATACTATAGAACAAATAAATTATTGGAAACAAAAATATACAGATTGTGGACACTAACCAACATTCATTGTTTTCGATTGATTTCCTAGGGGATGCTGAAAAAGGTGTGATTACCACTAAATGTAATCGCCGTCCTTGGTACCATAGTGAGACCATGTGGTACCATAGTGGTACCATAGGTACCATGTTATAGAAAGAGGCGCTATGCGGGACTTCCTTTGGGCAGGTGGATCAATGGCTTGAAAGAATTCTTTCAAGACTGAATGAATGAATTCATTCTAAATTCAGAATGAAGATGAATTTGCCGGAGGGTGGATGAGAAGAGCCGAAGACCGTGTGAGGCGATGAGCCTTGGGAGAAGCCCAGATCCAGTAATAGTGAACCATAGGTTGATGGTGTGGTACGATACTCTCACAAACCATTAAGAACCCATTAACATCCAGAGAGACATTCTACTAAATATACACCGCACTGTTGGTTGCAACCACCAACCTCTGATTACAAAAACCGTGCCTTCTATCATCACAGTGCGATGTACCCCCACTGACAAAAAAACGTAGTGTACGATGCGATATACAAATTTCCTTTATTTACGATGCCTTTAGTTACGTGATATAAATTATCACGTAACTAAAGGCTGTGGAAAGAACGAGATGGACCTGTTCAAGTCTTTCTTAAATCAGTAACCAGAATGAGCAATTTTCGGAAAATTCCCGTTAGAGCTGTGAAAATATGTGGGTTTACTTGAAATTTAGTAGTTCTGAAGTTCTGAAGTTGACGAGGAACAACGTTACTAATAATTTGAGTATAATTTGACATATTTATACTACAGGAGATTATGAATATACGAGTATGATACAAGAGAGAAGTGAGAAGAGTCAAAGAGAAGTGTTAACCGTGAGGTTCATCATATCAGTGCTTTGAATGTGCTAAAAATATTTGCAGCTGTTTAGCCTACGCAAGCGAAGCCGCCGGTAGAACCCGGTATATTAATATGTATATATATATATACGAATCTATACTACGAAAGGAAAAATCAAAAAAATGTTCTTGGCATTATTTTCACCATCTTACGGGGTATAATGAAAAAGGTTATTTTTTAATATTTCCTTTCCTTTCCTATTTCATTAAGTAATTATATTAGCATTTGATTAAACAATATATTTTGGAAAATATTTGAGTGTCGTTGTTTTTCATAAGCAAAATTAATGATAGTCGGATGTTATCATTAATTTTGCTTGTTATCATTAAATCATTAATCGGATAACGTTTGTGCCCATTTTATTTGTTAAATTGGCTCTAAATGCCTATAATTATTAAAGGTTTTTTTTTACCTTTTGTTTCTACTCGACGTTTCAACACAGGTTACACCGGCCGTGGTCACGAGTTGGCTGAAGAGGCAGGTAATCCAGGATGGGAGCTGCTAGCAGTTTTATCAACTACTCAGATTTGATCTTCTCATTCGGAAAGGCTACAACCCACTACACCCGCGGACATATTTAAGTTTTAGTTTAAATAGCAAACAAAGTTTAAGTTTGTTAATCATTGGAGGATACCACATTGACGACAGTTTATATCCCAGTTTATTTCCCGATTCCAATTTTTATATTTCTTAAATTCAATCCCTTCACGTACAATCCTGGGAAAATAGTGACGTACAGCGGAGAGGATTTTCGGTTTAAGAAAATACTCCATTAAGGTTAAATTAGAATATGGGGATGGAATGGGGAATTAGAACTCGTACTCAGTTCTTATACCCTAATGTACGTACGTGTTTTGGTAGTGAATGAGATATGTCAGAGCCCATTCCTATCCCTCCTCCTTTTTTGAAACTTTTTTTCTAAATTCATTCCTACTTCTCCAAAGATAGATAGCGCATCCAAGGGCATGCCATCGTTTGTCTTGTCATTTTTCTTATTAAAAAAAAACTATCTTTTAGAGATTTTAATTAATGATTATGAACTTCGTATATTATGAAGGTTCATCAAGAAATAATACAGTATGTTTCCAATACACCGCCGCACAGCAACAGTACTCGTAACTCAGTGAAGTTTCACAGTAACGAGTCAACTTGGTGCGTTATTGGAGCTCCTAAAGTACACACGGGCTCCCTCGGCGGTGAGTTATAGAAAAAATGTTAGCAACTTTGTATGACGATGTCGGTAACAACTTCTCGATTATGGACGATGGCTCATCCGAAAAGTTGAAGACGAAAATAAAAATACAAAGGCTTTGGAAAATGTGGCATTCTTAAACATAAACGTAACGAATATTTTTACCGTTCACTGCTGCACGTGCTGCCCATGGGCTTACTCATATAATATACTATCTTGTGCATGAGGGACGTATTTAAAATGCCACGCTGTCCAACGGGTTGGCGAGTCCAGTCTTTTAGAGGTGGTGTAGGTCTTCATGACTTGTGGCAGCGGCCTTGTCATCCTTTAGTCGCCTTGTACGACACCCACGGGAAGAGAAACATCACATGATCAGCTGGCCGACACCACAAGGCCCAATTACACATTCACATAAATATTATAAATCCGAAAGTGATTTTTCGGTCTGTTTGTAAAGGTCCTACGCTATTCAATGAAATTTGGCAAAAAGATAGTTTGAAATCCAGACGATTTATGCCGGAAAACTGGAAAAACATATATTATATATTTTTATATTAATATTTAATTTATTCCAATATTTGTTATTTCACTTGCACCTATCGTATCATCACTAAATAGTTCCAAGGTAGACTGGAGTAAATGATTCTTATCAGTCCGCCTTTTGTTAAAACAATAAAGTGTAAATAGATAAAAATAAGTAGACACCGCCATATGTCAATTATACCTAGCTTTCTGAGTGTTTTTTAACATAATTGTCGTCACAGCTTTTGTAACTCTAAAATTTTATATTATATTTTCTACTTACCTAAAACATACGCGTTTTGGCCAATATTTTAAATTAAGTTACAACGTACAAACGACTCAAGTTACATTACGTGCATGTGTGTTCGATTCTACCTCTGTATTTGAACAAAATCCACGCAATACATGAACTAATAAGGCACGTCGTATTTCTTCGTGAGAATTCGGCGCAGCTGCCTGCGCTCGTAACCTGACACTCTTAACTACTTATGGCATTATGATTTACACTTGGCAATATGTATGGACTTTTACAGTTTTCTTTGCGTTACGCTCCTGATAAGACTGTGGTTGCTATTATGGCGTGCCGGCACTAACAAATTTATTACAAAATCGAACAAGACAAAGAATCTCCATTAGTTCAACGAATACATCGTAAAATTATAAACGTTCTGTAGGTAAAATTCGACAAAATCAATTTTCTTACCATGTAAAAACTAAATGAGCTATATATATTGTTCATTTATAGAAAGAAAATGATCGACAAACAGACACCTCACCTCGTTGTAAATGGAAAATATTGCTCGTAGACATCAATAATGATGAACGTTGGCACATATATACCTACCTTAATTGAGAGAGGTAACTCAGCCAGTCGGGAGCGCTCAGCAGCTGTGAGATTATAAGAGAAGTTATTTTTTGACGTGGGCTTGTTTTAACCCACTATATTAAATATATCAAGCTCTTTTTCCGATCAAACAACTAAAAATGCAAAGAAACATGTTTACGCTATCATACGATATCGAACGAAGTTGGAACGTATCGGAGACTTGAAACCCGTGAAGTTTATTGACGTTAATTCGGAAAGTCAAACGATACTTCGTAAACAGCATGCGGTAAAACGTTTACTTTATTAGCGCTAATAAATGCACTCGTTATTTACTTAGAAATTTATAGGTTTAGCGCACCTGCGGGCTCTCGTAAACTTTGTTACGTTTCATATTTTGTGTGCCGCGCTTATTGACTCACAGATGTACCCACGCCTTTTCGCCCAGCATTAAGCGCTCTTCAAACTGGTGCGATCGCGTGGCGGGACGCGGGATGCGGGTTCGTTTGCATGATTTTGGTAACCAATCTTTGCAAACTGACTCCTGATAACCATAAAGAAGCACTTCGGTAGAATTATTAATAGAAAAAGTTATTAATTCAATATTCTATGATTTAAATAATACTGATTACAGAAACGTATTAACTTGACACTACTTACTTGACAGTGACTAACATCAGTACAACATTGTACGAAATGACAGGTTAGCCAGACATGGCGGCGGAACCCTCATTTACTACAAGAGGTCTCTGCACTGCATTGCCATTCCTACCCCTCCACTGACTAACATGGAGGCCTCGGTCTGCCGTATAGCCATGACAGGTCATCAACCTGTCACTCTGGCCTCTGTTTATCTGCCCCCCGACAGAGAACTGCTCAGGACTGACCTCGAGTCACTCCTCGACTTAGGTAACTCAGTCATCCTGGCAGGAGATCTAAATTGCAAGCACCCCAGCTTCAATAGTCATACTTCAAACCATAATGGAAAACGCCTCTACAGACTTATTGACCTACTGGACTTTGACGTCATAGCTCCCACGACGCCAACTCATTACCCTCCTATAGTCACCCACAGACCCGACGTCCTCGACATCGCCCTTTTCAAAGACATTACCCTACGTCTAAACTTACTAGAAACCCTTGCCGAGTTAGACTCTGATCACCGCCCCATATTAGGACATTAAATTAGGACGGCAGACCGATTCACCTCCCCATGACAAGACCATTATCGACTGGGCCAAACTAAAAGAAGCCCTTAAGGCTTCTAGCTCTCCCCACCTCGACTCTATCCCCGACCACCTGACCAGTGCGGATGACACAAACACGGCGGTCTCTGGACTCGGCAGCCACCTTAAGGATTTAATCCAAAGCTCCTCCAGGCGGGTCCCAGCGGCGAATGATCGCCGATGGGAGCTGCCTGAGGGCATTAGGGAGCTGCTAAGAGCCAAGAACGCAGCCATCCGTGCTTACGACTCCTTCCCATGTATCGAGAATAGACGTAGAATGCGAGCTTTACAGAGGGACGTAAAGAATCGCATCGCTGAATTCAGAAACACCAATTGGGAAACCCTGTTGTCAGAGATCTCGCCATCACTGGCGGATGGTGAGGTCTATGAAAACAGACAATACAGCCTCCATGCCCCCACTGACTAGACCGAACGGTCCTCCCGCATTTGACGATGCAGAGAAGGCCGAATGCCTGGCTGACAGCCTAGAGGCCCAGTGCTCCCCTAGCCGCCAGCCGGTTGACGAGTCCCACGTCGACCTGGTTGACGGAGAGGTGAGTCATCGAGCCTCCATCCCTCCCTCAGACTCCCTTCTACCGGTTACGGTTTCAGAAATCCAGATTATTCAAAATCTTAAAATTAAGAAATCTCCTGGTATCGACGGAATACCCAACGGGGTGTTCAAAAGTCTTCCGATCCAATTGATCGCCCTCCTCGCGGCCATCTACAATGCCGCCATGCGGAATCATCTCTTTCCAGCCGCCTGGAAAGAAGCCGTCGTCATCGGCATCCCCAAACCGGGCAAACACCGCTCGGATCCCGCTAGCTACAGACCCATTAGCCTATTGAATACAATGGCTAAAATCTATGAAAGAGTCCTCCATACCCGCCTGCTGAGACACATCGACTAAAAAGGCCTTCTAATCAATGAACAATTCGGCTTTAGAGTCAAACATTCCGCAGTCCAACAAGTGCACCGAATAACGGAGCACATACTTTCAGGTCTCAATCAAAAGAGACCTCTCAGAACTCTAGCTGTCTTCTTTGACGTAGCGAGGGCCTTTGATAAGGTGTGGCACAACGGTTTAATTTATAAACTGTACCAACTGGAGGTGCCCGAAAGTCTCATTCTCATCATCAGAGATTACCTTACCAATCGCACCTTTCGCTACAGAGTTGAAGGCACGCTATCCAGCCCCCGCCCAATAAGAGCTGGAGTCCCCCAGGGCTCCGTTCTAGCACCCACGCTCTATTCACTCTATACTAACGATACCCCCCACACCCCAGGAATAGAGCTCGCCCTCTTCGCGGACGACACCGCCCTCTACGCTTCCGATAGGAACGTACGCATGCTCTCTCTACGCCTCCAGCGCGCAGTCACTGCCCTAGGCGAGTGGTTTGTGAAGTGGAGGATAGAGATAAACCCGGGGAAAAGTGCAGCCATGTGCTTCCCATGCTGTCTTACTCCTAAGCTCTCCCCTCTCCCGATAACCCTTCTTGGTCAAACGATTCCTCTCGTCAGAAAGACCAAATATCTCGGAGTCACTCTAGACCACAGAATGACCTTCCGAGATCACATCAAAACTGTCCGCAACCGAGCCGCCTTTGTGCTCGGTCGCCTCAACCCCCTCATAAGCGGGAAAAGTAAAATGTCGCTTAGAAATAAGTTGACATTATACAAATCTCTCGTCCGTCCCATCATGACCTATGCCAGCGTTGTGTTCGCACACGCGGCTCCCTCTAACATCAGGACCCTCCAAAGGCTCCAAAACAGATTCGCGCGCAAGGCCGTGGCTTCACCATGGTACTTGCGTAACGTCGACCTCCACAAAGACTTTGAGCTTCCCTCCATCGTCAAATACATAAAAGACTCTGCCCGACGCTACTATGACGCCATCCCCCATCATCCCAATCGTCTGATTGTCTCCTCCCTCACCTACACACCGGACAGGAGTGCCCCTCCCCGCTAATGTAGGCCGCGGCACATCCTGGACGATCCCGACGACCCGATCACCGCTGCCAATGCGGTTCTCTCACTGCACTCGAACACTGCACACAGACACCGTCCCCGCCGGCGGAGACGTGGACGTCCCCCCCGATACACCGTTAACACACACCGGCCCTCAGCCAACATGTTCACTAGCTACAGACACGTGCCTGGGCGCTTCTCGCCGACTCGCGATCCCGCGGTTTCCCCCCAATGCAACGCCCTAAGCCGAGGTCCGTTCCTTCCGCCGGTCTACCGGCGGGGGAGCCCTTAGGCTCGTTGCAACACACACTTTTGCTCCTGGCTGAGCGCCTTCTGCGCTCGCCCTAATCTAAACAAGTCCGGTGACTCTTGAAAGGCCAATAGGGCCACAAGAATTTAGTCCTTCCGAAAAAAAAAAAAAAAAAAAAAGTGACTAACTCGTTAGTAAACTTGAGTAAATTCCCGTTGGTGTAATATTTGCTTTTTGCATCTTTTTAAAAAATAAAATAAATAGTAAGTCTAGTAAAATAGTACTTATATGTGTTTCGAGGGAACATAACATGCTTAGCGGAAATTCGCATAAGTTTGCAAAGATTCGTTACCAAAACCATGCGAACGAATTCGCATTTAGCGTGCCGCCACGCTGACGCACTTGTTTGAAGAAAACTTTATCCTTCGACGATTATGTTTCAACAATTTTACTGACCTAACCTTTGAAGTAACTCACCTATTGAAGTGAAAAATGTAGGTCCATCGAAAAATGGTTCGGTAGTTTTTTGTTAAGATATGTTGCCTAGATGCCTGCAGAATGGTCGGACAAGAAAAGCCTGTATCAATCGGTGATGATGTACCGATCTATATCCAGTAGTGGGGAGACACAGGCCTATTTATAGTACGTTATGTTAAGCTGCAAATGAATTCCTAGGGATATCTATTCCCGACTCTCATTCGTGAGTCGTAAATTCAAATTTTCCGCCCGTACCACTGTGTTTCTACTTATATCAAATTATATTATGTAAAATATCACATGTTCGGCGGTGAAGAAAAACATCATGAAGAAACCCACTTACTCGACTAATTTAATCTAACCCGCATTGGGTCTGTGACCGGAAACCCTCTAGCAGTTTATTCGGGGAGGCCTGCACCCTGCGGAGTAGGACGTTATAGGCTCGTATCGATATCAATCGATCGATGGTATGCTGCACGGACAATTACAGATCTATTTTAACTACACATGTTATTCGTTAATTCTGTATTCGGTCCATAAAGGATTGTGCTTGTATTTTTTGTATATATCGGGTGTGCCAAATTACTCACAGAACAATATTTACTCATATCTCAGTCTGACTTTTTACCTACATAAGAAGTCAGGGTAGAGAAAATAGTCTCATGTGTGTTATCTGTTTTTAAAATAACAAGGTACAAGGATTTTAAAAATATTCCAAGTATTAAAAATATTCTATAAACTGCGTAGCCTTTTTAGGCAAATGAGTTTGAGGTAATCTAGGTCCCCAGTGAACTTCTCGTCCCGGGCGTGGGTTAGGTGCGGACTTATTACGAAGCAATTAAAACTTCGACTGGCGTTTAGGTTGTTCGTGAATTTCACCTTTTTGTATTGTTCCACTCACAATTGCGAAGTAAACAAAGAGTTCGAGACAAAGAAAGTTTCCTTGAAAACAGTATTTAGTGCAGGTTCTCGGGACTCCGTTTCTTTACAGAGCTGTAAAATACATCCGCTGCGCTGAATAAAAAGCGACTTAAGTCTAAATAGTTTCGTTTCTTTTTAAATCTTAGTTTGAACAACAATACTGCTTCAGACATAAAGCAACATAGGTGTACTTTGCGAATTATATGACACGATATACCTACATATACATATACCTATATTTCGTCGGCTTATTGCAGGACCTTATTATCTGACATGAGCATTGTTTCGGGGAAATAAAATAATTACGTCTGATATTTTATATGACTTATAACATCATTCCTAATGAACGTTAGGAACAAGTAAAAATGTAAATACATAAATTGAAAAATATGTTCTATATTTAAAAATTAGCAACAGTGGTTTCAATTTGGAAAACATTTTGTTTTAAAGTCACAAATGAAAGTTAATGGCTTCTTGTAATAAAATATTATAATAGGAACAACAAATAATTATTTATTATTAGAAACCGAAACCATAAAAATAACAAGCAAACACCGTGCACACTGTCCACTGCCGTGTAAATATGGCCATGTTCAATGATCTGAAGGTTTGTTTGGATTCTATTTAGGCCCCTGGAAGTGTAAAAAAATATACTTCACTTTCTTTTCGGGTTGAATCCAATGACAAAGAACAATTAAACAATTCTGACCACAAGAAACAGTAACCATCATTAATTGTAAGCGTTGTACGTTTAATTTGCTATACATACATACTTGGCATATGAAGTACCTTTAGTAAATTTATAGCAATAGAATTAAAATCTTCAACTTCGTGAAATATGAATCTTATCTATTTATATGACTTTCTAGTTTTGGTCTCTTTGGTTTGGTTTTGATTCTAGTTTCTAGCAACGATGCAAGGTTGCGTGAATTTTCAGCTTTTGCATTTTTACATTTGTGACAAAGCAGACATTGATCTTTCTGGTAGTGAAATTAAAGTCACGCCACAAACATGTAATGAATTTATTTCATGTATGTAATTTAGTTTGTGATTAAAAATATAAAATATAATTAGTAATGTGATTTAATTATCAAAAAGCAATAGAAAATGAATTTAGGCGAAAAAACAAACAATATGGCGTTTTTAATTTACTCATTTGAACAGAAATCACTGCAGTTATACAATGAATGTTATTGTTATTGTTTTTGTTGAACTAAAAAGTCATTAATTAATCATTGATGATTTTAAAATAATGCCTAAGGTGCGTTTACATTCATATGTATTCATTAGCTATGCATATGTATTCATTAAGGTGCAATTACATTCATAAACTTCATAGTTTATTTCAATATAGGTAACCAAATCCCTTTAATGTGTTTCGTCACTAAATTCAAATGTAAACTTGGAATAATATTAGATTTAAAAAAAATATTAAGATATAATAATTATTTCAATGATACATGGAAACAAAAAACTGCAATTATCAACTTTATAACCGTGTCATAAGTTCTAAAATAAAAATGTAAAAAAATATAGTGATTTTTTTTATATAGTAGGTATCCATCGTATGTTACTGTTAAGTGTACTTACTCACTTCTTGCAGTTAATGAGTTCTTGCAGTAAGCCGAAGATTTTACTGATCAGTTATTTATATGATGGATCACCAAAACAATAATGACCAAAATGGTATGTTTTGGTTTTGTATGAAATTGGTTAACAAAAATTGGGGAAAAATAGTCCCTCATATTGACATAATACATAATTTCAAAAAGTACAAATTTTACATGGGGCTTTATTTCAATTTTATTATATGAATAGATATAAATAGGTACTTCACATCATTTGATTGTAAGTTCACACACACATTCGACTAAAATTCCAAACGAAGAAAACGTTCACGTGAATCTGTAATCGCTGACTACGTAAAAGTACATACATGGGTCTACGTAAAATACGTAACACATGAGATTATCAGCGACCAGCGCAGCACAATTTAGAAGCCAGAAAATTACAATAGGGCTTCGCATTCGTTCAATATTCAGTAAGCGACGTGAGATGAACTCTCGCTCGAGAGTGTATCATCGCCCTGTCACTCCACAGTTATTTATGGACCAGTAAACTGGGAAATATATTTTCCTCGCCGGCGGCCGCGCGTCCATTTCAGGTTAAGCCCCTTGGGCCCGAGCACTAGACGAGTCGAGTGTCATAAATTTGAAAACTGTTTCGTGAACGCGAAAAAATGAAACAAATATTTGACGTTCACTCTGAACCGTTCTTCGATTCTTCATATAGGCGGCGTGGGTCGAAGCGCTACTAAGGGAACGCACTTCTCACGAGCCTTTTACGCGATGGTTCTAAGAGTGCTACTATGTTTCGAAGAGATGAACAGATGATTGTATCTTAGACCTAACCTAAACTGACTTTGAACTTAAAACGCTTGCACTTATTGTATATATTGTCTTAAAATATTCAATAATACGTACATTTATTTATTTATGCGTGTTTTATAAAAAAGATGTCAGGCGAAATAATGGTCACGGGTCACGAAAAATATGGTTGACTGGCTTTAGAATAACAGTAACTCACCTCTTAGCCGCATATCTATTGTTATATAATGCGTCATCAAACAATCAGCAATCCAACTACCTAAAAATAAAAATTAACTTAAACAGCTCTTAAGCTTTTCGTCTGGACTTAAAAATGTAAAAGCGGGCAACAAATAGTATGAGCTCCATCGTATTGTCCAATAGCGGTGGCTTACAATATACGAAATGGGAATTGTAAATTGATTTAACGTTTCAACCACCATACCTCGTTTACATAAAATTTTAACAAACAAACAGTTTAATAAAATGAAAGAAAATAAATAAATGAACATAATTCCTGAACTGTTGACTATTCATGTGAAATGTTGTGTATACATGAATATATAGATATTTTTGTGAGCTGAACTACACAAGTAACTCAAGGCTCGTCACAACATACGGTCTTTATTCAGCTCCTCTCATCCAATCAACTTTAGCTTTCTTTAAGTCGCTTTACCTGGCTGGAAGGTTTTCTACCATACTTTTCTCGGTACGTCGACTCTACCTATCTACCTTATTGGTTATTATCGGCCCTCGACAGATACGCCCATTACCACTTCAACTCGCTGATTCTGTGAACTATGACACCAATTATCGGATTTTGTTCAGCAGATAGATTTCTTTCCACCTCTCGCTGGGCGACTATAAATATGTAAATCAAGACTCCGACTTTCAATTTCGGCACCGACATAATTTATAAAAATTGTTATGTGATTAAGAAACTATATTCACCCTAAAGTTAACACCTAACAGCCTTTAATCACTGTATAGGTTCTAAAACATAAAATCGTGGCATTTGAAGGATAACCTTCCTCTTTAACATAGGTACCCACTATACCGGATAAGTTTCTCCCAATTCCTCCTCCAAGAGGGATGAAAAGAGGTAAATTCATGTGCTAACCGAGACGAAGCCGTGAGGGCTTCCCCTAGTTTTTATTCTAAAATTTCGTGACACTAATAAAGTAAACAAAACAGGACAAAACAACTTCCACATACAGGTATTTTTGGTTGAATACTTTTGGTACCGAAAATTCGGTTAAGTAAAATAAAAACAGAATAAAAATTCACTTATGAAAAATTCAGTTTTTAATGTTTACTTATTGCGGGTTTAATTTTAACAGTTGAGTTGAATATTTTTTGGTGAAAAAGATAACAGGCGAGCCGACAGAGCATCTGATAGTGATGTGAGGGTGAGCTGCAGCTCAAAATTTACTAATACGAAAACAGCTAAGCGCTTTCATCAACTACTTTTGTTTCAACTACCTACTCCTACCGTTTCCAATACCTACTTACCTAATGTAATGGTTGTTTATTATTAAGGAAAAAAACGTCACTAAGTTATTAAGTTATTAACGTTATTAAAAAAACGTTATTAAGGAAAAAAACGTTATTAAGGACAGGACAGATGTAGATGGCGTCATCAGTGATGATTGCTCGTGGCGTCGTGGTCTGCTGAAGGCGGCCACAACATTGCTGAGTGAGAAACCTTTTTTAGTTTTTAGTTGTGTTATGCATTGTGTTTTGGTAAACGAAATAAACTACTTAAAATATATTCTTTTCTATTCTCTTAGGCCAGGTAAACGATACATATATATTGTATATATATACAGTATATATAGTACATATAGTACTATATATACGTTAGTTAGTATCGTGTTAGTATATACGAGAAAGACGTGTTGATTAAATGTAAGAAATGCTATAAAAATAAGACCTACAATGCATTACACCTGTATGTCAAACTCTTATGTGGTCTCCTTGCGATTAGTAATTATGACTTTTATTGTCTTACCTATAAGGAATATGTCAATGAGGTACCAGTGAACTGCTCCAATGTAAGTGCTATAGTCACCTATAGAATGTTGGCAACGATCATTGAAAGGGCTACTAAATAATTTAAACGACAGTTTGATTACTTTTATCACAAGTTTTCGCTTCAGTCGTCACGTTTTCAAACCATTAGTTTTATTTGATTACTTATCTAATACTTAGAAATTGCTTATTTATTATTCGTTGCTTTATCGCCAAATTAGATACGCTTATGTATTTTAGCTGCAATACTTTAATCTAAAAAGACTTTCAAGAATCGGAATTAGCTAATAGAATTAGCATAATAATTTCGAAACTATCCACAAATAGAAATAACAATCTTAAAAAACTTTTAAGTTAAACGGTTTTATATTTTATGTGCACTGAAAACTACGTGTAGCCCTTTCATTTGATACCCATATTGAGGGGGTTAAGGAAAAATATGTAATCCGCCATTTTGTGTCGGCGGCCATCTTAGATTTATAATGTTATTGATTTTATTATATTGTATTGTCATCTAAATTAAATGTGTGTACCAAATTTCAGATCAATCTGACAACGGGAAGGTGCTTAAATTTCAATTTCTAATTTTGACCCAAATAAATAAACAAATAAATTCCGTACGGGTCGAGCTAAATAAAACCGTTTAAAAAATGTACCTATTTTATTGAAATACTGATACTTTGGAAAATATTGAAATATTAAGTAATTAAAAATCTTGTAGCAGAATCAAATCGAAGTGTTACTGACTTTTTTTTAGATTTAAGTAATTATTTCAGTAATATCGAGAATATTCATTAATAAATAGGTGGTAGGTAAATAATATTGAGCAAACCTAACATATGATTTTCAATTAACAATTTAAAAATATCTAGTATGTTATACAAATCGTAACCGTAAACCCTAACCAGATCCTTTACCGTCTTTTGTAGGATATTCTTTTATAGGACCATGTGCATGTATGGCCTCAAAATGCCACCCTGGCTAAGCGGGTTGGCCAGGTCATTCTTTTAGAAGTGATGTAGTTCCTCGAGGCTTGCTTATTTGTCCCTTAGTCACCGGTGACAACACACGCGAAAAGAGATGGGGTAGTTCTAAAGCCGGCCGACATCACATGCCTATGTTCATAATAAACATATGCATTAAAACTAAAGAGCAGTACGAAAGAGTCTAGTCCTTCAGTCCTTCAGTCCTTCACATGAGGATAAGGATTTTCATGGAAAAATGGAGCAAAACGTGATCGGCATCCGTGTTGTTGCGAACTGTAAACATATCTGGAAGAAAATTGTTCTCTCTTAGTTAGTGTATTACTTTTTGTTGGCCAAATGGACTCATTATCATTGGACGTTCCGTTAATGAGTTCTTTTTATACAGTTTTCGGAAATAACTTTTCGGTAAACTAGTGTTGTGAAAGATGAAGTAACTTTCCTACGAGCACGACGATCTAGTTTTAGTTTATCGTATAATTCCTTAGTTATAGACTACTTTATTTTATAGCTTTAGTATCGTTAAAGTAATGGAGCATTAAAATTTTTACAACTCGGTCACTGGCTCTGTATATTTTTAAATTATTTCATTAATTTTTAGTTGGGGAAGATGTTATATTCTTGTTGTTATTCTCTACGGGTTTAAGTTGTATTTGTTCAAAAGTTAGAAATATCTTTCTTTTTGTTAATCCGACTTAAAAGTTAACCCTTATAAAACGGACGTAACAAGATTACACTTTTAGAAATTTATGTCCTTCCTGTATTTAGTTTTCCAGCTTTCACGGTTGCTGTTATTCGTTTAGTGTAAACCGGAATTCATTATATAAACCTGGAAAATAACATCATTTTATTTTAGACATCTGCTTTAATTAAATGCCGAGAACTTGCTTAAAAAATGACTGATTACAGAGACGTTCGGATTAATTCGGAACCAAATTGATCGATATACCTAATCGATCGATACTTTCCTCTGTATCAATTATCATGAAATGTAATATACAAAGTGTATTGTTATATTAAATTTTATAATATGTGTGACGTTTATATGTATATATGTATATAAACGTACGTGTATATAAACGTTTATATATATGTTTATATATTTAACATATTTATATATGTATATAAATACAATATATACATTAAATAAATAAATAAATAAATAATAAAAAAGTACCTAAACAGTAAGTAATATTCAAAATATTCACAGATTAAAATTTACAACTCGCGAAGATTGAACTAAAATTCTACGCTTCGAGATGAAATAGAAGAAAAGCATTTGCATTTTAAAAACATGGACTTTATTTATTACTGTAGATATATCATACTCCTGGTCAAAATATACTTTAAATTGCCAACTTTCTTCGTAAAAATAGTGACTATGCACGGTCCATTGCAGCGCACAAAATGCGGGGGCGTGATAACTATGATAAATGGATGTTTCGACAAACTGCCCCTCCACACTCGTTCGGGATCGATATCTCTCCTGCCCACGGTTTTGATAAAGCACGCACTGAACTTCATAAATCAACTTATGACGAATTCACGACGTTGTGGACACAATTATGTGAACGGTTAAAAAGGACTCGTGTTTGAAGAATTGTCTAGTTTAATATCGCGGTTTAGGAACCAAATGAATGCATCTATTATACCTCTCTCTAATCAAATTTGTTGAAATAAAATCAAAGATAACTGATACGACCTTAAATTAAATAGTGAGGTGATAATTGTTTACATATCCATAATTGGATTCATAGAGACTGCAAGTTTGTCCTAGATTTAAAGCTAAATGTTGAGATATTTCATTGGTTTGGTTTTGTTTTCGGCAAATTATTCTTTATAGAATGAGTTATAGAATAGAATATATAGAATAGAATGAGATTTTTAATTAAAAAAATTTAAGTATTTAATTTATTTTGTATAAAAGTGCCTTTTTTTCTTGTTATGTTACTATTGTATTAGCAAAACTATTAAACGTCATTTTTAGCACATATAGGGGTCTAATTAAGTCGATTCGTAAAACAAAACATAATTGATTCTTTGTACATAATTTTATTTAGTTCTTAGGCATCCATATTTATTGGTAATTTTGCCTAAAAAATGTTAACTATTATTCATGAAAACAAGAATTATAATGTGAATTGCGAATGGCACGTCCTCTGTGGTGGGCAAATCGTGGTATAAGCTGCGACGTAGGCCGAGTTGATCCCGATAGATACGGAATTCGATGGTATATTTTCTATATTAGTTTTACAGAATATGTTGTTGTCAAAAAAATATTTTATTCGTCCCTTTCTATGAAGAAGTATAAATTCTTCAAACCACATTACGAGTACGTTGTTTGCCACACACATCTAGAAAAGGGATTTATGGTAATAATAAAGGCGTAAGTATCTCCAAATCAAGAGTAACAGTTAAGACAGTGGAGGTCGGTCGTAAATGTCGAATCAGCGTGATATAAGGGCGACAAACGACTTCGGTACTCGATTTACCAAGAACAAAGAGACCGCCTTCGCCTACTTTTCTTTTGTGGAGCCGACTGTTCGCACTCTATTACCGAGCCATTCATTCGCTCTAATGTGTCTTAATCGCCGCTTAATTTATAGCTTTTCTTTGTCAAACTATTAAAATTCTAGTTTTTGTGAGAAACTTTTTTTTAATTCTCTTCTTGGTATTAGTTTCACGAAACTGAAAGAAGATTGTATGTAAGTAACAATTTATGCTTAATCCAACATTTATAAAATATATTTGTCTGTCTGAACGTTTTCTGGTCATAGAGGGTTAAATAAAAAATACGCACGTCGCCCACCCTTATTTATATCATTAAAACTAACAACTATTGTTCTAAGACTTTTTATATAACCACCAAGAAATTCAACTTTTTTAAATGAAGTTTCTGACTGTTAATCTGTACTATTATTCACTATACACTGCTACAAACGGCAAATCGAAGCGCTACTATTAAATACTGTTACTACTATTAGATAAATCGGTGCATTTGAACGAATTTTTAAGACGGTGCAGATATATTTTATTTAAGCCTCACCATAGGTGTACTACATTTTTTCAAAAATGTAGGTAGTTCACCGCAGCCTAAAGTTAAATATGTAGACGGATAAATGTTAAGTGTACAGTGTAAAAAAGTAAAATTCAGAAATTTGTAAGTTAGGCGGTCTCTGAACGTAACCGTCGATATCAAAATACGAGTATTAATCCGTTTAAAAAGTGAAACAAGTTATGGAAACGTGAAAAAAAATCCGGAATTCAACAACAAATATAATAAAAGGAAAATGTAAGGAAAATTTTGGCATAAAGTTAGAGAAAGGAGGAAGCAGAATGGAGGTATAAATCTTAAAATATCATTTTTATCTTACGACAAAAGTTCCGTTCGAAACTGTTCGCCGGACACTTGGGAGCGTAAAATTTTACTTGATAAAGAATAATATATGGGTGTTTAGTAATTTTCCATAATGACCGTCTTTAGATAAACAACTTTTTTTCTTGAAACCAGACTTGATTTATGACAGTCCTTATCTGATATAGAAGGCAGTTCAGATATTATTCGGTAATCATCCATCAAAATGCAATTACGGACTGCTTTCTAAACATTATAATCGATTAATATTATTTATATAAGGAGTAACGACGTTTGTTCACGGCTACAAACAAACAATTTGAAAAAATATTGTCCTTATTTCAGATCCAAGTCATAGCTGTTTTTCCTTCAGTAATATTCTTCCCTGTGAAGTAAGGGAACGTTGTTTGATATTATATTCTTCAATATATATTCTAGGCGTTCTAAATTAACTTGATATATCTTAGTTGTTTCTAGAGAAGTAACTGAAGTATTGTACGTTGTTTTACATTAAAAGTTCATTTCTGATTAATATTCTTGCTTACTTTACACATTATACTATAACATGGATGTTTCTTAGTACGCTTCTTTACTTAGCTCAAGTGATTGGAATGTAACTAATAGACCAGCCCCTAGAAACACGAACTCAAACGTAGCCTACTAAATTTTTAAATTCAAGTTGTGATACACTACGATAAAATGTTATATAATTTATTCATACAATATAATCCTTTTATATCTATCTTCCATTTTACCAACAAACCCCAATCAAAATACAAGGGGACTAACGACAGGGTCATAATTATTTATTTGCTTTTAAGGGATTAGTCTAGGAACATTGATAGGAGTAAGGTATTACAAACTAGACCTAATATGTGTACCAAAAAAATGTGCCCCAAAAAAATCGATTTTTTTTAACGCATACTCACTTATTTTTTGTCTTATATCAAAACACACGTAAATCAAATTTCATGACCCCTGGACTATGGCAAACCGTATCGACTTGCATCGAAACATGTCAGTACTTGCACACTTGGGCAAACGCGCGCTTAAACGTCGACGTGTATGTGATTTCCAGTTGTATTGTTAGTAAACTTATTGCTTTTAGTGAATAAACACGGCAGTGGAATTTCGCAGTTTTAAAAATATTTTTAGCAGAGGATGTAAAATATCAAATAACGGATTCAAAACTTCCCTCCAATTGACAAACTAGCAGTTTTGTTATATAACATCCATGAAGTGAAATTAACTATTAATGAAAGCGCAAATCTCTATTCGCGAGTCCGTTATGTGTTGGAAAAGACACGAATACTTACTAAATCATTACCGAATTGTGTGAAAAACTTGTGAACTTGTTTATCAAGTTTGGCGAAACTTAAAAAAAAATGCAAAGACAACACAAGACGTATTCGAGCAGCGTAAACAAGAATTTACAAGCAATTTGAACAATCTGTTTGCTATGCACTTCAATTAATAAAAATAGAGGAAGAATAAATCTTGCAGCATCAGAGACAGCCAGGTCGACTTGGCTGGAGTAAATAAAAAAACTACCTGACAAAGAAAAAAAGGGCGCGTTACCGGTGACTCTTGAATTACCGGTGACTCTTGCTTACCGGTGACTCTTGAAAGGCCACTAGGGCTACAAGAATTTAGACATACCGAAAAAAAAAGGGCGCGACTAAAAAGAAAACCGGCAAATAAAATATCTTTCGGCGTCAACTTCTTCGACATCGTATGAACCTGTACAGGACGATTCAGCTTCCAGTTCCAGTGAAACTATGGATTCACAAAATGATCTGCCAACTGTGATTGAGAGCACATAATCTGGGACTGGGACTACTGTAATGGTAACGAAGAAAGATTTAATGACTCCTAAATTAGTAGCTGTATTAGACAGGTGTCAGTTGGGTATGAGAGACTCTGTGCTTATTCATCAAGCTACTGTTCACTAGGACGGAAAACTGTTGCCTGCACTGGATGCCTGAAAATCCAAAGAAGAACGTCTTCCTATAGTTATTTCGTTTGAAAATAAGGATCAACATATTAATTACTTTGCGAAAATTGGATGAATCTCCTGGCAAAGAGCAGGCGCAGGCGGTTTGTAATGCGACCACAGATTGTAATTTCGAATATAAAGTGCAAATTCTCTCAACGGTGCCTGTGTGCTCCTAGAGCAAAAACTTGAATTGCTTATTTCTGCTTGTCGCCATAACTTTTACGATCTGGTGCTGAAAAGCGTATTTGAAGTAAAAAACAGTCAAGTGACTACAAGCCCCGACATTCCGCTCTTCAAAAAGTTCAGAGGAAATTGGAAAAGTATCAATTTCGACAAGATACAGTACTATGGGGAAAACGTGGAAACATATCTTATCGCTTCCGAAATTGAAGCTGTGCCTAAATTCTAACGCACTGATTTGACCAAATAAATAGTCGTAGATGACTATCAAGAGTTGATAAAGCTCTCAGTCATATTGTTAGATGGAGATAGAGAGCGAAAGTTCAAAATTAGGCCCCCAAGTGCCATGCACCAAGCTCGATAGATGGCGAGAGCTATCTATTCCCTGAAAATATCGTTGCTAAGTTCTCAGTTCAAAATAACCAATAAGGACAAAGCAGCTCTGCTAGACCTCTGCATGTTTATTGTGACATCCTATGTCATGCCATGGCTTCAATGCAATTTGGCAGTAAAATCACCTTACCAAGATTTGTGCTTTCTGAATTCATTAAAAGCTTACGAAAACGTTGACAAAAATATCTCGAAAGCAGCTCTACAGAAGTTTAGCCAACACTTATGGTATTTAACTGATGAAACAGCTATTTATCGATGAGGTGGACCAAGCAACAAAAGTAAAGATGGTAGTAAATTTAACTAAAGAAAATATATGGACCACTGGGAAACGATACATCCCATCGAAAGAAGAACTTTGTGGTTCATTGTATGGTTAGTTTGACAGATAAATGGTGTAGATGTTTCTATAGTTTTTTTATTTAACTTATGTAATTTCACGCAAACAATTATTTTTTTATTTCAGAGAAATACATCTATGTTTTTATATCAGTCAAGAGCAAGGATTTGTTCTCTCGTTTCAGAATTGATGACAGTTTTCTTCACGAATGTTCATCTTAATGGGAGACTAACGCTTCGTTTCTAGAAGTCAAAACTACTTTGTCAACCCTTAGAGCAGTAAACGATACAGCCGAAAGGGCTGTAAAGTTGATGCTAGACTTTCGTGGTTTGATTATGGTTGAGAAGGAACAAAAACAATTTTTGTTACGTTGTGTACAAGAGCACAGAAAATTCTATCCCGAATGTAAAAAAGAAACTTTAAAAAGAAAATATGCTCAATAATTGTTTTTTCAAATGTAAAATAGTAATAAATTTACGATTTGGACCAATTGGTGTTTTATTTTCCAAAACTACATGAATTTTTAAGTCAATCCATAGTACCTCTCGTTATCATCAGGCAATAATATTTCATAATTGAGTAATTAGGACCAAATGGAAAAAATAGAGGGAACGTGTCTGATTTCGCAAAAAAATATCCTGCCTTGTGTGATGGGACACCCTAATGTACAGTCAACAACACGCTAATATACCCAAAACCATTGACTTCTAATCCTTATTACTTGCGCATAACTATGCATTACTATGCATGTAACATACATATATGCATATAGGTAATTATATTTAAATAAATGTAGATTTTTTTTAATATTTTAAATGGACTCTTTTATTTAATTCTGTAAACATAGACTTATCTTTCCAATAATATTAAACACATATTTACTGATTTGATATTTGATTCTTATTAGCTTGCTGCTATAATCCTTTTGAGTATGTAATTATTGTTTAATGCACCCCTTTTGCGTCACTGTTTACCCAACGGTTGACTGGTAGAAAATGCCATGAGGCACTAAGTCCGCCTTTTGTACAATATTTATAATAAATAAATAAATAGGTGAAAAAATGAATTTAAATACTGTGTTTCAGCATATTAATAGAAACAAGAAATAATTACGAAAAAGGCGAAATGGAGTCCTTTTATCATGTGAATTTGACGATGAGAATGATAATTCTAGTAAAAATATGCAAATGGGGTTTTTTGTGGCCCGTGAGTATAGAAAATCATGGTAACAAATACACAATAAAAAATTCAGTACCATGGACGGTTGCTAGCGTCATCGTTGTCTTAATTCTGGGTATGTATGTATTTTATCTGATTTTCAGCGTTAGCGGTGTTCACATTAGGCTAATAGTTTGCAGCTAACAGTTTGCTGGCGCTACGTCACATTTGTCATAAGACCTACATTCGATGTAGCAGACGAGTCCTCGAGTGGACCTGCTAAAAGAGAAACGTAGCGTGGAACACCCTCCGGCCAGGTAGAGTGATGATTTAAAGAAAGCCGCCGGCAGTAGCTTGTTTAATAATCTTTTTTTTATTTCAGAGCTAATAATGTCCATAGAAATTTTGTGTTATAATATAATAGAGCGGTTTAGATGTTTTGTGTAGGTAGTTGTAAATGTAATGTTCCAGTACCTACAACCATTTTCCAGTATAAATGTTTTCCAGTATATTCCAGTTTTTTGAAGTCATAGGTCGCAAACTCACATAGAACGTGTAGTACTACCAGCCTCTATAAGTCCTGCTGCCTATATCAGTATAAAAATGTCCTAAATGTATGTAATTAATTATATTCATTATTTTCCAGTGGTTTGGTTCAACGCTTACTTCTGTATATCTATGATAGGTTTCAGTTACGAAATTACTCTGAAAATCCTGCCATATTTCGTCGACATGTTATTACAGTGTTCACTCTGTTACGGAATCCTCGGTACATCATGGGATCGAACTAAGAAGCTGGTAAAATATGTGAAGTCTTTAGAAGAGGTAATTTCATAAAATGTATGAATAAACAAAACTAAGTAACTAATAAATAATAGGTCGGTGAGAAAGTCTTTTCGTATTTTATATGTATGAAGTTGTGATTCAATATTTTTGATTGAACTGCTTGTACCTGGCTGGTTATGATATCAAAGGTAACATCTAAAAGAAAGAAATGAAAAAAAAGGTTCCCGCCATTTTTCAATTGTTTTTCTGTCCAAGAAAATGAGTGAATCTAACGAAGAAATTCGATACATTTTAAAGTTTTATTACAATAAAGGGAAAAATGCGACACAAGCCGCGAAAAATTTTGTGCCGTTTATGGACCTAATGCAGTGTCAGTAAGAGTAGCACAAAGTTGTTTTAAGCGTTTTCAGTCAGGAAATCTTAATGTTAAAGATGAAAATTCACAAAAAAGCTTGATATTTGGGTACCACACGAGCTCACTGAAAGAAACCTAATGAACCTTGTACTCGTTTGAGATTCTCTATTAAATCGCAATGAAACCGAACCATTTTTGAAAAGATTGATCACTGGTGATGAGAAGTGGATCACTTACGACAAGAACATGCGGAAAAGACCATGCTCTAAGTGCGGCCAAGCTCCACAGACTGTGGCGAAACCCGGATTAGCGCGCAATAAGGTGATGTTGTGTGTATAGTGGGATTGTTCTACAGGCTTCTATTGTGGGTAAATTTCTACAGCAACGGGATCATGTCACTACCTACAAGATGGCAACAAGTTATAGAACAAAACGGCACATATATAATTAAATGTAATTAAACTTTTAAAAAAAATGATTAGAATTTAAATATAAAATACGAAGAAACTTTTTCCCCGACCTAATATAATCGCCGCGGTGGCGTAGTGTCGGTCGACTTTAACATCAAAACTTTTAGAAAATAAGAATTTTAGAAATATAATGTAATAACATTATGTATAGAAATTGAGATTCCTTTGAGATTTTTTGAAAATTTTCCCCATCATAATTTTGAAAATACAAAACCAATTTTGCTCATTGAATCTTCGAACGTAACGGAAACTAAATATAACGAAATATATTATACAGAGTGGCGTTTCAAGGCCTTACATCCATCATGCACGAGACGATGTACATGAGTAGGCCAATGTCCAGCAGTGGATGCTGAAAGGACTGGTTGCATTGCATTGGTTGCACCAATGCAATGTAACCGCCTAGGCTCACCAAAGGCAAGGCAAAACTTTTTAGTAATTGTCCTTAGCAGTACAACAACAAAAAAATACAAATCCATTTAGTATAGCTCGGTTCCGAGATAAAAACCTAATTGCACTAGACTAATAGGAGTCTACAACTTTTCTTCAAGAACATTTTTTCTAAAACGTACTCATAATAAAAAAATAGGGTATAAATAAAAAAATAATAAAAACAAGGTATATTAGCTTAACAGTTTTAATAAAATTATTAATCTCACGTATTTAACTGCTATATATTACTATAATTTTGGAGATAGAAAAGAGGCCTGACGTAGACATTTTTATCACGTTAGATGACTTCGGCAGATTAATAGCGAGAGAATGACTGTCACAATCGATTCCGTTTAATAAGGAAGTATCTCAGATCATGGACTGTGAAATGGACTTATGTTTTTATATAACTTGTTTCTTGATATAGTAATCAAAGAATTACAAAAATTATGACTAATAATAAGATAATAGTAACAAATTACACAATTGTGTGAAACACTGTTTTAGATTGTTTAATTTTATTAATTAAATATTACAGAGAACACTTATAGTGAGCGAGGCCTCAACATAAGAGAGTGAACGCTTGAGTGAGTGAGTAAGTGATTCGTGAATGAGTCAATATATAACAAAAGGTGAAGGTAAAAAAGGAGTGACAGTGGGAGGGGGAGAGTGCTCGTTGCATTCTTTCGCTCGGCGCACTCGACTCGGAAGTTACCCCTCTTTCATAGAAGACTACCTTGAAATGTACTGCAGTACCCACTTTATCCTATTTTCCCAATATGTGATTCGGTAGTGAGTGAGATATGCCAGAGCCCATTCCAATCACATCCTATCCTATTCCTTCCCATTTTCCCAACGCACTCTCCAAATCCATTCCTATATCTCCAAAGGTATGCAGCGTATCCGGGGGCATGCCAACACATGTCATTATGGATGGACTCGCACAGGCCTTAATCCAAATAATAATAAAGTCTTCGATATCTGGGAATCTAGAAGAGACAATGAGGTCCCTTTTCTCAAATAATGTCACATATGATTTTTTATAGTCATTTCAGTCAAGACTAAAGAACTACAGTAACGGCTAAAAAGAGCTGCACATATATATGTTGCTTTGCAGCTAGTTATCAACTTATTCAATTAGCGGTTAGGTAGCCCCAACCGCAAATATATAGCAAACCGTAGTTTGTAGAACAAACACATTTGTTGACGACGAAAAAGGCTAGGGTACTTAGGCAAACATGTATATAGTTTCGCAAATAGTTGTTAAGTTTTTATGTATATAATATGGAAATAATGGAGTAATCCCTAGTATGTCCCTACATAAATCGTTGGTGCATAGTATAGGTATCGTTGGTGCATAGTGTAATTGAGGACATACTAGGATCTTATCAATGTAAATACGTGTTAGCAATAAGGAAAATAAATGATTCCCCGCGGGTAGCGGGAGGGGTACATAAATGGACAAGTGGAGGGGAGGCCCGACGTTGACCGGCGGTGGAGGAATCCCGCAACTAGCCGCAAGTTGGAGAACCCAATACGCGAATAATAGGCGGACCATTTCCGGTCAAACTCACTTCCGCAGCGGCATCCACTCCGACAACAACAAGAACAAAGAAGAAGAACAAGTACCTCTGCGCTACCCCGGCTCTATTGAAGAACAAGCCTTGTTGTTTTATTCAAGACACGGAAAAACCTATTATACAGTCCACACCCCCCGGCGATCCAGTTGGTGCGGAGTACAGACACTAGCATTCTACTGCGTGTTAGTGCATACGTATCCCGCACATCTATGGTCCTTCGAGCAGCCGGATATTGAATCAAGCAAGTCGTGTTTGAAGACCTCGTGGAATAAGAAGAACGGCGTACGGCGTTATTTATTAAGAAATAGCGGGAAGAGACGATACGGTCGCGTCGTAGGATTATTAAGAATCCCCGTACGATCTACGGCTCTACGGAGAGCGGCACGACGCATCGTACTCGTCCGTACTAGGGCCAATCTTTCAGTTTCACGTCCTGATTTCACGTCTTGGTTTCCTAATCCTGGTTTCTAATCTTGGTTTCCAATCTTGATTTCCGATCTTGATTTCCAAAGACGTTCAAAGACTTGATTGTTTAGTTACGTTGTTCTCACGACGTACCTATTACAATGCCAGCAACAACAAGGTCACAGAGCCGAACGGGGTCGCAGAGCGGAGCACAGACCGCTACGGAGTCAACGTCTGCCACTACAGAGTCTACGGTCACAGCAACCACGAGCACGGGCACGACAGCTACAGGAACCACGGCCACCAGCACCGAGGCCACTACGAAGACGACTTCTACGCGTAGAGAAGAATCGATACGTGGAGACGAGGAAGGCAAAGCGCACGTCGATGATAATGGGACGGCGGACGTCACAATCGTTCCACGGGCCGCAAGCATCGCGGCAAGGTCGCACCGATCTACTGCGTCCGCGAAGAAGAAGGAGCGTCTACAAATAGAACGAACCCTGCTACAGCTGCGCCTGACTGCTAAGGAGCAAGAGATAAGGCTCGCGGAGCTGGGATCAAGCTCTGAAGAAGAAGAAGACGACAAACGAAAAGAAGAATCGTTCCGGTTGGAAAAATGGTTAAATCGGAACGAGGTTCCCCCCCCCATACCCCCGCAGGGGGCGGGGCCAAAGTCTCGCAAGATCTCGCCGGAAAGGAAGGAAGGACGAGGACGGGGAGCTTATACCTCCAACAATGGGGAGGATAGGCACCGAGAACGAAGCACGTCTCGGCCCGCGCGCCCTACTGCAGACATCGTGGAGCAAATGGCTACCGCGATCTCCAAGGCAGTGAAGATTTCGGCGAGGGAGACACCGCGTTATACTATGGAGCTGCCGACGTTCGATGGACAAGGCAGCGCATGGCTGGGGTTGAAGGGTGCCTACGAAGATTCGAAGCACACCTTCACGAAGAGCGACAACCTGGCACGGCTAAGAAAGAGCCTGAAGGGTGTCGCTATAGAGGCGGTGGCAAGTTTGTTTACCGCCCACCGAGAGCCGGACGACATAATGGAAGCTCTCGCAAGGAGATTCGGGAGGCCGGACGCACTCGTCGCATGCGAAACAGAAAAACTGAAGTGCCTGCGCAAGCTAAACGACGAGCCCCGCGACCTCTGCGTGTTCGCCAGTAAGGTGGCCAACGCTGTGGCTACCATACAAGCGATGAAGAGGGACAACTACCTATATAGCCCCGAGCTAGTCCGGGCTATAATGGAGAAGTTCACACCCATACTGAAGAGCAAGTGGTACGACTTTGCTAGTATCTGGGAGCACGAAGTACCCACGCTGAGCCTGCTGTCAACGTTCCTCAACATAGAGGCCGACAAATGCAGTGCCTACGCACCGCCAGAAGTCACCGTTCCCATCATTGAACCTGCGAGTGTGAGAGAGAGGGCGACAAAGAAAAGGACGGAACGAACATACAGCGCCACTAACGACGGAAAAAGAAAACTTTGCCCGCTGTGTAAAGAAGATCATTACCTGCCTTCGTGCAAACGGTTTGCCGAGAGCGATCTCGACGCCCGATGGGAGGTAACGAAGAGGAACCGCATCTGCTTCCGCTGCCTGTGTAGTGACCATCACCGGGGCAGTTGCCGAGCTAAGCCATGCGGACACAACGGGTGTGGGATGTCACATCATCGGCTGCTACATCGTACACGTCAAACTTTGCCGCCAATAGTGAAAACAGAAGAGCCCAAAGAAGAAATCGTCACGTCAACAACAGAGCTGACCAACAAGGCCACCGCCGCGAACTCATCACCACGTCGACGTCGAGCCTACCTCAAGATTGCGCCAGTAGTGCTTGCCGGACCACACGCGAAGATACACACCTACGCGCTGTTCGACGAAGGCAGCACCGTCACCATCATAGAAGAGGCTACAATCAACTCGCTCGGCATCGACGGGCCGGTTGACACAATGTGGATTCAAGGCATCAACGGTGGCGAAATGAAGCATGAAAAGAGCCGCACTGTTGACGTACAGATACAAGGGCTACACTCGGACGGCGTGCACAAATTAAAGGGCGCACGCACCATCGAGCGTCTCAACTTCACATCGCAGACCATCGGGGAAACGGACCTGGAAGACTGCACACACCTGGACGACA
Organism: Sesia bembeciformis; assembly: GCA_943735995.1. Classification (NCBI taxonomy): domain Eukaryota; kingdom Metazoa; phylum Arthropoda; class Insecta; order Lepidoptera; family Sesiidae; genus Sesia; species Sesia bembeciformis. The sequence goes on from OX031042.1 coordinate 8,051,120, forward strand.
TCAGGGACGAGCTCACCTACAAGGATGTCTGTCCGAAGATTGTCATCGGGCAGGACAATTGGGAGCTGATCGTCTCACGCCAGGTCCGAGCGGGACTAAGGAACAAGCCGGTAGCATCACTGACGCTACTAGGTTGGGTACTACACGGATGCCGCACTTCAGTGTGCGAACCAGTCGCCTTCTGCGGCTACATCAGCGAGAAGTGCGACAAAAAGGAGGAGTTAATGAAGAACTTCTTCAAGTTGGAGTCACTGGGCATCGAACCGAGGAAAACCAAGAATGACCCGGAGCAGCGCGCCATCGACCTTCTGGATAAGCGCAGTCGACGGCTACCTGACGGGCGGTTCGAGACCGGACTCCTGTGGAAAAAGGAAAAAGAGAAATGCGCAATTACGAACACGACAAAGGGGCATGCACACTTGCCCGATATCACGCGCTTTTCAAAGTGGGAGCGCCTGATCAGGGCCACCGCACGCGCTCTACAATTCATCGACTTGTGCCGCAAAAGGAGGCACATAGTAGCAGCTGCGCGTCGCAAAAGGACCATTGCCAACCCGACGTCGGACCCGGCATGGTCAGGAACAAGGAAAGGCGACGCTAAGACTGCACAAAAGAAGGAACCAGCGCGCGGCAAGTGCAAGTTCGTACCGATGGAAGCGCACTATCTCATACGAGCGGAGCATCAATGGATGAAGGCAGCACAAGAGGACAGCTACGCATGCGAACGTAAGCGCATCGAGCGTAGCGCCACACCGGCGGGAGACGACAAACTCGCCGCACTAAGTGTGATTGTGGGAACCGACGGACTGCTACGACAAAAGGGAAGAATCGCTGCCGCAGGAGAGATTAGCGAGGAAACGACGAATCCGGCTGTGTTGGATGGTTCACACAGCTATACGAGGTTGTACATAGACCATGTACATAGGAAAATGCACCACGGAGGCGTCGAGCTAATCGTCAACGAACTGCGACAGCGACTGTGCATAGGAAAGATTCGCCCTACAGTAAGGGGCGTCATAAAGGCATGCATGACATGTAGACTAAGGAAGGCGAAACCGACGAGTCCAGCCACCGGCGATCTACCGCACGCGCGCGTAGCACATCACGCGCGCCCGTTCACCTTCACCGGGCTCGACTACTTCGGTCCCATCGAAGTAACCGTGGGCCGACATCGAGAGAAGAGATATGTCGCCTTATTTACATGCATGACCACGAGGGCTGTACACTTGGAAGTGGCAGCATCACTCAGCGCAGATTCCGCCATCTCTGCGCTACGACGATTCATGGGGCGACGCGGCTGCCCAACGGAGTTATGGTGTGACAACGCCACTAACTTTAAAGCCGCGGAAAAACAACTCACCGAGGCCGCACTAGCCGCGGTGCAAGAGGAAGCAACTGCGAAACACATCGCGTGGCGTCACGTTCCCCCTTCCGCCCCCTTCATGGCCGGGGCCTGGGAACGCATGGTGCGCACGGTCAAAGAAGCCCTACGAGCGACGCTACGCGAGAAGTACCCTAGCGACGAGACACTCCACACATTACTCATCGAGGCGGAGAACACCGTCAACTCCCGCCCACTCACACACGTGGCGGTAACACCGGAGGAGCCGGAGGCGCTCACACCCAATCATCTGCTGCTGGGGCCTAACTCACATGTCCCAGCGCCGGGCGCCTTCACTGCAGACGACGTGAATGCGCGCAAACACTGGCGGCGCGCCCAGCGGCTAGCCGATAACTTCTGGCGCCGCTGGCTCCGAGAATATCTCCCCCTGCTACAGTACCGGCGGGAGCCCCGCACAGTCGGCGAGGCACCACGCGTCGGAGACTTGGTCGTCATATGCGACCCGAACCTACCGAGGAACACATGGCCCAGAGGAAGAGTCATCGCTACGTACCCCGGGCAAGACGGCGAGGTTCGCATCATCGACGTCCAGACGAGCAACGGCCACATCCTGCGGCGACCGACCAAGAAAATCGTCGTTCTACCAATTAGATCGCGAGACGGCGACGGCGGGAGATATGTTGACGACGAAAAAGGCTAGGGTACTTAGGCAAACATGTATATAGTTTCGCAAATAGTTGTTAAGTTTTTATGTATATAATATGGAAATAATGGAGTAATCCCTAGTATGTCCCTACATAAATCGTTGGTGCATAGTATAGGTATCGTTGGTGCATAGTGTAATTGAGGACATACTAGGATCTTATCAATGTAAATACGTGTTAGCAATAAGGAAAATAAATGATTCCCCGCGGGTAGCGGGAGGGGTACATAAATGGACAAGTGGAGGGGAGGCCCGACGTTGACCGGCGGTGGAGGAATCCCGCAACTAGCCGCAAGTTGGAGAACCCAATACGCGAATAATAGGCGGACCATTTCCGGTCAAACTCACTTCCGCAGCGGCATCCACTCCGACAACAACAAGAACAAAGAAGAAGAACAAGTACCTCTGCGCTACCCCGGCTCTATTGAAGAACAAGCCTTGTTGTTTTATTCAAGACACGGAAAAACCTATTATACAGTCCACACCCCCCGGCGATCCAGTTGGTGCGGAGTACAGACACTAGCATTCTACTGCGTGTTAGTGCATACGTATCCCGCACAACATTCATTCACTGGCGCAACGTATATGAACTTTAAAATCTGTGTAATAACTCGTTTATGAACGCAAAAAGTAATCCGCACTGATAAATGACACACCAATTTATACTCACCGTAATATTTTTGTATCTAACTTATTACATATAAATAGCCTTTGTTAATAATATAAATAATTAGTACCCTATTCCGATAAATAATTAACAGCTTCTTATATGTCAGTTCTATTTCCAAATCAAATAACAACCTGTTAATTATCTGTTAATTTACGATCATTAAGTATAATCAAAATATAAGTAGCTTTAGAATATTTTATCATTAAATATAATACCTACGTAAATAATGAGTCGTTTGTGATACGAAATTTTAGGCAAACGTCACAGTTGATGATATAGTTTCAAGAAAAATATATCGACAAGCCATCGCTGTATTCTCCTTAGACGCCCTTATAATCATGTGCAGGATGGCGACACTGTCATCTAGTAAGGTAGTGACAATGCCTAGTGAGTATCATTGATTCTATTTGATATTAAAACTTAATCGCATTTTTTTTATAGTGATGTAGTCGGATGAGCAAGCGGTCCCACGCGATGGTGTGTATAACCGCCGCCCATGGACCCCTGTAACACCAGGGGGCAAGCACATTATCTCACAAAAAAAGTTTATTCAACTCATACAACGTGTCACTGAAATAACGCAAAAATTTTAAATAGGTTGTCAAGTGTCGAGAGTAGAATCGATTCTACCAGATTTTTTGACAATATTTTTTTTTTTCTAGTACTATTAATTTTATTCCGCGCCCAGTGAAATCAAATAAACTCATTGCCACTGACTCGCCGGGGGAGGTGTGCCGCGCCGCCTAGACGTCTGGTTACTGCCCTATACTGAGTAATGAGCACTACGAACATTTTAGATAGAACAACATAACTTTATATGTTTGTAACTGTATTGATTTGTTCCCTCAAATAATAATATTTATTTATCGCTAGAATGATTTTATATATTATAAATTAGTTAACTTGTTTTAGGTTTCACTTTATTGCGGTCACACTTAAGTACATGTAGTTTCTATTTTTCACGCTGCAATCTCACAGCGACTGGGCGCACTCGACTGGCCACGTTACCCCTCTCTCACAGAAGACTACCTTGAAATGTACTGTGTTTCCCACTTTACCATATTTCCCCAATGTACGTACGTGTTTCGGTAGTGAGTGAGATGTGTCAGAGCCCATTCCCATCCTATCCCTTCCCATTTTCCCAACACTTTCTCCAAATCCATTCCTATATCTCCAAAGCTAAGGTCGTGCACTCTCCCCCTCCTATTGTTTGACATATATTTTTATTGAAATATATTGTATATGTATATTGTATTACTCCCAGTTATATTGTATTGACCACCTTAAAATAATTTTAACTTAACATGCTTGTTTCAGTAAAAATTCAATACATAGATTTCCCGCTGTACACACTGTCCATGATGTGGGTTACATACAAAATAATTTTATACTATTTAATTGCGCAACTCGGCGCAGTCTTTCAAAACGTCATTTCTGTAACACAAAGAGGTAATAATATTCATGCAAGTAATAAGAATTAAAATGCAGCGATTTTGTATAGTTATATGCATTGTATTATAATTATGTCTATATGAATTGTTACCCAGACATTGCGCGTTCAGTATCACAAAAGGATCAGCTGTTAGCCATAGAAGCAGCAATGAATCGCCAACAAGTACTCCGTGACGCAACTGCCTATTTCATGGAGGGCTTCAACTTACCAGCCGCTTTGGGTATCGTGATCCAAACCTTCAGAATGATACTTAACCTTTATGTTCTTGTACCTGTCATAGGTAAGTTAATAAAAACTAACTGCACTTTACTTGGTTCAAAGACCGATGATCAATGATAGTTGATAGTTGATTAGCCCAATCGGTTGTGTCACATCCAGATGTGCCAAAATCCCGTAGTTTAAATCCTACTTGGCCTAAGGCTCAGGTTTGAAGAATGTTTTTTATGGACCCACAATATAAGTTCTATAAAAATCATAACAACAAGATATGAATATGCGATTTATCGAACTGCTTTTCGTAACTACCAGCCTTATAGCCTATATACGATTCACAGTGGTAATTTTAGTAACAAATTCGTGATGTACTTGCTTGGACTTACATATTGTTGTCCTGTCCTTTTCTTATTTCAATTCTTCCCTTCCGGGGCTTGACGACACAACGACTGTCACTCCGGCGCAGAACAGCTTCTAATTTCATTTACCCTCTGTTAATGCCATTGATTTGCTAATTCTCGTAGCTGTCGGGAATTCGCCACGACGACGTTGCCGAGTTTTGAGCGAGCTGGAGTATGTTACACCTTTCCCAGATTAGTTAAATTACAATCTGATAATTATGTTAAAAACTCCAATGGGCGGCGTTCGAACTCCAACCTTACGAATTTGATTTAATAATATACCTTCTATATACAAACAAAATGAGTGCGAGAACTGCGTTGTTGCAAGAGTGCGAGGTGGGGCGACATGGGGATTGCGCGAGGGGCGGACAGCAGGGGAATTCACTTATCTTATTTGTCTATAACTGCTACTTAAGATTTGTTATTATTTCTGTTTATAGTAAATTCCGATGCCGGCATTCGCACACTTTTAACATTCCTTTATGCGATATGGCATCAGTCCATGTATTTCTATTTTATTAATACTTGTCACAACGTCAAACTCTACGTAAGTATTTATTATTCTTGACCATAATGTTAATTTAATTGTATAATTTAATCCTAACCTTTTTTTAGTGTCAATATGAAGTGTATCGACCAATATCGTTGTTAGAGTTACTAATGTCAACAATATTCATTTTCTGTCATTTTTGAATTTCGGTATGCTTGCAAAGACATGATTGTAAGCTACACTTTATAGCGCTGTCGATGTTCTGATTAATCTGGACAAATCCCTTAAATTTTCGCTCTATACGAACTCCGCTTCAAAGAGAAGTGTAGTGGCGACATTGCCTTGTTAATGCTTACACTGTACCTACACTTACACACCTTGTGGACTTTGCTCGTAACATATCCGAGTAAATATTGTAGTAGTCGATAGGTATACTATGTAATTAAAGGCTTGTATTTAAACCGCCAGCAAAACAATACTAAATGGGCAGCAAGGGCATCATTAACGGAACAAATTAGTTTTAAATAACTGAAATAAAAAAAAATATGAATGTCCATTACCAACTGGGCGCAGAACTGCTCCGCGTGTTTCCTATTTCGTTCTTATCACCAGAGAACCGAACGCACCTTCAAATTTGCTGCCGTTGATTTGCTGTCCATTCAGCATTTCTTGCTGCTTATTTATAATTATTTGTCATAATGTAATAGTACGCTATCTACCCGTGATTAATACTACCTACTACATAGTATATCTACCCATAGCGCTGTATGTATGTTGTGCAATATCATCCTTTGTTTCTCTTACTTTCTTAGGTGTTCAATAAACTGTTTTTTCTTTTAGTGTAACAGCCAACACAGTTGGCATGTCCTTTATTAATTCGTTAATAACTTTATTAATGAAACTAATTAATTTAACTATGTATTTTACAAATTTTGTAGGATTTCAAGATGAAGGACATGATCAGCGAGGCGCTTATTAGACTAGTACAACAAAAATGTAGTAGTGATTTAAAAAGGTCTATAAAATATCTTTGTTATCGGCTGGATTACATAAGGTAGACAATTATGCTAAGTAAGATATATTCCTGTATAACCGTAGCCAGTCCTTTTGTCATTTACGGCTGGACACAGGCCTGGACATATCCAGCAGTGACCGATAAAAGGGCTGGTTACGGTTTTACTGTGGCCTCGTGCCTTTTAGTACTTGTAAGTAAGCAAATGTGCATTGTAAAATCTAATTTAATATTTAAAAATAACTACTGATTAGAAAATCTATATTTACCAAATAAATACGAGTAATACTCAATTTATTTTGTCATAAATTTCCACACCCACTCCAAATTATATTTAGATTTTGTTTATCGCAATATACCTATGAGTACTTCATTTCATGATCGTTCACCTATTAATTTGATTTCAATCTATTACAGAAGTAATGACCTCAGTATAAAACCGTTTGGATTTGTTGAAATTGACCGAACTTTGTATCCCAAGGTATGTAATTCTTTTAACATGTAACTATTTTGTGTCACAAATCCCCCATACATTCCTTTAAAGACGCGGTCAACGAGAGGTCGTGATATTGTATGAAAACCAAGCGTGTTACGTCATGAGTAAATTATATGGAAACCAAGCGTATCACGTTACGAGTACATTTTAGAGATGGGAAATCACTCACCGATGAAAGTAAACATCTCCAATGACTAAATTTTGACGTTAGGTTATAGCGCAATTAGGCATTAATGCGTTTTGTAACAATTAGAAGGATCTGTGGTTATGAGTTCAGGAAATAAAAATAGTTAATTTTCAAGCATTTTTATGAATTATTGAAATATCTGCATATAATAGCATTAAATTCAAATTGCGGTATTTTTTTTAGACGAAGGCGGCAGACGAGCATATAATCCACCCGATGATAAGTGGACACTGCAGCCGATGGACATCCTCGATACATGCCAATATTAGTCGAAAATGACCAACGTTGGCACGCTCCCGGATGCGCTGCCTACCTTTGGAGATATAGGAATGGACTTGGAGAAAGGCTTACTACCGAAAAAAATGTACGTATATAAATAGGATAAAGTGTGAAATGCAGTACAATTCAAGGTAGTCTACTCATTTTTAAACACTGTTGTATTTTGCTTTCAGACGTTAAGCATGGTGGCGTTTTATTTAGTGATATTAATACAAGTAAACAAAGGTTGAAAAACCGTTGTACTTCGTGAAGCAACCCATACAAGAACTAAATCTACAAACACCTTTGGTTAAATAATGTAACATTTTACGGAATAAGTTTCATCAGCTGTCAGTTTGAAGCTCTAAAATTATAAAAATATCCAAATTCACGATTTAGTAGTAAATCAGGCATACATTTTTCTATATAAAAAGTTATCCTTTCATAAGAAGGAAAACAGTCGATTAGTTTTCTGGGAAATATCCGTTAATAGAAATGAAGTAAAACGTTTTTATTTTTAAGTGGTTTATAAATAGTAATTTCTATTAATTGAAATTCTTATAATAAGATTGTACTTTACTTTCATTGTACTGTATGTGTTACTTTCATTGAAGCTTGATAATTTTGTGACATAAAGACTTACAAGAATGATTATATAGGAAGATAGGTAAAATTAACCCAAAGAAAAACGACTTTCGCGACGTACCAACACCAACCGCGCAAAAACATGTTAGCTCGGTCTCACACATTGTCACATGGTCATACGCAATTTCGGTGGAATCAATAATCATGGAGCGAAATAATAAATTAATGTATGAAACTTTAAAATGTCTATAGTTTATTTATTAAAAGTATAAATTACTAAACCGGAGATTTCATTTATTTAACATCACAAATATTAATCGAAAATTATTCATAAAAACTCTTCGGTTCAATTTCAATTTCATTTTTGTAGTTTTACATTTCCACAATTTCAATTTATGCAACTCTCATTAAGGGAAGCTTATTTATAGAGAGAAGTACGTGTCTATTCATTTTACATCTCTACGGTAATATGTAACACAGTATAAAGAGTATTAGTATCTTATTTACAATATTTAACACAAGTTTCAAGTTAAACACCTACTACGAGACATAGGTCTCCCCGTTCAATCACGTCAGGGTTTGAAGCCATTACTCACCATACGAATAGGTGAATATGGTCCAAATTCATTTTATAAATTTATATTCCTTCTATTTAATTATTCTAAGATTAATTAATTTAATTTTTATCTACCACGTCACCACTAAATAGCTCCAAGTTTGACTGGGAGAATATGCTAATGACTTTATAGTAACAAAGATTGTAACAGTTTGTAGTAACAAAGATGATATGTGTGAAACAATAGTTCCATTCTACTGTAAGATCCGATTTTAGATTTCTGCGAATTTCAGGCATTATTTTGTAGATTGCGTACTGCTCTTATCTAAAATGTGGCTATATGTTAGGGAGCTTCCTCATGGTTCACGAGACGGCTCGCCCTGTAATCAGATTTACTGTATTTAATGTTCCTAACGACCATGTTTCTCTGCATTAAAACTTCGCTTGATCAAAATTAACTCAATTTTCGCAGGCGCACAGTCCCCTTTCTAACAAGGCCTAAAGTAAAGGAATATCTTTTTAAATACACGTTTAAAATTTGTATGTTCCAATTTCAGTTACATATTAATAATGATAAAGTGAGTAATGTAGTTTTGTAATTGCTAGTTTATATACTACCATTTGTCTATGCCTTCGCTCATATAGATATGAGCCTAATTTGAATGCACTCAAATTTTATATGATAATTTCGTCTAATATTAGCATAAATCACAACGGTACAATGAAATTTTGTTTATCCACCAACTTCGCCGCTTGCTACAGTCGAGTCCGCGAGTGTGAGCGTACGAGTCGTGTATATTCTGTACAATTCCCTAACTATCGGCTCGAGCGTTGTTAGCTCTAGTTAAAGAAGTGTTCTTTGTTCCTCAGCGAGCTACTAATGTGAAGCATGCTATTTTTGTCTAATGTGAATGCTTTAGACTAATGCTACTAATGTGAAGCATGAATTAACTTTTATTTTTGTTAAGAACATTATTTTAAACAAATCGTAGTTCTTTAGGACTTGTGGACTTTTACGACACCGATGACACTTCATTTTAAACTCGCTGTGCTATTTTAAACTCGGCCGACACCACACGGCTAGCTGAAAGATTTAATCTAAAATAGTGGACACGGCCAGAGCGGCGTTAGAAGGTCTTATATCCCTCATGCACAAAACAATGTCCATGAACAGGCTGATGTCTAGCAGTGGTTACAGAAACCGTAACCAACTGTTGTTACCGTTACGGTAGCAGGCGACTCAATTGATAACTACCGTGGTCTGTAGGTACCACTCTAACTTACAAACAACACCACAAACCACAGTCTGGCGACTCGGTCTTGAGTATTGTCGTATGTTTGCGTTCCAACTACAACCGCAACAACGTTGCACCGACGCGACATGCAACTTTGATGACTTATATTTTGACAAGTAATGGGGTTTTCACTAATAAAATTTTATACAACTAAGCCGGTAAGACTGTCAGCTAAGCATTCTTGTACTAGTAGGCAGTCTTTCGTTGGTATCACGCAGGTGAATACCAGGTAGTGAACAGAGAGAACATCCCCAACTCACGTGTGCAACGCTGTAAGCCGATAAAGTATCAAAACTGTGTCTGATGCTGCGTTAATACAACAAAGTCATAAATATAAACAAAGCCAAGGCACCATGTAGTCGATAATATCTGTCGGCAAAAACGAAAGCTAGCCATTGGGATAAACACGCAAGACTCAGAATTACTCTTAGTGTACCACCGGCTTTTGGTGTTATTCAGAGCGGAACTACGGACTGCAACCACCTCACCCATACGTGCCATTCACAAATTACATCTTTTCTCTCTTCCATCTTTAAATGTACACCTACTAAATGATCTCAGCTCTGTGAGTCAGCAGCCGTCTTGGCCGTTAAGGCTGGTAGGACGGACATACCATATTGTATGTTATCTATAATACGGGTATATGTGTATACGTTGTTTGATGACTACGGATTACGTCGGGACCAGATGTCCCGGCCTACTATCCCGTGAGTAAGACGTCTTCATGCTTCAACTGGAACATTGATAGCTGTAGCTGTTTCAATGAAATACCCATACGGATATATTGGTACCAGCCTTTATAGGCTGATATTTATAGCTGATATATAGACTTTATAGGCTGATAGGCTGATCAGCTTTATAGGAACGTTATCGTTCCACTGGAGTGCCTCCCCTAAATCACTGGGAGATTTCGTGCCAAAATTCACCACGCGGGCAGTAACATTTTTTTAAAAAAACGTATATATCGAAAAGAACGTATCAATTGGGCTGGGCACCTTCAAAAATTTTAAAATTTTCTAAACTATTTTCGGTAGAAGTTCTTCTACATAACTTGGTAAAAACAATGAAACAGCAAACAGCAAAAGCCTCCGCATAAATAATGTACGAGAACATATTACTCCGTGAATGGAACACGACGCATGTCAACCCGTATTTAATAATAGGAAACGCAAAAATCATGGCGGAGTCAACGCCTCTCTCGGATTTATCACTCTCGCCTTACAAGATTACCCAAAACGACAGTGACGGATTGACTCCTCCGTAGCAATGGTCTTGCTCTTACCCGCTGATCTGCATATGCCTTTCTCGCTCCTCCACATGGGTAATTAGGCGGCACCTGCATTTGTTCAGGTCACTAGGGATAGTGTCGGCAAGACTCTATCTAGACACCATGTTAATGCCCCAAGATTGATGAATTCAAGGAATAAAAGATTGCCTTATAAAATAGGAACAAATTCGTGGGAACAGAAAACCTGATTTGTTAATGCATTTGGCTTACCTGACGCTGCTGTTCTGGTAAAACGAAAAGTTTTTTGTATTCAAAAATGGATTTAAAATTATGAAATTGCTGCCGACTGTTTCTCTTATTCATTTTGAAGCTGCATGTTGAATTTTTAATTTGTAATTTTGAATAAGTATATTTGTGTTTTTCGTAGTGTTTTTATTACATGTTATTTAATAATATAACCTGAAGGACGTTTTGTTTACGAGACAAATCACGGCTAAATAATATGTATAACTTTCTTCTTGTTTCTTTTTAATGTCAGTAATAAAACAGCAATATTGATAAAACAAAGTTTGATAGATCCACGCGTAATGGAAAGCTTTCAGCTTTGTATTAATATTTTTTATAAAGAATAAAGTGAATTTATATTAAGGTTCACTATATAATTTCAAGATGAGAAGAGTCGAAGATCGTGCGTGATGGCGAGAATTGAGAAAGGCTTACAGCAGTGCAGTGACACACGGTGATGGTATGGTGTGGTATGGTGTGCTACATAATATCAAACCATTATCTGAATTTAATAAAAAAAAAGAATAAATGAGCAACAAAAACTACTAAATTTTAAAGAGGGGATAGGTTTATGTTCTTTGTTATCAATAAAGAAGTATAGGCAGGCAGGTCCGTCGACTTGGTGATGACATCCTTTGTAAGTTAAAAGTTATTTATTTCAGTTGTTTAAAAATAAATTGTTTTCTTGATTATGATTTGCTGCCTATTTAGTTTTTTTTTTTGCTGTTCTCTTAAATACAAAACTAAAAAATACAGCCTATTCGGACTTAAATACAAGTAAATCTTAACTTTACGTGTTAAATTAAATATCCATTTATTACCTACTAGTAATTTACTAAATAATTAAATTATTAATTTAGTTCAATATCAATTAATTTAATTGCATCTCCAAGTAAAATATTGGGATTAGAAACAACTTAGGATTAGATTAGAAACAACGAAATCGGCTACGAAATGTGGCTTTAACAGCAGCGAAATTAAAAAAAACACAGTTTCACATTTATGGATTACAGTCACGGATGTGCTCTGACGTCACATGACGCATACATTCATAAGACTAATGACATCCGATTGCAAACATGTTATATAAGATATTACACGTTGTAACCTTGAGTCATGCTCCTACTATAGTCAGCAAGCTTTGTCCCCTGGCATTACAAATATTTTAGTAAGGAAAACAATCATATTTTGTATAAAAAGGCAACGCCAGGGGCGTGACAACGTTTATCATTCTAGACTGAAGTTGGCTTGTATCGCGGATGTCCACGGGTTACAGTATTCACTTACCATCAGGTGGACTGTATGCTCGTCTGCCGCCTTTTTTCTATAAAAATAATAATAATCTAGAACTTAACCGAGGATTAACTCACTAAGAAATACGCCTGCAATTTATCTAAAAAAGTCGTTATATCGATAGGTTTATTTTGGATTGAGTTTGTAGGTAGCCATGGCACCTACAAGCTCATGGCACCTACAACCTACACTCATGGCCAGCCGTACGGTGTCAGTCGGTTTCAGAATAGCACAACCCCATCTCATGAACCCCATGGGTGTCGCAAAAAGTGAGTAAGGGATAACAAAACCGGTACCGCAAGCCCAGAGGAAGTACACCACCTCTAAAAGAGTGGTCTCCATGACTTGATTGGCCAGCATGGCGATTTAAGGCCATATATAAGACAATGTGTATGGCATGAGGAGGCCCAATAGTCAACAGTGAACGATAAAAGGGCTGGTTACTGTTAATGAACCTTAATCGAGATATAGCGATTTTTTTCCAAAATTAGAAAGTCGTGATTTTTGCAATAGGTAGGTAATCTCCCCCTAAATGAGAGTCAAAACGTTTGCAGTTTATACACAACCAAACATAAATAATATCAATGCAATGTACTGGCCAGCACCAATACGCATTTGGTCGGCACAGTGGGTTACGACAAGAAATCTCCGCGAAGGGAAGCCATGCACACTCCATACAAACGGCCCGATACTAATGTATACACGCGCGTCTGTGTAGCATATACTGCAAATAAAGAACAATAGCAACCCGCCAGTAAAGGCTTGTTGCGCTATCCGACAGTTTTACGTGTAGTAGGAATTTATCGCCGGCGGAATTAACTAGTTGTTACAGACTGCTATCAAATGTACGTACGGACGTATTTGTATGTTTATTAATATTTACAAGAACACGATATAGGTACATGCATTTGCAACGATCTTGCGCTGTAGTATTTCAGTCACGTGTCCACTGTGTCACGCCCGCTCCACCAACTAACCAACTACAGGAATAAGCTACTTAATCGTGACCTGTCGTTTCTCTTTAGTAACGTTAAACCAATCTATTCCTATTTAACTTTTAGCTTCTTTTAGCTTTATAATAATAATAATATCCTATATTTCTCTAGAATAATTTAATATATTATATTAACATTAAAATTCTTAAAATAATAATCCAATATATTCTACCGCTCAAATCGATTTGAGAATCATAATTAATTTAATAGCATAGTCTTTATTTATAAATCTTTCATAAAATAATCAAAACGTCAGTTGCTAATATAATGTTAATGTTGGCTGAGTATGTATATAATACAAAGGCGGTGCTCGCGATCGATGTTATACCGCAAGGCCAATGTTGCAGGCCGCACGTTGCCTTCCAACGGGGAGGTGTAGGGGTGAAATACGGAAATAAAAACGCTGCTCTAATTCACATTGAACCACAGGGGCGCAGAGAGGAAGCGGCAGTCGGCAGCGAGCTTGCTTGTATGAACTTGTTAGGTATCTCCACAATGAGGAGTCTGTTGGATCAAGTCACTGCTTGAAGTGATGAATGTAAAACTGGCAGTTCAAGTTACTACTTGAAGTGCTGAGGACGAACTGGCCAAGAGAGGTCGGAACCTATGCCTTTTTTTCGGAAGGACTAAATTCTTGTGGCCTTATTGGCCTTTCAAGAGTCACCGGACTTGTTTATATTAGGGCGAGCGCAGAAGGCGCTCAGCCAGGAGCAAAAGTGTGTGTTGCAACGAGCCTAAGGGCTCCCCCGCCGGTAAACCGGCGGAAGGAACGGACCTCGGCTTAGGGCGTTGCATTGGGGGGAAACCGCGGGATCGCGAGTCGGCGAGAAGCGCCCAGGCACGTGTCTATACCTAGTGAACATGTTGGCTGAGGGCCGGTGTGTGTTAACGGTGTATCGGGGGGGACGTCCACGTCTCCGCCGGCGGGGACGGTGTCTGTGTGCAGTGTTCGAGTGCAGTGAGAGAACCGCATTGGCAGCGGTGATCGGGTCGTCGGGATCGTCCAGGATGTGCTGCGGCCTACGATAGCGGGGAGGGGCACTCCTGTCCGGTGTGTAGGTGAGGGAGGAGACAATCAGAGGATTGGGATGATGGGGGATGGCGTCATAGTAGCGTCGGGCAGAGTCTTTTATGTATTTGGCGATGGAGGGAAGCTCAAAGTCTTTGTGGAGGTCGACGTTACGCAAGTACCATGGTGAAGCCACGGCCTTGCGCACGAATCTGTTTTGGAGCCTTTGGAGGGTCCTGGTGTTAGAGGGAGCCGCGTGTGCGAACACAACGCTGGCATAGGTCATGATGGGACGGACGAGAGATTTGTATAATGTCAACTTATTTCTAAGCGACATTTTACTTTTCCCGCTTATGAGGGGGTTGAGGCGACCGAGCACAAAGGCGGCTCGATTGCGGACAGTTTTGATGTGATCTCGGAAGGTCATTCTGTGGTCTAGAGTGACTCCGAGATATTTGGTCTTTCTGACGAGAGGAATCGTTTGACCGAGAAGGGTTATCGGGGGAGGGGAGAGCTTAGGAGTGAGACAGCATGGGAAGCACATGGCTGCACTTTTCCCCGGGTTTATCTCTATCCTCCACTTCACAAACCACTCGCCTAGGGCGGTGACTGCGCGCTGGAGGCGTAGAGAGAGCATGCGTACGTTCCTATCGGAAGCGTAGAGGGCGGTGTCGTCCGTGAAGAGGGCGAGCTCTATTCCTGGGGGGTGGGGGATGTCGTTAGTATAGAGTGAATAGAGCGTGGGTGCTAGAACGGAGCCCTGGGGGACTCCAGCTCTTATTGGGCGGGGGCTGGATAGCGTGCCTTCAACTCTGTAGTGAAAGGTGCGATTGGTAAGGTAGTCTCTAATGATGAGAATGAGACTTTCGGGCACCTCCAGTTGGTACAGTTTATAAATTAAACCGTTGTGCCACACCTTATCAAAGGCCCTCGCTACGTCGAAGAAGACAGCTAGAGTTCTGAGAGGTCTCTCTTGATTGAGATCTGAAAGTATGTGCTCCGTTATTCGGTGCACTTGTTGGACTGCGGAGTGTTTGGCTCTAAAGCCGAACTGTTCGTTGATTAAAAGGCCTTTTGAGTCAATGTGTCTCAGCAGGCGGGTATGGAGGACTCTTTCATAGATTTTAGCCATTGTATTCAATAGGCTAATGGGTCTGTAGCTAGCGGGATCCGAGCGGTGTTTACCCGGTTTGGGGATGTCGATGACGACGGCTTCTTTCCAGGCGACTGGAAAGAGATGATTCCGCATGGCGGCATTGTAGATGGCCGCGAGGAGAGCGATCAATTGGATCGAAAGACTTTTGAACACCCTGTTGGGTATTCCGTCGATACCAGGAGATTTCTTAATTTTGAGATTTTGAATAATCTGGATTTCTGATACCGTAACCGGTAGAAGGGAGTCTGAGGGAGGGATGGAGGCTCGATGACTCACCTCTCCGTCAACCAGGTCGACGTGGGACTCGTCAACCGGCTGGCGGCTAGGGGAGCACTGGGCCTCTAGGCTATCAGCCAGGCATTCGGCCTTCTCTGCATCGTCAAATGCGGGAGGACCGTTCGGTCTAGTCAGTGGGGGCATGGAGGCTGTATTGTCTGTTTTCATAGATCTCGCCATCCGCCAGTAGGCTGTGTGTGATGGCGAGATCTCTGACAACAGGGTTTCCCAATTGGTGTTTCTGAATTCAGCGATGCGATTCTTTACGTCCCTCTGTAAAGCTCGCATTCTACGCCTATTCTCGATACATGGGAAGGAGTCGTAAGCACGGATGGCTGCGTTCTTGGCTCTTAGCAGCTCCCTAATGCCCTCAGGCAGCTCCCATGGGCGATCATTCGCCGCTGGGACCCGCCTGGAGGAGCTTTGTATTAAATCCTTAAGGTGGCTGCCGAGTCCAGAGACCGCCGTGTTTGTGTCATCCGAACTGGTCAGGTGGTCGGGGATAGAGTCGAGGTGGGGAGAGCTAGAAGCCTTAAGCTTCTTTTAGTTTGGCCCAGTCGATAATGGTCTTGTCATGGGGAGGTGAATCGGTCTGCCGTCCTAATTTCATGATTATGGGGCGGTGATCAGAGTCTAACTCGGCAAGGGTTTCTAGTGAGTTTAGACGCAGGGCAATGTCTTTGAAAAGGGCGATGTCGAGGACGTCGGGTCTGTGGGTGACTATAGGAGGGTAATGAGTTGGCGTCGTGGGAGCTATGACGTCAAAGTCCAGTATGTCAATAAGTCTGTAGAGGCGATTTCCATTGCGGTTTGAATAGGCATTCAAACCTTGGGCGGTGTAGTGAATAGGCAGATGAGTTTGTTTGAAAAGTTTATGTTGTTTTTTCTTATCGCGAATCATGTTGATTAGCAAAGTGGAATACCACGGTTTATATGATTTTTTCCTTTCACGGCAATACGGAACATATTTATTGATGAGAAAATACAAAAAAGAATAAAAATCAGCAATGTTCACGTTTACATCCGCATCGGAAAAAAATTCTATCCAATTAATATTATTCAACTCAAAAATAATGTTTTGATAATCAGCGTACTTGAAATTATAATAGTAATTCAATTCTTGGTCATTTGAGTTATTTGTGCACGGTAATTTTATTTCAAAACTAAGTGGTGGGTGAAATTTGTCTATTGGTAATAACGGTTCAAGAGCATTAACAATAGGAATGTAGTTGAAATTTGTAAGAACAAGGTCTAAAATATTACCAGAACAATTTGATATTTCGTTGTGTTGTAACGCATTAACAGACAAAAGAGAGTCAATAAACTCAGAACTATCATCACAATAACCACGCTTCCATCTAACCTTGGGTAGGTTGTAATCACCCACAATAACAAATTTCGCAGATTTATAAATTGAGCATAAATGTTCGATATCTTTACCATGAGAATTATAAACAGTTTCGTCGCGACGCGGAGGGATATAAACAGCACCAATCACGAGGTTAAGTTTCTCTATGTAAACAAACACCTGCTCAATGTTCGGCGAAAAGTCTTCAATTTTCAGACCTATCAAGTCATTCCGAATCGCAATGAGTACACCACCCCCTTCATCCTTATCACTACTATCATAACTTCTATCACAGCGATAAATTTTATAATTGTTCAAAAGTAACTCATTATCACTGTATGCTTCATTTAGCCACGTTTCGACGAAAATAATAACATCATAATGAACAGCAGACGACAATATCGAGTCGTGCAGCTTCGCTAGTTTTGTTTTCATACCTCGAACATTTTGAAAATAAAAAAGGAACTCTCCAACGCAGTCGGTTGTATATCCCGTCCCGCCTAGTTTTTCGATCAACGCTAACGATTCTTGGAACACCTCTGACATGGCGGACACGGAGATTTTTCTCGCCCTTCGCTACGCGTTCATCAAGTTTTTTGTACAATAATTTAAGACGCGATACCTGAGCCGGAGTAAGATCATTTTTCAATTTAATTTTAAACTTAGAAAATTTCGCTTTATTTCTAAGAATGGTAACAGCATCCGATGCATTGTTGAACGTAACCTTAAGCGGAGCGTAGCCAGTGGTGCGCGCAGTTTTGCAACGATAGGTTTCACTGCGAGAGGAAGATCAGAAATTTCACCAAGAACACGATTGACCGCCGACAGGTCGTCCTGGCTATCCTCCGAAGGTGCGAGATCATAAAACATCACATTGCACGATCGGCGCTGACGATCCTCGATTTCTGCGAAAGCATCGACGTCATCGACCAAGGAGTTCCCAACACCAGCAGACGCCTCAAGAGCCGAGACACGTTCGGATAGTTCATCTATCTTCACGTCCTGAGCCCTGATATGCTCCGCCATCTTTTTCAGGTCCTTGCGAAGGTCACCAACAATGTTTTTTTGCAGGTCACATGCAAGTTTGGAGAGCAAAGATTTTAAATCCCCTTTAGTGATGGTAGCGCAGCATGCTGCCATGGCACCGCTCGGCAGAATCTCAATGCTTTTCGAACAGCGGGAGTGATATTTCCGCTTGCACAATTTACAGCTTACAAGCCTGGACTTTTCCTCAAAGGGTTGGTCACACCATTGGCACAGAGGAGTGGTGTCATCATCCTCCGTATCACCCGTAAATGACATCATGAAAGGAACACAAAAACTCAAATTATAGCTGCACCGCAGCAGGTAGTTACATATTTGGCATTTGCCAAAAATACGCTAGCATTCTTGGCAAAATGCTAGCGTTTTGAGCGATCAACGCTTCAAACATGAAGCCCCAAACTACAAGCGATTACACTTTTGAAAATGTAAACAAAATGTAAAAATGTCAGAATGTAAACAATGAAACTACCCTCAATGCTTTTTATATACGGTTCTGAGTTCCTTACGCTCCCAAAAACTGGCCAAAAGCCTGAGGAGGCACCGCTATGGTATCCAGAGCGCCTCTGGAAGGTCGTGGCCCAGATCGGGGCGGTCTCGGGAGTCGCAAATCTCCTTTTTAGTGTGGATTTTGTGTGATGTTGTTGTTGATGGTATGGGCCCTCCGGCTTTCTCCTTATATCTCGATGACCAGTGGACACAGGCACTCGCGGAGTACACCAGCTGGTAGGTGACACTTACGGGCACAAGAACACATAAAACTTTCACTATAACTAATACTTTTTCACGCGTAAGCTATTTTAAGGTACGGAGCGCAACAAAATACGTGTTGACGTCTTGATGTCATAAACAATCATCTGTCGTTATTATTATTATTATTCATTATTCATAACAACAATCATTATTCATTCTGTCGTGCACATTCTCCCGCCGTCGCAACACTGCGAACCGACTGGTAGCACGACGACCTTCTTCGTAGGTCTGCGTAGCATGGTGCCGTTGCCCATGGTGATGTCGACGACTCGTACCTCGTTGTCTTTACCCGGGTAGACGTTGGTGACACGGCCTCGTGGCCAGGTGTTCCGGGGTAAGTTGGAGTCGCACACGATGACGATGTCGTCGATCTTCAGTGGTTCACCGGTGCTGCGGGGCTCCCGCCGGTACTGGAGTGAGGGCATGTACTCCCGTACCCAGCGGTGCCAGAATACGTCTGCGAGCCTCTGGGCGCCTTCGGTGAAGTCTCCGGGAACCGGCATGTGACAGTTCGGGCCGAGTAGTATAAGGTTCGGTGTTAGTGCTGCCGGTTCGTCGGGTGTCACCGCCACATGAGTAAGGGGGCGGGAATTTATGGTCATCTCCGCCTCAGTTAGCAGTGTGCTGAGCGTCTCGTCACTTGGATGTTGTTCGTGCAGGGTGACTCGCAGGGCTTCTTTAACGGAGCGCACTATGCGCTCCCATGCACCGCCCATAAACGGCGCTGCTGGTGGGATGAACCGCCACTTGATCATGCGGTTCGTGGCCTCGTGCTGGGTGGCTTCAGCTATGGACTGGGCGAGCTCTTTATCAGCCGCCTTGAAGCAAGTTGCGTTGTCACTCCACAGCTCTGTTGGACAGCCTCTTCTGGCTATAAACCTCCTCAGCGCTGAAATGGCTGAGTCAGCGCTTAGGGAGGTCACGACTTCTAGATGTATCTCGCGTGACGTCATACATGTGAAGAGCGCTACGTATCTCTTTTCGCGGTGGCGCGCGACGGTGACTTCTATTGGACCAAAGTAGTCCAATCCGGTGAGCGTGATGGGCCAGGCGAGCTGGAGGTAAGTCGCCTGTGGCAGGACTTGTTGGTTTAGTCTTTTTTATTCTGCACGCCATACAGCTCTTGATCACGTTTCGCACGGCCGGTCGGATTTTCATTATCCATAGCCGTTGGCGTAGCTCATTTACGACTGTTTCTACGCCTCCGTGATGAAGTTTCTCGTGGACGTGTTGTATATACAACTTTGTGAATATATGTTTTCCATTCAGTATGGCTGGGCTCACAGATTCTGCGTGTATTCCCTCGGCCGCAGTTATACGACCCTTTATTCTTATTATGTCGTCACTGTCGATGATAAGACTAAGTGACGACAATAAATCTCCGGTAGGTGGCGCCCTGTTCTCTTTTATGCGCAGCTTTTCTAGGTAATAGCTGTCTTGTTGCGCCGCTCGGATCCACAATTTTTGAGCGTTTTCAATATGACGCACTTCTAGGTCAATGTCGCGGCGGGTCGATGAACTCGTGGGAACCACCGTATCGGTCGATAGGGGTCGAGCTTGTTTATCTTTTTTCTTCCAGTCGGGGTCACGTGATTTGTTTACACGCGTTCGTTTGTAACGCGTAGCGGTGATTTGGAATTTATTTCCCCGACATAATTCGACAAATTGCAGCACTAGCTGTCGCTCTTATCAGTCTGATCCATTTCGAGAATCGTTGGACATCTGGCAGATGGTCGTGAGTTGGCTTGTCAGTTATTGCGAAACACTTTTCTCTCTCCTCCCCAGAGTTGTTGACCTTGACCTCGACTTCTGTAGGCCACTCCTTCTTAGATAGTAGTAGATAGGAGGGGCCATTGAACCATCGATGTTTCACGTTGAAGTCGTGAGGTGTCGCTCTTGTCGCGTCGTCTGCTACGTTATCTGCCGTAGGCACCCATCGCCACTCATTTTTATTAGTGAGTGTCTCTAATTCTGCGAGCCGGTGTGCTACGAAGGTTTTGTAGGTGCGTGGTTCGGATCTTATCCACGCCAGGGCCGTACGCGAGTCGCTCCAATACGTCTTTTGCGCGACTTCAAACTCGTGCTCTCGTAGCACTGTATCAGCTAGGCGGGCCCCTAGTAGGGCGGCCTGTAGCTCTAACCTGGGGATTGAGACGGGCTTCAGTGGTGTCACGCGACTCTTTGCGGCTGCCAGCGTGACGTGTACGCTTCCGTCGTTACGCACGATTCGCCAGTAATCGCTTGCGGCGTAGGCCTCCTCGCTGGCATCGACAAACGTATGTAGTTCGTAAGTGGTTGCCGATTAGTAGTCGTAACATCGAGGGATGCGTAGGTCTTCTACCTTTCTTAGCAATGACAGCCATGCGTCCCATCTTTGCCTTAACTGTTCTGGAATGGGCTCGTCCCATTTGGTGCCGTAGCGCCAGGTGTCCTGCATGATTCTTTTCGCGGGCGTCGTCATAGGCGATAGTAAGCCCAATGGATCGAACAAGGACATTATGACACTTAAGGCCTCCCTCTTGTTTGGTGGGCGCGTGTTTTAAAGCATTTCAGGCGCCATTCTTGTTTTGTTCAAGCGGAAACTTACGCAATCATCCCTTGTGCTCCATAGGAGACCGAGCGTTCTTTCTGTCTCGCTCGCACCTATTGGTATTGCGTTTGTTTCCGTTCTTTCCTTGAAATCTTTTATAACACTCATGTTGTTAGATGTCCACGCCGTCAACTCAAACCCTGCTTGTCGGTGTATAAAGTCGACTTCTTTGATCATTCTGATCGCCTTCTCAGGCGTGGGGAAGCTTTGTAAGTAGTCGTCCATGTAGTGGTTTCTTTCTATTGCGCACGCCGCCTCTGGATATATGTCGACGAACTCGTTCGCGTTTTTGTTCTTTATGTGTATGGCGGTGCATGGTGATGAGCACGCACCGAATATCACCGAGGTCATTCTGTATTCTTCTGGCGGACCCTCCCGCCGGTGATCTCTCCATAAAAAACGCAGGGCATCTCTGTCCTCTTCTCTTATGCTGATTCGCATAAACATTTCTTTTATATCTGCGGATACGGCGTATGGATGTTGTCGAAATCGCATAATAACGCCTGGGAGGGACTGTAATAGGTCAGGTCCTGCCAACAACATGTCGTTGAGGCACAGTCCATGCGATTGAGCCATACTATTCTTATCTTTGGCTTTGCGGGATTGATGACCGCAAAGTGTGGGAGGTACCATGTTCTGCCGCTAGTTGGCGCTGCGGGGCTCGCTCGGCGTATCCGCGTTTGAAGAGGTTGTCGACCCGTTCTTGATATTGAACTTTCAGCTGTTCGTCGCGATCTAACTTTCTTTCTAAGTTGTAGAGGCGCTTTAGTGCGTTTTGGTAGTTGTTGGATATTTTTAGGTCGTCTTTTCGCCACAATAACCCGGTTTCGAATCTGCCATTGGGAAGTCGTCGAGTCGTGTTCTCGAGTATCTCCAACGCCCGTTGTTCGGGATCGTTCTTGGGTTTTCTGGGTTCGATTCCCAATGACTCCAGTTCGAAATACTTCCTCATGGTTTCTTCCATTGTGTCACCCCGTGTTGTGGAGAGGTGACCGCAAAAGTTTACGGGCTTACTTTTCGACGTGTGGCATCCGTGGAGTACCCACCCCAGTCTCGTTAGTGATGCCACATGGTTGGTCGCGCCGACCCTCTAGAAGATCACGTGATACTATTAGGTCCCAGTTGTCCTGACCGATCAGTATCTTTGGGGACGCGTAGTCGTACGTGAGCTCTTTTCTTATATTCCGTAGATGAGTGCAGCCTTTCATGTTTTCCTCTGTTATGGATTGCGACGTGAAATTCAGCCTTTCTACTGTTCTGGCATTTTGAATTTGGAATTCTTCGCCGCCGAATTTCCCTTTGATGCCCAAGTTGACACTCCGACTTTATTCGTGTTTTATCTCTGTCCCACTCACCCCTTGCACCCACATTGGTTGTTTGGGCCCATCTATCCCCAATATATCGGCCAGAGATGCGTCGATAATGGTCACTGTACTCCCCTCGTCCAACAACGCGTACGTCTCTATTTTATTCTGGGGACCTGATAGCACGACAGGTGCTATTTTCAGGTACGCCCGACGTCGCGTATTCGAGTTGGTAGCTACTGTTGAAGTCAGTACCTCTTCTGTTCTTTCTGGGATGTCTGATGGTTGATCGGTCTTCTGGTGGTGGAGTAGGACATGGTGTCTCCTGGTACATCCGTCGCGGCCGCATGGTTTGACGTGACACGTGTTTCGTTGGTGCGTACCTTTTAAGCACCGGAAACAAGTATGGCTCTTTTTTGCCATCTCCCAACGCTCGTGTGTGTTAGCGTTGAGAAACTGTGGGCAATGCACTAACTGGTGATTGTTTGCACTGCCAACATTGTTCTTGCCACTTTTCTTGCGGCTTGCGCTTTTCTTTTATTGTGTAAGCGCGTTCGACCTTTTTTCGCATAGGTCGCTCCCTCCCTGTTGACTCGTCGGCGATGTATTCTGGAAGGGCGTAAGCGCCAAACTTATCCGCTTCTTCGTTCAAGTATATTGACATCTTTTTGAAGTCGGATACTTCTGAAAGCTCTCTCGCCGCGTAGTCTACCCATTTACTTCTCAGGGTTGGAGTGAGTTTCTCCACCACATCTCAGGGTGGTGGAGGTAGTGTGGTTTCTTTAATGCTTCTATAGCAGCCACGATGTTCGCTAGTTTACTGGCGAATATGCAAAGGTCACGTGGGTTTTCGCTGACCTTGGGTAAATGCTTCACTTTTTCTAGTTCTAAGCGGATGAGTGCCTCTGGCCGCCCGAATCTTCTCTCCAGCGTTTGTAATATGACTGGCGGGTCAGGCTCACTTATTAGTAGGCAACTCACGGCTTCCATGGCGGGACCCTTTAGACATCTTCGTAGTCGGGCCACGTTCTCAGTTTTAGTGAAGCGTTCCTTTGTTTCGTTGTAAGCTGCTCGGAAGGCGAGCCAGCTGTGGGCGTGTCCACTGTACACGGGTAACTCTTGTACGTACCGAGCTGAGTCCCTGTTCTGGCGCATAGCTTGTGAGAAGGCCGTGGCTAATGTAGTCACGTCAATCGCCGGTGCAGAATGGTCTGAAGACGGGACCTCTTTCGTGGGGGTTCCCGCAACACCCGGGTCTCTTTCATTCCCGGCCGATTTTCTAATACTGCCTTTTTCTGACACAGCTGCCTCCTTGGGTTTGGGACTTTTCTCTCTCTCGGCGTCTTTGATGGCTAATATCTGCTTTTGATTGTGTAGCCACCGGTGGACACGCTGAGGATCTGAATCCTGTTCGTCCAGTTCCTCCTCCTCACTCGACGATGAGTCTAGTTTCAGTCGTTCGAGTTTCGCCTTTTCAAGTTCAGCTGCGGCCTGGATTTCTTTTGTTTTCCACTCGGCCTCTCTTAGGTACAGCTCGGCGAGCCGCTCTTTCGCCTCTAACTCCGCGAGGAGTCTCTTGCGTGAGGGTACGGAGCGGCGTGACCGAGCGTGGCTCGAGTGTGGGCGCATTGTGTGGTCGGAGCACTCAGGTACAGGCGATGGTGGCCTGGAGCAGACGGCGATAGCGACACTGTCCTTGGCTTGTTTTTTATCATTTGAGGACTTACTTGTGGTAGTGTCGGTCGTTCTCTAATTCTCTAATTCTAATTCTCTCCGTATAGGCGATCTTCTGGATGATGATGGTTCAGGAGATCCGGCTCGAAGGACCAGATGTTGGCTGAGTATATATATAATACAAAGGCGGTGCTCGCGATCGATGTTATACCGCAAGGCCAATGTTGCAGGCCGCACGTTGCCTTCCAACGGGGGGGTGTAGGGGTGAAATACGGAAATAAAAACGCTGCTCTAATTCACATTGAACCACAGGGGCGCAGAGAGGAAGCGGCAGTCGGCAGCGAGCTTGCTTGTATGAACTTGTTAGGTATCTCCACAATGAGGAGTCTGTTGGATCAAGTCACTGCTTGAAGTGATGAATGTAAAACTGGCAGTTCAAGTTACTACTTGAAGTGCTGAGGACGAACTGGCCAAGAGAGGTCGGAACCTATGCCTTTTATAGCAAGTTCGCTGCCCGTGCGATCCCCCTGCTCCCTGGGGAAGTTTATTGTGCTATTCGCTCTCCAACGTCATACATAACTTCTAGGCTACAAGTCACATATCCTAGGGTCGGTTCTCCTCTTATGCGGAGAACAAGGCTATTTTCGATGACGATGCATGATGATTTTACATCTTTCTGGGCAATTTAGCCCTTTTTTCCCTCCCTCCTTCGTTGAGTAGCAAAGGGAATGGGAGGACTGAAGGTAAAGGGAAACAGTGGCGCCGATACCGGAACTTCGTCATCTAGCCCGCAACTTTATATGTTTAAAATCCAATGCTCAATAAAACACACTGCGGGCGGTAGCCTTTATTTTGCCTATACCCTGACCTGTAACCTAGTTTCCCTAATACATTTATGGAGAGCGAATACAAACATATACAGTTTATAAATAGACATTTAAATATAATATAAATGTACGCACTAACATCCCATAGTCTCGTAGGAAAGGTGTATGGATTTGTCTCGTACGCTTCTATTAGTGTAATGTGAGAATTCCTTCGTCCTCACCTCGCTAGTTGCGCAACCCTTGTGAGACAACCCCCTTTCTTCCCCGAGCCGTGCGATGCCAGTACGTACATATCATGTACACTTGATTTTATTTACATAATACGCTATTGCAATGTATACGTGCATACGTATGCTTAATGTACTTCACTTGTGCTACGCCCTTATTAATTCTGTCGTGCACAGTTAATATATTCAATTATATAACTCACTTAAAAATATAATTTATCTAACAATACTTGGAACAATTTACTCTTAAAGTATTTAAACGGCAATTCTTTGATATTATTAGGTATATAACTAAATACGAATTGCCATACAATGTGCGTTCTTTTTATATAAATGTATTTTTTTAATTGGAACACTTAAATCATTATTGTTCTGTCTTTAACCTGTTATTTCAGAATTAGTTTGGAAAAGATCCAGATGTTTGACTACAAATAAACCCATTTCAAAAATGTAAAGAGATGGAAGTGGTAAAATCTTTAGATACGTGAAATGTGGTTTACAACTATCCATAGATCCAGTCCCGCACAACAACCTAACACATTTTTTTGCGCTGTAAAGGCTTGCATAGCCGAAGCAGAATTTTCCCATAGAGTTAAGCATAGATGGCTGCATGAAAAGTTGCCACCTGCTTCATACGTCGAATTACATTTATAAATTTAGGGACTTTAGTACATAATGTGTCAATATGAGCCTCCCACTTACAGAATTTGTTCTACCTAAAAATATTACAGAATCTACTATGTCTATGTCTATATTTTTATGTTTATGTTTTATACAAATATTTTTAATTTGACTATTATAGTTTTTAAATTTTTTTTTTGATAATTTTCATTTGTGAATTATTGATTTATATCGATACATAAGTATCGAGCCTTCATAATCGCTCCGCGAACTATGGAGGGAGTTTTGTTCGGAGTTTTTTCACGGTATGTATAATATAAACGTAAACGAATAGCCTCTAAAAAAAACCAAAGTTGCTAAATTCGCTCATGGATAGAAACATCATGCTGAACTAGCAATGAACTGGTCATATCTGTCACAAGACCGATGATCGATGGTGGACGAATAGAGACCACGTACTGAGAATCGGCCCTATAGCCAGGTAAACTGACAGCTTTAAGAAGTTAGCTGATAGTGGCTACGCGAGAAGAGCAAACGATCGTGTGTAGCGGCACTCTTGATTATTGAGGAGTAAATATATGAGTTGAGAGACATAAACTGGTAGTAATAATATATACATTGGCCATATAACTGAATAGACTCCTATAAAATAACTGAAAAGGTGATTAGAATGCAATATAATGGCCAATAACGACTCGATGTTTAGAACTATATAGAATACTCTATAGAGAACGACGACTCTATAGAATAAAACAATGGAGACCACGTACCGTGAAACGTAGCATTCCCAAGCACCTTCCGACCAGGTGAACTGGTTATGGCTGGGTGAGCAGAGCAGAGCACTGTGTGTCGTGGTGGTCTTTGAGAGAGGCTTATGTCCAGCAGTGAAGAGACACAAGCTGATTGTATGGTATATTAAAAAAAGTGTTATTCTATTCCAGGTAATAAGAATTACTCAGCTTATTTTATCTTGCAGACGTTTTACACAAGTCGTAGTTATAGTTTCTGAAAGTAAAACATTTTAGTGAAATATTAATTAATCATTTGAGGCTGTACCGCCGCCGGCCACCACCCCGACTCTATAACTTTCATCTGAACTGTTTTTTTTTTTAAATGTACGTATTATTTCTTTTTCGCAAAAAATCAAGTTCCTTCCTCAAGTTTCTTGTGGCACTATAAATTCATGGAGAATTGTGGTACTCCGGTGGCAGTAGTTTGAATTTTCCTTTAGGTTATAAGTACGGACATTTCACCGTCTTAGGGAGACTGAAATTCAGAAACTTTTCTTTGCTTAATTTCATTGGCTTCGGACTTATGTCTGCGAGAGCAATTTAGCTTTGGAAATTGCCTTTTGTTATTTATGTAATGAGTTAAGTAACAGATGATGATTAAACGAATGAGAAAAAGTTTGGCACTTCATTGATTGGACTATCTTTATTCGTCAAATTATTAAAAGATCGTATTATACATACAAATTTAATTATCGTTTTTGCAAAAATAACAAGTGGCATCTGAGTAGGCAGTTCAATTGATCAGTCAGTAGGCAGGCATCGGCAGGCAGCTAATAAAATATAGAAACAGAGGTGTATTTTTGTTAAGTTAATTTATCATTTGGTCGACAACTAAGAGTATCTAACCGTTTTGTTTGCTCTTTTTTTTACAATAAATCCGTTTTTATTTATTTAAGCTTAACTGCACATAAAAATTGCCTTAAACACTTAATATTGCCTAGTCGCATTATCTGTCAGCAACCTTGGGATAAACGCAAATCTATGCAGGTGGTGCATCGAAAAGTCTCGTTTGAATAGAATATAGGTATGCATATCTACATAAATATTATACATTTGTTGCCACGTTCTATTCGCGAATACTATAAATACTTAATAAATATCTATTAAGTATCGTCAATTGAGACGTGTCCCGTTAACACTTCCTTACTGTATTTTAATGTTACGTGGGCCAACTTTAATTAATTAAAGATTTCGCCGTGGCATTCTATATTGCCCATCTATCTCATCAATAATCAACGAGGCACGTCACGTTGCCCCCATAACTGCACAATTACGCCGATTGCCCATAAATCATTGGTATTCGTAACCCGTCATCGTGCATGTCATTATCCGGATAAATTTGAACCATCCCGCAATATTAAAATTATAATAATATGTAATCACGTGTTCTTAGTGGCGATTAAAAGTGACATGTTATTTAACAATGAATATGAATATATTATGTACCATAATCAACCTTAATTGCTTTCAGTTAATCGTCGCCAACACAGTTCACAGAAATAAAAAGGTCAAAATATTTAATTATTGAGCTACTATCCTTTATTCTTAATTTGGTGGTATTTAAACAAACATCATGAACGTTCTCGTATAATTCAATGTTAATACGTCACAGTCATACGTATCCAACATAAAAGTATTTATAATACGGCGAAATGACAAATAAAGGATTTGTCGGTCAACAATTATTTCCCGCGACCGCACTATCTTATAAATAATTGATTTAACCTTGAAATGACGTGATATTTACCTAACTTTCGCCCCTTTTTTATTCATCATTTTCTCACACATCAATGGCTGAATATTTTTTTAGATTATCACACAATGCATGTTGTCAACGGTATAAGTAAATAATTTTCTCGCATTGTGTTATTGATTGATTTGATTTCTGGCAACGACGTTTACAAAAAATAATACTCGCAATATAAACACAGTATTGAACATTCAAAGGGGCACGTGACGTTCGCTGTTCTGCATAAAAAAGCAATTTCAAAGGTGCCTCTGAAGCCGCACTTAACTATTTGTCAAGAAATATGAATTCATGGAATCGAGGTGCCTCGGAGAAATTTCGTGCTATTTATGACTACCAGGAAGCCGGGGAGGAAGTAAGGCCAACCGCCTGCAATTTCAACGTGCGAAATAAATTTAAAACTCCCACCGAGTGCTGTTTTTATAATCTGGAATTTTTCTTTATGCTTCAAGTGTCCCTTTGGTGTAGTTACCAGTGTAAAACTTGCCGAAAAGGTATGATAAACCGAAAGTATTCCATGTTTCATTATAGCTACTATATAATACAGGTATTACATAAGTAGGTACTGCATACTCTTAATATTTAACCATATATTAGTCTCTTTGTCTTCAGTTATTGTTAGATTAAATTTATTTATTAGAATTTTAAACAGTTAATTAAATTAAAATAAGCAAATATACAAAAAGAAAATATTTATTTGTACATTACACAAAACAAAGCAGTGATATACAGAGTTAATTAAGTTTAAAATGTCTCAGTGCGTAAAAGGTCGCAAGCTCAGCGTATGCTGTGAATACTTGCCTTCACAGCGCTGATTTTCAACTTGTCCCTGTCTTATTATTATAAAGTCCCCAAAATGCTATATGTGGGTATATAGTCCCATCTCTTATTTAAAATAAAATTAAGTGTACAATCTAAAAAAATCGATATTAAAAGTATACAATAATGGTGAAATGCAATTCTCAACGTGCTGCCATTATAAGAATATTTTTTTGAAACAGAAGCGTGTTAAATTTTAGCCAATAATAGATTACATATTTGTAATCACAAATATATTTTTTATTAATGGCTACACCGTTCGGTTAGGAAGCCTATCCGCTTCAACCTAATCCATCTAATCCCCTAATTCAACAGTGCGGCCGTTGCGTCTCTTCTGCGTGAAAACTAGAGTCAGCGGCGAGCAGTCTACAGTTGGAGATCGAAATGTAAAATAGTAGATGTTAGTTTTCTTGAGATTATATGGAAAAGTCTATGTAATACAACGCAAGAAATATACGGAGGATATATTATGTGAGTTTTATTAGAGTTTCTTACTAGTGCAATCAAATATGACACAAAATCCAAATTCAATAGTCAAAATAAGTCAATAATCTTAGGTAGAAAAAATTAGTGATTCTCATATTTCGCTCTTAGCTGCAAACACGACTGATGCATCTTTTCTAAATGTACTGAAATATCCTAATTTACACAGCACAGCGCACAACGGGTTTTGGTGCCTAAAATAATGAAAAATTTGCCGTGTACGCGCCCGTGTTCAATAACTCTTGCCATGTATTGGCAGATTTAGAAAAGTATAGTCTTGTAGTGTTTTTAATTTGCTTGTATGACATTCTCATATTATTACTTGTTGACCGAAATTCACCAACATGTAAGGTTACTTGTAATGTTGAAAGGTTAATTACTTAACTATAGATTGCTAAACAATTTATGCACAAGTTGCAAGAAATTACAAAAATTTGACATTAATTAATTAATTCTAAACGAAAAGAAAGCCGATTCGCATATTATGTTTTTTTTTTTTAAATAATAATACTTTTTGTACGTCTTACGAGTGAGTAGTATTCCTTACCGCTAGACTACCCGTACAAACCCAGCCCAGTGTACTATATTACAATCAAATATTTGAATACAAAGACAATTATGGGTGATGATAATTAAGCATATAGGTAATCAGAAAAGCGTAACAGCAGAATCTGTCTGCCATTTAATAATTACGTTCTTTATAAAAACCGTTCTAAATTTCTTTTTGCAAAACCTTCAGTCTGATTACAAATAGTCTGCGTGTACAATACGCAGGCAACGTACAATTAAATCTAATGACACATCTGTGTCCAACCTTGAAGAGGTCGATTTACACATTTTTCTCGAAAATTCTTTATAAAGAATATTTTTCTTAGAGAATTTGGTGTGAACGTCGCCAGGCAAGTAATAAGGCACGGTTGCGTCCAACACGTGCCAATAATTGCGCTTACCTGTAACTTTCCTCTTACACACATGTACGGTTGGACTACAGTTCTCTCGATAGAAAATGCTGGCCACTCCCTACATTTATTATTCTCGGCACCTCAATATTTACTACACTATTACCTTATTTAGAAAATATTTCACTTTGTACTTACTACGTGCGATATAACTACCACCCACCGAATTACAAACAGAGTAACCCTATCGTTAAATAAATACAATTATATTTTAGACTAGCGACCCGCCCTCATTTCGCTTCGGTTTATTAAATTTAAAACAATCGGAATAAGATATTTTCCTGCGGTAAAATGTAGCCTATATTTTAAGTTAGACCTCTAGCAATACATCGGTGAAAACTGCATTCAATTCCATGCAGTACTTTTTGCGTGATGCGTGTACAAACATACAGACAGCCAGACAGACAAAATTTCTAAAAACTGTTGTTTTCGCTTCTGTTGCTCTAATAAAGACCCCCCATATTAGTTTTTTTTCAATATCTAATATTATTGATCTATAATATCTATACATCGGCCTGTTACAATTTTATTATATGGATATGTATAGATAATTAAATAATTCAAGTCACTAGAAAGCGATCTGTGACATCAAAATCAATATATCTTTGAAAATTAGCAATTTATCGTGCTTAGAAGTTGCCAATTAGAACACTCCTATCTTGATGACGGCCTAACACTGTAGTACCATTAGGTGCCATTCACGAGTGAGTAACAAAGACAACGGTAGCTCACCTCAAATACTCTTAAGGTCATATCTGTCTAATTTCTGAAAAATGTTATTAATATGTGTTTGTTTTATTCCCAAATATATTCATTTCAACTAGAGTTAACTCAACTTGGCTGTGCGATGTCGGCCGGCTTTAGTATAACACCATTGTATCAGTTCCCGCGGGTGTAGTAAAAGGCAGTTAAGCGATAACAAAGCCGCTACCACAATACCTGAAGAACTACACCGCTTATAGAAGAGTGAACTCGCCACTTTGCCTGGTCACAGTAGCGTTTTAAGGTCATACATCCCTTATGCACATGACAATGTGCTTGAGAAAGCCCGTGTCTAGCAGTATCTCTACGATAAAATAGCTGGTTACTACACTTTCGCCATGATAAAAAATCAGCATCAAATTTTCACCCACTGTAAATAACTAGTTTTTCATATGACTAGAATATTAACCATCTATTTGAAAAAAAGGTCCCACGCGTCTAGTTATTTGTTTACACTATGGTTTAGTGCTAACGTAACAATTACTCTACGGAAAGTTGAAGTTTATTAGTTACGAGTTCACTCTAGAATTTTGAAATTTCCTCTCGTCATTAAATTGTATAAAACGTGGATAGCGCTTGCCGGAAAATTCAATAAAACCTCCGTAAAACATTTGCTTACGTAAAATATTTTCTTTTCACTCGTTTCATTAAACTATACTATAAACTTAGGAAAACTATACGCAGTACACCACTTTACCTCTAATTTCTAGCGAACGTTTGAGTAACCTTTTCGAATTTGCGAAGCCCTCATTGCGTTCAATTGATACTTAAGTACTCTTTAAGAAGTAACCTAACTCGGCGTTCCTTCTTTATTCTCTTTACAAAAGGTTATTGAAAGGTTGTAGCTTTCTAACGACTGAATAGCACTCGTTGAAACTGCTTGGACATCTCGGTTTGTGACAGGTTTGCTTTTGTGGAGTGCTCAAAGGGAGAAATTTACACACAGCAATGACCGCGTTTGTGGATCTAGGATGTAATTGGAGACTCTTTAAATCTAACCAAAACGCTCTACAAATATTTTTTTAACTGAACATAATCGTGATAATTTCTATCTATTCATAATGCTTGCATATGTATCTAAACAAAGTATTAATCACAAGAATTGAAGTGACACTGCCTTTAGTACAATCTAAAATCAGTAAATAATTTCTATTACGAGTATTATGTTGTTTTGAACAGAATTGACGTACATATTTTTTATAGAAGAGATGAGATAGCAGTCGAGGGATGGAGGGTGCACGGTGAAATCCCACAATCTCCGTAGGTACTTGACAATGTACAATGTACGTGCGTGTTTCTGTAACATCAGCTGTCAACTTCTATAATAAAAAACAAATCATAAAATAGCAGACGCATTTCGTAAACTGTTACTTCTGTATGTACAAATATAGTATTATTTATTTAGTAAGTGTTATAGTAATTAGGTATACGAAAAAACTGATGTAAATTGAATCTCCAGCCCCGGAGCACTTCCTTTACAGGTTACGAATGTTAACTGGTTTACTTTAACACTACACCACAGAAACCACTTTTTGATTAATATTTTATTGATAATCACGTCAGTACGTTACAGGCCAAGTGTGGTCAAGTGTGGCCAGGCAACTAAATTTAGTGTTGCCAAGTACGCCGTTAAATGACAGGAAGAGATAGGGCAAATCTCACTAAGTATTCATATATAAATATAAATAAATCACAAACTTATGTTCTAGCAACAGAAATAATTATGAACCTTAATCGAAAGCGTGCCCCTAATTGTCAGTCGAAAAACTACATATCAGATCTTTATCTGATATATGTGCAGCCACATTGACGGCGATTATTCCCAATAAATCATCCAATTAAATCGGTAGTAAACTACAGTCTGTAATAATGTGTGTGCGAGCGTAATGATACAAACCGCCCATTTTGCTGCGAACGCATAATTTTATTAACCATTGTTGCACCTGAGTTAATTAAAAATAAAAAGCTCTCGTAAACATTACAATAAATTGATAATGTTATAGAGACTACTAAAGATTTTATTTATTTATTCCTGCTTTATTGCACATAAATTTTGTACAAAAGGCGGACTTATTGCCTTAAGGCCGATTAACACTTTGTTTAATTGATTTGTTTACCCCAAAATCAGGTGGATTCATAATTTAGACAATGTTTCATAGGACGTGATCTCTTGCCTGTTTGTTTTAACACTGAAGATTTTTCTATGTTATACAAGCAATCATGCTCGAGATATTCTTTTACGAAAGAATATCTAGTAATTTCACTATATTTATTTTTTGTTGAAAAATAAAAATTACTACGCGTGCGGCGCAATGTTCCGTCGGCTACTTATGCACTAAACTAAACTGTTTCGGACAGTGTCGTCCGCAACGCCAACGAGTTAAGTTGGCAGTGTGTAGGAGACGCGAGGAGTGTAATACTTCGCACTTAACTGGCCGCAAAATATAATGGCTTTCTATTTTGTGACAAGTAATTATTTAACTCGTTAATCTACGTCTAAACGAAGCTATCTACTAACTCGCCAAAACTGGCATTCTCAACCAGTCAACTTTTGAGCAAGCAGAGAAACACAAAAAGAGTGCATTAAAACCGTAAATTAAACATTAAACAGTGCATTAAGCGGTTTCGTAAAGGTACAGATATGAGATAGCCAGTTAGTGTTGCGAATAATTACTTTCCGGCGCTTCTTGCTCTTTTCACTTCGGTAAGCTCACTTCGAAATAGCCAAACAGTAGATTAACGCTAAGTTTCTGGATCATACTGGTAGATAATCATACTGGATCATACTGGTAAACGTGCCGAGAGGACTCTGCTTCAAAGTTTGTTATCATATCACGGCACCATTCGACACGAACTTGTTTTTGAGCCTCGGTGAGGTTATGCAGCACCCAGCGTTATACTATACTGACTCCTGACTCGTAGATGTCCATGTAATATTTCATCCAATCTGCAATATCTCCTGAATCCTCTCGTTTTCACAAATTATTATTTTCACTGCCACCACATTTTCTACCGTAACAACCGTTACAAGGCGACCGTTTCTTTCTTCGTCAGCCAAACTTAGTAATTCATTGTAGCAACGATACAAGTGAACGTGTCTGAAATAGCCATTTGAAGTCTATTAAAAGAATCTTCAGGTTTTAAAGAACATTTAAAATAATACAAAATCATAGCGCGGAAATGTTTCCGTCGAATTTCATTTTTTTAATGAGACACGATATATTTTGGTTCAGCTCGTAAAAAAATATGGAGCAAAATTTGAATTAGGAATGTTTTGTTTTTATGTTAATAGTCATAGTTTTAATTGACATTAAACCAGCCAGTGTTCCATAGATAAAAACTCTTTGTCACAAAACTTTCGTAATGATATTGCACACTAGAACGGTAAATAAGTAACGGTATACGAACCTAAGTTATCTTTGTGAGTAATAAACCGATCTTTAGGTATCACCTCCCGTTACCCACCGGCAGTTCGACTATGTCTCAGAACTCGTTATTTCTTTTCTTAGAATTAACTCTTCGAGAATGAAGATGCCCAGCTGGCCAAACAAATATTTTCCATGAATTTCTTTGATAACTTATTTTGTTATTGTTTTATTACATTTATTTGTAACGCAACATAAAATTGGTCATAGATAACTGAAACAAACACTAAGAAAAGTTCTCAGAATCTCCGTAAATAATTCATTGTAATATTTAGTTATATTTTAAGATCAGAGGTACTAGTGGACGTATTTGCTAATGTTACTCTCGCGTTCGTATTATGTGTTTCCTGTATGATCTTTTATTTTTTTTCAATGCGTCCTCTAGAGAAACTTCTTGTATTTCTGTAAAAAAATACTCAAAAGCAAAAGTTGCCTTAAGAACACCTTACCCTAACGCCTGATTCCCATAAACCGTACGCCACGCTAGCGGCGCACGGTGCGTCAAGTTGGTCATATGTTTAAAAGTGAACTTTATCTCCAACTACCATGGTTTAACTTTATGTGACTATTCTCGTTATTCAAATTTAAACATGGTTGACTATTCAAATGCATTACGTACTTGACGCACCGTTGCCGTGAGATGCGGTTAGTGGGTATCATACGAGTAAATATCTTAACTTGGCCATCAATTTAAGCAAATCTCAAGAAAAGAGTTCCTTCGTTTTTGTAAATTTCAACCTCTTTTTGATCAACTAATGCCTGGCCTTGTGAGTCATTAAAACAGTTCATTAAGAAAACAACATTTGAACTGAATTGACGTTATAATAAATAAGAATGAGCAGGCTGAAATGGCAATGCCATATAGGCAGTGGTCATATATGCCATATAGGCCACGTGTCCGACGAATTGAAGAAGGCCGCTGATGGTAGCTGAATGAGAAGAGCCGAAGATCGTGGGTGGTGGCAAACTTTGGGAGAGGCCTATATCCAGCAACGGGGCGCAAAAGGCTGATAGACTTTTCATCTGCACAAGCTGCCTCAAAATATTATGAAATTTAATATATATAATTTAGTATATAATACGTCTCATTAAAATAAATAAACCGTCATAATTCTCCTCTCTCTTGTATTTTCAAAATCCCTTCACAAAGAGTTATCCGTGGACTGTTCCACTATGAAACCTATAGATAAGAATATAAAACGAACGGAGATTTCGGGATTAACACCCTTAAGATAAACCGGTCTCGACGATCCCTAAACCCATCAAGTTCTAGTGAAAGATGTTTAGGATTGAATAAAGCTTTCGCCTTTGAAAAAAGGTTTAGAACTCCCGAACCAGTAAATCGTTGATTTGACGGATCCGAATGGCGATTAAGTTGCTTCTTTCCCCAATCTTCATTTTGTTTACGTTCGTATTCGCTTTACAGCCAGCGCTTTAGTTTTTCTGTATATTGAAGTCTGTAGTTAAAATCTGTTTCTGTATAGAAATTTAAATTTGCTAATAAAGAAATTTAGAAGCGAATAGTCATATATTTTGAAGTAATTTGGTATAGGACTCTAGTTTTCTATGCGAGTTGTTTTAGTTTAATTTACACGAGACGCGTTCATTACAGAGTTTCTTTGCTTTAATTTGCCAGTTGGGCGCTTCGATCTACGGTGCTCCCTTTGAAAAGGTAAAGCAGATATATTTCTCAACTGGGCGTTTATAAACCCAACGAAACACTACTAGCTAACGAAGTTAGTTCTAAGGTAAAGTTTTAATTGCTCTCGGCAAATCTCAGTTTATCTTTTCGTGGTCCCTGCGAGACAGCTTTGTTGACTATAAATTCAATTTTGAGTGAGGCGTAAAAGATTACTGATTTATTTATGAGACGAGATGTGTTTTTGGTTGAAATAGTTTAAACCAAGTAGCGTGTTACACGCCACCGACCACGTCGCTGTAAAACAATTGGAATATATTTGTAATCATACGTTATATAACATATTTTATAAATTATAGTGAGTACTAAATTATTGCCACAAATTAGGTTGTTTTAAATGCAATGCAATGCAATCAGCCCTTTCAGTATCCATTGTAGGACCTGGGCTTCCTCATAGTCATTGTCTTGTGACGGATTGGCGAGTCCACTCTTTCAGAGGTGGTGTAATTCCTCAGCGGATGTGGTAGCAGCTTTATTATCCCTTAGTCGCCTCGTACGACACCACACGCCACTATTTTTTTAAATATAGAAGTATAATTATTTAATGTAAATGTATATAGTTATTATATTTTATATTGTAGATGTATGGGTTTTAATGGAAACGTAGTGGAAGTCTGTTCAGTTTCTCAGACATTACAGAGATACAAAAACCTAACGACACGTTTACACAAAGTAATGATTTTTCATTCGCCGGCCCTTAAAGAGTCTTACTCGCAATCTTATGAAAGCGGGCTGTTGAAAATTCCATTTAATATAATTTAAGGCGATGTCCTAAACATCGTCTTCCCTTTATCACCTGGGAGTCACGTACAAAGTGCCCCGCCGTCACGTTAGCGGCTAATGAATTCTTACCTTGTTTACAATAAACCGAATAGCTTTTATGAAGCTCATTCATTATACGAATCTGTGGATTATGCGTGATGTCGCACTAAGAACGTGACGTTCTCATGTTTTAGGCCTCGTAAAACGCCACTGCGTGCTTTATAAAAAATAAAAGTTTAATAAAATGTGAATAGAGGTTTTTATACCAATTTTTAGGACTTGTTAGTTAAACTAGTTTTGTGATTAGTTTTTGAGGCATATTTTATTGTACATCATACTTCAGTTCTTTATGTTATATTTACTTCATATTGACTATTAATTAAACGAGTAGCCAAAACAAATACTAAATAAACAGCAAATCACTACCAACAGAGCGAACTATTTCTGAATAATTGTTATAAATAATTTTAAATTACTAAGAATGACATCACAAATTTGACTCCTATTTCTTTCTTGTCACGACAGAACCTGAACCTAATCCCTAACCTAATTGTATCGACCTTTAAATTTGCTGTTTATCTTCCTGCTTGCGGGCATCGAAATTAGTAGTAACAGACGTACGTTCGACAACAAGAAACATTTCTACAGAAAAGTTTCAGACATCAAACACATGAGGTCGCTAGTTGCCCGCGATTCTGCGACGTACAGCTGAAAAAAGTTTTATGGAGTCATTTGTGTTTGTTCACACGGTTTCGCGCAGTGGACTGAGCGACCAGTTGTCACGTGGTCTCCTTGACCAGCTATCCCCTGTGGCTGACGCCTTAGCGACAATTTTATTTACGTTTACCGATTTCAGTTTATTGTGTTTCCTCTGTCGTTATAACTATTATCTATAACTTTATTATTGTTTCAAGTGAAAAAAAGGTGATAGATGAGCAGAAAGTCCGCCTGTTAAAATGTAGGCTGCAAATCTGCAAATGATACGAATTTCGATTTATAAATACATGGGAAGGATGGGAAATAGGCGATAATGGGATGAGAGGTTTCCTAAATTCCATTGCACTTCTCCTTCCATTATACTACTGCAGCCATATGGTGTCGGTCGGCTTTAGAATAGCACGATCCCATCCCCTCCCATAGGTGTAACAAAAGGCGACTGAGGGATAACAAACCCGCTACCACAAGGAATCTCTAAAAGAGTAGACTCGCCAACTTGGCCAGCGTAGCATTTTATTATAAATTTTATTATTTAAATTCGTACATCCCTCATACACAAGACAATGACATGATTAGGCCCATGTCCAGTAGTGGACGAATAAGGGGCTGATTACCGTTATTTCCCTATTGATGCGATGGGAAATACATAATATATTATAATTTTATATGAACTCGTATATATCTAAAAGGTAACCATTGTTTGCGGCATACGTAGAAACATTAAATGGCTTGAGCTCTATATAAAAAAATAAAAATTACAAATACCGAATGTTGTTGTATTACAGTATCGGAGGAGCGTCGCCCGCGGGTATCTGTTGGCAGCGAACAGTGTCAAGAGAACCTTATCCAAATTTTTACCAGGGATCTACGAACATTAATGAAAATGGAATACTTGGCAAACGTCTTTTACTTATCGACATATTACTACTCTATAAAATAACCAAAATTTAATCACCTTCTTCAGTAAACGTATTCCTTCTTCTTATCAATATAGGTGTATACTCGTGTTCTTAAGTGGAGGTGCATGGGTCCTATTATACGGGACTTAAGTCTTCTAATGCAAACATAAAATGAATATCTGGCTGAATAATAGACGGGGCACTGACGACCGACTAATGACGATACAAGAGAGGGTATAAGAGATGTTGAAGTACTGTGATCACCAAGCCCAGCTTGACGAATGGGGCATGAACCTCTTATAGGGAGGGTGCTTTCGAATTAGACAATGGTTACTTTTTACTCCACTATATTGAGTTTACGTGTTGTACTATGCCTAATGGAGTGTCCATATGTATGCCATTCGCCGAGGGATAATAAGCAGAAGTCGGCGTTTGATGCGCGCCGAGTAATGCTACTGATTGCTCAAACAGGTGAGACTGGAATTGTTGTCCGCGGTCGGTGACGATTTGATGGGGACAGCCGAATCGAACTGTCTACTCAGACAGCAGTGCGGTGAGTCGCGTAAAGGGTATGCCTCAGACCATAGCGGGTAGCGATCGATGACAGTAGGCATTCCAAACGTAGGCAGTGGATCCGGGGGCGTGCCAACGTTGGCCATTCTGGACTGTGTTGGCATGTATCGCGGATGCCGCGTGGCTACAGTATCCATTTACCACTAGGTAGACTGTCTGCTCGTCTGCAACCTTCTATCTATTTATTTATTTACTCTTTTTGCACTATATTGTACAGAAGCGGACTTAATACCTTAAGGCATTCTGTACCAGTAGACCTTTAATTAAAAGTGAAAAATTTAAGTCGGTGTAGAAGAATTTAATCAGAAAACCTTAATTCATCTGTATAAATAGTAATAATAATAATATAATTAAGAATAAAATATAATATATATTTAATATTTATTTTAGTATGTATGTTTATATTATATAAACATACATACAAAAATAAATATGAAATAGCATTAGCTCCCTAGTGTTAACAAAGCTTCCTCTTGAGGCTGTTTTAATTAGAAGCCATCCTTGTATCAGTGGGGAGTCAGTCCAGAGTCTTGTTGCCTGAGCGTCGAAGGAATTAGTCATGAAACCAGTACGTGTGATCTATAAAACAATATCGACACGGATGGCACTAAAACGTTACGCTACGAGTACTAGTGGTACTCGTTAACAAACGAGTACTAGTGGTATAGTGAAATTGTAAAAAAAGTCCGGATGTTTGTGAGAATTGCTCCTTTTTATCTTCCTACGCTATTTACGCTAACGCGAAAACATTCACGGGCGGTCGTTAATTTTGCTTAAGAGTAAATGTTTTTACGGTACCTACTAAAATCACTAAATATCCCCAAAATTTTGAAAATTCCTCATATCCTAATTTTAGTAACTCCACGTTTCAGTGTGTCGTGGATACTAAACTAAAAGCTTTGCTAAATAAAATGTTAAGCTCAATTACCATGCGAAACACCTACACAAGATTATAACACCACAGGCCACCTGTTTTAAGTGCCATTTAAGTTTAAGGCTTTCCTACAATAGAAGCATGGAGAAAATAAAAAGTATAAAAATATAGAGGGATTAAGTATGGAATTACTACACGTATGTTTTTGATTTATTTTCTTCTATATGGTGACTATGGTGACGACGGTTAATAAACTTTCTTAAAAAAAGACGCATTTTTAATTCCGTACAAGGAGAATGTAGGTATGTTGGGAGCCCAGCTCGAGAAAGGTCTATATACTATTTAACAGTAGATAGATACAGGATGAAGATATGGTATGTTTCATTCAAATGGAAATAGGCTTAATCTATACCTAATCCCGCTAAAATTCCCATTACAGAGTCATATTATCTATCTATCTATACCTCTATCTATCTATACTCGATTCACAATCGTGTGATCGTGAGTTCAAATCCTCGGCCCGTACAACTGAGCTTCTACTTAACTACGGATTTATAAAAATTCACACTAGCTCCGCGGTGAGGGAAAACATCGTGAGGAAACTGGCGTGCTACAGAAATTTAAAAAAATCTGGAGTATGTGATCCGCCAATCCGCACTGGGCCAGCGTGGTAGATTACGGCCCGAAATCCCCAGTGATTTATTAGGGGAGGCAGTGCAGGCAGGTGCAGGTGCAAACAGTGGGATGTTATAGGCTGATACAAGTACATTAGATTGCAATGGGATGTTAGTAAAAATATATATTAACTAATCACATTAACATAATCTAATGTTAATTTAATGTAAATAAATAAATGGAAAAAATAAAATAGTTATAAAAATCCCCTCTAAACAGGCTCTACTTTCGCTGCAGATCTTCGAGACTGTAATAGTCTCCCAGCAGTTATTGACAGGTCAG
Source organism: Sesia bembeciformis (assembly GCA_943735995.1). NCBI lineage: Eukaryota > Metazoa > Arthropoda > Insecta > Lepidoptera > Sesiidae > Sesia > Sesia bembeciformis. The sequence goes on from OX031042.1 coordinate 8,092,875, forward strand.
GTGGACGTATGACGAGTACTTTGACGAACCGCCGCCGCCGTCTCAATGGATGGTCTCTATATGTTGTTTACGTATGTGTTGTATATGTATATTTGTATATTATGAATTCAAGCAGTTACGAGGTTCTTTTATAGAATTGGTCTGAAGCGTCGATATGGGAATAGACTAGATGATACATCATACGTTCTTATCAAAGAAACCCAGTTGGCAACTTCTAGGGAAAGGTCAAATTTGAAACTTAAGTACTACATAATAAATGTGTTCTATTTTCAAAATATATATGAATGAAAGAATTATTGTAGAAAGCTACTGAGCGTAGAACACTATTAGACTATAACGTGGCTGCCCTAGAGTGCTTGTATAACATATCTAGTATGTATTCTCAAATCGGTGGTATGAGGTAACAGTAGTCAACCCATTCTTAGTCAAAATGACAATACTTGACAATTTTAAACTATTTAGGCGCAGGCGAGGACTCACTTATCTTGTTTGTCACTTGTGTCCAATGTTTTAATGCCTATATACTCGTATCTACTTTATAGAAAAATATGAAACAAATCAGTTACGGTCATTGATCCACCAAAATACTGAGAAGGAAAATTCCTTGTGACAAAAGTGATTGACACGAGTGATACAAGTGACTTAAATAAAATATTACTATTACCAATAACGAATTGTTATAAATTAACATTTTTTTCAAGTGTTTTCTTTATTTATTTACTTAAAATTAATTTCTTAAACATATTTACCGTAAAATATTACATTATTGGTTTATATATATATAAAAAAATACTGTTTTACAATTATTTCTATATTTTTTACATTGACAACACTGATACGTCAAAAATATTGCCGTTATTCTAAAAATGAAACTACCTAACAATAATACGTTCTTAGTAGTTCTTTACCATCAAATGATAGTTTGAGTTGAATGGCGGTCAAAATGACTTATAGGGGCGGGCCGCATTGCTACATCTCTGTATTTCGCTCCATCGATTGTTACAATAGACGAATATTGAATGTTGAAAATATAAAATGGAAATAAAACTCATTCCACTATTGGCGTGCAGTCGCGACCCATGACACCGACCGCCCACTTAATTCAGATCGCCATAAATACAGGAATACACACCATGTAATTTTATTTTATCCCGAACCACTGATAAATTGGGCGCGGAGTAGGAGCGAGCTCGTAGAGGCGACCAATATTTTTCATTACTATGCTAATTTCATTGTCCCAATAAGCGGGACGTCCCGCGTCGCGGCAAAGAGGTTAGCCATTTCACAAGCATTTTTACACTGGCCACTGAAAAATTTGAATTCTCTCCGAAAGGTCCGGTCTGGTTAATTTTAAATGCAACTGGGCATTTTTAGTTTTTGTTCAGACCACTCGGTTTAAATGGTAAGCTATAAAATTTTAAAATGGTTCAGTGAAACTTTTATGGACTGCTTTTTGTTAGCTAATAACTCTTATTTTACACTGTTTCTTTGTTTGCTACCATACACTCTGAATTCTGTTATTTTATTTGAGTTTTAAATAAACCACCTAATGCATAAACTATCACATTGTTGGTTGGCTGTAAGAGATCGCTTTTAGCGATAAGGCCGCTTATTGCTACTTTATATGTTATTATGTTTAATATAATTAATTAGTTAAAACAGGAATTTAATAAAGAATTTCCATTCAATCATTCAGTCTGAAAGACAAAAAAAACAATAAAATAAAATAATAATGCGCTTAAATTAGGTGTTTATGTTTAAACCCTTCACTTGCGGTTATAAGGACCGAATCGTGGATGGTGCGCGCCATACTTGCGTGGGGCTCTTTTCGGCACACACTTTCTTCACTCCCTATAAATTTCTTTCAGCTCTCTCCATTTAACACTTCTTCCCCTACTGGGGCGTGTACTACTCATAACACAGTTACATTGCCGGGCAGTTCTAACAGCCATTACTTTCAAAGTCAAAGTAGAAACATATTACTGCTAACATATTATATTGCAGTATGAAGATCTTCACCTTATGTGAAGATCTTAGTGAATGGAATGGAAGTTTCCACCTGAACGGTTTAGACATATGAGTCCGGGTGCAGCAATTGAAAAGGTGACAGATAGACCGAGTTTTATTTAAAACTATCATCCAATAACTCTTGTAAATCATCATCATAGCATTTTTCTAAATATAAGTTAGATAGTTCTTTATGAATCTTTTTTCGGATTGTTATATTTTGCGAGTAGCCCCGAGCTATGCAATTTTAATTTAGAATGTAGGGTTATTTTTATACCGTGGTTGGTCGCCTTATTTTGAATAATAATGTTTCTGTTTATTCACAAATTTGCAAATTTCTACAATGTTGCTTTAAAGTGTTGCTTGCAACGTCATATGTACATCAATGCTTGCAGCTATCGGTTTCTTGAATATTTGCAAGTTTCTTGCAAAAATAATACGTATACATTATTTTTGCAAGATAAATAAATCTTGTACGTTCGTGCTATTTCCCCAGAGTATAATGCCGTATCGCAATGCGCAGGAGTATGCGTATTACTTGTACATAGTCTTTCGGTACCAGGAGTGCGCGAAACCGTACAATAAACCATACCAAATCCGTAAAATAAACCTTCCGCTCGTACTTATTAAATGAATGAATATATGAAAATGAATGAGTCATTCTCGGCAGTCCTTCTAGGCTATGTAGTCTATGTATTAAAATTTTGCTTGCACTTATTGAGTTAAACTGAAATTAGTAAATGAACTTGAAACTGCATTAGCAATATCTATAGGTTTACATATAAAATCTCAATTCTGCGGAATCATTTAAGTTATATATTATTGAACGTCAAATAAAGGCCCGTTCACATTACCTTCCGCTTTTTAGCGAAATACGGCAATTTACTTTTACCATGCATACTTAATATACTTATTATGTTTTCTTATACGTGCATTTACTTCTTAAAAACGTCATTCTTCAGTTTAACAGCAAGTTTCAGTCACGGGAGATCACGTGTAATAGGGGCTTAGCAGTCAATACAAGATTTCCCTAAACATATATCCGGCAGACAATCCGTACAAACGAGGGGCACATACCTGTACGAGAGTATTATCCAGGCACAATCGTGTGAAATGATTCAATAGATCAATATCGGAGGTGTAGGGGCGTGTAGCGTAGTGGCGTCACGTACGGACCCGGGATATAGGAGACATGAAGAAGCAGTAAGTAATCTCAGTGCCATTGTTAGAATTTTAGTGCCGAACCATCCGGCATCGTGTTATTGGCCCTTTAACATCACCCACCATTATAATACAAATTAAAGAATTTTATAATCCTAATTAACTAACTTATTTTTTTATAGAAAAAGGCGGCAGATGAGCATACAGTCCACCTGATGGTAAAGTAGATACTGTCGTACATAGACATCTGCGATACATGCCAACACCAGTCCAGAATGACAAAAGTTGGCACGCCCCCGGATGCGCTGCCTACCTTTGCAGATTAAGGAACGGATTGAGAAAATGGCGAGGGATAGGAGAGGATGGGAATGGGCTCTGGCATATCTCACTCACTATCGACACACGTAAGTACATTGGGGAAATACGATAAAGTAGGAAATGCAGTACATTTGAAAGTAGCCTTCTGTTAGAGAGGGGTAACGTGGCCAGTTGAGTGCTCCCAGCGGCTGTGGGAATGCACCGTGCACTCTCCCCCTACAAATTTATACATTTTAACGAAGATAAATAACCATACATAAATATAAAAATATAGTCACAAGTGAAGAAGAAGATTTACATATCACTGCATACTTGTAGTAACATTTACGATACTGTCTGAAGTGCGTTAGGCTGATTGTGTTCCGCTACGATCCGAGTACAGAGGTTGGAGTGTCGGACATTTCCACCTGAAATGGAAGTTTGTGCTGGATCCCGCACTAACGTCCGCGAATTGGACATCTATAAAGAAGTTACGGAACAGACAGCGGTGTTCAAACGGAATTATATAAGCGGTAACAACTTTTGTTCGTTAAAATAATGCGAGGCATTTAAATGTATACCTCTACTTCAAGGCGTCATCTCTAATAACGGATTTGGAGTGTGAATTAAAGCAGAGCATATTTCTCCATAGACTTTATGCGGATTCCATGGCCATGTTAAATATAATCATCATGAATATACGCGTCACACACACAAAAGCGGTGACATCGCTTTTGTGTGTGTGAGGCGCATATTTAACCCTTATTTGAAGACAACGTACTGTTCGTTTACCATTATTATACCCGGGGTACATTCTGGGACGGTGTTCAGGGCATTTCCTCCTATACAACATGTGTTATATTGTCCTTTGTCTGACAACAATATTTCTAATTCAATTCTAGCCATATCGCGAACTCGAATGTTTGCTGTTCACCGTTGAAAACAACTCTTTTGAAGTAGAAAATAGTATATTTTTATAAATACTGAAACGTTTTATAGCGCTTCTAAGCATTAAAATGTTTACTGTAAAAATGAACAGTAAGTAGTGATACATAGAAGAGACCTCTTTGATGTATCACTATTGTTCATTTCCATTCAAATTAAATAAAAACTCCTATATATGTGCCATGTGTTCTGGTGTCACACATTGTGATGTCAGCCGGCTCGAGAATAGTAGCACCCCATCTCTTCCCGTGGGTGTCGTAAATGGCGACTAAGGCATAAAAAGATCTATGACACGCACTGAAGAACTACAACATCTCTGATATAGTGGACTCGTCAAGCCGCTTGACCAGCCAGGCATTTTAAATTCTTACATCCCTCATGCAGCATGAGAAGACCCATCTCCAGCAGTGGACGAAAAGTAAAGGGCTGGTTACGTTTTATGCATTACCCATAATGAGTAAATAATGCGTACATTTGTGAATACTACTTGTGATTACTACTGAATACTAATACTACTTGTGAATTAAATACTCGCAAAACAATCAATAAAATAACTATCTGTAATTTCCGTTTTATAACTAAATTTATATTAGGGTAATAAAAGCAGTTTTGTGTTATCGTTATCGGTGGTATCAATTTATGTATTTCTAAAATACGTATACACGTATACTGAATACTAATTATCGTTACAGGCAATTGTGGTTCAATATGAGGATTAAATCAACGTTCAATATCTATATTCAAATTATAAAAAGTAAACGTCTGAGAAGAATAGAAAATTAAACTAAGTACACGCAGCAGCTAAAGTTGTGTGTATTAAATTGTTTATTATCAAATATCACATATAAATGAAACAAATACAGTACATACAATCTTTGTCTCTCAAATGTACCATGTCTTGAACAAATATCAAATACTTATAGCAAAATCATTCAGTGAAATTTTAGAAAAATTAAATCATGAAATACATTTTATTTTTTACTTATCTAATCATTTAGTAGTTTATTTAGTCGTGTCGAAATATTCCATTTCAAATAGAATTGGCAAAACAACAATGTTAGTTCTCTACAATACAATGTTTTGTTTTCAACAATATTATTTATTAGGTATAATGTTTTTCAAGACGACACGAACCTTCAACTTTGTAGTTTGCGGTTAGAAACAAGAACGTAGTAAGTTAATAAAGAACAAAAGATTTTCCGAGAAGCTACTAAAGGAGAACAAATCTTTGAACAATCGTTAAAATGTTTTATTCAAATATAGTTATTAACTTTCATATAGAATAAATTCAGTCGTGCTGAAATTTTAAAGTCCAGGCTCAAAATAGCTTATGAAGAAAATGCACTTGAAATCTGTCTAGTTCAATATTAAATAAATCATGACGAATGAAGCATTGAGAATACGTTATTGTCTACACGTACAGTCACGTCCAAAAGGATATTAAAGTTTTCCGTTCGTCAAAGATATATGAACGCGATATCTATACATAAAAATGTTGATTAAGTCCATGTGCGTATATTAATACAAATATATACTATTAAACAATATTACACATTGTTCATTGGTTTTGTCAATTCTGCAATGCAGATAGATACCTTACCTATTAATGCAGATTTCATTACATATGACAGAATAAACTGGTTTAGGTTTTATTGACTGTTAATATGTTTTTTTTGTTTTGTGAGTAGTTTTATTTAATTTTATATTTGGATAACATTTTTATGCACATTATATGAACGCAGTAGCAGTAGTGAGTTGGTTATTATTCAAGTCGGTTATTTTATCTTTTTTATATAACAGTCCACCTGATGGTAAGTGAATTCTGTCGTCCATAGACATTTGCGATACATGCCAACATCAATCCAGAATGACAAACGTGACCTTTGCAGATTAAGGAATGGATTGGAAAAATGGGGAGGAATAGGATGGCATAGTAATTGGCTCTGGCATATCTCACTCACCACCAAAACACGTACATACATTGGGGAAATGCGGTAAAGTCACACATAGTCACACAAAGTCACACTCACAGATAGTCTTCTGTGAGAGAGTGGTAATGTGGTCAGTTAAGTGCGCCCAGCGGCTGTAGGAATGCACCCTACTCTTTTACGTATGTTGAGGTTCTTACTTTTATGAGAAACAAATATCTTGAAATGTTATTTTTTATTATCACTAACCCAACAGTGAAGGAAACCATTAGGAGCAAACCCACGTGTCCGAGAATTTAAAAAAACTGAAGCAATTGTAATCGTTATCAGCCCTTTTATCGTCTACTGCTGGACTTGTGTCACCTCATGCAAATTAGAGCATTCTTGTACATGAGAGATGTATGAACTTAAAACGGCACGCTGAAGCAAGCGGGTTAGCAAGTCCACTATTTCAGAGGTGGTTTAGATCCCAAGGGCTTGAGGAACAAGAGTAAAACGGATCTGCGTTTCAATAGTGTTATTAACATAATAAAATGCGTGTGTAAAAAAAATATTTTAAAAAGCGCCGATAATCATGATACTGACAAGTTTATTTCGTATGTTTAAAAAAAAATGTCTAAATTTGTAGTTCAACATAATATTTCTATGTATAAATTAGGATTTTTTAGGATAAATTGTTTTTTTTTAGGATTTATAAATCTTTCGCTTTCGTAATTTTGTAAACTATTGTCAACTACTATACCGACAGGAAAATGATGTTTGAATTGTATTGAATTGGAGATAGTGTTGTAATGATTTCTTTAGAAATTTGAAATCGATTTCTGCAATAATACTTAAATTCTCCCTAACAGTAGATGCATATGAAATGTACAAACAGCGGTCTTACGCTAAAAAAGATCTCTGGCAGACGACCATCGGGTAAAGAGTAAATAAATATTTTAATCACAGATAGACGATACACCATTTACAGTATACATACTATATAATACGTATATCTCACGTCACCGTCCTATAAGTTTCTGATTAGATACTAAAATAAGGTAGGTACCACACCTGCGACAATCTTGGACGACACGTTGATCAACAGGCAAATATATACCCAGTATCCCCGCCCCAAACGAATATTAGAAAAGTTTTTCGATCCCCTGAATAGTGGTACGTGAGACACAAATATTGCGCTGGAGCCGAGGATAATCTCTTGGCGAGGGGCCAGTTCACAATATGTAAGCGCAGTTTTCAATTGAGCCGTTTAGATATCTACCGGTTTCCAATAGCCTATATGACAATTAAGTCGAAGAACATTATCTCCGAGTTCCACGTACCGGTTATATTATGTGCTCAAATTTTAATGCACATAAACAGAGACTTTTGAAAGGGAGAATGCACGCTGCAATCCAACAGCCGCTGGGCACGCTCGACTGGCCACGTTACACCTCTCTCACAGAAGACTACCTTGAAATGTACTGCATTTCCCACTTTATCTTATTTCCCTAATGTACGTACGTGTTTCGGTAGTGAGTGAAATATTCCAGAGCCCATTCCCATCACATCCTTTTCTATACCTCCCCATTTTCCCAACTCTTTCTCCAAATCCATTCCTATATCTCCAAAGGTAGGCAGCGCATACGGGGGTGTACCGACGTTTGTCATTTTGGACTGATGTTGGCATGTATCGCGGATGTCTATGGGCGACAGTATCCACTTAAAATTAGGTGAACTGTATGCTCGTCTGCCGCTTTCATACATAAAAAAATATAATAATAAATTATGCTGTTGTTAATGGGTTTATAAATACTATGCGACAGTGCATATCTTTTGAAAAAAAATCCCCTTCGACGGACCCTAAACAGCTTGCAGTTGAATTTCTTGGACACGGCGAGATAATAAACAATGTGTTGATAGATTGAAATTATTGTATGAAAATATTTTGTAATTGCCTCACCATGTCAGTAATTCCCTTCTAATAACATCTCTTACGATGTCCGCGTCCGACGAAGGAGGTGCACAACACCGGGTGCGCGCCGTCTGCCATCAAAGCGACGTTGTCTTATGTTATTTATGACGTCTTGTGTCATCATTATCTTAATTTGTATTGTATCATTATTTTACATCCCTTTGTTTTTTTCATTCGAAACTACTTACAGTATTGTCTCCAGAAATCTTTGGAAACATTCCACCCCTATAACATATCCGGATGCGTGCTTATCTTTCGACAAATCCCCGGATATCCGTCTTAACAGACACATCTACTTGTATCCAAGATAATGTTTACAACCAAAACATGACGACAAAGACCGAGGGGAACGATGAATCATCTTAAACAGTGAGTCATGTGAGGTGCATGGTCCGGAAGTGTGCTGAAAATGTCCCATCACTCAGCCCGGCCACTTCCGCTCCCGGATATTAGTGTCTCAGACACTAATAATGTTTAAAAAATATACTTTTGCTAAGTGTAACATGATTTATAAGCAAAATGCCTTGTAATAATTTCATATTCCACGAATACTTTCGACCAATGAAAATACTTAGAATATTATAATATTTAACATCAATGAAACCTTTTATTGGACACTTTTAGAAACTACAAAAATTGTTATATTGTAACTACAAGTAACTTTATCACGATCCCAACTTTTCGAATATTCAAAGAAAAATAAGCATTTGTTAACTATTCAGTCTTATGCCAGTGTACAGTTATGTAGAAAAACATTATAAACAGCATTATAATTTCTTTAGATTACATTTATTTAGATGTTATCGTATTCTTCCACTACTTTCGGTTTTAATAAACATGAAAATCGATTTATTTTATTATTCATTTTCTATATTACTTAGCGTATTTGTTTAAATAAAATAGGAACTTATAAAAATAGCAATATCATGACTTGTAATGACATTGATAGTCATTTTCCTCATAAAATATTATTTTCTTAGATAAAACTACAATGAATTTGCATTACATTTAATAATTTACATTATTATGTTTACTAACGTCTCTTTATGATTCAATTAGAATAGTGCGAATACAAGTACAAAGTGAACAAAAGTTGGACTCATGCGAATGCTTTTATGAACAGTTTCAAAAGTCGAAATCATGATAAAGTTGGACTCATGCTAGCAAGCCGCAAATTTTAGATACTCTATTTTTTGATTCGATAGATTTCCAAGTAATTTATAAAAATAAAATATCAAAAACAAACAGTTACCTTTCTGATATATGTGCCATCTCGACTTGTGTAGGCTCATACGTGTATAAATGCATCGCATGACGTGTATAATGTCAGGTTCACACGCAGCTACCGGCTTACCTTTAATCCGTCAGTGTTGGACTTTATTTAGAACGCTTGCCTGCAAAGCCGGTAGTCGAGTGTGAATTCAACCGAACAGGCTGACCAACAGACTTACGCCCGACGCGTTCGTACTCCAGGCCATAGCATCACTATTTCAGTTTAAAGACTTTTTCGCATAGAATGAACGATGGCCTGGTGCCATACATGGTGGAGTACAGAAATGTTTGATAAACTTTAATGTGATATAACATATAGTTTACTGTGCAATGCAATGCATCCAGCCTTTTCAATATCGGCTGTTGGCCTACTCATCCACATTGTGATGTACATGAGGGATGAATGGCTTTAGAACGCCACTGTTATCAGGCGGGTTGGCGAGTTTACTCTTTTATAGGTGATGTTCCTCAGGGCTTGTGGTATCCCTTAGTCGTTTTTTTCGCGGGAAGAGATGGGGTAGTGCTAAGTCAAACCGCTGGGCCAGCGTGGCATTTGAAATTAACCAGCGTAGCATTTGAAGGCCATATTAACAAACATTTCTGAACTCCATTGGTTGTTTTCGGAACGGTGCCGGTGTTTAGAAAACAATACAACCGGGCGATCGTATTGCTTTATAGTATTTTCTTTCGGACAGCCTGGAGAAAGGTGTTGTGACTGAGGTGATTAACGCAATTAAGTGATTAACATAATTAAATAAAATAAAGCATCTTCAGATGAGAATACTAAAAATAATTGTCCCATATAGAACTAAACAGAAATTCAATAATAATGATACAAAACTCTTCAAGTTCTGTAATGTATCTACCACACAAGTACACTACAATTCGCTAAAAGAACATTTTTTCAATAAACAAACCTTATTTAGTATCTCTGTAATTACACTGTGCAACATTGTGTATTTTCTGTTTGATAACTAATGTAATAAATAAATAAAAACAAAAAAATGATAATTAATTTCAGTCGGCAATGGACACGTGTAACACCAGTGGGAATAAGGATGCGCTGTCGACTTCTTTCAGCATGCTGAAAACATCATTATATCTCGTTATACTGAACTTCGAGAAGTGTAAACATAATAGATATATCTTTAAAAGATCGTTACTTCGTATTGTGTTGATATTGTAAAAGATCTATTCTAAACTGATTCGATTTCTAAAGTAACAAATGACTTAATGTGTAAACAGACTGTCATCACCTTGTAAGATTTTAGTATACTCGTATCTTATATCTCGGAATGGCTGGATCAGAAGAGGCGAAAGTCTTCTGTATTGACGACCATTAAAAAATACATGAAGGTATTGGTATGGTTCATCTACATATATATCTTATTGAACATCAATTATTTTTTAGTTGACTCAAGTACGTGGTTCCTTGTCTGTACCAACATCTCATTATCCGTATACAACCAAAGTACACTCAGATACATGCATAAATCGGTCGTGGAATAATATCCGGGCGGAAGTCGCAGTGTCTTGAGTGATGCCGCGGGCCTTCGTCACGTCGCTCGCTCATACATCTTATAATGTCTCAGTGATGTGCTATTTTCTTATAATTCCGTTCTCACCCAAGATTAATGTTATTAAGGAAACTAGCAGACATCTCCTTGTTCCACTTTAACAAAATGAGTTATCGTAGTCATATTAAAATGTATAAAAAATTTTTCTTTCTTTATACTATTACTTTGCTGTATTTTTCGTTGTTTCACTCTTTTGAGTCTTACTTAAAAATTCTCTGTATGTCGGCAATGTAAGTTAACGTGGATAGAACTGACAGTTTAAATCATCTATATGGGAATAGATACATCAATCATATGTTCTTATCAAAGAAACCTGGTTGTCATTAATCTTGAAGCAGATCAAAGAAGCAGATGAAGAAAATTCCATAAAAAGTCAAATTGAAACCTAAGTACTACGTAATAATAATCTTTTATTTTCAAAACACATATGAATTAAAGAATTCAAGAGATAGTGAACATATTAGAGAGACGCGCCTGACCTAGAGTGCTCGTATAACATATACAGGGTGTGTCGTAAATAGTGGTCCAACGTTAAGGGGTCGATACACCATATATTCAGCTATCACATACCAGAATTTGAATTTTTTTTTTCCACGGGTCTCTCTTTTATTCATTATTATTATTATTTTGAAAAATTGATACCTTGAGTTACTAATTTGGCTGTTATTTCAACAAATAAAATTTTTTTTTTTATTTTGTTTCTTGTTTATCTTTTATCTTCTCTATATATATAAAATTCTCGTGTCACAATGTTCGTTCCCGTACTCCTCCGAAACGGCTTGACCGATTCTCATGAAATTTTGTGAGCATATTGAGTAGGTCTGAGAATCAGCCAACATCTATTTTTCATACCCCTTAGTGATAAGGGTTGTCCACCCTTAGCGCCATCTGTTGGGCAGCCACAGCAACGCGTGGCCGGGCACAGCTAGTTATTGATAAATACATGTGCTATTACATACAATACTTTTTTTAAATGGAAACTTAAAGATATTGAAGAAAAAATGTCTTTATTTCAACATTCAACTCTAACCTCTAGCAAATCATGTGAATTCGGGGGCGAATGGTGTAAAAAAAATGTACTACACAATCTGTGCCCATTATTTTAAAAACTTGTCCAACAAATGCAGATTCTAAAATGATATTAATAATAACCGATTCCATAATGAAAAAGAAGTTATTGCCATTTCAATTGAGAAGGAGCCGAATTTAAAAAATACACTTTTTCATTTTAATTAACTTACCGGTATTGCAAAATGTTTTGGACCCATTTAGAAGTAAATTTTAACTTAGCTATTAACAGCTGAGTGGTATTTGAGTCATGCACAAACATATCACAGGTAAACAAACGTGTCTCATGTAAAAAAAAGGGTACTTGGCCAGATAACACAAGACTCATTGAAACACCTCAGTATAGCGCACATGAGTAGTGAAAAAAATCACAAGGTTTTTTTTTATTGCTATTCTCTTAAGTATGAACGAGACAGACTATGTCAAGAAGATATTCGTATTAATCTAATCAGTTAAAATGCTTCAGTGTGATCTCGTACGTCGCATGCGCTTTTAGTCTCTGTTAGAGCTTTTTAGTGTTAGAGTTAGTGTTAGAGCGAATTCACATGATTTGCTAGAGATTAGAGTTGAATGTTGAAATAAAGACATTTTTTCTTTAATATCTTTAAGTTTCCATTTAAAAAAAGTATTGTATGTGATAGCACATGTATTTATCAATAATAAACAAGAAACAAAATATGTAATTTTATTTGTTGAAATAACAGCCAAATTAGTAACTCAAGGTATCGATTTTTCAAAATAATAATAATAATGAATAAAAGAGACCCGTGAAAAAAAAATTTTCAAATTCTGGTATGTGATAGCTGAATATATGGTTTATCGACCCCTTAACGTTGGACCACTATTTACGCCACACCCTGTATAGTGTATTTTCTCAAATTGATGAGTTAAATAGACGCATATTTAATAAATAAATAATTTACATCTATGACAGTAGCAGTAGGTACTATAGTGAACAGTAATAGAAATAAACGGGTCAGTATCATAAAGTCTCTTTTTCGAAATGACTAGGTAGCCATTACAACTTAATCCCGATATGACTAGATCTTGATTTGATTAGAGCTCAACTTGACTAGATCTCGATTTGAGTAGATCTCAAATGGTCAAAATCTCAGATTGACTACATCTCGATATGACCTACAGTGAACTACATATGTCAAATGATATACTGAGTTTATTGTTGTCATCCAAACTTCATATTAAAGTCAACACTGACGAGTTCAACTTCAAATATCAGTCGCATAAACACACTTTAAGTAAATTGATCACATAATGACAATGCTAAGCATAGGAGATTAAAACAAAATAATCCAAAATTTCTTTCAAAGTTATTTAGGTCAGAAAGTTGTAATTACAAAAAGTCCGCTATTAAATGGTATATTGTTACGTGGTAGTGATGAAAACTTGCTTTTTAAAAACAACAAACTATTTATTACTTCTTAATATTAATTTACAACAATATGTTGAATGTAGGAGGATGCTGGATCGACTGCGCGGGTTTTCGGGGAACGGGTGTATATATCGGGTCGGTGTGTAGGAAGGGATAAGGAACAACTCATTTAGTAATTATGTACTAATGTACCTACTAACTAAACATATTTACTTTACTTATAACTATTACAAAATAAGTGTTAACTTATTTACTAATTATGTACTAATGTATCTACTAACTAAACGTATTTACTTTACTTATAACTATTACAAAATAAGGGTTGCCACTATGTAACACCTCCCCTGTTAGTATAAAGGTTGGGCCTTTATGTGGCGCGACCTTTCAGAGTTTGATGTTGATGGTTCTTCCTCATCTTCGGAGATGCAGGCCGTGTCGACTGTTGCCATCGGGATCTGGAACTGCTGCCTTCTGTTCGATTGGTCGAAGCAGTTGTTGAATATTTGTATGCAGCCATTAGGATTTTGTTTTCTTATAAGTCCACTAGGACAGCGACCGTAGCACTTGAGAAGGATGAAACCGAGCATTGTTAGCCCTATGGAGAAATAAATCCATGAGAAACTAGTTTGGTGTTTCTGGAGGAACGATTGCGATTCGAGTTTTCGCAATTCATCCGAATACTTGTCCAGATGGTGTTTTATTTGCTTCAGAGAGTCGAGTGGCATCTCGTTGATCGAAATTGGTATCAGATTCGGAGCTTTTAAAGTTTTGATCTCCTCGAAACAGTCATCTGTTCTGATGTCAGGAACTGTGATGGGGAATGTGATGTTCTCCTCTGACGTCAGCGACGCGTAGAGTGTGCTGTAACCGGTGTGAAGTTTGCAGCTAGGGGGCAGCGATGTGATTCCGGTTCCTTGGAGCTTGTGATGCGAGATTTCGTTATTGCATTGGAGTATGCATTGAGTTTCTTTGCTTAATATGTACAGCCATTTATTACTGCCTAAGGGTTGGAACGTGTTGATCTCAGCGGGGAACGTCGTAGTAGTGCAGATCTCCGGAAGCGAGGTGGATGGGCTGAACAAAATTTGTAGTTCACACAATGGGCGTGCGGTGGAGTCGTAGACCACGAGGTTGGTGCAGACGCTTCTTCTTGTTCCATAGGTCTTGCAATTTTCCAGTGAACTTGTCGAAATGTATTGTTGCCCGTTGGGGTTTGTGGCCAAGTAGATATGCTCAGGTAGGATAGTGGTATAGAAGGAAGTGTCAGAGTGTTGGATGGGGACCGAGTAGATGTGATACAGTGTAAATGGTTCGTTCTGTATCAGAGGGAATTCTAATATATAAGTAAGGCGATTAGAATAGACGTATGCGGATAGGGAGGATGAATCTAATAAAGTATGGATGTTATTAATCGTAACAGGTGCGACTAAACGTTTATTAGTCCTAATATGATTAGAAAGTAGAAGCTTCTCGTATAGTTTTTGTAATGTGATGATCGAAGGATGTATAGTATTAGATTTTGCAAATAGAATACTCATAAGGCAATCATTAATTTCATTTTCTAAGCTGGTGACTAACTCTAGGATTTGCAAGGAAATTGTAGAGATATCTTCGCTAATTTTAATGTCGAAGATAATTTTTTTGGTCTTATTTAAATAATTGTTTAATCTATCAATATTCTCGTTCATGACTTGTTCATCAAAAGAAATTTTAAAAATAGTTTCGTTGAAATTATTTATTGTAAATGAAGTGATCTGAAGTTGCTTTTGCATTAAAGAAGTTAAGTCCAACTCTCGTTTTTCTAGTAGATCGATATATTCGTCGTACCTTCTGGTATCCTTCGCGTCGGGAGTACCAATGAGCCATTTCAGAATAGAACTAAGGCCGTCAAATATTTCTCTCTTTTGGCGAGCGTTCCTACCGAGGTACATGCTAAGTTCAGATAGTCTGTTTTCGATTTTGTCTAAGTTAATTTTAAGAAATGATTTTGTTGAGTGGATGCTTAGAAGATTAGTGTGTCGCGAATACAAGGCTTCTAGTTTATTCGATAACCGAGTGAGCGATTCATGAGCGATAAATAGTGGCTTTAAGTCTCTGTAGATTACGAGTTTCCAAGATTCGTCAGAAGGAAAGATAGTACTTTCTTCTTTATAAAATAGTCCTGAGTTAGAAGGTATAGGTTGGGATATGTTTATAGTGACAACGATTCCAGCGGTTGCCCTGAAAGAGACGAGATAGTTAATTAAGAGCTTATTTAATTAAGAGTCTAACTTTCAATTCTAGAATAAAGTTAATGATCGTGCGTGGGAAATGGTCGAAGGCGATTGGCGTGTACTAACTGACTTCTACCTGCCTTTTTAATCATATAGTTTTCGTTAAAACCTACGCGCACGACTTCGTAGGGGCCTTCCCACTTAGGGTCTAGATTGTTAGCATTCGGAACTCGCAACATTACCTTACTGCCGACACGAAATTCGACAGTGTTTTTAATTTGACTATCGTACCGCTTTTTAGCCTTTTCTTTCATTTCTTCGACCTTACGTATGGCAGAGTCTCGAGCAACTTTGAGGCGTTCGTTTAAGTCCTTTAGATATTCGCAAGCAGTGTATTCAGGGATGGGTTTTAATGAATAGAATTGACGTGGTTTGTAACCGAAAAGTAGCTCGTGTGGAGTGTAGCCTGTAGAATTATTTGTCGATGTATTATGACACATAATCGCAAACGGAATAATCTCGTCCCAATTTTTGAGTCGGCGATTATGATACATTCTGATATGATCTCTTAATGTAGCATGAAACCTTTCGAGTGCCCCGTTTGTTTGCGGGTGATATGCCGTATTAAAAGAATGACTGGAACCGAAAAATTTCATAAGTTGTTTCATAACATTGTTCATGAATTCAGTGCCTTGATCTGAGTGAAAACGTTTAGGTATTCCATAATGTTGGCAATAGTGGAGTAGGTTTTTAGCAATGGTAACGGCTTCTTTGTCAGGAATTGGGTATGCCTGGACATATCTTGTCAGTTCGTCTTGTAAGGTTAGAACGTATCTATTATTACTGTTACTAATATCAGAATAGGAGACTAGATCCATAGACACTCGTTCGAATGGTTCAGTCGACTGTGACGTAATGACCATGGGGGCCTTGTAAGTCTTTCTTTGGATTTTATTTTTTTGGCATATTTGGCAGTTATTTACATATTTTTCTATATCATCGGTCATTTTTTTCCAAAAGTATTCGTTTCGTATTTTTCTTGTGGTCTCTATGATGCCACGATGTCCAGAGAGAGGGTTGTCATGATAGGTTTTCAAGATATTTGGTATTTCATCGGGAGTTGGGTAATGTATTTTGTTCTCGCATATGGTTATCGTGCATTCGTATACATCGGCTAAGTAGGCTGTGATTTGGTATTGCTCATTTCCTACTAATTTGCACGTAGAGTCGGTTTTTAGGTCGGGGACGTGAAGTGTCTTAAAATTATTGTTTTGTAGACAACTTAAAAGTACCTTGAAATAACTTTCAGAATCCCAAGGGTCGAAATGCTTTGGTCGGGTACACCCGAATATTAAGTTTTGTTTATGGTTAGAAACTAATAAATCAGTGTCATAGAGGCTCTTATGTTTTTGTAAGTAGGGACTAATTTGAGAACACATGCTTAATGCCTCGTTATACAAATTGTCGACGTTCGACACTTCACATGAAATGGGAATAAGAATGTTTTTGTGCATTGAGTCTAAGAGGTTATCCGGTGATATTTTAAGATTTGGAGTATCAAAGTTATGAGGGTTCGTTTCAGAAAAATGCTCATAATTTAGTTGTAAGTAATCGTCTGAGTTATTAGGGGACGGAATGTTATCGTCATCTGTCGTCAAATCGATAACGTTGGTGTTGAGTACGGGGGGTCGTGAGAGTGCGTCCGCGTTAGTGTTATTTTTCCCAGCCTTATATACTACTTCATATTCGAATTCTTCTAGTTTGAGACGCCATCGAATTAAACGACTGCCGGGATCTTTAATTGAGAAAAGCCAAGTGAGGGGTTTATGATCAGTTACGATCTTGAATTTCCTACCAAATAGATAGGGTCGGAAATGCTTAACTGCCCAAACGATTGCTAAAAGTTCCCTTTCGATCGTCGAGTAGTTTGATTCGGCTTTATTTAGGGTGCGTGATGCGTAAGCGATGGGTAAGTCTTTACCTATATCTCCTTGAGATAATATAGCGCCGATAGCATACATGGAGGCATCCGTGGTGAGGATGAATTCTTTAGTGAAATCAGGATATTGTAGTATCGGAGGCCTAGTTAAAAGACATTTACATTTATTGAACGCTAGCTGTTGTGAGTCGCCCCAGACAAAGGGAACATCCTTCTTAAGTAGGCTTGTAAGAGGTTTCGTAATCTTACTAAAGTTAGGGATGAAGCGGCGATAGTATCCAGAAAGACCTAGAAAAGCTTTTATATCTTTACACGATTTAGGTATAGGAAAGTCTTCGACGGCTTTAATTTTATCAGGATTAGGCTTCACGCCTTCCTTGGAGATAATATGACCTAGATAGGCTACTTCGCGGCGGAGAAACTCGCATTTGTCCGGTTGAATTTTTAGTTGGTATTTCTGGAATCTTGAGAATACCTCTCGCAGCTTATCTTCATGTTCCTGTAGGCTAGATGCGAATATGACGGCGTCGTCTAAATATATGAAGCAACGTTCGCCTTGGAGACCCGACAATATTGTGTCCATAGCGCGCTGGAATGTAGCCGGTGCGTTTTTCAGTCCAAATGGCATGCGTTTGTATTCATAATGTCCATAAGGTGTGCTGAAGGCGGTTTTTGGAATATCCTTAGGCTCTACTTGTAATTGATGGAATCCTGATGCTAGGTCTAATGTAGTAAAATATTGTGCATGACCTAGTTTATCTAATATGTCGGTTATGTTAGGAATCGGATAACTGTCGCCTATCGTGACTTCGTTTAGTTTCCGATAATCGATAACTAGTCGCCACTTTTGTTTACCGGACGCATCTGATTTTTTGGGAACAATCCATATAGGGCTACTCCAAGGGGAAGAACTAGGTTGGATAATTTTTTGTTCTAAAAGTTTTTGCACTTGTGTTTTAACTTCTTTTTCGTGTACTTGAGGAAACCGATAAGTTTTTGTATGTATGGGGACGTCTGAAGTCGTGGGAATGGAATGCTTAGTGTGGTTACTAAACGTTAATGAATCGCCTTCTATATAAAATATATCTGAATATTCAGAAATTATTTTGTGAATGGAGTATTTTTCATCATTATTTAGATGATTATCTCTAATCAAGCTAAGGACTTCCTTTTGTCTATCTAATGAGTTTATCTGTTTATCGTTCTCGTGGTAATTATAGTTAATATTGTTTATTTGATGTGTACTAATAGGGTCCACCTCGATTATCATTTCGTTGATTATCTTATCTAAGTCGCTAGTATTCACACAAGTAATTATGAAATGGTGGTTTTTGACATCGATTATTGCATGCGGAATAATGACACCATTTTCTAATGTCTGTTTGGTAACAAAAGCACTACCGTTCTTTAATGAGTTTGTTTTGCATCGGATAACTGTTTCAGAACGAGCATTGAGTGTTTGCTTGGTTGTATCGATTTCTGTTTCCGACTTATCGCTTAAAAGGTAGAGTTTATATGACTTGTCGCGAATGCGTAATGTTTTCGATTTGATATAAATATGAGCATTGAATCACTTAGGGTTGTCACGGGCTTAGGTTTATGTGTCGGTTTTTTAGATTTCGATTTCCGTTTGGGTTTATTAGAATAGGATTTAGGAATTGAAGGAATTGGATTAGTATTCTCCAATGTGTCGAAAGTTTGGGGCTGGTTACCCTGTTCGTGAGCACGGGATCTGGAATAGCATGGGCATGATTTAGAGCCAAGAGTTTGGGACTGGTTACCCTGTTCGTAGGCTTGTGAAGTTAAATTTTCCGTTTTTGAGATAGTAGTTAAATCTAGTGTTTGCGTGCCGATCTCACGGTATTGTCCTCGATGGACTGAGTTATGTTGTGAGACCGATTTGCATTGCCCAGTTAATTGGGTTGTGACCGTTGCTTGTCCCCGATGGACTGAATCGAGCGTTGGGTCGCATACCTCGTTTTTAAGATTTATTGGGATTGGAGATAATCTAGGTCTACATCTTGGATCTGAAGTGTTGAGCTTGGGACTGTCGCGGTGTCCAGTGGTTCGCTCATACCGCTGGCCGCTTGCCAGTTTAAATTAGCAAGGCGTGCGGGTGATGATGGAAGGGCGCGCTGTTGATTGTTATTGAACCGCGTGTTGTTATAAGCCCTCTTACGGCATTCTGCGATTAGATGGCCAGGGGTTTTGCAATAATTGCAAATTTTGCCTGTGGAATGGGGTGGATTATTGTTAGCATTATAAGAAGTTGGCGGACGGACAAAATGATTCTGGGCGCGCACTAGCGGTTTGGGTACTGCGTGAAAAGTTCTAGGTATTGTAGCTTTGAATAGAGCTTGCCTAGCCTGGTTCATGGCGCGTACTTTGTCCTCTTGCATTGCAAACCTACCCGCGTCTGTTAAGTTTCTGAACCCTTTAGTTCTTAGCATCGCGCCTATTTCTGAATGTATTCCATTCACGAAAACGCTTAAGGCGGTTTCTTCTGTTGCCGCGACTCTCCCCGAGAGTGTATCGTTTGTAATTTCTACGTTGATTTTTTCGATAATTTTACTTCTACACAGATCTACGCGATGGTAGTATTCCGTTAGCGTTTCGTTAGGACGCTGAAACATGGATTGCAGCTCTAAATTCAAATGGGAGATAGTTTTAACATTCGAAAATCTCTCAATTAGAAACCGTTTTAGATCATCCCAACAGTTGTGTTGTCTACAATGCACGTCGGCTGCGCTTGTTCCGGTAATATTATTAAGGGTGTAAACTAAAAGCATGGGCTTCTGGTCTTCAGAAGCTAGTCCGAATGCTGCGCTACATGACCTGACAAACCTATAAATTTGTTCCGGCTCGCTTGTGTCGAATGGAGGGATTAATTTTATTAGAGCGGCCATATCTATGGGCATAATAGCTAAGCTAGTCATGGGTTTGGGTTCTTTAGACATTGTAGCGTAATAATTGAATTAAATTTATTTAGTTTATTATAATATGGGGGTGAGTAAGTACCAAATGAGGGGAAGTTTAGATTTTGAGACTATATATAAAATAATAGTGTAAATGTAGAATACACGCACAAATAAGAATTATAAATTAAAATTCGATTTAGGGCATAGGAAAATATAGGATATTGGGATACGTAAGAATTTGTAGGTAAATAGGTAGGTGTTGAGCAAACGAATTTGACCACTTACCACAATAACAATATCTTCAGGATGTGCATGGTTCGGCGAAGTGTTTTAAAAGCCTGCAGCTACCGCGGTCACCTCCGTTGGCGATGTTTGTCCTGGAACGCGACCTCGTTGAACTTCGTCTTGATGCTGATCCTACCGACTGCGCCAAATTTGTTACGTGGTAGTGATGAAAACTTGCTTTTTAAAAACAACAAACTATTTATTACTTCTTAATATTAATTTACAACAATATGTTGAATGTAGGAGGATGCTGGATCGACTGCGCGGGTTTTCGGGGAACGGGTGTATATATCGGGTCGGTGTGTAGGAAGGGATAAGGAACAACTCATTTAGTAATTATGTACTAATGTACCTACTAACTAAACATATTTACTTTACTTATAACTATTACAAAATAAGTGTTAACTTATTTACTAATTATGTACTAATGTATCTACTAACTAAACGTATTTACTTTACTTATAACTATTACAAAATAAGGGTTGCCACTATGTAACAATATCACTTTCCCGCCAGCGATCAGTGTTGCCAGAAACATAGCACGCTAAAGACATTCTTAAAGAAGGCCGTGCACTTTTCCGACTACCTATTATTTTTATTATAAACTACAAAGAAAGAGACCTAAAGTCAGATCGCACCTACAACGAGTACAAGAATCATGTGGAGTGAAATATTAAAAAACTTCGCTTTGTTTGTCGAACGAGAAATTCATCTTTGAAGGTGTTTACCTCAATGCGAAATAAAACTGGGAGCATGTTCAAAACGTGTTTACCCGACGTGACTCTAGTATTCTTTGGCAAACATATCATTGCCATTGACTACTCCACATGTCGGCGGTATAGCGTCGAAAGTACGAAGAATAAACAATAATTTACCGCACGGTTAAGCTTGCCACGTCTGTATTTTTCGCATTCACCGCCCATACGTGTCTTACTAAGCCGATTTTTATTACACTTCAAAGAAGATGCTTAGAAAAGTACAGATTAACGTACACAAAAGGCGGAGGCATGTCATGAGTTCTTCACGGTAGAATTGAAAAAATCTTTACAAGGGTGCTCTTTAAAGAGTATTTCATAACTGTACCTATATTGAAATCCATCTTTCAGATGATGTCAATAACATTTTTGAAAGGCTTTGAATGTTTAATGTTGAATTCTTTGAATGTTGGTTTTATCTTTGATCATTCAATTTTTTCATTGATAAATATGAAATGTTACATTTCTGTATTGAATCTATATCAAAAGCTCATTATTTTCACTTTTGTACATTTGTAAATTTCTGAGCATTGTTTAAATTGTAATTGATTTTAATTTGTATTTGTATTGGCACCTATTTACATACAATTTGTCATAGAGAACTGCATTAACAATTGAACTGCATAGAGACTCCTTGCCTTCTAAAGCAAAATAGAGTATGTTTAGTAATCACAATAAAAAACATATATCTACGCCTAATATGAGATATATTGAGGCGTAAATAAACCATTTCATATAAATTCAGAACAGCTGTATTATCTGGGCGTTCACTAGAGGCAGCTTCGGTCGTAAGACTCTAGAGTCGAACATGTTCACATTAAACACGTCTGATTGAAGTTGAGGTTCCGTCTTCATAGTGGCCAGTTTTCTACTAGTTCTTGACTATTTCTCTAGTCACTAGATAAAAAGAAGCAATCAGCTGTTCACAATCGTCAGGAAATGTGCGTGAAATGAAAATGTTAGAAATATTCTATGGAAAATTTACCGAAATTATGCCTGACATTTTCCATAAATATTACCGATAAGGCAAACAAATACGGTGATAGGAAAAATAAATTCATGAAGTCTGCGGTCCGCGCCGTTCATTGGGCAAATCTCATTAGCATAGTAATGGGAAATATTCCTCATTCTCAGCTCGCTGCAATCTTTTTTGATTGTGTTTACATGCTTTCTACATGGTATAAACTCTATTTCAAATATACCGCTGCAGATAATCTCATGTCTAAGATGTTATCGATACCAAAGAAAATAGAATATCATTTTTAAATCAAATCAAAATTTTCTGTTTTGTATCTATAATACGAGATTAAAAAGAAGTTAAACACCATTAGTTAAAAATATTGTACTGATCAACATTAAACTGAATCATAATGACATATTATTATAATTATGCTAACAGGTGAAGGTGTACACAAAATTTTTGTTAGCATCACTTATACGTTACAAAGAAATACTCATAGTACTGAACTCGACTATTTCTTAGAGGTAGAAATAAGTATTTCACAATAAAATGTGTCAAGTACATTTATAGCTAAAAATTAAATTATTGTAGCTGCTAATTATGTGGTCATAATTAGCAAATTAAGTGTAAAAAATAAAAATTAAGATTGAGTTTATAAATGTTGATGTTTACGTCGGTGACTTTAAACAAAAAGGGGTAATTTTAAACAGCTGCTTCTATACGAGAAAGATATAATGATGTTTTGAGACAGTAATGAGAACAAGGCGTATCCCCTATATAATAGATAATTTCATTCCCCTATATAATTCCCCTATAAATATAATAGATAACACAATAATAGATAATTTCAGATACCGAACCCAAGAATATTTAAGGTGTACTATGAGTAATAAATTTTCAAGAGAAATATTCACAATTCTTATTTTTGCATGTATTGATGATGCAGGTAAAATCGAGAAGACATTAATAAATATGTAATTTCCTTCCATTTCCACTAATTTCTTCATTCATTCTTCTTTGCAGCAGTTAGAAATACACTTAGTCATCAAAGCATAAATTTTATTCATATATTTAAACTTCATTGCACAAGTTTTTGATATGTACAAACCAACGGCACTCTCTATCAGTCAACCACCAGATCAAACAGAAAACATAACATAAACAAGAAGTTTTGGTTTAAATACATCAATATACGTACATCATCATCATCATCATAATCAGCTGGCTGCAGTCCACTGCTAAACGAGGGCCTCTTGCTGTGCAATCCATCTTTGTCTTTTGGTCGCATGTTGCATACTTACACCTCGTTCCCACCGCTTTGACGACATCGTCGCGCCAACGTGTCATTGGTCTGCCCACTCTTTTCCGGCCAATCCATGGTCGCCATTCCAGAAGCTCACGGTTCCAAAGGCAGTCCTCTCGACGACATTACGTGACTTGCCCATTTCCACTTAAAAATAGCGATCTCCCGAGCAATGTCAGTCAATCCAGTTGGCCTCCTGATCTCACTGTTAGTCACACGATCTCTCAGAGATATACCCAACATCGCTCACTCCATTACTCTTTCTGCTATTTGCAGGCGGTGTGCAGTTTTATTCATCAGGGTCCATGTTTCTGCTCTGTATGTCATAGTCGGCATTAAGCATTGGTCAAATACTCTTCGTTTCAAGCATACTTGAATCTTTCCCCTGAGCACTTTGAAGAGTTTTCTAACTGCAGCCCAACCTAGCTGTATTCGCCGGCCAATCTCTCTTTCCTGTCCATCTTTATTTAGCGTTAGGTTTTGCCCGAGGTCCTCGTACTCTTTTACGTATTTTATGACGTAACCGTGAACCAAGATATGATCTATCTATTCTTGACACATGATTTGTGTTTTGTCCATGTTCATTCTTAGTACAACGGCAATCGAAGCGGAGTACAATTCTTCTAGCATTCCCTATAGCTGTTATAGGGATTCCGAAAAGATTATTATATCATCGGTGAATCCAAGGTGCGACAACATTTCTCCATTTATATTTAATCCCTTATTCGACCATTCCAGAAGCCTAAATAAGTCGTCCAAAGCTGAACAGTTTTGGTAAGATTCTATCGCCGTGATGGACTCCTCTCTTCATTCTTACCGGATTGGTTACATCGTGGAGTTTGACTTGAAGCGTGGCACCGTTGTGATTTTCTCTGATTATCTGTATATATCCATCACCAACTATGCTGCGCTTTAGTGAATTAAGTATTGCCTAATGCTCGATGTTGAACGCCTTTTCATATAGTCTACGAAGGCAAGGACTTATAGGTCGGTTGTACTCCCTACACTACACTTTTCCATACAGCAGCTGTCGAATTATGAAGATATGGTCGATTGATGAGAAATTTGCCCTGAATCTAGCTTGCGCCATTGATTGTGCAGCGTCTAATCTTTGCGTGATTTGGAGGGTTATCACCTTTGTAAAGAGCTTATATATATGGCTCAAGATGAATATGGGACGGGACATACATACATATACTCGTATAACAAACGTAAATAAAAATTTAAAAAATATAAATTAAAGAAATATATTTTGTTGTTCAAAATTAATAAATTACACTGCACTCAATAGCCCATATAATGTTATGGGTTCAGGGTCGTGGATAGAATCGAACACAAACTACCCCAGATCTAAACATAATATCTAACAAATTTTGTCTTTTGAAAATATTTTCTTCTTACAAGACAAATATTTGTTCGGCCTGAAAACGACTAAAGGACCTGTTTTATAACAGGCAAACCAACTGATACTACAGAGAAATCAACGAGACATGAACACTGCGTTTGTGTGAGTGCACAACGATAGTGTACAGTGCGAACCATTTCGACAATCGGATTGAAAAATTCGGCACCCACTCACACAGATGTAAAGCTCATGTCTTGTTGATTTTACTGTGCCATCTGAATTATTCAATCATTAACTGAAAATTGAAGAAGTAATTTTAAATATTTCAATTAACGACATTAGATTGAAAATAGGCTTTTATAAAGTGATATAAAACATTACCAACTCTATTATTCCAGCAGCTCTATTATTGGAACTAAATCATGACCGTGCGGTTGTAATTGCCGTCAAATTGGCTAATCTGCTGAACATATCGATTTTATTCTCGTTCCACAACTCCATGTATCCGTGTCCCATATCCATCAAGGTTTATTCTAAGCCTCGCTCGGATATGTAAATTTTATGCAGTGTAAATTGATGAACGATGTACGTCCATTACTGGCAGCCGGAACTGCCTACATTGCTGTGTTTCTAACACTATTTTATGAGTATTTGCAATCACTTTTTATGCTGTAGACAAGACAAATATATTGTCTAAGAAAAGAGACCAGTTGTAGTTCCCCAAATATTGAGACTTTGTGAAATCTTTAAAAAATATAAATTTTTGTATTGTCTTATATTAAAAATCACATGTTAGTGCTTCTATACAGAACAGTTTTAAAACCTCGAAATTTTACATTAAAAAATCTCAATCAGAAACTTATAGTTTCATACCGACAATAAGGTCATTCTGCTCAGATAGCGTCACATTATAAATAAAATTAGATAACGTAAATTATTGTCACAATTAATGTTATTACATTATACAGATAAGCTGTATTTCAATGAATGTTTTTTTTTTGTTTAGGTTAATATAATATGCTTTAATATATAAAAAAATGAATTGTTTAATTATTTTTATAAAATCAATATTAGCACTACCCGATATCTTCCAGTGTGTATCGTAAAAGGCGACGAAAGGATAACAAAACCGCTACCATAAGCCCTGAGAAACTACACCACTTACAAGATCATCCTATACTCTACCTACCACTGCTTGAGGTCCAGCAGTGGGCGATTTTTGCGGTAATACAATTAATGTATCCAACCACTACTTGTAGATGTGATTAGCGAACCATTGGCTACTGTACTGACATTTTCAAATACCTAGAGATTTGAATAAAAAAAATAAAAAATCAATAAATTTATTTCGTTATTATAATCATACAATGTTGTTCTACATTAATTAAAGTCTTACCAACCTAACCCAATACTACCAACTACCGTAAGCCTATTCATTTACTCTTAGAAATAGACCTTTTGCGTTTTTTTTAAATAAATGCATATCTATTTGATGACCCAAAATGGCATCCACTATATAGGAACTTCTAGTACTTCTAGGCTCTTTACTGTAATATTTATCATGTCAATTTTTCATTTCAGATATTTCCCACTCAAGATAAACATAACAACTCAGATTTTAGTTAATTATTACAAAATATCACTTTAATTATCAGTAGTGATTTTACTATACATTTTGAGTGCATATAACAATATGGCAATTTTATCAAAAACACCGTAAGTTAAATTTAAAACCAGTCAGAGAATTTGACAAATGGGCTCCAGGTAAAACAGCACACAGACTCGCTGGAAGATTAAGTGGCCCCGCGGGAAACGCGACACACTTCTGCGTGTCCCAACTGCGGAACAACTTGTTTTCTCTTATGTTAACTACCTGTAACAATTTGTATTAAGAAAACTGTTTAACGAGTTGATTATTGTACTTATTACTTCTACATGTCAAACAACTTGGCAACAAGGATTTCACAGATTAAATAATTATTATAGTGTGGGAAATACAGGCTTTCTATATTCTATCACCACCTGTAAAAGAGTGCACTCGCCAACCCACTTGGCCAGCGTGGCATTTCAAGGTCATACATTCCTCATGTACCAGACAATGTGCATGAGGACGTCCATATCCAGCAGTGGATACTGAAAGGGCCGATTGCATTGCATTGCATTAAACGAGCAACAAAAATACTAAATGAGCGGCAAAATCGTGATCAACAAACCAATATATTTTTGAATAACTTAAGTAAATAATTTTAAATCAACAAGAATGCCATTACCAAGTCGACAGAGTCCTATTTTTTATCGTCACCAAAGAACCCAAACCTAACCCAGCTTCAAATTTGCTACCATCGATTCGCTGCCCATTCAACTCAAGGTACATGCCAAAGTACCTTGACAGAGGCTTCTTTAAATATTGAATAATGGTTATCTCAAGTAAAAATCGCAAAAAAAATGTATCAACTTAAAATACCAATATTTAGTTAGTAAAGAAAAAAAGGCGGTTGACGAGCATACAGTCCACCTGATGATAAGTGGATAGATACTGTAGCCCATGGATAACCGCGATACATGCCAACATCAGTCCAGAATGACAAACGTTGGCACGCTCCCGGATGCGCTGCCTACCTTTGCAGATTAAGGAATGGATTGGGAGAAATGGTTGGGAAAATGGGGAAGGGTAGGATAGGATGGGATGGGAATGGGTTCTTCCATATCTCACTCACTGACCGAAACACGAACGTACATTGGGAAAATAGGATAAAGTAGAAAATGCAGTACATTTCAAGGTAGTCTTCTGTGAGAGAGGGGTAACGTGGCAAGTCGAGTGCGCCCAGCGGCTGTGGGATAATTGTGGGTGTAGGTATAATTTATATAAGACTACAACAGTAACTGCCGCAGATATAATAAATTATTAAATCCTTGCCTTTGAAATTGCCGATTTATATGGAAAAAATCAATTCTTTTTGTATAGAAATTAATCATTTAATTAATCGAAGTATTGTCCATTATTATCACTGCACTTTTGCCATTTTAATGAATGTTGCTTAATGCCTTTGCTATATAACTCCTTGGGGATGGGAATCGATGAATTCTCTGAATGCGTTTTTCACTGTCTCATCGGAGTTGAATTCTTTCCCCTGTAAACAGTTATCCAAATTGAGAAAAAAATTGAAATCTGTAGGGGCACGGTCTGGCGAGTACGATGGGTGACGGGGAGTTTAAAGTCTGAGCTCCTGTAACTTTGAGGCTGTCTGTCGTGCAGTATGTGGGCGAGCGTTATCATGAAGAAGCAGTGTTGCAAAAAATGGTGGCAAAAAAATGTTGATACCATTTTTTTTGCTCACAATTGGACCGTTCTAATAGGTCAGATTTGACATATGATACATATAATCCTCCGATGTAAAATATTAATTGTCATAGACGCAACGCTTCCAAGAAAACGACGCTTAAAATTGATCGAGTTACACTGGTATCGTATGGTGGTTAATAATAATTAATTAGTATTAATTAATTATGTATTATTATATTTTGTATAAATGAAATACCATGTAACGGGAAGCGCAGTGTGGACCAACCACTTAAAAAAGTTCTCCGGTGATGGTGGGATGAGAAAAGCCGAAGATCATGTGTGTCTCGGGAGAGGCCTATATCCAGCAGTGGAGAGAGACAATTGACTGATAGCATGGCATACGTAAGTGTTGTAGTGCTATACTTGTGAATGACAAATAAAGTTTTCATTCATTCGTTCGTTCAAATAATACAGAGTACACGGAATTCTTGCGAATCAAATCACTAATCCGAGATCCAATTCCATGGTTACAGAAAACAGATATAGGTGACCGCAGCGGAAATCCGAGCTTGGGCCGGACGGCGTAACGCAACCGGGTTAATTAGGCGGTGGGTCGGATGTGCGAACAAGGCAAATGAAGATTTATCATCTCCCTAGTCCTCCGTAACGATCGCTGGCTTGCTTATCAAGGTGCGTTTCAATTTTCATTTTCCGTTTTAGTGAGATTTCAAGATATCGAGAAATTTGGAAACTTCCGGAGTTAAGGGAGATTTTTAGGTTTTTGGACATGTTTTATAACGTGTAGCGATTGGAATTAAGGAATATAAAAAAATCAATCGGGAAGATGGATATAAACTGTCGTCGAATATGACCGCGGACATTGTTAGTGTAGTATGTCGAATGTAGTAGCCTTTCCGAATGTGATGATCAAATGTGGGTAGTTGATAAAACTGCTCGCAGCTCCCATCGTAGACTATCCGCCTCTTCAGTCAACACGTGACCACGGCTGGTGTAACCCGTGCCAAAATGTCGAGTAGGAATAAAAGGTAAATAAACACCTTTATTATACGCGTTCAGAGATAATTTAGAATATAAAATATTTTATTGCATTTTAGTGTAATTTTATTTATTTTATGGATGTGTAATAAATGATAATTATTTATTTATTTAAGATATGGTTTCAAATCATCTGGTCTCTCCCTCGGCGAGCTAGAATGAAGGAGACGGTAAAATCCCGGCAGAAGAACAGACAGGCCTTTAAGGCCCTGTAGACAGAAACCGGCGGACGATACGCGCAGTATTGAACAGCACCAGCATCTTCGCTGATAGCCAGCCACTGCGGAAACCCAACCACCTCAGGTTGCTCTTGTAGCTGGTCAGAATTAACCCGTTTACAGACAACACGACTAGAATGAATTCAGTCAACGTCACGCCCCACATGTCGGTGATCTCGTGCTCGCGAACGAGATACTTTATTATTTATTATTCTTTCTATAGTCGATCCCTCAATGTTGAGGGTCGTGACTCTGCCGACGAAGCCTATTTATTGCTGCGGAGATCAAGACTTTCAATCCACGACGGGAAAAAATTATGATCTACTATAATCGTTATAAATAATTATAACTACTAAAGCGATGGAGTTCTTTTTTATAAAAAAAATAAAAAAGTTGTATGGCGACGTATCCTTTTATACGAGTACAAGGTGAACTGTCTGCTCGTATGTAACCTATTATTTCTATAAAAATAAATTTATGTAAGAGTAATTATATTTAACACTCGTGTATATTATGACTGAAATCGTTTTCCATTAACTGATATTTTAATTAAATATTGACGACCTTTACTAATTTAATAGGCAACTTCAAGCGGTCCGTTTCCAAGCTGGCCTTACTACAATGTCTCGATTTAAACTCGAAGTTTCATTTGATTGCTTATTTCTTTATCAACAAGTTTCATAAATAATATAAACTGAAAAACACATACACATTTCTCTCTAATAATGATTTTGATTCTTTTTATCTTTTAAGAGTATATTAAAAAAATAATTCATATTGAAACTCGATCAATACAAACATTTAATAAATTAATAAATCATTAATGTCATATTTAATTGTTTAGTTGTTGGAGGTATTTATTTCTTAATTTCTAAGAAATGAACCTCTTACGTATTGCAGAGATTGAATTTTGGAAAAAAATCACAAAATCGCGATCAAGGCAAACAACGATTATTAATCCAACACACCAATTGGTTACGAAGTTATTTTATAAAAAGTTGTATATTTTTATTGAATCTATATCCCATTACATGTGGTCTATTAAATAGGCCAAATTAAATGTACTTATAGACCAAGATAAATTGTTAATAAATTAATATAATAATAAATATATTTTTTCAATAAATAATAATAAATGTTACCGTAGTCCAAGAGTCTTCAAAATTTTTGGCCTGAGGGCCACACTAACTGTTCCACAAAGTCTCAAGGGCCAAGGCCTAGAAATCCTCCCTTCAGAACTTCAAATGGAAATGATGGATTTGCATTGCAGCGATATTTTTAAAGAAAAATATCAAAACTCATCTTTGCTCACTCACTCATCGTTTTATAAGAAATATCCGTTTCTTTTTCACTTGTTACTAATAGTAGGGCGCAGATGAAGTCTACGAGCTACAAATAACAAGATCACTGTTAAAGTCAACGGGGTGGAACAGTTTAGGCAGTGCTCATCAAATTTCGTAATTCGGCTAGTGGCCCCCTCAAAAGAGCAGCTTTGAGTATCTACCATCTGCCGACAAGTCCAATTTGAATTAAATCAATCACATTTACTGCCCTTTAAATATGTTTGATCCCAAGTCAAATTGCAAGATCAATGGTTAAGGGTTAACACTCAGACTTACCTAAGGCCATACCCAGACCTTCATTGAAATTGTACAATATTATTGAAATTACAATATTGTCCTTGCATAATATTATTGAATGGCGCCTTGCACCTTAGAGTCTCAATACACTTCCTACACTAACCAATGAAAAACATTGCGCAATCCTTAAAATTTCACAATATACATAATTTATCGTCTACAGAATCCCTTAAAAACACAACTCACGATTATAATTTATCTCTAATAGCCTGTTAAATGAAGCTTGTATGAATTACAATATTGTCTTTGCATAATATTATTGAATCGCGCCTTGCACCCAAACGAGTCTCATTACATTCCCTAACCAATCAAAGACATTGATTGCGCAATCCGTAAAATTTCACAATATTCATAATTGTTCGTCTAGCTAGAGGATCCCTTAAACACACAACTCACGATTATAATTTGTCTCCAAAAGCCTGTTAAATGAAGCTTGTTTATACAACAAGCTTATGAAGACAACTTCTAAATTGAAGTTGAAATTTAAAACTTAAATTTTAAGTTATTACAATGAATTAAAATTAATCCAAGGAGAATTGAAAACTTCCAGGAAGGAACAAGCTCAAAGTTTTGACTTATTTGTACAATCTTTGTCATTTCCGAAATATTGCATAAATAAAATAATTCGGATTACGCCTACATCTACTCAATTCGGTGAATCCATAGATCAAGAGAATTCAAAGATAAACAACTATGAACAAGACAAATGATCAACAAATTTAACAATGCAATCAGTGTTATTTTCAAACATAAATTTTCAGTTGCGATACCTACATTTTCTACGTAATTGAATTTCACCGGCACCCGAAACTTTTGGGTAACACAATCTATATATCTATATGAACAACTTTTAAAAATCGCCCCCGTTCACATGGATCCACAATCTGGCTCCACCGATGGATCCGTGGCTAACTTTACGTCCTCTTAGATCCATCAAATTAGTAATTCAAATATATAACATGTTTTTATGCCACTTCGATCTACCAATTTCTGAATCCAAATGTAATTATGTATTTCTAGGCCACTTTAATCCACACATTTGTCGAGTCGGCGAAAGTAATTATACAATAACTACGCATGTAAACAATGTACTATGTAAAACAATAAAAATGTAATTCATTACTAACAACTTCGATTCAGCTGTTGATTGAAGAGGAAAAAGAATTATCTATAAATCCGCCTGTGTATCCAAGAGAAAGAAAAATTATCTGTGGATCCACCGATGGAGCCTGATTGTGGATCCATGTGAACGGAGGCTAAAAATCATGGTTATATTTACAGTATCATTTTCATTTTACTGACTGAAAATCGCGCGAAAACTTCGCATACTCGTACCTAGTTGAATTGAGACAGCCATCACTATACATAATTATATGGGTAATTTCACACATCTGCGTTGTAAAAGCGCGAACAACATGATGATCCCGCCGATTTGTACACAACATTTTATGTTAAAGCATAAGGCACACGGTGTTCAATAGCTCAAAAGAAATTGTACGGAGTCGCCAGCTACCGAGTCGACTTGACAGCTTGATAACAAAGCCACTACCACAAGCATTGAGGAACTACATCACCTCTAAAGAGGGGACTCCCCAACTCGCTTGGCAATGTATACGACAGGGCTTATGTCCAGTAATGGACGATAAAAGGGCTGGTTACGGTTGCGGTATAATATTTAATAACAAATTATTTATACCTCAGAAACTCCCGGAACATGTATTATACTCAGTATATTTCATATCGGTATATTATTTTATTTTGACTATATCGAGTTATTACATAGCGAATATCGCGCCTCGCTTTGATTATGTGATGATTATTACAATCTATTACAAAATACTTTGTATAATAAGACGATTATTAATACCGTTTCGTGGCGTTAATAGCAGCTCAATAGTTGAATTTGCTGATACGTACCCTTCAATATAAGAAAGTAATATTTTTTTCGATATTTATATGTATGTTACGGCTTCTAGCCAAGTGTGGCTATACCTAGGTTTAGCCGGCTAGAGCAAGACGCAACCCGTTGCAGTCGGTAAGAACTAGGCGCAACCAGTCGCAGTTGGCTAGACCTTGTCTCAGCCAATTGCAGTCGGCTAGAACAAATCGCAACCCGTTACAGTCGGCTAGAACTGGGCGTAACCCGATACAGTCGGCTATAACTAGGCGCAGCCAGTCGTAGTCGGCCAAAACTAGGCGCAACACGTTACAGTCGGCTAGAACTAGGCGCAACCCGATACAGTCGCCTAGAACTAGGCGCAGCCAGTCGCAGTCGGCTAGAACTAGGCGCAGACAGTCGCAGTCGACTAGAAATAAGCGCAACCCGTTACAGTCGGCTAGAACTAGGCGCAGACAGTCACAGTCGGCTAGAAATAGGCGCAACCCTTTACAGTCGGCTAGAACTAGGCGCAGTCAGTCGCAATCCGCTAGAATTATGTGAAGACTTTTTCTTAACAGCTACAAATACGAAAGGTACAGACAAAAAAAAGCAAATGAATATGAATTTATAATTGAAACTTTATCACTGTTTGTCCTGTCACACACGAAATTGCTCAACCTTTTCTTGGATCCACCGTATACTTTCTAATTGTTATCTAAATATTTCTATAATACCGAAATATAGATAATTCCATTCGACGATCAGACTGAGAAGCTTAAATTCTTCTTATAGACAGAGTTTTGATAGAAAAAATGTTTGTCGAACAAGACAAGCAAGTGTGCGAATAAAAATCCTTTCTACTTAGGTACAGTAACCACGTCGCTGCATTACCGTAGAATGGAATCACGTAAAATATGATTTTGTCGAACGTGTCGCGGAATGTAGCAAAATACAGTCAGTGTAACCGAACACCTGCGAGTGAAATGCGCTTTACCACAAGCACGTCGGTGCAACCAATACAACTTGCGATAACGACCGCCTAGCTAAAAATGAAAAAGAAACAAGTATCCCTGACTGAAGTCCGCGGGATACCAAGATCGAGTTTCATTTAAAAGTGAGCTCTGGAGCTTGAATAACAAAGTAACGAATTAATAACAAAGTATCTAACTTCGCGTAATATAACAGTTGCGGTACAGTAAAATATTTTTAACAATAATATATTTTTTTTGCATAATAATATGGGTACATATAATAAGAGTTTATACTCTCTTAGCATAACCTTATACATTTTACTACACTTTAGTAAAAAATAAATATTTATTCAACATCACACAAAAACACTACCACAATAATATATAATACAATAATATCGAAGAAAAACGTTGTTTTAGAAATTGTCACCCCCAATGCGTTGTAGTTCTCAACTATGGAATGCAGATGTCCAGCTGGTCGTAGAGTGAAGAGTTTTCTAATAATATAAGTTGTTAACTTATTTCATTCCAATTGTGAATGAAAGTCCCACTTCCAGCATCAACACTAAGGTAATATTATAAGATCAAAACAAACTTCGTGGACAGTCATCGCTGCGGCCACATATTAGACATTTATCGGTAAACGAGAAATAACGACATAAACTCCAAATCCCAATTCCCACAACCGCCACAAATATGAATAAATGTTGTTAACACACTAGTTATAAGATTTGCTTGATGATTAGCCTAATTATCTAACGAATTAAATTTATTCAAATTAAAATTTACTAATTTATTGTTCTTGATAAGAGGATATCTTTATCATCGAAGACCGACGATTGCGGTTATTGGAACCTTGGACACCACAACTCAGAACAATTCACAGGAACATAAACCAGGGTCAAAATTTTCTTATGCATGTTGTTCTTCTTATTCCCGATTTTACTTATGGCATAGAGGATTACTGAAGTGTACCAGATACGAAATAATACCTTATAATTGAGCTATGTCAAAATCTCAGATATAATCAGACTATGAGTAAAAATCACATTTTAGGCTATTTCTATATAACCCAAACTAGAATTTGTTTTATAAACAAATACAATATTTCTTTTTGTACGTTTTAGTCAACAATAGTAATAAATTCCCGATAGCAATTCAGAAGCTATAATTTGTCGAAACTATGAGCATAATTTTAGTAAGACTGTTTGTAGTAAATAATTGGAATCGGCGTTTTCTGAAGATAACTTGAATTGATGCTAATATTTAGAAATGAAATATTGAAGTTTCGTAAGAAATATCAATACGAAGACAATATCAAAAAGATGTTTTATTTTGTTTTAGCTGTATAAGATAAAATATGATAACAAAAATAAAATTAATACTGTACCCAAACGCACGTGGAACACGTCTCAATAGACAAGAAAAATGTAAATAGCGTAAACAATAAATAATAATAGTAATTTAATAATAGTAAAATACATACTTTTATGAAAAGACATCAAAAACATAGAGATCACCTTTTGTTTTGTAATTCTTTTGTTTTCATCAAATAAACACAAATGGCCCACCATATTTCTAGAACTGACTCTAATGGACTAAATACTACTAATAAAACGTAAAAACAATATAATCCGATGTTAAACCGAGAACACGCAAATATAAATGAATAAAATCTAATCTGAAATAAACCCGCCGTGTAATTATAATAGTTGTAATTATCCTGACTTCACTCAAATTGCATAATTGAGACCCAAATATAGTCATCTGCAAACAATTTTCAAAATCGGTTTAGTAGATCTTTAAATCGTTCGTCACCTGGCAGCAATGCGTCCCACACTGCGTTTAAAATATTAATAAGTATATTTAAACGTCATATTGCCGCAGAGCCGATGCAGTTGACGAGACCTAGAATGGAGGCCACGGAACTAAAAGTGCAGTGTGGAACGCGCTCCGGTCAGGTGAACCGAAGACTTAGAGAACTTCGCTGGTGGTGGCTAGATGAGAATAGCTGAAGATCGTGTGTGGAGTGAGGCCTATATCCTGCAGTAGAAAGCCATAAGCTAGTGATATGGTTTGTATAAATAAATATGCATAAGATAGATAGGAGAAAAAGATCACATACGACCTTTCCCAACACCTTATTAACGATAAAAATAAAATTAGAACGCTTATAAGACGAAGCATGTTTGCTCAGCAATTTTAGAACGCGTCTCTATTTCAGATATAAATGTTAAAATTATTTTTACAGTGAAGGTGACAGAAAAATGACCTCTATACAGTAACAATGTCATGACTCCTATCCACATTACGTTTATTACATTTATTGCATCAATATAGAGCTATTATAATAACAACTTTTGTCGTTGTTTTGCGTTGAGAAACTTTTAGAACTACCATCCACGTACTGTTTTTAAACTTTGTACAATTCACCTCTACATAATATATTGGGTTACCATTAATAAATGAAAATCCTTTTAATAAGGGAGTGTTTCTTGAAATCGTAACTTTAACAAATATCGACTTTTATAGGTACGAAAAAAGTTTTCTATAGTTTAGAAAAGTTACGTTTAGGAGGGGAAGGGTACACGCTACAACCCCACAGCCACGGGACGCACTCGACGGTCCAAGTTACCCCTCTCTCACAGAAGACCACCTTGATAAAATTCAGCTTGGAAATTGGAATTGAAGGTATGTATTTTTATAACTTTTTTTTCAAAACACAACGGGCACCTGTTGGCGATTTTCTCCCGAAACTCATTTGTGAGGGCCACTAAAAAAACTTACCTTACCTTAATATAGAGTAGTACTGATTAAGCCAATAAACTTTCTAAAAGTTTTATTTGTATAAACCATAAAACAACGCGACAGATGTCGAAGCATTGACCACATTAAGCAACTTTTACGATGCGTAAAGAAAATACTGTCGGCGGGAAAAAAACAGAAGTCTCTCCCTGATTGAATTGTACAGCTGTTGGAAGTCCTTGACGAAATTATTTCTATTGGAACATTTTGTTCGGCGACAAAGTTAAATTGGATTTCTTATGGCGGAAGTGTCTCGTGAAAGTGGCGAAGAAGCGGTTGGCTTTATTCAGCCCGAGGTGTTTTATATGACAATAGGTACTTTTTACGGTCCGCCCTCGATTAGAGTACGGCCGTTAATGCTTCGAAACTTTCGTTTTACTGTAATACATTTTTAAGGTAACATATTACTTTTATGGCGGTGTTTGTTTTAAATATGATCAGTCCGGCGTGTTACCTCGAGTCACGTTTTGTTCATTTTAAATGTTTTTTTATGTATTATGAAATGAGAAATATATACGTCTGACTCATGTTTAATAACAATAATTTACGTAATAAAGCTTTCGCCACGCTTTAAATATACTAAAGTTCTTTTTGAAATCTCTTATAAGAGATAGGCTTTCCTTTTAGGTCATGAAGTGGCAAAAACATACGTTTCTAGGTTTTAAGGTGAGTCAGTTAACTTAGTTCATGACCATAGTTGTTGCAACCAAGTCAAAACATAGAGTTAAAAAGTTTTTAAACATTTAGTCTTCAAGACCCGTTTAATATATAAACTTCTTACATAATGTAATTTACTGAGGAATACACAGCTGTGTGGTATCTACCAACTTTAGAATAGCACTATCCCACCCCTTCCCATGAATGTCGTAAAATGCCACTAAGGGCTACCGCGAGCCCTACGGTACAACACCACCACTAAAAGAGTCGACTCCCCAAACCGTGTCCATCAGAATGTCTGGACTCCAGTGCGGCGTTTAAAGGTCATATATCTTTCATGCACAAGACAAATTTCATGAGGAGGTCCATGTCCAGTAGTGATCGAAAAAAGGATTAAAAAGATAAAACCATAAAACAAATAGGTAGGTACAAGTTTTCTACTAACAGCTTATGAATTGATTTACCCTTAGGTTTTTATATTGCACTATAAAACTGTGAAGCGCCATAAGCAAACATGTTTTAAATACATACATGCTTATATTTGTAGTGGGAGAGTGCACGCCGCATTCCCACAGCCGCTGGCCGCACTCGACTCGCCACATTACCCCTCTCCCACAGAAGACTACCTTGAAATGTAACTGCGTTTCTTATTTTATCGTATTTCTTCAATGTACATGCATGTTTCGGTAGTGAGTGAGATATACCAGAGCTCATTCCCATCCCATCCCATCCTATCTCTCCCCATTTTCCCAAACCTTTCTCCCAATCCATTACTTAATCTGCAAATGTAGGCAGCGCATCCGGGAGTGTGCCAACATTTGTTATTCCGGACTGATGTTGGCATGTATCGCAGATGTCTATGGACGACGGTATTCACCTACCATCAGGTGAAATGTCTGCCGCCTTCTTTCTAAAATAAAAAAATCTTTACACTCATAGACAAGTAAATTATTAAATTTCTGTACATACATATTGTATATTGTTATGCAACTTTTTTATTAATTTAATATAAAATTAACTGCACGTTAGATAATTATAATACGTATTATGTATAGTAAGCAAAAAGTCCACTCGAGGACTCGCCTACCCAGTCCTGTGGCAAATATGTCCTACCCTCTGCCACCTCAACATGCTGATTCTGTGGGCTACCTTGGTGACTGCCAATTATAACGTACGGTGCAAAAACGTAGTCTCTGACAGTGGGCCTGATGTACACAGGTCTGACAGGTCACAGTTTTATGTACACATATAATTAATAAATACAATTAGATACAAATATAATTATAACATTACACTTTCATATAACCACGGATTATAAAACAGTTCTCTCTAATTTAAAAATTAAGTACCGACGGGTGAAAGGTAGGGATTAAATATTACGTAAAAGCAATTAACTAAAACTCCGAGCATTTTACGGGCCTTCATTTAATTGCACCTAATAGGCGTAGCAATTATTATATGTTGACTTTGACTTTGAAACTATGATAAAATGTCGATGGTAATGAAATTGGGGAACCGATTCGTCCAGTTAGTAGTAAGTACTACCGCCTGCTGTATACATTTGTTTAAAGGCAAATATTTATTCTGAGTATAGTGTTCATCTTTGTATATGTTTCTGGACCCACGATACATCGAGTGTAGCGTTATTTATTTATAGATGGATTTAGAATTATGTGGAACATTCCAAGCGAGAAATTGGACAACGCAGAAATATTTAGGAAATTTCAACTATTTGAATTTACGGTAGTGAAATTCGGTGAATACGGTACGGTTCCTTACTGAGAGTACTCAGTACTCTCGTACCAGAAGGCAACAGTAATTGTCTAGCGGCGAGGTCAGCCACAGAAAATAGTCCTAGTTATTTGTTTACTATACTTGTACCACTATCAACGCATTCCAGCAATAACAAGGCTGTAATCCACAAGGTGGGCGGAGGCAGATTACAAAAAACAAAAAGAAATGTTTTTTTAAAACACTATTTATCATATAATTTAATATACATTACTCACTATTTAATTACATACATCCTTCCGGTTTTGTGTGGTTTATAATATCTTTCACCTACGCTTAGGTCTATTTGCCGCCTTTACAATTCCGTAGTTTATGTGTTTAACGTATATTATTGTGTAAAATAAATTAATTATGCTAAGAAACAGTTTTGAGGGTATTTTACCATTATGGGTAAAATATGGAGATGTGGGCTGTTCTGGAA
This sequence comes from Sesia bembeciformis, assembly GCA_943735995.1. Classification (NCBI taxonomy): domain Eukaryota; kingdom Metazoa; phylum Arthropoda; class Insecta; order Lepidoptera; family Sesiidae; genus Sesia; species Sesia bembeciformis. Next base: position 8,132,914 of record OX031042.1, read on the forward strand.
TCATTACAGCGGTGCCAAGTCGATGTCTGTATAACACTACGGGCTTGACAGTTCGAATCCGAGGTCGGCAGACCAGGCCAATCCAGCTGCCTTGAGTGGTGAGACAGGGAGATGTAATATTTTCGAAACTGTTCACAAACCAGCTGGAAGATGCATTTAGGATGTTGGAGTGGAGAGGATGAGGTATCAATGGAAATGGTGAGTACATCTCGAATCTTCGTTTCGCCGACGACATGGTCATTCTGGCAGAATCGCTGGAAGATTGGAACGGGATGCTGAACGGCGATAACGCAATATCGCGACGCATCGGTCTCAGAATGAACATAGATAAGACAAAAATCATATTCAATGCACATGTAAGCACCGCTAAGCGTTGAAGGTGTGGCACTCGAAGTTGACCATTATGTCTATCCAAGTAGGCCAGTCGAACTTCAGCAAAGAGGTCGATAGAAGCATTCAGTTCGGCTAGGCAGCATTTGTGAAAATCCGTCAGCTTTTCTCGTCGCCTATAAATACCACAATGCTTGAAGACGAGAGTTTTCAATCAGTGCGTACTGACAGTTATGACGTAGGGTGCAGAAAGGTGGCCTCTAACGGTGAGCCTGATACGTAAGTTTAATGTCGCTCAGCGAGCTCTATGGTCGAAGTTTCTTTGAGGGGTAAGATCCGAAACGAAGAGATTCGCCAAAGAACTAAAGTCACCGACATGGCTCACAGAATCAATATGTTTAAGTAGCAATGGGCGGGCCATATTTTTCACAGGACCGATAACCGATGGGGTAGATGAATTCTTGAATGGAGACTACGTACCGGGAAGCTCACTGTGGGATGCCCTACAGCCAGGTGGACCGAAGATCTGAAGAGGTTTGCCGGTTGGATGGGTGGTGGTTGGATGAGAAGATCGTCGATTGTGTTTTGTTTGGAGCTTTGGAAGAGGTTATCCAGCAGTGGAGAGACATAGGCTGATGGTATGAACGGTATTCAGAGATATATACAAAGGCGATCATATCACCCAAACTAAAACAAACATTTGTCTTTAAACAAATGAATGGCCGGCCTGAAATGGAATTTGAGACCATTACACTACAGAAAGGCACTCCCAACCAAGCTAATCGATCGCCAAACAGTAAATATATTAAACACACAAACGCTAAATTCTCAGTAAACAAAATTCTTGAAATATAAGTCTAATTTTTAGTAGTTTCTCCCAAGAAAGTAGAAACATTCGGGGACTCTAAATATTGAATATTATTATGACGAAATATGAACGAATGAATAACGTTTAGACCGAAAATGAACCATCGGACAAACTGTTTTACTTGTCCCCACAAAACTGCTTAATTCGCGGCCATTTTGTCTGACTACAGTAACAAAAGTCATTCGTGAAATTCCACTCGAGAAATTCCAATTAAATTACGAGCTCATGCCCCGATACAGTTAACTACGGGCCTCCCTTTATCTGAACTTGGAGAGTTATTTCGGCAAATCTGAAGTATTTGTCGGAAAGTCAACCGGATTGTATTAATTCAGGAGCATGCGCCGAATTTAAGCCGAAATTGCCGGAGTTTACATATTTGGCTTCGAGAGCGGCTGCGCATAGTTAAGTATAAAATTGTAATACAAACAGTAATTAATTTACTTAGGTAGTTTTGGTACAATACACACAATGGGTAATAATAATTATTTAGAGTTACTCTTGTGCAAACTCCCGTTGGCCGTGTGGTGTCGGTCGGCTATACAATATCACCATCCCATCACTTCCAGTGGGTGTCGTAAAAGGCGATTAAGGGATAACAAAGCGGCCACCACAAATCCTAAGCAACTTGTTAACGACGGAATGTAGATAAGGCTAGAGTACTCGTATAGACATGTATAGTCAGTTTCTCACCTAGTATATAAGTTTAAAATATGTTATTGTGTGTCTTTGATATTAAAATGATCCCTAGTGTGTCTTTACTTACCTATCAGGATATAAGTTGGTGGATAGCATAAGTGAGGCATACTAGGGATAGGTTGCGTAATGTAGGTGAACGCTATGACGTCCGGAGAACAACTGATGGCCCGCATTTTTTTTTTTTTTTTTTTTTTCGTAAGGACTAAATTCTTGTGGCCCTATTGGCCTTTCAAGAGTCACCGGACTTGTTTAGATTAGGGCGAGCGCAGAAGGCGCTCAGCCAGGAGCAAAAGTGTGTGTTGCAACGAGCCTAAGGGCTCCCTCGCCGGTAAACCGGCGGAAGGAACGGACCTCGGCTTAGGGCGTTGCATTGGGGGGATACCGCGGGATCGCGAGTCGGCGAGAAGCGCCCAGGCACGTGTCTATACCTTTTTTTGGTCACGGGAGGGAAATCTTCTCAAGATACCCGACCTTCTGGGGGGAAGGCCGGGTTATGTGGGATTCCTACCCCCTCGGTGGTCCTCCTCAACGCACGCGTAGAGGGGCTCCGGGATCTCCAGCGGAACACACCGGTGCCCCTCCAGTGCTCCATTCTTCACCCATCCTCTGGGGAGACTATACGTGCCTCCCCCAACACCCTCGCAGTGTTCTACGGCAGCACCGGTCCACAAGGTGCTGCCGTCCTTCTCTCCCGGGCCCGCATGAATGGACGCACGGAGCCCCCACTCCGAGCGGCCGCGGCTCCGTTCACTAGACTACTGGGCTGAGGGGCCGGGGCGATTGTCGCCGCCGCCCCGGCGCCTCCGTCTCCGAGCAGGATCGGCCCTCTCCCGATCCCGCTCGGCGGCCTCCTTCTGAACCAGGACGGTTTCGCAGAAGGAGGCCACGGCCCTTCACGCCGATTCCCCCGCCAGCATAGCCGACACTAGTGCTGGCAGGGACAGGTCCTGCCCGATTTCATGGACCAGGGTCCGCCGCTCAGAGTCCCAAGCTGGACATTGCTCGAGCGTGTGCTGAGCGGAATCCCGGTCCCCTCTGCATTGGTGGCATTGCGCCGTCGCCTCGCGTCCGATCCTGCTCAGATACTCACCGAAGCAACCGTGTCCGGTGACTATCTGGGTGAGCCTGAACGTGACTCGCCCCTCCCTCCGCAGCCAGGTCTCGAGGCATGGCAGTATCGCGCCGACAGCGCGTTGGCGCATACATCGCTCCTCTCGGAGACGCTCGCGCCACACCTCGAACGCGTGCCGTCGCTCCTGCCGCCTCAGCGCTTCGAGCGTTATCGCTGCCCAGTCCCCGCCGCCTCGTCGGGTGGCACGGATTCGGTCGTAGACCCTCGCGTCCATATCCGCCAGGATGTCCAGGGGCGGGAAGCGCGCCAGGACTGTTGCCGCCTCAAAGGATATCATACGGTATCCTCGCACGATTCTGATGGCCATCTTCCGCTGCAGGCTATTGAACTTGGCTCTGCAGCGTCGGACCCCCGCGTAGAGGCGGCGAACTTCCTCCCTCGGTCCCCCGAGATTGGGCAGCAGTCTGTGCATGGCACCCACTACCCTCTCGATCCGGGGAACCTGGCCTTCGAAATGCTCCTCGAAGCCCCAGCGACCGTCCAGGGTGAGACCGAGGTACTTCACGTACCGACCCACCCGGACTTGCGTATCCCCTACGCGAATCGACGAGCTGGGTGGTTCCCTAGTCCTCGGTAGTTTATGGAACCACAGCACCTCGGTTTTATGAGACGCTATCCGAAGACCCAACTCGCGGATTTTAGCGACGACGCTTGCCACCCCAAGCTCGGCGAGCTCGATGGTCCCCTCAAAGTTGTCCCCGCCGGCCAAAACGAGAGTGTCGTCTGCGTAACAGACGACGTTGACTCCGGCGGGTAGATCTATACGCAGGACCGCATCGTATGCGAGATTCCACAGAAGAGGACCCAAGACGGACCCCTGTGGAACCCCGCAGAGCACCTCCCTCCGGTGCAGTGTTCCATCCCACCCCACGTACTGGATGTACCTGTCGCGCAGGTATGCCCCGATAATGCCCTGCAGATAGGAGGGCACGTTATGGTGTACGAGTGCCCTCCTAATCGCGTCCCATGGCAAGGAATTAAACGCATTGACAATGTCGAGGCTTATTGCCAACGCCACCCCGCCACGGGACACTGTCTGTTCCGACAGGGAGCGGACGCAAAGAATCGCGTCCACCGTCGATCTCTCGCGCCGGAAACCATACTGGCCATCGGCAAGATCGGGACCTACGCGCGACAGATGCTCGCTGAGCCGGCCGGCAAGTGTCCTTTCGAACAGTTTGCCCACCTGGTCCAGCAAGCATATGGGTCGGTATGCAGAAGGCGAATCTGCGGCCCTGCCTTCCTTCCTCAAGAGAACCAGCCTACTCTCTTTCCAACCGATGGGAAATGTGCCCGTCCGGAGTCAGCTGTTGAACAGCCGCCTCAGCCTATTACCCAGGGCAGTCAGAGCCAACACCCATGCGCGACCTGGAATTCCGTCGGGGCCCGGTTCGGTGTTTCTAGCTCTCAAGCGGCTAACAGCTCGATCCAGCTCCTGTTCGGTCAGTCCCAGCTCCTCGGACCAGTCCGAAGGTATCGGGGGAACCGAGGGACTCTCCTGGACCCTCGGAAAGAGGGTGCCTACCACAAAGGTGGACCACCTGGTGGACAAAGGTTATCTTTGTCCACCAGGGACGGGTCCAGGGTCTCCGTCAGCGGGGGGACCCACGGGCGCAACTTGCCGAGCACCGTCTTGTACGGTCGGCCCCATGGGTCCTTGTCCAGACCCTCGAGGAGCTCGCTCCAGGATCGAGACTTGGCATTCGCAATCGCGATTTGGAGCGCCTTCGTAGCCGCTCGATATGCCTCGTAGGCATATCGAGGCTCTGGTGTACTGTCGTCGGGACCGCAGGCATGCCTCGCGTGTCTGCGCGATTTCCTCGGTGACCACCAGTACACCGCTCTTCGTCCGGAAATGCTGGCACGGGGCATTGAGACGTCGCAGATCGACGTCATAGTGCCCCGGAACCAGGCCGCCTCCCTTTCTGGGTCGGGCAAGACCTCTTCGGAGTTCATGACGATGGACGATGGAGGGAAGCTCAAAGTCTTTGTGGAGGTCGACGTTACGCAAGTACCATGGTGAAGCCACGGCCTTTCGCGCGAATCTGTTTTGGAGCCTTTGGAGGGTCTTGATGTTAGAGGGAGCCGCGTGTGCGAACACAACGCTGGCATAGGTCATGATGAGACGGACGAGAGATTTGTATAATGTCAACTTATTTCTAAGCGACATTTTACTTTTCCCGCTTATGAGGGGGTTGAGGCGACCGAGCACAAAGGCGGCTCGGTTGCGGACAGTTTTGATGTGATCTCGGAAGGTCATTCTGTGGTCTAGAGTGACTCCGAGATATTTGGTCTTTTTGACGAGAGGAATCGTTTGACCGAGAAGGGTTATCGGGAGAGGGGAGAGCTTAGGAGTAAGACAGCATGGGAAGCACATGGCTGCACTTTTCCCCGGGTTTATCTCTATCCTCCACTTCACAAACCACTCGCCTAGGGCGGTGACTGCGCGCTGGAGGCGTAGAGAGAGCATGCGTACATTCCTATCTGAAGCGTAGTAGGCGGTGTCGTCCGCGAAGAGGGCGAGCTCTATTCCTGGGGGGTGGGGGGTGTCGTTAGTATAGAGTGAATAGAGCGTGGGTGCTAGAACGGAGCCCTGGGGGACTCCAGCTCTTATTGGGCGGGGGCTGGATAGCGTGCCTTCAACTCAGTAGCGAAAGGTGCGATTGGTAAGGTAGTCTCTAATGATGAGAATGAGACTTTCGGGCACCTCCAGTTGGTACAGTTTATAAATTAAACCGTTGTGCCACACCTTATAAAAAGCCCTCGCTACGTCGAAGAAGACAGCTAGTGTTCTGAGAGGTCTCTTTTGATTGAGACCTGAAAGTATGTGCTCCGTTATTCGGTGCATTTGTTGGACTGCGGAATGCTTGGCTCTAAAGCCGAATTGTTCGTTGATTAAAAGGCCTTTTGAGTCAATGTGTCTCAGCAGGCGGGTATAGAGGACTCTTTCATAGATTTTAGCCATTGTATTCAATAGGCTAATGGGTCTGTAGCTAGCGGGATCCGAGCGGTGTTTGCCCGGTTTGGGGATGCCGATGACGACGGCTTCTTTCCAGGCGGCTGGAAAGAGATGATTCCGCATGGCGGCATTGTAGATGGCCGCGAGGAGAGCGATCAATTGGATCGGAAGACTTTTGAACACCCTGTTGGGAATTCCGTCGATACCAGGAGATTTCTTAATTTTAAGATTTTGAATAATCTCCTGGATTTCTGATTCCGTAACCGGTAGAAGGGAGTCTGAGGGAGGGATGGAGGCTCGATGACTCACCTCTCCGTCAACCAGGTCGACGTGGGACTCGTCAACCGGCTGGCAGCTAGGGGAGCACTGGGCCTCTAGGCTATCATCCAGGCATTCGGCCTTCTCTGCATCGTCAAATGCGGGAGGACCGTTCGGTCTAGTCAGTGGGGGCATGGAGGCTGTATTGTCTGTTTTAATAGACCTCGCCATCCGCCAGTAGGCTGTGTGTGATGGCGAGATCTCTGACAACAGGGTTTCCCAATTGTTGTTTCTGAATTCAGCGATGCGATTCTTTACGTCCCTCTGTAAGGCTCGCATTCTACGCCTATTCTCGATACATGGGAAGGAGTCGTAAGCAAGGATGGCTGCGTTCTTGGCTCTTAGCAGCTCCCTAATGCCCTCAGGCAGCTCCCATCGGCGATCATTCGCCGCTGGGACCCGCCTGGAGGAGCTTTGGATTAAATCCTTAAGGTGGCTGCCGAGTCCAGAGACCGCCGTGTTTGTGTCATCCGCACTGGTCAGGTGGTCGGGGATAGAGTCGAGGTGGGGAGAGCTAGAAGCCTTAAGGGCTTCTTTTAGTTTGGCCCAGTCGATAATGGTCTTGTCATGGGGAGGTGAATCGGTCTGCCGTCCTAATTTCATGATTATGGGGCGGTGATCAGAGTCTAACTCGGCAAGGGTTTCTAGTGAGTTTAGACGCAGGGCAATGTCTTTGAAAAGGGCGATGTCGAGGACGTCGGGTCTGTGGGTGACTATAGGAGGGTAATGAGTTGGCGTCGTGGGAGCTATGACGTCAAAGTCCAGTAGGTCAATAAGTCTGTAGAGGCGATTTCCATTACGGTTTGAAGTATGACTGTTGAAGCTGGGGTGCTTGCAATTTAGATCTCCTGCCAGGATGACTGAGTTACCTAAGTCGAGGAGTGACTCGAGGTCAGTCCTGAGCAGTTCTCTGTCGGGGGGCAGATAAACAGAGGCCAGAGTGACAGGTTGATGACCTGTCATGGCTATACGGCAGACCGAGACCTAGTCAGTGGAGGGGTAGGAATGGCAATGCAGTGCAGAGACCTCTTGTGGTAGATGAGGGTACCTCCGCCTTTGCTGGCCAACCTGTCATTCCGTACAATGCTGTACTGGGCGATTTTGGGATCGCGGTGACTAGGCTTCAAGAAGGTCTCTTGCACTAGCATTACATCTATTTGGTGATTTCTGAGGAAATCATGGATCTGGGTGCTTTGGGAGCGGATGCCGTCAGCGTTGAAGAACGCGAAGGAGAGGGAGGAGGGTTTGATTCTCTTGGATGTGTTATCCATTTTAGAGAATTTAAGAGAGGGGGTTTTTAGGGACAGGCCTTGAAGAGGCCAAGGGCGCTAAGTACGGGCTCGTACCTAATTATGAGGTCCAGACGGGCCATTGGGTTGCCGTCAGTGGACCTGAGGGCTTGGGCCAGGTTTCTAATCTCCTGGAGATTTATGGTCCCCAGGAAGTTACTGACCAGGGCCAGATCCTCCGTTAGACCAGGACTGGCCTGGGCTTGGGAGGAGGTGGCCTTAGGGGGCTGCGGTTTAGGGACAGGTTTGGGGGGCGGCGCAGGGGCGGCTGGAGTGATCCTCCAAGCTTGCTGCGTGGGTTTGGGCAGCAAAGGGAAATTGGCGGGTGAGAGCACCGCGGCTGAAGTGGGTTGCGCAGAAGGCGCGGGTTTGGGTGCTTGCACCGACATGAGGGGGGCGTAGGCGACTGCGTAGGCGGGCGCTTGGCGGGGGGAGGGGGCCTGGCGGGGACCCACCTGGATGGCCTCCGCGGCGCTTTAGGGCAACCGCGATAATTCGCGGGATGCCCCAGCTGACCGCAGAGAACGCAGCCAGGGGGGTCCTTGGCGCACTGATGGCTAGCTTTTTTTTTTTTTTTTTTTTTTGTTAGGAGAGACAATCAGGAAAAATCCTGCATGGGACACCTGGTACCATCTAGTCTGGCTGGGCCAGCCTAGGTGGTACCAGGTAGTGTCGGACTCCTACCGACTAAAAAACCTGATTGCCTCAACATCGTGTATGTCTAGTTCTTGTGGCCCTAGTGGCCTTTCAAGAGTCACCGGTCGCGTTGATGTAGGGCGAGCGCAGAAGGCGCTCAGCCAGGAGAAAAGTGTGCGTTGCAACAGCCTAAGGGCTCCCCCGCCGATAAACCGGCGGAAGGAACGGACCTCGGCTTAGGGCGTTGCAATGGGGGGATAGCGCGGGGTCGCGAGTCGGCGAGAAGCGCCCAGGCACGTGTCTATACCTAGTGAATATAAGGTTGGCTGAGGGCCGGTGTGTGTTAACGGTGTAACGAGGGGGACGTCCACGTCTCGGCCGGCGGGGACGGTGTCTGTGTACTGTGTTTGGGTGCAGAGTGAGAACCGCATTGGCAGCGGTGATCGGGTCGTCGGGATCGTCCAGGATGTGCCGCGGGCGACGATAGCGCGGAGGGGCACTCCTGTCCGGTATGTAGGTGAGGGAAGAGACAATCAGGGGGTTGGGATGGTTTGGGATAGCGTCATAGTAGCGTCGGGCAGTGTCTGTTATGTATTTGACGATGGAGGGAAGCTCCAAGTCCTTGTGGAGGTCAACGTTGCGCAAGTACCATGGTGCGGCCACGGCCTTGCGCATGAATCTATTTTGCAATCTTTGGAGGATTGCAATGATGGAGGGAGCTGCGTGTGCGAACACAACGCTAGCATAGGTCATAATGGGACGGACGAGAGTTTTGTATAATGTCAACTTATTTCTAAGCGACATTTTACTTCTCCCGCCTATGAGAGGGTTGAGGCGACCGAGCACAAAGGCGGCTCGGTTGCGGACAGTTTTGATGTGTTCTCGGAAGGTCAGTCTATGGTCTAGAGTGACTCCGAGATACTTGGTCTTCCTGACGAGAGGAATTGTTTGACCGAAAAGGGTTATCGGGAGAGGGGACAGCTTAGGCCTACGAGCGTTAGCCCTGGGAAAAGGTAAGCACATGGCTGCACTTTTCGTCGGGTTTATCTCTATCCTCCACCTCGCAAACCACTCACCTAGGGCGGTGACTGCGCGCTGGAGGCGTAGAGATACCATACGTAGGTTCCTATCTGAGGCGTAGAGGGCGGTGTCATCCGCGAAAAGGGCGAGCTCTATTCCTGGGGTGAGGGGGATGTCGTTAGTGTAGAGGGAATAGAGCGTGGGTGCTAGAACGGAGCCTTGGGGGACTCCAGCTCTGATTGGGCGGGAGCTAGACAGAGTGCCTTCGACTCTGTAGCGAAAAGTGCGATCGGTAAGGAAGTCTCTGATGATGAGAATGAGACTTTCTGGCACCTCCAGTTGGTACAGTTTATAGATTAAACCGTTGTGCCAGACCTTGTCGAAGGCCTTCGCTACGTCGAAGAAGACAGCTAGGGTTCGGAAGGGCTTCTTTTGATTCAGACGCGGGAGTATGTGCTCCGTTATTCGGTGCACCTGTTGGACACACGAGTGCTTGGCTCTAAAGCCGAACTGCTCGTCAATGAGAAGCCTTTTTGAGTTAATGTAACTCAGCAGGCGAGAATGGAGGACTTTTTCGTAGATTTTAGCCATTGTATTCAATAGGCTAATGGGTCTGTAACTAGAGGGATCCGAGCGATGTTTGCCCGGTTTGGGGATGCCGATGACGACGCCTTCTTTCCAGGCGACTGGAAAGAGATGATTTCTCATGGCAGCATTGAGGATGGCCACGAGGAGAGCGATCAGATGGATCGGGAGGCTTTTGAACACCTTGTTGGGTATTCCGTCGATTCCAGGAGATTTTTTGATTTTGAGATTTTGGATAATCTCCTGGATTTCTGTTACCGTAACCGGTAGAAGGGAGTCAGAGGGGGGGATGGAGGCTCGGCGCCCCACCTCTCCGTCAACCGAGTCGACGTGGGATTCGTCCACCGGTTGACGGCTAAGGGAGCACTGGGCCTCCAAACTGTCGGCTAGGCATTCGGCCTTCTCTGCATCGTCAAATGCGGGAGGTCCGTTTGGTCTTGTCAGTGGGGGAAACGAGGCTGTATTGTCTGTTTTCATAGACTTCGCCATCCGCCAGTAGGCAGTGTGTGATGGCGAAATCTCTGACAACAGGGATTCCCAACTGTGATTTTTGAATTCAGCGATGCGATGCTTTACTTCCCTTTGTAAGGCTCGCATTCTACGCCTATTCTCGTCACAGGGGAAAGAGTCATAAGCACGGATGGCTGCGTTCTTGTCTCTTATCAGCTCCCTTATGTCCTCAGGCAACTCCCAGCGGCGATCGTTCGCCGCTGGGACTCGCCTGGAAGAGCTTTGGATTAAATCCTTAAGGTGGCTGCCGAGGCCAGAGACCGCCGTGTTTGTGTCATCCGCACTGGTCAGGTAGTCGGGGATAGAGTCGAGGTGGGGAGAGCTGGAAGCCTTAAGGGCTTCTTTCAGCTTGGTCCAGTTAATAATCGTCTTGTCTTGGAGGGGTGGATCGGTCTGTCGTCCTAGTTTCATGACTACGGGGCGATGATCAGAGTCTAACTCGGAGAGGGGTTCTAGCGAGTTTAGACGTAGGGTAACGTTTTTAAATAGGGCAATGTCAAGGACGTCGGGTCTGTGGGTAACAGTACCAGGGTAATGAGTTGGCGTCATTAGAGCTATCACGTCAAAGTCGAGTAGGTCAATGAGTCTGTTAAGGCGATTTCCGTTAGGGGTGGAGGTATGACTATTGAAGCTGGGGTGCTTACAATTGAGATCTCCTGCCAGGATGACTGAGTTACCTAAGTCGAGAAGCGACTCGAGGTCAGTCTTGAGCAGTTCTCTGTCGGTGGGGAACTGATACTCCTGAGGCGGGAGACGGGGTAATATAAATATGTCGCGCACCCGCGCACCTCGTCCACTCGCAAACGGACGACATAGCATCAGCATCTTATTGGACCCATGTGTAAATACTTATGTTCTTGTTGGATTCTTATTAGATTTTAATTAGATTATAAGGAAATATTATGTACACTTAAAAGACAAATAAATGATCCCCCTCCGGTAGCGGGAGGGGTACACATAAACAAATGGTGGGGGAAGCCCGAAATCGTATATAAGATGGACCATTTTGGGCTCTAATTCATTCCGTAGCGGCATTCCATAGCAGCGACACTCCGAGAAAAGGACAAGAAGAAAGTACCTCTGCGCTACCCCGGCTCTATTAAAAAGTAGTAATTGTTTTATTTTATTTAATCCTATCATACAGTCCACACCCACCGGCGATCCAGTTGGTACGTATCCCGTACACAACTAAAACCTATAAAAGAGTGGACTCGCCAGCCCGCTTGACCAACGTGGCGTTCTATGGCCCTACATCCCTTATGTACAAGAGAATGTGCTTGAGGAGACAAAAAGGCCTTGTTACGATACAGTTACTAATAATTTACCTCTGTACAATTCTTACAATTCACGAGCGCGGGTCAACATTGCTTGTGGATAAATTTCCGTGTACGCGAAAAGTAACTTTCGCGTTAATATATTTAAAATTATATTTTGAAGATATGAGGTCTCTTTTTACACGTTAACGCGTACATATGGGCACTCATCACACAGACAGGTCAGACAGGCCCTCGTGAGTTGCATAAATTATACCATATAGCAGTATTCCATCCATGGAATCAATTAGCGAACAAAATTCATATTATTTGTAGTATATAAGCGATATCATAGTATGTAACTACTTATTTGTAGTTACATAAATAACTAAAATAACATATAACATAATATTTAATACACACATGCATACATAGTAAATCTGTCGTCTCGGGCTACACGTTACGCGGGGCAGCAGGGGTACGGTAAGTCAGACGAGCACCGACCGTTCGCGTGGAGTAGATGTAGGGCGTGAGTTTAAAGTATTCGTAAAAGAAATAGTAATCGAATAGTAACAGCCCAATGTGAATATTATTATATGTGAAAGAAGTTTTCTACAAAAAGAAATACTTATAAGATTAAACGTCCATTTGAAAATCATTTACGTAACTGATTTTTCAGTTTAATCAATAAGTGATTTGTTAGTATAATTTAAAGTCAGGTAAACCAAACAGCCAACAGATTAAACCAAACTCCTTGATCAAACAAAAAAAAATATTGTAGCTTTAACTTTAAAATGGACTAAAAATTATCTACTTACAAATTTTACAAGTGAGTGCGTAGTGGGTAAGGTACTATTCGTATCCGCGATAAGTGAGGCAAATTATTCGTATTTGTATTCGAGAATAGTGATATTTTGCTATTCTAAACATCCCTACTATCTATCAAGTATGTTACACTAATCAAATTACTTATGTAACGTATTCCCTGGTAAACCTTGAAAATTATTCGTCGTTCTGCGTCGCAGCGCAAACTTGGTTGTGTCCGTGCCGTATCAGCTTGCGATCTGACCCAGCTAAAGGGCTCTTCAGACGAGAGTTTCCTAGCCATTGTGCGGAATCGACAGCAATGGTGTGAACGATTGTTCTAGTATGTTCAATATGAGCATTAGTTGATTAGTGATAGGGGGAGTAGTTTTAGCATTTTTCTGTATGTGCATTGGTATGCTTCCGAGCAAAATTGGGAAAATTGAGTAAAAAGATAAATAGATAGATAAAACTCTTTAATGCACACCAAAACAAAACAAGACAGTAACAGACATTGCAGCGTATAGAATATGAAAAAGTGGTCTTATCGATATTAGCGATCCCTGATAAACAACCTTTGAGTAGAATGATGGTGTACAGACAGTATACATAAATTACATATAATACGTACATATCAATACACATATACATACATTCATATACACATATACATACATACATATACATACATTCATATACACATATACATACTAAACAAAGACTTTTATAATTGTATTACGTTATGAATCTATTAGTTACGTATTGAGAGTTCCACGACTTTGTAATTAGTTTTTGATCTAGAACATTTTAGACCAGGTATGGGCAACCTTTGACATGTTGAGGGCCAAACTTTAGCGTGCAAATACGTTCGCGAGCCGCGTTTAAAAGTACTTAGTGCATTTTAAAGTAGTGATAATATTTTTTGCGATAGATATTAGACATGAAATAATACGACAATGTTATTATAGTACAATTTATTAAAATAACAAAATGAAATTTAAAAAAATGGTACATTATAATTAAATCGTTAAATTTGCAATTGTTACAAACTACGAAAGTTAAATACACCGAAATCAATGAGACACTTGAGCTTGAATTTGGGAAACTAATCCATCGATATTTGGATTAATTCCACTGATACAAAGACGTAAAGAATTTTCCAAATTATCGTCAGTCAGTCTTGTACGATGTGTTGATTTATTAACTTTCATCAATGAAAAGAACTGTTCGCATTTATAAGTACTGCCAAACGCACAAATCAATCTTCTTGCGAATTTTCTGAGCTGCGGAAAATTGTCTTTTTCTAGGTATTTTTTGTAGAAATCGCACAACTCTACGTCTTCAAATTTGGATTTTAGGAGTGAGTTTTCTTGAATCTCGATCAACTCCATTTGTAAGTGTATTGGAGCATTTTGTACATTATATTTTGTAGGAGTAGCAAATAAACTGAAACAGTCTTCCATGTTTTTGAAGTCGCTAAATCTGTTCGAAAATTGTTCCGACAGTAACTTGAGTTCTTCAGCATATTGAGCATAAGCAATATTTTCATACGCAGAGAGCGTGTTGAAATGGTAACTGTTACCAGACAGCATCTGTGACTCCCACAAGCGTAGTTTGATCTGAAACGCTTTCAAATGGCTGTACAAATCATTTACTAACTATTCTTGTTTTTGAAGTTTCAAATTTAAATCATTCAAATAGCCTGTAAGATCGACCAGAAATGCTAAGTCACATATCCATTTTGGGTCACTTAATTCAGATAGTGGTTTATCTTTTATTTTCATAAAGTCTGCTATCTCATTTCTAAGCTCGTAAAACCGTTTCAACATTTTTCTTTTGCTCAGCCATCTGACTTCACAATAATATGTTACGTCGTTATATTCAGCTGATATTTCATCCAAAAACGCCTTGAACTGACGATGGTTAAGCCCTCGGGATCGAATAAAGTTGATGGTTTTTACTACCACATTCATAACATTCTGGAGTCGAATGGACTTAGAACACAAGTTCTGTTGGTGGATAATGCAATGAAGGACTATCAAATCATCTTTTTGCACATTTAATTCTGTTGCTTTTTCATTCAAAATTCCGATGAAACCTTTACCTAAGCCGACCATAGAAGGTGCACCATCAGTGCATACTCCAATTAATTTTGACCATGGCAAGCCAAAACTTGTGAATACCTTTTGAACTTCAATAAAAATATCCTCTCCTGTAGTGGTTCCTTTTAGCGGCTGTAAAGCAAGCAATTCCTCAGTAACAGTGAACTCCTTATCAACACCTCGAATAAATATAGCCAGTTGAGCTGTGTCAGACAAATCGGTGCTCTCGTCTAATGCTATGGAAAATGATTCAAAACCAGCCATACGGTCAGTCAATGTTGTTTTTATATCATTAGCCATCATTTCTATACGTCGAACAACAGTTCGTCTTGACAAACTAATTTTTTCAAATTCATTTTTCTTTTCAGGACACAAAATACCGCAAACTTCTACATACACTCCTTGATAAATTCTCCTTCGGCAAATGGTTTTAATGCCTTTGCCAATTTTGAGCTAACTACAAAACTAGTTTTCACAACATTATCAAGTTGTGTTCTTTGTTTATGAAACATTTGTTGCTGTTTTTCCAAATTTGCGGTAAGCTTCTGGATTTTGTCTGTTCTTAATTGTCCTGTCAGTGAGTGCAGCGTAGCATGCTTAGTTGAGTAATGCCTCTTTATATTGAATTCTTTCATTACTGAAATGGATTCATTACACAGCAAACAAATAGGCTTACCATTGTGCAAGATAAAAAAGAATTCTTCAGTCCATTTTTCTTGAAACTGGCGACCCTTTGTATCTACTTTTCGTTTCTTTCCACCAGACATCATTTTTGTTTACTTTTCGTTCAATAAACTTAATAACAAACTATAGTTAGTAACCACTCAAGATGCACACAAAGTCACAAAGCAAGTTGACGGCTCGAGCAGTTCGCTAGGATATCGCTTGTCCAAGTTATCACCTCGGTAGCTCAAATAGAACTGAACTAACGTTCGGGCCATCCACCCGCTTATATAGGCAAAATGAAGGAATAATCTGGAATAAACTAGTTTAGAATAATTGAGAAGCAATAAATCTTTTGATGTGTCGCCCGTGAGGCGGCAAACGTCAAAGAATTTGATCGAGCAAGCCGAGTGGCGGCGATTATCAAAGAGTGAGGCGGCAAACATCAAAGGATTTGATGTTTGCCGCCTCACTGCCGCTCCCGTGAGTATAAGTACCTAATGTAATATTTTTTTAATTGGGTTTTTTCAAAATGTCTCGCGGGCCGGATCATATCTTACAGCGGGCCGGATCCGGCCCGCGGGCTGGTTGTTGCCCATATATGTTTTAGACAGTAAAGTTTAATATTAGTAAAAAGGGACCAAATGTCGATAGACTTAAATTGATTTTATTAATTTTTCCATGTATTCTTTGAGTTTCAATTTACTTTTACTTAGCAATATTTTATTTTATAATTACCTCAATTTTTTTCTCAAACAAATGTCTTCTCTTTTAAAATTTGAAAACTCCAAATTCAAAAAATATTAATAAAAAATTTATATTTAGAATCATTTGATATTTAGATTACATTCCATAGTTAATAAATCTGCTAACAGCAAAATTTACCATTCAATTATAACCACAGTGAACGTGATACACTCGGCCAGATGGATATTTCAATGTATGCGGTCACAACATTCATGATCACAATTTCAAAATTAATTCAAGTTTATGTGCAACAAACATAAGCTAAATTGATGGTATGTTCAATTCAACGAGTTGTCGGCTGGTTATTTACAAAACAAAATAAGTCCTTTTTTTTCGAAAATTTTATTTTGATACGTGTCCATTTGCTACTTAAGTCGATTTGTTAGTTTTGATATAGGACGATTTACTACCTTTGATATAGGTCGATTTGCTACTTTTGATATAGGTCGATTTACTACTTTTTTGATAAATCCGAACAAAACATATAGATACATATTAAAATATTTATCTAACTTATTAAAAATAATCGGTGACTACTGCTGTGCTGATGAAATGAATAATATGCTTCTTGGATTGGATTATTCGACAACAAGAGAGAGAAAATGCCCATATTAAAAAAAAAATCACATTCATTACAAAAATTAGGTAAATACAGTACCATACCATCACGCCATGGCTCTCCACTGCTGGATAAAGGTCTCTCTCAAGGCTCGCCACCACACACGATCTTCGGCTCTTCTCATCCAGCCACAACCACCGAACGAACTTTTTCAAATCGTTCGGTCCATAAGCTTGCTGAATGTAAAAAAAACATAGGATTTGCATCTGCAAATAATAATTCAAATAATTCAGTAATTAATTCAAATGGTCATCTCTTAGAAGCTAGTAAAATTTAACTTTCCCAACCGATACTGCCAGGCTAGTATTGTGTAATTATTGTAGAGACGGTACAATTTACATGTTAATTATCAGCAACGATCGTAGCATGTTTGCCAGTTGCCAATTTACATTTTTTTTTTTTTTTATGTACGAAGGCGGCAGACGAGCATACAGTCCACCTGATGGTAAGTGGATACTGTCGCCCATAGACATCCGCGATACATGCCAACATTAGTCCAAAATGATAAATGTTGGCACGCCCCCGAATGCGCTGCCTACCTTTGGAGATATAGGAATGGATTTGGAGAAAGGGTTGGGAAAATGGGCAGGGATAGGATAGGATGGGAATGGGCTCTGGCACATCTCACTCACTACCGAAACACGTTCGTACATTGGGGAAATACGATAAAGTGGAAAATGCAGTACATTTCAAGGTAGTCTTCTGTGAGTCTTCAGTACATGTTGGCCGTGTGGTGTAGGCCGGCTTTAAAACAGCTCCACCCCATTTCTTCCCGTGACTGTCGTAAACAGCTACTAACGGATAACAAAGCCATTACCACAAGCCAAGAGGAACTACACCACTTCTAAAAGAGTCGACTCGCCAACCTGTTTGGTCGGTGTGGCGTTTTAAGGCATTTATCCCCCATGCACAAGACAATATGCATAAGTCAATAGGTAATGGATTCCACCCTTTTTTTAATTTCTTATCTTCGTTTGATGTTGCAATGCAATCAAACAGATTGTAATTAATTTTGTGTAATCTTAAAAAAGGGATTGTTTGAGGGACCTGCCACCTCATTTATTATTACGTAAAACCCTTGAGAATGTGGTTCTCAACTACAGGCACAAGAATTCGCTTATAGATTAACTAGCGGTGGCAGCGACTTCGTTTGCGTGAACTTGTGATTCCCGGAGGAACGTCATAATTTGTCTGTATAAAAAGTACACTAAATTTTAACGCAGCATATAAGTTATAATTACGGCAGGTTTTATTAAAATCCGTCCCGCGGTTTTTGCGCGATACGTGTTCAGACTTCAGACAGACAGATAGACAGAGACAGAAAGACGGACAGACAGACAGACAAAAATTTAAAAAAATATATTGAGTTCTATACCATACCACATGTCATGCAAGGACTTTTTTTAAATATTTCATGTACAGACACGGCTCTGTTAACATTTTATTATCTGTATAGATAAAAATAATTGCTGTACTAAAGTACCCCGTTTACACTATGTCCGAAGTTATACTGAATATGTACTTTCTACACAACATAACTAAATTTTCTAATGTTATTAAATACCTTATTATTTTGACTGTTTTAGTATCGATAGTATGTTTTACTGCGTCTAATATTGAACATATCTTAAAAAAAAACAATGTCCATTCAAAAACAAATATCTCTTTCTCTTTTTTAATACTTTGTATTAGTACTAATATAATTCTCTGGACTAAAATAATGTTGATGAAGGGCATATCTACATTATACATGTTACTTTAATTCTCCCTTCACGCTCTATATGCCAATGTCCTTTCAGAAAGTGTGAAACGCCGACGTGTCTGACTCGAACTGCCAATTGGCGTGTTTGGGGACCCATTCACTGATCACTTCGTCCGAATTGTCACTTGACATGCTGCAGACGCGTGTAGCGGACTCCAATTTCAATTTATAGAACTTTTACACGACTGTAAATGATTTTTGCAGCCGTGTGATTTTCTAATCACACATGGAGCAATAGATTAATCGACAGAATAATCCAAGATGTCTGCGAGCTGCGTGCTTTAGCACTGTCTATTACAGTGACAAACGTTGCTAAGATGTTGATTTGATTAGACACCATCTAAGCTCGCACTTAGAATCGTCAATTTATCCACACCTAGGTTTTATTTTCGCACGGGCGCTATAAGATTTATTCATAATCTATTTTTTTATTTGCGGTTTAATTAAATACTAGCTTTTTTTAGCGTGCTAACTACCCCACGGGAACCTTAGTTTTGTAGCCTATATCGTGGTCCCTAAGAAGGTCCTGGATGCAAAATTTCAGCTTGATTCGTCTATCCATTGCTGAAAGCATTTCAAACAAACAAACAGAGATTGTTTCATTTATATATTTGTTAAGATATTCTAATAATTCCGATACTACGTATAGATTTATCGATATTAATTCCTTCAATTAGGATACTTAAAAATCCTTATTTTAAAAAAAAATTCAAAAATTCAACCTTTTAACATGTCTTGGAGTTGAACAGATAATGTTTTTCTAGTTTATCAATCAACCAAACATCATTTAAATCATTACATGAGTTTTAATTAACAAGTCTGGTGTGATCCTTGTTCTCACAACGTTCTCACGTGTGTGGTGTTCTCAACCTTGAGCTATAAAAGGGATCTTGAAAAATACGAATAGATATTTAAAAATGTTCTGATGTGGTGTGCTACACGAAAACATGTTAGTAATAAAATCTATTTCCTGCGCTGGTAACATAAGGCTAGATTTTTTTATTATTCACAGGCACTGTAATAATTAATCCAGAGGTGACTATTCTTGATTTAGGTACATTTACGAATTAAAACTCCGATCGGGACTACTAAATTTATATTTGAGTTTCAATTTTTAATGCGTCCTAACTGAACACTCAATGTAGGATTCAATCTCTATAGTGATGATCAGATATTGATTAATTATCGATAAGTGGTTTTATAGATATATTGTAGTACTGTTACACAATTTTGTTATACCTATTGAACAAGTATAAGATAACAAGTTTATGTATAAGTATTTGTAAGTGTGGACAACAAGAGCGTATAAGATAGACAGATGTAAGGTCACGGCGCCCAATGATAAGCTGAACTTGAACATCCATTTAATATGTTTACGTTAGTTATTCAACATAATAAGAAAATTAAAATGTTTGCTTAAGATTATACCATACCATCAGCCTGTGTTTCCCCACTGCTGGATACCTACATTGAGCAGTGGAGACATAACATAACCTACATCTCGCAGACATAACATATTTATATGTATTTCAAAACTCGCGATATGATTTACTTTCTGTGAAATATTAATTTTGAAATAAAATTCTTGATAAGTATTTAATCTGGTGCATTTTCAAAAGCAGCAAACGTAACTTTTGTAAAAGATATTTATATTTTTTTGAAATAAATACAATGGTGAATTAGCTGACTAATGTCATTATTCTCTATGATCCCAACCCTTTGTGATACCCAGGTATATATTGTACTTCAATTTAACCTTTGAGAATTAGAAAATTCAAGCTGTTGTATAATTCGTTGTAAAATTTTAATCGCACCACGTCTACAATATGAACTTTTACAATTTAAAATTACTGAATGTCTTTTCAGAGTTATTATTATCTGTCGAGGGTTAAAACCCCCGATGCCTGAACTGTTGTTTGGATAAGTAATTAATTTCAAACAATCAATAGGAAATCCATATTTATGGTAAACAATGTTACAAAATAAACGGTACAATTTCTGATTCCACCCTTTGCGGTTAACCCACAACAAGTATTCATAGTTATCGGTAACGCTAGTTAAATCAATACTTAGATTAAAGTTTAGATCGTGTATAATTAGAAGATAAAATACCTAATATATTCATATAATATAGAACCGTTATACTCGTAATTCAATCGTTTAGTGCACTCCATACAGATCCTTAATATTGACGGGGTACCTAATATATCATACCAACAACCTATACTCCTCCACTACGGGAAAATCAGCGACATAGCTCACGGGATTAAATAGATATATAAACAGAAAAATAAATAGATAAACTCTTTGTTGTACACCAATACGTTTCAAACCCATTCAAGAACAAACCCAATCTAGAATGTGTAGAAAATATAAACAATTAACTTCCGAACATCCGGAACTGGACTTATTCGCAGACGGTTTGCTGACTTTCAAGAACATAGTCAAACGCGCTATGATTACAGAGCGTCATAATTAGGTCTCCCTTTGTTTTGTTCTCATTCATTTTACTTTCTTTCCTTTTTTTATTTACTTATAACCACCAGCAAATTTATAATTAAATTTATTGCTAAAATGTCAGTCATGCTGTCGTCACATTATTGAGATGTCAATTAAATAATATCTCGCTTTTTGATGCAAAATAAATAAATAAAAATGACAACAAAACCAAACAAAGTGAGTGCAGAGCAAAATTAAGGTTCTAAATAAAGAAAAAAGAAAAAAGCAGGACCGACAACCGATAGGATAGACGAGTTCTCGAATTGAGAACATTATTATATTCCACTAGCGACCCGCCCACACTTCGCTTCGGTTTATTAAATTTAAAACAATCGGAATAAGATATTTTCCTGCGGTAAAATGGAACCTATATTTTAAGTTAGACCTCTAGCAATACATCGGTGAAAATTGCATTCAATTCCATGCAGTAGTTTTTGCGTGATGCGTGTACAAACATACAGACAGACAAAATTTCTAAAAACTGTTGTTTTGGCTTCTGTTGGTCTAATAAAGACCCCCCTATATTAGTTTTTTTTTCAATATCTAATATGTACAGACATCGGCCTGTTACAATTTTATTATATGTAATAGATTATATTAATCTGAGAAAAATAATCATATAAGTGGTCGGTTCTAGTTTCCCAGATGTTTAGATTTTAATGAATTCTTAAAAAAATGCTTTATCTTTAAAATCAGATGTTAGAACCATATTTCTATTTATTCCTGTTTCTTTCTTTCAAAAGAATTTTGAGACAACGTAATTTTAAAAGACAATTTGATAATAAATGCATCTATACCGACAGTATACCTTATACTTCCATTCTATACCACCTATGCTCACATAATGTCATTATTGTCTCTGTGCTTGTACGTCCGTGATCAATTGATCATCCTAAAATAATACCTATATGTGTTTACTAAGCATCTGTACATCATATCAAGTACATTATTAAATAAGTATATACAATATTGTTATCTCCATCAGGAGAACAGCTGGCGCAGCGTCCTCAGACCTTATCTCGTAGCACCTCCCTACTAGATATACGCCGGCCTATCTCTGGAGAAAAATCGGTGGCCCTGTCACACGCGCGCGGAGGGACCATTTCTCACCCGCGCTACTTGGCTGCCACGTGGGGGAAATTAAACCATGTATAGACACGTATGAGGCTACGAAATATTAAACCTGACGAAAGGGCTAAAATCATAGCTGACGAATTTAGTAATACGTATTGCAATCTAATAATATCAAAATTTTAATAATACATTTTATTGTACATGCTTGTGAGAGAGGAGATCTTATTTTCGGTTCTAATTTCCCAGATATTAACCTGAATTGAATTTTAAAAAGAGAATACTTTTTTATTATTTGATCATTGATGTTTTTATAGTTTTACTTACCTAGCTTAAAAACTAGTTTCTAGACCATGTTTCTAATTAAATATAATTTTGATACAACGAAATTGAGAAGTCGAAAGTTAGTTAAACTTATCAAAAGTAAAATACGTTCATAGGGACCTAATGTAAATAAAATAATTTAAATTCAATAAATAATGTAAGTAATTTAAATTAAACTAGCTACATTATGTAATCACAGCCTGTGAGAAGTGACTAATCTTAACACTCACTTAATTTTAGACTATGTGTAGATAGACATCAAAATATGGTTTGTAGCATTAGTGCTACGTGAGTTACGATGTAACATTTGATTGTGTTTTTGTCTCATGACCTTAATATACCTAACAATAATATGAATTATACCTATACCTACTCTATTCACTTCTATACCTAGAAAAAAATGACTCGTCAAGTGATTCGTCTAATGTTATTTGGTCAACACAGCGTTAATTGGTCAACACAACGCTCTCTGTCGTGATTAGTCAATAGGTGAAATCAAGTGACATATAGTGATGACATCAATTTTTTTCTTAAATTGAACAAAGCATAGAATTCATAATCTTTTAGAAAAAATATTTCTTTCTTTATTTAGGAAGTTAGAGATGTGTATGTACACTAACGTGCACACTATAAAACAAAATGGTTATATTAAATTACTTTGATTATATTATCATGAAGTTATTGGATGTATATGCTTAAATACTAGTTACACCAGTATGTACTCAATGCATCGTATCAATTTTAGAATAGCAATCTATTTTAGAGAGAAACTTAATTTAGAATTTTTAAAAGTTTATTTGCGACTGTAGGTTCTCATTTAAAGGTCGTAGTTATCTGCCACGGCGGGGTCGAGAGGCGTGCCTTATCTCGCGCTCGGGCTAACTCGACAATCCTGCTCAAAACTGGAAATAACCTAATATTATCTTTCATAATTTATTGCCGCTATGAACTTGTGGAATATTTTGCGGTAAAATTCAGACTCGATTAATTCGATATGCTATTTTTGTAAGAAGCTAATTAGAAGATTAGATATCTAGTGTATCAACGTCAACATCCCACTGCAGGACATAAGCTTCCCTCCCTTAGTAATTACGACGGGGTTTGGGACCATAATTCATCACGCGTGCCCAGTACGAATTAGTGGATTCACATAAGTACCTTAAACATTTTTTTGTTTTCGGCCATGCGGGTTTCCTTATGATGTTTTCTTTCACCACAGAACTAATGTTCTATCTACTAAGTAGAATCTCAATGTGACAAATCTTAATCTCAATATTGACTCACGACCTCATTCGAAAGTTCGTGATTTGACAATATATACTTAGTACAATAGAAAACTCCTTATAAGGTACTCGTAACGTGATAAAGCAAATGAACCGTCATAAGGTCGATGTAGGTGTTGGTAGTAACTGCAGATGGATAGTTCTCAAAACATATTCTTTGAAGGTATCTGGGTGAGGTGAACGTTAATATTAAATTGTATAAGATGAGAGGATAAGACCACCAAGAGAAGAAAGACAGGAATATATTTACTTACTACCTCAGTAACGTTTTGACAGTTGTCTTACAACATAAAATCAAAATAAGCCATCAAGACAACATCATGAACGGGCGCATCAACCAGCAGTATATAAATACCAATACAGCGACCGGGAGAAAATCCCGCGGGCGTGTTTTGTTATTATTCTTGCGTATCCATGTAACTTGAGGATACGTTCTCATAGATATTTACGCGGGTATTCTCGAAAGGTATATTCCCAGTAGATATATCAAATTACGTTATTACTGTTTGTTTGCCCAACTGATGGGTGCGTGGATAACATGAGTGGAATTTTGTTGAACAATTTAAACCGTTTGTTGCGAATGATCGTAAGCCCGAAATCTCTTTGTGGCAGTATGCCCCGGACCCCCTAGGATTTTCATCAAATACTTGGGATTCGGTCGAATGTTTTGCGGACACGCGAATTAGAAAACTTTATATTGTAATAGGAATGGACACGTTTAATTATTTTTGCGTCTACCCAAGTTTATTTTGTTCTGTATTGTTTGTTTACTGCTTATTTATGTATTGCGAAAGGATTATTGCTCTTATTTATGCTAAAGCTTGGTTCCTAACATTTCCCGAGTGACATTTTCCTTTAATTTGTTGAATCAACATTTGTATCTAACTTTTATATTTTGACAGTAGATACGTACTAAAATAGCAATCTTGATTATCGATTGAAAAGTTCGGAACTGAAAGCGGTGTTCACACAGCCATATTCCAACTATTGATTTTAAAAAAACGACCTTTCAAAGAAAAATGGCGTCCACGGTCGTAGGCAGATATTATAAACTTTATTGTGACAGACGCGACATTACAGGCCGCCACTAACCTAGAAGTAGAACACCTCATACAGCTAAATTTTATTTTAATATTTGTACATTTGGGCCGTGTGGTGATGGAAGGCTTTAGAATAGACAATGCTAGGTTATCACTGTTCTATAAATTTCATAAATTCGAAAATACGGAAAATTGTAACTAAAAATATTAATAAAAAGTACTGAATACTTTTATTTGAAATATTTTAAATTAATACTCACTTTTTATGAATAACGAAAATAAAGTAAAATTCTCAGTTCATAAAATTTAAAATTAAGCATAAATAGACGTTTGTAAATGTTTAAATACATTTTTCTTTGCCATCTCACCTAGCAGATATTTATACTAGGACTTCAAAGTAGGTAAATTCATAAGGATATTATTTTTTCATAAATATTTTTGTTTTTCACGAAAAACTGTAACAATTTACTTTTTTTCAACAAATCGAGTAAATACTTATTTTCTAAATAAAGAGACCAAAAAAATAGTGCAGATTTGTTTTGAATGTATCTTAAAAAGAGATGTAGGATGAAAAAACATCTGAGTGTCGTTTGGAGCAGCCGTAGCGCGGCGGAGAACCTGTGCCGCTCGAGAGCCGGAGCAAGTTGTAAAAACTTTTGCTTGTGTAGAGTGTGAATGTTACTCATACCATACCATACCATCAGCCTGTCTCTCCACTGCTGGATATAGGCCTCTCCCAAGGCTCGCCACCACACACGATCCTTGGCTCTTCTCATGCAACCACTACCAGCGAACTTTTTTAGTCGTCGGTCCACCTGGTCGGAGGGCGGCCCACACTGCGCTTCCCGGTACGTGGCCTCTACTCGAGGACTCGTCTACTCCATCGGTCCTGAGGCAAATATGATCTGCTCATTACCACTTCAACATGCCGATTCTACGAGTTATGTGATTTTAGTTCTTTGGCGAATGTCTTCGTTTCAGATCCTATCTTGCAAAAAGAAATTCCGAGCATAGCTCTCTCCATGGAGTGACTTTGTACTTATGGATCAGGCCTATCGATAGAGGACACGTTTCGACACCTTGCGTCATAACTGGCAGTACGCACTGATTGAAGACTAGTCTTTAAGCATTGTGGTACGGGAGATGAGTAGAGCCGATGCATTTTCTCAAATGCTGCCCAGCCAAAGAAGATTTGAAAGGAGTATTGAATTCTTACTTATAGAAAGAAGTATTTTGGATGTCGTAATTTATTGTAATTATATTTAAATTACTCTAGAAAACTAACAATTACAAATTTTGATGAGAATTTTGCATCCATTCAGCTTAATTATAAAATAACCTATTTTGTTTGAATATTAAAAACAATGATCGTACAATTCTATAAAGTAATTTTTTTATTTTTAGCTATTTATAAGTGAAATCAAAAGGCTTTCAAATCGATTCCTGGACAGGGGAATTATTCCAAAATAATTTCCGTGCTAATTTTACTGCACTAGATTGAGATGTCCAAGATCGATACGTACCTATAAGTAATCATTGATATCTTTCTAACCACTGGAACGTGAAATAGATTGTTATAAATGATGGCTGCATATTACCATGCCTATGATATCTATTATATTTAAAGTGACCATGTCTCCGGGTTTTCCGGGATTGTCCCGGAATTTGTTGCTGTGTCCAGGAATTTGAGAAGTTTGTCGCGGAAATTATCACTATTAGTAATTATCAATTTTATATTGCGATCACACAAAATTATTGCCGGGTCAAGTAACGGATTGGCCGCTGTTTGTTAGCTTGATCGTCGGACTCCCCTAACCGCTTGGTGCCATTCACTCCTCCCTCAATGAACTTTTCTCAGTTGTTCAACAAAGAAAGCTGAATGTGATACTCAATTTAGTCTTTGTAGTTTGTACTAGTTTGAATAAAAATTAAAAAATAATGGAACCTCAATGAGGTTTAGACGCAAATTTGAGATGGGACACGTATAGGTCTACCAGAATCTCATGGCATAAAAAAAAAAAAAATTGTGATTTTCATATGGCAATGTCAATTGTCACCTGTCAAATCAAAGTACGAGATTTGTCAACCGCTGCTGAGATTTTGTGATATCTTCTTGACAATTAGTTGTTTTTGTGAAAATGTCGAAAAAGCCACTTCGATCTCAAGCGAGAAATATTGTTTTCAATGTGTATCGTAAAATAAGGGAAGAAGAAGGCGTAAATCAAACTCAATCTTTGATTTTAAAGCGCGTCGTAGAGTTGACCGGTAAGTTGGACTGAGTTGTTTTGATACTTTTAGTTTATTTTATATTTTTCTTACTTAATTGTAGCTTCTTTATAGGGGTTTCCAGTACTACTATACGGCGAATCGTAGGTGAGGGCACATCGAATGATGGTGTATTTTCCACGCCTGGTAAAAAGAGGAGAGGGGGGAAGAAGAAAATCAACTTGGACAGTTTCGATTTAGAGTTGATTAGGAATAAAGTAAATGAATTTTATACAGTTCGGAAGGAAATTCCAACAGTAATGAAACTGTTACAAATTCTTCGACAAGATATTGATTTCAACGGAGGTAGAGAATCATTGAGGTAAGAAAAATATTAAGTAATAATCCCTCTCACTCTCACTCGTAAGAGGAGGCCTGTGCCCTGCAGTGGGACGTATATAGACTGATGATGATGATGATGATGAATGACTAAGCTATCGTTTGAGTAACATGATAAATTTTATTATTTTTTACAGACATACTTAAGGAGATTGGTTTTGAATATGTTAAATGCCAATCAAAAAGGACCATTTTGATGGAGAGAGATGACATAAAACTACAGATACAAGTTTTTGAAGCGTATAAATGAAAACCGCGAAGCTGAAGAGCATAATAAATTGGATGTGATTTATTTAGATGAGACTTACATTCACGGTTCATGTTCGGTGAACAAGTGCTGGCAAAGCAAAGATATTGCAGGTCCATCTAAAAGTATTTCACTTGGAGCGAGGTGGATCATTGTAAACGCTGGTGGAGAAAATGGCTTTGTACCAAATTGTTGTCTGGTGTACAGGTCAACAAGTGTATCTGCTTACTATCACCACGATATGAATAAGGACAATTTTACAAAATGGGTGACAGAGAAGCTAATTCCAAATCTGACAAGACCTTCACTAATTGTTATGGATAATGCTAGTTATCATTCCGTACGGATGAACAAACCGCCCACACAAGCCAATCGTATCGCTGATATAAAAGAATGGCTTCGTGCAAATGATGTACATTATGATGATATTTGGCGTAAATGTCAACTACTTGAAGTAGTGAAACAAAACATGTCTGCGCCCTTATATGAGATAGATGAAGTATTAAAATCGCACGGTCACGAAGTTTTAAGGCTCCCACCTTATCATTGCACATTGAATCCCATAGAAATGATTTGGGGTATAATGAAGCAAAAAGTGTAAATAGGCCTGCAAGTGACATTAAATTATTAACAGAAGAAGCTTTCTCACAAATTGGTGCAGAGGAATGGCGAAAATGTTGTGAACATGTAAAGAAAATTGAAAACGATTTCATCGAGCAAGATAGAATAATTGAAATGCTGGAAAAGCGATTTATAATGAATATCTCTTTATCTTCATCATCTGATGAAGAACAAGAAATGCAAGTGGAGTTCTTGGAATCGTTTTCTAGTTCTGAATGAGGTGTTAAGTTAGTAGTATGATTTAAATGATATATAATAAATTAGTACATAAAGTAATATACGATTGATTTATTTTTCATGACATATTTTCCTATGTTAAGAACCCGATGTATTACAACATTCTTCATACACATACCTAATATACTTCATGTTCATTAATACTAAAGACATAAATAAAAATTAAACAGTATCAAGGTCGTTTAATCCAATTTCCCCAGTATTGCACACAACAAATTTTTATTTCCCCATTTGCCATGAGATTCCGGTAGACCTCTAGTAGAAGTATCTCAAAAAAGTGATTTTATATCTGGCAACTCTAATTACAATAACTCTACTCTAATCTAATTTCAGCTACATTTAATTAATGAACAACAACATTCAATGCCATCATGTATATCATGTATATCATGTATATCATGTATATCATGTATATCATGTATATCATGTATATCATGTATATCATGTATATCATGTATATCATGTATATCATGTATATCATGTATATCATGTATATCATGTATATCATGTATATCATGTATATCATGTATATCATGTATATCATGTATATCATGTATATCATGTACATCATGTATATCATGTACATCATGTACATCATGTATATCATGTATATCATGTATATCATGTATATCATGTATATCATGTATATCATGTATATCATGTATATCAAATTAAGAAGACATCCCAGACATTTCTATACAACTATGCCGGAAACAAACCTGCCCAAGATGGAATCCTTTTACATGGCATTCTGCCAACTGCGTCGTCGGGGTTGCAATGTGATATGCCCGCATCTCCACAGGCAGTTGTAGAATGAGTCGGCCAGCTACGTCATCGACCAAGAAGTACCATTACACTTTTAAGTTACTAAGTCAATGATAGATTTTAATTAATTTTAATTATTGTGCCCGTAATTTCATTTGCCTGGACTATAGACAATAGATAGGTCGACAGATTAAATTCTTAATTGCACACCACAGAGATAAACATAATAAAATGGACAACAGCGATATTATCCCGAAAAAGAGATCTCTGCTAGATAACCTTTGGATTGAGAGGAGAAAAACATTTTAATCATACGTAGATGGTGTAACAGTATTATAACATAGAATACCATCAGCAATTTTAAAATCTATAAGGTCATCAGAAGCTGTTCCTCAGTCGTGGCTTTTGTCCTGAAGGGGTAGTGTTCCGACGCTTTGGGGAAGCTGGACCGAGCAACAATATTCCCTATTAGTAGGTAGTTAAGTTTATTATATTATATGTATTCTAGGTTGAAATATATACTGTATATGTGCCGTAGTTTTTTTTAAAATAAATAACGCCATACTCAGTGACCCACACTAGGATTCTCCGTGTCGTTGGTCTAGAGACACATATAAAGATAAACACAAACACACACATAGACCCAAACATACATTTGTCTTTAAACAAATATATGTCCGACCGGAAATCGAACATGGGACCGTTTGCACAGCAAGCACTACCGACTGCGCCAATCGGTCGACATATAGTTGTATGAAATAAATAAATAAAGTAAATATCTCTCCACTGCTGGATGTAGGTAGGCCTCTCGCAAATTTCTCCGCCAGATATGGTCTTCCGCTCTTCTCATCCAGTCACTACCGGAATTTTTTTCCGCATTACATCCAGTATAAACATATAATATATAATATTACATAATATATAATACGTACATATAATACACTAGCTATTTGCCCACGGCGTCGCCTTCGTGGATTTTATTTTAAAGGTAATGGATAAATGCTTGGATAATGCTATAGGAAAAAAAATACTTGTATCCGTTTTAATCAAAATCCCTTCCAAATCAAATATCAAAAAACGCGGTTACACATGTTTAATTATTTTAAATGCTAGATTTTATTTCTAACTTAAATAGTTCTTGAGATACATTCATGGAATAAAAAATAAAATTTCTATAATCCTCCCTTAGTGAATACGTATGTATGTAATAAAACCTATTCACCGTGCAAATTTCATTTTTCTGGCTTCAGCGGTTTAGGCTCGAGGGTGGTGAATCAGTCAGTCAGTCAGGATATCTCTTTTTATACTCGTATGTATAGATAAAGCTATATTTAATAGAATCAGTAATATAATTAGATTATGTGTAGTTATTTCAACTGATTAATATTATTTACAATTGGGTGAAAGCTGGTCGGACTGGGCGCGTTCGACTGGTCTAGTTACCGCACACTCACAAAATACTGCTGTGAAACGTAACTATCAACGAGTTTCTGGAGTGAAGGAGAGTAGCCAAAGCTCCTTCTCAATTCCATTGGCATCGCATCTTACTCCATCATATCCCGCCCTACTCCACTCCATCCATCTCATTCCGAAAACAACGTGCCACCAGAAAATGTTACTAGAATAGTATCAAAAATATTCATTCCAATTAACTTAATTATATCCAGCCGCATTATAAGCCGCATTATGAGCCGCAAAAGGTAGCGTATATTTATGATATCCAGAAACAACAAACATTAAAGTGAACATTAGTTACGCGAGTGGTCACCCAACTCAACGGGTGAACTCAATTATTATGCTTTTACTGTTTGTGGTTGAATTGTCGTAAATATTTAAATGTATCTATTTAAGTATTGCATTTGGTGATAACAATCCAGGTCGAAGGTACCAGCACCGATTAATAATTCGGCTCGAAGATTGAAAAATGGGTGTGCGATGCACTGGTAGAATATAATTAGAACAAATGCGAGAAATAAATGATTTTTTTTATAAACGCGGGCGGCAGACGAGCGTATACACCTGATGGTAAGTGGATACTATCGCCCATAGACATCCGCGATACATGCCATTAGTTCAAAAATGACTGGGAATGGGAATGGGCTCTGGCACATCTCACTCACTACCGAAACACGTACGTAGAATACGATAAAGTAGGAAATGCAGTACAGTACAATCCAGTAGTTTTATGTGAGAGAGGAATAACGTGGCCAGCGGCTGTGGGAATGCAGCATGCACTCTTCCCCTACCAATTGCAACGACAGCGATTGACAGTTGACAGCGATACGTTGATTTGTTGCAGTTATTGGGTAATGAAGAAAGAGAACGCGTCGCATCGCACTGTTCGGTTGTCGTCGTCGTCGCATCGCTTCAATCAATTAAATCATTTTATCGAAGATAATTAATTACCCAGGTCGCGACCTTATAACTCATCCTATCCCTCCCCATTATTCCAACCCATTCTCCCAATCCATTCCTTAATCTGCAAAGGTAGGCAGCGCTACATATAACTGTATACAGGTAATCTGTATAAGATCTACATATAATTATGCACTTTTCTCTTGCGTTCATTGTATTACAGCTTCATATTATTTTTAGGATAGAAAATATATGTACAAATAATACATATCTAGTTCATTTTGTCCGACTATAGTGAATATCTACAGCCTAAGATTTTTAAAATTACCGCTTTTCCGTTGCGATCATATTTTAGGAACCGCAAATTTAGTTTGCGATAAGCTGGCACATTAAGTATACAGGCGCCTCGGTAAATTGTACGGTATGTGAGGCAACCGTTTGTATTCAAGGCAATGCTGCAAATTGACAACGAGTGCGACTATTTAAATGTAGGTAGAATTTTCTAGAAATTATTATGTGATCTTTTTTCGCTTAGCGTAGACATTTTCCAACTCCAAGCATAACATGTACTATATATTATTCTTGCTTAGTACATATGTTTCAATCATATAATTTTTTATATATTGAATCATTACGCAACAATATACGGGTATCCTATAATTAACACCCATGTATTAATATGCCGCGTGTCGTAAAGGGAGACTAAGAGTTAACAGAGAGAACTACGCCATATCTAAAAGAGTGGACTCGCCAACCCGCTTAGCCACAGCGTGGCGTTTTAAAGCCATACGAGTACATCCTTCATGCACGAGACAGTGTGCATGAGGATGTCCATGTCCAACAGTGGGCGCTATAAGGCTGATTACGGTTAACGGTCACTGTATTAATGGTCCTATTGATCCAAGCTGCACTTAACTGGTCAATATATATTTTTTTATATTTTAATTTGACATGAAATATCTCTATATTAAACTTTTGTATAAGCTCATACGGTAAATATCTAGGAAACATATCGAAAAGTAAAAAAACTAAACTTAAAACTAACTAAAAAATTAATTAACTTTTTATAGTAAGTTTATCGATCGGAATAAATAATGTACCGATGTACAGATAATTACGTCAATCACAACACCATAACTATAATTACAACATGCTTGCCGTTGCGCGAGGAGCGCGCTCGACCAGTTTGTGTTGGACGTTGGACCCCGCAGCGCACGAACGCTGGCGAGCGAGCACCCTTGCGCCGTCTCATGTTCGCATACTTACATAGTTACTCTTAGAATGTTAGTGCCTATTTGTTACTATTGCTTCTCTTTGACATATTTGGTGAAGTACGAATTTGGAAAAAAAAATGTCATTAGCTCGGCGGTAATGGGGAACATCGGGAGGAAACCCGTATTCTCGAGAAATAATAAAAAAATACATAGACCAACACCCCCTGTAATTTACTAGGGGAGGCCTATACCCTGCAGATGGACGTTAAAGGCTGATAAATAGATAGATACGATACAACTCTTTATTGTATAATTGATACATTATGACATAAATAAGGAACATTGTTATAGGAAGAGAATACAACCAGGCGGTCTTATTGCTCTATAGCAATTCTCTTCCAGACAATCTTGAGAAAGAGAGTCGTGACTGAAGTAATAACATGGGTAGTAATAACAAACAAACAAACATGTTAATAATGAAAGTGTGGGATCGTTTGATTCGGATTCAACGCGGAGTTACCTCGGCGAGTAATTAAATTTGTTTGTTTGCACAACATTGTTGGTAGAACCGTGCACTGAACTGCGGTCGGCTTATGACGGGCTTTTGTAATTTTTGCCACCCCTATGTACAGAAAATATTACTGGACGAAGTTTGATGAAAATTTAATCAAAAGTGTAAATCCGCTTTGTAATATTGAAAAAACGTGTTCGGCGCATATACTGTTTGGTATAATCCCTTAGGGACTTCGTAATCCTTTTACTACATTTTACTGTTTTTTTACAAAACCTAAAAGGTATCTAAAACCCATACTAATCTCTACATTTACACACATGTATAAAACATAACCGTTATCTGTTTATATGTTGCTGAATAGTCTTATCAAAAATGTATAAGTCACGTAATTAAATAACTGAATTATAGAGATTAGAAGTCACAAGTCAGAAAAGATTCGCGCTTTTATAATGTTAACGACGTCACTAACGCAGTAATGGCTGAGTAATTGGCCATCAACAGCTAACAATCAATAAGTAATATGTAGATAGATAGATTTCTGATAACAAAAATACATTAGTTATACAGTATCGAATAACACACGCCTACATTGTTTAGTTGGGATGAAATATTATCATAAGTCATCAGCAGATAGTAAATCTAAGATAAAGGTTTTATTCACCTATTCATCATCATTGTTAACCTGATAAGTTGATTTCTTCTGCCACTGAATACATAATTTTTAAGGTAATAAATATTTAAAGTGGTAGAAAATCGATGGCAACAAATTTAAAAGTGGGTTTGATTTAGGTTCTGTACATAGACAATTGTTAGATACTGGGTTTTAAATAATAAATACTTTGCGCTTAAAACACTATATTAACTTTTAAACAATTTAAATTGCATTAACGTATATGTAACGATCGTTGGAGCAGATTCTAAGTAAGGAAACCTTTTTAGGCAATGACAGTTTTTTCACGTAAACCGCTGATTGGTCGAATCCTTAACGACTCTCAGTGTTGCCAAGTCTGGACATGCCCCCGGCCTTGGAAGCACTGGCATCCAACATCCCCTCTTCTGAGTCTTCATAGAACAGAGGACATATTCGAGGAAATGCGCGTCTGATTATTCCTGCACAGGTTTGGATATCTGCGACTCTGGATATTCCATCCTTTCCTGGTTTGGTAGATATGATTCGTCCTAAGCTCCATTTCAATGGATGAGTATTATCGTCTTTGATGACGACCATAGTGTTAGGTTGAAGATCAGGCTTATGATGCTTCCATTTGGTTCTAATTTGCAATTCGGAGATATATTCTTTGCTCCATCGGTTCCAGAAATGTTGCCTGATTTGCTCCAGGTGCTGATAGCGTGTCAGCCGGTGGACCGGAATTTCAGCCAGTGGTTCTGCTGCAGGTGCTGTCAAGGCACGTCCAACCAGGAAATGAGCAGGAGTTAGTGGTAGAAAGTCAGTGGGATTAGTAGATAAAGGACTAATAGGTCGGGAATTAAGTATAGCTTCAACCTGTGAAAGTACCGTAGTATACTCTTCAAAAGTTAGGCGTGCGTTCCCAACCACTCTCAACAAGTGATGCTTACAAGATTTTACGCCACTTTCCCACAATCCACCAAAATGAGCCGCATAAGCTGGGATAAAAGAGAATTTAATATTTTGACTAGTTGCGTATTCAATTATATCATTTGAAATATTTTTTAAAAACGTTTTTGAACTCATTAGCAGCTCCGACAAAGTTTCGACCATTATCGGATAGTATCTGATAAGGTTTACCTCGCCTAGCTATAAAACGCTTCAAAGCAAGCAAATAAGATTCCGAAGACAGGTCACTGACTAGTTCTAAATGCACCGCACGAGTTACGAAACAAACGAATAAACAAACGTAACTCTTTGTTATCTTAGAGCCCCTACCCTTACGGCTCAATATGAGCATTGGTCCAGCGTAGTCAACGCCACACTGATGAAACGGAAAGGTGGGTGTAATTCGTTCAGGTGGTAAATTGCCCATAATAGGGGATAACGATTTACCTGACAGTCTGGTACAGATGACGCAGTCGTGGACCGTGCGCTTTGCAAGATTCCTACCTCCAATAGGCCAATAAGATTCGCGTATATTGTATAATAGGGCTTGTGGCCCGGTGTGATGTAGATTTTTATGCTCGTGACGAAATAACAACACTGCAAACCAATGCTTAGAAGATATTAACATCGGATGTTTTTTGTCAAAGTTAAATAATAAAGATTGTTTAATTCTCCCCCCTACTCGTAATACTTTATCATCTCCCATAAATATATTTAAATTGTTAAACTTGTGTTTAAATTTTAGTTTTTTATTACAAGAAAGTAATCTATATTCATCTGCAAATGTTTCTAATTGTGACAGTTTTACCAAAGTCTCACTGGCATTTTGTAACTCATCAACAGTAAGAGAGCCCTGACGAATATTATTTTTATAGCGTGTAAGTATTGTGTATAAAACGCAATACGTATGCACAAGTCCGCTTCATACGATTAAATTGCGAAAATCTTTTAAATGGGAATAATGAAATTTCTGACGAGCTGACTAATGAATTAATAGGTTTAGATTTGATTTCAGGTAAACAAGAAATATCTACTTGTTCGTCATATGACTGATTGCAATCAAATGCTGGGTCATGAAGAAACATTGGCCCCTCCCACCACATAACACAATTTTTGAGGTCTTCCAGTCCGACACCGCGGGATACTAAATCTGCTGGATTTTCCTTGCCGCTAACATGACGCCACCTCAACGTATCAGTGAGCTCGTGAATCTCAGATACTCGGTTTTGAACAAAGGTTTTTAATAGATTAGGAGACATGCGCAGCCATCCTAATACTATGGTGGAGTCACTCCAGAAAGTAACGTTATCGAACTGACAGTTTATTGATTCGCGGATTTTATTATAAAGCCTAGCACCCAGTAAAGCGCCACAAAGTTCTAATCTCGGGATGCTAACCGGTTTTAGAGGCGCAACCTTTCCTTTAGAACAATACAATCGTACGATTACCGATGAGTCACGATTTATGGTGCGCACAAATACACAAGCCCCGTACGCGACAGACGAAGCGTCACAGAATATGTGCAGTTCGATTCGCGTGGGGTTGGTAGCTACAACGTGACGCGGCACGCGAATATATTTAAGCATAAGCAGAGAAGTCGCGAAACGGTTCCAAATTTGTGAGACGTCAGCGGGAACCTCATCATCAAAATCTATTTTCAATAGCCATAATTTTTGTAATAAAATTTTAATTATAATCACCGTACAACTCAACAATCCTAAAGGGTCATAAATCTGACTAATCTTTGATAAAATGTATCGTTTTGTAATAATTTTATTGTCAATCTCATAATTTGTGTTAAAATGAAATTCGTCACTAATGTGAAACCAACCTAATCCTAATGTTTTAGCGTGGACATTATTACCTAATGACAATTCCTTAGATAATTCGGATACTCCGTTTTCGATTTCATCTAAATTAAAATTAAACATCCACTTGCGTAGAGGAAAACCACCTGATAGTAAGTGACTAGATACATTTTGACAAATCTTTAATAAT
The DNA here is from genome assembly GCA_943735995.1 of Sesia bembeciformis. NCBI lineage: Eukaryota > Metazoa > Arthropoda > Insecta > Lepidoptera > Sesiidae > Sesia > Sesia bembeciformis. The sequence goes on from OX031042.1 coordinate 8,169,555, forward strand.
TGATTTTTGTTATCATGCGTCGTTAATAAGTCGTCGACGTAAAAGTCGTTGCTGATAATTCTAGTGACATCAGGATCAGTACTCTCAGCTGCCAATTGCTTGAGACATCGACAACTCAAAAACGGAGCGGACGCGGTTCCGTACGTAACAGTACAAAGTTTATAAACGCGAATAGGTTCCGACGGGTCGTCCCGCCACAAGATCAATTGAAGATCACGTTGATCCACATGAATTAAGCACTGGCGAAACATTTTCTCAACATCAGCACAAGCCGTATACCTGTGCTGCCTAAATCGTAACAATATAGCAATGAGATCACCCTGTATCGGTGGACCGACCATTTGGAGGTCATTCAATGAAATATCTGTGCTGGACTTTGCACTGCCGTCGAACACCACTCGCAGCTTTGTAGTCGTGCTATGCTCGCGGAGTACACCGTGATGCGGCATTATATAATGAGGCTTTCCATAGTTATCAGCTAGTTTCATATGACCCAAGCGTATGTACTCGTGAATAAAATCGCAGTAAAGTTTTTTATACTCCGGATTACGTACTAAGCGTTTTTCGAGAGCTAAGAACCTTCTTTCCGCTTGCGAATACGTCTCGCCTAATTTATCGGGTGAAATTTTGAAAGGAATACGTACAACGAACCTTCCGTCAATCGTGCGCGTAGTATTGTTAACGAAATGTTGTTCGCAAGCACGTTCATCCTCACTGTGCGTATCCCGAGGCGCAAACGTTTCTTCGAGTTCCCAGAACTGTCGTAGCTGGGTATCAATCGCATCTGAAAAATTACATTGAATTCCGTACCCTTTATCGCGTGAAATAGTAGAAATAGGCCCAGAAATAATCCAACCTAGTTCTGTGTCTAATAAGAAAGGCCCATTCGGTAATTTAATTTTATCTGTTTTTATTAAATCCCAAAACTTATCAGCACCTATTAAAATATCAATATTACTTGTTTCATAAAATTGCGGATCCGCTAATTGAATGTAATCGGGTATATTAAATTGCGCGTATTGTAATGGCATCGCAGGTATGGCCGAAGTAATGTTAGGCAAAACAAAACATTGTAAATGTGTTTTATAAGTGTTGGACGTCGATACAATTTCAATGTCACATATTTGCGTTGATTTTGTGACAGAGTTACCAACACCTCGTATTTCGAACGTGGACTGTATAACATTTATGTGTAATAAATCGCATAATGATTTTGTGATAAAACATCTTTCTGATCCATTGTCCAAAAGGGCGCGAACTACATGTAACTTATTTAAGTTGTCCGTTATTTGTATTAGAGCGGTTGACAATAATACCGGTTTTAAATTGGCAGAATGAATACAGTTAGTATCGAGGTGTGCATTATTTGCATTAATATAAGATGCGTGTGTTGACAAGGAAGGTGTGAGCGGGGAGGCGGCCGAGGGCGCGGTGGCGGTCGCTCTGACTATCGCGGGCGCAGGAGGCGTCACTGACAGTACGCGACCATCACTCACCTCAGTGGCGTTACCCGCATGACTTGTGAATGTCGTATTAATATTGTAATATTTATTATCAGGATGTACTAACGAATTGTGTTTCTGATTACATCTCCGACACGGTCCAAACTGACAATCGCTTACTGTGTGACCCAAACGTAAACAATTTATGCATAGCTTTTTTTCATTAATGAATTTAAGTTTTGTTTCCAAGTTATAATCGAGAAACGTTTGACAAGCGTATAGTGGATGACTTGCATTACACAACAAACAGCGCCTTTTAGTGTTATTGTATAATTGACGTTCCTTCGGCTTATTTGTGGAAACATTGCAGTGAACTTTAATTGAATTTTGAGTGTTGAGTTTTTTAAAATCATGATTTTGTTTGCTGTGTGATAATTGCAATGTTTCCAACATATCAGCTCGGTCAGTAAGGAACTTCATTAAGCTATCATGTTTTGAAGATGTTGAGTTATCATTTTTTGAGCATAGCGTACCTTTATGTTGCTCCCATTGACGTTCTGTGGTGGGATCTAATTTAGAAACAATTAAATATATGAGTAAGGTATCCCAATATTCTACGGGTTCATGAAGGTTTGATAAAGCGCGTATATTCTTTAAAACTGTGTCTATTAAATTGCGTATTTGAATATATGACTCCTTGTTAACACTGTTCATAGTAAATAACGCCTTTACATGACCTTGAACAAGTAATCTTTGGTTGTTGAAACGATTTTGAAGCAATTCCCAAGCGATTAGGTAATTACTTGCCGAAAATTCCACTGAGTTTATAACTAATTCTGCACTACCCTTTAGTGATGATTTTAAATAATGGAATTTTTCAATATCGCTTATTTCACTGGAGTTATGTACAAGACTTATGAAACTATCTCTATACTGTAACCAATTCCCAATTGAACCATCAAATATAGGCAAGGATATGACAGGTAATTTAATAGTTGGCCTTTGTGCGGATGGATTTAAAGTGTCAGTGACCTTACATAAACTTAACAAATATTCAGCTTCAGAGATTGCATCGTAATAGCTGCTCTCAAACAGCTCTCGCTGTGTTAATTGATCATCAATATCAGATATAGATTCTTCTAGCTTGGTTTGTATATTACTAAATTCGCTGAACATAGTAGAAGCTCCCTGAATACGCAACTTTAAATCTATTTGTTTTTTACTACAGATCGTTTCGTTTTTTAAAGTACACACATAATTTGCAAATCTAGTTAACCTGCCTTTGAGTATACCGCGTTTTTTAACTAGCTCTTTTACTAGACTGGCATCACTATGTTTATACGGAGAATTATCGCGAGATTTAGGTGGTAAAGTATCATGACTTGGCTCAATCATTTTAGTGGAAAGTGACAAAAGAGGGTACTCACAGTTTTGACGTTTTCAAATGAGATGCGAAGTACTTGGACACGCACGGCCGGTATTATTTGACTAGTAATTACTGAAACTTAGAGAATTAAATAGCATTAAACAGTTGAAGTGGAAGTGGGGCGGGAATAGATGGGATGGCTGGCCGTACCTATTTGCGCGTTTTCAGATACCAAACCAGCTTCCTCCAGGATTGATTATTCCAACGACTACCCTTTGGCTTCTCCTCTTACTGCATAAGCTGCTATGGACTTGGACGCCTGCTCCCAGACTGCGTGTTTCTCCGATCGCTGCCGCTGGTTTATTCGTTTTCGAATTGATTTGGCTCCGAATGACCAATTATGTTAGATACTGGGTTTTAAATAATAAATACGTTGCGCTTAAAACACTATATTAACTTTTAAACAATTTAAATTGCATTAACGTATATGTAACGATCGTTGGAGCAGATTCTAAGTAAGGAAACCTTTTTAGGCAATGACAGTTTTTTCACGTAAACCGCTGATTGGTCGAATCCTTAACGACTCTCAGTGTTGCCAAGTCTGGACAACAATAAAGACTCCGTCGTCTTTTCGTTGACATTCTTATTAATTATTTTAAATTGTTTATTTCAGTCTGTTTTATTGATCATGATTTGCCGCCCGTTTAGTATTTTTTTACTGCTCCTGTACACGCTTATTTTTTATACAACGGTGTAGTAAATCGGCAAGTGTATCGTATATTAGGATTCCGGTGATGTTTTTGGACTATAATGGTAAAGAGCGCCACGAGCGGGAAGAATTTCGGTCATTGACATGAAACCAAGACCCCTCACATTATTGAACCTTAATATGAGGGGTCTAATATAGTGGCCGGTGATCGACGATTTCATACAAATCTCTTCACCGACCAGTCTTGGCTGACCTCACGGCAATGACCGAAAATCTTCCTGCTCGTAGCGCGCGCTTTAGAGGGTAGAATGAATAGCAGTCAGCAGCTATTTATAGAAATAAAAAAATGCAATTAAACAATAAACAACACCTATGAGACTAAATATAAAAAGTCAACCTGTATCAACATGTCACTGAAATAACGCAAAAGCTGGAAATATGTTATTCAGTATCGTGAGTGGAATTTACTAGTACCAGTTTTACGTTTTTTTTTTGTCATGATTGATAGTGCAATTCTAGTATATCTCTTATTCTACGCGCGTCGCCCAGCCGCGTCGTGCGCACCGCATAAGCGTCCGGTCTGAGTATGGACGCTGCTACTAACTTTTTAAACAGGACAACAAAACATTACTTAGTTTCCGCTAAAGCGGTTTTAAATTATTTGATTTGGTTCCGGTTTTGCGTTATTTCGGTGACACGTTGTATATATAAAAACGGATTTTATTTATTAATAAACTGCTTTCCCTATTAAAGAGTTTTTTTTTATATATTATAGTTGTATAGATGACATTGAGTAGCATGCGCAAACAAGCGATCTATGAGATATTCACTAACATACACAAATACTGATACTGAAAGCTTTGTAGTAGGAGAATTTTGACAAATTGCACGTATTTGAGTTTTGGAGCTGATATGACACTAAAACATTTGAATAAAAGTAAATAAACCGCTTCAGCAAAATGAGTAGCTTTTGACTCGCTCCTATCCGTAAACTAAAACATAATAAATAATCCCTCACAAAATGCAGAGATCTAAGATCAACTTTAATAAACTAAATGAATACAGTTTCAGGCTTTGTGAAAAAGTGAAGCCTTTTCACTTTTATATTGTGATGGTACAGTTCAAAGCACTTCTTTTAACGCGAGATGCTGTGCTTATTCGTGAAAAATATGAAATCTTTCTTCACAATCGAATCGAGATGAGTTACCCGAGGTCCACCGAGGGGAGCCGAGGGTACACGAAATCCTCACCTTTGGAAAACATCGTCCAATGCCGAATCACTCAGTGCTCGTTCGCAGTTCGTCGCGAAAGGTTGTGCGTTGTTTAAATTCCCACACCACTTCACCTCCACGCGTTCTGTCAAACACCGCCCGAAATTGTGTTCCGTGACTTACTTTACAACATTCATTCACTAAAACTGACCTGTGTTTTCCTGTAATTATTTTTAGTTTTCCATTATAATTACAACTGATTGTGTAAATTCACTGTCCTAGTTATTAATTATAGTGTAATGACAAAACTGTATAGTGCTTATAAACGAAATCTTAAAACAATTTAGATACTATTTACTACAATGCAGTCTATAAAAGGATAACTTTCGACGTTAATCGTGTAAGTACCTACTTGATAAATATTTTTAGATAAGTTTATTTTTTATAATAAGGAAAATAATAAGAGATGTTCATTAATCGATTTAAAGGAAATGCCATTTAATAATAAATATTAAGAAAAGCCATCTAGCTGAAACAACCCTTACACAAGGAATAGAAGCGCTAGATAAACCTAGTCTTTACAGGTAGACACTAAAGAGGGTTGGTTGCTCTCTGTTTGGAATAAGATTATTCCGTCCTTATCGTTTTGTTGTAATCTTGTCGAAGCGAATAATTCTATTAATGAGGATTTGTATAACTTTAAGCATCATAGGCATTTGTATTGATTCTGGTTGACTGGAATCTGCCTAAGGGATCTTGGCCCAAAAGCTCCAGACTCCGATATATGCACACACGCAGATGAACTCCGCAGATCACTAAATTGGGTAGTTCCTCTCTCTGAGGGTGGAACCACCTTTTACAAACGTTAAAAAGTACAGACGTCAATATATGAAAATTATAAAAAGTAAAACTTTTTTATACTTCTCATATATTAATTACCGTCTGTACTTCTTCCATTTTACGCATTACATTGGTTCACGTCCTAAGAAAAATCGTTTGCTCTCCACCACCCCCACCTCCAACTATTTATTCAGCTACAGGCACTTATTAGTATACATATTTATCTATTTAGACGGGTCTTAACGCGTAAAATGAGTTAAACATATATGCCTTAAAATACGTTTAAATAAATATGTATGAAAAACGGGGAAATCTTAAATGTTATACTCGTTATACTGTCTTAACATACTCTGAATCTGTTTAAAATAATGAGCAATACAAATTATTATTTGTCACACTAGGTATCAAGAAGTAAATTTTCCCGTAGTTACACTGGTGCGTTAACGTAGTATAACCGCGGGTCCGTCGCGGCAAAATAATCTTGAAAGCAAACATTTTTTATTTTATTTTTGTCAGTTTGTTTGTTTGAGCATCACGTTAATATCTATGTATTCATAAGGAAAACTGGTATACGTGTCATCTTCATATGACAAAAGGAAGTTGAGTTATAGATGAAAATAAAAAACAATGAATTTATATAGAATTATTCAAAAACTAGTGGATGGATTTTCATCCGTGAAATCCATCATGTCCTTTTACAGGTGCTAAAAATCTCTTACAACTGCATAGTCCACGCGAATCACCAAAATCACTTCTACGTTATTAGCTTTAGTTTCCGGACGTCTATGAGACTCAGTCCTAAAGTAAAAATTTCGATAACAGAAGGGATCAAACCAAAACGCGCTGTATTATTGTGTTAAGTCTGTACACATAGTTGATATTGCGTGACGTTTGAATCGTATTTCTGACACGAAGGAACTCATTTTCTAAAATAATGCTTTCGACTTATTTATTCATAATGACGAATGTGAAAACAAGAAAACAGAACAAGGAATCCATATATACAGAAATATCCATATCATACAGAAACAAAGAATAACAAACGAATGACTAATTTTAACGAAATAACAAAGAAAAACAAGACATTAATTTAAATATTTTCATAAAATTTGAAATTGAAATTTCAAGTAAAAAAATAATTAAATTTCAAATGACAAAGACGAAGAAAACCGTTAAAGGCGGAAGGACGTAACATCTCACTGACCAAGTTAGCTACTCCTCGAACGTATTGACAGCTGTGAAACGTATAGAGAGTTGCCCAAGACCATTAATTACCATCCCATCCCGGCGGATAAAGAGTACAATGGGATAAAGGAAATTTTTAGCTCCATTATATAACCCTACTCTCCCATCCCATTCCATTGTACATCTTTTATCTTGAACTAACCATACCATCCTCCCAAACTTCCCCCTCATCTCAAGTTGGGATGAGAAAAACGTCTCATTTCAATAAGTATTGGACTCTGCAGACGAGAATTATCAACGGTTGTCTTCTATGCGCTGTGATCTTTGAAATCTTTGGTGTAAGTGTATGTTTTCACAGGAATATTAAGACTATTGGCTACTTGGTCAGTTCATCACATGGGGCTTCATCGTCGTGGTTTCATGTCTTTGTCTCTTACCAGCAGCTTCTCAAGATAATCAGGGCCACTGCAGGCTAAAATATATTTAATTAATAGAACCTGAAGTACTCGTATATTTAATTAATAGAACCTGAAGTACTCGTATATTTAATTAATTAATAGCACAAAGTTGAGTGTCGAGTTGTCAGTAGTTTTTTTTATATATATATTAGTGGGCGGACGAGCAAGCGGTCCCGCGTGATATTAAGTGTTACCGCCGCTCATGGACACCTGCAACACCAGGGGGTATGCAGGCGCGCCGCCGACCTTGCAAAATCCTATTTTGCAGCTTAATCCTACAGCTCTCTTGAAGAACCCCATATCATATAATAGCTTAATGAAAAGACCTCTTGAGGCAGTTCGTTCCACAGCCTACGGGTTCGCGGTATAAAGTTTGTATCAATCAACCTGTTACAGATAAATATTTATGAAATACAGTTTAAGGACAGACCTGAAGATCGTGCAATAAGTAGATCGACATTTATCTGTATCTTAAGTTTATTGAAAATGATCCCAAGGTTAATGCTTTTCGGCACCGTTGACTGGGAAAGCTAAATACATTTTTATCTCGGAAAATTCTGTCCATTCCTGCATTCTATAAATTAACTTCCATATATTCTCGGAACTTTCCAAGAAGGATTTTAATTGGTAAGAAAGAATGAAATTAGTTTTTCTTATTAACTATACAAATTAATTAATATTTTAACAAAACCAAAAACGAAATATCGTAATGACTGCAAACAAAGGCCGATTTTAAAGTTACGTAGATGATTGTGAGAAAAATTTCAAATGTACACACATGATTTTGTGTTTTACGTCAAAACAAGAACAAATTGGTAATTCATCCGATCGTATATACGCCATTTCGCCCGGCTTTTTTGTCCAGCAAATAACATTTGTGATATAATTATTTCTATAATAATATTAAATTAATTTACTTGAAATTTGTAAATCCATGCCTTTTTCTATCTTGATCGACGTACGAGTATGTATTCGTGTTTTATATCAATACCAGAACAAATTAGTAATTCACCCGATCGAGTACAGGCTATTTTGACCGCCTTTTTATGGAGCAAAAATATTTCTGATATAAACGTTTTTCTAATATTAAATTAAATCGCTTGAAATTTGTAAATCGGCACAACTTTTTCGATCTTGATTAGTCAAACGCAAATTGGTCCCAATATGGCCATTAATAAAAATGAAAATAATTGAAGGTTAAAGGACATATTATAGCTGGATAGGTTAACAGCCTATAGAATCTGCAAGGCCGCTCGTTAATTACACGGGAGTTTAGGGCGCTAACCTGCACACCGGCTTAATAATCAGTAGTTCTAGCAGGATTTCAACGCAAAACCAACAGGTTTTTCATAACAATGAATGAATGGAACTACACGATCGCTAAGTTAACACTCTTCAGTGTAACAAATTTGACTTCAAGTAGCGCAAGGAAGACATCTATCTGGATTATGATTTACAAGTTATTTTTAATATCAATTTATCTTTTACATCATAAAGGCAATGAAAACGTAGGTATATATTGTGTAACGACTTGACCTTCATTATATAGGCTCTAAAAATGACGACAACGACTCCCTTAAGGGCCCTTAAGCAGCTAATATGCCAGTGAGTGAAGAGCTCTGTATTCTTGGAATACACCTACTTAGTTTGTGATTGGGGTCGTTCCAGTAACTCCGCCTTATGCTCGAGTACATTTTGATTAGTACGGGTTTTATCCGTGACTTATAATGAATAGCTCTTTTGAGGACACAAAACCGTCTATGTATTTATTGTACACTTTAATATTTTACCAAAAGGCGGACTTGATGCTAAATGCATTTTCTCCCAGTCCACCTTGGGAGTGTAAGTGAAACAACATTGTAGAGAATTAAAAAATGGAATAAATAAAATATACAAATAATAATAATAAACACTTAAATTATACAGACATACATACATATGTACACACATAATATATACCTCTATTGTACATGTGTAATCTACAAAATTTTATATTTTTACCTTCTTTATTTGTTTCCATGTAGCTTCAGTTATGACACAATCGATAATTTTGGAATTTCATTGATTCAAGCAACGATATATTGGGGAAGAAATGTATCTTATAGTTCGAGCACTGAGTTCCCCTAACACTTAAGTACGGTGATTTTGCGAGAAACTTAAGTAAAAACATTTCGTGAAAACGTGTGTAAAAAATCTGAACCACGTATAATGTTGACCAATCAGCACTGAGTTCGCGTAGATTTTGAACTAAAACCACCTCATACAATGGAATTACAAAAGGAGACTAGAGCCCAACAGTGGGAAGTAGGAGACTGACAACTTTTTATAGCTTCTTAACTCGTACACAGAGAGTTGCGTCCCTAAATTATCTGCGCATCAATTCTCGCGTGGATGATCAAAGGCTTCGAACTGAGAAGTTTAAATAACTCGAATAGAAATATTTTGTTCCAATTCCAATTACAAAAAATGATTGCTGCTGTTTTCCGACGTAGTGGTCCAGTAACGATAATTTCACTAGAACATCATAAAACGGTTACTAGCGAATGGTATTGCGAAGTTTGCCTGCCCCAAGCCTTAAAGGAGTTGAATAACGACCTCCTAAGGAGTGGCGCTCGTGGCATTCTTTTTCACCAAGATTTTTTACATAGACTGGAAAGACTTGAAAGACTGAACAAATTGGAAAATGTGGATAGAAGACTGGAGACTATTTGGGTATTCTTTAGATTTACAACAAACCCTAAGTGGGTTATAAATAAAAGACCCCAGCTTTTTACGACTGCAAGATTTAGAAGAGTTTAACTATCCAAAAATCAAATTTCCGAATAAACGGCATTTATAATTCTCCCTCCTCATTTATAATCCTCTCACGAGGAAAGGTTCATATTTCTATGGCAATGTAAGCTTTTCATAGAATCACTTCGGTCAAAAGCTGTAGCAATCGCTAGTTATAATGGACTATTATTGTGAAGGTCCCGCTCGCATGAAAAGCGCCCGTTTAACTTTGAAATTGAAATGCCTGACGTCCAAATATTACTAACTAAGGTTCATGACACACTACTGAGAGAAAGAAAGAAAAAAGAAAAACAGATTACTTCCTATTTACGGTGACAAATCTAAAGAGAAAACAAAAAATACATGTAAGAACAAAAGGGGAAATAGGTATACGAATATACATCGTATACATCTATTTGTGTCACTGCAAAATGAAATTGATACCTTTTTTTTTTTCGGAATGTCTAAATTCTTGTGGCCCTAGTGGCCTTTCAAGCGTCACCGGTCGTAGGAAATTGATACCTAAATCAGCATAATGTTGCAGATATACATCGCAGTGCTGATATTCTGTCAGCTTCCTATCACTGGCTGTCATCAGTGTGTACTGACTATCCGTTCGGTGTGTGTGCTGTCAGCGAACGAAAGGTGACATAAAAAAATAGATCATGATATTAATAAACAATAATATGACATTTCTATTCTTAGAAAGTTGCATGTGACAACGACTGACGGTCACATGGTTTATAAAAATGTGCATAATATTATGACGATCTAGCGACCCGCCCCCGCTTCGCTTCTGTTTATATTTTTTTTTTCAAGTTTTATTTTTCGAAATTTCAAAAATTAAAATATAGTCTATATTAGACACGGATAATGTAGCTTCCTATTTGTGAAATAATTTTTGAAATCGGTTCAGTACTTCCAGAGATTACCCCCAACATACATACAAACACACAATTTTACCTCTTTATTATATTAGTATAGATCAGTCATTCCCAAAGTGGTCCATACGGACCCCTACTTACGTGCAACCTACCTACCCACGTACAATTATCTCATCAGAGAAGACAGAATAAAGTATTTTCATTCTGTTCTGTTCATGGGGTTCATAGTTAAGTTTTTGTTATGGTAAGGGGTCCGTGATCGAAATAAGTTTGAGAATCACTGAGTATAAATGATAAAAATGACGTGACTTTTACAGTATAAAGTGCAACATGTCATCAATTAACGTGTTCGAGTATAAAACCAAATGCTACGAGATACTGCGAGAAAACTAACGTTAAAAAATAAATACATCAAGTACAGCTCTGGGCAGTCGTCATACATCTATAAGGCAGAATGAAAACAACGCCATCTAATGGCTTGAATTGAATTGGGTTAATTGTGTCTCTTAAATAATTTATTCGCTCGGTTTAATTTTATTACAAACAATGAAAGCGAATACAAGTAACTTGGGATGAAACTAAAGTCATTATTTAATTGTAATATCTTTGTAATTTACAATTTATACCTAATTTCATCAATACGTTAAAATTTAGGAATTAACCCTGGTATGAATTTGAAAGGGTTTCATATATAAGATATAAATAAGTTAAATTAAGTGAAAGCTTGAGAACATTACCTCTTTTAATTTAGTTTGTAATTATTACAATCGTAAGATTTTAAACTTTTGTTCTCGTGGTTGATCATAATAATTGTTATGTTAACGGATTCCTCACGATTTATTATTTATTTTGTATAGTCGATATTCGCAGCAAGTGGTGTGTGAAGCTGTTGTTGTTATTGACCTGTGAGCTTGTCATATGTACATCAATGTTATTGACAGTCAAATCTGTCTAAATAATGATAAATCGTGAGGAACCAATTTTCACTTATAACAGTCTATAACGACCCACTACAGAGCACAGGCCTCCCCTAGTCAGTCACTGGAGAGTTTCGGCCTGTAATCCACCACGTGGGATTGGTGAATAACATACTCCAGATTTTCTTTTATTTCCCTCACCGCCGAGGTAGTGACAATTTTTAAAAAACCTGTAAACCTGTAACAAAATATTTTTAAAATCGTATATTCGTCACCTTATCGAAATTCGTCGTTACTTTTTTAAATTACTTATATGGCAATAGCGCAATTAGCGCATTATGCCCGTGTTCATTTTTTTTAGTAATTAATTTCTTGTCGATGTCTAGTCCCGGCGAAGCTGAAAGCGAACCTCACCTGTAGCAACTCAGTTACGTGGCAAACCTGCCAATTTCGAACAATATAACGTCCGAATATAATATGACGTAACATCGCAAGTAGGTACTCAAAAGTTGGTCTATCAATTGCTTACGTCTCCACAACGGCTGCAAAAAGGACTGGATTTAAGAAACCGATTGCTTACTTCGACCTGGTGTACAAATATCCAATTTCCGTTATTCCAAATCTCTGTTTCAAAGATGTTGCCTGCCTACCCAGTAACCGAACTGTTTTTTTTTAAATATTTTTAAGTATATTAACTACAGGATTGTACGAATGAGAAAAATAATAAACAGAAGCATACTCTTGTTATGATACGATCTATATTTGATAAATGCAAAAATTACGTATTATGGGTTTTGTAGTTGAATAGTGTTAGTTTATGAAACTTCAAAATGCCTAGTGTTTGTGATAATCAAATAAGATCATTAAACTGCGTTTTTCGGGTGCTCTGAATGTCACTTTACTTGGCGACTCCAGACTTGCTTCGTCGGGACTGGACATTGACAAAATGTCCAAATCATTGACATTCACAAATGACTTTAATTGTTTTGATTTTAATTACGAATCAAACTTGACACTTGAAGAATAAACATATATGAAAAGAATAAAAAAATCTTACGTCAGCGACTTACCTCTTCGGCACACTGCTATATACAAGAAATATGATGATCTGATTTTGATTAAACGTCAATCTATTTCAAACGGCTACTTGTTAAGGTGGGTGTGGATTAAATGGACAATATGAATGCTTTATTTACAAAAATAATATGAATTTACACAAAAAAATTAAATCAAGTCAAATTAAAAAATAATTACACAAATTAATTAAATTTATAATGCAACATAAAAATACTGTCCACTATTTTACAATTTGTCTAAGAATAAACCAAAATAATTCAACGAGGTAAAGTCGACGTAGGTAATCCTACAAAAGTAAAATTTATTTCGTATTTCCAAGGAAACGATCAATAGCAATCACGAATTAGATTTTAAACGGTTAGAAAATAATGAATGTGTATTTTCCCATTTGGCATGATACAAAGTACCCTCATTTGAAACAATAACATGTCAATCACTTGACCTACTAAATGATAAAGCGGCGTATCCGGGTCTATCGATGTTCATTCGACATACATGGTTGGCTTTGTTTGACGTATTGCAATGCTAAACCTCGACAGCATACCTAAATGAACCTCCAAGCATCAGAAAAAGAAATACAATGGGAAATATTTAGGTATAGATTAGGTTTTTACGAGGGGAGGGTACCGCTCTTACAGAAGATTATCTTAAAATATACTACATTTCTCACCCTATCCTATTCCTCCAATGTACTTTTACGTGTTTCGGTAGTGAGTCGGTAGTCTTCTCTGAGAGGGGGAATCGTGTACAGTCGAGTGCGCCCAGCGGCTGTGGGATTACAACCTGCATCCTCCTCCCACTTTTATTAACATAACTTTAAATCACTTGTATTTAAAAAGTAAAAAATGTTATTATAATTCATGTATAAGAACAAACTAGAAAAGTTACGGACATATTTGTCTATTTTTCATTACGTATAAAAGTAGAAGAAATCATGAGTAATCGCCATCCTAATTCGCCGACTCGCCGACTCGCCGACTCGCCGACATATACCCATTGTAAAATTCCTGAGCTTTCCTTCTGGCCGACTATTCTCTGCCAAAATCGCAATCGACAAAATGGCCGCAGGTAAATACGAGTATTTTTGCATTGTTTTGTTTTTCTTGCGTAGACGATGGATACTCGTCTAGCAGAGGAAGAGGCTATAACCATCAAAAAAATAAAAGCTCTCCTTGAAAACATCGAAGTTTCATTCTGGAATTTGTTGGATATTACGAGTGAAAATTAAAAAAGTAAAAATTAGGCAATCATTTCCTAATAGCAACTAATCCATACTAATATTAAACACGATGCGCGTTCGGACAGACAGAAGAAAATTTCAAAAATTGTTGGTTAGGGTTCTGTATCATTTATACTTTTACACTCCAAAGACTTTCTCAAAAATATTAAAATGCACAGACACAGGTTTTATTATATCTATAGACAAAGAAAATGTTTTCTAGGAAATAAATGAGGACATAAATTTTTGAGATGTCTTGGAATCCTGTATTCATTCCGTTAGGTTTCGGAATCCTTTCCAAAATGTTCAAGTGCTGAAGACAGGGCCGTTTTGAACAAAGTTAAATAAAACGACTTTTTTCTGTACTTGATTTTCCAAAAAAAAAGTCTGACTTCGCGCTGCGAGAACGACAACGTCGGACGCTCCAATCATAAGCTGCTAATCGAACTGCTACAATTAGATACCTATATTAGATATATAGATACTTTTTATTGTACACCAAAAACATACAGAGTACAAGTTATCACAAGTACAACGGGCGGCCTTATCGCAAAAGCGAGGCAACCTTTGGGTGGTGAAGAGAAATCAGAAGACGAAATAGAAGTAGATGGTGCAATAAGGAAATAATGACTGTATATACATTCATAGATACATATAATACAATAATATATACATACATTAATACATAATAATAACATAATAATTTAATCAGTAAAGCGATAGTAGGTTTTATGAGGACAGAAGAGGACTCCATGGATGTACACGAAAAACGCAGTCGAATTTGAAGTTTAATAAACTATCATTACAACGTACAATACACATATTTTATGATAATCAAAGAAAAACTCAGCTTCACTTCTCGAGTTCCAGCCAAAAAGTCCTACTAAATTCACTTTTAAATTTAGTATTAAGAGGGTATAGTTATCTTTTATTTAACCCTGTATAAGTCTGTGATTCAAATGAGAAAATCAAGTATATAAAAAAACAAGAAAATTAGGACTAGGTCGCAGGGACACGGGTGCCACTTGAAAAATGGCCCCCAACCGTCAAGTGCGACGCCATGTGAACGCTATCAAACGACCCTATACACCTTCCTTCGTGCTATCGATCGCCTGGTCGCGGTTAGCCATGTTTAGTCGCGGTTAGCCGCGACGCCGTTTGTCCGACGCCTAAAGGAAGATTTAGGTAAATATCCTCGATCGATCTATATCGTTATAATTGCCCGAAACCCAGAACATAAACCATCACGTGATATCATAATACCTCTTACATAAATGGATGTCAGCCTTTTAATTGTCCCAATGTAGGTCACAGATCTCCCCTAATAAATTACTAGCGGGTTTCGGGCCATAATCGACCACGTGGGCCCAATGCGGTTTGAGGATATACATGTTCCATTTCTTTTTATTTCTGAAATTACCTGTTTCGTCGTGTTGTATTCTTTCACTGCCGAGCTAATGATTTTTTTTAATGCGAGTTCTCGGTAGATTAGTCGTGAGATGAATCTGAACAAGGCAGAAGGCCGGTCAACGTTGAGTGAGCGTCACTAGAAGTTATGGACGAATATATCTATCTTCTATAATCAATCCAGTGAGATAAGTCTAATTTCAGTCGAGAAGCAGACGCATTCAACTCGGTTGGACAGCATTTCTGAAAATGCATCACATCTTCTCATCGCTTATACCACAATGTTTGGAGACTAAAGTCTTTAATCACTGCGCTCTGCCCGTTATGACGTATGGTGGCGAAACGTGGTCTCTGGTAAGCTGATTCACAAATTCATAGTCGTTCAGCAAGCGATGCTTGGAGTTTCTTTGCTGGATAAAATCCGCAACGAAGTATTAAAGGTGCCGATATAACTCAAAGAATCAAGCAAACTAAAGTTTCAGTGGGCAAGCCATATATGACGCAAGATCAATAACCGATGGGGGAGATGAGACCTCGAATGGAGACCGCGTACTAGGAAACGTAGCGTGAGATACCTTCCGGTCAGGTAGACTAACGACTTGAAGAAAGACACCGGTAGTGGCTCGACGAGAAGAGTGGAAGATCGTGTTATAGCGATCCTCAAGAAAGGCCTATTACATCCTGGAGTGGAGAGACACAGGCTGATGGTATGGTATATTAAATACTGAAAGTTATATAACATGTTTTTAAAACTGTGTGTATTATTTTTGTACAACATTAAAACATTAAAAATCGTTAAACCTTAATATTCGGTGGGGAAACAAAAGAGTAATTTGTTTGTAAAAGCCTGTCCGTCCGACGTGGTACTGCCTCGATGTAACCATATTCCATGATAATCCCTAATGGAACATTAATCTGAAATGCATCGACAAAAAGCAGGTAATCGATAGGTAAAATTCAAAGTTTTTACATGTTTTTCTTTCTGTAGTGTAAAATTGAATCCATTGGCGAAGCTCTTTTTTATAAAACACCGGCTGTTGCCTGCAGCTACCCTCGCATGGATTTAATTAATTGCTTTTGTGATTACATACAAGATTTGACAGACTGTATTTTAGTCTCCTGATACAATTGAAATATAATAACGACCAATACATAAATAAATAAACAATAAGTATGTATGATATGAGCGCAAAGATGCGCTGATGCGCAGACTCAGTACATGCTTGAACTTTGTAATAAACATTTAGGATTCGCATTGAACCTTCTTTGTAATGAAGTCTGAATCGACCGAATCATATGGGTCCAAAAAAAAATTACGACCGAGACGTAGACTTGGTACATGTACACGTTTTATATGCATTTTTTGTGCATTATGTAAGAACCTAAACACCTGAATAGACTCTATAAACCTGCTATTATTTCAAACTGCAATAATGTGCACTGATTCATTTTGCAATGAATAGTCAAAGGATTCGCGCGACCGAAGCTGCAGGCTAACTGGTACCAGAATGTTCAGAATATCATTACTATGAGAAAGTCAAAGCAAAACTAATATAATATTATTATTATTATCCATTATATTATTATTGTAATGGACTTCAGTAAAGTAACGAATAAATTTTCGACTGTTTCGGTAGTGAGTGAAATGTACTTCTATCCTATCCCGACGAAATGATAGTATAATGACATAAAATAAACTCCTCATTCCATTAAACTCTCATCTACCCATCCTACCCCATCGCTCCCAATGGTGCAAGGGAGTGTAGTGCTTGGAACGTGTAATGGGATCTTTAGAAACGTATATTTATCTAACTCTAAGAATCACAAAAAATATTATACATATTTTCTCAAAATTATTCATGAGAGTGCCAAATTATTTCGCAAATATAGTTTTCATAAAATATTCAAATTGATTCGAAAATCAAATTTTCTGATAGTGAATACTATTCGGCAAATGACAGCCCGCCCTCTATTTACGATATGAAAATGAACAACTGTATGCAGAGCTAACATTCATTAGATTTCGTAGCGAGTTGTCACATCAAAACCTAATATAATTGAAGAAACATTTTATTTATATTTTTCAATAATTTTTATGCTTCAATTTCAACTTCGTGTTCAGTGCCTTTTATTATAATAATGTATTTACGCAGTTGTAGATTAATATACAGCAGAAGTATACATAGATATCTATACAGTACAAACTCTATTTCCACATATAAAGTACAACATGAAATAAATAAAAAGGAAGAAAAGTAAAGATGTACAAAAGGCAAGCATATCGCTTGCAGAGATTTCTTCCAGCAGACCTGCCAAAGTGAAATATAGGTCAAGACAGAAAGGTAGTCGTAGTGCGTACGGAATATTTGTATGTATTCACAAAATTGTTTGTTTTATGTTGAATAATACTAACAAAATACATAAATATATATTTATGTACCTACATATATAATATAATACATATTCCTAAATAATAAATATTATACATATACAATATTATACATCTTAAATAAATGTTCATCTATTTATTATTCTTTTATATTGCGGTTTTCACTGCAAAGGAAACATATTTAAGTGCTCCAGTATTTAAAAAAAAATGTTCAAGGTTATCAGTTGATTTTCTCGATTAATATACGTTCCAAACAGGCAAAGCCTGGGTAGAAATGATAGGTAGAATACATAAATACTTTGAACGCCCTGTGACCAGGTAAACCAGGAACAATAGTCTGCACGAGAAGAGCCTCAGATTGGGGTGTGGTGGCGGATACAGAGTATATTATAAGAGTATATATTGTGAAGACACGCGGGCTTGTTGATAAGATCGGTATCAACAATAGGTGCGTTATTATTACTTCAAATATTTACGTATTCAGATATTTTTGCCTGAAACTTTATGCCTAGGCCCTTTCGTCACCATAAAGAAATGTCCGATCTCTTCGAGAAAGTATTAACAACTCTCAAAGGTTATATATAAAAAGATAAGTAATTGATATGTCCAACTTTTCAAAAGATTCTTTTTGAGATATGTAAACACAAAAAAAATACATTATATTATTTAATACTTTCATAATCCACGGACAGGTCTAAATGGTCTTCTCGATGTTTTGAGATCACCAGAAAGGTTTATTCAAAACCCGGACAACTATTAAAAACAACAAACGTAAGTAAAACAACATATTTAATTGAAAGGAGATCTGTTTTTAAATGGTTATTCTATGACAATACACGAGTCTTTAGTAACTTCCTGACCGCGTGTACAGTTGACAGCTAACATCGACGGCTGTTCTATCTAAACAATTTTCTAGTAAATACATAAAGTGTTCGCTACCACGTACACTCGACGCTACGCTCTCGTGAAAAACTAACACTGCAGTGAAAACTCCACTGGACAACGGGACAAAAACAAAAGAGGCTATGCGGTATAGGAAACAAAGGTGACCGAAATACAACTTGTAGGTACGTGGTGATATTTTAAAATAAATTGTATGCAAATTGCTGGAGAGCGCTAGTGTTCAAAATTAAATTCGGAAATCCGAGCGCTTTGAATAATATG
This sequence comes from Sesia bembeciformis, assembly GCA_943735995.1. Classification (NCBI taxonomy): domain Eukaryota; kingdom Metazoa; phylum Arthropoda; class Insecta; order Lepidoptera; family Sesiidae; genus Sesia; species Sesia bembeciformis. Next base: position 8,188,595 of record OX031042.1, read on the forward strand.
TACGATGTACTGTAGTATACGATTAACTATACGTTGAAATGTACTGCATTTCTAACTTTATCCCATTTCCCCAATGTACGTGCGTGTTTCGATAGTGAGTGAGAAATGCCAGAGCCCATTCCCGTCCCATCTTATCCCTCCCCATTTTCCCAAACCTTTCTCCAAATCCATTCCTATATCTCCAAAAACAGGCAGCGCATCCGGGGGCGTGGCAACGTTTGTTATTTTGTACTGATGTTGGCATGGATCGCGGATGCCCATGGACTGCACTATTCACTTACCATCAGGTGATCTGTATGCTCGTCTGCCGACTTCGTACAACAAAATGTAGTGTGGTATTTTAAAGCATAACATAAAAGTATATTTATCTATCATAGAAACGTCGAGAAATCTTCAACGAAAAAACTGAAATTGGCTTCCTCTCGCTATAGCAATCATTAAAATATTCGCAACGACAATAGACAATAGACGACAAAGGGAGCCTTTTAAATTTCTACAGAGGATCACAGAGGCAATAGGTATAACATCAAATGTTTCTTCGTATCATTAATTTTTTCGTGTTAAATATTTAATTTATTCCTGATTTATTTGTAAAAAAAATATACTCTCTTCAATACACGAAGTGAAAAACACATTTAATTTTTTCCCAATATTGGAGCATTTCCCTAAACTGTCTTAACATTAGACCTTCCTTAGAGAGTACGTAGCAATAAGTACCTAAGACTTATTACCTGAAGTATACCGAAGCTCTTGAAATAAAGTATGTACTGCAATAGTGGTCTAAAGACAATAACCGTCGGGCGGGGTCGGAGTATTTGTTGTACCACAGACTAAAGAAAGGTTGTACACTGAATTTCTTTCAATCCGAATTTCCCGATACAGGATTCGTGACTTCGCCGAGGGCGCAGTATGGCGTGTTGACTTATGTCGGGTTCGTGTACACTCCCCGTGTCGGCAATCGAACCGAATGTACCTATTTACGTCAGGGAAAGAAAACGAAACATTTCACGTAAGTTTTGTTGAAGAATGTGATGAGGACTATTACGAGGACTCGGGGAATGAATTTAATCACGTTTTTAATAGTATACTGTATTTACCTATGATTATTACGTGCAATAATATAAAGTAGATGACTTTGTAGACAAATTATTACAAGTAGGTAGAAATGTATTTTAATTTTAAAAGATCTAAGCTGGATTATAATCTGTGTTACAACAATGATTTAAAGGACCTATATATTTAAAAAATTGTAAAATTATTAATGATTTAAAGTACATATTTATAATTGTGGAATGTTTCGCTTTAATACATTTCTTAGCGAAAGTAGAATTTGACGATTTTTTTAAAACTAAAATATTAATTAATAATAATCATTTCACTACTTCATAAGTTTTTCTACGTCGCTAGATGAAGAGTAAATAGGTAAACCAATAACTCCACATTTTAAAACAAAATCGCCGTCAAAGTCATCTAATCCATGGTTCAAGACAAATCCACGAAGTTTTTGCAAAATGAAATTAGCCGAAAAAGGCGGCGCCATTAAAATTACATTAGCATAAATAAGAGGAATGCTAATCTAAGGAAAATAAATCTCGGGCAAGAAATAAAAATAATCCTGGGTGGGCAGCGTTCAATGACGATCGTGACAGAGTTGCTTCTCGGCTTATTACGCGACGACACTGGTCGAGCTGTTACTGGCCAACTGAAATGAGCTGTTTAAATTATTCTATTATGACCATAAATTAACATGAAAACAGAAAAGTGATTCGTGTGTAAAAAATATAAGTAGAACCGATACAAGGACTAAATAGTTATTTATCACTATGAACAACTACATCGCCTCTAAAAGAGTGGACTCGCCAACAGGCTTGGCCAGCGCAGCGTGCCGTTTTAAGACCATACATATCTCATGCACAAGACAATACGATGAGGCCCATGTTCATCAGAGAATACCAAAAGTGCTGGTTACGGCACTATATTGATGACCGATTAGCCCAGTTGGTAGTGTCTCTGACTTCTATGCAAAAGGTTCCCGGGTTCGATTCCTTGTGTAGTGCGTTCGTCTTTATATGTGTCTCTGAACCCACGACCCAAGGAAATCCTAGTGTGGTCCATAGAGAGTAGCTTAAGTCCTTAAGACACTCTATGCAGGTCGTACTGTTATTGTTTTTGTTTTAAAATTGATCATTGTCAGATTTTAATAGCATTTGGGCTGTTATGCAAATATAAATAGTTTCGATTAGCGTTTAGCGCGTGTTTTTATGGACGACAGCTGCAGACGAGCGTACAGTCCACCTGTTGGTAAGTGGAGACTGTAGCCCATGGACATCCGTGATATATGCCAACATTAGTCCAAAATGGCAAACGTTGGCACGGCCCCGGATGCACTGCTTACCTATAGAGATATAGGAATGGATTTGGAGAAAGGGTTAGGAAACACATTGGAGAAATAGGATTAGATGGAAAATGTAGTAAATTTCAAGGTAGTTTTCTGTGAGAGAGGGGTAACGTGGCCAGTGGAGCGGGCCCAGCGGCTGTTGGATTGCAGCGATCACTCTCCCCCTGCGGTAATTACGAGTAATATGGATAAAACAACATCAAGTAAAGTCATTTATTTTACCAGTAGTAATAAAGCAATGCCCATCCAAAGGTACTATAATATAAAATGGTTTGTTAAATCCAAATTTGCGTATTGCGAACTTCGCTTACAAATTGGAAAGCAGCGACTAACTTAATTATCCTTCGTATCCGCATGAAATAAATTAAGCATATTAGAAAGAATAAAATATTCATGTCGTCACAACAGTACCGGGAATGGTTCTCTCCCGAGGAGAAATGTAGGGAAACTGCCCAAACGCGTCCATCAGTTAAGAGGAAGTTTAACACTCTTTTATTCTAATTAGCCCTTGGGGGAAAAACTCAGAGGAGCTCGGCAATGCAGAGAATAGGAAAATGTTGGCTTCGTGGCCCGAGGGACACTTGTTTAATTCCGAGGGTCGTCTAAACCGTCAATTTAGCAATGTGAATACAGTTTAAACATATAATATAATGTCCGTTTGCGGATTGCACACGTGTGTGCGGTTCACTTGCCCATTTGAGTTTCGAAGTTGTTTCTAATAAGTTTCTACATTTACCTCTAATGTTATGCCATCCCAATTTATCCTTTCTCAAAATTTAGTACAAAGGATTATCGCCACTACTGAGTAAGGAATAAGAAACATCACACTCCTAATGATCTTTCTGACAAAGAAAAGTTAGTTATTCGTTGTATTTCAAACGTAAACTAAAATAACATTTCGCTTAAAATTATTCTTACTGCGATAAAATCATAATATTGCTTTTTATATTACTAGTCATTTCGTCGTAATAGACCACGTTTAAATCACAATCTAGACTATTGTTATGCTAATATTCATCTAGATCAAAAAAGGTTTCCAAGCTACGAATATTAGACATAAAACGTTATTTTTATACATTAGCGACCACATCGAAGGTTATCTGAACGTTTTGTATAAAACATAAAAAATATGAGACAAACAGCTATGTCTAAACAAATCATACAAATTGGGTTAAGACTTCGTAAAGAGGGCTTCACTTCAAAGACCGACAATTTTTTGCTACACATAATCCATCTAACTAAACTGGCTTAGATATTCCACGTGCACAAAAATAGTGTTCGGCTCCGGGATCGATGGAATTGAGCCCCGGGAAAGATGGCGTAATATCACAACAGATGTCGACGACGGTTATGTCAACTGGTCGTCCATTCACAAAACTAATAAAAGATTCAGCATTGTCGTTTACCCAAAGAGGGTTCTTCTAAAGCATTGGCGGCTATTCCGAGCGGCGCGCGGCGTACGGTCTGAGGTCGCTCCGGTCCTTCGCCCCTCATTATCACGGGATATGGTTTTCGGAATGAACATGAGTTGTAATCGCATTCATTGTTTTCTTTAAACACCTTATTGTTTAGCCACTTTTATTTTATATGGTATTATGGTATCACAATAATTACAATCCAATACATTGATTTAAAATATTTTTAAGTTTATTTTTTTGTAGATTGAAAGCGGCAGACCATTAGACAGCCCACCTGGAGGTACTGTCGCCTTTGGACATCTGTGATACATGCCAATATCAGTCAAGGATGACGAACGTTGGCTCGCCCCCGGATGCGCCGCCTACATTTGGAGATTTGGAACGGATTTGTAAAAAAGGGCGGGAAAATGGGGAAGGATAGAATAAAATGGAATGGAAATGGGATCTGGCATATCTCACTCGCTACCGCAACACCTATGTACATTAGGGGAATAAGACAAAATGGGAAATGCAGTACACTTTACGGTAGGTACTCTTCTGTGGCCAATCGAGTGCACCTAGGGGCTGTAGGATTGCAGCGTACACCGTCCCTATTCTAGACCCAATATTATTTCTATAAAAGAATAAATTTGCAAAAATGCCTATGTTGAAGTATGAACAATGGAGTGTGTAAACTATCAGTTCGGACATCAGTATCCGACCACTAGTCATCTTTCGTCAACCTATGTATCTATTCACATGTAGATCGGAACACGAAAATTTACTTTAGAACTGGGTCACTAAATCCCGGCTAGTTATAAATAGTTACACTTTAAGTTTGTATAATGCCTTGGGTCTTACATCAGACTTACATCATTCACTTTAAACACAAACTTTGGTAGGAGATTTTACCTTAAATTTTGTTCAATTGTGACAAACGAGGGAAAAAGTAGAAAAAATATAGTTTACTGACTGGTTGGCTACAGAACCGTGGAAAATACATACAAGTGAGTATAAAATAAAACATAAAAAACAAACATAAAAGTAATATAAAAAGAAAACTAACAAAACAAATGAGAAACAAAAAAGAATTTTAATTCGGGAAAATTTAACAAACGATACCACATAAACATGTAAAGTTAGGTCACGTAACGGCAAGAAATCTAAGAAATATGGAATCGAAAAGTTACAGAATACAGTACATATATATCAAATAGCAATTGGCAATGCGGAATAGGAAAGGTTCGCCCTATAAAGTACGTGAGGCGGTCAAAAACAAACTTGTGCAATAAATAACCCGATCGGATAAGAGAAAGGTACGCACTCAGCCATTTTATATTCAATAAAAATACGATAAACCGAATTGTCTTTAGATGTAACCACTCCATTAAAAATAACAAGGAAATATGGGAAAGAAATATTTGGTTATGAATCCACATCCACGTGAGAATAACGAATCTACACAATTTATGTTACTTTCTTACTAAATTTGGATGTTAAAACCCAGATTGTTGTTACACAAATGAATCACATGATTTACTTTAGATATGTATATTACTTTTTCCTCCATGCTCTATCAGAAATGAAAATCAACATTTTCTTCCGAACGATACTTCCAATATCTTAAAATTTTACCTTTCATCTCTACTTCTCTCAAGAATTCAAGTTCCACTCTCGAACTCTGTATGTTTATAAGAACATTTTTATTGACCTAGGCGCTCACAATACTGGCAACCCTCGCCCCTTTCCATTTGACCGAATATTATACAACATAATCGAAAAATAAATTTTTCGTAACTGTTCCAACCTTTCTGGAAACTTTTTATTCCCCGGGATAAGGGTCAGCCGCTTCTGTAGAGATTAAAAGACATTATTTACCCGTGTATATGCGTAACCAAGCGTCAAAGTTTTATATTTCTGACAGGGGACTGAAAGCTGACCCTTTGAGCATGTGTTCTGTTCACGTTTAAATGTATTTATAAGTGGCACCATTTTCCAGACGGTGATCATGTCTGATAAATGAAAAACCTGCTAAAGATATATCTCTTGTAAAAGATAGGATATAATATTAAACTGTTTATAAAACAGTCTTGTATATAGGGTACAAGACATATATACAAAATGTGGCTACATCTACAAATAAGATAAGAAATGAGGCTACATCTAGGTCTAGCCGACTAGAACTACGAGTAGATGCAGTCTTTTTGTTAACGGCTACTGTGTAACGCCCACTGATATAGAAATTGATTCAATAATTTTTTTTAACAGAAAAAGAGGGTAGATGAGCATACAGTCCACCTGATGGTAAGTGGATACTATAGCCCATTGACATCCGCGATACATGCCAACTTCAGTCCAGAATGACAAATGTAGGCACGCCCCCGGATGCGCTGCCTACGTTTGCGGATTAAGGAATGGATTGGGAGAAAGGATTAGGAAAATGGGGAGGAAAATGATATGATGGGATAGCATAAGATGTGATGGGAATAGGCTCTGGCACGTCTCAGTCACTACCGAAACACGTACGTACACTGGGAAAATACGATAAAGTAGGAAATGCAGTACATTTCAAGGTAGTCTTCTGTGAGAGAGGAGTAACGAGGCCAGTCGAGTGCGCCCAGCAGCTGTGGGAATGCGGTGTGCACTCTCTTTCGACAAATCGCAATTAATATTACTGCAAACACCTGCAAAACTAGAAGGAGAACGGGTGCGCTGCCGACCTAGCAAGATACTAGATTAGAAGTTAGATTACGATACTAGATTACGATTAGATTACGATACGATACGATTACAATACAGGTTTCGAAGTTTTTTTAAAGAATCCCATGTCGTAATTTAATGATTTAATGTCGTAGTTTTTAGAAAAACCTGATGAGACAATTCTACAACGAACAACTTCGCGGTATAAAATGGTTTCTGAATCGAAATTAGTCCGACACCTCCTTTTAGACGAAGTGCAGCTCCTCGTTTAGAATTAATTATATAATCTATGCTCTCGTCAAGGAGCAAGTTTATATGCAAATATATTATAATTATCTATTCTGAGTATATTTTTGAATTAAGTATTTTATGTTGAGATGTATTTATGTATATCTACATTGAATTATGTATAACTTAATTATAAAATAAAAACTGACGGTTCTAAATCTAGTCTTTCGTCTTAAAATTAAATCTTTAAAAATGTAGTGTTTGTTTTTAATGTAGTGTGTAAACGAAAATGGATAAAACCACTCCGCTGCTGTGTAAACACATTTTCACTTTACTTATTCATTACCTTTGTTTTCCATTCTAATTACAGTCCGGAACTAGGCAATTCGGCTAATAGGTACTCACGAAATAAGTTTACTCGTACATTTGCCCGCTTTATAAGAGTTCCGACTGAGACTTCTTGTATGCGGCACCCTAAAAACCCAATAAAAGTCAATTTCCTCTAGGAAATGATGTCCCACGTCTTATTCCGCGCGGTATTAGAGGAAGAATGACAGCTGAATTGGCCAAGGACCCAATCGGTCGATGTACAGAATTTATACAAATATAACGAATAACCTATAGAATAAACACAATATCGATGTATCCATTTCTATAATAAGTTGTCTGATTTTCTAAAGAACAAAAATAATGACAGACCTTTCCAGAAAAAACAAATCTATTCTCATAGAAAAATAGCAATACGACATATAGCAATACATGAGCGATAGATGCATAGTAATAAATAAATAGACAAGATTGCTTGACATCCAAACAGCCGCTCTCAACAACCACAACCGCAGCCAATGAGGTGTTTGAAATGGGAAATACAAAAACCGGTCCAGATAAAAACGTTTATTTTTCGGTTTTGACATATAAAACCGATTAACCGGTTTTGAAACTTGTTTTTTTTAATCTATATTTTCGTGACAGACGTTATTATTTGATAATAATATGGAACTGTGGAACGAACTGCCTCAAGAGGTCTTTCCATTAAGCTACGATATGGGGTTCTTCAAGAGAGCTGTGAATAGGATTTTGCAAGGTCGGTGGCACGCCTGCATACCCCCTGGCGTTGCAGGTGTCCATGGGCGGCGGTAACACTTACCATCACATGGGACCGCTTGCTCGTCCACCCACTAGTCTATAAAAAAAATAACCATTAAATTGTATGTTGGTTAGTAAAATTTAAAAGAGTAGGTATTAAACAATCATTATTAAACTTTTTAGGAACTAATGGCCCGAACGTATGAGTATGTACGAGTATGTAGGTACTTGTTACTAGCAGATCTAAGATTTCTGTTATCACTAATCAAAATCATACAGTATCCCAAAATACAACACCCTGAATTAAAAGATATCAGTCGCCAATTTCCGTAATGAAATTAACTTTGCGCTTAAATTTTCTGGCATATTGGAAAGTTTCTTAAGCATATGTTTAAGAACAGTACCCTCCGTTAAAAGTGTAGTGTAGTGTAGTTAAAAGTGTAGTTAAAAGTGTTAAAAGTATAAAACACTAAGAACTTCAAATAATATAGAACACCAAGAAACTTTTCACTGAATAATTTAGCCAAAAGGGAGTTCCTATCTAAACTATCTAAAATCAGGATTTAGTATTTTCAGCACGTTTACAAAAGCACAATGAAAGCAGATACGAGTAATGTAGGTCGAAAGCGTTTCCACAAAATAAATTTCTATTGTAGACTAAACTTTTGTTTTCTTTTTTTTTCCAGACAAGACTTCCACTACGGCACAAGTATTCTTAAACAATAATAAGCAAAATTGTCAACCTGAAAACGTCAACCTCGCATAAACCGGGATTTATAAGGAAAAGAAATGGTGAAGGGGAATAACAGACGGAAACGATTGGTGACATTATTAAAAAGGAAATATAAAATAATGTTATACTTTCGATACAGCGGAGGCGGTGTGCGGTGCCGTGTGAGAGTGCACTAATGTGTGAGAGTGTTGACGCCATAATGTAATAGAATTGTTTAAAATGTGCTCGGTAAAGTGGTTGCGGTTACTAGTGATGCTGGCAGCGTGCTGGGCGCAGGAGGGCGAGTGGAGTGAGGACGCCGAGGACTTGGGTAAGACTTCTCTTTCTTTTAGATATAGACGTATAGATAGATGAAACGTTTTATTAAACACCAAAATAAGAATAAAACAAAAACAGACATTGTATACAGAATGCACTTGTTTATAATGCAACAATATGCCTGACAAACTTTAGGTACAAAGGAAAATAAATATTTTATCCATAGCTAGCTGGTATGAATATAGTTTATTTATATAGTCAGCCTCTGTCTTATTTAATATGTCCCAAACGCATTGAAAGAGCGCCCGCAGGTGCAGGAAATTTGTTATTACCCGGCACACGCTAAGATCACGCTGTGTGAACGATTGTAGCATTTCAGTACATTTAAAATAAACGCGGTCACTTGCGTTGTAGTTAGGACTCCACTGCTGATTATTTCCAATTTTTTATATGCCTTTCGATCCTTTATCTTTTCTAAACTGCATTTTATTCACGAAAAATGTTATTATAGTCTACACACGGGGATGAGTGTAAAAACATACTTATTTTCCTTTTTTAAAATACCAGCGACCCGCCCTCGCTTCGCTTCGGTTTATAAGTAGTTCCCGATATTACCCCCAACGTACCCACAAACAAACACAATTTTACCTCTTTATTATATTAGTATAGATAAAAAATAAAAAAATCTGATTAAAATAAAAAAACATGATTTTTATCAACCCTATGTACGTATATTTACCTGGTTACATTTTACATACATAACGAGTATAATTCAAATTCAATTGGAAGTCTTCAATAAATTCTTGCAATACTAAGCAACGCACTTATAACACATTGTTATACCTCAATTAATTGGTTTCTCTCAATCGGTAAAGCAGGAATCGAAAGCTGGGAAAAAGTATGGTTTAAATCTTAAATCGATGTGTAGCCGGTAAATGAACGTTAAACATTTTAAAAACTGTTCTTAACAAAACCAAATAAATATCATTGTTAAATGTCTGGAAACCAAACAAAACGTTTTGTGTTCGTGTCTTTATGTCCATCAGCTCTTTTGTAAAAGTAATACAAGTTTCGTATTAGCCGTATTTGAACAATTAGTTATTATAGTTATCTGTTGTTAACAACTAGTTTAATCAAAGTTAGTTAAAGCCCACTTATTAATAACTTTACTCCTCTCGGTTATTCTAAAGTTGACTGAAAGACACTACTTTTAGGAATAAGTCCGCTTTCTTACTTATGGTATTATTGTAATCTCTTATTGTAACAATTCATTATAAATAAAATAAAGAGCAACAACAACAAAGTTAGTGTTTGCCTTGACACGATTTGTAAAATTTGTCAGAATACTCTTCCAATAGTAGTCTTAATCTACGAATGACATCTGTGCTAAACGTATAAGCACGCCAAAAATCAGATCGATGGCCTCCAGAGGAAAAATGATTGATTGTAATCCCCGTCGGAGGCGACAAGACTCTCTCTCAATTGTATCTATTTGATATAGATTTTGTAATAAATATGATATCAATCTCGTAAAAAGCATTCTGATATATTATACACCTGCTTAAGTAATAGCATCGCGTTACCGAAACACGCCACAGTAATAGTCCAATCGCACGATTATGTTTATTACGTAACGGTTCTGTGCCACACCTCGCAATGAATCGCGGAAGCGATCAAATGAACCAAAATCGAACAAACTCAAGTGGGAATCGCGCTCAACCCATTAAACGCGATTGCTTGTCGAAAATTAAAATGGAGAAATATATATTCGTTTGTTCCGCGGATCGTTATTCCATGTTTTTCCACTGATTTTTAAGCAATCCGCCGCGTTTACACGCAGCAAATAGCTTACTTTTCATTGAGAGACGTGAATTTCACTTTAACTCCCCAATTTCTAGCGAAAAGAAAAGTTAAAAAAGCTACGTAGTATTGACTATTAACACTAACTGTTTTTAATGACACACCTCTCGATTATCTTACGGTTGACTAGAAGAAATTCCTTCTTGGACTAAGTTCGCCTTCGAACTTACGGTTATATTTTAAATAAGAAGAATAATTATAAGAACATTAAAGAACAATAACAACATTAAATGATACCTGGACACACATACGCACCCACGCGAACGCAAACACACAAAATTTACATACATATACATATTTCACACCCACAAATAGGGAGATTTGATATGAACACTGACACACAGTTTATAAAGTATCACTGGCGGAGTAGGAAGAGTAACACTAGCACTTGCAGCCAAGACCAAGCATTAGCAGTAACTACAGCTGACTTTTATTCAATATTTGGCATTTTATTGTACAGGGACTTAGTGCCTTAATGCATCATCTATCTGCCAACGGTTTATATCAGATGAGCGCATTAGAAATTACGGTTTATTATCTTGGCTGGCTCTGCGTATATAACAGCGTATATTCAATAACGGCCCTATATAACGGACGTCGGACTAATGTAAGCACATGAATCAATCATAGTGACATTTACCTCAAACTGCTGAGAAATATAGTTTTGACATTTAAGTGTATATAAAGATTTAGTAATTTAAATATGACTGGGGTCTGATAAACCCCACCAGGCATGCGGAAGGTTAAAGAAATTTCGAAGTAGGCCGCGCTAATAAGTGTGCCTCGGTAGCGGGTCAATACGTCTATCGTAAACTGGAACTTGCTCAAGTTCGATTTCTCGTTTGGATGCCTGCGAAAGGAGCAAAAAGAGCGTCCCAATTAAAAAGTGTTCATGCATGGGCGGCTCTATTCGGCCCCAATTTTATTGCAACGATTAATTTTATTGCGAAAATTTCTGGACAGCGGAACGGATGGAAAGCGGGAGTCAGCCAACGAGCCTCCGCCGACCTTTTGTGGTCGCTCGATGGATGGGTTTGTTCAGTACCGAATCTAATCAAAGAGCACACAGCCGAAAAAAGTAATCGGCGCGCAGTTATTGTGGATGTGATGAATGAATTGAAATTTTAATGTAATTGGAAATCGTTGATGATCGAACTCCCCTATGCCGCTACAAATATAGCGACACCAGGGTAATAAATATGAGTCACGATGACATTAGAGAAAACGAATTGGGTTGGGCTCTAAACACACTAAAGTCAAGATAGAGCATAAACAGACTTACCTAAGCATACCTAAGCATAGAGCATACCTAAGATGAACATTTAAGGCCAAGTGAGATTGTTTTGCCCGACATATTAGATATATATGTATAATATCTGACGTCAGATTCAGATGACTACAGATCACAGAGAAGTGCGTAAGTCAAGGTAACTGCAATGAGTGTAGTGTTGCTAACTTTCATTTTCATTTTAAACAAAAGAAAGTCTGTGAAAGACCTCGCGCAAACTTTATAATGATTGGCGCTTGAACTTGGAACCGTTTGAGATCCTACCTATATGTTTATTGGGTTATTTATAGTATATTTAAATACCTATATGGTTATCTAGGATATAAGCTATATTTGTATCTACAAGGTTCAAATAAGATCCATCCAGTAGTTTTTATTTTTATCTCAACGTATCAATGACGTAGATACGTTGATACGTGTCCTATACGTGGATACGTAACACGTATCCACGTATAGGACATTCTTTATTATTAAAACAACTAGGATGGAATGGGACGAAGATAGGTCAAAGTATAATGGGATGGAGTGGGGGTGAGATGCAGGGGCTTGGGATGTAAAACGAGCTTTGGCAATTCTCACTCACTTCCCATACACATTGGATACGATTCACAACAGCCTCCTGTAAAAGTGGATAGACCTGAAAACTTAGACGTGCCCAGTTCGACTACCTAACATCGATATAAGTTAATTATATCATAATCAACTACATCACATATACATCTAAAGTCCACGAAGTCGCAGGTATAAATAGTTACTCTAAATACTTTTTAAATAAATACTTAATATACTTACACCATCTCTTCCTCCGTGTGTCGTAAAGGGCAACTAAAAGATAACAAAGCCGCTACCACATGCGCTGAGGAACTACACCACCTGTAAAAGAGTGGACTCGCCAACCTGCTTGGCCAGTATGACGTTTTAAGGCCATACATCCCTCTTGCAAAAGACAATGAGCATGAGAAGGCCCATGTTCAGCAGTGGATACTGAAATGGCTGGTTCTATTGTATATATACCCTAAATACTAGTAGATCTATTTTTTCATATATGGCAATGCTGGAATTAACACATTCTGCCAAGTTTTCTTCGTCTGTAATAATCACGCTTTAATTTGATTATCACAAACATCACGCACGAAAAACACTTTGTAGCTTAATAAAATATCAATATTAAACCACAAAACGCCTTATACACAATTTTTACAATAATCAACTCACTTCTTGAGTTCCCACCAAAAAGGTTAAATCAAAGGTGAAATGGACCTAAGTTTGTATCAGTACCATCACAAGCTGTATCCTACCACAGTGTGCCTTCTCTTATATATATATTTCAACACATAAGTCGCTAAATAGATAGACTTAACACTATCGGTAATCTGTCTAAAACAATCTTGTGCATCGTGTGTGTAGAGCCTTACTAAATCGGCTTGTTTCTTTATATTTTTTCCTTGTGGCACGCATGCTTAGTAAGCGTTTCCGTGGTCTGTTTTGATTTTATTACTTATCCAATTGATTTGTCTCCAACTATTTAATTATAATAAGTATTACTTATTATAATTAAATACAAGTTGGAGACAAATGATATGTAGATAAACAGGAATAGGCCAGTATGCCATTGTCCATTTGCACACCTAGATACCTATCTCTGTCTATTCTATCAAGTCGGTAGTTAAGTTAATTGATATATTTCATGACTTATTCGACAACTAGACATGAAAAGCGATATTAAAAATATATTTTGACAAAACCATTAGAAGAATAGTCGGAAGCTTGGGTATATCGATTTACTCGTGCGTGGTTGTGACGGTAATATGAAAAAAAATATCATTGTTCTATATTGCGGTCCTTTTCCTAATTTGTGATTTTCTAAGCTCCTTATCTCAGTAAATTTTGCTTGCGTATAACATGCGTTATGTTTAACGTATGTAACTATTAAATAAATTAAAAAAAAAAGATATGCAATAAAGAATTTTCATTTCATAGATAATTTTCTAGAAATACATATAAACTAACGCGGACCTATCAACCAGTACACATTCCTTTTTCTTTATCTTTGCAAATAAATGTGATGTGCAGTTTGTGAATTTTAATAACATCCAAGTATAGTTCCCTGTATGACGAATCACTCATTAATGAGAGCACAGAGCACATCGTGCGCTTCTTGCTCCCAGGCAGCCGCGGCGACACAATAATGATGTGCACATCTGGTCGCAGAGTCACTAACTAAAACCTCAGCGTACGAGACGAGTAGGTCAGGCTCGCTGCGACGTGTCTCCACAATAATTTTATTAATATTACCCCCGGAAGCCTGTCACGCGCGAAACCACCGCCCATATATCTTCAGACGCGGGAAAAAATATGATATATTGAGAGAACGAGAGACGTAAGAGCTTTTCGTAGCTTCCCTCAACAGAGTTTAGCGTCTTTTTAGTGTCCTTAAAACGTGCCTCTCCAAAATAAGTGAAAAGGTTAGAGTCCTTGCGATAATAATATTCCTTCTATCGATTGGATATTGAAGCCATCTAATTCGACCAGTTCAGGGCTTTTTTCAAGTGAAATTTAATTATTATTGACGAATTATTACGTACTTTCTTATTGAACTCGAGGTAGGTGGCACGTGACGTACGCACCGTGGGCGTCTTTCAGGTGCGGTGTCGTTACGTAGAAAACGTTTATTGTAAAAAAAAAAACTGTCAAGTGCGAAGCGGCTTAGAGCGCGAAGGATCTTTTACACCTAAAGTCGGAATTTTAATTCGATTCCAGATTTGACAATTTCAGTGTTGCAACGTTATGACAAGTACTAAATAGTAACGTTGCGAAATTATTCGATACGGAAATGGAATATTTCCGGATCGATTCTTCTCGTTTATAATTTTATTCTCGTAAACTAAGTATATCAGGAAATTAAATATTTGTGAACGGATAATTTAGTTATGACGATTAATTTTATTACGGATCTGAGAGTTTTCTTTAATAATTGTGTGTGAAATAAATAAATAAATGTGATCATGAAGGAACATGAGAAATAAAACAAATAGATGTATTATGGTAATATTTTATTTTATAAATAGTCGCCGTCATCGCTATCGCTGTCACTTTCTGTAACATTTATTATAAATGTGTCTGTGATATTGTCAATTAACATATCTAGCCTACTCATTTTTTCCTCTTCTTTGACAACATGGGATACGCATTTAGACCATTCGGTGGCCGTAATTTTTTGAATGCCTTCCTCAAATAAATTTCTCACGTATGTCAATTTGAAGGTTTTATTATTTTGAGCTACATGCCCCTTTACCTGAGCCCATATCAATTCGATAGGGTTCAGCTCGCAATGGTAAGGGGGCAGTCTTAAAACCGTGATCCCATGTTGTGCTGCCATTTCGTCTACAGCGTACTTATTAAAAGACTCGTTATGTGGAATCAGTTCTAAAAGCGTAGCTTTAACCATATCTGGTTCGTAATGAATATTTTTATTTAAAAGCCAGTCTTGAATGGCAGCTTTTTTCCAGCTCATTTTTGGTGCCGTTTCCAATTTTCGGGAGTGGTAAGGTGCATTATCCATCACCACAATTGAGTTTGGTCTTAATTTTGGTAAGACTCCAGCGAACCACTCCTCAAAACAAACTGCATTCATCTCATCATGGTAATCTTCACAATTTTTCTTTGCTTCAAAAATCATGAGCCCCTCTTCCAGGAAGCCTTCTTCACTACCTATATGGCTAATTATGAGACGTTTGCCTTTTCCAGATGGGTTTTTAGGGGGAGTTGGCGGCGCACCTTTATTTACTTCCTTCAAAACGTTACAAACAGAGCGTGAGGTTATTCCCAATATGTGAGCAACTTTGTTCATACATTCATTTTCTTCCACAACTTCAAAGGCCTCCAATTGCGCAGAAGTTTCATTTTTCACGTACTTATATGCGTTGCGGATCATTACTTTTTCAGTAACAGTGAAAGCTTTTCGTGGACGTTTTTTTCTTGGAGACAAGAAAACATCCACGTCTTTTTGTGATGTACTTGGCGGAGGATCCATTTTGATGGAAAACCAAAACAAATAGATTCACTCAAAGTTCACAAAAAACTATAAACGTATAAACAACAAACACAACGTAACAAAACTTTAACAAAAACCCAACAAAATAACAAAATATCGATTCGCAATGAAACGAGATATTCGTGCAGTCAGACTAGGAGAATGAAGCCGAATGACAAGATAAACAAAATGGCGATAGCTGCACGAGCGCGCACGGGTTGCCAATACAGAAAACTATCTAGGCTCTTTTATTATAAGTTTTGTTTTTAATATAAAAAAAAACAAAAATATTAACTTTTTATAAAATAAAGCAGCGGTTACTAATTAATAAATAATTGTTATGAATAATTATGTATTTATTTAAATAAAAATCAATAATTTAGTCTTTAATTGGCACACCAATATTATGATTACATAAACATAAATCGCGATTGTTTATCGATTTTTGTGTTCATCACTACACTATTATATGTGGTATCATTATTTTACAAAATGACAGTAGCTAATGTCAAATGTGGAATCGAATTATAATTCCGACTATAGTATTTCATCACAGGCTTTAATACAAGTTTTTCTCGTGTTCGAGGCTTAATTAAGACACGCGTTAATTATTTCTGGATTCAGATTTTATGTTTATCAAAACGCCAACGCTTGTTCTCTATAAAAAATACTTTATGCAAACGAAATAGTAGCGTTTACGAATGAAAACAACTTTGGATTTATAACAACTATTTATAATTATCTAACATAAAACCCTGTAAGGACACATTAATCTAATACAATATAATTCAAGACCTATATAATTCAAAGTAATACAATTAAATTAAATGTCAAATTATTCAGTTACATATGTCAAGGCAAGAGTAAATTAAATTGTCAAAAAGTCACTGTTAATTTCATGAAATTATTAAACAGTTTATTAATTATTTCTAATTGTATTAGTATTATGATTGATATAAGCTGAAGTATCACTTATAATTTATATCTATCATATAATTGCTTATTCTTTACCCCGAGAAACTTGCAGCGTGTAAAAACATTTGACAATTAAATATTTAATTAATTTATTATTAAATGTAGTTAAAATGTAGTCTGTTTTACTTTCTAACGCAGTTTTTAGGTTTCGTCTACAAGGTTCCCAATATTATAAACTTTACTCAGCAGAATCTGATCATAGCATAAGAAAAGACCAAGTTTGAGCACGCAAAAATCTCATTTGGGATCCAAACGTGCACGTCACAATATTTTACTTTATTATTCTCGATTTACGATATTGAGATCATTATCTCGATTGGCGCAACTCTATCGGAAACTGGTGTTAAATTTGGCAATGGATTTACCGGTGTTACTCGTACAAATGAGCATAGAAGCGAATACAAAGGTATTCGAATACAAACGAGAGCGACATGTAGAGTACACACGCATCGAATGACGTGACAGCGGGCCACCACTCACCGACTACGTTCGGCACCACAATAATGAGTGGAGCAATTCTTTAGTGCCCTCCAACACGACACAATCTTTGCGGGCGCATTATAGCCCGCCATTACACGAGCGAACCCCCAATCTAATATAATTTATATTTCCGATACATTATGCGTGACATTCACCGTCGAAACTCGGGGCTTTGTCAGAACAGCTTTATTGTGAAATTATTCTAACTCAAACGCGGCGGTGACATCGAAATAAAGGGGCGGGACCGATTTGGAATTTCATTTCTCCGCTCTTATCTTAATGCGAGTTGGCGTTGTGTCGTGTTAGGTGGGATTTCTTTTTTCCTTTTATTTTTATTGAGGCTTTTTTGTTGAGCGGTGTATGTGGAATTAAGTCGTGTGGACTGTCTCATAATGTCCGATTAATTACACTTACATATGTTTATTTAATTATTTTTCATTTACCGTATCAAACTTCACCATGAAGATAATAATACATACATTTACTTTGATGACAAGTAGAATCACCAGAACGAATCTTCTGTCAGCCGATGCTGGAGCATCTAACCCTATTTATTGTAGAATAGATGGGCATTGGAGAAAAATTGACACGTGATTGATACCGCGAGACCAAGTAATCAATCTTTATTATGGTAGTCTCCAAGCGAGTAAATTGAAAATTCCTCCTAAGTATGACTGATGATGCATATTACTTGGCCACAACACGTGACAGTTTTTCCCGCGCTGAAATAGGATTATTTTACGCGGTGTGGAAACGGAGCGTTTTAATATTACGTCTATTTATATTCATGTCCTTTATCGCCAGAGGAAAGAAAGCTAAGAATCATAACGGTGTAAATATACAGGAACAGAGATATTCACTTAGTCATTCTTTGTGTTCACGATTATACGGCTTGTTACTTCGAATCCCACAAGCGGGGGGACGAGAATGTTTTGTATCCATGACTTAGGAGCCCAAACTAGTTTTTCGTATAATGTAATCTACGTACATGTATGTTGGATAACAGCGTCCTTTCTTTTTAACGTAACGGCAGCATCTTGTGGTTTCTCTTAAAGAAGCGGTTTTATATCCTTGTGCTATCTAGTGTAATGTCACATCTAAGGAAAAGTAAAAAGTTTACGTTATATAATTTAGAAAGAACATTTTATATTTTACCTGAATATTTTGTGACATTTCCGTGCATAAATTATATTGCAACTACATGCATAATTCCAACCTTTTTACTTACACCGAATACACTTTGTAAGATAAATAAAATTGACGGTCGAAACTATTTTAATGAGCCTGTATTCAACGCAACGACCCGATGCCTCCATAACATAAAGAGTTTACGTTCATAGTTCCATTACAGTCTTTTCCTATACTTTATCGATAATTTTTCAAATCAAGCCATATCTTTAATTTTAGCAATAACTAGTAAGTACATTTATATGTTCATCGCATGTTAATCCATTATGTTCTACTTACAAAGGCTGTAAGTCAAATTTTAACACCAGTAACTTTACAAATTGAATACAAATACTCGTATGTATATT
Organism: Sesia bembeciformis; assembly: GCA_943735995.1. Taxonomy (NCBI): domain Eukaryota; kingdom Metazoa; phylum Arthropoda; class Insecta; order Lepidoptera; family Sesiidae; genus Sesia; species Sesia bembeciformis. Next base: position 8,207,566 of record OX031042.1, read on the forward strand.
TTATATCTCTGTTGGTAGTAGTATCCTTGCTATAATAGAGATATGATGATTTTTAGTAACTATCATTGGAATCAAAATTGAACGAATTGCCAATTTGTACAATACAGAATACAATGCCCGATTTCAACGGTCAGCGACGACGGTCGTCATTATTATCGTCAGTTCCAACTTGTCCAACGTATCCGGAGCGTATGTATGCCTTAGGCAATCTACGAGTATACATATATACAAAAAGAGATGCCCTGTCTGACTGACACATTCATCATCGCCGAGCCTAAACCGCTGAAGCTATAAACATGAAATTTGTACAATAGATAGGTTTTATGACGTACGTAAGGAAGGATTTTTAAAAATCTTACTAGAAGGAGGAGAAAAAATGGGGTCGATTTTTTTTATGCAATACTTGTATCTCAAGGACAATTTAAGCTAGAAACATGAAATGTAGCATATATGTAGACTTCTCATTTAAAATAATCAAACACGTGTATCTTCGTTTTTTGATATTTAACTTGGAAGGAGGCATAAAAGGGAGGGAGGCACTGTATTTCGACGCAAAATCTATATCTACTCGTACATCTAAATCCACGAGGAGACGAAGCCGGGCATAAATCTAGTTCATCATAAACGAGTCACTTTCATTATTTTTCTAAAAAAAAACAAAAGCTAGGAGAAAATATTACAATAATGAAAAGACCGATAGTAAGCGCCAGCGCCTGTCAAAGGGGACAATTCGCTTTTTCCGTACATTTTAGAAAAAGTCTAAATCTTTACAAGCCTTATTCATCCAACAAATATTGTTTATACAGTATGTTCGCTTATGGTCTGTACAAATTCTAAGGGCAAGTTGTACACTCAATTCTATTGATAAATATACCTCCATATGTGGGTCATAAACCAACCTAGTATCTGCTATTCTTGTTTTAATAAGGTTAACGAGGACACACTGTATTTGCAGTAGCCCATGGCTGGCGAAAAATTAATAAATGAAAGAGGAAAAATTTAGACATGTATTTTTTTCTTTCAGTGTCAACAGTGGATGTCGACGCAGTGCTGGGCCGCACGGCCTCGCTGCCGTGTGACGTCACGCCGGACACCAACGAAGACCGCGTGTACATGGTGCTCTGGTTCAGGGCTGGCAAAGCGTCCGGCGGGAAACCCATTTACAGGTAAATATATTTATTTATAGATAAAAATATAAGTAACTATATTTATCAAGTCTATTGCATAGACAGACAATATCGCCGAAGCAACTTTTTAAATGAAAATTTAGAAGGGGCTTTCCTAATGTTAGTGGGAAGAGTGTTCCAGAGTTTGATAGCCTGAGCTGCTAAAACCAGTGCGGCAAGATAGGACAGATAGGATAGGATAGCAAGATAGGAAAAAATCTCATCAGAGCGAACATTATAAGTGTTACCCTGAAACCGAAATTTGCATTTCAGGTATTCAGAGATATACACGTTTAATTTAATTTGATACATTCCTTGTTGTTTAGATAGTTAAATAAGACTCTTTATTGCACACCAAACCAAAACAATAACAGACATTGCAGACATTAAGTATTATATTATAGTAAAATGTAAAATTGTACGGCTATCATCTGGTTTTCCAGTTTAATGAATAACTGAACCAATTAAATTATTAACACAATTTATTCTATCCAAAACAGTATAACATAGTTAAATATGAAGTAAATTTATTTCGAAAGTATTACATCCTTCGCATTGACGTTCTCCTAATAACAACCATTTTATACATTTATACTTTGTGACGTTCTGCTGTCAACCTTTAGAGACTTACTCGTAAAATTTTGAAGAAAAGATTTGGGAAAATGAAGAGGAAATAAGATAGAGTAGAATGGGAATGGGTCCTGACATATCTCACTCACTAGCGATATTTGCGTAAATTGGGAAGATAGGATAAAGTGGGAAATGCAGTTTACGGCAGTCTTCTGTAACAGAGGGGTAGCTTGGCCCGCCGAGTGCGCCCAGCGGCTCTTTGATGCCAACGTGCACCCTCCCCCGCCCGATTCCCGGGCATACTATTGTCCTCACTATGTTTTCCGTCACTACTGGTGATAATTTAAAAATCCGTACTTTAATATAAACTCAATGGTACAGGCCGGAGTTTGAACTATTGACATCAGAAATTAGAATTGAGAATCAATACTCTAACGCTATGACCAATTTATTCTTATATACCATACCGTCAGCCTATGTCTCTCCAATGTTGGATATAGGCCTCTCCCAAAGCTCGCCATTACACAAGATCTCCATTCGAAGACTCGTCTGCCCCATCGGTTATCGGTCCTACAGTAAATATGTTCCACCTCACAATGCTGATTCTATGTCGGTAACTTTAGTTCCTTCGTTTTTCTTCGTTTCGGATTTATTCCTATATATTATTTTTGCAAAAGTATGTACCTATTCAACACAAGAATAAACAAAAATAATGAAGGAATCTAAGTTCCCAATAAAAACAACATTCATAACTGATTTAATAAATTTATAACTAAGAAATATACGATGTGTACGGTGTTTGACACACTCGTACACAGAAAGTTTTAACTTTGTTTCGCAACCTTTACTTATCTCGCTAACTGTATGACGGACAAGGAAAAGGGTCTTTACTTAAATAAGCGTATGAAACGGACAATATTTGTAAGCATTACAAACTTAAATATACAATAATATACTATACATTAAATATACTATACAATCCTAAAATTTATATAAATTGTGAACTTATCTATTTTTTTATATTTTAATATAGCTGCGTGATATAATAGGTCGGGGAGGAAGTCTTTTCGTATTTTGTATGTATGAAGTTGTGATCCAATATCTTTGATTGTACTGTTTGTGCCTGGCTGGTTATGATACTATTAATAAGGTAACATTTAAAAAAAAGAAATAAAAAAATTAGAAATCTGTTTCCCGCCATTTTTCATTTATTTTCTGTCCAAGAAAATGAGTGAATCTAAAGAAGAAATTCAATACATTTTAAAGTTTTATTACAAAAAGGGAAAAATGCGACACAAGCCGCGAAAAAATTTTGTACCGTTTATGGACCTAATGCAGTGTCAGTAAGAGTAGTACAAAGTTGGTTTAAGCGTTTTCAGTCAGGAATCTTAATGTTAAAGATGCAGTTCGCTCCGGTCGCCCTGTTACCGATAAAGTTGATGCCATTTGTGAAAAAGTGCAGCAAGATCGGCATATAAGTAGTTACGACATTGCTGATGAACTAGAATTTGACCACAAAACAATTTTGACTCATTTGAAAAGATCTGGATTCACAAAAAAGCTCGATATTTGGGTACCACACAAGATCACTGAAAGAAACCTAATGAACCGTGTACTCGTTTGCGATTCTCTATTAAAACGCAATGAAACCGAACCATTTTTGAAAAGATTAATCACCAGTGATGAGAAGTGGATCACTTACGACAAGAACGTGCGGAAAAGATCATGGTCTAAGTGTGGCCAAACTCCACAAAGTGTGGCGAAACCCGGATTAACGCGCAATAAGGTGATGTTGTGCATATGGTGGGATTCGAAGAGCATCGTTCATTATGAGCTTTTACCGCCGGGCAAAACCATCGATTCGGATCTACTGCCAACAGCTGATGAGACTAAAGCAAGAAATTGAGATAAAACGTCCGGAATTGATCAACAGAAACACCATTTTTAGAAACACCACCAGGAATTGTTAACGCCAGACCACACACATTTTTGGCCACTCAGCAAAAATTGAGAGAGCTTGGTTGGGAAATGTTGATGCACCCACCATATAACCCTGACCTTGCGCCCTCAAATTTCCACTTGTTTCGGTCTCTTCAGAATTCTTTAGGTAGTATAAATTTTACATCAAGAGAGGACTGTCAAAACTACTTGTCGCAATTTTTTGACCAAAATGCTCAAAATTTCTACAGCAACGGGATCATGTCAACTACCTACAAAAACTACCAACAAGATGGCAACAAGATATAGAACAAAACGGCACATATATAATTGTCTTGATTTTGTATATAAAATACGAAGAAACGTTTTCCCCGACTTTATATATTCTCACTGTGTTTATCTGAATAGGAAAATAATAACAAAAAGAATATTGAAATTAAGTTAGGTACTTCGAGAATATAAATAAGGCGTCTCGGTAGGCATCCGGACAGTTAAGCTACAGCTAGTGTGTCCTTATGCCACGGAGGGCTTATGGCATATAATATTAGAAGAACAAAGTCTTTTAAATTTATTAAGTCATATTTATGCATGGCTGTAACTCTTTCTGTTCTTATGAGAATCTGTCCACATGAGAATTTGTCTTTTTGAGATCTGTCCATATATAATACGAAAGAAGCAATTTAATATCAAGCTACACCTCGCTCATTAACTTGAGTTAAAGAAACTGTAAAATTACTGAGCTGTAATCTGAACCTCGCGTAGCATCTCACGTAGGAGCGCGTAGACGTTGCTACGAAATGCTACGAACAGTAGTAGTAAACGTGTACAATCGTGTGCTACGACTTCTACAAATGGAGTATTTCGCACTCCACTCACAGATATGGGAAATTCTTATTGTTAGTATAGATTAATGAATTTCAATTAAAAGACAAAATCAGGTTTATTTATAAATGTTTCATGAATAAAGTAAAATAAATAATAAGTATCAAAAGGTATTGTGGGGAGATTTCGAAGAAATATACCCTATATCGGAGATAACGACTTTCAAATTTCAGAAAAAATTCACTGCATACATGGTCACCCTTAATTATATCTTGCTTAGGTGATAATATTTAAATACGAGTTTTTCTTATTACACAAAAACATAAACTAAATACCATTCTTCGTAAAATGTTTTGGTGTTGTCACAACAACAAATACCGACAAAAACTTACCTAAAAATCGTTATTTGTTAACCATTATTATTTTCTGCGTAATTCTACATTGGATTCATAAAATATGTATACATATTGCAGTTAAGCATATAGCGCTACATATTTTGAAAATTTTAACACCATACGAAATTTTCGTAAAGGGGCCTGAGCTTCATACTTTCGTGGACATTCTCCTTTCGGTCGAGCTGCAGGACGCATTTCCTAATGGATGAAAATTTGCCACACATAAACATCAGATCTACAATATATCTCCATTAAGTTGGTAAATGAGCTAAATCAATGTAGTAGTTGGAATCATGAGGGTGGTATAATATATTTTTCAAAAAAACATTTATTATTTCCATTAACAAACATTATTATAATTTGGAGGGGGAGAGTGCACACTACAATCCAACAGCCGCTGGGCGCACTCGACTGGCCTCGTTACCCCTCTCTCACAGAATACTACTATCTTGAAATGCATTTCCTACTTTAAAATATTCCCCAATGTATGTACGTGTTTCGATAGTGAGTGAGATATGCCAGAGCCCATTCCCATCTTATCCCTTCCCACGTCCCCAACCCTTTCTCCAAATCCATTCTTTTATCAATAAAGGTAGGCAGCGCATCCGGGGGCGTGCCAAAGTTTGTCATTTTGCACTAATGTTGGCATGTATCGCGGATGTGTATGGGCGACAGTATCCACTTACCACCAGGTGGACTGTATGCTCGTTTGCCTCCTTATTTCTGTAAAAAAAAAATTGATATACCGTAACCGTCCACTGCTGAAGATGCACACGTGCATGAGGAGTGGCCTTAAAACGCCACAAAGGCCAAAAGGGTTGGCGACACCACTCTTTGTGGTGTCTGCCGGCGTTAGAACAGCCCCACTTCATGTTTCCGTTGATGTCGTAAAAGGAATAAACACTTGTTCTAATAAAAGAAAATTATACCCTTAATTAGCGTATTCACATACGCTGGTTCACACACGAACGTTTATGTGTGTATTCATTGTGTAATTAAATGTAACAAATACTTCATTGTTAATTAAACCATTGAAACTGATAAGTACAGTAATTTTCATATATGGATCACGACATCGATATTATACTCGTACTTAACCGACAACTTAATTAAAAGATAAAGTTAATATAAATAACCGTGTATGTTATGTAAACTTCTTTATAAACATGCTCAAAGTTTTAATCTTTAATACCTAAAATTGGGTATTAAAGATTAGGGAGATATTTGAAACTATTAATAAATTTGTTATTGCATTTTTGTTTTAACTACATATTACATGTAACATAAGATACAGGTGGCCTTATCGCTAAAAGGAATCTCCTCCAAACAAACATCAGTTATTGCAATGATCCTGTGCAATAAAGTAATCTTTAATTGGTGCCGCGGCCACCGTGGTGGTTTAACGCCATACATCTCTCAATGTGCATAAGGATGCCCATATGCAGCAGTGAACAACAAAGGGGTTGCTTCCGGTAAGGGATACACACGAGTTCATACATACAAAAACATGGAAATAGAAAAATAATAGATTTAAAAATGCTACATTGAAGAAATAAAATGCGCTTGACGTGTTTCTTCCAAAGTAACGAGCGATTGAGGACGTTTAATGACGTACGTATATATGTATGTATGTATATGGGGAAAATTATCTCTTACTTCAATTTAATGAACTATAAAAGACCGAGTGTAAACGTTTGAAGCATGAATAAGAATGCAAAACGTAGGTTAAGACAGTGAATACAGAGTAGTTGAAATTATTGCGTTTAAATAGTTAGGGGTTACAGGAGGAGATGAAACAAGACATACTAAAGGGACAATAAATGAGTATTCCTGTGGAGGCAGATTAAAACCCACTTGAACTGAGTACGAAATTCGAATATGACGTCACATTTGCGTAATCCAAATATACCTACAGTGGTATATTTAGAGATACAGATTCAAATCTCTGTTTTGGAAACGCTTAGGTTTATTTGTCATCTTATCATATTTAATATTTTATAATTCAGTATAATCCCAGTATAATAAACATATGAAAAATTAATTGCTCTTGTTACTATTATATCAGAGAAACATAAGAGCAATTAGTCTATTTTAATCAAATGTATATTGCATTCAATCTGTTGTTTCATGGAAATGAGATAAAATTACAAAGCTTCATTACTCCATGACTTTGTTTATTAGACTGTGCCTCAACACGATTACCAACAAGTCCTAACAACACATCGAAGACTTATTTATCTGCGGAACAGGCTTAAAAGATATATAACGGAAGTCCTTAAGCCATATCATTGGTTAATCGGAAAAGCGGGTGGTATCATCGCGGCCAGTGGGCCGAGATAAGCCGGCCCGGGCCAGACATTAATCATTATTTGACTAATTTATAGGATCCCTCCCCTATCTATGGAAGCAATAATATACATGCTTACTAGCACTTTGTTAATGTAATAACGTGTTTTAATTTCTTAGTGTGCTCGTGGTATTAAACTGAACGTGCGAAAACATTTGTTTTGATAAATGTATTTTGCTAACATCACCATAAGTGCATGCGGTTGACCCTCTGCTCATAGTTTATTTTCAATTCTTAAAATTGACATGTATGTACGTCAGACCATGCAGAGGATCCTAAGCATACGTCTAAGAAAACAACACTAGTTACATATTATACCATAATAAACTCTACCGTCAGCCGTCTATCATTGTGGTTTCTCCCACTGTTCGCCACCACGCCATCCTTGTCATCCAGCCACTACCGGCGACATTTTTAAGTCCTAAGTTCACTTATATGGAGGGCATCCCTACATTTCCCGTTGCTTTCACATAACGTTTATACTAAAACTTATACTTTACTTATTACTTATATTCTACTTATTATACACGAACTTAAAATGTCGATACATCTATTTGTTCGTACCAGGTACCGGGATCAACTGGCATGATTCAATAACCGCCATAACTGTAGTGAAAACCGATTGCAGTGTAAGTAGATCCTTTGTCGAGTGAATTTCATAACATTTTTTTATTAGACAAAAGCTGACATTGCTCTTCCAAAACAATAGCTGATTTTATTACAGAACGTAATCGATTCCCCGGTCGTAATTGAATTGTAAGTGAGCGAATGGTTTAAATTATTTATAAGGTTACAAACGTAGGTATATAAATGTAAGTAAATATATTTAGAAACTTTTACGTATGCGTTTGATTCCTTGTGCTCTAGGAATGAAATGTATACCTTAATAATATTGTTGTGTTAAAGACCCCAACAACATTTTTCACATTTGTGTTTGCACAAAACAGTTACAGTACTATAATGTTACATGAAAATGTGTTTCGGAAAAAAAACAGACTGATGCTGTTCTGCACTGAATAAACACGTTCATAGTTATTTCTGCGTACTTATTCCTGCTGTATCAAAACATAAAGCAATAAATAACTAATATAACATAGAAACTTTAATGGCTCAATAGCAAATTATACAAGTAAAAACTATAATACATATTATTGGCTACAAAATTCTATTTTGTCCCGCAGTATCTAACATTCCGCTCAGTACGATTTTGTAGTAAAACTCGCCTCCCAAATTCTATTTTGTAATTTCCAAAAAAAAAATCCAAGATTTTTACCTTCATATAATTTTATTTGAGACTTCACTATTTGCGTAAACAATAGGTAAATGGAATGTAACAATTAACGAAGAAATTAACTTCTGTACGAAGTAACATTTATCAATAACAAACTGTTACCCAAATAATAATATCTAAGAACTACGTATGACTACAATAATAAAAACGAAATGTATTTAGGGAAAAACAATATTTCTTTTTCGTATTACGCTACAGTTTCCTACGGCAAATAACATTCACACTAATGCCGAGCTAAATATGAAATATGAGAACGTATTCGGTAGATAAAAATTACGGATTGATTTACCGTGGCCACCGGTGGCCGGATCTGCCGGAGATACCGACTTCCGTATAACCTACTCCTATGGATAAGCTTAGCCCCTGACCGGAGAAGTTAGGACAATCGAATTTGAACTTTATTAGATTTTCACTTGGGTTTCTGATCGCTCGCGTGTGCTACCGATTGCATTTTTGTATTGGATTCACATCGTAAGGATGTAGCTTGAATATTATTTATACCTCATACCTAATTCTAAATCATACGTCCGTGCCTCTCCGTGCATAGTAAATATTTCGCATCATGTTATATAAATAATATTTCTGCACTTTTATTACTGTACAATTCACTTATATATTTGATACGAAATGTTACTCTTTTTCAATGTGACCCATAAAACTAAATAATATATGCTTTGTTTTTCAAGAAAAATCTACAGCACACTATGATTAAGCACATGCCTATAACGGCTTATAATTTCCCACTGCAGGCCATAGTCCACTTCTGGTAGGGTTTTGGACCGTAACCCACCCACGTGGGCCCGAAGCAGATTGTTGGACCTGCCAGAATTTCTTTTTTTAGTTTACCGGCACGCTGATTTCCTCACGATGTTTTCCTTTATCGCCATGCATGTTATGATTTAAAAATCCGTATTTAAATAAAATCTCAGTGGTATTGTCCGGAATTTGAACTCTCGACCTCACGAATATGAGTGATCAACAAGACACAATATACGCTTTCTTTCTCAACATAAAATGAATAAACATACGAGTACTACCAAACCTTAATATAGGAATCTAAACAAAGGTTTACTTATTAAGGCTTACTTCTTACATGTGTGTTAGTAACCTTATTAATGGTATTTTTATTAAACTTGTGGGTATTACAAATGACTTTACTAAGTAGTTTAAGTCGTAGGTATTAAGTCATTCATAATTACACAGGGTGTTGAGGAATTGTAAAACATTCAGGATATTAATACCTCCATACTAGCGTGGCAAAAAATTTACTTCACCGTTAACATTTTAATTAGTTGTAACCTAATTGATACAACAGTCCGCCCCCGCTGCCGCTGTAAATACCAACCCCGCTGTGGGTTCCGAATCACGCACGTTGTTAACTCTAATCAGATCAACCTGTTAAATTGTAAAGTGCATAGTTTTTCCACACAGTTATAAATACTATTTAATACTCTTATTTCCGCTCTTCTCATCCAACCACTACCGGCGACTTTCTTCAAGTCATCAGTCCACCTGGGCGGAGGGCGTCCCACACTACGTTTTTCGGTGCGTGGTCTCTATTCGAGTCTCCATCGTGGTCTCCCATCGGTTATCGGTCCTGCGACATATGGCCTGCACACTGTCACTTCAGCTTGCTGATCCTTTGAACTATGTCGGCAAACCTAGTTCCTCGGCGAATCTACTCGTTATGGATTTTGTCCAGCAATGAAACTCCGAGCATAGCTCTCTCCATCGCTCGCTGACTTAGATTTTGTGAATCAGGTTTGCCCTCAGAGACCACGTTTTGGCACCATATGTCATAACGGTAAGGACGCACTGATTGTCTTTAAACATTGTGATATAAGCGACCAGAAGACGTGACTGATTTTCCCAAATGCTGCCCAACCAAGTTGAGTGCTTCTGTCGGCCTCTCAACTGAAGTTAGACTTCTCTTAAGAGCGGAAGAACGTGTGTGGTTGCATTCCTTTGGGGAGCCCTACATCCAGCAGTGGAGAGACCCAGGCCGATGGTATGGTATGGCTTTCAAATTACACCACCCCAGTTCTTCCCGTGGGTGTCGTAAAAGGCGACTAAGAGAAACAAAATCGTTACCACAAGCCCTGAGGAATTACACCACCTTTAGTGGACTGGACAACACGCCTGCCACTGCCAGGCAGCCTGACGTTTAAAGGCCAAGACATGCACATGCACATTGTTATCCATCATGCACAAGACAATTTGCATAAGAAAGCACATGTCCATTTCGGTTTATATCATAAAGGCGATAACTATAAATAAATAGATATAGGTGATAAATAGTTAAACATATAACAGGGATATGCACAACAATTAACGAAATATAGGCTTGGCTGCGAAGATGTTAATATTTCCAATACAGTAAAATAAATTCGTTACATATCAGTAAAAATTACAAATTAGATTAAAATAAACTTATTTTTCATGTTACTATCATAGTCTCTGCGTACAATGCGGTCAAAAGGACATTTTATACCGCGAACCCGAAAGTTGTAGAATGTATTGCCAGGGGGGCTCTTCAAGAGAACTAACTGTGAACAGGATTCTGCAATGTCAGCAGTGCACCCGCATGCCCCCTGGTGTTGCAGGTGTCCATGAGCGACGGTAGCCACTTACCACTATGTGGCCCTACCGCTCGTCAGCTATCTATTCTATAAAAAATGCATAGGAAAAATCACAAGAAATAGAATAATTCTAAGTTGGCTCCTGCAACAATACGGGTGTGACAATGACAATGCTTTATCCTCAAAACAAGGAAAACAGTAAAAAGTAGTCAAATCTAGTGAAATAAAGTAAAATATAATATTTAAATAACATGAACACAAACTACAGACACTGGTATCTAGGGCAATTTGCTTTATAGTTGCGGTTTTTAGCGCCGCCGTCAAGGATCCCGAGTAAGCCGACAACTAACCGCACACATATGCGGGCGAACTAGGCTACACACTAGGGCAAGCCCACTCTGCTCATTAATCACTCTGCGTCGTTTGGCCCTATTATTAGGGTAACTGCCGACAGCTTTTAAATATCTACGCCCTGCCTATAAACCTTCGTTATTGCCGTCAATGTCGATAACTGTTAGCCGCAGATTGAACTGTTCCAAATTGTATTCATAGCCGCGCTGAACTTGTTCCGTGCAAGCAATTTGAAGCGAAGAATGTTGTGGAAATATAAAAAATTATACACTGATGGTAACAAAGCCTAGGTATCACTCTTAATAGATTTTGAGAAATAGAAGCAAAAAATAAAAATTTTATTTTTGTTTTTTTTGAATACACATCATGTATCTAACATTATTATTTACAAACTTATTAAAGCCACTAATATAAAAGAGAACAAATTAAGGTCATCAAGATTTGTTCAAATTTTAATTACATAACACTTTATTTTACCCCTTTAATTATGCATAGGAAATTCGTAGAAACGTATGCGAAGAAGTTCACGAAATAAATATTACACAGATTAAATATATATCTCACTCGCGAAACACCTTCTGTGAGAAAGGGGTGACTCGGCCGGTCGGGCCGGGCGAGCCCAACGACTGTGAGATTGTATCATATAATATAGTCCCCCTCCGCGAACTTTACATTTTTTCTTACACATTTTCATATATACTAAACTACTGTATACTTATTGGTTGTACCGTATCAATTCCCTATCTCAAGAATAAACAACACACTTAAATAAATCCAACGTAACAACAAGAAGCTTCCCGAAAATCTGCTACTATCGTTTTCCATTTTCTTATTAATATTGGCACCTTGCCACGGCCCTTCTCTGTATTCATGTAACAGCGTTTCATTACTTCCGATCGCTGATAACCAATTAACTCCTGAGTTTGTGCCCACAACCACTACCGCTTATACAAATTGCCTAGGGCAGAAGATTTCGTTGCGAATAGGTAATGATGTCGAAATATACCATAAATAGTAACAACATCAAAGTGACAGTAAAAATAGATCGGTTTTATTTGCATGTTTTATGCACACGTTTCAATACACAATATTTTTACATGTGTATACTATATCGTAGGTGGAGCGTGAACGCTACAATCCAACAGTCGCTGGGCGCACTCTACTGGCATCGTTACTCCTCTCTCACAAAATACTACCTTTCTTATCCATTTCCCACTTTATCATATTCCCCAATGTACGTATAATATTACGTATAAAAACACTTGAAAGGAATATTGGCGATTACGGGATAAAATTGGCATGAGAGAAGACCAGCCATTGCTTTAATTGTTCGATTGGCATCAATAACTTGAATAGCTTTCTAGCCTGTTAAAATTCAACTCGATCAAAACTATGAATTATTACTGTGTTTTTACGTTTTCCAACAGTTAATCTTTTCTAAAATATTATAATAACTGTGTTAGGTAAAATAAAATGATAAATAATTATAAACATAAATCTCACCATCGAACTTTTTTCTTTCTCTTTATTTTGAAAAAAACAGTATTAGGAAAAAAAATATTGCACTTAAAAAATAATAGACCTACATTTCCTAATTATAAATTCAAAATATCCTTACTCGGTATAAGTCTTATAACTTACAATTTTCAAAACATTTTGATTTTACAGATCGATTTCTAGTATTGCGACGTTTGATCAGACGGTAGAACGGTTCTTGGGAAATAAATGACATCCAGTCTTCTTTCCAAAAATTTATGTATCACTAAAACTATTAAAATATTAAAAAAGCACATAATGCGATGTTTTGTTACAAATATATTGTTATACAGGAGAATTCCAGTAACGTGCGCAATTACAATTGTTTTATGAGATATTTACAAATATACAGATACAGAAGGCTTTACCGAAGTGTAATAGGCACGTCTTTACAGATCAAAAATTAGACAGCAGAATGAATCAAAAAGCAATGGATTCCAAGAGTATGAAGGAATTTAGGTTAATTTAGGTTTTTCAATAACGGCCAGTTCTTAGGATTTAGCAGCAAGAAGTTCAGAAAGGGACAATACTCGAAAGAGTATTGTTTCAGTATACAGTATTATGGGGAGACTGCCGTAACCAGCTCTATTATCGTCCACTGCTGGACATGGGCTTCCTCACGAATATCTTGAGCATGTCTTGATGAATGGTACAAAACGGCACACTGGCCAAGGTTGTCGATTCCACTCTTTTAGAGGTGATGTAGTTGCTCAGGGCTTGTGATAGCGACTTTGTTATCCCCTAGTGGCCAGACAACACACGGCTCATTTGTCGTATCTTACTTAAATATCTGATTATTAAAAAGACTCAAATACCCCATTCTTATATTAACTCCTTTTACAGTTTCGACGTCCGCGGCCGCTCCTTTAACAAGGCTCTTCAGTGGTCGGACCCAAACGCCTTCGGTCCTCGTGCATATTTCGCAACCGTCGCCCGGCCGGCCTCACTTACACTGGACGCCGTACAACTGGATGATGAGGGCGTTTACCGTTGCCGCGTTGATTTCAAGAACTCGCCGACCCGCAATTTTCAGATACGACTTTCTGTCATTGGTAAGTTTTAAATGTTCATTATCTACGTTAACTTGCGATTATGGCAATACGGTTGTCGGATTCGAATAAGTTTGTTTCCCTGTGGACTTTTGCAGCCATGAATCAACCCACAATAACTTCGTACATTATGACATTTTCAGCTTTAACAGAACGACTGCGTCTTATCATGTTCCTCCAAAAGGAGACTTACGAATAAATATTGAATATATGTAGATAAAAATCGACACGAAAAATTTCCAAAACTACTATTATGACAAGATTAATATGGTTGCTAGCTTACATAACATAATTATACTATCACGAATTTATTATCTTTCAACGATTTTTTTTCAATTCTTATTTTTTTTTAAATACAATTCATGTCATCTTTGTAAAATAATAATAAATAATAATGAATCAAGTAAAATAAATGTCAAAAAATTAATATGTAAACTAAAGTAATCTTTATCAAATAAATAGTCTTCGATTCATTATTATAGTGGAGAAAACTTTCAGCAGAAGTATAATAGAAATTAATTCAGTAAAATTCATACAAACAACTAAATATAAACAGAATCTTATGTTTACAGCATATATATAATTTATAAAAAATAAATTCATAGTTACCAGAACAAATTATTTAGTCTATTATTGTCCATTCATAGCTCTACGAGATAAATTTGTCGAGTTGTAGATTTCAATAGGCGGCAGTACATATTATTGACGTAATGTAATTTCGGTGAGGGGTAATGTAACGTCATAGCAATTTTTACTTTATTGTAATTATAATAATTATAATTGCGATGTACCGCACTAAACGAGTAAGAACCGTTTCCCGCTAAGTTCGCAAATAATTTCCCGCAAAACGTCGACCCTCAAATACTAGAATGAGAATTGCAGCAGCTGCTCACATTCCCACATTGAATAACTTTAGCGCAGAATGTCTGCCCCATGCTGAAAATTTATAAGAGAACCTTATCTAAAAAGCCAGCCTTTCAGCGGCTTTCGTCGAGCGAGCGATGCAAAACAAAGCTTTGTTAGAGCTCCTTTGAATTTCGGTAAGGAAAATGAGAGGTTACACACGAACGTAGTCCCCGTCAAAGAAGCCTCAGAGTACCGTTATTACAATAATGTACTGCGATATCACGTTTGGAGTGGCGCGGCTTTCAGCTGCGGCGCGGATGTGAGAAGCGGTGCGGGCGGAGAGCGACCCGCGCCCTAAACGCGTTAACTTTCATCCGAAAACATGTTTTCCTTCTAGCCTCACAATTCTTGCACCACATCATAATACAGAAATTACTTTGTATCTTAATTATGTTTATTTATACTGTAAAAAAAAAAACTGCAATTTTTATTACTATCGCTACCGTTCTCATTAAATGCGTCGTAATATGTGCGTCAAATAAAACCAGTTTCTCCTTGTTTGTTTTGTCCATATAACAGTCACACTTGACTAACACGGTGATTTTATTAACTCCACGACTGCAGCGCAGTACTTGGGCCGGCTGCCTGGCCCGAGAATTTATTACAGCTCCCCTATCTACATATGTTTATCGCGGAATTTTAAATTGTAAACGAGCTCCACTTGAAATACTTGAAAGTTTCCCTTGAAATTTACGCTACATTTGTTTGAAGCGTTAAAAACATCACGCGTCGCTCAAATGAAATTAATAATAACGATAACAAACGATCTACGTTATTATTTTTTCGTTTATTCCCGTAAATATTGTTTATTTTATCACATCACTATCATTACTTCAAGTTTTTTTACATACATATTACAAATTATTTTATAGCGCGAACCCGTAGGCTGTGAACGAACTGCCTCAAAAGGTCTTTCCATTAAGCTACGATATGGGGTTTTTCAAGAGAACTGTGAATAGGAATTTGCTAGGTCGGCGGCGCGCTCGCATACCCCCTGGTGTTGCAGGTGTCCATGGGCGGCGGTAACACTTACCATCACGTAGGACCGATACTCGTCCACCCACTTGTCTATAAAAAATATATATATGATTTTGAGAGGATCTAAAAAGAAACCATTTGATGTCTGCAAATTAAATCTTAATGACCAACATTTACGTTCCAGAACACTGCCCTAAACTTTGTTTGCAATAGGCATTATTGTCTACAAAATATGAAATAAATTTTAGCACAATTTCGCAACAAAGACCCGCCCTTCCGCCCCATATACTTGCACATCAAAGTCGTTCTTCCACTCCACAGTTCGACATAAAACCCATCTATTTACATACAACTTCACTTTATTATTTGCCGTTTAGCAATTTATAAGGCTCGTCGAGTAATGTGCCTGCGCTGGTATACGTCCGCGGCCAGCAATGTACTTCCGTACGTAATTCTTTTCCAAGCCGGGTTTTGAGTTAAGTGAAGCAATATGTAACAGTTAAGTGGGGGTTGCAGCGGTACGGCATGATCGTAAGTCATCGCCTCCTCGCTACACCGCGCCAAGGAATTGCACAACAAACCTATAATTCACATTGTTTAAACAAGCGTTCTATACGGCTACATACTCCTAACATACGTAACTACGAGTATGTGAACTAATCCGAGTAATACTCGGCTGCACAACTGGCGTTCTGTTTGATCGATGAATCTATGGATTTTTAGAATACACTGTAACAAATAATGAATCGTCGCGAATCAACCCCAACGTACGTTCTTAAGAAGTTTGTTGTGTCAGAATGTTAATGAGGATCCAGTTGAAGGTTACCAAAAATTAGTTTGCGAGCGAAGTATCTGTTTCCTTCATTTGCGAGAGTTTCAGGGGCTCTTAGAGAACGCGCCCAAGTTTGAGCTCCGAGAAATGTGATTATGTTAGGAACTTTAAGTGAATTGCTTAACATTAACTTGCGAAACTTAATTGTTCTAATATAAACGGTTTAGCAGTTAACTTTGCTTTCATACAATCTGATTATTATATTCTACGTGAGTAATTTCTAGCACTTTGGGTGTAAACATATTTCTGCTAAGGACGATTGTGATATTATTCCGAATAATGAACCAAATGTGGATGATAATATCACATTAAGTGAAAATATCCCGTTAATGAGCACGCAGCGGAGCTCTTAGAATGAAATGGAGCGTGTCAATTATCGCGAATCTCATATCGCGAAACCCTTTCGCGAGCTTTGGAAATTCCAAAACTTCCGTCGGTCGCAGTGGAGGCGACAAGAATATAAAAAGCACCCGCCTCGTCGACTCGCGACGTGCGCGGAAAACGGCTGCCTGAATTAATAAGTACAACATGAAATTTGAATTTAATGAAACAAGTTGGCGGCAAACAGCTGAGCGCGTATCGATCGATGCTTATAAGAAATGAGCCGATACAAAATATACAGTAGGAATACAGCTCGTGATTCAAAGTCAAACGAGAGCGTCGCCGACGTTTTCAGGATGGCTCGTTACAATAGACAGTTCTATTGTGAATTGTGACGAAGCTAAGGGATATATATAGCACACGACATACAATCTATGACCTATTTATTATTCGGCAAAATTCATGCTACACGTTTAGCTGTAGGCTACGTATTTAAATTGAATAAATCGGTATACAAATCACTTAAGGATTACTTTTTCATGCTTGATCTTGAATAATATAATAATTAAGAGATCAAAATTATAAGAAAAGATAAATATAGAAAAGCCTAAATCATAACTATAATCGCATCCAGCCTTTTTTCCAGACATGGACCTTTTCAAACTTCGTCAATCCGCCATACGTCCCTCATACACATGAGTATGGCGGATTGACGAGGCTACTCTTTTAGAGGCGGCGTAGTTCATCAGGGCTTGTGGCAGTGGCTTTGTTATCCCTTAGTCGCCTTTTACGAGGCCAACGGGAAGATATGGGATGGTGCTATTATAAAGCCAACACCACACGACCACAATCATGACACTTTTATTATTAGGCATAATAACAAAAATGGTATAAATAGGACCTTACGTACGTATAGTAAATTAAAAAGCTATAATTTTAATGGGGGGAGGAAAGCATCTCTCCATGTCCGAACGAGACCGTAATATTCCGAACTATCGGATGTCGTAAACCCGGGTCCGCTTTTAAGCTTAGCTTTGGGTCTGTGGACAATTTTCGAGCCATATAAGAAGTGGGTATCGAAAACTCGTAAACTGTCGAACATAAACGCAAACTTGCAATAAACTAGACCAATTTGTGTACAAATTGTTGAACCCGTCAGCCGACGAATCTGCTCAATCGGGAGCACAGTTTTACAATCTCTAGCGTGTAACCGTAAATGCATAATTCAAAAGCCATAATTTTAACTGTAGCTATGCGATTTATCGTCACATCAAACGCGTGTTAGCTGCTAGGGTCGTGAATTGATCATCACGAATAATTTTCCGCGTAAAATTTGCATGCGCATTCTACATTACAAGCACGTTAAGAACTCCATTTGTTAATATGAATTGGATGTGAAAACGTTTTTTACACACAATAACTTAAACAATAATCGTGTTTATAAAGTGTCCAATTAACGGCCAGCGCAAATTAAAATGGCCACCGAAAAAACGAAACAAATTAATTAGCCCTAACAATGAATCAAACGCAAATTGGCACGGATCAGTTAACGGAACAAAACAAACGTCATATCGCAGTGGAACACGGGTGTTTAATTGACGCTGTCGACTATGAAATTCCGTTTAAATTGGATGTTGTTTCGTCGGCCTTTGATTCCGCTATCGAGGCGAAGTTGCCGAATAGCCACCCCTGTAATGACTACTAACTAGCCTGGTGGACGCGGTCGGGACCTCAACAATTCTGGGGGTATTGGGGGGTTTACTTTCGTTACCGATAGTAGAAAGGGCTGAACGCGTAATTCGGTTTTGCGGTCAGCCCTCCTGGTAAGTACGTGCCCTCCAACTGTAGTTTTGTTTGCTCAACCGTAATTAGGGCCGTTTACCATGATTCGATTTTGCTTTTGAAATGAACAGCGAAATAGATAAGTTAAATTTAGCCATACAAAAGAACTGTCAATTTTTATTCGTATGTAAATCGAGTGAGGTTACGTATCGATGAACTTCGCGACTATTTGTTGTACAGTGTCAATAGTCATCGAGTAACCCGAAATAAAATTCGTGTCGTGATAGCGGTCCCGCATTAAATGTTTTTTGCACAAAGCTAGGCAGACCCTGCTCAAAGCGGAGACGTTACGGTGGGCCTCTATTGTGTTGTCACATAACCTTGCATTATTCAATTGCCTACACGATTGTATATATATTGCGGGGGAGGAAGGCTTCCTCTCAACGCGGTAGTGTAATACAAAGCATTTACAAGTGATAGGGGACACATCGTAAACGCTCCTTGTCCCACAAAGAGGGGGCGAGGGGAGTTCCGTCCGCCGACTACTCGCTGCTTGTTTGTTCACAACAGTCTACTATTAACGTTTGCATAATGAGTATTATATTCCCTTAATGTATCATGTCATCATTATGTTTGCTAATTTTCCACTTCATTAACATCATTCAAATAGAAGTCTGTTTTCATTATGGCTTTTGAAAACCTTTTGCTGCCAATGAATAAATTCCCGCCTTGAAGCGAACATTTATATAATACGTGATTCAAACTAAGTTCTTCCGTAAAAGCGAACTTGAACGGCTCACAAAAACGCATTCGAATTTTCTTATTAGACAGTATGCTTGACAAAAAACGCGCGCTCAGCAGACGAAAACACCTTAAGGGTGTCTTCAGAGTCTTCTCTGTCTTCTCTCTCACAGAAGACTACTGTAAAATGACATTTCCCAATTTATCCTATATCTCCAAGGTTCTATTCGTGTTTCGGCAGTGAGTGAGATATAACAGAAGATCATTCCCATCCCATCCTTTCCTATCCCTTTTCATTTTCCCAATCTTTCCTCCAAATTCATTCTTACATCTCCAAAGGTGGGCAGCGCATCCCAACGTATGTCATTCTGGACTGATGTTGGCAAAAATCGCGGATGTCCATGGATGACAGTATCCAGTTACCACCAGGTGGGCTGTATGCTTGTCTGCCGCCTTCTTTCTGTAGAAAAAGTCAAACGAATTTGATACGCGACGTACATTTGTTTCGCATGCGTGCCAGTCGCGCCATATCTTTAACATTATACAAGTTTTTATTATCACGCTTAATACCAATGTGCAGTTGCGGTATCGAACTGTATTATATGTTGTCAGTTATCACGTTAGTCCCATTGAGTGGTTGTTTCACAGCAAGCATTTTTAAGTGGTGTTGTTTTTATAATAAAAAACTAATTTTAAACTGTATGTTCACTTCACTAATTATGACCGTGTTGCTGAAACTGGTGATCGAGCGTATTCGTTTGTTGTCCGACTTTGCTGACAAGCTGCCTGACACTCCGCAGAAAATCTCCGCAGGATAAAAAAAGGATGGAAAGAGATAGGAAAGGACGGGATGGGAATGGGCTCTGGCATATCTCACTCACTGCCGAAACGCGAATAGTACATTGGGCGGAATAGGTTAAATAGCTTGCCTTTTGTACATTTTTCCTTTTTCTTTATTTTTATTTATTTCATGTTATGTGTGTACAATAACCGGAAACGTAGCATGGAACGCCCTCCGGCCAGGTGGACTGACGATTCGAAGAAAGTTGCCGTTAGTGGCTGGATGAGAAGAGCTGATGACCATGTGTGATGGCGGTCCTTGGGAGAGGCCTATATCCAGCAGTGGAGAGACACAGGCTGATGGTATGGTATGGTGTACAATAAATTATTAAATAATAATAATATATTTTACAGCAGTGCAAGCATAGTTGATTAACAACATCCTAAAAGATTTTATTGCAGTCTTTCGTTTCGCAACAGACAGACATCCACCATACTATTGTAGGCATAATAATTAAATCATTAAAGTTTAAAAGGAAATACTTTTTATCGATCTAATAATAACAAAATTAAATGGATGGACGTACAAATTCCGTCTATGAGTAGGTACATGATTGAATTTGATTAAATATTACAAAATTCAATCATGTACAGGTAATCGGTTGAATTTAATCGCAGTTTAGACAGTGAAGTGAGTTCCACAAGTTTAGAAACTTGCTCCTTGTTACTATGCTTCTAATCTGTCTCTGTACCTAAGTCCTTTCTACTTAATTAATTTCAATTGGTCTTTATAATTATCCAATATGATCGTAAGTTAATTTTTTATTTTGGTTATTATTAGTACGTCTACTTAACATTCACTTAACGATTCAATAGAGGCATTTTCATAGACGAGAAGATTTAGCACGTAATGCCAATTTACTCCACAAGTTTTAGCAAACAGACAGCTCCGTACTCCGCACCAAAATTTTATGTATGATAATAAAAACTCGTATGTGATAAAAGACATGACGTGGTCGGCATGCATGCCGTGGATATTCGTTTCGCCTCTCAAATTTGCGGAACTTCCATCTACCAAATTACCAAATATCTGCACGCGCCTCTATTCTATTGGAAGCATCTCTATTCTCGAACTCGAGATTTCTATTGGAACGCGTTCCAACAGAAAAAGTGAGGGTGGATTTTGAGCTATCAACGTGTAATATAGGTAGGTAAGGTTTTATATTCACAAGGCAAAATAGACAAATTTTTATTCACAAGCATGCAATAGATTTTGTTCGCAGACTTTACTCTCAACCACCAGAATTACTGAAGCCATCAATAAAATTTCGTTACACATTACTGAATAAGTTAACGTCGTATTATGTGTGTGCGTCTGTTGTTGTATGTAGTATGTAGTCTATCATAAAAACACTTTTTAAAACAATTAAATAAAATCTAAATCTCTAGTTAAAAATAATCTGCATAAAATATGAAAATTAGTCAGTTTTAATTAAGATGTCGGACGATCAGGAAGTTTTAACGTTACCCGTTTGTTGTGACAGTTCCGCCGCACCAGTTGATTCTGTACGACAAGTCGGGGCGGGACGTCTCGGGCGTCGTGGGCCCCCTGGAAGAGGGCAACGAGTTGGTTCTTATATGTGAAGTCAGGGGAGGTAAGTGCTATTCATATTTACTGTTTAGTTTGCAATTCATTCATAAATATTAATAAACATAGTGACGGTAAAAGAGGCGCAATCTCGGATCATTGTAGTTCTTCGTGAATACAGACCAAGCCTTGTTGTAGGTACAATTTGGCCAAGTCTAATTTTTTTTTAATTTTTTTAAACGTTTAAAGGCCTTAACATAAATATATCAGCTGCTTGGTGCCATCAAACTGAATAGTTTATCTTTACACGGCACATGAAATATATACAATATTCATTATTGTTATTATACTAATTTCATTTAGACAAAAAAATTAAACAATGTTTACGGAATATACCAGGGAATCTAATAATTTTATAGCAATTTCCTTGTATTACTATGAAGATAGTTATTAATGAATCCCTGGTATTTGAAATATATATTTCCTTGTTCGATTTTCGTATAGAGGAGAGACAATTACTTAATCTGAAGGGATTACGTAACTATTTTCAAGTGTAATAATCCCTTTCCATCTGGTGTGTCTGCGCGTGTATTTGGTTTCTACTAATAACATTATCACATTTCTGTATACTTTCCAAAATTGGACTACAGTGTGTTAAGTCCAGCGCCGTATACATAATCGTAGTAACAATAATACATGACAAGTTCAAGAATAAATCCCTTATATAGTTTACTGCCACAATTCCTACTGACTTCAATAGATTGTAGATCAGATTATGAAATGTTTTACTTTAAATAAATAAATAAAAAATAAATAAAAAATAATAGTTTTATAAATAAATAAAAAATTCCAACAAATCATGCGAACTGTATAAACCCACGCTGTTAGGAATTACCGTCCACCTTTCTACAGTTCGCCTTGACTTACTACTAAGTAAAGTTATTCTATCCTACGCCATGAAATAAAAATAATAAGTAACGTTTTAATTAGGGTAAGTACTTTCCTCTAGATGTAACGAGCTCTTCCCTCTACGCCATCACATCATTACAAATCACGACATTATCAGTCGAGGTATAGGCATAAGTTCAGTCCCAAGTGGGAGATGAGAAATTAAAGCGATTACTTTGATATATCGCCCTTAAAGTTACCGATAAGTCACGCTGGAGAGATCGGCTCCAAATGGCACCCGGTGTAAAGTTAGCCTCAAGATACGGTGGGAAAGTGGAGGCGAGCGGGGACGGTAGATGACGATTCAACACACGAAATTAGACGCTCCACTAAGAGTATTGTCTATTGGTTTCAGAAACATTCCCATAATTTCTGAAATTACGTACATCAAACGAAAATACAAAAGCCGTGCGTGCCATATATTATTATACGAGATATATATGTATTCAAATTTCGACAACAAAATGTATGATAAAAACAAGATGTCTAAATGTTACAAATGAGAGCACGCACCATCATTGACGCGACACATAGTCTCTCTCAAGACCGCCTTGAATATAAATGTGCTCAGTATCTAATACAAAACTCTACATAAATCAGTTATGAAATTCCCAATTTCTTATTTCTCCAAATATAAATCAATAAATTGAATAAAATGGAGTGATACAGAGATCTGTATTTAAAATAATCCAATACACTTTTTTTCGTCATTCACGTTGTATTTTTATAAATTCCAACAGTTCGTCGTGGCCTGAAATGTATTTATATTTTTCACACCCACGTCATCAGAGCAAAAGAAATATCGACATGCGAGTACAGCCGCGCAGGTAATGACATCCCCGGGGGTAACAAATTTGAACTTGTGTGCGTAACAATATTTTCTCCAAGTTCCGTACAATATGACACAAAGTTGAAATCTTCTTGTGTAAACAGTCGCTAATCCGGCAAAGCGCTTAATGTTTCGGGTTGGAATTATGCATAGCCCTCGGGATTAGCGTGTTGTCATCCCGTGCCGCTCTGTGGTCCACATTTCTGGATCATTTTCATGGTATACCGTTTATGTAAGTTTACTCAATACCTACACCAGTCTATTCACAAACCGTTAACTAAATAGTTGATACAGCGGGAATCATGTTGCTCGAGCCCATTGGCGGTTTTGTTATCACTTTGTAGTTCAGCTGAATTTACTATTTAGTTTTAATGACTTCGTTTTGTGTTTTAACTTTAAAAATAGTCAGTGTTAAGCTATTATTCAATATATATATATATACAGTCAAATCTAACTTATGTTCAGAGCAAGTTGTCTAACAAGAAAGTTCTTCCTTACTTCCTTTATTGTGTGCAAGTTATCAAAATACGATTTCAAAGAGTTACAGAACTTAGTAAGACTTATTTACATCATATTCTGCTAGCTTTTGCTGCCGGTTTCATCCGCTCCATTGTAATTTCTGTAATAGAGTCGTTAAATTTGATCAAACTTAACGACTCCTGAGGTGATCACTTTATCCTACAATACGAGCTATATTTAAAAAAAAAAACTTTAGACACTACCCAGAAACTATTTCACACACATAATTATGACTCGAAACCGTCCTTTTGTAATGTGGCTAGAAATACCCTCCCTATACAATAATGAAAACATTGACAAATCTGGACCACTAGCTCCTAGGATGAACGTGAGCATACCAACAAACAGATCGATATATATTGCCTTTTTAATACTCATATTTAAAAGGAAATGTTGTCCTGATTATTTTTTATTTAAACAATGCGAAATTCCTTCTTGCCGAAAAAAATATTAAAATAATTCATATGCTATTTGGACTTTATCCAAATCCTTTAGATAATTCTAGATTTATCCACATATCTACATTAACCGTAACACATATACGAACAAAAGGTATATATTGTGTAAAGATAAGAACATAACAAAATGAGCTGTACATTTTCTGAAAGAACTAGCTCAGATAGAAAATGAGGGTTATTTGTACCAGGCATTTGCACTTCTATCAGATTATTTAAGCAATCGTTTAGAGCAAGTTGTTTGTTATTAAGTTACTTTGTTTTTACCAAGACGAAACAAAAGTCTCAGTTATAATAAAAACTATCAGCTAATTTAAGCAATCGTTTAGAGCAAGTCGTTTGTTATTAAGTTACTTTGTTTTTACTAAGACGAAACAAAAGTCTCAGTTATAATAAAAACTATCAGCTAATTTAAGCAATCGTTTAGAGCAAGTCGTTTGTTATTAAGTTACTTTGTTTTTACCAAGACGAAACAAAAGTCTCAGTTATAATAAAAACTATTGTACTCAAATGTTTATTTTTTTGAATGGTTTATTAACTATGTAATATTATTATTACTAGTATATTATTTATTTATCAGTAGGGGAACTAATAATATGTCGAAAGAAAAAAACTTTTGTTCGACTTAATTATATAATTACATCGAACAAAAGTACTTTTTCCCTTTCTCTCCTATAATATATCAATTATTATTAATATGTCCATGATAATTATGAGCACGTGTAGCTGAGTTATTGATTGTACCTATTCATATTAATAATTCAGTAATTGATGGGCAGTTATTGAACAGGAGGTATGTGCGGACCAAACTTTTGTTTTAGGAACTATTTCGAACTTGCGGCAAGGTTTACTCTTGTTTCAAAACTGACTTAATTGATATGTTCGCCTTACAATATAGAGAATTATTAATCGACAAACATAACACGTGCAGCATAGCCTCCATGTCTCCTACTGGAGGCTATAAACGCTATGCGTTGAATAGGTACACGGAAAAAATGAGATGAACAGATTTTTTTATAAAACCTATTCTATATCATATCTCAATGCCTGTTGCATTCCTTGTGCTGCCCTATGTGAAATTGTTTTGAATATACCGATTTAATCAAGGCGTGCAGTGCAATGTTGCATTTCCGACTAATGATATCATGAAATTTATTTTCCGTATTTTTAATGTCTTTCTGTGGTCTTGTGTGTATCTACTCTCGAATTTTTCATGCGCTGTACCCATCTTAGGCGTCCTAGTATAATACGTTCGTATTTAACTATATAATATGTCTACAACTAGTACATCTCATATATATCCAGGAGCCAGATATAGATCTGGCTCGCCGTCAACTGTTATTCAATTACAAAAACTTTTATATCGACTTTAACGTTATAAAATATGTACGAGTATGATCTGTGTCACTTGTAAAACAAAGGTTACATCATCGAGGCAGTTATTGAGGAAGTTTATAAGAACAAGTTTGTTGTAGCAAGTGACGCGCAATGATCAATATGGCTCCGAAGTCGGCCGTCGCGATAACGTAATTACAGTGAAGCCGCGCCCAAGACACGACCAACCGAACTTGCCCGTGATGTGTTCACATTGTTTCACTTTACTAGATCAGAAAGACAAAAAGATACGGTTTAATATGAGCATGTGTGAATTTAAGCCACTTTATCAGTGAAAAGTTGCCGTTAGTAGATGTCTTTGAATTCATTACAAAAATATCTAAATAATTAACCATTTTTTAATTGCCTATTATTTTCATAACTACGGGATTGATTTTTAAAAAATATCCTCCATATAACAAGATAAACGACATAGCAGCAAAAATTGCAAAAAATCCTTACAGTATATCCCAAGATCCACCAATCCTCGCTGGGCACGCATGATGACTAGAGGAAGCATGTGCCATGGAGTGGTACGTCATAGACATCCCAAAAATCACCCCAAGCAAATAGATAACACAGTCATCGTCCTTACAAAGTCATTGGTATTAAATATACTGTTATTGATATATCCAAAATCTATATAAAACTTGCTATTGAGACATAATAATTCTATAATCAAATCAGCAACCTAAATATGTATCAATAAATCGAAATTACATTTCATTTGTCTTTCCGGTTCGTGCCTCCGAGTCAAAGGTGACGAGTAACAATGACCACATCTTTTTATAAATCTTGTTTTACGTCACTATCTACGACACAGATTTTTGTCCCTAATTGAGTCTAGTAGTCGATCTTCAAAGACTGAATAGCTCGACTTAACATCGTACTAACAATCCTTATACGTCACTTTTTTATAAAAAGTTAATGAAAAATATATATTGCCATTCCCTATTTTTTATACTGTTTACAAAATCCACTATCAACATTCTTATGGATAAACAAAAAAAGAATAGCATTAAAACAAAAATGCATAAGTGCATTTTGATGACAGGCCAAACAAATGCACTTAATCTTTGGTAGAGATCGTCTAATCTAAAATGAAGCGCCCCTCTACCGCGTTTATGCAAACGTGCAAAATGAAATTTGGACGCAGTACGTACAAATAGGCTCAAACGTGAGAGTACCGTCAGCATGTCAACAAGAAAGCATCTTCGTAGTCAGGTAATTATGTTTATTACAATATTTACCTATGATTTTTTGAATGTTTATCGGACTTACGTTTATTTTATTGTATTTAAATTATATCGATATTCTTTTACAGGGGAAAGCAATTATCGCAAAAGTGTATTTGAAACAATATTCGCAGTATTTGGACATGGACAACGTTATCGTAATTTATGTTACTAACTCTGATCCAGATGAAAACTATTCAAGTGACATGAGTGAATAAAGATATTATTTTAATAATTGTAATAATATTAATCAAAAATATCAAAGATCAAATTAATATTAAAATAAAGACGTATAAACACGACCGATGTTTTTTTGCTTAAACCTGTATGCATACCTAATATGGTACCTATAATAATAGTATATAATACTCTATATTACTGCTTCTTGCTGACACATAATAAACCTATCAGCCATTAAATTAAGTTTTTATTCTGAGTTGACCTATAATATAATCTTAAAATGTAAACTTAAAAAGATACAAATGGATTTAATAAAAAAATATCTTATAATACTCTTTTAATTGCTTACTAATCACCGGTTGTCGTCGAATTTGTTGTCCAACTAGTCATAATTAATGGTCCTCACAGGAAAGTGGACGTGTTGTTTCATAGAAAGCACAAGCGCTGCGCCTTAAAGTGACGTTATCAAATTTATCCGGCGACTAGTCGACCGTCGCGTACGCATACGAGTCATTATGCTCACAGTATAGCCGCACCCACACAAATGAATTGGCTTAATTGGTAAATACCAATTAAGAGCAAATGCTCTCAAATCAAGTCATTAAGTAGTGGAGCGCGTCATTTTAGTTTAGACAATTTAAATTTTCATTAATTTTTAAAATGAAGTTAGAAAATTTGAAGTTTTGCATAAAATAAAAAGCATTTCCTTTGTTTATTCAATTTGTATATGGAATTAATTTTTATTTTAATGTTACTTACTTAAGCTTTCGTTAAAAACGTTACTAACGCCTTTTATTATAAGGAGGGCAGAATGTAGGTATATCCCTAATGTCATATGCTGTGACACTCCAAATCAAAGATTCGTATCTGCATTCTGAGTTGGATCAGTCTGCAGGGCGCTTCGCTGCGATTACAAGTTGCGGATATTTACAACAATTAAATTTCTCTAAATGTTTTTGTATTAGGAAATGGTAGAGGCATTTGGCACCCATTTGATCTTATCAATCAACAGTCGTAGAACAACATTATTTTAATGGTCCAACTTTAACGCCTCACTAAACAGCGCCAGTTGATCAAAATGGTGCTTAAAGCAAGGGCTGATCGATGGACTAACCGTTCGATTAATTTATGCCGAAGTTGGTCGTGTTCGCTGGAGTTAACGCACCATTCTAAGATAATAAGTGGGCTATTGTTGGCGAGTTATAAATTATAGTTCTTGTTGATATTACCATTTGAGTGCCTATAGATAGTTCGAAATTTATAAATCACTAGCGACCCGCCCTCACTTCGCTTCGGTTTATTAAATTTAAAACAATCGGAATAAGATATTTTCCTGCATTCAATTCCATGCAGTAGTTTTTGCATAATGCGTGTACAAACATACAGACAGACAAAATTTCTACAAACTGTTGTTTTGGCTTCTGTTGCTCTAATAAAGACCCCCCCCCTCCATATTAGTTTTTTTTCAATATCTATAATGTACAGACATTACAATTTACAATTTTATTATATGTATAGATTTGTATATTAACCAATTGTTCAGTCATTTAACGTATGTCGTTACGTCACTTTGCGTCATATATTATTGTTTACGTCAAATAAATTACTTTTGTCCTAGTAAACTATTTTAAGAAAATAATATTATAATTCATAATATTATAAATCAATCAGTGGAATTAAAATGAGATTATCCTTAAATTTTATTCAAATAATAATCTATTAAACGGCTAAAGTACAGCAATAACTATAGGACAGTGACGTCAGTCTTCGTAGTGACGTAATTATAACTACTTATGAGTGACAGAGATAACAACAGATCTCCAGTATGTCCCACGAGAATGAGCGCGCTTTATAGTTAAAGGTAATACATTCTATAAGCGAACCGCTTTGATTGTAAATGAATATGAATAGAAAGTAGAAGAATGGTCAAGAATTTTAAGGAAAATATAATATGAAGATCGCAACAATCTGCGATCTTCATATTATCTTCTCCTTAAAGTACAACTATCTTTATCTATCTTAAATACAATTCTTTTAAAATACAACTGTCTTTATCTATCTTAAATACAATTCTTTTAAAATACAACTATCTTTATCTATCTTAAATACAATTCTTTTAAAATACAACTATCTTTATCTATCTTAAATACAATTCTTTTAAAATACAACTATCTTTATCTATCTTAAATACAATTCTTTTAAAATACAACTATCTTTATCTATCTTAAATACAATTCTTTTAAAATACAACTATCTTTATCTATCTTAAATATAATTCTTTTAAAATACAACTATCTTTATCTATCTTAAATACAATTCTTTTAAAATACAACTATCTTTTTTCACATCCTTTATTGAAAGTTAAAATTGTCTTTAAGGTATATTGTAAGAGGTAGGTATTATTAAACGTACATAGTAGTTAAGTACGTATGTTTGTATGTATATTGTATGTTTATTTATTTTATGGTACTTCATGAACATGCGTCACTACTCACTATAGTTTTACTTAATATTAACTGTTATTGCACCTACCGTGACATATTTCCATATCCCAAAGGTTGACTAAGATAGAATGCTCCAATGCATTAAATCCTCCTTTTCATTAAATGCATTATTTGCATTAAATGCATTAAATATAACAACAGTGTGGTAGCAACAATCGTCTAATACCTATTCTAGTCTGTTATGGATAATTCACTCTCGTCGATCCGAGAACGGGACGTGGTCCAGACGGGCGGGGTCAAAGATCTCTACGTACATTTTATATGAACTCGTTCACGCTACATCAGGCCGAGCGCCGGCCCCGGCTGTGCAATATAAAATCATTCTTCCTTCGCCACATTTCTTCTACAAATGCGATAACTTTTAAGTCAGACAGGCAACTGACACTACCATATTGCACTGAAGTTATCATTTTTTTGTTAGACATGTTTGATTAAGGTAGGAATGTCATACGTCCTATCTGACCAGAACGTATTTTATTTTTTATAGCTATATAATGTCCGGGTGTAATAGATACCCGGTTGCTAAAAAAAATGCTTTGAAACAGGGTAATCGGTCGGCTATGTGTCGTCTATGTAATCATAGCATTAATCAAACATTTCTAAATATTTTGTACTACATATAAACTAATTTGCGTATGTTCATAAATACATACAATAGACACTGATCAAAAAAGCAACTTATTTTTGAATAACTGAAATAGGGTAGGGCGGGGCTAGTTGAGCATAGGGGCAAGTTGGGCAATCGAAATATCTCAAAAACTACACACCGCACGTTAACTCATCAAATGAAGGAAAGAAGCGGTCGCAGGAGGGGAACTCACCGCACGACCGCCAGTGACGATTTGTCGATCGAGTGACGTACGCACACGCTTTGTTTGTTTTGCGACGAAAAAGTAAAATATTAGTTTCGGTTCAAATTTCTTCTGTACACGTTAATAATCATCCGTTTTCGATCACGTAAGTGTTAAACTTTCATAAATCTATTATATATACGATATCTCGAAAGGATTTGGTTCTTATTCAAACGGTTTTTTCATAACCTCACTTTTGTTTCAAATATTTGGGTAGGGGCTAGTTGGGCAATTGTTGCTCAACTAGCCCCACGGTTTAAAACAAGCAATATATGGTTTTCTTTTATTTTAGCATGCGGACATATAAAAGAAAGACTACAAGAGCTTCTATTTCTAGTCAACAGTTGAATGATGCAGCAAATGCTGTCACCAACGAAGGCAAAAGTGTAAATGCCGCCGCCAAGGAATTCGGTATTAAACGTATGACCTTAACAAGATTTATAAAGAAATTAAAATCTGAAAGCGGTGTTCCATCAATGGGTTATGCAGCACCGAGGCAAGTATTTTCTTCAGAACAAGAGGATTCTTTAAAAAAATACTTGTTACAAATGGCATCAATCTTCTATGGATATTCCCCGAAAGACGTTCGTCGCCTTGCCTACGAGTGTGCAGTTAAATTCGGCATCAAAATTCCAGTCACCTGGTCTACATATAAGATGGCCGGGAAAGAGTGGCTTACGATGTTTTTAAAACGGAATCCCGAGTTATCTATTCGAAAGCCAGAACCCACCAGCCTTGGTAGGGCAACATCATTTAATGCTCAAAACGTTTTTTTTTTGACAAGTTAGCTGAGTTAATCAAGTGAGGAAAGAAATGAAGATGACTATGCCTGCCTGGTTTGTTGCGAAGCCTATTCCGAAAGTTTACCAGGAGAAAAATGGATCCAGTGCCAAGTTTGCAAGGAATGGGCACATACAAAATGTGCGCTAAATGCTAGTCTTACTTACGTTTGCATTAATTGCGACAGCGACAACGATAATTAATTTCCTATATCACATTAATGTCTATTTTATATTTAAACCCCATTGATCATTACATAACTGTAAAAGTAAGATTTTAAACAAAAAGACTGAGTCTATTCCAAAAATTGAGCTTAAGAAATGTTTCGTTTATGTTGATTATATTTTTATGTTTAATATTTGAAAAAAGAATAGTTTCTGTTTCACTATTATATCACTAAGAGATTATAAATAAAAAGTTGGTTGTAAAATAGCAATTTTATTACATGTCTAGTAAACATTCACGTCATTGCATGGCTTAATGTTCTAATTGCTCAATTTGCCCCATACCCTTGCTCAACTTACCTCACCTATGGGGTAGGTTGAGCATGTTTGACCTTTCTCACTTAAACGACTGTAGCTCTTAAATCTGACTTATTAACAATAAATTACTATGGACACTTTTGCTAAGGGATAAATTACTAATCCATCAGGTCGCATAACAACTCATTGAGACTTATCATTGAGGAGCTATATCCGCTCAAGTGAAAAATTGCTCAACTAGCCCCGCCCTACCCTAATTAATTGTACATAACTAAAAATGCCTTCACCAAATGTACAGAGTCCAATTCCGTTTTCTTCGTTGTCACCAGAGAACCTAAACCTAACCCACTTTTAAATTTGCTACCGTGGATTTGTTATCCATATGTATATATTGTGGCGCTCATTTTATTATTTCTCTTAATTAAGTTTGTAAGTTTGACTATATATGTAAATTTCGTTTTCTTCTGAATGAAAATGTAAATACAGCTCTAAGTTCACATTTCACTCAGTGACTTTTATTTACACATTTATTCATTCACCAGGTCGCCCCGCGCCAACTGTAATGTGGCTGATCGACGGCACGCCAGCTCCGCAATACATAGGCGAGAAAACGGACACACATGTTGTGGTCAACCGGCTCGAGCTGCCGCATGTCAGAAGGAACCACTTGAACACAACTTTCAAGTGCCGCGCCTCTAACACGAACCTCGTTAGTCCGCAAGAGAAAACTGTCATACTTGAAATGAATTGTGAGTTCGCTTTCTGTACTATCTGTAATGAGTTAGGATCTGTTATATATATTACCTTGTACTATATGCTCTTAGATATCATATGTTGCCAATTTTTTTTCATTATTTGGTTGTTTATCATGGAATCATCAAAGGTGTCGAACAAATGTTGGTATCACATGGTCTACTATAGTTTGTGTTACTGGGTTACAACTTATGACTAAGGATGTAAACATTAATAACGCGGTACCCTGTTTACAGGTACCTAATCGGAGCTCGATAATCCAAACCAAAAACTTTCTTTATCCTTTCACACAACTGCAGAACCATATGTGAGATCGCCACGTCAGGCGATACAGTTTTTAGGTACTGACCTTTATTATGATCGGCTCTATACTTAAAATGAGTTTTTAAATAAACGCCTACGACGCTAATCGGCGCTGATGGTATGGTATGAGTAACAAATATTTACAGCTAAATTCAAAAATTAAATTTCTTAAATTAAAAATTTTAAAAAAATTGCTATCTGAGTCTAACTTTACTCCACTATAGATAGCAGAATGAATCAAAAAGCAATCGAATCAAAGAGTTTGGATCCAATTTGAATTTAGATTTTTCAATAGTTGTTAGGCCAGTTGTTAGGAGTTCAATATTCAAAGGAGTATTTTTACAAGTTGCCGTGTACCATTCAACCACAAGTTGCCGCCTAGGGATATATCTTTAGAGCGAAACGTTAAAAGGCTTGTCTTCTCTTGCAGTGAAGCCAACGTTAGTCGTGATCCGAAACAAGCCGGTGACGCTGTCGTCAGAACGATACGTCATAGTGACGTGCGTATCAGAGGGCAGCCGGCCGCCCGCTCAACTCACCTGGTACAAGGACAATAGGAAGTTCAAGAGGGGAAAGGTAAGTTATAACCGAAAAGATGAGAAAAAATCGTAAATATAGAGGCATAGCTAACGCAAGCTGTCCGTCGCAGCGTGTCCGAATTTGGCGCTAAGCTCCTATTTCACGCTCTTCTCGTTCAGTCTGTTCCCACCCACGTCGCTAGTAAGTACAAAAATATGCAATTGTACAATTGTAAAAATTCGTCAAAAGTGGTGAACCAAGTCCAAGGCGATATTTCGTTTCATCGGTGAATGGTTTCACATCAGTTAACGTGACTCATAAAATCAGTGTATCAGTAAACTCGTGACTTGAGCGTATCCTAGCACGGGCTCTTTGCCTTTTTGGATGGCTATGGTTTATGCTCATTAATCTCTACTAGTACTATCCCATTCACTGCACACATAACGGGAGTTACTTCACAATATAAGTCCGAATTCCGTCGTATTTTATAGTTCCTAACAGACAAGTGATCGGAGCTAATACTCTACAGTAACTAACTCTATGACAGTTTATATGATATTAAAATCTAGGCCACGACGACGCACTCACACGCATACGCACGATCGCTTGTGCGTGCGTGTGTACCCCTTGTAATATCACTATCGCTATTAAACAACAAAGCTTAAGGAAGCGGTAGATGTTGGAATTTTGAAATTTTGAAATTAAGGATGCACGGAATAATTTAACACAAACGGAATTTTATAAGTGATCTTTTAGCAAAAAGACTAAAAAACAACTAATTTCAAAGACACTAAATATGTAGTTTAAAATACTGACTGTTTTATAGGATCCATATATAATTATCTAATTTCTTTCTGCATTCGTTTATGTATGTTCCACGTTTATACCATTTTTTGTATGGGAATTTTGCGGTATGAAGTTTATTTTTTCCGATTTAAATGGGAGCAAAATGAAATTATGCCACGTTTCATTTGCCAAACTCTACTTATACTTAAAAAGTTTGTTCCTTGGTGGCTTTTCCATTAAAAGGGGCCTCTAAGAAAAGATAAGCCCTTTATGCGGCCCTAAAGCCATGTCCATTATCTAAATATATTTATTATTCAGACCATCGATAATGAATGTTTATAAATAATAAACACATTATGAAACTCCACTCACCCTTAAAATATTTTGTTAATATTGAAGAGGAAAAAATATTTGTCGTTATAAAAATGAAAGAATGCAAAGAAATCTCTATCTATATACTTTCATATCCCATATAAACGTTTGGCAACAGCAAGGACTTTTCATATTTCGTGAGCTGCAGTAAGGCCACAGTTAAGAAGGCGGATAACAAATAAACTTGTTCCCATCCTCCTTGAAATGGTGCATTTTATGCTATCTTAGAAATGGAGAATGCATATTGTTGAGTCGTGGCCTAGATATAACGTAATACACTATCTCCTTTTCTATTTCGGTTGCAATAAAAATCAGTAAAGTATGGCGTATGGATTCCATTATGGAATAAGAAAAATTCATACGTTCTGGACTGCAAATATTATAATCAAAAAAGCAACTTCAGGAGAAGACGTCTTTGAGTTCTTATTATTAAGTAATTCTTTGATTATAAAAATTTGAAAATAGCATTGTATTAGAACTGAATTGTCTTTGTAAATAACATTTCGATTAGAATCGAGTCGACTTCGAACGATAGAAACCATCTTTGTCTAATTTATTAATTTTTATATAATTATAATATGAATTATATTACATATGCTAAATTACTAGTCGTTATTAGTGGGACAATCCATATTTATTAGAAATGTAAATTCCTGTATCTGCTTTGAAAAAATCTATACTATCTATACTCGTACTAATATATAATATGGAGAGAGTGCGAATTTTATGAATTTGTGTGTATATGAAGGGTAATCTCCGAAACCAATGCAGGTGCATTTGAAAAATTCTTTCACCATTTGAAAGGTACATTATTCCAGACGGACATGGGCTATATATTATGTATATTATGTGCAAATTAGCTAAAGTTATGATGATGTTCGTCAACTCTTATAAACCGAAGCGAATCGAGGGCGGGTCGCTAGTTCATTTATATTATAGGTCTCCTCTCCTCTCTTGAGACTGTAATTTTATTTAGGGCCTTTCTCACCACCTCCTGATAAAGTAACTGTTAACAATCTGATAGATACATTATCTGTCAATTAAATCTAGCGGATGCTGACTTTCTGATAAAGTATTACTGACTTTCTGATACCTGCTGATAAATACTCTAAAACTCCTTAAACATGTTTTGAAAGTGTGATTATTAAGTTATTATTTTGGTTAGCTTTTCCATTTTAACTCCAAGAACAACGTAATTTCATAACTATATTAGATTGCCTTCCACCGCGGTTTGCCTACCATCAATATCGTAAAAATCACTTTTGTTATTGTTAAATTTTAGAGTACATAAACACATACTTATGTATTATAATTGAACATTAATAAAATTATGTTCAAGTTAAGTCCAATCAAATGTCGCGTTTTGAAAATGAAAATGACATAAGAAAACTAATTCAAATTATCGCATGCGACAAAACACTTTTCACTAATAATTATTGTTAACAGTGTTTTAACTAATTACAGTTTTTCACTAATTATAATGAACAGTATAGTAATATAATTATAATTAAAACATAATTATTAAAGTATATTAGTAACATGATTTAATATTATATAATGTATTCGTATATTAGTACAAAGTGGGACAAGGATTATTCCCAGCGGCCACCACCACAGCCACAGCCGCCGCTGGTGGCCGTTAGCAAGGAATCATAATTTTATTGCCACCACCATTATATTGTATACATGTTGTTAGCAAAAAAAATTTTTTTTTTTTGCTGAGATCGTATGATTTATTTGCTCTCAAATCGTAACTTTCTTGATAAAGTCTCTTGATATTATTGTTGTTGATACTCTTGTCAATACTTATTATTGTTTTTAGATAACAGATGCAATGAACGAGACATGCGTTAGCAGCAGTCTGCAGTTCATGCCTCTGCCGGAAGATGACGGGGTGCTACTCAAGTGCCAGGCGGATAACAGTGCGTTGCCCGGGCAGAGTATAGAGGACTCCTTCAAACTGGACGTTGTTTGTGAGTATACGAATTTGTTCTATCCTTTACTTTTAACTTAAGATTAAGGTTTTTGGACCTAGATTTTAAGATTCTATTTTAGTGTGTTATTTGACTGAAAGAACGTGACAGAAGAGTAGTTAAGTGGATATCGCGATACAGTTGGCATGTCCTCAAATGCGCTTCGTTATGCCTACCTTTGCAGGTTTAGGAATGGATTTGGAAAAAGGGCTGATAAGGATAGGGAATATAATAGAACGAGTTTTGCTCATCCCTTCCTTTCCTTGGGGAGACGAGATGTCTTTGGGAGCAAAGGGGACAAAAGGTTTATTTTGTTCTTACTTTACTCACCATTCGTTGGGTGGAATGGGATAAGGAATAAAGATGTAAGACTTCTTTCATTCTATCAGATAAGATAGGATGGCAAAAGGTTCTAATATAAGGTTTTCTCTTTCTTTTGCTTTCACTTCTCAATGTCGTTATAAGCCTAGTGCCTTAAATCAAGTGTTCCTGTCGTAAGATTTCAAAGCGGAATCCTATTCTTACCTCTTTATTTATAACCCTTTTTTCATAAATACTTTTAACCGCGAAAAGGAATGAAGAATGTGACGCTTCACTCGCTCACAGCAATTATATTCACATACGTCTGAGCCGTCAAAGTGATATGGATGTATGGTGTATATAGTAGCACTCGATATTACCTAGTCGACGCTAAATGCATTCCAGACGGGAGTGACGCACCCATTCGGGAACTATTCCTTTTCGGGAGAGTTGTTTGCCACTTAACGATTAAATTCTAAATTGAATTTATTGTCAGGCTTTATTATATTGAAATTTATTGTATTGAATTTAAATGGAAGCATTTTTAATATAGATAAAGATGTTTCATCTGATATGGTAATGTTATATATATAGGTATATAATGTGTGTGATTGTGTATGTCGGTTTAAAGTATTTTTCTATCGACTATATCTATCATAGTACTGTTATTAGTAATATGTTCGTAATATACGATATCAGCCTATAATGTCCCACAGAAGAGTACCGACCTCCCCTAGGAAGCACAAAGGGGTTTCGGACCATAATCCACGAGACGGACTTTGATTGGTGGTGGACAGACGTGCCCCAGATTTCTTTTAATTTTCGATTTTAACACATGTCTTACCTCACGATGTTTTCCTTCATCGCCGAGTTTGTAATAATTTTAAAAATCTACATATTAGAAATTAATTTTTTGAAGATTGATTAGAAAATTTGAACACAATTTCACGAATGAGAATCGAGACTAGGTATCCCTACAATTGCCAATTAGTCAAGACTTCACTCAGGTGGCATTAGGACTTCCTAGGGAACCCAAACATAGCCTATATCTGTCTGTATTAGTTTAGCTTCCTAAACGTAAAAAAAATGAAAACCGGTCCTGTAGCTTACAGTTTACTGCTTACATATAATAAACAGTAAAACACCTTGCGTTATCTATCCCTCTTTATCTGTGATGTAGATATATGTACTTACAATGTATGCTTAAGTCTATGGCTATTTTATTATATTGTTTGCACAATACCTGAATACGCGGCTGTGTAAAATATCTAAATAGAAAGAAATTATATAAGTAATT
Source organism: Sesia bembeciformis (assembly GCA_943735995.1). Taxonomy (NCBI): domain Eukaryota; kingdom Metazoa; phylum Arthropoda; class Insecta; order Lepidoptera; family Sesiidae; genus Sesia; species Sesia bembeciformis. The sequence goes on from OX031042.1 coordinate 8,245,998, forward strand.
ACAGACATTTGTCAATTATATTAAAGATAGAAAAAAAATTAAGATTTAGTATAAATGGTAATTAAATAGTATCATTATAAGAACATTGTGACTAGTATTACCGGAACACACACCGGATTTGGACCATATCAGAGATAAGTCTAATGTGCACTATACTAGTGATCTTAATATCTACATGGCACGCGTTAAGTCTCCGCCTCTGTGCAATTTCATAATTATTATTCTTTACGAAATAAAACCGAAAAATCCGTGAAGGAAAAAACTGTAGGTAATAATAGAATCAACAAAAAAATATTTCTTCGGAACCTTTGAAAAAAACGAATTGTCTCCAGGAAGAGCTATTTTTGCACTCAATTAATAGTAGGACCTATTTAGTATTCAGTCTACGCACTTTTATCAAAATAAGAGGTTATATTTAGTGATTTAAATTAAGTACGTTTCGCTCTTTATTGTTAATAGTAGGTTTTACACTTAATTATTCAGATTGTTATAGAACAACGTATAGGTATCTTTCTTATTAATTATGTGGAAAAATGCTGTTAATATCTAATTAATAAAAATCTAACACAGACTAACTGACAGACAACGCACAACCTAAACCGGCGAGTCTAGAAGCATGACATTTTGCACAGGAGTTCCTTATATATCGTAGGTGAGCACTAAGAAAGGATTTTTGAAAATTCGTCCCCTAAGTGTGTAAAATAAGGGTGTAAATGTTTCTGAGATGTTGCCGATGACATTTCTCATCGGGCACACGGCTAGTCAATTTATAAATTCCATAGATTTTAACAATATCATTACTATTATTCCTTATTGCAAATGGCATAAGCCATCATAAATGACATGAGGCATATCAACAATCAACAATTAATGTTAAGCACTCGTTAGACTTGGTTCAATAATAATAATTAATATTATGCAATCACGTACTGTGTAAATCTATCTTTAAAACAATACATCCGTATCGTAATACTTTTAGCGTAATTTAAAATGGCTTGTATTTAAACGTACAATAAAAAAAAATACACGGGCAACAAATCTTGATTAATGAAACAAACTGTGTGTTTTTGAATAACTAAAATAAATAATTTTAAATTACTAAGAATGTAAAGACAAAAGTCCCCCGCGTCGATGGACTCCGATGTTCTTTCTTCCTTGTCACAGGAGAACCTACCTCTAACCCATTTTTAAATTTAGTGCCCCGATTTGCCGCCACTTCATTTAATTATAATTATTTCCCATTTAAAATTACACAAGAAGTATCATACAATTTGTGTATTCATAATTTTTCATAGTTATGACGCAGCTGGATAACAACCTCTGCAATGACACAATTAAAAGTAATTTTTAAGTTTAGATTATAGGCTAATTATAGACTGATCTAATATGATATTAACCTATGACGTCCCATGCACTGCATGGGACACAGGTCTCCTCTAGTATAATAATTCACTAGGAGATGTCGGGCCTTTATTCACCAGCACCAGGCGAACCCAGCGCAGATTGCTGAATACCTCCAATTTTTTCTAAATTCTAGAAATTGCGCGTTTCCTTACAATGTTTTCCTTCACCGCCGAGCAGTAGGATCATTTAAAAATTCGTATTTAAGTAGAAACTAAGTAGTACAGGCCGAGAATTTGAACTCATGACCTGACGAATGAGAGTCGAGTATAGATATTCCATGGCTATTCCCGCTCTTACATAATCTGAACTAATTTACTAAAACTCTAGCGTAAACCTTTGCACAAAAACCGCAAGGCTCAGCACCGTGGAAGCGGCTGAGATGATACAATTAGAGCTACTTCTTAATTCGCGAAAGATCGTTCTCTAAACGAATATTGCCACAAAATAAGCAATGACGACTCCGGCTTAACCAGTTTGCACATCTCGAACGCCGTTAAGCTTAATTATCATTGCTACTTAGGCACTCGCTCAGCGCACTGCTTCACGCATTACACACGGACATAAAGCCTTATATTCATACAATATAATGTCATCCACCATACAGTGATTAAATACGAATTCGTGGTTGTAGAAACCAAAAACATGCTTAATTTAAATAAAATGAGAATGACTGCCACCTAATCGGATATTTGTAAACTTTATTGTTCTACTTACCAATTCGGATATTTACTTAGATCCTTACTGGTAACTATGTAGGTAAGTATAAATATGAAAAAAGTATCCGCCTATGTACTTTGTAGCACTTTATAAGTTAATATAAGTGGTATATAATAGTTTATATTATTATAAATTTAGACTGAAAAACCGTTCAATAATTTTCTTAAAAGTTCCAGCAATTGTAATTTCACGTAATATTTCGTATGATATCCCTCTTTGTACTGTAGTACTCATATTAAAACTACTCTCTTAAATTAATAAAACATAATTATCCTAGATTGTTCGCGAGACCGTGTGTATCACGAACCCAAACAAAGGAGCTGCTTCACAAAATCTGACTCATCCTGAACTGTGAAAATATACCAAAGTATCGTTGTTTTGTCTACATTGTTAAGGATTTTAAATGTGTACGTCTAGAAAATGAGAGTACAAACGGGAAACAATAAACGCGAACACACTGTGTGTATGTTTAATTAAATTCGTTCCGTAGGAATACACGTCACCTACCCGTTTCTTATTAAAATTCGCTTAACTTTGTTTTCTTTGCCCAAGCTTGGAAGTTGAAATATTTATTTAACAGTACATAAACTGTCGTCTTCAATTTATTTTGATGTTAATATTAAACTTTCTACACAGACGTAACATATAACATATTATATGATGACTTACGTTTGGCATTTTTTATATGATTTATGTCTGTGTAATCATAAATCATATTTCTTATTATAAACACATTCCAGGTGGGTATTTAAATAACTTGTATCATTTTTTCATTAAACAACTCCAGTTTTCATGGCAATAATTCAACATAATATTTTAAAGTAGAATCGAACCATTCATACTAAAATTATACTCGTAAATGCGAAAATTTGTTTGTTAGTTTATTTGTTTGCTACTTAATATATCTGCAACACTTAATATATATACATTAAGTTAATGTACTTAGTATATATATATATATATATATATATATATAGTTGTGTGTGTGTGTGTGTATGTATGTGTGTGCTTATGATTAGACAGATTGTGATCCTAATTCCTCGCTATCAACAGCTATTATAATTTAAAATATAATAATAAATGTAAAGTCTGTAAGACCCCGTTAAATATGTTATATTTCATGGCAAAATCAGTTCATCTTTTATTACAAATGGTCGCAATATTTTCTTACTACAAATCGCAACGTTGTATTTTGGTCAGTTCACTCGACACACATGTCTCTCAGATTAGTGGCGGGCGACAGGGCGGCATGCATTCAGCTCGCCAAACGAGAGGCAGTTGAGGCGCACTGCGCGTTCAACTTTTGGTGACAGTTTATTCGGTGCGACAGACTTGTTGGAAGTAATTCCGTCTAATTTAGCTTGCGGGCGGCGACTCGCAGACGCATGGCTTACGGGGACTCCCGCCTGACACTTCCCTTTCTGAAGGATTAATTTGGCTTTGTCCATCTTATTACTGTCGCGCAGTTTAAGTCTTTGTGCCGAACATTGTATTTCGCTTTCGATCGCGCTGTTTGCTAACTGAAATTGCCATTTGTTATTCTGATAGGCCGTTAACACTCGCGATGAGATTTTAAGTGGAGTAGAGATCCTTGTTACTGTTGTTTAATCACTATTAAAATGGATTCTGATTTCCGCTTTCATTTCCATCTCATTACATTTATTCATACATTTAGTTACTTTATATTAATATACAATAAAATTATTGTCTACTGAAAACCAAATTCAAACAAAATAATTTGCAGTTAACAGTTGATTAATTAAAATTTCAGTTGTTTTAGGTAACATTACATGTTTAATAAACCTTGATAAACCAGGCGAGATATTAAACAAAGAACGAACATGTAATTCTAGGTAATATTCAACAGTAACAGAGAGAATTGTCAACAGTATATACACGAACAAGAGAAACTTACTAAAACGTAATTAAAACCTTGTTAGTGTTTTCGAGTCGACTCAACATCAACAGTTAACAACCGCCAAGGACAGGCCAAAAACTAATTGTGACTAGTGGCTCCACCCGCATCCGGTCGCCGCGCCGGCCCGCGCGGGTCGTGTCAACATTCTAATGCGAGGATTAAACTCGGCTTAACAATATGTTCACGTCAAAACTCCTAAACACACTCACACGTATCCACGCAAACACGAGAGCCTCTGATATCGTAGTTCTTACAGTTAATCACATCTTTCCAGCTGTTAACTTTATAATATAATTGACTCGTTGAATTACTCAAGAAAACGTCTTAAATTCTTAAACGAGATGGTTATTTTTCGAAAAGCGCAAGGAAACACGCTGACTCTATTACGACAAGAGGAAATTAATTTCCAAATATAAATAAATTCTATTTACTTCTGCTCGACGAACCGTAACACATTTAGAGCGGGGAGAATTTTGCCGCGCTCGGCGCGAATCGTTTTGGCAACAATTTAAACGTAGGAATCGTAAATGTTTATTTGGAGGACGAGCGTTTCCTCCGGCCGCGGGGCGACGTCGTTATAGGTCTTTAATGGCCAATAAAGTGTCACCGCCTTGCCGTCTCGCCACAGATAAGTGTTCACCTGAAGTAACAGCTACTCCCGCCAATGCACACAAACAAAATCAGAAAGAGAATCCTTATAATCTCGCGAAGTGAAGATAATCCGAGCCTTCGCAGGTTGGCGCGTTAAAATATCCTTAACGGATCGACGAGTAAGTAAACAAACGCTTCTTTGACATCCGTTAATAAATAGATAGATACTCGCAAAAAAATCTATACATATAATAAAACAGTAAAAAGGTTGTAACTGTACATAGAATTAATTTTAAAAAAAATTGAGGGGTCTCTGTTTTTATACAGAACCCAAAACATTAGTATTTAGAATTCTTGTCTGTTTGTTTGTTTGTGTCTGTTTGTTTGAGCAGATTTTGATACAGACTACGGGGTCCAAAATTAATAACACTACTCGCTAACAGATCGCTGTGCTAGGAGCGAGTTTATTCGAGTCGATTGAATTGAATTCGATTTGAAGAAATCATATTATACGTATTTAATTGGAGCGCCCCACTACTTTGAATGCTAGAGAGAACATGCAAAGTCCAATAAACATCCCCACACAGGCTTATTAAATAAGTTTCCCTATTGCTGCGAAGATACTTATTTATTATGTTCGATGTTTAGTATTTAATAATTCAAATAAAATATTTTTTATTTAATTCATCTTATCAAAGTTTACACCAACACAATGGCTCTACTAGGAAGAATACATAAATTGCAGTAAATGTAATCCCAATAATCCCAATAACGAAACATTAAATATATTTCGCTATTTGTCTATAAACTTTAAAGTAGCTTTAGCGAGCGTTTTGCGCATCACGTCCGGGTTTTGGTGGAAAATATCATACTTTTTTTATATAGAATAGTGGGCGGACGAGCAAGCGGTCCCACGTGATGGTAAGTGTTACCGCCGCCCATGGACACCTGCAACACCAGGGGGTATGCGGGCGTGCCGCCGACCTTGCAAAATACTATTCACAGCTCTCTTGAAGAACCCCATATCGTAGCTTAATGGAAAGACCTCTTGAGGCATACTGTCCTTTTTATAGATTTCATCTACTTTTTATCTTTCTTAGAGAAGATATGGTAGACGGGCGGACGACCAAGATGGTAAGTGGTTACCGACGCTGATGAACGTCTACAATAACGGGGCGGTGCGGATGCGCTGCCATCCTTGCAAAATTCTATTCACAGCTTTCATGTATTTAGAACCCCAAGTCCTTAGTGGACAATGGACTTTGTGGTGTCAGCTTCTTTAGCGACTACGGCTACGACTATGGATAACTAAGTACGGCCCTGTGAACCACATTGAACGAGGAAAGAACCAGTCTGGATGCATAGAAATGTATCTAAGCTTACTAAGTATAGAATAAGTAAATTATTGGTAAAAGATTCTACGCATATTATGGACACTGGACAAATACACCATTGGCACCATGAGCTATGGATCAACTATGGTCGCGCAGTTAGAATATTCGACCACTCCACTCTGTCTCCACTCTCACGAGAAGTTTAGAACACGTTAGCATCCGGAGAAACATTACGTTTCTCCGCGTATTCTTCTAGATATATCTATATACAACGCGATTGCTGTACACAACTATTCGTTGAAACCCCCTATCTCGGTTTATAATAATTAATAATCGTAAGTATAGAAATGCAATTGTGACTCGCGCTTCGTTAACAAGAAACCGTCACACACGATGAGGTATACAAATTGATTAATTTCACGTAAAAGGTTTTGGAAAAAACTACCCTGCGGTTTTCCGTTACGCTACGACATGGACATCTTCAATAATTACGTTATTCTGAAATCAACAACGAGCATGCACAACTTTTGGAAGATATCCGATAGCGCTATGAAAGTATGCATGGATTACATAGAATTTAGTTTTTATGAAAACACTGACGAGGAGGAATAGCATTTGACATATAAATACCCTAGGAGGTTATGCATAAATACGAGAAATGATAATATTATCTAGGCTGAAAGTGAGCGCATCCGTGAAATACATCAAGTCGGCGCTTTTACAGGTGTTAAAAATATTTTACAGCTGCTCAGTCGACGCGAACAAAGCTGCGGGTAGAAGCAAGTAAATTTATAATTAGCCTTTACTTTTGAACAATTGCTGCCATGAAAGAACTTCGTTAATAAACTAGACAAGGCTTCTTTTTTTACTTCATCTCTTCCGCGTCTATTTTAACAATACTTCATTAATCCAGACATCAAAAAATTTCAATTATTACCTAATTTACACTCAATTAGTCTTCTCGTTAGTTAGTCCCTATTGTTTTATAATTCACAGTTGAAGTTACGGTAAAAGTATATTAACTAAAAAATAGAATTGATTAAAGCTTAATTAGCTTTTATATTGGGTCAAAAGTTTCTAAATAGTGCGCTTGATCCAATTTTTACTACGATCAACAGTTTGATATAAGAGGTAATTGTTATTTTAATTAAGTAACAAACTCGTACAGTGATGATACTCATACGATGTTTTTAATTAAAGTCATATCACACATTGCTCCAACTTTTTAGAATAGTTCATTGCCAGCTATTAAAACGTCCTTTAGTATACGAACACCAAATAAAACGTTATAAACTTTTTTATGTTGTACAGTATAGTATATTTATATGTCTAAAATAAATTAAAATACATTTTACATTAAATATTAAAGCATCGCGGGATCGGTCACTGGTTATGGCTACCATGAGATAACTGGCTGCTATACGATTGTGCGAAACCGTATGAACAAACTCGACCGACTCCATACAACTCTGAAAGCGGAATGGGGTCAATTGTCGTTGAGATCTATAACCGTATGTCTATCTCTCCTCCATACAGGCTATTTTAAACCAGACAATAATGGATGTAATATTGATATTAATTTTAATAATATTTGATTTGTTTCCATGGAGACGGTCCTGCCTGACGTATTAATAAAATTAACTCAGGTACATGTTTCATGTTAGTTTAATTACTATAAGTGACTATGAAAGCTTTTATTATATTAATTACATTACATTATTAATTACCTATATTAATTATAAAAGATATCATACACAAAATTTAAAACTTGTCACCTCCATCAATGAGATACGCGTATGTCCCCCTACCACGGTTATTAGGACACAGTGTAATTTGGTAGGTACTGAATCTATTCACGACACGCTTGTAATTAATTAGTCTCATTAACATATTCATGTAATCCTTTGACAGACATTTACTATCACCTTAGTAAATTACTTGTAACACGAACCGTCGCCTATTTCATACGTGGACGTAATACGTAATACGTAAATAAATCCTCTTACGTCTTATAACGTCTTACGGATACTGCGATACGTTTCATATTTTCGTTTCCATTTAGACGACGACATATAATGTAAATAATTAGTATATTAGAAATAGACACATATATTTCTACCACATTATTGTCACTTTGGGTGAAATCAAACTTTTCATTTATTAGTCATTCTTTTCGTAATCTAACTTAGAATATAGCGAAGTATATATTGGACAGACAATCTATGTTGTAACCAAATACGATATATATTATTATTGTTTATTAAATAACATGATGTTGACCTTTAAATAATAAAAATTAAACAAATAAAAAAAGTATGTGGCTATCGCGCTGAGGTGACACGAAAATTATATACAAAGATATCTTTGTTACAAAGTTCATTACAAGTTGCTGTCTTTATACTAAGGGTATCAGACCAGGGAACGGGTTAAGACTGATACTGAGACTAAGACGAGTCAGACTTATTAAATCAGTGCACCGCCTATAAGCCAATTAAAGTGTATAAATACGTATAATAATGCGTTGATTTTCACATTAATCAATATAGGTTTGTTACAGATCCACCAGTAGTGTCACTGTCACTGGGCAGCACGCTGAACCCCCACGACATAAAGGAGGGAGATGACGTTTACTTCGAGTGCTCAGTACGCGCAAACCCCAGAGAACATCGAATATCTTGGTATCATAATGTAAGTTAACCATAAACACGACATTGACAAACCATTTATTTTATATTGTAAATCGGGTCTGAATGCGTATAATAAAGGCATTCGTTTACCTTTTATTCTTAATCGACGTTTCGGCACGGCTTACGTCAGCCGTGGTCTTGTTGATTCAACTTGAGCTCAACTGAAGTTTACCTGGTGATAAGTGGATTCTATCACCCACCGAACTGGGATGTTCTACATTCATATATTCCGCACTATCGCCCATGGACACGCCATCATGACTTCCCTCGTCAGTACTCTATGGAATTAGATGGTAGGCTATGGGGAGTAGAAAATATAGTAGAAATATTCCCTGTGCGGTAGGATTGTCTGTTCTATAGCACAAAATGACGCGCCCTTTCACAGTTTTCGATACATTCAAACAAAAAATGTAACAGGAGTTATTAGCATTTTGATTGAACTAGTCATCTTTTCTATTCACATTGTTTTACTTATAAAGACAAAGTATATTCCTTTGTTTTTTTCATTCCAATAATTTCGATCCTAATAATTTATTATGATTAATATATAGATATGTACAAACAAACACTTCGGTGATTACTTTAGTCACATTTTAGTTAAACAACTGGCCAAGAGGCTATCGGACATGCACACGATAAGGTTCAGTAGCCGTCTCCGGACAGCATTCTCTTTCCACGTTCTGCTTATATATAGAGCTATTTCACCTTGACAGAATTTATATCGTTCCATGGGAAAAGTTTTAATATTTCGGAAAAAAAACCCTTGGTTCAACTTCCGTTTTAATTTTCTTTGAAAATACTGAAAGGTTATATGTATTTTTTTAGATTTCTACAACAGTATTTAAAAAGTTACCACGGGCAGCACAGTATTAGCAACTTGTAAAGAGAATAACTCGTTACTAAAAGGTTAAAGTTTGAAGGCCCAAATTTTTTTATTTCAATTTTAGTCCTATCCAATGTGACCTTTTATGTTTACTTTACCTTTTAGTTTGTGTTTAAAGAAGAAAGGTAAAAAAGCTTTAATTTACCGAAAATCAGTTAATTTTATGCGTTTAGGACCCGATTTACAATCTTTATTTTCTTCTCTTCTCTTTTCACTTCACTTTCACTTTACTATGACAGAATAGTCAAAACCTGCTTTGCTCACTTTCTTTATTCCTAATTTTGAGTTACCAATAACACACAAACACTTGACAGCAAATTTCATCTCAATTTGGTTACGGAACCCTAAAAATAGTTATTACGTAATCTAGAAATAGTTATTAATATATATACTCAACAGTTATAACTGGTTTATCCGACAGTAGAAATTAATTTCTGTGTCAGCAACACGATTTCGTAAACTTTATCGTGATTTCCACGAAAACTGCTTACTGGCACACGAAAAGCAAAAGGGCGGCCAAAACAGCGTAGGTGTATGTACAAGCACATCCAATCAAAAGTTTTGTGACGTTGTATTAATAACTAAGTAAGTACCTGCTTATTATTAAATTATTAGAAACTTGTCAGTAACTTTTATACATACAAACTATATTTTAAGAGTGCTATAAAAACGTTTCAATTAGCGATAGTGGCTAGATGAGGAGAAGAGCGGGCGACCGTAAATGGTGGCGTGCCTTGGGTGAGGCCTTGGATGGCTACAGCAATCGAGAAAAATAGTCAGATATTGCAATGCAATGCAACCAGCCCTTTCAGTATCCACTGCTGAACATGGGCCTCCTGATGCACATTGTCTTGTGCATTAGGGATGTTAAAACGCCGCGCTGGCCAAGCGGGTTGGCGAATCCACTCTTTCAGAGCAGGTGTAGTTCCCCAGGGTTTGGGGTAGCCGCTTATCCCTTAGTCGTCTTTTACGACACCCACGGGAACAGATGGGGTGATGATATTCTATGACTGGTAATATTACTGTAATAAAAAGATTAACGCATCAACTGAAAACTTTTTCGTTTTCTTGGAAACCCCTATCCCAGATATATTTATACATGTTTCTGTAGTGCGGTAGCCGATATAAATGAAGTTTCAGCGAATATTTCCATATTTCCAGAGTTCTTTCATCGCATGTTCATAACATTTTCTAAGATTTTTATTTATATTGCTCTACCTGCCTTCCTATACAGTCATGTCACCAACACAACAAGAAATCATAATCATAATATTTCACACAAATCCTTTATGAGTCAAATTGGTTGTACTGTCAACGCTTTTCAAAATCTGATATCTACAGGATAAGCCAGTACTACACAACGTGGTATCAGGCATAATAGTGAGCACCAAGTCGCTGGTGTTACAAAAGGTGACGCGTGACCACGGCGGGGATTACTCGTGCCGCGCCACCAACGCGCTCGGCGAGACGCCTAGCCAACCCACGCACCTTAGTATACAGTGTGAGTGCACTACTGTTTAACACATAATAATAGTAATCTTTAGAGCTACAATAGTTACGCTGGTGCTGCAAAAGACAACGCGTAACCACCTCAAGACATTACTATAATTTCGTATGTTAGGCTGTAACAATTTTACAATTAAGGTTACCTATTAAGGTTAAGGATTAAATAGCTTTGGAAACTGCAGACGTGGCGTACTGTACTGTAATCATACTGTCGTACTGTAATCAGTACGACACAACTCAGAGATTCCAGCGATGTACCTATTCGCTCGATCAATTTATTTCCCGCTACAACGTCTCGTTGTCGCCTCGAGCGCGCGGAGCGAGTCAGACGATGGCATGTGCGTCATGGTCATACCTTGATCACAAATTACATTCGGTAAAGTTCGATTTGACGAGATTAGCTTATGGCAGCTCTGATTTGTGTCGTACTATACGCATGTCCAATATGAATTTTATTCTAATGCTGACAAATTTTGCTTTATTGATAACATTTAACAAATTATTTTTGATAAAATACAGTTTTTATCTGCACTAATATTGTCATTGCTAAGCACAAAACTACGTTGATTAGGGATCAGGCACACGCTGTCGGTGGTCGATTACCAATAACTAAAATAAGTTGTATCTTCTTCTCTTAAAATTCTATTATCCTTCTTCAAGTTTTTCCACTCTGTTCTATTTGCTGTACGTCTAGTCCATACGAGGACTGCTAATCTCTTCATGTCGTCAGACCATCGGGTTGATGGTCTGGCCACGCTTCTTTCCGTCTGGAGTCTCCAGAAAATAATGATTTTGCTCGTCATCTCGGTGACCTAGATGACCAGCCCATGCCCATTTAAGGCTTCACATGCACCGAAGTGCCTCACTTCGATGCGTTGTCTGATGACGTCATTCCGTACCTTGTTGTAGTGAGATATTCCGAGATTTCGGCATTGCCAACCAAAATTGGCAACCAGAGAAAGTTGACCAGAGAAGGTCAACTTTTAGCTTGTTGATCCTCCCGACGGTCAGAGCCCATGTCTCACACGCATACATCATCGTTGGCAGTACACATTAATGAAGAGCTTGTATAGGCTTTCTTAAAAGAGTTCATAGGGCGTCGCGCGGTCACGTGATAACTATATCAAGTCGACTTGACATCTGGTTGCGCAACAGAGAACGCCGTAGTTGTTACGCAAACCAAAGTAGTCAAAAATAATAAATATACCCAACACCTTATGGTGTAACGAGAACTAAATATATAGTAATATAATTCCTTAGTAGAAGCCTACTAAGCCTACATAATTTTCTTCAGTATCACATTCGTTCAATATAGGTATTGCTATTAATTTCGTCTAGCTATAAATAACTAGCCAATAACCATAGCAAGAGGGACAAAATTAAATGCTCTTAACGTCTAGTTGTAAGATTTATATGAAACGGGATGCCAACTTGGAAGCGGGTTACAAAGGAATGTCTTATACAGCATAAAGTAAAGCAGACATGCACCGAGTTAGTAAATTGCTTACCAATGAACTCGTGTACCAGCTTAGAAGTTACATTATTGCAGTCGGACTACAATTGAGATAAACGGTCAGACTTTTGCAGTAGAATAGTTTAGCGTATATTACATACTGCAACTACACTTACATAAATATACGTATATGACCTGTGGCGCGCCGGAGCGCGTCATCTGAATATCACGACACTTCTTTACATAATATGTCAGTGGGCAGTCAAGGGTTCCCCGCACCATTAAAACACTTGGACACGCTAATAAACGTGATTACTCTAAACACCAACATTCAATCGTGCGGGGCGTGTGCTAATAAGCGTCGATAGTCGGTACAATGGCGTTGTGTTTGTTAAAGTGTAAAGTTGTAAGTGTATAAACGAGTTGCTTGCTTCTGTTTAGAATAAAGACAAGGAGGATTTGGTGAGAATTTGTGTGGCAGCCTTTCCGCCAGATAATATAGAATGTGCAAAAACTTTATTATTATCTAAGTCATTCTCGAAACCGAAGCGTAAAATTAGTCGAAAAAGAGATGGGAAAGCACAGAAAGATTAGGAGGATATTATAAGTCTTATGAAAGGGACGGAGACAAAATAAATGCCAATTTTTGTAGCTAAAGAGCTACACAAACTGTCAGCGGTCACCTTTGACCATATTGACGCTACTCATCTTCTAAAGAATATTCTGGTGTTGCAGCGTGAGATTAATTACACTACCGGGTGAAATCCCCAGGGCATGACAGGCTTAGCCTCGAGCACTTACAACACACAGACGGTCATTTGCCCAGTGTATTGGCCGTGCTGTATTCATTGTGTTGGCTATGGATACCTTCCGCGAGAGTTGATGAGAACAATAGTTGTTCCTATCGTAAAAAATAAAATGGAGCATGTGTATGACATAGGAAACTGGTAGAGTTTACGCTTACAGCAGAAGAGTGTACGCTGCATTCCTACAGCCGCTGGGCGCACTCGACTGGCCACAGAAAGCGCAATCCTAAGTTTAAAGCGTACTGTCAGGTATTACACGTCCAAAGGAACAACAATTTATGCGTGTTTTCTGCACCTGTCGAAGGCGTTTGACCTCGTGATTTATCGGGTCCTGTGGGAGAAGCTACGTGAGGTCAACATACCTAACGAGTGCATTGAGATTTTTAAATTCTGATATCTCAACCAAGAGAATCATATCAAATGGGATGGTCAGCTCTCTGATATGTATAGATTGAAATGTGAGGTAAGGCAGGGTGGGTTGACTTCACCAAAGTTGTTCAACCTATACATGAATGAGTGGATGGTCGCGCTCAGCAATATGCATGCGAGATGTTCTATAGATGGTGTAATGGTTAATAATATCGGTTACGCTGATGATATGTTAGCTCAGCTGAGTCCGTCAATCAACGGGATTAGGAGACTGCTAGACACTTGTCAGAAGTATGCAAACAGGCACGGATTAAAATATAATTCGAAGTAAAGCGAACTGTTAGTTTTTAAGGCTCGGCATAGGATTGTGGAAGACGTGTCCCCGGTTAAATTATATGGTACTGCTCTGAAGAAAGTCTAGCAGTTCAAGTATCTGTGGCACATTGTTACAGATGACCAATGTGACGACGCAGATGACTGTGAGCGCAGAGCGTTGTCGGTGAGGGGTACACTTCCCGGTCGAAAGTAATACATATCGGCCTTTAGAAAAAGACAACCGACTAGCTTTGGTTTTGTAGATCGTCGTCTCTGTCGTGTGCCGTTACGACAGAGATAACGCTCTACAAAATCGAACTAGCCGATTATAGTCGATGTGTATCACCTACTCTCGGCCGGGACGTGTAATATATTGGCACCGTCGCGAGTTGGTTCGCTCGCTGTAGAGAAGAGGTCAAAATTACATCTTCTTGCGTGTATTACAAAGTGTCCGCCGGGCATGCCAGCGACCGAAAGTGGCAGTTCACGAAGTATTAAGCGCTCGAAGACTGGTAGTTGCGTTGGTAAATTTTTGATCTTATTCCAATGTCGACGAAATTGATTGTTGTTTATTAATGAAAACCGCGCTGTGCTCCGCTTTGCCAGGTCTGCGCCAGCCCTTGGTCCCGTTATACTTTCTATTCCTCATCCTTTCCAATTCCTTTTCATAATTCACTCCTAAATCCTGATCTTCTAACCTTGACCGATGTTGCCATGCATCGCAGACTTCCGTGGACGTAAAGTAACCACTTTCAATGAGGTGAACTGCCTACTCATCTGCTACGTAAAAAATGTTAATTCAAATTACAATAATATAGCTTGATAATGTTTTCTAAATAAGTAAATATTAAAACAAAGGTCGCGTCCAAATTTGGTTTACTAAACAATTTACAAAGAAAGAATAGCGTTATTTGTTTCTGAAAAATAAAACATCATTATTTCAATAAAAATGAACTAAAGTCGGATAAAAATAAAACACATCAATAAGTAAATTGTAGCGGAGATTACTTTTCCGCTCTAAATTGAGGGGAGTCTTTTGTTCCGTATTGTCAACCCGGTGCTAATAAATTTCGTTTCATCTCGGGAGGGACCCTTAAATCGTTTGCTGACTGCAGTATCAATCATTCTTGGAGAGATCGCAACAAAGATTTGTTACAGTCAACGGGGTGAGACGGCGAAGCGTATTGAACAAATTATTCCTTAAACTGTTAAATATAATGTATAATGTAAGTGAAATATGAAGACGACCCGACCTCTATATGCCCCGACGCTACAAAAGACAACGGAGTGAATCACTCTCTTGTCCAAAAAATTATATAAATCATATAAGCGTTTAATATTCGATATGTAAGTTTTACTTCCGCATAAATTTGAGTAGTGGAATACGCTATTTTTTTATGGCCCAAATAATATCATGCTCGCCTTAAGGTACCCTATGAAAAGTAGTATGGATTCTATTAATTCATTTTATTTATTTAAACTTAAATGCTCAAAGAAACAATGTACAAAATATATACATATATACCCATACTAGTACATACAACAATAATTTATGACAATAAATAAAAATACTTAAAACATAATAAGCTATTGAGGGGCTTAGATCAAATAAAAAGGGAGTCGATACTCCCTTACTGCGCGTAGTCCTACAAAACCGAGTCGAATGGACCTGCTTCGTTTAGTCACCAATAGAATAGCGACTTGTTTAGTCACGTTTAGTCACGTACTTGTTTGTACATGATACACTCACACGATGAAAACACAGTTTTGTAATGGAAAATACATCTTTCCACGCGTAAGCACACGAAAAAGTAACAATTTGTAGAAAGTTTTTTAAAATTATTAGTTTACATTCGGCCATTAATGAGTGAGCGAGATGAAACTATAGGAAACATGTGCGAGCGACACGTTTAGCTTGTCTCACTGTTGCTACTGTCCAAGCTTATCTCTGTTTTCGGTGTCGTACAACGAGACTTCAATTATAGCTGCACGAGTTTGTGTACGTATAGTTGTGCAATCGAGCCTATTTTCAGTTGACGCGATATAAGAACGTACCGTATCTTCCCCTTTTGCTTTGATCTAACTTGAGGGCGGATATTTTCAGAGAAAAAAATGTTATAACAATACTAATACTATAAGAACTATCTACGTAAATAAATAATACGATAGTACTAGTAAATAGATACGAAACGTATTACAAAGCATAAAGGTACCTATATAAAAGAAACTAAATACTACATAAAATAATTATTAGTATCTACATAACACAGTATGATTGAGTAGAGGAAAGTTAAGAGTGTAGCAATACATACCAGGAACGGAGCAACATATCAATCAATATTCGAGCAAAGTTTACGCAACCTGAGACTTAGAGCTGTGTATTAATTTACTGCCAACACTGATCAATGCGCCAACAAACAAGCAAACTTCTCAAGCAACGCTGAGAGAAAATTTCAACGAGTCTTTATAGTAAGTTGGCGGCGAGCATCAATCACGGAGGTTAGGAGCCTCGACAAGATTTACGTCGTCAATGTCGCCGCGACCAGCCAAACAGCGACAAATGTACGCTTTGTTCCCTTCCTATTTGTTACCTTACGTCGTTTGTTCCACTTTTGTACCATTCTCTGCGGACTGTTTGTTTGTGCTTTATTGATCTCCGCCTGTACCGAGAGATTTGTACGGTTACAAATCTTAGCTGCGCGGTGCGAGGGTATGAACATTGCTAACATGCGGTACACGAAAAGTAAAACGCTGGGTGAACATTAATCCACATACATATTTTCATATTCCCGCTACAGTATTCCTTCGGCGGAAGGGCTGCTTAACGCGAACAAATATTTGAGAGTTTAATGAAAATCTAAGGCAGCACCCGGGAGCACAGTTTTGTAAGTATATAAATGAATCACTGCGCCTGCTCCGCTCCACAGGGGAACAGTTGGGTGATAAATTGTAAATTGTATATGTATATCGTCTAACTTCTGTTATGATTTAACGAACTGAATTCCGGCTCTCTTTGTCTTTCTGTTAATTATTGCATTCCTCCTTTGTAATTGAAACACAATACTTAGAAACGAGACTCCTTGATTTTGTAATTTAAACACTTAATTTCCTTGGTGTCTTTAACCTTGAGTCTTGATACCATCGTATTAGTGACGTATTTTTAAATTTTGATTGTTTTAATTGTGAAGACTGTCGTTATTTTACCGAAAAGTCCATGAAATATAACTGTTTGTTAACAAAAGCTGCAATAGAACTTTCATCAGTTACAAACAAGACTAACATTTTATAATCGTAGTGCTTCATGTCAAACTACATCTTCATCGTTCAAATCGTGGAGTCTAATAAGCGTCAATTTCTTATATCACAACTTCCTCTTATCTTAACAGAGTCGGTCATCCATACGTATTTCTAATCACTTCGATTCAATAAAATCTTTTGTACACCCCTAACCCTATCTTCTACTTTTGGTCCCCAAATACGATATCCAATTATTTCAAGATATCCAACAGTCATAGAAACCGGTAGTTTTCACAACTAATTATTCAATTACAAGCATTTATCTGTATTTCCTATATACTTGTACAGACGCACCAGTATGCGCGCACGCGTCCCCTCAAGTCCTCGGCGCACAAATCGACGAGGCATTGTTGGTGCGATGTTCAGTAACCGCCAACCCGCCCGACGTCACCTTCTTCTGGCAGTTCAACAATAGCGGGGAGAGTCTCGACGTTTCACCAACTAAGTTTGGTAAGTAATAGCTTGTCTCCTAATTTACTTTAAGTTACTTTTGAACAGTACATTAACATATTAACCTTTAAATTTTTTTCATTTAATACACATATTCATATGTATTATATAATAAAAAGGTCTTAAACATGTAAGTTTTACATATTTTACAATACTAGACATTTCTGCCGGGTTGCACCGACTACGTTCCCGAGCTGACTAAAAATAAAATAGATAAACATACAAATTTAAATGCATAAACATAACATTTACATAAAATAAATACTCGTTTAGTCCGTACAGTACCGTCCGCACCGTACCGCAATTTTCAATACTAGACAAGTAACATTACAAGAAAAGGATCTTTCTTATTTACAATGGCTTGTACACATCCATATAAAATGCAAGAATACAATAAAAAATAACATTCTTTAGCTTTCCAGGACCCTTTCAGAATCTATTGACAATGCTATATGTAGAGAATTTTAAGAAGGACGTACATTAAGTTATAAAAAAGTTTGCGTGCGATTCATCCGCACTTCCTTGACAAAGAATCGCTGCGAAGAATGCGGTCTTCAAGACACTATAAATCACGAACCCGAAAGTTATGGAATGAACTGCCTACTGAAATTTTTCTACTAAGCTACGACATGGGGTTTTCCATAAAAGGTGTGAACAGGATTCTACGCAATCGGCAGGGCATCCGTATGTTCCGTATCCGCATCCTGGTGTTGCACTGTCCATAGGCGACGGTGACCACTTACCATCCCGTCAGCCTCTGCCGCCTCTACTATACGAAAATAATAAACTAAAACGAATTATATTTTTTTTAGAAATAAATGTTGCATTGTATTCCCAAGGTACAGCAAACGGCAGCACAAGCGAATTGAATTACAAGCCTCAGAGCGAGCGCGACTACGGGACCCTCAGCTGTCGGGGAACGAACTCCGTGGGGCGCCAGCTCGAGCCCTGCGTCTTCCAAATCGTACCCGCCGGTGAGTACTGCTTCTCTAATAACTTTTCTACAGATTAGATAATTCATTATCTTAAATATTTTATAAGGATTATTTTATGTTCAAATTCTAGCAAGGTTCATAATAATAAATAATTCTATAAAGTGTACGAAACCAAGGATATCTCGTATAATTCGAACTCTATTCAATCTTGATTTCTATCCCAATATGTAGATTATAATTTATTATTGAAAACAATTATATACTAGTACAAATAACTTAAAATAAAAATTAAATATATAATATGAATATTGTACAAAATGCTTATAATATAGGATTATTTATTAAGCATGTTGTACAGATTTGGTCCCTATGGCAAGGTACCAAGCATTCTGGCGGCATTACCTCGCTGAATAGCAAGGCTGATGCGTTGTGCGAGATAATGGCCAGGCCAGGGTCGGCAGGCTGTTCACGATGCGCTTTGAAAGACCTTTGAAAAACGAAAGCGCGCTAGGACCTCGCGGACCTAGGGTCTCGAGACCGAAGGCAAAAAAAATATTCAGGGGCGATATCCCTATATTTAACTGTTTTGCGCTTCTCTGATTCCTATGCCGCTGCCCCAGCCTTCGTACAAGATCCGTGGAGGTGAAACGGAGCTAGCATGCGGACGCACGTTGTGTCCCACACAACAGGACGTCCCAACCTCCACGGCATCAATGACATTCCGTCGAGTCTATTAGTCGGATCGGGTCGGGTTTGGAGTGAAGTTAAAATTTTGAAAACAATTGAATCGCAGAATATTTGTTTTTTGCATTATTGGCCAGTAGGAATTCTAAGGTATTTAAAATCAAGGAGACCTTTGGGTACTTAGATACATTTCTGAAAGTTGTTTTTATCAAAATGTTACTTGTTTGCGTTCACTTTCATTCAAATTACTGTAACAAGCCGAATACATACAATACCATACAATTGATTACAAACTTATTTACATACACTAAATAAATACCAGCTTTATTGTTCGATTCCTTTTTTGAAAAGGTAACCGCTCTATTTCTCCAATCACTAACTACTTGAAATAAACCAGCTTTCCATATTCGAGACTGAAAGCCAAATAAAAGCAATTAAAAACTACGTTTCAGCAAAATAGGAGTACGTTCTCCAATTTTAGCTTGTGGCTTTTAGCAGTACACGCCATATCTCATATCGTTCCTTGTTTACACAGACTTATTTACAAACTAGATATGCGTTCAGTTGCCATGCCTACGCAATTTTTACATCAATTTTAGAAGATACATGAATATTACGGTCGTCAAGCAAGCAATTGTAGCTAATAATACTTAGGCATACTGTTGTACTTAATTGTTTATAGATATCAACTACTATCAATAGTAGAGCATTTGTAACTTTACTTGACATACCATTGATATCGAAATATAGTATCAGAATAATTTATCCTATAACTCCTTTAATTACGTAATTTATGCGTCATCAAGTTAATTTCCCGTAATATATCGTTTTCAAACTAGAGTTTCGCGGCGTGAATTCTTGTCACATGGTTGTGAGACTGGCTTAAAATTATAACATATTTGTTTAGAGAGATTTGTTACATCGTAGTTACGAGTATGTTTCATTATGTTGTTTCATCCACATTTGTTTCGAGAGATTTGTTACATCGTAGTTACGAGTATGTTTCATTATGTTGTTTCATCCACATTTGTTTCGAGAGATTTGTTACATCGTAGTTACGAGTATGTTTCATTATGTTGTTTCATCCACATTTGTTTCGAGAGATTTGTTACATCGTAGTTACGAGTATGTTTCATTGTGTTGTTTCATCCACATTTGTTTCGAGAGATTTGTTACATCGTAGTTACGAGTATGTTTCATTATGTTGTTTCATCCACATTTGTTTCGAGAGATTTGTTACATCGTAGTTACGAGTATGTTTCATTGTGTTGTTTCATCCACATTTGTTTCGAGAGATTTGTTACATCGTAGTTACGAGTATGTTTCATTATGTTGTTTCATCCACATTTGTTTTTATTTATATTGAGGAATTAGAGAAGGAAATATAAAAAATATGTAGCTGAAAATTCCCATACAGTTTCATCAAGAAACACATTCCTAATTCATTACGAAACACTTTAGTGTTCAGTTAAGGAGCTACAACGGCATACAACGTCTCCGCGCAGAACGTTTAATATCTTCGGTGTACGAGTCTGTTATATAGAACACGGTAAATTGTCAACCCAGCCACCATAAGTCAAGGCGAAATTAGTGTGTTTAGGGCGTTTAGCTCTGCACTTAATTTTCGTTTCAACGCACGTGTAATGCGTGAAAGTGTCTTGCTACTAAGGTTTATTATAAGGAAATTTACCGTTTAAACAGCGAGATAAAGAGAATTTGTAATTTAAACTGAAATACAGAAATATGGATACATTTTTATTACCCATACTCACTAAATAATGACGACCGATAAGAGCAGTTGGTAGTAGTACCCCTGTCTGCTGTTCTGCTTGGTAGTAGTGCTGCTAAAAGGTTGCGACAATCATTTATTTTAAAACAAATATTTGTTTGGGTTCGTCTTTGTATGTACATCTCTGGACTGGACCCACGATACAGGTTCACGAATGTTGTGCTATTCTAAAGGACGAGAACAGGACGAGATGAGATGGTGCTATTCTAAAGCCGGCCTACACCACACGGCCTATAGTTAAATACTTTTAAAACTGAATCAAAACCCTCAGATAATGTCACATTTGATTTAAATAGCTCGTCCGACTGCTCCTCGCAACTGCTCGTTACAAGCGGGCAACGCCAGCGCTGAGGGCAGCGGGTGGCTCCGCGTGCGCTGCGTTGCCGGCTACGACGGCGGACTGCCGCAGAACTTCGTACTCGAAGCGCTGCACCCCACCACCGGACGCATAAGGTTCAACAGCACCGTCAATGAAGCCGGTCAGTACCTAAAAAATCCTGATCCATATGATAGCCTAATAAATCCGAAGACTTTCTTCCACGCTGAAAGATTCGACAGTACAATCTAAGAAAGAAAATTTGATAATACGTGAATATCGGTATTTAATCAATACAATTATTTCCTTGTTTCCCTTATTGTATAACATACAATAAGAAAAACTTTGTTGTAATACTATGTAATTTGCATCGTTTGTATAATTGTTCGAAGTTTCAAATAAATAAATAAAAGACATAAATAAGAGATTCCGTTTCCTTAGATGGCCTCGCAGTGTTCAAACTGGACCTCTCGCAACTGTCGTCCTCCGGCGAGAGCGACGGCGCAACCTTCAACCTGCTCATATACTCGCGTAACCTCAAGGGCGAGTCCGAGAAGACGCTACTCGAAAACATCGCCTTCAACGACGCCGCCAGGAGAACTGGTAAAGGAAAGCTTTTTAAATAAACCCTTAATAAATAAATAAAGATAGACAAGCGAGTACGAGTAAGTGAGCACTTAGAAGAACTTATTCACAGCTCTCTTAAAGAACCCCATTTCGTAATTCCATGTAAATCGCTCGGATAAAAATTCAATTTCGAGACCACACGTAATAATTAATCTTTGTCGAAAACGTGGCGAAAGGTGCCACAGTAAAAACCCGAAGTTTGCATCAAATAGTATTTAGCGTTGCTCAGTGCTCTTTCACAGCATTGAGTAAAAACATTGAGGTGGGATGTTTTGAGATGTTCTAAACCTCAAGTGTGAGTGGGATTATCGGCAAATTCAGTTAGTTTTTTACGTTAAATAAACGGAAATGAACCTTCTTTACGTAATATATGGGCCTATTATGTCGTAAAATGAAATTATTGAATGTCAAGTAAATATCACTTGCCATTCTAAATATCGTCTTATAGTAACAGCCTGCCTGCTGTATGGAAAATTTCGCGTTCAATTCCCGTTCACTTGTTTGTTTAAAGGCAAACGTTTGGTCGGATCTGTGTGGTGTATACATCGCTGCATGCGTCTCTGGACCCGCAGGGGATCATGATATGGACTATTGTGTGTGGCGTTATTATTATAAGCATTCCTCATTCCATTGCCATTCGTATTCATAAATAAAAACTTCACAAATGTATGTAATAACAAATGAGTTAATTTCACTAAGCACTTGCGATATTGCCCTCATCTCCCCCCCCCCCCCCCCAACCCCAAACCCACCCCACCCCACCCCTACTAATCGAACTCCAGAGCTCTCCCCTAAAAGACAACCTTCAAATTATTGAGACAAAAGCCAAGCTGAAGCAGATACTGATAATTTTAATCATTAATCAGCCACCAACTTTGATGTAATAATATTAATTGGCGTCTGAGTTTTAATTTCCATAACGTTCAATGGTCTACAACTGCCTTGAACTTTTCCTTAGAAGAAATTATATTGAATCCATTTAAAAGGGAAGTTTCAGACGATGTCCATTACTGGGTAATTTTATCAAAACCATTTTATAAAGCAGAGTAATTTGTCTAACGAAATGTATTAATAACTAAATACTGATTTACTATTTTATTTGTGTTAATTTATTTAATGACTTTTATTTAGGACTGAATTTGTTTGACTGTAATATAAAAAAATAGAGCTTAGTATATAATTTGTTCCAACTTCTTCGACTAGAAGACGGAGGTAATTTAGGAGTAATTGTACCTTTCATGTTAACGATTACCTTTACATCAATCAAATAATAATATAACGAAACGCTCTTTTTACGAGTACATTGACTTGATATTTTCTTTACCTCTTGTTGTGCTTGATCATTTTTATTACTTGTTTTCTATTTTTATTATTTCTTTACGTTGATCTTTTTTGTACTCAAGAGTTCAAATTTCATTAATTTCGGTTTGACTTGAAATTTCTATATCAAATATATTTATATTATATTAAATCCATTTTTTCAATATCTGTTATAATGTATCTTTGTTTTCCCATATTTTTTTTGGGTCTGCTTGAGGTTTTTCATGTTCGTCTTTATGAATAATTTGAAATTTAACCCTATTTTTAAATATGAGTTCCATTTTTGCAGTAATGACTAGGTGTATCAAATATTACGCAATATTAAAGATATTTACAGACTATGTGTCCCCGCGGGAATCATCTATACAAAACTCCAAAACTACTGAACGGATTTTCATGGGGTTTCCACAGGTTAGTTGGCGCTTCGAATGGGCTTTGTTTCATCGAAATCGGCTGACGGGAAGAAAAGATATTTCAATTTAGAGTTTAAAAACTAAAATTACACGCGTACGAAGTCGCGGGCACAGCTAGTATTATAAAAAAACCTATGCTACACGCGGACAAAGCGAATCACGTAATAATTATATTTACTTTTATGTTTCTCCTCTAATGAAAATAGATAAGTATAGATTTGTTTACATGCTAATAGTTGATGTATTTTATATGCGTTAAATTTTAAATGTATTTACGTCATATGTGATGTAATTTTTATATTATTTTCGTTAACTGACCTGTTTTCATACAAAGAAGTGTACAGACGTGCCGACATCCGTTTGATGGTTAGATACTGTCGCCCATGGATATCTGCGACCATACTACATCAATCAAATGACGACGGTTACTTATGTATGACCATAAATGAACAGCCTACCGTATGGGATTTAGAAATGTAAGATTTTGAAAAAGGATTGTGAGGTAATGGGAAATATGGTGTATTAGATTAGAGGTTGCTCTCATTTCATTATACTCTTTATACGTTAGGATTAGATGAGATGGTATGGGATTGAAAAGCAAATCTCAACTCTTTCCGCTGTGACTCAAACGTTGTCAAGCCTCTGAAGTCCTAATATTCGGAAGGCCATGTACACTAAGTGTACAGACAATTCCTATGTTTCCCCGTTTATATTTTAAATGTCTGGGTACTTAAAACAAAATACTCATGGTTTCCCCGCTTATATTTTAAATATCTGGGTACTTAAAGAAAATACTCATGGTTTCCCCGCTTATATTTTAAATGTCTGGGTACTTAAAGAAAATACTCATGGTTTCCCCGCTTATATTTTAAATATCTGGGTACTTAAAGAAAATACTCATGGTTTCCCCGCTTATATTTTAAATGTCTGGGTACTTAAAGAAAATACTCATGGTTTCCCCGCTTATATTTTAAATGTCTGGGTACTTAAAAGAAAACACTCATGGTTTCCCCGCTTATATTTTAAATGTCTGGATACTTAAAAGAAAATACTCATGGTTTCGCCCCTTATATTTGAAACATCTAGGTACTTAAAACAATATACTATATAGGTGGTATTGGTATTTCACTGGTTTATTTATCATATTAACTATTTACATTTCTATTGTTATAAAAGTACATTGTAAGTACTTGAAAACTATAACCCGGTTTGTCTCCAGGCACAATGTGTTTAAATTTAACTTTTAAAAGAAATTCTTAAAACACACACAACTATGTAACGTTTATATTTAAGTATATGTTTATATCATTTATATGAATGATATAAACATATTTATTATATTAATATTTATAATGAGGATTTAAACTAGCTAAAAGAGGTAAATATCTTATTGTAAACACACACTCCCCAATCACTCAGACGGCAAAGGCACAATGGGCGGAGTGACTCTGGGGCTAGTGGTGGCAGCCGCGCTGGGCGCTCTGCTGGCCATAGGCGGGATCGCGGCGGCGGCGCTGTGCGCGCGTCGCCGCCGCGCGCGGCCCCCGCACAAGCACCCGCCCGGCGACATGCTCGAGCTCAGCGACGGCGGCCGCCGGTATGTCGTCGCGTACACCATCAAGCCCTCGCCGGAACTGAAGACACCTGACCCGCAGCCGGATATACTGAATGCACCAGGTTAGTCGAACAGTTAGGGGAAAATGGAAAATCTCCTTATAACTCCTATTAAAACAACTAAGTAACTCGAGAGTACGCCTCAACCTTAATTGTTGATAAATATCCGTATACGCAAAAAGAACTTCCACATCAATGTGTCTAAAGGTCTATTGTGCAGGATACGGACAATATAGTTTTAAATATAAAAATTAAATTTATAATAAATATATAATTAAATAATTTTAATTTATCTGTACAATATATTTTAAGTGTAAATAAATAATACCCATTTTTTTAAATACTCGTATTCCACTCACCAGTGCAAAGCAACGAGCGTTAGTAAGTTGCAAGAATTTTTTGACAATAAGTTTGGCAACTTATTCTGTCACTTTTTAAGTCTTAATTTCTTATATAGCGAATATAGGAGATATAATTCGTAATTATGGGGCATTCAACGTTCTTACTAGATAATTGTGTACATTTTATTATAGTTTTGTTAAAATATTTCACAGATGCTGAAACTCAAAATGCTCATCCCACCCTAGAAGAGGCAGATGAATGGCCTAGCATAAAAGAAGTTCGAGGTAAAGCCAATTTGATAACCCCCAACAGTAAAAATCGTGATAAATTAAATAAATTAGCATAACAACACATTAATAAATTAAGTGACATTTTAAATGCTAATTTAAATTGAGGACACGCATTAAATAACTACAGTGACACACACTCAGGATTGACACTTAAGAATGAGGTATATTTGTGTGATGTTAGAGCCGAAAGTTTAAGTACACATATTACACAAACGAATTGGTAACACTTTTTTTCTATTGGGAGGTCTGAATGTAAGGAACTGTGTTGTTTAGGGGACTGGAGTAAATCTGGCGCAGTATTCTCCGCAGAGGACCTTGCCCTATTAGACTCGGCAGGTCGTACGCAACAGGTCAGTTACTCATTATTATTGCTTACAGTTCTTTCACCACCACAAATTCTAAATACACAGTTTAAGTTAAATCTTATAAAATTATAAATATTATTACAATAAGAGTTTTAAAAATCACATCAAGCCCCTTTTTGCTTTTAACTTTGTCTATAGAGCTCTCCTAAGAAAAAAATGCATTTGTAACATTTTTAACGAAGCCTCCGTTCACATGGATCCACAGTCAGGCTCCACCGGTGGATCCATGGATAATTCTTCTTCCTCTTGGATCCACAGGCGGATTTATAGATAATTCTTTTTCCTCTTCAATCCACAGCTGAATCGAAGTCGTTACTAATAATTACATTTTTCTTGTTTTACATAAAATGCATAATTATAATAATGTGTTTAATTGTATCATTACTTTCGCCACCTCGACAAATGTGTGTATTGAAGTGGACTAGAAATACATAATTACATTTGGATTCAGAAATTGGTGAATTCCTAATTTGATTGATCAAAGAGGAGGAAAAATTACCCATGGATCCACCGGTGGAGCCTGATTGTGGATCCATGTGAACGGAGGCTTAACGAAAGCATAAGTAACATTACATTTAGAAATTAATAATAAATAATGAGAATAAACAATGATTGTTCTCTTTTTGTTTCTAAACTCCAAATTTCGAGCTTGGTTTTTAATTAATGAAAATTGTACCAAATTTTTTTTGCATGTTTTTTGCTCCACGGTTCTTTACTGTGTAATGTTTTATAGCTCTTAATTCTCTCCAAATTTCAATTAACTTATCTCAACAGCTCACTCCGGCGAGCGACATTGTCAACAACAGACAAGAGGACGTTCTCAACCAAAATCTCCCTCAGCCGATACCCAATAACTTTAGACCTAGCTTCGTAGTCACTAACAGCCCCACTCTAGGTAGTCCAAACTTCGTGTGTCCCAACGGGAACGTGGGCTCACCGTTCGGGAGTCAAATATTAACCCTCAGTGGACCGACCCTCAGTTCGGGGAGCCTCGCCACATCAACCCTGCACCGGACCAAGGGGAAAGGAAACACGCGCAAGAGGGAGCATGTTCTAGCAGAAAACTTGCCCGGTCCCGAGAGTTGTGTGTGAACTAAACTTATTAATAGTTTATTAAATAATAGTGATGGGTGATTGCAAAACGTTTTTATCGATTGTTTTCGTTGTATAAACCTTCCCTATATTTCGAATGCAAAATGGATAAGGAACTTTTTTATCTGTATAATCGATCAATTCCTGAAGTCTGAAACCACGGGTTCCGTTCATGAATCTGCGTTAAATGGAAGTCTTTTGCAACAAAAAATGTTTTTTTTTTTTAGTTATTCCTATATCTCTGTCATATTTGCTAAATAAAAAGTAAAAAAATATAATTTACGAAAAATACGTAGGTAACATTATTTGTCTCTTAGCTTAGAAGCATGCTATATATACGACATCAACGATATCAAGCTTTGAGAATTAGTCAGTTACTCCTGGAATATACTCGTACTATATTACATATACGTATAGTACTTATCGATCAATCGAACGTTCGAACAAATACAAACTCCTTTGCAACTCATTACCAACCTATTCAATCGGTGACTAGGTGGCGGCGACCGCACATACAAAGTTGTAAATAAATATGAACGTTAAAGTAACCATATACAACAATATACATATTATGTAACTCGATAACGAACTTAAAAAAAGTATTTGATCATTCGTAAGCGAACGCTTAAAAGCAATCGATAATTGCTTTATTTTTACCCACGACGGAACGGACATGGTGGTATATGCATTTAGAGTAAAAGAATGTATATATGTTTGTTGCAAATTCTCGACAAAAATTTTCAATTGTTTAAATTTCTCAATAAGCAATCGAAACAATCGATATGGAAAAGTATACTTATTTCTTTGGACTTTGTTAAGTATTACTTATTTCTATTGTAAACACTCGTCCATCACTATTAAATTCTGTGCTTTAAACCAGGATTTGAATGTTCTCTGTAGGATTTTCTGTACAGTCTGATCGAGTAATTTAGCTACTTAAATATACGTTTTCATAACTTTTTATACTAAGCTAATTTTATATTAAAAAAAAACAGACGTTTGGAATTCAAATATTGAATATCGATTAGCGTTATTATCTTAAAGATATAGTTTTGCCAAAGTTCAAATGTTTTTTTTAAGAAACAGTTTCTCATGACAATATTTATTTATAATTAGAAAATTTGTATATACGTTAGTAAATTTTTACAGTAGTTATTTCATAAGTTGTGTATTATATATTTTTGATTTAATGGACGGTATGCGTTTGGTGAGGTAATTTTTTAAGGACTAATAGTGAACTGCCTTTTATATGAACCTATACTTTTGCTCAATATAGGTACTTACTATATACTGAATTTAAAGAATTTTAATTATACTAAGTCTTCAATTATTATTTTTTTCAAAAGAATACTAAGCCGGTTATTTTTAAACAAAATTTCGAAATCAATAAGGAAAATATAAAAGAAATATTATGAGTACATAATAAAACCTTTGATACGAAAATTATTACTGCGTAACAACAATCGTATTTTTCTTTAACATTTTAATTTTGCGGAAAATAATTATACTACGTACATTGATAAAAAGTCCTACAAGGTCTTAAAATATAAAATGTATGACAAAATACCTGAAAGTACGAGAATAGTGAACATTATGTCACTATTGTCTTTTATATTTATAGATCGTCAAAGTCTTTCGGGCTTTCTTTATCATATTCCTGCAATGAACGTACGTATTTCGGTAGCGAATAAAATTTACCAGAGCCCATTCTCATCCCATCCTATCCTTCCCCATTTTCCCAACCCTTTCGCCACATTTATCGCGGATGTCATACGGCGACAATACCCACTTCCCACCAAGTCTATAAAAAGCCTACAATTACAACATTTTATGAAAAATACGATTGTTATTCCACCATCAAAGGTATTAGGTAATAGACGACTTGAAACTATATCAAAATAAATAACTGTTTCTTTATATCATGTGTTTTTAAATAATATTAATTGTATGACGTTACGAGTGTACAGAAGGCATATTATTTATTTTAGCATATCGATAAATATTATATTTTGTTTTAAGTACAATAAAACTGTTTAAATACAATAGTTGTAAATTACGTTATTGAAATATCAAATATTCCATTTCCGGGCGCCGCCAATGTGATTATTAAGTAAATGAAACTGTTAATACCAAGCTTGGTGGTGAAATTTCTATTTACTTAAATAAAATCGGTTGTGTAAATGTAAATAACGAAGCTGTATAATATAGTATATAAATAATTTGTAAGATAATATATCGTATACCCATTATATGCTTTATAAGTAAAAGGCTTTAGTTGTGCGATAGTGTAATTGGTCATTTGACATGGAAAGTGACTTGCGTTTTGTTATTTTATTCTAGCTACTCAGAAAGATTATTTCGAAAACAAATTATTTTATGGAATTTCATTAATTGTAATTAACACTAGCGACCCGCCCTAGCTTCGCCTAGGTGATATAACGATTTCCTAGAAAACCCAAACATAACCTATGTCCATCCGCTTAAGTTTAGTTTCCTAAAAGTCAAATAACTTTCAAAATCGGTTCAGTAGTTTTTGAGTTTACTTCCTACATAAAAACAAACAACAAACTCTCGACATCTCTTCACAACGTCAATATGGATTACCATACCATCAGTCCACGTCTCTCCACTGCTGGATATGGGCCTCTCCTGCACCACGCCACCACGCACGTCTCTCCACTGCTGGATATGGGCCTCTCCTGCACCACGCCACCACGCACGTATAGATTAGTGTTCATAAAATTTACCATCATGGTATTGATCCAAAATATGTTTGCTCATTACTTTCATAGATACTCGCTCCAGAACAAATCATAAGATACCAATACTTACTAAATCTACTGAGACAACTAAGACGATTTCATTCATTTCTTAATTCATTTAAATTACCTACTTATAAACTTTATTTTCATTCTGGTCGAGTCCACGTAGTCGAACCCAGTATAAATGTCCGTTGTGTTCCACTATCCATCTCAGTTCCCTCCATAATTACTTTTAACTAGTTTCCACCCGCGAAATCGCTAGGGTGGACTAAGCGGCTGTAAAAGCACCGACATTTCTCGGATGAAAATTCATCCAGTAGTTTTTTAGTAATTCTATTGTCATTTTTTTCTTTTCTTTTTTTATTTATAGAAAAAAGGCGACAAACGGGCATACAGTCCATCTGATGGTAAGTGTGACAAACGTTGGCACGGCCCGGGATGCGCTGCCTACCTTTGCGGATTAAGAAATGGATTGGGAGAACGGTTGGAAAAATGGGGAGCGATAGGATGGGATGGGAATGGACTCGGGCATATCTCATTTACTACCGAAATACGTACGTACATTGGGGAAATACAATAAAGTAGGAAATGTACTACATTTCAAGGTAGACTTCTGTGGGAGAGAGGTGAAGTGGCCAGTCGAGTGCGCTCAGCGGCTGTGGGAATGCAGCGTGCCTCCTACAATTTTTTTTTTCTGGATGCTTAGCTAAACATTAATGAAAACCCGATCAAAATCCGTTTAGTAGTTTTTACGTGATGCTCAAATAAACTTACATACAGACAAAATTTTAAAAATTACTTTTCGGGTTCAGTAGGTTCTAAAGAGACCCCCCCGATTTAAATTAAGTCAACCCTTTTACTGTTTTACTATATGTATAGATATGTGACTAAATAAACTTTACTGTCGGTAAGGACTTTGGTTCAGATTTTGTAATTTACAATATCATTAGAAGACTTTGTTACAATGGAAACATGCTCTTACATGCTTAATTATGCTTTAATCAGATTTTAAAGATAAACGAATTAAATTGAGAATTTTTACTGTCTATTTTTAAATGAAGTCCCTTTTCTCAGATAAATTCACATGTTATTATTATTAATTAAGAACTCCGCGTGGAATCGATAAAAAAGGACAAAAGAACTTGTATCGTTAAGAATTAGAATCAAGAATTAGTTTGTGTCGTAAGACAACACTTTCCTTTCAAGTGACTTTAGACATACTGTAAATATTTGTTACAAATATTTATTTAGTGCCATTTTACAATTGTAAATGTTTCCATTTTGTGTTGATTCTATTGTATAGAGTTTATTTGTAACAGTCTGTATATAAATGTCGTTCAAAGCCGTTGTAGCTGTCAATAATTAATAGAACGTGGTCCTAATGATCTGATGGCAATTTTATATTTAATAAATAAATAATGGTTTATAAAATTGCTTAATTTTTATTTCACGTAACACATTTGTTATTTTCATCCTACCGTAAATGGAATGCGTGTTTCACACAAATAATAGATCCCGTTTTATATTTCAGTTTACATCTATTTTCTCGACTTCACGTGTATGCAAACGTTATAACCAACAAGAGAATATTTTTGATTTGATTAATCTATTGGTTAAAAACAAACTTTTTTATAAATCTAAATCGTCCGTAGAATACATTTAACATATTTCAATTCTCGTTCTTTTTTTTTTTTTTTTTTGCGTATCGTGCAATCAGTCTTTATTGACTATGAGCAGATGGGTTGTGTGAACATTGTCGGTGAGGTGTATTCCCCATTAGGAATAACACCTATATTGCTATATTGACTCATATTCTGCCTAGTTCTAATATTCGGCGTCGCCTTAGGCGAGTGATGCAGTCTGGCAAAGTAAGCTGCTGGGCCAGCAGGTTAGGGTGATTTTCCAATCTAACCCTATATCTTCTGGCATGTGCTACTATTTCCTCCTTAACTGTGGGCATGTTCAGATGTTCGTGGACCTCAGAGTTTCTTATGAACCAGGGGGCGTTACTTATTTGTTTCAAGATGTTATTCTGGGTTCTTTGAATTTTTGTTATATTTGAGGCACATGTAGCACCCCATAGTTGTATGCTTCACGTTCTTAATAAACTATTTCTAATTAACATTCACTTCATTAAAATCACATGCGGTCTGTCTGCCTTAAACTCATATTTCTAAGAGACACTAACTTTCATAAAATTAGTTAAGTTTTTTAGAAACACTGCACCGTGACACGTTCAACCTGAAACGTAATTCTCCCCACGGGCGACGGGGTCGTACCAACTAATAAAATAAGGGGATTTTATAAGACAAGTGAAGGGGGATGCCCTTGCACTCACCCCCTCTCCTCGTCTCAGTCTAAGCTAGATACTGTTATATAGGATTAGCCGGTTACCGCACCACCGCAAAATTGAACTTGACAAGTCGTAAAATAATAACTGTTTTGCGTCTGCTATTATTCCATTTAGTTATAGCTAATGAATTTAAAAAAATAACTCTTTACTTAATATTGCGCATGCCATAAATTAATATGAAATTCAAAAATGCGCAACAAATCCTCACGAGTTGAAATGAATATCAAAGAAAAATTTGTTGTGACATAATATGCAAAAGAGTCGAGAAGCAAAATTCGCGTAGTGACTCCCTCGAAGACACGTTGTGCTTTAAACATAGTCAGAATACTTTACATGATAAATTAACGCAACGACACATCAAGCAGCAGATTGGTTACCGCCAACGCCACTTAGGTATGGCAGTAACAGACCTTTGGTGAGGCTAAGCTCTGTGCACACATTGACACATTATATAATATATACACCAATCAAAAAACAAGTGAAACGTAGCGGCTGAGGTGTTTCCGCTATGCTACGCCATGGGGCTCTTCAAGATATCTAAATAGGATTCTGCAAGATCGGCAGCACATCCATATGCACCCTAGTTTTGCAGGTGTCCATGGGTGGCGGTGACCACATACAATCACGTAACCTACTCGCCTGCCATCTCGTTTATAAAAAAAAACTTATTGGAACATTTTCTTCTAGTCAAGTAGTTCTGGTGGTAGTAAATGCACAATAAGTTACATTAGGATTCCCTTATATAGGTCATTATTGAAATTATTGATTGGGCTTGAATACAACTTTTGTGCACAACTATTTGTAGATGAGAGTCAAATGAGATACCTTTTGCATAGCAAACAGAGAAAATCCTTTATTGCCCAATCAAAGATTGTCTCTGCTTGCTCGATAATCCTTGCTCAGTCAAGAAATATAGGGCGTTGAGTTACTAATTGATATAAGTCTTACCTAAAAAATAAGAATATAACATTAATTAAAAAACAATAATTATTTATTGTTATTTCTATTTAACAAAATAAATAAGTCAAAGAGAAAAACTATTATATTTATACCGACGACGACGTAGCCGACTGTAAATGGAGTACAAAAACAACGTTGCCATTGTCGAGTACCGTGAAAGACTTGAATGGCGCCCGTTTAAATATTGACTCGAGACTAACAAATTGACTGCCGAACCAATGTTGTTTGATAAACAATGGCTAATTATATAAACTCCGTTGAATCGTCTACTTGTTACGTGAACCATTCAAAGGTCAAGTGTTTCCAAAATACATTTATCACATAAAAATATATTATTATAAAATTTTATTTTATTATATTACATTTATTACCTAATTTCATTTATTTAAGTTCCTATGAATGTAAATAAAGTATATTTTTTTGTATATTTAGTTGTAAACTCGTCCGAACCAGTGTGGTACTGCAAAGATAGATCCCGGCTACTTGCTGCTAGTTGCCACACCGAAGACCTTACTGTGTGTGTCCCACTGCATTATTCCATTAATTGCAAAATCTATATTAAGATCAATGTGAAGATCAACCTTAGGGTGGAGTTGCTGGAGTCGCGCCACAATGTCAAAGTACCGCACGACTTAGAGACTGACACCAAGGAAGACTTTTAGCCGAAGGGTGCAGTCTTCCGATGTTTCCGAGGGCGATTTCCGAAGGACAACACAAACACGGATAACACAAAGCATAGCAAATATTATATCTTTGAAAGGCGTCGAGTTGAAGTGTTAAAGAGTGCGCCTTAAAGCGCTTTGTGTTTTTTTTATGGACGAAGGCGGCAGACGAGCATACAGTCCACCTGATGGTAAGTGTATACTGTCAGACATCCGCGATACATGCCAACATTAGTCCAGAATGACAAACGTTAGCACGCTCACGGATGCGCTGCCTACCTTGGGAGATATAGGAATGGATTTGCAGAAAGGGTTGGGAAAATGGGGAGGGATAGGATGGGAATGAGTTTTGGCACATCTCACTCACTACCGAAACACGTACGTACATTGGCGAAATAAGATAAAGTGGGAAATGCAGTACATTTCAAGGTAATCTTCGGTGAGAGAGGGGTAACGTGGCCAGTCGAGCGCGCCCAGCGGCTATTGAATTGCAGCGTGCACTCTCCCCCTCAAATAATATCAATATCAATTTAATCATCTAATAAAATCAATCTAAACAATACTGAATGTATTGTTAATCGAATGAAACAATCTTGGTTATAAATTCAAATAATAACAGAAACAAACAATAGAAACAAATCTCAAATAGTTTCTCAAGATTTCTGCATAACAAATATCTTGATGCCGACGCGATTGCGTCGATTGTAGTCAGGCCGAAGTCCTTTCACTGTATTTACACTGTAAGATTTTGGAAGAATTTTATTTAAAAAAAAAATTACTGTAAATATTGTGAACGTATATAAGTATGTAGAAATACAACAACGTTACAAATTAAGTAACAGTAATTAATTACTATTAAACAAAGCGCGGTTTATTCACAGAAAAGGGAGTGTGTAAATAATAAATTACTTAAACACAATGACAGAGACGGTGCTCGCGCTTATTTCGCCCAAAGTTAAAGTGTGTCGCTTCACGGTAGGCGTGTAAACTCGCAAGAGCCCGAATGAAATTTCAGTGTGTGAGAAATAGGCTTATTTCTCGTGATTACGTCTCTCCCTGTCTGCCGTTAACGACTCACGGACTCGGGACTTTATTTAATCAGCTCTGCTTAAAAAAGCGTCGAGTGTTTCAAATGAACTTTATGATTTTCGAGGAAAGCGTTGGAGTTTCCAAGTGAATTTCGAGTCTCATTTAGGCAAACACGACTACATACAAGTACTACACTGCTGTCGTGAAATCTTTTAAATATTTTCCAAGTTATAGGGAGTCTCCACCGTGGCAGCTAAATGCATCCCACCCTTACCTAAAATGACTCTCTCCAACACACTAATGAAAATATGTAAATGTCAGCGACCAAAGGCCTGAATAACAAGTTCTTTGCTCTCACATTGTACTCTGTGGAGAAATTTTTTCGTCCTCATAAAATTAGTTTCCAACTTGGCCCTCAATTTACACTTGAGTGAAGCAAGAATAAACTTTGAATAGAAATTTTAGTTAAAATCAACGCAATCACAAGTTGGCAAATTACGCCAGGTCACCTGTTGATAAGTTTATTGCTCGCATTTGTAACACGACTCAGGCAGTAAATACAGGCAACTACGATATTTACAATATTTTGCTAGGAAATGTCCCATAAATATGTAAACAATATTAAAATTCCGAAGTTCAGTGTTTAAATTTCACTACCTTATTAGAAGTTAGATGTTAGATGATGTTGTTAATCCTTACAATGTCGTCCTTAAAGAAAATATGTCCAGATAGTTACTATGTAGATGGGTAAAGTAGTTGTCCGAACCACATTTTACATAAAATCACCCTTATTTACTTTCCCACCGTTCGGACGAAAACAGCGGAAATTGGTTCCAATATTCGATTATCAATCCCGAAAAAGTTTGTTCGAATTTAAGGACGAAGGACTACCATGCCCAAGGCAAGCGAACGTCTGATAACGGAGGTCTGGATAAAATAATTTTGGGAGTCATTTATTTAATAATATATCTTTCGTCCAGACACATTTTTCAAATATGTAATGCTATAGAACTACCGTTTATGTAGATAAACGTTAGTAGTAAATACTTCGGGATTTGGATACGTGAAATTACCTTACAATAATTCAATTTAAATTAATATTGTCTCTCTTTATTTGGATTTTCTTTAAAGTAATCCATGTATGTAGAAAATGTGACAATAAATGTGGAAGTAGCTTGAAGCTCTCTTTTTCCCATCGTGAACAGTAATTATCAGGACAAATTATTAAAATCAGTATAAAAGTGCCGTAAATGTTATTAATGCACTTATGAGTTTCGCTGAAGTGTGTTTAAATAACTAAACCATATTGCATACTATAATAAACATAATTCGATACACGTGAAGCCGGGTTAATGACGGTGAGCTTGGTATATTAGTGATGGGTCTAAACACAATTAGTGATATAATATTATGCTAGCACCGCACTAGAGCGTTAATCGTTCACGGTTCAGATCCCACGTAACGTACAATTCAACATAGCTTTCACACTAAATTGTGTGAAATTAATAGTTAAGCTACTACACAAAAGTTCTCAATTTTTTGTGACACTAACTTTTATTAGTTATTTTTATTGTTTGACTTCTATGTCTGACAATTCTAACTAAATTAACGCAAGTTTATAAAAACTCACTATGCGGTAATTAGTACCTACTATAAATAAGTAAATTGTTAGTTTTTATTTATAAATATTTATTAAAAGATACTTCCTCGATTACATATTTACAAAGATTTTATAAATAAATAAATGCAACAACTAACAAAATTAATCTTTTGATAAAAACTTTTTACACAGCACACGTGAATTTATTGAACTATACCTGTAATAATACACGTGTATAATACGAAGGTATAATATGCAATAAAGCATATCCAGGGTGACAAATTCACGTATGTATATTTCATACCACATGCATAACATACAAGCACTCATGTGCGGGTCACGTCACGGCTCTACCACTCCAGGTCAAGATTGTTTTCAGAGGCCAGGCTTTGAGAGCTTAAGTTTAGTAAACCGCTTCACGGACGAGTTTGGCTCAGGCTCAGACAAAGAGCTTGCTTGGCCGGCTCTTCATTGTGCCGAGCCACAGTAAACCCGGCGAAGTGCAGGTAAACTATGGCCCTGTCGCTACTTACTCTGCTGCGGCTGTCGCTGTATAGATAAGTATCTAGCTAACTTATCTAGCTAAATAAGTTCGTGAAAGGACTAGATGTAATTAATTGACCTTACTATGTTTGCAAATAAGTGCTTACAACATTAAACTTACAGCATTATTGTATGTTAGAAAGTTTGTTCTTTCGATATATGTACGTATTATCGATTGAACGTTTGTGTGATGGACGTCAAGGCCGGCAGCGCACCCGCATACCCCCTGGTGTTGCAGGTGTGCATGTGCGGCGGTATCCAGTTACCATCATGTAGGCCGTTGGCCCGTCTGCCCCCATTAATATAAAAAAAGAAAAAAAGCTTTCTCCTTTTTTGAGGGATTCGGTAGAACGTATACACATTTTCTGCAATTAATTTTCTACATTTTCTACTTTTTACCGAATTTACACTTTTTATTTTACACTTTTTCGACAAACAATAAAATAAACGAGTCAAAAACCATTAGAGAACAGTTTGTGTTGTCTACACAATTAATTGTTTCAAAGTAAATTTACTTACAAGTTTATGTGAAACGAATTACGTATTCATATGTTTACACTCACATCGATTTCAGTGAAATTCTGTGGGTCGCCGGCATATAACGTGGACCTACTTACCTTTGCCCACCTCTGTGAATATTTAAGAAGTTTCAAGGGTCATTTCAGGGGTCATTTAATACGGTGCCCTCGACGCATGGAAATCGCTTTTAAACGGACCTCTTTGATGCTAAATGTTAAATGCCACGTTTTTAACTTGTACATAAGAGTTTTCCGTAAGCAAATTAAAAAGCGTTAAGCGAGACACGTATGATAATTATTCTTTTGTTACCGTGATTTTTTCTTGTAATCGTTTGTCTCCATTTGTAAGATTGTATCTACTTGTTAGCGTTTTAAATTAAAAAAAAAACAATATTAAAATTAATAGCCTATCTATCGTTGAACTAATCGTTGTGTCCAATTCCAATCAGTAAATACATGAAAGTCCGAGTTTATGAAAATTAGAGAAATCCTTCTACTGTTCTAAGGATACATTTTCAGAATTAATAGGTTTTTAATGAACTTCCTAAAGGCGACCTTTCGGTATAATGAAAGTAGGGATACAAAGAACTATTGAAGCCTTATCTCAAATTGAACCGGTCTCATTCCTCGACATTTGCGTTGGCTACGATAATCACAGAATCAGATAAACGCGGCCGGGGGGCAGCAAACACTTGTTTGATTTAAAGGCTTTCACAGAAGGTATCAAATGGCTAAGTCCGGCTTACTCCTAAATATTCAGTTGCAGAAATGTTTGACAAAGCCTGTGCTGAATGCCGAATACTAACGACGTATTTGTTTTATCAGCCATCAGTGCCTGGCTGTTGACTCTTTCTAGTTGACATCATCCGCATCCGTCATTAAATTTTTCTAGTAAGCGAGTCTTTCCCATCAGTAGTTTTTAACAACCTTAAAAAGGCTGGTAAAAACTAAAACAAATATTTTTATCAGTTAATAATATATTAATCTATATTTACTTCACATTCTGTTGTCTTTTATATGTTTACCTTATGGCAAACTAACTTTATTCAAACCTAGCGACCCGCCCTCGCTTCGCTTCGGTTTATAAGTTTTTTTTTTCAAAATTTCGAAATAAAATATAGCCTATATTAGACACGGATAATGTACCTTCCTATTTGTGAAAGAATTTTTGAAATCGGTTCAGTAGTTCCACAGATTACCCCCCCCCCCCCCTCCCCTAAAAATACTCTTTATTATATTAGTATAGCTATAATTAAATTAATATAAAAAATATATTTCATGCATGAATCACATTTGGACGAGTTTAATATGAATGAATGTTATTCCTTAGTAAGTACAAGACATTTTATTCATATACAAATTATGGTATCTACTTGTTGCTATGGCGTTGAATGTGAGAAGAAACTAAATGACAATTGAAAGTCGATTTTAATTATAAAATGTATATAATATAATTAATTCCTCATTTCTGAATGTTCTGTCAAGATTTGAACTTTATTAGAGTTGTCGTGGATAAACAGTAAGAAGACATGCGGCGCCTAAAATGTCAAGGAGAATATTTATTTAGGATGCCAAGAAAGTTACATTAATTTTAAAAATATAATGTAACGAAGATAACTCAGTAATTTCATATTTTTATTGTGACAATTTCAATAAAATATAATCATGTCCACATAAAGCATATCATCAAAATATCGTTACTATAATGCCTGATTGATTGTCTCGTCATTGAATAAATAAAATGTCTCCTAGAAACAGGATTTAAATCAAAGACTAGGTTATTACTCCATACGGACCTGTAGAACAGAGGATTTTTCTTAATTAATCAAGAATAAGAGCAGTAATAAGATATGCATTACTTTGTTGGGTTGCTAGGTATATTGTATTGTGGCATCCCATCCTATCCTATCCCTCCCAATTTTCCCAACCGGTCCTCCAAATCAATTCATCAATCATCTCAAAAGGTAGGCAGTGCAAACGTCCATGGACGACAGTATCCACTTAACATGAGATGGACTGTATGCTCTGCTGCCGCGTTCTTACTACACAAAAATCTTACTAAAAAAGATATATTTTGCGATTGATCGTCATCTTTATATTAAATAAATACGCAATTTCGTAAGCTTTCTTAACTATCTCTTCTTTTCATTATAAAATCGTATACCTACTTTCACTGTGTTACTATGTCTATCTTTCGTCAACCAACACTAACTTATATATCTTTGACGTTATATAATATATGTGTAATCACATTACTGTATACTAATGGTTGTTACATTCGTATATGTTTATGTATATATGTTGGTATATTTTACTATAGTTACTATTATATATTTATAATTCGTTACTTGTTACGAGTATGTACTGTTACACGCGTTATTACT
This sequence comes from Sesia bembeciformis, assembly GCA_943735995.1. Lineage (NCBI taxonomy): Eukaryota > Metazoa > Arthropoda > Insecta > Lepidoptera > Sesiidae > Sesia > Sesia bembeciformis. The sequence continues at coordinate 8,286,326 of OX031042.1, forward strand.
TCAGTCAAAACTCTTTCTCAAGGTTGTCTAGAAGAGATTGCCATAAAGCAAGAAGACCGCCAGCTTGTATTCCCTTATTATAACACTGTACCTTATTTTTGTCATAATGTAACAATTGTACAGTAAAGAGTTCTATTTGTCTTTCTATCTATCCAAGCCAAAATGCCAAAATCCGTGCTTAAAAATGTCCAACAAATCAAAATCCTTATAATTTTGTGTAACAGTTTATGTGCAAATATTGTATACTATGCAAATATGTACTGCAGTTGAATGTCTGTGAAAATGCACATCCATCCTTTCCCGTTTATTAAAAAAAACTACTATAACGTAACACAATATTCATAGCATACAACGGTACAGTCATAGTAATAAAGGGAAGTAATCGGTTTTGGTATTTGTCGGGGCTCCGCGGCGCGTGAAGCCGCCCTCCGTAGCTTTTAATGGACGAGGGAGAGATAGCAAAAAAATAATCCACATTACACCCCGGTAAGATCTATAGCCCTTTGCCATATATAGTAATTACTATATGGCAGAGTGTAACAGTTTTTTTTTAAATGTCACTTGCATCGTGTGCTACCCTCAAGCTACGGAAATAAAAAAATGTGGAGTAAGTATTCAAGTACAACCGATTGATTAATAAACGTGAAACAATTCTACTGATGATTCTGAGTTAAAATTGACTTAAAAACGTATTTGTGTGTACAATAATCGATACAAAAATGTCTTGTATTTCAACGATCAGCAAATCATGATCAACAAAAAAAATTATTATAAATAACTGAAATAAATCATTTTAAATAGGTAACGTAAATAATTAGTTTTGACGTCGTACAGTCGCATTGTGGGCCTCCTGTCTTTATTGTCACCAAATAACCTAAACCTAATCCACCTTTTCATTATAAAGTATGTATTTCTTATTCTGTCAATAAATAATGTATATGCATATCTACCCACCTTTGAATTTACTACCATCGATTTGCTGCCCATTCGGTAATTTTCGTTGCTCATTTAATTATTTCTCAAAATGCATAATATTTTGATGTCAATAAACTCCGAATCATCAGTAAAATCCATGGATTCAGTGTAGTAATTGATAGTTTACACCCTGTATACACTGACCATATTCAAATAGAGAAAGTTCGCCCGTTTTGTATCTCGCCTTGTACGTGTTAGAGCTCTAGTTTTAATTTGGTGATCGGAATGATGACTTATTACAAAAATTCTAAAGAAGCAAATATTCAATAAACCTTGAAACATGACAGGTAATTATCATTAAGCCTATAATAAGTTAATAGATATGAAAGGTGCCACATTACATTATATACGTAATCGGAAATGGCTGCCTAATTTCTAACCCATCCGGGCTCCTTAATTATGAACTCAAATGGGCTTGAATAATGGACTGGATTGTTCTCCAATTCACGTTAAAGGTACTCGTACCATAACATAACATAACTACATACACGTTTAATAATTAAAATTGTGAATGTCATATCAAACTACAAGAAAAGCGTTACTAAATGCAGACTATGATACCAATTAGAATTAACTTAAATCAAAACCCATTTCCAGATAAATTCTAATTAGAATCACTATTCTACTTAATTTTTATAGTAAATAAGTAGTAATATTTATTTTTACATGTTGTCTGATGCAGCTTCAGAACAATAAACAGATTACAGATTCGAAAACATTAACTGTAATAAAAAATTACAAACAAAAAAATACACAAATCTTACTATTCTTTGTGCAATTAAGTAATAAAGAAGCGACTTATTTAAAAAATAACGAAATACCTACTCATTTGTCATATCGTATATATTGCATTTTTATATTAGCGTGCATTACCGCTCATCAGTGTATCGGCCGCTGTGAGCCGTGAGCCGCTCAGGGCGCGCAATAATGTCTGCGGGGGCCAACAGATGGGCTCACTTCCCAGGGCTATTACCCTTTTGTCTTATATCCGCGAACACCCACCTCATAACGAACCCTATCCGATGAGCACCAGAGCTCATTGTGTCGTAAAACGACCGCAATCAACCACCAACGAGTGTATTATTGAGCTGGAAAATGTTTCACTACCCAAAATTGTACAATCTTTTTCAAAGGAAATAATCACACTTCGATACTTTTACGTTCATAAAATATAACCGTATAGTCATAAATTGCGGCGACAATATATTAGTAGACACATCCTCAATATATATTAGATCGTAAGGACAGTGTTTTCGCATTGAGACGCCCTAATAAAGGCTCCCTAGAGACGTAGTGACGTTCAGAAAACCATTTACCACGCTCACCCTCTAAATGGGCCACACACGAGCTGGATATCACTCCAAATTGGCCTAATCTTTAGTTATGGTCTCTCACAAGAGTTTACTTTCGACACTGATAAAAATTTCTAGCGAAAAACAGAAAGTTTAGATGGTCGGGAAGTAAAAAGGAAATTTTATTCCCGCACCGATAGAGACAGACATATTGTCATACCAACTTTTTATAAACAGATAAATTGAGGCTGTTCTACGTCGGGATACATTACTCCCAGAGGAAATAGTAAATTCCAAGTTTTTTGCTAAGCTGCTTTATTGGCATCCCACTTATGCGAACAAATATTAGCATAGGAAGTTCCGTCCCTCGGCGAGGGAGTAGTTAATATTATTTCTATTAAATATCATCAACATAAGGAATTTCGGCTCAGCGAATACACTCGTGGACTACCCGCACATTTGAGCACCCACTCTTCCACGAACTAAGTGAGTAATAACAACGGTAATTATTGCGAATTTGTTTTAGAAGCAATAATATTAATCGCGGTTTTGATGTACAATTCTTATACAAATCCATATTTTTACAAAATGAATACGCTAGTCAGGCCATTTGAATACTAAAGTGATTCTTAAGTTTAAACTGGGAAACCTGAAGCGAGCAAGGCACATGGGAAATGATTACCATATTCCACACATTTCCACGGCATGCCGCGGGAGGCTTCGAAGGAAATTATTTGTCATATTAATGTCACTCAGCCGAGTTCCTCCGTCAGATGTTAATATATTAAATGATTGCCGAAGGTATTCTAAAATAGTTCGATAGGTATAAGTTACATGTAAGATTGAAAGACATTGGTTGATTTTTCAGTAAAATCTATCAGATACACATAGGCACGAGAGTTTGTATATGGGGATTTTTGTGGGTGCTGAAAGCGAACTCGGTGACTTCAGAAGTCAAAATTATAAAATTCAAAACGGGGGATTCAATATGGAGGCATGGCATGTTCCAAAATTAAATATTTCATTATAAATATGCGGTTATATTTTTAAAATTGATGTTTATCGGGGTTTTGGGGTCGCTAAAAACGTTTCTGAATTAAAAATGTAAAAATTCGAAATTGCGGCTTCAATATGGCGACAGAGATATCAAAAAGTTGCGTTTTTTTATATAAATATATTGACATATAATATTATGTATGTTATTGTTATGTAAGCATATTGACTTTAGAATAGTTTTCAGCGACCTCGAACACCTCGAAATTCATTAATTTCAAAAACATATTTACATATTTTAAGCAAAATGTTTTATTTTTTTTTATTTATTTATTTTAGATATATATATATATATATATTTATATTTATATATTAGATATAAATATTAGATATATATATTAGATATATATATATTTATATAGATTATATAGATTATATAGATTATATTTATATATATTATATAGATATATTTATATTTATATATTAGATATATTTGTGTGTAGAATACTTCAAAAAGCATTCTCAAATTACGGACGTACCTCTTATAACTTTTCTTTTTTTATAATTTTTAATCATAATTATAATTTTATTTTTTCGAAATTAGCTCATTCTTTTAAAATATAAGGTATATGATTTTATATTTAAAATATAAGGTATATATATAAGGTATAAGATTTTGTTTTGGCCTATTATGAAATTTAAATCGCATGTAGTGATAACCTGTAAATATGGAATTTATAATGTAACCACTACTTTTTTTATGTATACTTGTATATTGTTATCTCTGTTAGTTATGCAAATTAAATAAATTGTGTTATGCGTCTAGTAACTAACGCAACTAGTACGCAGTCTGGCATTTCGCTTTCCGCGGTCGGACGCAAACGAACTGTGACGTCGCGGAAAGTGGTTGTCGTCTGTAAACAAAGTTACGACAACGTTATGTACTTTTTTCCATTTTAATTAAATCGCAGTTGCCTCAGCAAACAAAACTAGAAGCCAACAAATCAATTTCGCGTCAGGAAATTACTTTGTAAAGTTGAAAAGGGTTGCACGATACGGTAGCAAATTGAAATTCTTTTGTACGTTGCGCCTTTACATGCTCGTAATGTTACCTGACGTCATAACACATAAATTTTACGAAAAAAATTCTTATTAAATCCCATTATGCTTAATAAAGGGCCTTAGATTATAGATAATACTACACAGCTTCAGGCTATGTGTCTCCACGTTTCTTCAGGCTGGATATAAGCCTGTCTCAAGGCCCGCCACTACACAAAATGTTGCGGTATTTTCATAAAACCAGAACCGGCGACTAAATTTGTATTGTCAAACATGTAAGTAGAGTAGAGTAGAATAGAACATATTTTTATTTGTTGTAAGTGCGGTACATCAGTATCATGTAACAACATGTATGTACATCAGTTGGATAGGTCATTATAAACATTCGTCGTCGTCCGCATAATTAATAGTCTCCGGTATACAAACTCGCAAATTATCATACTGGTATTACAAAAATTTACAAATTATCATATTCCAACTTACAGCATATTATTGTAATTCTCTAACAATTTATTTATTTTATCTAATTCCAGTGGTATAACATACATTTATTTGTACATCAAGAGTTCATTAGGAGAATAATAACACTGATGAAGCAGCCATTCATGTTTAAAATTAGAATTTGTTTTAAATATTCATGGAGCCTCTTTTATATCATTGGGAATTTTGTATTTATTATTTACTAGCGAACCGCCCTCACTTCGCTTCGGTTTCGTTAAAACAATATTAAATTATACGTATAAACCTTCGTCTTGAATAACTCTATCTATTGATGAAAACCGCATTAAAATCCGTTGCGTAGTTTAAAAGATCTAAGCGTACATACAGAGGGACAGACGGCGGGAAGCGACTTTGTTTTACTATGTAAAGAAGAACAACATAACTAACGGGTGAAACAAATCTAAGAATATTAAGTTCATTAAATTCGTATTGATTTATGATTAATTATAATCTGCTTCCAGATAATTTTAAGCTATTAAAGGAGCGCTCGCGAAGAGCAAAAACTTTTAAAGCTCCAAAGTTCATTAACAAAATAAGCAATCTGGCTAAAAGCATAGGCCCATCGAGGTAAAAAGCAATTAGAAAGTTATGGAGTGTTCTTGACGATTATTTACGTATTACAAGAGAGGAACCTCAAGCCGCTCATTTAGCTAAGGAAATTCCACATCTAAATATAACATACTCGTATGTACCAGTTAAACGTGTCAGTTGAGACACAATATTGTTTTATGTTCAAACGTACTTTACAACTCGTGAGTGACAACACAAAGATTTAGACACGGCACTGGACAAAAAAATAATTAAATGTAATGAATTAAGATATGGGTACATCAATTTTGCATTTGGGATGCGTCTCCAAATATTTCTGATCAGATCAAATCTCAGTCTTTTTAAAGTCCCACTGCAGGCCATTGGCCTCCCCTAATCAATCGCTGAGGGGTTTCAGGCAATAATCCACCACGCGAGCCTAGTGCAAATTGATGGATACACTTTAAATAATATTTTTTTTAAATCCGTACTTAAGTAGAAACTCAGTGGTACGGGCCGAGGATTTGAACTAACGACCTCGCGAATGAAATTCGAGATTAGATACCTCTGGGCTATCGCCGCTCGTAATATTTACGATTTTTGAACAATACTTCGTATTTAGTTTACAAAACAGAATACTTTTAAATGTAGGTTAGTCTCCATGAATATCAGCAACAATCGACATGTGCGGAATAATACTGAAGTAAAAATACAAAAGTAATTTGTTTTTGAAAATATAACAATAAAAAATGAGTTTTCTTTCAAAGAACCAGAAAATACGTCGAATAACGTCGCCTAATTACAGATGATCGATATCCCGATACCATTCTATGGTTCCCCATTGCAGGGTGTAAGCCTCCCCTAGTAATCACAAAGGGGTTTTGGGCCATAATCCATCACGGAGGCCCAGTGCGATTTGGCGGATACATAAACCTCAAATTTATTTTATTGCAGTCATGCGGGTTTACCTCACAATGTATCCTTTCACTGCCATAAAATTATTAACATTATTAAAAAATAAATTACAGGCATTGATAAAAGGGAATACATTAACTAGATAATTTGTTTATGTGATATAGACTCGTCAAGTAAATGAGTTCTAGATCTTAACTGACTTTAACTGAAGGAAATTAAACAGAAGCAATAACAGGAAAGGAAATCCCAGAGACACGTGACACGTGAGTAAAGAGTAAAGGCAATAAATAAATCGGACAGTGTATATCTCGTATTATCTAGTAGCTTGTATAATTTAACGTTCGATACTAATCGATAATAAAATACTAATCGTTAGGGCGATTTACGAGAAACAACGTCGTGTATGAGACGCACAAATAAAACGCCTAACGAATTCGAAATTCTAAACGCCGATATTTACAGATTAGAATTTCAAAACATTCTCAAACTATACTCTTTTTAATTAATTCTCCAATTCCCAATTAGCAACAACTAAACAAGGGGGGTTTATAAACTATTACTAGAACTCTTTGGTATATAGGTAGGTATTACCATACCATACCATCCAGCTCATGTCTCTCTACTGCTAGATTTCACATAAGTCTTTCACAAAGCTCGCTACCACACAAACTCTCCCGTTTTTATTTATTTATTTACGTAATCTACAGCCTTTTATGTACCTTATTTAATAAATGTATTACGACTGTTAATGGCCAAATACAGATTATAGATTGTCGGCAAGTAGATAATAGGTGATTTTCTTTGTAATAATATTTTCTTTGTAATATGTTTGCATTGGTGTGGCTGGGTGAGTGTGCTCGTGCGTGTGTGTGTTCGCGAGTTTGAGGGTGTGTATTTGTGTGTATGTGTAATTATTTAAGATGAGCTTTAAAATATTCGTGGGGAAGTGGGGTTTAGAAGGTATAATGATTTAGGTGGTTTTTTATGATTCCCGTTTTTAAATTTTTCTTAATTAATAAAAAAATACCCTTTAATTTTTATTTACACTTTTTTGTAAATTGTTACAAAAGGCGGACCTAATGCCTTACAGCATTATCTCCCAGCCAACTTTTGGGCATTGCAGGACATGAAGTGCTCATCTCATGTAGACACTTCCGACAAACTTAGGCAAACACCGGCTAAGTGCAACGTGGAATGACCTCGGGCCAGATCAACCGACGCGACGTCTTGGTATTATCTTTGGTACCTAATACCAAATACCTCTACCTCTCTATAGGTAGTCAATCCACTGTAATCAAGTAAAGGCGTCAAGGTGAATACGACGAAACCATAAATCCTAGACATGCTAGACATCTCCATAATCCCTTTCGATGACACTCGTTTGTTTTAGCTCATATGTTTGTCGTAGAGAATTTGATTTCCTTGTCCCCTACGAAAAAACCAATTTTACTTGACAATTACATAAAACAGAGCAGAATTTCTGTATTATCGCCTTTGCCTAAAATAAACTCATGGCGAGTTATACTCATCTAAATTATATAATCCAAACTATTTTCAGGTAACTATTATTCCATATTATTTAGCCTGCTAACATATTTTTATAACTTTTTAATCGCGAATGCACTTAGAAATATTATATAACACTGAAAGAAATAATTTTGCAACAATTAACAAAAATGGGTGACTACATAACTTATTTATTTACAGTAAGTAACGAACCCTTTAAGTTTTGAGATTTTCGTGTCTTTTACACATATTTATCAGTCAGCTCGCGACCATTGTTGGTGTAACGTAGAGTAAAATAAACAACATATGCATACACATTAAGACCCGTTTAATAGATAAATAACAAACCATTTTGTTTGGTAATTTTTATATAATTATTACTCTGGTTTGTTACGAACATACGAAAATTTTGCTAAACACCAAGTTATACACCAGTTTTGTAAGCTGTAGACAAAATTGAATTACAAACATTGTTTTTCTGTAAACTGTGTGATTATAAATAGTTATATACGATATGACGATAAGAATAATTACATATCGATGTTCGCTTTTACGACGCGATCCCAGCAGGGCGCTAACACGACACTGGCAATATTTCCACTCTACGCCACATTATTACTTCCTTCACATATCTCATTTTTATAGAAGAAATAGCAGACGGTTGAGCGGTCTACAAGATGGTAAGTGGTCACCGCCACTACGATGCCATGGAGGTGCGAGTGCGTTGCCGACCATGCGGAATCCTATTCACGTCTTTCTTTTAAGAATCATACACAAAATAAATGCTTATTTTTTGAAGATACGTTGAATCCTCAGAGACCCAACCCAATCCCTCATAAAAATTGATCGATAGTCCAATTAGGAACTCGTTAAACTTTAAATTCTCACAAAATAATTACTTTTGATCTACGTCAAATATTTATTACGCATAAACTAGGATTAGGCACGTGGGGTCGGACATCTCATGTCACATACGTATATCCCAGTGGTTGTAAACGGTTACTTTAGGAATACCACACATAATTAAATGTAAATAATTAAACGTTTCATACAAATGAGTTCAAACAACTATTACAGCAACATAAAATAAATAGATAATATATTTCAGAAACAAAACTTATGCAATCGAATTTTCTTTAATTCTGTTTTCTAGTTTCGCTTCTGATACAAGTTGCTGACTTCCTGTGGTATATATTTATAAATAAACCGCCCTAACTTAATTTTCAACATCTGGCCTTTAGCCCACGCGTTTTGCTTCGTGTCCAAGTTTAATATAGCAAATCATCACATCATTTAATTATGACATAACTTGAATAATAACTAACAAGTGACGGTGATCCTTTAGCATTCGTGCCCGCCTACTTCCAATCAACAAGTTACGATTATAATTATATAATGGTATGACTTGTATTCATATTATATTCATATACGAGTAGACCATTAACTCTTTGACCTCTTTTATATTAGTATCTTTTTAGCCCTATTGGGGCTAAGTCGCTATATATAGAAATATATCTAAATAAATATATATATATTAAATATACCATACCATAACGTGTCTCTCCTCTGCTATACATAGACTGTGGTCTTTGGGCGAGAAAGACCACCACCACGGTCTTCCGCTCTTCACATCCAGCCACTACATATACAAATAAATAATTTTAATAATATCTAATCAAATCACCAGCGACAAAAATTAGTTTAGAGGACACTGTAATTTTCATGAGTTTTGTAAAAAAAAATTCAAAAACTTCACTAAAGTTGATTGATTTTAATTATTGCATCTATTTTATCGATTTTGGCCATAAATATAAGTAACACCACACTATACTGTGTTCAAGTTATGAAAAAGGGGATGTCATCACCACCAGTCACGTGATTAACCAATTAAGACAGGAAGTACTCCTCGATTGACCAATTAACGCCGTGCTATGCTTCATTGAACGGATGACGTCACTCTTTTCTTAACGTGAATAGAGTATGGAACTGTGTTCAGAGAAACGCAAAAAATTACTCTGAAAACAATTTTCTCTGAATACAGGAATACAATAGAAAATTTTCATGAATTCATTCAATCATAGATGTATAAGTACAAAGCATACTACCTGTACAAATACAACATGTACAAGAACTAGCGGCTGATATCAAAATATTTGCTTCCAAACTCAAACAATTAATATGCATTACACGACTAATAAAGTTTATCGCAAAAACCGCTGTGAATAATGTAAATGGGTAATTAAACAGTGAAGAGCCGGCAAATTTGTACACTTCTTGCAGTGTTAAGCCTCATCATCACTTAGGTTAAAAGCCCCTCGCAAACACGGCTCAACAAACAATTGTTGCGTGTGTACACGGTATTCAGTGTATGTACTGTACGCACAATTAGGGGGTTTGCGATATTCTATCGCTATTTAATTAATTTAGCTTGTATTTGTTCACGTTTGTAAATACTGCATGAGCAGCAATTCGTTGGCAGTAAATTTAAAGATGGGTTAGGTTAGGTTTAGGTTGTCTGGTGACAAGAAAGGAATAGGAATCACGCGAGAGGGAACTCCGTCGACATTCTTACTAACTTTACTTTACTTTAGATATTCAAAAAATAGTTTGTTTTGCTAATCATGATTTTTTGCGCATTTAGTCAATTTTTCCTGTTCCTTTTTTATAGAAAAAAGGCGGCAGGCGAGCATACAGTCCACCTGATGGTAAGTGGATACTGCCTTCCAAAGGCATCCGCGATACATGCCAACATCAGTCCAGAATGACAATCGTTGGCACACCCCCGGATGCGCTTTTTACCTTTGCAGATTAAGGAATGAATTGGGAGAAAGGGGTGAGAAAATGGGGAGGGATAGGATGAGAATGGACTCTGGCATATCCCAATCACTACCGAAACACGTACGTACATTAGGGAAATATAAAGTGGAAAATGCAGTACATACTCAAGTAGAAAATTTCAAGGTAGTCTTCTATCAAAGAGGGGTAACGTGGCCAGTAGAGTGTGTCCAGCGGCTGTGGGAATGCAGCGTGCACTCTCCCCCTCCACGTGCACTTGTTAAATGCAAGCACGTGCACTGTGCTCGTTTAAATGCAAGATTTTTTTGCAATTGGTGTAGCAATTTTGAGACAAACGCATGTCTCATTTGATATAAGAGTAATGAACTTATCGTCGCCACCTTTTATCTATGATGGTGATACATCTATTACAGAAGCCAAAAAGCCTGGCACACCTGAAATTCTAAACAGTCTCCACTGCTGGACATGGGCCCCCCTCATGCACATTGTCACGTACATGGGGAATGTATGGCCTTATAACGCCATGCTAGCCAAGCGGGTTGTCGAGTCTACTCCATTTAAATGTGTTGTAGTTCCCCAGATGGGAAGAAATGGATGCTATCCTAAAGGCAGCCAACACCACACGGACATAGATCCATGTATAATATAAGTACCTACTCGCATATTATATGCGTGTGTCATGAATTAAACATGAATGAAATATTTTTGTAACTATATCATAAGATCATAGTTTTAAATACATTTCGTTCATTCATAATATAAAATAGAAACAAATAAACTTCAAGTTCCACGTACCTAATTACCAAAAAAATTAATACCGATTCAGTATATCTAACTCTATATATATCTAAGATACTCATTAAACATTTTACTTTGGCAACATGATTTTTCCAACTTTTATTACTGTGTTCGCCCGAACGATCTCACAAGGGTTCTTAATTTTACTTAATCTTTTAAAAAATAACCTCTTTATCAACTGTGCTTAAGCAGATTTAAGAAAACTCCAGTCATAAAATCATGACCTCGTAAATTTCATTTCGTCAAGGTTTTTATTTTGCTTTTTAAATCGCATTTGAAACGAGTTCTTCGCCGTAAAGCTGGCCTCATCAAAGTGACGGGAGACTGAGAGCGTGTGTATAACGATAAAATTTTCAAATCTCACACTTTTATATTAAAAATCTCATCTTTGTGAATTTCGAGCTGCTATTAGTTGTTTTACTACGTCATTGAGTCAAAGTCGGATTAAAATTAGAGGCACTTGCTTTAATGACGATTCTTGGATATATTTTCCCTGTATATAATGACGCAGCCGTAATTGGATTACCGCAAACTTAACATCTCAAATTACAAGTAGGTATAAGGTTAATGAAGAGATATGTTAATTATTTATTTTTACAAGAGTGACAACTTCCTGAATGTGAATTATGACAGAATAAGGTTTTCTTTATTGTTAGAAAGATTGTTATGTTACATGTCTCTCCTTTTTCTACACTTTCTTACTTAATTTTATAACTGTATTTAAGCATCAATTCAAACAATGAAATCTGTTTTCCTGTATTATTGACAGCTCGAAACTGTATACACTTATTTATTCAAGTTTACAGGAGCTATGGAACAGAAGGGTGCTTCTAAATAGTTGAAATCTTTAATACAATGTTATCTTGTCGGAAACCGCAGGAGCCGTGCTAACAAGCTTCCTGTGCCGAATGGAGCAAGTTCGGGCAAGTCAGCCGAACTCGCAAATAAGACCGAACTGTGTTCTGTCTAAAACTGTCCACTTACCTTGCGCTGGCGGTTTGCAGGTCGTTACTGTATCTACATATAATTCAGCTCAACTTAATACCGAATATTACTGACTACCTGTTTTCACTTATCTTCGAATTGAGTTACATTATTTTTTTAAAGTATTTACAGTTTTTTAATTTAGAAAGTTCTGTTGTTTTTTCCCACGAAAGTTAGGAGAATGTAAATATTTATTTATACGCTCTGAACTTATATTAAAAGATTTTGTAAGCTCAATTTTATTCAATTTTGCTTTCTATTATAAATAGAATGAATATTATTTTAATAAAACTTTATATTGGTGATTACTTAATATACCTATACAAAATAGAGATAAAAGTTATCAATATACTAGATTTACTACTAAATCAAATATACAACATTTTCAGTACATAGGTTAACACGAAAAACGAAAAACATCGCCCCCTATTGGTCTTTGTGGCTCGCCAATAATACGTAATACAGTAAAACTGAATACAGAAAGTAAACTCAAAATTAGACACCAGCAACAACTGACGAGAAGACCATTTTAAATATAGAAGCAAGACAATGAGGTTCGAATGCAATGTTGAGCGGAGTGGCACGAGCACTCTTCACTGCCATGTCGACCGACTACAGCTACTTATTCAATTTTCTTAAAACTAACTGAGACAAACTTGGTTTGTTCTAGTGGATATATTTTGTAACAGCTATTTTATTCAACTAATGTAGATTATATTTATATTTGGATTAATTACAATTAGTTTAATATAGAGTATTACTGAAGGAAAGAACATCAGTGTGATAGAAACGAAGATACTTCACCGGATTAGGCTTAAATATTTTTACATATCCAACTTACCCATTTATTGCTAGACAACATATAAGATAATGTATGGGTGAAAAGCAACCATTTGTTCTACGTGGACTAACACCGCTATGGACCGGTTTTGGGTCAGCAGAAATTTCAATGACCTGTTAGCCTTTCTCTAAAAAGTCTGATAATTAATCTTCGACGGCGATGATTAAACGAGTTCTTTGTTGAGAACTATTTCTGCCTCATGTTAATTATCTGTCTCTGTAAAGAGTGGACACATGTCGCACATCATTAGGTGCGAGGACCGACCGACGTCGGCTCGAACGTCGCCTGTCGACGCTTAATTAAACTTGTACACCGCAAACTCTACTTTCCTAAGGCCCCAATTACTTTTTCTCCTTCCTTAATCGAGTTTCCCTTATCCTACCTGAAGACAGTCGCTAAGTTTGTTGCGGCTGCGGACTTTTCAGATAACTTTTATCTGCCAGCACTTCGCTAAACAAGGCTTTCGTTTTACTGCGAGCTGCGGTATACACTGTTGTGACGAAACTTCACTGAACTTAAATTAGTTCTATTAGGTGATATCGACATTAGCTGTCAGCGGCGACGACGACGCCGCCACCAAGTTTTTGCGTGTGTTCTCAAGTGCTTATTACGTTGTCTCCCGCATAGGTAACTTCGCTTCATTTTGAACACAAAAGTCGGCTTAATATTTTTAGCACAAATTATCATATTCCGATGAAGGGAATGGAGCGAAAGGACGGAATACTCGGAATTTATATTAGTATTCGCATAAAGATAATCTCAACGTAATACTCCTTCTGTATACCGAAGCTGAAAAGTTTTATAAAATTGAAATAGACGGACAAATCGAATAACAATAAGCAACATGGGATTCGAGAAATGGGATTTTTTCAAATCACATAGCTTTTCACAAATTTATGAATATCGCCTTTCATACTTTTTTTCTTTAGAAGCGGATCCCGGGCGGGGCTCTCGTCGACCTTTATGTTCGATCGAGCGCACACAATGTCTGTAATGGCTGCCATTAGGAACATCAATTTGTTCAACCGTGACGGTACACTTGTCCCACTACTTTCTTTCTTTTACATGCTCTGTTTAGCACATCTAACAATTTTCCGCGACGCTTAGAAAAACAATATGTTGTATTTATCTTTTAGCGCCGCACATTCGCTTTGAGTTAACAATGTGTTCCTTCGTAACTGTTTATATTTTTATATAAATTATATTGTAACCTTTGTGTGATCAGCTCACTACATTTTCTTCACTGCAATTTTCCAATTATATTATTATAAGAACTTGTTTAGAAACCTCCATGTGGATACATTTAAATGATTTCTGTCTACATTTGCGTAGCGAACGTGCGATAGCGGCTGATTACAGAAACGTTACCCCGACGCCCGCGCCTCGAATTACACGTAACAACGGACAAGCTCTAAGTAAAATGAAATGTCTTCTTGTTATTTTCAGATTGTGAATCACAATTCAGCGACCAAATGTGGGCCCGTATTTACCAACCCGCAGGTAAACTCCGCTAGCAGTTAAAAAGGAATTCAGGGGAATTTTATCGCTCGTTAGAGACCTTAAACGGTGAGAGCGTCCGGACCCGGGAACACCGGGAAATATACCCTGCCGACACTGACCTCCTTACTTTATATTTCCTTAGGAAATCAATGGCTAATTCGTTACTGCTAAAATGCTACTAATTTATACGTATTTAAGGCTATCCTGGCAGAGATCGCTATTAGCAATAAGCCTTTTGTACATTTAATGTGTTAGAATGTCTGTTACTGGCTTGTTTTGTTTTGGTGCACAATCAATTTGAGGCGAAGTTCAATAAATATCTTATAGGTGGGATAAATAAGATGAGACGAAAGCTACTTAGCGAATTTTATCTAAACCCATTATGGCAAGCTATGGAGGCACTCGTGTATCGGTTTAGAGATCATTAAGGTCTAGATAATCGTTGTAAGTTTGGCGTACAATGTCGGTGAGAATCGTACGATAAGGTACTTACTGATAGATCGCCTCGGCAGTGCACGCAATACTGACATTTACTAACCTTTGTTATATTGTTCTTATTTCTGTGACTATGATTGGAGTTCGCTTCTCGTTCTTATCAACAGCTGTTGTGAAAATAAACTTTTCATCGCTGCTTTGTAACTCGCGGAAAGGCGAGCTCTGTTTTCTATCATGGGATATTATCTTCATTTGAAAGAGTCAAAACAGAGGTTGTAATCTTTGTACTTATTACTTTGTATTTATTTGTTTACGAATTTAATTAACTTGAGAATAAGACTTTTTTAAGATATTGTCTAGAAAAATGTGAGACATGTATACCTATATTAATATATCTGTGAAGTAATGATATTCGCGAAAAATAAAAATTGGTTCGTTGTAAACAACGACCGCAAGGATAACTATTTCGTATTTGGGTACTCAAAAATGTAGGAAATACTTCAGTATATTTTTAATTACAAAGATTATTTATTAAGTTTGACCGTCCTTTCGAAATACGACAAGATGTAGGTACAGCAAAACCCGTAACTGCCCCACTAATCGCATTTCGCCGCAATATAATTCATGCGTAGCCCGCAACCGGGCTGGGTACAAAGTGGCCCTTTGGCGAATTATTCATCCAATGACCTGCGATGGTAGTGACCCTTCTCGGGTGATTAGTCTGAAACTAATTGATTTTACGGCTAAGCGTCGTTGGTGACTTGGGCCCGTCAGTCCGCCGGTCCTGCTAATATGTTTTAAGTGTGCCTTCACGGTTGAACCGCCGCTTGCGGTTGGTAAGGGACATGCGACTATTGACATGATTTTCGGTGTTCAATTTCGGATATAAATAAACATAGGTGACTTTTACTCAAGTTATAAAAATTCTTTAAAAATGCCCACGGCTTCACTCGTGTGAGTTTGTGATTCCTTACATCTAACAACTTTAACAATACCTAGCTCCTTGACACGTTTTTAAACATCGGTAGAACACGTGTTTAATTATTTGTATTGTAGAAAAGTTTCGTGTTTCCTAGCTTCAGTAGTTTAGGTACGGCGTTCATGAATCAGTCAGGACAATTTTGTCTTTTTATATGTATAGATAGATATCTTGCTCGAACAGTCGATGACTCGGTTCATTTAACGATACGTAATTAAAAGTCATTCGAATTAAATTGTAGTTTTCCGCTTTTAGTATATCAACCTTAGTAGCAAATATACCCTTCATACAAAAGACATATATACCATACATTAGCATACCTTATGGTTACACATTAGCACGCTGTCAATAGCTTTAGATGTAAGTTTACTATTGACCTGTACTATAGGTAAACAATCTATTTACATATTTCCATGCTTACATGTGACAATCAATCGACTAAAATAAAGCTTCAAAACTAAACGAATGACAAAAAGACTAACAAGTATTGAGTGGAACTTAAGTGTTATATATCAGGTGGCAGTAACAAACGTGAAGTACCAGAGAGGGTGGGGCCGGGGAGTGAGTGGCTCACAACGGCATGTGGCTAACACACTAGACTGCCCCTCCCGTTCGCAAAGTCCGGCCACGACCCGGCATCTAGCCGACTTGACTCCACTTCTGAACTACTTATAATTAGCACTAGACACACGCCACTGGATATGCAAATCGATCGGTTTTATTTTAACACAGGTTCTTTTAAGCAACTGTTAATAAGAAAATACTCAAATATTTTACTGCCCTCTATAGCATATGAGAAAAGTTGTTTCTCAATTTCGATTTCAATATACCATAACGTTTAATTTTCACTTAACATGGATTGTGTCTATATTATTTTCTGAAAAACATCTACCTACTCTTATTTTTATCTTTACCCTGTTGCATAATTTAAAAGGAATTTAAGGACAAAGTTAGTTTTAAAGGGTAGCTTCACTTGACGAGCTATTGTACGTGTAACATATTTATAAAGTCTTTATAACTCCGTCAGGGCCGCGCGGTGGGTGCGCCCTGCTGGGAAGTGGAACTTTTAATTGTTTTACCATTTCATAAGATAGAAGCTGGACAAACTCTCGCCTGAATTTATTCCAACCAGATAACTTATTTTACAAAGATGTTACCTACTCACAAATTCTTTTTGCTGAAAAACTTTAATGAATTAAACGTTTTTAAAGAGTTAAAACGTTTTAATAATTTTAAATATAATTTAAATTGATTAAATGTGTCTCTAAAACGTGAAACTTTACTGGCGTTGCACAAGTTCAGCGAAAACTTAGTTCCATAGTAGGTTCTAACTAAATTCACATTCAATTTGTCTCCCGCTAACACCGCGCTAAGCACATATTAGTAAGATTTCATTAGACACCCACACACACTACTTCGTACTATACAAACTACAAATGTTCTTTTCGCGTGCGGTACCGACAGCGATGCTGTCAGTGTTGCCACTCGCTAATATACTTTTTTCACACATTAGCTATTTGTAATATGTGAATAATTGTAATTTAATTTTAATACATCCTGTATAACTTCATATTTTTTGTACAAAATATGATCTTGAAAAATACGTGTCAGGTTTCGTATGACATGCGTAATTTAAGTACGTTTGTAAACGAAGCGTGCTTCTCTTCCGCTCGAATGTTTACCGTCGTAAATTCCTCAAAATATTTTCACTGTCAACAACGGTCTGAGGTGGCTCGGAAAACACTGATCGTACGAACGAACGCGCTTCACCTCCACAAACGATTTTCAATAAACAAATTGGAAACTGACTGAAAACCAAACATCATAACAGATGATAGTTATAAAATGACTTACCATTTAGCTTACTCCCTTGTGAATATGTGAGCGAAGCTTAACAAGCATTTATGTAATACACTTAAACAAGTACTGATGTCATGTAAAAAGTTTTTAAATGTTTTAACTAATAAATTAAATTCGATATACTGATGATGTATTGAGCAGACATAATTACTATGTTTTGTTTACTAATCATGTATGTTAATAATTATCACCTGGAGTATGCACAAACATATAACTAAATCGAGATAGATAGTTTATGCTGTGTTCGCAATGCATTATACCGCTATTAAGGTGGAGCCGATTAATCAAAGCAGCCATCGACCAGTCGGCCACGCAGTTATCCGCCCCATCCTATAACGCGAATAAGATTGAGTGCCCGCACTAAACTTTATGTCTCACCCAATAAAGAAATGTGTTCTTGTTATGCTTTAATAGGCAATAACTCATTAATACCGCCCTAAAACGCAACAATTTTCCGAGAAAGAGATTGTGTTGAGACATTACAAAGGCAGTTAACTGCTACGAGCCATCATTTGAATGGGAAACCATTACGCGTTTATGTTTAATGATTATTTGAAGCTCCTCATAATTTTGCGCCGTTTGTAATTCCGCTCCTCGAATGTCTGCTCGTTAAGGATTGTTGCTGCGGTGTAATTGTTTCGTGCTTTTTTGCTCGCTCTGGATTCACATTGTGTCCGACGGACGGTACGTACCACTACGACACGTAGAAAAAATAAAAGATAATTAACATCCACAAAGAATTACACCACGCTTGTAAAAAGGGGATCTCTTTACTCTATTTGTGTGTCTGTCCACGACCGGGGAGCGGCCCCGTGGACCGTTTTGAAATATCCGACATGAGTTCATATAATTAAAAAGAGTTTCGTATTTTTCGGTACCCTTACATCTTCGTTCCCGCCGCCGGGGTGGAATTAAATCGAACGTTGTTAACGATAATGTAGCAATTCATCAGTGACTGGTTTAAATCCACAATGGAAGTGAACATCCGCTGGCAATTCTTTTAGCGCGGACGGAGCAATAAGTAACGCTTAGCCCGCCTCTCGCTATACAGCACATCGCAGATAAAGCGAAACCAACATCGTACACCGTAAAATGTTATTTACTTTATGAAAAATAAAATTATTTCGATATTTGTGATATATCCATGAGATCCATGTATCCGTGTGGGAGAGCAATCAATCAATCATAATTTATTTGTACAAAACCTATTTCAAGTGTAGGTGCTACACATATTGGCAAAAGCCTGTATTATACATCAAGCTTTTGACAATATATTGAAGTACAAATATCATCAATTTAAGAAAATTAAATACCTACAGTTATTTTTCTTTAAATAAACGAATAACGTTCTATTACTGATTTAGATGTAAAACGAAATTAACTTGCCGTAAATAAATCATGAATCACTTTGTAAATGCAGCAATTTCATTTCATAACAATTTTTCTAACAATATCCAACAAGAAAATCAAGAAACAACAGATTTTCAATATGACTAGTTAAAGTTTAATAACACAAACAATGAATTCAGCTTTACCAGCGTTATTTTTTCACACGTGATTATCACACGAATATTATTATAATTATTTTATAAGTTCAGGTCAACCACACCTTATAATAAAATAAAATAGCAACCTAATAATATTAACAACGGCAATAATATGGTCATGGCACGAGTTGTGACTTCACTAGTGCGACCCAGGGCGCTGCACCGACCGCCCATAAGTCATCGGAAGCACCCAGACACCCCCGCACGCCGCACCCCGCCCGCTCCCACCGAAACACATATTTCCACGTCTCCGAGCAAGTAGCCATTGCAATGAAACAACGGCGCGACCGGACATAACTAAGAAACATGGACGACGAACAACGAACATCAAGATGTTGAACACAATTGCTGCATGTTTGTAAACAATTTGAGTGAATTGACAACTTTATGAGATGCACATTCAAATATTGTACTAATCAATCGTCAAACATTGCACAGTAGTGCACAGGCAATAAACCGTCGTAGATATGCGCTACGTTTGCTACGCGCTACGTGCTACGGTGTTACTGATAACTGCTACGCTAGCAAATAGGATGCGCTAACAAGAAGTTTTATGCCATTTAAAATTGTCTGTAGCAGCATATATAAGTATTGTGTACGTTTTATTAATAACTAATTTAGAATACGCAAATAAATTCGCCCTCATTTTTTCTACTAACTTCTAATCTATTCCGCATATCGCTTTATTACACCAGTGGAGTGGTGAATGCGTTAAGTGACAGTATTATGCAAAGCCGAGCGCCCTGTCCTGCGCTCCACCGGTCGTTCGTAAAAGACGATTCCACAGAGAGTTCCCGTCGTTTTCCACTGTGAGCGTATGCGCGCACTTTTGTTTCCACGGGGGAGACCGCGTCGGCATTTAAATTTCACTGCGATATCCGTTCACAGTCGGAAAATTTAAAGTGCGTCCCGCGAAACGAACGCCACTGGCACTCTGTCGCATTTCCCGAGATATCGCCGGATTTACTGGGTCGAAGGCTTTGTGGGGCTGAAATAAAACGGCCCGCGGAGAAATCCACCACATGTTATTAGGAGAATTCTAGATTTATATCTTGTATTCAATTTGCTTGAAAGCTATTCGTGTGCGTCTGGGACGCAGATAGATCCGATTATCTACGAAATTAACACGATCACAGTAAAAGAAGATACCCATATAAGTTTCTAAAATCGTTTGCCTTCTCTACATAAGCATGTATTTCAAGTCAAACCTATTTCAATTCAATTCAATACCTATTTCAAGTCAAAATTTGCAAATCTAACTTCCGAATTGTTGGTAAACTTTAGAGTACTTAAAACATTCTTGTGAGAATTTTCTCTTTAACCTTTCTTACAGCAGACTATTCTGCTTTTGCAACTTTTCAATGATATTATGAGTTTGTATGAAAAGAAAACATTATTTCTAACACTGTCGATTCAAAACATTAATAATACGAGCGAAGCTCACTCGCGCACATCACGGTTATCACCGTATCATCATGTAGCGTGAAGTATTCATAAGTAGCATTAACACGCATAACATGATAAGACAAAAATGACGTGTCAGCAGGACCGCAAGGGCGCGGTCGCGGGGCGCGGGGGTACACAGGAGGAAGGAGACAAAAGGGGAGCGAGAGAAGGCTTCGTCCCGGCTACGTATTAAGGCACAATGAGTGTTATATTGAACATTAGTGCCGCGTAACGGTCGAGAGAGACGGGATAACTCTGGACCGGGCCACGGAAAGTCTGTTTTCTCAGAGATATCGCTACTTTCGGGGTCGCTGAACGACTTATTATGATATCGCTTCGAGGGGAAGAAAATATGGTTGGGGTGGGGATCTGTTTATTTAATTTGTTGAGATAACGGCGTTTAGAATAACTTGTTTTACAATTTTGGGATAGCCGTTACATTATAATCTGTTGCATCAATCATATTTGTGGAGATTTATGTTAATGAGCATTGCGATGAAATAGCCATTTAGCTACTGCTTAAACATTCAGAGTGGAACATGACTTTATATTCATTTATACGAATTGGGGGGGGGGGGGGGGGGTCATGCTGCAATCTCAAAATGGCCGGGCATTTACCACTTTACGTATGTGTTTCGGTAGTGAGTGAGATATGCTAGAGCCCATTCCCATCCCATCCTATACCTCCTTATTTTCCAAATAATTGCTAACATTTATCATTCTGGACTGATGTTGGCATGTATATTGAATGTCGCAGGGCGACAGTATCCACTTACCATCAGGTGGACTGTCTGCTCGTCTGCCATCTTCAATCCATACAAAAAAGTAACACGATCGATACGCCTACGTATGTAAATAGCTGAATTATTTCCTTTTGACAAAAATAATTCAGACATTTACATGTCTAAAAGAGTCTTAAAAATAAAAAATATAGTAATAAAGTCGGATAATGTGAGCGCGGGCGCGCTCTATGACAGGCGCTACTCTGCGATCAAGAGGGCGTCATTCCCCGCATCTTTTCCGCGTCATTTGCTCGGGTCGCACACGCTCGCGTCACACTCGTGGATAAGGAACGCTCCTCTGTCACCGGCGGACCGTTAATGCGCTCTCGGCTCACTGGAGACTCGGCGCCAATTTATGCCAGCTACGCTTTTTCCTATCGACGTATTTTTACCTAATTCGCCGTTTTCGCGGCGTGTTAGCTTAATCTATCGAAGGAATAATGCCTTTGATAATTTTCTGGGTGTATGTCCGTGAAAATGATTTACGGGAAAATTTTCTAATGTCAGTTTTTATATAATTTTTTATTTTTCTCTAATCTTGACAAATAAATATGTATCAAAAATCACATATATAACAAATGAATATACGTAATTAAATGAATATGTGTAAGTATCATTTGTATGATCGCTTTTAATTGACTACTAATTTACTTTAATTTTACTAAGAGCCTTGTAAAATAAAAGTGTGATTAATGAAAACACATGAAGCTCTAATTATTATAATTATATAACTTTAAAATGAGATGTGAGTGATGCGTACTTTGAACAGATGTTTTTAATTCGATCTAGTTTTTAACTCAAAAGTTATTTGAATCGTGAAACCGGATATATAAAAAAAATGTTTAAAGATGTTTAGAGATGATGAAATAAGGGGAAACACCAAATCAAAATTACATTTCTCCAACGTACATTGTTTTCTTCATGCAACCACGGAAAACTCAAGCTGAAAATGATTTTCAGCAAGGCAGTGCAGAGCGGAGCATAAATAATTCCTTTCGGTGTCACGGTAAAAAGGCGCAGCAATCGTTAGGTGCTCGCATCAGTTCCACCTCATTTGGCACTCGCTCCGGCCGCGTTTACACATGCCACTCGACTGGATAGAGTAAACGCGTTCGTGTCACTACGAAGGTCGTTAGTTCGCTTCGCCCGTCGCCGAGTCGCGAGTTATTGGAAAGAAAATTGTGCTGACTCCACGGGCCGTCGCGCTTTTATCTCGACGCGTTTACGACTGGCTCGTAATGAATAACGAGATGCGAACGACCGAACACTTGCCCTGTAGTGTTGCCCGACGAATGTCAAAGCTAGGTAACATGTAACACTCACAATTAAAATATTATTATCCAAGTACGGAGACGTCAAGAGAAGGATAATAGTGTTTCATTTCCACAATTTTTTCTTACTTATATTAACTGATATCTTTCTAACATTATTTAATTTTTTATTGTAAATCAAAGCGTTACGTGCTAAAATGTCTTGTTCTAAATGGTATATATTCGTATCTGGAGCTATCAAATTATTCCTGCCACACAATAATTCATTCTTTTTTTTATGCAATTAGGTCAAGCAGTTAAAGCTTTTATTTTCGAGTTTTGTAAGAAAAAGTAGTAAATTTTCTACCAAGATTCTGAAATAAAATAAAAATATCCAAACCATAAAACCGTAACCATGGGAACCACGGGAACGTGAAACCACGGGAAAATACTAGTAAATGACAAATAACTGATAGCACATTCATGCCTGAGAATTAGGAGTGAATGGTTCATTAATTAAAATGAAACTTTATTAAATAAGGTATCAATTTTTTGTTGAGTTAGTAACAAGGATTCACTTATTACTAATCATTTGTACTTTAAGCCAGAACCCATTCCCATCCATTCCTCCCCATTTTGTCACCCCTTTCTCAAAATCCATTCCTAAATATTCAGATATAGGTAAATATAAGCGACAGTATTCGCTAACGATTAGGTGGACTGACTATCTGTTTATCTGCCACCTTCTTCCCATAAAGAAGCCAGTAATTTTGAAGATTATCTAATATAACTTGCTATAGTGACACATTCAATAGTGACACCTAAATTAAGTCAAGATTGGTTTCAAACAGACATACAGACTCTCTGACAAGCCAGCCTTTTATAATAAAAGCTATAGATTTTAATATGTATAATATATTTTTAAATTCAATAATGCGACTTCATTTCGTCTTTCTTTCTCATTCTTAATATACTTAATATTCTTATCCTCAAAAAGTTTTGTGAAGCCTACTTAACTTTCCCTTTTTAATCCCTTTTAGTCACTTCTGCTAGATATGTCAGTACATATTCGAGACAATCAAGTACATGTGTATATTCAGGGAACATTCGTACCTACCTAAACGTATGTATATTACGTGTACGTATAAAAGCGATATGATTGAAATTTGACGTCAATCGCACGGGGATGAACCGTCGAACCGCAAAACAATTTTATGTTTAAGCGATGATTGAATGGAATTGGTTAGACTTGTTCACGCGATGATTTCGTAAGATACATGCACACACCACGACTTTTCATACGAGGGCCACACTGAAAGTTTCCGGAATGAATAAGAAAAAAATACACGAGAATATTTTTGGTCATTGAATGGCCAAAAATCTATTTATATTTATATATTTCTTTCTCAAAATATTCTCCGTGAGCGTCAATAAATTTTTTCATACGAATAAACCAATTTTCATAATATTTATTCCACTTCTCTGTGGTGACCTCGGAAACATGTATTTCATACTCTTCGACAGGCTCTTCTGACGATGAAAATCGCTGGCCGACTAATTGGTTCTTAATTTTTGTAAACAAGAAGAAGTCACAAGGTGCCAAGTCGGGACTGTATGGAGCATGGCTCATGAGTTCTACGTTTTTGCCTTCAAAAAATCATTTGTCTGTTTGGCCGTCTGAGAGCTGGCATTGTCATGGTGCATGATTATGCATAGTTTACGGTTGTTTTTACGGAGTTCGTCAATAATTTCCAGCAAGCAAATAGTCGTGTACCAATCAGCATTCACGATACCACGAGTCTCTAAAGCAAGAGTAACTACGTGTACAGTTTTTCTAAAAAAGTTCGCGGCACTTTGCACACTCGCCACTTTGGTGAGGTTCGGCTCATTTTCTAAGACTCAAATGGTCAATTGCTGCTTTGTTTCGGAGTCATAGCTATAAATCTATGTTTCGTAACCTGTTACTATGTTCCACACCAAATTTGACGCCCCTTCGTTGAATCTGGTAAGCATGGCATTGCACCAAGTGACGCGTTCTGTTTTTTGAGCCTCAGTCTTTTTTTGTGTCTCGTCAGTTTTTTGTGTGGAATCCACCACGGGCACAGCTTTCGCACAGCCAAATGTTTGTGTAAGATTGATTGTATCTGACTCATGCCTATGCCTAAGGATGCCCGAATCTTATGGTAGGTCACGTGCCTGTGTCTGTTGCCTGCCGGTCACGCGGCGCACAGCATCGATGTTTTTGTTGTTGACAGCGGTGGACGGGCGACCTTCACGGAATTCATCACGGAGATTAACACGACCGTGCAAACCACTATGCAAACCAGCTATAAATTGTCATCTTGCTTAGTGCTTCATCGCCAAAAGCAGTTTGAAGCCGAGCGAGGCTCTGCTCAGCTATCAAATTACACTTAAAATCGTACAAAATCATACAGGGAAAATTTTCACGAGTGAAATTCATCGCAATGGAGACACGTAATTTTTAAAATGACGCCACAATGAAAAATCAAATGACTGTTAGATGAAATAAACTTTATTCTACAGTCAAATAGTTCCATTTTCAAATATTGTAATTACTTCTTAAATATTGTTTATGTAAGTGGCGAGTTCAGGAAATTTTCAGTGGGACCTATGTATATATCATGATATTGAGGTATGTATTTTCGATTGTCATTCGTGAAGTAGTGAGTTCAAATCATGCCCGTGATTCAATTCAAACCTTAATATTTCGCCACTTCCATTACAGTACATTTACAAAATAGGTGTTTTTGTACTAAAAAAAACTCTCATTCCTTTAAAGCAAACGCTGAAATAACGAACTGAACGTTAAGATATAGAAAAATAGTACTTACCAATGCAGAGGTTGAAATTATTTAAAACTAATGCATACTGAATGGCAATAAAAAAAATTAATCATTTACCAGATAACATTAATAAGTGGCTTTACCGTTTTAATAAACAATTGTTTGAATTGCTATTGACTAATCTATTGACCATAAAATATCAATTAATGATATTTTATGGTCAAATTTTAGCTATTAATTAAATATTTTATAGATAGATAGATACACTTTATTGTACACCAAAAACATACAAAGTACAAGTTATTAGAAGTTCAATTAGAAGTTATTATTATAGTTAAGCCCTGTAGTGGGACGTTATAGACTGAAGATGTCATGATATTATTTAATCATTATGAAACGAACGATAAAGTGTTAAGTTGCAGAAAAAATTAAAAAAAAATAACGTATTGCAAAAGTCCTTACTTTTATCAAATATCGTTCTCGTATGTTTGCATAAATAACTGTTTATAAATAATTATTATAAAATCCTGTGTATCGTATAATAAACAGTTTAGTGAATTAGAATTATTTTATCTGTCCCTTCCTAAATTTAAATCAGCGCCAGAAACTTATATATTATTAGTTACCATATTATTATAATTGTGTTTAGTGGGTGTAAGTTTTTCATAAATAAGTTCATTTTAGTGGAGACTTTGTTGATGTAATTCAATTTTTATAATTATTTTTTTGTAAGTGTTATTGTACTGTATGTTTTCCTAAATAAATAAAAAATAAACCTTTGATAATGTCCACGTGTCGCGTCATTTTTTTTAAATTATTCATCTTACGTAATGAAGTATTATAAAAGGACAGAACTTGTGTATAATTCAATAGCAATATTGAGCTATTAACATAATCAATACACCGATGAAATTAATTGAAAGGTCGGTGAAAAGATGCTTTAGTGTACTGAAAATCCTTACCCAAATAAATACAAGTCAATAACAAATATTTCTGTGTAAAATCTCATTACGTAGTCAATTAGCTATACAATTAGTTATACGTGTTAGCCGATAAAATATCGTAAACCATAAAAAAAATCTGCACCATCCTAACAAAATCGAAGCACGCTTCGAAAAAACAAATCAGCTTCGGGATAGCACATAGAAAAAAGACTCCATTAGGAAGTAAATGAATATATAAGTACCTACGGTCAGCAAAAAGGTAATGTACACTCATCGGTACCTTAAGCTGCTTGTAATAAGGACTAGAATCGAACGGTTTGGGTACATTAGCGTGTCGCTGACTGTATATATTATTATAATAAACAAAGAAAGCCGTGTCTGTAAATTAATTATTTTCTGAAAAAAAGTGATTGTAATGCAAATAACGAATGATATAGAACCTAAAATGACATTTTTTGACTTTTTTGTGTATCTGTCTGTCTGAACGTCTATCAGGCAAAAATTACTGTGACAGATTATAATGAAACTTTGCAAACTTATAAATTATATGCCAGATGGGTAATTTTTATCCAGAACCATTATAGAGTTCCCATGGGAACCACAAGTCCACGTGAACAAATTCGCGGGTACCGCTAGTAACAGGTAAAAATCCTTAAAAATGCATACATAGTATTTTCTTTATAAAAAACACAAATCACATTGGTGTCATATTTTAATAAAATTGTTGTACATCAATTGTATACGAGTATAACATCGATTTTTAAACTCGCTTAACATGCAACGATATTATCATCAATGTATAGCCAATTGGATAGCTGGAAATGTTCAAAGATATCTGTTTATTGAAATGGATCTACGTTGTCGGATGAAGTCCACCTAATCCCGGGCATATACGTACAGTTTGCGACAGGTTGTGAAGACAAAATAATAGAACCCTACTGCTTTAACTTTTAAGGCTATAATCGATTGTTTCTCGTGCAATATCACGGAATATGACTTTGATATGTGTGAATGTCCGACAAGCTTGCTACCTATGTATGTGCATTGTATTGGGGCAGGTAAATATATACTTAGCGGGATACCATGTACCTTCAAATTATCTCGTAATTACTGATAAATTATGCAAGTGCACCCCATGAAAAATAAGCGACGATCGATTGACATATTTCAGTGAGGGTATGTCTGTTAATGTCGTGGGTAGTTAAGACGGTGTTCTGTGCAAGTAACATTTTGTGACACTGCCGCAATAATGAAACTAATAATTTATTTAATTTGCAAAAAACCAACTCAAGAATCTTGAGAAATCCGTTACATAAATTTGTGACATGTACCAATTTAAAAATCTAAGTGCGCTCTAATTCTAATACCAAGTTTTTATTAAAACGTAACACCAAAATAAGGAGACAAGTTATACACAATTGTGAGTATAAGCATAAAATTACTTCATTGATATTTCATTAAGGATTCCTTCTCCTCCTCTTACACGTCTTATAAGAAATAAATAGTTAAAAACAAGTTTACAATAGCAACTAAGATGGTAGGCATTCAAGCAGACGCCTTTGCTTAAGGCCCTTTCTTTATGTACCCATTATTGAAAATCATACTAATGCAATGACGCCAATTGAAGTAATACGCAGAATTTATAAGTAACTAAAAAATTAATAGTATGTAGCTGAGTACTTTGGTACATTCGGAGCATGCTTAATCGTTAAAAAAGGGGTGGGACACCAACCTTCCCTCAAAATTACTTTGAAAGCTTTTTCACTTATAACTTCTGAAACCTACAAACATAACGAGTTTATTTACACAAACAGGAGAAATGAAATATATAAAACTACCCTGATGTTTATTCTTAGTTTATTTACACAAACAGGAGAAATGAAATATATAAAACTACCCTCATGTTTATTCTTAGTTTATTCTTTTATTCTTCATTGTGTTAGTTAATGTTATGATTTTTTTAATAAATATTAATAATTATTTAATTATATTGTTTAATTATTATTTAATTATGGCAGATGATATCCACCTGATTGTGATTATATATTGCATATGGTCCACCTGCTTGTTAGTGGATACTGTCACCCATGGACATCTCAGTCCAGAATGACAAACATTGGCACGCCCCGGAATCGCTGCCTAACT
Organism: Sesia bembeciformis; assembly: GCA_943735995.1. Lineage (NCBI taxonomy): Eukaryota > Metazoa > Arthropoda > Insecta > Lepidoptera > Sesiidae > Sesia > Sesia bembeciformis. The sequence continues at coordinate 8,315,206 of OX031042.1, forward strand.
TTGAAGATTTAGGCTCCAACTACATGAGCGACTCTCTCGCGCCGGCGATATCCAAACCCGAGACATTAATTCAATAGTATATGAGCCATCGACGGGCGGAATTATCGCCCGTGTAGTCAGCTTGGTCGGTTAGCAATGGATTTGGAGAAAGGGATTGGAGATTTGAATTTGGAGATGGTAACCAGTTTCAACCATTTGAACCTTATAGATTTCACAGGCACTCACGGGAGAAAAGCGTCTGTCCTTTTAAAGCTTCAAGAATTGAATTCCATGAGACGTGTCAAAAAGAATGTAATGGACGTCCTCCACGAATAAAAATATTCAATTCAGGGAAGTAAACAGAAAGGTGCGAAACACTCAAGTGTCGCAGTAACTCCACAAGTACGAGTTGTGTTTGTTTTAACTTCGAATGCGCTCTTCACATAATCTGAGGACAAAAGGGCGCTGCTCTTCTGACATTTGCACAACTATTAATTATTTAGCTCCACAGACAAAGCCACGAAGCTGTCTCGCTCGAAATAGTCCTCCCACAATGAATGGCATTACCTTATGCATAATTGTCTATTGGTGGATATAATTTGAACGAACATTTGTCATATCAACTAAAATAGTTTTATCATTATCTTTATAATGTAACTAATATTCTGCTCGTCTGTCTGCTTGTCTCCATTGTTTTTCTTTAACTAAATAAATAGATCATTAGACATTTTTTTAATGTCACTATTTTGTTTTAATAGGGTTAAATCCAACTAGAGTTTGGTAGATTTTAGAAAAATCCCTATAAATGTGTAGAAAAATAACTGTGATACTTGAATTCAATTATAAAATTAGCCTAACATTGAATTCGAGTATCAAAATTATTTAGTGATATCGTATTATGTTTTGTTCAATTTGCCGCTATACTAAATTGGTATAATTGAAAATAAGACCAAATTATCACATATAGACCTAACTATTATACGTAGCGATATTCATGAGTATATTTCAAAATTGCAATGTAACTGCGTCAAATCCTGTCTGTACAACCGTGTAAAAGTTATCGTGTCCAAAATTTATCTTTTATAGGACTAATTTTTGCTAGTTTTGCTAGTCGAGAGATGTCTTTTTTTTTTTATTTTAAATAGATTCATATACGCGAACAATTAAGAACTGTTGTTTAAGTTTTATTTTTGCTTGCAAAGATTTACAATACGAGTAGGTATAACAGGGGTGTACAGTTTTCAGTAATTGTCGTTATGTTTCATTTTAAATAAAATCCAAAAACAAATCCATTAGTTACACACAACTCAAACAGTCCACTAACGTCATCGTGATTCCCGTTGATAACACAATAGAAATTATTATACGTTTCATCAAGACCCAAGTGTAAAGGTCGACATAAAGGTGTTTTCTCAGAATCTTTGCACAGAATCTCTAAACTAAACGACAACTTTTAATGAATCCAAACTAACAAAGAGTACCTGCAAATTTTGAACCATAAGTCAGTTAGCCTCCTTGTTACTGGGAATACTACAGCGAAGTTAGTCAAGTTAGTCGAGACGACGATGTTCTTAATCGAAGAAAATTCCTCTAGTCTATTTCACAAGTCGATAATTATTGCTTTAAAAATAAGTTCTCTACCACCGAGCTAGTAATAATTTTAAAAATCCGTAATTAAATATAAACCCTGTGGTACAGGCGGAAGATTTGAACTCTCGAAGAGAATAGATCCCCAAGCTACCACCGCTCTACAACCTCCCTGGGACAGTAAAACGGCGTGCCTAGATACGCGCAGCGCCTTATAATCCGCCTAATGACAACAGTCTGTTTCTATAACGAATGTGAAGGCAAGGAGGGCACATTAAAGTTTGATTGGCTTTTCATAGTCGGGGGCAACGTAAGAGCGTCGTTAAGTTTAGTATGGCCACAAATCGGGTGCTCATTCCCGCCACAGAACGCCCATACAGATGGAAATAAAACCGCTGGAGTATACACCGCCAAGTGCCTCTTCCCTTATGCATTAAACTAGTGCTATCATTCGTTTTATTGAAATACTTAGTGAGATGCGTCCGTTAAATAGTCTCTGTAGGTATTTCTCCTGTAAATTGTTAATATTAATCATAACCAGTGAGTATAGCTACAAAAGTGTAACCTGGAGCAGATATTTTTCTGTAATATCACGTTAGTTTTGAAATTCCTACATCTGAATTAGCTAAGCACTGATCATAATTTTATAGTCTTATCAAGTAAAACTACTTACTTAAAATAGACTAGATTGCCTACTTAATTACTTAAATTGCCTAAAATAAGTCTGCCATTAAAAACAAAAAAGAATAGAATTTATTAAATTTAAATGTTTTTCCGGTAGGCTTCGCACAGATATTAAAGGATAAGTAGAATAATATAATATATAATCGATTTAAAATATATTTATCAACCATTTAATATAACTTCTTAAAAGTCATAACAATTATATCAAATCTTAGCCTTTTAATTTTGGTATAAAAAATTCTAATCAAAACAATTTCTATTGATACGAAAATAAATAAAAAGTACACAGCAATAAAAACTAAACTAGCCGACGTGGCTTACGGAGGCAAATTTTTCATGTATGTATAAACTTTTTCACCCACAAATAGAATAAAGACGAAGTCTGTCGAGTTGACCGATTACCGCAGTTCGAGAAACTTCGTTTCCTTTTTGCGACTTCCACCTATTTCTTTAATAGAGTTCTCAAACTTCATAATACTTTGCCTACCAACTAAAACTATTAATTACGTTTTCTTTCCGCACCTGAAATACATTTAAAATGTCTGTCAGCATTACTATAAATCGGTACTTACATTTTGTTTTTCAATAACTTAGGTTATAAAGCTTTATGTATATTAATGTCATAACAAATGTTTGCTTCTTTGTTCAATGTAATTTCAGAAACTATTGAATGTTCAAGATGGCCACACTCCTTACACTTCACTCTTATATATACTGGCTTAAATAACAAATAGCTGCACCCTCTTAATACTGAACCTCTTTCATGGAAACTTTAATTCGACGACTTTTCATAATTCAGCACTTTATTTTCACAGAAATCACTTACTTGCGCCGCGTAGGTACATGTAAGTATCTAATAGTAGTGGAACTCGATAATCAGCTGTTTATAAATGGAGAGTACGACGCGGCGCGTGTAGTTAGTAGTATAGAGTAACAAAGTTAGACTTCATTTAAAAAAGACATTTGGAGGGGAATAGTATCAAGTTCACAAAAAAGTCAAAACACAAAAGTTGTTAGTTTTCATGATAGAAATTTTAATTTAATAATAGAATTTTAATAATTTAAGATAATTTTAATAATAGAAAGAGAGTTGTAAACGGGATTCTGCAAGGTCGGCGGCGCACACGCAAGTCTACCATCGTATCCACAAAAAAAAACTGACTTTATCTGAGAAAATGGACCTTATGGTCAGTTATAGTCTCCCAGATATCGAGACTTTAATTAAATCTTTAAAAAATATAGTATATTTTTATGGCATATATAAATTTATTTAAACACCTAAATCTAACTTTTTTAAGCAAAATCGTCGAGTCCACGCCGACATCAGTTGCCTGACAACGTCAGATAATGTCACATATTTTATATAGTCTACTTATGTACAAAATTATTCTTTATTAAGAACATTAAATAGGGAATAATGTAAATAACCAAACAAACTTTATCATATCAAAACAAATATTTGCTTATTGATAAAAGAAAATATCTTAGCATACCTAAATATCTCATCTTTTTTATGTCAATTTGTAATATTTTTATTGACCAAGTCTTTCATGACAACTTAGCTGAAATGAGGAAACGTAACGTCTTCTATCCTGTACTAAAAACACAAAATACCTTAGTAATTTACCTGAATCTGAAGTACTAAAAAATCTACAATTCAGAAACCTGGCGCTTAAATGCAATTTACCTATAGTAAGAGACGCCCTTGGCTATATATACTATCTCTCTTTTTATACTATTTCCCACTCGAATTTGATCTCGTAAATCGCGGAATATTTCGCCGGAATTGTGCTTATTGGAAATAAATCCAGGATCAAATGGGATCATACCTGCTCGTGGTACCCCCTCAGTCATAGTGCGGCGCTCACGAACCGATCCTCCTGAACCAATTGCGATTTTATACACACCCTCACCTACTGTTGCTAAGATTGCTTCTCGACTATTTTGTTTATTCATTCATTGTCATATACGGGTATAGTTAACAGATGTCACAGGCGCAATAATATGTTCCCCTATCGTTCTCTATCTCTATCAGGGCGTTCAATTACTTGTTACTACAATTTTAAGCACACATATTTCGAGTATATAACAAAGGTTTCCTCATTTCAGCGAGTTGTCCTGGATTACTTTGTCATAAAAATATCACAAATTGACATAAAAAAGATGAGATATTTAGGTATGCTAAGATATTTTCTTTTATCAATAAACGAATATTTGTTTTGATATCAGAAGCTATTTTTTGTTTATTTATCACTAGCTCGGCGGTGAGAGGAAAACATAGTGAGGAAACCCGCATGCTCCAGAAATAATAAAAAAAACCTGGAGCATGCGTATCCACCAATCCGCATTGGGCTCGTTTGGTGGATTATGTCCCGAAACCCCCGATTGATTTACTAGGGGAGGCCTGTGCTTTGCAGTAGGACATTAAAGGCTGATAGGTATATTATATAAACAAAACGACGAGTGAAATTACAATTCTATAATGATTTACGACTATAAAAAATAATGTTATAACAATTCGAGTTGTATGTAGTAAATAAGTTTTTTGACACAGTGTTGTGTTAAAAGACCTAATTACTGAAATTTAAAGATATTTTTCATTTATTTATTTAGACTTTATTGTTTTAAGGTAAGAACTTAATGCTTAATAATACTTAATAATAAATATACATACATATATTATAAATACATAGTAGCCGGAGGTGTTTGGATGAGAAGAGCAGAGGGCCGCGTGTGGTGGCGACCAGTGGGAGAGCCTTTATCCAGCAGCCTTTATCCTGATAGTCTGGTATAAATAAACACTGGAAACAAAAACGAGGATAGATACATAAATGTACATATACACACATATAAATATATGAATATACTACGTAGTTGTTCGTTGTACATTAACAAGATCAAACACTAAGGGTTATTAATATTTATTATTCTTTAATTTTCATATAGCTTACATATTCATATATGTAGTAAAACGATATATTCATATATTTCGTAGTAAAACGAAATTATGGCCTATTTCTCTAAACCGTCGGCCGCACATTTAACGTAATAAATTGATTTAGGTATTAATCAGTACAATGAACTGTAATACTTTAATTCCTCTGACATTTCGTTTATAAGTGCTGCTTCGATGAAGTCGACGGTAGACTCAATATTTTGGAGGAGAGTGCACGCTGCATTCCCACAGAAGCTGGGCGCCCTCGACTGGCCACGTTACCCCTTTCTCACAGTAGACTACCGTGAAATGTACTGTATTTCCCCAATGTACTCGTACGTACGTGTTTCGGTAGTGAACGAGATATGCCAGAGCCCATTAACATCCCATCCTATCCCTCCCCATTTTCCCTACCATTTCTCCCATTCCATTCCTTAATCTGCAAAGGTAGGCAGCGCATCCGAGGCTGTGCCAGCACTTGTCATTCTGGACTGATGTTGGCATGTATCGCAGATTTCTATGGACGACAGTATCCACTTACCGTTAGGTAGACAGTATGCTCGTCTGCCGCCTTTATTTCTATTAAAAAAAAAACTATTGATTTTTTTCTATATAAAACGGCAAATTTATAGGTAAGGGCCTAATACATTTAAACCCTTAAACTAATAACGTAACCGTCGGATGCTCTCCGGCCAGATGGTCCGACGACTTGGGCAGGACCGCTGGTAGTCGCTGATGGTCGCTGGATGAGAAGCCGTGTGTGGTAGCGCTCCTAGGGAGAGGCCTGTATCCAGCAATGGAGAGACACAGGCCGATGGTATGGTATAGAAGTAAATATCATGGCTACACTGTGATGTCACAATTATCTCATTCCATTTGTCTAAAATCAAATAAAATAAAAACTTCATTCTCGTATAACTACGAGGTCGCATTTTTTCACACTTACGTCTTCAATGTCAATTGAGACCTAAGAAATTAACTAAATGAAGAAAAGAAAAAAAAGAGAAACGCGTTAGTACAAAAACATCATAATTTGTAATCAACTAACCGTCGTAGAAAACAACGCTTTTGATACACCGCAAATATTTCGTTATAGCTTTAAGGTTCATTCCCACCAACCACATCACTGCACATCACGGCAGCGCGGCAACGCCGTTCATCAAGTAATTAATGTATTTTATCTCCAACGTATATGAATTAAATTTGTATGACGGGTGTCGACCTCTGCTATACACACAGCATCAATAACCGCGACCACTTCTTTTATCGTCCACTGCTGGATACGGGCCTCCTCATGCACATTATCTTGATGAGAGATGGCCTTAAAACGCCATGCTGACCAAGCGGGTTAGCGAGTCCACTCTTTCAGAGGTGTTGATGTCCTCAGGTAGCGACTTTGTAATTCATTAGTCGCCTTTTACGACACACACTGGAAGATGAGGCGGTGGTATCCTAAAGCCGGCGCACACCGCACGGCCATCTCACAGTATCATTCAAATTTAAATTTAAAATAAATTTTTATTTCGATTTAAATCACGTTGGAAATAAAAGCACTATTAATTTAAACAAGCTCTACTTGACGCACCGAGGCGCTCCACTGCCGTAACGTGCGGAGATGGTGGGAAGATAGCCTTAGATTAAACTCGGACCCGCGCTATTACATAGCAAAACAACGGCTACATTTTACTTTGCACTTTCTATAAATAATCGCTAACCCCGACAAATCCTTTCTGAAAGTCTTAAAATTCCCGCCGTTTGTTCTCAATGTTTATTTGTTGAAAGTTCTGAGAGTGACAGAATTGTTATCCCGGAGATCTTTAATTCCACGAGACAAAGGGCAGGGAAGTGGTAGCGACATTATTTTTTGTCTTTAAACAGCCTTTTTAATTAATATATGGCGTAGAAACCATTTCCGAATATTGAAACGATACATGATTCTATTCAACTATATGTTAAAAAATATCTGAAAGATTTTTATGACTCGTTAATATCTACATGCATAACGCTACAAGGTCAAAAACAGAATTAGAAATTCATAAAGATTTTTAAATCTGGTTACGTACCTTTTATATGATATAGTCAACATCCTGCTGATGTACCCAGAACCATTCTATTCTGACTATTATAATACAAGCGCATAAAAGTGCCGATGGTTTTAATTTGTCCCATTGTTGATTGTCACAAAATACATATATGTACTTAGGAAAAATGGAGAATCTATATCGATACATATAATAAAGTCGTAAGTACGTGCATTAAAAATTAAAAAAAAATACAATTTAAAGCACGAATAATATAGAGAACAAAATAACAATTTTTGGAATTTAGGTCTATCTGTCTGAGCGCGTATCATGCAAAAACCACTGGACGGATTTTAGTGAAACTTAGCTTAATCATAGCTACCCTATAGGCCGATTTAACATTTATGGTATTATTATCCAGATCCATTGTAGAGTTCCCACGGAAATCACTCCAAAGTTCATGCGAACAAACTCGAGGGCACCGCTATTATGGAACAAAGATAGGGAAGCAGTGCATACTTAATTTACCTGAAGCAGGTAGCAGAAGTGTGGAAAAAGCCAGTAGAAGCACTATTAAAACCCTGTAGAGCTTGAACGTTGGCCGAGGCGTCTACAAACCTTTTTTGTGACGATCTATTCAAATTAAACTTGCACACAAATTGTTTTCACACTCATATCCACACAATTTTATTTTAAAACACTCTTTCAAACATGTTCCATTTAATTAGTGAAGAGAGTACCTACCTACATGTGAGCTCGTAGTTACCGGGAAACGTTCAAACCTGTATCATAATTAAAATCAGAAACAGAATATTTAAATAGCAAACAACCAGGCTGTTTACCCATTGGTGAGCGGTTTACCTTCGCTTGTGTCATCAAAGGCGGCTGTATCATTAGTCAAACAATATATTGCTGGAAAGGTGCACCTTACCTGACCTTAGTCCAACTAGAAACGCAGAAAGCTCCTTTCAAAAGAAACGTTAATACAATTGAACAATAATATAAGGAATAATTAAAGAAAACAAAATATTTCATTCTATAATAAAATACTTAAAATTTAAATTTAAAACAAACTTGAAAATATTTATTGAGCATGTTGTAGTACAATCGCTTATCAAGGTACCCAACATGCTAACGACATTGCTTTGCGCGAGATAATTGTCTGCTCTAGGCTCTTTAAAAAATAACTTTCTCTCTTACTCCCACACTGAAACGAAATAAGCTACATAGCATTGCGACTTAGGTCGAATTCCTTTCCTCTATCTTCAACATAGAAACCTAAGAAACCTTATCTCGGTCTAAATTTATACATGACCTTTGACGAATTTTCTTTCTCTTCTCTGCATATTTCCTTTCAGAATAAATTTCTGGCCTAGCAGTCTTTAATTCGTGAAAGGTACTTTAAAAAATTCAGTAATTAATTAATTTTGTAGAGGCATCACAGCCATTTCCAATCTTTTTCTTAATCTTAGCTACTTGAAATGGGGAGTCCGTTTCTACACAGAAAAGCAGTTGTCGGAGGTAGAGCTACTCAAAATCTGCCCCCAGTGAATACTAAGCTGTTTAGCGATGTAGCAATTGTTACTGAAACTCGTTGAAGCCCCGAGGCAATGTCCTTGAAGTCTCGATCCCTTGCAGGATAAAACTCGATGTCCACCCAAGGTCACTGTGTTGCCTAGTGTCAGTGAAATGAACAACAAATAAACTAATCTTCCCACACAACTTTACTTACTAAATACTTAATTATCATAGTACAGTAAAGAATTTTTTTATTCAGAAACTTTATACAAAGATTTCATCCTACGTTCCAAAGTGTTCCATATTTCATCCTACGTCTAAATCTAACGTTAACATAAAGGCCACTTTATTCCTTTGTTTTTATTCTGGAATATATAAACTGCAATATCTAAATTCATTTCTGGTTACTGTCATGTGACACAAAACGACACATCTATACTGATATAATAAAGAGGTAAAATTTTGTGTTTGTAGGTATGTTGGGGGGTGATCTCTGGAACTACTGAACCGATTTCAAAAATTCTTCCACAAATAGGAAGCTACATTTTGAAATTTTGAAAAAAAAATCTTATCGCTTTGAAAAAAAGCGAGGGAGGCTCGTTAGTAATACATAATTTCAAGTGGCAACCGTCCTTTAGTTTTATTTTAAGAAAAACCAGAAAAACCGCAGAAGATGCGACGCACAGTACTCGTACAAAACGTCACGCGTGCGTACCGCCCAGAAAGCAACCACATAATAAAAATATCAACTAACCATGATCTTAACAATAAAATCAAACACGTGGCGCATATGGCATCTAAACACTTATAGATATCACACCAGGAATATCCTAAATAACACGAGCAACCTGTATCATAGAATGGGAGCGATTGCTGTTATTTAATCATTTTCTTAACTATAGGGTATTTGGCTCTTTTTAGAAAAGTGTCTAGAAATAAGTAGGTAAATAATAAGAAATAAGTATAATAAACTCTTATAATAAAACAAAAACAACGAAACCCGATGACAAAAACCTTATTCGGTTTATCAAAATAATGATGTCACACCCGAAATATGACGGCAGTTAATGGTTTTATTTCACGTGACGAAGAGATAAAGATTACACTTTATTAATACTTGAATATAAAAATAATTTTGTATATAACATTTTTTTCATTAATGTACAAAATAAGCCTTATTTAGCACTATACAAACTGCGATTGACAAATATTAATATTAAAACAGATGCGACATTGCATTCAATTACTTTTTTACATACAAAGTACTCGTAAGTATACGAGTGTAACTTCACATAGGTTAAATTTAATTCAATTTTCATATTAATAGGTTCATATTATTTTTAAATATAATGAACTCTTTATTATTTTTTATAAATGTGCACTTATTTTATTACTCTGATATAATGTGCAACACGAATGGAACATTTTTGGCTCGAATTACGCCATATATTCCTATTTTAGTACTGGCGGGAATATTGAATTTCATTTTCTGTAACCATACGCGATAATTTATAATTAAAATCATTTATTTGCTTTGACCGTTGTCCGCAGTTTTGGGATAAAAAATATTTGTTAATCCGCTCTTCGGACATACACGTATGAAGTAACATATAAACACACAAACAAACTTTCGCATTTATAATGTTATCATCACGAAGAACACAATTTGCAAGCTATAAAAGAAATAATATATATAGAAATACATAGCCTGTACACAGGCGCGAATCCAGCCCTGCCCACAACCCTAATTGAGGTCGCTAGGCTGATGTTAAATATATATCCAATGCCTCAATAGAATTTAAAAAAAAAACGTACCGTGAGTGATTTGAAACGCAGCGCAGCACACACACACACACACACACACTTCACACACATACACACATTGTGAGCGAGCACATAACCTTACCAAATTTAGATGTTTGACATTTTGATTGAGTGAAGCGGTATCGCGCGGCGGGTAAGAACGCGAGTGACTTTATTTTGGTTCAGTGTGGCCATATGTAGTAAAGGGTGTTTTTTTTAGAGGTATAGAACTTTGAAATGGAATAAAACAAGGATGAATTTTTAAAATTGACATGAAATTGACTTTATTCAAAAGGTAATCTTTTGGCATTATAATTTAAATATGATTTCTGGCATATGACCGCCACGACTGGCTCGGACGTAATCCAATCTGGAGGTCCAATTTTCAATAACTTTTTCCAACGTTTGTGGCCGTATATCGGCAATAACGCGGCAAATGTTGTCCTCCAAGTGGTCGATCGTTTCGGGCTTATCGGCGTAGACTAGCGACTTCACATATCCCCACAGAAAATAGTCTAGCGGCGTTAAATCGCACGATCTTGGAGGCCAATTCACGGGTCCGGAACGTGAAATTATGCGGTTACCAAACGTTTCCTTCAGTAAATCAATTGTGGCACGAGCTGTGTGACATGTTGCGCCGTCTTGTTGAAACCACAGCTCCTGCACATCATGGTTGTTCAATTGAGGAACGAAAAAGTCAGTAATCATGGCTCTATAGCGGTCACCATTGACTGTAACGTTCTGGCCAGCATCGTTTTTAAAGAAGTACGGACCAATGATTCCACCAGCCCATAAAGCACACCAAACAGTCAGTTTTTCTGGATGTAACGGTGTCTCAACATACACTTGAGGATTATCTTCACTCCAAATACGGCAGTTTTGTTTATTGACGTAGCCATTCAACCAAAAGTGAGCTTCATCGCTAAACAAAATTCTCTTATGAAAATCGGGATCAACGGCAATCTTGTTTTGGGCCCATTCACCGAATCTACGCCTTGCTAGGTGATCGCGTGGCTTCAATTCTTGCACGAGTTGGATTTTGTAAGCACGCAAACCAAGATCTTTCCGCAAAATCTTCCATAAAGTGGATGGACACATATCCAATTCCTGTGCACGATGGCGGATAGACTGATTCCGGTCTTCCTCTACGCTACGCTCTACAGCAGCAATCGCTTCTTCTGTACGCACTGTACGACGTCTCTGTAGATGCGTATTATCATTTAGAGTAAACGTGGTGCGAAAACGGTCCATAGTAATACATTTTGTAAACGTCTCCTTTGTAGGAATGCAATGTATCGATTGTGAGCGAGTTCGTAGTCAGACTCGCACTTGGTTGATTTTCGGGTGGCCGTGACCACAACCTTTTTTGAGGGCTGGATCCGCGCCTGCCTGTACATAACTATATCAGTAATCATTATTATTTACCCCTTATCATTATAGGTCGTTGAATATAGAAACACAAATCTGTGTAATGGCGTTACTTGAAGGCCTGACATAGTGTGTTTTACAACTGGTACGATACATACGAGTACAATGCGCCCCAGGATGGTCGCAAGAAATAATTGTTGGTCCACTAAGCTTTATTCTTAATTTTGCCGTGTTATATATTGAATTATATTAATATATATAAATTTAAAGAAACATATAAACATTAATATAAAAATTGACAACATATGTTTTGTCAATATTTGTTTAATACTATCAAATTAAGAATAAAGGATAGTATAGCTCAAACAATTAAATATTGTGACTGTACATCAGATGATAATTAATGTATTTCAAATGAGCCATTCTCATTTAAAATAGCCATTATTTTATAAACTAGTGTTCATACGTAATTTTCATAGATATGACGTATCTCATGGTCTATTGTTGATGCTATGGACACAGTCACAACACGGCCACTGATTAGGATAATTTGGAAGACAATGACGATACCAAGTTTACGCTGATTACGATAATTTTGTTCGTTAGTAACCTCATTGATAATTAACTTTATCTCTACACTTTAAAACTTTTTCTATTTTATTACAAACACCCGAATAACAATGTGAAATTCAGGACTTGTGCCACTTTATTCAAGTCGGAGTGCGATGTATGGCCACAAGAGAGCAATTTGGGTAACTTTGTAAAGTGCTGTAAACTTTATTTTTATGTTACTTTTAAGCACATACAATCATCAACATTTTAACCAGATAATACGTAAATAACGTGGGATAGAAAGATTTTATCAGATATGACATGACATCAAAAGAAAGGTGATTGATGGCCTAGAGTAGGTTAATCATAATTTTTTTCGGTAAAATTCAGGTCTTTTTCAAGAACATAAAGATGACCTTTGTAATTAAATACGAATAGAGGCGTATATAACCGTTCGTTGTTTATCTGTCCGCCGTGCAGGCAAATCAAATTATCACTAACACCGCACGACGGGGTTCGAATGTTAATTAAACCTTCAAATAATGATTATGGGGGACAGTATTTACAGGAGCGATTCGAAAACATGCCGACGACACGCCATTTTATATTTCGTGTTTATATTCCAGAGGGATGGAGCTTATTAAATCGACGTTTTATTCCTTTAAGTTTATTCGGGAAACGTCCGAATTTCATTCATGCTAAAAATTTGTTCCGAGTTATTTACTTTCTCAATTTGACGTCAGCTTTTAGGTGAATTCACTTTCATTAAATTTAAAATTTACAGAACCAACTAAATATTCAACTGACATTTCTTTCATTGATGGGTGTTTAAAGTCACGTCCAAATACAAAAAATAACAATGAAATTATTTCAATAGGCCCCTACTAAATCGGTTTTAAACGCCTATGTTTTCATTTTTTCTGTTACTCGATTTACAGCCCGTGACGAGTCTGAACAAAGTCGTTTAAGACCTTTTTAATAAATAACGCGAGAATCATAAAAGTTATATACGATATCTTTCTAAAAAATTACTCAAATCTAGTATAAAAGTTACCCGTGTAAATTATTGATGAAAGTTATTTTTTTTTTCTATTATTTTATCTCTTTTCTGTTGGGTATCAGCGGGAAAGAGGGACGTGTGCAAACACGCAGACACGTGATCTACGATTATCCACCGTAGAGCGTACTCTAATTACTTCGCTCGACAGCGGCCGGATTAACCTCCTTAGCCGGTTAACTAAGAGGGTAATATGTCGACCAAATAAATGAGAATTTTGCGAGATTCCTCTTCCTATACTGAGGATGAAAAATAAAACTTGAACTCATCACGCTTCAAGGTATTAAGTGTGTATTGTTTTATTCGTGAGCTTATTCGTATTCATTCAATTTGTTATTCGTGTCGTGTGTCATGGTATTCATATCAAAGAACAATATTTTCCTATATAATACATCAGCACAAAACGGTATTGTTATTATTATTATATATCCCAATATTGTATGGATGTGTTTAGTTTAGTGAGTTAGTACCCAGAAATCTAGGTCAAGGTTCAATATAACCATAATTGTATTAATATTAACAGGTAAGCATGTCTTAATCAATCACTTAATGAAATACATGCCAGAAAAGCAGTTCCAACATAATTGATAGTTTCGTAATTAATTTGGATTAATAAATTAATTAATGTGGTACGCAAATGTGAGTTGCAGTGAGCGTGCGGCTTAATTTGCAACGTCTCGGTCTCGTCCCGGGATGAGTGATCGCCGCCACCAAGAGACGGAAACGGAAGCCGCCGCCTCCGAGGAGAGACGCCATTATCTGCACAGTTAATGCCTTTTGTGGAGCCCCATTCACATCGGAATAATTAATAACGTCAGTGGCATTGTGCCGGTGGCAAACGCGCGACCATCGCTCCAAGATTACACCGCTGTTGATTTCTTAACAGCGGCAATTCAACTCCAGATACGATTCGAACGTAATGGGACGTCAACATTTATAATTACAGTTCCGGTTGTAAACAATTTGTTGTAAACGGAATTTCGAACTCCAATATGACTCATTGTTTTAATATTGCTGAAATACGACAAATTGTTTCTATTCCACGTTTTTGTTTGATTCCCAAAATACAGGAAATTTTTAAATTTGAAATACTTCAGTTTTATCTCTAGGTGATTGGCAATATTACAATATAATTGCATTGTTGTCAACATTACAAGGCGTTAATGGGATAACAGATGTCTGGATGAAAGAGTGCGTTATGGCTAGAGTCGTGTCGCAAAGCGGGTGTGCGCGGTCGAGCGAGGGGCCCGCGACAACACGCCACCGCCTAATGCAAATTCGCGAGAATAAATCGGCGACGGCGATACCTATCACCGAACTCGCGCACGAATTGAGGAAAAAGATCCATTTAAATGTAGATTGTCTCCGGTAATACTTCCATTTGTTTTTGTCTAGAAAAGCCACCTCCGAGATACGATTCAACCCGCAAACCGTTTTGTGGTCCTGTACAACTATCCAACTACCGCTTATTATTCGCTTGCCTACGGATAAATCTCGTACATCAGATAATACATTTTTTCTGTTTAGATATATCTGTGGAAAACGGATTTGTATACGTGGAATAGGAAGCGGGGAAACGCACCTATAATCTGATGTTATTTTTACCTGAAAGTATTGTATATGAGAATATTTATTATTTAAACTGTACACAGATAGAAATCAAATGTGAAGTAGTCATTTTAAAATTGTAGAATGTCTATACTGTCGATCGAATTTCACCAATGTCTCAAGAAGTGTTTATAAATTATGTTTCACCATTCACGTTTCGAGTGTTTTGGAGTTTATTAAACCATCCGTTTCTGATTATATGCGATCTATAACGTTATACAGGGTATACACGTAATTTTCTACAAGTAATTTAAGTCTTCTAGTTCTGGAAATACTCGTATTATAGACGTCACGATAATGTAATCACTACACAATATCGATATAAGGGAATTATCATATGGATAGTTGTACACAGAACTGTTTCCGCCTACTACTCAATAGCAAAGAAGCTTGGATAACATATAATTTTAGGCTTCATCTCATCACGTGGAGAGTCAGTCATAATCCGACATACGACCTGTAACGAAACCCCCGACGAGGCCTAGGCCCTAGTTGCCTAATTTTTTTGCGACATATTATTCTGCATATCATCGGTTCGTCATCTAGGCGTTCATCTGAATGTTAACCGTATGATGTCTAACGTAGATATCGCCCTGACGCATAAAAGTAGTACATTGAATGAACAACAAAAGGACATTTTAAGGACGATTTGTATCATACCATACCATCAGCCTGAGTCTCTCCACTGCTGGATATAGGACTGCCACCACACACGGTCTTGAACTCTTGTCGTCCAACCACTACCGACGACTTTCTTCGAGTCATCAGTCCACCTGGCCTGAGGGCGTAAGGGGTCCCGATCACCGTCGTTCGGGGCCCAAGCCATCTCCTTCTGCAAGTAGTACACCCTGCTGAATAATGGACGGAGATCTGACGACAGACCAATGTACGTGGTCTCCATTCAAGGATTAGCCTCCTCCATCAGTTATCGGTCCTGCGACATATATGGTCTGCCCGCTGCCACTTAAGCTTGCTGATTCTTTGAACCATGTCGTTACGGATTTTGTCCAGCAAAGAAACTCCGAGCATAGCATGGGACTATAATATTATTTTAAAATTATTCTTTATACAACATTTTCTATGGACACTGATCTGAAACACTGATCTTATAGCTTTTTCCATCGCTTGGCTGCGGTCTATAAACATTAAAATACTTACCTTTAATTTTCTCTACGGCGACAGTCAACAGAGATCTGTAGCCACGGCAAGCGCAATCGACAGACCGGCGATGCTGTTCATCATTTGTCACTTGAATTTAGATACAACTTCAATATCAATGCCTTCCAATGCCCTGGCCTTGCATATGTGGAAAATTATAGTTTATCCCTAGCAGCGGGTCTCCCGTTGCCAGCAATTTGATCCGATTTATTTAATTCTGTTCCTACTCAGCTCAATTACCATTTCTTTGACTTCTATTACTGTTTTATTTAGGCAAAAAATATTCACTTAATTATGAAAGAATATTAGATTTTCGTGTAAGGCTGGCAATGAAGTTGCTAACCCGCCATACGTGCCGATGTTGTTCGCACGCCCTGCAGAATTCATCGAAAGTCAATTCGACCAACGATTCCAGAGCATTGTTTAATTACTTTCACACCCCTTTCATCCCGACTACCTGCAACTTCCATGCCTCTATCCATTATTCATTATTTATATATCTTCTAGTGGTTACGGAAAATACAAAATGTTGTATTGCCGAGACCAATGGATGGCATGCTGAAACCAAATGTGCAATGCAATCACATGGGGTGTGTACCTAAGTGCATGTGTATAGAGCCATAATTCTGAGAGGACTTTATCCGGAGGAACTCTCCATCCAGCCCGCGTATTAGGTAGAGCGAGGGTGGTCTCGCCAGGATTTCTCAGACTGTCACGGCCCGCTCCGACTCTGTCAGCTCGCGTGCACTCAGAGTACAGATATAGTAGCTGGGTGTGCTCATTGAATCGGCGTGTCCCTAACTGACTCCGCTCCAATCGCTCCGTGTAGTGGGTGCGGGGTAAACTCATCAGAGATCGTTCGCGAATCCGCTAAGTGTTGTACGTGTGCGTGTTTGTCTATTGTTTAAACAATTGACGATATCGCGAGACGGCTGGTTCCTGCTCAGAAAAGTCCGATATAACGATAATATTTACTCGTTCATAAATAACTATTTGAAATTCCTTTAACTTCCCACTACGAATTACTCAATTATTATGGGTTACCATCTCTGCCATCCATAATAAAAAGGTTCAATTAGTAATATATGACTTTGTCTGCCGCACCGTGTCGTCTAACACAAATACGCTAAGTTATCTGATCCTGCATCGCTATACCTAATTGGATAGTACCAACATTTACTAAAAACAGAATTTGCAAACGAGCATGCCCCACAGTCCAATTAATTTAAACTATATTTGTGAGTGTCATTGTGTGTATTTGTAAAGAATTATACGAATGTGTTCAAAGATTTTCTTTGATCTTGCTGCAGCATACCGTCCATACTCTACTATTCTAAACTCTAAGGCATTACGGTGGTAAATGAAATCCGTGAGTACATAAAATATATGCGTGGTAATTGTGTGCCTGGCTGATGACAATGCAATGCAATGCAAATGCAATTCAGACAATGCGGTGTGAAGAATTCTGAGGTGGTGCCACGACCCAAAAGGGTCACTCCAAGGACCTGTCTATATTGGCAGACAGAGGCGCAACTGCAGAAGGGGATCAAATCCTGGCACTGGCGCCTTCGCCCCCCGTAAGAGGGAGCACAAGATGTTCCCGAGACAGACGTATCAAGACATTCTCCATGACGCGTGTTTATTCAAATGCAGCTCTCTATGCACTTCCTTCTAACCGCCGCCGCCATTCACCAAGCCGCCACGTGCCACGCCGGCAACCCGATCGATGATAAGATTTTTCATCACTCTCATCAGTATTGTCACAAATTCAATAAATGCCTGTACATTAAATACGGTGTCCTACGTATTGACTGGTACAGAACCTAATGTGAATTGATCACAGCTTACCACAGAGCCCTTGAAACTGCCCGGAATTTCAAGTCACGATCTTTTGTATTTGAGTCATTGTATCTAACCACTAGGTTAGGCCCTCGAAATTGTAAGACCTCTAAACGATCAATTATATTGTACAATTTTACTAATTGTGAAATCTTTTTGATCGTTTAAGGTGTGTAAATCGCGCAGTGATTAACGAAAGTTTTGGCTAGTTTACAATCAATTGCACAATATTGCGTAAAATTGAAATTAACCGTATACAATATCTATCCTCAAATAATTTTTAAACTCATCTTCCTTACTTCGTATATGTCATCCTTCTTTGTACCTCTCTTTCTATCAGCGACGCTTTCGTCTTGTACTTTTAGTCGCAAGTAGTCACGCGACAGTAGCAGCCAAATCTTTGTCAGACATGTTTCTCACTCGAAAACATTGACGAAAATGAGCCATCAATTTTATTCCGTGGGTAATGTGACATTATTGTTCAGTTTTATTATAGGTTTGTGGCCACCTAATATTTAAATATTGATTTAAAACTAATTTGAACATAACTTACACAACAGCGTATGCAATTAAGTTCTGAATAAACGGCTATTGTTCCATTCTCGTAACAGTTTGAATAATTCAAATGAAGACATTTTTCACCGTGCAGCAAACTGGCCGCATTAAATCCATTTGCAACCAAATTGCAGTTCATTTTCATAGTTGTAATGAGAGCTGTTATGCCAATGCATTTCGTGACCATAATCATATTGTTGCCAGGTTAATTTAGTTACATTTAAAATACCTACTTATCGTAACGTTTACAAAAACCACCGCATTTATAATTAAATTACTTTAAAATTAGTGTTAACCAAACCTAGCGCTTTGCCTACAAACATTGTTGTACTCGTACTCATAACATTCCAATAGTTTTTGCGTCTCTGAAACTCATTATTCTTATTCATAATAACACAAACGACACATAAACCTTTCACACAACTAATTTAATTAATTTTCAGTGGACCTTTTGAAGAATAGCTTTATTACATTATTGTTTTAATTGTAGGAAAAATCGTATCACAACCTAAGTTAGATTAGTGTTTTTACCTGATTGTTCGCACTTCCATCTTTAACTTTTCTCACGCTGCGAGTAAAGTGATCGCCAGGAAAGAAAAATAAGGTCTTAATCCACTTGGAACCTTGTTAAGGGAGCGAAACTCTTGGAAAGCTCTTAACCAGCGTAGAAACATAAACCAGGCATACGGGCACATTTTATAAAGTTGACGGCAACTCGATTAAGGAAGCAGTCAAACAAAGTTGGCAGTGAAAGCAAAGTTTGTTTTGCAGGAAGCCCTTGATTGACTCACAACGCAAACCTACCGACACTTCCTCGTCGATCATCAACCATTCCATAACGCTGTTCTGTTTCTTCATTATTTCTAATTAGATGCATATTATATCGGAAGCGATAGTTTGTGGTAGCTAGCATTAGAAGAGTCCTATATTCAACAGTGGAAAGACACAGGCCATACTCCCTATTATTAAGCTAGAACGTAAAACATGTTCTTCCTGCGGCGTCTCTCCAATGCATAATATTAGCTGACATCTCCGTATATCGTACATGGACTTTAGCAGTGTGAAACAGTTTTTCAACGCTGACAATGAAAATGTTCTCTACGTATATTATTTCTTAGTAACGATTTACTTCTTCATCGGGCTCGCTTTCTTCTTTCAATATTACCCATCTCATCTTACTTATCTTAATCGAGGCTATGTTATACGGCCGAGGTTTCTTGTCTCGATGGTAGTCATGAGTTCCTATTAAAGAAAAACTTGGTGTAAATCAACCTACTAATAGGTATATTCAGTTCTATGTACATTATTGCGTGCATAATTTGTAGACGTTGAATAGAGCATTAAACACGGCCATTTCTGTTTCGGCATACAACATGGGCTTAATCGGTGTCTAAATGGTAGGCAATTAAACCCACAGCCAAAAGTTTGTGTCTGGTGTCTAGTGTCTTGGTGTCAAATTTACCCATCTGGTGGACCGCCCACCCGCATGCCACTTCTACTATAAAAAATGCGAAAATCGAACACATATATGAGTAAGTTTGTCTGCAGATGATGCCACTATATATAGTCGTTTTATATAGGCTCTATAAAACTGTAATTCATCGAAAAGTAATTTTTAACTAAAACTAAAGCTTGTAACTACATAAGTAGTTGTGGTACAGTTGAAGATGTCCAACACTTGTTGTTGGAGTGTTCCCGGAACGAACCTGAGGGTAAGGCTCTGATAGAGACTCTAAATTTGAACAGGTGTGATGTAGGGATATTCCATAGAATTCTGTCCGAGCCAACATCGAAAGCTGCAAAAATTCTGTGCGAATTTGCGAGTCGCTATCAGAGTCATAGGTAAATTAAGATAGATGTAATTATAGTATAGATATATGTAGATAAGTAAGAAAGATAGATAGTGAAATTATAACTTTTAGAGTACGATGGGACTGACATACACAATAGTGTAAAATCCCCTAAATAAAATAAAGAGAAAAAAGAAACTACATAAATGTAGCTAAAATGACACTTAACTGTTGTTTACCTTGTGCTATTAAAACAGTCATTTTATCAACCAAAATTAATGAGTGACTAGATGCTTACGCGACTAGTCGCCTATGGACATTCATCCTTAAAAGACAGTGATAATCCAGAACACCTAATTTTAGCAACCATTCATGAACTCAAACTCCTACTTGTACTCTAGGTAAGTACGGATTTTAAGAAGCTTGGAGAGCAAAACATCATGAATGAGATACCCAAAACCTGGAAAAAGTCGGAAGCTATTTCTATATTTGTTACATCCCACTGGGCTTGCGTGGTGGATTATAGAGAGGAAACTTCTAAAAGGGAATGCCAACACGATGTTACAAGCTGACATAGTAATGAAAAGTGCACAAACCGAACACAAGCCGACATTATTGTCCTCGCAATAATGCCGTTCAAGTTATGACAAACTGCACGTAAAATCAACGATTGCATTAAATTGTTGTCAGGGAAATGCGTGCTAATTCAACAAACAAATGGGCGTAATCCATCGCATTGTTTGACTGCCGTGCGAATTGTAAGCTGTAAAGTAATAACTCAATATAAAGAGAACAATAGAATTAATAGGTACAAATATCAAGCACTGGTAAATTCTTGACAATCAAAGGTTGAGTTTCGTTTCGATAGGAATGATTTTATGGTTAAAAAGTTTATACGATCTTTACATCACCACAAATCACCACCAGGATGTCGGTGCTATTCACAACGGTGTTACCATCATACACATTATAAACATTTTTGCCTAACTTATAAGTAGGTAAATATTTATATTTAGAAAATATGTAAAATATATATGCAATCTCTTTGCTGTTCCTTTTTTTTTTCAGATATATAATTTTTCGTGGAAATACATGCAACTACTTCACCCTCGTGACTTACGTTTCTAATTCTACGTACACATACATTTGAAAGGAAATAAAAATAATAAAGTATTGCTGTAAGTATAATAAAGTATGTTAAGTAACACTTACCCGCATGAATCAATTAATCCACATTTAGTTGTCTCATTTAGTTCCTAATGCAGTTCCTAACCGACGCGATGCAGTTACGTGGGTAGATCTGTACCTCGCGCTAAACCGAGATGAACTACGACCGGAAAGAAAAATACAATAGACAACAATCAGATTATTATAACCATGAAGTTTAAAGTATCTATCAGCAGAAATTGTATGTCCGAACATTATGAGGGGGAACGTTGCAGGAACGTTTAATAATAATCTTATGGCAATCTATTATCTCGGAACAAATTCATACAATGCAAATTTTCTGTCTTGTGAACCGGTTCGCTGACCGATGATCTACCAGATGCTCTCTCATCACTTAGCGACTCTTTTATACTATGAAAAGTTTCAGCGAGCTCACTGGTCGTAAATTGCAAGCGTTTCTTTCATATTGCGCTTGTGAAAACAGTAAATTTCAACGTTTACCCATGTAATATACTCAATAAGTTCCACGTTTATATTAGTTACATCATTGCACTTTATTAGGGAGTCAAGCCGCCATTTATTTTGCTATCGTTTTAAGAAGCATAATGCGACTTTTTCGTTTTGTTCCACGATAATATTATCCATTACGTAAGTATTTCGAAATCTCTGTAACTATGTAAAATCTGAAAAACGGTATCCAAATATGCTCAACGTTTCTCAAAATTAGGAAAAAGTAACAAAAACAAATAATGTAAAATATTCCTCGTGCCGCCGTATATGTAAGGGAATATTAAGTTATTGTACAAAATCGTAGGCAAATACTCGTATGTGTGGCGGAATTTAAACGTAGGGCTGTCACAATTTGCATCCGGGAATAATGTAATTTTGCACGTGTCAACACGTCATGCGTGTTTTGTCGACGGCACATATGGGTCGCGATTGCGCTCGCTGGCTCCACCGCCTGACAAATATACGTATTTGTTAATTATTTCATGACTGTGCCTCCCGGTTTAATATCTTAATACATGCCTGTATGTATTTTACGACTGATAATGAGGACATCGATAATCGAACATAATAGGACAATATAATATATATCGGTTTAATATATTTAAACCAGTGAATTGGAATCAAACTACATAAAATGTAGTCACACTGTAGGGTACGGGCTCTTCTCTTGTAATCACGGGCGTTGTAACACCACGCGGATCCGGCCCGAATTGTTGGATTTTAATTTAGCATATTTTAAATTAGTGCAATTTTTTACTTTGTTGCATTGTAAGAAATCATACGTATTACTCTAATATTATCTCAGAGAGCACAACGATTCTCTGAAGTATTTCAACAATAAAATCGAAATTTCCATTTTAATTTTATTAGGATACCTACAAACAAATTGCCGTTTCCTAAATACATAATACTATTTCTACTTTATACATAAAGAGCGCATTTAAAAACGCATTTCTCTCCATTAACAGCGCATGTACTTGAAAGAAATGGCGACACACTTACGGGTATAATCTTCGCCCATTTGTGTTAAAATGAATGGTCGCAATGATCGAGCTTAACGGTTTATAATGAGCTCCCAGGCGGGCTCCAGACACATGTTCCTGTCTTTACCTCTCACCACCCGCTTTATGCGACGACAGCTCGCAGTATCATATTATACGAGTACCTGTGTTGCGCTAATACTGACGAGACGGAAAAACGTTCACAGGTGGGACGTAAAATAGAATCTTAATAAAGAGAATGATAACTTGCTTTAAGAGAATGCTAATTTTAACATTGGTTACTTTCTGATAATATACGGGTAAAGGTAATCATCAACTATCTCCACTTCTATTATTTTTTACTGACAACTTCTATTATTTTTGAATTTGGTATTATTATAAACAATCAGACTACCAGTTAAAAATACAAATTTTCACGTTGTTTGAAAATTACATTATTAATAATTACAATAAATCGATTTGTATTACCAAAATTGCATTTGTTTTAATAACAAATATTGCAAAATTAAACGGAAAACCTCTCAACGAGGCCAGCTTGACGCTTGTTACGGGCGCAAGGTAATAACTCATACGCTAATATGAGTCCAGTATGAGTATTTATTCATTCAACTACAGACCTTTCGTTCACCATGATAAGTCATCTTTGTAACTTACAAACAAGAACTAGAACTAATTAGATTTCTTAAAAATCATTAATGATATCCGAAAAACGTGCCTCAATATAATTGGTATTGAAAACGAGTGTTCAAAACTCCGGAACCCGTAAAAATATATTAACTCGTATTTTAGCATTGTCAGCGTTTTATTTTGCGCTTAAGTGATACGCTCGCGTCGGTCGTAAACAGGGCTCATCAAACTGAGGCGGATTATTGCCGACATGCGCGCTCGTGTAAGAGTAAAGTGAAGAGAACCTAAGTGGAGTCTTCCTTAAAACAAAAATATAACAAAAATATTTCGCCACAGAAGTGACTCATGGAGTACTTATTTTTCTATCGATAAATCAATTTCATTTTCGACTATATCTTCAACCCTAAATTCTATAGTACGGAGCGGCTCTTAGCTGCAGTTCCGCAATGCTCCAGAATACAAAGTGAAACACTTAACCAACTACTGTCAATGTTTCCTTACTCGCGAAACGTATTATGAAATATGATCCAACTTAAATGTAAATTTGCATTCTCGGATAAGTTTTACATTTAAAAGAGACGATATGAAAACATTCGCATGATGGATGGTGCCGCCACCGTGGCAGGCTTCGATTACATTTGACGAAATGCGATATAAGGAACGAAATGCATTAACATTCACGCTGACTCATTCCAAGATCAACATTAGGTTAGCGAAGATCGACGATAAAATGTTTGTTATTTGGTTACTACCATCGTATACGTAAAACGAGGACTTGAGCTATACACGGGTTCAGATATTTTTATTTAAAACAGAAAAACACTTCGCATATAATAGATCAATAAATTCGTATGATGAAATTGTTTATGTCAAGATTAGAAAAAACTTTGTGTAAACTAACATCCGTCAAGAGAAGAGTAATAGATCTAAAAGTTGTACAATAAATATTCCCTGAAATATGGTGAAGACAATGTCCGACTCAGAAAGTACTAGATCCAACAGAGCCAGTAAAAAACTTGAAAACTCCAGCTCTGACTAACGACAGTTTCTATAAAACGAAAAATCCTGTAATTCAATTCTTTGAAATTCTCTTTAAAACTATAGAACTTCAGATTTGTACTTAATACTTGTGTATTTGTTGGAATCGATTGATTTCAATAAATACATATTTCAAATATTTAAAAACAGTCATAATTTTTTCATTTTGACGTTTTTTATCTACCTATCAATGACCTTTGCATCTTTTGTTGTTTGTCTATTGTTTGCTCGGCCGCACGAATCCTATCGTCGCCGAATTGGTTAAACGGGTTCTAAACGTGTATGTTTACCATTTTTATTTTACTCGATGACGTTTGGGTTGGGTTACACCACCCGTGGTCACGGGCTGACAGCTTAACGGATCCTTTAGCTCATAACCATTGTTGGCGTAAAACAACTGAAACGTTGAATAAAGTAAAAATGGTCAACATACGCGTTTAACACCTGTATAATTGATAAATAAATATTTGTGAAAAACACGAATATTTTAAATATACATTCGTAGATACGTATTACTAAAGTCAAGCGCAAAGTCAGATTTATTGAACATACAAAGTCTCTAAAAGAAATCACCTGTAAGAAATTAAATAAATAACAAACCAGAACATAAATCGCTTTGGGCATCGGTGTAATACCTAACATATGACTACCTACAATATGCCTTAGCTAATTTAAGAATATCATGACATGCAATACTTTTGCGTTATTCACTTTATCATATCCGGGCAAGAAATATAGCAGTACATATTTTTTCATATGAAGCAGCCTGACTTCGTTCATTAGGTTCGTATCACGTACGTCAGTCAATCATTAAGCCAGTTATGTGGTGTCTAGTGCACGTCGCAGATAACGATGCCTGTTCGTCTCCCGCCGCTTGTCGTCGTCGCATCGCTCCTTTGTCGTGTCGCTTATCTCTTCGGTATTCCCGCCAACTCACTATATCGCTCTTAAAATTACAATTCCCTATGCTGAGGATACTGAGCTCACATCACGTGATTATTAGTTGGTAGCCGTAAATATTTCAGTGCAGGTACATCTGAATTATATATGTTGTTTAACTAAACAGTTCATGTTCATGTGACATGCATATTACGTTGCGAGCAGTAATTATCAGGCAGACAGTACAGGTACATATACTTCATTAACTGAAAGTACACGTTTACCTCAAATCACGCAATATTGTCTAAAGTGATGTCAAAATAATGTCAGTAATTACTGCGAGCGACAGGTGCACATGTCGTTTGAATACTAAATAATATACGTTGCGTACTTACGGCATTCGATTCAAGATTCATTAGTTGGTATTTCACTTTACTCACCATCCTCAATTGCCGCTTTGTCTTCATATCGTCAGATCCTACGTATACTAGTACAAGTGCAAAATCCGTACTTTACAGGAAAGCGGTTTATTTTAATAACCCCAAAAGAAATAAACTAATACAAGTACAAAAAAAATATAAAAAATATATTATTGCAAAATTAAGATTGTTATGATATCAAAATCAATTGCGTTTTATAATTGCCAGCAATATTTTCTCAATTAAAACAAACAAATTCATCAAAAACATATATTCCTATTAATTAATCGTGCTTTACATAATCTATGCTTAGACTAAAACTGTAAAAAATTTAAGACTGTACATAGAGTTAATTAAAAAAAATTGCGGAGTTTTGTTAGAAGCTACAGAATCCAAAACAGTAGTTTTTAGAATTTATGCCTCTATTTGTTTGTATGTCTGTTTGTTACCAGATCACGTAAAAACTACTTAAACGTGACAACTGGCGTATGTGTCATCTTCATATGATACAAGGAGTAGTTAAAAAATCTTTTACAGCTGTTTAGAGTACGCGAGCAAAGCCGCGGATAGCAGCTAGTATTATCTAATCGTTGTAGAATACGTCATTTTAGCTGTACTGGCAGAATATAGGCTAGGCGCCTGCCTACTAGTCTAGTCAATAACGTAGGTTCATGCTATCGAATCTTTGGCACATGATCCCAATTTTCGGCTCATGAATGCCGAACGGTAAAATTCGGCCAAATTTCGGTAAAAGCTAACGAATTTCAGCATTACCGAATGTGAACCGAATTTCGACCCATCTAAAAAAAAAAAACACTACAACTTCATATCTCGAAAACTTATGACAATTTCTAAATAAAATTTGCAGGGTCCCATAGATCCATTGTAATAACAAAATTGAAAGTGAAAATCGCCAATTTGCGGGTTGCACTAGTATACGTAGAACCTGACGATATAATATTCATAATTGTACCGAATTCTAATTACGATTGAATATTATTACTTAAAGGAACAATTTTAATCATCTATCGGGTATCAACGTTTTGAAATATTATAGGCGCGGTACTGTAATTGTAAAATATACATATTATATCTTCTGTCATGAGTTATCATGCTATAAATAACTGTATATATTTAAACGTGATACGAAATCTTATCTTCACATTAATCAATGAAGTACATATGAACTTATTATGGATAGAGACAGGTAAAGGAACAATAGCGGTCTAGAACGCCACCCTAATTTTTGTAGAATCGTAAACCTGTAAGATTTACTGTACGGTTAGAGTTTTAACGAGGGCCCGCGTCCTCCGTCCGCAACCAGCCCCCCTCCCGGCCCAGAAATATAGTTTTACGACTATTGCTATCGAACCATTAAACAATTTTCACCGGGCGCCGTGTTACATTGTTTTCCATTCTTTATACCTCTTGCCGGTTTTCTACTGCGGTCATCTAGAGTTTGCGATGCAGAAATACCTATAATGTAACACAAATCTATATTTTTTAGTATACGTATATATATGTATACATTGTTTTTCTGAAAGCAGCTCCTAAATAGTTGGAAACGCATGGGATTGTGAGTCGAGACGAAAGCATAATCAAGAAAGGCCTCGCGACAAAATGGCATGAAACGGAAGCCTCCGCTTCGTAACAATACGCTTTGTGTCACTCCAATCTCAAAAGGATATTCGAATGTATTGAACTCCCGAGAATTTCACTCACATCGAACCATTCAAGGGAATCTCGCTGAAATTTCTCGCGAAATTTTCACATAATCTCTGAACGGTTCGCTAGAGAGAGCCATTGTTTAGAAAAATGCGAAAATTCGGTTAGAGCCCGCCGCAAACACTCCGCCGAGATGCTGGGGAAACGGAATACGCATCGCTAAAGTACTTAGATCCATTTAAGTAAAGTGAAACGTGTCGCTGGATACATTCGAAACTATTCGCATGTTAATAGTGTACATGTGTGATAAGTAATTCAGTAGATATGTACGGTGGACTACTACATACACGCGTCAGTGTTTCGCTAAGCGTCAGTGTGTTTACAAGCGGTTCTCGACAAACTATCGCGTCCTGTAGGAGTTTGTTTAATTAACACAACTTTCCCACTTACATTAACGCATGACGTCTACAATATTGTTATGTCTACATACGTATAGTATACATATAATATACACAGGCAGGAGTAGATAACATTGTAAGGGGAGAGTGCACGCTGAATTCCCACAGCCGCTAGGCGCACTCGACTTTTTTTTTATGTACGAAGGCGGCAGACGAGCATACAGTCCACCTGATGGTAAGTGGATACTGTCGCCCATAGACATCCGCGATACATACCAACATTAGTCCAAAATGAGAAACGTTGGCATGCCCCCGGATGCGCTGCCTACCTTTGGAGATATAGGAATGGATTTGGAGAAAGGGTTGAAAAAGTGGGGAGGGATAGGATGGGATGGGAATGGGCTCTGGCACATCTCACTTACTACCGAAACACGTACGTACATTAGGGAAATACGATAAAATGGGAAATACAGTACATTTCAAGGTAGTCTTCTGTGAGAGAGGGGTAACGTGGCCAGTCGAGCGCGCCCAGCGGCTGTTGGATTGCAGCGTGCACTCTCCCCCTTGGCCTCTCACAGAGGATTACCTTGATATGTACTGCATTTCCTACTTTATCGTATTTCCCCAATGTACGTACGTGTTTCGGTAGTGAGTGAGAGTGCTAGAGCCCAATCCCATCACATCCTATCCTATCCCTCCCTATTTTCTCAACCCTTTCTCCCAATCGATTCCTTATTCCTCAAATCCAGGGGCGTGGCATCGTTTGTCATTCTGTACAGAAGTTGGCATGTATCGCGGATGTCCATGAGCTACAGTATCCACTTGCCATTAGTTGAACTGTATGCTCGTCTGCCCCCTTTTTTCTATTAAAAAAAAAAACAAGAAATTAGCAACTATCTCCGAAATATTTATTTTTTACTTACTCGTTGTCAAATAATAGGTAGTCGGAAAAGTTCGCGGCCTTTTTGAACGTATGACTATAGCGTGGTATATTTCTGGCAACACTGATCACTGACGGGAAAGTGATATACCGTTTGACAGCTGACTTTTTTGTGGTGACGGCAAATTAAAAGTTTTGTCTTTTCATATTCTTTAACAATTTTAAAATGGATAATATAAGAAGAAAATTAAATATGTTTTATATTTTATTTCGACAAGGGTATGAATGCTTCTAGTGCTCGAAAAAAGATTTGATGTGTTTATGGAGAAGATGCTTTTCCTAAGACTACTGCAAAAAAATGGTTCAGTCGATTCAGGTCTGGTAATTTTGATGTGAATGATGTTCCCCCCTGTGGTAGCCCTATTAAGATAAATGGTGATGTTATCATTGAAAAAATTTAAGCAGATCGACACAAGCAGTTATCAAATTCACCACTCCACAGTTTCGGATCACCTGCATTAACTGAATTTTGTAAAAAAGCTAGATCTTTGGGTGCCACATGATTTAAATGACAGAAACTTGGTGAATAGAATTTCCATATGCGAGATGTTGCTAAAACGAAATGAAATTGATCCATTTCTGAAGAGATTGGTAACAGGCGACGAGAAGTGGATCACCTACGATAACAATGTTCGAAAACTATCTTGGTCTATTCGAGGTGAGCCATCATAAATAGTCCCAAAGCCAGGCCTCACTCCGAACAACGTCATGTTATGTGTATGGTGGGACTGGAAAGGCATTGTGTATTACGAGCTTTTGACACATGGCCAAACGATTAATCTGATGTCTACTGTCAGCAATTAGTAAAATTGAAACAAGCACTAGAAGAAAGACGCCCAGAATTAATGAATAGAAAAGGTGCAGTTTTAAATCACGATAATGCTCGACCGCATACATCTTTGACAACTAAACAAAAATTAATAGACTATGGCTGCGAGGTTTCAATGCATCCTCGATACAGTCCAGACATGGATAGCAACTTCGGATTATCATTTATTCCGCTCTTTACAAAATTCTCTAAATGGAGTAAAATTACATTCAAGAGAAGCCTGTAGAAGCCTGTATTAAATAATTTTTTCTTTTAAATCCCAATAATTGCTCTGCCAGAAAAATGGCGAGGTCTTTATTGTTTTCACTATAAAAAGGCCAGGAACTTATCCGACTACCTTCAAGAACTCTACAATAATAAAAAAGTTGTAGATGGGTTAATCTAGTTGTTATACTTTTAATTATACAATATACATAATAAAAGAGACGGCTCCATGATTTTTACGTTCATCACGTAGTTTTATCTTTTTTTATTTTTATATTTTATGTATATGCATTATATATTTATATTTTTAATAAAAAAATTGTAATACTGTGTAATTTATCAAATTTTAATTGACAACCCTTAATTATAGCTCTATATCTATTGTACCCCTTACGCATCTCAATGGACTACGTGTTGAACAGAGAAATCATGCAGCCGGCTCGTTGACTAATACGTCCGATAACAGAATATAGTCATCGCAATGCATTGAAGTTCAATCAAATATTGATCGGAACATTTGTTTTCAGCCCTACATCTGTGTATGGATAAAAAACCGAGCGGCCTGTCCATTTCAGGCTTGTAACAAATAACTGACGGTTTAGCACTACCGCTAATAAAGTTGGACCAAATGTATCGGTCCCGACAAATACGGGGCTGCCAATAATCATTTACGGGGCGCTTGACAAACCAATACTGT
This sequence comes from Sesia bembeciformis, assembly GCA_943735995.1. NCBI lineage: Eukaryota > Metazoa > Arthropoda > Insecta > Lepidoptera > Sesiidae > Sesia > Sesia bembeciformis. Next base: position 8,346,034 of record OX031042.1, read on the forward strand.
TAGTGCTGCTACATCAATAGATACCTCTGCTGTTTGAAGTTTATGGGTTTATTGGCGTGTTCATTATGTATAATATGTGATAGTGTAGAATTTATTTAACAGAGAGTAAGTCGATTAAATGGTAAATGTGATACAAATTATGTCAGTTGAATCACATAAATTCACTTTATAGAGTAGTACCGTATTTGACAGGCGGAAGGTGTCAGGCGAACTTAGTACACTCAGTGACGCTCTAGAGAAACATCCTAACAATGCAAAATGCCGTTGCTTGCTCTGCTACAGAAACCTTTATAAGGAGTATAAAAAACGCTAACAATAATTTTAATATACTACCGAAACATATATTAACTTATAACAAAATGTTTTGGAGTGAAAACTAGAACGGATTTATATTTTATTAGCAGTGCCGGGCATGCAACGCATAATATATAGCCTATGTCCATCTGGAATAATGTACCTTTCGAATGGTGAAAGAATTTCTCAAATAGTGGTTCCGGAGATTACCTTACACATACATACAAACTCACAAAATTCGCACTCTCTCTTTATTATATTAGTCTAGATTATATTTGGGAAACAAGCAAAACATTCTACAAGTAATTACCCAAAAACTTCTCAATGTTAACATTTAGTGGACCGAATATGACAATTTAGATTATAACAATTTTAACATAAAAATTGATATAATTGTTGTGTGAGAAAATGTACACACTCAAAAAAATATTACATTGAGTCTATAATTTTTCCAAAATTAAATCCGTGATAAACAAAATAAATCTATAGGTGCATATAATAAAATTGTAACAGGCCGATGTCTGTACATTATAGATATTGAAAAAAAACTAATATGGGGGGGGGGTCTTTATTATAGCAACTGAAGAAAAAAAAACAGTTTTTAGAAATTTTGTCTGTCTGTCTGTCTGTCTGTATGTTTGTACACGCATCACGCAAAAACTACTGCATGGAATTCATTGCAGTTTTCACCGATGTATTGCTAGAGGTCTAACTTAAAATATAGGCTCCATTTTACCGCAGGAAAATATCTTATTCCGATCGTTTTAAATTTAATAAACCGAAGCGAAGTGAGGGCGGGTCGCTAGTTGTAAATAAAAAAATAATTACTCATGTCCGTTCTGTGAAAACAACTCTTTAAGGCTAATTCTATATTTTAAACTAAGAAATATAACAAGTCTAAGTCACAAAATGTTTCGTCATGTACACGACAAGCTCTGTATTATAAAAGCATCCTTCGCATACTTTGTTTTGGTTAGGGGAAGCTTAAAAGGTGATGCATGTCGGGTGTTTAAACAGGGACATTTAAACTCAATTTATTAATAGAGTGACAGTAATACTAGCTTTCATAAATAGAGTTCAAATACATTAGCTTTTCGCCACGCTCATAGCAATATCGACGGGCGACCAACCAAGCTTCGTCTCTATGACGTTTTCGTAGAGACAAGTCACATATTACATGCATGATATATTATGTTATAGTTATTTAGCTTTTACACCGCTGCAACTTGCATTATTTGGCAACAAATAAAAATACTTAATACAATAAAAGTACTCGTACCGACCTGTTCTTTTCTACGTAAACACATTAAATATACAGCGCTTACAAAAGGAATCTCATAAAATATCTTAAGTAATCTCAGAGCGTTTTACAAACGCTTGCTTGTAGCAGCACTTTGTTCGAGAATTTTCTTTGATAGAAGTTCCCGTAACAATGGCTTCTTATTCAAACATTATTCTCTCATACATGTTGTTTGAAATCAGATAAAGTAGGCAACGATCGCTTATTCACGTTTAAGTGCACGCTCAAGCATGACTGAAGGCATTTTAGTAGATTCTGAGTCCAGATATACGAGGGGGAGAGTGCACGCTGCAATCCAACAGCCGCTGGGCGCGCTCGACTGGCCACGTTACCCCTCTCTCACAGAAGACTACCTTGAAATGTACTGCATTTCCCACTTTATCGTATTTCCCCAATGTACGTACGTGTTTCGGTAGTGAGTGAGATGTGCCAGAGCCCATTCCCATCCCATCCTATCCCTGCCCATTTTCACAACCCTTTCTCCAAATCCATTCCTATATCTCCAAAGGTAGGCAGCGCATCCGGGGGCGTGCCAACATTTGTCATTTTGGACTAATGTTGGCATGTATCGCGGATGTCTATGGGCGACAGTATCCACTTACCATCAGGTGGACTGTATGCTCGTCTGCCGCCTTAGAACATAAAAAAAAAAAAAAAAAAAAATCCACCACCGCAATTCTTCCCAAAATATGCGTTTATTATCTACTGTTTACAAACTAACCGAAACAGAAATGTTTATCATTATGACATTATCCCTGGTCCACATAGCCGTTCTTCATTTAGTACTAAGAAAGGAATGCAATTTGTGTGTTTTGTTTAGGTACCTAAGCAGTAGATAGAAAAAAGAAATTTCATTATGTCCACACATACATATAAAAAGTATTGGTGTAATAAAAATAAAAACCTCGTGCCTTAATAAAAAAAAAATTAAAGATTTTCTACCACTTGATATAAAATCATCAAAATAAAAATCTCAAGTTACTCAAGTTTATACAGATTGTCCCAAAATTCAACATCAAGTGTGAACCAGGGAGTGGACCACCTTATGACTACCTCCTGTGCGGTGAACGCCTGTGCAACATTTTTGTGTTGCACAGGAGGTATTTTTTAAATGTTTTTCAACAAAATGCTTATATCACAAAAAAAAAATCTCGGTGTAGTCATAAGGTGGTCCACTCTCTGGTTCCCGCTTGACGTTGAATTTTGTGACATCCTGTATACATATACGTTTATAAAGATGATTCCCTGCCATCAATATCACGTTATAAAGTCTCACTGCAGAAATAAATCAATGGGAAACCAACCAAAATAATAGTTTAAAGTTATGTTTTATATAATTGTCATAATTTAATGAGAAATAAAATTTTCCAGCTTTAATCACAAATTTGATACTTTAATCATACTTTAATCACAAATACTTTAATCTTTAATCACAAACTAATGAACTAATTAAATAGTTAATGAGAACCAGATAAACGTTACGTACCAAAAAAAATATTCTCAAAGTATGAATCCTATCCTCGACATCAGATAAAAAGAATATTTGTTGAAAAACAAAAGATGTCCCGACGAAATAAGTTAAGCCAAGATATAATAGTAAATTGCTGGAGGCCTGAACACCTGCATAATGTGTGCGTCAATCATACACGTGCGTGAAATTGAATCTCATGAGCGCAAATCACACAGCCCTCTATTACCATACTGGATGGTGTCACTCACCTCGGTTCCGGCGATGAAGGAAATTTGACCTTGTAGTAGAAGTGTTAAGGTACATTTTAAAAATTTCGATTGATTCTATTCTTTATTGTTTCATATGTGTATCTGTCGGCTTTCTAGCTTTAATAATAGTTGAAATAGAAACATAACGGTAAAATGTGTAAGGTTAACGGTAAAATAAGTACCTAATCTTACTCTGTTCTTTTCTCTATAACTCAAAGGCATAGTGAGTGTTTGTTTCAAGTACAGAGTCAAATTAATGAACTCATGGAAGTGACTCTAACGTCATTCGAGAATATGCTTTACACCTTCAAACATACATGTCACTACATAATATTAATATTGTAAAGTACTTCATAAATATACATATATAGTAACCAGTGTTTTAATTATTACTCCACTTTCTCCAGTTAGTTCCTGCTTTAGTATAAAATTTTAAAAAAAACGAATATAGGGTGAGTTTTCAGTTATATCGAAATTAATTTCTAAATTCATAGAGATCACACCTCCAACTACTTAGCAATTTTTAGAACCTTTCATATGTTAATAAATATTTAAAGGCACTAACGAAATCTTTTGATTCCTTCTTCACCTACTTTCATGCCTAATTCCCAAAAAAACCACACGTCACGGCAGCGGTTCCATGTGCTAAGAAGGTCGTGTAAGTTAATAATGAACTAATATCTCCAAAACGTATGGCTTAAATTTGTAAGACATTGTGAGTAATTGAGTATACATACAAACCGCGCAGACCGCTTCTGAGCCATGCGGTTCGTTTCATTAACTTTTAGCTGAGATCTTGTTTGCTTTAATTTTTCAATGGGTAAAAACATATTTTGTAGATATATTTTAAACAAATCACTTTTCATCACTTGAGATTTTATTATGTGAAAGTATATTAATATCTCTATTTTCCGTACCTGACGTTTTAGAAAATTATGTATAGAGAGAAGTTGTAGTGCTTTATAACATATCCCTATCTAACATATATTGTTTATTGCACATTTTATAGGCTTATACTTAAACGAGCATCAAAAAATACTAAATGGGCAACAAATCAAATTATTTTTGAATAACTGATATAAATAATTTTAAATTACTAAGAATGTCATCATCAAGTTGATGGAGTCCCCGTTCGCGGGACTCCTATTTCTTTGTTGCCATCAGAGAACCTAAACCTAACCAACTTTAAATTTACTACCATTGATTTGCTGCCCATTAAGTATATTTTGATGCTCATTCAGTATTTTGTGGCGCTAGTTTAATTATTTTCCTTACATATTATTAGGGAAATTCAAAAATCGTGATCCCGAATAGATAGACTACTTCGAAATCTTCCTAAATCATAAACAAAAATCCATTCCACTCATATTTTTACAAAACTGGGAACGGTAAGAAAATCTATGAATAGATATTCAAGGTATAACAGATATGTTTAATAAAGTGAGACACGTCAAGAGGAGTTGATAAAATCGTTTGGCAACAGGTTCTTCAATAAGAGAGCATATTGTCAATTTCCTATAGTTTCCAATATCTATTGTGAAGTTCCAAGCAACAATTGAGTCGGGACCCGACGACCGACGTCTCGCCTTCAATCGGATCACACGATTTTATCGTCGCTATAAAATATATTCTAGAAACATACACTGCCTATAGAATACAGTCTACAAAAATGTCATGTGCTTGTGTAATTCTTTTTTATTGAAAGAAGGTGGCAGACGAGAAGACTGTCCACTAGTTGGTAACTAGATACTGTCGCCCATGGACATCCACGATACGAACCGAATACGCAGTGGATAGGAATGAATTTTGGCATATCTCACTCACTACCGAAACACGGGGAATAAGATAGGATGAGAAATGTAATACATTTCACAGTAGTTTTCTGTAAGATAAGGATAACTATGAGAAGGGTAATAAGGGAAAGGGATACTCAGCGGCTGTGAGTTGCAGCCAGGACCCTCCCTACCAAATTCTGACAAATATTAACAGTGTATCAGAAATATATATAAATATTACAAAAATAATACAAAGTATAATGAGTATTTATAGTATTAATCAATTATAAGATTAGTGTCTACCATCAATAATTTAAGTTGATACTGCAATAAAGTTGATACTAATCAGTAATAAGTCATTATTTAAGATTACGATTTATCATCTTTGTTGGTTGACCTAACACATAAATAAATAAAGTACCATTACGAAATAAGTATCTTACGAAAACTTGTATCACGATTTACGATACAAATAGTTAACAGTGGGTCTCACGCCCTAACTCAGATGTCGCATAAATAGCTATGCAAATCGATTATGTTTGCAGACGATTACACACAAACCCACTTGCTACTCCGTGTCTAATTGTCATTAAGTACTAATTGACCATCGAGGAACTAATGCTGTGTCGCAACATGGTATAGGTAGACATAATATCCACCAGTCAATAACTTACACAATAGTTTAGTTAGTAGTGTAAAAACAACTCTGTGGCATTTAGATAACACCTGATGGCTATTATACCTATAAATATGCTGTGAACGTTACGACTTTAAATCCAGATATACTTATTTATTACGCCCATCTACCTACCATCAGCCTTTTGTCTCACCATTGCTGAGTATAATCCTCTCTCAAGGCTAGACATCCCATACTCCCCCATCTACGAATAACAAATCTATAAAATATAATTTTTTTAGAAGGGCGTTTATACTATGTGTTAAATGATATTTTTTTTATAAAACCAACATTATTTACATTGATAGTTATAAAAAATAAAATAAAACATCAAACATTCTGATTCGTTGCTCCTATACACATGTGCATAATAATTAAAGTTATCCTAAAAAATAAGAAAAATAAAGAAGCGCAACAAATTCTGAACTATGTATTGAATTAAGTATAGGATTAGTCATCTACCGTCATTATCTATCACAATAAATTGCTAAAATAGCATATTACATAATTTCTTTTGTTATTATTTATATTATAGATTTATTTATTATTAACAAAATTTCTATCCATAACCTGCAAGTTGGCTTTGTTTTCATTTTGATCATTTTATTATTTATTATTTTTAACACCAAACAAAGACAATAAAACACGTCAATTTTGATTTATTTTAGACAAAACTTATTATTGATTAACATAAAAAAGCGTTTGTAGTTATGTACTCTTGTCTGTGCCTTTGTTAACATGAGTGGCAATATGATTAGGATAATTTCGCTTGGAAAATGGCTATATTTTAAATTGACACTATAGTCTAAATTACGATGTTTTTTTTTTCAAATTATTCACATTTTTGTAAATAATTACTTTCGGTGGAACGGGATCTGACATTGTCATTTGTACTACTGTACGCTACGCTTTAAACACGAGTACGAATGGTTTACACGGCGTCCGTATCGCCTATACTCGTACATAATATAGGTACTGTCGTAACCACGGTACTTCTGATAATACAGTTCAATTCTCATTCGCAATCTTGTTGTTGTTATGTCAACAACATAACAACAACAAGGAGTTGTGTCATTAATAATAAGAAATAGAAGATATATGTGTGTGTACATATACACATAAATATAAATACACATACACATACCTACGATACATAAACATACATACATAAGTATATCGATAGATAGTTAACTTAGATCTTATTAAAACAATAGTCAAATAGTTAATTACATGCATTCTCCGATACCTCGAATGCTCAAGAGCTACAATTCCCTGAGTTACAAGCTACAAACAGTGGTATTGATATTTTTTGTCACAACATATTAATGTTTAAAAATGTAATTCTGCAAGCTTGAACATCTGATTTTTCACACTTTTTTTCTATTCTTATATATTAGTTCTCTTTTTCTATTTGTATTTATTGTATTGTAATTGTGTTCGTACGTAGAATTTAATAATGAGTGGCAGTGAAGTACTCGTACATGTGTGACCTCATGGTATTTATTCCGTGTATAAGTGTACTTTGTTAGTGTAGCTAATAAATAAATACATAAATAACTATTTAATGAAAGTAACAATAACACTTACATATACTGTAAGTACATATGCATATATATTCTGCTAAGACACTGGAATAAAGAATGGAGTGGGGTGTTTTCATTAGACACCGGCATTTGCATGTTATTCATTAGTCTGGTCGAGGGCGGCGCTCACGCGTCCTTCGCCGCCCACCCTACCTACCTCTTTGGGACAGTTCAGATAAAAGGCTCGCCTAACTTTTTTCAGTCCAAAAAATTTTATTGCTCATTTTCAATTTTGTTAATGCCTGTATGTCTAATGACACGATGTCTAATAACACTTCGTCCGTCTATCCATTCCAATAACCACCAAAATTTACCTTACTACTAATATTTTGGCTAAATGACCGAGTATTTTGAACTAACATATTCCACTACTTCCACTGAGAATAAGAAGATAAAATATAAAACAGGAATCTCTGCCCAGTTTTAAAGTTAAACAGTTCTCAGATGTCTCCATACAATATTACTACACAACCGCTTACGGCAACGTCAACTTATGTACTTGTAGTAGACACCGCAAATGTAATAACAGCAACGTGAAAGAAGTTTCTAGCACAATTGTATCGCAAATGACCCCCCGAAGTGTTTCTCATGAAGCTGTCATCGAAGCAAGTTGCCCGCTCGCGCGATACGCAACTTACCAAGTTTTTGCATCCAATCAGCAATTTTGTACCGCTCAACATTCACGACGTAATCACATGATTACCACAAACATGCCTTCATGCAAATAGTACATATATCTGTCGTAGCCACAAGGTTATGAGCTAGTTTTACTTCAGGCAGACATTAGATATGTTGTGTAAAACCTAATTCTTAGCGAGCTATAACGCTTGATAAGCAATCATGCGATTACTATGTGCTTTCATGAAGTTACAGCGAGTTTGATAAGAAAAAATAATTCGGGATGAATTTCAATTTCATAATTTACTACGCTCATTTCAGAAAAAATAAATTAAATGTTGAGACTAGAGACCTTCTGACAAACTGCGATAGGCTTAGCAATAATTGTTCATTTGTGCACCCAGTGGCTTGCGAAATTGTTATAATAGCTCGCCTTTCGTCTCCACTCAATGTATATAATACTTAGGTAATATATACGAGTAATACGACTTCGTAAATACTTGCTTAAAATAACGCAAAGACCTTCTAAAATCATCTCTTTAAACTTTTTGTTGCACAGAATAACCAAGAACTTAATTAGTCAGTCTAAAAGAAGCTGACAAAAGTCAGTCGGTGAGCTTAGAGAATTATTTATTTGAAGGGTTTTAGCGGAATGAAGGAAGCTTTGATTGCTTCTGGGAACGTATCTGCATTACAAAGGCAACTCTTTTTAATTATGTGACTATTCTAAAGTCGCCTCCGCATACAAATGAACCAAGATTAGCACAATATCGCGACGAGGTCACTTTCCATTATTCCTTTGACAGAATCTGAAGGTTCGCCGGTTTCCTTTATTTTGGAGATAATTGAAAGGAACTAATGGGGCTACCGCCTTTTAGGGTGCGGTGCATTGATGATCTCACCCTTTCACGCAGTCGTTTATGAAATATGATCTCTTTAATTAGTTTCTATAAAAACGGTGTTCATCGCTAATTTTACTTGGTGTTTATTTTAAAGGTGTTGAGTAAAAGTTTGATTTTAAATAAATTTCGTGTGAATTTAAACAGCTCACAAGTAACAAATAAAGCAAACTGCAAACAAACTTTACTGAATGGATTTCAAGCTGTAAACTATTTCGTCACGGCTCTGCTGAACATGCAGCCGAGCCGCTTTATTTTGTACAGTAAAGTGATGTGATAACAATAAACTACGGATAAATGTAACTTGCGCAAGTTTTACAGTAACATTTCTGGTTTTTCCCCTTGTGCATTTTTGACGAGACCTGTATTTAATTAAACGGGACTCGCAAACGCTTACGTTGTGTCCAATACACATAAAAAAAAATTTAAGTGTTTCATATTTACACTTTCATCTTTTTAACTCTATTAGGTAATGTACAGTATAAAATAGATATATGTACAGAACATCAGTTTGAGAATACTGTATCTAATATCAATGGTAAAGACATACCTCTATAGACTTCAATTCTGTAATATATATTGGTCTGCACGCATATTTTCAAAAGACAACGATATCAATCTATAACATCTGTGTGCAGGATTAAGTCCTCCCCTAGCTAGCATTTACTAGGGGGTTTCGAACAATTACCAACCATGCGGACTAAAGTTAAATCGATTTACCATGGCGCTTAACAGTTGATAAAATAGTACTTGGAAACCGATTCAAATTTTATCGATAAAAAACAACGGTCAAGTGTGAGCTGTATACTGTTGAATGTTCATTCTAAAATGTCAATAACAGGTTTAACTTTTATAGTAGTTTTAACCAAAGAACTGTATGTGTCGGGTCCTAAGAGAGAGAGTGTACAGGAAACCAAGTACGTGTACAGACAATTAACACTTTGTTAATGCTTTCATTCCGATTTAAGAATGCTAGTACTGACTGTATAATAATCCCTTTGTACTGACAAGTATCATAAGAAGTATACTTCCTACATATATGTATAATGGTACCTATACACATATCTAATGTAACTCCTCGATCGCATGTAGTTGTAGTGAAATAAAACATTAATCATTCATAGACCCCGTGTATTATAAATTAATATAATTGACGGAAAAAAGCAAAATTGTCGTAAGTTATCCAAACGTAATTATCAATATTATGTGAATCAGTAAAAAAAACTGCGTCAAATTGTATCCAATGAGTTGTATAATATATTAATTGAAATATATATTTTTAAATATAATATCGCACTAGTTATAAAGTTTACTTCTATCGATAAAGTAGAAACACAGCCTAGTCAACGTCACTATTAATAATGAAGTATAAGTAATAATATGTTTACACGTCACTACAAATATTTACGAATCTTGATAAGTGTAAACATCAAAAGCGTCATGATACAGTGCCTCGAGTTTAAGTATAGATTGATTCAATTGATTGACTCACATACCACAGATTATTTATAACCTCGGCCAATGGTCATGCGGGTTGCATTACGATGTTTTCCTTCAGCACTTAGCTAGTGATCATTTAAAAATCTGTACTTAAGTAGAAACCTAGTGGTATGTGCCGGTGTCAGCATTCAACCTCACGAATGGGAATCGAGGATAGACAAGATACAGTGGAAAAAAAGCAGTAATATACGAAACACAAACAACATCTATGTGCCATTTTGTTTTAACGTTCACATATTTTATCATACTTTAAAAACATATTATTTTAAGTTATGTCATTGATGTAGAGGCAATGAACTAAGTTTCTCATGCGAAGTCGCCATTATTTTCTTATTTAAGTCTTCTAAAAATTATCTTCGGTATTCATATTTTATCTTTCATAAAAACAAATAGATTTTTTTAATAACTTTCTAAGTCTAAGTACCTACCACATTTGTGTTGGTCAAATTATATTAAATATTAGGTAAATAATGTTTTTTTATAAAACCTAGAGCAGCTTTATAAAAAAATCAGGCTGATCTGATTTTTTTATTACACGTATTAAATTAGATATTAGATTTTGTAGGAGCGGGAAATGAGCTGACAATCAACATAATGGTAAGTGGTCACCGCCGCGTATTGACGGAAGCAACATGAAGAAAATCGGTTTTTCTAATATAATTTCTAAGTTTACTAATAAATGTGTATAGTAATAAAGATTACGAGAAACGTGCGGTCGGACAGTACTAGACTGAGCCTCGTAGTTTTTTCGGGACCCTAAAAAAAATTTTCAGCTTTCAAACAAGTCCTACTAACAAATCTTTAGTCTATTATTTGTCCTAACTTTAAATATAATTTAAATTAATTTTAAATGAAGTATTAAAATCAACATAATAAAGTAACTTTAACTGACTTAATGAATACTTACCTAAAATTATTTTCAAGCAGCACTGCTTCTTCCTGCTGAATATTATGCAAATGATTTTTATTTTTTTATGGACGAAGGCGGCGGACGAGCATATAGTCCACCTGATGGTAAGTGGATACTGTCGCCCATAGACATCCGCGATATATGCCAACATTAGCTCAAAATGACAAACGTTGGCCCGTCCCCGGATGACCTGCTTACCTTTGGAGATATAGGAATGGATTGGGAGAAAGGGTTGGGAAAATGGGGACGGATAGGATGGGAATGAGCTCTGGCACATCTCATTCACTACCAAAACACGTACGTACATTGGGGAAATAAGATAAAGTGGGAAATGCAGTACATTTCAAGGTCTTCTGTGAGAGAGGGGTGACGTGGCCAATCGAGCGCGCCAAGCACCTGTTGGATTGCAGCGTGCACTCTCCGCCTCAAAATTTATTTTCTATAGTGGATATTTCGGTATACTTGCATGAACCGTTGTTACAGCGAGACTGTCGTCCAACCATAATGTTAAATCATGATAACAAGAATTTAAAGTTAATGGGTACTACGTAAATAAAATAGAAACTGTTTAAACTCCTTTTATTATAACATTACAAATGGAATAGCGGAATATCGTTCATTTGTATGCTCATAACCAGTTTGTATATCTATTGTATTTGTATCCAACCTTTGGTGATTTGAGCTTATGGAATGGTTGTTATTGTTTGTTGCACTTTATTGTACTTAGGTATAATGAATCGTTACAATGTTACCATAATTACAAAGACGGATTATTTCTCGAAAGTATCTCTTGTATAGTTCGAATAACGGAGCTTAACACTAATAAAATATCTTAGTAGATTGACATAAAAGAAAAAATGAACAACAAAATGATGTGCACATTGTGTCAGAACTCGAGCAAAATAAGATTTACTACGACCCTAAGATGGATGTGTTCAGTTTTGCGGTGGAAAAAGTTTAAAAGATTAGAAGTTCCGCGTGGCGTGGTCGCGAACGGTTGATGTCCCGACTCCCGACGGACCCATTTATTCCTACTTACATTATGTCTTCACTTGAAAACGTTTACCAATCGCTGGATGTGCCATTGTATACAGTACTTATTCCTATAGATTTAAGTATTTAATACTTTATATTTTACTTAACATAAAATTTCTTACTTATATTTTATTTTCATAATTCCCTCCATTCCCAAAATTATCTAGAACATCACTGAATATATACAAAATTAATCGAGGATCCTTTTTATTTTAATGTTATAGTTATTAATAATCCAACAGTGAATAGAAAACCTTTTCCGTCACATCAACTGATGAAAGCCTAGTTTAGTTTATATGTTACTTTGTAAATGAAAAATATATATGGTAAAGTTAACAATACTCCGTTTTTTTATGATGATATATTGGTCCTATATCATACTACGCTGCAGTGATTTAGTTTTTTATTCATAGTCAAAATTCACGTATACATATTCTATTAATTCTGTGGTTCCGTTGATGTCATCGTCTTAATCTTCTATTTCAACACGTAAAATCTTATAAGAAATTCCGGAAAAATTAAAATAAGACGTATCACTGGTGAATTTTAAGAGGAGACGTGTCTTACGCCTACACATACAGCTTTATTTATCCTCTCCGTGTGTGAAAGTTCATGGACAGGCCTCAGTTCTTCATAATATTACGAAATAAAAGTTCTTCCATAGATCGGAGTTCTCTAAGCGCGGCGAGCGAGTAACGAATGTTGCACTATACGGCTTCCTACGCGTTATTATAGCTCATGCCTCTATTTTTAAGAAATTGATTTGCTGGAGTTATGTTAAAAAATAAATTTATTCTATTCGACATACTTTTTATAGAAAATAGGTGCCGCTTAGACGGTCCACCTGATGGTAAATGGATACTGTCGCCCATGGACATCGGCGATACACGTCGAGATTAATTAAGAAAGCTAAATATTGTCTCTAGAGTTGTAAAAATTAACTAATGAACCTTAAAACTTGAGCGCTAAACGGTCACGAGCGTTTTAGACACGAACCTTTAATGATCAGGGGTTTAGGACTTGAAGGTGTTAAAAATTTGGACTATAATGTTTAGCGTTGTTTAACGCTCTAGTTTCTAGTCTAATTAGCGTTTCGTGTCGTGTTCTGCATCACCACATTCCCGTAGTAATATCCGACAGGCCAATTTATATAATTTGAATGGGATTGTATCACTCACGTACTCGTAATGCCTTGTGACAGCTGTGACAAAGCGCTATCTATACCAGTTGTAATTTTCTACGTATTATAAAACAGTCACGTGATATCACAGCCGTATATGCGTAAATGGATTCAATCGCGATAATATAAGTTGAGCCCGCGGAGGCAGGTGCGCGCCCGAGCGCCGCCGCACACATCGGCGACGCATATATCAAATGAAAGATAAATAATTGTTTTCATCCCTAGAAATTGTCTCATGGACGTCGTTTATTGGTCTGTTTTCGTGGAAACTTGGCGCCGACTCAGCTACCTGCGCCTTACGACTTGGTATTATCGTTAAGGAACTGTTACATTATCGACAAGAGATATTAAAATTTCCTCTTTTCTTCCTCCCTTCCTAATATACCTAATAAAGATAATTTTTGATCTTTTTTACGACCTAAATATTGACTACAAATAATAACTACACCATAATTTTCATGTCTATAGAACTTATTTCAGAATAATTTTACGGACATTTTATTCCTGAAAACTACGGTTAAGGGGGGACTACGTTCGTGGGGGGCGCAAGGAATGCGGCTAGTGCGGCATGCTCGTCCAGATTAATTTATCGATAATCGATAGTAAATCAAAAGATAATATGGTAAATTAAAAAATATTTTTGTTTTTATTAATATCTAAAGTAATATTATCTATAGATACAAGTAATATTATTAATAGGAGTCTGGATCAGAACTGGAGCTATCGGATTTTCCATTAACGCCAACAACGTAATACCCATCTGTATGTATATTATCTTATTGTATAAATGTGTAGTGATTAAAGTAATTGAAAAATGGAAAATTGTAATCCTAAAGATAATTAAAAGAAAACATGTACGAGTAGAAGATACTTGTACAAGTTCTTTTGAACGTGGGTACACAAGTCGAAAATCCCAAAGCTATAGAAAAGAATAAAGAAATAAAATAAAATAAGGTTTCCTGGGGGAAGCGAAGTGAGCGAGGCGTCCAGAAAGTTCGGCAGGTTAAACGATAAATCGGAATTTATGTGGGCGCCGCCGTTCGACGCGCGACGCCGACGCTGCATAACAACACCCGCTAAAAGCATTGCTCCACTCGCTGTGCTTCCACTACTGGTTAAACTACAAATAACTTTTCAAATTAAAGAATTCTCAAACTGTACGACAGCTACTTTATTAGACCATATAAAGTAAATTAAATATATTAAAAAAGTAATCAACTTTATCTAGGTACATCAGTCGTACGGTACGGATGCCGACGAACCTCTCCTGTGTTACTGTAAGATATTATTTAGTTATACGCTCTAATTAAAATAATTGTTAATACTTATGGGAGATGTACCTGTAAAGTTACCATACTGTAAACTATTAGGTACTACCTATATTGCTACGCTATCTATGCTATGCATATATACCTATGCAAAATACAATTTATTTATCTAGGTACTCGCAACTTTGTTCCGTACGGTACCACCTAACAAGACTGCAGTTTCCGAGCTAACTACGAAATCGAACTATTTGAGAAATCAAAGTACAAAATTGTCTACCGGTTGGAAAACAAAGGCAAAGTTAAAATAACAAAACGTGCGGCACGAACCGATATCAATTGAGTACAAAGTAGCAGAATTTTGCTCGAAACAATAAAACATTCGCGGTGCACTCCGCCACGCAGAAAACATAAAAATACTTTGTATGTGAACGAGGCAGCCGATCACTCGTAGCTAGAAACACTGCTCAGAGCAATGTGTAAATCTAGTCAACAACGATGCGCAAAAGTACACGCTCCACATACATCCAGACATTCAATTAAATACAATGCAGAAAATGCAGAGTGCATCTCTTTCTAGAAAATATTTTTCTCTTAAAAGACTTAAAAGATTGTAGTTAATGCTTACGTGTGACAACACACATATATACGATAAATAATTCAGAGATAGATGTAAATATTTTGACCTCTGAGCTCTGGCGTGATTCGCGCCCACCGATGTGATACGGTATAACGGGGAAGGAAACGTTGTTTTATGTATGAGCCCTTTTCAATTCATTTGGGCGATATTCTGGTACCTTTGTCCTTTCCGGGTCAGTTATTTATTGCTAGTGTTTCACACTAAATCTACCGAGTGTGTGAATTTTCATGAGAAAGTCCGCTGACTCGTCTACACGCCATACATCGGAAAGATGACCCTGTCGAAAGTCGATATGTGTAATCTTTCACTTACAGAAACTACAACATGTTTTCTCGTCTTTCTGCCAATTGACTTTATGGCAAACATTAGTGTATAGTGTGTTGTACATGAACCGACATGCGACTACGTAACTTGAAATTCATAACGCGTGCAATAGTGAGCGCCGTTCTGCAAAATAGGAAGTGTAATAAAATATTTCTGACAGAAAATTTTACAACAGAAATAGAGTGCATGCATCGTAAAATTCAATACGTCGATGAATGCATACAAAATTGTCAACGCTAAATTATTTTGAGCTCGACGGATAGAACTAAAGATGTAATTTATTAGAGTTATGTGCGATACCATAGTGTAAACAACGCGCTGAGCGAGCTGGAACGTCTGTTTGAACAGACTGCCTGACGACTGCTGTCAGCGCTGTGTTCTTGTGCCTATGCAAATTTACAATGTTAATCCAAGCAACAAGCAGCGATGAATTTACATTCTAAAATCATACCTTAATTATTTGTACAGTGATTAATTCAGACTATTGAGACTGAAATTGTTTTATTTTGTAACACCTGTTGAGCCTGACGTTGATAGTAACGCACCAGTTAAACACTGCGACTACTTCACCACGCAGCAATTATAATGTAAGTCATCCAGCCAGCGCATAAAGGTAAATATTTACAGTGTGACTGATTACAATAAAGCTAAAGTCGATACAGCCAATTCTCTGCTAGATGATGCGTACCTTAGGTGATAAATGGCAGATATGCCATTATCATCTTATCAACGAGTAGGTCACCTACTTCTGTGCCACCTATTATTTGAGAAATATCAATAAATCAATAGATCCATACCGACAACCAACTCTTTGACGGGCAATATTTCGTTTACGGCAAAAATCCTTTCACCGTATTTCGATGTCCAAATGTAGATCTTTACAAGATTCTAAGAGTACTTTATCAGACAGAACAGATGTAAGTCGCACACGTAAGGTAAGCATTCCCTTCCTCGCCAATATGTTTCAATTTAAACTAAGCCTCTTGTCGATACGAGACCGCTCTGGAATACCCGCGCTCCGACTTAATTGCATGGAACAAAACAAAAGATGGTTATTTAACGCTCATAGAATAAAGAACACAATGGACAAAGGTATTTTTATCCGTAATTGCTTAATTCTGTATGTAAAATGGATACTGTCGCCCTGCGACATCCAGGATACATGCCAACATCAGTCCAGAACGACAAACGTTGGCATGCTCCGTGATGCGCTGCCTACCTTCGATGATTAAGGAATGGATTTGGAGAAAGAGATGGGAAAATGGGAAAAATAGAATAGGATGGGATGGAAATGGGCTCTTAGATATCTCACTCACTACCGAAACACGTACGTACATTGGGGAAAAAGGACGAAATAGGAAATACAGTAATCTTTACAGTAAGCTTCTGTGAGAGAAGTACAACATGGCCATTCGAATCCTAAATTGTAGATTAGAAAAGTAGAACATAAAATAGATGCATCACTTACATGTAAAGCTATCTAATTTTTATGTCAAATAATTTGTTTTTTCATAATTTATTCATGATACTGTCATTCCTCAAAATATCTTAGAAAGAATGAATACAAATGTACACAAGATCTGGAGATTGGAAAAAAAATCGTTTGAAATCAATTCCGCCTAGTCAAACGAATCAAAGATTTAACTCGATTGGAGAGAAAAATATATGATTGCTGAAAATTTGAAATAAAAAATTATTAGTCTAGAAGCGTCGTCTCGTAAAGAAAATATTTTGAATTTTGTACACAATAGTAAGGTAATCGAATATTCTACGAGCCTTTAACCTTGAGCTACGCTGCGCTGAAGAAATAAAATTGTAGTACAAATAGCCAATCAAGAGCATTTGCGAACTCACGCTAGTCAAACACGGCGGGACTCCTCTCAAGTGCTTGTCAAAGACTTGTCTAAACCTCCATGTGTAAATTTTTTTAGTAATTATTCTCTCTCCAAATACCTTCACTTTATAGAAAGATAAAAAAGGAATTGTCCTCTAAATCCATTTCATATTTATTAAATACATTTCAATAGCACCGAAGCGACTATATCCACAAGGGATCTATGTAGGTAGTGGTGTCCTGTCTGCTACACAAACACCTCGCCGTATGTTTGCACAAACGCTGCGAGCCTTCCATTTCCCTGCATACAGTTTACAATTACTTCGGGTTCCTATTGTATAAAATAATCGTTTTTAACCTAATTTTCAACAGTTGAAGTCGGTGTTATTCTCTATGAACATCATTCAATAAGTATACGTTACTAAGTAAAGTAACTATTCTATAAATATTAACATTTTATAGGTAACTCGTTGCGATCACTACGATTCATTTTTTTTAGAAACTATATATACGTATATTATATATGTGTATTATATATGTTTACATAATTGTGCACAATTTCAATTCCCATAATTATATTTTCATTGTAAAAGCTACTTTAACTCTAATTTTTACTTTTGTGGATTATTGATTGGCTTCTCGATCGATTTTCCTGTATCATTTACCTAAAAATTTATAACGGTAACTTAAGACAATGAATATTATTTTAACTCATTAATAGATTTTCCAACTGAAGATGAAGATTAATTTAGACACAAAGAAAATACTCCTACAGTATAGAATATAGAATATTTGTATATATTAAACACTTTTTCGACCACCGCTGTTAAAATCTGCATTCCAACATTGTTTTCTAGTTCAAAAAATGCAATGTATTCTATTGTGGCAAAGTAACATTCTTTGTCCATTTCAGCGTTTTAAAATGTGCTTTGATCGAGGTTTGTACGCACAGTCAAAGCGATAGTTACGTTACGTCCATATCACGCATAAAGTAAAAGTTAGTATAAGTTTTATATTATACGTCATCTTTATACGTATGGAACAACAAATCACTGATCTATTTTGTTGCGGTTTTCATTGTAATGTGGGATTATATTTTATTAATATAAATATATATTTTCTATTAAAATCGGTGCAGAAATTTTGAAAATATAGCAGGATTTCTAAGACATTTAACGATGTCTCAGGCGAACTTGTTCTTTGATGGGACGAACCTAAGCGCCAAACCTGATGCATCATAAATCCTTACTGCTTAATATTAATGATATCAAAGTAGATTTCTTTGTTATCTAATAAATCTGCAACGAATCAATAAATCGCGCTACCACATATGACGTACGCGTAGTTCGAGGAACGGATTAACAGCTACGATAATAGGATCGTGCAAGGTCGGCTGCGTACTCGAACTGATGTCACAGGTGTCTCTGGGCAATGGTGACCAGTTACTATAATGTGGCCCGCCCGCCCATTTGACATCTCTACTATGAAAAAATATTTTACTAATAATACCAAGCGAATGAAACCTCGAACAATTGTTAATAATTAAATAAATACAAAAAAAAAACAAATTGACGAAGCGGCGGAACTTCGTTAGGTAACCTATGGGCGCTGTGGTTATTATGTGTTATTATATTATTGTCTGTATGTTTTAGTGTGTTATTTATATATTCTTGTCTTTTTATTATTTTTTCTAGTGTTTTAGCCGTAAGGCTTTATACTATCCGATTGACCGATTTGACCGACCGATTGGCGCAGTTGGTAGTGACCCATATTGCTGTCACCGGTCACACATACATTTGTTTAATAAATAAAAAGGGCAAATGTATGTTCGGATCTAGGTGTGTGTTTGTGTTTGTCTCTGTATGTGTCTCTGGACCCACGACACAGGGAATGTGTGGGCCACTGAGTGTCGCGTTATTTATTTATTTATCACTTCTGGGACCAAATGTATCAGATCCGATTTTGTCAATTAATTTTAAACTATCTATGCATTTCGATAAGATTATTTTGACTCACGTTGACCGACTTTACAATAGCGCCACCACCTCTTTCCGTGGGTTTTGTAAAAGGCGACTAAGGACAACAAAACCGCTACTACAAACCCTGAGGAACTACACTACGTGGCCATACATCTCTCATGAAGCCTCATGCACAAGACAAAGCGCATGAAGAGGCCCGTATCCAACAGCGAACAAAGAAAAGGACTGGTTACGGTTATTAGTTTTACTGCAATTTTTAAAATGTATATACATTGACGTTTTTTGAAATACTAGTAAAGTTACTATTAATCTTTCAAAGGTCACGTCTCGCGATCGGAATAGATTTTAATTTGATCGTATATAAATTTTTGATGCGACGGGTGAAATTCCCAGGCAATGCGTCAGACAGCAATAACATATTTTTTTCAATTACGTCGCAATTTCCATGAATCATCTGTGCCAGTGAGCGTTTTGCACTGCTCCCGCTGCGATTCGATGACCCAGATTGAAAATATTTGCGCAAACCTTGCAAAAAATGGCTTTTTCACTTTGAACATTTAAGAGACTCGTGATATTAATTTATTTTTTATCTGAAGTCTTAATCGCACATGTAAATTTCATAAATTTCATCGTTTACCGACAAATAAGTTAGTACCAAACGTAATAAACAATCTCACTTGCGTGGTTATTAACAGTGATTTCTATCAATCTTTGAATTTTTTTCTGGGTGGTGCAAGATACAAACGCCTTGATTTTTATTCTTTATCATAAACCATCTCATATAAATAAGTAAAGTTTAAATAATGTCTGTGAATCTCTATTGCCGTGCTTAGAACCATTAGTTAAGATACACTTTGCTAATACTGTAACAACTATACTTTTAAGTAGTAGATCAGTACCTACTTACAACTGAGCACTGATACCAGTAATAATAATATTAATTTATTTGCGAAAATGTGAGTACAATATCCTCGTGATGGTAAGGGGAGGTGTGTGCCCTGAAGTGCGACATTATTATAACTTGAGACGATCGATAGATAGATCGAATAGACAAATTACCATCTTTGTTTGTCAGCCACAATTCTGAGAAAATAGTCATATCAGATAGATTAAACATTAATTATAAAGTCAACACCACGAAGCTATTACCCGCCGCATTGTCTTCACAAAAGGACGTTCTGATAGTAATCTGCAACGATTATGTTATCTGTAAACGCCCGCCAATATTCAACAGGCCACTACCAAAATTGCTAGCTGACTTACTAATTTTAAAAGAGTTAATCAGTTCTAATTTTGACGACAGAATTAATGTTTGAACATGCAATTGTTTTACATTTTTAATATAATCGTAAATAATTTACATAATACAATGTCCTGGTATAAAGAAGGAAGCGTCTACACAGCTATGAAATGAATAGGTATAACTCGGCACTCCGGTGGAAACTTGTTTCATTAAATTTAAATTTAGCGCCTGCTTAATAATTCAAAGAAACGACGTCTTCGCGAGTTGGAAAAACTTTTTCTTTTCATCGACACGTCTTGTTTTATTTAAAATATCTTCGATGGTTTTTAGGTCTACGATGAAATTAAGAATTCCATTTAAAGAGACGCCGAATATGTTTTCTTTCCGTTTGGTGTCGAAATGACCTTGGAACTTGTGGAAAGGTACTTGGAACTTTGAGTGCGTGGGGTCCTAGTACCCACTCTTTATTTAAGGACCATCGCTCAGGTCAAATAACGTATCAGTGGTAGCCATGCAGCGATATAATACCGCTTGCTTCATAGACAATTCGCCAGAGATCCAATTTGTACAATTATATATATATGTATATATATATATATATATATATATATATATATATATATATATATATATATATATTTCTTTTCATCGACACGTCTTGTTTTATTTAAAATATCTTCGATGGTTTTTAGGTCTACGATGAAATTAAGAATTCCATTTAAAGAGACGCCGAATATGTTTTCTTTCCGTTTGGTGTCGAAATGACCTTGGAACTTGTGGAAAGGTACTTGGAACTTTGAGTGCGTGGGGTCCTAGTACCCACTCTTTATTTAAGGACCATCGCTCAGGTCAAATAACGTATCAGTGGTAGCCATGCAGCGATATAATACCGCTTGCTTCATAGACAATTCGCCAGAGATCAAATTTGTACAATTATATGTATATATATATATATATATATATATATATATATATATATATATATATATATATATATATATACATATACATACATATAATATATATATATATTATAGGTATTATTATCCTACATACTAGGCATATTATATATTTATTTTAGAAATAAATTTAGTTTATTGTAAATTTTTATCTCTATTTTGAATATAAGTTAAATTGTCTCAAATATACATAAATTATTTTGTTTGTCTATGTCCAAATAGAATAATTATATTAGTTTTTAATTTAGACATCTGTAGGTCTGACTTCGACTTTCTCATTAATCCTTTAAATCCAGTATAAAAGATTCCGAGTTGAAAACTTTTTTAGTTCTTGAATTCGTTTTTAAGCATTAGTAGCTTGTATTAATAAGCAAATTTACCACTTATTCAAGCAAATGTCTTTTAGCTGGAGAGACGCTAGATTGCCCAATTAAATCCTTAAGGTTATTAAGTACTTTCAGCGCTCCGTTCTTAATACCTTTAATTAATACCTAATCTACTCGGGGTCTATCCTGCTCTTAGTTCTTTGTTCATAAGTTAACGAGTATATAACATACCTTACCATACCATGAACATACCATCTCCACTGCTGGATATAGACCTCTCCCTAGGCTCGCCACCACACACGATCTTCGGTTCTTCTCATCCAACTACCAAAGGCGAACTTAAATACTTATGTGGTATGTATCATCTAGGTATCATAAACATATATTCTGTCTATCAAAATCTCATACAAGCATATTACGAATGTATTGACCTGTTTATCAGTGTCCCCTCTCGCAGGGGAAGTGCACTGCATTTCCCGGTCGGTATCGGTGTAGCTGGCCGGACCGGGGACTTCCGATGCCGGGCGGCCGGATATTGGCGCCGATCCGACCGAGTCGGATTCCACAACCATTCCACTTCACACATTTGCTTGCACTGGATAATCATTAGACAATTTATATATACTTATATGCCACTTCTTACTGCAGTTTACTGATTCTTAATATCCTTGTATTTAATTTGTTGTATCTTCTTGATTTACCTAGTATAACAGTATTATTATTTGAAGGTTATTTCATAGTTTAATGGTATGTAGTATGTAGACATTGATATTTATATTATATATTTGTAATAATAATCGTGCACTAGTAATTATAATATGTATACCATCTACCTATTATTCTTGTTTGGATACATCTCCTCCCGCACAAAGGTTGTACGGAAGAGATCACTTTAGCAATAAGGCCTATCTTTTATATACTAGTTATTTAATTTTTTGTATCACTTATCACTTTCAATGTATTTTTTGGTGTGCAATAAAGTGTACTTACTCATTTATATACTAATATCAAAATATTAACAAAAATAATGGAAAATATTCAGTCAACTTAAATGGTGAGTAAAAAAAAAAATCTTATTAGAACGATCAATAAAATTTTATACGCTATTCCGCTTGAAATATTCCGGATATATCTCTTAAAAAATGTCAACTGATTCTTGGCGACTTTATTTTTAAGAAAAGAAGTTAACAATTGTTTGTTTACATTTATTTTTTCTAATTGTTCCGGCGACAGCAGATGCTTAGAAAAAGAAATCTAAGAAAAGTGTGACTTGTATTGTTACCAGAGAACCTAAATCCAAACTACCTTTAAGTTTGCTTCCAGTATTTTTTACTGCTAATTTAATTACTTCTTGCAAAATAAGTAATGGTGTTATGATCCGGTTATCATAGGAACAGTAGTGACAGTTCGGTATTCAATTATTTTTAGTAAATACCGTTACTTTTTTAAGTCACAACATAACACAATCAAATAGAAAAATATATTCTTAAATGACTATCGTGTTTTAAAAAGATTTTTACTTCATGTTAAAGATTTATGTTAAGATTTATGTCAGCTGTCATAGCTCTACTCATAATAACCTTATATGAAATAATATGACATAATAATATGAATTCCCGAATATTATTAAAAAAATCACACATTAAAATATAAAAGAATCAAAATAATTTTATTAAAGTCCTACAATTACAATCTGGTATATTTAGTTGTCAAATTTAGAGTCGAGCGTGAACAGTGATATCATTAAACATGCAAATTTGTGACCGTAGTCACGTATAACGTTGTAATCGAGTAAACAAAGGATTTATGTTATTGGTTAATAAACAAATATGTGCGAGTACGTACAACAAGCGTTTCAATGGTTTCCATTGATTAGTTAGTTTAAAAATTGAAAACTTGTAATACAAAATTTTAATCGAATTCACTTGTTTCCACGGGAACAATCCTCTTTACATCTACTTAGTATAAATTAAAGTGTATCTGTATGTACAGGATAAAGTCGAAAACTACTGAACGCATTGGATATTCATGCCTAGTAACATAGAAATTATATTTTTGAATAAAGTCGAAGTAAAGCAGCGATCATTTCATGGAGAAACCTTTTTTTTTTAAATCTAATTCCACCTTCCACAGTATTAAATTCTTACACTGATTGCTACGACCCTAAGTGCAACGACCCGTGGCTACGACAACGTAGTTGATCGTTCGTAGAGTTCGTAGCGTTCGTAATACGTCTACGCAGAACCCGTATATCTATCGGTACATTCATAAAAATCCACGCGTTGTATACGCCAATGAAAGTTTCGTGGTTTTTTTTTTCATTATTTCAATTGAAAAGACAACATAGTTTGTAACAAAATAGTTTGTAATGCAGTGTTCACGTCCTCCAATAAATTTTATCCAGTCGAAATGAGCACAAGGCGTATGGTAACCAAACGTAAAATTTTCGATTATAGTCCCTTTAGCCGAGGAATATCTTGACAAATACCCTAATAAAAAGGCTCGCCGCGCACCCGGGACGTTTGGAAAACCATTTACAAGGTTTATCGCCGCCATGGAAATAATAACTGGAGCCGTTATCGTCCTAAATTGATCTAATTTAAAATTATTGTTATCGCGAAACCTTTTATTTTTATTAGATGGTATCATAACATTTTTTTTCAGTAAGCTCTCGTATAAATCGTTGTGCTAATCTGAATGTGTGATACATTTATTGTCTTTAATTTTTGTTAAATGTTTACAAATGTTAAATTAATCTTATTTGCAAAGTAAAACCATGTTTATTGTATAATGTGTACTTTTATATTATCCTTTTTATCTTGATGTAATATACAATCAATATAAGAAGTGTATAAATAATAATAATAAACTAAAAATGATCTAATGATCATTTTTAGTTGTTCGTGACAATTATTTGTAAACTACAAACGTTATATTTGTTGCTTATGTAAAGCCCGCAAGATGTTATGCAACCTCTTAAATCAGTCAGAGACTTCTTATTGTGTCTTTTATTGCGAGGCTCTGTGTGGACACAATCAGCTCTCCCCAGATATGTGTGCAAGCTCAATACGTCTCTAGTGATTGTACACTCGCTCGTAAGCGCTGTAATTGTGTATTAAGACGAGAAAACATTGCTCCAGTGATAAAATGTTATTTGTATGTGACAGGCTTTGTGGCGGAATGTGTACCGGCCATATCTCAAAGACACCCGTAGTAATTAAGTAGACAATGAGAGTTCATATTTGGCGGTGGGGGAGTGGGAGTCCATTGTGTTCGGCCCGTTATCTGCAGACCAGTCTTTTTAGCTTTATACAACAAAGTGAACTGCCTCCCGTGGTCTGCTGTCTGTAACTGTTTATTTGAAACGAATTTTCAACTTCAGCTGACTAATTTCTTTTTCGTTGGCAAATTAACCGCGAAATAATTTAATGTTACACACAATATTGCTGATTTCTTTCATTTGTTATTTCACAAAGATATGCAGAGTTGTGTCTCTATTTCGTGAGATTGTGTCTAAAATATTAATTTTTTGGCACAATGTATTATAAAACTGTCAACTACAATTTAATTAATTTATATTATAAATTAAACTTATAAATTCCAGCTAGTTGAAAATTTATTATACTTGTTTATCTAAAACGTATAATAAACTTACATTGTTTAAACAAATTATAAAACTGATCAGATATTAAACATATCATTAACAAACATCACATATTGTATCATACGTATTAAATACTGACGAGTATTTTAACTGCAACACACCTACGCCAATGTGTCTAAAAGTTGAATTTCTGTCAGAACTAAGAGGGTACTAAGTAAATCAACTTATAGCCTCTCATCAATATGAATACGAATATTTTTGGAAAAGATTGTAAACGAGCAATCCACTTGATGGTAAATGGGTACTGTGGCCAATGGACATTCATGATAGATGCCAACTTCAGTCCAGAATAACATTTGGATTATTTACATTTGAATTATATTTATTTATTATCTTCTTATTTATGTTTTATATTTGTTATTTTGTTTACTCCTCTAACACATCATGACCTGCATAGCCCAAAGATTGACTGGGAATAAGGCATTAGAAGTCCACATTTAGTAACAATTACAAAAAAGATTAAATAAATAAAATGAATAAAATATTATAGGTAAGTACAATATTTTCTGAATCTTCTCCGTGTGTTTATTACTCTTCGTCATAAATATTGGAAGACAATAAGTCATCTTTGCGCAAGAGATACAGGGTTATCTTCGGGCCGCAGCTACCTAATTCTAAAGAAACGAAAAACTTTATTTCTCCATAAAATAGATACAAAGGGCGAGATTATCCGGATTTTAGGGCCGACATCGATTCAACGGCGCGGAAGGCAAACAATCGTCTTTTGTTGTCCGTCGCCATTGAAGTTGGGGTAATTAATTATAGGGCCGTCATTTTGCAGCTTCACTTGTACTATAGCTGCTCGCAAGATTGACTGATTACTTTGCACTACACACGGCACTCGGAGCTGACAACCACTACGGACAGACAGATGGGTACGCCCGACAGCACACCCTATCGATCTCAAACAAGCCCATTTTTAGGTATCTTATGCCTTTTAAATTAAACGATATCGATTTTGAAATTCTGAGTTATTATAAATAAGCCTATGTCTCTTCAATATAGGCCTAGGAATATTAATTCTCCATTCAAATTTGTGAGATCCAGATTTTAAACTCAGACCCCTACCACTCCATTTTTAAATTATCAAGTGGTAAGTCGAAAAGCTCGGCGGGGAAGAAAAATATTGTGAGTAAATTCGCTTACTCGAGACAAAAGTGGAGCATTTTATGTAATATCCACCAATAAGCATTGGGCTCAGGTGGTGCCGGTAGCGCTTCAAATAGCACTTATTTTGTCATGATCTACACTTTATGAATCTACCGACATTCTAACATTCCTTTTTTAAATCCATTTTAAAGATTTCTCAAAGGTAATGGAGAAAAGGGCGAACGGAGACGTCGTGTAGGAAGTCAAGAGCAATACCTCTGCAATGTTGAAACAAAGTAATTGATGAGGAGAAAAATTATTAGAGAGAGCGGTGTTTAAAAAGAATACAAAAAGGGAATTGCTTTTGTTATAGTTGCGAGAACAAAGGCCGGTTTCATCTATTTATTCTACGATGACGTGTTCGGTCGACGCTGCGCTCTGCGCTTATTGTACCTGCACATGTGATTATATTTTTAAATAGAGAACGTACACTATTTAAAGATATGTACTGTTAAAAAGTACTGTGAAAGATTTCAATTTTTACAATATGTGTAAGAGATGACCTTCGAGTACACTGTAAAATGCAATGCAATGCAATTCGACCAGCCCTTACGGTATCCTTGCTGGACATGGGCCTCTTCATGCACGAGACAATGTGATGCACTCGTGCACAGGATGTATGGCTTTAAAACGCCACGCTAGCCAAGGGGATTGACGAGTCCATTCTTTTAGAGGTGGTGTAGTTCCTCAGCACTTGCGGTAGCCCTTAGTCGCCTTTTACGACACCCGCCGGAAGGGACAGGGAACACAGTGACAACTCGCTTGTGGACCAAATTTGGAACGGGCCAGTTGCCACCCAATCCAGATAGACTATCTCATGGCCCATCAAAACAGCCTGCCGCCTCTTATGCTATACCGTCTACCCAAATTCTAAGAGTTGAGATTATTCTACCAACCTTTATTATATCCAAAAAAAACAATTTTTGTCTCATTAGAACTCTGATAAAGAAGAAAAAAAATACACTGATATTTTCGGATATTATATTCCGGCAATAATGTAGAACCTGCTCACTGGCGCAGCCCTTTTTGTCGAAACTTCCCGGTTTTCACTTGCCTGGCCCAAGTGGCCCATCTAAATGCAACTACCGGGTGTCCACGGGCGACAGTATTAACTTACTACCGGGTGGACTATATGCTCGTCTGTCGCCTTCTTTATATAAAAAAATAAGATCGATAAATATTAGCCTATAACACCACCGCAAAGCGCAGGGTTAATCTTGCAATGTAATTTTTTTTTCTTAGAGCCACTTTGATGCGACAGCGCAATATAATAATATCAATTTATTATATTGCGTCAATTTATCAATTTATATGGTACAAGCAGCCCGCCCTCGCTTCGCTTCGGTTTAATTTTTTTTTTTTTCAAAATTTCAAAATTATATATAGCCTATATTAGACACGGATAATGTAGCTTCCTATTTGTGTAAGAATTTTTGAAATCTGTTCAGTAGTTCCAGAGATTACCCCCAACATACAAACACACAATTTTACCTCTTTATTTAATTAGTATAGATAAAAGATCACAGTAAATACCGAGTCGACCTGCAGATAACGCTTCGCCGTACAAACACTATGGGCTATAGTAGTTAGGTCCACTGTCCAGTGCATATTACTGATTACGCCTAATGGTATCGATATAAATTTAAAACTATCGACTTGCAATGACTTAGTCGGACAGTCGTTGAAAGAAAACTAATGCTTTTAGCTTTCGTACTCACACCGATTTACTACGTTATATTGTCGTCGCATTTTTTAAATACTCGTATCTAGATGTAGTGTGGCCCCCACGATACAGACCCTGCCGTATTACGTCTAACACTAATTTTGAATATGCATATTGCCAAAAGATAGTTTATAGTTTATCTTGTTCAGTCACATTTATTTTATGTATTTAATCCTATAATTAAATCCATAAACTAATCTTTGTGTGTTTTCATATATAATTTATATATAATTTACAATAATATAATTTACTTTACTTTAGTGTACTTTGTTTTAAGTATTATATTTGGATAGGAACGTAAATCGTTCTTTTATGTGACGCCATTTCCTTATCAACTTAAATATCTTTTATAAGATTCATTCGATGTGAAAGGCGATTAACATTGTCACAATTATTATTATTTTAAAGCTTCGGGAGTATTTGCCACCTGCATGTGTCCCGGTTGCCGAAGTTTCAGATAAAGTGATGCAGAGATTTTCCAAGAAGTCCATTAAGCCACACGAAAAGTGACAAAGGGACTCCTCCAGATCATGTATTTTTAGTGTGCAATGAAGTTTACTCACTTACTTACTAAATAGATGTATAAATTACAGTCCTAATTTCCTTATTTCGTTATACTAGATTCCACGGCTTTGTACCATCGTTATTATATTTATCTGAAATAAAACCGAGGCCCACACCAAAACAACAGATAGAACGCGAAATAGGACGTAGAAGCGGCGGAGATAACAGCTCTTCAAAAACGGGAAAATGATAAAAATGAAATTCAAAAGGGGAGAGGAAGTAAGTAAGTAAATTGTAAAAGTGCGACGAGAGCCTTTTGTTTACGGGCCGCCGCTGTCAGTACCTACTCGACGGTTTTCAACACGACCATTTACAAGCCGGCTGCCTAGTTATTTAAATCAAAGAGATGATTGTACTCCGGAATAAAGCTAAAGGGACAAACTTGTATTGTTGTTAATTAAATACCTATTGTTTTACTTTACCTTATTACAAATTAATAGCAACTATAAACATATTTTTATGAGACGCTGCACAGAGCAATGCTATCCCACAGTCTACTTGGCGTCCCCGCCTGACTGGCGGAATCCCCTTTCAAAGAAGACTGTCGTGAAAGGTATGTTACATGTTTCGGGAGTGACATGCCAGAACCCATTTCCTATTCAGTCCCATCCCATCGACCAGGGAGTATAATGATATAAGAGATTATAAAGGGAATTCCTTATTCCATTGTACTCTTCACTTCCCCATCCCATTCCCTCGGGTAAGAATGAGGAATGTAGTGGGGTGAAGAAATTCCTCACTTCCTATTGAGTCCTTTTTCCAAATAAATTTCTGAACCTCGAAACATAGGCAGCCAATTAATGTTGGCATGTATCGTAGATATCGCAAGGCGACAATATATCCACTTACCACCAACCAGGTGGAATATGTGCTCTCTATAGAAAAGAATATAAGTATATTATTTTTATTTATACCTATATACATCAGTAACCTATATATAGTATATAGTCATAATAAATGTATTTTTTGTCTAATTTTAATTTATAACATAATTTCGTGAACATTTTATTATTCCCACGTTCCTTATCAATTAACCGACTTGCTTTATGAGTATATTAAAGAGTTAGAATTTCATGATTATAAATATTAGACTGTTAAGCGAAATTCATGATTCCGTGGGGAGCGGGGGGACGGTGCCGTCGGGGAGCGCGGGGGGAGGCAAGCGGTTTTCATTAGAGGCTGCCATTTGCATGTTATTCATTACCTTCCTACATCATACTGTATATTCGTATTATTTCAGGATACTAGATATTTTTACTAGATGTTTGTATCCCGATTTTTTAAATATTTTTCCACTGCTTGTCGATTCCTTTTCTCTTAGATGTATGAAAAAGATTCTATGTGGCACGCATAGCTATCAAACTTTTATAGTTCTCATTGTTATGCAAAACATTGCAAGTAACAAATTAAGGGTTAGAGTTCTTGCAAGGATCATTTTATTATAGAAAGAAGGCGACAGACGAGCAAACAGTCCACCTGGTGATAAGTGGATAATGTCGCCCATGGACATCCGCTATACATACCAATATCAGTCCAGAATGACTAACGCACATACATTGCCTATCTTATCTTATCTTATCATGGGTAGTCATCCACTTGGATTCCCAATCACTTCAACCCAGAGTGATCTTTTGTGTTCCCCTAACCATATCTTCTACTCTTCTATTATATCTACAATATATACTATAGTAGCCTATAGTATTCTGGCTCCGGATTATAGTTGCCTAGAAGACTCATTCTGCATCTTGCCAGAGCGTCACATTCGCATAGGACTCTACCTCCTCGTTGCAGATTCTGTAGATGTTATCATCTGCTAATTTTCTTTAGCAGAGGAAGCTTTTTGTACTGAAGTGGCCCTGGCTGATTTTCGCTGAAGGGTAAAATTTTCCTTGTCCAGCCTGGATTTATGTCTTTGAGGATATTTTTTGCGTGCTTTAAACCATTTAGAGCCTCCCATTGCCGCTGGACTTGTTCTCTAAATGTCTTATTCATTGTTCCTTATGCTGATGCAAGACCTACAAAGGGTTCTGGAACGATGAATTTTGTCTCTGATCCCTTTCTTGCCTTTTTATTGCCTTTAACACTTTCATGTCCCGGGACGCAAATATGATTCACCCTATTTCGTTTATCTAGATTATTAAGACCTTTAACGTAATTGAGCCCTAATCTGGAATCGATGTTATAGGACATGACATAGTCTTATTGTTGGGAAGTCTACTCATTATATCTCTAACACAAGTAATTATTATATGTCTCTGCTTGAAAGACCGTCGCATATTTTCCCATACTTTGACTGATTTTAGTGTGGTCATTATACTTATATATGCCTGCTCCTGTACCGGACTTCATTTTTGATCCATCCGTATTGGTCGTTCTAGT
The DNA here is from genome assembly GCA_943735995.1 of Sesia bembeciformis. NCBI lineage: Eukaryota > Metazoa > Arthropoda > Insecta > Lepidoptera > Sesiidae > Sesia > Sesia bembeciformis. The sequence goes on from OX031042.1 coordinate 8,377,572, forward strand.
CCTTTCTTCCTTTCATTCTTCTCTGGATGGAATCCGCCATTTAAAATTTATTTTGAAGAAAGTACGAAGGAAGTTTTTATCACTTCCCATCTACCATAGACCAGATAGTTCTAGTCTATGCAAGGCCCTCCTCGCTTCAAACACTATCATAATATGCAGATCTAATAAGATTTCCATAGCTGCCATGGGCGTTGTTTTGAACGCTCCTGTGACTGCCATGCAAGCTGTTCGTCATACCTTTAATAACGTTTGTTTGCATGTTTCCATTTTCGCTCTGGGCCACCAAACAATGCTTCTGTAGGTTAACATCGATGGATATATACCGCGATGGTGCGACCACCATCACGGTATATATCCATCACAGGACCTGGGGGGGGATGTGGGGGATCTTTAAAAATTTATAAAAAATCTCTAACCTTTAATGACGAAAAGAAATCATCCAACTACGATTGCTATAACACGGATTTTGTTTGTTGTAAGTGGAGCTAATTATGTGACATCGAGCCTGAATATTCTACATAACGTAGATACCTCCTTGTTAGTCAGTACACAGTTCGCACATAGACACCACATCTGTACAGAGTCTGTTATTAATCAAACGTAATCTTTGAATATTCAGATCCAGTAGTGTACTTATGTTAAATATCGAACACACCTCTAGTGAGTTCAATTAGAGTTTACACAATCGATCGAATACATACATTATACATAACATTAATATTAATTTCAATTTACAAATTCAATACATGTTTAGAGATTAAATGTAGCCTTACGCAATCCTCCAATCAATTTATCCGTTGAGGCTAAAATGTATTCATAGAAAGACTTTATTCAAATTACATATTTAATTTCAGTTACTATGTACTTAACATTTTACTTTTTCCGTTGATGCACAATTACACAGTAATAGGTAATTACTTATTATCGTAGTTTAAAACAATTTTTAAAAGTTTAAAACAAATCTAACAATGTGAAAGATCAACAAAACAAAACAGAACCATTAATTTCCTTTACGCTACTGTTATTTATTATTGGCTCTTTGTAGTATAACAAAACTTTGTTACTACATTACCAAAAATAAAATCATAAATAAGTTTAAATATTCTATAAAGACTTTTGTCCACAGCGGATTATATAGGCACCAGTAACTTTTGATGGCAAAACAGTTCTTGATTAATCCGCCGTGGCCACAGTTGTAATCCCTAGCCTTCGGAATTAAGGCACTTAGTGGCTTTCCAAATGATGGGCGAGAGCTGCGGCCGGAGCTGGGTCGCACTACAAAGTGCTACCAGCTAATGCCAACCTCGTCCGCGCACAACTGACAACTTTTGCAAATCCTCACTATCGAATCCAACAAATGGTTGGTCCGCATAAAAACTTACACAAACAACAGAGAATTTAGGCGAATCGGTACTAAAAGCAATCATCAATCGGAAAAGCAAGTTTCGCGTTTAATAGATTTCATTAACAACTTTTTTTAATGTATCGGCTACTATTAACAAAATTTTGACACAGTTAAGCTTCAAACGATTCAGGGTAAAGCGTTCTCAGTTTGTAGGCATTAAGAATGCAAGCACAAACGCGAGTGCAAGCGCGAGACCGAGCCAAATGTTCTCACTTGTTTCACCGTTGTACCGCACATTTTATTCGCCACATTCTTCACAGAGCTACTGCAAGCTGCTCGCTCTTAATGACGATCCGCGGGCACCGTTTTCAACTAACTGGCAAATTTATGTTTGAAAACGTTGCAAGTTTCCACAAATTTTAGTATGTGTGATTTGGCTAAACCCCTATTTGCGATCCTTTTTATAGGACTTTACTTAACCTAAAAAAGGCTACGAGGCAAGCAAAATATTCAGTTCACCCCACTTTGTTCTTGCGGTTATAGCCTGTACTGATTTATTCAACAACTCCGATTTGTGTTTTATATCTTCCGTTTATTTAAAAAGTGGGGAATACCGAACACATACATTTATTGTTTCATGTGAAAATATGTTCTAAGATAAAGGAATAGAAGTTATATCTGGCACAGCCATTCCATAAAACAAAGGCCATGGTTGTATGTAGGTATATGTAATTTATGTTATGCTATTCAAACTCTATATTGATAGGGGATATTATGCAGGTGTATTGACTTGTTATGCGATAATAAATTCTGAAATCCTTTTAAGAAATTGCCTCAGTCCCGTAACACGTGATAAAACCTGCATTTGACGAGATAGGCGAGGGTGGCTTTACTTTATTATCATTATTATAGGTTGTTACTTGAATGGCAAAAACGTTGATTTTATAAACGTCCGATATCGTTAAAGAAGTGTCATTGCCGCTCTAGTTTCCACTTCAATGCCACTGTTATCGGGCAGTAACTACAGAATCGTGTTAGATGCCGCTGCTATATTATTCATCGCAGTCCTTGCCGTATTGACTTCGGAAATGGATTGAATAGGGCTGTTGATCGGCCGCAGCACGGCAGTCGGCCAGTTAATGGAAACGCCACGAACACTCGTTCCGAACTCATCGTTGAACGTACCGTTATTAGCACATTTCACGTAAAATTTAATTTATTTCCATTGCTTTGTTCTACGAGCTTCAATAGTAGTAGTAGGTATGTCTGTCGTTTCGTAAACACAAAAACATTTGTTTCTTTGTTGTTTCACCTATGATTTCACTATTGTATTAGGTGCATCGATTTGAGAATACATTTCGTACTAGATAGGGCTCTATACGAGAATACGTACCTGACGTTGTAGTCTAATATCTATGTTCACCAGCTCTGGAATTCTTTAATTCAAATGTTTGTCAGAATGTAGAACATTCTTATTACATAGTACCTACTTAAGTTTCAAATTTGACTTTTTAATTATCCCTTCCTGATCTGCTTCACCCCCCACCCACCCGTAAAAGTTGCCAACCAGGTTTCTCTGCTAAGAACGTTTCATGTGTCATCTAGTCTATTCCCAGATCGATGATTTGTTGTTTACTCAAACTTCTAGGTAATTTTTTTTCAAACAACGCCTAAATACTTTCTGCCCAGAAACGATTTGTTTTAAAAATACATACAGAACAAGTTGTCGACGGTTCTTAGATGCCACGTCGCGTTTCGGATTATTACGATCATCCGAAATAATCTTATATTCGAAATTATTATCCGAAATATCTTATTTGATACGTGGACACCATACACCATACACCATCCAGAACGCGTTATGGATGTTTTTTCGCTTTGATGTTCGAACGTAACATATATATTATCTTTTCGATTTTATTATTACATACGAAATACAAGATTTTTTTTTAAAAGCGGATAATATCGCCTGAAATACATCAGTCTATAGACTGTGTAACGAATGCCAAAAAAACGAAGGTAACAAACACCTTTGGGCATATTCTTCTTCATCTGGTGCCATCTTCTACCGGAGGTTGGCGATCAATAATAAGCTACACTCACACAGATTGCTGCTCGGAACATCCCCAATCATTCCCAAGATAGCTAAGCTAAAAGGGCGGATTAGCGAAACAGAGGACGGATACGTCTTCTCCGGTGTATCCTTACCCTGCACTATATGGTGACCCAAATATTTTTATACCAATTTTCTTATCTTGACTAATTCCATGACTTCCAGGCCTTCATTATTTTTGCAAAAAAAAATCTGCAAAGCCGTCTATTTCCTCACCCATATTGTGACTTTTTGGGTATATAAGAATTAAAATTTGGGAAGGATTAGAAATAGGAAGTACGATAGGAATATAAAACATACAAAATAAAATATTATATTATAATAATAATAATACACATAATATTAACTTTATCCCAATACATTTGACATTAGTTTAGCTAGGATAGCTATCCTTTTAGATACAGTTTACAGATATTTTAGGTGCAGATATTCTTATAACAAAGTCCCGCTGTGATAAACAGAAATAAGGTTTTAAGACGGCCTAAACTAGAGAAACTATTGAGAGCCGCGTCTCATACCTATTTATTTTATGTACTCGTAAACTCGACAAGCGAAATATTCATTGAAACTGAAAGGTTTTAGGCATGAGCGATGTTGTTTTACCACACAACGACAATGTGCAAATAAAACTTATAATAGCCGCGTGAACAGTAATCTCTTGTACAAAACATCGCATAGAACAGATACTACGTGATCTTTCTAACAGGGATAAGAAATATTAATGCGGGGATGGTAATATCCAGGTAAATTATTTCCAAAAAATATTTGTGAAAATTTTGTCAATTATAATCAAGACAAACGAAATATCACTGCATCGTCTATCAAAATAAAAGTAAGTAGGTACACGCGGTAAAATACATAAGTTTGCGTGCAATTGATTGAAGGAATGAATGATTAGGCTTTATTTGACATACACACGAAAGCACATGAAAGCATCAGCACTGCAATATGACGTCAGAAGTTAGAGCTACTCAGTATTGATGCCGCGGGAGAAGGCTACCTTTCCACTGAAAACACTGAATTTCAGTATAATTTATTTTTTAAATTTAATAATTTTTTAATTATTAAAATAGTTTGTGACATCAAAAAATAGTTAGTAATATTTTTGAAATGATTGCAGTTTCTTACGTGCTAAAAGGTAATAAGTGCGTTGATATAATGAAATATAACTATCGAGCGCGATGTCAGAAATAAATTAATTTTAAAACTGGAAAACATTTTTAGACCGCTATTGTACATATGAGTATTCTAAAAGTTACTACCTACAAATAGTCAACATTTTTCTTTTTTTTTAATACTGCCTACTTTGTGCCCATAAGGTTTATGCCCGTGAGAAGGTTTGTGCAGGCACTGCACATTCGTATTTAAACTAATTAATAAACTATAAATTTCTGGTTTTTGTTATTGAAACTTATTTCTAAACCTATAATATTGTACAGTTGTACTTACACTTCCCGACCAAAAGTAATACACATCGGCTTTTAGAAAGAGACTACCGGCTAGCTTTGGTTTTGTAGAGCGTCGTCTCTGTCGTGTGCCGTTACGACAGAGACGACGCTCTATATTTTTTCATTATGCGTCAATGATGAATCCAATGAATGACTGGCAACTTCAACTCCCCACCTTTCTTCTAGGATGGCACGGGATCTTAAATATATATCCATAAAGTAATTAGGATCATAGAATAAATTAAATAAAGAATATAAAATAATGTATTAACACATTAACCTCGCCTTCTGCATGTGCCATAACAATTTTTAAATAAAAGAAAGATCAATAAATATAAGTAATCATCAATAACTAGATTTGATTTGATAGACAAACATCTGTCAATGTGAAAACGGTTGCGTCGTTATTAATGACTGTGCTTTCCTTTTAAGACGGAGCCTCGATTTCGTGCAGTCCACATAAACCTATTTGAATGTTGATAGCAGAGCCAGTATCAACACGGAATATCGACGTAATATGTTTTAAATACACACAGTTCAAGCCCTAAATTATGCTTACAATTAGACGGGACATGGAAAAAACACCCACTTTATGTTTCTATAAACAATACTACATATAAACTACTAGTCTACATATAAATACATATAACATATAAATATAAAAACAACATATAAATACTATATATAAAAAAATGGCCTCTTCACTTCAAAATTCTTCCATCCTTACGTCTAAATATAATATGTAACTATTGTATACAAACTTATTATGAGTTGTTTAGATAACGTAAGTCTTTAAGACGTCTCTATAACATCGTTCCTTAGATTTCGAGGAATTCGACGTTTTAAAAACCATTTAATGTCTCCTTAAACTTTTTACTGGCCAGTACTTTAAATCCAACATATTGCACACATAATATGTCACCGCGAACGTACAATGCAGCCCTCGATCGGGAAGCAATAAATATGAACTGCGGAAGTTCTAAGTTAGCGCACTTCCGACGTCTGCCACACACTATACGCCGTTTGAAAGCCTCTAAAAAATATACCAACAACTAAACAGACTCTACTCTAAAAAAAACAGACTGTAGGTAAATCCCTATTACTAAAAGGGGGTCGTAAGGCTTCAAAGTCCACTGAATATACTCACATGTAAAGCGATTAGGAAAATGGGCAGCGAGTCTATGGTCACAAATAAAGAGGAAAATGGCTATAAGGAGGTGGTATGTCACTTAAGGGGCTACCCGACAAATTTCGCTGTTTTTAAATCCTATAAAGTATATTTGAACATGGTACAAAAATTCTCTAAAAAATATATGATGTAGTGTGGTATTTAATCTTCGCTTTTGACGTCGGAAATTAAAATAATATATTTATATTAAGAGAAAATAAATCATCTGTGAGCCTCTATTCTCGTGTTAAATCCCGATAGCCTCCCTTATTATGGAACTTATACAAATGAAACTTATACTCAATATTAGACAACAATTTTCACTATAATCCTGTCGTTTGGATTTTTGAATTTATTTGTAGTTTTTGAAAAAAAATTGTATTATGTTTCTACGCATGTTTCTGGCTCGCGGTACTCTGCGGGGGCGACGGGCGGCAGTCGGCCAGTGGCCTTTGGACGGGGAACCCGTGTCGCTTTACGCTGTGCGCGCGCAAAAATCCTGCCTTTTTATTTGTTATTTAGCGTATTTAACACTTATTTTAATTACCTAGTGCTAGTGCGGACAATATAAGTGACAAGAGCACACATTTTAGTTATTATTAATTTTACATTAGTAAAAGGTCACATTGTTTAGGTTAGGTTTTATTTTCTTGAAATAAAATTGTGACAGATAGTGATAATTGTGACACTATTGATATTTAGTATAGTAAAAATTCTGTTTTTGAGTATAAAAATCAACAATGCCTAAAATATCAAAAGTAAAACGATATAGACAGCAAAAGATGCAGAAAGTGATCGACGTCTTTCTTGTAAGTACACTTTCTATATTATTAAATTATTAATAATTAACTAATTTATAACTATGGTAATTTACTCGTGTGCTTAGTAACTTCTAATGAATCATAATTCAATTTTTTCTCGGTTCTTTAGATTGATTTTATGAAGGATCGGGGTTTTCTTCTCATTTATTTTATACTTGGAAAGATATCTAGTTCACAATTTCGACTACCTACCTACTCTGATAGCGATCTAGTGGTTTAGTACCTAAAATAGGTATAGTGTGCATCACAAACGAGAAGTCTGATGTCGATACCCATTGTCAAATAACATGCCTTTTTTACCTTATTTATTTATTTTTGTATTATCTTATTTTTTTTTCAGAAGACTAAGTAAAAGGTCAGTTTTACATAAAATTTACGAGAACTACGAAAACCAAGATCAAAACTCGGCATCTTTTCAGCCTCGAGTGGATACTGTCACAAGTAAGTAAAATAGACTAGGAGCCCACGTATATTTTCGGAACGTAATTTAAATTCTACTTATTTACTCGTAACTTTTAATTAGCAAATAAAGTTATGAAATAGACCGAAAGCCCACGCATATAAAGAGTGTTAACAAGTATGTGGGACCGTATTATGCTTGATGTAATCTACAAAATAATATGTTCTTTTTTTCAGCGCTATCCACAAAGTAATGCAAAGGCAACCCAATGAAGTAGTCATCAACATGGCACATGAAGAAGAACCAGTAGAATCAACCAGTGATGGACCAAATCGGAACCATGAATCTGAAAACCAAAAAGTGGTAATCTGTACTATGGACGTGAGAACGAAAAGACACCACTGACTCAGCCGAGTACTCAGATTAATAAAGAAATTAAGAAAAAAATTGACCTATTTATTGACAAAGCATTGCCATTTCTTGGTGCCACCCGCGACGGGCTGTGTGGCGAGAACATGGTAGTTGAAGTTAAATACCCCATAACAGCACACGTGATAGGCATAGAGGAAGCTACAAATATAAAAAAAAAATACGTTTTAGAAAAAGAACAGAAAGTTGATAAAGAAAAAGAAAAAGTAAGAAAGTTAAGTAACAAAAAAGAAACAGTAAAAAAGCGGGATTCGTTTGATAAAAGCGGGACATAATAAAAAAGCAAAGTAATTAGTACAATATTTATTAGATCAATGAGATCAAACTATTTTTTGTATGAGTAATATTCCCGTCGGGCAGTTCACTAGGTCGATAAAATAGATCGAATTCAAAAGAGCGTGACTTTCAGCGTCCCGAGCGGCATTGTATTTTACGTTTCAAAAAGCGGGACGTCTACCAACACTGGTTAATAGATTCGATGACATTCGTTGACACTTGTCACTAAAGCCAGCCATTCAGAGTCCTGCATGCAGGACGCCGCGCCGGCCTCCATGTTGGAGAAGTTAGTCCATATATGGTCCTGCATAGCATCCGATCACACACTGTGTTAAGCTGTTCCAACGTGCAGTAGTGCTTTGCGTGAAAAATGCCACCATCAACGCGCATAAGAAAAAGAACAAAAAGAAAGAAATTGACTATCCTTTATTTACTTTGGTTGATGTCACAAAAACAACGGAAGTCTAGTTGGGTTAAAAAGCTATTACTAAAACGTGTAAATTATTGTGACGCCAACATGTTAAACGACATTGACGAAGATGATTACAAAAACTATCTAAGAATGAATGATTCAACATTTACCCTCTTACATTTACAAAGTACCTCCATTAATATCCAAACAGAATACGCTAATGCGTGACAGTATACCAGCAGAGCATCGTTTAATTGCTACTTTACGTTTTTTATTAACCGACAGATTATGAAGATTTAAAATTCAGTTGCAAAATGTCCCCATAACTTCTTGGACGTGTTATACCAGAAACATGCGAAGCTATTATGATTTTCTTCATGAAGAATACTTAAAAGTATAAATAAGAACACTATTATTAAAGAAACAGTCGTACTTATTTATTTTTGTAAATTATAAATTCTTTCATACATTTGAGAATCAACATTATGGTCACACAAATAACATTATAATCTTTTTATTTATTTCTTAGAAACCAAGAAATTTTCTAAAAAAAATTGAGAGATCAATATCATCATTCTCATTTTATTGAGACAGTGATTGTGATGGCTCAGTCAAGTTTGACATTAGACTTGTCAAAGTTGAAAGAACTTGTCAAAAATGACAAAGCTACCAATATGGCCGTGTGTCTTTTTTAAATTATCGGCGGCAAAGGAATACGCCATTCAATCCTCATAACGACAAAAATGTCAATGAGAAATTTAAAAATGTCATATATTAAAAATAAACGAGCTAAAAATTAATTTGGTGGTTCGTTGATCCTTAGAAACTGTACTATCAAAAAATATATAAAAAGCACATGTCTAAAAAATTTGGCCTTGCCCATTGCTTATACTGTAATACACCGTGATATGACTTTTGAAGTACATAGAGCGAAGTTTTTACTTTGAATTTAGTATAAGGGGTTTGAATTTTGTATTATATATTCCTTGGGAAAGTTGTCAAGTTTCACGGTATAAATACCCATACTTTTCGCTTACGCTTTAAAAGTGCATGGTGTATAATCTCTACTATCTACTTATTCCTCGTTTACTTATTGATATTTGGAATTGATTATTAGTTCATCAATAAAAAAAAATAGAAACCCCATTCTAATATATTATGACCATCGAATAAAGTATGTGGGCTCTTGAACTATACTATTTTTACTTTCTTGAAGTACGACGGGTATCCGTAAGATGTCGTTATAGATGGCGCATATATTATACGTAATAATGTAGAGGTGAGGAAGGTAGGTGGGGGGTGTCAGAATGACGGAATGCTCAAGGCCATTGGCATATGGTAGCCCCTTAACCGGTACGAATTATAAACCTAGTAAAAATCCTGTATCTAAGGATCTTCCACTGTCATAGTAAACAAGTATCGTAGCTAGCTGTGTGTGAGCCATTGACACAAATTGCTAGATACTTTTCTTTCCTGATGCTTTTATTTTTATCAGGAAAGAAATCGTGACGCAATACTTTAATCAACTCGAATAAGTTATTACACGTTAGGGTAGTTTTAGCATTAAACTAAGAGCACTTCTGAAATGCATATTCTGCTTAATAACTAATCTGGAATGTAAAAGCTTAGCCCACAGTTTAGTACAGACTAAAACTTGCTAAAATTACGAGCGGTACCTACGTACATGATATCGGACTAACTAGCCCAGTTTAATTAAAGACAGCAGATTGTATGTATGTAAAGTACAGAGAGGCTGGAAACCTCTCGGGCTGACGAATGACTTTTATAATATAAATCCTGCAGATATAGTTTTGTATACTGATAAGTTTATAGTAATGTAATGACGTTGGTGGTGAAGCGAGTGATAGTGTAGGCAATAACTTTTCGGGGAACATTAAATGCGTATATATTGATTTGTTACGTAGAAAAATAGTATGTTTTTGTGCACAGATTAAAATTCTGTCTTTTAGGAAATATGATACCTACGAGAGACAATCAGAGGCATACAAAGGACACAGTTGAAATGACCCTTATATACGTCGGTAGCCGTTTACATTCACCACCTACGTCAGTACCTTTTCCATACCAATACCCTATTTTGTTACTTCCATACTCTTTGAACAGATTTTAGACCTGTTTAAAATAGATTAATATTTGTTTTACTCTACCTTTCGGCGGGATTGCACCGGCCATTGTGCAGGTTCATAAAGAAGGTTGTACTGCATAAAGTCAGCTCATGAGCATGGCGAGTGCAACCTAAAAGAAAAGTGAAATTATCATTTATCGTCATATAATCAGTCATTTCAGTCTCCACTGCTGGATATGGATGGTCTTATGCACGAGGGACATTGGACGTTAAAACGCCACATCGGCCAAGCGGGTTGGCGATTCCACTCTTTTTGAATTGGGCTAGTTCATCGGGGTTGTGCTAGTCGCTTTGTTATCCCTTAGTCGCCTTTTAAGAAACCCACGGGAAGAAATGCGGTGATGTTTTCTAGAATCGGCTATCACCACACGGCAAACTGAACACTATTATAACAGATTAATATATTCAATACGTTTATAACAGCCTGACGAAGTTTGACAGTTTTTGAGCAAACTACTCCTGTTATTCATTAGTATCTACAAACGATTTGAATACTAACTAGGTTAGTATTTGGCCGATTTAAGTTGTCAAAGTTTGCGAGTCCCGGCTCAATCTTGACGTTCCCACAATGTTTCCAAACAAAAGAATATTTTAACACTAGCGCTGGTAGCAGTAATACTGTCAGGCACTTGTACGACATTATTTTATTGAGGTTTTGTTGTCTTCAACATAATATGTTGTTCAACATTCTCTTGAACGTTGAAAATATTTTTAATATCAGGCATTTATAATAGGTACTTACGAATATTTTCTAACAACATCAATACAACGCCGAGACAAACGACAACCTAGTATGAAGTAGAGAACCTCATTTTATTTTCTTATGGTCTTGTTACAAAACAATACATCATATCGCTACGTTACATCACGACCCGTTCATTGTTGTAAGGGTTGTAATATGATGGTAAGTGGTCACCGCTGCCCATGAACACCTGCAATACCAAGAGGGTTGTGGGTGCGCTACCGACCTTGCAGAATCCAGTTCGCAGCTCTCTTGAAGAGTCCCATATCGTAGCGTAATGGGAAAACCTCGGTTGACAGTTCATTCCACAACCATCGGGTTCGCGGTATAAAGTGTATTTTTGACCGCACTGTACACAGCGACTCTATATCAAGGAAGTGCGGATGAACCATACGACGATGACGAGCTTTGCTATGGTAAAAACCCGAAGTACATACTACACCAAACAAAGTACCAAAGTACGGCGCTTCGGAATTCAAACTGGCTGTCGCTCACCTGTTCGCCACATTTTACCCTGATTCGCTCGTGAATTATAGAGAAGAACAACTTTAGCACTTGACTCATGAGGTTTATTGTTCTGTATTCCTCTCATTTTAAGCATTCTTCTTTTTGCCTAAGGTGACAAAAACTGATGTTAACCAATCTTCGATGAGGCCTGTTTAGTACACGAGATTCATAAGTACAACGAGGCCGTCGATGTTGTCGTCGTGTATGAGTTTCAGTATCTCTATGGATCTGGTCCGTCACATTTTTCAGTTTTGGCCCTTAGTAGTTTCCATTTAAAATTCTTAAACTACCAAATCGCAGAGCGGCTTACCGCAGACTGGATCATGCATCCCGGCCGGATAAGGCAGGTGCAAGGCGATGATAACGAGCGATGTTTGCCCGGGTAAATCACACGGTAGCTGGTTACCGGGATCGACTGCACTTGTACTGTGTTTACTCTCAATACCAGATTGCTTCACTCATGCTTATCATTACAGATAAATAAAGTTGAAGTGTCTGTCTGTAATTTTCGGATATAGTATCATATTTAGTCTAATCCTTTTTTTCGCGATACCTAAATATTAAGTAGATACCTACATTTCTAAAACATTTTTATGTGTGCGAAACGAATGTATTAACGATCTTAGAAAAAAAAGCAGTCGAATGTAATCAAAATGCAATTTGTAATTTCATTAACTTAAAAAATATGTTTGGATAAAACTAAAAGAATAACCATTGTATCTCTTTGTTATTATTAATTACCAAATATAATATTACGGCTTTCGTTAAAAATGTTACAATAAATACCTTTTCTTCTTAAAGGGGCAGTGATGAATCTAATAGGTTGTTTATTATCCGAGTTAATTTGAGATATATATATATATGTTTTCCTTTTTTTTTATAATGAAGGTGACAGGCGGACATGCGGTCTACGTCATGGTAAGTGGCTACCGCCTCCCATGGACATTATAAAATATATAAATATTATAATGGGATATATTATAAAATTACGAAGCTTTATTTACTTATTTGTTTTAAAACTGCACAATAAATAATTCAGTCACAATATATTTTCAAGAATTTAACATTTGCTAAATCCTAACAAAATTAAAGTATCTTAAAGGCTTTTCTTGTTATATTTTAACTTCCAAGCCCTTTATCCAAACAATAAATAACTTTTCCTCTTATAGGTAGGTACTTGCTATCGTACTGCTTCTATTAAATATTTAACTATTTTTGTATAATATATAAAGACTTAAGATGTGTATAATATGTATATGGTATTTTATATATTACACGTAATTATATGTACTGTACACCATCTACCTGTGATCAAAATATTAATTTCTCTCTATCCAAAGGTTGTCTGGTAGAGGTCGCTGTCAGCGACAAGACCGCCTTTTGTGCATTTTTGTGTCTACAATGTCCGGTTATTGTTTTTGTTTTGTTCTTGGTGTGCAATGAAGAGTTTTATCTATGTATCTAAATTTTTATTGCGCCAACGACGTAAATAGAAACTTTTTTCTTATAATAAAACAATAAATGAGGGGGAGAGAAGCGAGCCTACATAGGTGCGAGGAGATAGGCCCAAGGTATTAGGCGATCATCCATAAGCCTAATTTTGAACTTAATTCTTAACAGATTATTTCGCTATTTTTCTGCACTTCATGGTGTGATAAATTACAGTAAGTGACTACGACATAAAAACAAGTACCACACTACAGACTTAAGAAGCAAATCAGGTTCAATATTAACACACCACCTTCAATCTCATTTTTTTTAAGTATTATAAATTTTAAATTCTATCCTGCGCGGACGAAGTCACTGGCGATTGCGAGTGTTGTCCTATAAGCCTAGAGACATACGTCACTATACGAACCGGTATTGGTAATCTACGGAGTGTTTACTTTACATCGGCTATTGGAAGCGTAAAGGGTTTCGTTTGATTGATACGTTTCGATATGAGAAGTGTGCCGTTTATATTTATCGCCTTAACAAAATCTATTATTACTAGTTATGGCGATATATAAATAGATAAATGGTGATTTCAGCCTTTGTAACGTCCCACTGCAGGGCACAGGCCTCCGCTAATAAATCTCTACGACATCTCGGGGTATTATAATACACTGGAATACATTGTTATAATACATTGGTGGATACACATGCTCGAGAGTTTTTTTTAATTCTGAAACATGCGAGGTAGCGCTAATTTTTAAAAATCCGCATTTACTTAAGTAGAAGAAATGTTATCTACTCCCGTTTTGAATATACCAATACATTCACGTAAAATTTCTGTCCTATTTTTTGCCATTAGCAAAAAACTAGATAGGTAAATACATTCTCTTTTTCGACAAACTTTTTCCAGAAATGGTATTTACTCTGTATATTAAATATACACCACGCTACACCTATACACCCTTTGTGCTTAGAGGGCGCCCTACAAATTGCGTAATTTCGGCACATAGTTTCATTCCCGAGCGGACCCCGCCATCCACACCCTCCTGCTACCATCAGCAGAATAGGCGGAAATTACTATAGATTGACCTGCCCGTACAACGCATCACCAGCGAAATATTATTACGTTGATCGCACTCGTATCATCATTACACGATTTTTAGTAATATCCGTGTTCATATTACATTATATTACCTAATACCTAATTATCTAATACTTATTTCGGTTCGACTGTAAACAGTTGGCAAAGGTTCACTTGGCAGGTCCATGATGTATTGAAGATGCACTTGTACTTTAGTATGCACTGAATATTTTTTGGGTAATAATAAATTAATTAAATTTAATATTTAAGAAATAAATTAATACTCGTAAAACTATATTAATAAAAAAAAACAAAAGACATCTAAACAAAAGACACATAAATCATGAAACGAACATCAGCCTGAAAATAAAAGTTTTTATAGACATTTTAAAAGTTGGACCCTCCAAAAAGTTTCCCAAAAGCTTAAATTAATGTCCCTCGTTGAATATAAGTATCTAGACTAAAACATTAAGAATTCGTTATTGCAGGCCCAAATGATTTATCGTTTGTATTAAAATTAATTTAATTTGACTATGTAATCTGAAATTGAAACTTGAATGAAACAAATTGTGAAATAATTGACAGGTACAAACTAATTAGTTTCATTGCATAACTAAACGAGTGAACGTACATCGAGAAACAAATTACGTGCCTGAACATAAGCAAATATAAAAACATTATTACTAATTTTAATTTCCCGTTCTCTAAATTATGATCCCTATCCGCAATTTCAAATTGATTTGTGTCAATATTTAATTTACTGTAGCCTTAATTAACAGTTGCTAATAATGTGAAAACGAACTGTTTGCAGGATGTAGCTAATGCGACAAAATTAAAGTAGATGGGCGCATTAAAAGGCGGTTACGTGATATTGGCACTAAAGAGAGAGATCACAATTGTCTAGCGGCTGCGTGCCAGGCCGGCTTCGGGCGTCAGCACATTAAAGGGACGTGATACAGTAAATCGAGGTGTTCCAAAGAAAGTTCCCTCCAACCGGTTGGATTACGGCCACCGAATGAAAACGAGCTGTTAATGAGCATCGCAAGTTAATTGCCGCGAGGGGGCGCCACCACTGCTCCACTATTCTGCTTAAGGGCGCACCGAATGCTGATAAGAATACAATGGCCAACACTGAACTTCTAAATGAAGGAAATACAATGAAAAGTGAAAAAATATTGTAGATTCGTATAACTATGGATTGTTTAGCGTATAGAAAGTTCAAATCGATGCCTAAACACTTAGATTCGATTTTGTTTTAATTCGCTAAAATATATAAATGAAAATTATTACTATAAACATTACGAAAAGTCCAAAGGGAAACGATAATGGCCGTACAAAATGTTTACGTAAGAAATTGGCATTGGCAATGTTTGGCAAATAAGGTCTGCGGTCGGGGCCTGCGTGTGACAGGAAATCTAATAACCCTCGAACGAGCGCTACGTACGTAGGTATATTCTCTGCTCTGCTCGACCCTTTTTCTGATGCTGGGCTAGTTTCCATTTTACTGATGCTCACAAATAGATAAAGGCAATGGAACTTGTCTAAGATAAAAAAATAAAATAAAATTATAATATAAGTAAAATCACTTAATAAAAGTTCTGGTCAGTAAAATATTATTTATTTATTGTTTCTTTTTATTATTATTATTATTATTATTATTTCTAACGACCTACCTCGTGATATAGGTACTGTATTTAATTATTTACTCTTTCTCTATTATACCTACTTCGTGCCTTGATGCATTCTCTACCGGTTGACCGTTGGTTAAATGGGATAAATTAAAGAGATTGCAGTAGAAATTAAACAGTGAGCTATGTAGGGGAAGCCCGGGCAAAGCGCATAACCGAGGTAAAGCGGATAATTGAATTTTCCAAAACAATATAATAGATGGCGCATCAAACTCTGATCAAATCGGTACATGATCCGTATGGCGACGCCATGACAGTTCAACCAAAACATTCAACCCGTTTTTGTGCCGTAGTGACAAAAAAAATAGTTTTTGGCTGTTTTGTTGCGATTTTTGATCAGGTATGTGTGAATTCTTTTCGTATTTAGTGTAAACTAATCAAAAAATATTTTGTATAGTCTATAGGAAATGTATTTAGGTTTTATTTGCGATTTATTATTGCACTCGACGGTTAATAAAAATTTTACTATCTTCGAAAATTTTGAAATGGTGTCCTTTGGGCAAAGTGAATAGGGCAAAGAGGATAGGTTATCCTCTTTGCCCCGTACACATACCTATATAAACAGTTTTATTTACTTTTCAGAATGGTGTTCAAGTACAAACGTAAAACTAATCAAGCGTCATGGTCAGAACACTCCCTACAAAAAGCCATAGAAGAGGTAAAGGAAGACAAAAAATCTATCAATGCTACAGCTACTAAATATGGCATACCTTATGTTACCTTATACAGGCACCTAAAATCTGGAAGTACGACCAAAAAATTAGGTAGATTTACCACAGTATTTACACCCGATCAAGAAAAGGGACTATGTGAATATTTGAAAAAGTTAGACAGTTTGTTTTATGGTCTAACTCGTACAGATTTTTTACAATTAGTGTTTGACTTTGCAGAAAAAAACAATATCAAACATCCTTTCAAAACTGGAAAAGCAGGCGATGATTGGTTTGCTGGTTTTAAGAAGAGACATCCGGAAATTGTGCTACGATCTCCAGAACCCACTTCAATAGCGAGGACTAGAGGGTTTAATAGACCACAAGTCGAGCTATTCTATTCCAATTTTTGGAATCAAGTTGAGATGCATAATTTTGATGCTACTACTATATACAATATGGATGAAACCGGCGTAAAATCGACAACTTCTAAACCACCTAAGGTGTTAACCGTCAAGGGCAAAAAACAAGTGGGTGTAGTAAGCAGTACGGAAAGAGGGCAATTAACAACCGTTATATGTTGTTGCAATGCGGCTGGTACATATATTCCGCCATTTTTCATCTTCGCACGTAAACGAATGCAAGAACGTCTTTTAGATGGTGCTCCTCCTGGATCACAAGCTACAGTGACAGATAATGGTTGGATAAATGGACCGGCTTTTTTAAATTGGCTTCAATTCTTTGTCGAAAAGACTCGGCCGAATAAAGACAAGAAAGTGCTATTACTTCTTGACAATCATGAGGCTCATAAATATTTTCCAGCACTGGATTATGCTACCAAAAACAATGTCGTGTTTGTTTCTTTTGCTCCACACACAACCGACAGAATGCAACCATTGGATGTAGCCATCTATGGGCCCTTGAAGAAATATTTCGAACAGGAATTGAACATGTTTCAAAAAAGTCATCCAGGTCGCTTAATAAACCAGTATGACATAGCAAGACTTTTTGGAGGAGCTTACATAAAATGCGCTTCAATGAACAATGCCATTCAAGGATTTCACAAACCAGGTATATGGCCGTACAATCCCCATGTGTTTGGTGATGAAGACTACGCACCGTCTACTATGACAAATCGTCCTTTGGAAACTGAAACGACTGCTCTACCATCTACAATTCAAGAAGCAAACAATCTACCACCGGCAGCCCAAGAAGCGAACGATCCGACAGCTCCGTCTACAACTGTTGACACTACTTGTTGTACTCCGTCACTGTTGACAAATCGTCAATTGGTTGCTGAAACGACTCCTCCACCGCCTGCAGTACAAGAAGCGAACGATATGGCAGCCCCATCTACAGACCGTACTTTGGATGATGAAACTATGACGACATGTGACGTTACGTTACCGCCAAAATCAGGAGATTCAACTGAAGAAAAGATGAAAACGCCGATGCCAACTACCACGCCAGAAAGTTTTTCTCCCTTCGTAGTAAGGCCTATACCGACTATGTCTGGTCCAAAAACAAACCGCAAACATAAACGTCAGAAATCTGAAATATTAACTTCAACTCCTGTTAAAATCGAACAAGCTATGAAATTCCACAAAATAAATGGTAAAAAAACGAATATATCAAAGTTGGGTGGTCCCAGCACATCTAAAAAAGGAAGAGGAAAACAAATAATTAAGAAGAAAAAGAATACAGATTTTTCTTGCCTGGTATGTACCGAAAACTACACGAATCCACCTACAGAAGAATGGATACAGTGCTCACAGTGTTGCCGATGGGCGCATGAAGAGTGTACATCGTATGAAGGACGAGGCAGTTACTTTTGCGACGACTGTGAACATTAACAACTGTAAAATTACCGCCTATCCTCTTTGCCCTTGGGGCATATCCGTTTTGCCCGGGTAGATCGGGCAAAGCGGATAATTGACATGTTTTTATTTTGATTTAATTTAAAATAGAAGATGTTGGAATTTTCTACTTTTGATTTTTGTTATCCAAAGGTGATTAGATATGCAAAAAATAAGAATTAAAGAAAGTTCCTATCTAGATTATTTCTTTGTTTTTTATTTAATTTTCCTTAGCTTATACGCTTTGCCCGGGCTTCCCCTATGTATAGTAATAATAAAACAATAAGCTATTATATAACAAACTAGCGACCCGCCCTCGCTTCGCTTCGGTTAATAAGATTTGTTTTTTCAAAAATTCAAAATAAAATAGCCTATGTTACTCAGGGATAATGTAGCATTCTAATGCTGAAAGAATCTTTGAAATCGGTCCAGTAGTTTTTGAGTTTATTCGTTACAAACATACAAAAATACAAATCTTTCCTCTTTATAATATTAGTATGATGTATATTGTATATTTTCTATCAGATACAAGAAAAATGCAAGAGTGAAAAATACACAAGGTGAAACGATCTTGGGAAAGTACTTTATAAATATCACACACAATAACAATTAAAATATAGTCGTAAAAAACGAAATCTGAAGAAATGTTTATCAAACATTTATGCTCCATAAGTCTCTATAGCCAGCTGTATAATTCCTAAATAACGTGTAATGCATTACTTCTGCCTGTCTTAAGTCCTAACCTTCCTAACCTATTCAAGGCTAGGTTTGGGGTAAACAAATGACTATTGAAGCGGACACTAGACCGCAAGACCGCAAAGCTTCCCGTTACACGCCTCACCTCACCTCGTAAGCGCGATACATCCACGTCTTGGCGCTAGGCTGCTGAAACTGAATACTTATGAGACTGAATATTATTAACACCCATTTAGGTTTGCATGGTATATTGTCGCAACAATATTCAATGGAACTGCTGGATAGCATTTTCGTCGATAGGCAAATTCCGATCCAAAAAAATTAGATTTAGTTTTTTTCTAACCGCAAAATTAACAAAATGTGTCAAAAATTACCATTAATGTGAAATAATTAGAACAACTGTTTGATGATTGGTACATTTTCAAAGGGCGAGAGTCCCGTTAATTAGACAGTAACCGTTAATTGTTACGGACATTATAAAAAATCGCAAATTAAACTGTATCGTAGCGCACGCAGTTAAACTGAAGGGCAGTCTAAATGTATGCCAAAAATAGTCAAATATTCTAAATAACCGAAATTAATAATGAATGTATCTGGCCACAAAAGTAATTAGGCTATTATAATAAATTTAGGTACCTTTCCAAATTTCAGTTCAATAGATTCTAAAGATATTTGCTTTGGGACCAACTGCCGGAAAATAACAGACAAATTATTCGAAACCATCTTTGCGCGAACCCGCGTAATTTTGGGTGAATGTAACGACATTATGCCAAAAAAAAGTAAAAGTACAAAAAGTAAATATGGATAAATAAGATTAATATAATGCTTACAAAAAGCTTTCAACAAAATCATAGACAGTTGCGGCCTACGTTACGCTTCAAGCACGTATAATTAATTTGCTTTCGTAGACAGTTCTACGAAATCGCATAAAGTCCGTGTGAATACGCTTCAGTCACAATTACTTAGATAAATGTATGGCAAAACACAATTGACTTACAAAAAGGTACCACATTGCACGTACTAACCATTCGCGAATATATACGGCCTATGTACATAATAAATTTCAGTGCATAATGTTCACTTTCGAAGACAGTTCTACGAATCTGCGTAAAAATCGCCTACGAAGATTCACACTTTCTATGGGCAAGTAAGTATACATACACTTGAATTCATAATGTAATATCAATGTAATAGATAAAGCGATTGTGTTACTAACCGCCTTATAACCGCAGCCAGTCTTCATAATGTCTCACGGCTTGAAATCTCTCGTCCTTCTCAATCAATTACAATTTCACTCATTAAAAAGTGGTAAGGAATTTAAAGCAATTGTATATTAATATTAATTATTAATGCCAGCAGTATTAATCTGTAAGTAGTGCCTACTTAATACTGACATAAACAGTTTATACACTTTCTTAACATCACTCGGGAATTACAAATGTTAGAAATAAATATTGAAACTGACTGAAGAAAGATTTATCAAATTAAGTATGTTACGTTGTAAACATCTAATATTACTGATTCCATAAACTATGTTAAAGCCTTAAATAAAAAATCAACCCTCATAATATCAAGAACGGCATTATCCCAAGAAAACAATGTTGATAAAAGAATTTCCCTGTTCACGCAATGACGTGTCCCTTAAGATCGTAACTCATCCCGGCGTCCTCATATTACTTTCATATGTCGCTGGGAAGTTTATACGCAACTTACCCTTGTGTGCTAGAAGACAAAAACCAAAAATGATGTGTCATCCCTTTTCGAAGCTCACTGACGAACCGCGTACCCCACAGCAACCCAGCACCTATTAGTAGTTTGTAGCAATTTGCAAGTCAGTAAACAGATAAGTACTTTCAAAGTAAAAAAATAAACTGTAATTAGTTTATCCGTAAAAATATTCGTACTTTCAGTCATTGGTAGACTCGTTAAATAAATTACTCTATAAAGGACCTGGGCATCTTTTGCCTACTACCTTAATCTTGTAGGTAATCTTAACTAGAGACTTTTTGACGGTAACTCGAAAAGTAGAGTTGAGTTTTTGTTCGATTATTATAAAAAATGTGGATTTGTGGTATAATACTGATAGTTTATTAAAGTTCAAAGTGCTTAGTGTTAGTGGTTGTGTGTGTTATTGTTCGGCCGTCGACCGATTACCGATTTGACATTCATGAACAGTAAGTACACCTGAATGTCAAATCAACCACCGTTGAGAAAACTTTGAAATGGCGTACAAATTACGATGAAAATATTTTCATCGTTAATACGAGCTCTCAAAACAAATTTCACGCAAAAATTACAGAGTTAGGACAATTCTACACTAAAAGTAATTGTATGGAGCCCTAAATATTCTTTAATAACTAAGAAAACTATATTTTTTTCAATCCGTGCCGCGCTGTTATAATGTTACGTCGTGTGAACTTTTGTTTTTTAAACATAGTGATGTAATTCAAGATATTTGTAATACCAATACCGGATATTTGTAACGTAGTCTGAGCAAAATCTTAGAAGTGTATGAATTAACCAGTTCGATTTATTTTGTGCGATTTGATTAAGTCTGTAAGCTGTGAAAGAACGAGTAGGGTAATTTACGATTAAGGTCCTTAATTAAGATTTTTATAAATTGCATCATTAAATTATTGCATTTTTTTAAATATTATCGTTAAAAAATGTGTAGGTATCACTGGCCTAACTATCGTCACCTCAACCTGCACTAGCGCCGCCATTTTGTGTCTGCAATCAGTCAATTAGTCGTCCGTCGTTCGTACTACGTTCTTACAGATTACATTCTCCCAGTATTTGCTGTTATAGTGTTTTTTTTTAATCCGGCTATCTTCTGTTTGTTGTTCCTGCTTAGTACGTTAAGCTTGGCGCGAATTCTGATTCTGCTTTTTACTTTGGAGGTTTTGTTTTAGTGTATAAAAATGTCGAAATAATTAAATTACAGGACTATTTCGAACGTGAGTCGCAAAATGGCGGACCTCTGGTGCCTGTCACCCAAATACAAGAGCGCGTTTCTAAGGCGCTTGGAATCAGTATAATAAGACTTTTCAACATCAATAAAGAAAAATTCGGCCCATCTGGAAGAGAAGAATATGTGTTACAGACACCAAAGCAGAAGAGAAGAACAAAGCCCGTGATGGATGCTGACAATTTTGATGCAGACGCTATCACCATATCTCCATCTCTTACAAAACAATAATGTTTTAGGAACGTTTTGTTTCAAGCTTAAAGTCTTTTAGTGGTAAATTTTCTGATAGTAACCGATTACGCATTTATTCATAGACAAGAGCTGCTTCGGAAAATAGCCTCTCACTGTATACGCTGCTACAAGGAGGCGAAAGATAAATCTTAATAAATTTTGTTAGGATCGGATACTGTTCTTTCCAGTTCAAAAACTATCGTGTATTTCAATGTTTAGATCATTTTTATTTGTATTTTTTTTAGTGGGTGAAGAAGTCATCACTAGACTCATCACAACTCATTTTCAGAGCTTGTAATAATTTTTTTTGTTTCGCTCTTTCAGTTTGAACTATTCCCATGAAATTAGTTTTGAACCTCGGGTCAAGAAAAGTTGCAACTAAGTATTTGTCATTCTCTTCAAAGTTAAAGCGCTTTTCTAGCTTTTCTAGATATACTTATGAGATACTAGCTTAAATTTTTGCATGAATTTCTGTCATACACTCGTATATCAGGAATATTTTTTTTGTTATATAGGTGCAACTAGGCATTTTGTACTGTGGCACTGCCTTTTCCATAAGTCTTGTGAAGCCTACTCGTTCAACAACTGAAAACGGTTCATTGTCTATTGCAATCATTTCAAATAATGATATTTTTTTTATTTACGATCATTTACATCCCACAACAGCTTCCTTTCAATTGTTTCCTTTAGAGTTAACCGTTTTTGCGCGTGTTTGTTTTTAAGATGGTTTTTCATAGCAGTTGCACCCGCAAGCAAAGATATAAAAACGGATAGATATAATAGTAGAATTATCTAACGACACATTACAGATATTGTATCTCGCGAAGGCGGGCGAGCCTTGTGTTCCTACCTATGCATGCATGCATGTATACTGTGTTAGTGTGTGCTAATTTTTTTTTTTATAAACCTGCTTTCTTTCCTTCTCCACCGCGCGAGATCTTATTGTTACACAACAAACACACAGCCAACTTGTTATCATCATCAAAAATGTCAAAATATTCCCAAATTGGCGATCTATTATTCACTGATGTCATCTTCAAGGTTGGAGAATAATGAATAAAAAAACTATATCTATTAGCTAACGAAAACACAATCGCGATCAGTTAAACGTAAACAATACGATCAACCAAATAAATCAAATACATACTCCAAGTGCTCCCGCACACACCGCGGTGAGACAGGTTGTGACTTGTAGCGCGTGAAATGAACAGATCTTTCGCCGGATATCCGGCGATGGGATATTCGCCATGGCGCCGGCCAGATATCCGATTTTCGGTATCTTGCCAAATCACTATCCGTTGCATCACTAATTATAATATACATTATAATTTATGGTATGATTTATTACAACTAATAAATCATAAATCTCATATTTGTATACAGCTTACAGGAAGTTCGGCTGCTGTCTCAGGTTTAATTAGATGTGGGGGAGCCTCCAGCTTCTGAATCAATTTTACTTCCAAATGCCTCAGCAATACTCCGCATCCATTTTACAAGAGCGTGTTCCAGAACCACCGCTCTTTAGGTACACTCGTCTTGGTTTGACATAAATTCAAATATACTCGTGAAGGGTGAGAAATACGTAATTAATAATTATCAATCCCTCGCATACAACTGGTGGTGGGTGGGCACATCCCTTTTGTTGTGTCGCATCACTATGCAACATGTCTGTCATCTTTAAGGTTTATATTAGATAAACATTTTAAACCGTGAATCCTGCGTTAGCTGTGCTAATCTTTATCAATAACCAACATTTTTATTTCGATATTCCCTATTTTATCATAACGAAAATATTATCATTATCTGTAAAAGTATTTAATGCTACTGCTACGATTGTCTATAGTTACTTCTGCGCTCGCCCTAAACTATAGATACCTACATGTCCGGTGACTGTTAAAAGGCCATTAGGGCCACAAGAATTTAACCACTCCGAAAAAAAATATTTTTTCATAAAAATTTGCTAGATGCAAAACTCAATCTATATACATATAATAAAAATGTAACTGATCGCTGTCTGTACGTGGAAGATATATGAGAAATATATTATTGGGGGCCTTTATGAACACAAAACAATGATTGTTAGAATTTTTGTCTGTTTGTTTGTTTATCTGTTTGTCTGTGCATTTGTGCGCGCCAATCTTAGAAACGGCTTAACCGATTTGGGTGCGGTTTTAACTAATGTATTGTGGTAAGCTTCACTTAAAATTTAGTGTTTGTTTTATTTCAAGCAGTTCATAAATAAAAAAGTTATATCAATTTAAAGAATCACGTCGAACATTTTTTCGTTAAAAAATAAGCTATAAGAAATCATGTGTGTGATCATTTTTGAAAATACCAAATACCCCTAAGAAGGTAAAGACGGTGTTTATAAACTAAAGTCCACGCAGACGAAGTCGCGGGCAACAGCTAGTAGTATAATATTTTTATAAAAACCAACATTATATGTCCATTATCTCAGAATTTGTCTATTATATGTAGTTTCTACCGAAATTTGCCAATACTTAGCCGAAAATTCCAAACGCTATCCATACAGCATTAATTTGATTGGCCGACTGAGACTCGATTTAGTCGGGCGGCACTGACCACCCGATAACCTTAAATTTTAATTTAACGCCAATAGCTCTCTCTCTACATCACCCAATTTCGTTGACAATTCGAGTAAATTGCTGATTAAATCGTGTCGTCTGGACTATGCTTAAGCTTCATATTATTTTTACGTTTGTAGCTAATAGCTATGTATATAGTACCTACCCGATTAGGAATGTGTCCAAGACACAAGTGGTATCCAGTCATCATCAACATCTTATTACTATATTGCGCCATCTAGTAATATTTACTGAAACTATATAAACATGTGAATGAACAGATGGTAATCTCGCGCTAGTATTATTAAGGGTAACTAGATGGCAGGTCTTGTTTTAGTTTATGACGTGCGTGAGTGAGAGCGAGCAACTGCGTGATTCACTCACAGTGTACAGCTCCTTTGTAAGGAGAGTAATTTTATTGTTTCGAAGCTGTGATAAATACAAAACTATTATGGGCGGTGGTGTTTATGACGAAAATAGTGATGTTGCAGCTATATTTTTCGATTTAGACAACACTTTAATACAAACAAGAAAGGGGGACAGTAAAGCTTGCAACAAGGTTCGTAATTTTCACTAATATTGTCCGCATGACATTGTCACGGTCATATTTCGTGTCATAAGTAGTTTTCAATTCGGAATGAGTGCGCGCGCTGTCATCGCAAGTTTCTACGTCGTTTGTTGCACCCCGCGTGTTAACGTCCACGCTCCAGTGTGTATCTTTATAAATAGGATTTTCATAGTTGGAGAACGCGAGCTCGACGTCCACATTTAGATATTTTGGAAGAGAACTCGTGCTAATTATAACCGTGATGTAGATCGAGTCGGCGTCGGCAAATCAACGGCGACTGCTGCCCTCAGTGGAGCGCCAACTGTTACGCTTCGTGTTCGTATCAAGTGTTTTGTGACAATGGGTGATATATCGGAGCCAATAAAAAAATGCATACTCATACTAAAGTCGGCCAAGAGCGACACGGAAAAGTTTGCTGCCCTCTTTATGGTAACAAAACTCGTGAAAGGGAAAGATTGTAATTCACAAGCAAAGAAGGCTCTCTTCGAAGCGATTGGTTTTAAATTCCTGAAGAAGCTACTGACAAACAATAGCATCCAAGATGACTGTCCGCCCGCTGTATACAAGTCCGTTGCACTCTCCATCCTCACCTGCTTCTGCAACGAACCGGAACTTGCGACACACCCAGAGATGCTTGCAAACATACCAGTATTCTTATCAATTGTGCAAACATCAGAAAGTGAGGACTATGATGATAACCTCATCATTATCAGTGAAGCATACACATGTCTGCAGTGCATAGCTGAACAAGAAGCAGGCCAAAAAGCACTCATTGAAGTTGGTGCTATCACCAAGATGTCAGAAATATACTCCCACCAAAGCTTTCAAACGGATGAAGCCCTTAATATCCTTGTTAAGTTGGTCAGTAGATATGGCCCAGCTGCATGGGGTAATGACTCAAAACCCTTCCATGCATTAGTTAACAAAATTGCATTAGATTTTGCTACTGATCAGTCAGAAAGGAAATTTGAATTAGCAACAATTTTGAGTGCACTCTTGTACAGCTGCAACAAGAGTACTGTTATACCTGGATCCTCTGAAGAGACTTGGCCACTTAGTATTTACAAGGCTCTACATGACATACTTACAAGTAAAATTGGTAAGAACCAAAGAGATCCTGCTCTCAAACTAGCAGCTAATGTTGTGGATCTTCTTGGAATTGAATGGACACTTAATGATGAGGAAAATCCAAAGAAGTTCTTTCTTCTACTTCTTCAGCTCTGTGCAATTGAAGTGAGGATGCAGTTGGAAGACAGAAGTTTTAAACAAGCTTTTGCAAATGCTGAATTGATCACTGCTTGCTTCATTGTACTAGAATTGTCTATTAACTACATGGCTACAGATCAACTAGATTTAGAACAAAAAGAAAAACAGTCTGTTTACACAAGCCTCAAAGGAGCTTTTAATGCAATTGTATCACTTTTGACTAAAGTGTCTAATGATAAAAACCGAGACAAACTTCCTGACACTGAAAAAGTTTTTGTATGTGCCATGGTCAGGGTTTTAGTTGCTTGGATTGCACAAGAGACTACTGCCATGAGAGAACAAATCTATTCCTTGCTTCCTTTTGTATTTTCTCTTGCTAATGACTCCTTCCATGCATACCGTGCAAGAAAGCTAGCAGAAAAGAACAAGTCTGATGGAGAACCTATGGAATCAGACAATGCTCTACTAGGACAAATGGACTTACTGCGACTGATGTTACCAGCTCTCTGTCATCTTGTTGTTGAAGACAAGGCAAGGGATATTGTATTAAACTTAAAGCAGGAAGACATTCTTTATGAAGCTATGAACTTCCATTGGTCCATAGTACATTACAAGAAACCTCCTGTACCAAAGTCTGAGAGAGGTAAAGTCAAAACTCAACCGGAACCTGAACTTGACCCCAAACTACTAGACGACATGAAGGATTCAAGAGCTGCCATGGTCAGCCTCTGCAATATTTTTATGAACCTCACAGTATTGGCTCCTAAAGTAGTTGAAAACAGTATGCTGTTCAACACATTAATGAAATTTATATTCAACAATTTACCAGAGTTGAAGAACATCCCTGAAAACCTTGTCCTTCATGGACATCTGGCAGTCCTTGGGTTACTTTTGCTTAAACAGCAAGCAAGTAAAGTGAAAAAGAATGACTTCTCTATATGTAGATACATTCAATCAACTATTAGGTTCCTGTGGGATGCATACAACATTGATGAGTCCAATGACCCTACAGCTCTAGTAGTATCTATGAGCTACAAAGAACATTGGAGTGAAATTGCAGACTTGTGGTTCCTAGGTATGCAGACCATGAGTGGAGTCCTTACCATGGTCCCATGGATATCAGAGTTTGCTATTGAAAGTGGATGGGCAGAAGGCATTACTGAAATGCTTGCTAAAGTGAAAATTGGAACTTTGCCACCCAATGTGAAATCAGCATTTGAAGACTTCCTCTGCCGATTAGTAGACTCAAATGAAAGTGTTATACCAGTATTGAAAAAGGCTGGAGCATTGAAAACATGCCGAAACCACCGGTTAATGGAACTAGGCAAAAAATTATTTGGAGACTAACAAATACCAGATGCATATTTTTATATGACCGATTTTGTGTGTCAAAATGGGGATAAAATACTAATAGGTACTTAATAAGATTATCTACAGTGGATATGTGGGTATTGTTTTCTGTTTCATAACCAATTCTCAAATTGTATTTTTAAATGCCTATTTATTAATGTAACTCTGTTTTAACTGTTTTGTACTATGAAAAGCATTGTTTATATTGGCTACATGTGTAAAATTATTGAATGTTTCAACTGAATAAATTGTTAAAACCCTAAAACTATTTTTACTTCTCTAATTCTGTAATTAAACTGTAATTTTTTTTTAATTATTTATTTATCAAAAATATACAATATACATACTAGCTTTTGCCCGCAGCTTGCGTTTATAATATTAAAAAATATATACAATATAGTGCCTTGTGTTAATCCATGTTTCAATGAAATTGGTTTTTCCGTTTTGACATGATTGATTAACAAACATTCAAAGTTTTACATTTATACTATATTAAAATATATACTAATTTTCATATTAAGGAAACTACACAGTAGGCAAATAGACAGCACTAAAAGTAAATCGTAATTATAAGTGACAAATTTCTATGGTGTACTCATAAAGGTGTCAGCTTACAGATGTGCACATGTGCCAAGCTGCAGGTGAGTGAACGCCGACACCACGCGCGACGTGAGGGGCCAGGCCATTGACCCCGCCTATTCCTGGCTATGTTTTCTCACCAAATGTCATCTGCACACTCTCAAATATGTACAGCCACTTGGAGCCATTTCAATATCAACATCCTTTTGAATAACTGTTAAATTGTTTTACTCTCAGCGGGTAACATGTATGTATTGTGGGAAATTGCAAACTGGAATAGCAGTCTTCTTTTAAGAACTTAAACATTAAACACGCCTTTCGTAATTCTTCCCATTCATAATATTTTATAATGATTATTTGTGTACTATATACCTAAAGTATTTAAATAAATCTTTGTATGACCGTAATCGAACCCAAGACCAAGCAGGGGTTAATCGAAAATCCTCTGTTAATTAGGTGATTTAAAGAGAATGCATTAAGTGTTGACAATATATCAGTTTTAGTTCAATTGTTTTCAGGGTAAAACAATCCAATAATTTCAAAGTAGTGATGTCTTTAAAATTGCTCTGTGGCCCTTATCTTTGTCAAACAACGCATTAATTACGTAAGCAGCACATTCGATAACAACAGTATTATAAAGAAATGAAACATTATCACATAATAAAGGTTGAGTATTTTTTTTATTCTTCTTTTAAGAAACAGCATTGTCAGGTCCATCATACCCTAAAATTACATTACACAACAATAGTATAGGTACCAATACATAAGCCCTATCGGGGACTCGGGAACCTGTACAACGTGAATGTGCTGCTTGCGAATTAGGTTCTGTACAAAGTATCATACAAACATCATTCTTGTTCAGATCGAGAGCTCTCACTAACGCCTCCCGTTCCTGTTGATTGCGGACACTATATCTAGTGTTTGCTTTAATAATTCCACAAGTAATTTTAGAGACTAGTTTTATGACAGTTATTTACGTATGTTTCCAGCTTGTGGAGATCTTAGAACAGCAATATGGTGTGCCCAAGGATGTTGCTGTCGAGAGCGCGTCTAACTTCCTTCTAGCGTTCAGGGCCCGGCCTGATGACGACACCTACACGCTCGAAGAGTGGCCAGCTCATCTATGGCGTAACTGCCTGCCTAAAAACTACAGGCATATTGCTAGTTAGTATTCGAAAACATTGACAAACTTACATTACTCAAATACATGCTATCTTAGCACACGGGTACCCTAAGTGAGGCGATTGTCGACCCAAGGGCATAGCGAAAATTAAGTAACAGAATTTCTATATTAAAATTGTTTGCTTTGGGCTCTGGATAAAATCCTGACTACGGCCCGTCTCTTAGAGCACACATCTAACATATTTTCTTATACACAGAAAATTCATGAACATTTAACTTTGAGAATATTCATGGGATATTTGAGAGGTAGACAAACAAATAATATATCTACCAGTAAATGAACATCCAATCTTATGTGTCAAAGATTCCTTTTGAACCCTTCCATCGTATGAAAACCTATAAAAGCTAATGGTGGAATCGAGGTTCAGCTATCCATATTACTTTCATATGTTATATTATCAATCATAGGCATTGTATGATGGTATATTATAATGAAAATAATAAGCCGTATTATTTTTAGACCTTTGTGATTAATTTTACAAGTCACAATAATTTTGAAGTGAAACGCTTTTGCTTCTCCAGAAACTACGTAAACAAAAATATAACATTTGTATCATATAGTTGGCACAACGTCAGCGCCAAATCCATTAAAATAATTGTACATAACATTACTGTATAACATTTACCTAAATATTTATCGGCTCTTAAATTATGTTCTTCCTCCACTCTTTATTGTTTATATGTATAAGTATATTGGGTTGCCTGGAGTTCCTTTCTATACGTATCACCATTTTACGTAATCCGTTGTATCATCGTGCGCGTGGGTGTGATTAGGACAGTTTCCAAGTAAAAACGTTTTACGTACGGCAGGAATATTAAGCTGCATACACATATGGTAAAAAAACATGCAAGTTCACGAGAATGAAAATGGTCTGCGCCCATGAACCGTATAGACATCCATTATCAATTTTCGTTGTTTCACTCGAAAAAACGACAATCCATTAACTGTAACGCGTACACATAGAAGGGGAATAGTGTCTTGTGCCCATCCCAAGGACTTGACATGCATATTTTGTCCCCTCCAGTGAGATATACTCACCTATCGCTCTACCAGGTTTACTGGTAGAAATCTGCTAGGGGCTTATCCCCTTAGGAGATAAAAAGGCATCCTTATACCTTTTGTACCTCTACTCTTTTACAATAATTGTTAATAGTTATTTGTATGTGCAATAAAGTATTTAAATCTATATAATATATAAAAATGAATGTTTCTTTGTTTGTCCCGTATGCGTTCCTATACCATTCATCCGATTGCCATGAAACATTGGTGAGTTGTTGTGCGCACTCCCGCGAATATTTCTGAATTAGTACTTGAAGACCACGCGAACGAAGTCGCGGGCATAGCTAGTAAATAAATCAAATTTAATACTTGAGAACTGAACACGCCCTTTAACCCATGTTAACAAACAAAATATACTGAGATTGTTATCTTGCGTGTTGTTGTGAACCATATGTGTATGCGACTTTAAAAAAATATGTAAACTAAATGATATTTACGCGCAAGTGTGAATAGATGACACCCCTGATATTCTTAAATCAAGTAAACAAGATTAGATCATTGTCCAATCAATTGCTAGCATTGTAAAATAAACTATAAACACAGAAGTTTTATAGCTCAAAGTTCATCTTTTTCTTTTACAGAAAATGTATCAGCCGAATGGTTGAAATTAAGATTTCATTATTTAACTCTAACGCCTGACGTAATACATCTGTTAGAAACATTACGGTACGTTTGTTA
This sequence comes from Sesia bembeciformis, assembly GCA_943735995.1. NCBI lineage: Eukaryota > Metazoa > Arthropoda > Insecta > Lepidoptera > Sesiidae > Sesia > Sesia bembeciformis. The sequence goes on from OX031042.1 coordinate 8,409,191, forward strand.
AGTTTATTTAAAACGTTTTATGTTATGTAGAAATATTTATGTGATCCTTCATTGTCATTCACATATTTTACACACACTAAAATATTTCTTCATGATGTGATTTTTTTATTTTGTACATAATTGAGCAAGATTATTTCTCTGCTTTATCGCAAGATATTTACACTTCTACTAATTTGAATAATTAATTTTATCAAAGAAATCGTCTGCGCTGTTACAGTGAAACTAGTTTTCTTGAAATTATTTTATCACAAAATTTTAATACACTATTCCGGATTTAAAATTGTAATAGCTACGTATTTATATCTTTATCGAGGCCATATTTGCATTTCCTGAATTTGTTCCAATTTCAAATTATTCACATAATTTCTAGAAACCTATCATTACTGCTGGATTTGTGCGTGGTGTTATGTGGTTATCTAAATTTGTTTTATCATTTCAAGGACATAACTATCTACATCTATGACGAGACACCGACAGACCACAGGACTATTTTGACCTAATAATATTGATCATTTCGTCATCCAACATTGGAACGTGCATGCCACATAATGCTATGGATATCACACCATAATTGGTTATTCAAATGTCACGAAAAAGCCAGCGCCAAACTTTGTAAAGGCATCATATGCAATCTTCAACAACACGTCACAAATCATGGAAAAAAGACACATGATTAAAATTCAATGCCTTATAAAGGTTGTATACAGTACAAACAAACAATGCAAAAACTACAAATGCAACAGACCATCATGCCTTTGCGATTGTGTTGGTGCCGGCTTTAGACGCATGTTGCTAATAAATGACTTGTTTTTCAACAGTTCAGTTGTTGCTCAACGAGTGACTAAATTCGAGGCGCCGCGTGCGCAACACTTAGGTTTGAATTGTATTTGTTAAATATTTGAGGGAGTACACCATGGAGAAGGTAAAACCCTTACCTCAAATTTCAACACAACTATGGAGATATATTAAGAAATTATAAGTAATCTACAAAATTTAAATAATTAGCAAAGATTACATTTAAAAATGGTAAAGAGCATGTTGCTACAAAGAAAATATCTCCATCGTTTTTTTTAATTAAAGTTGACTTACTAGTGCTCTGTTGAAGTGCAAATCTAACATTTTCCGATATTTTTTCCAAATAACACGGACATTCACTAAATACTCAACATAGCTCTAAACTAGATTTAAGATCAATTCATGCATAATTTATATGATATATAAATTATATATGAAAAATATATAATCATGTGCCATTTCAGTTCACAATATGTTCTTGCACCTTCTCAAAATTGTCAATAAAACTAAAAGTTTTATTTTGGAATATATTCTCACCAAGAGTGCAAGATCATTGCCCAATGTTGTATGTATGTGCTGAGTTTCAGCATGCAGAGAATAACCATAGGCTGGTCGATGAATGTGGTACAGGGAGGATTACCTTCTCGGTCTGATCACGAACGGGCCGTCGCGGGCCCAGTGGCAGAAGATCGAACGTTTGGGCCTCCGCAAGTACTTCGACTGCGTGCTGGTCTCCGGAGACCTGCCGTGGGAGAAGCCTGACCAGCACATCTTTCTAGAAGCCTGCAAGATGCTCAACGTCGAGCCGCGGCATTGCATTATGGTCGGAGACAAATTGGAAACTGATATTAAGGTCGGTGATGATTTCTTTCAAAATCTGATGTGTTTACAGTAAAAAAATCCGTAATGTAAAACGGTCCTTCGATTTGAATGTCACATAAAGCTGCCATTAAAATAGTATCCAATCAACATATAGAGGATTCTCAGTTTGTTTGTTCGCGCTAATCTCGCAATCTACTAGGCTGATTTTGTTGCGGTTTCCACTGCTGTGTAGCGTTTTTATTCCGGAAAATTATAGGTTACGATTTGTCAAAATTGGTCCAGTAGTTTTTAAAATAACGAGGAGCATCACAATGGATCTATCTGAATGGTGGGATATCGTAGTAACATACATCAAAGTAAACGATCAATATAAAAAAGGAAAAAAGCAAACTAAACCGGTTTGGAAAGGAATCCCAAACGAGTGAAATCCTTGTACGTTTTTTTTATTTTTATTTCTTTTTTTTTAAATGATGGAATAATATATTATATGCTTTCGAAAGTGCACGTTAACTTTGAAAATAATAAACAATAATTATTTACAGGGCGGTAAAGAGGCTGAGCTTGGCGGCACGGTGTGGATCCCTCTGCAGAAGGACGAAGAGTCCTCAGACTTGCCAGACTTTACAATCGACAAAGTAACAGAGTTACCAGAAGTATTACTAACTTCCCCCAAACTGAGGCGCTCTGCGCATGCGGCTAATATTTGTTGACGACTTTTATGCGTGCCAAATTGCATGAAACATAACTATATAGCTCTTATTTTTTCAATGTATAATTACGCAAGTCGTGACGTAGAATGTCGTAGGTTTGGACTTAGCCATAAGACAATCAAATGTCTAATTTAAAAACTTGATTTTGCCAATAGAATCATAAAGTCATGTCTCATGGCTATATTTTGCAGTAGGCTAATGTTTGAAACATTATTTCCTGTTTCATCTGACGGCTACCTAGTTTCGTTTAATTATTGACATTTCATATTTTAAAACTAATATATTCACATTATCAGTATTTTTTAGATCTGATTTTAAGACGAAGTATATTGATTGTATGTGAAGTTTTAAATTGTATGTGCGATAATGTTAAAAACTGATTTGAAAGATATCTTTGTACAAGAAAACCAATATTTTCGTAGATATTGCTAAAGAATTTATGAGTAGATAGAACTTTCATGCTGTAAGTATCCTATTATGGTATCTTCATAGTCTTGTCATATTCATATGTGATACTAATAGTTATTTCCCACTATTCAATAAAGCTTTTAAAAAATCCTTTTTAAACTAATTCGGAAACCGCCAAATATACTATATTAAGGGTTCTTGATGTTATATTTTTTTGTTAAATAGTAGAATAAGTAGCTAGTGCTAGGGAGAATGGTATCTTGTAGACTGAGTCCAAATTGATTTACATATTTTTAAAAGGAGATAATTATTTTATAATTACCCTTTCAATAGAAATAAGCAAGTGGCTATATGTGGTAGGATAGTTACATATGTATTTGTTTTAAGAGCTCAAACATGGTTGTTTCCTTTATGATATATTTTAAATAGTGGTGCCATTTGCATAGCATTGTACATAAAATTCACTGTACCTCTATGTTTATAGGCTGACAAGGATCTAAATAAATATGAGGGAGGGGGTTACAGTCATTTAAGGGTTACCAATTAGACCAAACATATATTTTTCGGGCATATATACTAACAAATTTAATTAGAACTAGTAAATATTAATATTAACGGAACTAAATGAAAAAGTTAACAAGGGATGTATTTGTTGTAATCAAAAAGTACTGAAAACAATAGAAAAATGAACATTTATTTTTTTAGGCACAAAACTAGTCATTTGGAGTTTATTACATGGCAACACATATATTGTAAATAGATTAACATTTCAATATTTTGAACTATTAAAGTTTTTCGCCACATTCATTTAGAACCTTGCTAGACTACATTTTGAACATTGCAGCTTCTGTTAAATGTCTTTGAAAGATTTTATTTACATTAAAGATATTTTTGTAAAAGTGGTTTTTATTTAAACTGTGACATCAAAACAAAACACTACTTGTACATACCTATTAATTTATATTCAATTTACCTATATCTACAAACTATAATAATAACCTATACAAACTATGCTTAATGAATAGTTAAGCACTTCTTAACAATTAAGCAGTTCTTAACATTTTGGCTTCTCTCTTTTCTTGAAGGGCCTTCTTTTGTTCCTCTACAATATTTTTTCTTTCTTCGAGGAATTCTCCATACTCCTGGAATAGGTACATCATAAATGTTCTTTATTTTTTACGTTCACAATAATAGGAGTACCCAATTAATTACACAGATTTAATCTACAATACATAAAATAACAGTAACCAGCCCTTTTTATCATCCTCTGCTGATTTTATTGGTCTCCTCGTGCACATTGTCTTATGTGTGAGAGTTTTAGGCCATGCTGGTTAGGCCGATTGGAGAGTCCGCTATTTTAGAGGTGGTGTAGTTCCTCAGGGCTTGTGGTAACTGCTTTATCCTTTAGTCGCCTTTAACGACGACCACGGGAATGGATGCGGTGGTACCATTCTAATGCTGAATATTATGGTACCATTCTAAGTATGTATACTGACACATAGTATACATACTTGTACATAAAATGACAACAATCCACACATATCTTAAAACCAATGAGATATTTACACTAATGTGCCTAAAGATTTTAAATGTGTTTAATCAAAGCTTAATTAATCAATGTTTATTGATTTATTTCCTAAATTCAAAAAGTTGTTTACATAATTATAAAAATAACAAAAATAACTTATTATTTAGCTTTCAGATCTTTATGCTTTGTATTTGCATGTTGACGTTACCTATAATTGAGGTAACATTTAGCTGTACATCCCTATATTTGTAACTTTAATATTATTTAAACCTATTTAAATAAATAAAATAAAGCCACATCAGGGGTTGTCATTTTATAGTCTGTAAAATTGCATCAGCTTTGATTTGAGTGTTGGAATCGGATTTGATGGTGGGTATGATGTTATCAATGGATTAATTTTAAAAATCAATTATTTTTGTGCCTGCATCAAACCCTAGGATAAATTCCTTAAGACCCACCTAGATAGAAGTATTAAGTAGGTTTTATCATAGTGCAGTGTATTTTAAACAATACGAGCGATAATCTCGCCATACCACTCATTATAATAGTAACTATATGAGCTATCGCCTTGCCAATCTACACGGCGATTTCAACGCGGCGATACGAGTGGCAGTCAACAAGTAAAACACGAGTGTCTCGGCTGTCCCAAATCAAAACCTACCAAGTGGTGGAAAAATTAAATTTTACACACTTCCACGCCATTGAAAGCTTACAATATTATGATGTCAATTACATATTAGGCAGTCTGATAAGTTCGCGGCCTTTTTATAGTGAAAATAATAAAGACTTTTTTTGTATTACATACATATTTATTGAACGGAATATTGTCCATTTAATTTGACTATCTTTTGCCATTTTTCTGGCAGAGCCCATTATCCCATCGCTATAAAATTTTTGGGGTTTCTGAGCGAAAAACTGACTTAAATGGTTTATAAAGGCTTTTCTTGAATGTAATTTTACTCCATTTAGAGAATTTTGTAAAGAGCGGAATAAATGATAATCTGTCTGTACTGTGTGGAGGAATACATTAAAATGTCCTAGCCAAAGTCCAACAATTTTTGTTTAGTCATCAAAGATGTTTGCGGTCGAGCCTTGTCGTGATGGAAAACTACACCTTTTCTATTCATTAATTCTGGGCGTTTTACTTCAAGTGCTAGTTTAGATACATTAAAAAATATTTCCATGTCCACTTTTCTTTAAATGTAGGATACTCGAATCTACTTTTCGTTTTTTCCCACCACTTGCCACCATCTCTGCTACAAGACTACAAAACAAACAACCACTTTACAAAACACTAGATAAGAATAATCTTGATGACACAAGGGTCACATCAATAGTTCCCAAACCAACAATTGGTGGTTTGATGTTGGAAGCATATTTATGTCCACCATTGGGTGTTAGAGAAACAGCTATAACACTCACACATTGTGAGAGAAGGGCAGATAGTGCTCTTGCTTCGAAAGAATTCTCGGCGGTGAGAGCGAAACCTGTTTACTTAGCTAGGTCCTATCCAAAGACAGAAACAGACTGCTCGTTAGAAGCAGTGTATAATAGTAGTTTTTACTGTTTTGCCGCCAATTGTTATAATTACCTTTTTGTTTATTGGTGGGTTGGATACACATAAAAAATGGATAAAAGGACCGTAATTTACCCATCACTGGGTTAGGATGTGATGAGTGAATTTAAAGATTAAGAATAAAGTACTTTTATACCTTTGCATCTAAATCCTTAACAATTTCAATTCCACAAGTTCTTGCTGTACTTATTAGCATGACACATATTTCTTGCAGAGATCTCCACTCCAGAGGAGGATCTTGAGATTTAATCATTGCTATTTCATACAAGTGTTTTAAAGATATTTTTCCAGCAGTTTCTTGGACTGTAAGAAATAGAAAATATTATTTCAAAACAGAGCTCATTATGAATTACTAGATATTTAGAATACTAAATGCTTTACTACTAGAATTACTAACATGCTTCATATTGAGAGACATTAGATATTTTATGCTGATATAACCCACTCTTGACTAGATTTTCTCAAACATGGGTGTATGAGAAATACTGGAAAGGAAATGGATGTCATGATACCATAATAAGAAACTACACTTCTCAGTTTAAACATTATGTAAATAAAATTCTGAAATATTAAAGCAATATTTTATTTGTAACTGGCTATAGAAGTCTACGTAGTCCTTTTACCTCAATCATAGTATTCAAATTGTCCTGTTTAAAAATAGCCACCCGAGTATCTATTTAGCTGTTCTGATACATAAAATTATATTTAATGCAAAGCCAGTAGAGAATATCTTAAGGCATTAAGCTCGCCTATTATATGACAGTGTATAGTAAAGTATATTAAATAAAATAAATTGTGAAACACAATGTGAAAACACAATTTTCACACTTGGCCATATCACTTTTATATAAATATATAAGAAATCCGTAACTTGGAATAGAGGTACAGTTTGAATATGACAGTATGGTCTTGTAGTCACTTGGGTTAAATTTAATTAACTAGCTTTTAAATGGCAAATACAAACACCTTCCTCAATCACCTGTAGAATTTGTTCAATGCATTATAAATTTCATTATACAACTAGAAAAATAAATAAAATGTACTGACCAGGCGTCATAGCACCGCGACTAATTCCAGCAGCCTGTTTCAAAAAGTATGAGGCAGGAGGCTGATGAATTATAAGTTGATATGATCGATCAGAGTTAACCTTTACTCTTGTTGGCAAGGGTATACCCGGTTTAATGTTCGCTGTGCGCTCGTTAAAATCTTTACAGAATGCCGCTATGTTGATATTACGCTAAAATTTTAGAAAAATTGCAGGTAGATGATTTAAGCTACAAACTTAAGACCAATTAATACAATTGTTTTGTAAAGTTACCTGACCAAGCATAGGGCCTAAAGGGGGGCCAGCAGCAGCCATACCAGCAGGAATATTTGTCCTCAACTTGGAAGAATGGTCAATTTTATCCGCTAATTTTTTCATGGATTTCAATCTAGCCACGGACTTGGACATAATGGAACTCCTAGTATTTATATATTTCTAGAAAAAGATGATTATTGTTTCCTATATAATAATAATAATAATTTAATTGTTTAAGTATACTATTATGGTAAGAAATTACCATAACCTTAATGTATTTGACGTTGTCAACTTAGACATTTTTAGAGTCAAGTATATTATTTTTTTTTTATACATTAGAGGGCGGACGAGCAGGCGGTATTATTTTTTCTTAATAATTTATTTGGACACTGGCATAGTTATTGCTCCACGCGGGAAACAATAAAACATAATTATTATTGATCTTTCACATTACTGTCCAGTCCCGTCGAATTAATCGCTCACTATAGACAAGTGATAATAGGTTTATTGAGGTCAGAATTGGACTCCTTAGAAGAACACAAAAATGCGGTCTCACGCTTTATTTCATTATCACAAATATTATGCACTAACACGAGATATTTTGAAGTTTAATAAACTACCAATATTAAAAAACAAATCCCACAATACAAACAAAAACTGTACTTAACATAGCGTGTTCGTGACAAGAAGTCAAATGTAATATTTAAATGTTTTGCCTGTTCCAAAACAGACGAAATTTAGTATATTAAGCATGGTTCATCTCTTTCGTAATTTTGAAAATTAAAAAAATCGCACTATAATCTGATTAAATAACATATACAATAACACGTACGTATTTTATGTACAACTTTACATCAAATAACTAATATAATACTTAGACTAGTATTACATATCTTTCTGCTATAATTATTGGTAAATTTGACATGTTTTGGAACATGATTAGTCGCTCAGTTTAAAGTGGCTCCCAAACAGCTGTTAACGATTGTTTACGGTTTTTTTTATTTTTATTTAAATGCTCATAAAAAACCTAACAATAATAGAACAGTTTATTAAAAAACAATAAATACCACCGGTTTAATTTCTAATTGGCGTCTTCTAAATTGAAAAACAATATTATCGATTGCAAAGTAGGTTGAAGCACTACTGCAAACGGGAGTTGTCACCAATCGCCACTTGTCTTGTCACTGTCTTCTCATGTCATTATTATATTTTTCATGTTCGACGTTGTAAATTATTTTTATAATATTGTAAATTAACCCTAGAACATATTTAATCAATATAATTTATTTATTATTAGACAGACATTATTTTTATTATGATACATTTTTCACCACTACTAAATGTGCAGTGTAGGATATATTTTAAAAGAAATTTGTAAATAATTATTCAAAAATACGTAGTGCAATATGTGGTCGTTTTTTTCACGAGATCCCACAAAGGATTTCCCGTATGATGTTGGCGATCCAGTGCCTGGCTTAGAGGACAGAACTGTGTGGTCACTGCACAAAGGAAAGAAAAGGGGTACACAAGATGAAGTGTCGATATTCTTGTTCGATGTACAGAAAAATTCTGAAACTCTCTTTGATATAGCTAAGGCCTCCCTTAAAAAACTGAAGACTATGAGACATCCTAGCCTTTTACATTACTTAGATAGCTGTGAAACTGAAAAAAATTTGTATGTAGCTACAGAATATGTAGAGCCATTAGCCAATCACATAGAAAATATGAAATATGACGGCCCACAGAAGGATTTGTTTCTCGCGTGGGGCATATTTCAAATTACTGTAAGTATTTGTTATTTTTGTAAAATAAATATTTTTTTTACGCAAACAAGCATACGGGTAAAAGGACACTATAGCCCATGAACATGAGACATGCCAAGATTAGTTCAAAATGACAAACGTCAGCACTCCCCCAAATTGCCTACCTTTGGAGATATAGGAATGTATGATGATAGGATGGCAAGGAAATGCTCTGGCATATCTCACTCATTATCTAACATATATTCATTGTGAAAATAGGATGAAGTGGGAAATGCAGCACATTTCAAAGTAGTCTTCTGTGATTACAATTAATCTGTATTTTGCAAATACAGTAGGGCCCTCGTAACAGTGGACTCCTGTATCTGCGGTCTCACTTATGTGGATAAAAGTAAACAATCAACTGTCAAACACTAGATATATAAACATGTAACTCAAAATGAGTGTTTTGTTCTCAGTTGATCTACCCTTAATTAAAATGTTAAATGTTAATAAGAATTAAAATCTTAAGTTTTTTTTATTAACAATTCTATTTTTATTTCTACCATATATTTTTTATTGTATACTAGGTATGAAATTATTATGTAAGTTACATTTTATTTGTGTAACAGCAAAAGAATAATTATTCCATGATAATTATAAATAATTATTATATATAGTGTGTAGAAGCTGCTAAAGTCTCGAGGTAGAAATAATAAGCTGCTTTGTTAAACATGAGGATTTATTGTTACACTTAATTATAACAGTTTTATAATATAAAGGTGTGGGGAGCACATGCAATTAGCACTGATTGTGTACTGACTTGTATCATGCTATAAAATAACTTGTGTCTGCATTACCACTGTCTCAGCTATGTATGGTTGTGCTAGCTACACCGTACATAGGGCACTTGTTTAATTTTACTTCATTTGCCTGCAAAATATGGTGTTTGCTATTATCCACCTGCTAGATATCCACAAAAGTCCGTGTTACCAAACCCCAGTGGATAAGGCTCTACTCTATGTAATATTTAATTAACATTTAATATGCAAATTTGCATCAATGCTTGACCAGTTTATTTTAATGAATTATAAGAAGTAATTGTTTCCTTTGTACAGACAACACAATAAAATTTCAACATATACAAGACAAGACATATACAATTTCAGATGACGGAATTAAATTATTTTGTGTGAAAAATAAATAAAATTTATTGAAAATGGTTTTGATTATGCCTAAATTGATTATATTTTTTCAGAGAGCGTTATCATTTTTAAATAATGATGGTAACATGAGACACAATAATGTCTGCCTGTACTCTGTATTTGTAACCCTGGCTGGTGAGTGGAAGCTGGGGGGGTTTGAATTTCTCACCTCCCATGGACAAGGCGATTCTAGCAACCCAATACCTATCAAAATATTACCAGCCCTTGAAATATATGACCCTCCTGAGAAGAAGGACTCCTCCAAATTTGCAGCTATCACAAAATGGTAAGAAATTTTTATTAATACAGTCAAAACCCACTATTGCAAAACTCAATATTACGAATCACTTTAATATCAATATCACATCCATTTGTTTGGTTTGCTATTTCTTTCATACATTGATTATTCGCTCTATTGTATTGGTCACCTTTTTTAACATAAAAAAATACCACATTTGTGAAGGCACACCTGTGTTATATCAACCTTGGGTAAGTTCAAACTTGACTCGGGATGCCCAGCCCAAGGCAGACAATGCATTTGTGAACATCTGTTTCTTTTGTCTATTGTATGATTTAATTTTTACTGATGGATGGAAAGGCCGACATACACATTGTTTTATTGCACTTTACATCTAAAAAAAGCCAATAGTTACATAAAGCTGAATGAAAAAGCTTACTTCGGATTATATTCTAAACACATTATCAGTTGCAACTCAACAGTCTAAGAGTGAAGTGAAAAATGGCTTGTAAAAGAAAGTCTGTGTTAATCAAAAAGTAGCTTTGATAGGTGCCATAGAACAGGGAGAAAAGAAAAATGATGTCGGTTAATGCTTCTACCTTAGTGTGGCTACTGTGTCGAAGTGTAAAGAAAATATTCTGCAGGCTGAAATGGAAGGAAGCTCTTGCAAGGAAATAAGACAACCCTTTCGTCATGCGAGACTTTGTGGAAATTCTGGTGACACTTCTGCAGTAGCTCAAGAGCAATCAGAGAGTGAAGATGATTTGCCTCTGAGTGAGTGGATTAAACAATTTAGCTCACCTCACTCAATCTCTCTTAGAGGCCCTACAAAGCTTTACCGAAGCAGACAAGGATGTGGTTACAGAAGAGACCCCAACCGAAGAAATGGAAGAAGAGGATGATCAATCTGAAGACCCTGAGATTCCTGCACCAGAGTTTACAACAAGTGTTTGATGCAGTGAAATTGATTGACACATACATGTTGTTTCAAGACCCTAACCTTTCCCAAAGCAATATAGACCCACTATACAAAAAATTACGGGCAGAATATTGGCACAGCAAAAAAGTTCAAACTAAGATGACTGATTATTTTAAATGATGGTTTTGTAAGTTTTTATTTAAAATTAGTATTTATTTGTAATTACTACATAATTTACTTTTTGAATTAAACATGTAAATATCACAAAAATGTTTTGTTTTTTGCCTCTCCCTGAATAACATAAACTCATTATAACGAAAGAAATTGTTTGGTCCCTTGAAATTCGCTATAGAGTTTCACTGTATATCTTTACATAGTATAAAACAAAGTCGCTTCCCGCCGTCTGTCCCTCTGTATGTACGCTTAGATCTATTAAACTACGCAACGGATTTTAATGCGGTTTTCATCAATAGATGAGTGATTCAAGAGGAAGGTTTAATATTGTTTTTTGTTAATTTGTTGAAATATGCGGGCATGCAACGCTGCCGGTCACAGCTAGTTGCTTATAATTGCTTTTTTGTGCTTTTTTTAAACTGCCTTTATACAAAAAATATTATAACAGAAAAATGTAATCCCTGATATGTTTGATAAAAAAATATTAGCTCATTACATTTATCATATTGATTGGTTAAAAATTATGATGACTCATTCTCATCTGATTAAAAATGAGTCATATGAGTCATAAAACATATGATTTTAAATGACATGGGTGACACTGATAGTTTTTAGAATCTCAAAAAATAAATCAGGTATAAAGTTGGAAGTTGTTACATTGCTTTTCAATGTATTCTCTGCGTCAACTAATTCACTATTTCATACGATGAAACCATTGTGTGAAGCACGGAGCCCGCCCATCTTTAGGCACCTCTTCAACAACGTTTGGAAGACCGTTACTGCCTCTTCTGCATTCATAAAACGTTTATCCTTAATTTTAGTGAATAAATAAAAATCACAGGGCGCATGGTCCAGACTGTATGGTGGATGACCCACTGACTCTACATTTACAGTACTCAAAAATTGCTTTGTTTGTCTGGCGGAGTGAGCTGGGGCATTGTCGTGATGGAGAAGGAAAACAGAAGGCAAACAGCTGTTCACATACCAGTCTACAGTTACTGTTCTTTTATATTCAAAAGTTATAGTAGCAAAGTGGCCCTATTTGCCAAAGAACTTCGAACTTCTTTTCAGCACTCTATCTTTTCTTTACTTTCGTAGGCAACTCTTCGAAAGGAAAGATTCACTTGCCTCTTAGATTTAGGCTCATTGCAGTAGATTCAGCGGTCATCACCAGTTACTATATCAAAAACAGCATTCGATGGACCATTGTCAAATTTTTCAAGCATTTGGAGACACTATTCCACGCGGCAGTGTTGTGAGGAATCCATCTAGCTAGCACAAAGCTTCCTTCCCCGTAGGTGATCGGGTAAAATATTATTATTATTGTGTAATAGGCGAACAGCATTACTGCTCGTATGCCTATGTCTTGCGTTTGAACGAATAGTTTGAACTTGACTCATACCTACCCATACCTAATGATGCCCATATCTGCTGATATGTCGTTTGTTTATCTGCTTCAATCATGAGCCTCACAGTTTTGATGTTGTCTTCCGTCATCACTGTCGCAGGACGCCCTTCTCTAACATCGTTACTGAGGTGGGTACGACCACGTTTAAATTCACTGAACCAGTTATAAACAGTTGTACTGGAGAGGGCCTCATCATCACTAAATGCTAACTTAAGTATTTCATACCTATGTTTCTGGTTTAGACCGCAACGAATCTCATAAAAATCATTGAATGAAAACGTTCTCTTGTTAAATTCATTTTTCCACAATCACTTAATTTTCAAATTGCCGCGAGAAACAAAAAACAAATGATAGCTTTGAAAACTTAATGGCTTTTGACAAGCAAAGAGATCCATTTTCAAAATTAGATATATTTTTTTCTCTCGTATTATATAGTAGCCAGCAGTTCTAAGAACTTTTAGTTTGACCTATTGTAATTATAAATTAAGATAAAAATTCTGAATCATATAAAATGTTGCTAGTGCTAGAACAATCATTGTTCTCATATGAGAGGATGTTCTACTTTGTAGTAAAATAAATTATGTTAACTAGATATTTTTTATTAGAAATAGAGTAAATTTCGTTTTGTTAGAAATATTGGACAATTCATAATAATTGATCTTCGGTCCATTTTTAAGAAATGAGTGCTGAGGATTTTCAGTGTTAATACTTCGATCTTTATAATCTTATTTATTTATTTATTTTTATTTATTTGGGACCCTTATAGCTATGTACATCATATTTAAAATATGAAATATTTAAATACATACTTTAAAAGTTATTGGTAAGCTACCACAAGTGGAAACTATATTATTATATACACGTCTAGAGTGGTTATATTTAAAAGAATAGAATGGATAAAAAAAGAGAACATAAAACTTCGAGTTTAAAATTCGTTAGTCGCTAATACATAATTGTTAGTAAGTAAATATTTAACTGTCTTTATACTACAAAAGAATAAGTCAATGCGTTCGTCATAGCTCTGATTATGAAACTATCTTGTTAAAATTTGTTCCACACGGGCCCTGTATAGATACCGATGCTCAATTCAGTTACATACTACCTGCAGTGGGCTGTAAGATGACTTCCTATTATGCCCAAAATAAAATTCTACTATTTTATGTCAAGTGTTAACCCGTTTTATTTTTCACAACTTTGCACAAGTTGGATAACAAGGTCTACTCATTATTTCGTAGTCTAATTTTAAATATCTGAAGGCCATGATTAGTGAATCACTGGAACCGATGAAGCCTAGGATCATCAATTCTTGACTCTCATTTTTTAGGCTGTGAGTGCAGATTCTTGGCCTGCATCATTAAGTTTTCATTTGAGTACAGATTTGTAAATTATCAATAGCTCAGTGGTGAAATAAAACGGGAAAAAATTGAGAGCATGCGAAGCCAATTCGCACTGGACCCACATAGCAAATTATAGCTTAAAACCTCTAGTAATTTGCTAGGGGAGACCTGTTCCAGACAGTGGGACATTATTGGCTAATAGTGAGTAGTAAGTATAGTTACTATTTATCTTGATATCTAATGACTTTTAATCAAGACATGATACCATAAAACAAAGTTTATTACACGGGCAATATACATCAAAATACAATGCAAAGTGATACAAGTACTGTAAAAAAAATACCCTTTGAACGAAAAAAGTTCATTCACTGCTGGACATTTTAAGGCCATACATCCGTCATGCACAAGACTATGTGCACAAGGGATACATGGCCTTAAAACGCCACATTGTACAAGCGGGTTGGCGACATCACTCTTTTAGGGGTGGTGTGATTCCTCAGGTCTTATGGTAGCGGCTGTGTTATCCCATTGTCGCGTATTACGACATAACGGGAGGAGATGGGGCGGTGGTGTTCTATAGCCGGCCGACACCATACTGCCAAATAAGAACCATAGACTAGTTTCATATCACTATCAACTTTTGTCCAAAGTTCGTCAGACATGTGGGGACTTGGCTGCCTCATCTGGGAAGCGTTTAATGGACCTCTCAAGAACCAGCCAGCGCTTAAGACAGTGGATCACATACCAAAGCAGCTATGCACTCTTTACTGTGAATTAGTCAGTGCAAACCCAGCATCTAGACCCAATCCTGCTGATATCATTACTAGGTAAGTTTATCTTTATGAATTTATTGTAAAATCTACTTTTATTTTTCGATATATATATGTACGATCATAAGTAATATATGACTTAATCTGTTTAGTAGCTCAGAAATACAAACATAATACCATTTTTAGACATTGAAAATATCTGTGTGATGTGAATGAACCAACAAAACCAAACAACAATACTGAAACAATGCATTACATTCATTCATTGTATTGTACTCGTATTGTTTCAATTAATTGCATTGTCTTTCAGCGTGTGCAACATTTAACTCTTTCATGTAAGTATGTATTCCGAGAACTGTATTATATACTCGGTATTATATTCTGTGGTTTCATACATATTTCATTTTATAAAGATAATGACACTGTTTATATCTATTTCTAGCATACAAAGTAGACTAGATACTAAATTGTAGTTCCAAAAATATTTTTAGTTTTAGGGAAAGATCTTGGAATTATAAAATCAATACGCGTTCTTTATGAACTTATCACTCTTTCATCAGTATATTGTATTGCAAGAGGTGTTCAGGAGGGTGTTTGAACCCACATACCCTCCTCTAGTCGGGTAGTCTTAATTACATTTTTGGCACATTAGGGTATTTTTTCTTTGTTTTTTTCCTTTGTTCTTTACCACCAATACAATCATTGATTGCTTTTTTATTTCATATTTCTGTCCATAAATCTTATTTTAATTAGTTTAAAAATAGTTTTCTGTTTCATATACGATGTTTTCAGGTATCTAAAAATTACCTCAAATACAAATTACAATGTTCATCATTTAACATAGTTAAGATATGATGCAATGCACTGCAATGAAATTATCATAGTTAACATCTCTCCCACGCCTAAAGCTGCCTATGGAGACTTACTCTCAATTCAAAGCTACACTGAAATTATTAATACTCAAAGTCTACCCCAACCATAACCAGAACAACAGCATGATGAAACATGTCTTCCCTATGTCCACAAAGAAAAACGAAACAGGCCTTCCCATAATGCAAGAATTTTCAAAATCCATTACATAGATACTATTATAAACAATTTTACTGTTCAGTATCTACTAGTTACACTAGTAGATACTAGTGTAGTATATAGTATATATACTAGTGAAGGAAGTATATACTCTTACAGAAAGTCAAACAAACTGCGCTGCATAATAATATTAGCGTAGAGCATAGACAACCCAAGCATATGTTTATAAACTTTCTTTGTTTGTAAACGGGATATTCTAGTGGTTAATATTTAAGGTTAGGACGTGTCTACGCCTCCAACTCCTCCAATCACCGCCCTAAGCGAATGGTTTGTGAGATGGAGGATAGAGGTCAACCCGGAGAAAAGTGCAGCCATGTGATTTCCCATGGTTGGCACCCGTAGCTCTAAGCACCGTCTCTCCCCACTCCCGATATCCCTTTTCGGTCAAACGCCTCAACCCTTTCATAGGCGGGAGAAATAAAATGTCGCTTAGAAATAAGCTGAACCTGCGTACGTTCCGTAGTGTCCTTCGCTAGCTTTGTCTTTGCACACGCAGCCCCCTGGAACATTAAAATAATACAAATCCTTCAAAATATATTCGTGCATAAGATCGTGGCTGCCCCATGGTACCTCGCAACGTCGACCTCCACAATGACTTGGAACTTCCCTGCATTGTCAAATACGTGAATGACTCCGCCGACGCTACTACGACGCTACACCATCCCAACGCCCTAGTAGTTGCCAGCCTAACCTATGTCCCCGACAGGAATACCCCTCCCCGTTACCGTGGTCGTGAATCTCGCCACGTCGTAGGCGATCTCGACGACCCAATTACTGCTGCCAATGCGGCTTTTACATTAGGCTCACAGGCTACACATATACACCGTCCCTGCAGGCGGAGACGAAGACATCCGCCTCGCTACACCATGAACACACACCGGCCTTCAGCCAACGCTTTTAACAAGTATCGGCACGTTCATGGGCGCTTCTCACCCACTCGCCATCCCGCGGTACCCTCCCAAAGCAACGCCATAAGTCGAGGTCTATACCTTCCGCCGGTCTACCGGGGGAAGAGCCCTTAGGCTCGTTGCTGCACACACTTTTTGCTCCCGGCTAAGCGCCTTCTGCGCTCGCTCTAAATCATACATGTGCGGTGACTTTTGAAAGGCCATTAGGGCCACAAGAATTTAGCCTTTCCGGAAAAAAATCTACGCTAGCCTGATTACGTCGCCGCAGACCGTCAGACGAGCACTAAATAAGGAAAGTTGTTGTTCTAACTGAAAGAATTGGTTTGTTCTACACTGAAGACACATGTTATATGTATTTGCGGTTGGCACCAGCTAGCCGCCTATTGAATTTGTTCATAATGAGCTGTAAAAGTGTTTGTATTTTTTCGAACACTCGATTGATCAAATATAGGACCCTAGAATCTGTAAATTCTCATTTCAGGTGTCGGAAATTAGGCGGCTACTTTAAGAATGACTTAATCGACACTATGTTGTTCTTAGAAGAGATTCAGATCAAGGATAAGGTAGAGAAAGGGAAATTCTTCTCAACACTGAGCTCGCACTTAGATAACTTCCCTGATGCTGTGTGCATTCATAAAATATTGCCACAGTTAATGACGGCTTTTCATTATGGAGATGCGGGGTCGGCTGTGCTAGCGCCTATGTTTAAGGTAAAAATACTTTTTTTTTGTTTCATGTTAGTATAGCTATTGAAATAATATTGTGAATGTATCTAACCATCTTCCGTAAGTTTCGTTCACGCCGGGACACAGTCACGATACATGTCCCGTGATTTGAATCCCGACACGTATCTGCATTCTGCAATCAACTTAGTATACTCGTATAGACGCGAAGGGCTTAATTGGTAATACATATCACGCAACACAGTTTGGTTTTGCGTTACGTCACCGCATGGCTTTACCCTTAAATAAATTTGTTGTCATTGCAATACTCCAGTATGTGTCGAAAATTGGTAATCATATACACATATCTCACACAAATTATTTACGCATACACATTCACACAAGGAATACATACAACACACACAAGAAATATACACCTCACACAAAGAAATATACTTATACTACTTACATACGAAATCACAAAATATTCCTCTTTCTAACAGCTGGGCAAACTGCTAGACGAGGCCGAGTACCAGAAGCAGATAGTTCCGTGTGTGGTGAAGTTGTTTGCTTCAAACGATCGCACCACTCGCTCCAGACTGTTACAACAACTCGATCAGTTCATTATGCATCTACAGAATGCTACTGTAAGTACCTTCCTGTAATCTTTTTATAACCAATCTAATTAAGTTTTTATTAAACTCTAGTTAAATGATATAGGTGGACTCTAAGTTACTTGTCATGAAATTGACTTCTGATAATTGATAACTTAAATAGGCAAAAAGTAGGCTTTCAGGTTACAAAGAAGAATGAATGTCATAAAAAAGTCCTGATATTTATCTTTTGGTATGCCAGTATTGAGCAAAGGCCTCCCCCAACTTTTCACATTCCTTTTCATCTACGAATCACCGTGTAATACACAATGTGTACTTTACTCGGCGCGCGTAGTCGATTACTTGAAAAGAAGCTGTACATCTCATAATCTTGGAAGAAAGATTTCCTAGGAGATAGGGAGATATTTAGGTAGTCGGATAAGATCGCGGCCTTTTTGAACGTATGACTTTAGCGTGCTGTATTTCTGACAACACTGATCACTGGCGAGAAAGTGATAAACCGTTTGACAGCTGACTTTTTTGTAATGGCGACAAATTGAAATTGCAACAAAAGTTTTACCTTTCATATTTTTTTAACAATTTTAAAATGGAAAACGACACTGAGAAAATTAGAGATGTTTTACAATTTTTTTTCGACAAGGGTCTGAATACTTCTAGTGCTCGAAAAAAGATTTGTGGTATGTAGAAGATGCTTTATCTAAAACTACTGCAATAAATGGTTCAGTCGATTCAGGTCTGGTAATTTTCAGATTTTCAGTCAGGTCTGGTAATAGCATTAAATTTGTTAGCCAAAATCTAGTAATAGCATTTTGTTGTTAAAACAATAAAGAATAAAAAAATAAAAAATCTCCAAAACTTGCTGATATTTAATGCAAGATGAATCCCTTAAAAATCTTGATGTACCTACAAATTTTGATAAGACACTACAATGTCATTTTTCACCAGGTGAATGACCAAATCTTCCCACAAGTGATCCATGGCTTCCTCGACACCAACCCCATCATCCGAGAGCAGACAGTCAAATCTATTATACACCTGGCACCGAAGCTGAACTATAATAATATCAATGTGGAGGTGTTAAGGCATTTCGCAAGGCTCCAATCCAAGGACGATCAAGGGTGTATAAGGTAAGTAAGCAAATTTTATATTGTTTTCAAAGAAAACTGAGAAGTCGTGATAATTTGTTTTTACCGCCTATAGCTTCTATAAACGAAAATCATATTTCATTTATGATTCAATGGTCATTCAATCACTTCAATCCAATATCTTTTGTGTACTTGCACATCCATTACTAATCATAACCACGCTCTTCTTTTGTTCACTGCTGGCTGTCGGGCCTTAAAATGTCAGGATTTTATTTAAGTTAACAAACTTTATTATATATTGTCATACAAAAGGCGAGCTTAATGGCTTTTGTCTTTTCTACCAGCTAACTTTTGGGTTAATAAGAGCGATATAGCGATATTTATAATTATATAACAAACGACAACATTAAAGTTTCCTTAGATATATTATAGCTAATAAATACATAACATACATATAAGTATAATATACAAATGTACATATAAAAATAGATATAAATAATATATATATATATATATATATATATAAATAATAGCGGCAGGTTGGCGAGTCCACTCTTTTAGACGTGGTGTAGTTCCTCAGGACTTGTGGTAGTGGCTTTGTTACTTATTCGCCTTTTACGACATCCACGGGAAGAGATGGGATGGTGGTATTGTAAAGGCGGGCCGCACCGCACCGCCGAATTATTGACATAGATAATAAAATAATACTGATTTAGTGAATACTGCTAAACAACATATTTAGTGTCATATAAAGATTGCTTACTTTTAATAAGAGAAGAAACCAGGTCATTGCATAATCTTAAGTAATATTGGGTACATTAACGTAATTAACGAGTGGTTACTGTACCTACAAGCACATGTGTTTACAGATATAGTCCGTTCCAAAAACAACCAAATCAATGAAATATCTGAATATTTAGCTTTAAATCTAGGGCAAACTTGCAGTCTCGATAAATCAAATCATGGATGGATGTGTAAACAAATATCACTTCACTATTTAATTTAAGGTCGCGTCAGTTACCTCGGGTAGTGTTGTGAAAACAAGCTTTGAGCGCTCGATACTCGAGCGATGAGTGAGCACTGCTGAACTTTTAAGGCTCTAGCGTTAAAGGCTAATGAGCGTTAAGTGCAAATTTTTAATCTTTGATGGTCTTAAACCCTTGTAGTTAAAAGCTCGAGTCTAAAAAGGTGAACGTTAAGATTCAATAGCACTAACATAGCGAGCCACCGTTATAGCGCTGAAGCGTTCAGCGCTCACTTTAACAACACTAACCTCAGGCCACCATGTTTGTTTACATTTTGGACAAATTGGATTGGAACAAGGTTCTGAAACAAAGGTCCCGTGTTTCAGAACGAACACAACAGTGTGCCTGGGCAAGATTGCAGCTCACTTACACCCACAAATCCGACAGAAAGTTCTCGTTTCCGCGTTCGTACGAGCGACTCGCGATGCGTTCCCTCCCGCGCGGCAGGCGGGCGTGCTAGCATTAGCCGCTACTCAGCAGTACTTCCTACTGGCTGAGGTGGCTAATAGGGTGCTACCTGCACTTTGTCCGCTCACCAATGATCCAGAGAAACAGGTAAGTTGTATGTTTGGTAGAGTCAATATGATCGCAGCTCAAATCCATAAATACAATAGACGTTGTGGAAGATTCTGGGCGTTTGTAAGAGCCACTCACGATTCCTTCCGCGACCAGGCAGCCATTGAGGTGGTCGTTATAACATGTTATAATTAACACGTTCGAAAACATAACTCTATAACATGTTTTGAAGGAAGGCCCATAATTGTTCTTATAATATTTTTTTACGTTATTTATACCATTCTTTAACTAAGCATATTTTTAACTATTACCGAGGCGAGTTTGACTCGTCCAGACTATTTGCTATTATTGTTAATACATACGAGTACAAGTCATCTTGTTTTTAACCCCTCTAACAAATATATTGTAATTGCAAAATCAATATATAATTTATCGTGTTCTTTGACAGGTACGCGATGCCGCGTTCAGGACTATAAAGGGCTTCCTTGGAAAATTAGAGAAGGTATCTGAGGATCCAAGTCTCAAAGAAGGCATGGGTAAGATTATTTTTAATTTTCTATTGTGTTTTATACACAATGTATTGTGATTTCTGTTTTTTTACTTAATTACTGGCAGCCCGCTCTGGCTTCGCTGTTAGTATCGGCCAATCGAGCATTCACATAAATACAAACTCTTGCAGCTAGTTATCAATTTATTCAATAAGCGGTTGGGGAGCGCCAACCACAAATATAACGTTGTAAAACAAACCTATTCATTCAGTTAGAGCAACGAATATGAACTTTAAAATAACCATAATTACTCGTTAATCAATTTTTTTTTTTTGTAATCTTCCGAATACTCGATTGGCTAATGCTTTATATTAGTCACATGATAGCGACGCAAGAGATGCCAAAGGGTGTCTACTCTCGACACTTGCCACTCTGTTTCGAGAATAAGTGGAAGTTGCCTGAGTCCATTTACATTCCATCAAGCAAGGAGTACAATGGTACTCATAATCGTTTATTGCATAATTATCATTACAAGCCGATTACGTTTTAAATATTGAAATTAAAATTATATCCAATTCATATTATAAAATTAAATTAATCTTTACATACAAGTCACGTCATTTACTCAATTGATAAATCCGTCGACGGTATAGAAGGCTTGTTCGACAAACCATTGCCTCAACCTTAAACGTTTAAGCACTGGCAAAGAAGCGTCGCGTCGGTTACATTTTTACATTTTATGGTATAAGAGGAACCTTTCATCTCATTACTTTCTACTCCATGTCCTACCCCATCCATTCCTCTCTGGTAGGGAGAATAATGAGATAAGGAAAGTTTCCAAACATCCCGGAATGTGTGTAAAGCACTCGCCAACCGAGCGTTCGCATGATTACAATTTTTTTGCGTTCGTAAATTAGTTATTGCGGTGATTTTAAAGTTCAGTTCAGTTGCTCTAATCGGTAATTTCCAACTGGGGCGGCACGGCCTCCCGTGGGACGTTGAAATGATTCAAGGGGATGGAAAAATTGTGGTTCAAAATTAAAAACCCTAGTCCGCCATTGGACGTGGCATGGGTCGCAGATGTCCACAGGTGACACTATATGCTTGGCAGATAGTGTCACCTAGGATTATATATTTTTCTGCCACCTTTCTTCTAAAAAAGGTCAGTTCTCCAAGTGTTTCATTGTGTGTTGATAGAGGCGGACGTGCACACGGCGACGCCTTCGCTGAGCAACGCGGCGGCCACGTGGGCGGGCTGGGCCGTCACCGCCGTCACCGCCAAGTTCTACCGCTCACACTCGGACACCTCGCGCGTCGCGCACTCCGGCAAGTCCGTGCTCTCCAAGCCGGGATCACTCGGTAACTACTATTATAAATAAACACACTGCTTTATAATTACATTCGCACTACATCGCACTACTTACACGGGTGTGTATGCGAATATTTGTATTATGTGTATAAGGGGATCCTCACACACTTATACACAACCTCATTACACCCATCCTCTCTACTACCCCCCCCCCCCCCCCCAACCTTACCACGACCGCGAGAAGTGACTGCTGTCACACGTCCGCGCCGCACTGCAATAAAAATTAATGAAATATAGGAAATCCGCCATTAAGATTAAATTTCCCACATGGACGAACTTCAAAGTGTTTCCACTAACCAAGAACGTAAAATAGCGTAGTTTAAGTGCCGGGGAAAAAAGCATAAGCAGACTTGACTGATCTAGCGCCTTCCAAGCTTCTAACAAGGTCAGTGTTGCCACCCTTATAAACACATTTTACACACCACACATATGATTGTATCGCGGTAGAGACGCCATCACCGCCAAGTTCTACCGCTCGCACTCGGACACCTCGCGCGTCGCGCACTCCGGCAAGTCCGTACTCCTGGAATCACTGAGTAACTGTTATACGTTTTGCCTATTGATATAATATAATATTGACATTGTTGAAGTGGAAGCTGAGGAATATGAATAAAATAGGATGATTAAGTATGAAAAAAGAATGTTTACATAAATGTAGAGAAATGGTGCCGTGTGGTGTCGGCCGGCTATAGAATAGCACCACCCCATCCCTGCCCGTGGGTGTCGTAAGAGGCGACTAAGGGATAACAAAGCTGCTACCACAAACACAGGAATTACATCACCTCTGAAAGAGTGGAGTCTCCGACCCGTTTGGCCAGCGTGACGTTTAAAGGCTATATATCCCTTGTGCATGAGCAGGTGCCCATGTGCGGCAGTGGATACTGAAAGGGCTGATTGCATTGCATTGCAGAGAAAATGAGTTCTGAAGTGAAACACAATTTCTTTTTTCCAAATATAAAAGGCTACTTTAAATAGGGCGCACTATCTCAGTAAAGCGAGCGACTTCGCAACCGACCGGTGTGAAGTGCTCACAGAATACTTTGGCACAAAAATCTCTCCAGTAAGACGAACTTAGCGGATGACAACATCAGTAGGTCCTGTATTGAAGAGGAAAAAGTCCATGATACACCTATTACAGCTGAGTATTTTGTTGCACCTGCCCAGAGGTGTGAACAGTACTCCATGTGAAGCCTAATATGGGTTTTATAAAGCAACGAGCGTAATCCCGGAGTGAAATACTCTTTCGCTCTATTCCATATTCCATTAGAAGATAGGATTAGAAGTACTTAAAAGATCCCATTGAATCGAAATGCCTAGAATCTGAAAGAGTGACCACTCCTGATACGATAAAGTGGGAGATTTATAAACCATTTATTCTCTATTCATTGACACATAAGACAAAAGGTAAAAAAATCAATAGAAATCACCTTATTTTATTTCAATTAGAGCTTAGACTGGGTCTTTAGGCCTTGTTTAGGTTCTGTCTAACATAATAATATAGGTTAACATGCATGCAGGGGCGCCGACTCCGTGGGTGCTCGGGGGCTCCAGCACCCACGAGAAGTAAATAGTAGGCGCGGAGCACCCATGACCATAGACATCAAAACTAATCGGGAATATCAAAAGTAACTCTATTCCTTACGCATACACGTGTGTACGCTGGACATTTCAGGGGTTAAATGAATCATCAAATGAGCATGAGCACCCACGGGGTTTTCTAAAAGCCAGCGCCCCTGCATGCAAGCTTAACCCCAGGATAATGCAAGTGTTTACCCTTTGTATCATGCTATAATAAATATGGTATAAAAGTATACTAATAAACGACATGCATTATTTTAATCATCGTTTATTTGTTAGATTATATATATGTATAACTTTAAAACAATTGACTACTGACTAATTTTCAGAACAACCGTCATCGAGCAGCATGTCAACAACGACGTCATCCGTAACATCGATGACGTCACTAGAGCACAGCGAATCTGCCTCGGACTACGATCCAGACCACTGGGATATGGCGGCCTGGGGGGAAATCGACTCCAGCGGAGGTAACATTAACTACACATCGCTTTTTTATAGCGATTTGTGCCTTTTATTTATGTATATGTTATTATACTTTATTCACGTTGCGACGTTATGTCAGTTAGTAGTTTCCAAGGAATGAATACAACCAGTCCTCACTTCATAAATTTATTTCTAATAAATTTTAGTATAAATAAAAAAAACACTGTAACTAATAAGTAAGTATGTACTTAACAAAATCATTTTATAAATATAAATTCGGACTATTCAAACCACTTACCCTGATAGAGTATTTTTTTTTATTAAATTTATGTTATACAGCAGACTAACTTGAGTGACACGCGCAACTTCAGTAACAAAGCGTTTCATTAGATATTCGCAAATATAAACAGCACTAATAGAGAAGACTTTACTGAAGTGTAATAATAAGGACGTAGTTACAGATCGAATATTAGACCACAGAATGAATCAAAAACCAATAGATTCATAGAGTTCAGAGCGAATTTAGGTTTTTCAGTAGTGGTCAGTTGTTAGGATTTAGTAGCAAAACGTGCGGTATTGTTACAACGTGATCAACCCATCTTGCCATTGGACGATCAACACTTCGTTTATCTATGGCCATCACTCCGTCCTTCATCACCATCACCTCGTCTAGCTAGGTGCTCTGCCCAATCCCATTTGAGTTCCATAACTCTTTTACCAACATCTTGTACCTTAATACGACGCCAGATCTCCAGGTCAGGAACCCGACACTGTAATTTGATGCCCAGAGCGTGGCCTTATTATGTACACAAACAACCGCGTTATTAATTGTCCACGTCTTGGCATCATATAAATTAATTTCACAAAGTACCAGTTGTTCTACTATAAATAAATTCTTTAATTTATTTACAGAATACATTTATTTATAAAACATTGAAATAAATCGAATATTATTCGTTTCTTTGTAATTTTCACAGCCTCAAGTCAGACCTGTAAATAGAAATACGAATCAGTTTCATAATTTAAAACTTTAACAATAACATGTCGGAATTCCACTTCCCACGGAAGCTCTGTTCCGTACCCGTTATCGAATGGACTTGTCTACTATTTTTTTTTTTTTTTTTTTTTATGTATAAGGCGGCAGACGAGCATACAGTCCACCTGATGGTAAGTGGATACAGTCGGCCATAGACATCCGCGATACATGCCAACATTAGTCCAAAATGACAAATGTTGGCACGCCCCCGGATGCGCTGCCTACCTTTGGAGATATAGGAATGGATTTGGAGAAAGGGTTAGGAAAATGGGGAGGGATAGGATGGGATGGGAATGGGCTCTGGCACACCTCACTCACTACCGAAACACGTACGTACATTGGGGAAATACGATAAAGTGGGAAATGCAGTACATTTCAAGGTAGTCTTCTGTGAGAGAGGGGTAACGTGGCCAGTCGAGCGCGCCCAGCGGCTGTTGGATTGCATCGTGCACTCTCCCCGTCACTATTTTCACGCATTTTAAAAACTTTATTTATACGAGGGAGAGTCAAACATTATCTACACTTTCATCATAACATCTTAAGGTTGTCATACTGCTTTCAACGCTTAGAGTTGGTATGACTGTACTTGATTGTAGTCATGTGTGCACCATCGGAGCCCGATCGCGTCAGTTGTCTTCCGGCGATTACAGTGTAAACATGTCCGCTCAGCAGTTTGCACCAAGGAGGAACAACGAGCAGTGATCTAATTTCTCTGGTCGGATGTTGTGAAAGGGGCTGAAATTCATCCGTAGACTTTTATCACAATGCGGGGACAGTGCCTTATCAGTGCCTTTAAGTCTTTTTTCGTGGATCTAGAAGTATAAAAGTAGCCCGACGAGTGTGACGCACGAAGAGGGAGCAGGACGCTCGTCAACCTCCACCACGGACGGCAAGATTTATCAAGCTCAATAGATAGTTTTAGCGGATAGGCGAGTTACCAACAGTGAGGTAGCGTCTTCTTTGAAAATCAGTCATGGTTCTGCCCATCAAATCATCCTGGACGGGCTCAGCTTCTATAAAGTCTCTGCGTGATGGGTGCCAAGACAGCTTACTGCAAAACACAAACTCAAATCTGTTGACATTCATTCAAACCATCAACAAGTTGGGTTTAGAGGTGCTGGAACACTCTCCCTACAACCCAGATCTTGCTCCCTCCGACTTCATCTGTTTGGGCCACTGAAGGATGCTTTCCGAGGTTTGGATTTTCCACAGACATAGACGTGCAGGAAGCGGTGCAAAAGTGGCTTCGCGACCCACCGAACACCTTCTTCTTGGAAGAAAGCTTGGGGAGCGCTGGACCAAGTGTCCAGTGACAAGGAGACTGAAAAATATAACATATTGAACATATTGAACAACTGACATATTGAACCCCTATTTTTGTGTAAATAAATTGTAGAACGAAATGTGGATAATTTTTGACTCTTTCTCGTATATGTAGGCTCAGGCTGCAGGGTGAGCATGGCGGCTCTTGCTGAAATAATCTCTATAAACCAATTATTTTAGTTTTGGGAGGGTGTGGTGTGTAATCCCACAGCCGGAATGTGCACTCGACTGGTCACGTTATTTCACAGAAGACTGCTGTTAAATATACTACGTATCCTACTTTATTCTATTCCTCCAATGTACATATGTGAGTGAGATATGCCAAAATCCATTTCCATCCCATACTATCCTATCCCTCCCCATTTCCCAACCCTTTCTCTAAATACATTCCTAAATCTCCAAAGGTATGTGCCATTTGGCACATGTGGCAATGTTTATCATTCTGACCTGATGTTGACATGCATCTCGGATGTCCATGAGCGTCAGTATTCACTTACCACCGAGAGGATTGCTCATCTGCAGTCTTTTTTCTATATAAAAAAGTTATTTTGACGCAAAGAGCATTAAAACGTTCCATTGACCAAAATTATGGGATATAGTTTTTAATATGCCTTTAACATTCAAGTATCCTAGTATTAAATAGTAGACAGAACAATAAGTACTCTGTGAATGTTTTCAGGTACGGGAGCGAGCGCCAAATCGCCGCCAAGTAGCGGCAGCGCGCACGCAACGCCCTCGCTCGCTGCGCTCTGCGAGGACGACTGGGACAACGAGGAGTGGGGCACCCTGCAGGAACAGCCGGTAATAAAATAGCTATACTAGATATATGTTCCTAGGAACTTTTAAGCGGTAAGAGAGTTTTAAGAGATAATCTTTCAGTATTATCTCTATGTATCCCTTCAGTATAGGGGTAGTTTGTGTGCTGTAGAAACACTTATCTTACAATGTGTGTGAGGGTGGGTTCAATTCTCGATGTGAAAAAAAATGTTTATTTCCATACTACATAATTATTACTATACCATACTATCAACTTCTCCACTGCTGGATATAGGCCTCTCCCAAGGAGCACCACCTCATCTAACCACCGGCGATTGAAAAATAATAAAATAATTAACAAAGACAAAATAGCGTAGTCGTTTTGCTATATGTTCCTTTGTGAACAATATTTTGTGGGTTAAAAACAATAGAGATGTTTTTTTAAAAATACTTCAATTAACGAATGTTAATTGTTATTAAAGAATAAATATATAACGTTATTTGACCAAAGGAACTTTATTGTTGATTCCAACTTACAAAATCTTAACTTTGATTAAGATTTCTTGAGGTTAACTTGAGGATTCTATTTAAATACAGACATGTTCTAACATCTGATGTCTTCTTCATTAACATACTTTATTCACAATTAGTCGATTGAAGCGACCATAATGTGTGGTAACATCTGATTTT
Organism: Sesia bembeciformis; assembly: GCA_943735995.1. Classification (NCBI taxonomy): domain Eukaryota; kingdom Metazoa; phylum Arthropoda; class Insecta; order Lepidoptera; family Sesiidae; genus Sesia; species Sesia bembeciformis. Next base: position 8,437,685 of record OX031042.1, read on the forward strand.
TAAAGTAAATTATGTTATATTTTTTAAGATTTACTAAAGTCTCCAATACTTGAAAGTCAATAATATCTGATCTGTTGTTTTAGATAATGTCATGTCACAAATGGTGTTTGGTACTATTAGTTTTATGTTTGCAGAGCGCGGAAGCGGAGCTAGCGAGCCCGTCGGAGACGTGGAACAGCTCTGCGTGGACGGAGGCGTGCGTGAACAACGCGAACGCGACGTACGTTCGCTCGGGCGCAGGCCCGAACCGGCTCGCTGCCCACCAGAACAGCAACGATTCGCTCGGCGGCTGGGAGGACGGCGAGTTCGAGCCCATCGAGGAGAACGCGGACGGTATGTACCACTAGTGGTTACCGATCAACAGGGTGTTAGTTGCGACACAATATTTATATTAAAAAAAACGAAAATAAAATGAGTGAAAACAAAGTAATAGACCTGATTATGGACGCTCTATAATCAGAGCGCGTTTGACTTTGTTCTTGAAATATCTCACCCAGGAAGGAAAATTTCATACGAATAAGGATAAAACAAAGGGTGTCTGTGGCAAGTGTTGTTACTTTTGAAGATTCCTTTGAAACGTTCTTACTGAGAAAAAGCGCATCGTCCCAGTACCGTCGCATCCCCAAGATTACTTTTATCAATGTGATATGTCCTTTAACATACGATAAAAGTTCTTAGAACTGTCTACTGTACAATTTTGAAAATGGAGCTCTTTGCTCGTCGAAATGCTATTAAATTTTCAAAACTGTCATTTGTTATTTATTTCTGGTGGCAATTTAAAATTGTTTTTGGGGAAGAATGAATTCAACATAAGTACATTTGCGTTCTAAACAAAGTTATGAAACACTTAAAGATGAAGCATGTAGTGATGAAGCCCTATCCAGTGCCACTGTTTATAACTGCTTCGGTGAATTTAAACGTGGTCGTACCCACCTCGACGATGATAGAGGAGGGCGTCCTGCGACGGCGACGGAGGAAAACATCAAAACTGTGCGGCTCATGATTGATAGACAAAATCAAAGTATTTCTTTGTGGTAGATGGATTCTTCACAATTTGAGCAAAGCTTAAAAACTTCCGCGTGGAATGGTGTCACTAAATAATGCTTGAAGATTTCGGCAGTGGTCAATGGCAAAGTTGCCGACGAAAGTGAAGAAAGAACGGAGTGCTGAAAAGAAGATGATTGCCTCCTTCTTTGGCAGATCAGGTCACTTTACTACTATAACTTTTGAAAATAAAAAACAGTAACTGCAAACTGTTATGTAAACAGCTGCCTGTTTTAGAAAAAGTTAATGAACAACGCCCACGAAGCAGAATGATCACAACAATGCCCTAGCTCACTCCGCCAGACAAACGAAGCAATTTTTGAGCACTGTAAACGTAGAGTTAATGGGTCATCCGCCATACAGTCCCGACCTTGCGCCCTGTGATTTTTATTTATTCCCTAAAATTAAGGATAAACTCATAGGAATATGATTTATGAATGCATAAGACTCTTATGATAAGAGGCAGTAACGGCCTTCCAAACGGCTGTTGAAGAGGTGCCTAAAGAATGCTTCACACAATAATTTCATCGCATGAAAAAGTGTATCGATTGTCGCGGAGAATACTTCGAAAAGCAATAAAACAACTTCATCTTTATATCTCATTTTTGAGATTCAAAAAACTAGCAATGTCACCTACGTAAGTGTATATTTGGTCACATTACCGCCGCTAGTTCGTTTTTAAATGTTATTAACAACTAATCCTGTATTTACGATTCATATATTTTTTTTATATAAAATTTGTCCTTTATTATGTCCTAACCTTCTTAACGGCAACCCCGAAAAATTGCAAAAGCATATTTTATTAATGAATTTCAAATATTTTGATATAGGTTTACTTCCATCTCCAGTTGTCTCCATTTTTCTTTTAGTGTGCAATAAAGAATTTTGTCTATCTATAATTCACCGTACTCTTTACACAGTTATGATCTTCATCAATCTTTAATATAACAGGAGTTCTATTCAAATTATTCGAATCAAATTAAACCTAATTCATCAGACGTTTTGCTTGCTGCTGGCTGCTGCTTAGGCTTGGGACACACGGGATCGTTGATCACAGCGACCTGCGACCAGGAAACCAAAAGATCGTAAAGAGTTAGTAACATTCGATTAGTATCATAGTTAGTAACCGTACGATGCTGGTTGCCCGACCAAATTGGTCGCACAACCATGAGGATGCCAGGTGAGATTACCCCCACCCGAAACTGTATACATTTTGTTGGCAGCGCGACCTGGTTGCGCCGCCGTGGCGTCTCAGTGAAATAGAGCCCTTAGTTGTAAGGGGTCGCGCGACCAAGCGACAAGTCGCAGCCAGCCGCCTGCGCTCGGTCACGACTTTATAACACGGGGGAGTCATTTTTTAAATGTCGAAGTATGGCAGGCAGTATGTCTGACTCCTTTAAGGTTTTGTCGATCGGTAGATAGCGAGGTCGCACGACCGACTACGCCGTGTACCCTCCACGCATTAAACTATACAGATTTATTAAAATTAAAAAAAAAAATATTATACTAAAGCTATACCGTTTGATGATCTTTAATAACTATTACAATACTTACAGTCATATTGTTGAAACCAACTCAAACCTACTTCAAGGTCATCAGATGCTTTGTTGGCAATAATCACATTACTGTTTATTGCTTGTGGTTGCTGTACATTGCTGTTTAGCTAGTGTTTACTTATTATTATATATTATTTCAATCGCCACATAAACAAATTACTATAAAAACAATCCTGTCCAAGTTTAATTTATAAATCATGAAAAATTACATCACTTTCCGATAGTTTTGATAAACAGTTTTGATGGAGTAGATTTCAATTTTTAAAAGTCAGTCGAGTCATTTTCTTGTGGCGTCAACCTCGCAAATGGATTCCACATAAAAATGGAACGTGGCATGTTTCCGAACGAATGGATTTGTTCAAGAGACTTGCGAATATGATGACGTAAATATTTATGCTCCGCAGAGACGTTGTACGTGCGGTACGATTTTGTGTATAACTAGTACGTCACGGAAAAAATTACAGCCTGTGAAAAATAGGTATGAGTTGTCGGAGGGTGAGACCGCAGCGACGCAGCAATAGTTTTCTAAACATCCAATTTCGAAATATCTAACCCTTCTTCGGCTTGGGTGTGTGGAAGATGTCACCGAATTGCTAATGGAGTGTTCCACGAACCAGAGAGAGAGGACGTCACTGATGCATAAATATAACATAAATAGGCCACTATACACGTGCCATATTATATTACTTAATGTGTTTATTTTTATTTTATTTATTTATTGTATTTTTGGAGAACTTGTAGCTAAAAACTTGATTACAAACACAAATTGGTTTTCCTACAGCTAAAATATATCTAACTAAGTAGTGAAAACACTTGAGACACAATCTAGATAGTTAGTATAGTAACTGAACAAGAAAGAAAAAAAGAAGTTAAGAAGTCAATGTTTAATCAAATCGCATTAAGGAATTTTGTCATGATTTCACTCTGATTTCCTATTTATGTAACATATGAATTACAGAAACGGGTAAATACCATACTTGTTACAGAAAACAATGCTTCGAAAATGGAGGAGTTGCGACGAAAACGTGAGGAGCGGAAACTTCAAAGGCAACGCGAGATGGAGGCGAGACGCAACGCGCGGGGACAAGGACCTATGAAGCTCGGCAACAAGATTACCACCGCGCCGCCCTTCTAGTGAACACCGACCTACTACCGGGTAAGAATGATCAATAAATAACTCGTTAATCGAGTCGTAATCCATTCGAGACTAGAATCTGGCTAACAAAATGTGACACAGGAATAATCTCCAATTGAATAATCAAGTTGTAACCGAGACCCAGAGTCTGGCAAACGAAATGTGGCTAAGAAATAATCCCTAATTGAATAATCAAGTTGTAACTAACTAAAGACTAGAGACTGGCAAAACAATATGTGGCACAGGAATAATCGCTAATTGAATAATTGAGTCGTACTCCACTCGGCCTCGGGCATAAAAATTATCTTTAGCTAAATTATCTACGTATAACAGAGTGGAGACTAGTCTGGCAAATGTAACGAGGCACAGGAATGATCAGTAATCGAATAATCGAGTTGTAACCCACTCGAGACTAGTCTGGCAAATGAAACGTGTCATAGGAATGATCGCTAAAAGAATAATCTAGTTTTAACCGATTCGTAGTTTGGTTAAACAAAACTTTGCACAAGAATGATTGCTAATCGAGTTGTAATGCACTCGAAACTAGCGTGACAAATGAAACGTAGCACAAGAATGATATCATTAATAGAATAATTAAGTTGTAATCCACTCGACTGGATTCTGGCGAACGAAATATACCACGAGTTTCCCGGCATTCTTTAGTTTCATACTTGTAGTAGTTTTATAACAGAAAATACGAAATATCGAGTTCATTTTTCTGATTAAAATTAGTGCTCATTAAAATTTTATTTGTCGCTCTATTCTTGTATCCCGTATTTTTCTGAAGTAATAAATATTATCAGCCTATTTCTTTATTTACCACTTTTCGTTTAGCAGACTACACGCTTGGTCTGCGTTCGATCAGAAGCGTGAGACATTGTATCGTTATAATGGTTTTATGTAATGGTTCATTCCAAATTGTTACATAATGTTTATGAACCATGTGATAAATTGTGTGTCAGGAGCTACGGGCTCTTTAGTTTTAAATCCCAAATGTGTCTTGTAAGGGAAAGATTCAAATTTACTGAGGCCATGTCTATTACTTATTTTTATTGCACTACAGTCTAACATAACCACATTCTATGTTTATGATAATTAAATTTTAATGTATACGCAAATGAATGAGGGCTATGAAAATGGTAGTTTGACTCGATATTTTTTAGTGAGCAGATTTGCTCAAGATAATTTGGTACAGTTTGGTGAAAAATCGTCATAGGGAACAAGTGTTGTAATTAATATGCACCAAATATACAGCGCTCAAGTGAGACTAGACGCCCGTAAGGTATTTTAATGAAATATTTCCAAGTTACATATATTTAAGTAATATTTAAATGTGACGGATTGTGCCCGATGTGGTACCCATATTTTTATTTCAAGATAACAATAAAGATCTTACCATATTATATAAAACTAACAGTTAACAAGTTGCCATGTTCTCTTAGCTTGTAACTACGCGTACGATATTTATATTATTTAATGTATATAGAAAAATCGCTTTACCTGTGAAAATGTTATGGGATTGTGTGCCATCGGCAAATGAGGGTGTCAATTTGATGTAAGTGCTTGTAAAGTGATTGTGTGTTATTCAGAGCTCGGTACTTAGAATTGCCAAAAATTATTAATATATTGTGTCAGCTTTCACCAACACGCTCTTGAAACAGTCTTAATATTTTTTATGCAACCTAATTCAATATATTACCACCATTTTGATAACAATTCTACAATCAAGCAATTTTAAGATTCGAGATCTGATATTATGGTACGATAACTTATTAAAAAATTTATAGATCTATAATTATATGTATTATATATAAATATATAATAACAGACTGATATGGTCTACGAATTTTAAAACCTAATTACGATATTATAAGTGACACAACATACCTTTTTCCCATATGTAAAGTGAGAAAGAACAGATATACAAAAATTATGGTTAGTTTTTCTAGCATTCCTTTTATAATGTAGGCATTTGGTTTAATTTCTTTAGAACCCTGTAATTCAGAAGGAAGAAATATAACTTTAGCATACAATAGACTAGTTATGTATACTTTAGTTGTTAATCGTAATTATGTATTTGTATAGAATATAATTTGCAGCAAAATTTACTGGCAACAATATATTTATTTTCCTTATTATACTATTTTAGAGAATGTCACGGTGACAATGAGGAATGTTACGAATGTATTCTAATTGTCGTACGCAAGGATACGAGATGTTAATCTTCTGAAAGGGAATGATGCATAATTTGGAAACTAATATAATAATAGATGGATTTAGGTTTATAGAGAACTTACGTTGGCTTGTATTTCAAAGGAATTGTCAGAATGTACACAATGAATGAACATAAGTTTCTTGTTAACCGGTTCAAATTGATATTGTAAAGTTGTGGTAAACGAAATTCTCATTCTATCTGCTACTGAAATTTACACTTCTGTAAATAAAATTTTTTTAAATATAAAAATGTTTTCATTTTCAACTTTTAAAACGAAATGGATGAACAAATAAAACGTAAAGATAAAAGCACAAACAATTTTAATTCGCGAAAACCAATTGTTAGTTACATTACATTCAAAATCTAAATACAACTATTTTAAGTACAGGCATTTCTTTATAAACTAAAAATAATAGCAACAAAAATAAAATAAAACATGTCTGTTAGTGGTATTAGCATAATAACTACACATTTATGTGCTAAGGCACCCATGATCAATCGATCACCCCATCAAACACTAGACGTTTACACATCTTTTTAAAATCATAATATATATATACACTTCCCGGCCGAAAGTAATACACGTCGGCCTTTAGAAAGAGACTATCGGCTTTCGGTCGGGATGTGTATCATGTATTGCAAATGTCTACTTTTGATGGATAGAAAAATTGACCCTGCAAACCGTAATGTCGCGAGCAACCACGCAGAAATCACTATTTACACAAAAAGTTAGCAATAACTTCAGAACCTATCGCCACAAAGGCATTGTTGATGGCATTGCAGTAAATGACGGCAATATCCAAAATATTGGCCAACCGAGCGTTTGCATGCTTACAAACTATATTTGCGTTCGAAAACTAGTTAGTACGATGAGTTTAAAGTTTCGAAATTTGAGTTTAAAGAGTTTGTTCTACAGAGTATCTGCTGTTGGCGTTGTCTAACCGCTTATTAAATAAGTTGATAATAAGCTGCAAGAGTTGGTATTTGTATGAACAGCTTCATATGATATGTGGCTTCATATGTGTCCTTTTACACACACCTCACATAAAAGTACATTTAGTGCATAAAAGGATATTAGCAAAATATTGACAGGCGAACTTGGTCTCGTTAGGAAATTTCTTGTAACGAACCTGGCGACAACAACCCGGCGTGTAAGACCGACAGACAGCTATTACAATTACATGAAATACTATTACTCATCTTTTTCGTTATATTTATACTCTCCATACTCGTTTGAACTCGCTCGTAGATCTACTATACAACGCAAATTAGAACTAATGTATTTTAGTAAAATACAGGGTTAAATAAAATATACCTGCATTCTCTTAATACTGAATTTCTCCCTTGAAAACTAACGAAACTTTTGTTCTCTACCATTTTTTTTAAAATATATAATTTTTTTCACACAAGCCTCACTCACTCGCACCGCGTAAATACACTTACATCGATTTACATAGATGTAGGTATCTAATAGTAGCGATTCGATTAGCCGCTGTTTATATAGCGTGTGGCGCTGCCGTTAGTAGCAGCGTGTAGTGAGAAGTACAGCGTTACAAAGACTTCATTTAAAAAAAATCTTTTGTTTTCGTAAACAATACCAAGTTCCGAAATAGGTTTTAATGATAGAAATTCAAACATAAGAAGGTGCATGTATATCTTATTTAAGCCTGTATAACATAAGATGTTCATGTTTTTCACATATATATATCTAAACGGGTCTTGATAGAAACAGATTAATAAATAAACAGTTTAATATATCAAAAATGGTATGTGCTGGTTTTGGTGACAGTGATGGTGGTGTGGTAGTGAAGACTGCTCGGTGGACGCGTTACTTACAGTTTGGAGCGCAGGTCGGATGCCCCAGCGGCTAATTGTCAGGAGGGATCCTCGAACCTGAAACAAAGTTTCTAAACTGTTAAAAATACATTAAAAAATTCTATACTTTGATAATTTAAGATGCTAAAAATAAATCCGTTAAATTAAAATGTCTTGAAAGAATGCAGATGGTACGCGCCAGTCGAAAAGGAACTTTCACTGTACACGTTTAAAAAGAATGTTTAGACAGAAGTTGACCATTTATATAGATATATTGGCATTGTTTTTTTTTCTTTGAGATTTCTTTTCATCTTTTCATTGTAAAAGATATGTTTATAACCAAACTATATACTAGCAGAAACCGTAACTAGCCCTCTCAGTGTTGCTGCACATGGGCACCCTCGTGCACATTGTTTGGTGCATGAAAAATGAAACACGATAATTATTTTTTTTCTTGATATTTCTTTATGGGAAGAACAGAAGGATTGTCAGACGAACAGACAGTTCACCTGGTGGTATGTATATACTGTCACCCTGCAACATCTGCAATACAAGCTGATATCACTCCAGAAGGATGACAACGTTGGCACGCCTCCATCCAGGCGCCTAACTTTGGGAGTTAAGGAGTTGTTTAGAAAAAGGGATTGGAATAGATGGAGAATAGGGACTATTTTTATATTAGGGCCTTCCTTATGAAATTGTCGTTTGTTCATGGTGGCCACTTTGAACTTAGTTATCTTGCGTTTGGCTTGGAATTCTCAATTCAAATTCATTTCAATTTAAAGCTATGACATTCTTTTTCAAAATCAGTTATTCATTTGTTTTTCCGTCAAACAACTTTTTGCTTAGATGTCGTCGTGTTTGCGACCTTGGAAATTTCACGTTATTTACAAATGAGTTCCGCCCGTGGCAGCAACGCAGCACAGACGTTTGATCGTTTCAGTTCTGGAAATTTCGACCTCAAGAACAAACCCCGTGGACGACCGGAGACTAAAGTATAACGAATTGAAAGCAATAGTGGAAGTGGATTCATCTCAAACCACGTCTGAGTTAGCAACAGCCTTCGGCGTAAGGGATAAAACAATATTGATTAATTTGTGTCAAATCGTGAAAGTGAGAAAGTCCGGAAAGTGGGTAACCACATGAGCTTAATGAAACACGCGTCAAAGCTGCACACAATGAAGGGATTCTGAATGGTATTGTCACTTAGTGATGAGTGATGAGAATTGGATCTCGTATGATAATCGTAAACGTTCGTCACAATGGTTGAACCCAGGAGATAACCAAACAAGGTTCCCTGAATAAACTGAGTCAAAAGAAGCTTCTTGAGATCTGGCACAATAATAATTAATCCTGATGTGTACTGTGAAGAAATGCAAACAGTGATGGACAAGCTCGCTATCAAACAACCAAGTCTGATCACTCATTCTAGTCCACTACTTTTCCATGATAATGCTCGCCCACACACTGTACGACAAACAGTCTCAAAGCTACAGGAGCTTCGACTGGTAATTCTCCGTCACCTACTGTACTCGACAGGTCTTGCCCCTACTGAATTCAATTTTTTTTTTCAGAATTTGGATAACTTTTTACAGGGAAAAAATCAACTCTGATGAGGCAGTGAAAAACGCCTTCAGAGAATTCATCGATTCCCGTTCCCGGGAGTTCTATAGCAGAGGCATCAATCAAATTCCATTAAAATGGCAAGAGTGATAATAATGGACAATACTTCGATTAATTAAATATGTACATAATTTTCATACAAAAGAATATTAGAATTTTTCCATATTAATTTCAGTAAGGTAGCTGATGTGCCTAATAGCCTGTACTGGAGTATGCATTGATCTTGCTCCGATATCCATTTGTCTAGTATCAATTTGAAAATTGTATGCTGTCTAATATATTCTTGCCTCATGTTCATAGCGTTAGAGTTGCCCATCTCGAGCTTGTAGCCAAGAGTCTCATAGAACTTGATCAGGTTGTCCTTACAGTCCAGCGACATCTTGTAGCAGCCCACCTCCTGGGCCAGTAGGGAAACTGTCACCACGATCCTATAAAAAGGACATGACTTTTTGTTTAAAAGAGTTTTATTTACAAGAATGCTTTATACAAAGATCAGACAAATGAAAGCATTTACTTGTATCAGTCAAGTTTTTTTTTAAATATTTATTATACACAAAAGATGACCATACATAATGTTGTTTCTTGCCATATAAACTATACAGGTTTGTCTTGGCATTGCACATTCGCATACAACTAAATATACATATAATTTAAGTATGTTAATTAATAAATTATGTGGAATACTTCGTTTGCGTGGTCTTTAAGTACTAATTCAGAAACCTTCGCGGGCGTGCGCACAACAACTCACCAAAGTTTCATAGCAATCAATTAGATGAATGGTATACGAACGCATACGGGACAAACAAAGAAACATTCATTTTTATATATATTCTTAATTTAGGTACTCTTTTTTTAATTACATGTAAGTACTTGGGAAGATTTACTGTCCTGTCCGCCTGTCCTATCGGACAGTACCATCCTGTCCGATTGGTACTGTCCGCCACATATTAGTTGGATTGTTGCGACTAATTAGTGACAACTTAAAAAAAAAAAAATTGTAATAAATTTAAAAATAATAATAATAGTTTTTTTTTTTTGTGTATTTGTACTACGGGCAACAGTTTATGATTATAATGCATTTTTAAATTTATTAAGGAAGTAACATTTTAGTTTTTGTTTCTCGTTTTTATCGTTTATTGTTTTTATCACGGCTGATTTAACATTGTAGGGATTAGAAATTGTGTATTGCGTCTACCATGGAAGTTATTGACTCTTAGAACTAATTTTGTTTGAGTTACATTTCTGGTCGTAATTTTGCTCGGGACAGAAGTGAGTTGAGATCCAAGCCCACATGGGAGTGCTCTTGCAGCTTTTGTTCTGCAAGTTGCAAGTCTCTTTCGGCAGCAAGCGGGCATGTGTTGTCTGCATACTGATATAATGAGCAGGCCGTTGTTATGTTTTCTAAATCATTAACGTAAGCTAGATAATGCAAAGACCCTAGAACTGAACCTTGTGCTGTATCCCCCTTTACTTGTACTTCACTGCTTAATTCATTACCTATTTTTACTTGATATCTCCACTTACTGAGGTACTCCTTGCACCATTCCAATACCGGTCTCCTGATGCCAGAGTTCTCAAGCTTTTGAATAAGGATATTATACCTAAGGGTGTCAAATGCCTTAGAAGTAAAGAAGTAAAACATGTATTTTTTAAACTAGATTTTTATTTTTAAACTTCATCAGTAAAATTCGTAAGTAAAGAAGATGTCGACTTTTTTTGTTGGAATCCATATAGAGTATATCAGAAATGACGTCATGTGTGTGTGTGTGTGTGTGGGAACACAGTATGTGTGTGTGTGTATATGTGTGTGAAAAAACTCAAAACTTCTATCGCATAGATAGAAGTTTTGAGTTTGTTCACACACACATACTTTTCTATTATTTTATCAATAACTGGCAAAATTGTTATGGGAGTATTAGTTAGGTGCCTAACTATGACGGTCTTTAGGCCTTCCGAGTACCTACATCTTATATTTTGTGCAATTATTTTATTTAATTATTGTCTGCAATTATTTATTTAATGCAATTATTTTAGGTATTTAATATAAACAGTTTATGAACTGAACAGCAAGCTCTCAAGATAAAATGTCAATCTGAGCATTTACTTTGTATTGTTTACTGAAACCTTACATTACAGAAAAGTGTTCTGGTCAGCTCAATATTTACTTGTACCATTCAAAATTTATGGCATAATAATGTAAGAATAAGAAGTACTTACAATTTTCCTAATTGTTTTCCTCTGTAAGTGTCATTAACTACCACATCTTCTAAACGCCCACGCTGAAAAATAATATTAACATTATTTTAACCTTTTAACCGTAAGTTTCAAAATAACTATAAATAATATTGATAGGAACTCCTACTAACTGTTCTCCCCCGCTAGGTGATTTTACCTAACTATATGTTTACCTAAGACTATCCATTATTTGTAAGTACATACCAAAGAACAGTTGTGTATGAACTTCTGTTCGACGGTGAGTGTGGCGGCGCCGATGATCTTGGACAGGCGTTTGTCTTCTATGACCGTGACGTAGTATCCGCCTGATTGCTTCATTCGAGTAAACCGCTCTGCAATTTTATTGGTGTAATCAGCATATTGATGGGATTAAGTTTGAACAATCAGAGGAGCTATATAAGAGTGGATAGAAGGCAAAAAGGATCTCCTCGTACTTATTTAGCTGATCACATACCACGCTATTATAGTCGGAATTTTAATTCGATTCCAGATTTGACAATTTCAGTGTTGCAACGTTATGACAAGTACTAAATAGTAACGTTGCGAAATTATTCGATACGGAAATGGAATATTTCCGGATCGATTCTTCTCGTTTATAATTTTATTCTCGTAAACTAAGTATATCAGGAAATTAAATATTTGTGAACGGATAATTTAGTTATGACGATTAATTTTATTACGGATCTGAGAGTTTTCTTTAATAATTGTGTGTGAAATAAATAAATAAATGTGATCATGAAGGAACATGAGAAATAAAACAAATAGATGTATTATGGTAATATTTTATTTTATAAATCGTCGCCGTCATCGCTATCGCTATCGCTGTCACTTTCTGTAACATTTATTATAAATGTGTCTGTGATATTGTCAATTAACATATCTAGCCTACTCATTTTTTCCTCTTCTTTGACAACATGGGATACGCATTTAGACCATTCGGTGGCCGTAATTTTTTTAATGCCTTCCTCAAATAAATTTCTCACGTCTGTCAATTTAAAGGTTTTATTATTTTGAGCTACATGCCCCTTTACCTGAGCCCATATCAATTCGATAGGGTTCAGCTCGCAATGGTAAGGGGGCAGTCTTAAAACCGTGATCCCATGTTGTGCTGCCATTTCGTCTACAGCGTACTTATTAAAAGACTCGTTATGTGGAATCAGTTCTAAAAGCGTAGCTTTAACCATATCTGGTTCGTAATGAATATTTTTATTTAAAAGCCAGTCTTGAATGGCAGCTTTTTTTCAGCTCATTTTTGGTGCCGTTTCCAATTTTCGGGAGTGGTAAGGTGCATTATCCATCACCACAATTGAGTTTGGTCTTAATTTTGGTAAGACTCCAGCGAACCACTCCTCAAAACAAACTGCATTCATCTCATCATGGTAATCTTCACAATTTTTCTTTGCTTCAAAAATCATGAGCCCCTCTTCCAGGAAGCCTTCTTCACTACCTATATGGCTAATTATGAGACGTTTGCCTTTTCCAGATGGGTTTTTTAATCCAGTGGTCAGTCCCTCCAAAAACGCTTGCCGAGATGATGTGACTTGCTTGTCCACCCAAGTTTTTTTTACAGTATGACCTTAAATCACATATAGTACATGAACATTCAATATTACTATTAAATTTAATGTAAATGTATATTAATTCAAAATGTTAGCCTTACCTGCGTTAACCCAAGTTTCATCTTGATAATATATATGTCTCCCTTCTCGTCGAAACTGACATATAGATCGCAAGTAACGCTGGCGCCATGTTATTATATCATTTCGATCAATAAGTGTGCTCTTGCGTGACCGTGCAACAAATTTAAAATTAAGATGCTTCAAAATTTTTCTGAGGGTGTCTTTGGAAACCTTGGGCATTTCTGGATCATCGTTCATCACTTGTAAAATCTGAAATAGTAAATTTTATAATAGTTTGGAATCATTACTTATATATAAAAGATGTAGGTATAAAATAATACTGTCTGACTGATTGACTAACCTTTGCAATGGTTGGAGGTTCATTTCGGTAAAAGAACTGATGAACTATTCGTCGTATTGCGGAGAATGTAAATTCATCAATTTTATCTTTGAAACTTCGCTTTGGTCCAGTTTTTTTAGGGGGAGTTGGCGGCGCACCTTTATTTACTTCCTTCAAAACGTTACAAACAGAGCGTGAGGTTATTCCCAATATGTGAGCAACTTTGTTCATACATTCATTTTCTTCCACAACTTCAAAGGCCTCCAATTGCGCAGAAGTTTCATTTTTCACGTACTTATATGCGTTGCGGATCATTACTTTTTCAGTAACAGTGAAAGCTTTTCGTGGACGTTTTTTTCTTGGAGACAAGAAAACATCCACGTCTTTTTGTGATGTACTTGGCGGAGGATCCATTTTGATGGAAAACCAAAACAAATAGATTCACTCAAAGTTCACAAAAAACTATAAACGTAACAACAAACACAACGTAACAAAACTTTAACAAAAACCCAACAAAATAACAAAATATCGATTCGCAATGAAACGAGATATTCGTGCAGTCAGACTAGGAGAAGGAAGCCGAATGACAAGATAAACAAAATGGCGATAGCTGCACGAGCGCGCACGGGTTGCCAATACAGAAAACTATCTAGGCTCTTTTATTATAAGTTTTGTTTTTAATATAAAAAAAAAAAAAATATTAACTTTTTATAAAATAAAGCAGCGGTTACTAATTAATAAATAATTGTTATGAATAATTATGTATTTATTTAAATAAAAATCAATAATTTAGTCTTTAATTGGCACACCAATATTATGATTACATAAACATAAATCGCGATTGTTTATCGATTTTTGTGTTCATCACTACACTATTATATGTGGTATCATTATTTTACAAAATGACAGTAGCTAATGTCAAATGTGGAATCGAATTATAATTCCGACTATAGTAATGAGTCGATTCACACTGATAGGCTGCGTTGAACAGTTACGGCCAGCAAACCGAACTAAACGTTTTATGGTCGGTCAATATCGTGAGCCGAGCCGAATTGATGCATCAGTCATTTACACCCTTATACCTTTGATATAAAGCAGCTCCTGACAGGTTCAAGAGATTTCCGACTCGATAAATGCGGAGAAAACCTAAGCTAGTTATATAGGTTAAATTAACCCAAGATTTGGGTCCAACCCAACCCAAATCTTTGGAATCTTTATATCCTTTAGATTAGTTTAGATAATAATATGTTGAACATTCGAAACGAAACAGGAAACGTATATTTACACCAAAGTTCATAGATAAAAAAAGGACAGCTAATCAAACTGTTATAAAGGTTTATAAAGAGGTAGAGGTAGATTTAAAGAAAACATGCAAACATTTTATTAAAGAAGGTTTGTTATTTGGTTACTGTAAACATTCATTTCATAACTATATTTTCATTATATTTAATGCCTAGACAGCCTTGCCTGTAATGAGTAAGTTTGCCCAACTTAAACATATTTTTTGCGAAGGAAATAATCACAATTAAAATATTTCTGCTATATGCGAATCTTGCGAAATTGCTTGATAGATAGTATAGGAAGAAAAACAAGGTTGATACGAGTAGAAAGGTCATACGACATTGCACCGGTCTCCCAAGGTTACCCAGTTAAATGCTGCCAATATTATCATTATATTTATGTAGGCAAATTCTTTAGAAGAAAACTAGTTGATCTACACTAATATTATAACTCTTAATAGACTATACTCATGTGACTGTGAGGTCTGCAACTCTTTTTTGTTTGTTTTTATATAAGAGGTAAAGTCAAAAATTACCAGAAAAATTTTGAAATTTCTTTCACTTTTAGGAATCTAAAGTAATGCAGATGGGCATGGCAAATGCTGTTTGGGTTCCCTAGGAAATCTAGGAACCTTATGCAACCTGAATAAAGTCTGGATGGATCACCATCAATCAAATCACACAAAAGTAATTGAATTAGTAAATTTATACACTTCTAACATTTTACTTGGACTATGTTACAAATATCCGATATCGGTATTCAGTATCTTGAACTACATTACTTTCTTTGAAAAACAAAAAGTGACACATGATGTAACATTGTAACAGCGTGTCACGGATTGAAAAAATAATAAAAAATGTGCAATTTCCAATTTGCATTGAAATTCAATTCAATTGCCTAAAAACAATTTTCGCAAATATTTTTGTCACTATTTGTAAGCCACTTCAAAGTTATCTCAACCAACTGCTAATGAACTGTCAAATCAAATCGGTAATCTGTCGACGGCCTAGCTATAGTAAAGCATAATGTCTGTCTTTTTGAAAAAGAAATAGCAAATATGCAGGTGGCTCTCCAGGTGGTCATCAGAGAGTTGCACAGTGCGTGCGTGTGTGCTGCTGACTGCACAATTCTATCCACAGCTCTCTGTTCATATTAATCTTGACAACTACAAATTGATTTTAATATGATTTTTACCAAGGGAGTGCGGGGGAGCAGGTATGTCCGCCCAAGACAGCTGGGGTTACTAACCCAAATTTTTATTTAATAACACAGTTTAACAAAATATGTATATTTTTTACCTCTTTTCATATATATTGACTTTTACCTTAATTATATATATTGTGGACACATGCTTGTCTAAGTACTTACAGAAAAAATAGCAAAACTACTTTACAAACAAAATATTTAGTATGCAGATAAAAACGACATTGAAGACAAATGAGACCATGAAGATATATGTAAACCACAGATACAGTATTATTACACAACCAGCTCTACATATTTATAATTTTTCACGTGTCAATAAATTAAATATATAGGTAATAATAATGTATATTAATCTACACAAATTAAAGCAAAATATTAAATATATTTAAACACATAACTTCTGAATAATTCAAAGTAATACTGTGTAAGCATAAGGTAGTACACATACAGATAAAATATGCAATAAATGTACTTAATAATATGCAAATTATACAACTTACCATCAAACTGTTTTCTCGAGACATTGCCCACGTTTGTCAGTTGGCTGAGCAGTTGCAAGAAACCCTTGTCATAATCAGACCGTTGGAGAGGCCTCACAACCAGCCAGTCCTCACCAGGCTGGGCAGCACTAATCTTTGGGTTGAATGTAGCTGGACTCTTGTTAAAGTCCAATTGATGCAATATATCGGGAGGGTAGAGGTACTCGGATGGTTTGTCATCCTAAAAAGTAAAAATTTAAATACAAATTTAATATATAATATGAATGTGATATTATCTGTGCAAAAGGTGTTATTGTCCATATGAACTTATTGATTTTGATTAAGATTTCCGAAACTAAAATTGTTTCAGGATTCTGTCTAAATAGAAACTAAAATCTGATCATTTTGTTTTTAAGATAATAAAGGACTTAAATACCTATATATTCAGTTTCTACAATTAACTACCTGTCTTACTCATAAATGCTAATTCAATTGGATACAATTAACGTAACTACTTAGTCCAAGTGATAAATTTTATATTTTTATTTTTTGCACCATTTGGACTCAATTTATCGTAATTTACAAAGCCTTAAAACATTTTTGAATTTCTATTTAAATTTATTCTAAATGATATATATATTAGTAGTAGTCCAAGCAGCTTGTAATGTAAGGTAAGGACAGAGGATTTATTGTTTGACAGAGGATACAAACAATAAATCCTCTGACCTGTCTGTTAATTTTTGTCACTAGTTATGCATAATTGTAACCAATTTAAAGATTATAAAAATTAAAATCTCTTGATAAATTAGTACATACTTTATATAAGTTAGAAAATGACAAATCATTTTAAGCAATGGTTAAATTGACCGACTGATCAGAATGGATCCAACCCACATTCATGCAGTTTTAAGATGATGGAGCATTTTGCAAAATATAAAACGAACATAAAAAACATTGTGATAAAGTATAATATATGATTTCCAGGTTCTTAATTTTAAGTGTTTTGATTGAAAAAATATGCACTAATTTTAGTTTTTTGTCACAAAATTCTTTACTATGAATAAAGTATGATTGTGGGTTGGATTCATTCTGAATAAAGTTGGTCCATATGTAAAGGTTGTGGTATCCTTATTGAGCACATTGGGGAAAATTTTGATACATATTATAGTTGAGTTTACTGCAAATAAACTACAGAAAGTATTAAATTAGAAAGTAATATATGAGTTTAAAAATGGCAATTTTTTATTTTAAATAGTCAAATTAATTGTAAAAAATAGTCCTTTTTGGCTGTGATTACTTTTTGTGTTTAACCGTGTTGTTGTCACCTTTAAGTAGTGACATTTATATAATTAACATTCTTGCATGTAATCCTTTCATTTACATTATGTAAGCTCTGTTGATGACCTTTAATAAATAATTAGTCTTAATTAATTCTTAATTATTCTTTAATAAATAAATAAATAAAACTTCTATGGACTATTTGTATAAAATATTGTTTTATAATATTATTTTTTAGATACCAGAAAAAAGTACTGTATGGTGAAATAACGTGTAACCCGAGCAAAAGATTAAACAAAGCCTGTTTAGTAGCAGTAATTTAGTGTTAACTTTTTTTTATTGGATAATATTGTTTTTTGTATATTACTTATATAGTTTTTATTCAAAGCACTAACATATAAACACTTTTACTTACCACACTATAGGTATGTTTTTCCATGCCCATGATTGCTAATTTTCTTATTTCTGACCAAAGTAAAGTAAGAAATATCGAGTGAAAATATAACCTACATTATTTTGTCAGTATACGTATGTAACACGCCAGACTACGTGGACGAAGACGTACATGAATATTGTTTCTGTCCTATCTAATATACTTCAATCACTAAATCGAAAATAAAGGGAAAGTAAAATAACCTTGTAAAGTAACCAATCCAAATGATATAAAATCAAAAGCAATCCTTCATGAAGACTTCAGGTTTGACAGTGACATCTTGACATGTATTTGACAGACTGCTGTAATTTTTTTATATTTAATTTATTTGGACACGGATATAGCTATTGGTATACACTGCAAATAAAACAGAATTGATTTTGTCATTGTCCCGTCCCGTCGAAAACCAGCGGCTACAGTGATAGTATGTTTACTGAAGACAGAGTTGGACTTCTCCCTGTTATCGTCGTCATCCTCGGCAATGCACAAGTGCTGTTCATATACTACACTCACATGCTACACATATACACCGTCCCCGCTGGTGGGGACGAGGATGTGCCCCTCGCTACGCCGTGAACACACACCGGCCTTCAGCCAACACTTTTACCAGGTATCGGCAAGTGCTTGGGCGTTTCTCACCGACTTGCGATCCCGCGGTACCCTCCTAAAGCAACGTCTTAAGTCGAAGTGTATTCAATAGTCTTTTAAACATCTTATTAAGAATTCCATCGATGCCAGGTGATTTTTTAATTTTGAGATTTTTAATGATGTCCTGAACTTCAGTTGCCGTAATCGGTAGAAGGAAGACTAATATTTAGGTCTAAATAAGAGGTTCGACGCCCCACCTCTCCCTCAATCAAGTCGACCGGTTAACGGATAGGGGCGCATTGGGCTTCAAGGCTGTCGGCCAGACATTCAGTCTTCTCAACATCATCAAATGCGGTAGGACCGTTCGTTCTAGTCAGTGGAGGCATGGAGACAGTATTGTCTGCTTCCATAGATCGTTCCAACCGCCAGTAGACTGTGTGTGATGGCGAGATCTCTGACAACAGATCGTTGTTTTTGTTTTGAATTCTTGTTTTTGAATTCAGCGATGCGATTTTTTTCGTCCCTCTGTAAAGCTCGCATCCTGCGCCTATTCTCTTCACAAGGGGAGGAGCCGTAAGCACGGATGACTGCGTTCTTAGCTTTTATCAGTTCCCTTATCTCCTCGGCGATCATTCGCCGCTGGGACCCGCCTAGAGGAGCTTTGGATTATATCTCTAGGTGGCTACGGAGTCCAGAGACCGCTGTGTTTGTGTCATCCGCACTGATCAGGTTGTTTGCGATAGAGTCTAGGTGGGGGGACCTAGAAGTCTTAAGGGTTTCCTCAACCTTGCTCGAGTCAATAATAGTCGTTTTGGGGAGGTGGGTCGGTCTACCGCCCCAATTTCAAAACTACGGGACGGTGGTCGGAGTCTAACTCGGATAGTGTTTCTATCGAATTTAGACGTAAATCTATATTTTTGAAAAGGGCAGTGTCTAGTACGTTGGGTAGGTGTGTAACAGTATAAGGGTAATGGATTGGGGTTATAGGAGCTATAACGTCAAAATCGAGTTTGTTTAATGAACGTGTCGAGGCGTTCATGTTCACAATTCTGGGTGGACATGTGGCTATTGAAACTAGGGTGTTTGGTGTTTGGATCACCTGCCAGGATAACGGAGTTACCCAAATCGAGGACTGACTCGAGGACAGCCATGAGCAGTTCTCTATCGGGGGGCAAGTATACAGATGACAAAGTGACAGGTGGATGACTTGTCATAGCTAAGCTGCAGACCGAGGCCTTCATATTAGTCAGTGGGGCCTGGGTATGGGAATGCAGTGCAAGGACCTTTTTGTATTATAGTATATGAGGTTACAGCCTCCTCAGCTAGTCAACGTGTCATTTCGTACTAAGTCGTACTGAGCGATTTTGGGATCACGTTGGCTTGGTTTGAAGAAGGTCTCTTGCACTAGTATTATATCTATATAATTATAGTGATTTCTGAGGAAGTCATGGCGCTGGGTGTGTTGGGACCAGTGGCGGATTAACATATAAGCACGTGCTTAGGGCCCCTGTTCTCCAGGAGCCTCCTCTCCTCTGCTAGCGTTTCTTTGTGCGAACGTTTAATTCTTTGAAATACCTAATGCGCGATCGATGATCCAAGCAACATAGGGCCTACACAGCCTCTATGCTTAGGGGCTACACGGCCTCTATGTTTAGGGCCTACACGGCCTCTATGCTTAGGGGCTACACGGCCGCTATGCTTAGGGCCTGCACGGCCTCTATGCTTAGGGCCTGCACGGCCTCTATGCTTAGGGCCTCTAAACTCTTAATCAGCCACTGGTTGGGACTGTATGCTGTTAGCGCTTGGCCTAAACTACTCATTTCCCGTGACTCTTGAAAGGTCGTCGTCATGCGATTCTCTGCACTTCCTTGACTTAGAGTAGCTGGGTGCAGTGCAGTCAAAAAGACACTTTACACCGGTAACCCGAAAGTTGTGGAATAAACTGACAGCTGAAGTATTTCCGCTATGCTACAATATGGGGATCTTTGAGAGAACTGTGAACAGGATTCTGTGACGCGGTGTGGGCCGCCCGCTGTCTGTCGCCATGTATTCTTAAAAAAAAGATCAGACTTCATATTTTTGTGCGATGGCTTACTGCTCGAGTAAACTTTCTAAACGTTCTATCAGCTGTTTGAACTGTCATATTGCAGTGTCACACACTTGAAATTCAAATAAAAAAAGCTAATCTATTCTTTACATAAGAATAAATTCAATTAATTATTAATGATGGCTTTATTGAAATCGCCGACATTTTTTTTACGTCAATATTCTATGAATAGGACTTTAAATAAGAATAATTTGAAAAACTTTTATCGCGTGCAGTGCATTCCCACACGATGTTTATTCTGGGAAAGACATAGAAAAGGTGGCTATGAAAGTGAACAGAAAATATCAACTCTAGATCACTTGAAGAATGGTTATAAAGAATTAAAATTTGAACTTAAGTTATTTGCCAAAGAGATGAAGGAGTTTGTAGAAGCTGACCCATTACTAATCGCCAGGCCAGGTAAGACGTACATAGGTTTAAGTACTACCAATCCGTGACATATTAATAGGATTAAATAATAATATAAATTGCGCCTCTTTGCTTGTTCTTAGCCCAATGAATCCTTCTAACCCCATCAACAATACTGTTGAATCTAGGGCTTATTATTATCTCGCATAACGCATTCACATTGCTATCCAGCGAGGTAATATCGCCAGTTTATTGGAATCTAGAACCATGGAAGTTCCAGAAAGTGTTAATACAAAAGACACTATGTCAATTGAATTTTAAACTAAAATCCTCTAAATTTGATCATAAAATGTACATCTTGTTAATATTCTACGAACAAGGCTAAACAAAAATAATGATATAATTATTATTTTCCTACCTTCCACTCATCTACCAAGTATTCAACTTTCAAATATCCACAAAATTATTACAATTTTTGTACTTCCACATTTTTCTAGTTTCTAGTGGCCTTGTTAACCAGAATTTTACAAGTTGTCAACAATACGTAGTTTGTCAACAACTAGTAAAAAAATATTAAAAAACAGACATCAAAGAACCAATAAAAAGTTGAAATTAACCATATTTTAATTAATATGCTGTGTATCCACATTTACTTTTGAAATCAGCTGAAATTTAAGAATGACGGGCATAAAGAGTCCACAATGACTTTAAAAAGTTGTAATAATGTGATACAGTGATAGACATTCCTTTGTTAACCCATATTTCCTTAGTGGCCTTCAGCCATCACTTTTACTAGATATTGGCACATACTTGGGCGCTTCTCAACATCTCAATACCCTCTCAAAGCAACACCCTAAGCTTCTGTTCGTGAGCTTGTTGCTGCACACACTTTTTACTTGTGGCTGAGCGTCAAACATTCAAAAGCCATATTTCCTTTAGAACAACCTTTTTAGTGCAGCCAATGCTGCCAGATATACAGATTGTATTTATACAAATTTTTAACATATAGCTCATGTTTTTAAATTAGTAGTTAATTCTATATAGATTTAAAATATTCACATATTTTTCGTACAGATTGTTGCTATCTGCAAATTTTTCGTATCTATAATAATAGTAAATGATGGTAAGAATGACAAGTATTGTTACACGTAAACAACAAAACATATAAATTCTATTGCTAGTTCCAGTAGCTTGCAACAATTCATGGAATGCTTCTTACAGATAACATATATTACACATACAGATTAATTCATTTATTATATTTAATTTTTTTTATTTGTAAATACAAATTTCTAGCTTTCTTCATCTGGCAGCACTGAGTGTAGTGAGTGACCCTCTGAAAAGGCCAAAAATAAAGTAAATAATTTCACTATCCCTTCACTAATATAATTAGATCCTAGTTGTATTTTTACAGTTTAACATTTAATTATGAACCACTACTTAATATAAAAGGTTTTTTCTGTAAATAATTACTTAATTTTTCCTAACCAACTGCAGCCCCCTGTATGTGACCGGGACACCCCTAGGGGTCGCGACCCTCAGTGAGAAAAATAATGCTTTAGCATATAGTAACTTTCTATACTCCCCTCACAAATAATGTATCCTATACATAAATATGCATCTGCACCACAGATATAATAATTAATGAATATAAAAATCTTTAATTATGTAATTGTAGCTCATTTGTATCTATGTTAAAGTGTTATAAACAATGTCCGGACATCGGTCCAATCATCTGTCAATGTCCAGTCCCGTCGAAGTAAGTCAGGAGTCACCAGTAAAGTAATATGTAGTAGGTTTACTGAGGACAGAAAAGGACTCCTTGGAACCACACGAAAAACGCAGTCCTATGCTTTCATTTGATGACTTTGAAGTTTAATAAACTACCTGTCACTATTAAACCACACCAAACTCACAAATACACATTTTTTTTATTAAATCAAACAAAACTCAACTTTACTTCTCAATTGCCCGCCAAAAACTATAAATTATTTCTTTCCCCTTCAAATATGGCAATGGTACAATTAGCACATTGTGCCATTGTCAAGTTTTCTTCGGGAGCAGCAAGTCAGTAGTCCCTCAGTAAAAGCAATAGTAGGTTAACTGAGGACAGAAGAGGACTGATTATTTAAACATTTTTCACTCTAAAATATCGCCAGCATGAATATAAAAATTCATTAAAAATATACTTACATTTTAGCAATTTTATTTCTAAGCAAATAAACTCGTGAAACTACAATCTTTCAGTATCGCTTAAATAAATAAAAATAAATAATTCGCTCAATGTGTAAATCCATTTTTTTCGAAGTTGATAGTGAATCCACTAAATCCAGTACCACTAGTCTTTTTTTACGGTAAAGTCCGGTAAATGAATCAATCGTTTGAATTCATAGCCAAGATCCATTGTCAATGGTTCAACAGTGGGGTCACGTCACATCATTCAAAAATAAATATCCGTTACCTACATCGTTAACTGTTTACTATTTTGTTTTTTTAACTCTTTGTGGCATACAAAAATAGATAAAACGCTTGCTTTTAATAACTTGACGAAGAGTTATTAAACCCTTATAAACCGAATGTTTTCTAATATTGAAGCAAAAAACCGATGGCCTATTCACAAAGAAAACGGTAACGTAAAGAACTTTTATTTAAGAATTCAAAGTTTATTGGGACGTGGTTTGGACAACTGCGATAATAGCGACGTCAAAGAAGATATGCTTTCTGCTAGATCCAGTACCATCGCATCTGACGACAGCTTTATTACTCCAGTGTCTTCTGTTGGCGATCTCATGACTATGTCACCGGAACGAGGTAATGACGTGACTGGAGACTTGCTAACCGGCACCGAATTCGACAGCATTTGTGATGTGACGATGCATGAAGTTCCTACATACCACGAGTTGACCTTTGACACAAATAGCATTGATTACCTCGTTAAATGTGCAGAGTCGAAAGGTACTCACAACCAAATTGACAGAGGAAAGGAAAGCCTGTTTGTCAAATTTGATCCCCTCTATGCTGCCCGAAAACAGATCAAAACAGAAGCTACTGTTACAAAAGCAGTATCTGACAATGATGTTGGGTACGAAACTGGTAGTTCCGCCTCTGTTGTCATTGAGAATGTTGCTACCCCTAAGCAAACATTATCTTCAGGACCAATTCTTTCGACATCTAAAGATAAGCCTATGCAGGTGGTGCCTCCAGTACTAAATTGTGATGCTCCGAAGACCGTTGCCTTTACCAAATCAGCTCCAGTTCTGATGCGAAGTGTGTCTGCGATCATGACCCCAACACATGTGGCCACAGAGAGGCTCATCACCATCTCTGGAAGTACCCCTCCAGTTGCTGCACCCCGCAGTCCCCAACAATTATACAACAATTATAGTTCCCAACAACTGGACCGTGTTCAATCTCTGAGACATATACTACAAAAAAGAGATCAAGAAGTGCTCCAATTGATGCAAGAGAATAGAGACCTGAAGTCTACCCTACAGGATATTGAGCATACACATGGCAGAAAAGTGGAAGATTTAGAATGTAAAATAAAAAAATTGACAGATGAAAGAGACTCTTTAGTAGAGAAAGAACTTAAATTAATACATCAAGTGAATGAGAAGATATTAAGTAACAAACAAATGAGCATTGTCATGGAGGAATATGAAAAGACTATTTCATCTCTTATTGAAGAGCAACAAAGTGGGAAAATACACAATCAAGAGTTGCAAAAGAAGTTAATATTGGAAAGAGATCAGGCATTAAATCATCTCGCAAACATGGAAAGCTCCTTCAATGACCTTCTTGCAAAATATGAGAAATGTAAAAGTGTTGTAGTGGAGGCTAAGGAAAGGGAGATAATATTTGAACAAAAAATTTCTGATTACCAAGAGGGAGTAAAGAAATATGAAACATTGTATAATAATCTCAAGCAAATAACTAGTGACACTCTAAATAAGGCTAATGAGACTTTGGAGAATTTGAAAAGAAAACATAATGCCGAAATCACAAAATTAAATGCTATCAACAAAAAACATGATGTCACAATATCCTCGCTACAAGAATCTTTGGCTCAGAAGACTAGAGACAATGAGAACTTGACTAGAATATGTGACCAGCTGATTAATGAAGTCAACTGATTCTTGACAGTATTTTTATTCCTCTTTTAATTGCTATTGGTGCTTTTTAGTATTTACAATAATATTTAGTGGTCATTTAAATCAATCTATGAAAATTCCTACCGTGATGAATATATTTGTCCATCATTAAGACAATATTTTTGTAAGGATTGTAATATGCTTTATTTCTTCTCTTCCCTTTTTTTGAAATTTTCTTGACTTCAATTATTGACGATTATGTGAACTCTTGTTTGTGGCACTTACTTATAGTGTGAATTATTTAATTGTTAGACAGTTTAGAATATTTTTATGATAACTTTTATTTGAATCTCATTACTTATTCAGTAGAAAATATTGTATAACCCATCTTACCAACAACTTGTTAAGAAAAGTATGAGGCCCCAGACACAAGAGGTGCATTTACATCTCTTCTAAGTGTACTGAAACAACCCTTGCCTATACACAGTGCCATTTTAGGATTATAAATAAGAATGCACTTTTCCTGTTTTCGAGTAGTTAATAACTGGACAGGACGATTGTAAGCAAAAACCTGTTATTTTTATTTGTTTTCTTGTTTCTAAAATTTTGTGTTCTTGCTGTTCTGAACGCAACTCAACTTTTCATATGAATGTTTATGAAGCTAATTGGCACTGATTATCTAAAATCAGGTCACCTGTGTTTATACCTACCTTAGCAGTGTAATGACCGAACCCGTATGCCTGCAACCATTCTTTTGATGTGTCTGAGGGTTGCTGGTCATGCATTATGAGATGGATAGTAGACCTTAACAGTTCCTTTAAATTACGAGTGGCTCTTTAACACAAGAAAAGTTTATCTAACTGTTTGGTCCAGAATATTGTATGTGATTTGCATAGGCGCCCAAACTACATACAACTGTTCACATGATGATAAAAACTCGATGATAACAGGACAGGGATCATATGATGGATAACAGTTGTTTATACTAGCTTTTGACCGATGTTCAAGAAACTCTCCTCGTGTAAATGAGCCATAAGGCATGGCAAAAAAAATTGTACCTTATCGATAAGTCTGCATAACTGTTAAAGACGCAAATCTTATTTTGTAAATGCAAGTACTTAATTTAAAACCCAGTGACTGCAAAATTAGATTATCATATCAAAATACACCATACAATTATGCTTACATATACTTTTATGTTAGGTTGTGGTAGTGTGCGTTAACGATAAAGACACTATATATGCATAGTAAAAACATAACAGTAGTTGAACCTCGACCCCCTCGTTGAGATACCTACCTACTCCAAATTCGAATTGAACCTCTGCGTGAAATCGTCTAAAACCTGTGATACGCATTGTTAATGTTTAGTGCTAATGTAGATTTATGTAAAATATTTCTGTTACACTATAATGACTAACCTTCATATTCTTTGTTCTAAATGAAGAGGTATTGTGCAACATTGTATTTGCGGTTGGCGCCACCTAGCCGTGTAATAAATACATTCATAATAAATTGCACTTATATGCACGGATATTGCATGCACACGCGAACTGTGATACTTACATTTAAATGAAGACTACTGTTATATTTATTTTACTATGCTATAAGTAACTTATCTAGACTATAGTGGATGAAGGAGTGTGCAATTAATTTAGGCAGGCTTAAAATTAAATGCTTGACATCTGACAAACTAAAAAAAATTCTGTTAGTATTGTATCTGTATATTTTGCATATTTTGTTGTACTTAGGCTGCTAATTTACACAATAAAGTATTGATTTATGACATGGAGTTTTCTTACTACGAGGGTGACGGGCTAAATTTTAAGATACTTAAAATTCAGAAGAGAACTATTGAGCTGTAGGTACCTTTTTTAAAACATTTATTTGAAATTCGAATTTTCGAATTCGAAACAAAAAAAAAATGGAACATTTTCGTGCAATGATGTTATATAATTTTAAACTTAGTTAAAATGAAAATGAGTGTAAAGATTTATTAGTATCAGTTTTTTGGGACCTCCCACCGTCCCGTGCAACAATTTTTACATGGTTTTGTCAATTTATTTATACAAAGAAAATTTTCCTGGAAAGATGAGAGAGAAATACCTAGCCGTCCTGCGACTTCTGTGACGAATGAAAACATCGAGGCGGTAAAGAAAATGTTGCACGAAGGCCCAAAAACTACCTACAAACAGATAGAAGAGACTTAAGAATTCATCCCCAGTCATTCATGAAATTTTACACCAACACCTTCAAGTTGGCTTTGTTCGCATTGGGTTCCTCATTCACGGACTGCTGAACAAAAACAAGGTCGAGTGACATGATGCAGGGAAATGATTAGAAAATGGAGAGGGGCGGAATATATTAAATATAGCGACACGCCCACGCTTCGCTTCGGTTTATAGGTTTTTTTTTTCAAAAGTTCAAAATAAAATATAGCCTATATTAGACACGGATAATGTAGCTTCCTATTTGTAGAATAATTTTTGAAATCGGTTCAGTAGTTCCAGAGATTACCCCCCAACATACCTACAAAAACACTATTTTACTCTTTATTAAATTAGTATAGATATATATTATTACTGGAGATGAGAGTTGATCTATCAATATGACCCACTAACTAAGCAGCAATCAACGGTTTGGGCATTGGGTGTTCCCAGACGAAGAGCCTCCCGGGAAGGTCAACCATGGGCGCAGTGTGGCCAAAAAATGGTGGCAACATTGTTCTCTGCGGGTGGCCATTTAGCGACAATTTCTTTAGACGCTCAAAAAAACAGTAAAGTTTGTTTACCAACTGTATTCGATGTGTTAAAAAAACGTCCTAAAATTGTTTTGAGTGGTTCTTGCTTCATGACAATGCATTATCTCACAAAGCAAAACGCTGCATTCGCATATGCACAGATTCTCATAATGACAAAGTACAGTCAAAAACACCATTATAATTTTATTTACTTATCAGAGAAAACTAACGAAATTATTGTAATAAGTTAATAATTATACTTATGTATTTAGGTACTTCATATCTAATTAATTGTTTGTATTGATTTGCCCACATGGATATTCGTTCCAAACATTCTGTCGTCGAAATCATATTGTTCATACAATCCGATACGATTTTATTAATTTGAATATCAATCTTGAATATTGGCTTTTCGCCTTTTTTTCGGTACAATATAATAGTCACCGCGGAGTATTTTTATATCAGACAGTTTTGCTTCCTGTCTTAAAAACTCAATAAATACGAATATACGTGGTCTTTTCGTCCATATGCGAACAAAGCAGCAGAACTTACCCAAGAGATTTTGAAGACCACAGAGATCCAAGAATTGAGCCACCCTCCTTATAGCCCTGATTTAGCTCCATGCGACTTCTTTCTATTTTCAAAAGTGAAGCTTGGATTCCGTGGCATTCTTTTCGACAGCCCTGAGGGCGCTCGGAATGCTTTTATGGCAGCTGTTGAGAACCTCGCTAAAGAACCTAGTCAAAATTTACCTAGTCACCCACCTAATATTATGTAGTATTTAGATAGAAAAATATTCTATTAAGAAAAAGGTATTGTCAGAAAAATATATAATTGATACTAGAAAGCAAACTGCGAAATAAACATTAAAATATCTTGAAGAATAACTGAGTGATTTTCGAAAAAAATCTATACAGAAAAATATTCTTCAATTTTTGGGAATTCAGAAAATTACCCTTCACCAAGTAGGTACAAGAACGCACGTAAGACCGATTAGCCCAGTCGGTAGTGCCCTTACGTGCTCTATAAAAAGTCCCAAGTTCGATTCTCTGTCGGACAAACGTTTATTTGTAACGTTACATTAGGGTTTGAATTTGTTTTTATGTCCGGACTCGCGATAAGGAATTCGCAATAAAATAGATCGGTAAATACATAGCTACACGTTTAAGACACGTTTGTTTAATCATTCGAGCGTGGCTTGGCCCAATTAGGCCACTAAACAAAGGAGAACAATAATAATAATTGAAGGTCATATTATGTAACTTGATAGATTTAACTTATCAAGCTATATAACCTTCTATAAATCAACATTTTGCATATTTTAATACTACCTCTACATGATTTTGAAGAAAACAATGAAATCTTTTTCAATTTCAGGCGAAGTAGATTTGATGTGGTGTTTCAATGACCCTAGTGTTCTGGATAAATTTGTGACGACGAGCGATAGTGACCACAACGAGGGGTTCAGTACGTGTAGTCTGGAGATGAGTAGCGCGGGCCGTGCACTCTTCCATGGACACCTAGATACTAGGGTGCCGAAGGACGGACGGATCAAGAAAGCTGGATATTGCGCTATGAGATCTAAAAGAATAAGAGTAAGACACCTAGCCTGTTATATAATTTTAATTAAGTAATATTTTAAACATTGGTATTTTAATTTAAATTTTATATAAACTCACTTTTAATTTTAATTCCATGCCTACCTAAATTGCAATTTTAGCCGCTAGATAAGGAAAATCGATCCGTCGTCCGTTTGATTAGAAGTTACTATTGCCTTCTACAACATGATGGTCATCCCATTATACTCTCTAACCTCCACTTATACCACTCGTCCTCTCCTATGGGGGATTTAATAGAATGAAGAAATTCCCCATCTTGTCACCTCACCAGTGGCAGTGGGCAGGCCACACATTTCGCAGGACCGATAACCGACGGAGGACGCGAATCCTCAAATGGAGACCACGTAACGGGGAATAGGCGACTTCAAGAAAGGTAGTGTTCAAGAAGGTTCGCCACTAGTGGCTGGATGAGAACAGCTGAAGACCGTGTATTGGGGCTGTCCTTGGCAGAGGTCTATATTCAGTAGTGGAGAGACACACGCTGATGGTATGGTATTTGCAATATAAACAACGTTAAGTAGGTATTTAAGTACATACCTATCAGTATCTGCCATTGGTATGGCAAATACCGCGCCATACCGCGCGGCAGGCTCACTGAATTTTTTAAAAGCTGAATCCACCCGGTGAGCTACATAGCGCGGGCTGTGAGAAGATCAAAGACACCATGGCCTCCACCCTGGCCCGACCACACTAGCAAAACAGTGATGCACCAGAGGGCAAGAGAGGGCAATCTTAAAGAGGGCAAATCGCCCAGGCACAGATCCTCCTCTCCTCGTGAGGGCGTGGAACACAGCACCAACCCAGCTGTCCAGCTGTCACCTTTTATTTATTTATTTTCGAAAATTAAACAATTATACTAAAAATACTTAAAAATGGTTTTGCTTGTACAATTTACAGTGTAAATTTTACACCAATGTTCACATGTTCAAATAAAGTAAATGAAAAAAAGCTATATGAAAACAATCAGATAACAGCCTTCCATTTCATATATGTGCAAAACAAAAATGAAAAAAAAAAAAGAGATTTAGAACATAATCAACTTTACTGTAAATGAATGGTTGAGGCTGTTTGTTATATTTATATGTAGATATAATATAAAATAACACATATATATATATATATATATATATATATATATATATATATATATATATATATATATATATGTGTGTGTGTGTGTAATTATTAACCCAACAATGTCCTTTTTTCAATAGAAGTCTTTCAAGCGAGAGTCAACATTCGAGTGGCACCTGTACAATACGCTCGTCTTGAAAGTGAGAGGTGACGGAAGGTCGTATCTCTTGAATATATCATGTGAGGGGTACTACGATATCACGTGGAACGATATATACCACTACGTACTCTACACTAGAGGTGGACCATATTGGCAAGTTGCTAAGGTAGGAATTGTTTATTTTACTTTATCTACTGTAATAATACAATACAAAAGCCATACAAAACTTGACTTGCCCGAAGAAATTTAAAAAGTTTTTAAATTTCTTCAGGCAAGTTGTCAAAAAGCAATAAAATAAAAGATAGGTAACGATTATAAAGGGCGTTCAAAGCTGAGCATGAGGGGCGGCTCACGCCGCCACTCGCAGCCTGCCGCCCCGAGCCATGGCCCC
Source organism: Sesia bembeciformis (assembly GCA_943735995.1). NCBI lineage: Eukaryota > Metazoa > Arthropoda > Insecta > Lepidoptera > Sesiidae > Sesia > Sesia bembeciformis. Next base: position 8,469,059 of record OX031042.1, read on the forward strand.
CATAGCCCTAGGATATCTACGCCACTGCTTGAATTCCACTTTCTTGCTATACAAAATAAAACATTTTGTGTGTTCCAGATTCCATTTTCAAAGTTTGTCCTGGGATCGAAAGGACGGTTACAAGATAAGCAAAACCGGATGCGGTTCGACAAAGTAACGCATTTTGGAATATCTTGCGGCGACAAAATCGACGGTAATTTCAACTTAGAAATTGAATATGTTGGTAAGTTTTTTTTTTATGTACGAAGGCGGCAGACGAGCATACAGTCCACCTGATGGTAAGTGGATACAGTCGCCCATAGACATCCGCGATACATGCCAACATTAGTCCAAAATAAGAAACGTTGGCATGCCCCCGGATGCGCTGCCTACCTTTGGAGATATAGGAATGGATTTGGAGAAAGGGTTGAGAAAATGGAGAGGGATAGGATGGGATTGGAATGGGCTCTGGCACATCTCACTCACTACCGAAACACGTACGTACATTGGGGAAATACGATTAAATGGGAAATGCAGTACATTTCAAGGTAGTATTCTGTGGGAGAGGGTAGTAAGTGTAGTGTAGTTATGTAAGGTAGTAAGTGTGATTATTTGCCTTAAACTTGTCTCGTTATACTTTCTATTTCTCATCATTTCTAATCTTTTTTCCAATCCTAAATTCATCCTTAATTTCCAGGGACCTGCCAACATTCGTCATTCTAGCCTGACATGAGTCACGGATGACAATGGGCGACTTACCACTATATTGTCTGTTCTTCTGCCGCTTTCTTTATATATAAAAAAATTGATTAATAATTAAAAAAGAATAAAAATATTTTAATGTCCCAACATGACTGTATCCAACACGATCCAAACACAGAATACAATCCTCGAGACTTACTTGACATCTTCAAACTAAACAAACGAACGGCTAAGACATTGCTATAATCGAAAATTAGACAAGACAAACCCAGTCCATAACGTTATCAGAGTTATAGATAAGTATATGGAATAAATTACTACAAGAAATCATTGAATCGCCCACTTTAATGCTACATCCAGACTCTTGTTGGGCGCCGACAAGAATATATAAACACGCGAGTGTGGATTATACCATCACCTTGATTGACCCCCGCCCGTTATTTCAAAAAATATATTGACTAGAATTACAAAATAACTCTATAGTTTCAGAATAATTACATTAGAACTTGTATAACTATAAATTATTATTTTTGTTTTAGGTTTGGAGTTCAATCCAGCACACGATGAGGAATTTGCTTACGAGATGTACAAAACAGACAAATATATAGTTGGAGTTTAATTAAATTAAGTGTGTATTTTGTTAAGTTTTAATAAACGACCGTAAAATAATCACATTGTGTTTTTATTGAGGACTGCCCTGTTGTAACACTAATAGAAAAAAACCTAGATCTGTGGATAATCCACTTACCATTAAGTGAAGCATCTGACTATTCACAAATGTACGGTATCTACATTAAATGTTGATAATATGTCTGTTGTTTTGCCCATTGTTTACCACCTAATCCATACAAGGATAGAATTACGTAATACCCAGACGTTATTTTTGTACATTTTATTTTTATAGTAAATCATCTGTCAAGTGGGGACTTAGAAATAAATGGCCCCTTACATAAAAAGATACTTATTATTTATTAATCTAAATTCAAACTATTTCGGTTTTCAGTACCAAAATAACATCATTGTAATAAGGCCTTACCTATGAAATTTATTTTTGTTCATAGTGGCCACTTTGAACTTAATTATCTTACGTTTGCCTTGGAATTCCAAATTCAAATTAATTTCAATTAAAAACTATGACATTCTTTTTCGAAATCAGTTATTCATTTGTTTTTCCGTCAAACGACCGCTTAGATATCGTTGTTTGAGACTTAAATTCAATTATTGCCAATTGTATCAAATCGACCGTCCACTCAGCGGCCAATCTTATTTTAGTTTTCAAGCTCTGAAGTACTGGCTGTGTGCAAGCATGCCTCCAATTTTATCCAAAAAACGAGTTTTCCTCGTTTTGCGGCTCACGATTAGTATTGACGTGGAAGAAGGAAAAATAATCAGGGTAAAACAGTGGCTCCAAAGAAAAACAAAGCTCATATAAGGGAGAAGCCGATAAATTAATTTCAAAATTTTATGAGAATGAACCACGATAGTTTTTGTGAGTTATTAGACCTTGTAAAACTATATAATAAGAAGCAAGACAGTAATACGTGAAGCAGTTTCTGCCGAAATATGCCAATATTTAGCAGAAAATTGCCAATTGCTATCGAAATATCAATTTGATTAGCCGGCTCGAGGTGGATTTGATTGGACGGCACCTACCACCTGATGACCTTCAATTTAAATTTATCGCCAAATGCTCTTCACATCACCCAATGTCATTGACAATTCGAGTAAACTGTCAATCAAATCGTGTCGTATATACTAGGCTCTATGGCGTGAAGACGGAGGCGACAGGACTGGTTTTTTTTATGTACACAAGGCATTTTTATATTGTATTCATACATCGTCAAAGACGGGTGTGATACGTGCCTCCATCAGCCTGCCCCGCGTTGTAGACAGGTTTAGTTTAAACGGCACGCAGAAAACACAATATAAACATATAAAATAGCAAGCACAATTTTTTGCACTCGAGCGATACAAGCGGTTCTATTTTTTTTTTAGATAAAATAATATTAAATTTTACTGATATATTAAATTTTTCATTTTAAAGTCTGGCGTCGGAACTTTTTATTACAAAAACGATCGATCGATTTTATTTAATCGATCGATACTATATAAAATGGAGGAATTATAAAATTTTATAAATAAACAAGCTTAATTGTTAATTATTGTATAATATTTCTTTTTCAAAGTTGTAGTAGAATTTAAATTTATCCTCAAATTATTACCATTAGCGTTTTAAAAAAACAATTATCACAGAAACCGTTTTTTTCCGGTAATCAATAGGTATAACTCTGTTCCATACGTATTAAAAAACAGAATGTCAAAAAAGGGCAAAGGCGAAGAAATGATTGATGTCATCATCGCTATTTCCTAATAAGTTTAATAAAGTTCCATGTTTATCTAATTAGTTAAGTGGTATATATTACTAGCAATTCTTGTGAAAAATCCACATCTCTCCTTATTGCTTCTCATTGATACATAGTGTACAAGTCTGCGGTTAGTAATTAAACACTGCTCTACGCAATAGATACACATTTTCTTTTTGTTCCAATTTGCTGTCCGTGCGTGGGATGTTTTCCTTTTCATTCCATACTTTCCATAATTGCAAATAAAACCACTTCTTCCTTTGCGTGAAAGTGCATATTTGTAAGAAGAAATACCAGCGTCATATCATTACATTCCTACATGATATAGAATCATATCTGACTCTCTGTCCTTGTGTTTTAATTCAGTAATTATTATGCATTTACAGGAAGGATCATGTGCACACGATTTGTCCAAAAGCTATAGATTTGGAAGTAGCGAAAATTTTGCACAGTACCATGTCAGGTACAGAGCAGAATATAGTGAACTCTATGCAACAATTATCTGTACAACCAACCAGTAGTGGTCCGACTGAAAAACCCACTCAAGTGGTTACACCTGCTATCAATAGAACTCAGTCTTCACCAGCAAGTAAGGTTACTCCTGTGAAGACCAGTGCACTGTCTCCTGCTATTGCAACTATTGACAGACTGTTAAGTCTCAGTCCTGCCATCCCTCCACCACCTCCTGTCATCACCAGACCTTCAGACATGGACCCACATACTGTGGAACAACTGCGGGCTGTTAAGGAGCTGCTCACTGCTCAAGAGGAGGAGGCACAAAACTTAAGAGATCTAAACCATGAATTTCGTGATCGCTTGGAGGAATGCGAGACAAAAATTAAAAAATTGACTGAACAAAATGTTGAATATTCACAAAAAGAAAAGGATCTGTCACAGCGTGTTGCTGAAAAAGTAAGAAACAATAAGCAGATGAGTGTTGTCATGGAAGAGTATGAGCGTACCATCTCCTCCCTTATCGGGGAACGTGAATCTGAGGCCAAGAGGTGGGTTGAGGAGAGAGTCACACTGGTCCAGGAGAGAGACGAGGCTGCAGCACATTTAGCTTCAATGGAACATGCTTTTAATGATGTGCATACAAAATATGAAAGGTGTAAAGTCATCATACAAGGATATAAAAGTAATGAGGAGACACTGAAAAGGACAGTAGAAGAAAATAATGATGCTATACAGAAATTAGAGGCAAGATATGAAACACTGAGGCAACATGCCATGCAGCAGCTGAATAAGGCTAATGCAGAATTAGATTCAGTCAAAAAATCTCATCAGGCGGAAATTCTTAAATTAAATGCTATGCTTAAGAAGAGCGAGGTACATGCATCTTCATTGCAAGAGTCTCTTGCACAGAAGATCAAAGACAATGAGGAACTTACGGCCATTTGTGATGAGTTAATCAACAAGGTTGGTTAGTTTGTCCAACACAATCATATTATACTCATACTAACCATTCAATTAATGAACATGCATTTTATTTATATTTATAGAATATATACATGCAAATGTATATATTATCAGTGCAACTAACATGCATTACACAAATATTCTACTAATTATTCATTAAAGAAATCAATTCAAATGTGAGCAAGTACTGTTACCATTTGTAAACAAATTTGTAAATTATTTTACTTGTAAATATTTTGTGCAATCACATGTCAGTTTTATTTTTATACAATTTATATCTTAGTCTTTAAGTTTTTATGTTGTGACATGTATGCTATTCTCAATTTCATTATCAATGAGGGAAATTCTAATTTTATATTTCAGAATTTGTTTGTATTTTGTGTCTGTTCATAAAAATTGTGTAAGTTATGTATTGTCATGTGGAAGCCTAAACATGTATATTGCTGGCCAGTTCACTGATCTGGTATAGTTATTAACTGTAAGTACATATTTATAATTTTTTATCCAAAGATATTGTCAAAGTAAAAAGCTCAATGTTTTTTTTTTAGCCTCAAGGATAACTCTTTGTAGTCATCTAATATTCCTAATGAACTGTAGCTGCCATATTGATTTGAATTGTAATAATATATGTGAAGAAATTTAAGAAATACTTGTCCATATTGGTTAAACTTTAAGAAAATATCGCATTTTAAGTACTTGTTCATATACTTGTGTAAGACCTAACAAATTTTTGACCTTTAATTGGATTCAAATTATGCTTTTAGTCTTCTAGTCTCTTAAAAAATCATAGATGCTGAGTTGACATGGGCTGTAATACTTTTTTTGATTGCTTTACACTGCAGTAAATGATAACATCAAGGACAAACCAGAAGAGCTGTTATTAAATAACTATTTATTATTTTTCAACATAAATATCTATATAATACCCTACCACAAAAAAAACACATCTAATAGGTTCTTGACTGATCACTTTCGTTAGACGCTTAAAGCATGTCTATCTTTTTCAGTAAGGAGACCCTTAATTTATGGATGTAAATCTGCTTTAAATGTATCAACACCTAACAATGTTAATTGCTTAAGTCCCTTATAATTTATATAGAGTAAATTAACAATAAGGCCTAGATAAATAGAATATTCTCGGTCTTAGAACTAGTCTCATCTTACAGCACCTTATGCAGTCTGCATAGAAGCTAATTTCCAACCACTAAGTCTTAAGCCAAGAAAAGAATGTCTTTTATGACACAATAAAAATGAAACATCTTATAATTTATAAACTGTATTATTCTGTAAAATAATTTAATGATCTCTTTAGAGAAATTACCAAAAATCATAATCATTATTAGAATTGTATGTCAAGGATTTAATTATGAACATTTAATTTATGAAAGTAAAACATAATTAATATTTCTACATGTGCCTTTATATTACTAACCATTACCAGCCAGAATCAATTCATTACGAAATACTTCCTTTGAGATTAATAAATGTAACTAAGAGTATTAACTATCATTCATTAATTTCTTACATTAAAATTAACAAACACGATGAAAACTAACACGATATGTTCGACATTCCACAATATTATTTTTATAGATCTTTTATGTGAAATAATGTTACGTTTTTGTCTCAGAATTATTCCCATCTTTGATTTATATTCACATTGCAATATATTGTTCATAATAAATAATAAATAACAGTAATTATTGTCCACTGAGATTTTATGATTTGATTTATAAATGAATAAATGCTCTTCTACACAATTTTTTATACTTTCTTTAGAAATAAGATATGAAATGTTTTATCTGCCCGAAATAGGTATCCGTTTCCTGCTGGTCAAAACATAACTTTATAACATTATTACATATTTTTATAATCATTAGTAATATTATGTGTAAATTACGATTTATTCACATGAATAGAACGGAGAAGTAAATAAATCGACATAAATTTGTATGTGTATTTGTATAACCCTTTGTATTTATTCTGACAATGGCTAAAGCTGAATATCTCCTGACAACGTTTAGAAATTTTATGTCATGACTTGAAAGTGCACCTCATCCATTCATAAATATGTCAAGAGTTTTTCGACATGGTTTTTATCTATGGAACACTGGCCGGTTCTGATTTTTTTTTCGTTTCGGAATTGCTAAATTCTTCTGGCCCTAATGGCCTTTCAAGAGTCACCGTATGTACATGTATAGTTTAGGCCGAGCGCAGAAGGCGCTCAGCCAGGAGCAAAGAATGTATGCAGCAACGAGCCTAAAGGCTCCTCCGCCAGTAGACCGGCGGAAAGAACGGACCTCGGGCTTAGGGCGTGGCTTTGGGAGGGTACCACGGTATCGCTAGTCGGTGAGAAGCGACCAGGCACGTGTCGATACCTGACCAAAGTGTTGGCTGAAGGCCGGTGTGTGTTTACGGTGTAGCGAGGGTGACGTCCTCGTCTGGGCCGGCGGGGACGGTGTATACAGGGTGTGTCGTAAATAGTGGTCCAACGTTAAGGGGTCGATACACCATATATTCAGCTATCACATACCAGAATTTGAATTATTTGTTTTCCACGGGTCTGTTTTATTCATTATTATTATTATTTTGAAAAATCGATACCTTGAGTTACTAATTTGGCTGTTATTTCCACAAATAACATTATTTTTTTATTTTGTTTGTTATTTATTATTGATAAATACATGTGCTATCACATACAATACTTTTTTAAATGGAAACTTAAAGATATTAAAGAAAAAATGTCTTTATTTCAAAATTCAACTCTAATCTCTAGCAAATCATGTGAATTCGGGGGCAAATGGTGTAAAAAAAATGTACTACACAATCTGTGCCCATTATTTTAAAAACTTGTCCAATAAATGCAGATTCTAAAATGATATTAATAATAACCGATTCCATAATGAAAAAGAAGTTATTGCCATTTCAATTGAGAAGGAGCCGAATTTAAAAAATACACTTTTTCATTTTAATTAACTTACCGGTATTGCAAAATGTTTTGGACCCATTTAGAAGTAAATTTTAACTTAGCTATTAACAGCTGAGTGGTATTTGAGTCACGCACAAACATATCACAGGTAAACAAACGTGGCTCAGGTAAAAAAAAGGGTACTTGGCCAGATAACACAAGACTCATTGAAACGTCTCAGTATAGCGCGCATGAGTAGTGAAAAAAATCACAAGGTTTTTTTTTATTGCTATGCTCTTAAGTATGAACGAGACAGACTATGTCAAGAAGATATTCGTAATAATCTAATCAGTTAAAATGCTTCAGTGTGATCCCGTACGTCGCATGCGCTTCTAGTCTCTGTGTTTATCCCGCCGTTAATTAAACAAAAGAAGATCTGGATGACTTCGATCTGGATGTCTGTCACAATAAAGTCGGGCTGCCGATGCCTATGCATTCGCCATGAATAAAATGCGAAGAAGCGCATGCGACGTACGGGATCACACTGAAGCATTTTAACTGATTAGATTATTACGAATATCTTCTTGACATAGTCTGTCTCGTTCATACTTAAGAGCATAGCAATAAAAAAAAACCTTGTGATTTTTTTCACTACTCATGCGCGCTATACTGAGACGTTTCAATGAGTCTTGTGTTATCTGGCCAAGTACCCTTTTTTTTACCTGAGCCACGTTTGTTTACCTGTGATATGTTTGTGCGTGACTCAAATACCACTCAGCTGTTAATAGCTAAGTTAAAATTTACTTCTAAATGGGTCCAAAACATTTTGCAATACCGGTAAGTTAATTAAAATGAAAAAGTGTATTTTTTAAATTCGGCTCCTTCTCAATTGAAATGGCAATAACTTCTTTTTCATTATGGAATCGGTTATTATTAATATCATTTTAGAATCTGCATTTATTGGACAAGTTTTTAAAATAATGGGCACAGATTGTGTAGTACATTTTTTTTACACCATTCGCCCCCGAATTCACATGATTTGCTAGAGATTAGAGTTGAATTTTGAAATAAAGACATTTTTTCTTTAATATCTTAAAGTTTCCATTTAAAAAAAGTATTGTATGTGATAGCACATCTATTTATCAATAATTTATTTATTTATTTATACGGGATATACCCTTTTTACATAACAGATTAAAGAAAGGAAAATAGAAAGTACAACTCAAAGCAACATAAGATCAGAACTTCTCAGTTGGCGCGAAAATTCAACAATATCGTTACCATAAAAATTAACAGTATCACCAAGAGCGTTAGCCTTGCGCATCAGTCGTATCAAAGTTTCATTCTTGCTAACGTCAGTTCTTCTATAGGGGACATAAAACACATCAGAGTTCCTCGTGCCAGCAGCACTTATTCTATAATTTATGTGCGATGTTAGGAAAGAGCAATCTAAAAAGTTGTTAATAATTTTGAATAAAAAAGTGAGATCAAAAATTACTCTTCTCTCCTGCAAAGATTGCAAACCCAGTTTACTAAGAATGTAAGAATAATCATGATTATCGCGTGACATTCCGTGACCATCGCGATAGGCCGCGTGTCGCAGAAAATTATGCTGAGGTTTTTCAATGAGTTTAATTTGTTCGTTTGTAAAAGGAGACCAGACAATTGAGCAATATTCCACCAAAGGGCGAACGAGAGACTTATATAGTAAAAGTAGTGTACTAACGCGCGAAAACTCCGACGTGTTTCTATAAACAAATCCCCACATTCGCATTGCCTTAGAAGAAATAGTTTTGATATGATCATTAAAATAAAGCCTTAAATTAATTAAATTAAAATAATAATAAACGAGAAACAAAATAAAAAAATAATGTTATTTGTTGAAATAACAGCCAAATTAGTAACTCAAGGTATCGATTTTTCAAAATAATAATAATAATGAATAAAACAGAGATCCGTGAAAAAAAAAAATTCTAATTCTGGTATGTGATAGCTGAATATATGGTATATCGACCCCTTAACGTTGGACCACTATTTACGACACACCCTGTATGTGAAGTCTGTGACTGTAACTCATACACTGTGATCTCATACACTCAAGTCTGTGATCTCATTGGTAACAGTAATTGGGTCATCTAAGATGTGTCGAGGACGACGACGCCAATGGGGAGGGTCGTTCCTATTGGGTACATAGGTTAGGCTGTCAACTACTAGGGGATTGGGATGGTGCGGGACTCTATCATAATAGCGTCGGGTGGAGTTTTTCACGTATTTGACGATGGAGGGAAGTTCCAAGTCCTTGTGGAGGTCGACATTGCGAGAGTACTATGAGTTCTTACGCACGAATCTCTTGGAGGCTAGTTTTGATGTTAATTAAAACTATCTATAACATAAAAACATAACATTCAAATTTCCCTCCATATTTTTTACCACCGAATGAAAATATCGTGTGTCAGTAAAAAAAAATATCACTGACACACGGACTGTGTCAGCTAATTACTGACGACGGAAACATTTCCGCGCAATGATTTTGCATGATTGTAAACGTTCTTTAAAACCTGAAGATTCTTTTAATAGACTAGAAATGGCGTTTGCAGACAAGTGCCCTTTTAAGGCAACTGTGTATCGTTTGTACTTATGAATATTAGCGCGATCGACTAATATTTGGCTGACAAAGAAAGAAGCGGTCGCCTTTTAACGACTGTTATGGTAGACAACGTAACAGCGAAAAATTGAATTTGTGAAAACAGGCGAATTACAAACGAGGAGATTCAGGAGATATTGTAGATTGGATCGGGGAGTGTGTATGAAATATTACATGGGCATCTACGAGTCAGGAGGATACTATCGCGCTGGGTAGCGGACAACCTCCATACCATACCATCAGGCTATGTCTCTCCACTGGATATAGGCCTCTCCCAAGGCTCGCCACCACACACGATTTTCGGCTCTTCTCATCCAACCACCACCGGCGAATTTCTTTAAGTCGTCGATGTACCCCTAGCCGGAGGTTGTCCCAAAAGCGCTGCGAAAGAGGTACCTGAGAAAGAGTGAGAAGAATAATTTTCAAAATTGGTTCACTCATGAACCTTTGTCAAGTAGTTTTAAACCATGATTCTAAATGCAAGTGAGAGTAGTTTGCAAAAATGTAATTAAAAAATTGCAACCTGTAGAATTTTTGATCGTTTTAGCAAAACTTTCCGTGTTTCCCACGCAACGTCAGAATTGCTTCACATGTTCTGATCTCGTGGCTCGTGTGCTTTCACAGTACAGTACTACTGATTAAATAATGGCGGTTGATCATCTTCATATTCCACAAACGTTTCAGCATGATTGAATAAAAAAAGGAAACAAACATACTTACATACTCTATGTCCTCTCAGCGTTCGGTCACTGAAATACAAAGATGGCCGATCGACATAATTTAATTTTAGTAATCCGCACTGGGCCCGCGTGGTGGAGTGGATTACGGCCCGAAACCCCACCAGTGATTCAGTAGGGGAGGTGTGTCCTGCAGTGAGACGTTTGATATACAAATACAATACTTTTGTAATATAGGTCTCGATATACACTATTTTACTCAGGTGCGTTTCACGTTCCGCGCGATACCAGTTCTCGAACAACTACACAATAATATTTGACTATTTAAATATATATATATACTTATAATTGAATAATTTATGAAAATATACTAGAAATAAATCTATGAAATTAAAATCTCTTTAATAATAATTCTAAATACAAGAAAATTACAAGCAATACCGAATTATGGCCTCACTGTCTTTCTATTATGCTGTATATAACGTCCAAGTATGAGTGATAAAATATCCACCAATATGCACACGGGCTCCACGTGGAGGACTATGACCTGAAACTCCCTTGTATAGGGAAGAGTTGCCTGGAAGAGATCGCCTATTGTATTCTGTCATTTATTATTTGTGCACATGTAATAACCAATTGTATGCAATAAAGAGTATTTATTATTAACATTATAGGGAAACGTGGGATGTGCGATTATTGACAGAGATAGCAGTAACTCCCATCTCTTCATACCAATTCCAAAACTTTTTTTTTGTGTCATGTTAGTACTAGCAACAATTAAAAAGAAAGTCATTCATATAAACAATTTATTTACAGTGAAAACTAAAACTTAATTTGGAAGACTACAGTTGGTAGAAAATTTATTACACAATTTTTCATTTAAATGTGGGTATAGTACGTCCACTAGGAATTGGAAATATTCCACTCAAAATAAGTGAGTAACTTGCCTATTGTTTAGTGTGAGGATTGCCGATAATAAAATCACGTTGCCGCCGACAAGCTACGTCTGCAACACCTTGAACAACCCACCTTTGTCTTTTTTACCTGCCTGCACGTTACATCTATGTCAGTAATATTTGTTACACCATTCGAGCAAGCTTTATTCGCAATTAATTTTTTGGACTTCAATTTTAATGTGAGTTGTGTTATTTCAACTTATCTTGTATAGTGTAAAAATGTTCAGAACGGTGGGAAAGCGAAACTAACAATTCTTGCAGTCGACGGAAATGAAGTCGCGTATATTTTACCATCATTTAAATGCTAATTCGAGAAACATAATTTTTAATGTATATATAAACTTGTCCAAAGAAATGGGAACTACAGGTACTTTGAAATGAACAAGCGAACTTACTGATGTTACTTACACAACTGTACAACGTATTATATCTAAAGCATTAACACTGCAAGGTCCGTCTAACACCACGTAAGTTTTACTACTGTCTATTATCATATTTTCCATTGATAATTATTTCTTATCTTTTAAACTTTGCTAACAAAAGATAGCCGGAGACCTTTTTCTCAAGTGATGTGTTGTCAATTCCCAGTGGACGTACTATACAAACAATACAACTAGTTCATTTGCATTCATGATTTCTTCTTCAAAAACTTGTATGTGTCCTTACGGACTAAATAACTGAGGGCTGACACGACGGTGGTGGCGGCGGTAACTCCGCACAGAGCTTGCAGTGCGGGGTGATCCACGTATCCGAACACTGGTGACGCTAGAGTAGTGCCCACCTAAAAATAGTAATAAGTTTATTGTTAGAGTAAGATCCCAAACCGCCAAAACCACGCTGTGTGAACGAGGCGGGCATTTCAGTACATTTTAAAAAAGACAGGCCGAATGAAGTTGGTAATTTGTGTCTACATGCCACCAAATGTTGATGAGAAATGTGACAATAAAAATGACTACAAATAATTTACTGACCAGTAAGAGCTGTACAGCAGTATTGACTTTACTAATGAAGGTGGGCGCGAGCTGTGCCGTCGCGTGCGTCACGTCGAAGTATCTGCTTAACGTTCTCTGTTAATAGAAATACAGGATTTAACCCCTCAAGCAATATCAAGTTCTATTGTTTAATTGTCTTTTGTTGTATTGGTAACTTTCGTTAATATTTAAGGCACGATAGGTAAAATATGGGCTAATAGAGCGTTCACTCAAATACAAACTCCTTGGTAGTTCATTATCAATCTAATCAATAAGCGGTTAAATAGCAATGCAATGGCACCAGCCCCTTCAGTATCCACTGCTGGACATGGACCTCCTCATGCATATTGTCTTGTGCATAAGGGACAACCGAGCCGCTATCGCAAGCGCCGAGGATCTACACCACCTCTAAAAGAGTGGACTCGACAACCCGCTTGGCCAGCTGGGCATTTTAAGGCCCGTCATGCCACGTGGTTAAATAGCGCCAATCGCAAATATAACGTTAAAAAATAAACCCATGCATCAGTTGGAGCAGCAAAAGAACTTCAAAATCACTGTAATAGAGTTATTACGGTGTATTACAGTGTACTACAGTTATTATGAACGTGAATTTTTTTTTAAATTTGGAATGTTTTGTCCTTATGTTATAGATAGTCAGTTTTAATTGACATCAAAACCAACCAGTGTTTCATAGATAAAAACTCTTTGTCGCAAAACTTTCTGATTAGCTTGGCACAACTATTAAGATTTTTACCTTTTACACACATTTTTATATTTTAATCGATTTATTAAATAATAAGTAATATACTTATGATTATTTATTCTTATGGTTAAACCAACAATGGTCACAAATCGACAGTCAACTTATGGCAGATGACTTAAGAATTAGTGTTGGGATGAGAAGAGCGGAAGACCGTGTGTGATGGCGTACTTTGGGACAGGCAGGCCTATATGCAACAGTGAAAATACACAGACTGATGGTGTGGTATAAATGACATAAAAGATGATAAATGAAAAATTATCTACTTCACAAGTAGGTACATTTTATTAGTATGCCTCATGATTGCTATTTGCTTAATTACAAATTATCTCTATCAATGTTTTGTTCACCTTAAATTGTGCACATATAAGAATGTAATGTTTTATTATTGTGACTGATGTATGTGTGTATCACTGGTGTACCTTAAACAATAAATAAACAAATTTCACTTACTGGCGGTGGTAAGCTCATGTATCTAATGACAAAGCCGGCGGCGACTAGAGCGGCGTCGCGCGCCACTATGAGCAGTGTCAGCGAGAGCGGTATCAGTTGCTGCCACGTGAGCGAGATGAAGAGTGTTGCGATCAACACCTTGTCTGCCATGGGGTCTAGGAATGAGCCCATTTTTGATGATTGCCCTTTCCACTTCCTTGCAATCCAACCATCTAACTGCATAATTTATAAATTGTAAAGTTATTTTAAGAGATACTGAATACACCACCACCAGCGCTGAGGAACTACACCACCTATAAAGGAGTGGACTCGCCAACCCATTTGGCCAGCTGGGCGTTTTAAAGCCATACATCTCTCATGAACAAGATAAGGTGCATGAGCAATGGACTATAAAAGGGTTGGTTATAGTAGTTATTTTTATTTATTTAATTTAGTCGTTTTTGCATCATGCAAAAACGACAAGCTTCAACTGCAGGTAACTAAAAACTTTCTAGTAGCCCTCCCAGCCCCACTACGACCATTTCTCTCGAGAATATAAGGTCTGAACTCAGCAAGCTCACAGCGCAACTTCAGCCTTTGTCGACATTTATAGCAGATGTCCAATCCATCAAATCAGATTTTGCGGATCTTAAAACTTTTGATCAAGTAATATCCACTATGATTTCGACCATAGAGGATGGTGTGGCCAAGATTGAGTGTTTTCAAGAAGAAGTGATAACGCTCCGGTCTCAGGTCCGTAAATTAGAATCGGATCAAAATGTAAAAGATCAGTGGACGCAGTCCAAAAATGCTGAAATTAAAGGAGTTCCGCAGAAGATCAATGGAAACTTATATGATATTGTGGCCAACATAGACAAAAAAATAACACCCCATCTCAGGACAAATAAATTCCATAGCCCGTGTACCGTCACGAAATTAAACTACATCATAGTGCAAATCTATTATAGTTTCGTTTCTACATAGAAATGATAAAGAAGACTTTATAGCTGCCGCGCTATATATGATATAGCGCATATGATAAAGATGCTTACCTCATCGGACATTGGACTTCAGAGCTCACATAAAATCTGTGCTAACGACCACTTAACTATGCAGAGAAAGATACTCCTGTCTAAGGCAAAATCTCTTGACAAAGAAAACAAAATCAATATATCTGGGTGAAGCACTAGAAAATCTTAGTGAGGAAATCTGCTTCGTCTCCGGTTTTATCGATAAATACCGAAAGCTACCTAGCGACAATTCATTAACAGACGGGTTTCGTCACAGTCTGTGGAGCTTGGCCAAACTTAAACCATGATCTTTTCCGCACGTTCTTGTCGTAAGTGATCCACTTCTCATCACCAGTGATCAATCTTATCAAAAATGGTTCGGTTTCATTCCGTTTTAATAGAGAATCGCAAACGAGTACAAGGTTCATCAGTGAGCTCGTGTGGTACCCAAATATCGAGCTTTTTTGTGAATCCAGACTTTTTCAAATGAGTCAAAACTGTTTTGTGGTCAATACCTAGTTCATCAGCAATGTCGTAACTACTTATATGCCGATCTTGCTGCACTTTTTCACAAATGGCATAAACTTTATTGGTAACAGGGTGACCGGAGCGAACTGCAACTTTAACATTAAGATTTCTCGACTGAAAACATTTAAACCAACTTTGTGCTACTCTTACTGACACCGTATTAGGTTCATAAACGGCACAAATTTTTTTTTAGGCTTGTCACATTTTTCCTTTTTTTGTAATAAAACTAAAATGTATTTAATTTCTTCCTTAGATTCACTCATTTTCTTGGACAGAAAAACAATTGAAAAATGGCGGGAAACAGTTTTTTATTTATTATTTCTTTTTTTTTAAATGTTACCTTTTTAATGGTATCATTAAAAATGATATCTGATATCGAAGATATTGGATCACAACTTCAAACATACAAAATACGAAGAGAATTTCTTTCTCCCCAACCTATCTATACTAATAAATATAATAAAGAGGTAAGATTGTGTGTTTGTAGGTATGTTGGGGGTAATCTCTGGAATTACTGAACCAATTTCAAAAATTCTTTCACAAATAGGAATCTACATTATCCGTGTCTAATATAGGCTATATTTTATTTTGAAATTTTGAAAAAAAAAAACTCATAAACCGAAGCGAAGCGAGGGTGGAGAAGTGAAGCGAGGGTGGATCCTAGTTATTAATATTTTAATATAGATATCTCAAGTGTGTTTTTAAATATGTCATATATATCTTTAGAAGCTACCTATTCCATAACTTACCAAATCTGTGAAACCAGCAAAGACCAGCAGCCCCAGAGCTAAATTGTAGTTATCTTGCAGTATGACATAACCCAGGTATGGAGACATCATTATTCTGGTCACACAAAGTATATTCGGCACAGTGAATACATTTTCTCTCTGTAAAACATAAACAATTTATATTAGAAAGTGATTTTTTGGTCAAATGTGGAAATAGTTTCTAGAAAAAAACAAGCTTTTATGAAACAAGAGTAAGAATCACTGGCAAGCGGTCACTTATGCTAATCAAGTTCACTGCACAACTGAGTTGACACACATATTGAACATTTGAGAAAATGTAGCAAATTGACACACATAATGGAGCGCTGAGAAGTAATGCAGTGCTCATTTTACAGGTGCAGTACACATATCATTTGTTCTACAAAAACAAACACAAAAGTCAGTGAAGACTTCTAATGACTTGGACTTTTATTTTGGAATTTATATAAAATATTGTCCAAAGGGCATACTAACAAAGAGAGCAATATAATTTAGTATCTACATGTAATAAATAGTTTCTTTTATGTGAGTAGGCAGACAAGCAAGCAGCCTACGTGATGTTAAGTGGTCACCTTCACCCATGTACACCTGTAACGCCAGTATGAAGGTACACTACTGACCTTACTGAATCCAATCAAAACATTTCAAAACATAATGGAAAGCTTTCCATTCTCTCGAGAAGTCTCTTGGGGCAATTTGTTCAATAGTCTATGGCTTCATGGGATAAAGCGATTTATGAACTGCAGTACTCGACAATTTTTCATCGAGGAAATGCAGATGTACCACACTTCTCTGATGGAATCTGCTGATGAGTTATTATGTTTGTACATTGAGTTGACACTTCAATGCACTGGTACTACTGAGTCAACACACAGAAAACGACCATATTAATCATTTTAATTGTGATTTTGCTTAGTGATGACAGCCAAAAGACACAAATACAACTATTGGTCAGAGGCCATAAAATTGAATGTAAACTAGAGATGAAACGGATATTCGGTAACTATCCGGTAACCGGCCTATCCGGCTCAAATTTTAAATCCGGCCGAATACCGGATAAGAAACGAGTATCCGGCCGGATACCGGATTTCAAATAAATACGACATAAAGATTGAAGGCACTTTATTTAACATAGAGACTCATGAATTTTTAATAACAAAACAAAAAAATTAATACTCAAACTGCACTAAGGGCAAATTATGATTAATAAATACCAATTTCTCTGCGTTAAAAGGCAACAGACGGTTTCGCTTGTCTTCGTATACAAGGCCAGCTTCCGAAAAAAGTCTTTCGCTATATACACTGCTGCAGGGCGCTGAAAGATAAACTCTAGTAAACTTCGTTAAGTTTGGATATTGTACAGCATTAGCTGACCACCAAATATAAGGATCACGATCGCGACCAATGCGCACTGAATTCAGATAAGAATCAATTTCACACGCCATTGCGTTTTTTCCTTGATCGTGACATTGACTAGTGTCATTTTCTGTCGCTACCTCATTAAAGCAATCCCAAAAGGTATCATGAGCTTCGCAAGATACAGCCGACTCTTCTCTTCTACTTTTTTTGACTGGCGATGAACATGAACTGCTGTTGGAGGTTTCTTCGCAAGACATTTTCATGAATTCCAATAGAATGTTCTGGCGAGCTCTTTCCGCTTCAATAATACCCAAAAAGTTTGTTTTAAATCTGGGGTCCAGGTAAGTTGCAACCAAGTAGTTGTAGTCTTGATTTAAGAAGTTGAAACGACTTTCTAATTCTGCTCTCAATGAGACCCTCATGTTTGGTAAATCAGGTGTTCTTTGCTTAGTTTCATCTTTGTCTAAATACTTTTTTAGGGCTGCAACGTGTGGTATCACTTCTGATACGCAGGACAAACCAGAACTTGTTAATTTGGTTATTTCTTCAAAAGGTTTCAGTAATTTGATACATTGCTCCATCAAACACCACTGTTGGTGAGTCAAATTGGTGAGTTTATCATGATCAGCAACATATAACGATAAGGCCCGCTTTTGTTCTAATAGACGTTCTATCATATAAAAGGTGGAATTCCACCTTGTATTAATATCTTGAACCAATTGATGCTCGGGTAAATTTAACTCTTTTTTAATCGCCAGTAGTTTTTCTTGAGCTAAACCCGAGTGGTTAAAGTGCGTAACAAGCCGTCTACCAGCAGCAATCATTGTTGTTACTTCAGGTTGGACTTTGAGTGACTCGGTTATAGCTCTCTGGAGCGTATGTATGAAGCATCTAGCCGAGTCGTACTCAGCTAATCGAACGCCCTTCACCATATTGGCCCCACTATCATGAATCAGTAAATGTATTTTATCATGTTCAATATCCCAGCGGTCCGCGACAGCATTAAGCTCCTTTGCTATATTTTCTCCTGTGTGTGTACCTGAGAAGGGCTTCATTGCAAGAACTCCGTGTTCTAGTTTGAAATCAGAAGATAACCAATGGGCTGTGAAGCTCAGGAAGCTGGCGTTATTATGTAAGCAAGTCCATATGTCAGATGTCACCGAAATTGCAGGAGCACCTGCAATGTTACTTTTGATTTTCTCATAAATTCTGTCATAGATGTCAGGAATAATTTTTTGAGTAATAAACGTACGGCTTGGCAATTTATAGCGGGGTAAAGCTTGTTCTAGGAGTCTGTTGAATCCGGTTCTTTCTACTATGGATAATGGCTCGTTGTCAAGTGCAATCATTTCTGCTATTAAATAATGATATTTCTTGGCTTTTGGATCATTAACGTCCCAAAGTGATTTTCTTTCGAATGATTCTTTCAAGCTCAATTGCATATTTTTCGAAGAACTTGTCCCCAGGTTAGCTAACGCAATTGTAGTTGGCTCGGCATTGGCTAAATCTATATTAATATTCAGTGTACTAAATTCATCAGGATGTTTTGTTTTTAGATGATTCTTCATGGCACTAGTACCTAGAAAACGAAACTACGAGTGTAGGTTATATCCTTAACAAAACTATGTTACCTACTAAACTTGTTACCTACTTGACTTGTAAATTCGATCGACTTTAAATTAAAAGTGCAGTGCATATGATGAAACACGACAAACGATGAAAGTTTTCATAAAAATATATTTTGTCTTATACAAAAGTGGTATAAAATAAAGAGAAGTGCAAAAGCAGAAATAATTACCAAAATTCTGAAGGACCATTAAATAATAAATAAACCCATTATTAATTTTTTTTGAAGAATTTATCAGTTTCAAGATAGCTACAAGTTAACTAATTACCAGTCCGAACCGCGGTATGCATTTTTGAAACGTAATGTACTTAACTTACACCTGTTCAACTTATTTACCTAACCACAACATTTAATAATTCGTTCGATCTGTGATAAAGTCCATCAAATAATTAAACACATATAAAAAGAGAAACTAGTTTTGTTTGGTACATACCTGCCTTTTTTCCTTCCCCACCACGAGAAATTTTAACATTACATAACGAACAAATAGCAAACTTTTGATCCTTACTTTTTATATCAAAATATTTCCATAAAGGTGATCTTTTTCTTATCGAAGACATTTTTCTTCGGTACCTTACTTTAAATTTATAGAAAAAAACACTAATAAAATGACCACAAACTCAGACAACAAGAACACGTTTTTTCATAACCTGTTATGATCGTATTTGCAATCAATTCAAGAAGACAATAAAGCGCTAATGTCACTCATAAACGAAAGGGCCCGAAATCACCCGAGTCCGCCCGATCGCTTAGTGATTCACTCTTGTAACGAGTCGCCACTCGACTATCCGGCCGGATATTCGGCTATCCGGCTTCAAGGTTGGCCGAATATCCGGTATCCGGTATCCGGCACAACATCTATCCGTTTCATCTCTAATGTAAACCTTTGTGCATTACTTTTGTATTGTGCATTTTAGGGTTACTTGTCCACACATTGGCTTGTTAATGGATTACATACAAATTGTGAAGTGAAAGTGAAACTAATATAACAAATTGCATCATTCCCACATGTCCAATGACTGAACACTGGAAACATTTGTACCTCTACAACTCCTTCAAGCCTCTCCTTAACTTTTGCCTTAGTTTCTAGTATATCTTTGATAATATATTCTTTTCTTTCTCTCAATTTCAGCCCTGTGATTTCTTTTTGTTGTTTTATGTCTCTCACAAATTCTTCACCTTTTTGTCTAATCCTGTTTTCTGTGTATTTCAGCTGTACCTTCCGTTGTTCAAAAACATCCTTCAACACTTCCGTTTTCTTCTCCAAGTTCAAAAAATGTTTTTTGTTGTCTGAGGAATAAACACATACTATCGACGAAAGTTTCAAAGGGTAACTTAACACTTGTCGTTTGTTTGTAAGAATTGCCACATACCGGCGGATCAAACCATTATATTCTGATGTGTTAAAGTTATTTCTATATTGAAATGTCGATATTTGTTTCATAAAACTGCGGGTCATGAGGCTCATACTTTGAATAGTTGTTATTCTCGTTCGTTTAAGGGAAATTTGTGTTCTTCAGACTCAGAATTAAATATAGTTAAATTTCAATATTAAAAATACTAGATAAAACGCTTTCATAACTTTACTGAAAAGAAAAAAATACATCAAAAAGAAAAAGAAGGCAATCAAAGAATAATGCACACTAACAGAACAGGTTAATTAATTTGACATTACTGACATTAGTAATATTTTTTTTATGGCAAGGGTATGGGTTTCTGTATTAATGCCAATGTCACATAAAAACGAAGGAAATGATAAGAAAGAAAAAAGGAATTTAGAATTTGAAAGGATATCAATGAAGGTTCTATTTAACTAGAAATGATTAACATAAATATTACATAATACGAAGATAAAGGTATACCTACCTAAATAATATATTAATTTATAATATTCGAATTTATATTTTTTTTTTCGAGAATGGCAAAATTCTTTTGACCTTAAAGGCCTTTCAAAAGTCATGTATGGTTTAGGCCCTACACGATCCTAATCTTTGTTTAATTTACCAGGAGAACGGAGACACAAAAATATTTTTTTGTATTATATAGGTACATTTTCAGAACGAGATAGGGATAGATGAGTTGTTTTTGCAACATTGTGATTAGGAGCAAAGGTTTTACTAGAATGACTACATAGAACTTTATGACTGGTTGGTGAAGTTTATAGGCTCCAGCATACAAAATGCAGTTGTGAGACATTGTGTATAATGTCACTCTGTTTTCATTGTTCTGCGCATGATTTATTAGTGGCAAAATGTAAATCGCTAAATAGATAACATGTAGCCTATTACTAAGAGATGTGTTAATTGTATTAGCTTTAACATTTTCAATTGTTTGAGTTGGGACATTTTGGACATCCTGCAGCATTTCTTTTGGGTTAGATTCATAAACTTGAATGTTTTTTTTTTCAATGCAATGACAGCCAGAATTATTTTTGTCAGAATGATGTTTCGACCTTTTTTTGTTGCATATTTTACAACTTTTAACCAACCGAGATCTTTTTCGTGAAGTCTGAATAGAAGACACATTAGTTTCCCAGATTCGTTCGTAATGCTCACAAACATACCCGCCTCCAGACAGAGCCCCCAGAATCAGTTTCATCCATTATCTATTTACAAATATATACAAAAACTTACCTACCGAAGAAATATAATTAAACTATTACATATTAAATTATTATTAAATATAATGAATACTCACACCATTTCACTGATCTCACAAGTATTTATTAAAAATAAAAATCAAATTTCTAAAACAGCCGCCAAAATGAACGTTTCTCGCGCTTTTTACAAAAACTTGGCAACTTTCAATTTTTATTTTGTATTGTGATTGTGACAGTACTGTAAAGACGGTTAAGGTGACAATTTGCGTTTGACGTTACTATCGACGTTTGTAAAATACCACAGTATTACACTACATGTATACTTTGAAGAAATAGATAGGTAGGTAGGTACTAAAAACAAAACAATCACGCGTTCGTGAATTGTAATAACATATTCACAATGGAATTGCTATATTTTTTTTGTACAAGAACTAAAATATTAAAAATCACTTCTAGCAGCGATTTAAGGATCTCCCACAGAGACGTAATTTACAAATCAGTATTATCGCAACGAGTGACATAGTTTAGTCACAAAAACATTAACTTCAACTCAAACTTAATTTGTACAACTTTGTGACTTACGTTTTTTGTTTGTATCGTCTCTGTTTTCTTCTTACTGTTACTAGAATCTAAAACGACAATACCGAACGGTATATCGGGTCTGTGTGGGAAAGCCTTTAAAAGGAGGTAAGTAATAAATAATAGATCTATAAATCATGATGTTATGGTGATCTGTCAAATGTCGTTTGTCAGTTGATCTTACGGAGAACTTTTGCTTTTATAAAGATTATAGATTATTGTTTTAATGTTTACCAGTATTTTTTTACTAATAATAATGATAACTGGTTCATTTATAATGAAAATTACTATAAAATGTAAGTATAAGTTTTAGTTGGAAGTACGTGAGAAAAGTCTCTGCATTATTAGTCCGATGTGTGGTACCCTCTCTTTGTTTTCTTTTCCTTCATGATCATGATCTTTAAAGAGTGATTCTATTAATAAGTGGTAAAACTAAGTTCAGACAGTGGGACACAGTCCACGTAATGAGGTAATCTAGGAAGTTAAGCATCCATTTATTTTTGCAAGACCCTCACAATTTAGTAGATTTTATAGTTTTGTTTATTTTGTATACATGTAACAAAAAAAAAGTTTTTATCTTTAATATCTATCATATATATCTTCTCATGTATTATAAATTGTTGCTATTTCATTTAATGTACATTGTATTGAACAGAGCATGTCAATGACTTTTGACCTGAGGGGGTAACTGATAAACAATGACACATATTTATATGTTTACTTAGAGGTGGATAATTTGTTTGGTTAGTTACATATGATAAAATAAACTTTCAGTTCATGCATAATTTTGGTGCTATACTGTTTTGCTATATTTACTTATTGTTTATTTTGTGCCTCTAGAGAATTTCAAATCATCAAGATGAATGAAGAAGAACTGAAATATTTACTTCGCCTTCTAGATAATCTTAATGAACAAATTTTTTTGGTAAGTCAAAATTGCTATTTATCACTACAATACTACATTACAGTATGTGACATTATCTGAGCAAAGGCACCTTATTGTTGGGGACTTATCGACTAGTTTATTAAGATTGCCTAATGTAAAATTTCATTGTTTTGAGATTCTGTTTAAATCTGATTCTTAAAATAATGTCACATAAATACTAATTGTTTTTATTATACTTGGCTATAATACTATTTTTTACTTTTTGAGAAGTGATTCCTTGATTTCCCCGATAGGTTTTGTAATATCATGCACATTAAGTCTGATAAATATTAAATAAATATTAGCCCCAGCTTATAAAATGTAAAAATAATTTCATTTATTTACTTAAAAATAGTAGCCATTAGATGTATCCTCGCAGTTAAACCTAATAAACAGCTTAGTTTTCCAGAAAACAAGATAGAAAATGTAAAAAAGGTGTGAATAATATTTTATTACATCTCTAATATTGTCTAAAATCGCCTGTCCCAAGGCTCGCCACCTCACACAATAGTTCTCATCCAATAGTTTTATAAGTATCTAAAATATATCCTCTTATTAGATTAACTAAACCCCTCCCTATTTGTAACATAAACTTTGTCGTTTCATATTTCTTAATTTTTTGCCAGGAAATTACACAATTTTACTATGATACAGAGGAAGCAAAACCATGCAAAGACTTCACGGATGAAACTATGGAGTTTTTTAAACAAAATTTAAAGGTTAATCCAGTGACTGCTTCAACAGTTCTCAAGTATATACAAGACAATATTTCAGATAATAAACTGAATTTAAATAAAATTCAAACTCTTTATCTGGATATATTAAAAAATGAATTGTCTGAAACAAACAATTTGGACAGATTGATAACTTTAATATCACTTGTGAGATGGGATAATAATTTTGTATCCCAGTTTGTACAACATGTATTAAAGTATATTTCAGAAGACACATTCAGACAGTATAGGAAACCAATTTTAATTAGTCTTGTGCCC
Organism: Sesia bembeciformis; assembly: GCA_943735995.1. NCBI lineage: Eukaryota > Metazoa > Arthropoda > Insecta > Lepidoptera > Sesiidae > Sesia > Sesia bembeciformis. Next base: position 8,493,256 of record OX031042.1, read on the forward strand.
CACAACAGACCTGAACTCTTGAGAATAACTTCCGATTTTATCCAAAAAAATGAACCACAAAAAGAATTTAAATTGACTCCAGAATATATGTTGGAATTATGTTATCAAGACAAGACACACTGGTTGCTTAAAGCTGCTGACGTATATAAGAACCAACTTCATAATATGAAAAATGTCACATTTAAAATTAATAATTTTACAAAACAAATATTGATTATGGTACTGATTGAGTTGACAAACAGCCCTGAGACATATGACTTGCAATCATTGGTTCACCAACTAACCAATATATTCTCAATCTTGGATACATATACATCTGCAGATGACCAACTTCAATATTATATGACTGAAGTAAAAAGAGAATTGACAATAATTAAATTTTGTATGGAAAATAATTGCAAACTTATAACTACTTCTATATTTAGTCAAGTGTTAGCACAGAGTGCTTTAGCTGTGATATCTCAAGTATGTAGGCTTTCAAAAGTAGATAGATATAAAGTTTCAAGACTTTTGAATACAAACAATGATATTGTTAGGGAGTTGATGAATCTAAGTAATAAAGAACATGCAAAAACACTAAAAGGAAATGTATTAAACTGGGACATTGTTACTTACAGTAGCTACTGTGCAATTACAAAAATAATAGACACTATATTAAACTCATCTGAAGGATTGGAAAGTGCACATGAAACAACATCTTCATTGGATGAAATCAAACGCCTTGTATCATCAATTCAACCTGTGCAATGTTGTATAGAAGCTATAGAAAATATTTACTCATGCCTTTTTCTAAGATATGAATATTTCTCTTGCAATGAACACATTCAGGATTACCCCTGCGGCACTCATTCAGATTGTTCTTATTTTTACTCAAAAAAACAAGTAAAGTCTAATAATGTGAAATGTACAAGCGCTGGCTTCATGTGCACCTCACTCACCACACAGATAATTCTGAACACGTTAAAATTGTGTTTAGAGAAACTGGAAGAAAATGTTGACAATGATACTACTGATCCAAATATTGTGTCAAGATTAAAACAACTTGTAAAGGTTGTGAATCATTCAATATGGAAGTTGCAACTGGTCTCGAATCTCTCGCCAGATACAAGTCCATTGCAATTGAAACTCTGTTTGGACTATGTGGAAGTAGACGAGAGCAGTGAGGATGAGGACCGTGAGGTAGATATTAAAATTTCCAGGAAGAAACCTAAATCTAGGCGAAGACATACTAACCCCAAACCTGATGCTGAGCATGGTATGCTTGCATCTACAATTTCGGCTACAGAAGATGGTATGATTGATTTCTGATAAAGAATAATATAAATTAATAGAATAGATAAATTATATACTGATATAGAATTTTTTGTTTCAGCATATGGCTCTAATACTGGTAATAGTATAGACTTCATCTCCATCATGCTGGCTAAACCAAACTGTTTGGTTGCATTAGCTCTCTATCACAATGACTTTACCAAAGCCAATCAAATTATAGAGGTAAGTTAAAGGTGGTCACTGACCGGAAGCATTTGCATGTATTGTAACAATGCAAAATTTTATTTTGAACACAATACTGCACTAGCTCTATGCACTGACTGGAGCATTCGCTAGCATCGCGCACTGTAATGCTCGCCTGGACGCATTCACTGATGTAATGCTTGAATCTGAACTTACATTACACGCGAATGCTCCCGGTCAGTGACCGCCTTAACGTGATAAGCCGCTTGCTATGAGATGAGTTATCTACCTATTACTTCTAAAAAACACAACAAATTTTTCACACTTTATATTGTCCTTATCAGATGTTCAAACTCATCATATCTATCCTTCTCGTTATCGGTAGGCTCATAATGTATTTCTCCTCCTTTGTGAGTCTTCCACACTCCAGGTGGATTAATCGCTAAATATTTCTTGGCCTCTTCTATAGTTTGTAGTGGTTTAAGGAATTTACAGTATAAACAACAACAGCACCAACCTAGAAAGAACCATCTTTAGAGATTTTTTTTAAATTTCTTTATATTATTCACTAGCGACCCGCCCTCGCTTCGATTCGGTTTGTTTTTTTTTTTTCAAAATTTCAAACATAAAGCCTATATTAGACACGGATAATGTAGCTTCCTATTTGTGAAAGGATTTTTGTAATCGGTTCGGTAATTCCAGAGATTACCCCCAACATACTTACAAACACAAAATTTTACTTCTTTATTATATTAATAATTAAGTATAGATTATTGTAAAGAAAATGCTTAAAAATTGACCTTTGGTACACCACATAGGTACAGCTACAGCAAGATACACACAGAACCATATCCACATAATTCTCCAAAGTCTTTTCACAATTGTCCTTGTTGGCTGTTGGTTGGTTCTGTAGTCTTCAATTAGGCAGTTAAGAGCTTTGAAGCCAATTTGCTTCATTTCTTCCACAGTACAATTACCTGATTTCTTATTTAAAAGAATTATTTTTTGTAATGAATGTAACAGTCCACTTTCCGTTTCAGCTAGAATAATAATACAATTATTTAATAATAAATCTACACTTTACAATGCTATAAAGAACTTCTATTGTATGAGGCAAGTTTTATCTTACCTGCTTTACTGGCATGGTGTGTTTTATTGGACTTGCCTTTTTCGATTGATTCTTCATAGTATTCATCAAATAATTCATTATAATTATAAAGCTTCTCTGTATCATCTACAATAGCTCTTTTATAAAGTGGATGTTTTATTTTCTGGAAAATATGACAGTTTTTGGTTACACTAGCATATTTTAAGATAAAGAATAATGAGTAAATGAGACGAGTGATTACACTTGAAGTGCGATATTAAATGATAATAATAGCTTCTGGTGAAAAGTTTTGTCTTCCGGAAAATAAGACAATGTTTAGTTTCATTATAGCACATATTAAATTACTAATTTATATATCTCACTAGATTACTTCTTCTTAAACACTTAATATTACACATTGTCTCTAGAGGCATAGGCCCTCCCCTAATAATCAGTCCAAATCCAGGTTTCAAGTCATAATCCACCACGCGGTTATGACTAGTATGATAGTAAAAAAAGTACTTTAATAGTAACTCAGTGGTACAGGTTAAGGTAGATTATATTCTGACGATCTGATGAATGTAAATAATAAGCACCTGGGGTATCACCACTCTATTACTATGTCTAGAGATTTTTTTGTCTGCAGTGGAATATAAATGATTTGGATTAATTTCCGCTCTGTGTTTATATCAAGTCATTAAACTTATTATAAAAAATATTGACACATTTAACTATGTAAATATAACTTATACTTTATCTGGTGTGGGCGTTTGAGGAAATCTTATATTGTTTTCTGTATTCATTTTAGTTTCGGTTCTGTGTTCAGTACCGTGGAATATATCTGGGAAGGAGGTTGCAGTCATAAATGTATTATCAGTCCTACCGTGTTCCTTACTGGCTAGCCTGGAATATTAAAAAATAATTTATATTCAGTTACTTGATTCAATTCCATTTTAGATTCTAATTAATTATTGCAAATCCGTGTTAATGGAAGGGGTAAATATTAAATAATACAGGAATTCACAGTGAAAGCAAAAATACAAACATATACAATACAGTTTTAGGAAATCACAGTTAAAGCAAAATATCATAAAATCATAAAGCAAAAAATTATGGATTAATTCAATTTGCTGTGTACAAAATTTTCGTTTCTAAAACTATTAACATGACCACTTTACTTGTTTAATTCAAAAAACTTATTCTCCTTATCGCCTACAATGTAGTGTTCCAGTTGCTCCTTATTTATCATTTCGTAATCTTCCTCGTTTATTGACACGTCAATTTTATAATGTGCTTTATCATTCAATATTATATTATAAGAGTCTTGCAGAACAAAATTATTAGCTTGCATTAATTTAGACATCCATAGTGTTAAATACAGTAACATTTATAGCTTAAAATATTCTGGAACATGATATTGAAGTTTTATTCTTGTTTCACACAGATGCCTCGTTTTTGTGACTAATTGACATAATTTTGACGACTTGATTGACATATAAATTTCTGATAGATTTCTTTATTCTATAATTTTAATGGCTGGCCTGTTATTACAAACCTTTTCCAAACTCTTTTCCTTTTTGTAATTTGTAATTCTGTTTCCACTATGAGGATTCTATTTTTCAATCTTCTTTTATTATGGCTTTCAGATGTTTGATTTAGCTGATGTTGAAATTGCAACCGAAGTCACTTTTACAGAACAATTGAGACATTTAGTGGCCAAAATAAAAAATATTATTTACTACCGCGATGACACACGTTATCCGACCAAAGAACTATCAGCTCTGTCTGTCGTGTCTACTGAAGTCATGGGGCTTGTCGAGGGTTTCCTCGCATCAAATAGATCTCCAAATTCCTATGATATTATTGAGCTGGCGTCGCGCCACCCACATTTACAACTGTATAACCATCATAACGCACCTTTCATTAATGCAGTGGACATACTTTTGAGCAGTGGCCTCAATAAAGAGATTACTTATGGTCTTATTAACGTAGTTGAAAGGAAACTGGCAGAAGTCAGGAGCTGCACGGATGTGGCTGCTGTGAAGAAAACAAATTACATTCGATTCGTTGAAGACATCGCCAGTGTCGTGTTTGAAATTTTCGGCAACACTGAAAAGTCCTTTAATTTTGTCGAAAACGTTTGTGGTCTGATAGCGGATTGCCGTATTCCAATCAAACACAAAGAGTTCTGTAAACTTAATCAACTTTCTAAAGAACTAAGGCAATCGTGCGAAGATTTAACTGACGTTGTAAATCCAAATGATTCTAAAGAATTTGATCCAAATTTGCTACAAAAGTATCATCAGATTTACATGAATGTCGTAGCAGCGTCCGACAAAGACCTGTGCAATATTGGTGAAGTGACTCGTCATGGAAGTAAAAAGACGAGAATACATTATCTGAGAATGTGCTACATGTATTGTAAGACAGTGTCGCAGTTGGAGCAAGAAGATAACCGCTCCACGGATTCCGGCGCAGATTCACCTTACTTTGCAGTATTGGAGACACAACTTCATGATATATTTGGCAATATGATCAACGACAAAGAAATACCGGTAACACATTTGGAGACGATATGTAAAAAATTAAATGTCAATCTAATTCCAAAATTAATATTAAATTTTTGCCCCTCGATTACCTTGGCGGGGTCGCATAAGGAAGCTTCCGAAATGAATTTCAACAATTTGCTTCTAACTGTGTATGTCTACGAAAATACGGAGGAAAATTTGTTTTTGAATCCAGTGACAAATTTAGCTCCACTGCCGCGGTCGCCCGACCCCCAATCTCTCACCTATATAATATTACAGAATTGGGTATTAGCCCATATTGTGAAGAAAATTCACACGTCACCTAACGAGAACAGCTTGCAACAAAGCATGGACGCGCGCACTAAATGCCTCAATAATTACATGGAACTAGAGCGATTCGATTGCACTAAAGTGTTGTTCGGTGGCAATAAGTATTTGGCGTCGCTTCACACGACCATTGACTTAGATAAACTATTCATCTATATGCCGCAGTTGATTGAATCTAGTAAAATACTGACTTGTCTAAACATAATAGATGCGTTATCCGAACGCCAACTGATGTGTAGTGCCAATTTGATGAATTTAAGGGATTTGATATTATTCAAACTCGCTACAAATCCTAAAATTACTAACAACTGGAAGTATTGTCAATATCTTAAATGTCCGGTTTTGAAGGTGAACTTGATTCTGTATAACTTGCACAGTTGGCCCGCAGAGGGCGCTATGGAGGTGTTGAGCTACTTAATGTTCCTTTTAGATCAATCTGGAATTGATGAGGGACTGTATGAGAAATGCACTGATTGGATGACGAAAGTGCCTCTTTATGATCAGGTTTTATATGTTATTTATTTTGTCCAATGATTATTTATGTACCAATGTTATCATTTCATTCATTTTTCGTTATCATTTCAGATAGCCACTATTTTGGGTGAAAGTCACTGGTATGATGTTTATAATAAGTCTGTTGATAATCCAGAGAACATTATAGATATTCTTATGGACAGTCAACAGGTAAGGTGTTTACATTTCACCACGATTCACCTGATTGGTTAACTATAATAACTAACCACTTGTATATTTTATCTTTTAACAGTTCAAACTATGCCTGGAATGGGCGGACGTTCACGAAATGTCGGACAATATGAGAAATTTAATTGTCATGAATCTCTTGCGACAATTTTTCGAGTACACTAACCAGGCGACGCCAACCTTGATCAGGGAACTTTTATTACGGCTCCCTACTCATCAAGCAATGGATTTAATACAGGAAGAGATGTCTAAAGTCAGAAATGTGCAAATATTGCAAGTGTGCGTCGATTTCATATCAGAAAATTCGACTGATTGGAAGTCTTTTGACAATATCAAAATAGGTCTTCTTATAATGCTTGAAATAGATATGAACATGCGACATTTCTTTTGGGATTTGATTGAGTCGCCTCTAGTAATGATCGAGCAGTTCCTCATGAACGCGAAGTTAGACCTGCTGACTAATATTATAAACAAAATCTCACCGAGTCTGAAAAGGGATCCTGCTGGCGACAACCTCTATTATAACATAAAGTTGATCGACAGTTTAGTTATTTCTCGAAACTCGGTCGACGCATTGCTGAGGTTTTACGCTGAGAAGACGCTTGATATGAGAAACCCGCGAAATATGTGTACAATGCCGCTCCGCACTTCGGACGACTCGTTGTTGCTATCAATAGACTCTATCAACATCGAAGCTGCATCGAAGCCGTTTGTGATGCCGGAACAAGTGCCCACGAAGGAGCAGTGGGTGGAGGACTACTCGGCGGACCGATGCATGGTGTGCAACACCTCGATATTCTCTATGATAATTCGCCGGCACCACTGCCGCCGGTGCGGGAGGCTCATCTGTCACGTATGCTCTAGAAATAGGATGCAGGTATGTATTATATAACTACCCCTGGTCCCAGACTTCACCCGCTTTGTAATTCGATTTCCAAATTTGCTTGGCAATGTGCCTATTATATGTGTTCATGTAGTTGACTTCAGATCTACTAATTAAATATAAAATAACACTGAAAATTTAATAGTTCATTGTATATTTAGATTTACCATAGAGATCACATTTAGAGTCAGTTTCTGTCATTATGAATCAGAAACGTAACAACCACCATTAAACCAACCAATCAAATTTAACCTTTTTTTGTATATCAATGAAAATAACCGTTCAATGCGCTCTCCATAATTATTTTGTTATGCCATTTTCAGCCGTATATCAAAGAGATTAAAATGGTAGCTTCACCATCATTCCGTGGGTGGAATTTGACCCTTAGATGCTTAAGCTACGATATGGGGTTCTTCAAGAGAGCCGTAAATAGGATTTTGCAAGGTCGGCGGCGCGCCCGCATACCCCCTGGTGTTGCAGGTGTCCATGGGCGGCGGTAACACTTACCATCACGTGGGAACGCTTGCTCGTCCGCCCACTAGTATATATAAAAAATAAAAAAATGCTCCCTATATTTAATTTTATCTGTCTAGAACTTGATTCTGAATAGTATGTGGTACTTCCTTTATACTACGCCTAAATAACTTCTTGCCTACGTTTTAATTCACATGTTCATTAATGAAATGTGGTTTACGTGACTTGTACAATAATATGCGCAGAGACCTAAAACGAACGATTTAGTAACGAAAAGTACGTACTTCTAGATACCATCATACCCAAGCGGCGTCAAGTTCCGCGTTTGCAACGACTGCTACACACAAACTATGAACAATAAGGCCGGCTCTGACCAAGATAACGTCATTTTAAGCAGCCAATCTGACTCCGGTGGCAGTGGTGTTACTTGTATGGACTGGTGTCTCTCCACTGATGCCAAGAAGAATGAGGCCGTTAGAGCAGAATTCAGTTTTGAGTTCACGCCTAATGTCACACTGTGCCTCTCTATTATGAAAATGCATTCTATTAATTTGGATTATCCGAGGTTAGTCTAAATAGAATATATTATAATATTTTGCAAACTTTAATTTTTGCCTTTGTATTGAAATCGATACCTTACGACGGCTAATCAAAAAGTTTCCAGAATCAGTATGAAATCAACGAGAATAAATACAAAATATTATTTATTTTTCTACGTAATCTTCTCCTAAAACAATATACATTTTTCAAGACGCCTTATTCCCTTTGAAAAAAAGAACACATCATCGCGAGTCTCAAAAAAACGTCTACCACTGACACAACCTCCTCATTGTTATCGAATTTAATGCCAAGGACATATTCTTTTAAAACGGAATCAATATAGAACTCACTGAGGGTAAGTACCGGTAAATATGGAGGATGTTCCATCAGTTCAAACCCTGCCGCTTGATGGCAACGAACGCAACTTCAGACTGGTGCACGGGGGCGCTGTCTTGATGAAATCTCACATGCACACTCAATTTTCCCCGTCGTTTCATTTTAATTTCCTCGCGTAGTTTCACTATCAATAACACATAACAGCAATAGTTAATTGTCTCCCCTTCATTTAAATAATCAATTAACATGACTCCATCAGTATTCCTGAAGACAGAGCCCATTAATTTGCCAGTTAACGCAGAAACTGGAAATTTTTCCCTGTTGGTGAAACATACACCCACGTTTCGTCCATAGTTACAAATCGACCTAACAATAAATTCGTATCATTTTACAATAAGGCCAGATTTTTCATTGAAATCTTGACAGGCATCACTTACACTTTGTCCGTTAACATTCTAGTGAGCCAACGTGCGGTAACCTTTTTGAAATGTAAATTGTCCGATAAAATTTATTAAGCAGTATCAAGCGAAATCTACAGACTCTCAGCTATAAACAAATGGTCACATGTCTTACCTTTAATCACAATTTCTTCAACTTTTTTACCTCTTCATCAGTGGTAGGCGAAGAAGGCCTCTCGGAGCGGTCTTCGTCTTTGCAGGTGATTCTTCTACGTTTAAATTCCGAACATCAAAATGCAACTGAGGAATATGATGGAGTATTAACTCCTAAATTAAAAGTAGCTCCTTTAAAATTTCTTTACTAGATATTTTTTTACAATGAAATATTTAATTAACACGTAAACTTGAAAAAAATATTACAATTTGTACATAAAAGGTATAATGCTGCAACTCACGTCGAAATATATACCGATGAGTTTGACGTTAAAATAATTAACTATCCATATATCATACATAACTACAAATATCGGATTCTGGACACTTTTTGATCGATCCTCGTATAATCAGTTTTCGTTTTGAAACTATTATTATGGTTGTAAGTAATTTGACCATATTCAGTTTTACGCTAATTAGATATTTCTTTTATGTATATCGTACCATTTAAATGCGAATTTGAACGTTAAAAGTTTAGTGCTAAAGTGGAACCGCTCCTTGTGCTCTCTATCTCTCTTTATTGGTCACTTCCTGCATTAATTTTGTTCCTACTACCTCAATGATATCGTAACAAACTATAATAGTTGTCTGCATATTAGTACACTTCAGCCCAAATCCACGGTCACCATTACAGCAGCTTACGGCTGCAACGCTCGTCTTCTTTACGATATACCTTTCCTCACCGTACGTCACAGTCGCCATTATGCACTGGTCGAAAACTATATTTCAAGAATATTGGAATCCTTCTGAGCACGTTGGACAGTTTCCTGAATGCGAACTGTTCTATTTCAACTTAGTCTATTCGCTGGCTATCCATCCATTATCCATCATAACTTTGTCCCTCCCTCCCCCAAATTAAGAGATTTAATTATTTGATTAAGAGAGATAGTTTTTATTGTCTATTATTATTTGTCTATTTAAATGGTTCCATTATCTATTTAAATCTAATCTAATCCATTATCTATTTATTTATTTAACGGGTCTATCTATTTAAACAGTGATCATGTGACTTTTGTGAGTCAGCTCGTGATCATGGTTGGTGCAACCCAACCGAAACGTTGAGTGAAATACATAGATAAATACATGTGTGAAAAACGCGAAAATCTCAAATGTTGTACTTTTAATTAGCGTAATTTAGTGTTCACATAATGATACTCAATATTACAAAAAATAAACTATATGGGCTATTTTTAGGTTCCTACTAGACCGCAGCGATGAAGTGGCGCGAGAGTTATCGCGCGGTGGAGACGCGAGACTGTTAGTACGAGCGCGGCGTTCCTTGTTACTCGCCGCTGCAGAACTCTACTCGCGAACGCACCACGACGGGTGAGATAATTAACTATACATTTATCTTTTTATCTCATAATATTTTTTTATCTGGCAAAGAGAAACGAAATGAAATCGATCCATTTCTGAAGAGATTGGTAACAGGCGATGAGAAGTGGATCACCTACTATAACTATCCCATGTTCTATATTCGAATATCGAACTATACTATGTTCGAAAACGATCTTGGTCTACGCCAAGATAAACCATCACAAATAGTCCCAAACTCAGGCCTCACTGAACAAAGTCATGTTATGTGTATGGTGGGACTGGAAAGGCATTGTGTATTACGAGCTTTTGCCACATGGCCAAACGATTAATCTGATGTCTCTAGTGTCAACAATTAGTAAAATTGAAACAAGCACTTGAAGAAAAACGGCCAGAATTAATGAATAGAAAAGGTGTAGTTTTCCATCACGACAATGCTCGACCGCATAAATCTTTGATGACTAAACAATAATTGATGGACCTTGGCTGGGAAGTTTTAATGCATCCTAATGGCATCCTAAGTTTAATGTCTGGACTGTATAGACAGTCCAGACATAGCACTTTCAGATTATCGTTTATTCCGCTCTTTACAAAATTCTCTAAATGGAGTAAAATTACATTCAAGAGAAACCTGTATAAATCATTTAAATTAATTTTTTGCTCAGAAACCCCAAAAAAATTATAGCGATAAGAAAATGTCTGGCAGAAAATTGCCGAAAGATAGTCGAATTAAATCGACAATATTCCATGCAATAAATATTTATGTAATATAAAAAAACTTTATTATTTTCACTATAAAAAGGCCACGAACTTATCCGACTACCTAATATATGAATGACGTTATGCAACTGCCAATAAGAGGGGCTAAAACTGTCTGCTATGCTATGACACCGCGCTGCTTTTCCATACTGTTCGATGGGAATCAGTTTCGTTCAGTTAGGTATGTCTGTGATCTCCCGATATCTGGAGACAAATCTTTTGACATTGAAAAGACAAATACTAATATTACCATTTATAAAACAAGAGCATCAATGCCTTTGTTACATCCAATTATAACGATGCACAACTGCGATTCCTCACTTGCCATCCTCACTCTTGAAAGATTGTTCCCGCGGATGATACCAGAAATAAAATATTTGTGCTTGCTATTGGGTGGAATTTTTTTTAAGAAGTACATCACTGTATTGTCTGGTCGCATTAGGAAGTTAATTGGTATTATGGAGTTAATGAAACCTGTTTATTAGTCTTTGTCAATCCCTTTTAACTTGACTAACCTCTAACTAAATGGCGTGCCCTTTGTATGCCAGGCGATTTCGCGCGAGTTGTGCACTTAATAATTGTTTATGAAATTGAATTGTACTTATACTATTTTATACAAAGATCGAAATAGTATGTTACTTTTTTTAAAAAGATAAATGTAATTTTTACGTGGAAAGCAGTGCACTATAAATTTTACGTAACCGTTCAGAAATCGTAAAATAGGTCAATCAAACTAATCGTGCTCCGGCACACGAAGGAAGCACCAAATGAGTGCACGATAACTAGCTTCGGCGTACCGGAGGCTAATGGTATAATCCATGTTAATACCCAATAACTATATATAAATAACCAAGTCACATGCTACGAGTAGGTAGGTACTAAAATAAAATAGTAATTATAATGTATAAATTAATTAACTGTAATCCTACTGTAATCATTGCTAATCCTACTGTAATGGGATAACAGTACTTGGGATGTAATAAGTCCACTCTTTTAGAGGTGGTGTAGTTTCCTCAGGGATTATGGTAGCGGCATTGTAATCCCTCAGTCGCCTTTTACTACACCCACGAGGAGAGATGGTGTGGGGGGTTTGTAAAGCCGGCCGACGGCACTCGGCCACAGTCTATTAAATATAAATAATAATATAATAAAAATGATTTATCGTATCTTCCTAGGTCAATCATTTTTATAGCAGTGTTCCATAGGAAACTAAGCATAGTGAATGCCTTCCGAGCGGTCTATAATTTCGAAAATCACAAACTAGTTTAACATTCACATATAACTAATAAAATGTTGTGTTGATGTATTCCAGCAATCGTTCGCACGTGTCGGAGACGGGCGCGGCGCACGCGGCCCGGTGCCTGGCGCACGCGGACGCGCTCGCGATGCTCGTCAAGCACCAGGTGCACCATCTCGTGCCGCACCACCAGGACCACCCTAGTGAGCATATACTCCGTATCAACACAGTGTTTCATACAACTTTTTAAACCTTTGAATCTCTTTCCCGAATTTTTCAAGATTTATTGGTTTTTACAGGACACAAAATATCCCACCACAATACACGGACCTCACAATAACAAAGGGTCTTCCGCTATAATTAAATATACGAGTCCAATGCGAATTGATGTGACCTTAAATTAATTGATTTAAATCTTCATAATGTTTTACTTCACTAGTAATAATAAAATTGAAAATCGTCAATAAATAATTAAGGAGCGGTGTCTGTATGTGACATTTATATGTGTACGGTACGTGCGCTCTATTTGTAAAGTGTTCTCTTATTTCTATAGCCGAGGGTAACAAGTCCAAGTTTTGTAACAGATTTTTACAGGTATTGGTTTCCAAAGGGCCTACTTTATTGTCTACGGTTAAAGGCTATTGTCGATTGTATGTCATACATCATTATAATTGTAATTTTAAGACTATCTATAAAGATGTATGTATATAAGGGTAAAATCGAACAAAATTGGCGTTTAAGTCAAATCGCCTTTTAACCGTTGATATCAATTCTTATTATCGATAGTTCTAAATAAAAACTAATGGACACTTCAGTGATAAAATTACGCTCTAATGACTTTATTTAACTCTGCAGTACATGCTGCATTCCCACAGCCGCTGGGCGCACTCGACTGGCCACGTTACCCCTCTCTCACAGAAGACTACCTTGAAATGTACTGCATTTCCTACTTTATCGTATTTCCCCAATGTACGTACGGTAGTGAGTGAGATATGTCAGAGCCTATTCCCATCCTCTCCCTCCCCATTTTCCCAATTAATTGAATCTGTAAAGGTAGGCAGCGCATCTGGGGCGTGCCAACGTTTGTCATTTTGGACTAATGTTGGCATGTATCGCGGATGTCTAAGGACAACAGATCCACTTACCATCTGGTGAACTGTATGTCTGCCGTCTTTATTCTATAACAAAAAAAGAAAAAATTAAATGCTTGTTATTCTTCACCTTTCAACCACAGAGTTTTACTGCTGTTAATTATACATATAAAATATATCCCTTTGTTTGTATTTATAGGTCAAATAGTACGGTCTCTATTAGAAGCCGAAAAATGGGACTTGGCCTTGGAAGTAGCAACAAAATCCGGCATACCGAGGAACAGTGTGCTAGCCGCTTGGGGCAAAGCGTGCCTCAAGGCCGGCTGCTACAAGCAAGCGCGGGAGAAATTCGCACATTGCTTCAAAAATACCATGAGCATGCCCATCGAAGTGACAGAGGAATGTGAATATGGTCGGGAGGCGTCTGAAACACTTGTAAATAGAAGGGTGCATAGTTTGCGGCATTCGGAAAGAAGCAGTTCGATGTCGAGTGTGCAGTCAGACGGGCGACCTCGTAGCAATCCGCCCCTGCTGAACGAAATAGTAGCCATGCTGGAGGACATGAACTATCCGGTCAATCAACAGCTGTTGAGCAAAGCAGAGACTATTAAGGTAAAATGCGTATTTATGAAAATTCTTTGTCAATTGTTTGAATTTCAAGTTACTGGAAAGGTACAATATATCATATTAAGCGTTTACTGAAATTAAAAAGCGTAAAGTTTGGATGTAGGAGGTAATCTCCGAAACTACTAATCTGATTTCAAAAAATCTTTCACCATTTGAAAGGTACATTATTCCAGATGGACATAGGCTATATATTATGTGCAAAAAAATTGACAGGCATGCAACGCATGCCGGGCACAGCTGGTAATTTATAAAGCTTTCCAAAAAAAAAAGATATTTCATACAAAACCTTAAAACGACTGAAGGGTTTTTAACTTGACACAATTAACTTTTAACTTTCTTGACACAATAAATTATTTGTTTTACATGTTTTTGTGTCTTTTGTCCATGTTTTCAACTTCAATCAAATACTAATTGAATTAGACTAACGCATACTTTGTTCACAGTCCACAAACGAAAAACTAACAACAATGAATGTAGGCAAAAAGAAGTTACCTGTAATAGAGCCAGCTCTCAACATAATGCACACTCTAGCTAGCGTCAAAAAGATTAAAAATGGCGACTATAGTGATTTTCAGACTGCTACCGTCCAACCGAAGAAAACCTTAGCCCAAGGTCTCGGCTTGGGTCTCCGAAGAAACAACAACCATAACGAACCCAAACCGGACTACCAACACAAGAGATTAGACCCGTTCTTCTTTAAACAATGTGTTTATTACTTAAGTAATTACGGATCACATGTTGCTAATATTGCGTTTTATATGAAACACAGTAATATGGATCAAGTGATAAGATACTGTTTCGACAACTTGGTGGATAAGGAGACCTTCACTGAATCCGTTTACATGGAGTGCTTGAGAAGGGAGAGAGTTCACGAGTTATTGAAAGCAATGACTGATGTTGACAGTACACTGGAAATGTGGTCGGTAAGTATTCTAACTATTATTTGTTATAAATCCCCTTTTAAAACTTTATACATTTTAATTAAAAAAATCTATAAATTTTAATCACTTCTTTTACAACGTAACATTGCGTTATCGTCGCTTTATGTTATATACTGTTATAGCGTTCGCTCACTTTCGGTAATACGAAGATGGCCGACCGACATTATTTATTGTAGTGTACAAAAACATTCCCAGAATAATACTTTCGCCAATGAAAAAAAATTGCATGAAAATCCTACCAACCGTTAAAAACCTACGAGACCAAAGACATACTGACAAACATACGTGTCTAACTTATAAATATCCTCCTTTTGGTGTAGGGGGTTAGAAAACGTACTTCATAATTATCAGTTATGAGGTTTAGGCATTTCACTATCGGTAGATTAAGGGCCTTTCTCACCACCTCCTGAAACTTTATCAGAAGGTATCAGAAAGTCAGTATCAGCTTGATTTAATAAGCAGATAATTGTCCAATAATTTATCTATCAGATTGTTAACAGTTACTTTATCGGGAGGTGGTGAGAAAGCCCCTAAAACTTCCATCTCTCTCTAGGAATACATTATGCACATGTGTCGCACGTTAGAGATGAGCAAGCGTCTAGAGGCTCTGTACGCGGTACAGTGCGGCAGCTCGCAGCACGCGCGTGCCTCCGCCACCTGCGCGCTGCTGTACGCGAGGCCTGTACCCACGTCGCAGGCGAACACGCCATTTACGGCCTTATTGCCAAGACAACATCACCTCACTGCCGCGTTACACCATCTAGGATTGTGTGTACCCGTCGCCAACAGTGAGTATAAAAGAAATCCATTCGAGGCGGTAAGGAACAAAAGGTGACATTTGCAATTTTCAATATGAAATATCAAGTTATAGTTGCATCAAAAGGTGACCAATTATCTACAAAACGAGTGATCAATATTACGAGTTTGTCAAAACGTGACATTTTTAAAAATAGGAAATATGTAAATGTCACCTTTTGATCTTCGCTCTGAGGAGCTTAAGATCAAGATTTATAAATGACTGATATGTTTACACTACTTTCAAAGAACGGTTCATATGCGTTGTCACAATCGAGCACGCTATTTACGACCTTACCGCCGAGACAACACTTCACTGCCGCGTTACACAATCTAGAACTGTGCGTGCATCTTACCAATAGTAAGTATAATAGAAAATTTATAAAATGTTAAACAATTTTCAATTGGCGGCCCGTATCGACGCTGCAAGCGAACACTCAATTTACAGCCTTATTGCCAAGACAACTCAACCTTACTGCTGCATTATATTATACCAGCAGTATACAGCTCGCACACTTCAGATAGCCCACTGACGCAAAGTGTGACCTGAAATGTAATAGGTATGTTACCGACCTATAACAAAAGGCAAATTGTAAGGAAGCGCACGGTAAACGTATGTTATTTTCGCTTTTCAGAAGTAAACGATCCTAAATCCTTCCACTTCCACTTAGATAAAACGACCATTGATAATCTAATGAAGACTATGACCCGTCAAATAGAGCTAGTTAAATATCTAGCCGCTTGCGAGGCCAGCGGCAGACTGACTGAGAAAGTGGTCAATGAAGTGATTTCTATACAGAGTAACCGCAAATCTACGGCGAGAAACTTGAGGCCTTTGACACTATTTGGGTCGAATACGGATAAAATAAGGCTGGTAGCGATAGTATTGGCCACTGGACAAACTGTTGAAGAAGGATTCAACTTAGCCTTCAAGTAAGTATCTTACAAGTATAATGCTCTTGGAAACGTCTAAATTTAATTTTTTATTTCAGTTAGCTTCTTGGTCACTGTAATATCCCTTGTTATTATTTACAAAAGAATGACTGTATACAGGTAAATGAATACAGAATACAGAGACAGATACAGATAAAGTTCTATAAGAGTCCAGTATAAAATTAAATGATGATGGACTTAAGGATTTTGTTATTATACTCCGTCCACTATGTTATTTTCTAATTGACGTTTGCACGCCTATCAAGTTTCGTATTTTTTGACTGTCGAGTGTACTCGAAACAATGTCATACAATGTTGTTGAAGGCGAAGAAATAGTAATATTCTCTGATTCATACCACAGAGTATAAGCTATTACACGTAAACTAACTCGAAAATAATACAATAGATTTGAAATACAAGTAGGTATATTGAGAAGAGAAATTATTATGTAGGTACATATTTGCAAATAAAACGACTATAAAGTAATGCCTTCTAGTTATTTATTATTCGCCATAGCCAGTGTTGCTTCGAAAAAAATGCATTTTACGATTTTATGACTTATGGTTTTATTGTTTACATATAATACAATCGATTTATTAAATTGATTTCGTATTAAATACATTTTTACGATTAATAAATCAATTATTTAAGATAAATATTTTTAATAAATCGAATCTATAAAATCGAATGCAAAATGTACCAGAATTGTATCGATAATCGCCATGAAGCAAACCGATCATCGTATTACTAAACCAATCTGTCATCGAGAATTTATATTGTAAATTTATATTTACAATATAAATTAAATTATTAATTTAAAAGCCCCAGCTGAAGTATTATTGTCGTAAATCTGAATATACATATGTACCATACTGAATATTATGTACTCGTAAATCCTCTGACTTTACCTAAATATTGAATAATTACTCAGCATCTTAGTACAAATAAACAGATTTATTGATTGAAGGATACGTAACATATTTACAAAAACATACTTTCCAACAAAAAGTATGGCGGCATTCTATCCAATTGTTAAAGAAGTACGAGGCCACGGACGGGCACACAAATATACGCGTCAAACTTACAACACATCTCCTTTTTTCATCGGGGGTTTATAAAGTACAAGTCCTAAAGTAATGACCGGGCGTCTAGATGGCTTCGAATAAAAAGTATTCTAAAAAATCAATAAATTATGATAAACTATAATTGGTAAAACTGGTAATATCGATTCTACTCTCGACACTGAAAAAACTTACTTTCGGTTGTTCATAAATACGCTCACACCACCATGTGTCATTTTTTGTAAATTGCAGAATAATAAGAGAGCACAAGCTGGACTCAATGAACATCTACACGCACGTGGCGCGTTACCTGGTGCACGCCGACCGCTTCCTGGAGGTGCGCGCGCTCGCCAAGTGCATCCGCGACTCCGGCGAGACGGCTGCCAGGTACCTCACATATAGTGTTGTAAAAACAAGCGTTCACCGCTCGGGCGTCAAGTAAGCGCTAATGACCTTTAAGACTAGTGTTAAAGGTTAGTGAGCGTTATTGTCCATTTTTTTTAAATATTTGATGGTCCTAAACCCTCCCATTTAAAAGCTCGAGTCTGAAACGTTTAAAGTTTAGGTTCAATAGTACTAATGTAGCGTGCCAGCGCTCGAGCGCTGAAGCGTTCGGCGCTCGTTTTAACAACACTACTCGCTTGTTAACAAGTTTATTTGGTTTGTATGGTCAGGCCAACGAGAGTTGATGAATATTATGAAAACGCCGCGATAGCGACTATCGCATTGCTGTCGTTATCTAGTTTGCAATTCATAGGACCGTGTGTTCGTAATCGCTATGCGTACGGTTTGCATTCATTTTTTCCATTTTCGAACTAATATTTTAACTTATTGACATGTATTTGGAAGTTCAATTGGAATAAAACCTTTTTTTATTTTTATTTATTTAAGTTACTAAGACATTTTTAATTTACTATGTTAAAGGAATAACAAAATGCGACTAAATAAAATAATATAAAGAAAGCCGCAGTAATAGATGAAATGAGGTCTGCCTTTTACTTTTTTTTTATCAACTCTCCCCTTTGTTTTTCGGAATGGCCTTTCAAGAGTCACCAGACGTGTATGGTTTGGCTCCGTTTACTAGGTTTAAGGCGAGCGCAGAAGGCGCTCAGCCAGGAGCAAAGAGAGTGTGCAGCAACGAGCCTAAGGGCTCCCCCGCCGGTAGACCGGCGGAAGGAACGGATCTCGACTTAAGTACGACAATGTACTGTCACAATGTCACTGTACGACTGTACGACAATGACGTACAGTTCTCCACATCGATTACAGAACGTATAAGTATATTTTTCACACAAGAACCTTATCTCAGGCGAAGCAGGGGCGAATTGTTAGATTACTTTAAAAAATATTACGAGTATGTTGTTGTTGCAAATGTCGAAACAAGTTATCCTTGATAAGGCCTATAAGGCGGATTAATTGTATTGTTTTTATGGTTTTTCGATAAATCGCTTGTCACGTCGTCAGTTTATGTGTCAGATATAAAATTAATTGAACCGTGTGAGGTTATGCTAACCTACCGTATATAGCCTATGAGGACGTTTACACTGCATTTGAAGTACAGAAACATCGACGGAAGTCAACCCTGCCGCGCCACTCTCATTTATTTATTTATATATGTATATATTAAAAGGGCAATGCCTAAATTTTTCATGTATGAATGATTTTTATTGTGTTTTGATCTGTGATAGCAACTGATTAATAGCTAAAGAACAGGGCCGTCTTTACCAGGGGGTGCAAGGGGTGCGGTGCACCCGGGGGCGCCTGTCGAGCGCTGAATTTTTGGATATTTCATTGAACTTAACGCCATTGCACAGTTTTATATACTTGTTACTTACGACAAATATGTATGCGCAAGCAAAAAGAAAATAGTCATTAACAATAATATTTTTTTTACTTTTATTACGCTTTCGGCGCTTGTCATACCGCATTACTACACTACACAAATAACAATTTTATTTAATACAACACGCGCGCGGCAAACTCTCTAATCCAAAGACAGTGTATGTATGTACGTTTGACACGTTGCCGCCCGGTAGCAAAATGATCTCTAAGTCAATAGAGTGTAAGTTCATTTGAAATGGGCGCGCGGGCACTTATGGTATTTACTTATGGTGCAGGGTGTGCGGCGCACAGGGGCGCAGGGTGTTAGGGGGCGCCGAGCGCCGCTCGCGACGCCTCCAAAGAGTCTACTAGAGGGCGCCAGGGTATTGATTGCACCCGGGCGCTACATGGGCTAGAGCCGGCGCTGCTAAAGAATTATAGCTAAAGATTAGTTTTCAAGTTTTGAAAAAAATAAAAAATATGTAAAAGTAGTAAGCATATGTCAGTAGTTTTTTATGTCTATAAGCAATATTGCTTGACAATCCCAGAATATCGAAGCTACAATCTTTTTGGTGAATAGAGTCACATTTGCCTTTCTAGGCGGTGCTTCACCAGAACGACGCCACTCCATCGACTCCCTTTTGGAAAGGGGATCACAGTAAAGACCATAGTTTCATCTCCAGTAACAATTGACTCCAAAAAATCGTTTCGCTTTCTCTGAAAGGCCTCTAAAAGTTCCTTAGAGCACGCTTCGCTCACTTGGTTCACTTCGCTGCACTTTTGGCAGCGAAGAAGTTTTGGCACTTTTGGTGTTGTTTCGGGAGGGTACCGCGGGATCGCGAGTCGACGAGAAAACTCCTTATCGCGAGTCGACGAGAAAACTCTCCTTGTACTGACCATAATGTCGTATAAAAATAACTAGATGTAATAATTAATTAATAGCTTTAATAGGTAAGCGTAATTTTACATTAATGTGAAGAACAGATAAGTACAGGTTGGGAACGAGTGGCGTGCGTCCAATGCTAGGCCGTTTGTTTGACAGTTGCCCGCGAGCGTCCACAACTGACGCCTGCGGTTCCCTCACTTCCGCGCGTCTCGCCACACCCTACGAAGTGTGTTGTCTGTGACAGTTTAATGTTTTTTTTAATCACTATTTCATTTTTATTTTTGAAAGTTGCAGTCTATCTTATAGACTGGTGTAATACCACAGCTGCAGTCTATCATAGACACTTCGTATGTGGTACAAGACGGGGAAGTGGAGGTGAATAAGTAGTCCACCAGATGATAAGTACCATATGGTTGGCCGCTCGCCTGTTTGCTACCTCTTGTATAAAAATAAGTAGTGGATATATAGTCTACTGTTCTAGCTTTGTCGCATCCGTCGTATATTTGGTGACATCTAATAAATATACTAGACACACATCTCTCTTTGCCATATCCGTAACATACATTAACTGTGGCCATAGCTGCGTAACTCCACGTTTGTATTGCGGTTACAAGAAATTTTCCTGCACTGACATTTTCCACCTGTCAAAAATGGCCTTTAAAAAGCATGTATTGCTTTCCCTACATTAATTAAAAAATATTTCATCTTATTTTGCAATTCGCACAGTAATTCATCTTAGATACCACTAACGCTATCACACGCATACAAAACTGACACATACTGCAAAATATACTCACATTTTACTGTCAATAATTTATGAACACGCATTCATAATACGTATTAGTGTTTTTATAAATATTAGTTCTTAAATGGCTTCAGAATTACCTGTATTTTTAAACCCAACCATCTTATGTGTACCAACATAATAGCATTGAATTTTGCTATAATAAAATAATAATAACGCGTTTTGTTGGTACAGCCTGATGTCGGACCAGGTGCTGGAGTCGGGCACGGGCGCGGTGGTGGCGCGGTGCGAGGCGCGCGGGCAGCTGCACGACGAGCAGGCGGAGGTGCTTATTGCGGACATACACAGCGTCACCATCAAGGTACGGCACGTTCTTAACATAACAAGTTAGTCAAATCATCGTGGTTTCTCATTTGTTAGTGCAGTGTGGCGACACATCCGAAGAGAGTGAAGATAGAGTTGATGGAGCAATGTCAGGTGTTGAAGAAACAATTTAAAATCGTAACATTATCCATGTACCTATTCAAATAAATATTTGATTTTTATGTTAAAATTCTGTTGTCTCTCTATTTTCGACGTGCACCCACACACATGCAGAAATCATGTTTTGATGATTTAACTGTATATGATTGAGATTTAAACGCAATTTTTAAAAGCTAATTCAAACGTTCCGCTCTTTCTTCAGTTGACCTCTTTTCACACATCCTCTCACGACTCGCGTTCGAGTATACATGTATAGTTCTTTATTCTCACGAAGGCGGGTTACGGTTGTGCGTAAACTTGAGGTGTGAGATGTACACTAAAACAATGTACATATTCGAGCACAACCACTATTAAGCGTAACCCGCATTTGTGAGATGAAAGAACTATACTATGAATCCGCCCCTGACAGAACTTGTTCAGTGTGCCTTTCAATTCTGATTCAATCTCTTATCAGATATCGTGCTATCTGTTGTGCCACAACGTGAGCAGTGCGTATATCCTAGCGGCGCGGCACGAGCGCGCGAGTGAGCTGCGGCGCGTGCTGCACGAGGCAGAGCGGCTCGGCAACGAGCACGTGCGCAACGCCTGCCTCAAGCGACTCACAGCCAAGAACGTGCTATAGCAACACACTATGTAGCGCTCACGTGTTTATAATGTAAAAAAAAACATTAACATTCAATTAATTTTTATATCATAATAATATCATAATAAAATCAAAGATTAAATTTATGAATAAATAAATAGATATAAGTAGTGAGCTGCGATTTTTCCATGTATGAAATGGGCCACTGTTTGTTGAATGCGAGCATCACTATTAATATTTTCTTAGATAAAACTCCAATGTTTTTGTATTACAATTAATAGTTGATGTTATTATTATTATTAATAGGCACTATTAAATGCTACAGTGACGTACACTGTAGCATTTAATAGTGCCAATACAAGTTTGACTGACGCTAACAAATGGAGTAGGTATATCGCCAGTCACTTGGCGTCGGGAAATTGACTACCTTACAATAAGCAAAGCATCAGCACTACTAATTAAATAATGCCGGTCGGCCATCTTCGTTTTCCGAACAAACACGAAAAGATAATGAGTAAAAAAAAACATTTTGTTACATTGAAACCGCTCATGTTATTTGTATACATCTCTCGAGAGTTCGACCAGGGTCGGAAATACGAAGATTGTCGACAGGTCCTCCATTCATTATCTGATATTCTTGTAATAAGTAATTTACAATCTAAAGCAGATGTTTTGACCTATAACGTTCCACGACATGGCACATGCCTTCCCTTGAAAACAACGGGGTTTCGCGCCATGATTCAGCATGACCATGCTCTAGAATACTCTAGATAAAAAGAATATGACTTGTTTTATGTATCAATTTCAAAGATAAATTTTTTCCTCATAATGAAAATAAATGCACATGTATATTTCCTAATGTGAAAAAACGATTTCAACCTGTGAGTATTTTAGTGTGACGTTTCATTTATTAATCTTCCATGACTGACATTGTTTGTAAGTAAATAAGTTATGTAAATAATACATGCACAGCTGAAGCACTTATTGTGCTATAGATACCAGTATTATATCTATTTGAGTATTGATCAATTTTTTTATAAAAAATCTATAAAGTTAAATTTTATTTTAAAATAACCAATAACTTGAAATAAAAGTATAACTTTATATACCTAGTGGATTATGTATTTGAACTATATTATATATATTATATTTGAACTATGTACATTTGAATTATATTCTTGTTTCATTTGAATTATGATCTTGTTTCATTTGAATTATATTCTTGTTTCATTATGTATTGTTGATTTATTAGTTTTCAAAATGTTATAACCTCAAGAAATAATTCTGTCTACAGCTATATTATTAGTATTATTACTGATTTTTGTTTGTTTGATTATAAAATTAACATTGATATTAAGATTATTACTTTTAATGTGTATTGGTCTCATATTGTGATATAAAGAAATCAATATTATCTGAATTAATAAAATTATTTTAAAACAATGATTAAAGGATTGTTTTATTAACATCTGTTTTAATATCCAAAAACTTCAACCCCTTGTTCGGTTTAGGGCAGTACTGTCAAGTCATACCCACCTAAAAAGACCTAAGGGAAACTGATATAACAAAATAATACTTCAATCATTATAACATTAAATCCAAATAAGCCATCATAACAACTATTATTGCTTATCTTTTAATTGCATTTTTTATAATTAAATTAGACTGTGTCAAAGCTTATAAGCATTCTAGGGCATCTAAAACAGATTTCTTCATTCATAATGCTGTTTACTATCCCTTCATATATATTCCTATCTTTTTTAAGGTCTCACAATCTTCCCTCTGGTAAATAATTACACCTTGGAGCTTTCTTCAAAATAATAATATTTAAAACACTACAAAATAATTCAGTTATCACAGTGAATAAAAATCAGATATTAAATATTGAAAATTGTTTCTATCATTTACTCTACACGTAGGAATAAAATTGTATATAAAATAGTAGTCAAGTGTTTGGCCATGCAATCATTATTTATGTTTGTGTACAAAGGGATGTAAATTATTATTAATAAGCTGCTGGTTCTGAGAGTACAATTTATGCCTCAACCCAAATCTGTCCTAATAAGAATCTGCCCTAAATAAACAAAGGGCTTTAACTATGAATGAAGCAATGCAATGCAATTAGCCTTTAAAGAATCCACTGCAGCATATGGGCCTCCTCGTGCACATTGTCTTATGCATGAGGGATTATGAATAAGATGAAATAAAAATATATGGTGAAATATTTTAATGATTCAGAAACACTATAAATTCATATTTTATTTGAAATATTAACTTAAAATATGTATAAAATATTAGGAGCATTGGACAGATGGTCAATGACTACAATGTGCCTGCATCACTAGCAGCTGCAGGCAAGACCAACTCTTCACATCTCACCCGTGAGAGAAGAGCACAGTTCAATGGACCTCATCCTACACGCTAGGATATCACGATGGTATACTTCAAAAGTTTAACACATTTATTCGACACTATTTTGAGTGCACACCACATTCTCAGTCTCTTGACTCATTGTCTCAATTATGAACATTACTGAGTTGCCATGGCTTTCTTCTTAGGTTTCTTTAAACGTTTCAAACCATTCATGCTTGTTTTTAAGAGGTTTGAATAAGCGTTGCTGAAGTTTTCAACCTCCCGTTGTTCTATGACTGTTGAGATTTTCTTACTTCTAGATTGTGCCCGTATCAAACATTTGTATTGGTGACTTTTTACAACTGGTGCACCATCACGCGGTTCTGGCTTTGTACGACCGTCGTCTGTAACAAGAAAACATGCTGTAAGATGTTGATACAATGATACTGAAAGATTATTAAAAAACAACTGCTTTTACTCACATCTTTTCATTGTCATTGTTACGGAGCCTGATGTTCGAGCTTTCTGGAACATTTTTGTGAGCTCGGTCAAAAACTGAAATGAAATAAATGGGAATAGAATTCACAGGAATTTAAAACAATTAATATACCTACATACAAAGCAGTAGTTACCTCGTCATTGTTCAATAAAACCATATTTGTCAGTTATCCGGATTCTATTTATTGATTTTCATAAGTGTTATATTTTTAACTTGAAAATTAACATAAAAAGCACATTTTTTGGCTGATTTAACTAAGATACTTCTCCAGATCATCAAAAAAGTTACACGTTGACATGACAACTGACATTCCAATTTCGCGACATAACAGGGATGTTTATAGAGATTGTTTGTTAAATTATTAAACTTAACTGTCAAACAGAGTGAAATTTGTAAGGAGATGACACTTTATTGACAGTTTTACGTATAAGAATAATAAAAAAATTGACTCGAATAAAAAATCTGACTATACTTAAATAAATATACAAATGATGAATATTTAATTCTGTCTCAGATATCTATTCATTTTTATTATCGCAATACATACATTTGTTAGCTGAGATAACATTACAAATACAACTACAATACAGACAGAATAGGTACCTACATCAATAAATTACGACCCCACCGCTGCCTGACACAATTTATAGCTACCTGTTTGTTATCCCTTATTTTATCCCTATTTTACAACTTCGTGGTCAGTCAAGAGCTATACAAAATGCTTCAATTCCAAAACGGTAAGTTATTTATATAAGTTATAAACGTGAAGCAAAATTATAATACTTAAAAATATTTTTATATCTACCTATGTACTCAACAAATTCCATTTATAAATTTTTGTCTGATCACAATTACCTACAATTTTATTTCTATATTCGTATTGTACGTAGGTATGTTTAAGCCTGAAGTGTACGGAATACAAAAAAGTACTAGAAGCAAAGGACCACTATTGTTTTTTATATAGGTACTATATTATCTAGTTAGTATGTTTATCAAATAGTTTGTGCGCCGCTGATAACGGGGTCTATTTATCGGTTCGATTAGTAGGATAGAGATAGACAATATAGACATTATAATAAATTCAAACTAAGATGGCACACGCCATGACAATCGAAAAGGCAGATTTAATCAATTTAACAATATAAATGCGTCGTACAAAAGGTGCAGAGCTTAAAGTTCACTATCCAGCAACAAATCGTTTGCATATAAGTAGGGATATTGACATTCGAAATTATTGATGTAATTTTGAATTTTAGCGCAATTTTTGATTTCAGATGAACTTTGTAGTATATAGCCCAGTCACGAATGATGAAAACGACTGGTAGAAAGAAATAGAAAGCGAGATTTTCGCGAAATACTGTATTTCATGACCTTTGACCTTGACATCTCCATGTCAATGTCGATTTTTGATATATTGTTTAGTTACTTACAAAGGTTTTGGAAAAGTTACAAAGGTGTGCCAAAATTCTGGGATTTTTGGAAAAGATTGCTTCATTTTTTGTCTGAATTAACTAGCCCAATAGGTACACCCAAACTGTTTTTGTGCTAAACATTATGTTAACTATAAATATGGGCTTTTGGTGTCTGCTGGTTACCTAATAATGTACCCAATGGATTCTTGTTTGAAAGTCGTTACCTATGAGCTTAAAACTGCACCTATGTACCTACTTCGCGAAAATCGCTGAGGACCTAATGTACCTACCTACTTATGTAGCTACAGTTCAATAGTAAAATTTACTTAATAATTAATAAATTTTTGCGAATAATTGTGCCAAGTTATTGAAACTGTTTGTACATATTAAATAACATTCAGTTGGTAGTTACTAATACATCTATGAAAAGGTTAATTTCCGCTTTTTGGTGATAGATTAAATTCCCAAATATATGCCTAAATAACCAATATAAAATGTCATTTTTGATCCAAGGATAGTTAATAAAATATTAACAAGTGTTTGGATATGATAAATACACGTGAGGTACCTATATATTCGTTCTATAGTTTGACTACTAATAGTCTGTGGCCGATACTTAGGTACAGTACACGGCGATACATACGGCTCGTCGGTGAATGAAAAATCATCTCTCACGAGACTCGTCTTATTCTTATAAGTGTAAACATTTTTTTTAATTTATAGAAAGAAGGTGCCAAACGAGCATACAATCCATCTGGTGGGAAGTAAATACTGTCGCCCATGGACACCCGGGCCTCGGTACATGCCAACTTTAGACCAGAACGACAAACCTTGGCACGGCCCCGGATGCGCTTTATACTACCTTTGTTGATGTAAGAATGGATTTGGAGAAAGGGTTGGAGAAACATTCCATAAAGTTAGCTTGCACTGTATAAATAGGTACAAGTATTGGTAGTATCTTTCTATATCATATTCATTACCTACCCTGTCCGATAGCTTATAACTTGGATTCTACTGGAGGGATTTCAAAGCGATTTTCACGGTCTTCTTTTAGTACCTATTCAAGACTGATGTCTTGAATAGGTACTAAAACCCGTGTGATAAGTATATACCTACCCTAATGGGTATGTACCTATCACACGAGCGGAGCAGGCTAAAGGCAAACTCTATAATGTAAAAATTAATTCATAGGATATCATTACGTTATTACTTGACTGAATTTCTAATCTATACGAATATTATAGTTTGTTTTTATGTAAGAGGTTTTGTAAATTCTCACTTTTAGAAAGCTACTATCGGTTAGCTTCGGTTTTCTAGAGCGTCGTCTCTGTCGTATGCCTGTACGACAAGTACGACAACGACTAGCCGATCATAGCCGATGTGTATTACTTTCGGCCGGGATGTGTGCATATATCGATAGGGGATGCATAGACAAACACGAACCTTACCTTAATACATATTACGATTGAGAGATCGATATATAATCGTGACGTTAGCAAATCTTACCTCATAGTATAAATAAAATGTACAAATCACGTGCTTCTACTAATTAAATTGTTATCAAATACCTAACTATTTTTGCTTACTTTTATGCATAATATTGTAAATATTTTTAATTTGAGCGACTAATTTAAACTTAAACAAGTTATGAATGTTTACCCGTACCATACCACCATCCTATATCTCTCTCCACTACTGCTTGTTACAGGCCTCTCAAAAGGCTCGCTAGCAGTCTTTTTCCGTTCTTCTCATTCAGTCACTAGCGGTAAACCTGTTTAAACATCGGTCCGTCTGCCCGAAGGGTGCCTTACACCACATTTCCCGATATGTGATCTCTATTCAACGACCCGGTGGCAGACATGGCCTCCCCGGTGCCACTTCAGCTTAATTCTGTGAGTTATTATGACGGTGACTTGAGTTCTTTGGCGAATGAACGTTTTCGCTAAAAATGTTTGTAATCGTGTAAACGTTTGACTGGCTAAAGCTTTAGCTGCTATAATTTACTTTCAGTGCCATACGTAACGGCAGCGGTAACTGCAGGCGTTCTCGGCAGTGCCTATGTTGCGTACAAGGTCTATGAAGAGTTTCAAAAAGGGAAATTGCCAAGTGAATGGAAACATGTGGGCACACTTAAGAGTATCACCATGTACCCTATTAAGTCATGCGGTTCAGTTGTGTTGAACACAGCTGAATTAACTTCGATAGGCTTGAAGAAAGGCTGGCTACGCGACAGGTAACAAAATAGATTAGAAAATATTTTTAACAATATTTTGTATTTGCTATTTTATTCGCGATTTAGCCGTCGATTTGGACGGATAGGTCAATATTGCTTATAACTTCCGAATCCAGGGCACAGGCCTCCTCCCCAAGTATTCTTATCTTGGATATTTCAGGCGGTTGCCCGAAAGTATGAAATTTTGAACATTCCTTCTTCGCAGAGTTAGTGACAATTAAAAAAAGACCGCGCTTAAGTGGAAACTCGGTGTTTCGGACCATACGAATGGTTCGGAATGGTACGGGGTTCGGATTCACAACTATAAGTCGTGAATATATGTAGGGCAGTTGCCACCTAAGCCAGGCTATCACCGCTAGGTCGATCTAACAATTATAATTGTCTGAAATAAGAAAACAAGAAATAACAAAATACTTTTTCAACATTGACACCTCTTGGAATTCCCATGAGAACTCGTAACGATACAAAATAAAAGTATCCTCTATAACACTCATGTTGATTTTGGTTCATCAATTCATTCAGGACAAAAATATTGTATTGTACATAAAATTGATTTTCGTATCATTCAAGTAGACAGCAATGTCTCTTCAAAAAATATTTCGTGTAGCTACAGACACCTCGTTACGACTTTTTATTATAGGAAATTATACTATAAAAATACATACATATATATATTGCACAATTTGTAAATTAAGTTTTAATGTAGTTAACTGTGTACAATATTTTACAGATTTCTGATGGTTATAGATCAAACTAACAATTTCATCACTGCAAGAGCTTACCCCGAACTTCTATTGGTGGATTCATCTGTAAAAAAATCAGTTCTTACTTTAAAACACACTGATATGGAACCACTTCATGTTAATTTAGTGGAGGTAGGTACCTTACATAACATGTGTTTTAAATGTATTTTTGTAATTCCATTGAACGATGGTAATTATTTTAAGGTTGTTACTCAAGACACCACAAAGGAAGCTACAGTATGGAGTTGTCCTGTTCCCGTGTATGACTGTGGTGAAGAGGCGAGTGAATGGTTCACAAAGTATGTACAACCATTTGTTTAAGTTATTGTGATTTTATACTAAGTATAAAATGCAGTTAAGTATTTTACCATAGTACAAAAACCTGATTTGCGCATGGGAGAGTACCGACTCGAATTCGGTTTACACGCGGAGCGGTTCGCCCCGCAGCCAGTTCCCTTCCGCAGCCAGTTCCCCTCCGCAGCCAGTTCCCCTCCGTTTAGTAACATGAGAATTGCGGGTTGATATAGTCGTATAGAAAAAAAAACATTAGAAAAGTGCTTGGTTATTCTTTATTCCAATTAGTATCCAATCAATTAGTGCTTAGTTCATTATTGTCTTGCAATTTCGCCCAGTCCTCGTGTAGGGTAATTATTTCAATGTTTACATACTGATTTTTTTCAGTATTTTATTTTATCTTACAGACTATTGAATCGTCCAAACAATAATTTTCGGTTGGTATATTACGCATCTCAAGGTGGACGTGTATTGAGAAGCCATGGCAAGTTGTTTAATTTCAAGAAAGACGATACGGTAAATTACCACTATAATAAGTACCTACTATTCTAATAGGCACTGAAACTTAAAATCATGAATTCTGCTTATAATTTTTTATTTTTGGATTGGTAATCGGATTTAGCAACTATGGATGTAAATATTTATCACATACAAAAAAGATTTTTTGAAAAAACAAACTTGCGTTTGTTATGTATGTGTTATTATGATCAAAGTTGGAAGTGCGGTCTCTTCCCGGAAGGACTAGTCAACCCTAGGATTGACAAATGGCTTTAGTCAAACCCCGGAATATCAACATGCACACCTAAGATCGACTAGTCAACCATGACTAACCAAAAATATATAGTCAAAGGTCGAAATACAAAAATGCTTTGGGCTTTGAGTAAGAGTCCTTGTCGATCCTCAGGTTTGACCAGTCAAACCTAGGTACGACCATGCGTAGATCTTTAACTACAACATATTATTGTGTGGTTGACAATTTGCGGTGTCTGTAGTTATGTATAAAGGCCAAGTATTTATTGGCTCAATTAATATTTATAACATCTATTGTATCGTACCCTGGCAAATAAATAATCTGAATCTAATAAAATAATCCGTAACATTTTCATGTCAATTAACTCAGAATCATGACAGGAGTCCATGATTTTATACTTCGAAAATTGTCACCCGTATAAGTAGTCGTACTAATCGTAAATTATATTGTGTATATTTCCAGGGTGCTTTTCCAGATGAAGCAGCGTTCAATTTGGTTAATGAAGCTTCTGTCGACGATCTGAACCAGCGCCTTAAAAATACTCAGGTCACCCCCCGCAATTTTAGACCCAACTTCGTCGTGAAGGGCCCCGCGCCCTACGAAGAAGATAATTGGAAATTTGTTAAAATCGGCGAGAACGTGTTTAAAATTATCAAACCATGCACTAGGTATGTACTCGTATGTAGGTAATCTTATATTTTAAACATATCAAACATTTTTTTAATTTGTCTATTAATTTAAATATTATAATACAACACGGCATTTGTCTGGTCGCGTCAGTCTAGAATAAAATCTAATGTTAATTTTACCGAGTATTTTTTTGCGCAACGTGCTTACCCGGCAGGTTGGGGGGGGGGGGGGGGTACTATATACTATATTTTCATCAAAATTAGTATTGTAGGCACGAAAATAGTTAAGGAAAAAATTATAATAGGCGACATACTTATGTAATTTAAATTATAATAGGCGACATACTTATGTAATTTAAATTATAATAGGCGACATACTTATGTAATTTAAATTATAATAGGCAACATACTTATGTAATTTAAATTATAATAGGCAACATACTTATGTAATTTAAATTATAATAGGCAACATACTTATGTAATTTAAATTATAATAGGCAACATACTTATGTAATTTAAATTATAATAGGCAACATACTTATGTAATTTAAATTATAATAGGCAACATACTTATGTAATTTAAATTATAATAGGCAACATACTTATGTAATTTAAATTATAATAGGCAACATACTTATGTAATTTAAATTATAATAGGCAACATACTTATGTAATTTAAATTATAATAGGCAACATACTTATGTAATTTAAATTATAATAGGCAACATACTTATGTAATTTAAATTATAATAGGCAACATACTTATGTAATTTAAATTATAATAGGCAACATACTTATGTAATTTAAATTATAATAGGCGACATACTTATGTAATTTAAATTATAATAGGCAACATACTTATGTAATTTAAATTATAATAGGCAACATACTTATGTAATTTAAATTATAATAGGCAACATACTTATGTAATTTAAATTATAATAAGCGACATACTTATGTAATTTAAATTATAATAGGCAACATACTTATGTAATTTAAATTATAATAGGCAACATACTTATGTAATTTAAATTATAATAGGCGACATACTTATGTAATTTAAATTATAATAGGCAACATACTTATGTAATTTAAATTATAATAGGCAACATACTTATGTAATTTAAATTATAATAGGCAACATACTTATGTAATTTAAATTATAATAGGCAACATACTTATGTAATTTAAATTATAATAGGCAACATACTTATGTAATTTAAATTATAATAGGCAACATACTTATGTAATTTAAATTATAATAGGCAACATACTTATGTAATTTAAATTATAATAGGCAACATACTTATGTAATTTAAATTATAATAGGCAACATACTTATGTAATTTAAATTATAATAGGCAACATACTTATGTAATTTAAATTATAATAGGCAACATACTTATGTAATTTAAATTATAATAGGCGACATACTTATGTAATTTAAATTATAATAGGCAACATACTTATGTAATTTAAATTATAATAGGCAACATACTTATGTAATTTAAATTATAATAGGCAACATACTTATGTAATTTAAATTATAATAGGCAACATACTTATGTAATTTAAATTATAATAGGCAACATACTTATGTAATTTAAATTATAATAGGCGACATACTTATGTAATTTAAATTATAATAGGCGACATACTTATGTAATTTAAATTATAATAGGCAACATACTTATGTAATTTAAATTATAATAGGCAACATACTTATGTAATTTAAATTATAATAGGCAACATACTTATGTAATTTAAATTATAATAGGCAACATACTTATGTAATTTAAATTATAATAGGCAACATACTTATGTAATTTAAATTATAATAGGCAACATACTTATGTAATTTAAATTATAATAGGCAACATACTTATGTAATTTAAATTATAATAGGCAACATACTTATGTAATTTAAATTATAATAGGCGACATACTTATGTAATTTAAATTATAATAGGCAACATACTTATGTAATTTAAATTATAATAGGCGACATACTTATGTAATTTAAATTATAATAGGCGACATACTTATGTAATTTAAATTATAATAGGCAACATACTTATGTAATTTAAATTATAATAGGCAACATACTTATGTAATTTAAATTATAATAGGCAACATACTTATGTAATTTAAATTATAATAGGCGACATACTTATGTAATTTAAATTATAATAGGCAACATACTTATGTAATTTAAATTATAATAGGCGACATACTTATGTAATTTAAATTATAATAGGCGACATACTTATGTAATTTAAATTATAATAGGCGACATACTTATGTAATTTAAATTAAAGATATTGATGTTATTTTAGGTGCGTATTGACTACTATCGATCCTGAGACGGGAGTGCGTGATCCGCATTCGGAACCAGTGGAGACTTTGAAGAGGTAAAACTTTATTTCCTTTGTAAGAAACAGAAATAGTGTGTTTTACTGTAAGAGTACGTAAACAACTGAATGACGCCAGTTTATAAATGTAATTTATAAATATCTGAAGCCTATTTTTACAAGGAAAAACTGGTAATGTACATTTTTATTATTTATTCAAATTATATTTTTTGAAATTAATAAACTAACTACTTCCAACTGATTTTTTGAAAAAAAAAAAAAGAAACGAAACGTCATGCAAAATGTTGGAAGCAATGATGTCAGACGTACCAACTTCTTGGTAAACTTACTAGTTTTTAGTGTCACGTACCATGTACCAAGACTACTCGGTCCTTGTACGCAAAAATACCAAGATTGGCCGTTGACCGACAAAAATACACTGACAACATAGAATAACCGACAAATTTCAGAGATGCATAAAAAAAAAAACATTCCAATCAGATTTCCCTAATGTTATAAAACTTTATTACAACAAGCAGTCTCGATGAGCAGTTACCATTTTCCACCGTCGTATTCTCGGGATGTTAGATTCTCAGGATTTGTTTACGTCGGAGTTATTTTCCATTGTTTGCTCAAGCGAACCGTCGGTTTCGATAAAAATCTTCGTTATAAATCATTTATTTATTTTTTTCAATATATTTTACATATTATATCCGAAATGCAATATAATATCAAAAAGAAATGTTAAAAGTGATATTTCTTCCGTGTGTTCAATAATTACTGCCCTCTATTAACGGTATACGAAATTATAATATATTTTTTTTTTACTGGGATGCGATTTCCGACACAGTTTGTCTCTCAGTATTGGCAGCGCTAGAGCGGAGCACAGGCGTACTAGTTTCCCGTCTCCCATACCAGCTTTCAGCCAGCTCGGTACAAGGATTTCTAAGTGGCCGTCTAACATCCCTGGTTGGAAGTTGCAATCATTTCTTAAAAATGTCATTGGCATTAAAAAGTGCTGTGTTGAAGACCTGTTTGTGATTACTGATTATTGAATATAGGTGCCATAGGGGGGCAGTTGTAGGGCGGAGGCAAAATTTGAGAACCGGTTTCTTTTTCACAGGAAAATACAATCACCAGGTTTACTGGAGATTTGTATTACATATAGCAAGTATTATTTACAGTTCTTCTTTTTAAAGATTCATTATCGCTGACGTAGCAGCGATAATGAATTCAGCGATTCATTAGGGAGCTTGTACACGCTAAGAAAATTAGACGAGTTTTACTGTTTACACGTAAAATATTTGCCGAACACAGAAAGGATAGCGACATTTTGCTTTTATCTAGGCGGCGACGCGCGTAGTGTACAAATGTTCATTTAAAGTGTGTAAACAAGTACAAATTTGAATTCACGAATTTGAACCACAGAAGAAAAGCAGTAATGGGCTACAAGAACGACAAGAGATACTGGTGTATAAACAAGTACAAGCGCTTTGACAAATGAGCACAACAAATGAGCGCT
The DNA here is from genome assembly GCA_943735995.1 of Sesia bembeciformis. NCBI lineage: Eukaryota > Metazoa > Arthropoda > Insecta > Lepidoptera > Sesiidae > Sesia > Sesia bembeciformis. Next base: position 8,528,261 of record OX031042.1, read on the forward strand.
GAACAATAGGGGCCTATTGTTCAGCGCTCATTTTTACACTATTTATAACGAACGAAATGCGTTGTTTGATAAATAACCGAACAATAAAAATCGTTCGTTGTTTTTCTAGTTACCGGGTAATCAAGGACCCGCAGCTGCGCAAAAAGGCGGGCGATATGCCTCAGATGGGAGTACAGATGGCGCTGCGCTCTGCAGGTGGCGCGCTCGTCGCGATCAACGACCCCGTATACGTTGCTTAGAGCTAAACGTATGGATTAAAAAATACTAATACAAGTTATATTGCCAAATATATTCATATTTTTTTATAATTTACTAAGAATTATATGGATTTTTGCGATACTTTCTATATTGGGTTTTTTCGAATAAATCTAAGAAGAAATTGTAATTATTTTTATGTATCAAAATGGGTTTTTAATATAAGTATATTCGAGTCTGGCAAATGAACACAAGAACAATAAAAAATAGGCTAAAATATATGTTTATTTATATTTCATTTTTATTCTAGTTTTAGAACAGGAAATATATAAGTATCAAATGAGTTTTTTTTCTGATCAATATGAGTATGTATTAATTATTACACTTTTCAATTTGCCGCTCTTTTTTGTGTCACATGTCACTTGTCAGACTCTAGGTTGATGTTGTTTATAAGCGGGCCACCCCCGTACACCTGAATCGAGCTACACTGCATCTTTATATTTTTATGTATAAAGGAAAAGTTTTTATGCAGTTTTGAAGCTGGCATATTCACATTCATTTTGGTGTGCTATTGTTCCAAATTTGAATTTGAACCACATAATAAAAGCAGTCGGTTCATGATTTTGAAAAAATAAGGAAGCAGAAAGTTTGAATTGGAGCAGTTTTTTTATTCAATGGTGTTATTTTTCAATAAAAATTTTGTTAAATTATATTTCCTGAGATTTGAACCGATGTTGACCTTAAAATTATACGCATGAAGTAGCCGCTGGGCATTATTCAGTTTGGGCGCAGTCAGCGAAATGTGAGTGCACAACTTCATTTAAACCGTTTTGCTGTTCATAGAGTGTACCGTCCATACTTGAGACTGGCGGCTTCGTTCGCTGCGCAGGGGACCAAGATTCCGAGTGCCGACGAAAAGACAAGATCGGTTTATCTTCAGCTTACGAAATCGTCCCCTGACCTCAGTATAGATGCAGATCCAAGAACAGCTTGAGACTTTCAAGAAGTAGCCGTTAGCGCTCGGACTATTAGCAGGATACTCGAAAAACGTGATATAAAACCACATAAGCCGGCCAATGGGCCCAAACTGACACGAGCTCACCGAATGGCGCGCCTTCCAGAATTATCCTATATGGTAATGATGGAAAGAGAAAGGTGTACCGAAGACAGGGAGAGCGCGTTGTGCAATGCTGTACTGAAGAGAAAGTGAGTAAAGCGGGGGGTCATAGATAATCTGGGGAGGAATTTCCACAGAAGGCAAAAGTGGACTTGAGGTTGTGACAGGACCACGGCTCCTCCACTAAATGGCAATCGTTACATTCGTCAATGCCTAGAGACTCGTGTGATGCCATGTTGTTGTTGGGTTTGTTGGCCAAGATTTCATTTTTATGCATGATAATGCAAGAGCGCACACTGCACGAATCGTCAGGGAATACCTTTATACCCATTTAAATAGATAAATGTGTGAAAAACGCAAATATTTCAAATCCCATAGAGCATTATTTATGGGATGAATATCATCACCAACTCGACGTTTGCGAGACTCCCATTTCGTTATTGTCAACAGAAAAAAACCTTTGAGTTTGCTGCCATTGATTTGCTGCTCGCTTAGTATTTTCTGTTGTTCCTTTAATAATTTCTTATATATAACATGTTCCTTTTTCACATGATTGTTATAGTTTATATTAATAAAATAAATATTGAATGGAAACGTTTTTATTCATGTAAGTGTTGGTTAAATGCGTACAATTTCCGCGGCGACGCTATCGGCGGCGACGAGCATCCGCGCGAACGTGCCGCCTCCGGTGCCTTTCGTCAAGTGTTCCGGATTCACCACCACACACCCGTTCACCTCCTGGACAACAATTTGTTTTTATACATGTGACTAGCTGTTTTGCCCGCGGTTTAGCTCGCGGGGATTTAATTGAGTTTAATTGTGATTTCATCCAAACTATAAGGCCACTGATTTTTTTTTGAACAATGGAAAACGGTAAACCCGTTTTTCATTATCATTTGTTGTATAGAATATTTATAGCAAATTTTAAATTAATAGGACCATCAAATAATTATTTTCCATACAAAATTTTATACTCCGTTTCACTCCTTTAAGTGTTGAATTTCCAGAAATCCCTTCTTTGTGAATCTTTAAGTCATAAAAAGAAGCTATTGTCCAAATTTCACGTTTCAATAATTTCCAATTTCAATAGTTGCAACGGTTTCCGCTCGGTTTTGATGATTCAGTCAGTCGGTTAGTTGGGACGTTTCTCTTTATATGTATAGATTAATTTTTCACATAGAAAGGATGGCAGACAAGCGGGCGGTTATTCTACAAATCCCCCTGAAGATTCTGGGTAAAACTGGTAAAACTAAGGGGTAAACTGGACTTGAAAGCCCATCTTCTATTGCTATTTTGGCCCAATATAAAATAAGTATCTATCAAATCAAAATGCTATGCATTTAAAAAAAAACTAAAGATTGGAGAACGCTGTGTAATAAACGAATTATTTTGTTACATCTTGAAGTTCTATATTCGTACGTAATTTAATATTTTTTTTTTTATTTCATTATATTTTTACATTTATATTTCGTCACAGCATCGATACTAATATGTACCCAACACAGCAGTTATACCATCAAAATCGGACAATGCAACGCAAGCACAATTATATAATCTGTGACAATACATTGCAATGCACCACAGAGTAATAATAGTTGCGTTATTGTATTATAGAGGGCGCTTGAATCGATTCAGTGAATCAAAAAATTGAAATAATTATAAAACAAAAATATTCTTTGCATCTTCATTTTCGTCAAAAGTTGCAGAATGTTTCTGAAAGTAGTCTTTTTTTTTCATTTAAAAATTAATAAGGTTTCATGTTACTTCACAAACAGGCCAAAAATGGGCATTCTCTTTTTGTTCTCAAAGTCCAAAAGCTAGTGAACGGTCGGTTGGTCCATTCTACCTTATAGTGTGAAATTGATAGGTACATACCTTGACAAAGTATCTGAAGTTGGAGGGTAGCACTAATATGTGCGGCGTGCAGGGTAGCTGAGCGAACGAGTCCCACAGCGCCGAATCAATAGCCAGGCCGGCTGGCGGTGGCCACAGCGGGTAGTAGCATTTTTGTGACAGTAGGTGGCTTGCGAGACGGGCTAGTTTGTCACCGCCCATCCCCCTATATAATAATTTATCTATTTCAGATTTCAATAGGTCCACACGCATAAAAGAAAAAGAAAGCAAAGAATATGCCAATGCACCAGACAATATGCACGAGGCGACCCTTGTCCAGAAATGGATACTAAAAGGGTTGGTTGTGGATAAAGCTCTCATGATTACTAGACCTATGTGCCATGTGCACATGGAACGTTATAGGCTGAAATTTCTGCATGATGATATTTCTTCGGACAAGATCTGAACGTGGGCTGTACCTTGCAGTGGGATATTAAAAGCTGATATTAAGAGGGGAGAATAGTAGATTCAAAAATAGGTATTTTTACAAGTTGTTGGTGCTTCGGCAGCGAGCGATGGATCTTCGAGATGAAACTATAATAATTAGAGAAAATCGAGGTTTCGTATACCCCTGTTTCCTCCTCCAAATATAGATCGAGTTCTTTTCTGATTTGCATTAATGAATAGTTTTTCTATGTCGGTACGTTTTGCTTTTTAAATAAGAGTTGTTAACATTTATTGCACACTGGGCTTGTTTTTTGCAGCATTTTAGCGGTTTTTTTTTATTTTTGGTGGGTCCTAGCTCCTAATAAGAAACAACTAATCAAAAAAATAAATAACTCGAGAGATGCTCATGGTAGATATCTGTAACATATAAAAAAATAATTGCCCTATTGCTAGAATTCAGGGACAAAACAGGGGAATACTTTTGTACTCCACCACTCTTAATAAAAAATGCAACTCGCAATGATATATTCTCGTGGGTGACGTGTATCAGTACGTCTGGTGATGGCGAGGAGCATGCCGTTGATGTTGATTGTGCACGGGTCCGATACGAACTTAAAGTGGGTTGTATCATATATAGTGTGACATTTATAGGCTGAAATTGATAAAAAAATATTCACAATGATATTTCCTCGTGGCTGATGTGCATCAGTACATCAGTGCTGGTGACGCCGAGAAGCACGCCGCTGATGTTGATCGTGCACGGGTCGGGCACGAAGTGAACGTGCGGGTGCTTCCGACGGACGCGGTACGCCGGCGTCGGGTATATGTTCACGTGAAATGCGTCTCTACTGCTCGACACTATGTAGACTTTCGTGTAAGGACTGAAAACGTACAATTATACTCTGTTCAAGTTAAGAAAAAAAGTGATGTCATCATTATCGGTCAAATATTTCAACTATTGACCAATTACAAGAGGGAGCGTTCCTGGATTTTTTGTATAAGAGGCGGCAGACGAACATACACCTGGTGGTAAGTGGATACTGTCGCCCATGAATATCAATGGTATATGCCAGTATCAGTCTACAATGACAAACGTTACCCCGGATGCGCTGCCTGCCTTTTAAGACGTAGGAATGGATTTAGAGGAAGGGTTGGGAGAATGGAGAGGGATAGGATGGGCTAGGAATGAGCTCTGGAATATCTTACTCACTACCGAAACACGTACATGCGTGGTTGACCAATTAACATTGTGTTTATAGTACATTGGACGGATGACGTCACTTTTTTCTGAATGTGAATAGTGTTGTAAAAATGAGCGCTCGGCACTCAAATGCCTAATGAGCGCTGATGAACTTTAAGACTCGAGCGCTAAACGCTAGTGAGCGTTATAGTCTGAACTTTTTAATGTTGATGCTCTTAAACCCTCAAATCTAAAACGATTGAGATTTAAAGTTCTTATTCATTAGCGCTAACTTACAGATCATTTTTATAACATTGTAATATTCAATATATAAATAATTCTCTTTAAATATTTAATGATAAAATATTTTGGTGAACGTACGTATTTCGATAATTCTTTATCATATTAAATTACATTAAAGAGAAGAAATTAAAACAGGGTAACAGAAGAGAATACAAACAGGCGATTTCATCGTTTTTTCAGCAAATTGAAGGTATTAAGGAAAGATCATTTTATAATTTGAGCCAAATTCAACTCAATTTTGGCTAAAGATTTGTAAAACTTATGTCAGTAGTAGGGCTATTAGTTTGCAACTCGCCGCGACTACCTTGCTTGTAGTGGTGAGTGTCTTTGTGGGTAGAAAGATACCCTAAACCTTTCATAATATACCTTTAAGTAAATTGACGCGTAAGTTACTTTTCGCTATGGACGGGAGTATACGGAAATTTATTCACAAGGAAGGTTGAGCGTGACATAACATGACAAATAGTGCTGTGAATAAATGTGACTCAAACACACGAAAGAAAATGTACAAAAAAGGATATATGAAATATATTGTCATCGATAAGTTGAATTATTTGACCTTTTTAAAATATGTATCTAAAAAACCTACAATAATAAAAAAAACAGTATTCTTTTAAAAAATATATCCGGCCGCCGCACGCCGTTACAAGGTTACATACGTAAAGTACATGGTAGTACTAGTGAAATCCCCCTGATGGCTATAATTTATTCTTTAAGACTTTTCGTTAATAATGACCATATCCTGTCATTTAAATTTAGTCATAACTGTTTGACTGCACTTCATAAAGTGAAATTCCATCAAATGGTTGACATACGTATGAATATGACTACAATAAGAGGGCTTACCTTGTAGTGTTCAATTCTCCCAAACTGTCAATTAATTTGTCAAAGAAGCCGTTATAAGTTTCCGCCATAGAGTTGTCTTTGATTTTGGCATGATCGTTGTCCATAAACGGTCCCGTCAGTATGACCACGTGTGGTCGATGCATACTTATGTATGTGACCAGCTCTTTTAAAGGCTCGTAGGTCATGTTGTCTGAAGCTGTGTAGGGCCCTGCTGCTATCACTATTGACATTGTACCTGGAAATTGAATAATTATCATAATGAATCATAATAATCATAATTATCCACTATAATAATTGGTGGTACAATTATCCATCAATTTGCACTGCGCCCACGTGGTGGACTATAACCCACTCATATGTGACTGCAACATAAGGAGACATCCCCAGTCTCCAAGTTATTTGCGCATGCTCAATAGAGATACCGAACTACCCAACTGTCACTGTAGCGCCCGTCTTTTCAAATGATTATAGTGTAATATAGATGTAAAAGTTTAAGTTTCAATTGTATGTAATTGCTACATATATATTTAATTACAAAATAAGGTTTAGCGGGGTGAAATAATAAGATAATTAAACTAACCACGGCCCACAACCACACTTAACAGGCCCTGCAGTGGGGCCATTAACCGATTGGGGAAAAGTGTAGTATAAGACGTGCTCTGGTCCCGTATCACCGACCACTTAGTACACTGGTGGTGGTTGAATGAGAAGAGACGAAGATCGTGAGTGGTGACAAGCCATGGGATAGACCTATATCCAGCAGTGGAGACAAGCTGATGGTATGGTGTAGAGCAGTGGTCGTCACACTTTTCTGGTCAAGGGCCACATAGGACAATGTGAGGTATCACAGCGGGCCGCACATTCTTGGATTGTTTAGTTGACACCATCAATCAATTGACATATTTTTTATGAGCTGTCAAAACGCGATTGCCCCATAGATTTTGTATGGCAATTGCTACCTGTGACCAATGTGAAGTCTTTATTTGCCAACTCAATGAACTAACTAGCATACAATTAACGGACACAAAGAACAGGAGGAAGTGTATACCTACCCGCGTACTTCTATTTAGTTAACTTCATGTGCAAAATCATATTTTGATAGTATCTACTAAAATTGTTTGTTTTGTCGCGGGCCGCACAAATATCGTCCGCGGGCCGCAGTTTGACGACCACTGGTGTAGAGTTACCCGTTTACATAACATTTATTATGTTAATTAAACAATGGTTTGGAATTGAAGCTAACTGATTCCAGTATAGATAGATTAATGGTTAGGTACTTAAATAAAATTACTTGAAAATCGATACCTTTCAATGTATTCATGATATCAGCGTTGCGGTCCGGTAATGGTTCGGCGGCGTCGTGGTATACCTCGTGTGCGATGAACCTGTTCCCGCGGGGGTTCGTGCCACGCATGGCTACCACTTGCCCCGGAAACAATGAGTACTGCTTTACTCTGCACAATAAAATTCACATACCTAACTTCTATTCTAGTGTCAATTTCTAATGAAGATTTAAAATCATCAGTACCGTGATGATTGCTACCAACGTTCGAGGGAGTCCATTAGTGTTGGAAAAATAAGTTACTAGTAAACATTTATACATTTTTTAATGAACGTCGAGACGCTTTCAAACTCGAACGTTAAACGTTCGTGGGCGTTATATTCGAAGTGTTTAAAGTTTGGTGGTGGTTACTTGAGTATTGTATTTATGTATTTAAACGGGTCTCCACGCGTATATTTACATTATTTATTTTACTAGACGTTTCACTTGGGTTGCACCAACCGAAACGATAGCAGACCATGTATGTACTCAGCGGAGGGATCAATCACTGGATAGAAAGAACGCCATAGTCCAAAAATCCTCTCCACCGATGCCACTATCTCTCCAGGATTGTGCGTGAAGCAATTGAAATCGAGAAACAGAACTTTCAATCGAGAAGACGGATACAAATTGTCTTCGACATGGAATGCAGGGATTAAAATTTAATAAAATTAAACCTCGGGACTTTTCTTCTGATGCTACTTCAGATATTGTGAGCCGCAACTTTCCGGGCTATGAAGGCCAAAGTTTATGAAACATCTTTCATCATCTATAACTGGTATGTTCCCGCACTTAGTCGGACTCGGCTACCATAATTGTGCGTGTTTGTTCAACAATGGAAATAATCGATATAATAGATGTTCCCAATAATTAATGTTCGATAATTGCGGCTACACCAGTGCCCCCCCCCCCCAACTCCCCGCCAGAAATGCAGAAGGTTCTTTGACTTCCCAATGATCTCCCGGAGTGTCTGTATAGTGGCGATGATGTTCACCCGATGTGTCGTTACCCCTACGCTTCCCAGCAGCACATAGGCTGGTGTTTCCTCAGCCTCCATACATGCTCTGCATGGGCGAGTATAGTACGGGTGTACTATAATCGAGCAACAACTTTATGCACGATGAAACAACTATAGTACAACATAAGGACAACTGTTCTGCACAACGGTCGGCCGCATAGTGAGAGCGGGCGAAATTAAAAGCTTGTTTAAATAGCTCATTAACTAGCGCTCCTTCAGCTAACTTTTACTACACTAAGGCCAAGGCCGCACTGATGAGGCGGTGATTATGCGTCGGTGACGTGATAAATGTGTCCGCACTGCACTAGCGATAAACCAACGAATCGCCACTGCATCGCATAATGGCTAGGTAAGCAGTTTCACAGCGTAGCGTCTCTCACGGCTGTCGTGGCACGAACTACATCTCGCTCCTTCGCGCGAATCACGTAGCAGTGCAGCCGGTATTTACCTTTGTTATATATTTGTTCAGTTCGCGTTGAAAATGGCGTTGATCCGATATCGCTTTACTAAAAGCAAATATCGTCGCTTGTAGCTGTTCATAATATATTAAATGCGTACACGTTACTTCGTTACAGAACATTTGAATATTACGAGCGACACAAACGAAAAAAATTCGCACACCGCTTAAGCAATGCGGCCACCACCCTAAGTTAAAGGAAGTTTGTTTTAGTAAATTCGCTGTCGTGTCGTCATCGCCTTACCAGTGCGGCCTTGGCCTAAGAGGTTCTTTCGATGAGAAGGATGTACGCTGCAGTCTCACAGTTGCTGTAGTACATACGACTAGCCAAGATACTCTTCTCTCACAAAATACTACCGTAAAATGTACTGTGTAACTATGTAAATTTTTCGGAAGTGAGTGAGATATACAAGAACCTATTTCCTATATTATCCCATCGCGTGAGGAGCATAAAGATATAAGAGAGGTCTCTAATTCCTTTACATCCCCCTATTGCCTATTCCGTCCCTTACTTTCCCTAACTTCCCGAGGTATATAAACCGTGTAAACTAGTGTAATCAAAGTCAACATGTTCATCGTTCACTCACTGGTCCAAGTCAACGGGTACCGCCTGGCTGAGCGAGTCGGTCCAGGTACCCTGTATCACTACGCTCTTGTGGTTGAGCCGCGCGTCCGCGTCGCACTCCGCGCGTCCGCACACCACCACATCGTTCTTAAAAGAAACAAAATTATTTTGTAGCTACGTTGTGTATGGTGTTTTCAATAATGCTACTCCTGTGGTTTAAATAAATATTATATTGTTCGCGAAAATACTGATCTAAATAGACAAGTAACGAAGAGTGCATTGGATGTTGATGGCTTATCGACCGCGTGTCTTCCGCGAGCTGCCAACAAGGCACACCATATTCTCCAGCGTGAGCGTTTTTGGTATTTTCAGTACTAAATTAAAATATTTAGGACTGCCAATTGATAATAATATAATTTTAGCATCAATTAAATTTGAGTATTTTTTGATACAATTTTTAACTGACCAACGCAAATGCATTTTAAAGTTTTGTCTTTGGCAGAACAGATTAATTTTCGTGTCAATCTCTTTTGCATTATTGTGGTTCGCGTTAATCTTTAAGGGAATTACCGGAACTTGGTATTTTACATGATTATCTTACGAAGATTCACAAATTATAGTTGTTTATGGAGCTATCTCATCTCATTTTTCATAAGAGTTATAGAGAAGTTTCCGAACATTGTTACTAATAATACGATAAAACAGCCCTCAAATAAAGTAAGATCAAGAGGTACAAAATTTGATGAGTAGATAACAGTACGTACAGATATCAATGCTGAACAGTTTTGGGGCAGGTTGAGTAATATTGTTGATATTTAATAAAAAGGTCCACAAATTTAAAAAAATGATCAACTTTGTAAAATGTTTAATGTGTTTACTGCCCTCCTTACAAAAAAAAGGTACAAGTGCATTTTGATAACATTCGAGAAAAATACAAAAAAATTAGGTGAAATTTTCATTAATTTAAAATCAAGCTAGACTTGGTCTTTTGGATAAAACAAAAAGAATAACCATTGTTTATTTATTTATTGAATTAGGCGGCAGACGAGCATACAGTCCACCTAATGGTAAGTGGATACTTGTGTCCATAGACTTCCGCGATACATGCCAACATCAGTCCAGAATGAAAAACGTTGGCACGACCCCGGATGAGCTGCCCACCTTTGCAGATTAAGGAATAGATTGTTGGGAAAATGGGGGAGGGATAGTAGGGATGGTAATGGGCTCTGGCATATTTCACTCACTGCCGAAACACGTACGTACATTAGGGAAATAAGATAGCGAGAAATGCAGTACATTTCAAGGTAGTCTTCTGTGAGAGAGGGGTAACGTGGCCAGTCGATGTGGCCAGCGGCTGTGGGAATGCAGCGTACACTCTTCCCTTACAGTATATAATGTTGCTTATACTTTTGTTAAAAATGTTGATATACCTTGTTCTTCTTAGGAGAGCAAAATAATGATTAGTGTTGAATATGTTGATAAATATGTTGATGTACCCCACGCGTTTCATTTGAATTATATACCAAAATATTTAAAAAAAATAGTATAAAATTTTGTACCATTCAGTTTTCAGTTTAGTATTTAATAGTACTAGCAGTACATTCCTTTTAATATCTTATAGTACTGGCAGTACATTCTGTTAGTAGATTACATAATTTTAAAACGGTCACACTGGATATTCTCTCTCACGGTGCCGCCGACAAGGCATCAAAATCCAACGCACTCTTACTTCGTTAGATACATTACGAAAACATTGGACACCGGCTAATCCGGAAACACCCGAACGCGTCATCCACCACTATGAATTACCATACCTCTAATTGCATATTTTATTGCGAGATACTTTATAGCAGTGTGGATGACGCATTCGGGTGTCATCGGATTAGCCGATGTCCAATGTTTCCGTAATGTATCTGTACTTATCTATTTCAATCTGCATTTACGCAAAAAATATAATATTACTTATACCAGGAGATTAGTACTATTGAAGTACAAACACACAACGTATCCACAATAGGCATGATGACAGTATTAAAGAATTAAAGAATAAATGATTTTAGAGAAAAACATATGTTGAAAGAATTCTAATAAATTAACCAGTTTTAATGTAAACATTGAGATTAATAATATTTTCAATAAAATAGAAGTATAAAATACTGCATTCGGCCATCTTAACTAAAACACCAATCAGAGCGAATGACGTCACACCTAATTAAACATTACCGTGTAGCTTGAACTTCGATTGATTTCGGTAAAATTTATTTAGTTAAATCATTTGTTGTTTATTAGAGCTTTTGTGATAAAAACATAACATACAAGAATCAACAATGGAACAAGGTTTTATTAAGGCAAATAGCTCTAATTTGCCCAGAATTGATTTGTTAATGTTGGGAGTTTCTTGCATCAAATAAAGACTTTTGCTCATCTGAATTTCGAAATGTGAAAACTTCCTTGTAAGTACATTTTTATTAATCTTTAGTGCTAACTATAATTTAAATTACACAAGCCTTTTTAACACTATGTCATACATAGGTTATTTTTGGTGTTAGCTAACATAGTATTACTCGCAGCTAAAGAAAGCCATACTATTTTTACTACTAAGTACTTTTAAGAAAATATTTGAAATAACTCCACATGCAATGAATGTGTAAACTTACATATTTAGAAACACATCTACACCTATAAATTTAACATGTAATGTCAATTGTTTATTTTACTACGTCTGTAATATTAATCTAATCAATTTTATTTATTTTAGGACCTCGCGATCATCATATGGTGATGATGCTATAAGTTACGTGCAACTTAAACGTGAAGGTAAAATTTGCATTGTGAAATGCAAAATTTGCCCGGAACACAAAGTCCATGCAACGTTATATGCAGTTACATTGATAGTTGATGAAGACGAAGAAAAGGTAACATTTGTTCAATGCCACGATTGTGTTGCTGCTCAAGGGGGCTGCAAGCATGCCATAGCGCTCCTTATGTGGGTCCATCGCAGAAGCGAAGAACCATCTTGTACTGAAATACAATGTTATTGGCTGAAATCTAAACTGTCCAGAGTTGGCACTACCCTGAAATTTATAACAGCAAAGGACTTATCAAACGGCAGTTCTAACTTACCATCTAATCCCACAGTGCTAGAAAAATTTTTAGAAGAAGGCCAAAAGAGAAATCTTAGTAACTGTGAAGTACTGAGGTATCAACCAGGTTATATTTGTAATGACTTACTTAGTGCATCAATGCACCAACTTGTGCTGAAGTATAGAGAAAAATGCTGTGACATATTTTTAGATAAAATCAATTTGACTGATGGAATTATAAATGAAATTGAAAAGGAGACTAGAAACCAGTACAAAAATAGCCTTTGGTACGAATTAAGATATGGCCGGATTACAGCATCTAGGGCTTATGAAGTCAGTCGGTGCCAAAAAGATGATGGCATACTGATATCACTTATCATGGGGGGGAAAATCCCAGACACACTAGCCATGAAACGAGGTAGAAGTTTAGAGGATGCAGTGCGGGAGACAGTTGGTATGAAGCTGGGGAAGAAAATTAAGAGTTCTGGACTAATAATATCCAAAAACTATCCAATGATAGCTGGTTCACCTGATGGCATTTGTGAAGATAGCATTATTGAGATTAAGTGCCCCATGAGTGAAAAAACTCATCTCAATTATATAAAAAATGGGAAACCGACTATGAAATGCTACGCCCAGATGCAGATTCAAATGTATTTGAGTGGACTAAAAAAGTGTTTTTTTTGTGTGGCCGATTCTAACTACAGCACAAATAAAAATGTAGAAATTTTATGTGTAACATTTGATGAAGAATACATATCTGATTTTCTTAAAACTATAATTAAATTCTGGAAATCCTATGTATATCCATTATTATATAAAAGTACAGAGTAGTAAATAAAAATGCAGAAATTTCTTGTTTCTATTTATTTAATAATAGAACCTTGTAGGTTAATTAAACCACACGCTATTGTTACTACATCATCAAGAACTTTGACCAAACTTAAGTTAAGACAAGCATGTGGTTTTATCATATTAAATTCTCGTAAACGTCTAATGACCCGCTCAACGTGAATTCTCAAGCTGGCTATTTGTTTAGTTTCCTTAGCTTCAGTTTTAGACAGTTTAGCTCCAGATACGACACTTGGAGGCCGTACTAATAGCACTCCTATCTTACGTAAATACACTTCCACATGTTTGAACCCTCTATCAGCCATTACACACATACCCTGTTGCAAACACTTTATAAAGTCACAGGATTCTACTAAACACGTGTCTGTTATTCGTCCTCCATAACCCGGTGAAATATAGTTCACTAAACCATTTGGTGTACAAGATACAAGATACTTAATTGTGTTGGCTTTTTTGTAATCTGACCAAGAAAGAGCTTGATTTAATGCCTTTGAAGGCTTTTGCACTTCAATCTCCATACAATCTATTATACAGCTTACTTTGTTATATTTATGCCTAAAAGCCATAGGTAAATTTCTTTTAATCATTTCATTGTCTAGTTTTACAATGAAAGAACGTATTACACTTGCTAATATAGGTATATTTTTAAAAAATATTTTGCTTGCATAAGTTGTATCCATGGCAAAGTCATCAGCGAGTTCACGGAATGAATTATTTAATCTAATTTTTTTTAAACACAATAAAATATGGTTAGAGGGGATATTGGTCTGCTCTTGAATCAAATTAATCAAGTAGTAACAGCTTATAGGAACTCCAATGTAAGAACGTGGATTATTTGTGATTTTCTTCAATGTACATTCTAAAATTCTTAAAGCCTCTCGTTTTTTATCATCTTCTATCATCTCGCTGCAGTCAGAAGCAGACTCTATTTGGAGAGATTTTGCTGATGGTGATGATTCTGAGTGAATTACAGAGGGAGTATAAGAAGTATCACTATCCGATTTGTCTTCTTTTCTAAATGTTCTTCCCAATACACTTACACTGGGTCTTGATGGGTTACTATTAACACAATCACTGGTTTTAAATGGAGATGTAGAGACAGAATGCAAGTGCATCTTCAATGGCGATGTCATCTGACTTATCAATTTGACTTGTGTTTGGCTAGCTTTACTTCTGAATTTTTTTGTCATATGTACTTGAATTGATTTATCTATCATTTTTGATATCACTTGAGTTTCTTCAAGATTATGCTGAACTGTAAAAAAAATATCTTATTAAATTACTTATATGTTTCTTTACATGGTGATAGAATAGATAAAGTAACAATGTGTAACAGTATAATAAAATATACCCTTTTGAAAGCCACATTATTTCCGCTGTTGATTTTGATTGACACAATAAACAGGATAGGTAGATACAATCAAAGGTAATAAACATCCAAATAAATTACCAACTTGTGTCATTATTTTGTTAAATTCCATAATATCATTTTAAACTTTCTTGTTGCATTAAATCCCGTTAAAGCATGAAATAATATAAATCTTGAAAAATATGTACCTGAACTTCCAGATGCAATTCCTACAAAATGTTCTGTAACCATACTACTTTCTTCCATTTCCTTTGCACATTCTTCAAGAACCATAATCTTTCGTTTCTTACGTATATATGGTCGTTCTGTAGTGTTAGATCGTGTTTTTCTATCTGGTTGGCATTCAAATTTTTTGGGAATACATCCTGGTTTCATAAGCACTCGTGACACCGACCCCATCAAATGATACTGCATATAATTTTCCATATCATTTGGCAGCTGAAAGGAGAACAAGTGGTCCATTAAAATTGATAACATGAATGATAATTGATAATAAAGACCAAAACAAATATAACCTCAATAATTTGCTTATCAACAAATACTTAAGTGTTTCGTCTCAAACAAAGATTTTGAGTTACGTACCTATCAATCTATAGTAAATACTTACATCAAAGTGGTCTTCACAAAAATAAATTGGTGAATTCGTAACTACATCTGCTGGTTCGCGTCGTGCGAGCTTAAGCCACTTATCTCTCATTATTTTCTTGTTTGGAACATAAACAAACAATTTGTTAGGTGTTGCTATTGATGTGTTCTTGCACAGAGGGACCGCACACCACTTGTAAACTTTGGAATTCATTTTTAACACACAAAATAAGCAATGTTTAGTTGACTTTCTTCGTTGAGCGTAAACACAATGCAACGTTTACTTAGGTGTGACGTCACAAGCGACGCCATGACACCTGCGAGTGTTTTCGCGCATAATTCAAAGTAGATAGAAAAAAATGCATAATTAGCCTTAAAACTTATTTTATTGCTGAAATAATGTTATTTTCGGAAACAGTATACGCGAATCTACATTATAGAAGCGGATTTCAAAATCCGTCATCATGCCTATTATATTTTTTACTTTACAAACAAAATTATTTTTATGGCATAGACACAAATCCGCCATTACCATTTTTTTTATTAACAATGACATATACATCAAGAATAACATAAAATCTATAGTGAAACTCTTGTAGATATGAAGCAACTAAATACACTCCCGGACGCGTGAATCGAGCCAACCTGCATTTTTATGTATAAAGGCCTGAAACATAAAAATAATGTTAGATCAAAGAAAGTTTTTATGCAGTTTTGAAGCTGGCATATTCACCATCATTTTGGTGTGCTACTGATCCAAATTTGAATTCACGAATTTGAACCACAGAGAAAAAGCAGTTAGTTCATTGTTTTGAAAAAGAAAGCGAAACGTTTGAATTGGAGCATTTTCTTTTTACTTAATGTTGTTATTCAATAACAGTTTCGTTAATTTTTTTTTCTTGAGATGTGAACCGAATTTAACCTTAAAATTATGGATAACTGCACCTGAAGTAGCCGCGCAAGCTGTGGCACTTCTTCAGTCTGGGCGAAGTCAGCGAAATGTGAGTGCACAATTTCATTTAAGCGGTTCTGCTGTTCAAAGAGTGTACCATCAATACCTAGAGACGTTCGGCTTCGTTCGCCGTCCAGGAGGACCACGATTCCGAGTGACAACGGAAAAACAAGATCGGTTTATCGTCACGACCAGCTTACGAAATCGTCACCTGACCTCAGTAGAGATACAGATCCAAGAACAGCTTCAAGACATTCATGGAGTGGCTGTTAACGCTCACTGTTAGAAGGAGACTATCGAGTCTCCTTCTAATTAGATCGATAAAACCACATAAGCCACCCAATGGACCCAAACTGACACGACCTCACCGAATGGATGGTGCGCTTTCAGTTCGCGCGCGAACATTTGCATTGGACTCAACATTTGCATTGCCAGGTACTCTACACTGATGAATCGAAGATTATGCTGTATGAACAGTCTTGGGAGGAATTCCCGCAGAAGGCAAAAGTGAACTTTTGTGACGGGACCACGGCTGCCACCACTAAATGGTGACCGTCACATTCGTCAATGCCTAGAGGCTCATGTGATGTCATGTTGTTGTTGGGTTTGTTGGCCAACATTTCATTTTTTATGCATGATAATGAATGCAAGAGCGCACACTGCACGAATCGACAGGTATCACCATAACGTTCATAACGTCGGTATCACAGTCATGGAATGGCCAGCAAGAAGCCCCGATATAAATTCCAAAGTGCAATTATGGGATGAGCTAAGGGTGTTCGTTCGAGCTTACTAACCAGCTCCTTAGACCTTGTAGGAGCTGAAAACTACTAAATGAGAACATTCCACAATATATAACCGCATAACGGCCGTCGTTATGGCGACGCTCTTGAAGGTAATACAATTTACTGAATAAACGATTTTTTAGGTAAACCATTGTTTTCTTCAAAAATCTAATACAAGTCTTCCCCACGAGAAAGGCGGACACACGACCTGTTACACTTAAACTCATTTTTTTCAGTAATCTGAATTCGGAACAATGACATACTGAAATGATGGTTAGTATGCCAGCTTCAAAACTGCATAAAAATTTTTTGAACAATCAAACATTTTTTTTAAGCTTCAGCCCATCAAAACTGATAATGCAAGGTGGTTCGACTCAGGTGTCCGGGAATGTATTACACTATTTAAAAAAAAATACAGTTTGCTTGTAACTTGTATTATATTATATTCATTCTTGAACTAAAATATAGGTATGTTGAGTTTATAACATAATATAGTCACATAGTCCACATTTTAATGCTTGTAAATCATAAAGTACTTATGCGTTAGACTCGAATCTAAAACGCTCACGAGAGTTTAATGCTCGAGTAATTAAGGT
This sequence comes from Sesia bembeciformis, assembly GCA_943735995.1. NCBI lineage: Eukaryota > Metazoa > Arthropoda > Insecta > Lepidoptera > Sesiidae > Sesia > Sesia bembeciformis. Next base: position 8,545,765 of record OX031042.1, read on the forward strand.
TCATTAGCTCAGGCTGCAGACTAAGTACTCGAGAGTTTGTTTTTACACCAACGGGGTACTGTAGATTTGGCCTGCCTACTGCCTCTTTAGCATGCTGATTCTATTGTTATGTGAGTAACACTCGTTCTTTAGCAAATAATAAATAATAATTCATACCTGACTCTTATGTCTGACTGAAGTAACATCTGAGATGTCAGCCTTCTTCATGATACACTGTGACATATAGCGTATATGATTGTCAAATGTGCTGACCTTTTCATGGAGCATCTCAAAACCGAACCTAAACGAATTTTCAGAAAGTTAATATTAACCCATCTTTACTACAAGAGAGACACGCTTTAAGCGGCCTTTACGCGAAACATGCTCTCGCGTGAGCATAATTAAACATATTAAATATTAATATTTCGAAGTAATAAAAATCGTATGATTAGGTAAAGAGTTGAACTACATCGTATGTCTTCCAGATTTAACACAAGTATGACAGTTATTGAGAAAAATATCTGAACGAAAAACGACATGTGGTGTGCTCATAAATGTGTACTGTAATAAATACAAAAAAGAATTACCAATTTTAAAGTTAAGGGATCAAAGTATCCTGTACACATTTTAATATATTAATCTGATTACTCGATTTTTTAAAATAAATACTCAAACATTGTTAATTTTGCTGCTTGAATTCTTTATAGTAATTTGTATGAAGTTCGTTATCAGCTTGTTGCCCTCATACCGCCGCTGGCTGTCTGAGAGAGAGAGCACGTCCCTTGTCGCCATAAGAAATATTACTCGCAACTTGTGTAAGGATAAAAAATATTTGCATAGTGGAACAAATACTGAAACGGTAAGTAAGCCAAATTTGTATAGTTGTATTTGTAATTTTGTACTTTGTATAGTTTAATTGCTTGTTGAGATTAATTTTGTTCATTATTTATTCAAATTCAAATTGTACAAATAAATAATAATAGATGGTAATTAAATACAGGATCATCACATTTGCCAGAGTCGGCATGCAAATTTTGGAAATTGCAATTAATATAAAGTTATTATAGGAAGAAATCATATAATTTTTTTTTTTAAATAAACGTTAATACAACCGCTAACGAGTCTACAATTCCGTATTGTGATGAAAAATTGTAAAAATTAAACAGCAAAAGTGAGAAAACAAAGATGGAGTATCGTACTTTCAGTAAGTATGATTTTGTTGATCCAATTTATGTATTTATTTGTCCTTAAAACACGATATTTCATTTAATTATGCGTTAATTAATATTTAATATTAATCATAATTACGCATATGTCAAACGTAAAAGTATGCACAAAAGTGTCCGAACTAAATTGGCCACAACATTTGAAATAACGGATAAAAGCAAATTGTGACCATTTCGAATAAACGTTATATTTTTAAAATGCTTACCTATCTATTTCTAAAATAACACAAATTCTTCTACTAAAATGATAATGTAAAAATATCAATGTATTCTTTGTAATAATACTTATGATTAGACTAACTAAAATTTTTAATTCGAGAGTAAAATTTATGTAAACAAAGAACACCTTGTCTTACAAAATCTTACAAAAGTCGTATAAGTCTGAAAAACTTTCTCAAAATTTAAAGAGAACATTTTAAGTAAATATGATTCAAATGTCTTTGGATAAATAAAAAGGTGGACTAAAACATTTTTGAAATAAATATCTTGGCTTTATTTTCAATATTTTTAAATCGCTATCGTAGAACACATTACATTCATATTTTTGATGATAATTCCACAAAACCAACACACATTTCGATATTACCACTATTTTTGTAAAATCACCTTTACCAACAACTTTACCAATTGTAATGTTGTAAATAGAATCCTGAATGTTAATAAATAAAATACAGAAAATAAATAATAAGCAATTGCACCACTAAATTATTTAGACACACCCTGTGCGATTTAGTTGCCATTATCATCATCATCAGGTATATTTGGTAGATTATGTGATTATCCAACAAATCAGTCAAGTAGTTTCGATAATATGAAGTGTTTTTTTATGACAAAGTTTTTACCAGGCTTTAAAATTTAAAGTAAATTCTGTGTATTTCAGTATTATTTTTATTTAAATACAATTATGTTAGAATTAAACTTTCGTAACTTGACTATGACTATGTGATATTTTCAATTAACGTAAACTTACATAGCTTTTGTATATAATTCACCATTTTGATTAGGCACTTGTGTGATATTGAGACTCAATATATCACTTGGGTTATTGGGTTTGGAAATGTTTCGCAGTAAGCTCTCCTCGCCGTACGAATGTACAACTGAACCAGCGTTTGTTCTTGCGGCAAACTTATCTGAATGACCACTGAAAATGTTAGATGAAACATTAACGTAATGAATATAGGTTAAGGTTCTTGTTTATAGTCTTACCTAGATTTTAGAAAATTGGGGTCTGCATTAAAACAAACGATTCCGCCTTAGACTAACTTGTTTTTAAGACCTTGTGGAGAATACACAATACTTATTTTCCAAACACTTGGTCTAAGTATATATATAATCACAGACATATACATCCAGGTTTGGCCCCGTCCGGTCAGATCAGAATTGTAACTGGGCTTTACTTTCATGTCTAGTTTTCCGTGTCTAGTTTCATTCAATCGTGAATTGAAAAGTTTTATTGTTATTCCATTTTAATATTTATATTTAATCACAGTATCATTACTATGTAACACAGCAGTAATGCCATCAAAATCCGACAATACAAAGCAAATTGTAAGCAGTTATATAATCTGACGATCAATTGCAATACACCACGTAATAAATATTAGTGCGTTATTGCATTGGCTGGATTGATTCAGAGAATCAAAGAATTGAAATACATACTTATAGTTAGGGAGCTGGTGGCAATTTAGGTATGATTTGCTCGACGTTATGAATTATAGGTTCAGTGGATTCAAGCTCCGATGACGCTGATTTTTTAAATAAATTATTTTTTAATTGCAATAAAGCTACCCTATATAATTCGCTCCTATCTGGCATTTATTTATTGCATTAAATTAGGTACCTAGATACTAAAGATACCACTGCCAGACAGACATCGAGCCCGATGCTTTTTTTTACAATAATAATAATATAATAAATAATAATTATTAACATGTATTAAGTCATCTACTCGTCGTTATTTTTTTTAGTTTGTTGGTTTTATCCCTAGAACAAGAAATTATTATTGGCAGACGTGTATGTCAATGATTTTTTGAGATATATTTGTAGATTACTCTAAAAAAATAAAAATAAATTATATTAACTTTTAAATCCAATAAAAATAATTACAATAACAGGATTCACATTTTTTATAAAAAATATTTATTTTCTGTACATATGTATTATGTTAATTATATAATTAAATATAATCATCACATTTTTCGGAAGCATACTCATTAGAGATGCGCCGAGTACTCGTTTATTACTCGGTACTCGGCATACTCGGCAATTTTTTTAGTACTCGTACTCGGCCGAATAACTCGGTTTAGGTGACGAATATTCGGTTAAAATAATATAGTGTAAAAAAATTGATTATCGGAGAGACGCGAGCATCGTTAAAATAAGCATATTTAATAAAGTAATGAGCATTTAATTTGAATTAAATGAAGCAAACAAGTAAAAAAGTGATCAATTAAACTCTCCGCGCATTAGGCAGCCAGGCCACGCGGCCAGATCGCAGCGGCCAGTTAGTTCTTCCACAATATATACAAGTGCGCACATTATGCGACCAGCGGCCACATTCTGGCCGCGCGACCAGCAAGAAACATCGCGACATACACGCGGCCTCTCACTGACGTATCTGGCCGCCAAAGGATCCGCCCTCTGGCAGCAGGCAAATTTAACAGAGGCAGGTTAGGGTGCACCGGCTGCACATCACGTTAATTTTTAAGTGTTTTTGCGTCCCATACCTGCGTAAACTGAACCGAGTAATTCGGCCGAGTACTCGGTTCGGCTAAAATAAAACCGAGTAATACTCGGTACTCGGCTACTCGGTAAAACTGTACTCGGCGCCGCCGACCTTGCAATATCCTTAATTTTTAGTAATAATTACTAAAAAAACGCCTGGCTTTAAAAAATCAGCGATATTAACGTCTTGCTAGGTAATATTCAGTTTTTACATATATTCAGCCAAACAGCAAATGCGAATTTTCTTTTTTTCTTTCCCAAACGCAACAGTATGAAGTTGCTAGACATAATTTTCATTGTTTTTTATACCCTAACTAGCCGTGTGACCGATGAGATTGAAATCTCATCGGCAACATCTCAGAAACTTTTACACCCTTGAATCTACTTTTTTCACTAATATTTTCTAAATCACTTTCTCCATTATGAAGTAAGATCAAATTTATATAATTTCTTTCTGTCCGCTCTATATACATACATCAATATGTATGTATAACAATATATAAACTTTATAATACTTACATAGAAGGTGAATAAGTGGCTGGCCGCAATTCATTTTGATGATTTGAAACTAATTCAGTTTCTATTTTTACTCTCTGAAAATGTTATAAAATTAAAATGTTATTCTTTGTAAAATATTACACGGTATATATTTTCTTTTATTAACAATTTGTAATGCAGATAACAGAAAACGAAAAAGTGTATTGTCAATAAATGTAGTTTTTATTTTTTTTCCTCAACTTTTTTTTCTTAAGTACATGCATATGCATGAATAGATTTCATGACATGGCTTTCGTAAGTGATTAAAAAAAATATTATATTATATATTGTGTATTGTGTATATTATATAGATACTGTAACATGATAAGGAAAAAAGAATGTAAAGGGATTCGAAGAATTTTCTTTGAAGGATGGCATAGTCTCGTCATTTTTTCTAAACGCGGGTGAAACTGATAGGTGGTATTTATAAAAAACACCTTGTGACAAAATCTCCTGATGTCATGTTACCCAAGATATTAAGACTGTTAATCAATAAAGATCACGTATTTATTTCCAAAGACATACATATTTTAATCCCTAGTAAGTTTGTATGAGATTCATCGGTAGGCACAGATGGTAACACATAACTATGCCAAAATATTTTTATTTTATTGCATATGGAACGAAAGCAATCGCAAATTATTTAACACTAACTTTAGATGTTAGATTAGACACAATACATGGACAATTATAGTGTTATAAATAAATAAAATAAAGAGAAACTCATTCTTATGAAGATTATGCATGCAGAAGACATGCAGACAAATGTTATATGCTATAATTAATTTTAACATAATTTTTACACCTAAAAGTAAGGAAAGAAATCTAGTTGTATATGTTTACAGTTACCTGTATAGAAGTCGCTTTGTAAGCTTGAAAAAAAAAATTATGATTTGTACAATAAAATGAAATTATTAATTCAAATGGTCTCATTAATTAATTTTCTCTAATAAATATACTTACACTATCCACATAGTGATTCATATTTTATATAAACAAATTTGTCTATGCAATTGCACATATAAACTTTGCTTATGATGTTCAGAATTAGTGGATTTAAAGTGATAATTTAGATACTACATATTGAAATTTTCTGCATTCTATGGAACTCTTTCGTAAATAACAATTGTCTTAAATTCAAGTGAAGACTGAGTTGATGGCTGCAGACGAGTATGGATCTAGTCATGATATATAAAATACATGATACCAGAAGCAAACTCGCCCACAAATATCATCAAGTCAGAAGTAATAAAATGTTAATAAAAATACAACAAAAAATCATATTGTATAAGTAGCCATTGTAGAAGTTCTTCCTTCGCAGGATCGATGTCCAGTCTACAAGCAATTAATGAGTGTAGATCTAGTCACAGATGAACACTGTACCACTAGACTTACACCCATTTACTGCAAGCAGCTATTATTACTCTTCATAGTTTCTTCTAATAAACTTCTAACTCCTGTATAGTTAAAATTGGATTGCAGGCTTTACAGGTGTAGTATTTAATGAATCTATATATGTGACTTTTAAATAATACCATCTCTTCTTGTAGGTGTCCTAAAAGGCGACTAAGGGATAAGAAAGCGGCTACCACAAGCCCTGAGGAACTGTACCAAGAGTGAACTGGTCAACCCACCACTAGAGTGGCATTTTAAAGCCATACCTCCAGCAAGCACAAGACAATGTGCTCGAGAGAAGGGGATCCGTATCAAGCAGTGGATGGAAAAGGGGTAGGTGAAAAGGGGATATTTGAACAAAGGGACCTTATTGACTTTGGTTGAGATTTCTTAACCTAAAATTTTGTTGTTTCAGATTTCTGTTTCAAAAGAAACATGATTTGATATCTGATTATTAAGATAAAGTAAATCTTAAATTAATATCTTAAATTTAGGAAAACGGGAACTGGACACTATTGATACCAAATAGTAAACTTTGTATATATGTACTGCCAAGTCAGTCTTTAACCTATTTTACAAAATTAATGCAATTCTATACTTTTATTCTAGCTTCTAGAAAGTGAAGATCAAACTATATGACCTTTGACCTTCAATTTTTCTCTTTTGTATTACTGGCCCTATTGGGCTAAGCCACACGTGATTACTTGATTAGTCATAATGGTGTGTAGACAGTAGATACGAAATGGCAGAAATGAATGATCATGTTATGCTGAAATTATATTTAGATGATAGTTATAAAGGTTAGAATGAAGTGATACCTATTGTGAAAGTTAGATGCACTCAACTGTTTTTGGGTCACATCTAATAGCATATAATTCAACATAAGAAAACAAGTGATCTTGAAGAAAACAAGAAAACAACAACAGCTCTTTGACAATCTAAATATGGTGTATCATTTTTTATTTTCATAGCTAAAAGAAATGCAGCATGATTTAGTTTGTCAAATAGAGATACCACCACACATTGCAAGTTTCAATGAATATTGAAAATTTTCAACAAATACATACCTTTGGGGTTTCAGCCATATAATTTGATATAATTTCATTTTCTGGCCTGGTTGTTATGGAAAAAATGATGCAGAAGTTCATAATCATGGCACATGTTCATTTTGTAAAAAAATGTAGACCACCTGGCATTCTCTTGAATGCCTCGAATTCTCTCTTTAGAATTCTTGAATTATTTCTCTTTTGAATAGCCAATTAATAAGACAATTTTGAAAGTTTATAGTATGCTACTGAGATACGGAAATCAAATAACATGGTAATAAATCTAATACCACTGCCAAAGAACTTTTAACAAGTTTTACTGGATAGGAGGCATTGTTTTAATTTAAATAGCTCACTAATGTAGGTATGCAACAGTTTTTTATTGTGTTCTTCTATGTAGGTACATAGGGAAGTATGTATTTCAAAAATGTTTATTTGCTTAACATATGGATGATATGAAAACTCTGTATTTTGTGATGTGTTCCAAGGTATAGTGTAGGGAGAAGAGCATGCTGTAGGGGAAGGGGGAGAGCATGCTGTAGGGGGGAGGGAGTGCACGCTGCATTCCCGCAGCAAAAGGGCGCACTCGACTGGCCATGTTACCGTATCTCTATGGACGACAGTATCCACTTACCATCGGGTGGACTGTATGCTCGTCGCCGCGTTCTATAAAAAAAAATGAGATGACGCCCGGCAAATACTAAGATAAAGGAAAGTGGCTTGGTGACTACAAAATTCGTTGGGTACAAAATAACAAAAAAATGATACATGAGCGTTGTGGTAGTTCATTTTTAAAATCTGTAAAGCACATGGAACAAATATAAAAGGATACTGAGCTGATTTCGAAGCTCCATATACAGTCAAACTTGAGCCGGTACTCGTATCATTAGTGGGCGCGTTGTTTTTATCCGCCGTTCGTTTGGAAAATTCCTTTCTTTCCATTAAATCCAACTTTTCCAAAGTTGGTGGTTCGCCGTTTAAGTGAGTTAAACTAAACGCCGTCCATTGGTCAACTAAAGTTTCAGCGTCCAAGTTGTATTCATTACACAAACTTACACCTAAAAGATGTGATTTATGAAACAACCTTGAACATTCATTCTCGTTACTTTTCATCGCGTTATAAAGTGGATTTTAAGATATAACCTCAAGTAAACACTTTTATAAGATATGTACTCACATTTTGTTAAAACTTCTTTATGTACTTCCACTCCTAAAAATTGAAATTGCTCAGTCACCAACTTTTCGGTAGCCATTTTCTGTAAAATTGAAAGAGCAAGCAAATGATGAAGGAAGGAAGAGGAAGAAAAGACCGCCAATCAAAAAGTTTGCGTCAGAAAGTTTTGACTGTAGACAACGCTTCGCTTTATCTTTATTTTTTTTCAATTTATGGTTGATTTTATTTACTGGCAATATTTACAATATTTACTGGCACTGGCGTAGCTAAATTGTAACTAGAGAGTTTTCGTGCTTATAAATCGTAATGCGCCTTCAGTCCATGTCCCTAAAGCTCCACTAAAATGTTAATGTTGAGTCCAATGAGCACCTTTTGGTATAAAGTCCAATGTTCGAATAAATAGATGATTTTCGGTGTTAAAAACTTAGAATTAGAATTTGGCACACGAAAGTTGGGCCTGGGGTAAATCGACTTTTCAAATGGCAACATTTAACAACTGTTATATACTTATCCTCGTTGTAGACTATGAAATGCCTAAATGTACACTAGTCTGACTTAACAAATTTTGCTGTTACAGTCCTATGTAGAGACATCCAATGTCTGGAAACGGGATTTGTGACATCATCGGCGATTGCCTTTAATATCCCATTATTACTACTGCGTAATTGATTCCAAAAGGATGCCGTCCTTGTTCTTAGGATAGAGCAAGAGTCAAGCACCTTGGCGTCCGCGAACATGCCCTTAACGCTGCAATACCGCGGTTTTTTCACAAGGATACGAAACGTTTCATTGTACTGGACTCTCAACACATTAAGTGACCTTTATCCATAGTTGGCATGTATAAAAACATTGACAAAATGCTTTCAGACTCAAGATCGCGGAATCCGTTGCAAGGCCGACACGAAAACCAAACTGTGCTTCATCTATATAGCAGGTTTTCATCAGTTCGGGTCGCAGGAGTCTCTCCAGCACTTTGCCTATAACGGTACCTAAAGATATAGGTCGGTAATTGCCCAAGCTAGACAGATCACCAGTTCTATTTTTGACTACAGGAACCAACCACCATAGTTTTCATCATTGCTTTCGGCAAGTAGCTGTACTTTATGTATAGAAAGAATAACATTGATAAGGCTCTGTATACTCCGTCACTAGCGTATAGTATATGCTCAACGCTGAGGCCGTCATGGCCTGGTGATTTACCATGAGCCACATATAGTACCGCACGAGTCATGTCCTTTGCTGAGAATTGTACTGGAGTCGCGTCTATCGCAAAGGAACCCGGTCGGCCCACAGTTACGTCGGCACCGGCAGCCCCACTGTCAAGCACACACTACATCCCTAGGCTCTACTCCAGTGTAGCGCGAACATGTTTGCAACACCTTTTGCGTCTTGATTACCATTAACAGAAAGCAGTAAGTAATACTTCCCGATAGTTTAGCGACTTGGTGGTCTTCCAAAATTTTTATTTTTTTTACTAATGGCCAAAATATTTAATTTTATGTACTCATTCTTCTGACACCATCTTAGTTTATTTTTAAAGATTTTATGGGAAGCACACATTGCATCATAAATTGGTCCCTCTGTAGGTTTACTACGCTCAGACCACCACTGAGAATACATGCGAGCCAATCCATGGTTTTCACTTACATGGTGGATCCAGCCGGCAACCTGCCTACCCTTATTAGACCTGACATTGGGCTGACAACGGCAACTGGCTATTGCCGCATTCCTTAATGTACAACTTTATCATACATGTCGTCAATTAAGAATCTATGCCTATCTAACTTATCACAACTTGAAACACTGCCTATAGCATTATCACGGTAGTTACATTGTATGTGTTTCATTATATATTTTAATTGTTCGTAACAATGATTTCCATATTTGTTTATTTGACTTAATATTATTTCATTTTATTTTAGATAATAATACACTAACTACATTACTACAGTTTTGACTGGATTTCTCCATCCCAGCAACAGTATTTAATTCGATAAACATGCGTAACGTATTTTATCGTTTTCCAAGCTGCGGCGGTAGTTACGCAATGGTCCAACCATCGACGTGATCCGCTCGCCTCGCATCGATACGTGTAGGTATCAGAGTCCGCACCTAAGAAGTTTACATCCACACACACCCACTGCTCGTCACGACAAAATGAAAATAATTCATTACCAAACCGTGAACTTATATGTGAGTTATAATCGCCTAATATAGAAGATGCTTCTGAATCACATTCACTAATAATAGCTTAGCTAAACTTAAATTAGCTAAACAGTTAGTAAACTCTATTAACCTAACATACTTGTCATTATCATACGGTAGGTAGATGCTAAATACCATAAATGTACGATGATTTTCTTTAACTTCAATACCTATAATTCGGTCACTGTTACATGCTACTAATGCGACGTCGGTAAGGGTTCATTTACGCCACATTATAGCTACTCAGCCGTACGGTCTGCCATGTAACACTCCTGCCACAGTATCCACGGAAGATTTCGGATAGCAATTAAAATCTCCGTCAATTCCGTTCAAGAAATTAAGGTCTTGCGGCAGAAGCCAGGTCTCCTGTGGAGCTAGAATATCGACCTTCATAAATAATTCCCGCAGGTGTTGTACATACCTCTTTACCGACTTACAATGTAGCCAAGATTATATTTTTTTGTTTACCACTATCACAGTGTATAACTTGGATAGTTTTGATATAAATGCTTTATAGAATAAGATTAATGAATTTTACTTAGTGAAAAAACTAGTTCCTACTTTGCGATGCTTATTGGCTGAACTGAGGGAATGTATTGAATTCACTGGCTGCCGCGAAACTTTGCGTTGCATATTACATAAACATGGATATAAATTTAAGAAAAATAAAAATGAACGTGCCTTGCTTATATAACCTATACCTATATCACCTTGCAGCTTGCACATACGGATTTTTAAGAACTATATCTTCTAAACGCGCAGAAGGGAAACCAATAATTTATGTTGATGAGACGTATGTTCATCGGAATTATAAACCCAAGAAGTCATGGCACCTTCAATACGTGGCGTCATAGAAAACAAATCTGCAGGAAAAGGGTACATTATTGTTCATGGCGGTTCAGAAGGAGGCTTTGTGCCAAATGCACTTTTAGTTTGTAGCACAATATCAAAAATGGCAAACTACCACCATGTTATGAATTCCCAAATTTTTTTACAAGTGGTTAGTGGAAATCTTATACCGAATTTGAACGAACCAAATATTATTGTCATGGATAGTGGAAGTTATCACACGGTACAAATAAATAAACCGCCTACCACACAAAATGTCAAAGCGAAATCTGTATTTCGCTTTGACATTTGTTGTAGCTTACTACAAATGACATTCAGTTCAAAAGCCATTGTACAAATGCTGAATTGCTTTGTCTGGTTCAAAGACACAAACTAGAACCAAGTTATGAAGCCGAAGACCTTCTTAAACAGCATGGTCACGAGGTACTCAGATTGCCTCCTCACCACAGCGACTTAAATGCCATAGAGCTCATTTGGACTCTGGTGAAATGCAAAATTGCAAGTAAAAATTTTAATTTACCTTCAGTCGAAGTGGAAAGAATTATATGGGAATCTTTTGAGAGTATAGCTTCACAGGATTGGAAAAAAATGACTGATCATGTTATCCAAGTAGAAAATACATGTAAAGATTTTGTTATTTGTATTTTATACAAATAATCTAAAAGTACAAACTATCTACCTATTAAGAATAAATTATTATTTTTTTATTTATAAGTGGGCGGACGAGCAAGCGGTCCCACGTGATGGTAAGTGTTGCCGCCGCCTATGGACACGGGCAACACCAGGGGATATGCGGGCGCGGCGCCGACCTAGCAAAATCCTATTCACAGCTTCAATGCAAGTACAACGCCACCTATAGAAAAATCAAAACGAAAGAACTAGATTTTATTACATCATCTAATCTTCTTCCGGACTAAATACCCAGTACAAGGTAATCCAAATAAAAATCTCCCCAGTAGATATCGAAATTAGCGTCATTTATGCAGTCTATTTTTTTTAAATGTACTGTGTTGCAACTTTCTGGATTATAGACTAAATGCGGGTGAAGAGAAAATTGCTCGCAGCTTTCGATAAGGCATCCTCCTCTCGAGATAGCTTCTAACCATGGTTGATGTAACAAAGCTAGAACATATGTGTATAGATAAATAAAGGGTGTTTTTTTTAGAGGTATAGAACTTTGAAATGGAATAAAACAAAGATGAATTTTTAAAATTGACATGAAATTGACTTTATTCAAAAGATAATCTTTTGCCATTATAATTTAAATATGATTTCTGGCATATGACCGCCACGGCTGGCTCGGACGTAATCCAATCTGGAGGTCCAATTTTCAATAACTTTTTCCAACGTTTGTGGCCGTATATCGGCAATAACGCGGCAAATGTTGTCCTCCAAGTGGTCGATCGTTTCGGGCTTATTGGCGTAGACTAGCGACTTCACATATCCCCACAGAAAATAGTCTAGCGGCGTTAAATCGCACGATCTTGGAGGCCAATTCACGGGTCCGGAACGTGAAATTATGCGGTTACCAAACGTTTCCTTCAGTAAATCAATTGTGGCACGAGCTGTGTGACATGTTGCGCCGTCTTGTTGAAAACACAGCTCCTGCACATCATCGTTGTTCAATTGAGGAACGAAAAAGTCAGTAATCATGGCTCTATAGCGGTCACCATTGACTGTAACGTTCTGGCCAGCATCGTTTTTAAAGAAGTACGGACCAATGATTCCACCAGCCCATAAAGCACACCAAACAGTCAGTTTTTCTGGATGTAACGGTGTCTCAACATACACTTGAGGATTATCTTCACTCCAAATACGGCAGTTTTGTTTATTGACGTAGCCATTCAACCAAAAGTGAGCTTCATCGCTAAACAAAATTCTCTTATGAAAATCGGGATCAACGGCAATCTTGTTTTGGGCCCATTCACCGAATCTACGCCTTGCTAGGTGATCGCGTGGCTTCAATTCTTGCACGAGTTGGATTTTGTAAGCACGCAAACCAAGATCTTTCCGCAAAATCTTCCATAAAGTGGATGGACACATATCCAATTCCTGTGCACGATGGCGGATAGACTGATTCCGGTCTTCCTCTACGCTACGCTCTACAGCAGCAATGGCTTCTTCTGTACGCACTGTACGACGTCTCTGTAGATGCGTATTATCATTTAGAGTAAACGTGGTGCGAAAACGGTCCATAGTTAGTCGAATTAATTGCTCTGATGGACGATTATGTTGACCGTAAAATGGACGTAGTGCGCGATACGTATTTCGAACAGAACCATTATTTTCAAAATAAATTTGCACAATTTGGAAGCGTTGTTCAGGCGTCAGTCTATTCATGTTGAAATGCCAAACCAAACTAAACACAAATCACTTGACAGCTGACAAAATGTCCGCCAGTTAAAACAGTGTTGCCAACTTAGTTCTATACCTCTAAAAAAAACACCCTTTACATGTAACACAATTATTAATTCTAGTATTACCCATCTTTGCCCGGAGTCGCCAAGTGTGGCGTCTACCCGTCGCACCCAGGCACATAATTTTGTAACATGCAAATTGAACCCCACACAGCCGCGGGTTTTAATCACTGTAACTAGATCACTGTATTGTTTCTTTATAATCAAAACAAAGTTTCTGTAATCTGGCTGCCGTAAACTACGAGGGGCCTTAAAAGTAAAATTACAAAGACAACACCATAAAGTGTATCTTTATTCAAACATAACAACAGATTGTCAAGAATTGTCATTTTAAAGATAATTTCTGTGCAAAACAAATCGTAGATCTGCATTCAAGTGTACTGTCAATATGTACTCGAAAGTAGATATTTCATTAATTAATTGACTATTAATAAAAATTCTAAAGGAACAATTTCATTAGCTGTATAATTTATTACTTTACAGAACATAATCAAGCATTTTGTTCGTGGAATATCTAACTCCTCTACGTTGTATCAGCAACCAAAAAGCCTCGCTAAATTTAAGAAACTACAAGCAGATTTCCAAGTATGATTTTTTACATATATAGATAGGTAAAATTCAAAGTTGCTCAGCGAGTTGTGGAGAGAGGTATGCTCAGATCCGAAAAGAGATTCGCCAAAGAAATAAAGTCAGCGACATAGCTCGTAAAATGAGTATGCTAAAGTGGGAATTGGCAGGTCATATTTACCGCAGGTCCGTTAACCGATGGGTTAGATGAGTCTTCGAATGGAGGCCAAGTACGGAGAAGGGCAGTATGGGATGCGCTCCGGCCAGGTGGATGGAAGACTTGAAGAAATTCGCCAGTGGTGGTTGGATGAGAAGAGCCTAAGATCGTGTGTGGGAGAGTCTCGCCAGAGTCTTGGGAAAAGCCTATATCCAGCAGTGGAGTCATAGGTTGATGATATGTTATGGTATAGGTAAAGTATCGGCCAATTGAACATCTGGGATAAATAGCCTGTGAAAACCCAATCGTGATGAAATCTGTAATAGAATTCCACATTAGATGCAGAGATTAGTGCAAACAGAATAATGTTGAAAAAATATCTTTACAGTGTGAAGATGGAAAACTAATATGGGAGAAGGGAGGGTTTTGTGATAAAATACTTTACAGTACAACCATCATTTTGTGCTATGTTGGAATAGTCATGGTTGTCGGATTTATCTATGACTGTGCAAAACCACCCTCTTGGAAAAGTCGAACTTGTTGAACACCCTATGTTTTAAAAAATACAATTATATAACATTTTTAATTAATAAAACAAAGGTTTTTATTTAATATGATTTTATTCTTTACGATCGTTGGACATGTATGTGAAATTTACATGAAGGCATGGATTGTACTTCAGCTGTAACCACACTGTTGATGCAAAGGTTTGCTAGTCCTCCTCTTATAAGTCCACAAGTGTATGCCACATACTGAAAATTATTTTAAATAAAATTAGTTGGAATTAAAATCCATGTTATTATGTATGACATGGGTCTTTTTTTAACACGTTCCCTGTCCCTCATATAAATTTTTTAGGCACCCAGAACATCCCAAAATATATTGTGTTCGGTGGCCCAAATATATTGGTGGCCGTCAAATTAGTATCTAGTCAAATTCGTTGCTCATCTAATTTCGAAACTCATCTAATTCGTTGGTCGTCTAAATCTAGACTTCTAAAGTTTGTAGTCACCAATATCTTTTTTACTTAACAAATAGTTTTGAGGAAATCTTCAAGTGCTGTGAAAATTTAAAAAAATATGTGAAAATCTTAATTTCTACTTCAATCATTAGGTTCTTCAACCAAAAATCCTACTTATTTAATATTTTTAATTCCTTTTCATTTTCATGACATTTTATACATTACAAAAGTTCGTTGCAGCCGCTGTATAGTATGCGTGTAAGTCGTTGGCTGCCGCGCGACGTCCGTCAGTAGTCACTGTAGTCAGTACGCCGTCAAACACGTATTATTACCTCTGGCTAGTTTAATTAAAACGCATACGAGATGAAAATAATAAGATGAGTCCGCCGATGACAAAACAAGTAACAAATGGACGAACTCATAATAAACTTACAAGACGATTCAGACTCAGGTCCTGAGAGTCCAGAATCAAATGATATTGAGGATATGTCAGAATAATTTTATATATTTTTTTTTCAATTGCTATTTCCAATAAAATTTACTTCATAATTTATTTGTTTTTTATTATATTATTCACTTTTTGTTCACTTACTAAGTATGATACTTGAGTAAAGTACCTTGAGAAATAATCTCATGTGCGTCTCGTTCAAAGCACTCCTGCGCCATACCGCTGTCGCCAACTAGAGCGTGGCCAACGACTTACGGCAGTACTATAACATAT
Source organism: Sesia bembeciformis (assembly GCA_943735995.1). Classification (NCBI taxonomy): domain Eukaryota; kingdom Metazoa; phylum Arthropoda; class Insecta; order Lepidoptera; family Sesiidae; genus Sesia; species Sesia bembeciformis. Next base: position 8,561,723 of record OX031042.1, read on the forward strand.
TTAATTTAATTGCTCAAGTTGAGTTATTCCTTGGTTAAATATGAATGGTTGCGACCAGAATGACGATTCGCCGACATATACGTAAATAAGTTTATTTTTAAATGAAGATTTTGTAATTGGCTGTACTAATAGCGTCTGTCTAGTGGCGAATTAGATGAGTATCGAATATGACGACCACCTAAATAAGTAAACAATCCTTAGAACATATCAATTCAATGAAAATCATAAGTATTTCCCAAAAATAAAAAGAAAAGCATGATTTCATACAGGGTCATGGACATGATTTCATACGGAGTCATGGACATGATTTCATATGGAGTCATGGACAAGATTTACGTTTAGATTTTGATCAGAAGTATGACATGGAAAAGACATCTGTTCCTCGGCTCCTAAATCAAGAACACCTCAATGGTCACTTGATACAATAAATTCCTAACCCAGGGGGCAGAATAAACACAAAAAACATTGTGGGCTGTTACCTCTGTGAAAAATACTAATATGGAAAGACTGCAAAATCTGCAGCTGCTACAGCACCGAAAGCTGTATTAATTTAACTTTAACTTTTTGCTTAATTTGTATTAATTTCATATTTTGTGAAATAATATATTGTACTTGTTTTCTTAATAAAGGCTAAAAAAATATTGTTTTTAATTTTCCACCCTGCAATGTTTTAGAAATATAGAAAGCATATAGATCCTACCAAAAACGTATTTTTATTTAATGTGAAATTAAACTGCAGGAAAAGACACTTTTCTGTAAATCTTTGTTTAATTAGGGCAGATGCTTAATTGGGCCAAAATGTTCTGGTCCCAATGTGTACCGATTAAGCAGAATTGACGGTATTCCTTTTTAATACATTTATTTTGGTTGATGGTACAATTTAATACCTCTCTGGAGTTTTTATGCCGTGATGTCACCTCCAGGAAGTATGACATTCCATATTTCACATAATCCCATGGGGCCCGCAGTGAGACCTATAGGCTAATATTGATCCATCAAACAATGATGTAAATGATTCCATAATTTGCATAATTGTTTGATGTAAATTCTTAGGGTTCAGTATGGCCTTAATTTAACCTATGTAATTTAAAGGTTACATATAATAGCAATGTCACAATTAAGTTTGATTTAAATTTCTAATTGCATTTTAAAATAGATTTTTAATAAAGAGACATACCCTTGGAGCATATTCTAAATACTGATGATTGTTTGAAAAATTTGTTAGAAAGCGGAATGCATTATCTTGGAGTACATAAACACCTTGATGGTTTGTACGCAAATTATCTATTTGTTTTTTATAAATACAAGTCCAGAAGTCCGTGCAAATGAACTTCATAGTGTCTAATTCATCTTTAAATCGTGGCCATTCTCTAGTCAGTCTTTCCATTACTTTATACCCAGCAGCAAAACCAATGTATTCAACAACAGACAGATCCACTTCCTATAACCAAAAGAACACAGATAAAAGTTCTATTAATGAAAATATGTTTTGAAAAGATTGCATCAATGGCATACTCAACCTTGAGTAACCAATATAAAATTTAGTGTAAACTTATATTCATCTTTTTCATTTACTGGACAGGTTTTTAAAAACAGTGTTTTTTTTAAAGAAAGAAGTTGGTGGACATAGTATATCAACTTTAGATATAAGTGGATACGCCCATTGACATCCACAATGCATGTCAACATTAGTGCAATATGACTAACATTTGCATGCCCCCAGATGCCTTTTAGAGATTTATGAGTAGATTTGAAAAGGGGTTGAATAGGATGCAAAATGAAAAGTATAAGAGAATGAGGGATCTTCTACCATTACATGGGGAGTATAATGGGATAAGAATTATACTGTTTACATTTTTATTCCATTATAATCCTGCTCAGTGAGACAGGAGACCCCATCCCGTGTTGGGAAATGGGCTCTGGCATAACTACAGGAACATGTATAGAGTACATTTTACGACAGTACTGTCTTAAGACGGAGTACTTCTAAACATTTTTAGTGGTTTGCGGAAAACTGGTCAGTTTGTTGTATGTAGATAATAGTTTCTTTTGGGTAGTAATGTTTGGAAAAAGTTAAAAAATGGAATAGTAATCTTGTTGTATTCAAATACTACAAGTTTATGAAACTCACCTTTTTATCAGTATCATCCTTTGATGTTTCCAACGCATAATTAATAATTTCAGAATGAAGTAATTCAAAGACTATGTCATCCGCCATGTTCTAACGTAAGAGTAATTTAGTTATTAACTACTAATTATCTATAAATTAACGGAGAAAGATGAGGAGCTAATAAAAACTGCTAGTTGAGTGACAATAAATAGTCAGTGACCAGCAGTGTGACCGTTTTAAAAAATGGTGATCTACTAAAACTACAAGGTGCCAGTACTAAATAATACCAAAACACATGCTGAATTATACTAAAAATATACTAAAATAAAAATAAAAAGTAGAAGAGGAAAAATTGATTTAAAACACTTATTATCAGTTACTTTTTTTAATTTTACCAATTACACCTTCATTATACAGACATATTAAAATAATAATAAATATTTACAATAAGTTTTATTACAAATAGTCAGTATTCGACGGATTATTTTTTACCATATCTTTCGATGGGTCAAATGAGACACAACCTACACTCCCTTCACTTAGACCTTGCTTAACATGCAACAGGCACACAATATGTTTAGCTAGAAACCTGTTTCTGTATTTAGTTTTTATATGATTAACTTTTGAAAAAATTCTTTCGTATTCAGCGTTTGAAATGGGTATGCACATTAGACATTTTACAAAATTAGTCAAATTTTTGTACTTAGGAACATTTTTACTGTTAACAATACCACTTAATTTGCTCCAAAACTGTTCAACATTTACAGCATTAGCATTACTACTAGAACCACACATCAGGTTTTGTACCTCTGAATCATACTTAATTTGACGATATTCCTCGTCAATTAATTGTCTTACTGTATCATTTGTAGTAATGTTCGGAAACCTGTTCATAACGCTGATAAGAGATGTAAAATTTTCATAAGCCGCTACTTGTGGGTCTATGAAACGTAACTCGGAAAATATTTTTTCATTAATGGGAAATCGACATTTAAGTTGAGTACATAACTCTATCAAAAAGCTTTGACACCTTTTTAAAAAGTCTCTAATTACGATACTACTGTTACTTGGTTGATTTCTTAACAGCGCTATTTCATTAGATAGGTACTTTTATACCTAAGTATATCTCATGTAATTCTACAAAATTTATATTACTATTAGGATCTATGTCCTCAATAGCAGTGGCACGAATGTAGCTGCTTTTCATGTAGCAACTTAATATTGTTTTAAACATGTCAGTCAAATCCCGATAAAAAGTATGAACAACACATGCATTACCTTGAAAAATTATGTTAAACTTGTTGACTATATGCAAAATATAATCTAAAAACAAAAAGTAGAGCTTTATTTGTTTATTTTCGAAACTTTCATGTAAAAAAATCGCCGAATGGCTAGGGTTATGTTCTACGAGATGTTCTTGCTGAAAATACAGCTGAAGTGCATTACACTGTTCTACTATGCGATTTACACAGCCGTGTAGGGAGAGCCAACGTATGTCGTAGTGACGTAAAATATTGTGATGCTCTGATTCTACAAAGGTCTGAAATTCTGCAAATTCTCTTTTTCGTTTGCTACTATGGCCAAAATAATTATAGACTTCTTTCACAATTTGATCCAATGCTTTAGGCAACTTTTTACAGGCATAACTTACAGCTAATGCTGATGAATGACATGCACATTTTACAAAAATACAATTAGAATTGACCGACTTAATCTTTGCAACCACACTATTATTTCTGCCAAACATTACATTTGTTGTATCAGCTACAAAACCTAAAATATTTTCAATGTTTAAATTTAATTCTCGCAAACTTTTACAGTGAGTTAAAAATATTTTCAGCAGTTTCACTTGATAGATTCACAGAACATAAAAATTTGGTTTTTACTGTATTATCCTGAACACTATAAAACTTTATTGCAATGGCAAGTAATTTTTCTGTTGTAATGTCTGTGCTTTCATCTATAATTAATGAAAAAGTAGCATCATTAACCTGATAAACTTGACGTATTTTTTATATCGGTTAATAACTGCTTTTCAAATGATGGCGCCATTACGTCGTAAACTAACTGAGCAGATTTAGTGCGTTTGCAGGAAAAACCCTTTGCAATTTCCGAATCATAAAACATTTTGCTGAATAAATCGCTGCGATGATCCATGGCCCGAAATGGTATGTTATGTTCTGCCAACGCTGCACAAAATATAAGCTCTGCTTTTCTTACTTCTTCAGATATGGGTCCTTTCCTTTGAAATAATTTATCGATCTGAAAATAAACAGTATTTGATTAATTTTCCTATCGTAAAAAATAAGTAAAATAACTACCTATTTCTTATCTTGGGAAACTAGTGTCTCATTCAGTTGAAAATTAATATTCTTGATAAAAATATTACATATGTTTGAACCCTGCAAAACTATCTTTCCATCCCACAGAACCAGTTCGGCATGTATGTATACCTACACTTTCATTTATGAAAATTTCAAAATTCAGCTTTCTGAAATCGCTTGAGAATCGATTATACATGTGTGTACAACTGTACATGTACACTGGCCAAGATCCATCGGACATCCTGCACAAGTAGGACAATTAATTTATGTGCCAAAAAAAAATAAGGGACACAATAATCTTATAAATATGTTAATGGGGGCATAGCTTTCTTACCTTGGATTGTCCACTATAATGTATAAGTTTCTGCCGATGTTTTTCAGAATCTGCATGACTTTTAATTGTTGCGATTCTGCTCAAAAATGTTGCTCCACAAGTTTTACACAAGGCGTTCTCACTATTTTTATCTTTTGTCAACCATGACGAAAATTCAGGATTTTGTTCCCACAGATCTATATTTCTGATCGTATTTGCGCTTCATTATCTTCACCATACACGCACGATAACACAGAGAGACATAAATAAAGAACAAAAAAATCCGTGGTCCCTTTTATACTTATTGCTAGGAATCATTTTTTAAGTTTCAGTAATTCCCCGCGACGTAGAGCATGTAACGTAGATATGTAGCTAAAGCACGATTCGCGGTTTTGTTAGCATTAACCGTTCGAAAGAGACAAAATGATACAGTTGCGGTAAACATCAGACAAAGACAAAATTATGTGAACGAAATACGAACGAATGGAAATTAGTGTTGCGTGCCCAACCCAAAAATATATCAATAATGTGTTTAAAAATGTTGAAAGTTTAAAAATGTACCAAAAAATACCAGAATATGAAAGGACACCAAAAAAAAAACTAAATTAGTTTTACGGAGCCCAAATTATACCAATTTGGTACTGAATATACTAAAAACGGTCACACTGGACCAGTGGGCAGTGATGACACTTGACGACAGCGAGAGTGACAACGGTCAACGTCAAAATTTCAAAACTTCAATTGGAAGCGAATTCTAAAATATGCGAAAATCTATACGGTGTATCGTTCCTATATTCATTTCATAATACATAAAAATATATAATAAAAATAAATGAAAACAGGCTTTTATAAACCCAATGAAATGTTAAAATTCACTAAAATAAGACAATAATATTATATTATTATCCACACTACTATCTATTTTATAACTACAGTGATAGTCCTATAGATCTTGATCATAAACAAAATAAGCTTTTGTACGAGCCTAATTCTCGTGCTCGCGCTGTTTAATGACCTCATTAAGTTATTGTTTATAAATAATTAGTGTAAAATCGTGCGGCGCTAAAAAAAACGCTGAAATATTGTATCCTGGAATGACAGTACTAAATAGAAATATAGAATACTCATTTTCTTTTCGTATAAGCTCAGCAAAAATCTTATAAAATATATGGAGTAGAATCTACAATAAATCATGTTGGGATATTATAGCTTTCAAATCAAGTCTGCCTTGCCTGTCTGGCAACCCTTAACTTAAATAAAGATGGCGAAGACGCCCTTGTGAACTGCAATTAATCTCACTCTAAAATAAGTTCTTTTCATATAATCAGCCTAATTATTAATTGAATACGTTTATATCATCTTTTGGTTTTCACGAGGTTACGCTACTGGATTGCTTTTTGCTGTTAAAAACATTTGTCATTTAAATATCTCAAATGGATGTAAATATCATCGCAGAAATGAAAGATGGCGATCCGACGCTAATTCAGGGTGAAGCGCCCCCTATTGGCGCAATGGCAAGACAAAGAAGTGAAGGATCCGTGTCTACTAAGAAAAAGAGAAGGCGCGGTAAGTCTAAACGAAAAATTATGAAGCCTTACGTAAAAGTACCATGGCAAGAAAGAAGAAAGAATGAGAAATCCAAAAGAAATAATCGATACCGGAAAATAGTTTTGGCGAAAACTCATGCTCCATATAATAACAACCAATTCCTGATGGAAATACATAAACCGGAACCAGAAAACCAGTTTCAAATTTTACGAACCCCTGCACGCACACGCGATTCCAGTTTTAGCATTGATTCTGAGGAGAATTATTTTTATTCTTTACCTGCTGATGAAGAAGAATATCTTACTAAAGAGTTTTCAAGCGTTTATGAAGATGCACAAACTGAACGACTTTCGAGCATGTCGAAAGATGACCTAATAAGGGAATATCTTCTACTTGAAGCAAAATATGATAATCTTTTAAAAAGAACCGAACGTGTAAGGCCAAGGTGTACAGAAGAGGATAAAGATACTACAATAACAGATAAAGACACTTCAGAGAGTATGATTACTGATAGAAATACTTCTGAAACTTCTGTGGAGTCAAGTATAGCAGGTGAAATGTCTATTGAAGAAATGATGAAAAAGTTAAAGGAACAAGAAGACAAAATTGTGGAACTCCAAGTGACCAATGAAAATATGCGTTTAGAAAATGAAAACTTGCGCAACAGTGCGCAATGTTCATCAAGTAAAGATTCAGAGAGTGATAGTTCATCAATTTCAGTTAGTAGTAGCAACAGTTCAAGTCGGAGTGCCAGTCCAGTGGTTGATGTAATGGAAGACAATGGTGGTGAAGTGTCAAATGAGAATCACATTCAAGTAAATGGACAAAATGAAGTAACAGGTGAACCAGATCCACTTGTGAATGGTTTTCACAGTCAAAATGAGTCTTCCGATTCATTACTCAACGATGGCCAATAAATATTGTAACAAAATTTGTATATAAGTTTAACAGTATTTATATATCTTTGTTTATTTTATTGTGGTAGACATTGTAGAGATGCATCAGGTAAGGAATATATTATATGCATTTAGTAACTTGCCTGTACTATGTTAAGTGCCCTGTTATTGTACAAAAAAAAATTTTTTGCACTGTGGGAATATCTCAATTGTGTGATCTCAATTGAATCCAATGACATTTTTCTGTGATCTTGTGGATACTTTATCAGTCATGTTTTTGAAATTTACTGAATATTCCAATCAAACATCTCACTTTTATGTTGATACAGTGAGTTATAATAGTTGTAAGAGAAAATGTAATTTTTAATATATAATTATTAGATATTTGGATAGGTATATGTATATTGTTGGTTATGCTGTGTTTGTTTTTCGTGTTTTATTTTTAAACCAAATTGAATATCTGGTAGTTTGTTTTAAGATGTACATTTAACAGGGATTTAATAAGTTGTTGCACAACCACTAAGGTTTTTTAAGATTGAGCTTAAGGCATAGGGAGTTTTTCAAAATAATTGTGGGACCTACTTTATGTTACTTTTGAAGGGTTGAATGTTTTTCAAATATAAATTTATGTGCAGACTTGATATATACACATTAATTACTACCATTTATTGACATTACATTCCACTTATAAAAACACTAGTTATCAACGGGTCCTAAAATTATTATATGTACATGACAAGTTAAATGCATCTTATGTTTTAACAAAGTATGTCTTCCTATTTCTTGGGTAAATTTAAGTTATGTTCATGTATTAAACAGGACTAAGTATTAATGAATATTGTTTTGTTTACCACTGTATATATTATACTATTACTCTAGCTAATATTTATCCAGTTTTCTAATAATTTGAAAGAAATATTATTAATATGGGCTTATTTTTTCTAGAATAAGTAATAAAACTTATCAATTTCAAGTATTCAAATATGTACTGTATTGTAGATGAAACACCTGCAAATAAAGTCTTCTGGATGAATAACAATTGGTGTACCACCCCATATTAACCATAACCGCCCCTTTTTTCGTTAACTGCTGGACATGGGTCTCCTCATGCAAACTTGTTCATGGGGAATATAACGCCACGCTGGCCAAGTGGGTTGGCGAGTAAAAGTGATGTAGTTCCTCAGGGCTTGTGGTAGTGTTGTGTTATCCCCAGTCACCTTTTACTACACCCACGGGAAGATGGGGTGAAGCTATTCTAAGGCCGACACCACACATCCAACATTATTTTCTCTTAACCATAATGATAATACAAACTGATTAAGAGAAAATAATGTGTGATTTATTGTGATGATGCACTTGACATTTTGTTTCCTATTTAAACTTTTTATTCCTATCTAAGTCAGGGAAAATCAAATCTTTTAAATGTACGTATGATGACAATCTTAATAAAATCTGTTTGGTATGCCAACTACATTTATCTAAATATTAACTCAACAAGAAAGTTAGAGGAACTGAACTAGCTTCTCAAGAGTAACAAAATAACAACCTGAAACACGTAATTAATTTAAAATAATTATATAAATCCGTTGTAGCGAAAAATGAATTTATTTTAAGGAATAAGTCAGAAATTATAAAGATTTTGTTGTTATATCTAAAACTTTCGTAGCTCTTATTACTCAGTACAGGGTAATGATCGGGCGGCGCGGCGCAGCGCGGGAGACGATACAGCGCGCCGCATTGATTGCGTAACTAAGCGTAGAATAAAAAATATGCTAGAAATGGGGAATAACTTTGGAATAAATAACCTTTTGTAAAAACTGGTAGAATCAATACTTTCGATACTGAAAAACCTGTTTTCGGCTTTTGCGTCATTTCAGTGACACGTTGCAGAGGTAGTTATAGAAAAAAGTATACCAAATATTTTCTTTAAATTATATTAAAACACTTACATTAATAAAATCAAATTAAAACAATACTTGGATAATTCTTCAAATTCTAGTCAGATTCTTTTTTCTTTTTAACCTTCGATTCGGGCACATGAGGATTAGTGCCTTTATAGAATTGTTTTAGTAGAGCCATTGCTTCATTGGCCAATAAGTTTCCAGACAGAATGTAGTTATATTCATAAAACATACTAACATCTAATACAGTTTTACCACCAAACCTATCATTAGCACAGCCATAAATCACTTCTCTTATGTTTAAATTATTTAGAGCTGCTGCACACATTATACACGGTTCAACAGTGACATAAACTGTGATATTTTTAACGTAACTAATATAATCAATGTTATTATCCTTACAGTATTCTAAAACAATGTCGATGCAGTTGATTTCGGCATGTCTGGTGGGATTTCGAGTGACATTAACACAGTTCCTTGATTCGGCAATGATACTGCCATTGAGTGTAAAGACACATCCTACGGGAACTTCCTGAGCAACGAGAGCGTCCGTTGCTAATTCCAGTGCTCTCTTCATAAAATCAACCATTGCTCTTATCACTTTACTGAATGAAGTAAGTTACTATTCCCAACTCTCGGAACTGCTTGTGAGCATCCACGTGCCAGTTATTAGCCGCCTTACTCTGTGGGCTTGGGTGAAGAATGCATACCACCTTGAACAGAAATATGTAAATTTAAATGTGATATTTTATCGGGACTAGAGTAGGTAATGGGAGGCTAGAGCAGGTATTTGACTCTTAAATAAATTTATATTAGGACCTTACCTATGAAATTGCCGTTTGTTCATAGTGGCTTAGATATCGTTGTGTTTGCGATCATGGAAAAATTATAAATTCGCGTTATTAACAAATATGTCGTGTCAGCAACGCAGCGCAGACGGCACGCAATATCAAAGATGTGTACGGACCGAAGACTGCAAACGAACGCACGGTGCGCTTTTGGTTTGATCGTTTCCGTTCTAGAAAACTCATGGACAAGTCCAGTGGACGATCGGAAACTAAAGTCGATAATGACGAATGGCAAGCAATAGTGGAAACTGATTAATCTCAAACCACGTCTGAGTTAGCAGCAGCCTTCGACGAAAGTGACATTGATATTGATTCATTTGCCTAAAAATCGGGAAAGTGTAGCTCGGAAAGTGGGTACCATATGACCTTAATAAACACGCGTCGAAGCTTGCCTTACATTGCTGAACTGGCACAACAATTAAGGGATTCTGAATCGTATTGTCACTTGTGATGGATGAGAAGTGGATCCTATATGATAATCGTAATCGTTCGCCACCAGTTGATCCCAGGAAAAAGCCAAACAATGTCTCAAACATAAACTGAGTCGAGAGAAGCTGATGGCTCACCATCAGCTGTCCAGCTGTCCATCAAATGATGTATGGCTGTCCTGTGTCGGTATTGTCCACTACAGCTTCTTGAGATCTGGCACAACAATTAATGCAGATGTGTACTGTGAAGAACTGCAAACGATGATGGACAAGCTCGCTATCAAACAACCTAGTCTGGTCAATCGTAGTCCACTGCGTCTCCATGATAACGCTTGCCCAGACAATGCAAGACAAGTCTCAAAGTTACAGGAGCTTCGATTGGAAACTCTCCGTCACCCACCGTAGTCGCCAGACCCGATTCCATTTTCCATTTCAATTTTTTTGGAATTTGAATAACTTTTGACAGGGGAGAAACTAAACTCCGATGAGGCAGTGAAAAATGCCTTCAGAGAATTCAACAACGATTCCCGTCCCCAAGAGTTCTATAGCAGAGGCATCGAACAATTTGCATTTAAATGGCAAAAATGCATTGATAATATAATGGACAATACTTCGATTAATTAAATATATAATTTTCATACCAAAAATATATATTTGAATCTTTCCATATAAAACGGCAATTTCATAAGTGAGCACCTAATAATTAAATGATTTAAGATACTAGACATCAATTCATAAATCAATGTTTTGAAAAAATGAGTTAGAACTTAGAAGTTCTAAGTTGGAAACCATGAGTGAGTAACAAAGATAGAAATAGCTCCTCAAGCTTACATCTATTCAATTTTGTAATGAATTTGAATAATTATTTCAAGTTGTCATATAGGCCATAAAACAGGTAAATTAATTAAGTACATTGAAATACCTTATCTACACATGTCATTGCAATATTAAATATTACAAATACAGAATTTTTTATCAAACCTGAAGCACATTAAGCCATGTTGTAAAAACTTTTAACAACTTATCAATTTCTGTTAAGCCATGATTAATGTAATAATTTAAGGGATATATTTTTTATGACAGCAGATAAAAGATCGATCAACATAATCAATTAAAATGACTTAACAATAAAAATAACAGCAAATAATTTATCCCGCATGCATGCCGTTAGCTACAGAATAATCCAAAAAAGCGGAAATTTAGACCAAATTTCATATATGGATAGGTTTTCTAAAATGTTATTTGCTAGCAAAAATCATGACTTGGCAGTAAATATAATATACTTAGCAGCATTATTTCTACAGGATTACTAGTAAATAGAACAGTTCCCTTCGGGGGGTGGTAGTATGGAGTATAACGATTATTTTTCACTATTACATAACCTGGTCAAAAGTTGATAGTTTCCATAGATAAAACTCTATTATTTTGATTATTAAAGATATTCTATAGACTTCTTTGTTTTAATTGAGTATCGCAGTGAACTGATACGAAAGTATTAGGTGCTTACCTATGAAATGACCGATTTGTATGAGAAACTGAATTATATTTTGTTATAAAAATATTTATTATGTTAGTCGAAATATTGACCCATATCATCTGCACACTTTCGCCACCTCACGAGCAGTTGATTGATGCCACTCCTGTAAAAGTCTTGTAGAGGGGTATCAATGAATTCTTCAAAAGACCTAATCACAGCTATTTCAGAATCAAAATTTTTTTCATGCAAAAAGTTGTCCTTTTTGGGAACAAATGGAAATCTGTCGGGGCAAGGTCCGGTGAGTATGATGGGTGAGGGAGTTTCCAGGTCCAGCTCTTGGAGTTTTAAAACTGTCGTATGAGAAGTGCGAGGGTGGGCATTGTCATGAAGAAGTCGAGATGAGCGATTGAGCAAACTTGGTTGCTTTGTTGCCAGCCTTTCCGCCATCGTCTGCAGCTCCTTACAGTACACATCTGCGTCAATGGTTTGACCGGCTCGCAAGAAACTGTAGTGGACAATACCGGCACAGGACCACCAAACTGATACCAGTAGCTTTTTCTTAGTAAATATTGCGTTTTGGACATTGTTGGGCTACCACTCTTGGATCCAGACACTGATACGAACGTTTGCGGTTATCGTACAGGATCCATTTCCCATCACAGGTGACAATGCGATTCAAAATTCCTTCGTTTTTGTGACTGTTCAATAACACAGTGCACACTTTGAAGCGTTGTTGTCACTGACGTTCATTCATACCCGGTTCATAGTTTATACGTTCATTCATCATTCATACGGTACCCAGTAACATCAAAGCCTGCTGCTATCTCAGCTGCACTCGGATCTGCTTCCACTATAGCATTTTAATTCAATTATAAACCTTGATCGTAGATCGTCCGTGGGGCTCATACTTAAGATCGAAATTTCCAGAACGGAAGCGTTCAAACCATCGACGCACGGTGCGATCGTTTGTGGTGTTTGGCCCATACACACTATTGATATTGTGAGCTGTCTGACTTGCGTTGGAGCCGCGACGAAACTCATATTAAAAAATAGCACGAATTTTCAATTTATCAATTTTCGTTTCAAGATAATCACATGAACAAAATTTAGAACATGAACAAATCACATGAACAATCGCATACACATCGACACGATTATTCCTACTGTACTGCGGCATTTATTCTGTGTATATTTCAACCTTTTTTCTCTTTATTTTTGATTAGTGACCCGCCCTCACTTCGCTTCGGTTTATTAAATTTAAAACAATCGGAATAAGATATTTTCCTGCGGTAAAATGGAGCCTATATTTTAAGTTAGACCTCTAGCAATACATCGGTGAAAACTGCATTCATTTTGCGTGATGCGTGTACAAACATACAGACAGACAGAAAAAATTTCTAAGAACTGTTTTGGCTTCTGTTGCTCTAATAACATAATAACTAAGCTCTAAATCTAACACCCCCATATTAGTTTTTTTTCAATATCTATTATGTACAGACATCGGCCTGTTATAATTTTATTATATGTATAGATGATACAAATTATTGTTGTGTTGTCTGGAATAAAGTGTAATCTATTGTCTATAATAAACATATTTGTTGTCAAATGATGGAAGAATAATAGTTAGAGAAGACGTTCACTGTTTATAGAAAGTCAATACACACTGACACATACCTGCACGCCTCCTCACACCACCATCCTCGACACCTGTAATCTGTCGTTGCTACATTAAACAACAGAGCGTATCACCTCTACCTGAACATATAAAAGACGAATTATCACATGTTCAGGAGGTACTCAAACGGAATGGGTACAAAGCGAGTGGAGGCAACCGAGGCGCACTTGGAGGGAGTAACATCCTGAGGTTAACAGACAGCCACCATTTATGCCATACGTGACACGAGTGACAAATAAAGTTGGAACAGAATTGAGAAAATAACTCCATTAAGACTATATACTCCATCCTCCAAAATAGCGGAAAATCTATGCACACCCAAAGATGTTACACCTTATCAGACGTCAGGTGTCTATAAGATAGACTGCAGCTGTGGTAGTTCCTATATAGGCCCAAACTAAGCGTACATTTGCGGAATGGGTCAAGGAACACATGCCAGGCGGTAAGAAACCGCCAAACTAGTAAATCTGCAATACCCATGTGCACATTCTCAACGCTGGAATTAATCACTGGATAGAACTCTGCACTCCCAAAATCCTTTACACTGAAGGTCATTCGTAATAGATCCCTCGTTTTCGGCGGCAGAATGCAAAACCTCGGCTTCGGCAAAATCTTTGGCTTAATTTCTGCCGAAGCCAAATGTGCGGCCGAAGCCAAAGTAGAAGCTTCGGTCGGCCTCTAGTGGTCAATAATGAAATCGGTCATTTCATAGGTAAGCACCTAATAAAATTATCTAAAAGAACTAAGAATAATAAATGATCCCTCATTTCTTAAACAAAAATATGTTCTTTTATTGATTACAATTTGCTGCTCATTTAGTATTTTTTGACATCATTTCATTGCGTTTAAGAAGTGCAGTTGAATCTGAATAGGTCATAATTTGCATTTAATAAAACCAAAAAAAAAAATAGAATCTAAATATTTATATTATTATATATGCTATTTTTAGTAAAAATAATCCTCATAATCTGATGGCATATTATAAATTCTAACATGATTTTATTTTCTACCCCATTAAGAACTTCCGGCACTTATTAATGGGGAGGGAAGGGGGCTAAAATATTTGGGCTGCCGCCTAAAATAGTAAAATTGTGCTGACAATAAGAACCTGTTAAGCTGATAAAGATTTGCGCCAACCTATTATTGTTGCTGCCTTAGGTATATTTTATAGCAGACCAAATTGCTATAAATTTGCTGCTCGTTTAAATACATAGTGTAACTTAATCATTGCTTAAACTTCTTTGTTGCTATCTAAAGTGTTTAAAATTCAGCTTGAGGACAGATTTAAGGCAATGATTAAATTTAAGCAGTATTCATGAGTTTAAGGGGACTTTCCCCTCCGCCCGACGCTGCTACGACAGTCCTTCACCATCCCAACTCTAGCAGTTGACAGTCTAACCTATGACCCTCCTCGTTGCTGTCGTCGTCGTCCTCGTCACGTCTTAGACGACCCCGACGACGCAATTTCTGCTGCCAATGCGGTTCTTACACTCATAGACTACATATATACACCGTCCCCGGCGGCGGAGACGAGGATGTCACCCACACTACACCGTGAACACACACCGGCCTTTAGCCAACACTTTTACCATGTATCGGCACGTGCCTGGGCGATTCTCACCTATTCGTGATGCTGCAGTACCCTCTCAAAGTAACGCCCTAAGCCGCGATCCGTTCCTTCCGCCGGTTTACCGGCAGGGGAGCCCTTAGGCTAGTTGCTGCAGACACTCTTTGCTTCTGCACTCGCCCTAAACTATACATGTCCGGTGACTCTTGAAAGGCCATTAGGTCCACAAGAATTTAGCCTTTCCGAAAAAAAGAGACTCCAGAGATTCTTGACCCAATAACGTAGACAGAGAAACCTAAAGACATATTGATATTGTCCCTCACCGTTTAACAAAAAAGAGAAGTGCTTATGTATCAGACACAGTATTGCTATCGTGCATCCCACTCTGTGTGCCAGTTTTTTCAAGGCCGGCACATCATTGTGCCATGATTATGACCAAAAGGCACTATGTAAAAGTGTATAGATCATTTTCTATCACATGTGGGTACGCCGTGACTGGGTCTATTGTATTAATTATCTTGTTTCCAATAAGGTCACTAGTACATTTCCTACTGTCAAATTAAACAAAAGAATCTGAATCTTACTTTCATATCATCAACTTTGTTTGAAAGCTTCAGAGCAGCATTAGCTCTTGTCTCAGCAAACTTTCCAACGGCTACAATCAATTCCACTTTGTACAACTCAATGCAGTCTAAAAGAGCCCTATCACATATATTAAATAATTCTTCTTGTTCTTTCAGCTGAAATAAAATAATATACTTATTTAATTAGTGAGTAAAAATTAGTGCAATAAAATAGTTTTTGTAATTATGCCTTATTGCATGTAAAAGTCTTCTAGAACTAAAATAATACTGCTTATGACTGATAGTAGCTAGATAACGAGAACTGAGAATTGTGTGTGGTGAGCCCTTGTTTGTTATGGGGTTTTAAGGCCGTACATCCCCCTTGCACAAGACAATGAACATGTGGAGGCCCATTTCCAAAAGTGGACAATAAAAGGGCTGGTTACCATTATTGGCTGTTAGTAGGTATAACTTAAGAACCATAGCAGATGTCTTTCACTGGAAGCTAGGTTAATAAGAGTAGTGCAGCCCAAACAAATATTATACATTACATACGCAAATGAATTAACATAACTAATTAAAAAATAAGTTACTTTCGAATCCAGTAGCTAATACATGTAGAGTAAATGTAGTTTATTGAGTTAGTTAAACTATAAAATAATAATATTCACCTTAAGTGAGGTTGGAGGCAAATTTTTACCATTTGAATTTATGAATTGCAATGGTAGATAGTTGTACACAAAACAATTAGTAAAAAAGTTGGAAGGTATTATGCAAAGCTCCTTTATAAGGCTCCAAAATCTTTTTCCACTCACCTAAAAGAAAAAAATAAACATAAAAATGAATTTTCTTTTTTCCTTTAACATTATCAAATGTGACATTATTTGAGCAAAATAAATCCATATTATGGATTTATTGACTGATTATGATTTTCTAATTTAAAATTTTATTGTTTCAAGATCCTGTTTAAATAAAAACATGCTCCAACATCCGATTTTTAATATATAGCTATAAAAATTGTTATTTTTAACTGGACAGAGGTAACTTGCTTATATTAATACAGACAATAATGAAGGGTTGTAAGTCTAAAGGGTCTAAGTGCCAATTTCATTATTTAGAGATATAACAAAAAAACATAATAAAATAAACAGTTCAATGAAATAATTATTTATTTTTATTTAAATCAAATAAACACATATTTTAGAACTACAGGAAGTCATAAATCTACAAAAATAAGAATCCAAGGAAGTATTACAAAATAAACTCATTATTTTAGAATGTCTTAAGTGCCCCATGAAGTAATATTGAAAATGGGCTAAGTGCCTACAAGATATTAAAAAAGTTCTTAGGCTTCGGTTTGATTCAAATGCTTTATTTTCGGTGGTTATGTATGGTCCTTCAAATCTTTCAATTTTTCTTTTGAAATATTATTTCTAGCTTCTAACGCTGGCAAAGTGTAGTTTTTTTAATTGGTTTGGAGCCTTGCCTTTTTTGAAAATGTTGATACTGTCCCACGGTATTGAGTCATTGTGCGATTCCATTAAAACAACACAAGGTTCTTCAATGCGGATCCAAGAAATAGTTGATATTTTTAACTTTGTAGTATTTAAGAAATCCGTGAAAGCCTTGCCTTATTCAGCTCTTTAAAATCATTTCGGTCCAAATTAACCACTTCAAATGGATTTTTGTGACATGATTCTCCTATCATTTTTTCCACATCCTTTGGTTCAAAACATTTAACTACTTTCTTTCTGTTTTCAATTTGAGCGAAATCTCATGAAGGAGTGACGACTGACCAAGTATTTATGATCAATAATATCATAAATGCCATTAGCTACTAAATAGATCATGGCAAAAAGAACCATTCTGTTCTTGTTCTGTCCTATGCAGTTATCACTTCAAATAACTGCATGCTTTTTTAAAGTTTTAGATGACATCAAGTTTAGTACCTTGAATATGGAAGAGCCGACCTTGTTACCACCTCTTCCCGCATATGACTTATTCCAGAGGCACATGTAAGCTTGTTGATTGTCAGCAATATGAATACATAGGTTGTAGCATGATAGTTGCCTGCTGTAAAACATTTGACTATGTGTCAGTGTTGGTATGAAAATTACTTGTTGCATATCCCTAGCCATCATTATTGTGTTACTAGCTGGAGACTGAGATTCTATTGAATCAGCTTTCATAGCTTTTTGTGCACTCTCAGCTTTACGATGATGTATTTCTAGCTCTAATTTTTCATTCGTATATTTCGTTTTATCTCTTCCTTCAGAGCTTTTTACTTTTGCGTGCAACAAATCGCACTTTGGACAAGTATCGGTTCTAGGACGTCCAAACTTCAAATTAGGAAACTTATTTTTGAAGGTCAAATAGTAATATCTGTAGTTAACAGGAGAATTAGGGTATTTTTCTTTAAATGCCATGAATAAACAGTTAATACTCGAGTCAGATCGGAAAGTCTCAAGTCTATCAAGTTAGATAGAACTTTTCGGTATCATCTTTCCTGATATGGGAATGATTGTATATGTTCTATTACAAGATTTTCTTCATCAGGAGTAAATTTTGTCTGCTTGTTTCCTGATCCACGGTTGTCTTTATAAATATTTTCTCCACTCTTTATTTTTTCTACCAAACTTTTTTATAGGTTATTGCAAATACTGCTTCAAACATTTTTCTGCATATCTGAAAGTGATTACCTGTGCCATCAGGCAACGTATAGGTACAGACGTATACAGGCATAGACCCTTTTGAGCGAAATTTGTTGGCACTTAGACCCCGCTACAACTTTATTTGTGTGTGGCTAAAATTTTAAAAGAAACATTAAACATTAACATTAGATCCATTTGGATATTATTACGCTTGGCACTGAGATTGTATTTTCGTAAAAATATTGACTTGATTTTTTTTTTGGCACTTAGTCCCTTTAGTCTTATAACCCTTCATTACAGGGCATTGTCCATTAAACTTCATTAAATTTCTTACTTGTCCGACAACTTCATTATAAAAAAAACTTAACACCTACATATGTTGTAACTTATCATCCCTAACTATCACACTATTTATGTAGAAGTTTAAAGATCTTTACACTGCAGGCACAAGCAACAGTCCTCTATGCAGAGTATGTATGGCAGCTGAGCAGCTGATGTGTAAGTGTAGCGAAACAGGCCAGAGGCCTTCAGGAAACAAAGAGCTTCTGTATTTCTGAAGGGAGCTGAGATGGCTGGTGCAGCCGCAATGACCGAACATCCTTACTCGGAGTATTCAAACAAGCACAATGGTCATTGAGTACAACTAAGTGTGGAAACCTGCCAGTAAAAGATTTTGTGAGTCAGTATTTGGAAAACTAGACAATAAGGTCACTTTTCTCAGATAATGTCACAAATAGTGAGTTTATATTGTTAATTGAGGGGCAGTGAGCATTGAAACATGTGAATGGAAATAAAAAGGCAGTTAAGAATATTGATATAGAAAATAAATTAATATTCTAATTCATCCTTGAGTATTGCTAGAGTAAATGTTCAAATGCAACTATGTTGTAAAGTTGGCGGGGCACCCGCATACCCCCTGGTGTTACAGGTGTCCATGGGCGGCAGTAAGAATTACCATCATGTGGGACCACTTGCTTGTCCGACAAATTCATTATAAAAAAAAACTTAACACCTACATATGTTGTAACTTATCATGCGTAACTATCACCCTATTTATGTAGAAGTTTAAAAATGGTAAGATACTAACTTCAGATTTCTGACAAGAAAAACCTGAAACTGGTCTGGTGGGATGCTCTCTATTTGGTTTTGAGACTGGCTCCTGTATTTGTAACCAATCCCTTACAGTGGCTACTTCACCAAATGGTACCTAGACATCAAACAGAAAAATATGGAAAATATACTTTTGTTCTATATAAATATCTTGTATATCTTCGAATAATATTTTCAAATAATAACATACGCCAGTTTGCGACATGCCCCATGGGCCTGGATTCATGCCCAAAAACATTACTTTCTTATGTGTGTTACAATACTTCAGTATGTAACGTTCATAGCTTAGTCGAGCATATTTTGTAGGATTGTAAACATAATCAATTTTATTTAAAAACTGCACTTTGTCTAATTCAAAGTTTAACTTGTCAGCAATCTTCATAAATTCTTCAACTAAGTCTGGTTTGCTTTCTTTAGAATTTGGGATTTCCTCAAGAGAACTTTGTGCATTTCTCTTAGACATTTAGATGAAATGAAATTCGATGACAATAATATTAATCTGCACACATTTATGATGTTACATAAAGTTTACCTTTTCATTTAATTTTTCCAATTTCTATGAAGAATGCTTTTAATTAAAAATATGCATCAAAAATAGTCTGTGAAGAAAATTTAACAAAAACATTGAATTGATAGATCGTTTTGAGGTTAGAGTGAGTTGTGTCAAATATTATAGAGTAGTACCGTTCAATTTAGGGCTGTTGATAAAATATCGATATTATTTTTTAGAAATATCGATATACAGGGTGTGTCGTAAATAGTGGTCCAACGTTAAGGGGTCGATACACCATATATTCAGCTATCACATACCAGAATTTGAAATTTTTTTTTTCCACGGGTCTGTTTTATTCATTATTATTATTATTTTGAAAAATCGATACCTTGAGTTACTAATTTGGCTGTTATTTCAACAAATAACATTATTTTTTTATTTTGTTTCTTGTTTATTATTGATAATAAGATGTGCTATCACATACAATACTTTTTTTAAATGGAAACTTAAAGATATTAAAGAAAAAATGTCTTTATTTCAAAATTCAACTCTAATCTCTAGCAAATCATGTGAATTCGGGGGCGAATGGTGTAAAAAAAATGTACTACTCAATCTGTGCCCATTATTTTAAAAACTTGTCCAATAAATGCAGATTCTAAAATGATATTAATAATAACCGATTCCATAATGAAAAAGAAGTTATTGCCATTTCAATTGAGAAGGAGCCGAATTTAAAAAATACACTTTTTCATTTTCATTAACTTACCGGTATTGCAAAATGTTTTGGACCCATTTAGAAGTAAATTTTAAGTTAGCTATTAACAGCTGAGTGGTATTTGAGTCATGCACAAACATATCACAGGTAAACAAACGTGTCTCATGTAAAAAAAAGGGTACTTGGCCAGATAACACAAGACTCATTGAAACACCTCAGTATAGCGCGCATGAGTAGTGAAAAAAATCACAAGGTTTTTTTTTATTGCTATTCTGTTAAGTATGAACGAGACAGACTATGTCAAGAAGATATTCGTAATAATCTAATCAGTTAAAATGCTTCAGTGTGGTCCCGTACGTCGCATGCGCTTCTAGTCTCTGTGTTTATCTCCGCCATTGAATTGCTTCTTTTACTTCCTGGACTCGGATTTGCTTCTGTTCGGACTTGTTGGTTTTTGTGATCCCTACGACGTCGGCTACGTTATTTGGACTTTGATTTGCTCAACAATTTTGACAAACTTGCAGTGCAGTGAAGATTAGGGCGATGTCTCAGTACACACCGCGTGAATATGCTGACATGCATTTTATTCATGGCGAATGCATAGGCATCGGCAGCCCGACTTTATTGGGACAGACATCCAGATCTGCTTTTGTTTAATTAACGGCGGGATAAACACAGAGACTAGAAGCGCATGCGACGTACGGGACCACACTGAAGCATTTTAACTGATTAGATTATTACGAATATCTTCTTGACATAGTCTGTCTCGTTCATACTTAAGAGAATAGCAATAAAAAAAAACCTTGTGATTTTTTTCACTACTCATGCGCGCTATACTGAGGTGTTTCAATGAGTCTTGTGTTATCTGGCCAAGTACCCTTTTTTTTACATGAGACACGTTTGTTTACCTGTGATATGTTTGTGCATGACTCAAATACCACTCATCTGTTAATAGCTAACTTAAAATTTACTTCTAAATGGGTCCAAAACATTTTGCAATACCGGTAAGTTAATTAAAATGAAAAAGTGTATTTTTTAAATTCGGCTCCTTCTCAATTGAAATGGCAATAACTACTTTTTCATTATGGAATCGGTTATTATTAATATCATTTTAGAATCTGCATTTATTGGACAAGTTTTTAAAATAATGGGCACAGATTGTGTAGTACATTTTTTTTACACCATTCGCCCCCGAATTCACATGATTTGCTAGAGATTAGAGTTGAATTTTGAAATAAAGACATTTTTTCTTTAATATCTTTAAGTTTCCATTTAAAAAAAGTATTGTATGTGATAGCACATCTTATTATCAATAATAAACAAGAAACAAAATAAAAAAATAATGTTATTTGTTGAAATAACAGCCAAATTAGTAACTCAAGGTATCGATTTTTCAAAATAATAATAATAATGAATAAAACAGAGACCCGTGGAAAAAAAAAAATTCAAATTCTGATATGTGATAGCTGAATATATGGTGTATAGACCCCTTAACGTTGGACCACTATTTACGACACACCCTGTATATGAATAATATTTTTTGGAACGATATATCGATAGTTCGATAGTAAAATCTTAGTATCGGTGTCGATATTTTTCTACACATTAAACGAGTATTTTTAAAAACTTACTGACAATTAATATTGGTACACATAATTTTTTCAATGTGATAGTAGCGGAATTTTAATTGACATTATGAGCTTTCAACAACGGAAAATACACTGATTTAACATTTTTCTTTATTTGTTATTTAATTTCTATAATTAATATACTTTATTAAAAAACAATAAAACTATTTTTTGAATTGGACAATTATTTCTTGTAAATAAATCCGATATATCGAAATATCGATATTTCTAATCTGCCTAGATATAGATATATTTAAAAATATCGATTTCTAAAATTATCGACAGCACTAGTTCAATTAGATCCAAATCATTCGAACCGACTGACCGATTGAATAACGCCGCGTTATATGATAAACTTTGGAAATGATTCAATCACCAACCGAAAGAACCGCTTAGGTCTCTGGTAACGAACGAATGAATGATGTCATATCAATTATTTGAAAGATTGGTGTTATCTATCACTATACATATTAACTATTATAGTTTCTAATATAGGTGTTATCTAATAATAATTATAGTGATTCCAAAGATAGCTAGCTCCTTTTCTTATTTAAAGAACTCAAGTTTGGAATGGTTATAATTTAAAAATGACAAAAACAACAAAAATAACACCTAATTGTCAATTAGATATATAATTATAATAAATAACGATTAAATAGCTCAAGTAAACATGAAAAAACAATAATCAAGAAATCAAGTAAGCTCAAGTAATCAAGGAACATGAAAAAACAACGTATTTTTGAAGGGGGGGAGTGCACGCTGCAATCCAACAGCCGCTGGGCGCGCTCGACTGGCCACGTTACCCCTCTCTCACAGAAGACTACCTTGAAATGTACTGCATTTCCCACTTTATCGTATTTCCCCAATGTACGTACGTGTTTCGGTAGTGAGTGAGATATGCCAGAGCCCATTTCCATCCCATCCTATCCCTCCCCTTTCTCCAAATCCATTCCTATATCTCCAAAGGTAGCCAGCGCATCCGGGGGCGTGCCAAAATTTGTCATTTTAGACTAATGTTGACATGTATCGCGGATGTCTATGGGCGACAGTATCCACTTACCATCAGGTGGACTGTATGCTCGTCTGCCGCCTTCGTACATATAAAAAAAAAAAAAAAACCAGTATCAAACATAGTATCAATACTTTAGTATCAGTTAGGCACCTTTGTCTACAATAAAATAATAAAAGAAATAATCGTAGTGATTGAGATAATCGAGAGTACATGCGGGAGGACCGCGGGGAGCAGGGACAGACTGACCCAATGAACTCGTGCGTCTCAAGACTGTTCTGAGGACTCGGTATCTCGAAATCGTATTAATTTTCTTAAACCATTATGAAAAAAAAAAATTTGATTATTCATAAATTTTATAATTATTTTATTAAATTATAGGAATAGAATAATTAAAAAGATGAAATAATATAAAGAATCATTTACAAATAAAATTTATAATAGGTATCTAAGAGTTAAACCAGGTTAATTGTAAACATCCCGTGTAAAGTTTCTGGTCTCCCATAGAGAGCGTCCCCAAGTGGTGCATAGGGGAAAGCCGTCCAAGCGTGGGCGGTAGCGTGGTAAGCCGGTTCGAACCAAAACCAGGAGGTGGCGTTTCTCTGCTCGTCTCTCTGAATAGCAGAGGGCACTGTAGAGAAACTAAACATCCGTTCGTTCGGGGGACCAATAGAAATGGTCGGTGTTTGAATCATTCATGGCAGCCAATCAGTCAGTTGGTGGGATTGAATCTTATCAAATAGATTGATTGACATGCCTCTAGTACAAGGTGGCGAGGTGGTAGGTACACCTGAGGTTTTAGGCGGTAAGAGTCCGCCTAACTCCTTCAGCTCCTACAAAGGTTAAGGGGTATGCATGAGGATTTCCCCACGTAAAAAAAAGTTAATTGTAAACACTTTAAATTTTTTAAATATTTTATAGTAAATGCAAGAATGCTTGTTTACCAAGGCACCTGTTTACAATTATCCTGGTTGTTTATATACAATAAAGGTACAGTTTATTAATAATAATCTTTGAATAGTCGAGCATGCAGTTTTGAAAATGTAACAGATTTTGTAAGAGAAGTAATCTTGTCTTATCAACTTATTGTCTGGTTAATAAGATAAGATGATCAGATGTTCAAAACTAGTCTGGTTTTCAAAGTCAAATTATAATAGCTACCCATAGGTAGCAGTCATGTTTAAAAACTAGTCAAAATATCAGGGCCGTCTTTACCAGGGGTGCAAGGGGTGCGGTGCACCCGGGCGCGGAGCGCCCGGGGGCGCCTGTCGAGCGCTGAATTTTTGGATATTTCATTGAACTTAACGCCATTGCACAGTTTTATATACTTGTTACTTACGACAAATATGTATGCGCAAGCAAAAAAAAAATAGTCATTAACAATAATATTTTTTTTACTTTTATTACGCTTTCGGCGCTTGTCATACCGCATTACTACACTACACAAATAACAATTTTATTTAATACAACACGCGCGCGGCAAAATCTCTAATCCAAAGACAGTGTATGTATGTACGTTTGACACGTTGCCGCCCGGTAGCAAAATGATCTCTAAGTCAATAGAGTGTAAGTTCATTTGAAATGGGCGCGCGGGCACTTATGGTGCAGGGTGTGCGGCGCACAGGGGCGCAGGGTGTTAGGGGGCGCCGAGCGCCGCTCGCGACGCCTCCAAAGAGTCTACTAGAGAGCGCCAGGGTATTGATTGCACCCGGGCGCTACATGGGCTAGAGCCGGCGCTGCAAAATATCATTAATTACCTAATAAAAAAATAAATCTAGAATTGACTACAATCTTGCTACACTTTTAAAATGCGTTCTATTATACATATAATTTTATTGATTGCAAACACATCCACTACACTCTTAGGTTTGTGTTATGATTTTCGGATTATTCACATACACACATTTAAAATTTAGGACCTTAAATGATAAACAAGTAAAAGTATCGACCAAAGCATACACAATCCTTTGCTTTTTTTTTGGAATGGCTAAATTTTTGTGGTCCTAGTGGCTGTGCACGACAGAATGAAAGCGTAGCACAAGTGCAGTGTATTAATATGTAAATAGAATCAAGTGTACGTGATATGTACGTACTGGCATCGCACGGCTCGGGGAAGAAAGGGGGTTGTCTCACAAGGGTTACGCAACTAGCGAGGTGAGGACGAATGAATTCTCACATTACACTAATAGAAGCGTACGAGACAAATCCATACACCTTTCCTACGAGACTATGGGATGTTAGTACGTACATTTATATTATGTTTTTTATTATTGTCCTTGTTTATAAATTGTATGTGTTTTGTATTCGCTCTCCATAAATGTATTAGGAAACTGGGTTACAGGTCAGGGTATAGGAAAAATAAAGGCTACCGCCCGCAGTGTGTTTTATTAAGCATTGAATTAAACATATAAAGTTGCGGGCTAGATGACGAAAATCCGGTATCGGCGCCACTGTCTTCCCCTTACCTTCAGTCCTCCCATTCCCCTTGCTACTCAAGGAAGGCGGGAGGGAAAAAAGGGCTAAATTGCCCAGAAAAATGTAGATCTTCATACTTCGTCATCGAAAATAGCCTTGTCCTCCGCATAAGAGGAGGACAAACCCTAGGATAAGTGACTTGTAGCTCAGAAGTTATGTATGACGTTGGAGAGCGAATAGCACAATAAACTTCCCCAGGGAGCAGGGGGATCGCACGGGCAGCGAACTTGCTATAAAAGGCATAGGTTCCGACCTCTCTTTGCCAGTTCGTCCTCAGCACTTCAAGTAGTAACTTGAACTGCTAGTTTTATACTTAACACTCTAAGTAGTGACTTGATATAACAGACTCCTCATAGTGAAGATACCTAACAAGTTCATACAAGCGAGTTCGCTGCCGACTGCCGCTTCCTCCCTGCGCTCCTGTGGTTCAATGTGAATTAGAGCAGCGTTTTATTTCCGTATTTCACCCCTACACCCCCCCGTTGGAAGGCAACGTGCGGCCTGCAACATTGGCCTGCGGTATAACATCGATCGCTAGCACCGCCTTATATATAATATATATATCGTAGCCAACATAGTGGCCTTTCAAGACTCACCACTCGTGAAACTCCTTTGCAGTTTATCAACTTATTCGATAAGCGACTAGATAACGCTAACCGCAAATATAACGTTGTAAAACAAGTCTATTCATTCAATTAAGAGCAACGAAAATTAATTTTAAAATGAGCGTAATAACTCATTTATGAACGCAAAAAAGTTTGTAGTTGTGCCAATGGTCCTCCGTTGGGCGATTGGGCGAAACCTCACATTATTTCTTAGGCCCGGATAAATAATGTCACACTCAATGGCCCACACTAGGATTCCCTGCGTTCTGGGTCCAGAGATCGAATAATAATCCGAGACACACCCAGACCCGAATAAATGTGTATCTTTAAACAAATGAATGTCTGACCAGGAATCGAACCCGCGATCTTTTGCACAGCACGAAGAGTCACTACCAAGTGTGCCAATCGCTCTTCGGATAATTCTAGGAATGCGATTAGTCAGAGCTGTGTCTTGTAGCACCTTATGCAGTCTACAACAGCGCGGTTCAAAGAACAGTCTTAAAAATGTCTATTTATCCGATCTTATAGATTTATTTGATCTTAAAGATTTATTTCATTTCATGTTTCGTTGATATAGTACTGAAGAAGACCAAGTTCTTTTAAATAACCAACAGCTTTTTGGTCCCAGTTATTATTATTTACTGTTCTTGGACTTGGATGTGGCATGTATAAAATCTAAAAGCAGAAAAAGAATTAGGTACATTATTTAAAATGATTGTGTTACGAAATTCCACAAATTGGAAGTTTAAATTTATAAAACCATGTTACATTATCTAAGAAAAAGGACCTTCGATCTGTTTGGGAGGGGGAGAGTGCATGCTGAATCCCACAGCCGCTGGGTGTAATCGACTGGCCACAATACCCCTCTCTCGGAAGACTACCATACAATGTACTACATTTCCCATGAATATGAGTATCGGTAGTGAGTGAGATATGCCAGAGCCTATTTCCATACCATCCTTCTCCAAATCCATTCCTAAGTTTCCAAAGATAGACAGCATATATGGGGGTGTTCCACCATTTGTCACTCTGAACTGATGTCATATACCGCGCATGTTGCAGGGGACAATATTCGCTCACCACCAGTGCAGCTGACATTTTATCTACTGAGATTTTTATTTGTTCAATGATTCATGGAGAAATTACTTCAGTAACAATCACTTCAGTCTGGCACAAGAAATGCTGTTTGCAATATTGGACTCGGGAAATAAGGTCTTTCTTCATCAAGCGGCTGGTGTCTATGCGCCGATATGAATTAAATGAATGATGATGCTTCACCATGTGAAAAGCAAGAGTAGCCTCAGCGGCCGATTTTGCTGCATTTCTCCGGAACTTCTCGGTTGAAATAGAGAGTCAATTTTTACATTGCTTTAATCACTTTCAATGTATTTTTCATCAGCAGTATCAGTGCAGTAGCATCAATATCAGCAGCTTCTTTGAATTTAATTGAAACCTAACTGTCACATCTATACTAATATAATAAAGAGGTAAAATTGTGTGTTTGTATGTTGAGGGTAATCTCTGGAACTACTGAACCGATTTCAAAAATGCTTTCACAAATAGGAAGCTACATTATCCGTGTCTAATATAGGCTACATTTTATTTTGAAATTTTGAAAAAAAAACTTATAAACCG
The DNA here is from genome assembly GCA_943735995.1 of Sesia bembeciformis. NCBI lineage: Eukaryota > Metazoa > Arthropoda > Insecta > Lepidoptera > Sesiidae > Sesia > Sesia bembeciformis. The sequence continues at coordinate 8,589,694 of OX031042.1, forward strand.
ATGCGAAGCGAGGGCGGGTCGCTAGTACTGAATATAACACTTCAGTAGTTCCCCATCTTCATTCCCAATCTTCCTTGTAGAACGTCCATAAACGTACAGTTTCCCGGTCGCTTACTACTCGACGCGCGCGCAATCAGTTTATTGCCTGTGCTAGGTGACTTCGCTAATTGAGTACGAATAAAAAAATAAATTTCTAACTCCCGTTTATTTATGCAAGTGAATTGATGTAGGGAATCCCCTAATAACGTTGCATACTAACGCAAGGGTATTCCCCAAAAGAAATTGAGAATATAAAAACACAGACATCATAGATACCAGCAGTAATGCTGTTCGCCTATTATTACATAATAATAATAATAATTAACAAGGCTACCCAATGAAAATTTAAAAAAAATGAGCCAAACATATAAAACCCTGGATAATAAATATATTTTTACATAAAAAAATAATCAGTATTTTCTAACTCCTGTCAAACTTTCATCATTATTTTTTATGGTGACATGAGCCCTTTTAGAATTGAACCATTAATATACCTTTATATTGCTTGATGATGGTAAATACTGTTTGATCGCTCTTTGTGCTCTAGTTTCACAAAATTTGCCAATAGCCACAATAGTTTTGACATCATACAATTCTAAAATTTTACAAAAAATTGGGTCACACATTGTGTACAGCTGTTGCATTTCTGAAACCTGTAAAATGATAATAAAATTTATATTTTTTGTAATATTGTAAATGTTTACATACAAGTAATACACTATAATATTTATCTGTCAGTTTCTTGGGCGATACTGCAAAGGTACTTAGGTACCATCTTATTATTACTATTGAGGATTAGTGGCTGTAATTAGGATTGTGACTATCGGTGATCTATTGTGTATTTCAAGGAATATTGTGAAGGATATAATATAAGGTCTCTTTTCAGAGCCAGATCTAGCCCATGTAGCGCCCGGGTGCAATTAACCTGGCGCCCTCTAGTAGGCTCTTTGGAGGCGTCGTGAGCGGCGCTCGGCGCCCCCTAAGACTGCAAGACTGCGCACCGCACACCCTGTACCATAGATAAAGCCGGCACTGTTTCTTTTTATGGATACAGACACACCACTACAAGCAGAGCATATGCGTGTGCGTGAGTTGCAAGAAGTAGGTACATTATTCATAATTCAGCAGTATCTTTTTTATAAGTTAACTGACAATGCCCAATGTGGGCATTGAAATCATCCAAGGCGGTGATGGAAAGTTTGGATGTGTAATTTTTCAATGGTCTTTTCCCTTCGTTCATTTAAATAAAGCAGTTTAGGATCTATTAAATATATTTTTTTTGGTAGGCCAAATAAGGTTGCGAATCTATGATATAGAAAATAAATACAGATTGTAAATTATAATTGCAAACTATATAATAGATTGTAAAATAATTGCTAAGACGCTGCAATAATCTAGCAATAATCTAGATAAAACACTGGCCAATACAAAAGCAGGCCATAACATTATCAGTAACAGACTTGTAGACATATGGAATAAATAAGTTACCACAGAAAATCATTCAATCAAGTTTCAAAAACACATTTGACAAGTGGCTTCCAGGATAAGAGATATGGCGAAACTTGTAATACCAGCTAACAAAAGATCTATCTGTCAGGCCTATCAGTAGTAATACTGCTCGCCTATTACACAATAATAATAATAAATACATAACCAACATAGCATAGAAAATATTACCCTAAAATCTCCTGGTGTAAGATTGCAGCCATTACTTTTCATCCATTGCTGAGGGAGGTAGTTATATACGAAACTGGTTTCAAAAAATTTTTTTGGTGTCCCACATACATTTTTGAACAATCCCCAAAATCTTTTTCCACTAATCTGAAATAAAAATCGAATGACTATTATAAGAAAGTGAACCAAAAGTAACCATTGGCAAATGTTTTTGTAGACACAAACAAGCACATGGGTCGATGATTTGTATGTTTGTATCCATTAACTGGATCTTACAGGATTGACACATTGTGCAATAATTATGGAAGATTTCTATGACTGAGTATACTGAGACTGACTGGGTCTGAGACTGACAAACTTGTAACTTGGCAAACACTGACTACTAACAGAGCGCTGAGTAGTTTTCAGAGTGGTATGTATTGTATTGTAAACCTAATACATATATATATATGTTCAGTTTTAAATATAATGCTTCTGTCCATTTCGTGACTATTCTTTTTTTATTCTATTTTCACTGCTACAACCATTGTTTTAAAGGAACAAATGTGATTTTTTTTTTCTATATGCTTACCTCAGTTCTGGTACATTCAAATCCTTTAACAGGCCGAGCAATAATTTCACAAGGAGGCTTGTTGACAGGGCCCTCTATACCCAACCAATCTCTTACAGAAGATATTTCACCAAATGGAACCTATTCAAATTAATTAGTATTAGTATATGTATAACATTAGTATTGACTGTTTTTTTTTTTTTATAGAAAAGACAGCAGACAAGCGAGGGGACATGATGGTAAGTGGTCACCGCCACCCACACATAATAATATATTGTGTTATCCTTGCGCCCGCGCAATCTTCGGTTACCATCAGTTTACGCATTATTACTTACTTACTTAGGTGATGGAGAGAGGCTCGAAATTATATTGTTCAATTTTAATTATCTATTAATTTTAAATAAGTATTGTTAGATCAACCAGTGCATTTTAATTTTCACTACTATCATCATGATACAACACAGAACATAATATCATTTATCTATAAATAAAAGCACTAGAATAAAATAAATCTAATTAATTAGATGGGTTGGCTTTAGAATATGGCCGCACGAATTTAGGGTTGATAGGGGTGGCATTTTAAAGGGATAGGTCTCCCCTTTCAAACGACACCCCTCCCCCCCCGCGGAGATGTTTGGTTTTTTTTTAAATAATTTTTTTGTGCACGTGTAATGGAGCAACATTTCAACAAATAATATAACAAAAATATTCCAAATATTATGTTTTTGCAAAAGATATAACAAAGTTGCGACAAACAATGCATTGAAAATAATGTTTGATAAAAAAAATGCCATTTTTATTATTATTACAAGCTTTTATTTAACTTCATATGTATGTTCGGGTCAAATCTTGCAACGCCAAATTTGAACCACTTTCTCTAAACTTACGACTTTGAAATTTTGCATGCTTGTTCAGTTCTGATGACAATACACTAAAATGATAGAAATAACTTGATGCTGCAGCCAGGATTGTCTCCTCACGAGGGCTCTCCTCAACGGTTAGCAGCACGGACACAAAACTTTGCATATACATTTAATTTTGATAGCTAAACATGATCTTCACCATGAACTGATGCTGCAGCCAGGATTGTCTCCTCATGAGATATGATGAGACTCACACCCAGTGAACAGTCCCAATGGCAGGTGGTTAAAAGGTTGTTTTATAAAGATAATTATAACCACCCAGAAAACTTTGCCGATGTAATAGAAGAATTTGTGTGTCGAAGGTCAATTAATAAAAATAAAAGAGATCCATTTGTATAGATCCATCCTTTTAATGAAATGCACATTGGCAATAAAAATCCCAAAATGAAATACTACATCAACAAAAACCAACTAGATGTTGTGGAGTGCCAGAAAGATCTTGGAGTACACATCACATTGAATCTAAAAAATGGGAAAGCCATATTATTAAAATAACTAAAAAAACAAACTCCATTCTATACACAATAAGAAAAGCTTTCTCCTACATAGATGAAAATCTCTTCCTAAAGATCTACAAAACTTACATATGTCCACTACTAGAATATGCATTCCAGATTTGGAATCCTTACTTCAAGAAGGATATTGATCTTCTCGAAAGAGCACAGCGCAGAGCAATCAAAATGGTCCTATCTTTGAAAAACTGTACATATGAAGTTCGACTCCAAAAACTAGGCCTAACCATCTTAGAACAACGAAGACAAAGAGTCTAATATTAAGTCTAATAGAGACATACAAAATACTAAATGGACATTACAACACAGCAAACATGACAAACATTTATACTATGAACGAAAACAAAAACCTGAGAGGACACACACTTCTCACAACTGTGCCGACCACAAGCAATCCGACTACAAGCAATCCGAGGAAATACTTTTTGCCCAACCTTGCCTAACCATGTGGTGAGACTACTGGAATAAATTACTGGAGACTGTTATTAGTGTCCCCTCAGTGAACTGTTTCAAAAATAGACTGGACAATTATTTAAAAAAAGTGCAACAAAACAATGTACAGGCATCAGCTTAAAGCTGCTAGTGTATCGGAAATAATAATAATAATAATTTGTTGAACTTTTAAAGGCTGTAAAGCATATTATAAAATAAATTAATTAATATAAAGAAAATCTTTTATTAATTTAGTGGATGTCACAGAACCGAATCTGTCAACCCCGAATCCACGTGGTACTTGTCTGCCCTACCCCTAGAGTGTTTTTATAAGCCGGAGGCGCGAAGGGAGGGCAGCCCTCGCCCGCCGTAACATAGCATAGAAACCCGTGCGAGCCGTAGCGGTTGAGGCTGGTCGCTGAAGGCGACCAAAAAGCCGAAGCTGCGGAGGCGAACATGGGTTTCTATGCTGTGTTACGCAAGGGCGAAGGGGCTGCACTTCCCGTAGCGCCGGAGCAGTTGCAATGACCCCCTCAATTAGTGCGATGCCTTTATGAAAATCCTTTGTCGTAATTTTGAGGTTAGTTTCTAAGAAACTTCAAATTAATATTTCTCACTAACCAAGCATCTCCGCGGCAGGGGAGTGGTACCAGGGGGTTACCCCGTCCCCCCTCTCCCTCCCCGGTCCCTTTTCCCCCCTTAAATCGTGCGGTCATATTCTAAAGATTTACCAATTAGATCGTTCATTAATGTAATTATGTAACTAAAATTGGCTTCACTTACTCCCGTTTGTGACATTCCCCACGGTCCAGGATTCATACCAAAATACATTATAGGCTTTTTGGTATTGCAGTATTTTCTTATATACATTTCAAATGTGTATCTGGCATATATTGTGGCATTATAAATACATTTTACGGCTGTTGGTAGTTTTAGTTGTTCTAAAGATATATTTAATTCATCGATTAAATTTAGAAAGTCATCACTTATATCTATTGGTATGGTATTATCAAGTGTACTTGGTGCAGAAGTAAAGAAGGAAGAAACTACATCTGATTCCAGTGCAAATTCCATATTTTTAAAATTTTCAACCAATTACGCACTTAAGAAAATTTAAGCATAGTCGCGGGACATAACGATTTTAGCCTTTAGCTAAGATAATTATAATTAAGATAAAGTTGGGTTTATTAGACTAGTGATGTGGGATTACCCACTGGGATGATATTACCAATAATCGATTACCATTTAATTATAATCGATTATACAAGTTCCATTGCTTTAGTTGATGACAGCTGACACACAGTGGTCGATATAACTTTGTTCTAGCGTCAACGCCTAAAACTCCGAACAAAAATTAGGCACCAAGACGTCATATTTCATTAACAAGGTCACGTCAGCCAGAAAGCAATTTTAGGGATGTAGTTATCGATAAACGTAACACGATAACAGATCCGATATTTTTTACAAAATGTAAGAAACTAAACTACTGCCGGATACTTTTGTACAAATTTATTAACTAATATTATATTTCATTACAAGATGTTACACGTGTTAATTCTTGATTGATAATGCCAACTTCTTTAAAATTTTCGAAGCTGTTGTAAAATAAGTAGGTATAGGTAGGTACTCGACAATGAAACGAAATAATTATAATGACAGGTAATCTTTATTTATTTATTTTAATCAAAATCTGATGAATCTTCACTGTCACTCGATGAGCTCTCCCCAACATTTATTATAAGTTCCTGTACTTCTATATTATCGAATGCCACATGAATTTCCCAATCCGACGCTATAATGTTTTGGGTTCTTCTCACAATTTTTTCCCAGTTTTCGGCAGTTACTTCCGCACATGCATTTTTTAATAAATCTAACATCTTGTTTGCCGTAAAAGGGGGATGGGTATTGTTTCGAGCGGCGTGTCCTTTGATTTGTGCCCATATTAGTTCTATAGCATTGTACTGGCAATGATACGGCGGAAGTCGAAGAACCCAATGACCACATTCGGCAGCTATTTCGTCGATAACATATCTTTTAGGGTGGCTTTTATTCGATTTTAAAATATTCACTAATTGTACTTTTAATAAAGTATTATCCACATTTTCGCCATGACGTTGGAGCCAGTCAATTATCTCTTGTTTTTTATTGGCCTGCGTCGGCATTTTATCAATTTGTCTGGAGTGATATGTAGCGTTGTCCATAATAATTATCGACGGTTCTTCCAGAGATTGCACCATTTCTTTAAACCATCCTTCGTAAATCTCCGCGTTCATTTCTTCGTGGTAGTTCACTGTTTTCTTGGATTTAAAGGCCAGTAAAGCATCTGACATGAATCCTTTCGTAGACCCTGCATGGCATATGATGAGGCGTTCACCTTTTCCCATTGGCACTGAACTAGTGGAAGCGACGGTGTCGTCAGTCCAGTTCTTAGATACTGTGTGGTTTGCATTTAACCAAGTCTCGTCAGTGAAAATAACATTTGACCAATCTGATATCTTTTTGGCTTCGCTCAAAAATTCGCAGCGAGCCATAGCAACGTCGTGACGCTCCATCAATATTTTACGTTTGTCCGATTTTTTATAACAAAATCCAATTTCTTTCAAAACCAAGCTTAATGACGATTTTTGGCCATGGAACAGACCACATTCACGTAAAGAAACAACAAGTTTTTTAAGTGTTGGAATTTCTTTGCGCAAGTAATAGTCATATATATGACGGCGAATAGCGTCAGCGTCGAAGTTGTCAACCGATGTCACACGACGTGGTTGGCGTTTTTTCTTCGGCGTACGAAGCTTATTTTCCTGCATGCCGCTTGTACCGTAAGCTTCGGTAGTAATTTTTGAAACAGTAGGTCCACTAATTCCTAATGCGGCCGCAACACGCTCTCGCACTTGCGACAGTGGTAATAGCGGGCCACCATTTTGATACTCTGCTTCAAAGTAATTACGAACCTTGATCACCAGTTCTCTCGCCTGCCTTTTCAGAACAGATCCTTTCGGCATTTTGATATTTGACAGCTGGGCAGCAATCAACACGGAGGAACACAAAATACACAACGTAACGTATGGATAATATGAAAAAACTCAGCGAACAGAAATGTAGTGACTAGCACGACCGTCTTGTTGCGAGTGACAGATTAAAACAAACACAAAATGGCGGTGGGCCATTGAGTGTTCCCACCTTGAAAAAATATATTTGAATGTTTTTGTTGTATTTGTCTTTGTTCAAAATATAATAAATGCATATATCGATATCATTACTTATTTGGTCACACAACACTACAACTATCAAATTAGAACTGTCATCGAGAAAATAAAGAAATGGAAATACTATAATAGTACCAAAAAGGAAAAATTTAGTAGTTTTCTATTATGTAGTCCTGGCAACAACTCTAATATTGTAAATTTGTGATAACAGCGAAACGGAGCTTCTCCGAGAATACTATTGTACGTCGCAGTGTTTCGACTACATAATCGCTAGGCTTGTGAGTGACTGCGTCTGCGTATACTTGAATTGCACCTTTGTTTTACTTGATCAATATATTTTTGAAAAGTATTGAGACTTTAGGAAACGTATATCTAAATTGTATTTATTTTTCAACGTAATCACCTTCTAATCTAATACACCTTGAATAACGTTTTGCAAGTTGCTCAAATCCCTGGAGAAAAATATACGACTATGGGTATGATGATTCCAGTTGGTATGGTGATCGCTGAACAGCAGAGGTCGGAATTAGGTAGTGTGATTTATGTACTTGCAATGATATAGAGCAAAAGATAATATGGATATTCCTCAAATCCCGGGATTTCAGTTTAAAGCGTATTAAAAATCCGATATTTAGATTAGATAGAATTGTAGGTTAATGTTTGTAAATATAAAAACTGAAACTGAATGTTAACGTGTGTAAATCATAAATATATTAAGTAGGAACCTACTATTGAATAATTTTGTTTTATTTATCTTATCTCTGAGATATCGATACAACCCTAAAAACCATCACGGTACCCTATGATAGTAAATAAATATACTATTGGCAATAAATTACGGTTCCCGGGATTATTTTTCAGAAACTCCCAGAAATGTCCATGATAATATCAACATTTCGTTGCAAGTACATAAATCACATTACTAATTCCGACCTCTACTTATCAGTTGATAGGAGGACTGTAATTTAATTTAAATATGCTCACAACTGACATAATAACTGAAGCCGAAGCTGTAGCATCGTAAATAGCGTGCAACGATAAGTTGATAGGCTGGAAAACAATAGCGTGTCTTTATATTAATACAATAATCGATTAATATTAAATCGAGTAATCGATTTTTGAATTGATCGAATCGGTACATCATTACAATAAAGTTTAATGATTTCGGTTCTTCACCGTCAACACTTTTTAATTATTTATTTGGACACTGACGTAGCTATTGGTCCACATTCATACCAAAAAATAAAACAGAATTGATTTTCACGTCATTGTCCAGTCCCATCGAAATAGGAGTCGCTCAGTAAAGTGACAGTAGGTTTATTGAGGACAGAGTTGAACTCCTTGGAAGAACACGAAAAATGCACTTTCACGCTTTTATTTAATTATCACAAGCATTCTAGGCCCATTGAAGTTTAGTAAACTATCACTATTAAACCACAAATCCCACAATACACAAGTTTTACAATAATCAAACAAAAACTCGACTATACTTCTCGCGTTCCCGCCAAAAAGTCCAGTGAGAACAATAATTAAAATCGGACTTTTTGCAGGAACTCAAGAATGTGAGTCTGGTTGATTATTACTTACAATTGATTGTTATGAATTGTGTATTTTATGATTTTGTGATAATTTTTATCAAACTTGAAAGTGAGTTTTGTGCATAACGTTAGTGATCAAGGAGGTCAAGGAGCCCTCTTATCTTTTTTTTTCGGACTGGCTAAATTCTAATGGCCTTAGTGGCCTTTCAAGAGTGACCAGACATGTATATTTTTTGCTAAAAAAAACGTGTAGCAGCTATCTTAAGGGCGGGATGTCGGCGGCGGAGCCCGCTGGTATAATGGCGGAAGGAACGGTCTTTGGCTTAGGGCGTTGCTTTGGGAGGATACCGCGGGATCGCGAGTCGGTGTGTGTCGGTAGGCCCAGTCACGTGCCGATACCTGGTAAAAGTGTTCGCTGAAGGCCTGTGTGTGTTCACGATGTCCTGTACATGTACATGTGACGGTGTACGTGTGAAGCCTTTGACTTTTGAGTGTATCTAGTGTAAGAACCGCATTGGCAGCAGTAATTGGGTCGCCGGAGCCGCTTAGGACGTGCTGAGGACGACGATGGTAACGAGGAGTGAGGAGTCCTCTTCTATCGTCAGTAAACCTAGTGTCACTTTACTGTGTGACTCCTGACTTACTTCGACGGGACTAGACATTGACAGGATACGTTTTAGACTGAAATTGTTCCACTCCCGATACCCTCACTCCCAATATCGCTTTTTGCTCAAACTATCCCTTGGGTTAGGAAGACCAAATATCTCGAGTCACTCTAGGTTTTAGATCATCCACTATCCTTCCTAGAACACATCAAACTGTCCGAAACCGAGCCTCCTTTTACTCGGTCGCCTCAACTCTCTCATAGGCAGGAGAAGTAAAATGTCGCTTAAAATTCGACAAAAAGAAAAATTCAACTTCACTTCTCGAGTTCCGGCCAAAAAGTCCCATTCCTTGAGTTTCCGCCAAAAACTTTGTTATTAGGTATGTTATAATTCCGGTTTTTTGCATATTGAATTTTTGCAGATTGTATTTTGCATACTGAACAAGTCACTATTCCGCGCTCCGAGGTGTGGGCATACGCTAGTGTCGATTAGTTCCCGAGATACGAGTCAGAACGATTTCGAGACACGAGTCTTCGGAAGAGTGATAAGACTCATGAGTTAATTGTGTCAGTCAATCCCTGCGCTTCGCGGTCCCTCCGTGTGTACTGTAAGTCACTTGACGATAGTTTCGTTTCATTCGGTTGACGATTACGAGTTCTCGGTTACGAGATAAAACACCTAAGTGCTATAATTATTTTGTTGTGTTTGTGTTATTTTTAAATTGTAACAATTCCAAACATGAGTTATTTGAATAAAAAATGGAGCTATGGAATCACTTTACAATTTTAAGTGATAATGATAACAAAGCAAATCCTTCGAGTGATTGAATCAAGATATTGAACTAGTGTTGAATTGTTGATAGAGTGAAACTTCATTCATCCGCTCGTTGTTAGACACTAACGTTCATTCTGTCGCCAGATCATTGATGGGTTATTTCTAGCGACGTGATTCAATCAGTCAGTCAGTTGAAAGAATTGAAATTGAATCTAAGACATTGATTGACACCAGACACTAGAAAAACGTCAACACCTGTTGATGCTAACTACTGTTAACTGTTGATGTAAACGGCTAACCTGTTAATCACTGTTAATCTGATAACAGTTGCTAGTGTCAACTGCATATCACAGAGTACATTGATATATATGGAAAGTTAACTGAATAAAAAATATTAGGAAACTTGTCCGTGTTATCAACAAACAAACTAAAAATATTTTAAATGAATGAATTTTCCTTCATACTTATAATCGGGCTTAGGACTGACATATTTTGTAGATACGTATTATTTGGTTTTGTTCAATATTTTATATGCAAAATAAGGCGTATTTAAAAGTTCATTGCAAGTAGCACATTTTATGTTATCGTCAGCACAAAAATAATTCCAAATTTCATTTTGTTTGCGTCCAGACATTGCTCTAAACTAGTTAAATTAATTAGTGGCGTGAAATAAAAATAATACTATTGTTGAATAAACTATACTTATTCCTACTTAATTATAGTACTCGGTACATAACTTTACTATAAGATAGAAACCTATTGTCCAAAGAAAGTCACAGAAAATGAGCTAAACATTTATACCTGCGAAATCAAAACTAAAATAAAAATACATATTAAAACTATAACAAAACCGTCCTTTACGGCGAGTTCAACAATAACACTAAAACATACAAAGAACACATTGTTATTCATTAATATTGTATAACATCAGTCACAAAATACTTCGCGTCTTAAATGTAAACAAAACTAAAGCTTAGCAGAATGCGTACGCTGTGGTGAGCAAGCGTCAACAGCTCAACTGAGTGACTAAATAATATGTTTTTCATTAGCGTTAAACTGTTTACGTCGTAAACGATCAACAGTTCTACACTCAACACCGTAGACGAAAAAATTGTCAACAGATCGCAGTTCATATAACGCAAAAATCAACAGATAGCAAATTAACAATCGATTGATCGTTGATGTTTCGTTCGTTTCTCTTCAACTGTTAATGAATTTTTTCGTCAACAGTTTTGATCGTTGACGAAGAAAAACGTGGACGCTTAACTGTTAACTGCTTTTTAACTCACCACTACCAGACACACTTCTATAAGTATATCAATAACTCATTCATTACTGTCAGTGTCATTGTAATTTTTAGTGTCTCTTATCTAAAACCATATAAATAAACTGTTACATTTATATAATATCGAATGAACTGTATTCGTCGAAGAAGACTAGAGTCTAAGAAAACGGCGGTTATTATAATAACTGGATACTATAACAATATTTTAATATAATAAAATTAGGAGGAACTCATTCTGTCGTAAGTACATAAGAATCAGATGTTTATATAAATTTAAATGGATAATAGAAATGTTGGGCAAAATAAAACATAACTTGCTAATTGCACTTACGCCGGCGCCTGGTGTCTGCTTATGCGACGGTCGTCAATCAGATTCATTTTCGACTCGTACGCATCGCTTCGCAATTCATAATATAATATGTATTATAACATGTAGCATCGCAATAACAAGCAACTGCGAGATTTAGAAAAAAAAGTAAACAACAAAATTAATAATGAAGATTTCTTAGTTTCTTTTAATGTGTAATACTTGTTGCAGGAACAATCCAAGAAATAATCATATAACATTGAATATTTTACTAAAATGACAGACTTACTCAGTGAAAATATACTTCGAAATTTAGCAATGAACACTACTGTGCCAATAGTGCTCCATAATTTTGTGAATAGCTGGCCAATATGCCAGTGGGATACTGAGAAGTGGTGTACTGTGTTTGACAACAAAGTAATACCTTTTCGATGCTTCAAGAAAGATTATATGTCGGACGAGCCTTGTTGGGAACGGAGATGTCAAGTAAGAAATATGACCTTCAGAGAATTTGTTGAAAAGCAGCCATCTAGCAATGAATGGATGTATTTTGACTACAAATATTTACATCAATGGTTTGGTATGGATACTGAAGTATACAAGGTAAAAATAATTGATTAAATTATAAATTTAAATCTCCGAACATAAAAGTATTGTAGTACTTATTGAATATAAAAAATAGAAACTACTTTCACACATTACTTTGGGGACACCCATAGTTACTACATACTCACTACCCCCACTTGCATCCCTGCCTTGTGGCTTGTAGCTACTACTTAGCACTGCCATGAGCTGTTGCCGGCTTTACAATGGCAAAGTGACCACCACAAACTCTCAGGAGTTACACCACCTCTAAAAGAGTGAACTCTCCAATTCCCCTGGGCAGAGTGGTGTTTTAAGGCCATATATCTCTCATGCACATGTCCAGCAGTGGATGACAAAAGGGCCGGTTATGATGTTCAGCATCCTAACTGTGTATTGTAATGTTTTACATAAAATATTCCCACTAAAATTATCTTTCCATCAAGAAAAATTGCATAAAAATCTTTCACCATTAAAGAGACAAACAGATAAACATATCAAATTTCAAATGCATATCAATTGCATCAAACAGTTTTCTGTAAGGGGGTTAACAATTAACTGATGAAAAATGCTACGAGCTAAATAGCCATAACCATATTATTACATAGCTCTACTCTTTCTCAGGAGGTGTCATGGAAAAGTTTTGGCTACCCCAAGAAAGGTGCGCCTGATACAACATTATGGGCAGGCAGTGCTGGAGCCCACACACCCGCTCATCAAGATACATACAGCATTAATATAGTAGCACAGGTATATGGAAAGTAAGCCAAAGACAAATTGTTAAGTTTTAGTATCTACGTCAGTAAATAGTAGGTACTTATAGTATACATGCAATTACAAGGACTAAATAATGACACCAAGGACTAATAAATAATGACATCAAACGTCAGAAATATATATAAACTGTAGACTAAAAAAGGCTACCGCAAGACATATTGAATCAAACAAATCCATAAAAGCAATTATTTGGAATCATCACTGAATGCTCCCAACCTAAAGTTGCCATTTAATTGTTGCTCAACCTCTTCAGGTATAACTGATTGTAATATAAACTCCTGAAAGGAATTCGAAATAAATTAGCATTCACTCTATTAATTAAATTATTTATTACTTACATACAGTAGGCATTTACCTACATGCTAATCCATAATTTCTACGCTTCCTTTCTAATTACTTTATTCATATGTTTATGTGCTTACTCCAAAAAATAATACTTTAAAATTGTATATATATATTTTAATGGAATGTAATAAATATTTAATAAAGCCTATGCTTGTAAAAAAGAAATGCACTTATTTCCAGAAAACGTTGGATATTGTTTCCTCCTGAGTCCGGAGGGCTGAAGCCTACCAGAGTCCCATATGAAGAGTCCACAATTTTCAGTGAACTCAACTTCTACAGCTCAACAAACTTGGAGCCTTTCAAAGGTGAAAAATATTTTTGGATTTTGACATCCATGAACCAGACAATTGCTGTTGGTACTGACACTGCTTGTTATTTTGTTATGTACTCGTAAATGGTCCAAGCTTCAATTCTACAAACATTTGTTTAAAAATCAGTGTGGCATTATTGATTTACATATTTTTATTTACCTACATTATTTGTACGTCAAAAGTTGATCTATAATGGTGTTAGAAGCAGGTGATAAAATTTTTTTTACGGCTGTGGAATGAATTGCCTCAAGGGGTCTTTCCATTTCGCCACGACATGGGGTTCTTTAAGAAAGTTGTGAATAGGATTCTACAAGGTCGACGGCGTACTCTCATACCCTCGGGTGTTGCAGGTGTCCATTGGCGGCGGTAGCCACTTACTAACATGTGGCTGCCTCCATAACTATAAAAAAAGTATTTCCAAAAACCGTGGATTCCGCTTTTCGTAAATATTGATGAATATTTTTCGTAAAAAAAATATATTGTGCTTTCTACTTAGTAAGTATGTATAAACTAATTAGACAAAACTTTGGTTATTTTGCAAAACGTAAAATTTTCATTTCAGTAAACTCCGAATCATGACTGAAATTCTTATTTGCTGGACAAATTAAAATATAGATGTCTATTTTTTCATATTTGATCCTCTCTGAATCTGATGGTACATTATAAATTTCTAGGTGACTTTATTTCTTAGCTGTCATCTCCAATTAATGGCAGCCTGCAGTAGTAAGTCTACGGACAATAAAAAAATAAAATAAGCTGATAACGTTTTGCTGCCAATACATATTTTATTGACCGAATTGTTATAAATTTGATCATTCATTGTTATAGGTTTAACGGGGGCTAGAATGGTGGAACTATCAGCAGGTGATGCTCTACTGGTGCCCAGGAACTGGTGGCATTATGTGCAAAACTGTGACGCTTTAAACATAACGCTCAATGTCTGGATACCTCATGTAATTATATATATGTTTTTTTCATTTTAAAGTTTTAGACGGATAAAAAATATCAAGAAAATATATCGTCGGCTTACTGTAAGAACTCATTATCTGCAAGAAGAAGTGCAGTTAATAGTGCCATTCCATTTGTCGCAATGGATACTATATAAAAAAAATCACCATATTTTTTACACTTTTAGTTTACAACTTATAAACGCAGTTATAAAGTTGATAATTGCATTTTTTGTTTCCATATATCATTGAAATAATTATTATATAAATATTAATATTTATTTTTTAAATCTAATATTATTCGAAGTTTACATTTGAATTTGGTTAATTATGTCGAAATAAACTATGAAGTTTATCAATGTAATTGCACCTTAATGAATACATATGCATAGTTAATGAATACCTATGTATGTAAATGCACCTTTGGTGTTCGTTTAAAATCATCCATAATTCTTTTATGACATTTTAGTTCAATCACAGCATCTAGATAACATAACATCTATATGTACATATAATAAAATTGTAACAGGCTGATGTCTGTACATTATAGATATTGAAAAAAAACTAATATAGAGCAACAGAAGCCAAAACAACAGTTTTTAGAAATTTTGTCTGTCTGTATGTTTGTACACGCATCACGCAAAAACTACTGCATGGAATTAAATGTAGTTTTCACCGATGTATTGCTAGAGGTCTAAGCCTATAGGCTCCATTTTACCACAGGAAAATATCTTATTCCGATTGTTTTAAATTTAATAAACCGAAGCGAAGTGAGGGCGGGTCGCTAGTTTATTATATAAATGTAGTGATTTCTGATAAAATGAGTAACACAACAACGCCATGTTGGTTGTGATTTCGCCAAAATTCTTTATCTATTGCTTTTTGATGACTAAATCCACCTTAATAATTATATATTATTTAATCATTAATCACAAGCTAAATCACATACTTGGATTAAATTCATACTTGTGGAGTGACTTCAGTTTCAACTACCAGAAAGACTTAACATCCAGAAAGATCAGTGTCAAATACAAGGCTGCCAAAGCTTAAAATTCACGCAATCTTTCATCGTGGCAAAAAGAAATGATCTACTTATCGCGACAAGAGACCACAACCAGAAAATATGATCTATTTATTGAAACTGAAAAGAAACTGAAGTATAATTTTGTAATGGTGTTATTATAAGTCATATAAAATATCAAAACTAATTATTTTATTTTTTCCAAACTATGTACATATCAGATAATGAGTTCCTGGACTGCAATGAACCGATGACTTAATGTATCTACAATTAATGTTCATTTAATAATCTATCTAATGCTAGTATTATATAGATTATTAAATGAATTAGTATTAGACCTGTCCATGGCTTCGCCTGCTTGGAACCTTCAATCACCCGTGAAATTGCAAAAAATGTGCTCTCACTATATCCATGCATGGCGAGAATAAGTTGATAAGTCAAAAACAACTGTTTTTCAAGAGCAAAGTTTAATGTTTTTATTTTCGCTTACTATTTTAATGCTGAAATCAATTTCTCTGAAGCTATTGATTGTTGAAAGATTTTGTTTTTATTGTAAATCCAAAGTGATACAATGTCTTAGAACCTCTTATTTACAATTGTATATGTATATCTAGAGCTATTGACTTATATCTGCCGTGCACAGATATTATCTAATTGTATGGATAAACTTTTAGAAATCAGCCAGAATCATCTGGAAAATGGATATTGTTTTCAGGAAAGGGATACGTATATGCAGATCTCAGAAGCTCTTATTAGAATATTAGTAACTCAAGTGTGCAAAGATCTGCCAAAAGAGACAGCCCAACTAATAATCAACCCTAACGAGGTATCTATTATTTTCATAGTATTATAATTTTTACAATATAAGATTTAATTCATATGCATTTGCATCAAATATAGTATTTGATCAATAGAACGTTCTAACAAATCCAAACACATTTGTCGCTCATTATCAAAGCAATAGGCGGCTAGGTGGCGCCAACTGCAAATAAAACGTTGAACATATCTGTACTTTCAGTTAGAGTATGAATATGAAAACTAATGTTATCATGGACAACTAACGTATATTTATTTGTATATTCTAAACTTAAATCTAGCTATGTATATACTACATAAATCTATAATATATACTCTGGGATCTCACGATTCAACGCTATACAAATATTTTCATTTTTAAAAAAAATTGAATTCTAGTCGGCGTATTCGTTAACGTTGTACGTTGTAATAAAGAAGAGGTAGTTTTCAAATTATGTATAATCAATTATTTATATACAGAATGTATTAACAGTTTACACGAGTAAAGGTAGTGTACTTTATGAAAATTCATTATACTCGTACAAAGCATGATTGAATCGAAGGTTATTTTAATATTTTGCAATATTTTTGGTTATTTTAACACCTTAATATAGCAATATTACCTCATACGCATCTAATGTCATACATATATCATTGGCTATTTTATAGACTGTAATTAATTACCAATTATTGTTAGGACATAGTTGAGTCATCGCTGTTATTAGGCGTCATTTAAGATGAGCTCACCTAACAGGAAATTGAGTCAGGTTTATTTCGAGACTATGACCTAAGTTTGTTATAGTCCAGGGCAACTAGTGCTCAAACATAATGTGAACACCATTTATTTGTGTTAAAATTAAATATTTAGCAGATATATTTAGATTAGCGACTGTCGGTTTGGATTTGCCTGCGATAATCTTTATAATTCCATACTCATTTGTACACGCTGGTATTCCATGTGTCATGGGTCCAGAAACACAAAGAATAACACATAATGCATAGATCCCGAATAAACATTTTGTCTTTGTCTTTTTCCAATTGGCAATCGAACCTAGAACTCTTTACAGATTGATCCCGCACGGGAAAAAATCCAAAAGATAAATTTCAGCGCCAGTATAACTACATAAACGATATGTTGTTGGATATACATTTTTTCTAAAAGGTACGGAAAATAATGATATCTCTTCTGATTAGCGCGTTTTATGATTATACTCTGTTCAAGTTAATAAAAAAGTGGTCATTACTATCAGTCACTTGATTTCATCTATTGACCAATTACGAGTGTATTACGACCAACGTTCCTCAATTGATCAATTAACTGTAACTTAACGCGACATAATATACGATATTGGATGGACGACGTCACTTTTTACTTAATGTGAATAGAGGTACTTAATGTAGAGGTGTACGTATACAGGCTGTGATCGAGTTCATTGATCTGAAAATTTTCCTTTCGTTTCAGTACTTAACATTATAATATGTCATGAATATTCATGGTTTCAGGCTTCAGGAAAGGTTCGGCTACAGCCTGTATATCTGTAGCTACATACATTTACCTGACCAAAATATTTATCTACCCGTTGTTCTCCTTTTCAGGACTGCATAACGACGACGCCATTATCGGTGTTCTTTTTAGAATTAGAAACTGTAGTGCAAAATTACTTAAAAGAAAGACGCAAGACGCGCCGCGCGAAGCGACAACGAACGCGGGACGATGACTCGCAACCCGCTGTCGACGACCCGACTGACAACAATTACGACCTCACCGCCATACTTGGCAACCCAGCTAACAACATGGAGTTAGCTCCCACAATAACTAGTGACGAACTTATAGAAACAATAAAAGATAACATAAAAAAGTACTCCGGCTCAGGAGCACCATCTGAAGATGAATCTGATGGTGGCTTAAACACCCTAAACCTAACTAAAGCGCTCATAGACTCATTTGCACAGAGCAATGTTATAGATGTCGTTAAAGAAAATTTGTTAGCTCGACTGTCAGATTCATAGATGTTTATATTAAATGACTAGACATATATAGGCCGTGTGCCTTTAAACAA
Source organism: Sesia bembeciformis (assembly GCA_943735995.1). Taxonomy (NCBI): domain Eukaryota; kingdom Metazoa; phylum Arthropoda; class Insecta; order Lepidoptera; family Sesiidae; genus Sesia; species Sesia bembeciformis. The sequence continues at coordinate 8,608,377 of OX031042.1, forward strand.
GTGATTTTTATCATGTGATTTATAATTAGTTATAATTTTTTTTTATTTATAGTGTAGTAGTAATTGTGATTCCGACTTAAGACTACAATAAATGAATATTTTTAGAAACAGCAATCTCGGGGAAACCCGAGCGGCAAGTGTTAATTTAACAACGCGTGGCAATAGCTCAATTAGCGCATTGTGCCAGTGTCAAATTTTCTTCGTAATTAACAACTCGTCAATGTCCAGACGCGTCGGAGTAAGTCGAGAGTCGCTCAGTAAAGTGATAGTAAATAGTAAAGTTACCGAGGACAGAAGAGTTGCGACTCCTTGGAAGCACGTGACAAACGCAGTCTTATGCTCTTATTTGACTGTTATCACAAACATTGGAAGTTTAATAAACTATCAGTATTAAACCACAAAAACCCACAATACACATTTTTTTTATTTCTAAAAGAAACAAAAACTCGACTTTTCTAGTTTCGGCCAAAAAGTCTACATAAAAGTATAAAGTTATTTTTAACTTTGTACGGACGATGCTTCAAATATTATTAGCTAATATTAACGTAATTAAATCCAATACAAATTGAAAAAGTCAGGAGTTTGGAATTACGTCGTCATTGCTTCAGAATTCGTTCATTGTAGAACAAATATGAAAGAACATATTACAGCAGCTGTAATAACTCTTTTAAGAACGCAAAAAGTTTGTAATTGTGCAATGCTCGGGTAGTCAATGCTTTATCTAGCATTTTCCCGCGGGTTCGAACCCGTATAATTTGAATAATAATAATGCCCAGTAAAATTTAGCAAAATTAGAGTCGAATATCCATAAAGCTGTTTTTGAGTAAAACGTTATTTTGATGTTTTAAAAGTCATAAAGTATACTAGGAAAAATCAAAGTGCCATTTAAAGGGATTTTATTGTAATATTCGGTCAGTATGAAAAAACAAATGGTATGTTTACTAACAGATTGGGCGGTAAAATATGAGCCGTAAAAAAAGGAAACAAGGAGTAACATATTTTTAAATGAGTAAGTAACTCAATAAACAATAGGGCGGTAAAATTAATAATTGTGCAGTAACGCGTGAACAGTTACTAAATATAAATCGGTCCGCTAGAAATATTGAGATAAGTAGTAAATAAATAGCATTTATGAAATATCTCTAACAAATTATTTCGGGGTAGAAAGGAGGAACGTGTTTTTATTTTTAAAATATCTATGAAGTCTGAGGCGTGATTTCGAGGAGTCTGGCTGAATCGTTTCTGCGTAGGAAAGACTTCAACCAAAATTACGTTTCGATTCACACCGAACGCCGAAAAACTGGCGAACTATTTATCCAACTGCCCAGTGTAACCGCTTAAAAAAACGCTTAAATAATATAAATAATTCCCAATAATGTCTAGTTATAAATGACTTTTATATGTTGATGACTATATTTTATTTGTACTCAATCCCTCCCGACTGACCAGTTACACTTAACTAAACGTTTTTCGCCTTAGACATAGTGCAGTGTAGTATTTTATAGGGTCTTATGCGATCTCCATAGAGGTTAATTTCGAAAGACTATCTAAGACTAAGGGCTTATTACACTTCACGTTATTGGGGGAAAATCAGAATGCTCCTTATTACACTACACTGCATTCAGTGTACTTACTCAGTTCGACAACGAACATTCAGAAACCGTCAACTGATCTGCAAATTATAGTTTTGTCACTACGAGCGTATTTCCAATGAGGTGACTCGTAAATGAGTACGCAATCTTCAGTCGCGTTTGTTCAGCGATTACGAGGTACGACGATCACGTTGCGATCTCGCGGAGTAAACGCTGCGACAAGCTCATCGCCAGGAACGCGACGTTGGCGAGACGACATTATTATATATCGAAGATATACTCATAAGTCCCTAGGCATTAGACGCAGGGGGCCCGGGTCTCTCCCTCATCTACATTAGTGTAGTTTCGTGAGAGTGATAGAATTTTTAAAATCAGTACAGTAAATTATGTCTTACATATACAACATGTCTACGAAATAACGCAAAACCAACAAATAGGTATCAAGAGTAGAATCCACTCTACCAGTTTTGATAGGTTATTTTTTATGACTTATTGCATAGGTAAGATACCTACGCGCAGTTGCATTCTACAGTCTTATATATTTTAAATAAGTCGACGTTTCAGATTTTGCCTTCTTTCAGTGACACACTTCTATAAATAAACAAAAGAACAGTCTCTCCTTTTAATATTAATACGAATACACAAGCCTGTGAGCTTGGTATATGTATTCCTGGCTGCTATACGTAAGCCTGGCTTTTGTGAAAACTTCCACTAAAATAGTACCAGTGTGTGGCGTTTCGCTGAAATATGCAGAAAAAAAAAACTAAACGACTCGCAAGATGGGTGCATCGTTTGAGTGATTAAACGGATAGGTTTAAATTGACAAAGCAGAAAATTTAAAGGTCTTTTTGTAACTTCTGATTTTATATACCTACATAATATTTGTGTTCTGTTGACCTCATAGGCAGGTTATTTAAAAAGTAGTCTATAGTCAATTGCATTTTAATATTTCCTGTTAAAAACAAACAATATATATATATCTCATCCGCTTTTGGTTTTAATATACGCGCGATAGTAAAAATCTGAAAACATTAGAACCATGAAAAGATTTTGTGGTATGAGTATGTAGGCGGGCTGCGGCGGGAACGAGCAGTCTTGCACCACTAACAACGTCGCAAGGTGCACTAGCAACACCGAGAATTGCATCTGAAATGAAAAGAAATTTTAAAAATACCTACGTGCTGTTTCGTACCTTGAGTCAACTCCAACAGACTAGCGAAGACAAAGACAGGCTATATCCACGCATTAGTCGAGCTTCTTTAAAATGAATGTATTTTCTAAATCAGTCTAGCAATTTGTAAGTTTAGGGTACATATAAACAAATTCGCAGTTTTTATTTAATGTGATTTAACATTTCAACTTATTGAAAATTGTGGATTATTAAGACCTATAAATTATTTTCTTTTTTATATAGAGAGTAAAATCTATATAAATAATAAAATAGTAATGTATGTAATATAGTAAAATATATTGAAAAAGTCATTGCAAGGTACTTTACGAACTGGACAGAATCCAAACAAAATTCACTCAAAAACTACTGGACGAATTTTAATGAAACTAGGCACAGTTATAGCTCATGTGCCGGGTTAACACTTAAGGTACTTTTTAAATCCTCATCCATTAAGGATTCCTACGGCAAGCACTCCAAAGTTCTACAGCACAGCTAGTAGTTAATATAAATAATAAAACTGCATTAACTTACAATCTGAGTTTCCGTGACATGTTTCTTCCACCAAAGAGAACGCTTATAAGTCTTGTCCCATGTAGTGAGCAGATAGTAGGAATACATTATCATGTGCACGAAGGAGTTCACAGTCACCAGAAACGTTACGTGGCCACCTTCAATCAGTTTATTAATTTACTACACTCGTACTCATTATTTTAACTAGAATGTCTAACTATAATCGATGTCAAAATATGTATTAATTTTCTCTACATACTTGTACGGCTGTCTCTGTCTGTTTGCTCTCAATGTCCACCTATAACGTCCCACTGCAGGGCGCCGGCTTTCCCTAGGGAATCACTACGGGTTTCGGGAAATAATATACCACGTGGGACCGCTGCGGAGCGGTCATTTGTTGCAAACAACTAATCATTTTAAATACTGTCCGATTTTTTATGGTTTTCACTGCCTTGTAGGGTGTTTGAATTAAAAACGAGTCATGACTCGTTAAGTCATGGGGTTAACTCATCAGTCTTAACCCCTCATTTGTACAATATTTATACAATTGTACAATATTTGGACGGGTTATTAAGACTCATGAGTCCTAAGCCATCATTTATCTGCAGTCCACGTCCACGGCAGTGAACAGGGAAGTGGGTAGCGCGAGTATGTAAACACGTTCCTCGCGCTGACACTGCTCATGTCACTAACGCTGCTCTGCGCTCCCTTCATTTGCGGTTTTTTACACTGACTTTAAAGGGAGGGCAAAGCGAATGGCAGGAAGTCTTTACATGGTGCCCTCTTCCTCACTTCTGCCACCATGAGAGAAAAGGACACAACTGACATTTTGATCAAAATCGAGTTAGGTAAATACATATTAAGAATTCCGGCGCCAATCATGATCGTGACTGTAATCGCGCATCGGCACTTGTCGGGGGCTCAAAATCGAGATGCAACGATGGCATGACTTTTTTTTTTGCTTATGCAACAACCATTAGGGAAAGGGAATGAAACGCTCTCGGAATGTGAATAAGTAGGTGAATCAAAAGAGTTAAGAAGTAACTAAGAGGAGTCGGATCCGCAAGCGGAGCAGGATTAAGTGAATTAAAACACTGAGAAGTCTTGACATATACCCCTAATAACGTAGGTACATATACCTAAGTTAGGTAACGTAGGTAAATTCCTGTGTCGTTACCTCCTGATTTACTAGAGGAGGCCTATTCTCTGCACTGGGACGTTTAAAAGGCCGAGTTCAAGTTAGATAATGGTCCTGTATTTATAAGTGTCTATTCTAAATGCTTCTTACCTGGGACCCATTTGACTATACTCCAAGCCAGAGCCACCATCCCGCAGTGGTGATAAACGTGTAAGAATGACACTTGATTTTGTTTCTTACGCAGGGCAAAGAATACCTAAAAATAGTTACATCGATTAACCGTGTATTTTTACAATTGGGTAAAGAGCACAGATTATAAGTACGAGGGCCACACTGAAAGTTTCCGGAATAAATAAGAAAGATTACAATGAATGGCCAAAAATCAATTTATTGTTTCTCATAATATTTTCCGTGACCGTCAATACACTTTTTAATACGAATAAACCAATTCCCATAACATTTATTCCATTTCTCCGTGGTGACCTCGGAAACATGTTTTTCATACTCTTCTGGCGATGAAAATCGTTGACCGCGTAATTGGTTCTTATTTTTTGGAAACAAGAAGATGTCACAAGGTGCCAAGTCGGGACTGTATGGAGGATGGCTCATGAGTTCTATGATTTTCGTCTTCAAAAAGTAGTTTGTCTGTTTGGCCGTGTGAGAGCTGGCATTGTCATGGTGCAAGATTATGCGGCGTTTACGGTTGTTTTTACGGAATTTGTCAAAAACTTCCGACAAAGCAAATGGCCGTGTACCAATCAGCAGTCACAGTACGACGATTCTCCAAAGCAACAGTAGGCACGTGTCCAGTTTTTCTAAAAACAAGCGATCATCTGTTTCGCTGCACTTTGCACACTAATGCACACGGGCCACTTTGGTCGGGTTCGGCTTACTTGAAAGACCCAAGCTTAACTAAACTGGTTCTACATTTTTTTAAAAAAGGGTTGTTTTTGTAATATAAGTTGATCAAACATGATTTCATGGCAAAAAATAGGACGTAAGCAGGTAAATCTGCGGGTAAAGGTTATGAAGTTGTTTCTACTCATTAGAAATCAATCTATGAAATACCTAACATAAAATCAATCAGAGTAAAGGGTTTAGAAGTCACAAATTAGGGAAGGACCTTATTATTCCATAGTGTCATTATAACCACGCACGAGTGACACCCGAGGTCCGTTCCTTCCGCCGGTCTACCGGCACGCGGCGGGGGAGTCCTTAGGCTCGTTGCTGCACACACTCTGCTCCTGGCTGAGCGCATTCGGCGCTCACCCTAAACTATACATGTCCGGTGACTTGAAAGGCCATTAGGGCCACAAGCACGAGTGACACACACACACACAGAGAGCTATAACTCCCCACCTCAGATTTTCTCAAGCTCATTGCTCAATTTTATATTAAATTATTAATCATTAATATTTTCGAATTTATTAACTGGAATTTAATAGTTAATAGGAATGTTATTATGGAAAAGGAGTAGTTTTATTCTCTAGTCGGCGAATAGCGGCGATAACAGACGCATAACACCTCAATCGGTGTCCACGTACTTACCTACCTGTAGCCTATTAACGTAAACGTAATCGTATCCAGCCCTTTTATCGTCCACTGCCCAACATGGGCTTCCTCATGCACATTGTCTTGAGCATAAGGTATGCTTTTAAAACGGCACGCTGGTCAAGCGGATTGTCGGAATTATCCACTCCTTTACAGGTGATATAGTTCCTCGGAGCTTGTGGTAGCGGCTTTGATCGCTTAGTCGCCATCTACGACACTAACGGGTAGAGGCAGTGGTAGAGGGTGGTGCCATCCTAAAGCCGGCCGACACCACACGACCGCAGTCTATTAAATATAAAAAAATATAAAAATGTTATACCGTATCTAGAAGGTCAATCACTTTTATAACAAAGTATCCGTAGCAAACTCTGTAGGCGTAGTGAATACCTTCCGAGCGACCGTCATATGCGGGGTGACATATAAACGAGTAGTGGTTGAGCCAGCCTAGCACGAGGCTCTGAAAATGATCCATTTATCAGTCGGCTGGCGGGTGAGGTTACGATTTCAGTGTTGAGATATAAATGTTTCTCATGTCTTAAACCTAAGGCGGGCTCGGGACATATAATTCTACTCTTATGCAAAAACTGCGGTCGTAAAGAACGTTCTTGCGATCTTCGGTGTGATGGCCATGGACACCTGCAAACACCAGGGCACTTGCGGGTGCGCGCCGACCTTGCAGTATCCTGTTTACAGCTCTATTGAAGAGCCCCATTAAATTTAGGTACTTACACTAAGTATAAGCTATCTGATTGATTGCGTATGGACCAAGAGATAGAGTAAGACCTTTTCTCTGTTTTAGGTGCTAGGTCCATGAGCAACTTTTCTCAAAAAATGTTGTATTGCCATATCGAATGTAAATAACGCACGGCTGAAAGAAAAGTGGAAGATGAAAATGTGTGTAAGCGATGAAAGTCGGAAAATTTTGAATGTATGGTAATCACTCGGAGCATGGCTGAAAATTTAAAAGTAGTAGGTATAGTTCTTATATACCATATGCAAAGCGGTGGAAACCCATGTGGAAAATAAATGATCGGCAGAAAGCCTGAAAGTCGGTAAATTTTTTAGGAAACCAGACTTACATCATAAGGTCCACGTTCTTAAGATGTATTTTTATACAATTTGTATGTGGAATATTTATGATTTCATAAGCTTATATGAAAAGGGGGGGAAAAAGGTCTCTATCTCTCTAAGTGCACTTTTAGTCGACATTTTCAGAGGCAAAATCACAGATTTTTTTCCGCGCTTTTGTATATACCTACCTAAACTTATGAAATAATAAATATTGCATATACAATTTGGCGAAAATAGACCGTATAATGTAAGTTTCCTCAAAAAATTCCCGACTTTCAGGCTTTTCCGTTTCAAAGTAGGTATAACTAAGAAACTTAGATAAGTATCTAAAACTATTTAGGTATAGGTGCGGATTAATATTTTATTTCTAGAATTTGCAGCCCTCTTGATATCAGAGGGCTATGAATGGCATAAGGCGCTGGTGTCGCCAATAGGAGCCTACTAGGCTAGTCTGGGAAAAGTTTTATAAAAAGTCGATACCTTTGGCATTGCAAACGGAGTAGATAAGTACCGTATGATAATGATAATGTCACCTCACAAAAAATAGTAGGTACTTGATTAAACTATTGTTTAAGGATAATTCTTCAGTAGATAGGTATCTTTGGAGATGTCTGCTTCAAAGGTGGTTCTGTAGTGGCGAAGCGCTTTCAAACATTTATTTTTCATTGATAAACTTACCTGGTAAACAACATAAGAGCAACCGCATATCTGCACTGCATTGTATATAGCGATCAGAACTCTGAGGTCGTAAGGTGGCCGCTTGTTCATGAATTCTGGCAGCCACCAGTAAACTGCTATCAAGTAGATAACCATGATGCTTGACCCTAGCCATGGCGTCCGCATCAAAATCCAGTCCTGGGTCCTCGGATCTAGCGGACGGAGATAGGATTACATGTATTTGAATAATTAGACCTAAAAATGTAGGACTCATTACGTCGAGCGATGCCTCTCTGTGGATATACCTACTCGCATGTTTATGACTGGATTATTACTGACTGATGTATGTAACAGTATGTAACTATGAAAGTTTTAAGGAAGGTTTTTGAATCAAAAACCAGTTCGATTGATTATTAATCAAAATAGTTCTAAAAGTACCTATATTCTAAAGTAAAAGTAAACGTTCTAAAGTAGTTCTAAAACCCACGATCGACAGATGCGTTTAGTGACGTTAAATGAAATGGTGGGTATGGAATTCTTACCAGCGATTTCTTCATTTAAATAATAATAAAATTTCACTGCCTGCCTTATAATTAAAGCCATTGCTTATATTTTAGTACAAGTTGCAAGCACTATCACAACCGTAGTGCGCGTGCGCGCAAACAGGATGCGCGTCAATTCTGCACAACAATGGACAGCTACACTGCACTTTGTTTCGTATTTTAATATAACATTAATAAATTTTTATAAATTACAGAGCCTGGCAAAGCTAAAATTAGTACCTAACTGGTGAGGTCCAAAAGTGTCTGGCCTGACATATTTCTAGATGTCTAAAAAACAAATTATACGTCATTGTAATTGTCATTTATCCTACTAATTCGTGTATATTTTTTAGAGTAGAAGCCAGTTAGGTGAAAGATGATGTTGATTATTTTTAGAGTTCAACCCTCGTTGGTTTGATTTCTCGACTCTTAGAACAACAGGAAGTCGCAAAATTTTTAAACTGGAATATCGTTCCGTGATTAAGTTCCTTACAAAGGAAGGTGTTGGCCCAACCGATATTAAACAACGGTTAGATAATGTGTACTGGGATTCTTCTCCATCATTTTCCACCGTCAAACATTGGGGTAAGCAATTTCGTTTAGGACGAGACCGTCGACGTTCCATCGACGGCGAACCTCGCTAAGGTCGACCCATTGAGGCACTCACTCCAAATAACATCAAATTAGTGGAAGAAGAAGTTCTGAGCGACCGACGGCTAATGACGAAAGAAATAGCAGCAAGGATAGTAAATCAAAATAACAGTCCTTAGGATTCTTCATGAATATCTTCATATGAATAAAGTTAGTGCGAAGCGGATGCCAAAAGTTCTTTCAAGTGTGCAGCGAAGTGAACGAGTAGCGTGCTCTAAGGAACGTTCGGAGGCCTTTCAGAGAAACGGAAACGATTTTTTGGAGTAAATTGTGACGAGATGAAACTATGGTTCTTTACTATGATCCCCTTTCCAAAAGGGAGTCGGGGTGGCGTCGTTCAGGTGAAGCACTGCCTAGAAAGGCAAAGGTGACTCAGTTCACCAAAAAGATTATGGCTTCGATATTCTGGGATGGTCAAGGAATATTATAGACATAAAGGAACGCAATATTACGGTGACTGGAAGCTATTATGCCAACCTTATAGAGCAATCAAGTACGTGTTTAGATAGTCAGTGAGATATGTCAGAGCCCATTCACATTCCATTTTCTCAACCCTTTCTCCCAATCCATTCCTTAAGCGGCTAAGGTGGGCAGCGTATCCGGAGGCGTGCCAACGTTTGTCATTCTGAACTGATGTTGTCATGTATCGTCTATGGACGACAGTATACACATGCCATCAGGTGGACTGTATGCTCGTCTGCCGTCTTTTTCTATAAAAAAAGCATAAATTAAGCAAAGATGTGCGGCTTCTCCATAACAATGCACCCGTTCATGCCGCCGCAGTTGCGAAAGCTGCTGTTGCAAAGTGTGGCTTCACGGAAATTTGACACCCACCCTATAATCCTGACTTGGCTCCCAGTGATTACTATTTGCCCTCAAAACTCAAGGCGGTCTTAAGGGGTAGAATATTTTCCACTGATGATGAAGTGACTGCTGCGGTTTTCGCCCATTTTGTCGACCAAACTTCTAACTGGGATAGAAATGCTAATTAAACGATCCGAAAAATGTGTTCAAATAGACGGAGACTAGGTATATTGAAAAATGAAAATAGTATCATGAACTTGAGTGTCCCTTATCTTTGTGAGGCCGGAAACTTTTGGGCCTCCCCTCGTATCTATTAACCTGTGGTACCTATTAACAAATACAGTGTCACAGAATAAAAAACTAAGTAGGAACCTTAATGTTTAATAGCAACCTTAATGTTTAATACCGTGAATTGAACATTTTGGTATCTTGGTTAACTTTTACGTTTACTATCTTTGTGTTACTTTATATTACAAATTTATTCAGACATGCAAGAAACATGACATCGGTCAGAGGTCTTGAACATTAAATTGTTAATTAGGTTTACAAACTTGCTTTTGACTTTGGAGATATTTGACTGGTATAATTGTAATATGCTTATTTAAAAAAAATATATTGCCGTGTAATTAATAATAATACTACGACAAGATGACTAAAATCATCTCAGTCGTCTTGCCCGTAAACGGATTAATCCCCATCAGCCTCGCGACCGATCTCGGGCAACTGGGTTTCCGTGGCGGCTGGCTCGGCGAAGATACAGAAGGTGATGTCCGCCGGTTTCTCTCTGACAGTGCTTCCACATAGAGTCATACCGTTATGACCACCTAGGTCACAGCGACTCAGCCTGTGACCTATAATATATTTTTTAAACAATACAGAACCACAATACGTATAGACGTTTCTATGGTCTCTGCCTCTCTCATTCCTTCTTGTCTCTGCTGTTATGTCGTGTAAAACTGATTCTTGGTGTTGTGTATATTTTGTTTGCAAAGTTATCATAAATACAACACGTTTGGAATTAAACCACAGTTTAAATTAATCCACAAAACCGTCTGCGTACAAAACCACCTACTCTGCTTCATCACATCGTGATCACAACCATCACAATAATAATATTCCGAGGACCAATTATCATGAAGTTTTACCTTAGATTAGAAAACAATATAGGTGTAGGTATGCTTCACACGATTTATACGTATCTGAATAAAACAAAATACAGGTTTAATAAATAGGTACATATAAATTTATATTTATAAATTCATAAATACGGGTTTTATAGAGAATAATAGGTATCATTGTTGTCAAGTCTCAAGCAATACACCTAAGTCAAACGAGTTTTTGCAGATTTTTTTGTACAACAAAGAGTTTTGTTCATAATTATTATAACTTTATATTTCAGCTACTAGACCAAGCTATCAATTACTTAGTCTGAGGTTGGCTACTAATAATTTTGCCGGCAGAAGTCAGAGCATAAAATGCAAAACAAGTACTAAAGTATCTGCTATAGGTACTTACTTTTAAACTGTATTGTACTATTTTGCTTACGACTGTGTTGCTTAAAATGGCTCATCAATGGTTTTATAACCATATGTTACACATTTTTGTAGATCCTTGTAGTCGTATGTATGGTCGCAGAAGATATTTCGCTACTCAATCTTTGTTGAATAAAGGAACAAATTCAATGCATTCTGTTTGTTTGAACAGTCTTTATTATTATAAGTATAGGTAGACATAAATAGCTATTTTATTTCTTGAAAGGGAACTCGGGATGTTTGTCGATGCCTAAAAAGAAGCTGAAGTCGCAAATGCGTCCATTTTCACTGCGATTGAGAGCAGCCAATTCGGCCATCTCGCTCTCGGTTAGTTGGAAGTCCCACACGGAGATGTTCTGGAAAAAAGTTTATTAAGATAGATTTTTGGAGAACTTTATCGGTTGTCTTAATTCTTATTAGACCAATGTATAAAGTCAACAGTACGCACATGGTTCACAAGTTGCCACGAACGCCGCCGCGGGCTCCTGTACTACCCTGTACGATGTAATGAGCGCTACGAACGTTTCAGATAGAAAAATAAAACTACATGTTTTCGTCGTGCGGGTTCATCCGCACTTCCTTGACAATAGAATCACTGCGTACAGAGCAGTCAAAAAGACACTTTGTTCCGCGAACCCGAAAGTTTCGAAATGAACTGCCAGCCGAGGTTTTTCCATTACACGACGATATGGGGCTCTTCAAGAGAGCTGCGAAGAGGATTGTGCAAGGTCGGCAGGGCACCCGCAAGCCCCCTGGTGTTGCAGGTGTCCATGGGCGGCGTTGACCACTTACCATCATGTGGCCCGGCCGTCCGTCTGCCATCTATTCTATAAAAAAAGTATTTGTGACTGATTTATTCCCTAAAGTAATTTTATTTTTCGATTTTAGTCATTGTATATTTTGTATTTGTATTTGTATTTGTAACGGCTTTGTATATTTTTAATTAGTTGACGTGTTTCAGGTTTTGCGTTATTTCAATGACGTGTGGGTTTTATAGCACCTACGCGCCAACCCAGCGCGGGGGAGTGCTATTAAGATATGTCTTATCTGATTTTTAAAAAATAATTAAATTATCTAATCAATTACAAGTATAAATCAATTTACCTAACATTTCATTCACATCCCTATCAAATTCTTTGAAACCCCGCTGTCCCGCGCTGTCGCATACTGTACGCAGGCGCGAATGGCCTCTCGAAGGCCATATGTCAAGCCTACTTTGGAAGAATATCGTAAGCGACAAAGACCAAAAAATCATAATGACTAATGTATCTTGGAAGTTACCAAAATACGCGTCCTTTTTTTAAATTTGTAACTATCGCTTACGGTGTTCTTCCTGAACTGACTTGATGTATTAAGGACCATAAATTAAACGTTTAAGCAGTCTTTCGTTGAAGTACCCACTGCTTCAACGATGTGTACCATATTACTTGTCGTAGTGTTGATGTCCTTCTTAGGGACACCGGGTAGGAACTTACGAGGTTATAGCAGTTTCATCAGTCTGGTACTGACCTGTTGTATCCGCACAGGGTTAGTGCTCTTTGGTATGGCAGCGAGACCGCGTTGTAGTGTGTAGCGCAGCAGAACTTGCGCGGGGGAGCGCCCGTGTGCCGCTGCGGCCCGTTTCACCGCCGGCAACGTTAGCAGGTCGGGATATTCCCGGCTGTCGACATAAACGTGCCTTGGTATAATTCACTTTAAAGGTACATACCACATAATGGGAAATAGCCTGGAAGAGGTCTTACTGTCAAGCTACGACATTTTCATGAAAGCTGTGAGTAGGATTTATCAAGGTTGTAGAGGTTGCTAGTTGTTGATGTAGAAGTTGCTTGTCGAGAGCAAATAATAAGCTGCTTTTTGGAGCTACGGATTTAATTGCACTACATAATTATAAAGTAATCTATTTTAAAGGCGCGGGAGCACGCGCGAGTAGCGCCGTTTTCGTACTGATTAGTTTGATTGCTGTAGATTAATTTATGTCCGCGTTACCGCTGACTCGGCGATGTATGGTTGTGCGTAGCTACACCGTACATGCTCCCGCGCGCGAAATAAACACAAATGAGAAGAAAAAGGAGAAGAAAAAAAGTTACAAGTCTTCCTTAAAAGTTACTTTTCGTGGTAACGGGGAGGTGGCTATAGTTCGTTTGTTTGTAAACTTCACTTCACTAGGCTGACGATCAGCCGTGCTCTGCTTTCGCGAAAATGTAACTCCACTCACTTCACTGGCCTGACGGTCAGCCACAACCACTACACTGTTGACTTCAGTAGGCGGGGCTGTATCTAACGTGACAGTCCTTTGGTTCCTTCGCCTCCATAGGAACACGGCTGTTGCTACCAGCGCTGCCCCCACAAGGCAGTAGCTCACTGTGTACTGATGGACATCGTGAGATGATAATATAACACCATCTATTGATTCCTCTTTGCTCTTAATTTGCTCTATTTGCTTCCCTAGATTTTCTAAAGAATAGTTTCTAAAGAATAGAATAGTGTTCTATTTGTTTTACATAGCTTCGTCCTGGGATCCACCTCACAGAACCTTTCATCAATGCGTAAATAACTAATAGGCTTATTTGTTTCACATAGGTAAGTACTGTCATGATGTAGACACGAAGATTGCAGTTCCCATGCCGACAATGGTATGTAAGCATCTCTTCTTAAGTTTATGGCTATGTATTCAGAAGTTGGTATTACACTGATCATGTCACTTTGAATTTGATGGGGAATTGGTATGATTTTATAAATGTTGTAGCTATCTCGATGTATTAGAGGAAATTTGATCTCAAATATGACGTATTTTTTCGTTATTCGTGCCTTTACTTTTAACATGTTATATAAATGATAAAGGTCCTTTTGTATGTCGTCAATTGGCAAAATAAGGTCCTTTGTCAGGTGTCCTGATATGACTTGCAACTCGTTTCGCATTTGATATGGAGTCAATAAGTGTGTGCTTATTTGTCCATGATATACGTCGGTGATGGTGTCCAGAAGCGTATCTTGAATTCTGTTCAAATTGTACATCAAGTTCATAGCTGTTAATGCTGATAACGTAAAATCCTGTACTAGCTGTGTGTTTTCAACGTTTTGTTTTAGAATATTTGCAGAGTTGTCTAAAGCGTTCAGATGCCTATTTATAATTTTATGTTGTAACTCTATGGTTTCTTTTGTTCTTTTTAATAAGTTGTATTCTACTTCAAAGATAGAGGTTTGATTTTTTATTAAAGCTGCTAGATGATGTTCATTTTGCTGTACAAGCTCTATGTCTTTCTTGTATTGTTCGGCGAAATGTTGATCCAATACTCCGAACAAACTATTAGCGACGTAACCTAATCCGTTTATAAGCCCGCGACGCTGTCTGGAGTGTGAGTCGAAATGCTGATTTAGTAATAAACCGTTGTAATGCTGTAGTTCTTCGTAATCGTGACGTAATTGGAGTAGTAACATATTGCAATGGTCTTTATTAGATAATGTAGTGCATGTTTTCGTTAAATAGTTTATATATTTGTTTGCTGCTAAATTCCCTTCCCAGTATGGAGACATGTCATAATAAACAATTAGCGTCCATTTATCTCTTACTAGTTGCATGCTTTTCAAGGGTTCAAAAAACAAAGATTGATTGTTAGGGATATTTGAAATATGATATGATGCATATGAAGTTGTCAGCAGCGATAGGAATAAAAGTAAATATGTTGCCATTGATAAAAACGTAGTAGGTTTTGCTCCTCTAGCTAACCTACTTGGTCTAGTTTCCTGCTTGGGTATACAGTTTCTTATTTCTTTCTTTACGGCATTATTTCCACCTATTATCCAATACCTTTGTCTAATAGCGGACAAAGTCAATCGTGGCCCGCCGTGGAATGTTAGTTGATGAGCTTGATTGATGAGTAATGTTGTTAAACGACCGCTATGGGGAATTATTGCAGGGTGTTTCATTTCTTGACATATGTTTGCTTTGCTTAAACGACCTCCCACTCGTAAGATGGCATTGCTATCCAAAAACGCATTTAATTTTAATAAATTACTTCTATTGCTTAATTTGTTGTATTTTTTCAAATGATTAATATCACCTGAAAATTCCGTTCTTTGTACATCTTTTATTATTAATTGTTTAGCATTTTTTAACTCATATAACGTCAGATATCCAGGTGTGTTGTTATGTTTGCTTGTCGCTATAGTTTTGCTCGCTCGTAATATTTTGATTGCTCGTAAAGTCCATGCTAATATTTTTGTTATTTTAGTGAAACAACTGTATTTTTCCAATAGTTGCTGTATAATATTTTGTTCACTACTTGTTTGCGTCATATTTGCTTGCATTGGCGTTAATGTACCTTTTTCTTCTTGATTGGTAGTGTATTTAATATTAATTGCTGCTGATTTGTCATCAAATGACTTTAATGAGTGTGGCCCTTGCCACCATAATAAATGATTCTTTAACTGAGATGCCGACAGACCTCGACTGGCGGCATCGGCCGGGTTGTCTTCTGACTTCACGTATCGCCAGCAGTTTGGCTTAATGACCTCAGTTATACTTCTTGTTCTGTTTGCTACGAATGTTTTCCAGCGTCCCGGGTCACCCTGGAGCCATCCCAGGACAACCATTGAATCACTCCACCCATATATGCTGATGGGTGGCTCGCTTAAACAATTTACTACTTTCTTCATTAATTTTGCTAATAAATCGGCGCCGCATAATTCCAACCTTGGCAATGATACTTTTTTAGAAGTAGGTACCAATCGCGTTTTGGCGACGAGTAGCACTACAGTTGATTTATCACGTTTCTTGATACGTGCATATATTACCGCGGCATATGCCTTTGTCGACGCGTCACAGTAGCCGTGCAATTCAATGACGTCACCGGGTTGGTACCCGATCCATCGAGGTATTTCAAATTGATTTATTTGCTCAATATCTGTTTTTAATGCTGTCCATTCCTTTCTGATGCTTTCAGGGACTTCGTTATCCCAATGCATTTTGTCTATCCAAAGCCTTTGAAATATTAATTTCAATTTGGTTGTTATCGGCGCTAACCACCCTAAGGGGTCGAATAATTTGGATATTTCTGATAGAAGTATTCGTTTAGTCAATTTTGATACTTGATTAGTTGAGTTGTATTTGAACGTAAACTTGTCATCTACTGAGTTCCAACGTAGACCTAGCGTTTTAGATGTGTTTTCTGATTTGAAATTAAATATGATCTCGCCATCACATTTCCTGTTTTGTATATTTCTAAGAAGCTCTGGTTTATTTGCAGCCCATTTTCGCAACGTAAATCCGCCTGATTTTAGTAATTTATTTAATTCGTCGATCAGCTGGTTACCCTCTTCGATAGAATGGGACCCATGTACTAGATCATCAACGTAAAAAGCTTCCTCTAGGACCTTGGCAGCTTTGGGATAATTAAGGCGTTCGTCAGTCGCTAACTGCCTCAAGGTCATCATCGCTAAAAACGGTGCTGCTTTAGTACCGTATGTGACTGTAGTCAATGTATACGTGCGTAAGGGTTGATTTTGTTCGGCTCTCCATACTATTTGCTGCAATGGTTGGTCAGTTTTACTTATCACAATCTGTCTGTACATTTTTTCTATGTCGGCAGTATACACATATTTATACTGACGCCATTTTAAGATAAGATTTTGTAGGTCCTGCTGCAGATTAGGCCCTTTTAACATCAAATCATTTATGCTGTCTCCGCTAGATGTTTTTGCCGATGCGTTGAATACTACGCGAAGTTTAGTTGTTGATGATTCCTTTCGTTGCACGGCATGGTGCGGCAGGTAACATGATAGTACTTCATAGCCCCTGCCGCGGCTCGGCGTCATATGACCTAAGGCTATGTACTCATTGATAAATATTTTATATTGCTCTGCTAACGAAGGCTGTATATTAAATTTTCGTTCCAAGTTATGAAACTGCGCTATGGCCATCTCCTTTGATGACCCTAATTTTTTATTTGCATCTGGATGCAGTGGTAACTTTACTTCGTATCTTCCATCTTCTCGGCGTTTTGTAGTTGCTAAGTAGTAATTAATACAGTCTTGATCTTCAGACGAGAAATTTGTTCCTTCGGTGATGTCTTCAATCTCCCAGAATTGCTGTATATCGCTAATATTATTTAGTGCAACATTGCATTGATAAGATGTAATTTCACTACCGCCGCCGTATACTATCCACCCCAGCTGTGTTTGCTGTGCTACAGGCTCTGTTACACACTCTCCTTTTATAAGACCATTTAATAAAATCATCCCGTGTACACTCGTGTTTAGTAATAATTCTATCGGGCGGCTAACGTAAAAGTTCGGATCAGCTAATTTTATGTTTTCAATATGTGACCATTGTGGCGCGCTAAATGATTTGCTCGGTAAATCTTTTAATAAATCATTCATAATAAGTACGTTTGTACTGAATGTAAAATTATTGTTATAGGAAGCGCAGTTAATTGTTAACATGCCTTTGCATTTGTTTTCTTTTTCTCCGATACCGTATATTAAACCCTTGCATCGTGATCTCTGTAAGCCTAACTTCTTAACTGCACTTTCCTTGATTAATGAGACTTGAGATCCTGGATCTATGAGAGCCCTTAGAGTTTGGAAAGATCCATCCACGGCTGCTACTTTAATCAACGCTGTCGCCAGCAAAGCTTCGTTTATCTCTCGCTTATTCTGCGTGGGGTTGGTAGTCACCGCCACATGTTTATTTGTTTGATTTAAGTCCAAACTTGTTGTTGCTGTGTTATTCGGCTGCGGCCTCGTTTTTACGCAGACGTCATGTATGACGGAGTGGTGACTTCCACCGCACTTGCGACATCGTTTCGTCGACGTGCAATGCTGACCATTATGATTGAACAAGCAATTCATACATAGTTTTAATTTTGTTATTGTATTTAATTTGTTATGATTTGGTAATTCTAAAAATGTTTTGCAATCATACACGGCATGCGATAGATTGCAAACTTGGCATTTGATTGTAGTCACGTTAAATGCCCTATTTATTGTTTTGGATTTATTATAACTATCCACAAATTCATGGTTATATTTTCTTGCTATTTCGTTATGAGATACCTTTTGATTTGGCTGACTGTTGAATTTTGCTTCCCACTTCTGACCCCACTGACTGTTGAATTTTGATGCTGAATGATCTTGCTTCCTGCGTGATGACTCCAGACTTGTAAATTTGCTCTCTAAGTAGCCTAAAAATTCTTGTAATATCGGTAGTTCTTTCGGATTTTTAAGTGAATCAATGTAATCACTATATGTTTCGCTGTCAAGTTTCTGCGACAGTAGGTGCACAAGAAGTGGATCCCAAGTACTGATGTTGATCCCTAAGTTGCGAATAGCATGAAGGCTTTCTAATGAAACGTCATGTAGTTTTTTAATATGCGCTAGAGATTGATGCTGTGCAGTCGGTAATCCTAGTAAAGTATTAATTATGGAAGTAAATATAAGCTTCTTGTTATTGTATCTATTGTTTAGTATTTCCCAACATGTGTTGTAGTTGTCGGAAGATATCGATAGATGCTGAATCAGTCTCTCGGCTTCACCTCTTATCTTGCCTTTTAAAAATTGCATTTTTTGTGCGTTGGACAAGGAAGAGTTGCTATGTATAGCTTCATTAAAAAGATCTTTAAAAGATAGCCACTGTTGACAATCACCTGAGAAACTAGGTACATCCATTCGGGGCGTTGACTGCTCTCTATTCGATACATTGTATAGCTTCATGTTAATCGCCTTTTTTAATTTATTGAACGTCTGTTCATGCTGGGTGAAACTAAATTCGTAGTCGTCATCTTCTTCACTGATCTCGCTCTGTATTTCCCAATGGAGAGAATCAATTTGAGACCATCTAGTTTGCAAGGTTTTTAGTGTATCATCTAACTCCCATTTATCAAGGATCGACTCTAGTTCAATATTGCTCACTGTTCGCTTGAATGCTTTGAAATTAACCACTTGTTTACGTAACATGTCATCTAGTTTGCTTGTGGAACCTCGGGATTCCATGACAGTTACTGCTCTTGCCTCTCCTTCTTTTTGGTGCTTGTAACTCGCGGGTCCTGCTTGCTCTTGCTGTTCCTGCTCTTCCTGCTCTCCCTGGCTTGTTTGAGTACGCTGTTTTGATGCTGGAATATTTTGCTTGCTTGATAGCTCTAAACGCTGTTCGCTAATAAATATTTTAGTGGATGTATAGACCCTTTTTGTTTCCTCATACTCATTGTCTTGAAAATAAATATGTTGTGTGACCCCATACTCACAGATTCGCTTATGATTGCTGTGATAATCGGACCAATATCGCTCCAGTAAATCTAACCTCCTTTTGAAGTAATCTTCCGATTTTCTATCGGCGCTGTCCTTTTTAATATTCGTCACTATCTTATGTATACCTTCATTTATCTCGCATTGTTGGTTGTAAAGATCTTCCATGTTGCTGTTATCTATTAGTTTATCTATTAGTTATAAAAAGGAAGATCTTACTTTTACTAATCGTTCTAGCTGTTGCTGATGCTCTGGGTGTCTATGACCCGCTGTTGCTGGTGTCGACCACTTTGCTGACGCCGACTGTTGAGCTGCTATGCTGCTATTATTGTCTTGACGCTCTCGAGTTGGTGAAGTCGGTGAACTGACGTCCACAATGCTGATTCAGTACGATCGCACTCACTAGTAGAGGTGTCGACTGTTTTGCTCGAAGGACCATGTAGAGGTTGCTAGTTGTTGATGTAGAAGTTGCTTGTCGAGAGCAAATAATAAGCTGCTTTTTGGAGCTACGGATTTAATTGCACTACATAATTATAAAGTAATCTATTTTAAAGGCGCGGGGAGCACGCGCGAGTAGCGCCGTTTTCGTACTGATTAGTTTGATTGCTGTAGATTAATTTATGTCCGCGTTACCGCTGACTCGGCGATGTATGGTTGTGCGTAGCTACACCGTACAAAGGTATAGCCGCTAATCAGTCTGCCTCTTATATAAAAAATACGTACCCAGTGTTAGCCGCTAAAGCATCGGCAAGAGCCTTCGATCCAAGTGGAGAATATGCGACTATTGGTACTCCCAGTTTATTCGCCTCTGAGATCAGAGCCGCTTGCTGGCAGAGCACGTGAACTTCCACCTGCAGACAAGCTGGTTTCGCCACGCCGCACAAGCGGGACAATTGCTCTGCGTTCATGTTGGACACGCCTACATGACGCACGCGACCTGATTCTTTGAGCTTCAGTATAGCCTGAAATATTGATAAACCAAATTTTTTAACACATCTTGGCGTGGTCACCAGCGGAAATGTGTCTTAACTAATATTAGAGATTTTGTACTAAAGATGTAGGAGTACCTAGCCAAAAAAGAAGAACTTTTCTTGAAATATGGTTGAAGAAAACTCGGTGTGAAAATTTAAATGAACGTCTTCGAGGAATACGTAATTCGGTGCCTGTAGGTACCCTTTAGGTTAGATTCCTTTAGATTCCTCTGCTATCTTATTGGCATACACAGCATGTAGTAGATGTCTACTTGTTTCTATTACAAGATTATTTTTTTCTTACAAGAATGCACATGATTTGATCTACTCTAGTATACCTATATAATGTTCTTTATGTCCTTTTTACAAGCACCTCCCCTGGTCTACATATTTTTTTGAATTGTTTTGAGTTACTCATGACAATCCTCGGTAAGATAGCGTCTTCCTTGTCCTTGATAATCAGTGGTCTTTCAGGTACCCTATTTTTGTTCAGATGTGCTGTTTCCATCGTTACATTACTGAACTTCTTTGCTACTTGGATGACAAGTACGTTATTATTTTTATTTTTCTGAGGAGATGCAACTCTTCTAGGTCTCATTTTCCTTGTTAAAGTATGCATCATTATTTGAAGGACACTCGGTGGTTTACTAGCTTGGTGGAAGTGGTCTTGCATTGATAAGCTGGTGATGCTTTCCTTACATTGTAACTGAGAAACAGATCTTGTTAACATTTCCGAAACGATCTCTAGACTATGATTTGAATCCATGTTGAATGAACAACCAAAGTCATATGAGTTATTGGTAAACGGATTTATTTCATGGATATTTGTTTTCATGTTAGGAGACAAGCCATTTCTATACTTAAAGAATTCATGCCCCCCTTTAGGTTCGTTATTCTTTAAACAACAGGCAAATATATTTAACATGTGCCATTTTATGGTTTTTGCCCTTTCTTCAGATTTATTTTTTAATTGAGTGGCAAGTGTCTGGCTAAACGTGTGATGAATTTTGTAATTTGACGAGCAAATTTTCATTTTTTAACCTCGGTACTGTAGTTGTGTACGAGTATTACTTTTTTTTAATTGGCTTATTATAAAGGTTTGAATATGAGATTTAATACAACTTATTGGAAGCGCTAGTATCTAAAGTATTGGTACGATTTATTCTGTATTACAATACATTCTCAAATCACAAGTGTACCTACGATTACATTATCCACACTGGTTTCCTAGGTGTTTCAAAATCATTTTTCTCGCTTTTAAAATAATCAGCTAATTTCATCTTTTGTGTGGTTTTATCCCGACTGGGACCTTTTCGTTTGTTAGTATAAGAGAATAAGAAGAACACTATATAAGAATAAGATACACTATTTTTCTAAAGCAAGACACGACTGACGCTGAAACTGCACTTTCTCGAGCCTTGCTTTGTTCATAATAAATAGAGTCTACTTATACGTTTATAACTTTTCATAGATTGTATTCAGAAAAAACAGCTGGAAAACATTTTTAGGTTGGGAATAAGAATCGTTCAATGATGAATGTATCTGTCGAATTCATCTCTATGAGTTTCGTACGTATTTAGTTTTGCTGTACATTTTCTGTTTGAAGATGGATTTATTTGTTTAGTAACAGGATAATGTTGTACGTACCTACAAGTAGGTACATTTAATGACTGACATTTAAACCAAGATCGGTAATGTTTTTGTCAACTATGACTGACAGCCTATGATTATTATGACACGCGTCATAATAATGAGGTTTGGAAGGTTTTATGTATAGGTATACGATTGCAATAAAAAACCTTTTATATATAGTTCAGTCAAAATAGATATTTTAAAAGTACGAACCTAGGAATAATTCCAATGAGTTAATTTTTTGAAATTAAAAATGGTGCAGTTTTGAAAAGTGAAAATTATATTCCTTCTTTTCTTTATTTATTTTTTGGGGACTTTTATCCATATTTGGACATGTCAACCCCATGATAAAAATACTACTTATATAAACTACAATAGTTCATTTGGCTAAGCTGTACAACCATCTTAGCCGCATTACAATTCTAGACATCGCGATATTTCATCACCTGTCATTCGTATGAAAAAAGTATTAAAACATTTTGTGGGAAATTACACGAGCTATAAATTTGGTGATCATTATTTTTACCATAAGACTAACCATTTAAGAGATATTCGCAATTTTTTTTAACTTATGACACCCTGTATTACCTAATTTTTAGCAGAAGCGGAGCGGCGGACTTTTGACATTTCATTCAGAAGGATAGTATGAAGCTCACACAGAAAAATTAGCTCCATCGGAATTATTCCTAGGTGTTATTTTGGCTAAGATTCTCATTTTGTACAGTTGGGATTTTAGTTCTTTAAAGTCAAGAGCGGAACTATTGGTTCCACAACTATTGGGATCTTTCTTGTGAGATGCTACGGCGCGCGGCGCCCAATATACAGATTCCAATATTAATTGTCGAACTCATACTTGAAACAATATATGACATTATGGTATTTTCACTAGGGCACTTATGAGGCACTGCAGGCTGAACAAACATTACCTTACAAAAATTACATTACAAACAAAAACCCAAGTATGTTCTACAATAAGTGCAATATGATATGACAATATAGTAGGTCCTTCTTACCTATGAAATTGTCGTTCTATACAGAAAAAAGAAAATATTTTTTTTGTATAAAAATTATATATA
Organism: Sesia bembeciformis; assembly: GCA_943735995.1. Classification (NCBI taxonomy): domain Eukaryota; kingdom Metazoa; phylum Arthropoda; class Insecta; order Lepidoptera; family Sesiidae; genus Sesia; species Sesia bembeciformis. The sequence continues at coordinate 8,631,516 of OX031042.1, forward strand.
TTATTTTATTAATCGAAGTATTGTCCATTATTATCAATGCACCTTTGTCATTTCAATGGAAGTTGATTGATGCCTCTGCTATGGAACTCCTGGGGACGGGAATCGATGAATTCTCTGAAGATATTTTTCAGTGCCTCATCGGAGTTGAATTTTTCCCCCGTAAAAAGTAAAATATAATTTTTGCGATTGATTGAACGGTATAGAAGTTGATGTCCTGCAGCGCCATCTAGTGGCGAGTTACAACAAAGTCGATAGTTCGAAAATATTCTCCGTGCGCAAATACCTATGTATACCAATTTTCATGGCGATCGGTTGAACAGTATAGTAGTTGATGTGCTGCAGCGCCATCTAGTGGCGAGTTGCAACAAAGTCGATAGCATAGAAACCTCCACGAAAAGATACATATATGTGCCAACTTTCATGGTGATCGGTCAAACGCGTCATTACGATTTTCAATGGCGCGGGCGATTGGTCGCTCGGTCTTCGTACTCTCGGGCGCGGGTCCTGGGCCTTCTCAGCACCGCCCTGCTCAGTGCTTTCATCGTCACACTCCGTTCTCCTTTCGGTATTGTTTCCTGCACTCATTCTATTTTCAACACGTGGTACCGTTTCTCGAACCTGTATGAGGCGGGTTGGGATGGTGGAGGCGACGACGGTGACTCCGAAGGCGCGGGTGGAGGCAGTGTTACTGGAGTAACATTGCCCTCACTGTTATTTACATTTATTTCCGTCCAAGCAGCGGCTACACCACTATATTTTATTGTTTGGTCTATTTTGCCATATTATTCTGAAGTATTATATATTGTCAAAAAGACTGTAATAAATATTTTGACGAAAGGTCATTAAGTAAGGGGATATGTTATAAGACTGTACCGCCTACCCCTCTCCATTCTTTCTGGTTTGAAGGACTCAATATGGGAAGACATGACATTATGGTGCTGAGACTTCGTTCCGGACACATTCCGCTAAATAAATTTGCGTATATTGTGAAAGATGTAATAGTGTCTTTGCTTTTACGATTTCGATGCTTTGGTACAATTATATATTAAGAAGAGAATGTTGAGATGAAATTTACATAATTCTATCTCAGCATTCTCTATGTTAGCTGTATATTATTTATGTATAGACTTAGCTTGGGATTGTACCTATAGATTAGATTGGAATTGTAACAATGAGGGTGGCATGATCTTTTTGATCAAACCTTAAAATAAAGAAAAAAAAACGTATACTGCACCACAGTACGAAATCGTTATGGTAGTGCCCGCGAGTAACGAGAAAAATAGATAAACAAATAGGCCTTTATATTACGTAGAGTTTTCAAACTTTTATTTACCTTTTTAATAAGCAGCTTGTCCGATTAGAAAATATGGATTTAAGTTTGAAATATGTAAACAGCGTTTTTGTATGTGTTACGGAGAACAACTTTGAGAAGTTTCGCGTAACGTTTAGGAGTATTCATAGGTTTTGACATTCTGTGTAAATGTAATACACTTAGGAGGGAAGCGTCCAAATCCAATGGGACGAAATCTATATTTGACATTGTGCGCAACTCTATGTTTTCATAGGATTCAACTGCTCCCTGGTTGTTATGTGGTTCTAAATCATCAGAGCCACCAGTACAACATGGGCATAACAATCTTGGCAAACCTTTAGACAGTATTCTTTTCTTTATATTCTGCGATTGTTTACATTCAGATAATGACGGCATTAAATCATTCAATGTCTGTGTTGTAACTGGAGCGGTTTCAAGAGTGTTTGACAACTCGTCGATGTCATTCAATTGTTCAGAGTATAATATGTCCAAATTTACTGGGTCTACTCGTTTGATATTTGTATCCAGTACAATTGGCTTAGTTTCTTCTACATAATTTTGAGGTACTGGAGATTTTTGAACTTTGAACCACAAACATTTGGTATTGGCTAGTTCGACTTTTCTCGCCGCCCTTGTGTTTATTTCGCTTATATTTACGCCTTTCTTAGTTTTCCAAATCTTTTTACAAGGCAAGGGATAGCTGCATTCTTTATACACCGAGTCAATTTCATTGTTAACAGTATTTATAATGTTGGTTGCATCTAAGTATTTATTTATTGATTTATCACAATTAGTAATTATAGAAACACCCATTTCTTAAGTAGCTAATGTAATCTTATTGTTTGTTAATGTTATTGGAAATTATAAATAAAACATTTTGCTTGTATTTGACGTTCACTAAGAATTTTGACTGTTATAAAATGACATATTGTCGTGAAATGTTTGTACTTTGTGTCTATAGTTTGCGCTGAGGTTACTATAGAGCCGGTGTATATTTGTGGTGGAGTAACATATAAAATAATACACCTTAGAAGGTAGAATCGCTCGGCGCTTATAAGGGTTTTCCAATAAGGACTTGACAACTTTTTTTCAAAATAAAATGCAAACCATTTGAGATATTTCAAAAACTTTATTATCGGGTTGAAGTACAATCAAAACATTTATGAATGGAACTCGACTTCGTTCGGCCACCGCGGGCACGTTTGCAGCGGTCGATTCGTTGGACCCAATTTTCGATGACTCGGCCACACATTTCGGCCGAAACGGCTGCTATTTCGCGTTCAATGTTGGCTCTGAGCTCTTCCAACGTCGTCGGCTTGTTGGCATAGACCAATGACTTGACGTAGCCCCAAAGAAAAAAGTCTAGAGGCGTTAAATCGCACGAACGAGGCGGCCAATCGACTGCTCCATTTCTTGAGATAACACGCTCATCAAACTTACTCTTCAATAAATCGATTGTAACGTGTGCTGTGTGGCTTGTGGCACCGTCCTGTTGAAACCACATGTTGTCCAAGTCCATATCTTCCAATTCGGGCCAAAAATAATCGGTAATCATGGCGCGATAACGATTACCATTCACAGTAACGTGACGATCATTATCGTCGACGAAAAAATATGGCCCTATGACGCCGCCGGCATGCAAACCGCACCAAACAGTTATTTTTTGTGGATGAAGTGGTGTTTCATGAAGTCAAGAGCTCTCCTAGCTAATGGTGACATATACTCATATACATACGCTTTGTACATTTATTTGAATAGATTCGTCAGTACATATTAAATAGAATCCGAAGGACAATATAGTGTGCTAGGGAATAATATGTTATAATTAAATACATTGCTTTAAAACAACTGTGAAGTGATTTCCGTCAAAACACCTCACCATACCCCCCATATATTTTTTAGATTTTTTTGAGCACCATGCTTATTACTGTCACATCTGTCTATAAATAACTACTATTTCTTTCAGGATATTGGTGGAAAGAAGTACCTACCTAAGAGCAATAAATACCATACATACCTTCCAAAGAGTGATCAAATCTGTTGTCAGATCAACTTTCATGGTTCCATTAGGGTTTTTAGGGTGCAGGTCTCCGGGGACATGTTGGAAAGCGAAAGGCGCGTGTATCAAGTACAGGTCCAGGTAGTCAAGGCCCAGATCTTTCAGAGACGCGTCGAAGTACTCTTGTACCAACTCGGGGCGATTGCCTGATACAATAAATGCATACATACAATGATTTCTATGTATTCTACTTGAAGCAATGTGGTACAAAAAATTGCTCATTACGTCATGGTCAATTGTCCATAACTCCTTTAATAGATCGCACGCAAGCGAGAGAAGTGCTTTCGCTTTGTAATACATCAAATTGACATAAAATACTGCAATCGACAAAATACTACACGATTAGTATAATGTGGGAGATATAACGTTGTTACTATTTACACGTGCACTGTATTTAAGTGATTTCAAGTTCATTTTATGTAATTAACTTATTTATTTTCGATTTTCCTAGAAAACCAATATATATTATACTGTCTTAAATTAAAGTCATTCGTCAGCCATCTTAGTATGTCTTCCTCACTTATTCTTACTTATACAAATTAGGTAGGTACTTATCTAATTTTATGATAACGATGACAACCATAACGCAGTCGACAGGAGAGCGCGGGCCGATGGCGGTAGGCGGGGAGAAGTAAGTAACTACTTTTTTTATGTAAAGAGAATGAGCCCTTTCAGAGCCGGCTCTAGCCCATGTAGCACCCGGGTGCAATCAATACCCTGGCGCCCTCTAGTAGGCTCTTTGGAGGCGTCGCGAGCGGCGCTCGGCGCCCCTAACACCCTGCGCCCGTGTGGCGCCGCACACCCTGCACCATAGGTAAAGCCGGCACTGAACCCTTTCAGTACAAAATTACTTTGTATGCCAAAAACAATCATTAATAATATATTGGTATATTTTACTTATTCTGTGTCATAAATTTAGGGCCCGATTATTATAGGTTTAGAGCGAATTTGGCTAAGATTAAAACAGTGATTGGGTACTGCAGACTACATAAGGTGGTTGTAATCATTAGTTGGACTAATTCTAAGCTCTCTTATCTGGCCTGTAAAATGTTACCGTCGATTTATAAGAAGTGCCTACCTCCAGGCGGCAGCTTAGTGACGACAAATAACTCCTTCCTTTTGCTAGGGTCACCTCCGATCCAACGATTGAGCACTCGACCCAACGCAGCCTCGTTTTCATAAGCACGTGCCGTGTCGAAGTGGCGGTACCCGGCAGCTAAGGCCGTCTCCACTGCAGCCTCTAGTACATCGTCGGTTGCCTGCAAGAAAATTAATAATATTTTGTATTAATAATAAAGTGAATGGCCGATTATGATGATACGAGTAAATAATATCAAACAAGACAAAATGAAATCTATTAGGTATACTTGTTTCAAAGTCGGATATTTTCTATAGACCTTTATAGACTGAACTTATTTTGAACTTTCGTTAATCTTTGGTAACTCTAGGAAGATAACGTAGAGTGGTCTTTTTGACAACGACGACGCGACGGTGACAACTCATGACAATGACAAAATCATAAGAAGTACAGAAAAAAAATCATGATGCAAAATGGGAAAGAAACAATGATTTTCCTAAAACAATGTCTGACTGAAGTGTAAAGTGTTCATAGAAAGAGAGAGCTTATATTTGTTCCAAATAAATAATGTCCACGCAGCCCTCGGAGGTAATTTGCGATAGTGGACATCTTATTGCGTCACAGAAGTGGTCGGTGGCGAGCTCATGTCGTGCGTCGACGTCGAGGAAGCTGTCGCCCTCCAGCGGCGACAATGACGAATGCGACAATTACTCCTACTGTGATGATCACTGTTCTTGTGGCTCCGACCACCAATACCTCTCTGAGTGTTGCGAAAGACCGATATATATAGCGGACTCCAATACAAAAGTACATAGATCACGATGGCGTTTATTTAAAAAATTCTTTTTGCGTCGAATTAATGGTAAAGGATGTCGGAAAAATGAACAAAACGAACTGAAGGACAATATTCAAAACAATATTGAAAATATACAACAGAACAAAGACCATACAAGAAAAATCACGGTCGAAGGCGAAAAAGAAGCTAGTCCATCATCGGAACAAAGTTGATAGTAGGTACCTCCTACTCTTAAAATTGTGTTGTTACGGTTTTTCTTTTTAATTTTATTATAATTGTACTGTTATCTTCATATGACGATTTCTGAATAAACAATGCATCTTAACAAAGTAGAAATGACCATGGGATTGTTCAACTCTCACGAGTGCATTGCCTTCGGATATTACTGCAACACAAACAACTGAGTGGCGACTCGTAGGCATTTAGTTGTGTATGTGGGTGATATAGGTATATATTTTTGGACAAGGTTCAGTGTTACTTTACTGTAGTATTTACTATATCAATTGCATACCTATTGCAATATAATTATATTGCACAAATTTTAATTAATGCATTATTTATGGTATGTATGTATTATCTATTACTGGTATCTATGGGGTCGTTCAAGTATTACGTAAGCAGAATTTTAGTCATTTTTAGCTCCCCCCCCTTGTCAGCGAAAGTAAGCAAAGCTCTTACCCCCCCATGCTAACGTAAGCATTGGTATAATTTTTACAAAATCTGTTCAAGTTTCTCATTTAATCAGAATCTACTAAATTTTGCCAAAAAAATACGAAATTAAATAAATAAATATATGTCATCAAAAATAAGCAAAGCAAAGACCCCCCCCCCCTGGTGCTTACGTAATACTTGAACGGTCCCTATGTACAGCGTAACTAATATAGCATTTTAAGAAAACGTACATGCTTATTCAATGCCTTCACTCCATTACAGCACTTTATTGGAAGGGTTATAATCTTGTTTAGAATTTCAATATTCATCTACGAAAGTAACTTATCAGGTAGCTTGCACAGGAAGGGACTGGTTATATTTATTTATCAAATAGCAAGTTCATTGGCTTCACCAGTCTTAATCACAAATAACTAGTCTTAATGTATTAATTCTTTATTTCTTAATTAGAGATTTAAAATCATAATCTTAAGAGTCGCAATTTTTAAGTAAACACCATGTTTTTATTTATGGGATCTGCAAAATGTTCACAATTATTGCACCAATTTTAACAAATGATGTCCATAAATCTTTTGGAATAATTTTGTAAACAACATTGAGCACTGCAATGAAATGGGAATTGTAAATACCTATAGATAAAAAACTTTGCATTTCACTATAAAGATACTATTGGACGAAATCGGATTCGTCCAGTAAATTAATATAATTTAGATCACCTGTTTAAAAAAAGAACAAACACTAACAAAATTTACGCTAACCAAATGAAGACCGTAAAAACCGCAACTGCGACTACTGGAATAGTATTGCGAACAAATAAATAGGTAGATAGAGGTTGTCCTTCATGACAATCATGACCCATTATAGTCCCTATTTCCCATCCTATCCTATCAAGCGGAGAGTATAATGGGATAAGAGGAACCTGCTTGCTTTCTGGCAGAAAACATAACAGAAAGTTTCTGTTCATCCACCGAGGAACATTGGAGAGTGTAATGCGATGGGAAAGATTAAGGAAAACTCAACTTGACACAGGAAAACTCCCTATTCCGCTTCCTTTCCAATCTTTCTTTCTAATTCACTCCTAAATCTCCAGAGGTAAGCGAGGCATCCAGAAGCGTTTATTATTCTGGACTGATGTTGGCGACAGTTACACTTACGAGGTGGACTGTCTGGTCGTCTGCCTTTTTCTGTACAAAAATATGATATGGGTGTTAGTAACTTATTATTGGTATTAATATTAACCTCAGGAGCAGATATCGTCTCACCTGCCAAGTGCCAAATCCGATCCTGGGCATACGATCTCTTCCTTCCAGCTCAAAGTATTCCGGGATAGACATTGTACAAAACTTACAACGAAAAACACTTTTGTATTGTTGGTAACTACAACGAGAGAAAGGCAGAACAGACAATTTACAGATATTTAACTCGGTTGATGTGTGTATTGTTTGATGAATCAAGACACAATGTCGGAAAGCGCTGCGGTGCACCGGCAGCCTTGAAGTTTTGATGTAACGGTTTGCAATGGAACAAGCTCCACGAGTGACTGACTTTAATAAACCAGTTATCAATTTTATATACACCTGTAAACTGTACAGCTGTATATAGGAAATGTTGATAAACCGAAGTCTGTAAATGTACACACACTATCATAGAAGAGCATCGCTGGTGATATCGTCTCCTTAATGGCCAAAGTGATTATTTGAATCATCATGATTGTGAGAAAACTAGATTTGAATTTTTTCAAATACCTCAGAATTCAAACGTACCGAGTGTTGGATAATTAATTTTCTTTTTAACGCTATCAATCAGTTTGAACAGACAATTTAATAAATTGTTGCATATCGTGCTAATTTAAGAAAAACTTAAGAATCAAATGAAAAAATATGCAGGAAACCGATTTAACCACAAGAAACAGCACAGGAAGCTAATTTTTTTAAATAATTATCTTATTTTTAGGAAAAGTTGTCGGAAAATCTGTTTTGCCCTAAGGAAACGATATGTAGGCATTAAGTAGGTATCTGTATCTTTTGAATAATATACTTACATATAATTAATTGTGCAATAATTGTGACATTATCTGCGAAAAGAAACCTCATTGTCAGTTTTAGTTTTGCACTTCAGTGAAATCTTAAAAATAATACTTAATAAGTAGGTATTTATATTGCATTTTCTTAAAAAATAGATGTTTTTAATTTTACTATTTAAACAGCATCTTAAACGATAAAATTCTAAGTTAGAAAATCTTAACCAATGTCACTAATATTAGGCGGGCAAATTACAAAAAGTCGTCAAATAACGATTTTGGTCGGATTCACCGGGGATTTTCAATAACAGTATTTTTAAGTGACGATAACGATATATTTATTTGTAAATGATATTTACAAATAAATTATTGCCGCATTAGTTCACTTTCTAATAAATTTTAAATACTAGCAATACGATATAAATAAAAAATATATCTATGTTACTTTTTGCAACACTTGATTGCACTGATTGCACGTCTTGATTGCCTTCGTATATACTTACAACTGAATAAATTTGAATGTTGAAAGTGCAAAATCGGGAATGATCGCAAATATAAATTATATATATTACAACAGCATGCAGTTTCACCGCGGGTTTCCTATAATGTCGGGGAAAAAGTTCGTATTTTATATACAAAAAATCAAGACATTTTTTTAAAAAGTTTAATTATATTTAATTATAATATATATGTGCCGTTTTGTTCTATAACTTGTTGCCATCTTGTAACATGATCCCGTTGCTGTAGAAATTTTGGGATTTTTGGTTAAAAAATTGCGACAAGTAATTTTGACAGTCCTCTCTTGATGTTAACCTTACACTACCTAAAGAATTCTGAAGAGACTGAAACAAGTAGAAATCTGATGGCGCAAGGTCAGGGCTATATGGTGGGTGCATCAACACTTCCCAACCAAGCTCTCTCAATTTTTGCTGAGTGGCCAAAGATGTGTGTGGTCTGGCGTTATCATGATGAAAGACTACACCCTTTCTGTTTTTTCTCAATTTCTTGCTTTAGTCTCATCAGCTGTTGGCAGTAGAGATCCGAATCGATCGTTTTGCCCGGCGGTAAAATCCCATAATGAACGATGCTCTTCCAATCCCACCATACACACAACATCACCTTATTGCGCGTTAATCCGGGTTTCGCCACAGTCTGTGGAGCTTGGCCGCACTCAGACCATGATCTTTTCCGCACAATCTTGTCGTAAGTGATCCACTTCTCATCCATTAACTGGCAGAACCCACAAGAGAACAAGGGTTGACAAGGGATTTTAAATCGATCCAATGCTTTTACCTCTTACATATAAACAAACTAATAGGCTCTGTTTATAATATTATAGATTTACATAGTTCATAACACAACAGTAGATAACCTTTAGTTCGAACAGTTAGTTTAGTTTAGATTTGGTTAGTTTAGTTTAGTTAGTTTGTATTGAGCATGGTGGACCCCCTATTTTCTCATACTAATATCATTTCCATTGGGTATTGATAATCCCTATTTTGTGCGCTATGTAAGTAGGTAGTGAATGAGCGTAATAAATGTTTATTCAGACATTTTAAATGCTCAATAAAATAAAATTGAAATAAATAAATTTAATAAAAATGGTTATAGATAAATAATGATAATGATTTCAATCATTTATTAATTTTATTAACTGAAATAAGATTATTATAACATAATTTAAATAAAGAACCTAATAAAAAAGAGAAACAGCTGCGGTCTCTACGTCGGTGTCATATCATCCCGGTGGATCTAATAGCCTGTAACTGTTACATAAATTTGTGTTTAGTTGAGACACAATTACTTGGTCCTTGTCGTCCCTTGTGCTCCGACATTTAACAATAAAATAATGTGGCACTTCAGCGCTAACGCAAGCGTAAATAACGACACCAGTAATCGGTCAACGACGCAGATAAAATGTTTATTGTAATCTTTAATACAAAAGTCTAAATGATCTACCTTATAAGTATTAAATACATGTCAGTTGTTTCTCTTCTGTAGTAGTTACTGAAAGCAGGTAATTTATATCTCCATTCTATAGGTTGACTTCCAAATCCGTGCAAAAATCGCTCTTGACTATCTAAATATTTATTCTAACGGATTGTCGGTAGAACAAATTAGGTAAACACAAATCTTAATAAATAAAAAAATAAAGAAGTCTCCACTATTTAGGCATATTTTACAGTTTAGTTTGGCAAGTAACAGTTTTTATACAAATTGAGATGTAACTTTACAGCAACTCTCAGATGAGGTCAATTCCACATTCTTACAACTTTATAATTAAAACAATGTTATATACAACAAAACAGATATGGTGGTGTATCTATTTAATTAAATTTAAACTATTTAAACGGATCTTAACGCGAATGTTTACCTTATTTATTTTACTCGAAGTTTGGTTGGGTTGTACCAACCGTGGTCACGAGCTGACTTAAATGTAAATATGAATATGACTTAAATAGATGAATATGCGTGAAGAACGCGAAAATCTGAAATGTTATACTTTTCTACTTTCTTATAAATATGGAGTATCCTCCTCTACTTTGTTATACAAAAAGAGATGCGACTTGATTCAGACAAATCACATATTTTGGAACCCAGCCCCAATTTAATATTTGAAACAGATGCAAAATCTTGCGTATCAAATTTAAATGTAATTACGACAATAAATACATAACAAAAATTTCAATTAATATTTAATATCTTATTTGTATGCAGTATCACATTACCTATTAACAACTTTAATAACAGGCAAAAAATAACAAATTAATTTTCTCACATGCCCTTAAAGTAATAACATGCTTTGTGTGCAGACAGTATCAATTTCTCATTCAATTTGCGAAATGTATGAATGAACCAACAACGTCACAACACTCGTCTGCTCATTGGTGCGTACTCCCCATTGATTGCGGTTACAGATAACATCTACTTACTTTAGGGATGCATCATCCCTAAAAAGGGGAGTGGTTTAATAAAACTCCCCCCATTTTTGCGTACAGGGGCAGATTTGAGATGCCTTATTATTAAGGTCAGTGATTGGACGTTTGTCAGTGCGATCATGGACGTGTCTCAGTTACAGTCAGGCGCTAAGAGTAGTTCAGATTTTAGTATAGAACGCATATTAAGCGAGGACACGAGAAGCGTCCGAGAGGAGAGTTTGACTGTGGAGGGTGCCAGCTGGTTGTGTTGCACAAGATATCGTCCGCCTCGGCTTCCACGTTAGCATTTTAAAATAATTTATACTTTGTTTAGAATCGGTGGTCCTGTCAGTTAATACGACGTAGTACGGTGCTAAAACGTGGCCACTGACAGTAAGCCTGATCCATAAGTTTAAAATCGCTCACTAAAGTCACAGAGTCAGCATGCTGAAGTGGAAATGGGCAGGAATGGCAAGTGGCAATGGCCCTCAGGTCAGGTGGACCTAATACTTGAAGAAGTTCGTCGGTGGTGGTTGGATGGGAAGAGCCAAAGATCGTGTGTGGTGGCGAGGTCCCGCGGACAACGCGGGAGAGGTCTATATCGTGGAGGATAATAGTGGAGAGGCATAGGATGATGGTACTTAGTTTTGTTAATCATACTTAATGTAGTTTGTAATATTGACTTTGTGTGTGAGTTGAATGTTGCGATTCGATTTCTGGTTTTTCATTTCCGTAGAGAAAAAAATTAAAAATATTTAGAAATGAACGCCTTATAATTCCAACTACTACATTTAGCCTTTTGAATGACTTCAGGCGCAACATCGCGTTCCGTGTAATCAGTATTTTTATCAATTCGAGGAACATAGCTATTTACTGGGAATTGCTAAAGCGATCCTGCAGGCGGATGACCATTATACCAAATGGAGAGTTCGGGGCTATCAAAAATGTTCTCAAATTGCCCTGTAAGTACTTACTAAAACAAAATGTACTAATGTACCTACCTAGCTAGTTAATATTGTCTATTCTTGTTTCATATTTTTTACCAATGTAGGTGCAGTGAGCAGTAACGCTTACCGCGCTCGACGCTCGGGCCGCCACGCGCGGGTGCCGTTCACGGCCGCGCAGGCGTCTGCGCTGGAGGCCGCGTACGAGCGCGCACCGTACCTCGCGCCGCCTGCCCTGCGCGCACTCGCCGCTGCGCTTCAACTGCGCGACGATAGAGTAAGGACAATTTTATTATCAGTTGTGAAATTTCACATTACATTGGAAAAGGGACCTTCTTCTTATTATTCTGTTATTCTTATTAATACCTTATGGCATTCTCTACCAGTTGCCATTTTTGGTAACCTCTTGGTCTCGTTTTCTTTGTCATTGTACTCTTTTCCAGATTTAGTCGATCAAAGCAACCATTTTGCGTGTAGCCTCCTCGAGAATGAAATCTATTTGAGCTACATTAGCGCCTACCAGATATTGAGTATCGTTTGGATTTTTTGCATGCATTGTATTTCGCTCATTGGGATACCACACATGTGTACCTACTGCAAGATTCAATTCTTCAGCGTTTCTCAGCGTCCATGTATCCTTTGTATGGGCCGTCTGTAAAGCCTAAAATGACACGATATTTATTTTACTAGAACCAGCTAAAAGGATCTTATTGCCGGTTCTAGTTAGCCAAATATTGAAACTTTAACAGAAGTCTTACAAAAATGATATTATTTTTATTGTTGTATCTTAAAGATCAGATGTCAGAAGATGTTTTTATCGTATTTAAACAGATCTTGATACAACAAAATTTTAAGTTACAAAATCTTAACCAAAGTTAAATATCCACACTGACAATAACGTCCCCTTGCACGCAAGAAGTTCGTTCAATGTTGTGCGGTGTAAAACTGTGTGGTTGATATGAGAAGTGTAGGTACGAGTACTTAGTACGTACAAAAAAATTCCACGACTGCATAAGCATAATTGCCTTGCAAGTTATATATATTTTTAAAAGAATAATTAACACATTAAAAATCGATAAGATAGGAACCGGTAATGTTCACAGTAGGTAATAATTGTCATAACATTCACGCAATATGTATGCATTTAAAACTGAGGCGTTGTTATGTCTTTAATGTTTTCAGATAAAAATTTGGTTTCAAAATCGTCGGGCTCGAGAGAGAAGAGAAAAATGCGCAAATATTACACCTCCACATTCAGTTACCCTACCGCCGACCACACATGCAGCGACAACTGGAGCATTGGAAACTAAAAGTCCATGGATTCCACAATCTACGTGTTCAGAAGTACCAGCTTTAGTTAATGACCCAAACAGTTTTAATATGACGACTGAAATTCGTTGTATGGCCTCGGAAACGGCGCGTGATCTTTCAAGAACAGCTTTGCCTTTTTCTTTGCCAATCAGATGCAATCAAAATCTTTTATTATGCGACGAAAGTGATTCAAGTTTAGACGACAGATCTGATACTCCATTAGACATAGAGACAGTTGAAGAGTGATCTCGTTCATATTAAATTTATGGAATGAAAGACGATGGACTTTTGTATGCTGTGATAAGTACATATGTGTAGGTAAATTTATTTATGGAAATAAAGTTATTTGTATTTTAACATTTCTGGGCGTTTATCTACTCCATGACCTGACCCACTTGACTTTTAGTAATAATAATTCTAAACTAGTTTTAAAAAGATATTGTCAGTCTTGTAATAGTGATTGTTACTCCTAAAAGCATTTTGTATTAAGTTATTATATAAACAATAATAGAAATCCGGTAAGTGGTACCTAATTATAAGTGTTATTGTATGAATTTGTATCAGTCTTATTACAGCAACATTCTCTCTTGTCAGTATCTATATATAAGGTAGCTTCATGTAGGTACTTAGGTTTTGTTACACAGGCCACCGCTACTGATGTATTCTTTTTAAATCATAAACATTTGAAGTTGTTCTTTACTGATCTTCTGGTAAACAAAAATCAGAGACTTATGTACCGCTATGATGAATAAGCCTTCTATTTCAAGTGTATCCTCGTATTGAAGAGCTATATTTAGGTATCTCTCAAATAGGTTATTAGCGAAAATATCACCGGAATAATAACAATATGAATACCGGCTTTGTCAACAGAAAATACCATTAATAATATTATTACGTTTTCATGTTTTCAAATCGCTTTTATATTTATATTTTTCCTTTGCGTCAAGTAAGAACGATGGAATAGGCGCATGATGAATACCCACACGAGTGTGTTAACGAAATTAAATTATTAACTCCGAAAAACTGATATAGTGGGTTTTTAATTCATTAGTTAGCAGATAAGATAAAATAGATGGAGTTTATAACGACCCCTCAAATAAACAACCCTTCCTGCCTGCTATTGGGGAGGTATTTACGTTCGAATGCCTTCAATTAATTTATGTATTTTTGACCCCTGAATTGAATTTGTAGTAGAGACCCCTCCTACCCTTCACAAACTTTATTATCCCCATCCCTTTTCTCAAATCCTATATCAAGCGGCATACGCGGATAAGATCTTAAAAAAGCGCAACTCAGCTGCAAAAAGTGGAATAACCCATTTAATTCTTATTGGGTGAAGGCGAATGATATGGATGTCTATTGTACATCCGTATCGTTTGCCAGTAACCGTTAAGCAGGTGTATATACATATGTACAATTTCTATATATATGTGAAAAATACTTGTATCTACTATTGTATACTCATATCGATAATTTTAACTGTGTGTGAAAATTGACAGTTTCTCTAACGTCCCTAGATTCTGTTGATTTTCAGCGCCTGAAACCATGGATTCCGTTCTATTTCAGTTTTTAACGGCATGAATCTTTTTTGGTAATTTTTTTTTTTAAATTTATCATACAAATTTACCAAAACAAAATATATTTTTACGAAAAAATACGTAACATTATATGAATTAACTCAAAATTATGTGCAGAATTACATGGTTTCAAACATTAGAAATGCTCTATTACATACTGTACAGACAACATTTTTGACACAAACGCGATAACAACTAAAAATAGTATAACTTTTAACTTACCTATACTAGGACCTCTCCTGAGTTATAAGTTTAACTAAGTATTCCATTTGAAGATATGTATAATTAATATATATTTCACAAGAATGGTGACACGGAGAGCGCTGCACCACCTAGTTATACATCGATAATGTTTGTAAACAAAACAGTCGTTATCTATATTATGACTGACTGCAAATTCCCAAGTTTCAAAGTTGCAAATATTATCAAAGATGGCGGGAAGTGGGAGGAGTAAAAGGTAGTTCACAATATAACCTTTAACCATGGGGAGATAACCCCTAACTATACGGTATTTGACAATTTTTAAATAATTTCACCGTTAAATAGCTGAAAATATTAAGTATCGATCCATCCATGAATGACATCGTGAGAAATGGATGCTCAGAAATCAAAGTGAAAAAAGGATCGCATTGCTGTACTTATGGCGAAACTAACAAAACGGCATTACAATTTCACGCGAGTGACTGACAGCGATACACTTTCACTTCAAATGTTTATCTCAAGCTCATATTATTCACGATTCTAAAGAATGGGTTCTATTTCTTCTCTAGTTGTTGAATAGGCCAAGAAATATACTAATTTTAAGTATAGTCCTACCGTATTGTCGAGGCACAAGCTAAGATGTAGCTTGGGCAATTTACGTACCGACGTAATTTATTGGTATTAGAGACATGTTAGCTTGGGTCTAAGTGGGTTGTTCGTCTTTGTAGGTATGTGTCCTGGACCACAATATGGATGGTGTGTCAATATAAGCCATCGATTACGCTTATTCCCCACTGCTCAACTGAAATGCTCAACTAGTTGAGCAGTTGAGCAGTGGGACATTGCATTGTATGTTCGAACTTTGTGTCCCCACTTCTCAATTGATAAACTGCTCAACTGACATTGGCCACGTTACCTATATTTGTAGATAATTTATAAGATATCGAAAAGATTGACAGATTTATTGCGTGGTTTCAGCTTATAATAATAAAGTTATATCGAGTATAATGTTATAATAATAAAGAATAATGGAGGAAAACTCGATAAAAAATAATCACAAAAATTTATGTATGTAAATTATTTGTTTTTAATTTATTTATATTTTAACATTAAAGATTTTCGCGTTTACCAGGGTCTTAACGTGTTTTTACATTATTATTTCACCCCTTTGGGTTGCACCAAGCTGAAGCGTATGGGCTGGTTGGATTTAGGAATTATAATTTTAAATATTGTTATACTTTCTGTTTTATAATGTTACGCATTGTCCTCGAACTCTGAAGATGAAACGAGTGTTAATGGTGTTATTGAGAATAACGAGAGGAAAGCTGTTAGTGTTCTCATTAAAAGCCGTTTTCAATTTGGGTCCGTTTCCTACAACTTAAAATAGATTTTATCCTTGCTGTGATTCGACAAACAGGTTTTATGTTTCGAAAATTTGTATATTCATGAGTTTTTTGAAAACACTAATAAAAACGCTTATTCCCTACTGCTCAACCAGTTGAGCATTGGGACTTCAATGTGATTCCCCACTGCTCAACTATTTAAAATTGGGCACTTCAGTTGAGCAATGGGGAATAAGCGATCGATTAATATCGATGGTACATCGTTGTTAGGGTTTTTAGAGTTGTTAAGGATATGATATTTCGGATCCGTATATATTGAATACTCTTTTTATAAATTGAATAATCGTTTGTCATTTTCGATTGATGTTGGCATGTATCGTGGATGTTAAAGGACAACATTATCCCTTTGCCACCAGGTAACGTTAACGTTAACGTTAAACCGGTAACAGGTCCGCCACCTTTCTTTCTTTCTATAAAAAGAAAACCCATTTTAGAAAAGTTGTGCAATTTAGAGTTGCATTTTAAAGATTTTAATAAATTGTATGCATTTTAAAGGAGTAAATCACCTAATTTTGTTATGTTTGTTACGTATATATGAGTTATTTAAATGAGGTAGGTCAAACAAATAGATAAAATTAAACGAAAATATTTTTTGTAAACACATTTATATTACGCTTTCGTAAAATTTAGGCTATTACAAAAATCGTGATTTCTTTATCTAAAAATTATAAAATCAATATGAATTATTTGCCTTTATTCGTGTCTTTAATAAAGATTAATTTTCATTACTACATAATGCAACAATCGTTTTTCTATTTCTAATACAACAATCATTTTTTCTATTTATTTCTATTCAAAAGAATAAAATATTAAGAATGTATACTTCGTAAGAGGAATGTTGTGACATATTATTCAAACTTAAAAAAATACGTATACACTGCTTATGGATACGAGTACATTTGGCACCTTCAGTTTATCAAAGCCGTATGTCGAAATTTAGATTATACCAGTATTTAAAAGAGCAATTTAAATAGTGTAATTTAGTCATTTTTTTTTTTATAATTGTTTGACTATTCAGAAAATTATGGCGAAAAATTCATTTTGTACATTTTGTAAGAATGTTTTTTTAAAAAGAAGTTCGTAATAAATATTAAGCATAAAATATCACTTTACAGAAAGTAATAACAATTAGGATATATTATTTTAATGAGCTAGATATACATATAAGATATACTTATGTTTATAATAATATAAAATTATTATAAACATATAAGGTTCTGTTGTCCTGTCTAAAACTTCATAGTGTTCATTACACAGACCGGCCGCCTGGGCGGCGCGCGCGCGACGTAGCTCAGGCGACGAGAGTAGAATAAAGGATATACTAGAATTGTATATCATGAAAAAGAAAATATGGTAAAAACTGTTAGAATCGATTCTACTCTCGATACTCATCAAGCTAACTTCAGCGTTTGCGTTATTTCGGTAACACGTTATATATAAAAACTCGGAAGTAAATTTATAGAACATTTTAAAGTGTTTTGCTCTCCCGAAAAGCTATCATTTTCGGGTTACGGCTTTATTCCACTGAAAAATGCCATATATATTTTGTAATATACATAGATTACAAAATACATATATGTATATGTTTTTTTCAGTAATAAAAACTACCTCTACAACATAAGGTACATGCAACAGCTAAATCTGAACACACTGACTACACTGAATGGCTTAGATAATAAATTATGCGAAATATTCTAAATCAAGCGACATACTTTCAGTTAGCAGTGTAGGTACGGACATAGGTTACTATGGTCACCGCTCACAATTCCGTATTTAATTCATTTTATGTAAATACCGTTTCTTTGTTATTATATAATAACTCAAATAAATAGAAAAAATATAATCTTAAAGCACATTCGAATTGTCAAATGATTTTTACTTCATGTTAAAGATTTATGTCAGCTGTCAGAGGTTTGTATTGTACGTTACTATGAGTTATGTATTGGAGATACGTAAAAGACACTTTATTAGAATAATTATTGCTAGTATAATGCGGAAATAATATGTATTTTGATTTGATGAGAAGTACGTTTTGGTTATCAAATTTTAATTATTCACTAAGTATTTTAATTATTCACAAATGCAAATTCGCTCAGCGAGCGATGAGAGAGCTATGCTTGGAATTTCTTTGCGGAACAAAATTCTTAACGAAGAACTAAAGTTGCCGACATAACTCAAAGGATCAGCAAGCTGAAGTGGCAGTCGGCAGGCCAGGTATGCGACCGGAACAACCGATGGGGGCGACCAGTCCTCGAATGGAGACCACGTAGTGGGTAACGTAGCGTCGGACACCCTCCGGCCACGTGCTGACGGTTTGAAGAAAGTCGCCGGCAGTGGGTGTGTGAGAAGAGCCGAAGATCGTGCGTGGAGGCGGTTCTTGGGATAGGCCTATATCCAGCAGTGGAGAAATAGGCTGATACTATGGTATATAAATTATACACATAATAAAATCGTAACAAAGCCGTACTATACATTTAATATTTTTTTAGAAAAGCCATTGCGGTGTAATGTATATGAATGTATAGAGCCCGAAACAACATTTTTTTGTATTTATGTCTGTCTGTCTCAAATACCACTGGACGGATTTTAAAGAAATTTTCTAAAGGGATTTTTTTATCCAGATTAATTATAAAGCTAACAACCTAATCAAGCTAACCACACGTAACTAAACGCGTACACTGTACACGCAGCTAATTACCATCTACGCGCCGTCGTGGGCAGTGTTAGTCTCTCAATATACAAGTTTATTCATCAATCAACTATCCGAGAGTACATCACATCAGGAGGTCACGTGGAACTCGTCAACAAGAGTTATGTAACTCACGTCGAGTACTACGGAACTAGTGAGGCGTAAGTGAACTCTAAGCTCTAGTTGCATCATTGCAGTGGTCTCATAAAAATGCTCAAATTCTAACATGATATTGTACTCATTCAATCATAGAAATGTGATTGTTTAAAGTGCAGCCCGTTTTATTTATTAATTGAACACTTTAATTGCACAAAGTACAGTGGGCGTGCATTGTCTTCCAGCCAACCTACAGACATGCGCGTAGCCAAGGGGGCGCAGGGGTGGGCGCGAGTCCCTTCCCCACAAAGCCCGGCGCCCTCCTCAGGAAAAACGATCTAATAATATAATGACATTAAATATTACATTCAAATGAGTAATCCTTCACTCAAGTAAGGATAAAGAAAATAACAATGAATAAAACGTGTTAACTATTTCCTTCGACGTAATTTGTATAAAAAATAACTTACCTGTTTCTATCTAAACTGATAAAATATTACGAATGTTTATGTAAGTTTCATATTTTATGTGTGATTATTAAGTTTTATTAAATAAGATTATTTTTTTATCGGGCTAGCCGACTGACCGGGTGGCCCCTCCAGTCCAAGGGCCCACCCCAGGAAAAAATGCTACCTACGCTTATACCTTCAGGAGAGGAAATAATCAAGTAAGGAGAAAAGGAAACGTAAAATAAATTAAAATAATAATGAAAGTATTATTAGAAAATATGCATGATGTATATTAACAAAATATATAGATACTTATACATCTAGATATATATAGATATAGGGAACTATTTTTGCAGGGAAGTACATTCATTTTCTAGACGAGGCTAGAAGGAATTTCAACAAGATTTACTAATTGTTACTTACACTAAATACATTTTAGGACATTATAGGACTTCAATACTATCCCCCGCTCAAGCAAGAACTCATCGTCAGTGAAATTCGAAGTTACGTAAAACATCTTCAAAAACAGTCCATTTCTAGTCTATCTGACGCAGACGTATGAAAATGGACAAAAATCTAACATCTGGTGTAGTTTAGTAATCGTGTAGTCATTGCGAGGCCGCTACTTGTACCGCTCTCATGCCGTCACTGAGTGCGTCCGAGCCGATTGACACTGGATCCTCGGTCGCCTTGCTAAGGATCTCGTAGTGAGCTGCTTCGTCTTTAGGTGGACTTGTATCGTCTAAACTGTACCTGCAAGAAGAATCTTCGTTATGTTAACATTGAAAAAGAACGGAATTTTTGGTTTAATGTA
Organism: Sesia bembeciformis; assembly: GCA_943735995.1. Lineage (NCBI taxonomy): Eukaryota > Metazoa > Arthropoda > Insecta > Lepidoptera > Sesiidae > Sesia > Sesia bembeciformis. The sequence goes on from OX031042.1 coordinate 8,651,852, forward strand.
GTATTATAGCAGGTTGATTAGTTTGCAGCAGCAGCAGCGAAAACTTGCAGCAGTTTTCGGGGATGCGGCACAAAAGGTCCTATTCGTAAAAATTCGCAGAATGTCCCATCAAAAGAAAATAAATGGGTGCAAAATGTTATTGCAATGCAAGCCGCGCCCTTCCAGTAGCCACGGTTGTACATGGACCTCATCATGCACATTGTACCTGCATGAAGGATGTATGGCCTCAACACGTCACACTGGCCAAGCGGGTTGGCGAGTCCATTCGTTTAGAGGTGGTGTAGTTCCTCAGCGCTTGTGACGGTCGCTTTGTTATCCCTTAGTCGCCTTTTACGACGCCTACGGGAAAAGGTAGGCAATAATAAAACTTTTTATTATTGCTGGACAATTCAAAATACTCAACAAAGCATGAAACCATTATTTGGTATGAATCCGACAATCTCGACAGTAGCTTACAAGCGGCGAATTCGTTTTCTGGAGGGGGTTTCTTGAATTGCAGATTAATCAGGCTACAACTTTTAAAAACTGGTCTCGAGCACCCGGACGTCCACAAAAGATCGAGACAACGCCCGTTCGATACACACTAGAGCAGTTTTTCATTATTATTACGTATTACGAGAGAATTTCCCGGGGCTATGGTCCCCCCATATCCAATCCTGGACGGATTTTTCAATAATTAGACACCAGTAATACTTTTAGATAGATTAGACACCACTCCCACGCTCTACGCTCGCATGAGACACGCACCGGGTAAACTTAGCACTTAACAAACTATTAGTAAAAGTATTATTCACTTAAAGTATTTAAACTTAGCACTACACATATTATTGGATGATATAGCAGTACCTAGATCGTAATTGGCTTATTAATTGTCAAATATTATACTCAAACATAATTTATATTATTATAAATTATGTGAACTATTTGTAAATAAATACGAGTAAATACGATGTAAGTAATCATGGGTACTTTGACAATTGGCCATTTGACAAATTTCGCAGAAAGTATTTTAAAACATGTGAAATATATTGATTATATCCTCCACAATTGTATTTTTTTATTAAAAAGCAAGATTCAAGAAGAACAAACTTTTCCTTATTTATTTAAATTTCGCACGAACACAGTCGGTCGCGTGACAATTTGCGTTCGTGACGTAACAACACTATAAACAAATTGTATTACGAGAGGAAGGTTTATAAATTTATATTTTGTTCTATAGAAATTGTTAAAAATGACTTCATTATCGTGTAAAACGTGATCGTATCTATGTGGAAAAATACGACCATCAAATATCCTACAAAATTGTTTATACATGTTCCTAAATGTCCGAGACCCAGCACATACATATGTAGTCGTACATCAAATAATGATAATACCTAAATGTATTATCATTATTAATACATTAATATATTACCTAAATGTATTATCATTATTAATACATTAATATATTACCTAAATGTTATACATATAAATAACCGATATTAATTACAAAACAACGAATTAACTAGATATTACTTTGTACTTTATATAGAAATCCAAATAACATATAAACCTCGCTGTATGCTTAAAATTAAGCGTTTGGTTATATAAAGTAGCCAAGGATATATTCATATTTAACTTCAACAAATATAGAAATAATATAGAATTCAATTATTTGATTTACTTACACATACGTTTTCACGTTTCTGATCTCAGCTGAGCAAAAGTTCGGATTGCAAGCAAAGAAATTTGCAATCATAAAAAAATCTTCTTTTGGCAAATTTGCACTATCAGCTTTAATAAAACCACTTTCCATTTTGTGAAGACCAAGAACAATCAATAAAATCAATTATCAAATCTAACTTTCAGAGTGGAAAAATAAGCAACGCCGACAAATTTTTGGTCAGGCTAATGTTTACAGTGTTGTGACGTCACGCTGTAATAAATCAGGGCTTCCCGCGTTTCGGTTCTCGTAAAAAATTAAAAAATCAGATAAAAAAATCGTTAATATATTTAATAAAAAAAAATATATTTTCATTTAGCTTTAATGCAAAAAAAACGCATTATATGAATAAGCTACTACGTTATCCAATATTTTTTATAATTTATTATTATATCTGTCAAATAGCTAATTGTAAACAGGAGTAATTGTAAACATGTCTTAATTTATTAAAATTTCTAGTCTGTTTTTATTATAATTATAATTGCCTATAATTTATTAACCCTGTTGACCCTACATATCGGAGTTTATTTTTTTAACAATTTATTTTTGGGTAGATTTTAATGTACTTTCATTAAGATCACTTATCTAGGTAGATTTTAATGTACTTTCATTAAGATCACTTATCTAGGTAGATTTTAATGTACTTTCATTAAGATCACTTATCTAGGTAGATTTTAATGTACTTTCATTAAGATCACTTATCTATGTAGATTTTAATGTACTTTCATTAAGATCACTTATCTATGTAGATTTTAATGTACTTTCATTAAGATCACTTATCTATGTAGATTTTAATGGGCAGCAATCAATGGAAATGAATTTAAAGGTGAGTTAGATTTAGGTTGCCTGGTGACAGTAAAGAATTAGGAGTCCCGTGAAACCGAACTCCGTCGATTTTGTGATGGATGACATATTTCGTAATTAAAAATTATTTATTTCAGTCATTCAAAAACAGTTTGTTTTGTTTGATTTTAATCAAAATCTCTTGTTAGTGCACCTCTAGTATAAAGGTAAGAAGAGTAAGAGTAAGTTGAGGTAAGATGTGTGTTTGTGGACTCAAAAACAAAAACAGACCGATACCTGGGTGTGAGAGTTAATGCTAATTTACTAAATCAATTTCTTCGGATTTAGTCCGATATTTTTATAACCGACTTCAACTTTTTATATGAATTGACTTAATGCGTAGTTACTATCTTCATCGAATGCCTATCCACTATGTTTACTAACGTATAAAATTGGTTATAAGTTCATTATAATGAACTAATTTACAAACTGATACATAGTTGAAGTTAATCAAGGCAATACAGCTACGACACGTTGCCTGACGTTGCATGCACTTCGCACTGAAATATTAACGTAAACAAATGATAATGTACACGTGAAAGGTTATCTGAGTAGCCACTCATTGTCAAGTTCTGTAGAAACATTGTTTGAAGCGGCGCTGGACTACTCGCGCTTTTGTGCTTTGTCCATCTTTTAATATTCAGTGAAACTTTGCTGATAAATATTGCAGTAAATATTTGCGTAAATAACACTTACTATATCCGTATATTACTCACCCGCAAGCCTTGAAGAACGCAGAGCCGGAGGGGTTGTGCGTGAGCGCGGTGAGCCGTACGCACCGCATGCGAGTTGCGTGCGCGAGTTTCTCCAGTACACACAGTACGCGTTGCCCTAGGCCGCGCCGTCGCCCGCCCGCCTCCACTTGCACTTCATAACTGTCAAACGAAAATAAAATAATTATTGTACTATTCAATTTGTTTAAGTTTACCTTTATAATTATACAAACTGTCAAATAAGTATCGGGAATTTTGATAAAAAATGCACGTGTAAAAATGTATTGCTGTTAGATTGGCACTATTGTAGCTGATTTCATGTAACTGATTTGGCGCGATCTGTCAAATATTTGTTTGAAAATCTTCATATTTGCTAGACGTCGATTGTTTGGTAAGTTAGGTTGTTAGATATGGCCACTTTGTGGCAGACGTTTCGAGTCCGTTGACGTAATAAAACAAAATTGGCTAAAAGCTTTAAGAAGTGCTTCGACAAATGGATTATTTGCTGGCGAAAGTGTATTGCGTCAAATGGAGCCTATTACGAGGGCGACAAAATAAATTTAGACGATTGAAGCAATATTTTTTGTTTTATTAAAAAAAACTCGAAACATATTTGACAGAGTAGTATATCACAGAGGTAACGGACAGAATGAAGACTATGTAACAGAAAACGTAGGACGCCCTTCGGCCAGGTGTCGCCGGTTGTGGCTCAATGCGATAAACAGAAGTGTGTGGTGGCGGTCCTTGAGATAGAGCATATCACTGAGGTAGGTTATCAAGTAATTTCACTAACTAACCAGCAACAGAAAGGTGTGATTGAGATGTGTTGAATGAAGAATCAAGCGAGCGTTTTCAAACTTTGAACCTTACATGTATTATTTAGTTTTGCAACTTTGTATACACATAAAACAAATCGGTGTACGTATTTAAAGCTCTACTCATGTTTATTTATTTTATTTACACTTCATTGCACAATATTGAACAAAAGGCGAGCTTAATGCCTTAAGACATCCTATAGCAGCCAACCTTCGGGTTGATCAAAAAATTTCAATTTGGAGTCATGTTATATAAGCCATGGTATATTTATTCAATTTTTTTTATGAAAGGACTCTTCTTTCACCTATGGATAAGCACTGCAATCAAGCATGACGCACGCTCAGTGTTGAAATAATAATTAATGTATGTACCAAATCTTATGTTTATAGTTATACATTCATTATTTGACTGTATCACAGTTATAATTATTTCTTAATCGCCTTGAAGTTTACTACGTTCCAAAGAAACATTTCTCGGAACATTATCTCCATAGGCGGCGATGGCGGCGTGACCTTCGTCCGGGTCAACCGTCACCAAATGTTAGTATACTCTCTAATTAAAACCGCGATATGTTGGTACTCGCTACAGATATCTACTGATAACATTTCTCGCAATTAAACTTGACTGGATATACGATACGCATTCGGGTGACTACAGTCAAAATTATCAAAGAATTGAACGGTTACTACGCGATTTATAGTATCATGTAAGCGATAGACAGTTTTGCCGATGCGCTAAATAACTATTTAAATGTGGTTATTCGGATATTTATTATCTTAATTTATACATATAATGACGTGATATCGCTCGTTATTTCTAGAACGTTTTAAACACTTATATATTGAGTTACATCAGGTTTGGGTATATTTAGTATAGCGAATTGATACCATATCGGCATTTTTTTATTTTATTTAAATTTGAGTGCACAAAGAAACATTGTATAAAAGAACATTGGACTTAATGCCTAGAGCAGTGATTCCCAAAGTGGTCTATATCGACCCCTAGGGGTCTATGACAACCTGCAAGGGGTCTACGTCAGCGAAAAAAAATTTGGGGGTCCATGAAATGAAAATTGGGGTCCACGATAGTGGATCTCAACACATACACTGATAGTACCTATTTACTTACATCATACTACCATCCATCGTCATACCTAGTGGAAAGGGGGTTCAGCGCTGTTACCAATCTCCTAACGAAAAAAAGAAACAGACTGGACATCATTAGCCGAGGAGATTTAAGATTAACCCTTACAAAATTGACGTCAAATGTTGATAATTTATTATTAAAGCATCAGGTTCATCCTTCTCACTAACAATATTGACTTATTGCTTATGTTATTTTATTTATAGTTTATTTTATGTTACGTATATTTTACATAACAGATACAAAATTTTATTTTGAGTAGTTTTAATTTAAATTCAATTAATAAATGTACAAATTAACATGAGTTTTTACTTTAAGTTTTTAACACTAAACTTCACTACAATTAGAAATTTACAGGAAATCAATATCAGGTAAGTAGGGGGTCTACCCAACACGGAAAACATGGCAAGGGGTCTACGACACAAAAAAGTTTGGGGAACTCTGGCCTAGAGGCATTCTCTGCCAGTCAACTTTTGGTTAAACAGAAATACGAAGGGTAGTGAGTGCATAGTGCAATCAATAAACTGACTACAATACCTAATACAATGCAATGCAATACCTAAGTACCTAAACTAATATATAATATATACATATTGATAAAGATATATACATAATATATACATTTTCTTTACTTCGATTTCCTTCAAATTCTAGATTTCATAATTTTAAATTAATGTAATATCATTGTCACATCAAAAAAAAAAAATCTGATAATTTTTTTCGTTTAACTTTATTGAGCAAATTGTTGTCAGGGAAGCGGTGTAGTTTGTAAAAAAAATACCTTTTTATTTATGAACTTAAAATCAAATAAAAATTATTACGAAAAGTTTAAAAATAATTTAATAATATGTACTTATTATTTTAACAGTTATTTAATAATACATGTATGTAACTAAATTATGTAATATATAATTAAATTATGTAATATGTAATTAAATTATGTAATATGTAATAAAATTATGAAATATGTAATTGGATTATTAATATTTAATTAATTAAATGTAACCGATTATGATGTTTCAGTAAAACTATAACCGATCAAGTTGTAAAATAGTTACACATTTATATTTTCAAATTTTTTAAACCCCTAAAAACGCCGTTGCTATTTCTTTACCCCTAAGTTGGCTAGCAGTGGTTTGTTGAGGCTCGCACACGGACTGTTTCCATGCAATTGTACGCAAAAGAATCGCCTCCCTGATGCGTCGCGTACGGGGCAGCACCAACGGCATTCTGATCACCTTTAGTGTCCTATATTGAGGTATTGGGTTGGACACATTTACCCTAGCTCAATGTCTCACTATGGGACTATGATATAATTTTAAAATTATTATTAATTATACGAAATTTCTATGAACATTAGGTATTTGATTCGAAATAAAAATTATACTTATAAAGTAATTTTGGAACAAAAATCGAAAAAAAACATTGAGGATGTAACTGATTTTGAATCCTGGAACCAAGATTCATGAACTAAAGTTCATGAACCTGAATCTTTAGAAAATGAATTTAAAAAAAAAAAGAATATATTCAGTTTTTAGTAAATTTGACATATTTGCTAAATTGCTAAAAAAATCTAAAAAAAATTAATCTTTCTACAAAAGTACAGGCGGCGACGAGGTCAAAGTCGCTCAGCGAGCGATGGAAAGAACCATGCTCAGAGTCGCTGCTGTTGCTCTGTCCCTGTCTCTATTACTGGACAAAATCCATAATGAAGAAATTCGACGAAGGACTAAAGTTGTCGCGATAGCTCAAAGAATGAGTAAGCTGAAGTGGCAGTGGCCAGGCCATATATGCCGCAGGACCGATAACCAATGGAGGGGACGAATCCATGAATCCATGCGCTGCCTACCATTGGAGATATAGGAATGGATTTGGAGAAAGGGTTGGGAAAATGGGGAGGGATAGGATTAGAATGAGCTCTGGAATATCTCATTCACAACCGAAACAAGTACGTACATTGGGGAAATAGAATAAAGTGGAAAATGTAGTACATTTCAGGGTAGTCTTCTGTGAGAGAGGGGTAACGTAGCCAGTCGAGCGCGCCCAGCTGCTGTTGAATTGCAGCGTGCACTCTCTCCCTTAAAAATGTCTTCAGTTTTAATATATTTATTTGAAAATGTGGGTGACTTCTGTGACGGGAGATGTGGTTGTATAAATCCGAGGTGGGAATTTTGTAGAAGAATTGTTAAGTGCATTCCAGGCGACTGATTAAGATACAGGCGGTAAAAGACGCATACTGATCGTAAAACACGATAGAAGAAAACGTATGTTATATTTGTAATCGTCGACTAAGATTTACTATTAAGGATAAAACGCTTAAATCCAAAAGTAAATATTGAGTTGATAATGAAATAAAAAATGGATAATGAATTTACAGTAGGGACTTGAATTTTAAATAAGCGTTTATTAAGCATGTACTTATAATTTTCTGCACTTAGGAGTATTTTATGTGCCAACAGGGGGCAGTTGTAAGCATGTACTTATAATTTTCTGCACTTAGGAGTATTTTATGTGCCAACAGGGGGCAGTTGTAAGCATGTACTTATAATTTTCTGCACTTAGGAGTATTTTATATGCCAACAGGGGGCAGTTGTAAGCATGTACTTATAATTTTCTGCACTTAGGAGTATTTTATGTGCCAACATGTACGTTTTATATGTTGAATATGAAGAACATGCAATGAAAATAAATAGCTCGTTTTTGTAAATAAATAATATAATGAAACAGTAATAATCAGGTGTCGGTTATTTTAAATAATTATAAAATCAATCTAAATAGTACATAGAACTAATAAGAAATTATCATGACATAAAATTATTGGCAAAGAGTGAGTACTATTTATTAACAAAGTAAATGAAATTTCCAATTTAAACCGGGCGCGATGATCCAAATAACAAATACATAGTACGTGATGTGATAATTATAAATACTAATAGTAACTAATCACTAGTAGCCCAGTAAATAGTAGAAATGGGGCCATTTATTTGTAATAGAGGGATAGATTAGTATGAAGTATAATACTTCTTGTCTAAATATGGAAAATTTAATCTGAAAGAAATCTGTTTAAATTTACATACAATGACACAATGAAAGAAATAAAAAATATGTTTAATTTAATTACCGAAAGTCCTCACGGACAAGGTCGACCACTTCGAAGATATTTATAATACAAAAAAAAATATTCACGGGAACACCAAGTCACGCCAAAAACACATGTTGGCGATGCATGTACAAAGTACATGGACACATCTTTAGAAACTGCAATGCCAAGTTTGTTTTTTGTTGACGGAAATAAACGCAGCGTTAGGTACCACTTTGTCGCACTTCCCATTTTTATTCGAAGGAAATATGTGCGAAACACGTGCGCGGGCAATTCGCGGGGATACTCGTGTACACGACTAGACAGTGCGATAGGGTCATCGTGAGAGTGACTGAAGAAAAGGTTACTTTCGCCGTGGGCGGGCTGTGGATGGACGCAGACGCCGGATCCGGGGCAGGTGACGTCACCTGATAACTCGTGTAAGGCGGTGAACGAGCCGAGCGCGGCCGTACCGGGTACACACTGACACGAGCGCTGGAGAGATGCGGGCGCTGCTGCTGTGGCTGGTGCTCTGTTGCGCGGCGGCGGCGCACGCGGCGCGTCTGCTCGCCGTGCTGCCCACCTACACGAGGAGCCACTACGCCATGTACGGCCGCCTGCTGGAGGCCCTCGCCAATAAACAACATCACCTCACCATCGTCTCACATTTTCCCATGGTACGTATTGATCCACGACGTTTTTGCGATGAAATCTCGCGAGCTGATAAAGTTACAGGGTGAGAAGGCACCTGTAAGACATGCGTTAACAGCATTAATATAGGACACAAAGTTTAAGATTTGATAATGGGAAACTAGAAACTACGTTACGTCAAGGTATGCTTCAAAACCAAAAACGCTACAGTGTTTTATATTTTTCTACCAGAAATATTTAGTCGAATGTATCCAATAAGAAGTTTTTAAGTATTTAAATGATGATTTAATAAATAGTTGTTTTTATGAAGATATGAATAAGGTGATCCCTGACACTGTTCAATTGATTTATATATATGTACTTATAAATTTCCACAATTTGTAAGCATAAAACCCTTCCAAATGTAATAGTGCGTTATGTCAATTATGGTGAAGTTGTTCTGGGAAGTTGTTAATGAATTTTACAATTATTGTGGACAATAAACAAGTGACAAAATTGCAGTTTCACGCACAATATTCATAGGTGAATCTGAGGACACCGATAAGGAGTTTGCGATGCGTTTTCTGCCCTCGTGCTTTCGTATAAGTATTTAAAACAAAGTATCTATTAATTAAATCATTGACTAAAAATAAAATAAGCTACAATAATTAATATCAGGTTAGGATAGATACAAATTCGGTACTGCACCTATAAAGTATAATTCTTTGGTAGGAAGATTCAATGTGTCGTGATGGATTCCAATAAAAATGCCTTACCGTCTCCTGTGTTTTACGGTCTAATAAAGAATAATTTAAAATAATACTTATCGTTTTCCTGTCCGGCTAAGGAAAGCTTTTTTATGATACAGTTTTATTATCATTTTACAATCACGAGAACCTTAGGTTTGTTTCATGTAGCATGTAGAATATATCCTTATGATTGCAGTTTCTTATAGATAAAAAATGAAAACACTAATCCGTTTATAAAATGCTTTAGAAAAAAAAACGATAGTCAGTGTCGTTGTATTGTCTGACCTTTTGTGTATAATCTCTCACCACGCTACCAGAGCGTGGGGTTGATTCATAAAAGAATAATACTGGCAGTGATGCGGGTGACGAGCTAATTTTTAAAATACCTACTTTTAAATACAATGAAGATGCTATTGTTGTATTCAATTATTAATGATTTATTTAGAATAGCATTAAACTTTATTACACAAACAAACTGTACAAAAGGCGGACTTAATGCCTTATGGCATTCTTTAGCAGTCAAACTTTGAGTAAACACAGAGAATCAAGAGGGGTGCATTATAAATGATTGTGGTTATTTTGGAGATAGCGATTTATTTCAGTTTTCATGTTAAGCTTCAGAAGCTTATGAATGTTAAGCATTCATATCCGTTGAAATAGTTTAACTGTTTTCGCAATCAGTATTGTAGGCCATTTTGTAAACTGGGGTATTTCTTTTAACAGTAGCTCTCTCCGGCTGTACATGTCCATATGTCGGAGGAATGCTATTTTATTCACGTGCAGATGATTTTACAGGAGAGCCAATTAAAGTCATAATTAATAAAACAATATGGACTACTCACATCATTTACATTCTCAATATATATATCGCCTGTGAACTTTGTACAATACATATTTAATGATATTGTAAAAATCATATTTCAACAAGAAATATATTAGATTAGTTGCACCTACCCAGGCTACAGTCGATCGATATTTACAAGCCGACATTACAATTGATATCGATTGCTGATGTAAAATGGATCCATCCATCGATCGATCATCAGTATGATCGATGATTGATCGTCCTATGGACTCGTGGATGAACCAATGTAGTCGATTGTGTCATTGATAAAGCGATTAACATCGACTGGTCGGCGTTGATTCACTGCAATCTTGGTGCATCTTTTGTCATCTCCGATTCCTTACGAGGACCCAGATATCCTTTTTATTCCAGTTTAAACGTGTTACAAGAGGATCACAAGGTTTTGTACCTTTTGCACACGTGGACTTGTTTATTTTGCAACGAGTTATATCCTTATATCATATCGGTCGATCAGCCTATAATGTTCCACTGCGGAGCAACAGGTCTCCTCTACTAACTACGTGGGGATGTCCGGGACATCCGGAGGCATGAACATTACCGAGGTAGCGACAGGACAGTTTTCTGTGTCTGTTAATGTCAGTGAGTTTTATTTCAGAGAAATAAGTATGTACATCCTTATAAGCTTATAACAAGTAACTAATGTAAAATTGTGTCCTTTAAAAAAATATACCGAAAACCTTTATAATACGAAAACCAAGCATCAAATTAAAACTACTTTGACTTATTTTTTCACGGGCCGCGGGGCCCCTAGGCGGCGCCGGGCCCATAGGCAGTTACCTACATGGACAATGCGGGGCATCATGTCCCCATATTACTTATTAGTATATTTTGCGTTAGATATATCATCGAATGGCATGTCGTAAATGCAAAATCGATCATCTATCTTCATATTCATGCATACATTACGATATATTATGTAGTTTGCATCGATTTTTCAGGCAAGTGCGACTGATTTGTTAGGAGTATTGTATATAGTTTTTAAATTATAATGTCATTGCCAGCAAAAAAACAATAATATCAACAAAATACATAAATAATATTTCTATCCATCTGTAACCACCCACCGACCACACCAATATTGGTTAATATTTGACGTGAACCAATATTTAACCATTTTTAGTATTTTTAAAAAAGATCCCAAGTATTCACAATTCAATCTTTACTCAGAAGTGCAAAGTCCTGTACATACATACACTTATTTTGTAGCACCTTAGGATAATTAAATTAACAGCGGTGTTATCAGTTCATCACTAACTTGACTTCATAGTCTGTGCGCCTAGTATGGTGTTACGTAACAAGAAATTTATAGCAAGCTGCCTAAGCTCCACGATAAACATAGCTCCAACTAAAACTTTGTGAAAACGGTGGTCTATATTTTCTCATATTACAATTATCAGAACAGTCACTGATGTTAATCTCATTTTGTTAATTTACAGTTTAATAATTTGTGCAATTCTGTGCAAATAGTTCGAAGAAGTGACAGTCAATAAGATCAAATTGATTTGTTTATGAGAGTTCCCGATTCAAGGATATATACAGTAATATTTCAGAATCTTGGTAGCTTGATTAAGGGGGCATTCACATGATCTGTTTATGTCGTAATCTAGAATTCGCCGACATTGACCCTGTGTTTACAACCTAGCTACTGGATGTCGACCACATCCGTATATTAACTACTGGGTAATATAGACTGTAATAGTAAACGAATTGGATGTTTTCTAGGTAACTAGTGCTATAGATAAAACATCTCTGTTTCATTATTCGAATTCTTTTTTACAGACAATTTTGTGTCATTCGCAGATCACTAGTCGTAAAGTTTAATTGGCGATCAGATTCTTTACTTCCTTAGAGCGTACAATCTCCGCATACATTAAAATAGCCGAAAATAAGTTAAGAATATACCAAACAAATACAATTTTAACCTCTTAAAACTTTGGACATATATAGGCACGATTTGTTCATAGGAATTTACAAAAAAGTATCAGTTTACTTGTGAATTTCATTGTACCAAGAAGATGTAATGCACAGGTGTATATTACATTTATAATATTATGAGGTGATATGGTGTAAGGATACAACTTGTTGCAATATAAACAAGTTCACGTGTCACGTTAGTTCGAGACGTGCGGAACCTTGTAATTCTCTTGTAACAGTATACTGGAAGGAGAAAAAAGATTATTAAGCGCAATTCTTATCAAGAATCGTAGATGACATTTGAATAAAGGTTCTGATAAAAACAACAGTTCGTTGTTTAAATGTTGAAAATGAAGCAGTATAATCGCAGAGAGAGAAATGCCTTTAGATAATACAAATGGTTTACAAAACCGATGTGTGGAAACATTCAAACTATTTCAACGTATGGGACAATATGTAGCCGAATGTAGAAGTGAATAAAGTCTTTAGCGTATGTAATTTAATCGTTTTCATCGGTGTTCAAAATAGTGGTATTTGATTGACCCATTCTTATAACAAATGTGTAAATTTATTCCTCCACACTTTGACCTCGTGTAAGCATTACGAAATCACGTTAAAATTATGTTATTATAATAAATAAAATTAGATATTTTATGTAATTATCTAAAATCGTAAATCGGTCGATGAACTCTACATGTGGACAACAAACACGCTTCTCGTCAAATTCCTCAATGGCAAGGACGTACGGTCATTCAATTCTATTATTATCGCGATGTTTTAACTAACTCGTGTCAAATGTATACTTAATGTGTCCACAAAAATTTGATATTACGATATCAATAATATTCTAAATACCTACGAGAGCGATCGTTTGACCAGTTCGATAGAGACATAAGACGCATCGATGTTATTATTGTAATAACTATATCAGCCAATTAGGAAATTGAATAACTAAATATTTTTTATGTAATTTTTTTTATAATAAGTTGTATTTATCTGCTATTGGGTTACCGTTACCTACCTAGTTAGAATATGGAAGAAACTTAATTTCAAAATCATTGATAATTTTGGGAAGCTCGTTTTCGGTTTCCCAAAAGCGTGAAACTTGTTGCAAGCCAGCCAGGATATTTGCTATTCCAACAGTAGGCACTCATGGTTCTCTTTTTCGAATATATGCCAATCAAACAAAATTAAAGACAAAACTGCCTCACTAAGGTGTTTAAGATGCTAGGACACATGCGTGCAACAAATAAGAATGGACAAATATAATCTGGAGAAAAAAACAATCACATAAAATCCTTAAAAAGAGCAATAGATCGACTTCTCGACTATGAATAGCAGAGAACTTTGAAGTGAATAAACATTTGCTCACTAACGGACAAAGTGGCAAAATCTTCTGGGTTCTCTTCACAGCCCAGTGAGATATTCACCCATATGAATGTGGCCCAGTGATATAGAAGCGATAAGTTATTTCAGTACTCATCTATTACGGATACAATCAAATGAAAACTAGTCATTTATTGATGAGGATATCTTATTGTATTTACTGTCCTAATAAGTGTTGAGTTACAAGTTAGAAAATGGTCACAGTAAATCAGTAACTGTCGCAGTGATACGAGTTTTTATTGGCTCAAAGAATTTTAGCAATATTCCTAAGAGTAATGCTCTCTTGGATTACTGTCCTCTTGGAATCTCCATTTCTCAAAATTCTTACTGGCCATTAATATAAACCTCGAAAACGATACAACTCTTTGATTCTCGTTTTCTTCAATTGAAATCACTATAGTACAAATAACCAATCAATCCTTGTGAATCAGATATCTAAATTGGAGTTTTAATGTTATGTGTAATTGTATAGACAAAGAATATGGAAATCGTACTTATGTACGATAAGTATATATGTATACTTAAGTATACTTACGATAAGTATACTTATGTACGATAATATACGTACTTATGTAAAAACAATCAAAATCAACAACATCTACTTTTGGCATCAAAAATATGAGTATGACATAATATTTGGAGAACTTACAATTAAAAGTGTGCAAAGTTTAATTAAGAAAGAATTTTAAAAAGTCGTTCATATTTGAGCCCTCTAACTAAGATGAGGTTTTCGGGACAAACGTTGAATAATTACTAGAGTGAGTATTTACTGGTTACTGTAGATGTCGTATCGGGTGTCAGTCTGTATGTGTGTGTGCCTGCGGCCGCCTGCCCCTTCACCTCTTGTCTGCGGCGTCTTATCACGGGGCACGCGCTGCCGCCCACATTGTAGGCAAGTTACTAAGCCACAGATTTGTTTAACTCTCTATATCTTACATGTGTCATGAAATTATCATGTAATGCAGTCGTGTAAAATTTGGTCACATTCGTATAATTTACATAATTGTTACAGAAAAATCCTCCGCCAAACGTGGAACAGATTAGCCTAGCAGGAACAATACCAGAGATAACGAATAACCTGACGAAACAACACCAATCTTTGAAGCCAGATTTCATGCGCAACTTGGAACAGATTATGAAGGAGTGTGTTGACGCATGCGAAACTATCTCTAGGATACCAGCATTTAAGGCGCTACTCAATTCAACATTAACATTCGATTTGGTGATTGTTGAGGTTTTCGGAAGCGAATGCTTGCTTCCACTCGGCCGAAGATTCCAAGCTCCTGTCGTAGGTCTTCTCTCAAGCGTACCATTACCATGGGTCAACGAACAATTAGGAAATCCAGAAGCAACCGCGTATGTTCCTGCTTATATGATGGGCTATGGGCAAAGGATGAATCTTTGGGAAAGATTTACCAACACTATTTCAGTTATTTGGGCGAAGATATTGTATAAACACAATTCACAAACACCTTCACAGGTTGGTTTTGAAATTAACTTGTCTCCTTAATTAACTTGTCTCCTTAATTTGACTATAAAAATTACTGCCTGCATATAAAAGGCCTGTAGTTGCGTTTAGAGAAAAATCTAATTTGTTAATATTTTCCAGGTGATAGCAGACCGTCTCTTCGGATCTGGACCATCGTTGGAGACTTTAGCGAAAAACTACAGTTTAGTGCTATCTAACAGCCATTTCAGCATTAACGAAGTGCGACCTTTAGTGCCCACCCTGGTTGAAGTTGGAGGACTACATCTAGACAATACTCAGAAAATACCACGTGTGAGAACTATTTTTTTATATATAAAAAGGAGGTGACTGATGAGCTGAAAGTTCACGTGATAGTAAGTAGATCAGTCCAGAATGACAAACGTTGGCATGCCCCTGGATGCGCCTTCCTTTGGAGGTTGATGAATGTGGAATAGGAAGTTTAACGGGACGAAGGGTTTACCTCATTCTATCACACCTCCCAATTCTCCGTGGGGGTGTCAAGAGTATAATGGAATAAGAAGTTACTTTTATTCTAATATACTTTTCATTGAATGTGATAGAATAAGATGAATGGGGTGGAAATGGACTCTGATATATCTGACTCACGAGCGAAACACGTACGTACGTATATAAGATAGGGTGCGAAATGTACGTAGTACATTTTACGGTAGTCTTCTGTGAGAGGGGTAACTTGGCCAGTCGAGTACACCCAGCACTCCCTCCTCCTCCCCCTCTTAAAATGACAAAGAAATTTGTATAAAAATTATGTAATTGTCTAAACTCTATGTTATAATTTTATCGTCGTTCATATCGCTAGGCGGAAAGTATAGTACATATCGTACTCTCAGTCACTGGGTCATGTGATTACTGCATTTACTGACCACTAACGTGATTTTGCAGCTATTCCATTAAGCATGCTTAGAGTGAAAAAGAGCCAACAACATGTTAAGGATATAATTAATTTTTATTGCATAATGTTATTGTTGCGGAAAATTTCATAGATAAAGCTGAATCGAAGGAAAATCGATTTATATATAAGTAGTTGGGGCTTGTTAATAAATATGAAGAATGTGTTTAAACATGAGAAACATAAGTTTATTACGACAAGTAGTCATTAACCCACATTATTTAGCAATAGGGAATCCTATTTATCGCCGCGACCTGGGACCTAAGACCCTAATGACACATCTGATATCGTTGCGCTGTTGCCAAATTCCCTATTGTGCCCTGTTCGATGCACACGACATGTAAACAACCCGTGACCTATATCGGGTAGACATACGGGCTCCATGACTTCTTCTGATTTACAATTACTGTTATTTTTTATTTACTTATTATTTTGATATGCAATACTGTCTCATTATAAAAGTTGTGGTAAACACCAGGATCATAAATAAGTCAAATAAGTCATGTGCATATTATAACTGCGTAACCTCAACCCTTTTAATATCCACCGTTGGCATGGGAGGTCCATGTCATGCACATTGTCAGGTGCATGAGGGGTGTGTGAGACCTTAAAACGTCACGCTGGACATGCGAGTCGGCGAGTTCACCTTTTAGAGGTGGTGTAGATCTTCAGGGCTTGGCCGCCTTAGAAGACACTTACGAGAAGAGATCGGGTGATGCCACTCTAAAGGCGGCCGACACCACTTAATATAATTCATTATTTCTAATTGATTAGGAGCTGAAAATACTCCTGGACGAGTCTAGCGAGGGTGTCATTTACTGGAGCTTCGGATCGATGTCGAGGATAGAGACGATTCCTAGTGAGAAGTTGTCGCAAATATTCGGAGTTATATCGGAGCTGCCGCAAACTGTGCTCGTCAAAATGAACCGAGCGCTGCTCGCTAGAAACCTCAGTGTGCCGGACAACGTGTACACTATGGATTGGATACCACAGCATTCCACTCTATGTAAGTGTTATAAACAGTGTACGTAACATATTCATTTTGTAGGTATTGTAATAAGTCATTGTTTTTCGTTTCGTTTCTTAGAATCCTCCACACTGGACTAGTGAGAATTAATTAATATTAAACAGATCTTAAGTAGGTTAATTTAAGTGCCAAAAAATTCATTGGCCTTGGACACCTAAAGCTTCAATCACAAGAACTGGTTAATAAATGAAAGTTTTCTCCTGAAAAAATATTATTTTTTTGGATTCTCCAACGGATAGAAAAGGAATTGCCAATACGAATACCATGTGTTTTTTTTTCCTTAGCTTGTTTATGCTTAGTTCGAGTAGTTAGAAACTATGTGATAATAATCTCTATGCAGACTGTATAAGGTTTCTTTCAATACAATTCTGGCTAAAATAAAATTCTTAGTTTTAATCAGAGTCGTGAAGACAGAGAAGACAAATTGTAGGGGCTTAAATTATATACCCCTTGTTGACCAGGTCACCCAAACGTAAAGCTGTTCATATCGCACGGTGGTCTTTTGGGCACGCAGGAGGCAGTCGCGTGTGGGGTTCCGATGCTCACAGTCCCCCTGTATGCGGACCAAGCTCTCAACGGGCGCGCCATGAGCGATCGCGGTGTCGCAAGAACTATCACACTTCAGGATACCAACACGCAAACGTGGAGGGACGCGCTTCATGACTTACTTCAAAATCCAAAGTAAGATTTCAACATTTAATTTTAGTTTTACTCTTTTAGCTGACAAAACATCTGAATAATTTGAAGACCTAAACTAAACATTGATTTTATAGACTTTCATTCAAACGAAATGCAAGCTTGAGAAAACACCCTAAAATATATATTTATAAAAATCCAAATTAATCACGTTAAACATTAAATAGTTTATTAATAGTTTTATTCCTGGCTTCATGAATGGCTCCCTTATAGTCGCCGAAATGTCTAGAATAATATTCGAATTTTTATACCGATAATGTAAGGGCATTTAGTCGTTATCTGCCCCGTCACAATAAAGGTTACCGATTAGTAAACACGGACGATAACCCTAGTGACACACATAGGACGATAATTGGTCAAGATGACGTCAACTATACATTGAACTTAAGATATTTTTTTTTTCAGGTACAAAGAGAACTCAGAGAAATTGAGGGATATGTTCTTGGACAGACCGCTGCCACCGCTGGATATGGCCATGTACTGGATAGAATATGTCATAAGGCACAAAGGAGCACCGCAACTACGATCTCCAGCCGTGGACCTTTCCCTTCCACAATACTTACTTTTAGATGTAATAGCTTTAAGTATTGCAATAACATTAATGACAGTATACATCTTACACATACTATTCCGGTATCTCTGTACGAGGTGTATCAGATGGTGGCCGAAAGAGGCGCTTGTGTTCGAGAAAAGGGTGTTTAGAAGAAATAGTCTATTCCTTTGTTTGCTGTGGAAGTTTAAAGTGAAAAACAATTGACGAGCGCTCAATGATTAGCAGTAACAAATCAAATGTATTATAATAATGTAGGTGTAAATAATATTGAGTAAGATATTTATGAATAAAATAATTTTTATCAGTGTTTGTGCGTTTATTTATTGTGCACACAAACAAGTGTACCCGCCCCTCCCGCGCGCCCCGCCCCGCGCCTCCTTCAGTGGATAACTGAACATCTTGTTCGCTGTTCTGACACCACCTACTGATATTGATTATATTGAATTATAACTTTTATCAGTGTCTCGTTATTATGTAATATTTAATAATTGGATATTAGCAATATATTTTATAATGATGAATATATTCATATATTTAGAACTAACTTCTACAAGCCATTTAGCTCGTTTACAAGCAGACTTCGTCTGGGAAATCGTTTTTAATCGCTTGGCTATTGGAACCATGTTTATTTTTGAAAATCATACAGGCGAAACAAAATCAACTCAGTAGTTCCTGTGATAAGTCCGAGCAAACATAGCGTTGTAATAATCATTATTGATAATAATAAGGAATCTGGATTGTAAGGTGTAAATTCATAGTTTTTCTGAATACAATTTTTCATTACCCTGTTGTATGGTTTCTGCTTGATGTCACGTGTATTCAGAGATAGACAATATTGCTAAAACATTAGGATTTAATTACGTACACTTCCCGGTCGAAAGTAATACACGTCGGCCTTTAGAAAGAGACTATCGGCTAGCTTCGGTTTTGTAGAGCGTCGTCTCTGTCGTGCACGATTGTACGACGACTGACAAGTCAGCGACGTATCCTGTGTATTACTTTTATTAATTTATGACGTGTATTACTTTCGGCCGGGATGTGTACAGGTATAGACTATGAATGAGCAGCAGATAATATTGAATAGACAGAAAACCGATGGCAGCAAATTTAAAGTTGATTTAGCTTCTCTGGTGACGATAAAGAACTTGGTGTTGACATTTCTTAGTTGAAATTATGCAGTTATTCAACAATAGGTTGATCATCATTGCTGTTCATTTAGTACTTTTTGCGGCTCGTTTAAATACAAGCCGATTTTGCAGTAGTGTACCTATATAGGTTCTAGTAACAAAATATCTTACCAATATAGTACAGGATCACCGAAGTCCATATCAAATCGAAAGTGTGAGAAAGCTAGTAAAGTTCCATCCTTTTGTTTCGCAATAAGATACCACGCGACTTCGTCCGTCATCTCTTCCACTTTGCGGTCTCTATTCCATCCCCATGCGCATGTTTCATACCTAAAAGTGCAATAACATTATTAAGGCTTTATTTAAGGGCATATCATATGTAGGTAAAGAGTGAGCAGTTTATTGCAGGGATGGAAAAAGAAACATTTTTTTTACATTCCGAGATTAGCGCAAACAAGGAGACAAATTGGTATTATTTATGTACGTAGAGACCAGAGATTTAAATTTTAGACTAATGGATTGTACTGCCCTTGTCTCGTTGCTACCCGGACCCGCATGTATAGGTCCTTACCAATGAAATTGACATTTTATATGGAAAAATTCAAATATTATTTTTTGTATGAAAATTATATATGTATTTAATTAATCGAAGTAGGTACTGTCCATTTAATGGAAGTTGATTGATGCCTCTGCTATAGGAACTCCTGGGGACGGGAATCGTGAATTCCTGAATGCGTTTTTCACTGCCTCATGGGAGTTTAATTTTTCCCTTGTAAAAAGTTATCCAAATTCCGAAAAAATGGAAATCAGTGGGGTCAAAATCTGGCGAGTAGGTACGGTGGGTGACGGAGAGTTTCCATCATCTATTATCGTTTGCAAATTCTTCAGAGTAATTGTTTTGCATTAATTGTTGTACCAGATCTCGAAGTGTGACGTTTGACACTTCGAGTGTCACACGTTGTGTGACGAAGGTTTACGTTGTGTGACGAAGGTTTACGATTATCATACAGGATCCACTACTCATCACAAGTGACAATACAATTCAGAATCCTTTCATTTTTGTGTTGGTTGATTAAAGTAAGGCAAGCTCAAAGTAATGAAAGTCAACTGCAAACACGTGTCGATGTTTGCAGTTGACTTTCATTAATCTCATTCGGTGGTACCCACTTTCTCCACCCAGTTTCTTCACTTTCCCGATTTGACGCAAATGAATTAATATCGTTTTGTCACTTACGGCGAAGGCGAAGGCACGCAATATCAACATCGTTGATATTGCGTGGCGTCTGTGGTGAGTTGCTGCCACTACGGAATTCATATTCGAAACTAATGCAAATTTTCAACTTTTCCATGGTCACTAACACAAATATATCCAAGTAAAAAGTTGTTTGACGGAAAAACAAATGAATAGCTGATGTTGAAAAAGAATGTCATAACTTTAAATTGAAATTAATTAGAATTTGGAATTCCAAGCCAAATGCAAGATAACTAAGTTCAAAGTGGCCACCATGAACAAATGGCAATTTCATAGGTGATATAACCCACGTGAATCAATTCTACAATACATATATACATATATGAAAAAGCTAAAACTACATTATCATAAAATTTTTATTTATTTACTAATTGAGTGGAAGTTTGAAGTTATATTTAATTAATTGTGTAAATAGGTACTTTCCATTCAATGTTGTTTATCAGATTATTAATTGTAAATAAATCAAGTCGCAAAGAAACCATTACAACGATAATGAGTAATTAATAAAAATCAGAGAACCAGCCAGCTTGTGTAAACAAAAATAGATCTTCCTAGAATAATCAAATGGTTCGAATTACTAGGAAGGTTGGCATAGTAATGAGCCGCAATTTTGATGTTTTTTTAAAACTGCATCGCACGGCGCGTCTCACATGTATCGATAGGGGATGCATTGACAAACAAGAAATGTTATAAAATATTGTCCTAAAGTGTTACGTCACCGCGATATTACGATTGAAAGGTAGCTATATAAATGTATGAGCTTAGCAAATCTTACCTCAGTGTATAGTCGAAACAATGAAGTATAAAAACCGTCAAAACTTCTTAATCCTCAAGACCTATGTGATGTCAATGACTTTTGTTTTAATGTTTGTTATCATTTATTATTTGAAATCATAAACAGTATCGCGAGGGCAGAAAAAAATTAAACCAAAAAATTTCATGTTAACTAATTTTCGACGAGAAAATATTACTTGGGAGTTTATGGGTCTCTTTTTATAAATATGTTGTCAGAATCGGGATTTGTTTTCTTATATTTAAATTATTTATACAGACTGAAATAACGAATTCCTAGAGGGAAAGTACCCTAAATATTAAAGATAGCAAATATTACTCAAAGGAAACTTAATTTTTAAAGATTAGAAAAAGTGTAACCATGGATTTTTTAAAAGTCATTAGTCTGAGCTGGGAATCGAACCGACACAAATGCTAAAAAAAATACCCTGTATTTTTAGAGCACAACGATAGGGATCAAAACTCTCCAATAAACTTTATGTATTAAATTAAAGCAAGACCATGAAATCGAACATTGTCAATAATCGAACCTTATTAGTGTTATATTAGATGCAACATGCAAAAGTGGTTGACGTGATAATGATGAATGATAGATTTCAAAAGAGAATGTGGTTTGTAACTGGCATTAGAACCTGAAGATACTTTCGCCAGCTCAAGAGGGCGTTCACTATGGCAGGCGGCAGACAACTTGAGCATCTTCTGTAATTTTCATAAAATGAAATGTGATTTTTTGTTTCATGCCTTGATGAATAAATTAAATAACTAAATCCACCCACTACAATGTTTCTGATTTGATTTTGATTAATAACAAACATTAAAAAAAAAACAGCTTAAAAGTTGATTCTGTTCTTGAGAATTAACAAGTAATAAGCTTTATTGACTCGATTCATATAAATAAAATGTACACATCATGAGCTTCTATTAATTAAATTGTTTTCAAACAACTATTTTTGTTTATTTTTATATATCTGTTGATAAAAATAAAACAAATATTTAACTCACATTGCTAACTCATAATTTATTAGTCATTTCAAGTTTTATTTTTTATAGACAAGAGGGCGGACGAGCAAGCGGGTCCCACGTGATGGTAGATGTTACGCGGCACCTGCAACACGAGGGGGTGTGGGTGCGCCGCCGACATCGCAAAACCCTATTTTGAGGTTGGTATACTACTATCACTATGTCTAATCTAATTATGGTTAACTATAGATAAAGTGTATATCACATATCTATCTTGGACTAAAGAAGGCGCGCCACAAAAGAAGTCCCGTATAGTTATTATAAATTAATTAATTAATTAATAATATGTAGGTACATATGTTGATTTATGGTCATGTATATATGAAAAAATGGAATACAAACTTATACTTATTGTAATAAGGAGTAACTGGTGGCACATTTGTTTGTTCATGTATGTCTGATCTTCCATCTTTTTTTTTGTTTATAAGGTGATAGAAAGGTTTTGTTCATAAGGTGATAGTTTATAAGGTTTATAGAAATAAGGTGGCAAACGAGGATACAGTCCACCACATGGAACATGTTAACTTTAGTCCAGAACGACAAACTTTGGCACGCCTCCGGATGTGCTTCCTACTTTTATCGATGTAAGAATGGATTTGGGGAAAGAGTTGGGGGAAGTGGGAATGGATAGGATGAGATAGTAAATTATAAGTAAGCTTCTAAATATTTGTTTTATTTTTACCAACAGATATATAAAAATAAACAAAAATAGTTGTTTGAAAACAATTTGTAAAAGCATGTGACTTGTACATTTTATTTATACACTGAGGTAATATTTCTTCAATCTACAATACAACTTTTTCAATCATAATATCTCGGTAGCGTGACACTTTAGGACATAATATTTATGACTTTTTTTGTTTGTCTGTGCATTCCCTAGGGATATAGTAGGGCAAATTGTGGGACACAGTTTTGAAAAAAACAAAATGGCATTGAATTGAAGTGATAAAATGATAAAGTAAAAAGATTATCTTATAAGTTTTCTTTAATTTCCCTCAAACACCATTCTGAATGGAATTAATAGTCATGTAGGGTCATGGGAATTGGATGGGAAGTGACAAGTATAGTGAGATAAGGAATTTCCTTTTCTCCATTGTACTCTCTACTTAAAGGGATATCTACCAAAATAAATAAAGCATATCCTTACAATTTTTTCATGTTCCTTTCTGTTAGATCTATAGCCCAGTCGAGCACATTTTTGTCGAGTTTACAGACTCTCTGTATGTACATATCAACCTCTATATCGTTGTTCCTGTACACCAGTAAATCTTTACATAGCGATGAAATGTCCTGGACTTTGTTTGCCGAAGTAACATACGACATACCATCAGCAATACGCCGCTGCTCCTGTTTTCTAGCCTGACGCTTCTCTTTATTTTTGTTTATTGAAGCCGTTGTTTTCTTCTGGAAATAGTTACGTTATTTATGTTGTGATTTGCAAATGCTGTGTGCTTCAGGAGGCATAAAAAATGTAATATGTATTTAAGTAAATACATATTACATTATAAGTATAAAATTATAAGTATTATTTATAAGTATAAAACCCACTATAATGTGTAAACAAAGCATGAAAACAATCGTTCAAACGATAGAATTAGTACGAATACTTCGTATATGACTAGAACAAATACTTCTAATACTTACTCCCATTGTGAATTACTTTTATTTATAAAAAAAATCGGACTTAATGTAGTAAATTGTTAGTAATTAGTTTTAATATAAATATGGGCGCGAAAATGACTAAATTCCTTAATGTCAAAAATTCGGAAGGAAAGCATCAAAAGTCAAAACGCGGTACTTTTGACTGTTTTCTATAGCATCGATTGTCAAATTTGACAACCAATCCCTTATAACTATTGGTTAGATTCCTTTTCATGAAAGAAGTCCCGCGGTGATTTTTGGAACTAAATTTGACAGGTCGGCCATGTTGTCGTTCGTCGATGTTATAAGTTCGTTTGTTATGGTAGATTTTTGTGAGTTTGTAACTATCTTAGTGCATTTTAAAGATTGTTTACAATGCCAAAAGTTGTAAAAAGTTCGGCTCGAGAAATGATATTGAAGGTGAAAGAGTTCTGTGAAGCGGAACAAAAGAATCAAGGTGTTTTAATACCACTAAACAATGTTCGGAAGAGAGTCGCCGCCATAACAGGTACTTTTTAGAGTTGCCATATAATAATTTTTTGCTGTATTGATGGGACTTTTATGATATAAATTCATTTTTGCGATAAAATTGAACAAATACCAAACGTGATGAAACTAGGTAACTGAAATTAAAACATATATTACATAGTACATAAGCATTATAAACTTAAAGTTACTATTATTTTTAATTGTTCATTATTTAATTGCAGGTGTGTCAGAGAAAACTGTAACAAGAATTACAAAAGAAGGTATAACAGCGGCGAGTACTTCGAAAAAAATTGTCACCCCGGGGAAGAGTCGCCCGTATCCGAAAAAGTTCGACTTAGACGCGTTCGATTTGTGCGCTATCCGGCAAAAAATTCACAGTTTTTACGTTGTGCATAAAGAATTACCAACATTGGCTAAATTACGGGCAGCTCTGAGAGAAGACATCAATTTTCAGGGAAGCATCACAACATTGCACAGGATATTAAATAGGATTGGTTTCAAGTACAAGCGATGTCAATCCAGACGCAAACTACTTATGGAACGTCACGACATTACCGCATGGCGTGCAAGATATTTGGATAAAATACGAATAAATCGCACTGTGGAAAAACGACCCGTTGTATACTTAGATGAGACCTATATACCTACACAATACTTATCATACAAAAAGTTGTTGGCAGAGTGAGGAGGAACCAGGAATGTTCGTCTCAGAGTCATCGGGGAGTCGCTGGATAATCGCTCATGCGGGAACAAAAGATGGATTCATAAATGGTGCATTATTAATGTTCAAATCCCAATCAAAGTCCTCAGATTACCACGATGACATGAACTCTGCAAATTTCTTAAAATGGGTGACGGAAAAACTAATACCTAATCTATCTGAAAGGTCGCTTGTGGTAATGGACAACGCTCCTTACCATTGCACTCAATTAAACAAAGCCCCTTCAATGTCAAATATAAAAAGTAGTATGCAGGAATGGCTCCGGCAAAAGGGTATATATTTTGAAGACACCTGGAGAAAAGCTGTGCTGTTTGAGCTAATCAAACAAAATAAAGGTCCACCGACATTTGCATTGAATGAATTATTAACAGCTCACGGACACGAAGTATTAAGGTTGCCGCCTTACCATTGCGACCTCAACCCGATTGAGAAAATCTGGAGCCTTGTAAAAAGAAAGGTGGCGGATAAGAACGTGGCACAAGAACCAAAAGAAATTGTAAAATTAACTGAAGAGGCCTTTGAGTCTATTACGGCGGAAGATTGGACAGCTCAGTGCACGCATGTCGAACATTTAGAGGAGGCATATTTAAAAAATGACGGCCTTATGGATGAAGAGATGGACCGAATAATTATATCTACGGCTAGTGATACTGAAACATCATTTGATTCTGTTTCCATCCACTGTTCAGACAGTGTGATGTTCCTATGTGCCGCTGATCACAATTATTCAATAAAACTCTGAATAAAAAATTGTAATGCTTTTCTTTACCCTATTCTCTCATCTTTTACAGGTAAGTAGGTAGAACACCGCTTATATAAGTAAATAAAAATATACTTTTTACATAACAGAAATATACTTAGTAAATATAGGTAAATGGGCATTTTTATCAAAATGTCTACCAACCCACTCATGGGATGACCCATGCAATAAGTCCAAATAACTAACGTTATTATGACTCTGTAAGTGTCGTTTTATTATTAAATAGTTTCAAATGACTAAAGTTTCCTTTTTTACTGTGTTGTTAGGTGAGAAACTTAAAACAAAGTAATAAAAGCCGACGATTTTTGGTCATGACCGTTACCGAAAACAGGGGACAGTACTGGGAAACGTAGGATGCCACATTTCTGAGTTTAATTTTATTACTTTGTTTTAAGTTTCTCACCTAACAACACAGTAAAAAAGGAAACTTTAGTCATTTGAAACTATTTAATAATAACACGACACTTACAGAGTCATAATAACGTTAGTTATTTGGACTTATTGCATGGGTCATCCCATGAGTGGGTTGGTAGACATTTTGATAAAAATGCCCAAATATACTTTTGACTTATCAGAAATATACATGATTCACTAATCTGAACTATTGTTATAGTATGGGCTTGAGTAATGAAATTACAGCCCATCTAAAATGTATTTATTTCTTAATACAATTTAAGAGCTTATATTGTTTCATCGAAGTATGCAGGAAATAGTATTATTTGATAAATTACATATGCTAAATGTAAAATAGCTAAATTTTTTACTCATAAATGGCAACATTATGTCACGCGAGTACAGCGCTGCGTCTGGGGGACTTCTTTCATGAAAAGGACTCTACATTGACAGTTTTTGGTCTTATGAAACCAATAATTTACGGGTAATATTTAAATATCGTAAGCCACGAAGCTAAGATAATAGCTGCGTTTCGAAACGTGCCAAAATAGCCTAGAATATAAAAATATTTAATTTCGGACTAATTATACATAAAACAAAGAATAGTCTTGTATCTGATAAATTAAATTATTTTTGAAAAACTCAAATTCAGGTATAAATTGCATTGATATTACTTCTTGTAGGAATAACATATTTTGACATCTGTGTATTAAGTATCACTCCCATTTCTGAACTTTTATTAAAATTCCGCGGGCGCGAATTTTAAAAACATTGATGTGGTGAAAGAAAATCAATATTTCTCAAGTTCAAACAGGGCATTTGCACAATTTCCTTCATATTAATTTACAGTAACAGAATTACTGAAGTATATATCATATTTGCAATAAAGCAAATATAGCTTGTAATATTGACTGAACAATAACATTATTTTTTGGCTCTAAGCCAATTTTTCACGTTACTGAAGCTAAATTGTAGGAACCTTGTGACACGAGTTTGATCTATTTTCACATTCAAATTATTGTTAAGAAGGGTCTACACCGTGATCACAAGAATATCAATAGAAAACATGAAATTCGTTACTTTATCACAAACTGGAGATCTAATGCCCAGTTTAGGATTAGGAACATGGCAGGTCAGAATGAAGTTTATGATCTTTATATAAAATAAGTTTTCCTCTGCTATTTACTTTATTACAATTTTCAGGCTCCATCAGAAGTGATAGAATCGACTGTGTATAAAGCTTTGGAATTAGGATATAGACATATTGACACAGCATTTAATTATAATAATGAAGAGGCGATTGGTATCGCAATTAAGCGCTGGATCGAAGACGGAAAAGGGAATAGAAAGGATTTATTTATTACTACTAAGGTATATACTAACAAAACCTCACTTTTCTTATTAATTTTAAGGGTGTTTAATACATTTAAATTATTTTTCAGTTACCACATGTGGGCAATAGAGCTTCAGATGTACGAAAGTTCCTAGAGTTACAACTCTACCGCTTGCAGATGGATTATGTGGACTTGTACTTAATACATGTACCATTTGGTTTCTACTGTGATCCGGAGAAGCTTACTCCCCTGGTCAAAGACACGGGCGAGTATGATTTAGATATGGAAACCAATCACATCACTACATGGAAGGTGGGGACAGGTTCATTGGAAACAGATTGAAATATTTTCTGTAGATACATTTAATTAATTTGTTTTCGTCACTATTCTGTTTTTAATTATTGTTGAGGCTGTTGCTTTGATTTGTAGTGCCATGGTTATGTGAGTTCGGACTTAAGCTCAAATAATTAAAGTATTTGTTGGACTCGCTTTCCTTAGGTCAATTATTGTCAACATTTTTCTACTACTACAGCAGGTAGAAGCACTATCAACTGCGCTAATGGGTCGTTAATTATTAATTTAATATTCTTTTAAGGAAATGGAAAAATGCCAAAAAGAGGGCCTGGTACGCAACCTGGGATTATCTAATTTCAACGAGTCACAAATGACAAAGATCATTGGAGCCTCTTTGTTTAAACCACAAATTCTTCAAGTGGAGCTCCACGCTTACTTCCAGCAGCTCAAGTTGCGAAAATTTTGCGATGAGAATAATATTGCTGTCACAGCATACGCACCTCTCGGAAGCCCTGGTGCTAAAGATCATTTTGTGAACAAATATAATTACAGGTTTGTTATAAACCACATTACATTTCTATAATATTTATGTATATATACATAGAATACGTAAAGCATTGGTCAACGCAGCTTTCCCACGATTACCAACATTTCATTTTTAAACGAGTTATTGCGTTGATTTTATTTTAAAGTTCACATTCGTTGCTCTAATTGAATGAAAAGGTTTGTTCTACAACGTTATATTGGCGGTTTGCGCTAGCTAACCGCTTATTGAATAAGTTGATAATGAGCTGCAAAGGAGTTTGTGTAAACGCTCGATTTGCTGACACTTATTATAGAAGTTTGAGTAAAATCCATGGTTTCAGCCTTAGGCAATTGATCAGTTATACGAAGAGTATATACTACAAACTACACCATCAGCTCCAATGCCTCTCCTAAGGGTTGCCACCTTACAAGACCTTGGGCTCTTTTTAACTTCAGCCTTCAAACCTCTCGTGGGTGAATTGGTTATACCCATAGCTGGGCATAAGACCGTTAATCCGTTAATTAACGGACTCTAACTTCCGTTAACTTTCTATGAGTTCGTTAATCGTTAAAGTTCGCCGCGAAAAACATGTTCTTACTTGTTCGGTCGTGTTCGCGTAGGCGGTAGTTAGTTAATAGGCGTAGTTCAAGCGGTGGTGGCGGAAGTAGCAATGGAGAAGATGATGATTTTTTTATTTCTGTCACGCAATCTAAAGAGAAGACTAGCGGACACCGATCTTTAAAAAATAAAGCCCAAAGTCTAGTGAAAATGTGGCTGGACATGAAATCAAAAGACTCATTCAACGATGCGGCATTTTAACGGAGAAAATGCCGGAGAACAGATTTTAATAAATCTATTTATTAAATATAATACCGCTATATCTTCCAGTGCTGCAGTTGAGCGACTTTTTTCCATGGGTAAAGATATTTTAACTCCAAAACGATCATCGCTGTCCGATGAAAATTTCAATATGTAATGTTCATGAATGGAAATATGCTTATTTAAGTGATGAATAATGAATGTTACGGGTTTTTATTTTCAGCAAGATTGTCAAGTTTGATCACCCTTATAATAATTATCCCATTAATTATTTACTCAACCTGAATATTATGTCAGATACCATTATGCTTCGCTATCTGACTTGAGATTCATATTTCTCTTGTTGGTTTTAATAAATAAATAAATAATAAACAAACAAAGATTTATATCCTGTTTTTTTTTCTGTATCTTTCATGTGATCCATGTCCCACCTAAACATCTCATTTCACATATAGGTACAACGAGTAAATAAGTTGTAATATTACTATTAACGAGTTAACGATTAACTTTAACTTCCGTTAAATCATCCGTAAAATAACGCTTTAACGATTAACGATTAACGATCAACTTTTTTATTAACGGACTAACGATTAACGATGCCCAGCTATGGTTATACCTATATATGTGTCATAAAGTAGGTGTGCCGTGTGGTGTTGGCCGGCTATACAATGGCACCATCCCCTCTTCCCGTGGGTGTCATAAAAGGCGACTAAGGGATAACAAAACCGCTACCACAAGCTCTGAGGAACTACACCACCTCTAAAGGAGTGCACTCTGCAACTCGATTGGCAAGGGTGGCGTTTGAAGGCCATATTCATGCACAAGACAATGTGCATGAAGATGCCCATGTCCAGCAGTGGATACTGAAAGGGGTGATTGTATTGCAGGTATGTCAAATATATTAAAGAACGGATTGTAGAAGTGCTCTGCGCATTGCATGATAAGCTGAATATGAAATGAAGTCTCTCATCCCCAATATATTCCCTACTTTCTATCCCATTGAGTGAGTTTAATTAGGGAAATCTCTCATCTTGTGATACTATCTACTCTCCGTATTATCCCGTCCAATAACATTGAAAAGAGAATGTAATCTGATAAAACTCTTTACTCCCCACCTCCCCCTGAGATAGATTAGGGAGTATAATGGAACGAAGAAACTCCAGTTATACTTCCCTATCCTCGATATTGTTGCCTATGATTATTCCACCCTATTATTTAAATTATTATATATTTTATACACCTTACAATGTTTTCTTTTTAATGATACTTCCATTGTTTCTTTTTGCTTATTTTTATTTTGCTTTTCTCCTTTCTCGATTGCACCACCGTCATATCTTTTCTTCTCCTGAAGCGCTCCAGGTCATAATGTCCTTTTCCTAAATCGCCTGCTATTCTAAATGTTGACTTGTTAAAATATTCGTTCCTAAAATGACCTTTTCTTATAAGATCCGTTTACCTTTCCTAAAATGTCAGTTTTCTAAAATATTTAGGACATTTTAATAAGGAGACAATTTAGGAAACATACATTTAGGAAGAGGACATTATAACCCGAAGCTTTCTGAACGTTGGCTGGAAGACAATGCCATGTAGCATTAAGCCCGCCCAGTGCACTTTGTGCAATAGTGTTAAATAAATAAATTTCCAATGATTTGTCATTCATGATTGATGCTGGCATGTATGTTCTTGGGCGATAGTATTCACTTACCATGAGGTGGATCGTTTGTCATCTTTCACAGAAGATCAAAGTCCTTGAATTCACAGAATACAGCACACTGGTCTGCATTAATAAAACAAGGATTAATAAAAAGCTTTTTAAGCGCTGTTTGTGAGTCTTGATTTATGTTTGCATGTACTCGTATCCCGGATGTCATGGGCGACATTATTCACTTTTTGAAGCTGCTGCCAGACTAGACTGCTCTCTGCCACCTTATTTTTATAAAAAGGCAGTTCTTTGATTAATAATCACATTATTCTTTTATTTTTAAGCCCTGATGTGTTTCCGGACTTGCTAGGTCTGCCTGAAGTGAAAGACATCGCTGATCGACACAGCAAAACAACCGCACAAGTTCTCCTGCGTTTTCTGGTGCAGCAGAAAATCATTGTGATACCAAAGAGCACTAGCGAACACCGTCTTAAGGTACGTAATTATACCTAAACATTTGTATAGGTCGAATTGGGATTCCTGAATTCTTAAGGGCTGTTACCTAAAGGACACCTTCGTAAGATATGGCCGGGATTATTCTTATTTATTGCCGGCTCTTCCTTCCTAAGGCCCGGAAATTAATAGTTTCTCGGCCCTAGAATTAGTTCCGATTCTGGTTTATACTACTTTATCCGGATTGAATTTATCTACTTGCGAATTTATAAAGGAAGTATTTCGAAATGGTTTAAAGGTGTTTTAGTGCGCCGTAACGTCATTTATGACAAAACACGCACATTCAAGACTAGATAGTATTGGCCAACCGAGCGCTCAAACAGGTAGAAATTTCTTTACAGTTTTTAATCAATTCATCAATTCAACGTTGTAGAGCGAACTCGTTTACCCGGGAAGACATGATCGTTAAAATCGCTATTATACCTTGTTTACGGAGTTAGTATTCGTGCGTATTCGTGCGAACTCTTGGTTGGCCATTTATTTTTTGCCATGTCAAAGAAATTATGCGTAACCGACAATTAAAGTGACCGGTAATTGTTACATTTCACGTGAAATTTTTCAGTGAGATACTCGGTAGTCTTAATTGCCGATTAGTTATAATTGTAAAGTAACAAATCGTAACTTTACTCGAAGGTCGTGAATATGCTGTTTATGGGCAACTTATGCAGTCTGCGTGGAGGCTAATTTTCTACCGGTCGATCTAAGTCAAAGCAAAAGGAAAATATTTATTGCACCACTTATGTGTAACTTAAAAATGTACTTGTTTTTAGGAAAACATGGATATCTACGATTTTGAATTGACGCCCGAGGAACTGATAACTTTGCTCAAATTGGACAAAGCAGAGAAAGGACGTATTTTCAACTTCTTATTCTGGAAAGGCGTCGAAAAGCATCCCGAATATCCATTCGAACTGAACATGAAAGATGCTGCGTAAATTCTTTCTTGTTTAGGACGATATAAAATTGTTTCACAATTCTAGTCTTTACTACCTCTTTGCTAAACAAGTTGGTTCCTTTAGTTTGAAAAATCAAGGCTAAATTCTGTGGTGATATGGAAAAAGGAGATGAGTTAGGAAAATTAACAAAATAATCTATTTATTTTGAAATGAGTTGAAAATGTGTTTTATAAGTCGTTTTTACGTATAATAAGTAAAAGAAAAGCCGAAGACACGTGCCTGTTGTAACGGTAGAAGTCGTTATTTGTCGTGGGATATTAGAAAAAAGACTAAAGGCTCGAAGCTTCACGAGCTCTATGCAACAACAAATCGTTTGTATAAATTGATTGTGTTTCAAATTGTTTTTCCTGACATATCTATATAAAAATTCAAACTGTCATAATAGGGTAGGAACAATTATCAGGAAACTATCTATATCTACAATAACTACATTTATGTAAATCGGTGCGTACTCGGTGCGAGTGCGTGATTTGTGCAAAAGTGTTGAATTTAAAAAAGTTGTTACTTTTATTTATTTACCCACAAAAGAGATTCAGTGTTAAGACGGTGCAGGTATTATTTATTTAACTCTGTATATATTTCTGCACTAACTCGTGAGCTCTGCAATTGGTAGATTTGTTCTGAAAGTTGGCATAGTTTGGTTTGTAGTCTCTTAAATAATAAAGTGGTAACAGAGCTGCTGTGTCTGTACACTTAATATTGTTTGGAAAAAGTCGTTGCAGTGTTAAAATACGAGTGATACATAGTCGAAAACAATTTTTTGGAAATTTTGTGTCTGTCTCAACGATCATCACGCAAAAACTACTGGACATCCGTCTATTAATGAAATTTGGCATAGGTATAGCTGATATTATAACATTTAGGGTTAACAACCAGATGAATTATGAAGTTCTACGGGAATTATAGGTTCGCGCGAACGAAGTCGCTGGCACCGCTAGTATATTTATAAAACACAACGTGTCTGTTTTATAAATATTCTGTCGTTCGTTTGGGTTGTGCTGCACGGATTTTGATACGGTTTCGGTTCATAATAAAGTTAATTTATTACTAACAACAAGCAAATAATTGATTTTGTTAATTTTTCTTATTCATTATTTCCATATCACTGCACAATTTATTTGTTCTGTTAGAAATATGTATTATAGCAAGGAAGCACGAGGAACAATGTACTTTGTATTTAAATCAGTGCAACTGATGTAAAATTGATGATTTGCTTGAAGCATAAAAGTATTATTTTAAAAGCTTGTGATTAAATGTGATTCGAGAAAGAAACGTGTTTTTGTTCAAATTGTATTTATTGAAAATTTTTCTTTAAAAATTCGATTCGATGAAATGAAATGGCTGATTTCACCATCTCAAAATATGTATTCTTAATATAACAGATGGCGCAAAAGTAATGACCCATTATCATATTGCTATAACTTCTTAATTATAAAACAAAGATTTCCATTATTATATTTTATTATTCAGATCTTTGAATTTTGTTCTATTTATGTACTTACTGCAAATGATATCGTTCAAATGGTGGCCGCCAACGTTGATACAAATTTGAGCACTTTTTATGGCATTTTCCATCATTTTTCTTAATACGTCCGGCGGTATGTTCTCCATTTCTTGTCGAATATTATAACCCCAGAGAAAGAAGTCCGGATCAATCAGGTCGGGTGATCATGGGGGGCCAATACAAATCACCAAAACGGGAGATAACACGGCCTGGGAAGTTGCCCTTCATTAAGTCCATTGTGTCACGTCTTGTTGGAATTACATATGCCGCAAATACAATTCATCCAATTTGGATTAATATCCAAATAATAATTAAAATAATAAGTCTCGTAACATGGTTCTGTAGCGTTCGCCAGTGACAGTTATCGCGTTGCCAGCAGCGTCTTCGAAAAAGTGGGGAGCAATCACCCTTTCAGCACAAATGCCGCAACACGGTAACTTTTTGTGGATGTAAAGGCGATTCGTGAATAATAAGAGGGGGTTTTCAGTGCCCCAGAAGCGAGAAATCATCATCATGTATCATCCGGTCATGATGAATTTTAAAGGAAAATCGTTCTCTCCATGGTTGAGGTTTATGTTGTATTCTAGACGCGATTGGTTGTTTGCGGGCAGCAGCTGATACACTATCTGTTTTGTACGGAAACATCTTCAAAACTTTCACCAGAATACGCTGCAAAGATGGTGTCCAATGGTGTAGTTCGTCGTTTCGTTGATGTTTCTGGACACTCTTCGACATCCTCGGGTACAGCATCAATGTTCACAGCCGAACGGCTTGTTCTTGGTCTGCCCTTCACCTATCTCGTGTTGATCCAGTCTCTTCAAGGCGTGCGGCTAGAGGTGGAATTGTGTGACCAGTCAGTGGCGGGGAAACCTTCGAAATTCACGTTGAGTTCTTATCACTGATTCAAATAGCCGCACAAATTTCCGCAAAAAGATCGGACACAATTGCTCCGCATTCTTGGGGAGTATAGTGCTACAAACTGTTACAAAATGATAGGAGACGCTATTTGCAAAAAAATACAGACAATTCCTGTAGGGTCATTAATTTTGTGTCACCTGTTACTACCTGCGAGTTGAGATGGTCGCCGAGCGTTATGTTCATTACACGTAATGTTAACTCGCAAAATGTTCAATACGCGTAGGTAATATTTTGCGTGTTAACGTAATTGAATAATATGCATATTGAGCATTTTACGTATTGAACATTGTGCGTTGCGGCGTCTCTGTACACGTTAAGATGCAATGACTCATCACTAGTATATGCACGTTTACATTGAATTCTGGTAATTTAAAATTATACATACATATTTACATTGACATTATTTTCACGTATCAAAAATCACACATTTTGGAATAGCTTAAAATAACATAAATGTGTTCTTCAACATATCTAATGGAACATTATGACTATTTGAATAACATTTTCCTCTGTAAGTGGTGTTGCAGTTCACCTCTTCTAATCATGGTGTGTATGACCTTGAGAATGACCCTCTTTTTCAAATAAAGTCTAATAAAACACAATTGAAATGTAGCCTAAAATAACAATGTGTTCTTTAACATACCTAACAGAATGTTATGACAGTCTGTACAACATTTTCCTCTGCAAGCGATGTTGCAGTTCACCTCGTCTGATCATGGTGTGTATGACCTTAAGGATGGACCTTTCAGGGTACTTCTGCTCGAGGAAGTCCTTAATGATGGTTTGCTGGGAGACCTGTGAACCGATTGCGAATCGCCTCTTGAGCTGTTTCTCGATACCAGATAGTATTTCGTGGTCTTCTTCTGTTGTGAAACCTTCTGCACCTGGAAGTACCATAACATTATTTCAAGTTATTTAATTACTAGCGACCTGCTCTCACTTCGCTTCGGTTTATTAAATTTAAAACAATCGGAATAAGATATTTTCCTGCGGTAAAATGGAGCCTATATTTTAACTTAGACCTCTAGTTATACATCGATGAAAACTGCATTCAATTCCATGCAGTAGTTTTTGCGTGATGCGTGTATAAACATACAGACAGACAGACAAAATTTATAAAAACTGTTGTTTTGGTTTCTGTTGCTCTAATAAAGACCCCCCCCCCCATATTAGTTTTTTTCCAATATTTATAATATAATGTACAGACATCGGCCTGTTACAATTTTATTATATGTATAGACAGATAGATAAAACTATTGTATAATTGAATCGTTTATTTTCCAAAGGGGCTAATTGCATTGACTACAACTTTTCAGGACAGGGTTAAAGTTGTGTACTGTAAAAATATTGAACTTAAATATTAAATAAATGGTTTGAAGATCACGTGCAATCATTGTTGGATATTATTATACTTTATATGTTTAATTGTTTAAAGTTACTTTGAATTATTCTAGGAGAATAAAAAAAGTTGGCACAGATAAAAAACGGTCACATACTTAGACGGTACGTGGATTCATTCCCACTACACGGTTAATAAATGCTGGTAAAAAAAGTACCGACATTAGCGTAAAGAAACATATTAAGCCCAGATAACGCTGGATTCTTGTACATACCGGGGGAGAAAACGGATTTATTGCAGGTGCAGAATTGCTGTACAAATGCAAAAGTATAATACAACCGGCGACTAGCATCGTGAGATGAACATAGATATTTTTTTTCAATAACTGAAAGAAAAACATATTCCCAACTTGCCGCCGAACTGTATTATCGTCATAACGCGTCTTATCATTCGACTCAGTCAGAAAAGGTGCCCAAAAGTGCATCTCTTAAAAGTGAAATGCAAAACTGGCTACATACTAACAATATTTCGTTTAATGTAAACACGACAAAGCCGGGATTGTACCAGATTATAATAATAAACATCACACACAATGGCCGACACTAGGATACCCTGCGTCGTGGGGTCCAGGGGCACATACAAAGACGAACACAACACGTGCAACATCCAGACTCGAACTGTCTGTCTTTAAACAAACGTTTGTCCGACCGGGAATCGAGCCCGGAACCTGTTGCATAGCAGGCAGGGGCAAAACCAACGGGGCTAATTGGTCGTCACATAATGAATGAATTTTTGAAAGTGTACGGTCATGAATTTTTACGTCGATTTGAATCCGATCGAGTATATCGAACATAGTGAAACAAAGGGTGGCAGACAAAAATATCAATCAGCTTGAAAAAGAAATCGAGAAACTTAGCAAAGATGCCATAGATACCATTACACCTTCTGATTGGCAAAAAGAAGTAATACAGAAAGAAAGAAATCATACAGAAAGGCTTGAGCGCGAGTACTGGGAAAAAGACCACGTCCAAGAAATGAACCAAAGAGAAATAATAATATCTCTAGGAGGGGAAGACAGCTCAGAGAGTGACATTGGCGAGTACAAATAATAAATTATAGTGACGATGAGTCTTATCGTTAGCTCATATCTCACAAATAAATGAACTGTGTACATTGTACGTTTAAAATGCCAATTAGTGTTATTTATTTCCAATCGCCTATTTATCTGTCAGTAAAAATAAATATCTACAGTGATGCTTTTTTTGCACTCTATAGGCCAGCGCCGGCTCTAGCTCATGTAGCGCCCGGGTGCAGGGCGCCCTCTAGTAGGCGTTTTGAACTCTTTGGAGGTGTCGCGAGCGGCGCTCGGCGCCCCCTAAGACCCTGCGCCCGTGTGCACCGCACCCCCTGCACCATAGGTAAAGCCGGCACTGAATTCAGCGCTCGACAGGCGCCCCCGGGCGCGGGGCGCCTGTCGCCTGCACCCCTTGCACCCCCTGGTAAAGACGGCCCTGCTATAGGTACACCGTAGCGGTGTCGATATGACGTCATCGGCGCGAGGTGTACAGTTGAGTTAAACCGGGTAATATCTATCTATAACGTTAAAGAAATTTATGTTAGTGTTAAAGATAGAGAATGTAACGAAGTGAAAGTATATGAACGACTTTAGAATAAAGGGAAGAGACAGTTCAGGCTTAAGATCTTTAACTATAATTAGATATTATACTTTATACCTAATTATAGTCATCTTTGACTATATTATAAATCACGATTTTAGATATATTTTAAAGCTATTTCATTATCAGATCTTACCTGTCAAAGTGCCAGTCATAGCAGCATCTAACGTGGATACTTGGAACAGACGCAGTGCCTCAGTGACGTGGGCTTCGGTTGCAATCGGCTGTAAGTGCATTTTAGCCAGGGATTCTGATATACGCACGATGGCCTCGAGTTGTCTGCAAGTAAAGTTATATTACACAATCATATACCTTTGCTATAAAAATTGAACTAGTAATGACTGTTTGGGATAATACCTACACAAACCCGTGAAATGTGTTTGTGTATAAGATTTGTATCCTGTGCATCGTTGTTGTGCATATTAAGTCGTTGCGTTAATCATTTTTAAATTTAATGCTGGCCAACGTTATTCCTTCTTTTTGTCTATGAAACTAGCTGCGATGCGTTGCCATCGGCTTGTATATATGGAAATGAATGGATATATGTATAGGGAAAGGGAATGAAACGCTCTCGGAGGGTGATTAAGTAGGTGAATCAAAAGAGTTAAGGAGTAACTAAGAGGAGTCGGATCCGCAAGCGGAGCAGGATTAAGTAAGTTAAATCACAACGAGAAGTCTTGATTACCCACCACTAGTCATTTCCTGGTCAGAGATTAGTTTGCGCTCGGTAGTAACAACACAGTAAGTTGACATTTTCTTAAACACTGATGTATGAAGTTTCCTGGCTGTGATACTAATCGCTTGCAGTTGCAACATAACTTGGTGAATTTCGGTATGTTTACATTTTTTATTTCGTCTCTTTGGTCTTGCGTTACGCAGCACTCACCTAACAGTGATGGATATAGACAGCTTCTTGTCGACCTGTCGCTCGTGTTGCGCGGCGCCACTCCTCATGAGCACGTATCTAGCGCGTAGTCGCTCGGCGGCGGCGGGCGACAGCCTCGGGCCGCATCGCGCGCGACAGTACGCGGAGTACCGACGAAGTAGGTCAAGAGGCAGTTCCCCCGCGGCTGCTTCACGGAGGCCGCTGTCGCCGCCTATGTGCACCGATATTATGTGCTTGGCGAGAGTCTATAAGATTTTAAACTTTTGTTATCGTGGTTGATCATAGTAAATGTTATTTATTATGTATAACCGATATATTAATATATTTTATTTTAGATAGAATAGCATATCTTCCCGCGGGTGTTGTGAAAGGTGACTAAGTGATAACAAAGCCGCTACCACAAGCCACGAGGAACTACACCACCTCTAAAAGAGGGAACTCGCCAACCCGCTTAGCCAGTGCCTTTTTAAGGTCATACATCCATAATGGACGGAACAATGTGCACGAGGAGGTTCACGTTCGTCCATGTTCCCTGGACGACAAAAGATCTGATTGTTTTTTATTTGTATTAAAAATTTTTGTACCGGTTACTGTGGACGCCGTGGTCACCAGTTAATTGAAAAAGTGAGTGAGATGAGAGATGTAACACAGAAACGCCCGACCCGCTTTTAATTTCTATGTCGCTTCCATGGCAATTTCTGTTTGACGTCTCATATAATTCTATACAATATTTCGTCTACGCTCGCGACGGACGCGCTTCCTGTATGCCGAAGCCATCCAGTGCACCTATTTTTAATGTGAGACTTTACTGATTCACAGAGCCCCTAAAGGCGCATCCACATTTGTATCTTTTCACGGTTGCATATGTTTATGTGTGTGTGTATCTTAAAGTCATATCAAGGTTATGGGCGCAGTCTATCATCGTATCATTTCGTCGCCACTGAAACTTCGCATTCCATGTCAAGATTTTTATTATAATAATTTTTGTTATTTTGCGACGGATCCTACAGAGCTTCCTTGGCTCGATACATATTGATAAACTTGATTATTGTCTTGTTATTCCGTTGCATTTTGCCGATTCTAGATGAATTGCACGGATATACGATTAGGAGACGGACACATATCACCTTTAAAAGCTAGCCAATGGATAGATAGGCTCGTAACTGTATCAGGCGGCGTATTTCGTAACTGCGTATCAAAACATATTCATACTTACGTCGCGAACACAATTTGGTGAAATGACACAAATGTGGATCAGACTTAATCCAACAATAATTTTAGTATTATCGCGAATACTCACAATATCCCTATTCTGTTCGTGTTCGTCCTTGACGATGAAGATCATGTCGAACCGCGATAGGATGGTGGGCATGAAGTCAATGTTGTCGTCTGCTTTCGTGTCGTCCCACCGGCCAAATACAGAGTTGGCCGCCGCTAGCACCGAGCAGCGGGAGTTCAGCGTTGTTGTTATACCCGCCTGAGACAAAAGGTTTTGTAATGGTTTGTGTTGTGTGATGAGGGGGAGAGTGCACGCTGCATTCCCGCAACCGCATTTACCTCTCACATAAGACTACCTAGAAATGTACTGTTTCCCATTTTATCCCAGTTCTCCAATGTACTTGCGTGTTTCGGTAGTGAGTGAGATATGGCAGAGCCCATTCCCATTACATTTTATCGATCCCCGTTCTCCCAACCCTTTCTCCAAGTGCGTTCCTAATATCTTCAAAGGTAGGCAGTGCATCCGGGGGAGTGCCAACGTTTGTCATTGGCAGCTAACTGATTCTGGACTGTTCTGGATTATAGCTAGCTATTCTGGATTGATGTTGGCATATATCGCAGAGGTCGATGGGCGACAGTATTCACTTACCACCAGGTGGACTGTATGCTCGTCTGCAGCTTTTTTCAATAAAAAGAATACTTTATTATACTATTTTTTTATAGAAAGAGGCGGCAGACAAGCAAACAGTCCACCCGGTGATAAGTGGATACTGTCGCCCATGGACATCCGCGATACATGCAATCCAGAATGACAAGGTAGCACATGCCCGGATACACCTTTAGAGATTCAGGAATGTATTTGGAGAGGGTTGGGGAAATGAAGAGGGATAGGACAGGTTGAGATGGGAATGGGCTTTGGCATATCTCACTCCCTATCGAAACACGTACTTAAAAAGGAGAATAGGATAAAATGGGCAGTGCAGTATATTTTATGGGAATATTCTGTGAGTGCAGAGTAATGTGGCCAGTCGAGGCGCTCAGTGGGTGTGGGATTGCAACGCCATCCCCTCCCACTTAGCAAGAATTTAATAAATTGAATTGAATTTCCATTGCTCAATATAATTTGTTATTTAATTTTGTTATTGTAGCTTACTATGTAATAATCAAATACTATAATTGTTTAATGATAACTACGTCGCGATAAGTTACTGTAATGGATACTATATCTTTAATATCACTATCAAGTTTCAAAATTTTCACATAAAACTTTCATTTGGATTGGTTTGACTGTATGTCTGGTTCTGCATTATCAATGCAAAATGGAGTTTTTAATGGGACTTCTAAGAGGATAACTAGGGAGATTGATTAATAGATATTATCACTGAAATTCTTAAATGTACCACATTTCTGTAAAACAAAGTTCGTCAAACAATTACCTTAGCAATGGATATCGTTTGTTGTTCCATCGCCTCGTGGATGGCGACGCGGTCGTCCTCCCGCATCTTGTCGAACTCGTCGATACAAACCACTCCACCGTCAGCTAACACCATTGCGCCGCCCTCCATTACGAAAGTGCGCTGAAAATTCATATTTTTTTTTTTTAAATAATTAGTTTGGAATAATTGTGAGGAAACATGAATGCCAAAAAAGTAAAATAAAATTTTGGGTCATGTGTATCCATTAAGTTACACTGAATCTTCAATAGCGTTGTAAAGGGCGCTCAAGCGGTGAGCGCTTTTAAGAATCCAGTGTTAAAGGCTAGTGAGTTTTATAGACCACATTTTCAATGTCAGATGGTCATAAATCCTTGTAGTTGTTGTGGAAAATATCGCCCGAAACTTTATTTCCTGTGATTTTAAAGTAGTGTCTCAGGCCGCAGGGGAATCTATTGCAGGACCCTTGGGAAGTATACGAGGAAGAAGGAATTTATACGATCGGAATGAGTGCTATCATATAAATAAATAGCTTGTGTTAATAAAAGTTCTAACTCCGCTAAGTTAGGTGGTGAGCTCCTTGCGTTCCACTGCAGTATAGTCAGCAGATTACGTTTGTAAGTGCTAGTATCCATTTTGCATAAAGGAAAAACTTTTAAAAAATCTAACAAAAAAATATGTGAATTTTTCCACTATAAAACCTAACAATGACTTTATTTTGCCTTCAAAGGTAGACTCATCAAAACGTATACTTTTAAGTTTTTGAATAATTTCTTTATAGTCTATATTCCACTGAGTTGCATTTTTGTTTTTTCTTCTATGTTTTTGTGATTCTTCTAGTCCCAATTCTAACCTTTCTTGTGCCTTCTCAAATAGTTGTTCGTTATTATTTAGAGCGTAAATTTTAGACATACTTCCGTTTGACTGTCAGTGTTTTTTTTTTAATTTGACTAGACCGACCTAATCCTAGACCCGCACCCAGACTATGTGTAAAAGGTTAAGAGGCATTTGAAAAGTGGGTGCACAGAATGATGTTACGAATATCGTGGGTGGATCGTGTGGGTGGATGGTGGATCCTGATCGCCAACCTCTGTTAGGAGATGGTACCAAACGAAGAAGGGAAGAATGCAACAAAAAAATAATAGTTACTTACGTTTCCGGGATCTCGTATAACGGACGCGGTAAGACCAGCGGCACTGGAGCCTTTGCCCGAAGTGTACACTCCGATCGGTGACACTCTTTCCACGAACTTGAGGAGCTGGGACTTGGCTGTACCCGGGTCGCCCAGTAGAAGTATGTTAATGTCCCCACGACGGGTCAAGCCGTCGGGGAGCCTTTTGCGGGACCCTAGGGAAGAGTGCAACAAAAGAATAAATAAATAATACAATACTAAACAGGCCCACATCAGGAATCCCCGTGTTGTTAGTCCAGAAACACAAAAACGAAAGAGTTTCTTATGGAAAATTGAATAGCAATAAATCTTAAGAGAAATTATTAAATGAGCAGCAGAAAATACTGAAAAGGTAGCAAATACTTTAAAAGTGGGATAGGTTTAAGTTCTCTGGAAACAAAAAGAAGGAGTTATCCCACGAAGAGGGACTCCGTCGACTTTGTGATAACATCTTTAGTGATTTAAAATTATTTATTTTGTTCTGTTCACTCAAAAATAGACAGTTTGGTTGACCGTGATTTGCTCTCTTTCAAGTAAAGGATGTTTTTTTTAGAGGTATAGAACTTTGAAATGGAATAAAACAAAGATGAATTAAAATTGACTTTATTCAAAAGATAATCTTTTGGCATTATAATTTAAATATGATTTCTGGCATATGACCGCCACGGCTGGCTCGGACGTAATCCAATCTGGAGGTCCAATTTTCAATAACTTTTTCCAACGTTTGTGGCCGTATATCGGCAATAACGCGGCAAATGTTGTCCTCCAAGTGGTCGATCGTTTCGGGCTTATCGGCGTAGACTAGCGACTTCACATATCCCCACAGAAAATAGTCTAGCGGCGTTAAATCGCACGATCTTGGAGGCCAATTCACGGGTCCGGAACGTGAAATTATGCGGTTACCAAACGTTTCCTTCAGTAAATCAATTGTGGCACGAGCTGTGTGACATGTTGCGCCGTCTTGTTGAAACCACAGCTCCTGCACATCATGGTTGTTCAATTGAGGAACGAAAAAGTCAGTAATCATGGCTCTATAGCGGTCACCATTGACTGTAACGTTCTGGCCAGCATCGTTTTTAAAGAAGTACGGACCAATGATTCCACCAGCCCATAAAGCACACCAAACAGTCAGTTTTTCTGGATGTAACGGTGTCTCAACATACACTTGAGGATTATCTTCACTCCAAATACGGCAGTTTTGTTTATTGATTATTGTAGCCATTCAACCAAAAGTGAGTTTCATCGCTAAACAAAATTCTCTTATGAAAATCGGGATCAACGGCAATCTTGTTTTGGGCCCATTCACCGAATCTACACCTTGCTAGGTGATCGCGTGGCTTCAATTCTTGCACGAGTTGGATTTTGTAAGCACGCAAACCAAGATCTTTCCGCAAAATCTTCCATAAAGTGGATGGACACATATCCAATTCCTGTGCACGATGGCGGATAGACTGATTCCGGTCTTCCTCTACGCTACGCTCTACAGCAGCAATGGCTTCTTCTGTACGCACTGTACGACGTCTCTGTAGATGCGTATTATCATTTAAGAGTAAACGTGGTGCGAAAACGGTCCATAGTTAGTCGAATTAATTGCTCTGATGGACGATTATGTTGACCGTAAAATGGACGTAGTGCGTGATACGTACTTCGAACAGAACCATTATTTTCAAAATAAATTTGCACAATTTGGAAGCGTTGTTCAGGCATCAGTCTATTCATGTTGAAATGCCAAACCAAACTAAACACAAATCACTTGACAGCTGACAAAATGGCCGCCAGTTAAAACAGTGTTGCCAACTTAAAGTTCTATACCTCTAAAAAAAACACCTTTACAAGGCTAAATCTAACATTGACAATGCTTGGTCGCGACCATTCATTAAAT
The DNA here is from genome assembly GCA_943735995.1 of Sesia bembeciformis. Lineage (NCBI taxonomy): Eukaryota > Metazoa > Arthropoda > Insecta > Lepidoptera > Sesiidae > Sesia > Sesia bembeciformis. Next base: position 8,696,670 of record OX031042.1, read on the forward strand.
TGAATATGCAATTGTGAGTTCATTAGATCGAAATTATGTTAATCACTACATATTATAAATTAAAGTCCCCCGCCGCGCTGAGTTTGTGTTTGTTCGGGCTAATCTCAGAAACTACTGTAGTGTAGTACTGTTTTCACCAGTGGAAAGAGGGATTATCTAGGAAGGTTATAGGCTATAATTTATGAACATTTTGCGAAAATAAGCTACCGGTATGATGATATTATCCACCAGAAGTCATCCGGCTATAGATTATTAGTGCTACCCGTGCGTGCGAAGATTAGTACATAATTTGATATGAGACTGTTATGAAAAGTACCTTGTAATCATAGTTTAATCTGTAAATATAATATTTCTCGATAGTAAAATAAGTATCACGAAATATGAGAGGCGTTATTTACCTCCAAACAATAAAGTGGCAATAGCTTTCTTCATGTCAACGACACCAAACACACTGGGTGCGATAGACTTAGCGATTCTCTCGTAAATATCGGGCTGTGCCGCGAGTCTTCGGAACTGTTCCTCTTCATCTGCGGTGAAAGGACGTAGGCCTACAGTAACGCTTTCCTCTGCCGTAAAACCAACAGCACGTAGGTACGATGATTGGACACCTATTGACCCTTTATCATGGCCCTCTTTCTTCTGTAAAATGAATGGAAATTCATTAATAAATTCGATAATGAAAGATGCGTTGTGTTACTTATGTTTCGCCAGGTAAAGACTACCTACCGCCCTAGCGAATATAGTTTTTTGTTTTACAAAAAACAGTTACTCTATTGCTGTTTGTAAACCCAAAAATACTTTTCTGCATGCATGTCTCTGGCAGGAATCCACGACAAACTATTTAATTCGGTAGAAATAGCCTCGGTAAGGAAATCTGGTTAGCACTTTGTAAACCTCGAACGTCATGTTTTCTCATTTCCAATACAGCCATGCTTAAAAAGTATGGTTTTTAAACTAATGCGGCCTGCCGGCGATGACATATTATTATGGCGCAGAGATGTGACGTTAATAGTCAGATTGGTCCACAAGCTAACAGTCATCTTTGAGTGATAAAACCCGGAATGAAATAATTTGTCAAAGAAAAGTGAAAGATGGAAAGTAAAGCAAAGAAGGCAAGTAAACTGAAATGAAAGTGGGCCGGTCACATATGTCAATACAACTGACAACCATTTGAATAAACGAGTGGAAGAATGGAGACCACGTAGGCTGTGGAACGAACTGCCTCAAGAGGTCTTTCCATTAAGCTACGATATGGGGTTCTTCAAGAGAGCTGTGAATAGGATTTTGCAAGGCCGCATGCCCCCTGGTGTTGCAGGTGTCCATGGGCGGCGGTAACACTTACCATCACGTGGGACCGCTTGCTCGTCCGCCCACTAGTCTATAAAAAAAAAAAGTGTAAGAAACATAAGAATTCAGCCACTGCTACAAATGCTAGTCATTCCACAAAAAAAACTCATAGATATCCCATAACTGCTTGTCTTGTCTTAGGCCTATTTGCATGTCTGGATCCTTAACACGAATACTACTGTGAGCCATTGAGTTTAGCATCAATGAACGTCAGAGGAGTTCCACTACTGCAAGACACAAAACTAACATACAATACAAAACTACAAGAGTCATCTTCTTGTCTGTCGACTGCTGGACAGACACGGGCTGACAAATGATAGCCCTCACCCAAGGTCCAAAATGTTCCAAAATTTTTCCCTCTTAAGGTCATTTATCTAGTTAAGGGACATCCTATGCTGCACTTCCAGTACATTTTTTTTTTATATATACTAGTGGGCGGACGAGCAAGCGGCCCCACGTGATGGTAAGTGTTACCGCCGCCCATGGACACCTGCAACACCAGGGGGAATGCGGGCGCGCCGCCGACCTTGCAAAATCTTATTCACGGCTCTCTTGAAGAACCCCATATCGTAGCTTAATGGAAAGACCTCTTGAGGCAGTTCGTTCCACAGCCTACGGGTTCGCGGTATAAAATAATTTTTGGAGCGAACAGTGCGCGACACCTCCGTATCGAGGAAATGCGGATGGACCGCACTTCTGTGACGGGAGGTGCGGTTGTAGAAACCCGAGGTGGGAATTATATTAAACAGTTCTTCAGAGCATTCCCCATTGTACAGGCGGTAGAACACACAGAAAGACGCAACGTCTCTACGAATGCTGAGGGGTTCTAAACCGTCCGTGAGAGTGGGATCGTCGACGATACGAACAGCACGTCGTTGGATGGAGTCAAATGGGTCCAGTTGGTATTCCGGTGCGCCGGCCCAGAGAGATGGGAGCAATACTCCATATGGGGCCTTACCCCTATTTTAGCAATACTTACCCCTATTTTAGCAAACTTCTTGATAGAGTAGATTCCCAGAACAGTGACTCGCGCGCCAGGCGCCAATCCGTCACACAGCACCCGCTCGCAATACACTGTTAAGTACCGAGGCATTTCTCCTTGTGGGATACTTTCAGGACTTTCTTGCAGTTTTAGGACCTGTTACAAAATCAAATTGATGCTTATAACTTTTCAACTTTCGGGATTTACCGATTTTATATTTGTAGATTGCATATATGTAGTTTTAATATCTGGGAAACTAAAACAAAAAAAAATTATTTCTTTTCTCAGATAATTTCATTTGTGAAACCATGCATTACTTTGTGAAATTTCATTATGCAATGCAAAAATTAAAAATGTATAACTTATTATTTTGCTTACAAGTTACTCTTTCTTTTGTCACATATTATGTTCAGTTGCTAACAAGTACAATTTGAAAAACCTGTAGTAATAATACATGCAGAACATACAGAGACTGACTTGACTACACTATTCAGTAAAGAGCTGTTGGTTAAGTCAGTCTGGATGTTTCGAATGTATTGCGACAAGTTTTTTAATTAGTACTCAATAGCAACTGGGCTTATGAAGTGCAATAACCTGTACAAAAGATCTAGGAAAGCAATTTTCATTACTGCGATGTTTATATCAAACAAATTATTTGCAAGTTTTGTATAAAATCGTTGTACATCGACCACTTTACCACATACTAAGACCCCACATATTAAGATTCAATAATTCTTCCTGCTCGTGGCGGGCGCTTTAGAAACATAATTAGAACATAAAAATGCACAAAATGGAACTGAAGATGAGGCTAACTAATGGCCTTTATGCACATCTGTTCTTCCACACAGATACCAAAGAACCTGAATGTCCTCTGCAGACAGATTGTTTCAAGAGAAGTTATTAAAAAAAAAATAGAACAGCAATAATAACTCATCTATTGGGTAACATACAGTGAGTGTAGAAAAAGCTTACCTGATAATCAATGCACTTGCATTTATCGGGAAGTATAAAATAAGGATCCAAAGGACATTTTGGGCGACCAGCTTGTTCTCTGTAAACAAAATATTATGGAATATTATAGAATTATAGAGCACTGAATTAATAATAGAAATAAAACTAGACAAAACTTGTACACTATTCAATAATATTGTTTGTACCTATGAATAATTATTGAATTTATTTGAAATATTTTGCAAAATTTACTATGTTGTAATTTTGTAACTACAAACCATCTACGAATTTGGCCCATCTATGAACTTACCTGAGATATGGATTCAAATTGTTTTCATTATTATTATTAACTAATAGACGCACAGCCAACAGCTGATGTGCCAAAATATTGTGTAAGGAATGATCCGACTAAGCGTAGTCTCAATTTGAGAAACCCTACTGTTGAGTAATCTACAACTTTTTGCGGGAATCTATTGCACGTGTTTACAACGTGTTCAGTGCGTTTTCTAAGCGACATAATTTGATGAGGTCAGGGATCTTTTCAGTTGTTTGTTATTTTTATGGTTTTTATGGTCCACAAATTTCAATAGAACTTTGAAAGTATGCTTTGAATTTAGCCGAGTAACTTAGTCCAAAATTTTTTCCAAAAATCTGTCATAGGTTTGGTAAGTTTGCAAAATTTTGCTAAAATCAGAATCCTATAGGGTTTACCAATATTGAGCTCAGTAACATAATTTAAAAAATATTACGTGTTGCATTTTCTGGGCATCACATATCCCTCTAGTCCAGGTTTGACAGGCAAATTGGGAATGATGTGGCGGCATGATCGGCATTGGATTGATATTTTAGTAGCCTTGGCTTTGATACCCGATGCTGATATTATGATACCTGGTATCTTTACGAGTCGTGATACTGTTTCCGACTGAAAATGCACAAAGATACAAGAATTAATTGGTTTCCCTCATATGATAAAAAAGTTAGCAATACAATCTTTTATGCTTTTACGTTTTGTACACATTTTGTATTGTACATCGGGTTAAAAGCATGCAATTAAAAGCTTTTATTGACCTTCATTCCTACGAGACGTTTTGGTACAGGTTAGAATACTACACCTGCTGTGGTCATGAGGTCATAAACAAAAGCCTATTAGTGTTGTAAAAACAAGGATTGTCACTCGTTTTTTGACAAACAAGGAGTTGTGTGAGGGCTAATGATTTTTTAAGACTAGTTACAATCTTGAGTCTAAAATGATAATGGTAAATTTCTATAGTAATAGCGCGTCAGTGCTCGAGCACTGAACCATTCAGTGATCATTTTAACAACACTAAAAAAGCCTTTAATTGCACATGTTTAGACTCCATTTGCAATATAAAAAATTAAAAAAGATCTAATATTTTTTTTGGCGGTTGGCGAAATCTATAAAAACAGACAATACTGCATCGATGCCCCCACTAACTACACCGAACGGCCCTCAGGCATTTGACGATGAACAGAAAGTCGAATGCCTGGCCGACAGCCTTGAAGCCCAATGCTCTCTAGCCGTCCTTGGTTAACGGAGAGGGCGTCGAGTCTCTATCCCCCATCAAACTACCAGACGGGATTCCACCGGTTACGGTAACTGAAATTCAAGATATCCTGTCTCAAAATTAAAAAATCACCCGACATCACACTTCTTGTAGCTATTTGCAATGCCGCAATGAATCATCATCTCTTTCCAGCAGCCCAGAAAGAAGCCGTCATTATCGGCATCCCCAAACCCCTCGGTAAACATCACTCGGAACAGTCTAGTTATAGACCCATTAGCCTATTGAATACAATGGCAAAAATATACAAAAGAATTCTCCTTTCTCGCCTACTGAGTCACTACAACTCAAAAGGCCTACTCATCGATGAACAGTCTGGCTTTAGAGCCAACCGCTCTTGTGTCCGGCAGGTGCATAGAATCATCGAACACATCCTCACAGGTCTCAACCAAAAGAGATCAAGACCCTAGCTGTCTTCTTCAATGTAGCAAAGGCTTTTAATAAGGTCTGGAACAGCAGTTTAATCTATAAACTGTACCAACTGGAGGTGCGTGAGTCTCATTCTCATCATTCGAGATTATCTTACCAATCGCACCTTTCGCTACAGAGCTGAAGGCATTCTGTACAGTTCTCGCCCAATCAGAACTGGAGTCCCTTCAGACTCTGTCCTAACACCCACACTCTTTTCCCTTTATCTACACCAATGACATGGCCCACTTCCCTGGAATAGAACTTGCCCTCTTTGCGGATGACACAACCCTCTACTCCTCAGATTACGACTTACGACGCGTCTCTCTACGCCTCCAACGCGCAGTCATCGTCCTAGGCAAGTGGTTTGTGAGGTGGAGGATAGAGGGCAATCGGTGAAAAGTGTAGCCATGTGCTTCTCATTTTCCAGGGGTGGCACTCATACCTCTAGGCCCTGTCTCTCCCTACTCCTCTCTTGAGTTAGGAAGACCAAATATCTCAGAGCCACACTAGACCATCGATTGACTTTCTGAGAACACACAAACTTCCCGAAACCGAGTCGCCTTTGTACTCGGTTACCTCAACCCTCTCATAGGCGGGATGAGTAAAATGAAGTAAACCATACATGTTGGTGACTATTGAATGGCCATTAGGGAAACAAGAATTTAGCCATTCCGAAAAAAAAACCTAATAAATTTGAGTATTAGAATACCCCTGAATAATAAATAACAATAGGAGTGACTTAAAATTAAACAAAATTTAACTTACTTTAAGCTCTCTAAGATTGGATGCATGTGCATCTGATGAAAGTAATACTTGAATGTCTTCTACTTGCTCTTCACCTTCTGGCCTTGGTGCTGTTAATTCATCAGCCAACTGCAAAGGAAAATATTATTTTTTTATATCTAAATTTATAAGAAACAGATATCAGAAAGTAATATAATTATTTATCTTTCCTTGTAACTAACCTTCAGCCTGCACAAGGCTCCTGCAAAGACAATTCAAACTAATTCTAAAACTGAGAATAATCTATTTACCGAGATTAGGGCTACCATTTATAAGATCATCCAACTCAGACAGCTTGAATAATCCGTACTTCTGGGCTTAAAACCCAGACATTATTCAAGTATATCAATGATTTAAATTTTCATAAACAGATAAAAAAACACTGTATGTGGCATAAACGTGATGATAACACTGTCATGATGATAACACTGTCGTGATGATAACACTGTCGGATAGTTTAGTCATAAAATTATTAAAACTTAAAAAATAGCTTTTTTTTCTAAGTTTTTTTTTCCATTTAATTAGGCTCCAAAGTTTAAAATCCCCGACGCTATTAAAAGCGTTGTCTGACCGGGTTTCAAAATTTGGGTAAACCTGTATGGATGACAGCCCTAAGTGAAGTCTAAGTCTGAAGTCAGTCTAAGTTTATTGACTTCTCTTGTGCGTTTGACATGCTGGATCACTCAAATCTCATTGAGAAATTCAAAAGCTGTGGGATTAGAGGAGTTCCCTACTTCCCTACCCTACTTAAGTGGTGCAAAAACTACTTATAAAATTGCTCTTCTCATGATAAATTTAATTACAGCTTTAGTGATATGAAGCATGTCATGATTGGGACAGCACAGGAATCTGTAATTGGACCATTACATTTCTTAGCATATGTTAATAACATGAATGAACCTTAATTATTGCACTATTTATCAATTTGCAGACGTCACTTGAGTAATAATAGCAGACAGGGATGTTGACATGGGCCTGTTTAAGCTACAATCTGATATTGACAATTTAGATAGATGGTGCCATGATGCTAATCTTATTTTAAATGCCCAAAAGACAAAATTAATTCATATAAGATCACCTCATTTGAAATAAACAATGAATTCATAACTTCTTGTTCACAACCATAACTGTCTACACAGTGCTACTATCCCAATACAGCTGTGCATGCCCCTCTATTGAAATAGTTAACATTCACACATACCTTGGCCTTATAATCAAAAGTACGTTTAACTGGAAGCCCCAAGTCAATAGTCTATAATAAACTAAAATCTTTCCTGCCTACTATAAATCTCGCCAAGAACCATTTATCCTTTAAAACACAAGTAATGCTATACAATGCACTAGCTGAGTCAATAGTAGCCTATGGTAAATAGTAGTAATATGGTCAATAGTAGCAGTTATGGTAAAACATATAAATCTTACTTTGACTATTTAATAATTTTAAAAACAATTGTTCCCACCAATATTAAACTAAAATATGCCAAAAATGACCTACACACTAGGTAGGTACACTTAGTATAACACAAAAGCATTTGGAAAGACCGTGAACAATATATACATCAGCAGACCAGCGCTTGAAAACAGATATTAGTGAAAATAATTTCAAATATAAATTAAGAAGATATTTCTTGTCCAAATTATAATTTGTTTACTGCTCACAGGTAGGTATTTAATGTCTAGACTACTGATACTTAGATGATATGATAGCATAAAATTATGATAGTTTTCTGCTTTTTGTTTGTAAATTTGGTAATAAAAAAAAAATGTATTTAACATCACCTCTTTTGCAGCCTCCTCAAGTATCGGTAAATGTTCACTTGGTTTCTTATACAGTTTCTCAGCTAACACTTCATCAAAGCTGGACAAATCCTCAATGTTTATTTCGACCCAGTATTTATTCAAATTAAAGTTACGTTTTAGAGCATCCCTGAGAAAAAACGAAGTTGTAATTACGGTTAAACATTTCCTGATTTTATATTTTAAAGGTTTGTTTATTGATGTACATGCCTGTATTTGTAATTAAAGTTTTCTGTGTGAAACTGACGAATGAATTCTTTAAATTTTTTCGTAACTGCTTGTAGGTTAATCGTATCTTGTGACTCGTTTTCTTCTAGACCGAAATTATCGGAGAAGAAAACTCCGGGATCATCAAAGCCTTCCATGTTTTATCGAAATATATTGTATTTAGGTATTTATGAATAATTTTCCGCTTTGGATTCTCACGATAAAATCTTTTTAGAAACTTAGAAGCACACATAAATATGTAGAGGTTTTGGCGCCAGTTCTGACTTCTGACAGTTGACATTTTTTTAAATATAATTTATTTGGACACTGGCATAGCTATTGGTCCACACATCAAGCAAATAATAATTTATCATAATATAATCACTTAATAATGTATTATATTTATTTTACCACACCATCTAACTAAATTGTGTCTTTCATGCACCTCCTAATTGATCTTCTCTGGTCAACACAAAGGTTGGCTGATAGAGAATGCCCTATAGCAAGCTCGCCTTTTATACAATACTAGCGACCGCCCTCGCTTCGCTTCGGTTTATAAGTTTTTTTTCATTTCCAAATGAAATGTGGAGCCTATATTAGACACGCATAATATAGCTTCCTATTTGTGAAAGAATTTTTGAAATTGGTTCAGTAGTTCCAGAGATTACCACCAACAAACACACAATTTTACCTCTTTATTATATTAATATAAATTGTGCAATGAAGTATAAATAAATAAAACATTTTATGGAAGTGCGTGTTCTTTTTTGAAAAGTAATGAAAGAAAAGTTTAACTCAGTATTTAAATGATCCGTAACGAGCGAAATTAATGATCTAGTGTATGTGTTATGTGGATTAATTTAAGTGATATATTAGTGAGTCAACGGTCGTACACGGTCCTAAGTACAGTGGACATCTTGGTTCGAGGGCAAACGATACATAGGCCTCGAATATTGAAACTTCAACTTGAGCCAATACTACTTATTTAGTCAATACTGAAGCTCTATGTTCGGGTAAAGTCGGCTAAAACACGTCGGAGGTGAAATTTCGTGGATTTTACTCCAGCCTCCCAAAGACCACTATGTCTTGGCCACAATGGCAAAAAAATACAGTATAAATAACAAGTTCTTTTTCAGTTTTCTATATTTGTACATTTATTTACTCCTCTACCACTTCGTGTCCTGCCCCAAGGTTGACTGGGAGATAATTCTGTAATAAGGCTAATGCATTTTGTAATAATTTACAAAAAGGAGTAAATATACACTAAATACAAATAAAAATATTATTTATTTAGTTCCAGCGTCGGATCGCGGCGAAAAAAGAAACGAATTTTCCTGAATTTTTTATCCATACATTGTAGTAGGTAGGTATCTACTGTTTCCTTCGCCTTCTGCTTATATCCGACCCTAACCGTTTAGTTCGAAAATCCTATATTTAAAAATGTTTCTAATTTACCTAACTAAGTACTTGCATATAACATAGCAAAGACAAAAATATCTTCCGTGAAAAGTTTCGCGAAAGAAGCTACAATGATTCGAAATTCAAAAATTAAACTGTTGCTATAGCGACGCTTTAAACAAAATATTAATTGCGAGGCAATTGCATGCGTGGAAAGTTTTGGGAATAAATGTATCATGATTGCGAATTGTGATAAACTGTAATTTTGTCCGTAAAACATAATGGGCGATGTAAGTGCTTATTCTCTTGATGAATTGAATCTCAATGAAAATATTGGTATTAGGTAAATACAGTTATTCTTTATTTTATCCGCAGAAAGGTGAGGATGTTGACATTCGATTGGAGTTTATGAGCGAATATTTATTGAAGGCCCTCAAACAGAAAATAGATAAATGGGCAAAATTTATTACCGGAGAAGAAAGAGTAAGATATTAATATTTACCAACCCGAAAATTGAAAGTAAATAAAAATGCTTTTTTTAAATACACGTTTATCGACTTACATTCATTTAATTTAATTTGCAGCATATATTATTTCGGTTCTTCGATATACCTAAATACGAAATGATAGTATTTCGCATGACGACCGCAGGCCTGTTGTCGTGTTCAACTACTTTCCCATCTATAAGTAGAGGAAAGCTGGTATATTTCATGAGAAATATCGAAGATAAAATTACACAGGCTAATTTTCGTAAGGTAGGTAATATTTATATAAAAAAATTCTTAATTGATGTAACTACAGTATTTATTTATTTAATCGTTCTTAGCAGTATTGTGTAATAGAAGTGCAATGTCACTTGTCAAATCTTCACTGATGGGGTCACAGAACAGAGAATATATGGGATGCAGTTGCTGTGCTCTTTGAATGCAGTTCCCTCGCAGTAGGTACAACTGCATTAGAACTGCATCACAAGTAATCACAACTACTTGTGCAGTTAGCGAACAGACATGGCTGGGCTGTGTGCAGTCATTAGAAATGCCGACTGTAGTTGTGCCGACACGCAGTCGTACAGTTATTGTGCACAGAAACAGCGTTCAAACTGTACTTTTGCACTTCTGTCTGTATTCACATAGATAGATGAACTGAGCTAACAGTCTAATAATTAATTGGTGGTAGGTACTTAAGCGTCTCTTGCGACTTATGGATATTCGTAAAAAGAACAGTATAGAGATTATTTTATAAATTGGTCTACTGTGGAGAAATGTCATGGAAAAATTCAGCAAGGATTATTATACTAAGTACGACTACTATTGTACTAACTACTCCCAACTTAGTACGACCCAAAGTCAAAACATTTCAATATGTTAATAATTAAGAAAGCTAATAAGCCCAGTTAGTAATACCTCTATTTGCTGTGTAAAAAAATGATTCCTATACGGACATTCATTTGTTTAAAGACAACTGTTTTTTTGGGTCTGGATAAGGGATTTTTGTCTGTCTCTGGACTCAGGGATTCCTCGTGTGAGCCCATTATTTTATAAATTGTGTATTTATTTGTTAAATGTGCGATTATTTTATGAAGACTATAGGACATTTCACATAAGTAAATGTTTAGGTATCATTTGTATAAGCAGATAATAATATCTATATGGAAATTATTAGCAATTTGCCACGACTCCGTTCGCGTGATCTACATACCTATGTGTTAATCTATTACTATCTATTTGCCAAATTTTATCGATAAACATCCAAACTTTTGCATGTATATATTAGTTTGAATGGGATGTCAATATTTTAAAAAACGAAAATCGCACTCGCGCGCTGCCACTTCTCAATATATTCAAATTTATTTGTGAATAAAATTCGTCATATTACTTATAACAGGCGATGACAATAGGCGAGATGTCTGGCAACGTGTTAATGGATCTGTGTGTGATGTCTGATGAGGTGATCGGCCCGCTGCTCTGCAACCCGGAGAACCAGCGCGGATGGCCCAAGATAGTGGTCACCGACATGAGGAGGCACATCGACGATCTCAGAGGCTTGATGCATGAGGTAACACATTTGACGAGTAGATCTACCTACAAAGTGATACATACAAATTGTGATACATACAATCCGGAGAACATCAAGAAACTGAGGAACTTATAAACGTGGTAACATATTAGACGAGCATATTATACCAGGTGCAACTGTGTAAAGCGTTGTTAAATAACATTACGGCTGGTCCAAGCTGCCGACAATCATTATGTGGATAAATATCTATTTACACAATATTGATTAGTTTATAAAATACTAGCGACCCGCCCTGGCTTCACTTCGGTTTATAAGAGCTTTTTTTTCAAAATTTCGAAATAAAATATTGCATATATTAGACACAGATAATGTACCTTCCTATTAGTGAAATAATTTTTGAAATCGGTTCAGTAGTTCCAGAGATTACCCCCAACATACCCACAAACGAACACACAATTTTACCTCTTTATTATATTAGTATAGATAGTATAGAAAATAGCCGGGTATAATTAGACGTACGAATAGTTAGGTAACTACATATTCTCCGGCATAAGACAAATGGTGATGAATAAAGGGTTCACACAAGGTGTTAAAATGAACTGAATAACACATGACCTAATTGAATAATTTGTCATTACATGAATCTATTAATTAATTGATAAAATGTGTGGTAGTAGACGATTATTTTACTAAATATGTTAAAACCATTTTAAAACTATTACTTAGGAATTGAAGAAAAGTTTGTAGTGGTATTGACGTACTTTTTAAACTTTTTTTCAGTAAGAATTTCCATCTTAAGTACGGAACTCACATTATATTCACACACTACACGACAGAAGTAGAATCCGAATTTATTATTTGTAGAACACACTAGAAAAACAACGTAAATTAAAAACTGGATAGGCTTCTTTAATTTGTTGGTGACGCAAACTTTACTATATAAAAGCACTTTTCTTCTCCCGAGATATCACAAACAATACCGCGTCCATTTGTATTTTAGTGAAGAAAGTACAAAGGAAATAAAATGTATAAGATTTGTTTGTTTATTGTATTTGTCGCTTGCTTGTGCATAGTAAGTGAAGCACAACTGACTTTTACTTCTGGTTGGGGTGGTGGCAAGAGATCAGGCATGGCGATGCCCGTGTGTAAAAACGACGAGTCCATTGGAGCCATCTATAGAATGATACAGGTAAAGTATAATTAAATTGATTTTAGTACTGTTGGAACTAATCCCTTAGTACGGAAGAGACTAAGGGACATTATAATTTCACCATGTCTCCCCGTCTCTCACAGATGTATTACTTCTTTCTACAGGTTATGTCCAAAATAGTCCAAATAATTTAAACAAGTATTTCATATTCGTTATTTGAAACATTTAAACAGAAATTTTTAGGTACTTCTACATACCTACTACTGTGGATAGAATGTGGCGAAGAAAAAAGTTCTTTCGTCCCTTTGTGAGCGCAAAAATGTTAAATTTTCACTGATACAAGTGGGGTCAAAACGTTCAATACGCAAAATATTACCTACGCGAATTAAGCATTACCTAGGCGTTGAACATTTGGCGTGTTAAATATTTTGCGTAATTGCATATTTTCGCAGTTTGCAGTAGCTTGAACATTATGCTTGGGGACGGACTTTAATATAACAATTCCTTTCTGTTTTAAAATACATCATCACCTATTCCCAAATTTTTCCAAACATTCTCCAAAATAGAATTTCTCCAGGTCGTCCTGCTCATGATTTTGATTCTCCGATCTGAAACATAATAAAATAACGTTTTAAAACCATTTGTTAAAAAAATATGAAAAGTGATATTTAAATTCCACAAAGTAATTTCTTTTAAAATCAAACAGACCATATAACATTTGTAATTTTCGTGTTTTTTTACACATATTTATCTATTCAAACGGGTCTTAACGCGAATGTTAACCTTATTTTAATTTACACGACGTTTCGGTTGTGCCGATACTTTCCGAAATATGAAGACCAAATGCGGGTACTTGATAAAAGTGCTTGCAACTATCGACGTGGACTAGCCGCCTCTTCAGTCAGCTCGTGGCCATGGTTGGTGCAACCCAACCGAAACGTCGAGTAAAATAAATAGGATAAACATTCGCATTAAGACCCGTTTAAATAGGCAAATAGTGCAGTTGATCAACCAAATGGTATGAACAAATCGACACGGATGCAATTTATTTTTGGAAAATAAATTGGAATAGTTAAAAGTATGACAATTAAAATTATCACTATGCACAGACTTGAGCAGTATGAGAACATTATTTAATTTTGCAATAAACCTTTGGTAATTAAGATTTTGAAAATATCTCGTGTCGTGGGCTCCTAGCGAAAAATTTATCTACAATTTTTTTACAAAATGACACCTCCCCCTATCCCAAAAAGTGCGGTTACAAATGTAAAAAAGTCGTAATATTCGCTATTTTTATAAATAATCAAAAATATATTAATGTAATTAATAGTTTAATATTGCGGTTATAGTTTATTATATTATAGTAATAAATAATTATAGTTTAGTTTAATGTCCTGAAAATCTGTAAAAAAAATAATTTATATGACATCAAAGTGTATGCGACGCTGTACGTTATGAACGTTTCGAGTTATTGCTATTTTATATAAATTTCCATAAATATTTCAACTTGAAAAATTTAAGAAAATAATATTAATCATATTTTTAACAATTTTTTCCAAAAAAACTGCCCCAATCTGAAGCCCGTTAGATCGTCCGTCGACTGGACTATATAGCCAATATAGGATCTTGAACATTGGACAATCTGATAAAAAGGATTATTCTAAATTATGCACTCATATTACGTAAACAAAAAGTTCATAAAATCTTGAGAAACCAAAATTATTTTGCTTGTTAAATGTCTGATTTTTTTTTTGCATTTCAGAATGAAGCCCAAAAACTCATCTTCTGCCAGAAATCCTAACAATAAGAAGGTGATGGATGTAGCTTTAACCTCCAACGTCAATGGCTTCTCTGTAATTAATTATTATGTAATATTTGTAAATTTAAGAACGATGTTAAGTAAATCAACTAAGTACTTCATGTAAACTATGAATTTGATAGTCCGAGCTCATATCTCATACCGAGGTTATATCTCATACAGAGTTCATATCTCATACCGAGGTCATATTTCATACCGAGATCATATCTTATACCGAGATCATATCTCATACCGAGGTCATATCTCATACCAACGTCATATCTCATACCGAGGTCATATCTCATACCGAAGTCATATCTCATACCGAGGTCATATCTCATACCGAAGTCATATCTCATACCGAGGTCATATCTTATACAGAGTTCATATCTCATACTGAGTTCAGATGTTATCTATAATGTAAGGTATTATATTGTAAGATACATATTATGTAAAAATATGAATAAAAGTTTGTAAAAAATTATTACGACGTTTCAATACTCTTATTACTTCCTGATATAATAAATACTTACTCTTTAATAATTGTTATCGCGTGCGCAGTTCACACAACTTTAAACGACAGAAACTTAGGCGAACTTATTGTTGATTTGTAAGTAAAAGAGTTAGTTTATTTATATAGGGGGAGAGTGCACGGTGCAATCCAACAGCCGCTGGACGTGGGCGCACTCGACTGGCCACGTTACCCCTCTCTCATAGAAGACTACCTTGAAATGTAGTGCATTTCCCACTTTATCGTATTTCCCCAATGCACGTAAGTGTTTCGGTAATGAGTGAGGTGTGCCAGAGCCCATTCCCATCCTATCCCTCCCCATTTTCCCAACCCTTTCAACCCTTTCTCCAAATTCATTCCTAACATATATCTCCAAAGGTAGGCAGCGCATCCGGAGTCGTGCCAACGTTTGTAATTTTGTACTAATGTTGGCATGTATCGCGGATGTCTATGGGCGACAGCATCCACTTACCATCAGGTGGACTGTATGCTCGTCTGCCGCCTTCGTCCATAAAAAAAATAAATTACTAGCTCTCGCTTTCAGACTTCCCTACTAATTTGTTTCTTGTTGTAATTTTTTAATACGTATATATACGTACAATAATAAGGTAACAAGGGCCTTTTTTGACTGAAACTGCTCGCTTGACGTACAGTTGCCGCACTACTATTTCTTGTACTCTATAGTACGCCCTCCGGACATATGATTCTTCGAAAATAGTTAGTGATTAGTTAATATTTCGATGTCCATCGCGGCTCACTATTAATATTTACGTGTATCAAAAACCTCTGATAATGCATTTTGAATCGTTTGAAGGCACTGATTTTTGCGATTCTAAATATCTAATTAGACCCATGTTCCAATGTATTGGTCTGTTGTGGGGAAATTCTAGATACTATTGCAATGTGGAGAAATTAATACGTGAGTCGATTTATTCTTGACGTCTTAATTAATAGTGTTATTGTATAATACTCTTAACTCGTTATTTAATTAATCTACAGCCCTTTTGCGCGAATTATGCAATCTAGTGATCCAGCAATGCACTAACTCGATTGATCCTCCTTCGATATTCCAAGGAGAGCCTGATGAACAACTTGTGAAACTTAGGAAGGCTATAAGTATTTTAAATCATTTTCTGTAAGTTGTATTTTATTTCTTCGTTTTACCTTTACCTTCGTTTTTAGTAATACCCCAAACGATGTTAGTAACACATACATCAGCACAAATTCAGAATTTAATATTTGTTAATTCGTGTATTGTAAGTATTATTTATTGTTTCAATTAGAGATAAATTAAGTTCAACTATTTCAGCGACACATATCAAACCGGGACAAAGTACACACGTTCTTCCCTGCCGGCGTGATGCCGGTGAGCTGGTCGTTCGACTTCAACCGCGTCTTCTGGAGGTTCAACGTGTATATGAAGCGGCTTAAAATGATCGAAACCATCCTTGAGGTCACGTGTGAGATACTTAAGTTGGAAAAAGTAGAGTTCTGCGGCCTGAGAGGCAAGATACTTAGCTCTGAGTGCTTGAAGGTACCTTAATATTCATCGAAGTTCTTTCAGTTACTTTTAACGCATTAAATGTTCGGATCTTCGTAAGAGTATAAAATGGACCTATAGGAATAGGGACAGCGTCAAACTGATCTAATGGTTATTCTAAACACCTACGTTTTCTTGAAGGTACTAGAGCAATACACAGTAATATATCAAAATCTGGGTAACATCGCCTACGATCCCGCTGACCCGGAAGACAATTCATTCTTGATTGACTACGATAGGCATATGGCTGTGATCGAGGATATGGACAAAAGACTTGCCTCCTTGTTTACACCAGGGCTGGAAGAATGCCATAATATGGAGAATTTCTTCAAGGTAAATGTCAAGGCTCATTTAGACGAGGAGAGTTACTCGAACGGTTCGGGCGACCATATTGTACCTATACCATTTTAGTATGCGACCAAACAACCTATCATACAATTCTAGTCTACAACTGTCCACGAGATGATAAAAACTCGGTGATAATAGGGATAACAGTGATCTGATGATGATGATGACAGTTGTTTGTACTGCTAGCTTTTGATCGATGTTCGAGAAACTCAATTTCGAGAAACTCCCCTTATGTAAATGAGCCATTAGTGTTAACAGCGTATACATCTATCAGCTTCAAATCGCAGTGGCAGAGTCGCTGGAAAATTTGAGCTGGATGCTAAACGACCTTAATTGCATATTGTACTGTACTATCGTATTTCATTGTTAAGGTCAACTGAACATCTTCATTGCATACTATTTGTCAATGAATGGTGAACGGTAAACCATCTGCCCGTCGGTAGTTACCCTGTCACGTATAGTTAATAAAAACTCTTTAAAGAGTAGTTTTATAGTTTTGTACCTAACATATAATTTATAGTTATTTAAAAAGATTTGAAAAATAATACCAGAATATCTTTTTAGTTCTTCCAAATTATTGGAGACTTGTTTCATCGTCCCATAATAAAGAATGCGTTGAAGTTGAAATTAACAAAAATTCTCGACTTTATGCATTCCAATTTGGATAATGTGAAGGAAATATTCGATGAAGAAATTCACGTAAGTGGTAATTTGTGATTTTATTTGAGAATCAGTTCGATGTATTTATGATATTGAAAAAAAAAAAACATTTTATTTACAGAAATTAACGAAAGGATCGGAAAGGCCAATGGTGGATTCATATTTGCCTCCAGTTGCTGGAATGATTTGGTGGCTTCATAAACTGCGTCGACGGATTCAATCTCCTATGGAGGAACTTATTTTATTTGAAGATCCGTACGTATTTAAATATTAGAGCGGTGATAGTCTAGGGATATCTGTACTCGACTCACATTCCTGTGATCCTTTGTCTCTGGAATGTAGATACCATTGCAATTATACCATTGCGTTTGCCTTGCAATTATAGTTTGTGCCTACCAGCGGGTCTCCCTGCGCACAATCACAACCCCGTTGCCAACAATTTAATTAGATTTATTTAATTACGTTCCTACTTAGATCAAATACTATCTTTTTCCCTTTATTTAGGCAAAATTATTTACTTAATTATGAAATAGTATTAGATTTACATATAAGGCTGGCAATGTAATTGATAACCCGTCTCGGTTGCTGATGTTGTTCGCATCGGCCTGCACAATCTATCGAAAATCTATTCGACCAACGATTCTAGCATTGTTTAATTACTTCAAACACACCTTTCGTCCTGATTACCTGAAACTTCCATACCTCTACCAATTATTCATAATCTCCTTGTGGTTCCGGAAAATACACAATATTGTATTATCGAGACCTCTGGATAGCATGTCTGGAACCAAATGTGCAATGCAAACACACCTACCTAAATTGTGTTTCTAAGTGCATATGTATGGAGGCAGAATTCTGAGAGAGCTTCACCCGGACGTCCTTTCCATCCAGCCCACGTGTGGGATAGAGGGGGGGTGGTACCGACAGGATAATTTAGACTGTAACGGCCCGGTTCCACTGTGTCAGCTCATGCGTGCACTCAGAGTACAGATATTGTACTGTATTCTGTGTGTGCTCATCGAATCAGCGTGTACCTACCTAACTGCGTGTTGGGCTAATGGCTCCGTGTAATGGGTGCGGGGTAAACTCATCAGGAGTCGTCCGCGAGTCAGCCATGTGTTGTACTCGCACGTGTGCGTGTTTGTCTATGTTTAAATAATTGACGATCAGCGTCGGCTCTAGCCCATGTAGCGCCCGGGTGCAATCAATACCCTGGCGCCCTCTAGTAGGCTCTTTGGAGGCGTCGCGAGCGGCGTTCGGCGCCCCTAACACCCTGCGCCCGTGTGCGCCGCACACCCTGCTCCATAGGTAAAGCCGGCACTGTTGAGGATATCGCGAGACGACTAAGTCCTACTGAGAAAAATCCGATGTAACCAAAGTATTAATTTAGATAGTTATCCATGTATAACAATCAGCCATTCTTTTAACTTCCCATTACGAATGCCTCAGGCAGTTATGGGATACCATCTCTGCAATCCATAATAATAAGGTTCAATGTCTGATATACCATGTCGTCTGACGCAAAAACTCTATATTATTCATCCCATCTCACAATACCTAATTGTATAGCATCAACATTTACTGAAACACAGATTTCGCAATGAACATGCCCCACAATCCAATTAATTTAAACTATGTAATGAGTGCCATTGTGTGTGTGTATTTATAAAGAATTATATGAATGTGTTTAAAGATTAAATCTTTAATCTTGCTTGCTCTAGTATACCGTCCATACCATTATATTCTATTCTATACCTACCCAACTCCAAGGTATCATGGTGGTAACTGAAATCCCCGTGTACATAAAATTAATATATGCGTGGTAAACGTGCGCTTGACTGGTGATAATGTAATATGGAATTTTATACTTCCCTGTGTGTTGACCCTGTTCGATGTCGTTTGGATACTTGCAGTAACCCCACATACTCTTCGGCCGAGTCCTTCCGCACTTTTCACAAGATCCCCTGCTCTGCGCACTTGCAAAAATTCTGTAATTCTCTCGTGAAATTTGAAGTCGCGAACTAGCCGATACGGCCGATCGGCTCCCGAGAGCTCCAACCAAACGCGAACCTCCTCGTCGCCGCTGAAATTTCCGTTTTTCTATCCGTGCCACGCCGGCAATTCGTCGCAAAGATATTTACAAAACTCCCATTCTAGGTATGATCGCAAAAGTCAGACCCACTTACGTTATCTATGATGTTTGCAAACCAGTGGGTGTTATAAATTTCGAATTTTAATCTAAAATTTTTCAGAAAAATAGAGAACTCACAACTTACAAAGGTTCTATATAAATCTTAGTATATTCCTGTACAGACAATACAGTGTCCTACGTATTGACTGTTACAGTATGATACCAGTATGATAGTGCGCGCTTTACGTTTCAACATCACACTTGTATTTATTTTATTTAAGTAGGTACTTTTAATAAGTGGGTATGTATTTTTAGAATCATAGAAACGGAATATGCGCTCTATATGAAACAAAAGCAAAATGAAATGTTGTCCTACCTGAATCAATTAGAAGACAGACAGTTCAAGACGTGGTGTACTACTGTACCTAATATTTGCAAGTTGCATTTAGCTAAAAATTTGATCTACCGTGATCCGCCGTTGGTTAGAAATAACTTCAGGCCTGAAGTAAGTACCACTTTAAATACATTCATAGTTTTGTTTATTTCGGTGTTTTTTTTAATATTATATCGACTTTAGTTGGCGATGCTGTTACGTGAGATACGATACATGAAGTACTTGGATAAACAAGGAATTCCTCCGGACGGCCTTGAATTGTACGCCCGGAATGAAAAGTTACAGGTACCTACACAATGAATAACTTTTTAAAAAAAACGAATAAATTTTATTATTACGAATATAATAATTTATCTAATTCCAATAAACAGTTTGTTGCGATTAAATGGTAAGAGAACTAGAGAATAATTAATGTTAAGAGATATTTGTCAGTGCAGTAAAGGTTATTTGCAGGTTTACGATTGTCTGATTTTATTGCTTAATCATTCAGTCAAATTAAATAAATGTGTCACACAGTAGACATGAATCGGCTGAACCGCGCTATAGCGTGGTACAACGCGATCCGCGAGGGCAGCCACGAGACGGAGGTGGCACTCATCGAGAAAGAGATCTCCGCCATCGACACGCTGCTGGGCAGGGGTGTCGAGGAGCTCACGTGGAATGACGATTGTAATTTGAACTACTCACAAATCTCTTTCGACCTAAAATTAGACACAGGTGTCTACCTACTGAAACTGAAAGAACTAATGCTAAAGTAGGTACTCAAAGTTACACAGAAAAGTTTCTAATTTCTTTAGTAAGTCCTTTCAGTAGAAGTAAGTTTAGTGAAAAGGGAATTAAAACAATTCATTAAGTAGGTGACGTCACAACTTTATTAAAACAAACTTGAATTTTAGAGTAGGAAATATGAAACATGATGAGGCGCCAACAATCCGTTTAAACTATCACACAAAGTGGAGCACCTGTTAAGTAACACTTACGGAACGTGCGTACGTCCCCACTCAAGTATACTTCGTCCACTATGTTATTTTCTAGATGACAGATCGGTTTAGTGATGTCCGAATTGCTCTATACCGATTACCAATTCGATTATCGATACCATTCTAGTATAATTTGCATTCGCTTTTATAGGTTCGACGAGCCCAGTGTAGATTGATGAATACACATAGTTCAATTTTTTTTTATTTCTTGTGCATGCGTGTTGTCTTACGATATTTACCTCTCATCGCTGAGTTAGTGACAGTTTTTAAAATGTGTGTATATGTATTGTATGCATTTGTACATTGTGTGAATGGTGTCAATATTAACAGATAATAAGCTTATCCATTTGCATGGCACAGTCACCGAATGGATGGCAGAAGTGTACGCTGCGATCAATACGCTACAACAGCGGGTACTGACAGCGCAGAATAACGTGAAGCGTGGTCTAGCGAACATCGCGGCCTGGGGTGACATACCACTACATAATCGCAAGGAAAACCCTGATAAATTGGAACTACTTGCTGTGGCTGAACGACATCCTAGATTCGTTAAGAGGTAACCCCCTATAATTAGGTACAAAATATAAAATTCGTAAGTATTAATAATATGCGGCAATATTTTATACTTAGTTACCTACTTGACTTTTTGAAAGAAATAGAGGTTTTTCTTTACAGACGCGATAGAATCCATGAGAGTCACGCCGAATTTCAAGATATTTTAATGCAAAATTATAAACTTTTCTTCAATATTCAGGAGGATGAAGAGGTCCGTAATTTTTTTATCTAACATACTCCTTTTTTGGTTTAACATTCATGCATATACTTCTAACTTATATTTACTTTTTTTTAATAATTATAGTCTGAAGATGAGGACGACGACTTAGAAAAGGTTGATGAAACTACTCTCGACGATGAAGAAAAAGCAGCTCGTACTTTGAAATTTACGGAGATATTGCAGCGTCGCGAGGAAAAGCGTCTACAGAGGGAAGAGAGAGAACTCGCGAAGGCGGAAGCTGCCCAAATTAAGTTTGAGCGGAGAGAGGCACGGAGGCTGAAGAAAGAGGCTAAGGGAGCTGAAAAAAGAGAACGCCAGAAGCGAAGAGAAGCTGGTAAATATCGAAGACTATTTGATCTTGCAAAAAAATCTTGAAATTAAGAAGTCGGTTTAATCAGAACCTACATGATTTTAAAAACTACTTTTAAACAAAAGTTGATAAATAGCCATGTTTATGATATTCGCATATATTGATGGGGTTTAACTTTGTTTCAGGCGAGGAAGTGGACTTACCAGCAGAGGAGGAAGAAGAGATAACTGACCCTGAAGAACTAGCGGACATCGAGGCCGAGCGCCTTGAGATAGAAGATGAAGCGTTCAGAGCGGCGCGGTGGCCGGATTATATCAAATACGTTGACTCACTCGTTAGTGCGCTCTCTAACAAACATGAACAAATCTATATTGTTACAGATGCCAATCCTAATGGCAAGTGGCGCACCGGTATGACATTCGCAACATTATATACAGCTGTGCATGTGCTACCTTATACAATTGCTACAGATAAAGTTCTTGACGATGCTATTGAATTTAATTCCTGGATAAACTGTAATTTTTGATTAGCTATAAGTATGATTATGTACTTACATCTAAGAAAATGATAACTGAGTCGAGTATGAAATTTGCCGTTAGTGATGTTAGTTGAGAAGAATGGATGTGGTTATCGGCTTTGGGAGAAGCCTGTATCTATATAAAGGCTATGCTACTGTTTTGCAGTAGAGAGATACAGGCTGGCGGTATGACTATTTGTAGTACCGTCAGCCTGAATGGTAGGATAATGTATTCGAATACTTCATTAGGCGTAACTAGGATTATTGTTTTGAGTCCATAGACTTCTTTTTTATAATAATGACAAACTGCCCGCGATATAGGTAGTTCACGCGTACTTTATAAAGATTCTTGCGGGTATTTTATGCAGATCTAGATAAAGAGCATTCTTGGTGATAATTCAGGACAGGTTTCTACAATCACAGAGGTAAAAATTTCTAAAATTTGGATTTTTCATTTTTTTAAATTTTATTATACAGTCCCGGGACCCGGACACCTGAATCAAGCCATCTTGCATTTTTATATACAAAGGCCTGAAACATAAAAATAATGCTAGGTCAAAGAAAAAGTTTTTATGCAGTTTTAAAACTGGTATATTCACCATCATTTTGGTGTGTTACCTATTGTTTCAAATTTGAATTAACCAATTTGAACCACAGAAGAAAAGCAGAGTCAGTTCATTGTTTCAACTTTTTTACTAATTAATTGGATGTTTCTTTCTTTTTACTTCATCATCTCAAAACACCTACTGATTTACTGGTACCTCATATCTATCCAGCTAACTTTTGATACTTGACTGCATATATTCGTTTTACACACATTCGTTTTCCTTGTTACAATCGTGTGTTAGTTTTTATATACTTAATTGTAATGCTATTCTATTAGCGGGTGGATTAAAGCATTAGCTAACGCAGCGTTCGCACGATATCAAACATTTTTTTGCACTCATAATCAGTTATTACGGTGAATTTTAATGCATTTTAATTTGCTATTGGCGTCATATAGTCGCCCATTGAACAAATTAATAAAGAGCTGTAAAAGGGTTCTAATTTACTGCAATGCTCGATTAGCCAATAGGTATTAGCCAATAGGTATTAGCCAATAGGTATTAGGCCAATTAGCCAATACTACTGTATGCTATTGGGCCTCAAGCACACACTATACTTTTATCACGGGCGGCCATTTTACTGCTGCATCGATGCGTTGTCGCGTTTTGGTCGTGTGTATGTCGTGTGTCGACTCTGTGCTCGATCACGGCATCATAATCGCTTGCTATTGCGACTGCATCGATGCAGCATCGCAATCGACTTGCGGGGAAGGCGGGAAAAACACATTTAGTACTCGGTAGCAGCAGCGTTTCGCAAATAGAAACCGAGCGATCACACTTTGAAATGTGCGGTATTTATAGTGTTCGATTACTAAAATTAACTCATAAGCGACTAAGTCGCCGATGGTCGATGCTAAAATTATCGAGTGTAGTTGAGGCCATAGGACACACTATACTGAGTTCTAGACATAAATACAGGGTGTAATCAATCAATTCCAGAAACCCTAAACCGTGGATTCCATTCATGATTCTGACTTGAGTAACATGAAAATTTTAGCTACTTATTTTTACAGGAAACAACAGCACGAACAAGTAAACAAATTACATTATAAACACATGCCTATTAATGTTTCAACAAATGATAAATAATTGCTTATATTATGCTACTAACACTAAGTACTTGTATTTGGTACACTAAGTTTATGAAGGCAGATTACTAATTATAATATGTAAAGATAATAGTGCCTTTTTAAATGTGCGTGTGTATGTTTTTGTGTGTGTGTGTGTGTGTGATTCGGTAAGTAAGAATGATTATTATAATAAATTAATTTTAGTTAGATACAGTATTGCCCAACTTTATTATGCAAATACGCTACAACTCTGTTTACAACTTTGTTTTTCATATAACTCAAATTTTTTAGATATTTGGTAAGTACGAGCAGGTACACAAGTTCATGTTAACTAAGTGTTGAGTGAATTGATACTTTAAAAAAAATACTTAATATCTTATGTCAATTAATGAGCAGAATCCATGACTCCGGGAGTTTACTGGTTACGTACTATATGTCTACAGTAGGTGGCAGCGCGGGGATACGGTTGTGGTATGAGTTTAATTGCATTGTGTTGTTTGATTTTTAAATTAAATTAATTTAGTTTATACTACATCAGTTTACAATAATAAACATAAATTAAAACTATCAAGAAGTATCTACTTATCAATCTAACATTGTTTTTACATCACAACAAGATTCCTTGAAACCGCAGTCGCGCACTGTCGTGTACTATACCTGTCTACATTATACCTATTAATAAGTAGATATAACGCATGCGCGGTGGTGCCTTTCAAATTTTAATAAAACTGTCTATTGTGATATATATTATGATTACTTGTATCTGTTACATGCATTTTCTAGTCCTTTATAATCACGTGTTATTATTTGTTAATTGTGATGTTAGTTCGTAATGTTATCTTATTTGGATAATAAATCATATAGCGGCGTTTCTTACGTACAATTCGCGCAGACCCGAGAGTGCCAGAGACAGGTTTGATGCATTTATAAAGCAATAAAAAATATTTTAATTAAGGAGCTCCGCCCTAATCTTTCAATATCTTTTGGATATTTGTCCGCACTATCCTTGTACTGTTGTCCCCACTGACATGAATGGGGACAACGGTTCATAAATTTTGTATTCGAATTCCCGTTATCCCCATTGTAGTTGTTACGAAATACCCTAAGGCCTGAATAAAAATCAGAAAATGAGCGTAGGAGAACATCAGATGTTATTTAATAAAATTACAATTAGTCCTTTAGTTGATTTTTTGTTCTGACTTTACTATACTGGGGATCAAACACAAAACTTATTACCGTTGCCCTCACTGATAAACGCTAAGATTCCACGCGAACGAACTCGGTATGGTTGCTAGTACCCTATATAAATAAAAATGTTTAATAATCTATATAAATAAATAACAATCTTAAATCTCCGAAAGTTCTTCACCGATTGCTTGGAAATTTTGACACAACGTTGCATTCGAATACGCGCATGTTTTTATATACCCATCACAGGGTAAAAGCATTCTTTTTACCCAAAAACGGGTAAAAACAGGGTAAGCGCCATCTGTTGGGCAGCCACAGCAACGTCATAAATTATATTATGACTAGCTGTGGCCGGGTACAGCTAGTCATAAAATAATATACCTAATTAAAATTTCACTCTCAACGTCAATAAACATTTGTGTATGAAAATGATTTTGTTAAAAAAGTTTAAGAAACGCTGTTATAAAGTTCAAATACAGAGTTTTATTTCTCACCTCTTCTCACCACCTGATCCTTTTGGACCATTACGTTAAATTCTTATAATGTTAAATTTCCAAAATGTTGAATTCTCAAAATATTCTTTCCCATAATGTTGAATTTCTAGAATGTTCCCGGGCCCTTCCTCAACCTGATAAAGTAACTGTTAACAATCCGAAAGCTATATGCCAAATAAATCTAGCTGATACAGACTTTCTAATAAAGTATAATTATTGACTTACTGACACCTTCAGATAAATATCACACGTGAGAAAGGACGTTATTCTTACCATAGACTATCAGATAACAGATGTCCTACTTCCTGGCGGTGACATTGCATCGTATGAACTATTGGTAGAATTGGGTAGATGCACTTGAAATGTATTATACTATCTACCAAAATAAATGTACTAAAAAATGAATATTAAAAATTGTTTTGGAAATTTCAACGCCAGCAAGCATATTATATTTCTTAGCGGGCGCTATGTATTTCAAAAACAAGCAGCCAATTTTTTTTAAAAGCTAGAAAAATTACTGTAACTACTGTGTGTCATTTATGACCAAAGTGTACCAAAAATAACGAAAGTGAAATGTGGCGGATGTGTTCCAAATCCTGATTTTAATTGGTTTTTGTTTAATAACAATGTGAACATATACGTCACATTGAAGACAGTTTCACAAAATGGACGTATGGATGACGAAATGGATAAATTTATTATAGAATTAAATGATAATGAGTCTGATACAGAATTTGACAGCAGTTTTTATGATTCATGTTCCACTGACAGCGATTTTTTATCATTTGTACGTCTGGATCACTTATCCTATAATATAAATAAACCGATTTTCTTTTATAGAGCTTTTTTCGTTAACACCCGTACCGTAATTTTCTCAATCTGTATTGTAATTCATGTGCGACGGATTCTATACCAATATACTGAATGATTCCGTTCCAGGGATCATATCTCAGTCATATCACACAACTAATCTGATCTTCCTTTTCTCATCAGACCTTATCATCATCATAATATACCTTTTTATATTCTACAAAATTATAACTCTGTGAGCGACCACAATGATTTAAGTGCCTTACTATTTGCTGATATATCTGGCAGACGGTTCATAGACAACAATTCACAGTTCAACAAATGGTGAGAAAGACACTAACTATTGGGAGCGGTAGACTTAGTTCTCCTGGGGTAAATCACCTGGGTGAATTAAGTACACTACTTAGTAGAATAGATTCACCCAGGTGATTTGCAGGGGCATTAAATGCACTACTTGGTAGACTTGATTCACCCAGAGGTTAATTACAAATTATGTATGATATAGGATCTACTTGGACACTTGAAATTTGAAGTGTTTATGAATCAATTATTGTAATCTATTGAACATGTCATATTTATAGCGATTTTCAATTCTTCGTTTCCGAATTTTCCGACGCGACTTTGGATAAAATATTAAAATAAAATAATTAACGAATTTAAATTTATAAAAAGAGGACGAGGTCGAGTTCTTTTGTACAATGGTCGACAGTATTTAAAAAAAAAGACTTACAAATGTGGTGCTGACTGGTGGAGATGTTCTAGTAAAATATCCAATAAAAAATGTAATGGCTCCATGACAGTAAAGGTAAACCTTTTTAGCTTTTGAGTGATGATATTTTCAGCCTTATAACATATTTAGGACTAATTATATGACTTCTTAATCTAAAAATTTTAATTTTATATTCTTTATATTATAGGATCATAGAATTATAAAAGAAGTTTCACATTACGCGGACTGCACCGTCGACACGGCCGCAAATATATGGGCAGATAATGTAAGGAACATGTAAGGAAAAAATTTGTACAACAGATCTGCCGATACCACAGCTTTATGAAGAAACAGTGGAAACTTACAAAAACAGTGGTACTCGATTTAGTATATGAAATACCACCTCTCGAGGACATTAAAGCGGGCTTGTATAGAAAGAGAAATAAGTACCTGGAAGTCCATAAAGTTGTGTATGATGAAGTAGCGAATGTTGTTATTCCTCAAAAATTTAGCGATTTCTTACTGGCTGACTACAACTGCGACGGCTTAAGAATTGCATTATTTAGTTCGAAAAAGGGGTTTAGAATGGCCAAGTTGAAACATTTTTTCGGAGATGGAACTTTTGAGGCCTGTCCAGTTCCATTTTCTTAAATATATACGATCCATGGAGACTGCGGCAGTAGCTCTGAAACCACATACATCTCACCGCTTATATACGCATTAATGTCTCACAAGAATTGCAAGTCGTATGTGATATTATATTATTTGAAATGATAAAATCACAAATAGCCAACTGGAATCCAAAGAAATTTACAAGCTTTTTCGAAAAAAGTACAGTTAAGGCAATCTCGACGGTTTTTCCAAAAATTACAGTAAAAGGATGTTACTTCCATTTCCACGAAAGCCTAAGAGAAAAGCGAAGACGTTGCACATATTTAAAGAGAAAAACAATCGGCGCTGTGTATTTCTGTGTCGTAGTTTAGCGTTATTACCGCTAACTGAAATAAAAGCGGGCTGGAAATATATTGAGGCACTCTTTTCAAAATACAAACATCTTCAAAATTTTTTAATATATTTCAAGACGAACTGGTTGAAGCCGAAAATTATGAAGCAATGGTGTGTTTTCGGTGAGAGGCTCAGAACCAACAATTTCGTAGAAGGTTGGCACACTAAATTGAACAAAATTGTTAAAAGAATTAACCGCAGTATTTTGGAGGTTATCAGAGCTTTTAAAAAAGATGAAAACTCAGTGCGAAAGCCGAAACAACGCAAACCTCAGAGTCAAATAAGTGACGATGTTATCCTGGATGCTCAAATAAGGTTCTTGGATATCAATAATCAATATCAATGTGGGTCATTTTCTGGAGATGATGCGTTGACAGGCGTAAAAGCTCGTATTTCTGCGTATCACGAGTGGCTACGAGCCTACTGCCTGCGTATCACGAGTGGCTACAAGCCTACTGCCTGCGTATCACGAGTGGCTACGAGCCTACTGCCTGCGTATCACGAGTGGCTACGAGCCTACTGCATGCGTATCACGAGTGGCTACGAGCCTACTGCCTGCGTATCACGAGTGGCTACGAGCCTACTGCCTGCGTATCACGAGTGGCTACGAGCCTACTGCCTGCGTATCACGAGTGGCTACGAGCCTACTGCCTGCGTATCACGAGTGGCTACGAGCCTACTGCATGCGTATCACGAGTGGCTACGAGCCTACTGCCTGCGTATCACGAGTGGCTACGAGCCTACTGCCTGCGTATCACGAGTGGCTACGAGCCTACTGCCTGCGTATCACGAGTGGCTACGAGCCTACTGCCTGCGTATCAGAAATACGAGCGTATTTCGTATTATGAGTAGTCTCTTTTATGTTTTCTTTTCTTTCGACTAATTTATGTAATAGTTATAGTATAGGTGAATAAAGTATACTCCAAATTAATATTAGTATTAACTTACCCGACAAGGTGAATCTATTCTACTAAGTAGTGTACTTAATTCACCCAGGTGATTTACCCCAGGAGAACTAAGTCTACCGCTCCAACTATTGTTAGTAATAAAATATATTAAAACCTAATTTAATTATTTTGTCAGGAATGCTACAAACCCAGTACATAAGCTTGTAACTGTGCTTGCTAGAGGTAAAATAACTGTGAACGTATAGTAATAGTCAATTACAAACAACCACACTCCGCTCTTGGAAAATTACAAGCACATATGTATATAATAATAATGGACGTATACATACCATACAGGCGACGTAATAAACATTCTCTGTTTGAAGTCTGTTAAAAATTTAACTCATTGTATTTCTTATACTAGTCATACATATTATTATAACTTATGTAACTTAGTGGCTCTGTATAGCTTTTATACAATTAATAGTAATAAAGATATTATGTTACTGTCCGTTAGACATTTTAGAATTAAAAATTCTTACACTCTATGCCACCATCTTAAATTCATTTATAAAGGGTGTTTTTTTAGAGGTATAGAACTTTAAGTTGGCAACACTGTTTTAACTGGCGGCCATTTTGTCAGCTGTCAAGTGATTTGTGTTTAGTTTGGTTTGGCATTTCAACATGAATAGACTGACGCCTGAACAACGCTTCCAAATTGTGCAAATTTATTTTGAAAATAATGGTTCTGTTCGAAATACGTATCGCGCACTACGTCCATTTTACGGTCAACATAATCGTCCATCAGAGCAATTAATTCGACTAACTATGGACCGTTTTCGCACCACGTTTACTCTAAATGATAATACGCATCTACAGAGACGTCGTACAGTGCGTACAGAAGAAGCCATTGCTGCTGTAGAGCGTAGCGTAGAGGAAGACCGGAATCAGTCTATCCGCCATCGTGCACAGGAATTGGATATGTGTCCATCCACTTTATGGAAGATTTTGCGGAAAGATCTTGGTTTGCGTGCTTACAAAATACAACTCGTGCAAGAATTGAAGCCACGCGATCACCTAGCAAGGCGTAGATTCGGTGAATGGGCCCAAAACAAGATTGCCGTTGATCCCGATTTTCATAAGAGAATTTTGTTTAGCGATGAAGCTCACTTTTGGTTGAATGGCTACGTCAATAAACAAAACTGCCGTATTTGGAGTGAAGATAATCCTCAAGTGTATGTTGAGACACCTTTACATCGAGAAAAACTGACTGTTTGGTGTGCTTTATGGGCTGGTGGAATCATTGGTCCGTACTTCTTTAAAAACGATGCTGGCCAGAACGTTACAGTCAATGGTGACCGCTATAGAGCCATGATTACTGACTTTTTCGTTCCTCGATTGAACAACCATGATGTGCAGGAGCTGTGGTTTCAACAAGACGGCGCAACATGTCACACAGCTCGTGCCACAATTGATTTACTGAAGGAAACGTTTGGTAACCGCATAATTTCACGTTCCGGACCCGTGAATTGGCCTCCAAGATCGTGCGATTTAACGCCGCTAGACTATTTTCTGTGGGGATATGTGAAGTCGCTAGTCTACGCCGATAAGCCCGAAACGATCGACCACTTGGAGGACAACATTTGCCGCGTTATTGCCGATATACGGCCACAAACGTTGGAAAAAGTTATTGAAAATTGGACCTCCAGATTGGATTACGTCCGAGCCAGCCGTGGTCGTCATATGCCAGAAATCATATTTAAATTATAATGCCAAAACATTATCTTTTGAATAAAGTCAATTTCATGTCAATTTTAAAAATTCACCTTGTTTTATTCCATTTCAAAGTTCTATACTTCTAAAAAAAGCAGCCTTTAAATATAATAAAATTGTAACAGGCCGATGTCTGTACATTATAGATATTGAAAAAAAACTAATATGGGGTCTTTATTAGAGCAACAGAAGCCAAAACAACAGTTTTTAGAAATTTTGTCTGTCTGTATGTTTGTACACGCATCACGCAAAATGAATGCAGTTTTCACCGATGTATTGCTAGAGGTCTAACTTAAAATATAGGCTCCATTTTACCGCAGGAAAATATCTTATTCCGATTGTTTTAAATTTAATAAACCGAAGCGAAGTGAGGGCGGGTCGCTAGTATAAAATATTATTGAAACTTATGAATACCTGTTTGCTATCTCTAAAGCTTTTAGTGTTTATAAGGCTGTAACTCGAAATTCAAAAATTAAATCAATAACACTGTTACTTTGGTGACGCCAGAAACGAAATATTTTATATTGCGTATGCAAACTGCAGTCAGCATAAATTAAACATCATTTTAGTTACAAAAACATAAACTTTAGATGTTTGTTGATTGTAAATTGTGTAAACTATATTTTTATACGTGAAACATCATGGGAGATGTAAGAAATAATCCTTTGGTGATGTCTACGCCTACGCCTTTGTACTGGGTGATATAAATTTGGGATTTTTGTATTTTTGCAGAAAGGGGATGACGTTGATACTCGATTAGAGTTTATGAGTGAATATATACTGAAGAGCCTCAAACAGAAAATTGATAAATGGCAGAAGTTTATCACGGGAGATGAGAGGGTAATGGGCTTGATATTGTTCAACTTCTCTTTCCAAAAATTTTAGCCGTGAACTTTGTAACTATTTATTTTTTATAGTAAATACGGCGGCAAATGAGCACACCGTCTACCTGATAGTAAGTGGACACTGTTGACACGCCCCCGGACGCGCTGCCTACCTTTGCGGAATAAGGAATGGATTGGAAGAAAAGTTTGATAAAATGGGGTGGGTTAGGACTGGATGAGATGGGAATGATAATGATAGGTACCTATGTATTTTGTTTTTTAATATTGTAATTTAATTTTGTGGTATTAGTCTTAGTTACTTAAAATAAACATTATATTATTATTATTATTAGGTATTCATTTACTTTTTAATTGTAGGGGCACTCGACTGGTCACGTTATCCCTCTCTCACAGAAGACTACCTTGAAATGTACTGCATTTTCTACTTTATCGTATTTCCACAATGTACGTATGTGTTTCGGTAGTGAGTGAGATATATCATAGCCCATTCCCATCCCATCCTACCCTATCCCTCCCCATTATATTAACCCCTTCTCAAAATTCATTTCTATATTTCAAGTGGTAGGCGGCGCATCCGTTGACGTGCCAACGTTTGTCATTGTGGACTAATGTTGGCCTGTATTGCGGCATGGGCGACAGTATCCACTTACCATTGTAACCTGTCTGTCGCCTTCTTTCCATAAAAAATCTGGAGGACCTCGTGGCGTATTATGGCCCGAAATTGCCTCATAATTACCATGAGAGGCCAGCAGTGGAACGTTGCAGACGTATATCGTCTATTTAATATTTAATTTTAAATAAACACTATACTTAAACTTTTACAGCATATATTATTTCGATACTTCGACATGCCTAAATATGAAGTGATAGTATTTCGTATGACCACGGCGGGCCTGTTGTCGTGCTCAATTACCTTCCCACCAATAAGCAGAGGAAAACTAGTGTATTTCCTAAGAAATAATGACGACAAAATTACACAAGCTAACTTTCGTAAGGTACCTACATATTTTTATAATTTTGAAAACAAGATGCAAAATTATTTTAAGCTTCTATATTTTCTTTCAACCTTCTTGCAAGGACCCTAAGCTAGATCTAAGGCGGCTCCTAGACCTACAATAAAATTAGACAATAACGTCATTGCACAATATTGTAATATTATATTATAAACGATGTATAAATAACGCAAAACTTTTTGGGCTCTGGCGATATCATGTGACAAACCTGCGCAGTAGTTTATTTTTAGGTCCGTTTAGTGGTGCGGGCTGGAATGCGACGGTACGGGAGTATTTACAATAAATACTATACAATATGTTCGCAAGTTCCAGCTAGACGCAACAATAATTTCCTACTCGCACACTCGCCTTATTGAATGTTGTTTGAAATTGTGGGAGGGATATGCGCAGACTATTGACGTCCATTCAAGATCAAAGCCCAAGAGGTTTTGCGAAGACTACCTATACGTGAATCGTAAGCAATATTACTTTAATTAATAGTAGTTATTTATTGTACGTTAATTTTGTGTATAAAAGTTCTACAACAATAGTTAACGAACAATAAAATATTTTTAACTAATCGCAGACAAATCGACATTCGATTTTGTGGTGTGTTTATCCAAATGTAAAATATATATTAATCATAGAAATAAATAAATAAAATATTGAATCGCGCCTTGTACCCAAACGAGTTTCAATACACTCCCTAAATGATCAAAAACTTGCTTCGGTAGTACATATTAAAATTGGAACGATTAGCGTGGCCCCTGAGCAAGGATGACACGCAAAATCATGAAGCGTTCCACATTTTTTGTTTCTGTTTTTTTATAACCCATATGTGAAAAACGGTGTGTACCATTTTATGTACAATTGTTTATATTTCCCAATATAAAAATATTGCGGTCTGTAAAATTGCACAATATAATTGATTGTCTAGGGGGGCGCTAAATTACAATAATAAATACAACATACTTGCTCAGATCCCTGTGTCGTGGATCCAGAAGTATTTACAGAATAGAACACACTACCCAGACCCGAAGAAACATGTCTCTTAAGAAATTACCTTCTGATGGTCACTGTTTGGGAGTGGGAGGGTGCACGCTGCAATCCCGCAGCCGCAGGACGTACTCGACTTGCCAAGTTACCCCGCACTCACGTAAAATATACTGCACTACGGTAAATACACTACGGTAAAATGTACTGCACTTTCCCGCCCTTTCCTTTTCCCTCAATGTAATATTATATGTAGGTACGTTTTTCGGTACCGAGTGAGATATGCCAGAACCGATTCCTAACCTACCATCGATGAAGAGTATAATGGGATGAAAGTGACTCCTTATTACATTGTACTCTTGTCTCCCCATCCCTCATCAACCCCCATGGAGATTCCTCATCCCATTATTTTAAACGTATTAGAATGAGGAATACCTCTCATCCTATTATAATTCGTATTCCCTTTTTCACATCCTTTTCTCCAAATCCTTTCCGAAATCTTTAAATCTAGACAGCACATCCGGGGGTGTGCCAACTGCGCTAATCAGTCATCAAATCTAGCTAGAGTAGCTAATCGAACATCGCTTTGCGGAATAACTTTCGCACTGGTCTATCATAGATAGACTTGAGCTAACACAAATCTGTCATAAAGAAGTACAATTATCACAATATTAATACAATCTCAGAAGAAATATCGTAAGAAATAAGCTTGCTTCACAATTACCTAAACAAAACGTACACATTTTAATTTTAACAATACAATGTTAATATTAAATTTAACTAGGCGCACATATTTTTTTTACTCGATTTTTTAACTACCTTTTATAGTGGACGGACAAATGTACGGACAAAAAAATTTGTTTTGCGAATAAATAAGAGAGAAGAATGGTTTATTCTGTATTGCTCTGTAGGTACGTGGTCACCTACAGTACGTGGTCACAGGTCATAAGTGGTTAACTACTACAATGTAGGAATGTTTATGAAATTGGAAGAGATACGGATGCGTTGTCAACATTGCCCCTGGGTTACATGCTCATTGTTAGAAAGTGTTGTAGATGGATATGTGAAAGGAGCTTAAAACAAGTTTGGCTTTGTGGGTTCTTGTAAATTCCACAATGCGAACCCATAGACAAGCAGCAAAGCTCAACTAAAGTTTCGTTGAGCCATGGGAAAAAAATACTGAAATTTTCCCAACGACAACTAATCTGTTGGCCTGTTAAATTAAATTAATTTTATTACCTACGACTCAATTAATTCCCTCACACCTCAACCGCTTATATACCAACCAGGTATATAGGACGACACATTATTATTACACATGTAAACTATTTGTCATGAAAAGGAAAAATTAAATCGAATTTTGTTTTAAGCTCATTTTGTTCTTAGTTATATCGCGTTGTATGGTTTTTTAAATCATTATCTACTTGTAAACAGGTGGTGTCAATAGGCGAGCTGTCTGGCAACGTGTTAATGGACCTGTGTGTGTTGGCTGACGAGGTGATCGGGCCACTGCTCTGCAACCCGGAGAACCAGCGCGGATGGCCAAAGATAGTGGTCACCGACATGAAAAGGCACGTCAATGACCTCAGAAACTTGATGCACCAGGTAACATTGATACGGGATGAAATGATAGTGATGATGAAATGTAGTTATTATTATTATTTTTATATAGAAGAGGCGAAGACACGCGGGTGTTCCAAATGGCGGTAGGTAGTCACCGCCGCCCATGGACACCTACAACACCAAGGAGGGTAGCGAGTGCGCCGACCTTGCAGGATTCTATTCACAGCTCTCTTAAATAATCGCAT
The DNA here is from genome assembly GCA_943735995.1 of Sesia bembeciformis. NCBI lineage: Eukaryota > Metazoa > Arthropoda > Insecta > Lepidoptera > Sesiidae > Sesia > Sesia bembeciformis. The sequence continues at coordinate 8,732,438 of OX031042.1, forward strand.
GTCGTAGCTCACTGGAAAAACCACAGTTGACAGTTCATTCCTCAACTTTCGGGTTCGCGGTATAAAGTGTCTTGAAGACGGTACGGTCCAACAACTCCTTGTCAAGGAGTTGCAGCTGCAGTCTGATGGTAAAAATCTGAAGCTGGCATTAGAGTGAACAGCTCTTCAAAACATTTCCCATTATACAAACGGTAGAAGATGCAGGGAAAAGCAACATCTCTCCAGACTTTCAGCAATTGTAAACCGTTTCTGAGGGTGGAAACGCCGACAATTCGGGCAGCACGCATTTTTTATTATAGAATAGATGACCCTCTCGTCGAGCGGACGGGTCACATGATGGCAAGTGGTCACCTCCGCCTATGGACACATGCAACACTACGGGGCATTCGAGAGCTCTGCCAACCTTGAAAGAATCCTTTTCACAGCTCTCTTGAAGAGCATATCGTAGCATAGTGGATAAACTTCGACTGCAATTCAGCCATTGGACGGACTCAAGTGGGTGCAGCTGGTATTTCGGTGGACCGGCCCAGAGGTGTGAACGGTACTCATTACGGGGTACTCCATTGTATTTAAATGATAGAAGTTTTTATGTTTAGTATTGTTATATTTGCAGCTTAAAGGAGAAATGTCAAGTCAAGTAATGCTGCCGATGCCAGCTGGCGTAGAAAATATTTACCATGCAGAAGCTAGACTCAAAGAGAGGTATCTAAACAGTATTATCTATTATATCTATCAGCAGTTTGGTTATTTCATTACGATTTCCAGCAGTGAGTGCAATGAGATGAAATGTTAGTAGCTACTTAAAGAAGTAAAGATGTAATGCTTAATTTTATTTGCAGTAATGGAGAAGACGTTGATTTATATTTAAAGACTAATATAGAAGGTGCAGTAATAAAGTGGGCGCAGCAAGTGCACGACTTACTCGGGGAAGACTCTTACATAGGTAATTAAAATTTTACTTGAAATAATAAATTAGCTTCAGTTATTTACAAGTCGTGAATACTTTCCATAATTTTTGTTCATTTGATTACAGTTTCATTTTATGACTATAATACGATGTTGGTCACACGATTTTTCAGCTTTCAAAAGGACAAAATTTCCACTACCGAGTGCGGATATAGATTTCTACGCGACCCGCCTCCGCAACTTGGAGGGAATCTACGCGCAATTGCGCGATCCGCGCGTCAAGCGGATGGCGCACTACCTCGAACAAACTCGCAGTGTCTACACCGACTGTTTCAAAACGATGCTCACTAATGTCGTCGCAGGTAAGTCGTAACCGCCAACAGCTAGCTAGTATCTACGACGGTGAAAACATGCCTAGTTGTGTAAAAAAATGTTAGATTATGACGCTTAATTAACTGTATCAATCGATTGTACTGTTAAACTTAAATGAATACTAGATTGTAGCTTGCAAATTTCTGATAACGTCTTTGTTTCCCAGAAAAGCAAAATATATTTATTTAATTTAAATGTATATCTATTGATTGCAGCTGTTGTGGAATGTCGCGATATTTACGTGTATCAAAAACCTCTGTTAATGCATTTTGAAACGTTTGAAGGCACAGACTTTTGCGATTCTAAATATCTAATTAGACCCATGTTTCACTGTATTGGCCTGTTGTGGGGAAATTCTAGATACTATTGCAATGTGGAGAAACTAATACGTGAGTCGATTTAATGTTTACGTATTAATTGATAGTGATGTCGTCTTAATTCTCTAACACGTTCAATTAATTCAATCTGCAGCCCTTTTGCGCGAAGTATGCAACCTAGTGATCCAGCAATGCACTAACTCGATTGATCCGTCTTCCATATTCCAAGGAGATGCCGATGAACAACTCATCAAAATTAGGAAGGCCATAAGCATTCTAAATAATTTTGTGTAAGTTGTATTTCAGTATATTTTGCTTACGATAACCTTTATAAACACAAGACAACAGTATATATTATATCTTCAAGTGTTATTTTTCCAATTAAATCCACTCTAAATACGACTATTTCAGTGACACTTATCAGTTAAACCGGGACAAAGTGCCTACGTTCTTCCCTGCCGGCGTGATGCCGGTGCGCTGGTCGTTCGACTTTAATCGCGTCTTCATGAGATTCAACGTGTATACGAAACGGCTCAAGATGATCGAAACCATCGTAGAGGCCACCTGTGAGATACTTAAGTTGGAAAAAGTAGAATTCTGTGGGTTGAGGGGCAAGATACTTGGTACTGAGTGCATGAAGGTACACTGAGACTCATTGTTTTTATAATATTCTTTCACGGATCTTTAAAGACTTCACCCAAGTATTGTCAGATTATAATCACAGCTCAACAGATCTGTATGTGTTTCACATCTGTTGACTGTTTAAAATGTTGAGATCTTTGTAAGAGTCCTCGTAATAAAAAAAACGATAGGAAAGTGTCGAGCTGATCTAATCAATTGTTGATTGTATCAATCGTAATTTGTTGATCAATTATATTTAATCAATTTAAGTGTTCTAATAGCTGATTCAATTGTTATTCTAAATACCTGCCTATTCGTAACTGGACTTTTCTTTTGAAGGTACTGGACGAATACACACTAATATATCAGAATCTGGGTAACATAACCTACGATCCCGCTGACCCGGAAGACAATTCGTTCTTAGCCGACTATGACAAGCATATGGCTGTGATCAAGGATATGGATAAAAGACTCGCCTCCTTGTTTTCACAGGGACTAGATGAATGTCACAACACAGAGCATTTCTTTAAGGTAAAGTAGATTTGATGTAAGCTTTTATAATTGCTTATGATTCTCACCTGTTCTACACTACGCGATTGCAGTGGTTCGTTGCCAAAAGTCCTTTTGGACTATTCTGATACGAAATCTTAAGAGAAATAAGTGAAATTAGAAACCGTTCAGTGGCGCTATGTCTGCCTGAATGGTTTCTTATCACTGTTTAGTAGGTTTGTCTTAGCATATACTCTTAAAGAAATAAACCGGCTATTAAAAAGAGGACACATTTATTAATGTTTTATTAGTTGGTCGTCAAATTTGTAACTAGTCCAATCCGTTACTCATCTAATTTCGTTACTCGTCTAATTCGTTACTCGTTTAATTCAGCACTCATCCAACACGTTATCAGCACAGTCAATTAAACTCTTTACGCAGATTGTATAGTGATATTTTATAGTTATTTTATACTGCAAAGAACCGTTATAATGAATTGAAAAAGATTACTCACGAATTCAAGAATTAAACAAGTAAAGGGATTTTCAAAGACAGTTATATTGGATTTACGTTTCTTCGGAATTTCAAAATATTTTTTTTTTAATTTTTCCAGTACGCGAAAATGTTGTTAAAACTATTTATTAAGTAAAAAGGATATTGGTGACTGTACGAACTTTCGACAAATTCAACGAACGAATGTTTAAGTTTAAATTAGACGAGTAACAAACGAGTAAATTTGACAACCACCTAAAGAATTTTCTTAATTATTTTTATTACATAGTACATGATAAAATGTTGATCAAATTGATATCTTAGATCAAATAGTCCCTGCTATTTGCGAATGAATGATGAACGGTGACAATCCGACTGTTGGCGGCCTAGGTATTTTATAAAAGTTTTCATTAGACTTAAGTTTCTTTCAGTTCTTCCAAATTATTGGAGATTTGTTTCATCGCCCTATAATAAAGGATGAGTTAAAACTGAAATTAACAAAAATTCTGGACATGATGCATTCCAATTTGGATACTGTGAAAGAGATATTCGATGAAGAAATGAGCGTAAGTGTAATTGCTAATCCGAATATTGAAGTATGTATACTTCAATAGATATATGATATTTAAAATTACTACTTCAATTACAGAAATTGACAAAAGGACCAGAACGGCCAATGGTAGATCCATATTTGCCACCAGTAGCCGGTATGATTTGGTGGGTTCATAAATTGCGTCGAAGAATCCAAGCTCCTATGGAGGAATTTATTATATTTGAAGATCCGTACGTCTCACAAATATCACAATTTACCTTCACAGACTATACTATCATTTATAACAAGTACAGGTATTTGGAGGAGAAAAGTACACACTGCAATCCCACAGCCGTTGGGTACATTAGACTGACTAAATTGCCCCTGTCTCATAGAAGACTTCCGTAAAATGTACTGTATTTCCACTTTATCATATTCCCCCAAAGTACGTACGGGTTTCGGTAGTATCTGAGATGTGCCTGATACATCACTATCAATTAATACGTAAAGATTAAATCCACTCATGTTACATCTCATCTTACCTTATCCATGTTTATTTTCCCAACCCCTTCATCAAATCCATACCCAAATTACCAAAGATGAGGGCATATGAGGCGGTCAACGTGTGTAATTCTGGACTGATTTTGACATGTATCGCAGCTGTTCATGGCCGACAGTATCCACTTACCACCATCAGCTTATCTGTACGTCTGCCACCTTCTTACTATGAAAAAAATGTGTAAAATTTCAGAATTATAGAAACGGAAAATGCGCTGTATTTGAAACAAAAGCAAAACGAAATGTTGGTCTACCTGTATCAGGTGGAAGACAAGCAGTTCAAAGCATGGTGTACCACTGTACCTAACCTTTGCAAGACGTATTTAGCTAAGAATCTGATATACCGTGATCCGCCGTTCGTAAGGAATAACTTCAGCCCTGAAGTAAGTATCTTAAATTCAACCTCAGTTTTGTATTCATATTTTTAATCATTATTCCGTGTTTAGTTGGCGATGCTGTTGCGTGAGATACGATATATGAAGTACTTGGATAAACAAGGAATTCCCGCTGATGGGCTTGAATTATATGACCGAAATGAAAAGCTACAGGTACCTATACAATTCTTTTCAATAACTGTTGTTACGAGTAGAGATTATCGAGTATAGATAGTTCTAAACAGACAAATTTGTTTATCGTCATAGTTTTCTTTTGACTAAATACAATGGCGGTACAGTTGCAGTTATCTGAGATTACAGGCGTCGTAGGCGACATCAGATGGCCGCATCACTTGTATTGCTTGCTCACACTGTGTCGCGTAGGTAACTACACTCTTCGTCGACCCGTGACTCGCGAGCCAAGTGATCCACCCGTACAGAATAATGCTTGCATTGCTTGCTCCGGCCGTGTGGTGTCATCACCACCCCATATCTTCCCGCAGGTATCGTAAAAGGCGACTAAGGGATAACAAACTGGCTACTACAAACCCTACAACACCTCTGAAAGAGTGGATTCACCAACCCGCTCAGCCAGCAGCGTGGCATTTTCAGGTCATACATCTCACATACACAGGATAATGTGCATGACTAGGCCGATGACCAGCATTGGATGTAAACAAATGCTGGTTACGGTTATTGCTTGTAAATATAACCGATTTGATTAAATTGACCATAATCAAATCTGATTAAATTTGATAAGATTTGACCATTTCTTGATTAAATTATTACATTTATAAAATCTGTCACACAGTACGACATGAATCGGTTGAACCGCGCCATAGCGTGGTACAACGCGATCCGCGAGGGCAGCCACGAGACGGAGGTGGCACTCATCGAGAAGGAGATCTCCGCCATCGACATGCTGCTGGGCAGGGGTGTCGAGAATCTCACGTGGAATGACGATTGTAATTTGAACAACTATCTAATTTTACGATAACATGACAGCCGACACAAAGAAAAACGTTAACACGATTACAAACTTTTTATGTTCGAAAACTAGTCATTATGGTGACTTTATTAAATGTTCGGTTGTTTTTAATGAAAGTACAGGTTTGTTCTACAATTTTGTATTTGCGGTTGGTGCCACTTAACCGTCTCTAGCTACTTGCGTAGCCAGCATATTGACGCTCTTAACCAAACTGAGAATACATAGTTCTGAAAAGAACCTTTGTTTGACGTGTGTTTCCATGGAAACCAAGATGCCTACTAAGCACCTCCAAATGTCTATTGAATAATTTGATAATGAGATTTGTACGTGTTCATTACTATCATTAGTAGATGTCCAGTCATATGATAAACCTTATTTTAGCTACACAACGCTTTGAGCGATTATAATTATATCAATGCGACGTCTTCGAGATTCCTGTAGACGAGCAAACAATAAAAGTATAACAATAATCAGACGCTTGATTGGTTAAAATGACACAGCTGTCCTATGACATAAATACTTATTAATACTTAGTAAAAGCTGTATTATTAATAAAGCCGAGTTACATGTTTCCCTGACCCTATAGGTATTTTTTGTATTTAATAATAAGTACATGCAAATTGTGTTATGCAGCATTACAAAACTTTACTATTTGTAATGATGCCATAATCCGCGGCAAACAGTTAACGACGGTGTAATGTAATAAAATATTGTACAGTTAGTAAGTACCTATATAACAGTCACATAGTCACGGGTTGTGAGCGTGCTATTGTATTGTATCATAATTATTGTCTCTTTAAATACTAATAAAAAATCAATAATTACTTTTATATATACTTAATAGATAGATATTAATGTTGGTTATTAGAATTGACTTTTTTAACGTAATGAGTTAAGTTATTGTAATTTTTGAATCATATAAGTATATGTTCTATAATTATTTTAATATTTTGCACTGTATTTTTTTTTTAATTTCCTGCGGCATTCCGTTAACTAATTCTGTAATTAAACACACTGTATTTTTCCGTATAAATTGTTATATCTTGTTTTAATTAGTTTTTTTTTTATTAACGCTTCTATTTAAATATTTGAGCTTCACAATTATAAAATCTAAAGAATTGTTCAATTAACAACTTTAATTTTCCTTTTTTTGTGAATTGCTACAACTTGACAATGTTTAAAAAAAAAATCGGTTTTCTATTTTAAATTATGTAGACTTTTTGAGAGACGGTCGCTTTTAGTATTTGTTTTTGTAGCGAAGATATAGAATCAAGGTATGACATTTGAAGGTTCATCCGTTCTTTTGTACCTATAACATGATACTCACTGAATACCGGACCTTGCTTTTATAATAAGGTAAAATTTAGATAGAATTATACGTAGTTTGTCACAAATGTTATTGATATGTGGCCTTCAGATAAACCGATCGTCAATTAACATTAAATTAATATTACATAAGCATGTCTAAACTTTTCAATTTACGTTACGCAGTCACCGAATGGATGGCGGAAGTGTACGCTGCGATCAACACGCTGCAACAGCGCGTACTGACAGCGCAGAATAACGTGAAGCGTGGTCTAGCGAATATCGCTGCCTGGGGCGACGTACCACTACATGATCGCAAGTTTAATCCAGACAAGTTGGAGCTGCTTGCTGTAGCTGAAAGACATCCCAGATTTGTTAAGAGGTGAAATGTAACAATACAGAAAAAGTTAGTCATAGTCTTACAGATATCACGGCCTGGGGTCTTCTTCTTCTTGTGGTGCCTCTCCAACAGTGGAGGTTGGCAATCAGCTCTGAATGTTATGCCGTGTCTCTCGCGAGGCGAAACAGTTCGGCGGCACTCGCGATGCCAGTGCACTTCCGTATGTTACTCAGCCATGACTTTTTCCTGCGACCAACACGACTCTTTCCGGCAATCTTGCCCATCATAATTAGGTGCAAAAGTTCGTATCTTTCATGCCTTAACACGTGATCCAGATACGCAACTTTTCTGCAGTTGACGGTATGTAATAGCGGTGCTCGCTATTAGGTACATACCGTAGGCTGTAGCTGAACGATATTTCCCGATTTGTGAGGATAGGTACATGCACGAGTATATTGAAGGACTCTTTTACGTAGAGCGTTGTTTCTGATACGGAAACGAAACATATAAACTATATATTATTATATTGATTCATTTCATTTTCACCAGATTCCATTTTTGACAGAATTCATCATTCGCCAGATGTAACAAAAATGGAATTCCACTTTTGCCAGATTTTTTTTACCTGGGGTGCTTAGAATTTATATGCTTGTATAAATATCAATATCAAGTACTTCCTTGATTAACAGACAACATAAAATGTTAATAAAACATCTTTACCTGATAATTACTATTATTATCTTCTTTCATCACTCTGAATTAGTTAGAATTGCGGATTAATGTCTAATTAAAATAATTAACCTTTTCCATCTTTTATTTCTTTCCTTCGATTCTATTTTTGTCAGATTATCAAAAATATGTCTAGATTCTGGTGAACGTGGAAGAAAATTTACATCTGGTAAAAGTCGAATCTAGAGAATTTGGATTAATCTACACCTACACAAATTATAATCTAATAGATACTTACCTAACTTTATAGAAATGTTTCCTTCTTTATAGACGCAACAAAATTCTCGACAGCTACACCGAATTTCAAAACATTTTAAAGGATAATTACAAACTTTTCTTCAACGTACAAGAAGATGCAGAGGTATGGCATTGTTTAGATTGAATATACATAAAAGTTGTAAATATACTTATTTTTTTTATTATTTTAGTCTGAAGACGAGGAGGAGGGGTTAGAAGAAGTTGATGAAGAAACTCTTGATGATGAAGAAAAAGCAGCTCGTGCGAAAATACTTGCGGAGATTCTCCAGCGCCGCGAGGAGAAGCGCCTAGAGCGGGAAGAGAGAGAACATGAAAAGGCAGAAGCAGCAAAAATTAAGTTTGAAAGAAGGGAGGTTCGGAGGCTGAAGAGAGAGACTAAGGAAGCCGAAAGGAGTGATCGACAACAGCGGAGAGATGCTGGTAAATATTGAATGCTAATAAGAAGTAAAAGAAAAATCGCGTTATATATATGTTAGGTATACATAATTGGAAGAACGCAGAATTCTTGTTTACCAAATTCAAATAAAGGTTATATTAGAAGCATCAGAGTTTTAATATCGCACTTATTGAACAAAATAATTAAGACCATTTTTGTGATATTTATACAAGTTATTAAGATGAGATTAAACGTAATCATAGGCGAAGAAGTGGACTCACCAGCAGAGGAGGAGGAAGAAATAACGGACCCTGAAGAATTGGCAGACATCGAAGCCGAACGCCTCGAGATGGAGCAGGAAGCATTTAGAGCAGCACGATGGCCTGATTACGTCAGATACGTCGACTCATTAGTAAATATGTCCTCTTATAAATTATAAACAAACTTCTATAGGTTTAATATGTTTTAGTTTTTTAAATAATTAATGTGGGTAATTACCTTGATGGTAATTGGTTCAGAGTTTAAACCCCACATTCACTCAGCAAAATCACGGTATAAATACCAGCGAACATTCACGCTGTGTTTTTCGCTTCACTATTCTACACTCCAAAATATTCAGTCTTTTTATACGCTGATCCAAAACAATCGTCGACGCATGGCTCAATGGTCTGTGCCAGCTCATGAATGTGTCTAATAGTTAATTTGTTTCGATACCGCTGTACATTAAGTACGTTCGATACATTAGCTAGTTCTTATTCAATCTAAAGTAATGTTCAGTTCATCCACCACGCCTGTTCCCTCCTCACGGCGACATGAATATGAAGCCGACTGTATAGCATCCCATCTGATGATGAACGCAACCACTATTAACAGAACATTAAAGAGCTATTCATCTCTGTGCAGAGAGCTATGCAGTGATGCCGATACAGTTTGGCCTAATCAAGAGAATCCTAAGTAATTATGGATTCCAAAAAAAAACTATGTTATGTCTAAAAATTATGTAATTTGAAGTTCATTTTAGGTAACTCTTCAAGTTATGAAGGCGATACAGTCCAGCTTAAATCTGTTTGAGACACAGACAGACCTCGAAAAGGGTCCAAGGGTGGCTTTCTCACAAATCATCTCAGAACTTAGGGATCCAGGTGAATAAATAGTTCTTTCACAGAAATTTTATTTATTTATTTATTTTATTTTAGTACGTATAAAAGTATTAACACAATTATGTACAACAGGTGAGCATATTTAGTTAGAAAATTGCTTACAACAAACGAGGTAGAAACGCAGCTAACGCAACAAGAATCGTATACGAGTAGCAATTAATAAAATCACAATAATTTGTGAATACCTCATATTATACTCCTTGTGTAGCTCAAATTTTATTTTGCAGATATTTATTTTACTCCTTCGTTGGATCTAGATGACGAAGGAGGTCTTTATGATACCTTAAACGAGATGATGAAAGACATGTTCCTTCAGGCAACGCTTTTCCCGAGGATAGATCCAATAGTATCGATAGCTAGTTACGAAGGTCAGCGATGCTGATATATTTATGCATATGTATTATTTTTAAGCGATGCTGATATATTTATGCATATGTATAATATTATTTTTAAGCGATGCTGATATATTTATACATATGTATTATTTTAGAATCCACAGTTATTTAGGTACTTAAATTGTTTATTCGTACATAGATGATCTCGCAGAAGAGAATGATATGATCGACCTCTATCACGAAATATTAAAAAGGGTTGAAAATAGCATCACAGACGTGTTAGCGTATACCTCGGTAAGAGTTTAACAAGATATACGATTATATAAAAATGAATTTAATTTTTTTATTGTGCCAAAAACTTATGAACAGAAATACGAGAAATACACCCCATTGTGGATGGAAGACAGACAAGAAGTTTTGGCGGGCTTTCTAAAGTATGGACGCGTTATCCCTCCGGAAGAATTCGACAAATACAAGTTTGAAAATGGTTGCGATCCGCCAGAAGTCAAGCCCAAATTGCAAGAATATCAAAACGAGGTAATAATTTGTCATTAAGTAAGAAAGTTTGAAGGCATCTTGCCTCTTGTAACCAGTGACACTCATATTATTAGCGAAAACAAGTAATGAAAACAGTTGAAAGTTTAAGTCGATCCTGGTATTGACGTGGTGGTATGAATTGTTGTACATGCTCATATATTTTTAGATGAAATATAAATGTAATAATCTTTAGATTGATAACTACAACTCAATGTACGACGAAGTAGCAGCGTTGCCGTCGGAATACCTGTGCAATGGTTGGCTTAAACTCGATCTGAAGCGACTCAACCAGGCAATAATGAACATTATCTGTAAGTGGAGCAACCTCTACAAACAAAACTTAAAAGAACATGTCCAGATCAGGTATGTATTCATCGTGTATCCTGTATTGAATAAAAGATTATCGGTATCAGCTTTAAAGTATTTTTTCAGTTTGGATGACCTTGAAAAGTTTATGGCTTATGCGACAAAGGAACTGTCAATAGAACTCGGAGAGGACGACTATGAAGGTCTCCTGACAGTGATGAGCGTAATGAATGAAGTTAAAGAGAAACAGGACGCCGGCACCGACAAAATGTTCGAACCGCTACGTGACATCATTGATGTTTTGAAAGAATATGGTGTAGATTTTCCAGAAGAAACTTATGAACAGGTACGCTTCCGATTAATAACATTCACAATAATATAACTTGAATAACTGCATTCACTCCCATATCTCTCTTATATATTTTACTGAATGAACAGCGAATCATGATCAACCAAAGTATTTATTTATATCTGAAGAAAATAGTTTTTAATCATATACTAAAAATAAACATCAAGTCGACGCCAGACTTGTTTCTGAATTGTTACCGGATAATCTAAACCCAACCTTTAGGTACTGCCATTGATTCGGTGCTCATTTTGTATTTTTTTTCTGTTCATTTATTTACTTCTCTATTAATAATGTCATAAGATAATAATTCTTTGAACTATATTATTTCTGTAATGCTTGCTCTGGATTTCTGTAGCCTCTGAAACGGCACAAATGTTCCGTTTACACATTGGTAAGTTTATAACTAGAAAAACAACGAAATGTTCCAAAACAGAAATATGTACAATAAAAAGAAAGTTTAATACATGTAAAGGTACACTTGAATATTCGCCATCTTTCTACAACATAAGTTTTTTGATTGAAACGTATGTTTTTAATCAAACTATGCCACAGAGCAGTTTGTTACATTCTGGTGTGATAATAATAGAACCAGGTTGTCCAATCCATAACTGCAGACGAAGCATACGCCTACTCTGAGCGAACTAGCTCTAGCTCACAATCTTTCAGTATTCAGGATCCTTGGAGTTAAGATACCATAATGTAGCATCAGTTGGGCCGTTAGAGAAAATAAAAACAGTCATCCTATAATTATGTAATTTGTATTAATTTTTAACAAAAGCTGACATATTGTGTGGTGTCTAGCTGGATTTGTTGCCAGAGAGATGGCGCAATCTGGTGAAGTTGGCGACGGTGATGAAGAACAATGTGGCACCGCTGCAAGCCGCGCAGGCTGCGCTCATCGCCAAGCGCGTTGCACTCATTAACCTGCGGCTCAACATGTACCGGGAGAACTTTAGGTTGAAGGAGGTACGTAGGATAGTTATTATATCTCGCGAAGGCGGCTTACGTTTAGTAGTGGTTCTACTCGTAGATGTACATTAATTTAGTGTGCGCCGTGGCATCGGGAACCCAACAGAGCGTTCTTAAGTTTACGCACACTAAAACAATGTACCTACATGTACGAGCACAACCACTACTAAACGTAACCCACCGTCGTGCGATGAAAGAACTATGCTAACTTAATTAGTTAGTGTACAAATAGACGTGACGCAAGCACATAACACAATCTGGTGAACCACTTGCGTTTCGAAAGCTTTTTCTTATTATCAATAGCTTAGCGGTGAAAAGAACATGGCAACACTTGGGCCCCAGAACTAAATAAAATGTAAAGCATGTGTACAATCCGCACTGGGCCCTCGTTGTGAATAACGCACCAAAACACCTCGTGATTATAACAAGAAGTGCACTGCAATAGACTGATAAATAAAATTTAAAAAATCTATTGCCACGGTGTTACAGTAACATTTATATAAAAAAAATTTCTATGGATGGTCGCGGATGTCTATGGGCGACAGTATCTACTTAACATCAGGTGAACCGCATGCCCGTCGGCCGTCTCATTTCTATAAAAAATAGCAATTGCATGTGTTGCAAATCAGTATGTATCGACAACCTTAGGCTTAGTACATGTTCTCGTTTAGGCTATGAACACAAGTACGGAATACCAGTACAAGGCCTAAAGTCCACAGTCCAGTTCAGTTAAGTCCACATATAATAAACAAGAGCCAAAATAAACTCCGTATTTATTATAACATTATAGTTTCTATTTGTACTAAGATAAAGCTAATAAATAACTAAAACACCATTATCAATCTAGATGTTCCTCGAGTCCTGTAAGGAGCCATATATACAGATTGACAAAGTGCATGTAGAGCTATTAAGTTTTGAAGACAATCTGGACAATCTGAAGAAGTCTTGCACACTGTTCGATATACAACCACCAGATGAGAAGAATTTGAAGCAGTGCCGTCGGGAATTGAAACTTGTTAAGGTAATATAATAAGTTTACACGATAGCAGGTGGGAATATTTCCGAATATTTCCACGAATATTTCCGACACGGCATTAGCGCGGGCTTTTTGTTTGTATATGTCCAATTGATTCGATGGAAGATTTTTGTGACTGTATTTCAGTTGTGTATCGAAATAAATAAAGTGGAAAATGCAATACATTTCACTGTAGTCTTCTGTGATTTTAATCTAATTGATTTCTTGCCCTTTTAGATAACCATGCGAATAACCACCAGTTGTCTTTTTTCCGTATTGTATATTATCTATGCCTATTGAACATTATGCGTTGAACATTAGGTATGCGTTGCGACTGTCAAATTAATGTAATAAATGAAAAGAATACCTGCCTTCACAAAAGAATAAATACATTAATATAACTTTTTAAACTGTCGCGTTTTGTACACATTTTATATTTGAAATCGTATAGTAAATTTTATCTTTATTCCTACTGGACGTTTCGGCGCGGCTTACACCAGCCAATAAAAATGCACTAAATACCTACAATTAAATTACGAACATCAATTTTATGCTGTCGTTTTAAATTTGAATTATAGGACTTTTGACCTAAAAAATGAATTAAAAATATTGTCCAATACGATTTCGAATATAGTTTGAAAATCAGGCGTATTTATCAAGAAAAATCCATTAAATCATTTAATAATTACGCATGTTATAAATCGTGGTACGAAATTTAAAATCAAACTATTACAATTTTAGCAACTATGGGATTATTATTACCTGGTGATGGGAACGATAGAGTATTGGAAGAAATCTCCGTGGAAGAAGATCGATGCTGACGGTATGGACCAGGAATGCAAGCGATTTACCAAAGATTTACGGCAGCTAGATAAGGAAATGAGAGTTTGGTACGCAAAGTTTATCCCATGAATCATAATTAGTTGACCACCTCAAACAACGTGTCACTTAAATAACGTAAAACCTGAAACACGTCAATTAATTTAAAATATATTAAACCGTTCTAAAGGTTGTCCCAGATTGAACACCGTATTTCAATTAGAAAAACAATAAAGTCATTGTTTCTCCGACTGTGTGACATGTGGCACCGTCCTGTTAGAACCACAGTTTATCGAGATCCATATCTTCCAACTGGTGCCAAAAAAACTCCTGTAGCATGTTCCGATAACTCTCTATGCCTACCTAAATACCGATACCTAAAAAAATGGCCCTATGATGCCGTCGAACCAAAAGCCTGTTACAGTCGAACCAAACTGTAACTCTGAGGATGCGTCCAATTTTCATGAATCTCGTGAGGATTCTCCAAACCTCAGATATGACAATTCTGCTTATTGACGTGTCCGTCAAGGTGGAAATGGGCCTCGTCACTAAAGATGATTTTTTTCGCCAAAATGATAGTCCACTTCATACTGCTCTAAAATTCAGACTGCGGTACTCTTTCATGTAGTGTTCCATGTTGACTAATTGCAACTGTCATATGTGACATCTATAAGAAAGCCAGGGTTGCCAACCGCCAAACAAAAAAGGGGGTGCGAAATTTAAATCCGAGGCTCAATCAATCTGGGACTATAGTTAAAATTAAAATTGTTTTAAGGAATAACTCAAAAATTACGAACATAAAGTTTTGTCGATCTATCTAAAACGTATTTTACTCAGTGCAGGGCCCTATCGTCTAGGCCAGGGGTCTCCAAACTTTTTGGCCTGAGGGCCACACTGACTGTTCCACAAAGTACCAAGAGCCTGGACCTAGAAACCCTCTCTCCAGAACTTAAAATGCAAATGATTGATTTGCATTGCAGCGATAGTATTTAAGAAAATATCAAAATTCATCTTTGCTGGAATTTTATAAGTCTTCCACTCACACAGTTTGATCAGTTGTATAAATTTGCTCGTGACTTTTTTTCCGCTTTCGGAACTACTTACCTGTGTGAAAAAACATTCTCCGAAATTAAATACACAAAAAAATCTACAGATCCCAAGTTAACTGATAGCCATTTTAAGTAGCTTTTGATAATTGACACTAGTAAACTTGATCTACAACTGCAAACAAATTGTCTGTGAAAAATCATAGCTACATAAATCTCATTAATTTTATTATTAATGTTTAATGTTACACATTAAGTACCGGATTATGTATGACAGTCATTGTGTTCTTTAGTGAATAAGAACATCTGATTATTACTTTGTTTTATTATAAAATAAAGTTAAGTGTGGCCCCGGATGTCAGGCATGTGGACATGCCACTGCCGTGGGCCGGGAGTACAGATGCTCGGGGGTCGGTCTTGCCCCGCGAGCCGTAGTGTGGAGACCCCTGGGGCCTTACCACCATTCCTTATAGAAGTCTTATTTTAACCTTACTTCTCAATTTCGTACCACGGCGTCCTTAATGTAACCTTATTTTATTAATGTTTTAATTGGAAATTTTGGTGACGTCACCACAATTCGATAGCTTACTGTAGTGCAAATCGGAACGTTGTATGAAAGAAATGGCGTTATGCAGTTCATGTAGCGTTGTCTCGTTTTGTTTTTAGCAGGGAATAGACTATTAATTAAAATAATTCGTTCTTTTGCAGCACTAAGCATTAATACTTTGGTGGAGGTCATGGTACGAATATGAGTAATGTTGTTTTAAGCCTAAAACAAAACGTTCCTGCAACAATATTGTTTTGTAAAAGATGGTGGTAGGGCCCCTGGTGTGGGCGATGCGGCACGAGCCACTCACCGCCATTGCGTTATTCAGTGACATTATTTTCAGCTTCTGCGTTATTTCAGTGACGTGTTTTATGTAATTTTTTTATTATACTACTTAGTTAACATACTTTTAAGATATTGTACAAAAAATCATACTTACTCGGTCTTACGAGAGAGGATGGTGCTACATCCCACAATCACTGGCACATCCAATTCGTCAAAGAATACATTTGTAAAACGTACCATACCATACCGTTCGCCTGTGTCTCTGCACTGCCTCTCCCAAGGACCGCCACCACACACGGTCTTCAGCTCTTCTCATCCAGCCACTACCGACGACTTTCTTCAAGTCGTCAGTCTACCTGACCGGAGGACGTCCCACGCTACGTCTCCAGATACGCGGTCTCCATTCGAAGACTCGTCTTCCACAACGGTTATCAGTCGTGCGGCATGGCATATATGCTCCCCCCCCCCCCCCCCCACTGCCACTTCAGCTTGCTAATTCTTTGAACTATGTCAGCAACTTTAGATCTTCGTCGAATTTCATCGTTACGGATGTGTGATTAGAAGTGGTTTCTCGTCTATGTCTTTATTATGCTTACATCCATAGTTTATTAATTTACATCCTCCCTAATCCTGTTTGTAAATTTAGATTTTCATCGTTTCCAACTTTTAATCTCCCCATCTCTTTTGCCCAATTTTGTAACCAAAGGTGGCAGGTAGACTTACTATCAGACGAATTCTCTATCTACTCTTTCTGCTCTGTCACCTTCTTTCTATAAAGCAGTACTTAACTTCCAGGGAGCCATACCTTTCAATAGAAGCGACAATTAAGAACCTAATGACATCATTGCGAGCTGTAACTGATCTGCAGAACCCAGCTATTAAAGATAGACATTGGGTTGAATTGATGATGGCTACTAAGGTACTCTTCCTTTACCAATTACATATTTATGTAATGTAAAGTTTATATGTGAGTGACACATGAACTTCTTGAATGTTCCATGTAAATATTCATCTGTTTATTTTCCTTCTATTTAGGTAGATACTAGTGTACACATCTCACCAATAAAAGCAACTCATGATCATTTCACACCATTAAATGTAGCTCATACAGTAACTAACCATGTACCTGTAGAGCACATTTTAGAAAATGTTAAATCTTTAGAAGAAGTAGTTATTAATCATCGAGACAGCGAAGAAGACGTTTTAAAAATTAATTGCGACAAAAAGTTGCAAATGGAAGATTTCAGAAGGCCTAAATTACATGAATATCATACAAATGGCAGTAAGTTGATAGCATCAAACAGGTCATATTCATTGCAAGAGATGCGAAAGCAAGGACTTAAAATTACCTCAGAAAGAAGAGGTATATCGCAACAGAGTTATTTTGATCACGCATTCATACTGTCGGAGTTCATATTATAAATACATTTGCTGACTTAGTTAGTTTTTTTCATTTAAAACCTTTAAGTAATTATTGTTTTGTCTGCGGGTAAGTTTTTACACGTATGTTTAATTATCACACTACAAGTATTGTAATGAATTTTTTATATTTACTGATCAGTTTAGTTAAATGTTTATAGGTCAAGTTCCATATAGACGACGACACCACGTTAGCTGATTTGTTGGCATTGAACCTTCACAAGTTCGAAGAGGAAGTAAAGACCATTGTAGACAAGTCTGTGAAAGAAGCCGCAATGGAGAAGACCCTCAAGTGTGTATCGTATCACTACTTTAAATATAAATTTTGTAAATTATATCGATCATAATTGCGATATTTTTCTTGCCATAGAAAGTATGATGACAAATTATTTATATACTGCAAAAATCTTTATAGCTCAATAACTTATGTTGCAATTAAAGGACTGGTTAAATTATAATTTAGTACTTAATTTACTTATTTACTGTAGTACTATGTATATAGGGAGTTGGAAGTAACCTGGGCGGTTATGGAATTTGAATACATGCCGCATGATAGAACAGGTATAAAGCTACCAAAAGCAAGCGAAGAACTGGTAGAGACATTGGAAGATAATCAGGTAATTCTTAGTTTAATAAGGAGAGAAATTATATAATTCGAATTACATGTAAATTGTTAAACAACATGAATTTCAGAACCAAGTTCAAAATATGATGTCTTCGAAGTTCATCGGTTTCTATGAGACAGAAGTGACGGCGTGGCAGAAGAAACTGGGTACAGCGGACGCTGTGATCTCTATCTGGTTTGAGGTGCAACGCAAATGGCAATACCTCGAGAGCATTTTTGTGGGTTCCGATGATATCAGAGCTCAACTACCGGAGGATTCCAAAAGATTTGATACAATTGATAAAAATTTCAAAGTGAGAATTTTGAAATAAATGACTTAATCGTTTACTTTAACATTTTATTTAGATACTCATCCTTTTATAACAGGAAATGTTAAAAGACATTGGGAATACTCCAAATGTAGTGCAAGCTACGAACAAGCCTGGATTATTGGAAAAGCTAGAAGAGTTGATGAAAGCCCTCAACCTTTGCGAAAAGGCTCTAAACGACTATTTGGAGACAAAACGTTTAGCTTATCCTCGCTTCTACTTCGTGTCTTCTGCAGATTTGCTTGGTAACACAAACTTCAAACAATGTTTTTTTATTTTTTTCAAAGGAGTTGCGTTTTTTAAATATGAGTTTTATATATTTCCAGATATTCTGTCTAACGGTAACAATCCACCCGCTGTGGGTCGTCATCTTACTAAGCTGTATGACAATTTAGCTAAACTAGTGTTCCCTAAAGCTGGTAGCAAACATGCATTTGAGATGATATCCAAAGAGAACGAGGAACACGTACCATTGAAAGCACCGTGTTGCGACTGCTCTGGAAAGGTACCTACCATAAATTATACTGTTTACTTTAATACATTTTACTTAATGGACACTTTGTCACTTTTTAGCCATTTTTATCTAAGTTGTTATTTCTATCAAAAAAAACAGTTTGTAATAGAATTTCAGCAACACATCTGACAAGTTGCTGGATAGTGCAGACTACGCAAACCCACATCTGTTTAAAAACAATGGGTAGACCCAGATACAGTTAATGCCAATGTTTAAATAAATGCTCAACTACCGAGTATTTATGCGTGGTGTCCATAGGTGGAGGTATGGTTGAACCGCGTGACGGACTGCATGCGGTACACTTTGCGCGACATATTCGAGCATTCGGTGAAGTCGTACGAGGAGAAGTCTCGCGATGAGTGGGTATTCGATTGGCCCGCACAGCCCGCGCTCGTGGGCACACAGATCTGGTGGACCACCGAGACCAACCAGGCGTTCGAGAAGCTGGAGGAAGGTGAAGTGAATCACTTCGGCATTTATTTAATGTAGTTTGACATAAGTAGTAGTTTGCATCTATAAGAAATTGAGGTAGTTGGTATAAAATATAATCTATAATTGAAATGAATACTGCAACAATATTGCATGCAGCTCACCATATGCGCATGCTCTGTTCTTTCGGCGTGTAAGGTGTGAAGGTGGGATGTGTCTCTTGATGGGTTATTCCTGGTGGTCCGATCGATTGACCGATCAATCTGACCGCTAGGAAGTTTTAACCCCGTTTGTCCGACTGCCTCCCTCGGTTCATATTGTACAGTTACATAAAGAAATTCTAAATACACGTTTGTATGAATCCGAGATAGAATTTAATTTAGTTTCGTTTTATATTCATGTTATTTCAGACAAAAGTTCGAGAAGTAGGCTTCTGGAAGTGACATTTCTAACACTGGATTTTTAATATTTATTTAATTTATTTACTCTTTTTGCATTATATTGTACAGAAGCGGACTTAATTCTTTTTTTAGTAGGTACATTCATTTTGGTTGGTAGTAATGACAATTTAGTATATAATATTTATAGTACATTTTTTTCATACCAGTCTGGAGTAGGTACGTACGTTGCCATGTCACCGCCGGGAAGTAGGACATTTAATAATATATAATAATTTATTAAAAAATGTACTTAACTGTAAAATATGATTTTTCATAATAATAATTTCAATGGTATGGGCAATGGACTGTACATTCTTTAATACTGGACTTCCCACTGAATTCTCACTACTAAGTTTTAAATCCCACTTGGAATTAAAACTTCCCACTGTTCAGAACTGTTGATCAGACAATCGATCGGGCCACCGGCAAAACCCCTCTTGATCACTGACGAGTTGTCATTAGACAGTACTCTTTATATCTATTAAATTTAGTAAAATTGAATAGTAAAATAATTGAAAATTTAGTCAAATTTAATGGATAGTAAAACGCAATTAGCGTTTTGAAGCATTTGCATACTTTGATCCGTGTACTTACCGGATCCTCATACTCATTTAAGTAAGAAATAGTCTTATAGAATTTTATTTTAGATTTTACCATTATTTACAGAAGAATTTTAAACTACACATAACCATTTTTTTCATAAATTTTTCGCTAAATTTGAGAAAATTATGGCCAAAATCTTGTTTTAATCATTTTCTGCAAATATTTTTTAACCAGTACCGCAACGCTGCGTTGGGATATTTGCATCCCGCAAACAATAAAAGGTCAAAGGTCAATGCTTCACTGGTTAAATGGAGTCCGTAAAAAAATATAAGCATAAAAATAACACTACAGAAAGTAATTATGATTAGTATAATATAAATACCCGTATAATAAAAAGTTATCCAACATTTTATTTTTTTTGCTCCCTGAAAAATTATCATTAGGGCTTTATTCCATTGAGGGTGTGATACAACTACATTCTACTTCAAGTACCTTTATATGTTCCTATGTTTCATTTAGATATTTTGTTTCGCGGCAGGATATGAAAATGCTATAAAAGACTATCAAAAGAAACAAATCGCTCAATTAAATGCGTTGATCATCCTCCTGCTGGGCGACCTGAGTGTCGGCGATCGTCAGAAGATTATGACCATTTGTACCATCGATGTACACTCGCGAGACGTCGTCGCTAAGTTGATCGTCGCCAAAGTCGACACCTCCGCTGCTTTCCAGTGGCAGAGTCAGTTGAGGTAAAGGAAAAGAATATATATATATATATACACTATATTACATTAACGGGTACAAATTTGACATTTGAAGTGATAAGTCCAAAATATCTTCTTTCACCCCAAATTATAAAACGTTTAGCACAAAATCTTGAAAATTCAATTAAATTTATATTTATTTCCAAGTCATATACTTCCCAACGAATCAAGTCGTCAAGAATCAGATTCAGTAATCATGGTTCAAAAACTACAACTACCGCAATTTATTTAGTGACCTACACTGAGTTCACTCATTGTGAATTCTATTTGTGCTTGCCTATATCGTTGTCAATGCTTATTTTTCTTCGTTTTGGTTTTACTCCTTTATTTTCACTTCAAAGTCGTGGTCACATAATTTTGTCACACCGGTGTGACTACTGCATAACGTCTATTACTCGTGGTCAGATTGTTTGGTGTGACGTAGTTAACAGTATTTATACGACTCGTAGTCACTCGAGTGGTCTCGGACCAACCTGCCCACACCACCATGTAAAGCACAGGATAAATTTGTGAGTAGATTTTATCCCCTATAAAAAGCAGATATGACAGCATCACTGAACAGTATGTTTAGTGCTATCAGTATGTTCATTGTTCGTCCCGTTGATATTTAATACTGTGATGCAAGAAACATTAAAAAAATATTATAATAAAACGATTTGTTCTAAGTAAACACAAAGGTAAGGAAGTATAACATTATTATTTTAAATCTTTTGACCCCAAACTCATTAGCATTTACGTACCTAACGAACGACAGCACAGATCACAATACGATTTAAATTGATAAAATAGACAAAACTGAAACTAGTGAGAAAAAAGTTTCACTAGTTCCTTCACGGTACAATATAATGGAACTAGTAAGAATGGTCCAAAATATTGAATTTAATTACAGGCATCGTTGGGATAGCAATTTGAACAACTGCTTCGCCAACATCTGCGACGCGCAGTTCCTCTACGATTATGAATATTTGGGTAACACGCCTCGACTCGTGATTACGCCTTTGACTGATCGCTGCTACATTACATTAACTCAGGTATGTTGTACTTTTTAACACAGTGCTCAGAACAATTGGTATTTTTTAATAATAAACTATAGGATTTTTAGAGAGATTATGTATTACATTTTCAGCTGGTAGTCACAGTAAAAAAGCATATTCGCTACAGCCCTATTTCTCGAGATAATATTTTCCTCGCCCTAGTCAAAGAAGACATCAGTAGAGATCTTTAAAAAAAATATTCTTTTAAAAAGCTACAATTTTAACAACTTTATAATTGTTTTAACTAATATTGTACCTATTGATGTGTCTGTTTGTAACGAAAACAAAGATGAATATATTTTTTTCAAATAGCCGAATACATTAAAGAAAGGTGCGTGACATTTTATAGTAAATTTTAAATAAATATATGTATGTCTAGTTTTTTTCATAAAACAGTAACGAAACAAACGTCACAATGTCGACATATCAGCAACATAG
Organism: Sesia bembeciformis; assembly: GCA_943735995.1. Taxonomy (NCBI): domain Eukaryota; kingdom Metazoa; phylum Arthropoda; class Insecta; order Lepidoptera; family Sesiidae; genus Sesia; species Sesia bembeciformis. The sequence goes on from OX031042.1 coordinate 8,754,977, forward strand.
CCTGATTTATCGCGTTCTAAAACCGTATGAATCTGTGTATGTACTCGTAATTGTGCGTATGAATATAACAAATGAATAACTCGTGCTTTTAGGTATATGAACATGACATTTTGTAGCCTTTCGCTGGTGGATATACGTTTCTATCAATATATTTTCAATTTTCATACTTTATTGTCAGTTACAACAAAAATCTAGTATTAAAAAACGTATGCATAATTCTGGGTTCCTTTAGTATTTCATTAATTAGGTAACACATCGAGATCGTTATTTTCTTTCGTTCATAAATTTTAGTCCTTTTCAGAGGTAGACATTTTGAGAATTAGTCATTTAGCGATATGGACGTTTCGGACTCGGTACACATTTTACGAATTAGGGATTTGTCGACTAAACCAATAATAATTGATTTTAAATCAATTGGATTCTTTGTAATGACTACATCGTCCTTAAGATATTACGACTATGTTAGCACAAACACTGATTTTGTTTTTAATTTTTAGAGTCTTCACTTAATAATGGGTGGAGCCCCAGCAGGACCTGCTGGAACTGGCAAGACTGAGACCACGAAGGACTTGGGTAGAGCCCTCGGCATTATGGTGTACGTGTTCAATTGCTCCGAGCAGATGGATTACAGGTCCTGCGGAAACATTTACAAAGGTCACTAAGAATATTTTCAATGAAAACCTTTTCAGGAATTGAATGCTATGTATACGAATTCGTGGTTATTTATGCTAATACACTTTAAGTCGAGAACCAATGAAATTATTACTTGGCGAATTACTATCGTAATTACTACTTTTTGCAACCATTTCCATTGTTGTTTGTCATTTTATTCAAAACCATCTAATCGTTCGATTATAAAGATAATACAGATCAGACGATCTCTATTTGTTTCAAAGTACCTCTGCAATATCCCTTCATGAAAACTTTTGCAGGCTTAGCACAAACAGGCGCATGGGGCTGCTTTGATGAGTTTAACAGAATCTCAGTAGAGGTGTTGTCCGTGGTGTCGGTGCAGGTGAAGAGTGTGTTGGACGCCATTAAGGGCAAGAAGAAAAAGTTCGACTTCATGGGCGAGATCATCACGCTCATACCCACCATAGGAATGTTCATCACGATGAACCCTGGCTACGCCGGTCGGACTGAATTGCCTGAAAATTTGAAGGCCTTATTCAGGCAAGTTATAACCTATATTGAATTTTATACAATGATATGTGTAAAATGAAATGTTTAACTCAGCTGTCAATATGATACGTATACAATGTCAGTATTTGTCTATAATTTTCATTTTTTCATCTTTATATGAGGGTTTCTGATTTCTAAGCTTTGAGCTGGCTGATTCTTGCTTACAGACCTTGTGCCATGGTAGTGCCGGACTTCGAGCTGATCTGTGAAATCATGTTAGTCGCAGAAGGGTTCCAAGAGGCCCGTCTGTTAGCTCGCAAGTTTATCACATTGTACATGTTGTGCCGAGAGCTGTTATCTAAACAGGACCATTATGATTGGGGTCTTAGAGCTATTAAGTCGGTGCTCGTTGTCGCCGGCTCTTTGAAGGTCAGCAGCAAGTCAATATAAGTTTGAATACTGTAACGTATTATACTTAGTATTTTATACAAGTAATAAAAAAGATGTAAATATCTTATTCCTATTTTGTGTAAAAGAACATACTTTGAACTAGCGTATACTTTGAACATTTAAACGATCTTGAATGATAAGAATCATTGAACTACTGAGCGATGTTTCAGCGAGGTGACCGTCTCAGACCTGAAGATCAAGTATTAATGCGAGCGCTACGGGACTTCAATATCCCCAAAATAGTGACGGACGACACGCCTGTGTTTATGGGACTCATCGGAGATCTGTTCCCGGCGCTGGATGTGCCTAGGAAAAGGGACTTTGACTTCGAGAAGAGTTTAATAGACGGAGCTATATCCATGAACTTACAACCTGAGCCTGGCTTCATCTTAAAGGTAACGATAAAACACACAAGCTAATAAATAATTGTTTTCGTGTTGTTGATACATAACAAATGATATACGGTATGTATTATTATTATGGTATCACATACCTACATTGGTAGTGGTGACTGGTGAAGGGCAGATGTTGATACTTGTTTCAGATGGTACAATTAGTAGAACTGTTCGCTGTCAGACATTCTGTATTCATCGATGGCTTTGCTGGCACCGGCAAGTCTATGGTGTGGCAATGTCTACACAAGACTTACCACATGTTAAAGCTGAAGCCTTACTACAACGACTTGGATCCCAAAGCGGTGACCAATGATGAATTGTTCGGAGTTATCAATCCAGCTACCAGGGAGTGGAAGGATGGTCTATTCTCGACCATTATGCGAGACATGGCCAATATGCCCGGGGATGGTCCCAAATGGATCGTGCTCGATGGCGATATTGATCCAATGTGGATCGAGAGTTTGAATACTCTAATGGATGATAATAAGGTTAGGGTTTAACAAAATATCGTATGTAATTAAGACTACTGACTCGTAAATACTATACAAATAATGTTACAATGTTTAAAAGTAAAATTTGAATTTTAGGCCATTACAGAGAACCACAGTAGACGAGTTTGTTGGATATTCTTAATTAATTTGAAAAAAAAGAATGATCAGTTGTTACATTTTGTATTGTAAATTTAGACAGAAGGTCTATCTTCTGTCTAAATTTCATGCTTATCTTCTTAACAAGGTGCTGACGTTGGCCAGTAACGAGCGCATAGCATTGACCAAGTCGATGCGTCTGCTGTTCGAGATCTCGAACCTGCGCACCGCCACTCCAGCGACCGTGTCGAGAGCGGGTATCCTCTACATTAACCCTCAAGACTTAGGGTGGAATCCGTTAGTCTCCTTATATTTGTGATTAATATACATATAAGCAAAAAAACAATAACTTTTTCGGAGTATTCAGGCTCATCACCTTAGAACCACACCACAACTACAATACAGTGATTATGTAATGTAGTAGTATGTGTGAATTAGCATAACCACAAAACGGTAGTGCCGCTAGTAAATTTATGGTAATGCTTTGTGGCAGGTACTAGCGCGATACTAGCGCGCGCGCTGTAGCCGCGGATGGTTGCACTGTGACTGCACGTGGTGGATACCGTCCACACCATGCGACAGCCGCCAACATGGATCACAAAATGTAGTCCGTGTGAATAATAACACGCGTTTTCATACAAATTCGTTCCCTCCAACTTTGTTTGTGACTGTATTATTGTTCTAAACGATAGCCTTTATTATAATATTTATCAAGGGGTGCAATAAGGTTTCAGCCTCACTTTCAATTTTCGCGATTGCACTCCATTATTGTTTTAATTATATTGCAGTTTGTGTTTAGACTCACTCTGACTAACATTCGTAATTTTCTGTATGTGATTTTCTGTCACACGTTCAATAGAATAGAAATTAGATTTATATATGTATGGCCAACACTATTTTTTATACAAAAAATATCATGTGGCATTATGCTCAATAGTAAGTTAGTAAGACCTGCTTAACAAAAAAATCTTACATTTTGATAGATTTGTAGCGTCATGGATTGACACGACCCGTGATGATGAATCGGAAAAAGCAATGCTCACGGTGATGTTTGACAAGTACATTCCCTCACTCCTGGAATCATGCAGGAAGTATAAGCGGATTACACCCCTTACTGAACTTCAGCAGATCCAGTTGACTTGCTATTTGCTTGAGTGCTTCTTGAATAAAGCGCTGCTACCGACTGATTGTCCCAAGGAATGGTTAGTTTTATCGTTACATATATTCAACTTTTTCATGAAAACGGAGTTAAATACACCTTTAAAAAACTAAATGTTCTGTTTAAATATTTGAATTCTGGTTAGTGATCACTTGATCAGTTAATTGTTATCACTTGATTAAATTATCTTATTCACTAGTATTCAATTCAGGTATGAAATCTACTTTGTGTTCTCCATCATCTGGGGCTTTGGATCAGGCCTATTCCAAGATCAGCTAGTAGATTGGCGCAATGAATTCAGCAAGTGGTTCTGCAATGAGTTCAAGCAGATCAAGTTCCCTTCCACCGGGAACGTATTCAGCTACTTCATTGACCCGGATACCAAGAAGTTCTCGCCTTGGTCTGAGAAAGTGGAATCTTTTGAGCTGGATCCAGATCTGCCGTTGCAGGTTAGTAGAATGAAAATTTGCCCCGAAACAAAATCATGTGACAAAGTTAAATTAGGAGCAAATAGTCTATAGCTACTTACTAGCACTACGTATGCTTCTTGTTAGCAAAATTGTAATTAGTACAAGGACAATTATTAGTAGACATTTAGTACATTGTATCGCTGTACGCTAGTGATGGTATCGCTTTAGGCCTTATTGTTTTATTGCAGTCTTGTCTAGTATCGACGTCGGAGACGACACGCATCAGGTTCTTTATGGACTTATTGATAGCCAAGCAGAAACCTGTGATGTTAGTCGGAAGCGCAGGTAGTGGGAAGACAGTCAGTGTCGCCGCCAAACTTAACTCGTTGCCCGACTCGTACGCACTCACTAATGTTCCACTCAACTTTTACACTACGTCTGGTAAGTAGCAGCCCTTTAGCGGGCAGTTTTGTTACATTTCTCGTTCAATTTCTTCTTGTGTAGAGGCTTTAAAGTTATTTCTTGCTTGAAATTTTCATTTCATCTGCCACAGAAATGATGCAAAAAGTGCTGGAAAAACCATTAGAGAAGAAGTCCGGACGCAACTTCGGTCCTCCGGGCAGCAAGTTCATGATATACTTCGTAGACGATATGAACATGCCCGAGGTGGACACGTACGGCACCGTGCAGCCGCATACACTCGTCAGGCAATTCATGGACTACAAGCACTGGTTAGTAACTACTGTAGTGAGGTCGAATATTTAGTTGTAAGTATTAATATGAAAATAGTTTATTATAAATATAATAAACTAAATATTAGTAATTTAATAGTCATTTCTGCGGACTGTGTTACATATACATACACACAATCAAACAGTTATTAATTACACATACCTACATTACATAGTTTTACACTTTGACTATAGGTACACTACGAGAGAATATGAATATGAAAGAATGTGTAATGAGACGAGACATCAATCTCTTCGTTTATTTACGAACGCATACTAAATGAATGAAAAATCCTAAAAATCTTATTTAAATTATTGAATAAATACTTTATGGTAACAACAAAAAAGTTCAGTATTGTTATGGCACGTTAGTCCTATTAACCTAAAACTTGCGGGCGGAAGTCGCGGGAAAAAAGCTAGTTCTATATAAAATAACATTTTCAACATCTACTCCACGTCTGTTTCACTTTCGTTTTCATTGTTCTCAGTCACGCCCTCAGAAACTTCGTTATCAGAACTTTAATAAGCATTTATTATATAACCATCAAAAGCGTCTTTATTGCTGCGGTATTCGTTTTCACATTTTATGGCCTGTTCACAAACCGTATTGAACAATGTAACCATTAAGTTGTGACCATATATTTTCTATCGGATTAAAATCAGGGTGGCAAGGCGGTAATTTTGTCTAAGAAATATTCGGTGTGAGTTTCTGCTGATATAATTTCAAACAACTGAGATTTTCCAATTGACTTCAAATGAAATAATTATGATGTTCGTTCAGTCAATTTATCATTGTTTGTTTGGTGCTGTTGGAATTCGGAGATCTTTCAATAAAATAGTGATATGAAACGTCTATTACTAAAACTGATTCTTTTGGCAAATTGGGTATTTTTGATTGCGAAGGCGTTTTTCATAATTGTCACCATTCATCTCAACACGGTATTCATTCATTTTATCGGAAGATGTATACATTAAAAATTGATTAGCCTCAAGACAAAAATATAAGTAGGTATACTTTATAAATAACTTGCCGAGCATGAGAATGAATAATTTTCCCCCTTTTAAAATCAGATGCCATAACTGTTTGAAATTTATGTTTTAACTGCTGTATATAAATATTCGAATTGAACGCGAGCTACTTCTATGTTGTTTAAAAGGAGATTAATTACGATTCGTGTAAGTGCGAAAAAATGATTACGAAACGAATGTAGACGATGACGCACGATGACTTTTTCATAATCTCTCGTTGAGTAGGTACTGCATCTCGTATACCAGAAGTGGTTACCTATATTTGATCTTTATTCATGGACATACTTTTAAATCGTTAATACTGAAGAGATTAATACTTATATTAGGAAACAATACCGTAAATATTCTAATATTCAGTTTTAGGTATAAATCTGAAGGTACACTCATATCGGTCCTTTATTTCATCGACAAACGTTTAATGTACTTATGTATTTCCTTAAACTTGTATTAAAAAAAAAATGTCATATTTCAGGTACGACCGTCAAAAGTTGTCGTTGAAGGATATATCAAACTGCATGTTCGTGTCGTGCATGAATCCGACAGCTGGCTCCTTTACGATCGATTCACGACTACAGAGGCACTTCTGCACATTTGCTGTCAGGTATACCGTGATATTTCAGACTTGCAATTAATCCAAAAATTTCAAGAGAACAATTACTATGGATAATAATCAGTTTCCCAGGTCCGGATGCATGCTTCCACATCTACAAGCAGATCTTGCACCAACACCTGGCTAACCCACTGAACAAATTTGGCTTGATCGTGCAGCGGTACTCGGAGACAATTGTGAACACTGCGCTCGCGCTGCACTCCAAACTCGCATCTATGTTCCTGCCTACGGCTATCAAGTTCCACTATATATTCAATTTGAGAGATTTATCCAACATCTTCCAGGTAAATTTTTCGGCTTATACTCTAATGTTCCGTCAATATTCTTACGCAGAACAATTCTGCATACGTAGTGATATGAGATGTTATCTATACTAATATAATAAAGAGGTAAAATGTGTGTTTGTATGTTAGGGGTAATCTCTGGAACTACTGAACCGATTTCAAAAATTCTTTCACAAATAGGAAGCTAATATCCGTGTCTAATATAAGGCTATATATTATTATGAAATTTTGAAAAAAAAAACTTATAAACCGAAGCGAAGCGAGGTCGGGTCGCTAGTTATTAATATATTGTGAGATGTGGTACGACACCATTGTCCTATGTCTCTACACTGCTGGAGAGATATAGGCTTCCACCACATAGATTTTCCACCAGAGACGTAGGCACAAGCACACACGAGGGTTCTTCTCATCCAACCACTAAGAACTTGGTGGCTGGGTGAGAAGAACGTCGGTCGGTTGTCGTCGGTCCACTTGGCCGGTGGGCATACTACACTGCTCCCCCCGGTATAGTTCTTTTATCATACAAAGGCAGTCTAGCCTTGTTTGGAATGGTGCAACATAAATGCAGATTCACTTGTGTGCGTGGAACGCCGACTCCCGCCAGTAGCGTTAGCAAACTAAGCTTATGAATGTTTTTATATAATTTTATTTTCACTAAAATAAACGTAAATCATAAATACGCTAAATCTCGCGTCAACACAAGAGGTTATTGTTTCTGTATGTTTATTAAGATAAGTGTGTATATGCATGTAGATTTAATTATTTATACGTGTTTGTATATGAACACGCTTGTATTTATAAGATCTTATAAAAATAGTGTGAAATATTTTAATATATCATTTTGTACACTAAATCTACTTACTAAATAACTAAAAAATAAAATGTATTTCATGATTTTTTTTATTGCTCCGGTGTTTAATCTTAAGGATTGGTGTTTCTTCATTCTTTTGTGACCAGGTACTATTCCGAACATGTGTCGTTAAAACTTATCTTTATACTGACATATGTTAGAGACAAAGTTACACGTATATACACGTATATACGTATATACGTGTATATGCACGTATATACACGTATATACGTGTATATACACGTGGAATAGAGGTATAGAAGGTATAGAATATAATTCCTAGACAGTGTGTGGAATTACGAACTGTCTCAGGCAATGAACGAAATAATACTTATTTTTATAAGTATTACATACTTTGTCTAGGCATTCTATAGACACCCTAGACATTCTACAATGTTCCGACAGGAGATTAGGTAAAGTATAAAATAAAAGACAAGGTACCACAATCATCTTTGATTTGATTTGCAAAAATAAATCAAATGTGTATTCACCACATTGTGTACTCACCGTTCATATTGATTATTACATTATTTCCAGTCCCTTATCGATAATGCCTCCTCATCGCGTTTGTAACACATACGGCGGTATTACATCTTCTTTTCTGTCCGCTTGAATCAGCTAGATCGGCCTGGTCTGCTGGTCATGCTCACAGTGCTATATAAAGTTCTCAGCACCTCAATGTATAGAGACGAGTAGAAAGCATTCTCGTAGTCCACAAAGGCAAGACACAATTGCTGATTATATTCTTCGGTCTTGTACATAATAACATGTACATGTATTATGTATTATTAATTTGATAATAACCGTAAAACCGTAACCAACCCACTGCTGGACATGGGCCTCCTCATGCACATTGTCTTGTGCACGAGGGATGTATGGCCTGAAAACGCTACTTGCAGGGCTTACTATTCACAACGGGCGACGCGATCAAGCAGCAGTCGGAGTTGATCCGGCTGTGGATGCACGAGGCCACGCGCGTCTACTCCGACAAGATGGTGGACGGAACAGACAACGAGACCTTCCAGAAACTCATAGCCGAGGTTATCAAGAAGAATTGCGAGGTACGAGGTGTTACATTTAGATTGAGAGCTATTGACACAAAAAAGGTCGCGTGTTTGATGAAACACTTGAGTATTTATAGTTTAAGATGTGAGGAAGCCCTTTAGGACAACACGCATCACGCACACCGCTGCGATGCGGGGGTGCGGTGTACGACTATCATACGACTAAGAGTCATATTGTGATGAAGCACTGGCATCGGTGGATAATCAAAGAACACCATTTTTTGAGAAGCGGATACGGACTTTTAGTCGTATGATCTCACCCCCGTACCCCCAAACGCTGGGGGTGGATGATGTCTTACACAAGAAGGCTTCGTTACACAAGTTCTATACTATGCCAGTGTTTCATAAGATCCGACTGTGTTGTGTCTATGGCTCTCAGTCTGATTATAGATTTAAATTGTTATTATGTGATAAATAATATAATATAATATGTTTTATTAATATAATTAATATCTTTAACGCCCATTAACATGCCTTAGAAAATTATCCAGTCGATCAGTGTCTTGGTAGATATACCAACTATTTCTTTAAATATTTCTGTTAAAGACCCAAAAATTTCACGCCTATTATTATATATTCCAATTTAAAAATTCAGGACTACGATGAAAATGTGGTGCTCGAAAAGCCTCTGATCTATTGTCACTTCGCGGAGGGCATTGGCGACCCCAAGTACTTCCCCATACGAGATTGGCCGCAGATCAAGAAGTTGCTTGATGAATCTCTATCGGCGTACAACGACCTCGTTGCTACAATGAACTTGGTGCTGTTCGAAGACGCCATGTATCATATATGCAGGTGAATAAGAAGGTCTCACAGAATATTAGAAAATATGTTTTATTTCACATAAGATTCACGCTGTGCCTCACCAATCGTGTGCAATACAACTTACGCTGTATTTATTAGTAGTCAATTAACTTTTTACTGTTCCATCTTTGTTTATTTATTGTTTAAAATACACCAGCGACACACACACATACATCAGTCACATAATTAAAATACTACCTTCTTATATATGCACAATTTAAGCTGAACACAACATAACATTGACAGAGATAATTTGTAATCAAGTGATAATTTGTAATTAAGTGATAATATGTACCTATTTGTGGTGATTTTCACATTAAGTTATTATATTTATATGTAATTTTCATTATAGTGTCAGTATGGAAAACTTAAAATAGACTAAAAAGAAAAAATAAAAAGTACAAAATCAATTATTTATCTATAATTAAGTTTTACTTGTAAATCATTAGTAACTTTATTGTTAAAGTAATTAGTAATTGTACCCTTAAATACGTGAAGTGTGTCGCGAGAAATGTCCAAATCAAACGCACAAAGTTATGAGTTTATATTATGTTGCTAGGTATCTCGAACTTTGATATAATTGTACTTAACAAATTATTATACATTTAAATATTGTCTTGATAATATGTTATCGTAGAATCAACCGTATCCTGGAAGCCCCGCGAGGAAACGCCCTGCTGGTTGGTGTGGGCGGCTCAGGCAAACAGTCGTTGTCCAGGCTGTCTGCCTTTATCTCCTCTCTCGAGGTCTTCCAGATCCAGCTGCGCAAGGGATACAGCATAAATGACTTAAAACTAGACTTAGGTGCGTATAAACAAGTAATTAGAGCCAAAGCTTCGTTGTTATTTTTGTTGTAATTAATATATTCTTTATTTTAATATAATTCAACATTTTAAGAAGTCAACGTAATGGTCCTAAAGGGAATGTTGAATTAATTGCATTCATGAATTTCAATTTTATTATGATTATTAGAGATGCGCCGAGTACAAGTTTTACCGAGTAGCCGAGTACCGAGTATTACTCGGTTTTATGTTAGCCGAACCGAGTACTCGGCCGAATTACTCGGTTCAGTTTACGCAAGTATGGGGTGCAAAAACACTTAAAAATTAACGTGACGTGCGGCCGGTGCACCCTAACCTGCCTCTGTTAAATTTCGTATATTGAAGCCCCTCGCGCATTAGGCGGCCGGCCCGCGCGGCCATGGTCGCAGCGACCAGTAACATGCGGGCGGCTCTTCTGGCGACCAGATACATCAGTGAGAGGCCGCGTGTATGTCACGATGTTTCTTGCTGGTCGCGCGGCCAGAATGTGGCCGCTGGCCGCATAATGTGCGCACTTGTATATATTGTGGAAGAACTAATGCGCCTAATGCGGAGAGCTTAATTGATCACTTTTTTACTTGTTTGCGTCATTTAATTTAAATTAATAAATGCTCATTACTTTATTAAATATGCTTATTTTGATGATGCTCGCGTCTCTCCGATAATATTTTTTTTTACACTATTTTATTTTAATCGAATCGATTAATTTATTTTAATCGAGTTATTCGGCCGAGTACGAGTACTAAAAAAATTGCCCAGTATGCCGAGTACCGAGTAATAAACGAGTACTCGGCGCATCTCTAATGATTATGTATTTAAATTTTATGGTACGTTTACAGCTGGTCTATACATGAAGGCCGGTGTGAAGAGCATCGGCAACGTGTTCTTAATGACGGACGCGCAGGTCGCTGACGAACGGTTCCTGGTGCTGATCAACGACTTGCTGGCCTCTGGAGAAATACCCGAGTTGTTCGCTGATGACGAGACGGAGAATATCATTAACGCTGTGCGAGGAGAGGTATCGGTTTTAGAGCTGACAAGAGTTGATTCAAAATTAATTTATTCTATAAATTTATAATGAACAATTTATAATTAATTTATTCTATAAACAACTGAAACAAGAAAGTCTTTTTCATACTAGGTAGGGGGGCAGCACTTATCCAGATGATTAATATCCAACTATACTTAATAACATTATAATAAGCAGTTTTGTAGTTGGTGCAATCGTTAGATTACTTTTTTTTTTATAAGGAAGTAGGCGGGCGAGCAATTGGTCCCACGTGATGGTATGTGTTACCACCGCCCATGGACCCCTGCAACACCAGGGGGCATGCGGGTGCGCCGTTTGTAATTGCTAGTAATGTACTCGTACTTGTAATGTAGTCTTGATTCCTTGTTGTAGACGAAAGCATCCGGTGTGCCGGACACGCGGGAGAATTGTTGGAAATTCTTTATTAATCGCGTGCGGACAATGTTAAAGGTAAGTAAAACTATACCACGAGAACTGATAGTGACGTCATCGCGTCATATCGTACTCCGTTATACACAAGAATGTAAATATCGTTTTGTTGTCGTTCGTTGTCTATAGTAAACAATAAAATAGATGAACAAAACAACGTGGTCGGTGTTGTCTTGTCTGTTTAAAGCTGACGACGTCACTATCAGTTCTCGTGGTATAGACTATACATAAAATCTGTAATACCATACCTTACCTGTTTCTCTCTACTACAAGAAATTGACCGTAGCCAAGACATGGTGGCCATTCTCCAATAGAATCTTAGAATCTTGTTTTGGTATTTCGTTAATTGAATTGTTTTTAATTATCTTTCCTTGATTAACCAATATCATATCAAGTGGCTACAACACCCATGATAATTAGAGCAGAAGTTTCAAATGAGTTTTATAAGGTGTTCGACATCAATTACTTTCCGGATAAAATAGGGTTTCAAGTAGGCCACGTTACGCACAATTATCATGCCAGTATATCGGGAGTGCAACGATGCAGGTGGTGCTGTGCTTCTCGCCGGTGGGCGCGACGTTGCGCATCCGAGCTCGCAAGTTCCCGTCGATCGTGAACTGCACCGCCATCAACTGGTTCCACGAATGGCCGCGGGAGGCGCTACGCTCCGTTTCCAAGCGGTTCATATCCGAAGTGGAGGCTCTGCCGGTAACATGCACACAAAGTATACTGCCATCCTTAAAAAAAAGGTACAAGTGCATTTTGATGACATTCAAGAAAAATGCAAATAATTTTGGTAAAACTTTCTTGAATTAAAAATCAAGTTAGTGAGTTTTGGATAAAAAAGAAAAACCATCGTCAATTAGTTTTATTTATTTTTAATTTCCGAATATGTTCCTACTTTGCTTCATTAAAAATGTTATCATGCCTTTTCTTAGGCGGTCAGTATACTTACTGTCAAATAAGTATTGGGAATTTAGAAAAAAGAATGCCCCAGTAAAATACCTGCGTGAAATATATTGCTGTTATATTAGCACTATACAGGTTAGCTTAGCGTACAGGTTCCCGGGAACTGCACACGCTGACACTTTCCTGGCACTGGCGGTGGATTTTCTTATTTCATATTGTAAATCGGGTCTGAACGCGTATAATAAAAGTATTTGTTTACCTTTTATTTCTACTCGACGTTTTGGCACAGGTTACAGCAGCCGTGGTCACGAGTTGACTGAAGAGGCCGGTAGTCCAGGATGCGAGCTGCGAGCAACTTTATTATACACGTTCATACCCAGCCGATTTATAATATAAAATGTGTACAAAACGCGAAAGTTTATAAAGGATTTTCTTTTTTTTATTAATTTATTTCGCGAAGCTCAGTCGTCTGTGCTTTCGGTCGAGCCCAAAATTCTATATCGGGTATACAATGAGAACTACACGTATATTTCATTTTCTTTTATATTTTTAAGGAACTTATGCCTTGGCACATGTCAGTACCATCGTACCCTAAACTTGTGGATACTGTCGCCCATAGACATCCGAGATAACATGCCAACATTAGTCTAAAATGACAAACTTTGGCACGCTCCCGGATGCGCTGCCTACCTTTGTCATGATGAAAGAATGGATTTGGAGAAAGGGTTGGGGACATAAGAAGTGATAGGATAAGAACGGATTTTGGCCATATCTCATTCACTACCGAAACACGTACATACATTGGGGATTATGATAAAGTGGGAAATGCAGTCAGTACATTTCAATGTAGTATTCTGTAAGAGAGGGGAAACGAAGCCAGTCGAGTGCGCCCAGCGGCTGTTGGATTGCAGCGTGCACTCTCCCCCTCCAAAATATACCTACTAACCTTGAATATTAGTCGAGTCGTGTACACAGTATAATTTCTCATAAGAGTTTATTGTAACTAAATACTCGAATCTGGCAACCAAAAATATAAATCGTATGTCCAGACGTGTTAAACACTAAAATGTTATTGCAGGTGGACCTCGTAGAATCAGTCGCCAACTTTATGTCCCATGTACACCAAAGCGTGAACCAGATGTCGGCGGTATACTTCCAAAACGAACGGCGGTACAACTACACCACGCCCAAGACCTTCCTCGAACAGATCGCACTCTACAGCAAGCTCCTCACGGAGAAGACCGGTAACCTCAAGATGATGATCATCAGACTCGAGAATGGACTGGAGAAGCTGGCATCTTGTGCCGCTGATGTTGCCGTATTAAAGGTACTTCGTATAAGGAAGGCACTATTTTATTGACATCACATCAAAAATTTCGAGTGGAAAAATTAAAACATAAATAATTATTAATTTTAATAGTTATTGGTTAATTAATTTAATTCTTTAGTGTAATAAATATAATTAAAAGTAAGTAGTTATATGGGTATATAAAAAACAATTCTGCAGTCTAAAAACATCGAGATTTATCTACTCGTATATGACAACTTGAAAATAACGGAGCTTCTAAAAATTAGTAATGGTTTTTATTTACAGGTAACGTTAGCAGAACAAGAGGTGATACTTAAAGTCAAAAACAAGGCTGCCGCGGAACTGATTGATGTTGTCGGTGCCGAGAGTGAAAAAGTATCTAAAGAGAAGGCTTTTGGTAAGATAGGTTAATGGATACAAACTTAACATGTAGAATTAAATTAGAATAAAATTCCCCACTTATCGAATAAAACTATTTTGACACACTTAAAATGAAGATTATTTATTTCACAGCTGCCGAGGAGGAAAAGAAAGTGAAAGTAATAGAAGAGGACGTGACAATAAAGGCTAAGATCTGCGCTGACGATCTGGCTAAGGCTGAGCCAGCATTGCTCGCGGCGCAAGAAGCCTTGAACACACTGAACAAGAACAACCTGACGGAGTTGAAGTCGTTTGGCACGCCGCCCGACGCCGTCGTCAATGTTACCGCGGCCGTGCTCGTACTCTTCTCCAAGAAAGGGAAACTGCCGAAGGACAAGTCTTGGAAGGCTTGCAAGGTGAGACATATAAACAATCGATGTACGTTAACCCAGTTCTATTGGGGACTATATAGTAGTCGGTCGAGTTTGCATAGAATACAGAACACCTGAATTTCCGAATTAATTTATTGTTTTGTTCTAGAGTATGATGGCAAAAGTAGATCAGTTCTTGTATGATCTGGTCTACTACGATAAGGAGAACATACACCCTGATGTTATTAAGGTATTTTAATGATGAAATAATAATATCCGTTTGAAAAAATGACTATAATATATCCGGAAAACGCCTTAACGAAATTACCCTCTAGATGACTATGGTATATAGCGTGGTCGTTCCTAGACTCGCTTAATGCACAGACTTTCTTTTAAACTAATTAATGGTACTCTTTCGGAGGTCAATAATGTACGACATTGTGATATGGCAGGCGGTGATGCCGTACGTAAAGAACCCGGAGTTCAACGCTGAGTTCATAATGTCCAAGTCGGCGGCTGCGGCCGGACTGTGCGCGTGGGTCATCAACATCGTCAAGTTCTACGAAGTGTATGTGGTGGTCGAGCCTAAACGAAGGGCGCTCAATGCTGCCAACGCTGAGCTGCAAGCTGCCAGAGACAAGTTGTCAGCACTTAAGGAACAGATCGCGGTAAGTAACCTCGCAACTGCAGATATATAAAATAGTTAACTTGCATTAGGAGTTGCTCTGAGAATAATCAACATGATTTGTAAGTCTAAGTTTGACCCTCGACTGCTTTAATGTCGGTGCGCAAGCTGCTACAAGAGTATATAAGCAATACCTCTAATTGCATACTATATTACGAGATACTTTCGTGGATAGGCGTTTCGTACGACGTATTTGTTTTAACTAATAGATCGATTGTGAGTGTAAATAATATGTTGAATGACTTGTACTGAAATTATATTTCCAAATTTATATTGTATCCAAATTAATCCTTACCAATAAAATTGCCGTTTTATATGGAACAATTCTATTATATTATTTTGAATGAAAATTATATAGATATTTAATTAACCCTAATATATTGTTAATGCACTTTTGCCAATTTAATGGAAGTTGATTGATGCCTCTGCTATAGAACTCCTGGGCCAGGGAATTGATGAATTCTCTGAAGGCGTTTTTCACTGGAGTTTGATTTTTTCTTCTGTAAAAAGATCCAAATTCCGAAGAAAATGGAAATCAGTAGGCGCAAGGTCTGGTGAGTAAAGTGGGTGACGGAGACTGTCATGCAGTGTATTTGCGAGCGTTATCATGGAGAAGCAGTGGACTAGAGCGATTGACCAGATTCTATTGTTTGATAGCAAGCTTGTCCATCATCGTTTTTGAATTAATTGTTGAGCCAGATCTCGAGAAGCTATAATACCGACACTGGGCCACCATATAGTCACCATGAGCTTCTTTTGACTCAGTTTACATTTGGGACATTGTTTGAGTATGTCTCCTGGGTTCAACCAATGTGTGGACCGTTTACGATTATCATACACGATCCATTTCTCATCACACGTGGCAATACGATTCAGAATCGATACGATTCAAACGATACCCACTTTCCGAGCTTCTTCACTTTCCCGATTTAACGCATATGAATGAATCAATATCGTTTTGCCATTTACGCCGAAGGCTGCTGGTAAATCATACGTGGTTTGAGATGAATCCGCTTCCACTATTGCTTTTAATTCGTCATTATCGTCTTTAGTCTCCGGCTGTTCACGGGACTTGCTCTTAAGGTGAAATTTCCTGAAAAACCAAAAGCGCACCGTGTGTTCGTTTGGAGCGTTTGTTCCGTACACTTTGTTGATATTGCGTGCCGTCTGCGCTGCGTTGCTGACACGACGGACATCATATTCAAAAAGGGCGAATTTTAACTTTTCCGCGGTCGCAATCACACCGATATCTAAGCAAAATGTCGTTTGACGGAAAAACAAATTAATAAATGATTTTGAAAAAAATGTCACAGGTTTAAATTGAAATTAATTTAAATTTGGTATTCCAAGCCAAACGCAAGATAAATAAGTTCAAAGTGGCCAGTGTGACCTGTACATGTAGGGATAAGAAAATAATACGCTAGTAAATTAGTATTTATACTGAAATAAGGTGCATGGTGTTTAAATTGATGGTGGTACGTGACAGGAACTAGAGGAGAAGCTGGGAGAATTGATGAAGGCTTTCCAGGAAGCCGTGAATGAAAAGATGAAGTGTCAGGCCGAGGCCGACGCCACTAATTACACTATTGATCTCGCCAACAGACTCGTCAACGGATTGGCTTCCGAGAAGATTCGGTAAAAAACAATTTTCATTAGTATCAACATCCCTAGATGTAACAATTAGCAATTGACTTCTTAACAACAACATTATTTTTTTCATGGTTATTTTCTTTATGACTTAATGAATCTGAGAAAAAGGCGCCAAGTAGGAAAAAAAAGGCGCCAAGTATTTGACCTCGAAGGTGATGCAGAAAAGGGTGCATTTTGAAAAATATTAGAATTACAATTCTTGACATCGCCATATCTCACCATCGGTCATTCCTATGAGAAAAAAAGTATTAAGTATGAGAATTATGAGCTATTTTGTTAGTAAATATTTTTACCATAACGCCTAACCATTTTACCAAAGAGATATTCGCAAGAAACCGTTTTTTTTTTTACTTTTGGCAGTCTGTATATTTTTTAGCAGCACGCGGCGCAATGGTTACTTTTGACATTTTATTCAGAAGGAAAGTATAAAAGCTCAAACAAAAAATTAGCTCCATCGGAATTATTCCTAGGTGACCAGACTATTAATCAAAATATTGTTATGGTGCGTCAGATGGTCGGCCACGGTGGTGAACCTTAAGGAGTCTGGCGTAATGCTGCCGGGCGACGTGCTGTTGGTGACGGCGTTCATCTCGTACGTGGGCTGCTTCACGCGCCGCTACCGCCAGCAGCTCGTGAACGACGATTGGGTGCCCTCGCTCGCGAATACTAATGTGACTAACTTACTTTACTACCTAGAAGTAGAAAACATGGACATTAAAACTTTATTGTAATTCTTTGTTTTTTAAATTACCCACCCCCCCAGAAATATATTAATATAATTTGTATATTTGTAGCCTAAAATAGAATCAACCGAGGGTTTAGATCCGCTGTCCATGTTAACGGACGACGCACAGGTGGCGTGCTGGAACAACGAGGGCCTGCCCACGGACACCATGAGCACGGAAAACGCCACTATACTCACCAACTCGGCGAGGTGGCCGCTCATGATCGATCCACAGCTGTAAGTATACTAACTTTGTAAATTGAATCAAAAAACTTTAGGTATGTTAAATATGATTACGATCAAATTTTTTTACATAAAGTACTTCTGCAAAAATAGGCGGCCCATCCGAACCCGTGCCAACGTTTGTTACTCCTGTCTAATGTTACGCGGATATCCATGGGTGGCAGTATCCAAGTGAATTATCACTTTCTTCCTATATAACCACCTTCTTCCTACATAACATCGGCATATTTAGTCTACCTTAGTTGACGATTCGCTATCTACATCAAACAACCAGTCTTCGCTTGGTGCAAAGGGGAGAACTGCTACACAGCAAATGTATGAGATGTTTGTGCTCACCAGGCAAGGAATAAAGTGGATAAAATCCAAGTTCGGCGACGCCTTGGTGGTAATTCGCTTGACGCAGCGAAACTACATCGACCGCATCGAGCGGGCCGTCAGCAACGGGGACGTGGTGCTGCTGGAGAACATCGGCGAGACCGTGGACGCCGTGCTCGACCCGCTGCTCGGCCGGGTGCTCATCCGCAAGGGGAAGGTACTCAAGGTATGTACATACGTCCGCTTTATAATGTTTGAAAAATATATTTAAGTATTATAGAATTTCGCTTAACAACGAATACATTGTTTTAGATCGGTGACAGAGAAATCGACTATCATCCTAGTTTCCGTCTGATAATACAGACCAAACTGGCCAATCCGCACTATCAACCTGAAATGCAAGCACAATGTACGCTTATCAATTTTACTGTGACTAAGGATGGGTAAGTTTTTCTGAAAATAACTTTGCATTGAAGAAAGAGAACTTTTCATCGATTGAAAGAAAATAATTTACACTCCACACTTAGAAATTATATTTTTTCATTTCCTCAACAGTCTAGAAGAGCAACTTCTAGGCGAGGTAGTGAAGGCGGAACGACCAGACTTGGAGAGCCTGCGAGCTGGTCTCACGAAGCAACAGAACGACTTTAAGATCACACTAAAATCCCTCGAGGACGACTTGCTGAAGCGACTTTCTTCAGCTGGCCCTGACATCCTGAGTGACGCCGCGTTGGTGATCAATTTGGAAACTACAAAAAAGACTGCTGCAGATATTGAGATCAAGGTTGAGGAGGGTAAAGTGACCTCCGTCAAGATCGATGAAGCGAGAGAGAGATACAGGCAAGACATAGTAGAGCAAAATAGAGTAGCTATTTATACATCACCCACCTTATGTATGAAATAGGACCAATGTTGAAAATTATGTATGTATGAAATGTTGAAAATATATAGCTTCGATGAAATATATATTCCTGAGCGACGACTTTTTTGGAATTTAGACATTGACTACTTACGGATAGTCAATTAGGACATGTATGAGATACGAGAGTTTTCTAAAATAATAATATTATCATATAGTTAACTAAACAGTACTTAGAATTTTATATTTTGCACAGACGAGCAGCTAACCGAGCCTCCGTTCTCTATTTCATCCTGAATGACCTGTTCAAGATCAATCCGATGTACCAGTTTTCTCTGAAGGCCTACAGCGTAGTGTTCAAGGACGCCCTCGCCACTGCAGAAGAGGGCGAGGATCTTGAGAGCCGCGTCGGTAATCTAATGGATAACATCACCTTCAAAGTGTTCGTGTACACAAGCAGAGGACTCTTCGAGAAGGACAAGCTCGTCTTCCTTTTTCTTGTAACGTTGCAGGTATTTTTCTTGTCTTCTTGATAATTTGTTACTTGCTAGAAGAATTCGGTTTAGGCCTCTGTGCTTTTTCATATTCTATTTCACTATAGAGTAGTCAGATCCGACTTCGGGAAATTCGACTTCAATCGACCCAGTTCTCGCATGCTCAAGTGAGAATCCGTCTTCAGACAAACTACAAAATATCCTTATCCGTACTAATCTTTTGGCCGTCCTTCTAAATTCCGATTCCTTTATCCCTATCCCTTGTCAATTTATTGTTGTAGGGCGACGATCCGTGGCGCAGAAGTAATTTGCGATCTGTTTTCGTAATCATTCTCATTTAAATTTGAGTACATAAATACGCTATTCGATAATTATTTGTACCTATATATACTAAAAAAAAGTACGGGAAGCAAACATACGTGCAATATGGATTTACAGACGTATTTGTGGGCACCTAAAACTTATTTTAGGTGATACAATCAGAAGGCAAGGTGGACTCGCAGGAGCTGGACTTCCTGCTGAAGTACGCGGTTGCACCTGAGGTGTCTCCATACACGTGGCTGTCGAGCAACTCTTTTGGCGGCATCGTGGCGCTCTCCAAAATGGACGCCTTTGAAAACCTGGACAAAGACATCGATGGTGCCGCCAAAAGGTCTGTGATAGTGTGCCGAATGTACAATTTTTATTAGCTTTTACCCTCGGTTAGTTAATAAAATGCATGGACTATTTTGAAAGATGTTGACAGATACATTACTATTAATATGTAGTTGATGGTGGAAGAATATTAAACACTTTCTGATCGCAGAAAGCAGAGGCTCAGTCGTCCACATTGCATTATTAAAAAATAGCGCACACTTTCCGACTGTGTCGGACTAACATACATAGACAATCATAATATCACTAATCATTAATCTCTAATTACATACATTAGACATTAATGATTAGTGATATTAGTCTTAGTAAAAGTGCTTCACTGAATAAAAATATAAAGAGACGTCGCGCGTCGTCGTAAACGCATTTTACAAGAACAAATATATTGTATTTGATTTTAATACAATTAGACCTAATTAATGGCAGATGGCAGAAGTATACGGACGGCGAGGCTCCTGAGCGAGACAAGTTGCCCGGCGAGTGGAAGAACAAGACCCCGCTGCAACGGCTGTGCATCATGCGCGCGCTGCGACCTGACCGCATGTCTTATGCGTCTAGGTAATCAGGAATCCACTTTACAGTTCATATATTTCAATTAAGAAAATATTCAGCAGTATCAATCACAAGAAGAAACGCTGAAAGACGAATCATGCAGTACGTTTACCGCGAATTTGGTTCAATTAAGTCCGAAGACTCACAAATAGTTATTTGTGAGTCTTCGGACTTAATTTTGGTCCTCGAAGTAGAAGTATGCGAATGACATAGGCGGCGACTTTCCTATTACTATTAATATGTAGAATATTATATTTTGTTCCTTAGTACATTTTGCGAAGAGAATCTCGGGACGAAGTATGTTGAAGCTCGAACTCCTTCGTTAGAAAAGTCTTACGATGAGAGTAACGCCACTACTCCTATGTTCTTCATTCTGTCTCCTGGTGTAGATCCTCTAAAGGTGAGATTTTTTAAGAAATTTGCCACTAAAGGAAGCAAATTTATTTACCGATAAATTGCCAAAATAAGTAATTAATCTGTTCGAAATTTCGAATAAAAGCAAAACAAATTTTCTCCTGATCATTTTGATACATTTTTTTTTATGAGTGGCCGTAGTCTAGATTCTCTAGATAACTAACTAATAACTAGATAACTCTAGATTTTCGACTTAAATTCGTAAACTCGACATGAATTTAAACCACAGTCTTTTTTATCATTACTCAAGTACGGTTTTTTCAATTATCAATGGCTCACCGATGAAAGTAAGAAAACCTGCGTGCCCGAGAATTAAAATACATCTGTGGTATGATAGCAACAAATCCGCAATGGGCTCGCTTAATGAATTACGGTTTGAAAACTCCCTCGTCATTTCCAGGGGAAGCCTGGAGTGGGACGTTATAAGACTGATATAATTTAGTTTTATTTTCCTTCGTATATGTTTTAGGATTTAGAAAAGTTGGGTCGTAAGCTAGGCTTCTCGACCGATAAGAAGACATTCCACATCGTATCTCTTGGCCAGGGCCAGGAGGTAGTGGCCGAGGAGGCTATGGCAGTCGCCTCGATGAATGGACATTGGGTTATTCTGCAAAATATTCACTTAGTCGCCAAATGGCTATCCACGCTAGAGAAGAAGATGGAGGAGTGCTTTGAAAATCCGATACCAGAATATAGGTGAGTGGGAAGGACTTGGTGGGTGGTGTTTAAAAATACCACTTGACCTTAGTTAATTAATGCAAAATAATCATAATCTAATATATTATTATTATGGTCATTAACTAAGATTTGTTTTAAAATCAATCTTGTTGACTGTTTCAAGGTTGTATCTAAGCGCTGAGCCGGCGGCTGATCCGGCATACCACATTATTCCGCAGGGTATTTTGGAATCTGCTATTAAAATCACAAACGAGCCTCCTACTGGCATGTGGGCTAACTTACACAAGGTAGAAATAAATAAATGTTTTTCAGATATATTTTTCTATTAATCTGCATTCCCTTATCAAAAATAGCATATTTTCTAGTCTCTAGACAACTTCAGCCAGGAAACCCTAGAGATGTGCAGCAAGGAGGCAGAGTTCAAAGCTATACTTTTTTCTCTGTGTTACTTCCACGCCGTGGTTGCTGAGAGACGTAAATTCGGTGCTCAAGGGTGGAACAGGTAAAGCAATTTAATTTATGTACGTGTGTCCAGGCACACGTATTTAGACTCATAATATGATAACGAATTTGTAAGACCACACTTTTGTTAAATTATTTTATTTTCTTGATTACCACGATATAATTAGTAAGAAAATTAAATGAAAATAAAGGGATTTTGAAGTGAGTTTGAGACCCCAACTTTTTAAGTTCAAATGGATCGATTTTATACATACATTTGGCCAAAAATACTGTTTTCTTACCATGCCTATAAAATGTGAATGATGTATTTAAGGTTTGGGTGGTGGCGGCGAGGCCTATATTGGGAGAGATCTATATCTAGCAATGGGGAAACATAGGCTGTTGTTATGGATAGGTATTTAAATTTAAGATTTATTCGACAAATGCCGAATTAGCGAAATGGAAATTAAGACCAAAGTATGCCTAAAATTGAATGCCTAAGATGGTCTATTTATAGACTTTATGTCTATAAATAGGCCTATATATGGCCTATTTATAGACTTTATGTCTATAAATAGGCCATCTTAGGCATTCAATTAAATCTCTTATAAAATATGCAATTTATTGCAGAGTGTACCCATTCAACTTCGGCGATCTGACCATCTGTGTGTACGTACTGTACAACTACCTGGAGGGGAACCCGCGCGTGCCCTGGGAGGACCTGCGGTACCTGTTTGGGGAGATTATGTACGGCGGACACATCACTGACGACTGGGACCGCCGACTCTGTCGGACCTTCCTGTTGGAGTACATGCAGCAGGAATTGGCGAGTTTCGTTTATACTTTCGTTTATATCCCCTAATGAAAACACTCGATTATTTATGGAGGCTAGAATACGTCACCTAGAATATTACAAGCAGCTCGCTACGAGTACTATTCCAAATATCTGTAATGAGTTACAGATCAATGGCTATACAACAGGCATATGCTGCAACAAAGGCCGCAGCGCTATTTTTCAGTTTTGACCGCATCGATGACTCACAGATAGTCCGCGCAGGGCTGCAACATATCTTCCTACTTGACCATACACTCCACACGCGTCACTTAATGAACTCTTAATACTCTCTTAATTCTAGGTTTACATGCAGCCACTGCCGCTCCTTCTCGCGCTGCCCTATTTACTTGTACGTCCCAAAATATTTCTGCGACAGCATCGAAGCTAGCGAGTGTTTATATTGCCGCCTCATACTTCTTTCATGTTCAACCTCCGCCAATTGAGGATGTAGAAATTGCTACAGCGTCAGCGGAAAAAGATTCAAAAAAAATTAAATAGAATACCAAAAAGATGTCATCGCAAGGCCATGATGGGTGACAGTAATGCATCGCAATAGAACGTAATCAGTGCTTTTCTACCGACGGCAAGTGAGTGAGAGGGCAATATACCACACTTCTCGCCGCTTGCACTCACTTTTAAGTCCGCGCAAAAAACCTCCAACGACGGGACCTCAGGCCAGCGGCAATGGCAAGGAGAGTGTTATACCGAGGGACTTGTTTACATACTCGCGCTCCCACTTCCCTGCTGATTGCCGTGGGAGTAGGCTGCATGTAAACCAGAGGTAAACTAGGGGTAAAACTGAATGCGGTGAATTTGCTCATTTCCAACGCGACAGATGCCTAATTCAATACGAAAATTTTTATACGCTTAAAAGTCACCAGATATATAAATTATCATGTTTTTATTGCAAGATATGCGTGGGCATTGACTACTTTACTGTCATTGTCCGTCAACAGGTCGATGGCGAATTGCAACTTGCACCAGGCTTCATTTCACCCGCTAACTCTGATTACGTTGGCTACCATCAGTACATTGATGACTTCCTACCGGACGAGACTCCATACTTGTATGGATTACACCCTAACGCTGAGATTGGATATTTGACTACTGTTTCTGAACGGTTATTTAAGGTGAGAGCTTCCTTGACCATAATATAATTGGTTGAACAAATTCCGTATTCATCGAAAACTCGCTTGATTTGCATTACACGATAATATGTCTATTTAAAAAATCATATTAACCAGGTCGTGTTCGAAATGCAGCCACGAGACACGGGAGCACAAGCTGGGGGTGGCGCTAGCAAGGAAGAAATGGTGCGACTTTTGGAACTGTTTTATTAAATTAATACAGCTATTGATTTTAAAAAATCACATAGTGTTCACTATTAATTACCAGTGACGCTGAGTAATTGTGTAGAGATAAATCTCGATGAAGCAGTTATAGCCTATAGTTAGGGTGATCTATTCACGACCCTCATTCGTGAATGTCGTGAGTTCAAATCCTCTCGGCCCGTACCACAATTTCTACTTGAGCACGGATTTTTAAAAAATATTACTTACTCGGCGGTGAAGGAAAACATCTTGAGGGCACTTGCAATTCCCGAAAATTAAAAAAAAAGTTGAATATGTGTATTTACCAACAGGGCCAACGTAGAGGATTCTAACGAGAATCCGCCTAGTGATTTGCTAGGGCTGATATCGAATCGAGATGAATTGTGTAGCATACTCGCGACGTTCTGGACACGTGTATTTAAATAAATAAATATATTATAAGTTATTTTGTATGTAATATTGACATTTTCTACTTTGTCAACATTAACATATCTATAATTTGTCATAATGATAATGATAGTTTATTTTGTACACGACACTGAAACTAAATTGATATTTATTTATTTAAATTTCATTATACAAGTATTTGACAACGGCAAATACCTAACGGTATTGTCTACCAATCAACCGCCAGATCAAACAGAAAACAGAACGAGGGTGTAGTTTTAATTTAAATATATACAATGATATATGTGATATTACGTGTGTATACAGGTGCGTATTCTGCTTGACGACATCCTGGACCGCGTGCCGGAGCCATTTAACCTGCATGAGCTGATGGGTAAGGTGGAGGAGCTGACGCCGTACAACATCGTCGCCCTGCAGGAGTGTGAGCGCATGAACCGGCTCATGGGGGAGATACGCAGGTCGCTCAAGGAACTAGAACTGGGGCTCAAGGTAAGTGATGAATGACACACTGCCGGTGCCTACACTTTTGGAGCCCTTCGATCTGTTAGAGTTTATGAATAAGATGAAGATGCTGAGTCGCTCACCATAGTCATAGTGTGAGCGACCGAACATATAAAATGGTTCATGAGGGAGATTCGTAGTTTGCTCAAAGTGCTTGAACTAAGTAAGGTTCAAGGGTTAACTCTTAAGAGGTTGAGTCAAGCGACGATCGTTCTTATCAAATTGTATGGATCAGTTATAGTACGATAAATCTTAGTATGCTTAGTATGCTGATGGATCTCAATAATAATAAATTATTACATCACACGTAATTTAGTGAACCGTGTTCTTCAGAAACTAAATTTTATTCAAAAACTCGTTGATAAATTTCACATAACTTGCTTGTATTGCATTATTTCTTTGTTGATATTCGTAAAATATACAGCATCGTAAATGAGTCTTATCAATTGACATCTTTTTCATTGTTTCTTGCTAAAGGATGAAAACAAAATTCTAACAATATCGATTACAAATTATTGCACAATAACTCTGCGTTACAACGAAGTAATAAGAAAACGCCGTTTGGAGAAAAACGCGGCAAAGGTTTCTTTTACTGACGAATCACTTATTTATAAATTGGATTTTTTCTCTAAACGCGGCTCTAACAACCCTATATCGCAAAGAAACGAGACTTATTATTTAGTCGATTTAGACGAGATTATTTAGTCGCGGTTGATCCAATTCGTACAATATACAATGGCCCCAAAAAAACGGTCCAGTTCGCCGAAATTCCATTCGCAGATTGTACAATTCACGATGTTTTTTTTATTGAAACCAAAAAACATATACTGAATAATTACAAATGGTAACTGCCAAACGTTATAGATTATTTTAGTATGTAAATTTAAAATAATCTATATTATTTATAAAACGTTACATTTAACTTAAATTGGAGCATACGCCAATTGAACCAACTGCGAATTGGACTTTCCGTGAATTCGACGTTTGGACATATAACGAATGGGGTCAACTGCGACTAAACTATGCGGCCTCCTACCGCCTATTTCATTAAAAAATATTTGGAATTTATATTATCAGGGCGAGCTGACAATCAGCAACGACATGGAAAAGCTGATGGAGTCACTTTTCATGGACAAGGTGCCGGATTCGTGGACCAAACTCGCGTACCCGAGCCTGCTCGGCCTTGCTGCCTGGTTCTCCGACCTCTGCCTTCGTCTCACCGAGCTCGAGAACTGGACCGGGGACTTTAACGTAAGCATTGCTACACTTACGAGAAACTTTGTAAAAGAAATATAACGTCATGACTTGATTAGATTTATGAGCAACTTATTTATAGGCTTAAATTTATAGGTACTTTCCTAATTTAATTGGAATGCGAGTTTCATAGAGCTCAACATCTGTTCGTTTTTTAGGCATAAACTCATAATCTGTCGGTTCGGAAGTTTTTTCTTATATTTTCGTCCAAACCGATCTAACAGTTAGAAAAAGACAGTTGGTTTCGACGAGATGTTTATTGTTACCTGTTCTCCCCTACGATGGCTTCAAACGGCTGAAAGTTACGAGAACGAGATAGTTAAATCGAGAGCTTCTGTGTTTTTGATGACAGTTGCTGCCAGCGGTGTGGCTGGCCGGATTCTTCAACCCTCAGTCATTCCTGACGGCCATCATGCAGCAGACGGCGCGCAAGAACGAGTGGCCACTCGACAAGATGTGCCTCAACTGCGACGTCACCAAGAAGAACCGGCAGGACTTCAAGTCAGTAACATACACTATTTAAGTATGATAAAACTAAGTATTTCTTGTTGGTCTAAACTCAAACCTTTGATATTAATTAAAGCTTACTTATGGTACGCCATGGCACTATTTTTCTAATTTAAGTACCTGCCTACATACTTGGAAGGTTCAGTAAACGACGTTTTATTGTAGGCATGAAATGTTACCTTTACGTTACGACGAGATTGACATTTACTTCATTATTTGACGTATCGAAAGCATTGAATGAAGGAAATGGTGGACCGGGAGAGGTATTTACTCAACAGTGGGACAACTCAGACTTATATTAAATATTAGATTGTATAACCCTTAATGTATTATGAAAACAGGACAGGACCCGAGGAATTCATTACGAAAAGTTATTTAAAAAAAAAACTAAGAATTAAGCAAAATCGTCAATTTGCGGTAAATTGTTTATTTCGCAGGGGACTTGGGTCATCTTTTCTATAAATCTAGAGGAATATTTGATTGCTATTTGTACCCTTTGTGTGTAGCGCTCCCCCTCGAGAAGGTGCCAACATCCACGGGCTGTACATGGAGGGCGCGCGGTGGGACACGGCGACAGGCGGTATCGTGGAGTCGCGCATGATGGAGCTGTTCCCCATAGTTCCTGTTATCTACGTGAAAGCCGTCACACAGGACAAGCAGGACACGCGCAACGTGTACGAGTGTCCCGTCTACAAGATTCGGTTAGTGCCTAAACTCGCGATGTGATCACTCTCACCGGGATTGTCTTTCATAGAGGCTGTTCCCTCTCGCTGTTCAAGCTCAGTAAGGGAGACAAATGTTCAGTTATAATTTTATTTGTTGTTCTGATAACCCAAGAATATCCCTCTTTATCATCGATTTCCTCGATTCTCGATTTCCTATCCTAGTTCATTCTCATTGCATTTCAGTATCCTTGTATTATAAGGAGACAAATAAAGTCGTCGGTTTTGGCAGGCCTATACATAATGTAACTATTTAGAAGTTGCTACATTTCCCGAATAATTTTGTTCGCAGCATGCGTGGTCCAACATTCGTGTGGACGTTCAACCTGAAGACTAAAGATAAGCCGACGCGCTGGACGCTCGCTGGAGTCGCACTGCTGCTCGGCGTATGAACCGCACGCTTATAAGGCTTTATCAGTTGAGTGCAATGAGTATAAACTCGATATGAAAAATACTCAATTATACAATTGTGATACTGTAGGTACTTGAACACTTTTATCTGTTATGTACACTTTCTAGCTCTTTGTTATAATCATGCGTTAATATTTATCTATACACTTAATTTATTTGATATATTGTTCAGGTAATAAATTATAAAACCACGTTTGTTTACCCAAGTATTATATAAATGCAAAAGTTGAATTGTTTCTTTGTTTGTAACCGTATGAGAGCAAAAAAAATTAAAAGATCCCTACAAAATTTTACATAGTTACGTCTAGTTCATCTGAACGAGGAATTAATATAGGATAGTTTATAATACTAATTCCGGCGGATAAAGCAGCGAGCAAAACAACTAGTACCTATATAGAGACCTATATCAACTTTTTTCCACGGCTTCGCATACTTTCAAAAAATCCATGTAATGCTACTCGCTGATGACTGAGCTGGAGGGATGCTGCATTAGTGCGTTAGTGAACCAACATTTTTAGGGATGTGACCCCTGTCCGTAAAATGAAAATATTTTCATAATTGCTGGATCAATTTTCATTGAAAATTACACACTTTACATTCTCGTTTAACATACGTAATCGTTTTTTTGCATTAGGATATGAGTACGGGTTTCGGTGAAAGCCTTTGTTCCCAGTAGTACCTACTGTGCTGTAGTTCTGCTGTAAGTTCAAAATTGAAAGTACCTGCCTGTTCTACAGTAATTAGAAAATATCCATTTAGCAGTTTTTTTTTTTAAAGCGCGCTACCTATAGAACCAAATAAACAAGAATTACATAAGTAGTTTTCGTATTCTACTTTTGCTAAATAGTAACTTCAATTTTTAAATTGTTTTATTGGAGAGACCGAATGATTTTATTAATATAAAGATACATTAACGGATATATAGATAACATTTATTGTTATGTAGTGAATTTAATTTATATAAGATGCATTTTTTTATTAGGTTTTTGATAGTCGGCGTAGTATTTTTTGTTATTAGACTTCAAAGGGGTATTGAGTAAGTACGTTTTTTTAAAGATAGTGGTAGGGCAAATAAAGAAACCTATAAGGATCCTACATATGCATTTATTTATTTTAAATAAATTTTACATTAAATTTGTTTGTTAATAATTGTTAATAATTGTCTTTTAATGTTTACTTGGCATATGTTGCGGGTAAACTATTGTTTTCATTTTTAATTAAGTCAAAATCTGAGATGATCTTTAAGTTGTGAGATTGTTTTATTATTTTTATTATTTAGTTATTTTTGTGAAGTATGTGGTTGAATACATAAGTAATTTACGTATACAAGCCGGAAGCAAAGTACCCCCACCTATTTGATTTCTCTATAATCTACGAAGTTGTATGTTTTTCTGATATTTTAACATTAGTTTTATTCGTGTCTACTATTTTTTTTTAATATTTTGAGGTAAATATAAACATGAGTCAGCAATGTCCCGTATTCACTGTATGTTTTAATAATGTCATCTTAAAATTGCAATATAATAAAGTTAACTAACACTTAATCTTGTCTTATTTCTTTGTCTCCTAATCAAACGCTCCGAAAGGAAATATTTAACTATATACCTACATAACATAGATTAACTATAGGTACGTTACATACATACTATCTTCTTAAGGAACGCCACCACACGGTCTTCCTCTCTTCTCATTCAGGCACTACCGGCCGGGGTGTAAGGGGTCCCGATCCATCTCCTGCAAGCGACTAATAGCGGTATAACCATTAGATTCGCTAGATCTCAAATACCAGAAACCGGTGACGGGCAGCAACAATCACCGCGGCGAGAGGAGCAGCACTGCGATCACCAACCCGCCTGCCCAACGTTGTGATTAGGACATAAACCTCCTAATGAATACGCATAGGTACATCACATACTACAATATTAATTAGATTTCATACTATACAGGGTTTTTATTGAAATGGATCAGTATGGAAAAGTCTGAAACTATTGGAAATAGAGAAATTTGTTTTAGGAAACCATGACGTTGATATTAGAATTATAAATTACGTTCAAATATTTTCAAAAAAAACACAAAATTGGGAACCGAAGTTCATTTCCCTTGAAAAATCGTTAGATACTATCTGGGCTGCGAGATTACCAGATCTCAACTAGAGTTGCAACGAATATTCGGTTACTATTCGGTATTCGGCCTATTCGGCCCTTTTTCGATATTCGGCCGAATATTAAATTACTATTCGGTCGAATACCGAATACCTATAGGTTGTCTTGCAAGCAGGATATTTTATCATGAAAATAACCTACTTTTTTACAATTTTAAGTGATTATTTTTCTATTGGTAATAACATATCTACATATTTTTTTAAAATTAGTAAACAAAATTTAAGTGTTAGATTGTGGTGTAAAAATTATATATTTTTTTTGCATTACAAGGAAGAAGCTTGTTTCTCTTCTCTTCATACGAACTTTCTGCTTCTGAAAAAGTCTCCGAGTAAACACTGCTTCCAGGTGGGGACAAATGCTTTGCAGCAAGCTTTACTAAGCCTTGAGAAAATGTTGCTTTATTTTTTGCCCACCAAAAAATGTATTTTTATTCCTATGTAATTATTTTAGATTAAGGTAAATAAATATCTAGGTCTGCTACAATTTCGTTGTCAACACCTGACGCATCTTTCGGCGTTTTTCGGCAATTACCTCTTCAAAACACTCCAAGAAGAATCTGTGAATGCTCTGACTAGGCTCATTGTTGGTCCTTTTTCGTTTGGTATTAACAAAAGACGAGCTGGTACTTTCGTCGCTGTTTGATTCACGGAATAAACCGTTAATTGTTGCATATTCACATGTTAATAGTGAATTGTTGCATATTCACTATCATAAGCTTTAACTTGAGGGTAAGATCTGATGCACTGACTTTGTCACAGTAACGTTTCAGAGTTGGAACATGTTGAATAGCTTCAGATATAGGTACAAGAATATTCAGAACTGGTATTATAATTTTTGTTACTTTTTCAAATGGTTTTAGTATTGTAGCTTAAGAAGTTTTTCTACAAACTTCCACTAAACAGCAGTCAGATTCGAAATATTTGATGAATCGGTAAGGTAAAGGGAAATGGCGCGTTTTTGTTCTAGAAGTCTGTCCAGCATATAGTACGTAGAACTCCATCTAGTGCTGATGTCTTGGATAAGTTTGTGTTCAGTCAAACCCAATTCTTGCTGTATTTTTTTAAAGTTTAAAGCAACGTGATTGCGGCGGAATGAAGGGAGCGCGAACCAAACAAAGGACAGTGTGAGCTGTACCTCTCTGCGCCTAGACGAAATATGGCGCGAAATATGGCCCAATAGTTTGGCTGAATATTCGGCTATTCGGCCGAGGACCCCACCGAATATTCGGTATTCGGCGGAGGGCCGAATATTCTATTCGTTGCAACACTAATCTCAACGTATTGGATTATTTTCTTAGGGGTTACGTGGAGGATTAAATTAATAAAACTAGCCACAACATCTTAGAACATTTAAGAGCAGCCGTAGAAATAATTTTAACTCAAATAAACCACATGAATATTCAAAAAAACAATAAATTCTCTGCCCTATACGAATGAATTATTGTATGTATTCATGAAATAGGCTTCCACTTTCAACAATTGTTATAAAAATTCATTTTTGAAAAACATTATTTGTTTTTTTGTTCTACACGCAAGTTTCCTCAGCAAGATTACAAGCTACACTACCAATTAGCAAAATAAAAGAAATTATGATGTTTTTTAAGGAAAATGAACGGGTTCGATTCCCGATTGTGTATAAGTTTTTTGAAAATATTTGAATGCATTTCTATGAATCACTAGAATCGACGCATACTATGGTTTAGAACAAATTTCATTATTTCTCATAGTTTCAGCCTTTTCAACTGACTCGTCTCAATAAAAAAAACCTGTAGGTACACTATCTCGCGGATTAACAGTTCTCTAACGACCAATATTATTCCCCTATATTTTTGGGGTATCTGCATGAAACTAATTTTAATCTAAAATATATGTCAAATGACACCTTTGACACGAGTTTACCCCGAGCTTAGTCAATCGGAACATATTGAAAAGAAAATATAAAATCGTAAAGTTTTGCATTTTGTAAATGTATCGTTTCTCCGAGTTCAACTCGTGATAAAAAATTAAATCGTAAAATGCCAACAGTGTGCTATTTCTGTTTGCTTATATATTTTATATTCCGATTGACTTTTTTTTACTATATGCCTTCATTACTTGCAGCGCCGGCTCTAGCCCATGTAGCGCCCGGGTGCAATCAATACCCTGGCGCCCTCTAGTGGGCTCTTTGGGGGCGTCGCGAGCGGCTCTCGACGCCCCGTAAGTCCCTGCGCCCGTGTGCGCCGCACACCCTGCACCATAGGTAAAGCCGGCACTGATTACTTGGGTTTAAAACACGTGAATGTATTTCCAAACTTTTATTACAAAACATCTACACTGTTAAGTATTTTCACAAATATTTTCAGTGCTGACAACAATGGAAAAAATCAACTATGTAAAATAAACACATAAATAAAATAAGTTTATGTGTGCAAGTTTAGACAATACTTTCAATGGGAAGACTACACAAATTTACACGACAAATTATGACATTATAAAATAGAAATGTTGAAGATAAACTGGGTATTTGATTACATAAAATATTATAATATCATTAATTTCTTTTCCTTATATATATATATCTCTAAAAAAATATTTTCTTTTACGCTGTTTAATAGTGGACGGCTTTATTCAGTCGTATTACTTATGTTAATTTAAATAACAATTTTCATAAATTCTTTATATGTGCAGATTGACTAATGAAAACATTTGGAATTGAATATAATAAATATTAGATGCATTATAATCCTTTATTTCAGAATCCTTCAATCTGGCAGTGACTAGAGCAAATGCATTATAAAATGACTAGAAATACACATTTACCTTCTTCATGCAAAACACTTTATCATCTTCGTAGAAATTCTGAAATGTATTTACCTAAAGTAGCTAAATTAGCCACTTCGTACTCCTTTTGCATTTGGTGTTGTATTGGGCGACGCGTTGTCGTTGTCAGATGGTGGTTCTGAACCTTTTACAGTAAAAGTCACGTAGTATCTTTTGTTTTTATCTAGTTTCTCTGCTGGTAAAGCGATCAGCTGCCTCTCTGTACCGTGGGACACTTCGAGGGTGACGTGCGCCTTGCCCGTACCCACGGGCGGCTTAGCATTGATCTTAGGCAGAAATCCCTTGGATTTGGTACTTCCAGAAGCCGTTGCTGGCTTGGGCATGGTATGGTGGTTCCATTTATAGGGTACTGTGAACATAACAATAACTAAATGGTCATTTATAACATCTTCAATGTTTGTACGTTTTATTTCTTTTGGGTTTAAGAAATCAAGCCAATTTAGATACAATGTCTAGTATTTAGTAAAGAAGTTACGTTGCAAACATAAACATTGAAATATACTTACTGTAAGCAGAACACGGTATACCGGTGTAAGCGTGCACGGCGTGAAAACATCGGTGAGTTTTATTGGTGCACAAACATGGATTATCAGGGATAGCGCCCATTTTATACAACTCACTCTCTCCGTAATCGAAATCAATCGGCTGTTCCGGTAAATTGTCTAAGTGCTTCTTCCCACTCTTCTGTAATTTCCTCAAGCTCTCATAAAGAAACTTTTCGAAACTACTAAATGAAAAATCGGGATTGTTGAAAGGTCCTAAACCCACGCTAGCTAAACTGGATTTATTGTACTCATCAATGGCCCTCTTCACAAGAACTGCTTCATTGGCCTTACTTGTACGTATTTGTAAGCGTTTTAACTCTAACAGGTGTTGAAATATCTTCCTTTCACAATAATATCTGTAAATAAAAAGAGATCAATATAGACTCTATTCGCAATTTGGTATTAAAACCTACACATACCTATGCTACATATAAACTCACCGCCTCATATTGGTTTGAATTCGTTGGCTAACAGATCTCATATCCACTGCATACTTATCTCCTGGTTTGCGTATAGGAATTCTGCTATCTGACTTCCCCGAGTATCTCCCACTAGCATTCCTTTGTTGGTAATAGGCAGCTAGACGTGGACTCATTATACGTCGTTGGATTGCTCTCGGACTTGGTTCGAAGCCAGAGTCCATCAAACCACTGGATTCATAACCTCTCTCAGAGTTTTCGCTTTTAGATCTGATTGTTGTGCGACTCTTTGTTCGACCTTTTTTCCTAAATCTCTTTCTACGACCGTTTGCTTCAGAGTGACTATAAATTTCGTTATCGCTTACACTAGGAACTCTTCCGTACGCCCCGTCCTTTACGAGTTTGACCCCATCAAATAACTCCCTGTCGTCATCTACCGAACATTCGTCTTGTTTAGGCTTTTTTAGGATACCAGGGCTTGGAACATCCGTGGCGCTCGCGATATCTGAGAGCACCTTATAACTCTCCGTTTCATAAATACTACTCTTTCTACTACTCATCTGGCTGTCTTTAGACGATCTTCTAATAGGCTTGGGTGACGACTGCGACAATGGAAGATTTACGGCTTCTGCTAAGTTCTCCATAATTACTTGTTGAACAGCCCTATCCGTTACTGAAACATTGTCGTCAATAATAGTGACAAGACACTTGTCTACAGTTTGTGGAAGTTCAGTGCTACTGGCAGTGGTTGAAGTGTATTCCTTTCTCTTTTCTTCGGAACTTATAACATTACCCTCACTGCTGTCTTTTTGTAAATTGTCTCGAATGTGCCCTTCAGGATTAGTTTCATCGTGATCTACTTCTTCTCCCATTAAAGCGTCAGCATCTTTTACTGAGTCTGTTTTATTTCCAAAAACTTCGTCTGTGTTTGCAAATGATACTGCAGGTGAACCACTTTTTTCTCTAGACTCTTTTATTTCATCGTTAGCAACATCAACACTCGTTTTATCAGCAGAATTATCTTTATTTTCGAGTAGTATTTCGTCGGGGCCCGATAATATATGAAATGACTTTTTTCGAGTTTTTTCCAACGAAGTACTAGGAGACATCTCAGCTAATTTAACTTCGTTACTGGTAGTTTGCCCAATTTCTCCATCCTTGTCTACTTCTGTAACGTCTTTTGCACTATTCTCAAGTTTTGTGGCGCTTTCAACAACCTTAACCTCGGATTTTTCTAGGGTTACCTCACTAGGTAAGCCTCTCTCGCTTGGTAAGTCTTTGTCAGTACTAAGAGATTTTGTTTCGTCTGCTTTAGTAGAGACTTTTTCTTGGCTGTCAGCTTCTAGCGGTAGGTTCGTCTTGATATTATTATCTTGAACTTCTTCAGTAGTAGCTTCAGGCTTTTCTGCTATATCGACCTTTTCCTCATTTAAATCTTTATGCGTGACTGATAAGTTTGCAGTTTCTATTGAAACATTATTTGAAGAATCGACGGTAACCGTTATTTCGGAACTTCCATGCTGACTTGACTCACGTTCCATATGTATTTGTGCTTCTGTAACAATCATATTAGTTTTAACAGAAAGTGTATCTGTCTCTGTTTCGCTTTGAGGCTTACTTTTAACTATTTGGTCTTCTTCTTTTTCACCTTCGGACTTAACAACATTGGCTGCATTAGCTTCAGTCGTCACATTTTCAGTACTCTGTTGATTATCTGGGGTTTTATATTTAACTATATTAACACTTTGCTTTTCATCATCGTTCTCGATATGAATAGATGTTTTTTTTCCTCTTCGTTTTGTACTACGTCTTTCACTTGACTCTGAACTACTGCTTTCAGATGAAGAACTTGACTTCCTTTTGCTACGTTTACGATGGCGTTTACTTTTCTTTTTGTTTGAATAACTTTGTGTTTCTGATGAGCTTTCTGAATCCGATCGATATCGACGATAATGTTTTGCACTGGCTCCGCTTCTTCTGGAAGGTTCGCTTTTTGATCTATTCTTTTTAGAATCCCTTTTGTGCCTTCGATCATAAGGGTCAGTATTACCTTCAAATTCTGT
The DNA here is from genome assembly GCA_943735995.1 of Sesia bembeciformis. Classification (NCBI taxonomy): domain Eukaryota; kingdom Metazoa; phylum Arthropoda; class Insecta; order Lepidoptera; family Sesiidae; genus Sesia; species Sesia bembeciformis. Next base: position 8,791,384 of record OX031042.1, read on the forward strand.
ATCGTATCCATCACTAAAGCTCTTTTGTGATCCAACAAGTCTTTTTCTACGATCGTGATGTCTATCTGAATATTTAGTTTCCGATTTCTTTCTTGACACTTTATGATCTTCTGAGGACGAATCGTTTGTAGATTCACTGTACGTCTTACCTTTAAGGCGACGTCTTTCCTGATGAGGACTTGAAAGTTCTACAACTTCTCGCTTCTCAATTCTTATTCTGTCACGTACGTCAATTTTTGTACTGGTTACTCTTCGAGTTGGTAAAGCAGTTATAGGTGCGCCGTCGATTACAATTTGCGTATTAGTAAGTTTAGAGGCTGGGAGACCGCCATGCATCTGTAAATATTTAGCTGTGGAACGATATCCGCGACTGGTTGCACAATCTAATGGTGTTAGTGGTTCATTCTTTGATGATCTCGCTACGAGGTTAACTTCAGCACCGCGATCCAACAATAGTCGACAAAGATCTGCGTTATCAGTTGCAGCAGCAACATGTAATGGTGTTCGACCCTCGTGATTTGTTGCATTAACCTGTGAAGGTCTACCGTCTAAAAGCCATTTGACTAACTCTCGTCGCCCTGAAGCTACTGCTTCGTGTAAAGGTAAATCACCTTTTGAGTTCCGTAACCAGAGATTTGTTCCTCGAGCACCTAGTAAATGAGTAACTTTTATAATGTCGTATTTCAATTTAAGCATATGACAATATTCCTATTTTGATCTTAAAAAAACAAACCTAGTATCCGTACAGTTTCAATTTGTCCCTTGGCTGCTGCAGTGTGAGCAGGACTACGTCCTCTTCTGTCCTGACGATGAGCATCGGCTCCATGTTGCAATAGAGCGACAGTTGCATCAGCGTGGCCGAGTGCTGCTGCGTAGTGTAGAGGAGTACAGCCATGAGAGTCTGAGACATCGACGCGAGCCCCGCACAGCCCTACTAAAGTTTCTAAAGCCTCTGTGTGACCTCGTGCCGCTGCGCAGTGTAATGCTGTTAGACCGTCTCTGCGCAAAATGATTAAATATATATACATATATAAGCTGTTAGGATTAACATCATCATCATCTGCAACCTGTTTCCACCCACTGCTGAGTATAAGCCTCCTTTCGTTTGTGCCACGATTAATTGTTAGTCACGATAAATTCGAAAAGAGAATACGTACTGTTTAAAACGACGAAACTTTTTTCAAAACAATGAAGTTTCAAAATATTTTCCACAGCTCATTGAGCGCATTCAAATAGCCAAGTTAATACACTCACAGAAGACTATAGTGAAATGAACTAATGTGTTACGGGAGCGAGTGAGGATTATCAGAGTCCAGATGGGATGGAATGAGATACGAAATTTTCCCATCCCAAGCAATTCCATCCACACCTTTCCATCTTACCTCATTTATTTCTATGCCATCCCATCAAATAGAGATGAGATGAATGATTTCGTTTGTCTTAATGCTATCGAATGTAGGTAGTGAACATTCAAGTGCTATCTGTAGTAGGTATAGGTCTACCAGAATCTCATGGCATAAAAAAAAAATAAAAAATTGTGATTTTCATATGGCACCTGTCAAATCAAAGTACGAGATTTGTCAACCGCTGCTGAGATTTTGTGATATCTTCTTGACAATTAGTTGTTTTTGTGAAAATGTCGAAAAAGCCACTTCGATCTCAAGCGAGAAATATTGTTTTCAATGTGTATCGTAAAATAAGGAAAGAAGAAGGCGTAAATCAAACTCAATCTTTGATTTTAAAGCGCGTCGTAGAGTTGACCGGTAAGTTGGACTGAGTTGTTTTGATACTTTTAGTTTATTTTATATTTTTCTTACTTAATTGTAGCTTCCTTATAGGGGTTTCCAGTACTACTATACGGCGAATCGTAGGTGAGGGCACATCGAATGATGGTGTATTTTCCACGCCTGGTAAAAAGAGGAGAGGGGGGAAGAAGAAAATCAACTTGGACAGTTTCGATTTAGAGTTGATTAGGAATAAAGTAAATGAATTCTATACAGTTCGGAAGGAAATTCCAACAGTAATGAAACTGTTACAAATTCTTCGACAAGATATTGATTTCAACGGAGGTAGAGAATCATTGAGGTAAGAAAAGTATTAAGTAATAATCCCTCTCACTCTCGCTCGTAAGAGGAGGCCTGTGCCCTGCAGTGGGACGTATATAGACTGATGATGATGATGATGAATGACTAAGCTATCGTTTGAGTAACATGATAAATTTTATTATTTTTTACAGACTTATACTTAAGGAGATTGGTTTTGAATATGTTAAATGCCAATCAAAAAGGACCATTTTGATGGAGAGAGATGACATAAAACTACAAAGATACAAGTTTTTGAAGCGTATAAACGAAAACCGCGAAGCTGAAGAGCATAATAAATTGGATGTCATTTATTTAGATGAGACTTACATTCACGGTTCATGTTCTGTGAACAAGTGCTGGCAAAGCAAAGATATTGCAGGTCCATCTAAAAGTATTTCACTTGGAGCGAGGTGAATCATTGTAAACGCTGGTGGAGAAAATGGCTTTGTACCAAATTGTTGTCTGGTGTACAGGTCAACAAGTGTATCTGCTGACTATCACCACGATATGAATAAGGACAATTTTACAAAATGGGTGACAGAGAAGCTAATTCCAAATCTGACAAGACCTTCACTAATTGTTATGGATAATGCTAGTTATCATGCCGTACGGATGAACAAACCGCCCACACAAGCCAATCGTATCGCTGATATAAAAGAATGGCTTCGTGCAAATGATGTACATTATGATGATCTTTGGCGTAAATGTCAACTACTTGAAGTAGTGAAACAAAACATGTCTGCGCCCTTATATGAGATAGATGAAGTATTAAAATCGCACGGTCACGAAGTTTTAAGGCTCCCACCTTATCATTGCACATTGAATCCCATAGAAATGATTTGGGGTATAATGAAGCAAAAAGTTGCTGATAAAAATGTAAATAGGCCTGCAAGTGACATTAAATTATTAACAGAAGAAGCTTTATCACAAATTGGTGCAGAGGAATGGCGAAAATGTTGTGAACATGTAAAGAAAATTGAAAACGATTTTATCGAGCAAGATAGAATAATTGAAATGCTGGAAGAGCGATTTATAATAAATCTCTCTTTATCTTCATCATCTGATGAAGAACAAGAAATGCAAGTGGTTCTTGGAATCGTTTTCTAGTTCTGAATGAGGTGTTAAGTTAGTAGTATGATTTAAATGATATATAATAAATTAGTACATAAAGTAATATACGATTGATTTATTTTTCATGACATATTTTCCTATGTTAAGAACCCGATGTATAACAACATTCTTCATACACATACCTAATATACCGTACTTCATGTTCATTAATACTAAAGACATAAATAAAAATTAAACAGTATCAAGGTCGTTTAATCCAATTTCCCCAGTATTGCACACAACAAATTGTTATTTCCCCATTTGCCATGAGATTCCGGTAGACCTCTAAGCATTAAGCTACGAAATCAAATAATGTTTTCGCAGTACATATTGATTTCTAAATCCTTTTTGGCAGCACATTTGCAGACGTGCTAACATTAAACATACTCGTATTTACATTAGACATACTGATGTTGGCAAGTATCGCAATTATAACTAACAATATCCACTCACCACAAGACTATTTAAGCGTCTGTAGCCTTATTTTATATAAAAAAATGTGAACGGGAAAGTGATGTTTTGCATAGCCACGCGCCCGAATCATAGGTGAATTTATGTAAAGATATTGTAACCTGTCTGAGTCATCGACCCTGGCGCCCGCTTGGTGTAACGCTAGCACGGCCGCAGCGGAACCAGCAGAGGCAGCCCACAGTAGAGGTGTACGACCATCGGCATCCCTTACGTCCACCCGCGCTCCGCCTTCCTTCACCAAGGCTCTCAGGACTTCTAGCGCCGCGCCTCGAGACTAAATAAAAAATAAGTGTTATTAAAGACTATTTTTTATTATCATGGTTATAAAATAAATAAATAATAATAATAAGTGGTTATAAAATGTGTATTTATTTCAGAGAACTAACTAAATGAGCAGCAAGTTTAAATATGGATAGGTCTAGGTTCTCTGTTGGCAATGAAGATATAGGAGTTCATGAGGGACTGCGTCTACTTCATGAGGACATTATTAAAAATTACTTACGTCGCTTATTAAAAAATAGGTTGTGTTGTTGATCATGATTTGCTGCTTATTTAGTTCTTTCTGCTCGTTTTAATACAAGAATTTATTTCAGCAAGCTTAATAAATAATTGATATAGGGGAAGGTAGCCTAAAGCGGGTACACCGCCTAAAGCGGGTATATCACTTCTAATCGTAAGCTATCGACATCACTGTGAATGTGTGAGTGCAGTGCTGTGCCTCGACGGCCGACCAATCAGCGTCAGTCGGCCCACTCGCCTGGCGTTGAAAGTTTTCAAGGTAAGACAAAAAACTATTTTATTTCATTTTCACTAAAATATTTAACTATTTTTAAGAAGTGAATAGTCAAAAACTGTGTATGCTAGATGTATACCATTATTGTATGATTATTTAGTAGTAAGTCACCCTACTTTTCCTCAAAAACAGTTGGCCACTTAGTTTTGATTTGTAGGTTATGTCTCTCGAAATTTAAAGAAACACGCGGATGGGCAAAGCAGGTAGGGGCAAAGCGGATTTCCTTTTGTAAGTTAGCTCAATACTATCATATTTTTTATTTTTGCAGATGGTTAATAAATATAAAAGAAAGACTGCCCAGGCGACATGGGATGAAAATACCATGAAACTCGCCATGGAAGAAGCTCAAAAGTCGTCCGTTAGAAGTGCTGCCAAAAAATACAATATAAACTTGTCGACCTTACAACGACATATCAAAAAAGGAACTTTCAAAAAGAAGTTGGGAAGATTTAGAACCGCTTTCACGAAAACACAAGAATCGGAACTGCTCCAGTATGTTTTTCATATGGATAATTTGTTTTATGGACTCACAAAATCTGAGTTTTTAGAATTAGTGTGTCAGTACGCCGATGCCAACAAGATTTCGCACCCATTCAGAAATGGAACTGCGGGCATAGACTGGTATATCGGTTTCAAAGCTCGACATCCTGACCTTACTTTGCGCCGTCCGGAACCTACGTCAATAGCACGCGCAAGAGGCTTCAACAAACCTCAAGTTGAACGTTTTTTCAACCTGTTGGAAGACCAGATCGACAAGCATAATATTGATGCTACTCGTCTGTATAATATAGACGAGACCGGCATTGAAACTACGAGTAGTAAACCGCCCAGGATTCTAAGTAAATCAGGAAAAAAACAAGTTGGGGTTATATCCAGTACTGAACGAGGAAAACTTACAACGGCGGTGTGCTGCTGTAATGCAGCAGGGGCATTTATACCACCTTTCATGATCTTTGGACGTAAAAGAATGGTTGGTAGACTATTAGACGGAGCTCCACCTGGCACAGCAGCCACATGTACAGATAATGGATGGATAAACGGCCCCACATTCCTTGAATGGTTGCGACACTTTGTTAATATAACTAGACCGACTCCAGAGAGAGAGATTTTGCTTGTAATGGACAACCACGAGAGCCACAAATACTTACAAGCCTTGGAGTATGCATCAAAAAATAATGTGATATTCGTGTCTCTGGCTCCGCATACAACTCATCGAATGCAGCCTCTTGATAAATGTGTCTATGGCCCTCTTAAAATCTATTTCGAGCAAGCAATTTCTGTGTTCCAAAGAAGCCACGTTGGACGCATTGTTTCTCAATATGAGGTGGCAAGATTATTTGGAGAGGCCTATTTAAAAGCGGCCAGTTCTCAAAATGCTGTGAATGGGTTTTCCTCCTCAGGCATTTGGCCCACAAATAGAAACATATTCGACGATTCCGATTTCCTCCCGTCAACGTTAACGGACAGACCAGAACAACAACCAATTGTTGCTGAAGCCAATCAGCCTGCGACTAATGATTTATCCGAAACTGTCGCTGTTGCTGGTCCCAGCGCAAAAGAGCCTGATCTAAATACCCGTGATTCCATTGATTCTGACCGTACAGTATCACCAACAATTCTAGACGAAATTATTATGAACCACCTTAGGCTCAAAACTCCATCACCGGCTATTTTAGTTGCAGGACAATCGGGAAAAAACTTGACCTCGAATTATGCTGTTAATAACGAAATTATTTGCAAACCTACTAGCTGTGAAACTCCTACACCGGCAATAGTAGAGACAGAACAGTTGACACAAAATTTTACTTCCATTGATGACGTTAATGCTAAAAACTATTCTGGAAACATCGCAGCAAGCTCAATCCCTTATGTCACACCTTTGGACATAAGACCGTCTCCTAAAATGCAGGCGAACAAAACTACACGTAAAAGAAGAATACAAAAAGCTGAGGTACTCACCAGTACACCCATTAAAGAAGAACAAAAAGCAAAGGAATTGAAGAGAAATGCTAAGGAACTTAAAAAAAATGTAGCTGTAAAAAGAAAATTTACCAAAGATAAAGATGCTGCTTCAAACAAAACTGTGAAGAAAAAGGAAAGAAATTCTAAAAAAGAAATAATCTATAGATGCCTGATCTGCAGTGAGCCATACAAAGATCCTCCTCAAGAGGATTGGATTAAATGTGACGACTGCCACATGTGGGCCCATGAGGCTTGCTCCTCATATTCAGGCATTGGCTCATACTACTGTGATATGTGTCAAGAATAATATTTTTTTGTTTATTTTATATAATTATGTTTGATAACAAATTAATAAGGCTGATTAAGGTTGAAAACAATTTGAAAGAGTCTGATTATGTAATATTAGTAGGTGAAGTTTGTTTTGTTATTGAAGATTATAAAATGTTGATGTAAACGTAATTATAAAGTTTATTAGCGTAATAAAGTGATTGATCTCATTATAATTATATTAGACCCACTTTGCCCAAAACTAAGACCCGCTTTAGGCGCCTACGTCAGGTAAAGCGGGTCAAAAGAGAGTTATTAGTTTTTCTTATTTTTTCATAAAATTGTAAGATTTTTTTTGAGTTTATTTTTAGATTAATGGTCACTGATACACGCTAAATACATATATAAAAAATAAAATGAGTGTGTCTTAAATAGTCGTTTTTATCATACCACAAACGTTAACGTACCCGCTTTGGGCTACCTTCCCCTACAGGGGTGTCGGTATTCCCAAACACAAACACTAATAGAATATCTAGAACAATTCGGCTAGCCTGGTATTTTAACCCATATCTAAAATTTTTTAGATACTGACTGAATTTATCTATTCGTTAAATCATTTCTAGCTGAGGATCTTTATCTACCTGATGATCAGTGGCGGCTGGTGCCCCACACATTTGCGCAGCGTAGTGCAGTGGATATCCGCCGTGCTGATCCGGCGTAGCTGCATCCGCGCCTGCAGCCAACACTGCACGTAAGGCGCCAACCTCACCGCACACTAGGAACGGAAAAAAGGAAGATACTTATTACATTACTCAATCGTCGTCGTTGTTTATAGTTTTGGCTTTATTTATTTACAAATAACTTATTGAAACATATCACAAACACGAGTCTAAGAGATATTCGCAACCATTAGCAGCAAAAATAATACCATTTAAATCTAAATGGTCAGAGCTTTAACCTTTCTTTGCTTGAACACTGAAATAACCCATTGGAATCAATTTAATTTAGATTTAATAGAGATTTGATTTAACAATATACCGAGAATTTGACAATAGATAGACATTGTTACTGTGACCTAGCCGTAAGTAACCAAAAAGTCAAATACAAGTTGGATTTGGAGTGAAGTTCCATGAAAAAGTATATTTCCATAACTAAAATTTTATTCCTACCTACCCAATTATGTTCAATACTTATCAAGTTATTTTTTTCAGTGGGATATAACAATTAATTTTAGGTATATTGTGTCTGAATAGCAAAAATATCCCGCAGTCTTTGTTTTGAGTAGATTAGATTTAAGAATCATGGTGATCGCCCTGTTAAATTTACAGGATAAACTACAGAAAAAATGCCACTTATGAAACATACGTAACGATACTCGGCTGTGAGAACACAAATTTTCGAGTAGCTAATTTTTCGTCACAAATTTCACAACAATATAGGTTTCCTAAATCCACGTAGTACCAAGGTTAATGATTATTAGAGCCTTTCATTCTAGTTACGACATTATTCATTACGTCATTGGCCAACACACTAGATAAACACATTGCCAATCGTCTAATAATCTTGATGGCTATAACTTCTTCGAAACCTTTTCATTAAGAATTCTTTCATCAATTAGTCGTCGGCAGTTGCTGAGTAATGCATAACAAAAACAGGTCGATAGGTAACTCCTACATTCAAACAATTAACTTGTCTGTTTATTGATGTCCTCACCCTTCGCCATGGAAACCTTTCACAATTTATTCGGCCTAAAATTCTTGGTATAGCTCAGTTCTAGATTGCCGGTCAGTTCAAGGGCCTGACCTTGCTCGCCGTTCGATATGAGCCGGGCGCCGGACATGGCCCCTCGCCTCCCCAACAATGTAGACTTAACTAGCCTCCACCATCGCCCGCACGACATTACTCAACATAACCCGTCACTTGAAGGACTAACAGCAGTCTTAAACAGAGTTAATTTTCTAGTTAGATTCTGCAAGTTTCAACTACTTCTGATATTTTCCTTTGACTTGAAACGAACGGCAAGACAAAGTATTTTTGAATAATTAATTTTAAATTACTAAGAATGTTACCATAAAGTCCTGGTGACAACGGAATCCTTTGTCGCCAGAGAACCTAAACCTAACCCACTTACAAATTTGTTGCCAATTCAGTATTTTTGTGGATTTTTGGAGAAAAAATTAAGTTTTTGCAATTATCTATACCAGTGTAAATTTTTATTCTCTTTTTCCTCAGATAGGTACTATGATTATGAACTATGATAACATGGACTTCGTATTTCATTCACTTATTACCTATTTTATTTCCAGTACAGTACAGTACATTACGTGTCAAACTAATAATACACCCCTTATTGTTGGTGTCAGTAATTAAAAATAATAATAATCTAACACAAGTTTCCATTAAACCATAAAACATTTGGAATATTTACCATACTATTTCAGAATTCTTAGAAATCTAAAAAGGAGCCCGAGAAAGGAAGTGGAAGGTCTGGCCTTTACAGTCGGACGTCCGTTAGAAAGTTCCTTGGGCTAAAAACGGAAATCCGTATGACCTCGGACTATACATACGATCCATGTCTTTTGGCCACTAGTGCCTTCACTGTCACTGGATTAAAAATATGTGCATGCATTACGAGAACTGCACGACACATTAAATAACGATACGACTCAGTCACGCAAAAAGTGCCAATATGAGTTTGCCAATTTACGGGTTTTATTTATTTATTCAAAACTAAGAGGTTTTGATGTACAACTGTTGCGTAAAGTTTGGTATATGCTATTGAAACTTGACTGCATATAGCTGGTACCATATGACTGACACAAAGGCAGTGCGGTGTAACTAATTGGTTGCGTGCTGATACGCCGTCAGCCGCCGATGAGGTGATAGCAGCGGGCGCACCACGCCGCACACTGAGTGACACCAGTTAGATAACAACTCACTAACACCCATCTGTTAACTGTGGGAATAGATACGATTGAGACGGTTTCACAGATAGTGGTGGGGTTAAAGCAATCAATACATAATTACATAACAAAGTATATTTTGAACATGACTGAAAGATCTTCTCTTGTTGTCAAATAGAGACACGCTTTATTGTGCACCAGCACATATAGCAAAAATATAAATTAAGTAGGACAGTTCAGCTTCACGGTTTAAGCTTGTAATTAAAATAATACCTCGACGAAATAAACCTTCCACTATTATTTGACTACTAGATTAATCTTAATCTTTGATGGTCTCTGACAAATCTTCAACATTTTCAGTACCAGAAAATTCACAGGTCCTCATTAATCCATTTTACCAATAGGCACGGTAAAAGAGACAACATCTAAAATCTATAAAATCTTTTAAAAAATATCTTTATAGCTCAGCTCATACTAACCAGTAGCCCAATGAACCACAGTATGGTGTTCATCATCTCTTGCATTGACATTAGCGCCGGCCGCTAGCAGCGTCTGTACCAAAGGTACGTTTCCGTGGACCACAGCAAGATGCAATGGAGTCAAGCCGTCAGCGTCTCGCGCGTCTGCAAGCGCAGGCGCTGCCATGAGCACACGATCTGCGCAGTTAGCACGCGCAGCCTGGTTGGCTCCAGCGCCGCTCGAAGCGCAATAGTGGAGCGCGCAGCGAAGACCACGGTCACGGATGCGTACCGAAGACGGCTAGATGACACAATTGATTATTTGATATCGTTATACAAAAGAAACTAAAACTAGAACTGGATTGGTTAAAAAATAAGGTTTAATTGTTCATGCTCTATAGATGTTTATTAATCTCAGATTTTAACAAAACACAAAACTATACCATCATATTCATCATTAATAAGCTTTAAATATGATTTCCAACACGAGATAAAGATATCACCATCAATCTGTATGTAGTCGTTGATTTGCCAACTTTGTATTGTAAACACTTGCGTATATCTCACAATATAGGCACCAAAATGGAGTGCTATAATATTTCATTGCCTTCGAACCTCATTGAATATACAGCTATTGTGAAATGAATTGAGGTCTAATGGAAAAATGTGGAAGCATAATGAATAATGGTCCTACTAGCACATTTCTACATGAACTCTAGTAAAATTCCTCCTAACAAGGTAAACAGGTAGACACGTTACTGTGACCGCCGATATAATCATCAAGCCCTCGTACGTGTGAGAATAGTTCCCCTCTATTGTGTGTCGACCGATTCTTTACCTATTGATTGAAGGTAGTACCCCGCGCTTCAGCACTCACCCCGCGCCTTCGAATGCATTTCCTTGAAAGCTTTTCAATTTGATAATAGCAAAACTTAACGGTAGGTATTTCTTCAGTTGAATTTAACGTCACAGATCTTCATTTCACTTTGGATTCCCGAGAATTGTTTTTATCAGGACATTACAGTTAATTTGCTATTAGACATTGTTACAATAGCGTTGCGACTTGCGGGTAATCGGTGTGAAAATATTGACGAAAGCATTAGAGCGCAGTGAGTCGGTGTGAGAATTGTTTACAAGCCGAGTGATGCTCTAGCGGCTGTCGAGCGTAACATCGCGTGTCCAACCCAACTGAGTCAACCACTTTCCTGAATTTCATATTTCACACTTCAAAATACCTACGAAACGGTTGTGCTACCTGAAAAAACGAGTTTTTCTTTAGCTTCAGTACATATGATTTTTCACCATTCTTCAAAATTTATAACGACTGAATAAATGAAAGGTTCATTAATATAATTTAACATTTAATTATACATGCATGTGCTTTATGTGAACGTATTATTATGACCGCACTAGTGATCTAAAGATGATTGGGAGACGTGCAGACGATGGACTCACATCCTTGTTGAGTATCTCGACGACTGCCTTGTAGTCAGCTTGCTGGCAGGCGTACATTAGAGGCGTGCAGCCCTGCGGCAGCGGCGCGCTCACATCCTCACCCTTCTTTGTACCCTCCACCTTCTCACTCTTGATCTTAGTGCTCTTGTCAAAAAGGTCTCCCTTGCGGCGGCCTTTAGGTTTCTTGAGGATGCTCGGGATGGGCTCGCCCCGGCCGCTGGCCGCACGCTTGTCCATAACAGAGGAGGGTTAAAGAGGCTTGCGTGCCATGAGTGGAACGAGCGTTCCGTATGTGTGGTGACCGCCCCGCGAGTGGCAAGCGGGCGTGGAGAGCGCGCGCCTCAGACTGGCCGCGGTCCCACAACTTCGTGAGCCGTCCGCCGCTGCCCGTTCGGACAAGCTAGGCGGGGGCGGTCGGCGTTGGGCGGAGGGCGCCGGCCGCTGGGCGGGCGGTAGCCGCCACGCAACCCGCACAACCGCTAATCTATTAACTTATTGCACAAAACCAGGTCACCGTTTCGTTAATTTGTATAAAGGAATTCGAATCACATTTGTAACGGCGCTATTGTGACACATTCGTTTTGTTTATTAACTTTTATTCGAAGCTTTTCAGTTACAAAATTAGAATAGACAAATGTTATAGGACTGTAGGTATGTCTAAAACAGGTGGATGTGAAGGGTTTGAATATTTACGAGTAAAATATAGTATCACATATTACTGGCTTTTGATTTATGATGTAAGTGGTAATTTCTTTGTCCTTCAAATGGTCACACTCGACCTACCGACTCGCACTTACTAATTCATCACTATACATGTATAGGTTTGTACTAACGTGTGTGTGGTCATTAGGACCGCTCGGACCCTAACACCAGACAATCATGAAATGTTAAATGTCAAGTAAGTCACAAATATATTTTTACTGTTTCAACGTCCATTCGAATTCAATCTCATTTGGCTAGACATTTTACTTCGCCCAGGTTGCCGGAGCTAGGTCAAGGTATATTGGTTGATATGGTGTAATGTAGTTATAAGTTAGAAGGGCTAAAGTTATGGTTTATAGCGAGTTGTGTGGGCGAGAGGAGTGCGTGACGTAACCCCTGCACGCCACCTCACTCCGCCGCCGATCGTAATCACACTAACATAATTTACGCCGCGATTTACAGATGATTTTGCGCGTGATTCCATCTTGATAGCAACTTACAAAGTTAAAGACTCTTCGTCATTAAAAGTTCGATGAAATATCAACTGTAAGGTTCTTGCGGGGTATTTTGCATGCGTCATTTTTGCATCTCGTCAAAGTAATTGCATATAGAGTGCGTGTTTAGATTTCATTAATACAGCGCTACATAATTTATAATATTACCTTAGTACGATCGGTTAGTCCAGTTACTAATGCCAGTGCCTGCTACGCAAAAGATGCCGATCGAACGAACATTTGTTAAAGACAGTTGTCTTCTCAACAGGACTGCCTTGAGTCTTTGTCTGTGTACGTTCTTAACATTCCTTTTTTTTTTCAAGAAGACTGTATTTGTACTGTAAGTTGTGTACGTAGTTGTGTGTCTTTGGAACCACCATGACTCGAGTATATACTTTAAGATACTTACTTTAAGGCAATAAGATTATTGTGAACGATTGGCTTTATAATATCTCAGTTGTTTCATTAGTTACAGAATATTAGTTACAGATAATTCGTCAAATCTGATATTAATTAAGTGAAAAGAACTTAAGAAGAGTTATACTTACATACCTACGTATGTAAATAATGTAAAATATAATACAAACTATTTTCTTTATCAGTTTTTATAATAACGACAATCGACGTATCGTTTACTTCCAATATATGCCGATATCTACTAACGAAATAATAATATACTCATAATTTATACAGAATGTACCTAAACGTAGTATTAACTGAAACTTTAGATTTCATTCAAGATTCTGAGTTATTGACATATTATTTTATTAGGTGTTAGTAATTACATGAAGAAATGATACTTCCACAACGAATTTTAATATTTATTGAGAGTGGTAAATTGTTCAAAAGAAAAAAATACGTTTGGTTTCTGTAATCAAGTACAAGTTCGTACATAGACAAAGTATATACGTGAAATACATACCCAGGTACAAGTATTACGTACAATTGCTTCAATTCACGCAATACGCGTAACTTCTCATTTCACACGCAACCTTCGCAATGGGCTACTTGCTGGGTAAATATGGACGACCGCGCAGTTTTTCCTTCGGCTTCCCTCAAATCTGAGACTAAACTGACCCACTGGCCTCGATCGTGACATGAAGGGCCAACAAGGGCTGTAGATTTAAATAATTAACCGTTTTATTATTTTGTAATTGTTGTTTGGCTCAAAGAGTGTGTAGGTTACTGAACATAAGCCAGTGGTGTTTTAGTGTTTGTACTTTTTATAGAAAAAAGGCTGCAAAATGAGCAGTCCGCCTGATGATTCGCAGATTTCACAGATATTATCGCCAATATGTCTATTGGAGTCTCTGTCTATGTGATAGGATGTGATGTGTGATCACAGATGTCTCTGTGGATAGGTATGACAACAGTTAAAAATTACAAATGTTGATCCATCCGTGAATCCGCTGCCTTTCCTTGAGGATTTATAAATAAAGATCGGAAATGATGATTGTTGGGAAGTACCTATCATTGTCCAATTACACACAATATGGCTATCTGGGATATCATAGATATCTTATCATAGATATAGGATACTTAAAACTGTTCACACTATCAATGTAGCTTCTTACAATCCCGTAGTACCTATGAATGTGTGATTCATATAACGATCTCGTGCGATCTCACCCAGATATTTTCAACCAGAAGCTGTTTGTATTTAAAAAAAAGAATTTTGAGCTTTTTGACTTTAAATAATTCCTGGTCTTATTTATATTATATACTAGCTGACCCGACAGATGTTGTCCTGTCCAAATTTCAATAATACAATAAGTTCATACAAAAATCCCATAGAAAAAAACACTCAGTTTTTCCCGAATTTTCCAGGCAACTTTTCCAATTTTTCTTTCCCTAAAAACCTTATTAGGATTATGTTATAGCAACATTGCTTATAAAGGCTGTCCCAGATTGAACGCCGGATTTAATTTAAAAAAAAAAAGTCAGTTTTTTTTTTATATATGTACTAGTGGGCGGACGAGCAAGCGGTCCCACGTGATAGTAAGTGTCACCGCCGCCCATGGACACCTGCAATACCATGTTTCTCCGTCTGCGTGACATGTAGCACCGTCCTGTTGGATCCACAGTAGATCGAGGTCCATATCTTCCCAATCAGCGCCAAGAAAACTCCTGTAGCATGTTCCGATATCTCTCTCTACCTAAATATCGACACCTAAAAAGCCGCACAAACTGTAACTCTTTGAGGATGCATCCGTTTTTCATGAATCTCATGAGGAGCAAGCCCTAGATATGACAATTTTGCTTATTGACGTATCCGTAAAGATGATTTTTTTTGTCAAAATGATGGTCCACTTCATTCTGCTCTAACATTCATACTGCGTTGCTCTTTCGTGTAGCGTTTCATGTTGACCAATTGCAACTATCATATGTGACATATATAAACAAACCAGTTGCCAAATGCCAACAAAAAAATGGCGAGAAATTTAAATCCGGCGCTTATCTGGGACATTGCAACCGTACTACCTGCGCGCGTTACTTTGACAATGAGATGTCGGTGCTCGCTCATCCCCTTTGGCCATGGCGGAACGTGTTCGTCTCCATAGGGGGCGTGTTAGATTGAGGCAAGCGCAGGAGCCACAACCATCTACAAGTGTGGCGGGCTCAAGCGGCGCAGGGCAGTCTCGAGTGCCACTATTAGTTAGATCCGCCAGCCGCGATAGCCACTGGCGCAGCCATTACCTCAAAAGTAACCAAAGCGAGCGTGCAAAATAACACAATAAACAGGCCCACTGCGAATAAGGATTAGCTCATTAGCTATAACATAAGCTTATAACATAAGTTAAGAAAATGCGTGAATAAATGTAAGTTGTGTATTTGTTTAATTACATAATTTCTGTACCCTAACGTCCATACACTCCCCGCAGCACGCACAAGATGTTTCACGTACAGCAGATGCGTCCCAGATACAGCCCTTTTTTAAATAAGGGACAGTACTTACATAAGGTACATTTTGAAACAATGGTGATCATTTTAGTATTTTAGTAATTTTGAAACACTGGACATTTAAAGTCACTAGACGTTTTGGGACTGGACGATTTAGTGAATATATTATAATACAGTGAGATAATTTGGTTTCTCTTATTTTCAAAATCTAATAAATTCGGTCTAGCCACAGATGACAGATCTAATATTTCTGCTACCGTGTCTTCAGCAGCATTGCGTATATAACGCGGTCTTCTTTTTGCTCGATAGATCGGGCAATAGATTCGTCTAGAGTTCGGAGGCGGAAAACGTGCTTTTGCTTTTAGATTTCTGTGGTGCTTTCACATTCCTTCTTTTTTTCTCTTGCATAATTTTCCTTATTCTTTAATGGACATTGACATATTGCACTAACACGTACCCTTGCCACAAAAAGAAATAAAAAAGAACTTATGTCGATGAATTTTAGCGATTATAGATTTAATATCAAGGACTTCTTGATACAAGAACGCTCTACATACAGTCTCCTCATTTCTATTTTAATACAAATTCTCATATTATATTCAATTGTTACGGAACACAAAAAAATTAAACGATACACCACCTTCGAATATTTAAATGTATCGCATACACAGAAACCTTAGGAGGAGACAAATCTTCTTGTAGCATATAAGGTCCCACTGCAGGACACAGGCCTTCCCTAGTAAATGAATGGGTTTCGGGCCCCGGTTATGTAGTGATAAAGTATAATATATCTACATAATAACGTTTTAATGGTAGCCGTAGCCCGGCTAGTGATCGCTTAATTTCCATATAATCGCAAGCAGAGCGAGCTTGTCGTTATCGCCATTGATCGCTGACCCATATACCGTACAGCAGCACTAGCCGGCCACCACCAGCCTTCCACTGATTAACTAACCGACCTCTTCAATCTTTATTGTGGGTACTGACTACAATCTTATTTCCTGACAATTAAAACAGGGTAATGAACAACCGCTACAGAAGATGTAATACCCTGTTGATATAAGTCGCAGTTAGGAAATTTTATAGGTCGTTGAAAATTCATGAAAATTATCAAAATCAACCAAGATAAATGCACAAAAAAAAATATGCTGAATTTCTTTCTGGGTTCATTTGCGTTTCGATTTCATAGTTGTTTTAAAACTTCAGTTGTCACATTCTAGAATAATGTTACACTTAGGATGTGAGATAAATAGAAGTTTCTTAGATCGTTCTTGGCTTAGACTTGAACGGAACAGTTGGAAACTGGCCTTCATGAAGTCTGCATATGGGTAAGGTGCACATAAACACGACACGGACTAATATAATACCGCGAATCGACTCTTTCTCCGGGCCTAAATGTGTCATAAAAATGAGCGCTGGATGCTCATCGCTTGAGCGCTAAGAGTTGAGCATTAAACACTCGTAAGAGTTAGCCCAAGTTTTTAACGTTTGTTGGTCTTAAATCCTTGAGATTAAAGGCGTAAGTCTAAAATGATTAATGTTATGGTTCTTAAGGTCCATTAGCGCTGACTTAGCGCTCGAGTGGTTATTTTTACAATATTAATTAGTTATACTAGACACTACTCGTATACTATACGGACACAATACATAATCGTTTGTTAAACTATTATGTAAGTATTGCCACGCCTCCAGGGACCCATAAGTGATACATTTATTATTGTAAAGTATCCTTATTGTAATCATATGAAAGTTGTAAATATATTGATTATTGAGAATAACTTGTAAGTAAACAACATATGGCTAAATTATAAACTAACACTTAGCACAATTAATCACTAAACACTTAGCACTAAGGCGCCAACAAACAACGGTAATGTCATTTTAGGAATTAACAAGAGCTCATAAATTAAAACTTACCGGGAATTCATGCAAAAATTTGTGCATAATAGTCGCGCTTTCATATTTCACATTTGCATAAAATGCTAATTTTTATAAAATATAAGTAGGTAGAAGTAGCACTCACAATGCATAGCAAATTCGTGTTTCAAAACGGGGGTCCTGTCCTACATAGGCATTTTAAATTAGCACTGTAAGCTACTGGATAATGTCGTTTGTATAATAAATAATTTTTCTTCAGGCATTTATGATTTACATATTAATTATAAATATTGGGTTGATGCAAAAGTTCGTCCTGATTTGACGCTAGATGACATTGCATCGTGAAATCTAAGGGTTAACTAAGTCACACATATAAGTATAGTTTTGATGCTGGTTGATAGAAGGAATTGCAGCGAGTAGTTAGGGAAAAAATGTATTATTTGGTTGTGTTTTCTAAATTTTGTTAAGCATCAATAATGTCAGAAAATGAGGAGAATTTATGACATATTATTATTATTACCTATGCTCGTTTATTCCCGAAATGGTAAGAATGCTTCGCAGACGCAAAAGAAGATATAATTGTTGTTTATAGATGATTCCACATGCCGTAAGTCGTTCAGAAAGTTTTGTATTATTTTATTTTATTCTCGGCGATGCACCACGTTCTGAAGGACCGGCCAAGGCAACGATATTCATCTGCATCAGTTCTTTAGCCAAAAACCTCAGAACTTCTATGAGCACGGGGTTGTGCAGCTACCGGAGAGATCGAGAAGGGTCATGGAACAGAACAGTACATACTCTATTGATTAAATGTAATTTTAAGTGAACAAAATTTTTCTTCAAACATTTGTCGAAAAAACAGGACGAAATTTTGTATCAACTCAATATAACGATATTGGTTGTCCAGCGGCGAGACGGGTCGATGACGTTAATAGAGTATTATTGGAGGGATTTGGTTAAGAACAGCGCAGGACCATAAGGATGGCACAAACGAAAGGAGGCTTATACTCAATAGTGGGTCGAAACACAGCTTAGATGATAATAATGATAATGATGATAATGATGATGATAATGATATTTGTAAATATTTAGTAACATCAATACGTTTCTGATATATTAACGTACACAGATCAGTCCACACTTATCTGGACAAATAGATATTAAAAAAATGTTTCCTATTAGTTTTCCTTTTTTCTACGAAAACGTCACGATGATATCATATTTATGTTCAAGTGTTCTTTTTTCAACATTGAATCTACATATAAGTAAATGTTTAAGTATCGAAACAAGGACCAAAAAATTGTATTACATACCTACTCATTACAGAGGACTGATCTACTGTTACTTTATTATTTAGAAATGCACAAATTTATAGAAAGTCATATTATCTAACCAAAAATTAATAATATGTTGAAATTAGATTATTAGCCTAATTTGCATGCATTTTTTCAGTGAACGTTCATGTTCACCGAATACGTATTTACGTATACTAATACGTATGTTAAAATAAATTGTACACCATGTTAAATACGTAAATACATTCGATTTGATTTGCAACCACTCAGTTCTATATAACTAAAATGTAGGATTAATGTGGAACTAAATGTAGGATTAATATAAGCTATGTAGGATTGATCTAAGTACTCTATTATAACAAAGTACTAAAAGGAATCCTACATTACTCACGAAGTACTTTTACTTTTGGTTGCTGCTAATTCCTTTACTATATGTTAGTTACCTATCCACTAAACTATATCATGAACCTCTGTAAAAGTTATCACCTGCGCAAATCAGCCAAAAGTGGTTTTAGGGAATAATCATTATTAACTTATTATGTGTAGATATATTTTTAACTTACACCAGACGCGATCGGAAATCAGTCTAAACTCTAAATGGACAGGATCTCTCTTGCAAAACTCTTTTAAGGATACACATAGGATTCTCTTAATTAACTTTGCTCTAAATATTTGCTGCAATCATTAGCGATTTTTGGCCATTAATAGTTAGTGCCTCTGTCTGTGGCCTTAGGAAATTGTTAGACATCTGTGAAAAATATGCTGCTAGTCATGGATTGAAATATAACGAAAGCAAAAGTGAATGTATGGTCTTTCGGGCGAGAAACAAAGATCCACACGATGTTCCACCTATTAAACTGAAGGGAACCCCACTAAAGAGAGTAGAACAGTTTAAGTATCTCGGACATTTGGTAACCTCTGACGTGGGGGACAATGCGGACATTGAAATTGACATTGGGAGCGCAGGGCGTTGTCTGTGAGAGCCAACATGATAGCTCGCAGGTTTGCTCGTTGCTCCACTGAAGTCAAGATCACTCTGTTTAGAGCTTTTTGTACATCCTTCTACACGAGCAGCCTGTGGGTTAATTACACCCAAAGACAGTATAGCGCCCTGCGCGTGCAATACAACAACGCATTCAGGATGCTGATGGGGTTGCCCCGATTCTGTAGCGCATCGGGGATGTTCGCCGAAGCGTGGGTAGATTGTTTTTACGCGATCATGCGCAAACGGTGTGCATTCCTGATTCGCAGGGTCCGGGCCAGCGCCAACGGTATCCTGGTAACTGTTCGACTATCAGTACATGAACCGTTGTTGTATGGTACATGTGCTGACAAATAAATCAGCATAATTTTATTTATAATCTGTGTTGTACTAACAATAGGCTAAGATTTTTTTTAAATTAAGTTATTATTAACAATAAATTATGATAAAAATGTTATGATCCTGAGTTGGTCGAAATAAATAAAAATAAATAAATAGTCGCATTTTAACTATACTTAGGTCACGCATTTTGTAGTATGAGATGAGACGTGAATGGGCTCTAGCATATCTCACTCACTACCGAAATACGTACCTACATAATCTTATAGCATCACTAGTAATTGTATAGCAAATTCACTTGATGCATCAAAATATCGACAGTATGCACACGCGGACGAAGATAAATATAGCGAGAAAGTAAATCTAGGGCAATGAATGGCTAATAAAACACCTAATATGACCTAGTTTACTTCATGTGTTGATTTTGTAGTAAGTGATCTAGATTTGAGATTAGCCTTTTTGATGCAATTAGAACGTATATTAAAAAAAATATTAGGTAAGCCAATCGTAAGTTAAGTCAGCTGAATTTACGTATTTTATTTTATTAACATACAAAGAAAACTAATTTTATAAACCGGTAATTTAGTCCAAAAAATTGGCTGGTTTGTCTTGAAGACCCAGACTCCATGGTCTGAACAATTCTATTTTTAAATATTTTAAAACAATTTAGTATATAATAACTCAATAACTCAGTTATTATTTAACATAAATAACATGTATGCTAATATTTTTATCGGTACATTTAAATGCGTATCTTTCCGTGACGATACATTCCTTAGTGCTCGTAGGATATTCCAAATTTCGCGTATATTTTATACATAGAGGAGATGGCAACGGGACTTTGTTTTATGTGTACTGTATGTATATGTAGTATGCTCAGTATATATACATATATATGTATTATTATAATTCTTCCATTAAAATTAGCTCAGGTTCATAAGGTCCAATGTGTCAGAATGTCCACTGTACCATAATGAGCAATTCACTAAATCGTCCAGTCCCAAAATATCTAGTGTCTTAAAATGTCCAGTGTTTCGAAATGACTAAAATACTAAAATGACCAGTGCTACAAAGTGTCTAAAGGATTAAAATGTCCAGTTACCTAGTAACGTCTGATTTGTCGCGATGGACACCAATGTGACACCCTGGTATGACTACGGGGAAAATTATTTCCCGATAGTCACATTACCTAGTGTGACAAATAATAATATTTTTTTGTGAGCTCGAATCTAGATTTTTCAGGGCTGAATTTTTTGATACTAGTCATCCTAGGGCACTGGATATTACGCGAAATGAACTATTTGATACTAGTTGTTTTGGGACACTAGACATTTTGGGACTGGACGATTTAGTGGATTGGTCATTATGGTATACAGTGGTCATTCTGACACATTGGGCCTTATGAACCTGAGCCATTCAAACTTCAATGGTTCAGAAGTTACAAGGAAGCACGCAATGCAAACGGAAATAGGGATATTGCGTTTTAATCGCTACACGTTCTAAAAGTAAACGTCTCTCCGCCTGTTCGCAATAATCTCGGGAACTATTGAACCGATCTTGTTGCGGTTGTCAATACCGGCGGTTATTTATTGATTATTGAATTTTATCAAAATCTGGCCCGTAAAAACAAAAAAAATAATGAAATCGGGTCGTTAGCGTACAAAGCTTCGGCGCGACGATAATTTTGCCCGTGACTATGCAATTAATTACCTATAGAAAAGAATATTATTATTCTCTATAGGTAAGGTTCAGAGCCTTCGTTTCGATCTTGTAGCTTTCGTTTCACATGAACAAAAGTCGTCCTTTTTAATCAACCTTATTACACATTTTACATATATACATTCCTCGTAACATAATATTCCTACTTTCTTCTTAATACAAAAAAAAATACAATAAAATTTGTAAGCATAGCCTATTCCTATATCTTTATATAGTAGTAAGCAGACAACAATTAGGTAATCGAGGAGTCCAACGTGGCTGTCCACCAAGATTAATCGACAGCAATTCTATCTGCACTGTTAGTTTGTCTTCATTTCTGAAACACTATACAGTACAAAATATGCTTTGTATAAAATACTTGCAACATGAATAAGCATGAGTATGTGAGTAACTTACTCACGTTGAAAACGTTACTCACGCACATTTATTAAAAACATATTCTAATAAAAATCGAACTAATTAGTACTTGTAGGTATAAACAGGTTTCGGCAAATATTTTACAAAATGTCTTGTTTACCTAGTCATGAAGTATAGGAATAATTCTTATACTATACTTCTTAGTATAACATTTTTTTTTATTTACTCAACAAATAACTATACTGCATATATTTCTCACTATTAAATCAATTAAATCCTTCCGGCTTTGAATGTGATTTACGCTTACTTTTTCCACCTCTCCAAGACAAGTATTGATTCAATAAGTTTTGAAATTAATAAAATTGAACAAAAAATAAAAAAAATACATCTTAAATCGAGAATACTTACCACAGATATACTGCATCTATTGTATTTTATAACAATTCTTGAGCACAGTTAACCCCCATCAAGCAACCTTAACCTTCACGCAGACACTGAGACGTTGATTCATAAAGCACATCGATTGCCACACCACATACTAAATATAAATGTGTTTCAAAAGCCCCTTTTTACCGTCACGAACGGTTAATCGACCGAGTGGACTGTCGGCCGCATGTCCAGCAATATAATTGGTAAATAAACGGCGATGACAAAAGCACATTGTGGTATACGTTCGGTCGGTCTCCATAGCTACCATATGGGACGCTATCGGTTACCATGGCTCGTGGACCGTGGTGCCATACCGTGCAAGGTGAGACGATTTTATAGAGTTTAATTAACAATTGAGCTATCGAATTGCATATCTTCGATTTAAGAGTAATTTAAGTAAAACACCCTGAAACAGGTATTTCCTGATGATTTAAGTGAACTAAAAAAACTGATGAACCGATTTTGATCCTGAATCCTGTTATGTGTAGAACGTTTATTTCAGAAAAAGATTGTGTGTATTTTTTATTACCGTTAGTCTAGTTATTTTGAAAATATGAATTTTGTAAGACAAATTAAGATTTAAGCTGTGGACAAAAGCTACATAGAAGTCAATCAGAATAATTGGGAATAATATTAATCAAGAATGTACCTTAAATTATTGTAAGATACATATTTTTTAAAATGATGTTCTGAATTTCTCCTGACTTCAATTAATCTTGACAATCACCTATATTATAATCTATGTCTGTCTCGTGACTTATGGTGACGAGATGATGACGTCACTCGGTAACGTAATGGCGAAACTGTACAGTGTTTACACCATCTCGGTTGCGCACAGAGACATAAATGCCACAGTGACAGATCCAGATTGATTGTGAGACACTGATAACATAAAGAAAAGCGATAAGACGACGGCGTGTTTCAGTTCCAATCACAATAACTGCTTAGATGATACAAAGTTAATTTTGTATGTAAAAGGTGCTTTAAAATACTTTAACCTCACCTCATTCGAATAATTATTACGAAAACATTGGCCATCGGCTAATCAGGAAACACCCGAATGCGTCATCCACGTCTATGAATTACCGTACCTCTAATTGTATACTTTATTACTTTATTGCATAGACGTGGATGACGCACTCGGTTGTTTCCGGATTAGCGAATGACTAATGTTTTCGTAATGTATCTGTACGTATACATTTGATCAAAATCAGAGTTCATAGAAAGAAAGCAGCAGACTAACACACGTGGATACTGTCGCCCGTGGACATCCACGATACATGCCAACATCAGACCGGAATGATAAACTTTGGCACGCCCTCGGTTTGGCGCTGCCTACCTTTTGGAGATTTAGGAATTAATTTTAAGAAAGGTTTGGGAAATTTGGAAGGGATAGCATATAATGGAATATATCAATACCGAAACACGTAGGTACATTGCGGAAATAGGATAAAATACGAAATGTACGTACATTTTACGATAGAATTCTGTAAGAGAGGGATTATGCAGTAAAGATTCGTAAAATACATATTGGTATTTTTATTAAACTTGTTAGAACTCTACGGAACACAAGTCCCGTTAATACTTCTTTTGGCGCCCGGCGGACAGTTTACAATTGGATATTCCGGCTCAACACCAAACCTTGACTCTATACTCAATTTGACGCAGCTGACGTTCAACGTAGTCGCATTGACACCAATAGCAGCAGCAATGGGGGAAAAGTAACTGCAAGGGGCCGGTGCTCCCATGCTCTCACACTTTCCATTCCATAACACAAAGCCGTCGATGAAGCAAGGATTTTTCTCGCATATCGGCAAGACGGAATTGGACCGCAGAACTAAATACTCCCCCTCGACGCACGGCCCTTTTCTGAAGGCCGGCCAGCATGCGTCCGAACTCGGATGGTATAAATGCGCTGTAAAATATAAAAAACAACATCTTTTAAAAACAAATATGTTTAACCAACAATATTATGCTTATGCATGCTGCATTCCCACAGCCGCTAGTCGCACTCTACTGGCCACGTTATCCCTTTATCACAGAAGACTACCTTGAAATGTACTGCATTACCTACTTTATCGTGTTTCCTTAATGTACGTATTGTACGTGTTTCGGTAGTGCGTGATATATGCCAGATATCCCATCCCATCCTATACTATCTCTCCCCATTTTCCCAACCCTTTCTCCCAATCCATTCCTTAATTTGCAAAGGGGGCAGCGCATCCGGGGGCGTGCCAACGTTTATCATTCTGGACTGATGTTGGCATGTATCGCGGATGTCTGTGTACGACAATATCCACTTACTATCAGGTGGACTGTATGCTCGTCTGCCGCCCTTTTTCTATAAAAAACATGCTTATAGTACTTATAATATCTGCAGGACATATTTTTTTTAATTCTTAGACACGTGAGTTTCCTTGTAATGTTTTTCTCCGTTATCAAGCTTTCGATCACTTATAATTCCGTACTTATACAGGTACAAACTCGGTACAAACAAACTCAGTATGAGTCCGGATTCGAACTCACGAATGTTACTTCACAAATAGCCTTAGGGCCGGTGGTGATCACCGGTCACCATCACCATAGGCTATCATCGGTCTTGGTTCATGATAATTTAGATATTTATTTTAATTTATTTATTTAACAAACTTTATTGCACATTATCGTACAAAAGGCAAGCTTAATGTCTTAAGGCATTCCCTAGAATGGGAAGATACATGGGAAGGTGCGATGGGAAGTATAAATATAAAACTGAAATGATAACAGTATATTTACATAATTTCCGTGCACCTAATGAATACATAACATATACATACGGTATCTTTATAATACCTGCATAGTAATACGTAGGACTTACGTATGTAGGCTATGGTCTAAAGCAGTGGTAGTCACACTTTTCTGGTCAAGGGCCACATTAGGACAATGTGAGGTATCACTGCGGGCCGCACATTCTTGGATTGTTTAGTTGACACCACCAATCAATTGACATATTTTTTATGAGCTGTCAAAACGCGATTGCCCCATAGATTTTGTATGGCAATTGCTACCTGTGACCAATGTGAAGTCTTTATTTGCCAACTCAATGAACTAACTAGCATACAATTAACGGACACAAAGTACAGGAGGAAGTTTATACCTACCCGCGTACTTCTATTTAGTTAACTTCATGTGTAAAATCATATTTTGATATTATCTACTAAAATTGTTTGCTTTGTCGCGGGCCGCACAAATATCGTCCGCGGGCCGCAAGCGGCCCGCGGGCCGCATTTTGACGACCACTGGTCTACAGTTTTTAAAATTGTTTATAGTGTCCGATCCGAAAATTACCGACCAATATTTAATAATTAATTTGAAACTCTTTGAACCCACCCTTTGAAACAAATTATCAACCAAAGTCAAATAAACTAATAATTTATTTTATAATTTCGTAACTAAATCCGAATTCTTTACACGTTTTTGGATTATCAGTTGAATTTGTAATGTGCCATAAAACTTGTGGAAACTTTTGTTTTCTCAATAGATAGGATACCAACGATAAAATCAATAGTGATTGTTAGGATCTCCCAAAAAAATTAAAGTATTTTTTAACGCATTCCCACTTTTTTTGTCTTATATCAAAATACACGTAAAACAAATTTCATGACCTTTGGACTACGGCAAACCGTGCCGACTTGCGTCGATACATGTCAGTACTTGCATATTTAGGCAAGCGCTCGCTTACGCGTCCACGTGTAGATGATTTCCAGTTGTATTATCAGTAAACTTATTACTTGTAGTCAATATACATGTCAGTGGAATTGCGCAGTTATAAGATGAGTTTATTTTTAGTAGGGGGCGTATAACATCAAATAACAGGGTTGACCTTCCCTCCAATGGACAAGTAATCGCAGTTTTGTTTTATAACATCCATGAAGTGAAATTAACCATTAATGAAAGCACAAATCTCGCTATTCGCGAGTGTGTTATATTTTAGGAAAAGGCACGAATACCTACCAAACCGTTATCTACCGAATTTTGTGAAAAAACTTGTGAACTTATATCAAGTTTGGCGAGCATACAATAAATGCAAAGAAAACACAAGTTGCCAATTTATTTGATATTGCACACGCCGATACACTTCGATTAATAAAAATAGAGTAAAATAAGATCTTTTTGCAGCGCCAGACCCTGCCATGATCTATCAACTGTGATCGAGAGCACACAACCCGACAGGGACTACTGTAATGGTAACGAAGAACGATTTAATTACTCCAAAATTAGTAGCTGCATTACACAGGTGTCAGTTTAGTTTGAGAGACTTTGTGTTTATTCTTCAAGCTACTATCGAGGCACTTGAACATAATATGGACGAATTTCCGATAAGTAATTCTTCCATCCAACGAATCCGTACGAAAAAACGAAAAGAACGCGCGGTAGCCATAAAAGTCGATTTCAAAAATGAGGTACCAGACGTTCTAACTGTTCACTGGGACGGCAACTGTTGCCTGCACTGGATGCCCCAAAATCCAAAAAAGAACGTCTTCCTATAGTCAATTTGTTTGGAAATAAGGATCAACTAACTTATTGCTGTGCCAAAGATAAACTACGGAATAATAGACGAGAAACTGAATTAGAGAAGTTAATAATGTTATAAATTTTAACATATCAAGATCATTTTAATGCTATATTATAATAATATAAATATCAAGGCTATAACCAATATTAAAATGGCCCTCTACAGGGTGTAACCGCACCTTTCCCGAAGCCTGATGCTGTGGATTACACCAATATTCTGAGTTAATTGATATACAATCTTAAGTAATAAAAAATGGGCTTTTTATATAGCAAAGGACGACGGGAAAAATATGTAGATGTCGATCCCACCCACCAACAAACATAAAATTAGTGACAATGTATTTCTTATGAGATCATCGTCGTTATAAGCAATTGTAATATGTCGATTTTTAGAATATTTTTAACAATCTTCCTGTTTAAAAAATTTGGTGGAAATTGATTTTACAAACTAACAAATAATGAATCTTTTGCAGAAAATTTTCATGTGAATAAACTCAGTCATAAATGAAATACATGGTCTCTGGCTTAGGGTAAAGTTCTTATTTTTTTTTAATTTAAATAAATACGTCGCGTTCGGTTGCTTGGTGCCATTAAATTGGATAGTTTATATTAACACTGCACATACGTTCTATTCGTTGAGTACTTTTTACATTAATGTAATTAGGTATCGTTTAATTTACTTGCCTGGGCGACAATCACAAATCCAGTCGTCCTTCTGATCGCCAGGATAATACAACTCATTCACAGGACACATCGCTGGCAGGTACACTGGTAAACGATTCTGTAATTAATTTATTATATAATTAAATTCTAAAACGTAATATGAGAACGAAAAAACAGAGATTAGGTCAAATATATAAACAAAAACTGCTTAACAAAGGCCATTTACCACAAATTATAATCATATAACCTCGCCATTTATTTTATTTATATTTACGAGTAGGTACGTATCTCTAATCGAAGTTGACATGCGGTTTATTTTTGCTGGAGGTCATGTTTAAGTTTTTATTATAATTATTAAACATTATAATAACGATAACTAGTGCTTTAGAAATATTTTAAAAAAAATATATGTTTTGACCTCAAATTCAGTTACAAAAAGTTTAATAATATTTTATTTAATTAAAATAGGTATTGTGGCTTAATTGACTGATTAACCAACATTGTAAATTAAAGTAGATACGTATGAAACTCGTTTCAAGACTTGTTACCTTCGTATTTAATATTTATTTATCTATTTACTCTTATAAATAAATAAATATTTACACGTTTATTTTTATTTTTATAAAATGTATAAACTATGGTCAAATAAAGATATATACGTAATATGCGTAAAACTGCTCAATTCTTACCTCTCTATTTTTATGGTTTGGGTTTTCCTCCGGTTCAGGAAATCCAATGGCGTCTTTTGATTCTTTTGAATTGCTTTCAGCGGGCATTGCTCTAACTAACGTCATTGAAAACATAATCACAAGAATTAAGCTATTTATAGAATACATTGTTGAAACAGGTCACTCGATAAGAAATTATTTTGAATTAATTAATTCTAATAACACCTGGACACTGGTGGTATACACTATGTCTACTAAAACACTAATTACTACAGAGAATGACGGTCAAAACATTGTATGTGATGTCACGACGACGTGATTACGCTTAATTAGCTACTCGCAACTAAAGATATTGTGCTTATCCAGCCTCAAACTACGAGAGACTGTCGTTGTTTTTATTAAAGTCAAATATAAACCGCAATAGGACGCCACACAGGCAAATCGAAACGAGTTTTTGATATGAATTTACGTTGGCTCGGAAACTCCGTTATAACGAGTGGGTATTTTTGTGAAATTCACGTTAAGATTATTCACCTTTTATTAAATCTAAATTCAAGTGACTTTATACATTTTAATTCTGTGAAAGAAGAAATGAAAAAAGGCGTCAATATTAAAGATTATATTTCTAATAACTAGAATGCTCGAAGGCTACCTTAAGTAGGAAGTTAGCTTCATCTCGACTTTCGTAAATTACTTCTCTAGGTTCTCAAAAGTCGGTGAATGATAATCCAGAACCTTATCCTGAACCAAACTAATGTGAAAGTCGTTTTGTTTCCCAATTAATTAACGAATGGCTTCGTTTTGGCGCAGTTCCTAGAACGGATGCAGTGGAACGTAATATGCAGATTCATATAGGTATATTTATAAGTTAGTTTTAATACAAAAAGTTTAGATGAAGATGACAAAAGCAAAATTAAACTTCTCAAACCAGAAACAGTTTCAACAGTTTCGGAGCTTTCTTCAGATATATAGGTATATATATTTGAAGTACCTATATATAGAGGTATATAAGTAAGTATACAGAGGTACCTACTTATATACCTCTGTATACTTACTACTTCAAACCTCTATACTAAATGTATTAATGTAATAAATGTATTATTGTATGCAATGCAAGCAATGAATGACAGCGATATGTAGGGCGCATATATTGATAAATTTAATAGTTTTTTATGCGAGCTATGGAAGAGCTCTTAATGTGAGCATATACATCGTTAAGGCTTTTGAGTGGGTAAAACACAAAGCACTGCTTTTCAAGCTACCGTTCTTCGAAATAAAAAAGCTTCCTACAGGAGCATTGGATTTCTTGTTAGCCGCCCCTGTTCCGATCGATGCGATATCTATTAATATTGTGGTATCTCGCACAGCTCTTATACGCCAAATCTTATTAACGTCCGGGGACACAATTCAGTATTTACCATGATTTTGTACTGTCAAATAAAATTGAAAGTATACATTATTCTTTATCTAATATGTATATAAAAAATAATGTTTGTTTGTTTGTTCGTCTTCGATGCGTTCCTAAACCATTCATCCGATTTCGATGAAACTTTGGTGAGTTGTAGTGCGCGCGCCCTCGAAGGTTTCTGAATTAGTACTTGAAGACCACGCGAACGAAGTCGCGGGCAACAGCTAGCTTTAATTATTAAATAATCCATTACAATTAAAATCTCTTAGAACAGTTGACCACTAAGGTTTCACAATGTACTCATTTTAATTCTGTTCCATTATTGAAATGGTAAAATGGTTTTGAATTAGGGACTGTTGAAAGTTATTACATCCGTTACTATTTACTATACAGACGACAGCATAGGAGATGTTCACTTTATGGACCACGTTAACATTCCTCATGCTAAAGTGGAAGAGAGTCGCGTCAGGACTAAAAGCGAAGATATTAATCCAAGTGTTATTTTGGGGTTAATTGAACCGGGTTAGTTTAACCCCAGTAAGACAAGTGTGTGAAATAATCTAAGAAAGTTCAGTTTGTCATAGCACCTAACAGAGCAGGCGCTCAAGATCTCGAAGGGTGTCGGGATTCTTGACATTTTCAACATACCTACTTAGTTGAATTTAAGAATTCTCTAGAACTTTAGAAAACAATGCTAAATTGGTTACTAAAAATGTGGTGTGCTGAACAGAACAAAGCGGTACTAGACCTACTCCTGATTTACTTCTAACTACCCCTGATTCTTTAGAAGATTTGAATTAGGCCCCATATTGAGTATGGATACATACATTTTAAAGCTGGTGCGCCGCCGATGTGTCAACTGGTCCATTTCACGGCCACCTAAAGACGCGAACAACTCGCGTTCAATTTTATTGTTAGCAATCTGTCTCATAGACAGACAGTTTAGAATCTCTCAGCTTCCGATGAGACTGCTTCCCTGGGTGTCGTGTACTAAGTCTTCAAATCGATTTATACCTACAGTTCATTTCAGACTCATATATAGTGGAAAAACAGCCGCTTGAAGTCCTTCCGTTACGCTACGACATAAGGTTTTTCAAGAACACTGAGAATAGGGCTTTACGAGGTCGGTCGCACACGTACCTACATTCCTTCTGGTAATGCACTTGTCCATGGTGGTCCATGTACAGCGCCGGCTCTAGCTCATGTAGCGCCCGGGTGCAGGGCACCCTCTAGTAGGAGTTTTGAATTCTTTGGAGGTGTCGCGAGCGGCGCTCGGCGCCCCCTAAGACCCTGCGCCCGTGTGCACCGCACCCCCTGCACCATAGGTAAAGCCGGCACTGAATTCAGCGCTCGACAGGCGCCCCCGGGCGCGGGGCGCCAGGGGTGCACCGCACCCCTTGCACCCCCTGGTAAAGACGGCCCTGTCCATGTACAGTGGTCATCACCATCATGTGGACCGTATGTAAATTTACTTAATTTTGTATAAAATACTGTGGTATGTAAGTATGGTACCTATGTAAATGTACCTACCTACATCTTTTCTTCTCCACTTGTGTGTAAAACTATGTACATAAACTAGTGAGTAGTCGCCGTCAATCACTTTTGTCTGTGGGGGTTATAATTTAAGGTATATTGTGATGTCAGATGTAGCTTCAGAAAGTGCGATAAACAACTTACATTGTCCTCCATACTATTTCATTAAATGTACGCAAGGATTAATTGGAAGTATGTAGGTACTTATGTATTAAGTGTGGCGTGCGGGCGACGACTGGCGAGAACAGTGTAATGTGACATACCGCAAACAGTGACGCTATACCGCAAATTGCTGCAATTGCGCAAACTGTATAAAACACCGTGCCGTTCTGCGTGCACTGTGTCAACCTCAACTGCTAATAACAGTTACAAATGCCGCTAAATAATAGTATTATTTACAAGTATAGTGTGATTCTATTAGGTCTATAACAAACGAATGTTGAGACTGGAAGTGCGACGAATTAAAAAAAAATTGATGATAATGAATTCAATTATTTTTCCAACTAATAAAGTGATAACCCATTTTTTTTTCATTTACCGCGCTTTTTAAATCTTAACGTTGCTTTTTTTTGTAAAGGTCTGGATATATAGTAACTTTCCTTTCGTTCATCGATGTTGCCAATAGTCTAATGCAAATGGTATAGGTGCGACATTGCGACTGCGGGTAAGGCCGTTATTTTTGGCACCTGTAACTTAAAAGTTACATAATAAATATACCATAATATCTTGAAAATAAATTATGTATATTTTTTAAGATTACATAAATCAAGATACAGAATAGTTACTTTACAAATTAATATTATTAGAAAAACTATTGTGGAAAAAAGTTTTTTTTTAATTGCAGACGTTTTTAATTGAAAAGGTAGCAAAATGGATGCCTTACCCAGGCCTAAATATAAAGGGTGTTTTTTTTAGAGGTATAGAACTTTGAAATGGAATAAAACAAGGATGAATTTTTAAAATTGACATGAAATTGACTTTATTCAAAAGATAATCTTTGCCATTATAATTTAAATATGATTTCTGGCATATGACCGCCACGGCTGGCTCGGACGTAATCCAATCTGGAGGTCCAATTTTCAATAACTTTTTCCAACGTTTGTGGCCGTATATCGGCAATAACGCGGCAAATGTTGTCCTCCAAGTGGTCGATCGTTTCGGGCTTATCGCCGTAGACTAGCGACTTCACATATCCCCACAGAAAATAGTCTAGCGGCGTTAAATCGCACGATCTTGGAGGCCAATTCACGGGTCCGGAACGTGAAATTATGCGGTTACCAAACGTTTCCTTCAGTAAATCAATTGTGGCACGAGCTGTGTGACATGTTGCGCCGTCTTGTTGAAACCACAGCTCCTGCACATCATGGTTGTTCAATTGAGGAACGAAAAAGTCAGTAATCATGGCTCTACGAGTATAGCGGTCACCATTGACTGTAACGTTCTGGCCAGCATTGTTTTTAAAGAAGTACGGACCAATGATTCCACCAGCCCATAAAGCACACCAAACAGTCAGTTTTTCTGGATGTAACGGTGTCTCAACATACACTTGAGGATTATCTTCACTCCAAATGCGGCAGTTTTGTTTATTGACGTAGCCATTCAACCAAAAGTGAGCTTCATCGCTAAACAAAATTCTCTTATGAAAATCGGGATCAACGGCAATCTTGTTTTGGGCCCATTCACCGAATCTACGCCTTGCTAGGTGATCGCGTGGCTTCAATTCTTGCACGAGTTGGATTTTGTAAGCACGCAAACCAAGATCTTTCCGCAAAATCTTCCATAAAGTGGATGGACACATATCCAATTCCTGTGCACGATGGCGGATAGACTGATTCCGGTCTTCCTCTACGCTACGCTCTACAGCAGCAATGGCTTCTTCTGTACGCACTGTACGACGTCTCTGTAGATGCGTATTATCATTTAGAGTAAACGTGGTGCGAAAACGGTCCATAGTTAGTCGAATTAATTGCTCTGATGGACGATTATGTTGACCGTAAAATGGACGTAGTGCGCGATACGTATTTCGAACAGAACCATTATTTTCAAAATAAATTTGCATAATTTGGAAGCGTTGTTCAGGCGTCACTCTATTCATGTTGAAATGCCAAACCAAACTAAACACAAATCACTTGACAGCTGACAAAATGGCCGCCAGTTAAAACAGTGTTGCCAACTTAAAGTTCTATACCTCTAAAAAAAACAGCCTTTATATGTAACACAATTATTAATTCTAGTATTACCCATCTTTGCCCGGAGTAGAGATGGGCGACGGGTAAATACCCGGGTAAATTCCCGTTTGGGTAAAAATTGGATATTTACCCAGGTAAATACCCAAATCACGGGTAAATAACTTTATAAAGAAGTATAAAGTTAAATAATGTGTTATTTCTTATGAACATAATGTAGCTATCGATTGCTGTTTAGGTAGAGTCCTTTTCATGAAAGAAGTCCCCCAGACGCAGCGCTGTACTCGCGTGACATAATGTTGCCATTTATGAGTAAAAAATTTACCTATTTTACATTTAGCATATGTAATTTATCAAATAATACTATTTCCTGCATACTTCGATGAAACAATATAAGCTCTTAAATTGTATTAAGAAATAAATACATTTTAGATGGGCTGTAATTTCATTACTCAAGCCCATACTATAACAATAGTTCAGATTAGTGAATCATGTATATTTCTGATAAGTCAAAAGTATATTTGGGCATTTTTATCAAAATGTCTACCAACCCACTCATGGGATGACCCATGTAATAAGTCCAAATAACTAACGTTATTATGACTGTAAGTGTCGTGTTATTATTAAATAGTTTCAAATGACTAAAGTTTCGTTTTTTACTATGTTGTTAGGTGCGAAACTTAAAACAATAATAAGTCATAATAACGTTAGTTATTTGGACTTATTGCATGGGTCATCCCATGAGTGGGTTGGTAGACATTTTGATAAAAATGCCCATTTACCTATATTTCTGTTATGTAAAAAGTATATTTTTATTTACTTATATAAGCGGTGTTCTACCTACTTACATGTAAAAGATGAGAAAATAGGGTAAAGAAAAGCATTACAATTTTTTATTCAGAGTTTTATTGAATAATTGTGATCAGCGGCCATAGGAACATCACTGTCTGAAGAGTGGATGGAATCAGAATCAAATTCTGTTTCAGTATCACTAGCCGTAGATATAATTATTCGGTCCATCTCTTCATCCATAAGGCCGTCATTTTTTAAATATTCCTCCTCTAAATGTTCGACATGCGTGCACTGAGCTGTCCAATCTTCCGCCGTAATAGACTCAAAGGCCTCTTCAGTTAATTTTACAATTTCTTTTGGATCTTGTGCCACGTTCTTATCCGCCACCTTTCTTTTTACCTAGTTTCATCACGTTTGGTATTTGTTCAATTTTATCGCAAAAATGAATTTATATCCTAAAAGTCCCATCAATACAGCAAAAAATTATTATATGGCAACTCTAAAAAGTACCTGTTATGGCGGCGACTCTCTTCCGAACATTGTTTAGTGGTATTAAAACACCTTGATTCTTTTGTTCCGCTTCACAGAACTCTTTCACCTTCAATATCATTTCTCGAGCCGAACTTTTTACAACTTTTGGCATTGTAAACAATCTTTAAAATGCACTAAGCTAGTTACAAACTCACAAAAATCTACCACAACAAACGAACTTGATAACATCGACGAACGACAACATGGCCGACCTGTCAAATTTAGTTCCAAAAATCACCGCGGGACTTCTTTCATGAAAAGGACTCTAGAGTCCTTTTCATGAAAGAAGTCCCCCAGACGCAGCGCTGTACTCGCGTGACATAATGTTGCCATTTATGAGTAAAAAATTTACCTATTTTACATTTAGCATATGTAATTTATCAAATAATACTATTTCCTGCATACTTCGATGAAACAATATAAGCTCTTAAATTGTATTAAGAAATAAATACATTTTAGATGGGCTGTAATTTCATTACTCAAGCCCATACTATAACAATAGTTCAGATTAGTGAATCATGTATATTTCTGATAAGTCAAAAGTATATTTGGGCATTTTTATCAAAATGTCTACCAACCCACTCATGGGATGACCCATGTAATAAGTCCAAATAACTAACGTTATTATGACTCTGTAAGTGTCGTGTTATTATTAAATAGTTTCAAATGACTAAAGTTTCGTTTTTTACTATGTTGTTAGGTGCGAAACTTAAAACAAAGTAATAAAATTAAACTCAGAAATGTGGCATCCTACGTTTCCCAGTACTGTCCCCTGTTTTCGGTAACGGTCATGACCAAAAATCGTAGGCTTTTATTACTTTGTTTTAAATTTTCGCACCTAACAACATAGTAAAAAAGGAAACTTTAGTCATTTGAAACTATTTAATAATAACACGACACTTACAGTCATAATAACGTTAGTTATTTGGACTTATTGCATGGGTCATCCCATGAGTGGGTTGGTAGACATTTTGATAAAAATGCCCATTTACCTATATTTCTGTTATGTAAAAAGTATATTTTTATTTACTTATATAAGCGGTGTTCTACCTACTTACATGTAAAAGATGAGAAAATAGGGTAAAGAAAAGCATTACAATTTTTTATTCAGAGTTTTATTGAATAATTGTGATCAGCGGCCATAGGAACATCACTGTCTGAAGAGTGGATGGAATCAGAATCAAATTCTGTTTCAGTATCACTAGCCGTAGATATAATTATTCGGTCCATCTCTTCATCCATAAGGCCGTCATTTTTTAAATATTCCTCCTCTAAATGTTCGACATGCGTGCACTGAGCTGTCCAATCTTCCGCCGTAATAGACTCAAAGGCCTCTTCAGTTAATTTTACAATTTCTTTTGGATCTTGTGCCACGTTCTTATCCGCCACCTTTCTTTTTACAAGGCTCCAGATTTTCTCAATCGGGTTGAGGTCGCAATGGTAAGGCGGCAACCTTAATACTTCGTGTCCGTGAGCTGTTAATAATTCATTCAATGCAAATGTCGGTGGACCTTTATTTTGTTTGATTAGCTCAAACAGCACAGCTTTTCTCCAGGTGTCTTCAAAATATATACCCTTTTGCCGGAGCCATTCCTGCATACTACTTTTTATATTTGACATTGTAGGGGCTTTGTTTAATTGAGTGCAATGGTAAGGAGCGTTGTCCATTACCACAAGCGACCTTTCAGATAGATTAGGTATTAGTTTTTCCGTCACCCATTTTAAGAAATTTGCAGAGTTCATGTCATCGTGGTAATCTGAGGACTTTGATTGGGATTTGAACATTAATAATGCACCATTTATGAATCCATCTTTTGTTCCCGCATGAGCGATTATCCAGCGACTCCCCGATGACTCTGAGACGAACATTCCTGGTTCCTCCTCACTCTGCCAACAACTTTTTGTATGATAAGTATTGTGTATATAGGTCTCATCTAAGTATACAACGGGTCGTTTTTCCACAGTGCGATTTATTCGTATTTTATCCAAATATTTTGCACGCCATGCGGTAATGTCGTGACGTTCCATAAGTAGTTTGCGTCTGGATTGACATCGCTTGTACTTGAAACCAATCCTATTTAATATCCTGTGCAATGTTGTGATGCTTCCCTGAAAATTGATGTCTTCTCTCAGAGCTGCCCGTAATTTAGCCAATGTTGGTAATTCTTTATGCACAACGTAAAAACTGTGAATTTTTTGCCGGATAGCGCACAAATCGAACCCGTCTAAGTCGACCTTTTTCGGATGCGGGCGACTCTTCCCCGGGGTGACAATTTTTTTCGAAGTACTCGCCGCTGTTATACCTTCTTTTGTAATTCTTGTTACAGTTTTCTCTGACACACCTGCAATTAAATAATGAACAATTAAAAATAATAGTAACTTTAAGTTTATAATGCTTATGTACTATGTAATATATGTTTTAATTTCAGTTACCTAGTTTCATCACGTTTGGTATTTGTTCAATTTTATCGCAAAAATGAATTTATATCCTAAAAGTCCCATCAATACAGCAAAAAATTATTATATGGCAACTCTAAAAAGTACCTGTTATGGCGGCGACTCTCTTCCGAACATTGTTTAGTGGTATTAAAACACCTTGATTCTTTTGTTCCGCTTCACAGAACTCTTTCACCTTCAATATCATTTCTCGAGCCGAACTTTTTACAACTTTTGGCATTGTAAACAATCTTTAAAATGCACTAAGCTAGTTACAAACTCACAAAAATCTACCACAACAAACGAACTTGATAACATCGACGAACGACAACATGGCCGGCCTGTCAAATTTAGTTCCAAAAATCACCGCGGGACTTCTTTCATGAAAAGGAATCTAGGTATTGTTCAGGCGTCAGTCTATTCATGTTGAAATGCCAAACAGTGTGACCAGATTTCATTTGACGAATCTACTGCTTGTGGAGGTTAAAAGCTACTGAATTCTACCAAAAGAGAACGAGAAAATACTAAAAATCTATTATATTTTTTTGCTGTCGTGTTACAACGTAAAAACATGAATGTTTTCTTGATTAAACGATAAAATAATAAAAATTACAAAGAAACCACCATTAATTAAAGTGTGGTGGAGTTACATATAAAATAAAATAATACACCTTAGAAGGTAGATTCGCTCGGCGCTTACAGTTAAGCCGCCGCGCGTACGCCGGCCGACTCGGTATGGCATACGTAGATTGGTCAAGACATATTAAAGTAAATCCGAAGGACAATAACAGTGTGCTAGGGAATAATATGTTATAATTAAATACATTGCTGAACAAAACAACTGTGAAATAAATTCCGTCAACGCACCTCACCATACTCCCCATAAAAGAAACCAATGTTTTTTTTTTAAATTAAATTCTAAATAAAAATATAATTAAAAAAAAATAATAATAAAATTAAACTTAAAGTTAAGATTCTTCGTCTTTATGTTGGGTAACATTGTCATAAAGCTGTTTTGAGTCCATTAACTTGATCATACTTCTGTCACGATCAAATCTGCTACATCCTCCTTCCAACTGTCGTAGCCCCTCTTTTCCATTCATTATTGCAGCAACATTCTTATTATTAAATCGATTTCGATCTTGATTTTTAATCCTATTAATATCGGAAAATATTCTTTCTACTCTGGCGTTTGACAAAGGTAGTATCGTCATTTGCTTCACAAATCGGGACAAATTGCCATACTTTGGTTTGCTATTCGCATCACAGATTTGGCTGACTTCACTCCAAAATTTATCCACCATAAAAGTTTCAGACGTCGAACTAGAAATTGACAATAAATTAGACACGGCAACATCTAATTTTAATTCCCTATATTCATTGTCAACAATTTGCATGTTTTCTGTTGCAACTAAGTTAGGAAACCTTTGGAGTATTCTTATCAGAGTTCGAAATTCACCATACACTGCTTTTTGGGGATCGATGAACGACAAATCCTGCAAAAAATTATCTTGTACAGGCAGTCTTTGCAGAAATTGGTTACTCAGCTCGATCAAAAATGATTGACATCTGTTAAGGAATTCTTCAATTTTAGATCTCATTCGAACATCATCTTTTAATGATTTCAATGTCATTGCTACGTTTGTGCCCAGGTACATGTTTTGTATAGGAAGGAAATGCATTCTTGAACTTGGATCTATTGACTGAAGCGGAGTAGTTTTTATATAATTTATCTTCATAAAGCAACTCAAAATGGAACTCATCATGTTTTGTATGTCTGTTTCAATTTTATGAATAAGTGTCTGATCACTTTGAAAAATAACGTTAAATTTTGTAGTTATGTGTAATATAAAATCTAAAAAGTAAAGATAAAGTTTTGTCTCATTGCTGTTAAGGTGATCAAATATAAATTGACAAGTAGCATTTGCATTCTTATTCCCTAAAAACTCATTTTGAAAAAAAAGTTTTAATGCTGACCACTGCTCTATAATTCGGTGAATGCATTGATGTAGAGAAAGCCACCTGATATCCTAATGACGAAGCATATGGTGAGTTGGTGTCAGTAAAATTTTGAAATTCGGCAAACTCTTTGTCGTTGGCTACTGTGAGAGAAGTATGAAAAAACATCTTTGACAAACAACTCTATAGAACGAGGTAATTTTTTGCATGCATAACTCACTGAAAGGTTTGTTGAGTGGCAAATACATTTGAAAAAAATGCAGTTTGGGTTGACTTCCCTAATTTTAGATACCACGCTATTCCTTTCGCCGAACATAACATTTGTGGTATCAGCAGCGATTAACCCTATTAAATTGGCTATGTTAAGGTTTCTTTCAGATAAGGCACATGTTAAACTATCAAACAAATCCTGGGCAGTATCACCTTTTAAGTCCACCATACACAAAAATTTTGTTTGTGGAGATTGCATTTTTTCGGAGTAGTACTTTATTGCTGCTGCAAGTACCTTGGTAGTACATACTGACATCTGTGCTCTCGTCGATAATGAGCGAATATACTGGGCTTCTCTCAGTTTCATTTTCCAGTCTTGGACGTAATTCTGCAAGCATTTTTTCTTCGAAGTTATTGCCTAAGACGTTGTAGGCAATTGCGGCAGTAGTTCTACAGGAAAAACGTTTTGCGATTTCGGAGTCGTGAAATGCCCTTGAAATAACTTCGCTTACATGATCCATTACGCGAAAAGGAATATTATGTTCAACTAAGGCAGCTACAATGCTGATTTCTGCTTTTTTTACTTCTTCCGAAATGGTTGATGTTTTGAAAATCGTATCAATCTGTAACCAAAGAAGTTAAAAATAAGTATGCAGGACATTTCATATAGCGCTATATAGTATCAAAAACTAAGCAATTTTTACATAGCATTTAACATGAATAAACACACATAGTTGTATAGTAATTGTTATGTAAATGCGTAGGTAATAAACGTACATAAAACAGCGAATGTTTGCTTTTGAGTGGAAATCAAATTCATAAACTTTAGAACATAATACGGGTTCACACTACTGCGTAAGTTGAAAGTATTAAAAAAAAGTCTTAACAAGAATAATTAACTAAGAATTACATTCCACATATTAACGTAAGTAACTTGCATACCTGAGAAATGCCGGAATATCCTTTCATATTTTTTATATGCTTTGATGTAGCCATGTGTTCCTTCAAAGACGCCACTCTACTTAGTACTTCACAGTTGCATGCTTTACAATGAGCACTCGTAGTGTTTACCTTAGATTTACATAACCAACTTTTAAATGAGGGATCTTGCTCCCATTCATCGCGATATCCTTGTGTATATTTACGTTTCATTTTAAACTCGATTATAAAAATTCTCAATAAAGGCATTCCCACTAGTCTATCACACTCTATGCTCACGGCACGAATGGTAACGAAAAGAATGAAAATTAAATAGTTACAATCCATTCGATGAAAGGGGGAATACCCCGCATTTATCCGATATGCCAAAAAAGTACTAGAATAACTGAAAAGCGTGAATTCTACTAAAATATACCAAATAATTTTTACATACTAAATTCTGTTGACAGTACCTCAAAATCTACCAAAAAAGTAGAAATCTACTAAATCTGGTCACGCTGAATTGCCAAACCAAACTAAACACAAATAATTTGACAGCTGACAAAATGGCCGCCAGTTAAAACAGTGTTGCCAACTTAAAGTTCTATACCTCTAAAAAAAACACCTTTACATGTCTGGAACCAAACGATACAAAGGCACTATAATGCAAAAGTCTTTGCTTTATTTCATATAGTTAGTCCAAAAAATGTGCACTGTTTACGTCAACTTAAATATATGTATAAGATATCGAAATGTCAAAATGGGAGTGAAAACTCGTAGGAAAACAGTGTAAAAATGCCCATAATTCACTGTAACAATGGAAAAATCTGTATGATTACATTATAAAACCAGCATCGACATGTTTACGAAGAAATCTCATCAAGATGTCAAGAAATCGACAGTTAAAATACAGGATTCAAAGAAGGATTCTGCAACCCGATTAAAACACTTAAAAATCGTTTTAGGTATATTATTTTGTTTATAAATTACTCTTTATTATATTAATAGCTCATTATTTATCTCATAGTTGAAATATTTCGTCGATATTACCATCGGCACTACATTGCACATAACATGCTAATGAGTTGAGAATAACTGTAGTTCCTACGCCTTGGTTTACTTCTGTTTATCGTTTAGAAAAAACGGTATATTACCCATTTTAGTTACAATCTATGTGATATCTTATTTAGAATTATACACTAAAATTTCAGACAAATATAGCAGTATAAAATAATGTGTACATAAATGCATTTAAATTTCCATAATTTACAGAACATTTTGACGCGGATGAAGCTAAAACCTACTTTGAGGCAAATTTCAGCCATGTGTACTTTATATTGTATGATAATTTCATACAAGCTGAAAATAACCTGCGTCAGAGAGGTATGTATGATTAATAACAACTAAAAACATTTAAAATTAAACTAATACCACAGTATTAATAATGCATTATGTATGGACATTTAAATTAAATATAGATATATCATAGAAATTTATCTTTCAAAACTTTTAAATCACTTTTTTATGTCATACTTTCAATACATTTTACTTTTCTTAGGCATATAAAATTAAATGTTTAAATGAGTCTATTGATGTACTGATACATATTGTTATTTTTTTCTGTTTCTGGCATACAGAACTTCCCTTTCATCTCGGTGAGTTATGGGTACCTAAATGTATCAGATGAATATTTCAGTCACATATCTCATTTCATGATAACTATCTTTGGTATTGTCTGGAGATATACATTAATTTTGACTGATTCCATCATTTAAAATTTTGTTATCATCTGCTTTTTCATTGTTTTGTTTTGGTTTCAACCAATGGTTTTGGTTATAAACATGAATCACACTGCTTTTGTTTTGATAAATTAATTTTTCACTACCATACTGCATAGGCCTACATTCTAACTTGTAGGTTGGTATGATTTGCATAATGTTATTATATAACCAGTCATGAAATAAATTATTTCAAATAATGCATGCAGATAACAAACGCTGAAACAACACACATTAATATCTCTATTAACAAAAATTTTATTCATCTTCAGGCATATTGTTTTATTGCTGATTAAAATATTGTCTCTATATAGGAAGTACAATAATAACTTACTAAAATAGCATTTCACTGGCTTCAGTATTGACTTTTGCATAAGATTGAGTACATTGAACCTAAGTTAATGAAATATTAAATATGCTTGCCTTGGGAGTAACTTATAAAAATTGATTGCTATTTAAAATATCTTTATCATATTATAGTTCACAAAGCTGGCAGGGAAGAGTTAGAAGGGGCATTATCCCTTCTGGAGAAAGTGTTGTGTCTTCTACCAGAACTGATTGGGAAGAGATGGCAGTTACACTCTTTGACCAGGATATTCTCCAAGCTCCTTCATAGGGGAAACTCACAGAAGTTAAGGGCAGAAGCCATAAGGTAACATTTAGATAGATAAATTATTTATTGTACACCAATTCAATGCAAAATGATAACCCTATCATTATCACCTTATCACCAAAGTTTTTCTTCCGGTCAACCTTTGGGCTGTAAGAAAATGCATAAGAAATAGATGTGTAATAAATAGATGGTGCAATTTTCACATAATGTCAACATATAACTGAAATAATTATTTTTATATGCATATTCTACCTATACTTACTTGAGATACATAACTACATATATATAAATGCATTCATGTATACATACATAATATTGGAAGGAAGAAAATATAATTTAAACAAAGTGAGTGCATTTATAGGTTTAGTTTAAATAAATTTATCTTTGTAATAGAATCAAATTGTATAAAATTAATTGTTAGATCTGTTTTTACACCTTTGTCACAATTGTTGTAGGTACTTTTTACAATGGTACCAAGCTCTTGGCGACAATGCACCTGTAGAGGTGCACAAGATGTTTGCATCCCTCGTACCAGGACTCCCAGAACCCATGATCTTGCCAAATGGCACCCCACTGAAACCAAAATCCTATGATGGTACCTCAAATATACCCCATGAAACTGGTGACTTTAGCTTGGAGGACATCATGCAACACCCTAACTTTGCCGCAGACAATGCAAAGAAGATCGTAGTAGAACAGACACCAACTGGCATCATGGGGAAACTGGCTAATGTATCTGCTTCTATATTCCATGACACAAACGCATTGAACCCTGTGCAAAGTGTCGAAATTCAACCATTACTGCCAGCCAGTTCAAACGAAAGACCTATTGACAATGAAACCAAATACTTCTTTGAGATACTCCTTGAAGGAATGGCTTCATCAATTGTGAAAATACATTGGAGGGACAGATCACATGCGAAGGCTATGAGATGCTTTGCCTTTTTGCTGGAGAAATTCAAGCTCTACTATTTGCCTGTCATATGTCCACAGTTTAATTACAAGAATTCACTTTACAAACCTAACCTTGGTGAGTATGATATTATGCTTGTTTAGCTCATTAAAATTTAAAAATTACTGATGGCAGGGACAGGTCAGGAAGGCAGATTTCACTATTTTCCGTATGTTCCAGAAAGTTGTAGAGGTTTACAAGAAATATCCAATGACACCGTTTGTATGTACATACACATCCCGGCCGAAAGTAATACACATCTGCTGTGATCGGCTAG
Source organism: Sesia bembeciformis (assembly GCA_943735995.1). Classification (NCBI taxonomy): domain Eukaryota; kingdom Metazoa; phylum Arthropoda; class Insecta; order Lepidoptera; family Sesiidae; genus Sesia; species Sesia bembeciformis. The sequence continues at coordinate 8,835,461 of OX031042.1, forward strand.
CTTCAGTTTTGTAGAGCATCGTCTCTGTCGTACAAGCACACGACAGGGCTCTACAAAACCGAAGCTATCCGATAGTCTCTTTCTAAAACCCGATGTATATTACTTTCAGCTGGGAAGTGTATGTTGTATGTAATCAAAAGTTGTAAAGTTTTACAAGCCCTATCCAAGGACATACAGTTTGCATGTACATACAATGTCCAAATTTACTTAATTTTTTTTATGAAATTTCAGTTATCGTAATTTTAAAACAACTGAACCAATTTGATTCATCTACGAATTTAACCAAGATATAGACCAAACATTGTTGAAACAGATTAATGTTTTAACCTTTTTAAGGTTAACCTTTAGTTGAGATATAGTGAAGTTTCTCTGAAATTCGTAAGTCTCCACAACTGATAGAAATGCCCTTAAAAATTATCAGCAAACTATCAACTAATATGTACATTCTAATTTTGATTTTTAGAGCTCCCAGTCCAACACAATATACTTGATGATGATTTTGTATTGTGTCGAGTAACACTCATCAAGTGGGTGGCCAGCTATGCCCACTTCATGAAGAAGCAAGGCAGTGACATAGGACAGCCATCTTCAATGACGAGCACTGGGTCTCATGTGGTTCACTCTCACACACCCATACCTACATTAATGCATCATGAAGAGGAAACTTCTTTCACTGTGGGACATCCATCAGACTCCAGTAGAGCATCGTCACATGATTCTGCATCTAATACTCCACATCCTAGTTTGGAATCAGGTATAATTGCTTGTACACATTTTCATATAATGTACATAATGGTTTATAACAGTTTTACACTGAATTCATTCTTTTTAGTAACATGGTGAGTTTCTTCAGTACGAACATATTTTTTTAAATGCTAAATTTTTGTAATATGCAATACAATTTTGTCAAGATGGCTTAATAAACACTTAGTATAGACATAGAGAATACAGACCCAAAAACTTTTCTTAAAGGAGATAATATTATATCTCAACGGTTCTTTCAATAAATCAATGAAATTTCATTTGATAGGGTAGTTCACTCTATCTGAAACTGGTAAGTTTTCTGCCTAAGAAGAAAACTGGTAAGAAAACGAACTTAATTTATTTTACATATATTTTTTTTCCATTTTTAGTGGAAAATGTAAGATACAAACTTGAGAATATTGGAGATGTGAAATATCACTATTTCTATCACTCGTGTGTGGATTTAGTGGTAATCCGGTTCATGTTGAAGTTTCTTCTAATCTCTTAATTTCAGTCTTTTTTTAAATATGTTAATTTCACAGATTGATTTCTAATAAGTTAACACAAGTTACCTATTATTTAACAATGTAGTCCCTAACTCGTCCATATCTACTCTTTGTTTCAATATTGTTTTATTAATGCTTAGTTGTGCATGTAAACATAAAATAAATTAAATATCTTTTCCTTTTCTAGCAATTAGAATTTCAAAGTGACTTAAGTCGATGAAATGTACAATACTTATGAGTGAGGTCAGTAACTTTATAAAAATACCCCAAAGCCAATTGTTTCTCGTGGATTCAGGTGTGTACGAGGAGTTGAGTTCAGAGCAAGTGGTTCGCGACGTGCTATGCTGCTGGTCTCGGGAACACGTGGACTTCACTATCGAGGTGTTGCGGCAGGCGTTTCTACTGCCATTCTCACACGCTGCGGCCATCAGACGTGTCATCGCGCTTTATAAGGACTGGATACAAATGAATGTGAGTATATAACCTAAATAAACCTAACATGCTATTCACATCATTATCACTACCGTTCTTTTCCAGCGCAGTGCATGTACCAAATAACATTAGTTATTCGAATATCTGTAATACACATTTGATGCCGCTTCCAAAGTTTAAATTTAATCTAATGCCCGCCTTTATCCCCTTCACATGACTGTCCTAAAAACGAGCCTCGTTACATGTTGCGTTACTCGTATTTGCACACGTTAATAGTTTGGCCTTCGAAACGCGATACAAGAAAGAAAGTGACAAAAAACATCATGTTAGACCAAATAATAATATTAACCTAGCGTTGAATTCGTAAATTTTATTTTTTTTTTATTTTTCTATTTTTTTTTTCTAAATTTGCCGCGCTTTTCCCGTCTCTACTTTTTATTTGCCACACTGTAGTTATTAAAATGATTTATATTTTATCTTTTGTAAAACTAATAACTCGGCTAATATAATTCCATAGTTTAAACTTAATAATTTTTAACAATTTCTTTCAACATTTATTTTATGTGATACATTCATTCCACCCGACGCTACTATGACAGAGTTCCTCACCATCCCAACCTCCTAGTAGTTGACACTCTAACCCACCCATACTCAACCTGCGGCCCGGCCCGCCAAGCTTTTATGTGCGGACCGAAACACTATTATTAGGAAAGTGTTTTTTTAAAACTATAGGTTTCTAACTTTTTTTAATCTTGAGCAAGATGCGCGAGAACATTCATCGGTTGCTGCGAAGAGAGAAAAAGAAAAGAGAGAGGAAAAGGAGTACACCGAATTCTGGAAATTAGTACCTGAAAAATACATGACTGTAAAAACATGTCCCCACGTTGTTCGCATCAACGTTTCTTTGTGAATCATCGTATTCTAAAATGAAATATGAAAAAAACTTATACAGAAATTGGCTTACTGATTATCACCTTGATGACGTATTGAGAGTAGCATGTAGCAATTATAAACCCGATTTGTCTAAAATAGTACACAGTTTGTCTCAATATCAAATACCACACTAATTTTTAAATAAACGTTTGGATATATTTAGGTTTTGTGTTTTATTTATTACATTCCGAGTAAATGTAAAACCAGATCCACTAACTAATTTTAAATGTGTGACCTAAAAAAAAGTCATCACCCAAAAATGTTGTGGCCCGTGTAACATAGCAAACATATGTATGTGGCCCGAAGGAAAAAAAGGTTGAGTATAGCTGCTCTAACCTATGTCCCCGATAGGAATGACCCTCCCCGTTGCCATCGTCGTCCTATCTTAGATGACCCCTACGACCTAATTACTGCTGCCAATGCGGTTCTTACACTACACTCACATACTTCACATATACACCGTCCCCGCGGCGGAGACGAGAACGTCACCCTCGCTACACCGTGAACACACACCGGCCTTCAGCCAACACTTTTACCAGTTCTTTTCGCACGTGCCTGGGCGCTTCTCACCGACTCGCGATCCCGCGGTATCTCACCCCCCAACGCAACGCCCTAAGCCGAGGTCCGTTCCTTCCGCCGGTTTACCGGCGAGAGAGCCCTTAGACGTATGTTCCGTATTTCGGGTATTATGTAGTGTATTTTTTCTATAAAAATAAATAATGATAATCTATATTACTTTTCACCGTAGGTGGCGGAAATCCCACCGTTTCTGCTGGAGAGCACATACGAACAGCAGACGGCGGGCGGCGAACCGGCCGCGCCGCCGCGGCGCCTGCGCAACGACTCGTACCTCGGTGCCGTGGGCCGGGACAACGTCATGGTGCGCGCCGGGTTACAGGTTCGTGCACACTTATATCTCTCATTTATTGCGTGTGTCATTAATTACTCAAAAATCTCGATTTTTGAGTTATTATTAATCAATGTAGGTACCCTTGTAGTTGATATATTTTTTAATGTAAGTGTTATAAAGATACTTTCACTACAGACTGCCTGGCTATTTTTGCTTGTCACCAAAAATACAGCAAGTTGTTATTTTAAAACCTGCTTTCCTGTTAAATCATGTCTTTTGGGTTATGACAGTATTGCAATAAATAAGGGATATATAACCACTGAGCTTTCGTGTCAGGTGGTTTATGTAGCTAAATGTCCAAGTAGACAAAATATCCAAATAGCACAATATCAATCACCTAAATACCATGCTGATCTTATTAGCAGAATGTCCAAAATGTAAGCTGTTTTAAATTGTGTCGACTTTTAATTGTGTTTTAAATTGTGATTTAAAGACGAGACACAATGTTTATTAAGTGGACAAGTTTTTCATATTAAAATAAAAATATACCCTAAGATATTAGGCATAGTGAATAATTTTTGAAATCTTTGGGAAATGACGGAAATCTAGCTATTCAATTTCAAATCCGTTACTCGCAATATATATACAATCCATAAAAGGCCTCGCTTTACAGTCTTTAAAAGGGAGATTCAGCTATACCGTATGTTTTGGAAAACAAAATGTTTATACAAACAAATGTTAATTTCATAAACCATAAAATGTTTAAGCCATAAAAAAGGTATAAAGTATAATTCCTCTTTCAGAACGTCCTGCAAATTTTCATGACACAAGCCGCCAACGTGTTCGTAGCTTGCGGTCCTCCCGTGGCTCCGCCCGGTGCGCTCAATCAGCAACAGTTGCTGGACGAACAGACGGACACGTGCAAGCGTGTACTCAATATATACCGGTATATGGTCATGCACGTCGCCATGGACGCCAACTCATGGTAAGTAGTTATAGTAATGCATATTGGGTGTACTGTTTGTATAATTCTCGTGTCAGTGACGTGTCAAGTCAATGACGACAGGGAACCTGCATTTATGTTAGCCTTACTCCATAACTATCTGAAAGGCGTTACATGTTAAACATAAACATGTCAGCATCTTTTTCTATAACTACCTGAAACTACGTTTTTAAAAATAATGTGTTATTTTAAAAATGATGTCTCCTAAAACTACCACTTGAATAAACATAATTGCTTCCAGGGAACAACTGTTGTTGGTATTACTTCAAATAACATCATTAGTGCTGACCAAAGTTCCGGCGAAAAGGAAACAGGAGACACTGGGTGAATATACATCAACACTTTTGCATATTTTTGTATTATATTTAAATCATGAAATCACATACAACTTTATATGTTTTTAGGCGGTTTTCTAGCCTCAGCTCTGTTTCAAACTCTGATAGTGACGTGGATCAAAGCAAATTTAAACGTGGCCGTGAAACCAGAGCTGTGGCAGACCTTCATGGAACTGCTCACCAGGCTTACTCATTGGGAAGAACTTATAAAAGAGTGGGCGGTATGTATTCACATATTTTAATGGTGTAGTTACGGAAATAGAGCACTATAAGATTTCCATATAGACAGACAGATATATTTAAATGTACAAGTAATTAAAAGTACAATCAGCGGTTTTATCACTAAAACGATTTCTTCCAAACAATTTTTGGATGGTAACAAGTCTGTAGACGAACAGAGGTAGATGGTGCAATAAGGAAATAAGGTCTATATAAGTACATAGATATGTACATACATATATGGACAGATATGATATATACCTACACACAGAAAGAACTACATATATTTCAAGTTCAGCATCTTTGGACACAGTATAAGATGAACACAAATTTAAATTAAAAACTTAGAGGGAAAGGACTTACAAGGGAGACGACGCATGATGCAATTCCACAGCCGATTGGAGTCGCCTGGGCTTTGTGAGACTTACTAACTGCCTTGAAACATACTACTTACTATTTGTTCGCATTAAGAATGCACTGACTCATCACAGCATAGGCAAGTTTTTTCAAAAAAAAATGTTCATATCATTTGACTTCAAATTCGGGGATACATCTGACACCACCCTGTATATGTGAATATTTCAATTTAGCACGTTATTTATAATTTTTCTGTATTAATTGATTATTACGAGTATGTATTACGAGTAACATGTATCTATACGATATTACGATTAATTACGATTATTATTATTATTTTATGTACGAAGGCGGCAGACGAGCATACAGTCCACCTGATGGTAAGTGGATACTGTCGCCCATAGACATCCGGGATACATGCCAACATTAGTCCAAAATGACAAACGTTGGCACGCCCCCGGATGCGCTGCCTACCTTTGGAGATATAGGAATGGATTTGGAAAAAGGATTGGGAAAATGGGGAGGGATAGGATGGGATGGGAATGGGCTCTGGCATATCTCACTCACTACCGAAACACGTACGTACATTGGGGAAATACGATAAAGTGGGAAATGCAGTACATTTCAAGGTAGTCTTCTGTGAGAAAGGGGTAATGTGGCCAGTCGAGCGCGCCCAGCGGCTGTTAGATTGCAGCGTGCACTCTCCTCCCTCAAAAGTATGTATGTGTGTATTACAAGTATGTATTATTATTACGAGTGATTAATTATTACGGTTACAGTTTGCGTTGGGCTAAGACACGTGGGGTTTGGCTCTCATCCAGTTTTTATTATGATGAAGTTTTTATCCTGTGTGTGTTAAGTGATCATGAATAGTTACGAGGTATGAAATATTTATATTTTATTTACACAAAGATATGAGACTGAAATGTGTACATCAAAATCATTTTGGCGTAGTTTATTGTACGTGCGAATGAAGTGTAGTCTATATCAGAAGGATATTTAATTAAATGACAAGTATCCTCTAAATTATATTGGTTGAACATATATATATATATATATAATATATATAAATATACTAAAACTGTACTAATTAGTAGAGAATGCGGGAGACGACCGGCGATTGCCGAATACAGGACGCACAAAAAAGCTCTATTATGAAAAGCTTATAATAAACAAAACGCTGTGGTTGCTGTGGTCCTACTTCTCACTATATTATAAATGAGAAAGTCTGGATGTATGTTACTCAATCACGTCGAAACGACTGAACCTATTTCGTTGAACTTTTGTAAATAGTTAAATTGTAATGTGGATTAACACAGCCATCTATTCATGTACCACGCTCATTAAGTTGTTAACGATAAATAAAAATCTGTAATTTAGTTTAGCACTGTGTATCAAGAAAGTAAAATTGTTACAATAAATTAAAAATAAATCTGTATAACGTTGCATTTAAAGTACAGTATATTAATTAAATAATGTCGTCGGTCATCTTCCTATTTCCGACCGTCACCCAAACGCTGAGAGACTATATAAAATAGTGATTACAAAATAACGTAATGACCTTTGAAAGTGTGTTTGGGTGGTTGTTTCTTTCACTAAAGTCATTTTTTTATATATAATGGACTATTAATGGACTGAATGAGCATGAATCACCAGTTTTATTCTGATAGGAGGTTTCCGGGACACACTGTATACTCGTATTATACAAATTAATTGCTAACAATTTTAGTTAGGAACTGTGTATTTAATCTAGTGTTCTTCAGTCAATGCAAATGTATCACACATTTCCTTTATTTACAGAAAACAATGGACACGTTGACCCGCGTGCTGGCCCGCTATGTATACTCACTGGACTTGACAGAGGGCGGGGGTGGGGGGGAGTCTCGGAGTGCTCGCGGGGGACGACGTCCCACCCCCGCCCCGCAGCCGCAGCCCCGTCCCGCGCCTCTGCAGTCCGCACACGTCGGTGCGGATACTAGGACACCCGGTGAGACCACTTGTTACTTGCATCCGTTACTTATAGTGTTGTTAAAACGAGCTCTGTATACTTCAGAGCGCTGGCGCTCTATTGAAACTTAACCGTTTTAGACTCGATCTTTTAACTACAATGGTTTAAGACCATCAAACATTAAAAATTTGGACTTTAACGCTAGAGCCTTAAAAGTTCATTTGCGCTCACTGAATACTGGATCGTCGTTTTAACAACAGTAGTTACGTATACTCATCGGACCTGACGGAGGGCCGAACTGGGGCAAGCGGTGGGGCTGTGGCACGGGGAAGCTACCCCCGCCCCGCGCTCCTCACCCGCACACGTCGGTTCGGATACGAGGATACCCGGTGAGAACACTTGTTACTGTATGATTATCACAGCTATAACATTTTATAGTTGTCACTTATTAAAAGTAGCGTAACGTCACAGTAATGGCTGCATGGATAGACTTGTCACTGGTCTTCATGTGTACTTTACAATCACACATGTATAAATTTTAGGCAAATTGGTGTAATTTGTCTATACAAATGGAGCAGCAACATTCATTTTGCAGTTTCGGATGCAACATTGTCGTTAATAACCATTGTATAGCTCAGGAAAAAAGGAAACAAACCGCAGTCAGGTCACAGCAAAGAGATTATTGCCACAAATATGTTTATGTTTGTTTAGCTCGATTACAGGTGACAATGAAGTTTATTTTGATTTCTGGTGACTTTTTTCTATACATTATGACAAAAGTAGCAATCCATACAGCCGTAACTGTAACGTCATCAACTATATTTCACATTTTTCAGGTCACAGAAAAAAAAATCAGAAAAAAAATTAAATTCGTACACGTTGTACATATCTAATTCTTTCGAAAAATAAATAAAATTAACTATTGAATTATTAAAAAAATATCCCATGGGCATTGTTAGTTTTCACGAAGGAAATTCACTCTTAGAAAGGTGTAGATATTTTTATTTAAACTTGTTTAAGGCTACACTAATAGCCCACACAGACAAAATTGTCTTAGACTTAGTTGTGGACCATTGCGTAGTATTATTTATATTTCATCGATCGTAAATAACAAGTGTATGTTTACCGCGTATAGGCGCATAATGTCCAATGCGCGTGATCTGCAATTTGAAAATAGTGGTACAGGCGTAAAAAAAATCTTATTTTTAAAATATTTTTACTTCACTTAACGAAACGCCGTTTTCATTTGACGGTAACTAACTAAAGAAAAAAGAAAAAGTCGTTAATTAAAATTAATTAATAAAAATGGTCATACTTTTTGAATAATATTGCTTTTGACTGTACAATAATGCGAATTTTTTTAATTACACGTTTCGCGAATTGCACGTTATGCGCCTTAACGATTAACCGTAGGCAAGTCCATGAAGTGTCCAAACGAGCCGGCGGCGCGCAAAGAAGCGGGCGGTTCGCGGCGCAGCCTGCAGCGCTGCCGCAGCGACCCGCACCTCTCCACGAACAAGCACGCACACGAACGTGCTAGACGAGGTAACTACACTAGTATTGTAAGGCGTATTGTAGTTTAATGGAAATAAGGCGGCAGACGAGCATACGGTCCACCTGATGACCACCACCTGATGGTTACTGTCGCCCTGCGACATCTGCAAATATATACAGCATTAATGTAGTATTTTCTCAATACTGTTCAAACTTTATTGTGTATTGTATTATGTATGTTGTGTCAATGTACAATGCATTTGTTGTATATTTAGTTTGTATATCAATTTATTTACAGTAATCCTGCCCATTTTGTGTTTTTGAAATTAAAAGTTTCAAAAGATTTGTCACAATAAAATTAGTAATAAAAGAAACTATTTATTCAGTATTGTCTTTATTTTTAGGTACCAAAGAATCAACTAGCATTAAACCAAGAAGATGGTACTCACTTGATTCTTTGAGACAATCTACACCGCATGAAGAAAGGGACTCCGCTAGCGGTATGTTTTTAAAAATTAGGTTTTTAAATATTATTTAACTGTTTCTAACTATATTATCTAATGTGCATTTTCATTCCACTAATCATTATTTGTTTTTTTTTTCAAGGTTCAAGATCACCCTCCCCGGCGCCATCTAGCGGCGTAGAAAGTAGTTCGATTAAAGACTCGCCATTGCAAATTGATTTGGCGTCGGACGGCGGAAATGTCGGTAAGTTATTTCAATATCATAATATATCTTGTAGGTCCAAGTGAAAGTGGTCAAAATAAACAGAAGTCGTAAGTTAACAATAATTCGCATAGACCTTAAAATTGGTACAGGTCTTCAATATACTATTAAAAATAAAATATCAAAAAATCCCCACCGATCCTACATCTGCTAAAAAAAATATTTTGTCAAACGTAAAAAAATATCGGTTTTCCGCATTTTTCTCGTAAACGGCAAGTGTTATCGTAAAAATAGGTCAGACAAAAGTTGTAGATCATGCGATTCTCTACAAAAAATATTCTTTTACTTTTTTTCCTACGAATCACCATTCCTGAGATATCGCGATTCCAAAAGTTGGAGAATCATATTCTACATAATATGCTACATACATACTTGGCGCATTTTTTTAACGTGGTTTCCCCAGTAGGCATACTCCACGATCTATTGTGATTAAGTTTTATTAAACAGTATCGTATTGATTGAAAAAAATGTTACTATTGGTAATGATTAAAGTGGAACGGATTATTGTTGATTTCCGGAAAATTTTAATCTGACTGATAATCTTCGCGTTTGACTTGGAATTCCAAATTCAAATTAATTTCAATGTAAAGCAATAATATTCTTTTTCCAAACCAATTATTCATTTATTTTTCCGTCAAACGACTATACTTGGATATCGTTGTATTTGCGACCATAGAAAACTTAAAAATTCGCGTTATTTTCGAATATGAATTCCGTCATGGCAACAATGTAGCACAGACAACACGCAATGTGTATGGACGTCCGTACACATCGTCCATACACAGTCTTAATGTAACAGAAGCTTTGACCGGAAAATCCGTCATCAACGGTACTCGCGAGACCTTGTTTAGGGACTGATTTCCATGTTTTTCGGAACTTGGATAAATTTTTACAGAGGATAAATTCAACTCCGATAAGGCAGTGAAAAACGCCTTCAGAGAATTCATCGATTTCCGTCCCCTGGAGTCCTATAGCAGTGGTATCAATCGACTTCCAATAAAATGGCAAAATTGCATTGATAATAATGGACAATACCTCGATTAATGAAATATATAATTTTCATTAAAAAAATATCTTTGATTTTTTCCATATAAAACGGTAATTTCATAGGTAAGGACCTAATAGAAGCAATGTTGTCCGTCCCAGAATGGTCGGAGAATGAAGCGGGTGAGAACGCAGGTAGCGCTCTCGCGATTGGCGCAGCGGGCGGGGTGGGCGTGGTCATGGGCGGGAACGTCCGTGGTTGGCTGCCGGATGTGGCAGCTGTCATGTGGAGACGAATGCTGGCCGCACTCGGTGACCCCAACAATCTACGGGACCCACACGCGCATGCTACTGCGTACAACCACCTTATACACCTCAACGAGACACTGCTCAAGGTAAGACTCTGTAAAATCCGTTTTATTGGAGGCTTTTATTGTACTCGTCTTGCAACTCGAAACAAATTACATAAAGAAAACAAAGGCCTTTCTTAACTTATGCGTTTTTACTACTCAATTAATAATAAATATAGTGTACAAAATGCAAAACCTTTTTTATTGTATGATTTCTATTTATTTTCGTGGAATAAACTACAGATCTTGGCGAACAGCCTCCACAATTAAATGTTATTTACTTTTCCCCTATACTGAGCACAACCTCAGATGACTAATCTCTTTGTCTATTTAAGTGCTTCTTATTGATTATATCTGCTGTCAATCTTTTAAACGTCCCACTACTAGGCACAGGACTCTCCTGATAAATCACGAAGGGGTTTCGGGTCATAATTCACCACGCAGGCCCAATGCGACCCATCCATCAGTTTTTTATTTTGTTTTCTACAATACATATAATCATCATACATCATAACTCATACCTGCATCGCGGAGCTAGTGGTATTTTTTTTTAATTCGTACTTAAGTTGAAATTCAGTGGTACACGGGCCTAGGATAATTCTTATTACTTGATCTGAAACATTACATGCATAATCCGACAAAGCTTCATTCATGTAAACATGGCGAAAATGGATCTTGTAATGTCAGTCAACTTACTGACTGATCAACAAGCACGTATTAATTCTTAATGGTAATGTATCGTTATCCAAAAACAACTGTTCATGTTTCTATCTCCAGTATCTTTAACATTTTCATCTTATTTAGTCATAAAATTAATATACATATATGAATTATTTTAATTAAAGTTAATATGTTAGTAGGTACCTACTTCGATATTCAAAGATTCTATTTAAATATTAGAAACGTGCTCTGATGTCTGATTCTTTAAAATAACGCTACAAAAGTTTATATTTTTTTAATAAAGACTATATCTGGTGAGTAGAACCGACAATAAGGTCCCTTTTCAGGTCAGATAATGACACATATAAATTAATTTACAACTTTAATTTAGTTGCTAACCATTATAAGACTGTTTAAGGTGTTCATTTAAGTTCTTGTCGGATGGTTCAGACAATTTTATAATGATGACACCATGATGACTTATCAACTGAAACATTCAATCAAACAATCCGAACACGTGCGTACCTACTGCTGGAATGTTTCCTGGATACTAAAAAAAAAATAAGAAAATAAAATTTATTATTAGTTTAAATTTCGCGCGAAAACAGTCGGCCACGTGACATTGTTGAAATATAGGACGCAAAGCAAATATAACGCCTATCAAATTAGAATAGCAACAATCTAAACGACATTTGTAATTATCATGTTGTTCCGGCGCTCTCTCACTGTTCCGTACGTTTTGTAAAAGTTAGTTGATCACTGCACTTGTGATAAGAAAATAAATAGAATTCAATTGTAAATTCAAGTCTCTCGTTTAATTTTAACAGACATCTTGGATCTATGACGTCACAACACTATAAACCACTTCTTATTTTGAGTGGAAGATTTAAAAATTTTTTTTCTTTGGATATTGTTACTTCCAAATGGTTATATGTTACGATAATGACTTCATTATCGTGTAACACGTGTGCAGTAGTTATGTGCAGTAGTACGACCATTAAATATCCTATCAAATTGTTCATACATGTTCTTAAATGCCCAAAACTTCGAAAACAGTGGTTACAGGTAGCACGACAAGTCCCAGCATATACATCAAATAATTATATTTATTTTTTATAGTGTTGTGACGTCACGCGGTAATCAATCATGGCTTCCAGATAAAAATCAGTTCTTAATAATTTAATAAACTCTAAATTAATAATTCTTAATAAACACATAAAAAATCTTTAATTTATTTAACAAAAGAATAATATTTGTAAATCGTTTTAATACAAAAAAACATTACATTTTACTAGAAGCGCATGCGACGTACGGGATCACACTGAAGCATTTTAACTGATAAGATTATTACGAATATCTTCTTGACATAGTCTGTCTCATTCATACTTAAGAGAATAGCAATAAAAAAAAACCTTGTGATTTTTTTCACTACTCATGCGCGCTATACTGAGACGTTTCAATGAGTCTTGTGTTATCTGGCCAAGTACCCTTTTTTTTACCTGAGACACGTTTGTTTACCTGTGATATGTTTGTGCATGACTCAAATACCACTCAGCTGTTAATAGCTAACATCTAAGTGGGTCCAAAACATTTTGCAATACCGGTAAGTTAATTAAAATGAAAAAGTGTATTTTTTAAATTCGGCTCCTTCTCAATTGAAATGGCAATAACTTCTTTTTCATTATAGAATCGGTTATTATTAATATCATTTTAGAATCTGCATTTATTGGACAAGTTTTTAAAATAATGGGCACAGATTGTGTAGTACATTTTTTTTACACCATTCGCCCCCGAATTCACATGATTTGCTAGAGATTAGAGTTGAAATTTGAAATAAAAACATTTTTTCTTTATAGTATTTCCATTTCTTTATTTTCTCGATGACAGTTCTAATTTGATAGTTGTAGTGTTGTGTGACCAAATAAGTAATGATATCGATCGCATATATTTATTATATTTTGAACAAAGACAAATACAACAAAAACATTCAAATATATTTTTTCAAGGTGGGAACACTCAATGGCCCACCGCCATTTTGTGTTTGTTTTAATCTGTCACTCGCAACAAGACGGTCGTGCTAGTCACTACATTTCTGTTCGCTGAGTTTTTTCACATTATCCATACGTTACGTTGTGTATTTTGTGTTCCTCCGTGTTGATTGCTGCCCAGCTGTCAAATATCAAAATGCCGAAAGGATCTGTTCTGAAAAGGCAGGCGAGAGAACTGGTGATCAAGGTTCGTAATTACTTTGAAGCAGAGTATCAAAATGGTGGCCCGCTATTACCACTGTCGCAAGTGCGAGAGCGTGTTGCGGCCGCATTAGGAATTAGTGGACCTACTGTTTCAAAAATTACTACCGAAATAAGCTTCGCACGCCGAAGAAAAAACGCCAACCACGTCGTGTGACATCGGTTGACAACTTCGACGCTGACGCTATTCGCCGTCATATATATGACTATTACTTGCGCAAAGAAATTCCAACACTTAAAAAACTTGTTGTTTCTTTACGTGAATGTGGTTTGTTCCATGGCCAAAAATCGTCATTAAGCTTGGTTTTGAAAGAAATTGGATTTTGTTATAAAAAATCGGACAAACGTAAAATATTGATGGAGCGTCACGACGTTGCTATGGCTCGCTGCGAATTTTTGAGCGAAGCCAAAAAGATATCAGATTGGTCAAATGTTATTTTCACTGACGAGACTTGGTTAAATGCAAACCACACAGTATCTAAGAACTGGACTGACGACACCGTCGCTTCCACTAGTTCAGTGCCAATGGGAAAAGGTGAACGCCTCATCATATGCCATGCAGGGTCTACGAAAGGATTCATGTCAGATGCTTTACTGGCCTTTAAATCCAAGAAAACAGTGGACTACCACGAAGAAATGAACGCGGAGATTTACGAAGGATGGTTTAAAGAAATGGTGCAATCTCTGGAAGAACCGTCGATAATTATTATGGACAACGCTACATATCACTCCAGACAAATTGATAAAATGCCGACGCAGGCCAATAAAAAACAAGAGATAATTGACTGGCTCCAACGTCATGGCGAAAATGTGGATAATACTTTATTAAAAGTACAATTAGTGAATATTTTAAAATCGAATAAAAGCCACCCTAAAAGATATGTTATCGACGAAATAGCTGCCGAATGTGGTCATTGGGTTCTTCGACTTCCGCCGTATCATTGCCAGTACAATGCTATAGAACTAATATGGGCACAAATCAAAGGACACGCCGCTCGAAACAATACCCATCCCCCTTTTACGGCAAACAAGATGTTAGATTTATTAAAAAATGCATGTGCGGAAGTAACTGTCGAAAACTGGGAAAAAATTGTGAGAAGAACCCAAAACATTATAGCGTCGGATTGGGAAATTCATGTGGCATTCGATAATATAGAAGTACAGGAACTTATAATAAATGTTGGGGAGAGCTCATCGAGTGACAGTGACGATTCATCAGATTTTGATTAAAATAAATAAATAAAGATTACCTGTCATTATAATTATTTCGTTTCATTGTCGAGTACCTACCTATACCTACTTATTTTACAACAGCTTCGAAAATTTTAAAGAAGTTGGCATTATCAATCAAGAATTAACACGTGTAACATTTTGTAATGAAATATAATATTAGTTAATAAATTTGTACAAAAGTATCCGGCAGTAGTTTAGTTTCTTACATTTTGTAAAAAAATATCGGATCTGTTATCGTGTTACGTTTATCGATAACTACATCCCTAAAATTGCTTTCTGGCCGACGTGACCTTGTTAATGAAATATGACGTCTTGGTGCCTAATTTTTGTTCGGAGTTTTAGGCGTTGACGCTAGAACAACGTTATATCGACCACTGTGTGTCAGCTGTCATCGAGAAAATAAAGCAATGGAACTTGTATAATATCTTTAAGTTTCCATTTAAAAAAAGTATTGTATGTGATAGCACATGTATTTATCATTAGCCAAATTAGTAACTCAAGGTATCGATTTTTCAAAATAATAATAATAATGAATAAAACAGAGACCCGTGGAAAAAAAAGGTTAAAATTCTGGTATGTGATAGCTGAATATATGGTGTATCGACCCCTTAACGTTGGACCACTATTTACGACACACCCTGTATACATATATCTCGAGTTATCAAACTTATTCCTTCCATGCACGGATTTAAAATGTTGGAATTGTTGTAATTTTGGATTTGCTGGACTGATTTGACCGAAATATAAATCCAAACTATTCTACCAAATTTCATTTCTATCCATTAAAAATTGCTCGCGCCAGTTATCTAAACTTTAAAGCTGATAGTAGTCTTGGGGTCTCCTGATCACTCTTAAAAAAGATGTAGTAAAATTTTTCCAAATTCGAAAGTTTCACCTCTCGGTGGATTCCTTCGAAATCTCCCTAAAAAAACGTATTAATAAAAATGATTGTATCTTGTGCATTATACGCGTACATAATTAATTTGCCTTGTTCCATTCATGCCTGATTTATGATTGTTCAGCGTGCAGTCACGTTTGTTGGTAACATGGTACCTACTTAATGTTTGCATATATTCCGTTACTCTCAATCAGCACCTACGTTTCAAACCACGACATTCAATACCGGCCATCTGTTAATTTTTGTCACAAATATGCCTCATTCGCGACGTATTTATCATCCGATATCTGTAAACGTTTGACAGATGCTGCACAATGGGAAATTATTTTGCACACACATCTCGCCTTTTCTATCGTTTGTTTTGTTTGACAGTTATTTGTTTTTATTTTTCATAAAGGGATAATACTTTTATTGTTTACTAAAGAATTCCGTTGAAAAACTTGATGTTTTAAATCAGTTAAGTGCATGGTGTTATTACGGTTGTGCGAGCTGT
This sequence comes from Sesia bembeciformis, assembly GCA_943735995.1. Taxonomy (NCBI): domain Eukaryota; kingdom Metazoa; phylum Arthropoda; class Insecta; order Lepidoptera; family Sesiidae; genus Sesia; species Sesia bembeciformis. The sequence goes on from OX031042.1 coordinate 8,851,875, forward strand.
TGTCGAATAGCAAAGTTTTTAAAGATTGCCAATGCGAGCGAAGGTCAGGAAAAAGAAGATTATTAAAGAGGCGAAAGAAAAAAGAGGTTATTGTTTTGTTTACAATATTCGTAATTAAAAATCTTAAGTTTTAAAACACCGTGTCGCCATGTGTCTTTGTGTCGCTACAACCCTTCGTGATAACTAGAGATTTACAGCCCTCAGTGGGGCGTTATAGATTGATATTGTATACATATAACTCATATTTAAAACTGTTTAATAGAGGATATCTAATATTGTTTCTGTTGTTGCAGATAAGTGCAAACCAAACTCTAAATGGAAACACGGAGATCCACGTGCCGTTCAACTTGGTGGCCGGATGGTGCCTCGAGGCAGAGTCGTTGCCGCCTTCGCACAGGTTCCTGTCTTACTTTATGAAAAATATATTCATATATTTTTCTTTATTCTACTACTAGCGACCCGCCCTCGCTTCGCTTCGGTTTATAAGTTTTTTTTTTCAAATTTTCAAAATAAAATATAGCCTATATTAGACACGAAAAATGTAGCTTCCTATTTGTGAAAGAATTTTTGACCTGTAACTAGACCTGTATCTCAGAAGCTAGTACCTTCCCAATACAATGATCTATATTTATCTAGTCTAACATCCATCAAATTAGACGTACAGTAGACATACTTAAAGAATGAGCGCTATTTAGCAGATTTAAATTAAAAAAGTTTACACGATTAAGAAAAAGCAATACCGGCACAAGTAACAAATGTATGTTAGAATGTGTTGTGTAGATAGGAATGGTGAGAATTGACCGTGTGTGTGTGTGTTTGTATATGTGTGAACGTATGTGTGATGTGGGTTTGTATAACATAATAATATGTGAAACTTTTTTCTATACAATTACAAAATAACTTTATTCATTTATTTCAAAGACAATGGCTTGTTTTGGTCTAGGAGGTGAGTCCGTCTTTGTTTGTTTCTGGGCCCCTGACACAATAAATCCTAATGTCGACTCATTAGATGTAGCGTTATTATTATTATTATTAATCCCCGTCTGGCAGTCAATTTGTCATCGTACCAACGTTTGTAATTTTAACTGATATTGACATGTATAGTGGATAGGTGAATAGGTATGTATCGTTTATCTGGTGGACTGATTGGTCCTTTCCTTCTTTCTATTAGGTAAATAAAATAAAATACAAAATAATTTTATATTTCTCTAAAGAATGTCTGGAATTATTTTCAGCTTATTTTATAGATGTCAAATAAGAGTAAGAGAAACATCCAAATTTTTCGTCAATTCAACTTTCAAACAATATAAACAATGTGGCAGATTGCAAATGAAATAGTAGTAATACAGTTAAAGACTATAAACTAAAAAATGTATAAAAGAGAATACTCTATAAACTAATCCATGGTCGATCGCCAAATGATATCCCATTTTGATTTTTAGGACCGGCAAGTTACTCGCCCTGCGGTTGCTATGCGAATCGACGCAGGCGCAGGACCCGGGCGCACCTTCCTCCTGTAACAACCGCCTGCACCTCGCGCACTTGCATCTGTACCAACGGGCATTGCATCACGGTATGTATACATTGCAATCATAGTTATTAAAAATGTTTATAGTTGGTTTATAATTTGACTTGTATCTTTATACGCAGCTCTTGGAATTATAGCTCTTTATTTTTATTCTATCTTGTATGACCAAATTATAAGTGTTTCATACAAAATTTTCTCAGGTCTAACGGGCGAAGACCGGTCCGTAGTGGACGTGTTGGTGGAACACGCTGCGCCACGATACCTCTCCTTGGCTCTGGACGGCTACTCGTTACTGCTGCTGGATTTCGTGCACGCTTCCACGGTCGTACTCAACTCCTCTGATATGGGCGCTTCGGTGAGTTACACTCGATTTCAGCCAATAACGTACCACTGCAGGGCACAGGCTTTACAATCGCAAGGGGTTTTGGGCCGTAATCATAAACATACAACGCAACTTCGTGAAATTGTAAGGAAACGTTTGTGTCACGGGAAAAATTTAGTGATGGGAAACCACTTACCGATGAAACGAAACATTTACCTTGACTCGGTTCACCACTTTTGACGAATTTTTACATTGATTATTAGGGCAATTAGGCATTTTTATGTTTTGTAACAACCACTTGCTAGTGACACGGGTCGAGACAGATTGAACGAGCAAGATGAGAAATAGGGGCTTAGCGCCAGTTTCAGTCACGCAGGGATGAACAGCTTGCCGTATATCTGACCGTAATTCATCACGCGGACTGCGAATTTTATAAATTTCCCTAACTTTTTTTTGTTTCTCTGGCATGCACGTGAAAGTGTTAGTCGAGAATAGCACTGCTCAATTTTAACACGATCGTGTTTTAACATGGTCATGTTTTAATATAATTGTCTTTTAACATGATAATTTTTAACATGCTATATTTTAGCATGATCGTGTAATAACATAATCGTGTTTTTAAACAACGGAGCGAGATGCTGATTTGTTTCATGTATACATAATATAAAATTACCCATCATACTATAAATATGACTTACACGTTAGCTTTTTCAGTATCCTCCGCTGGACATGGGCCTCCTCACGCACATTGCCTCGTGCATAAGGGATGTATGGTCTTAAAACGCCACGCTGCCCAAGGGGCTTGGCGAGTCCACTCTTTTAGAGGTGGTGTAGTTCCTCAGAGCTTATGGTAGCCGCTTTATTATCCCTTAGTCGCCTTTTACGACACCCACGGGAAGAGATGAGAGTGGTGTTATGCTATAGCCGGCCGACATCACACGGCACCGTATTATTAACAAGTTATTATTTATGGCAGTGTCCACGTACCGCCGCCGTCACATTCCTGGGCTCCCTACTGTCTTTGCCGGACGGGTTGATGAACGCGCCCATGTTGCAACCGTACCCACATCAGTACAACACGGTCTCGTGTCCCGATCTCAAGGTATATTGCACCATCTAGCTTATTTCGTAGTGTTATCTGTTCTCCTTACCTTCGACCATAAGAAGTTTAGTCAACGAAATATGCCTAGATCACCAATAATTTTACTTTTTTTGTAAGGGCACATTGTCGAAGGTATATATGAACACAGTGGGATTTGTTTTGCGCGTAAATAAGATTTCTGTACACTTATCTATATTAATTTTAATCCCATTGGAACAATAGTATGACGACAATATATTTATACTCCGTGCCAAAGTATGCAAATAGCGAGCATTCACACCTTCCTACTAATGTACTCGTGTTTACGATAGCGACACTTGCCAATGTTCCCCGTAATAAGTGCAAATAGGTATCTCTAGCGTATCGTGGTAGCAGCCACGTAGACATCGAGGTCATTCCAGGGGTCGTAGAACATTATGCAATAATTAAATAGATTAAATTAATAGATTAATAAATTAAATTCATTAAACTATGTACATTTATTTTTCTAAAATAATATACGTATTCTAATTAATTAATTAATTATTATAGAGGTATTCATGATACTAAACTTTCTTCGAGGGATCCATATAAAACGTAACAATAAATAACGTTAACAAAGAAACAAATAAAGCTTTGTTAAAATGAGGGTAGGATATTATCGATAACATAGATATAGCGTGTAATGTTGGTCGTTGTGTTGTGCAGGAGCACGTGTTGAACATAGTGGTGCGCGTGTGCCGGCGCGAGGGCGCAGCAGCGGCACGGTGCGCGGGCGCAAGCGCGCTCGCCGCCCACGTGGCTCACGCCCTCGCTGAGCGCCGCGCGTGCGCACGCCTGCCCGCCTACGTGCTCTGTCTACTGCAAATGCTCATGGTCGGTTACTGTTTACATATACACTAACTAATATTTACAGCCAGATGGGTCGATAACATAAATAGAGTCTCAAACAAGACCTGGATACGACTAGCACAAGACAGAAGCAAGCAAAGACGTAACAGAGAGGAGGCTTATACCCTGCAGTAGTATGATTAAAAAGAAGCTGGGAATGAATGGATAAATCCGAAAATATGTTTGTCTGTTTACGTCTTCACAACTAAAATGAAAATGAAATTTGCCGGCGAGTTTTGGTACATAAAATCGTTGATTCCATTATATGGCCCGTCGCCAATAAATAGTGTGACAGCAAAGATTTTGTTTGTCTTTATACTAATTTCCTAACTCGATACGTCGCATTAACCACGATGGTGTTGATTGACTGACTGTCACAGTAAGTACTCATAAGTAGAATGTTAGCAGGTTTAAAAGTTTATGTCTATGGGCTGTGGTGACCACTTACCGTCTGGTAGATCTGTCCGCCAACTTTTTTATAAAAAGAAAGTGAACAAAGCAGTAGCGAAATCGGTCAAGCGCTATTCAATATCGATAATTATATAATTAGCATCTCTGATACATTTAATCCCATAGCTTATTAAAATAAATTTTAATATTTTTTGCCACTTTTTATCTTGTTTCAGATGAAAAATAGAAGCATAGCGAAGGTCGTGAGCGATACATTATTGGTACTGACCGATTATACTGATCGCATCGTGGAAATGTATCCAGGACTTGCTGGTGAGGAAGGACTATGAAATATATTTCCTTATTTATATTTCTTTATTGGCATCATGGCCATAGACTTTATTTGGATCCAGAGACAAAGATTAATTCAGACTACAACTATAATATTTGTCTTAAAACAAATGTATGTCTAACTAAATAGATATTAAACCTTGGAACCTGTGACTTAGTAGGCAGGCAATGTAATCCAGTAGACCGGTGAACTAATCACCTGTCAATCTAACCCAGCGCCCATCAAACCAAGAATCATTTGAATAGCAAAATGAAATCACACATGGCTCTTTGAGTAAAGAAACACATGAATCTATTTAATTACATCACTTCAAGATCTAACAGCCAGGTCGTCATAATATTATGCGTCAGAGGAAATCTAGTATATTACATGTCAGTTTTGTTTATAAAAAAGAGGGCAGACGAGCAGGCGGGTCATATGATGGTAAGCGGTCACCGCCGCCCATGGACACCTGCAACACCAGGAGACACGTGGGCGCGCTGCTGACCGCGCAGAATTCTGTTTATTACTTTATTTCAAATGTGCTAATTTCATTTAATATTGGAAATAAACCACCGTTTCATACGTCCACATTGGCACCTTATTTTCATGGAAATTGCGTGTCCCTATAGTCTTTACCGTGACCAGCCCTTTTTTCATCCACTGCTGGACACGGCCCTCCTCATGCACATCGCCTCGTGCATGAGGGATGTGTGACCTTAAAACTCCATTCTGACCAAGCAGGTTGACAAGTCCAGTCTTTTAAAAGTAGCGTAATTCCTCAGGCCTTATGGTAGCGGCTTTATTATCCCTTAGTCCCCTTATAAAACAACCACGGGAAGCGATGGGTACTATTCTCAGGCCGGCCGATACTTAATTTTAAATTAATTTGACAGGAAAAATGATAAAGTGGATCTGCGCATGCCTCGCCCAAATATCAAGCAGCAGCGGGCGTGACTCCGTCAAACCATTAGCTGGCTCTCTGCTCCTCTGCCTTGCCGAACTGGCCGTCCGCTGCGGACCCACCTACCTCATGCAGGAGAAGGATGGAGATCAGACATTGCTGTTGCTTATATTCAAGGTACGTCCATGACGCAGTACATTTCAAGGTAGTCTTCTGTGAGAGAGGGGTAACGTGGCCAGTCGAACGCGCCCAGCAGCTGTTGGATTGCAGCGTGCACTCTCCCCCTCAAAAATTGATTTTATATTCAATAAATCTTTGTTTGTTTTGTAATATTGATGGGTATAATTGTAGTTTAAGCATACTAAAAGTGTGCTCGATACTTCGATAGGTGAACCAGTCAATCATTTCTTGTTTACGAGCGTTTAAATTAGGCACGGGATGTTGCTTCGTATTGTCATACGAAGTATTATCAACTACCACGACATTGTTTGGTTTTAAATTTGACAGTAATTAAGCAGTCAACCACTTCAATTTTAATAAGAAAATTCATTCGAAATACCGAATTTTATGTTTTTCCATAAGAATTTTGCAATTATCTTCGGTTCTCTTCTACTTCAATCCTAATGACAATATTTCTTTGCGTAGTGTAGAGATACAACCTGGATAATTTATTTCTCCCTTTAACTTTTCTTGTGATCTTTTCATTGTAGCTAATTTTTTTTCGGTGACGTGAAATATTATGAATTATTATTCGGATGATATTCTTCTTAAAACCATCAACAACAATTTAGTTTCTTCTGCATTAAGTTTTTTTTTTGGAGATTTAAATATTTAATATAGTATCCGAAGCACGTTCGCCTTCTAATAAAACTCTTTTAACGCTGACAGCGGAATTCCCGTCGATGTCGTCACTAACTGGTTAAATGTAGTAACGCTTGACTTGTCATTATTCCTGACTTCTTTGAAGAATTCATACAAATTATACAAAATTTCTTTTCATTTACTATAATAATTAATGGTTTTCTTTTTTTCAAAGTACTCTCCCTTGCATCTATACAAAACTCCATGCGTCTAAACCAATTTTGAAAACATTCGTCACCCGTGGCAATGTCGTAAACGCACCGAGACGACCCTGCTTCAAAACGTCACCATTTGACACGAACTCGTTTTTGAGCCTTGGTGAGGTGAGCTTGTAGCCTTGGTTGGTGAGGCTGGGTGCCCCAGCGCGATACTATCCTCCTGACTCGTAGATGCCCATTTAATACACACTTCCCGATCCAATCTGCAATCTCTCCTCAATCTCCTCCTCGTATGTAATTCGCCTGTTTTAACAAATTAAATTTTTCACTGCCACCACGTTTTCTACCGTTACAGCCGTTAAAGGGCGACCGCTTCATTCTTCGTCAGTCAAACTTAGTCGACCACGCTTAAATTCATTGCACCAATGATACATAGAAGGGCACTTGTCTGCCAACGCCATTTGAAATCTATTAAAAGGAATCTTTATGTTTTAAAAAACATTTATAATCATCGCGCTTAAATGTTTCTGTCGAATATCCATTTTAAATGAGACTTTTGATTCAGCTCGTAGAAAAATATGTAGGTAAATTTGAATTTGGAATGTTTTGTTTTTATTTTATAGATAGTCATAGTTTTAATTGACATCAAAACCAGCCAGTGTTCGAAACTCTTTGTCGCAAAACTTTCTGAGAAAGTTTGACAAGATTAAAGTAAGTCCTCGTCTCGGATAATATGAAATTGATTAATATAATAATAAAATATCCATTGTGAGCAAGTAGGACAATGATAATGGGTAAACAAACAACACAACCGACAAAACTTTTCCTATTTTTAGTTTAATTCAATATTTTGTTTTGTATTTTAAAAAGGTTTCAAAATAAAATCAAATTATAAATTATAAGAACATTTTTATTATAAAAAATAGAAAAGTCATATACAAAAATAAAAGGCAATATAACAATGGATGAATAACAGCGTTTTTAAAAGAATCGTACATACCTATATAACGAAAAAAATGAAATAATGATCATTATTAATTTCTAAGTACACGCATAGTAAAACCTACACATGAATTATGAAATTATTAAAATTTTGAACTGACATTCGGACGAATATCTCAGGCGTATCTATACGTATCGAGTGTAAAAAAATTGATTTCCAAAAGTGAAAACCGATCCTAAATACCCGTTCGATAATAAAACACTCGATAATAAATAAATAACCTTAAATATATTTTTTTTCTTTCAATCCGATCTACAAGCAAACACAAAAAACATGAAAAGGGACTTTTACGCAGAGGTATTCTGAATCGAGCAAACCCTTTTAGTTTTCCAGAATGACTTCACATCCTCTTTTTGGCTAAAAATATCTATTGTTGATATTGAGGTTGGCTTTGGCCAGGGTGCTCCACACGCTCCTGCGGTTGGAAGCCGTGTTCGTTGGCCTTGAATGTCACGGTATATAGTAGACCGTCAGGAGCAACGTACTTGTAGCTTCCAGAAACTTCGATCGCTTTGTGGTCTTCGCTGACCTGCTTCAAGGTGCCTTGTTCTTGACGCGCTGTGCCGTCACTTGTCTCAAACCTGTTATTTAAACAAATATTTTAATGAAATTATGTCATTTGTTTTTATTAAATATATACTAAATTGGGTTGACAATACGAAAATATCGCATTATACTAAATATTGTAATGCCTGTCATTGTAAATTAAATACGTTACTTAATAAAAAAAAAGAAAGCTTTAACGGCTTAGTCTTTTAACCTTCAGTTTAGTAACGGGAGGTACTCGGTACAATAAGATTTAATAATACAGATCTGGAGATTTAATTAGACAGATTCTGTGTTAAATCCTTTGTTTGCCAACGCACTACATATTGGACTAAGTTTTATGGATCACACGCGTTCTGTGCGTTACGTCCATTCACGACTTACCATTAGATGAACCATTTATAACTAAATTACTTATCTACGACTAATTTCATAGAAAGGGTTAGGTAGGAATATGTGCTTACTCGAACTGATATCCTTCTGGGTTGATGTTTGATTCCTGCTTGAGCGTGTAAACGGGCTGCGCATCTTGATGTTGCTGAGGGGCGGCCAATGCAACGACGGTAAAGGCGAGGGCACACAACACCTGCGACGACAAATAATAGAGTAATAATCGCAATTATACAGTAATATAATAGTTTTAAACATGGTATTGTAACAATGTTCATTTATCATCACACATTTCCAAAAAATAAAATGGTGTTTACATTTATAGTAAACAGTTCTAGGAGAGTTCCTTGAACGTATTCCATACTTCCATAAAGTTATGTCGCTAATTTCACAACCCTTTATAAATAACACCTGCTCTTCTCAAGAAATCACAGTCTCACATAATCCACGAAGATCATTTTATTTATAACTTTTCATCTACAACAAGTCAAAATTTTGATCTAATAGAAACTAGAAGTTTTTGATTTACTAGAAACTACACTTTAGACCACTATACGGCAATACTATAAAATCAACTCACGTATTTATGCATCTTAGCGTTTTGATTGAACTAGGTACTTCTGTTAGCGTCAACTGTTGACTGTGCAAATCTAAGCGCGCGCCCACATTTTAAATGCAAACACTTAATTGATGACAAAACTTTGCGATGCGTCTACGCGTAATACAGTGCTAATGAATAGACATGCCGTTGTCCTACAAAAGATTCTTAACACCGAAAACTTGTATTATGTAACGCATACTTTTTATTGGGTAACTAGTTACCACCCAGTTCTATGAGCTCTTTAGCCTTGTTCCTCTAAAACTAAAGAATATAAGAGATTTTAATAAAATGTTAGTCATTAGAAATTATTCTTAAAATAGAGAGATATCTAAACATATTCGCTTTCCGACTTGCATACTTCTGATACTTTGGTTGAATATCAGAAAGTTTCAGAATAATCTCTTACCTATACAAAGTTAACGATGCACCCACCCTCACATAATTCTGTTGAACCAAATGTTTAAGGGCAGCTATGCCACCAGATATTCTCCTGCATGACATTTATATCCAGTACAGCTTAAATAAATAAAAATAGATGGTAGAAGCGCGCCGGCGTGGTTTTTTGTAAACACTCCAAAAATGACTAATATTTTTTCCCCTTGTTTTTTTATGGACGAAAATGCTTGAGAACTGAATACTTGACATACTGAATATACTTAACACAGTAACAGGCATACTCCTCAATACCTGTATGTCGATTTTATATAACCTTGATATTATAGTATCATAATTTATGCTAAATATTGTTGAACTCATAACCCATATTGTTTGTGGTAGGTGCTACACGCGGTGATGAAAGGCACAAATGGGTCCGACATCGAAGGCTTGTCTCTGCCCGTGGACGAAGACTTCGACCCGCACATACAGCATGACAACTTGGAGCCGAAAACATCGCCAGCCTCAACTATAGATGTCAAACTTTGGGCGCAGACGGTAAGTTCAAGTGTGACATTTTCAACGTACCTATGTAGGTCGATATAAGTTTGTGTTATTACATTAATGAAACTGTCAATGTTTAGATATGGGTTAAAAAGAAATCCGTTGGGTATCACTACATATTTTTAGAGTACAATATGACTTAACTCATTCAGCATACTATTATGATATCTGATCTTGAGAGTTATGTGATTTAGTTATTTTATTTATTTATATAATAAGCCATCAACATTTATACAATAATGCATGCAAAACCTTTTAAAGCCTCAATTAGAGTGGCATATGCTGTTACAGTCATGTGACTGTGACAGTTGTATATACAACAATAAATATTACTTAAAATCTAAAATAGTCTTAATATGACGTTATTGATTTTTGTAAAATATAACAAAGAATAGAAATTTAAAATACATGTAGCGAGTACACTGAAATAACTAAATGAGACAAATGTAACAGTATAAAAAGATCAGAAGTTTTTAATAAAATCACATAAACCTGTGTTGCATTTTTATCTAAGTCTTCATAAATAGACAATATGTCCAATAAATTTACAAAAAAAAAAAAAAAAATTAACACGATCAGCCCCCGCCGTTGAGGGAAAACATCGAGAGACCCGCATGCTCTAGTAATAAAAAATAAATGGAGTATGTGATCCACTAATCCCACTGGACCCGCGTGGTGGATTACGGCTTGCAAACCCCCTAATAATTTACTAGGGGAAGCCAGGGCCCTGCAGTGGGACGTTATATGCTGATACAAGTGCATATCCAATCAAGCGCCTGGCCTTTGACTTTTTATTGTTATCTATTATTTGATTTTCATCCAGATTCAATAATGATAATAAAATATATTTTCCGTTGCAGATATGCACACAGCTCGTAGTGTTTCTGGGCCAGTGGCCGCTATGGGACGGGTGCCAGATCTCATCGCGTGTGTGCGAGCAGCACGACAGTCCCGCACTTGGCTCGGAGCTCGGTCCTGCCGTGCTGTCCGCGCCTCACGTACAATTGATGCGACTTAGTGCGAACACATTGGCGTCACTAGTGGAATTGCCTGCTTTGGACATGCGAGCTGGAGGCACCACGCCTGGTAATGTACCACACATTAAACTAAGGCCAATCAGTGACGACCGCTATAACAACTACCGATAGTGATGTTACATGACTTGTGTCTTTTATCGATAAACATGTGGCCAAGTGTGAGTAGGTACCTATATTTCGTAAGTATGACCTACATAAATGAATGAATAAATAACTGAAAATTATGATTCATTTACTAATTTAAAATCACGTCTACTATTAACGTCTATCTATGAATAATCTAATCCAATGGACATCGGGTCCGCACTCAAAAGTATCCGAACTAAATGAAAACAAAACGAGAAAAGAGAAACAATTCCGCGTCAGTCTACATTCCGCCGATCAACCGACAACAAGTCTATAATGCCGTATTGCCTGATGAAAAATTTAAAAATTACGCAGCAAAAGTGAAAATGAAAGATTTTCCATAAGTATGATTGTTATTTATCCTATCAAATTATTTATTTTACTTCCGAACACGTTATTCCATTTAGTTTTGAATTATTTTTTTACATTACGCGTAATTAGCCCGAAAGAGGATGACGCATTTGTTTTCATTGCCTCGAGAAGTCCAATCTTGCGACAATATTTCTCAAAAGATATGTAGTCGGATCGAATTTATTTTATATTTCAAATACCTTCAACTTACTAGAACCAATTAAACGGTTTGATATTTACATATCGTAGTTATTATAGACCAATAGCCTATTATTATGTAATAAGTTAGTCATGTTTTTTGTTCAAGAATGCATAGATTTTATGACATATGCAATTATGCATATTTATTTATTTTAGTTTGTAAAGATAAATCCTATCTATTATCGCTAAGTACGATTGTATATATTAACTCCGGATATTTCATTCATGGAATTTTGTACTAGACCGGTTGTTCATATGATTAATGGTTAATGGTCAATGGTGACTATCATCTGAATCTTGGTCGCTGCTATCGCCTCCTACTGATATTATCCATTCAGTTTCAGTTACTGCACATCACGAGACACAATTTGTATCAAAACAGATAACGGCTCTCGAACTTGTCGATACATGTCGACTAACAATGCCCATCCCGAGTAAGTCGCTCCCAAATTTAAAGTACCATATTTATGCACTAAGAAAAATGGCGACAGTAATTACATCGTGAGCATTCAAACGTCTTAGCGGTCGTCATTTATTGGCCTTTGTATAGTACGCACAGTATAAGAACCACCGTGAATTACCGTATCTCTAATTGCATAGGTACTTTATTACGAGATACTTTATTACATAGACGTGGATGACGCGTTCGGGTGTTTCCCGATTAATCAATGACCATTGTTTTCGTAATGTATGTACGTGTCGTAACGTACACACATTATGCCACATTTTTTTTATAGTAAGAAGTTGGCAGATAAGCATACAGTCCAGTCCACGTTTGTCATTCTGATTTAATTTTGGCACTTATTGCGGATGTTCTAGGGCGACTATGTCCACTTACCACTAGGTGGATTGTCTGCTCGCCTGCCACCTACTATCTATAAAAAACACTTCTACGATTAATTTTTGTTGTTTTAAATTTAATACAAAATTATCTATCAATAATACAAATTATTTGTTGTTTAAAAAATTATCTATACGTTATTACAGTTAACGTAATAATCTATACATTGCTTCCTATTCCATAGGTGACATCATGATCAGTGTTTTATTACAGGCCTAGCGACATCAGACCGTCAAGTGCGTATACTGCTCCGGGACATTGCTGGCAAGGCATGTTGGGATGCCTCTGCTTTATACTACGATCCTTCGGGCACGTCTGACGAGGGATTGGAGCCACTTGCTGTGCCTGACAAGTATGAAATTATTTATTATACATTACAAAATTATCAATGAAATTTCCTGTTTATATCAATGTCTTTTTATAAAGACAGAACGCGGCATAGGAGTGGACAGTCCCAACTGATGTTAAGTAGATGCTGTCGCCCTGCGACGTGCGCGATACATGCCACAGCCAATATCAATCCAAAATGACAAATGTTGATACGCCGTCTAATGCGCCGCCTACCTTTGGAGATGTGGAAATAGGTTTGGAGAAAGAATAGGGAAAATGGGGTCGGATAGGACGCGATGGGAATGAGCTGTGGCATATCTCACTCACTAACGAAACATGTACGTACACTTGAGGGAATAAGATAAAGTGGGAAATGCAATACATTTTCGTTAGCTTTCTGTGAGAGAGATAACGTGGTCAGTCGAGTGCGTCCAGCAGCTGTGGGATTGCAGCATACACCCTCCCACCCCCTAAATCATTGCAGTCTCCTGTTGATATCAATGGAGTAAATGATTTTTTATTTGCAGTGTGGACAGTCCGAGAGAGAACACCCTATCATCTTTACCGCCGCCTCTGCCACCGGATTTGTTGCCAGACTACAAAAACTCGCCACCAGATAAACACCAATTGGATCACGTAAGCATACTTTGAGAAGCTTTGTCATTAACATTTCTTGAGTTTTAGGAATGTTGTTGTTTGGAAATACGAATAAATATAGCTTTCTCTCGTCTAACCGATGAGGTAGACGAGTCCTCGGATGGAAGTCACGTACCGGGAAGTGCAACGTGGGACGTCCTTCGGGCAGGTGAGACCGACGACATAAAGAAGTCCACCCATGGTAGTTGAATCAGAAGAGCCAAGGATCGTGTGTAGAGGCGATACTTAAGACAGGCCTATATGCAGCGGGGGAGAGACGTAGGCTGATGGTATAGTATGATATAGCTTTCTCTTCAGCTTCATCTCCTGTTTATATTCCTCGGAGAAATACTTATTTATTAAATGTCACCAACAGAGCATACATCATGAAAATTAAAGGGTTACACGCAAGAATGTTAATTATATAAATGTCACTCTACGGCGACGACAACGTGGTTAAACACAAATAATAAACACTGCCAAAAAGAGTTCAAATTCAAATCACAATAGAAAAATACTGAAAATTACTTCATGAACATGTTAACATACATTATATCTTATTAAATTTAGCATGGATAGCGGATGTCCATAAACATCAACACCCACTTGCCATCAGGTAGTCCATGTTCGTCTTCCATCTTTTTGTAAAAAAAAGCGCGCCTATCTTAGCCACGCTGTCTTTGAATCAACTCACGATGCATTGTCGCAAAATAATAAATGCAACGTTGCTCTGATCCACTAATGATTATCCGCACCAATCCTCACTGGGTCTGCGTGGTGACTCGTGGATTAGGACCCGTAACCCTTCGTGTTGTATTCCTTCGTGTCTATACCTTGCAGTTCGACGTTAAAGACTGTTGACTTAATTGATCGATGTTGCTCTGAATACGAAAAATATCCACATTTTTGGAGGTAGAGGGTGTGCGCTGCTATCTCACAGCTGCTGCGTGTGAGATTGCTGTGCAACCTCACTGAAGCTTCCCATAAAACAGATATACCAAGAGTCCATTTTCTATCCCTTCCCAAACTATCTCCTCCTGACCACTATTCTATCCCCTTCTCTCCCATCCATCAAGTGATTGTATAAAAGAAACTTCTTATTACATTGTACTTTTTAGTCCCAGTGTCACACGATATCCGGTCCCCTTTCCCTCAAGTAGGGAGTGTAATGGGATGGAATAAACTCCTCGTCCTGTTCTACTCATTACTCTCCATCCTTCCCAAATCCTAAAGTCGCCATGCACCGCGGATATCTGTTCAGGTATTGGCGTACATCGGGCACACTTCACCTGAGGTCGTTTGTGGCAGACGATTAGATGAGGCCGGTCCGTCGCCTCTGCCACCTGGCGCTGAGGACGAGCTGGTCGCGGCTCTAGTCGCGCACAGAAACGCCGAGCGACACTACCGAGTTACAGCACGCGAGTAAGTGCTTAACATGAGATATTCTTCAAACTTTTTACACCTATGGGCCGGTGGAAATCAATAAAATATTTTGCAGACCAGATAACTACTGAGACTGAAATAACTACCAATGTGGATAGTATTTTTATTAACTAATTAACTAACAATTTAAATTTATAGTAATTGACATTATTTAGTGCTGCGTCGACTATTGCTTGTTTGTTAATAAATCAGACATACGTAGCTGCAGTTTTGTTCCTGAGAGATGAAGTGCTGCATCCATTCAATTTCTGTTTAGTTTTTCGTCATTCATCACGCAAATTGTTAATTTACATGATTAAAATTCTTCATAGGCCGGCAGAATATTTTTGCGAACCGGCACCGGTTCGCTGACCACCGTTTGAAGAACACTGACATACACGACACAGTAAATGTTATGTTAGAATAACATTAAGAAATTGAGTTGAAGAGGCATCACTATTTATTATTTTTGTTTATTAAGGGCTCAGTGTTCAAACTAAATAGTGACATAAAATTAGTGATATACAATAAATCAACAACTGAATGTTTTCATATCGATGACAACTGCGCGCGCACAGCACTCATATGCAATAAAACAGTGACTACAAATAATCATAAATAATAAATTATATGTCCAAATCAGGGGGCGTGGTCTAGTTTGAAAGTACGTAGTAGGAAGTTACTTACAACAGGGTAGGACCAAGACAGGTCACCCGGATATAAGTTACTTCCTACTACATTAACTACACCACGCCTGGCGTGGACATTGTAATTATAAACGAATAGTGACTAAAAAAACAATGATTATATATAGACTGCTATTATTAGGTGCTTACCTATGAAATGACCGATTTTATTATTGGCCACTTTGAGTTTCCATATCTTCTGTTCTAATTCTAAAATAAAACAAACTGCATTTAATAGCCGCGATGTTCTTATTTCAAAATCAGTATTCATTTGTTTTTCTGTACCTAAATTTAGTTCATGTGAATGTCTTTAAAATAAAATGGATAAATTGAAAATTCGTGCTATTTTTCAATATGAGTTTCGTCGCGGCTCCAACGCAAGTCAGACAGCTCACAATATCAATAGTGTGTATGGGCCAAACACCACAAATGATCGCACCGTGCGTCGATGGTTTGAACGCTTCCGTTCTGGAAATTACAATCTTAAGTATGAGCCCCAAGGACGACCTACGACCAAAGTTAAGTTAGTTAAGTTCTTAAGTAGCTGTAATTAGGGCTTTTGAAGAATTCATTGAAACACCCGTCTACGAGACAATCAACTGCCCGTGAGGTGGGGACAGTGTGTAGATAATATGGATCAATATTTCGACTAATATAATAAATATTTTTATAATAAAAAAAAATAGTTTCTCATACAAACCGGTCATTTCATAGGTCTATATATATATTAAAAACTAGTTAGCCCGAACTGTGTATAATATGTCACAGCAATTGCTCCATTGTTCATAACATTTAGAACCGATAACGGACCAACCTCGTGTATCGCCGTAGATATCCAAGGACAATAATGTCCTCTTACCATCACATGAACGACTTGCTCGTATGTCACTTTCTTTCAACAAAAAAGTCCGTTTATACCGCAGCGACGAAGAGATAGAGCGGGCGGAGGCGTGTTCCGAAGCGCCGGCAACAGCTACTCCGTTCGAGCAGTGCCGGCTGCTGCTAGCGCAGCTGGGCACGCTGGCGCCTGCGCGGCGGCCTCACGCGCAGCTCCTGCGCCGCACTGATCGCCTCCTGCGAGAACTGCGCAACCTCGACGCGCACAGGTAAGAAAGAAAGAGAAAAAAAATATCATTCATATAATTTAATGAAGGGAAAACCTAACAAGATTGTTATACAATTAACAAGGCAAGCGCTACCTACAAGCACTTGCTATGCCATAAATTTCGTGAGGCCCCAGTCCCCGCACTGGGCATGCCTATCTCCCAGATACTGGTGGGTACGCGGAAAATACACCAAAACTGACGGTGAGTTCATACTTTGTGTGTATGTATGTATGTGAAAGAGGGTCTGAGGGTGTGCGTGTGTACGGGGAAGAGTGAAGGAGCTGTGCAACCTCCACGAGCACAGGTAACTTCGCACTTCATGCTGCTCACTCTGAGGCAGATACCAAGGCATCCGTGCGGCTCAACCGTGAGGCAACGCGAGTCAGTTTTCTACAGGTTGTCATCTCTATACCATATTCATTATAGCATAAGACAAAAGGTAAACAAAAAAGGCAATAGAAACTAATTTCTACCACTAGCATTTTCCTGGGGTTATAAGTTATGGGTTATGGGGTTCCTGGGCTTGCATGTTATAAGCCTATATTTTATGTTAGAACCTAAGGACTCAGTCTACGATCAAATAAAAAAATAAAAGTGGTTTCTATTCAACTTTTGTTTAGCCTTTGTCTCGTGCATCAATGAATAGAGTTTATGTTGATAGCGGCGCCGGTCGCGACCTTAGACAAGACGTCAGTCTCCACTTCTCAGTTCTAACTAAGACTGTCTTTGAGCGCCACTTAAAACCGACAAGTTGCGTTTCATCCGAAGTTTGCCTCATGACGCGGCGTACCTCGACTCGAGGCAATGTCTTCATTTAAACAGTCCCGACCTGAGGCGGCACCTCAATCCGAGGCTGCATCTGATGGAGACGCAACTTAATATAATATATTACATAGATAAAACTATATTAGATAGATTATAGATAAAACAAAACAAGACAGTAACAGACATTGTAACACATGAAATGCACAAAAGGCGGACTCTAGGCTAATAGCGATCTCTTTTAGACAACTTTTGGGTAGAATATATGTGGGAAAGCCTCCGAAATAACAACACGTTTTTGACTACTTGTTCCATTTATTACGATTAACTACAATTACTTAAACACTTCTCGAACAACCGTTCACCGTATTCTCTTTGCATTCTCTATCTTATCTTATCTCTATCTCTCTCGCTCACTCACCACCGCTTATGTTCAGTTTCCCACATACATATATAGGAAAGTATTTAACCAGTGGCGTCATGCTTGAGTACAGGGCGTGCTTATGTACCCTGACTGTTTTCTCCTGATTCTCACCGACTCGTGATCCTGCGATCCCAAAGCAATGCCCTAAGCCGATGCTCGTTCCTTCCGCCGGTCTACCGGCTCGCACTTAAGCTTAAGCTCGTTGCTGCACACACTCTTTGCTCCTGGCTGAGCGCCTTCTGCGCTCGCCCTAAACCATACATGTACGGTGACTCTTGAAAGGCCATTAGGGCCACAGGAATTTAGCCATTCCGAAAAGAAAACCTGACTGTAGCCCTGATCATAGAAACATTTCACTAAGTAACTTTTCTTCCTATTTTCAAATAATGTCATATATTATGTTTAATTTCAGATGTCGCGAGACCCACAAGGTGGCGGTGATATTTGTGGCCAAGGGTCAAGAGGCACGCAACGAGATACTATCTAACCGCTGTGGCAGCCCCGCTTATGAAGCGTTCCTCGCTGCACTGGCTTGGGAGGTAGGAAAAGCAATCACGCTTTATATATACGTATTTATTAGAGATGAAACGGATAGATGTTGTGCCAGATACCGGATACCGGATATTCGGCCAACCTTGAAGCCGGATAGCCGAATATCCGGCCGGATAGTCGAGTGGCGACTCGTTACAAGAGTGAATCACTAAGCGATCGGGCGGACTCGGGTGATTTCGGGCCCTTTCGTTTATGAGTGACATTAGCGCTTTATTGTCTTCTTGAATTGATTGCAAATACGATCATAAGAGGTTATGAAAAAACGTGTTCTTGTTGTCTGAGTTTGTGGTCATTTTATTATTGTGTTTTTTTCTATAAATTTAAAGTAAGGTACCGAAGAAAAATGTCTTTTTTCTATAAATTTAAAGTAAGGTACCGAAGAAAAATGTCTTCGATAAGAAAAAGATCACCTTTATGGAAATATTTTGATATAAAAAGTAACGATCAAAAGTTTGCTATTTGTTCGTTATGTAATGTTAAAATTTCTCGTGGTGGGGAAGGAAAAAAGGCAGGTATGTACCAAACAAAACTAGTTTCTCTTTTTATATGTGTTTAATTATTTGATGGACTTTATCACAGATCGAACGAATTATTAAATGTTGTGGTTAGGTAAATAAGTTGAACAGGTGTAAGTTAAGTACATTACGTTTCAAAAATGCATACCGCGGTTCGGACTGGTAATTAGTTAACTTGTAGCTATCTTGAAACTGATAAATTCTTCAAAAAAAATTAATAATGGGTTTATTTATTATTTAATGGTCCTTCAGAATTTTGGTAATTATTTCTGCTTTTGCACTTCTCTTTATTTTATACCACTTTTGTATAAGACAAAATATATTTTTATGAAAACTTTCATCGTTTGTCGTGTTTCATCATATGCACTGCACTTTTAATTTAAAGTCGATCGTATTTACAAGTCAAGTTAGTAGGTAACATAGTTTTGTTAACGATATAACCTACACTCGTATTTTCGTTTTCTAGGTACTAGTGCCATGAAGAATCATCTAAAAACAAAACATCCTGATGAATTTAGTACACTGAATATTAATATAGATTTAGCCAATGCCGAGCCAACTACAATTGCGTTAGCTAACCTGGGGACAAGTTCTTCGAAAAATATGCAATTGAGCTTGAAAGAATCATTCGAAAGAAAATCACTTTGGGACGTTAATGATCCAAAAGCCAAGAAATATCATTATTTAATAGCAGAAATGATTGCACTTGACAACGAGCCATTATCCATAGTAGAAAGAACCGGATTCAACAGACTCCTAGAACAAGCTTTACCCCGCTATAAATTGCCAAGCCGTACGTTTATTACTCAAAAAATTATTCCTGACATCTATGACAGAATTTATGAGAAAATCAAAAGTAACATTGCAGGTGCTCCTGCAATTTCGGTGACATCTGACATATGGACTTGCTTACATAATAACGCCAGCTTCCTGAGCTTCACAGCCCATTGGTTATCTTCTGATTTCAAACTAGAACACGGAGTTCTTGCAATGAAGCCCTTCTCAGGTACACACACAGGAGAAAATATAGCAAAGGAGCTTAATGCTGTCGCGGACCGCTGGGATATTGAACATGATAAAATACATTTACTGATTCATGATAGTGGGGCCAATATGGTGAAGGGCGTTCGATTAGCTGAGTACGACTCGGCTAGATGCTTCATACATACGCTCCAGAGAGCTATAACCGAGTCACTCAAAGTCCAACCTGAAGTAACAACAATGATTGCTGCTGGTAGACGGCTTGTTACGCACTTTAACCACTCGGGTTTAGCTCAAGAAAAACTACTGGCGATTAAAAAAGAGTTAAATTTACCCGAGCATCAATTGGTTCAAGATATTAATACAAGGTGGAATTCCACCTTTTATATGATAGAACGTCTATTAGAACAAAAGCGGGCCTTATCGTTATATGTTGCTGATCATGATAAACTCACCAATTTGACTCACCAACAGTGGTGTTTGATGGAGCAATGTATCAAATTACTGAAACCCTTTGAAGAAATAACCAAATTAACAAGTTCTGGTTTGTCCTGCGTATCAGAAGTGATACCACACGTTGCAGCCCTAAAAAAGTATTTAGACAAAGATGAAACTAAGCAAAGAACACCTGATTTACCAAACATGAGGGTCTCATTGAGAGCAGAATTAGAAAGTCGTTTCAACTTCTTAAATCAAGACTACAACTACTTGGTTGTAACTTACCTGGACCCCAGATTTAAAACAAACTTTTTGGGTATTATTGAAGCGGAAAGAGCTCGCCAGAACATTCTATTGGAATTCATGAAAATGTCTTGCGAAGAAACCTCCAACAGCAGTTCATGTTCATCGCCAGTCAAAAAAAGTAGAAGAGAAGAGTCGGCTGTATCTTGCGAAGCTCATGATACCTTTTGGGATTGCTTTAATGAGGTAGTGACAGAAAATGACACTAGTCAATGTCACGATCAAGGAAAAAACGCAATGGCGTGTGAAATTGATTCTTATCTGAATTCAGTGCGCATTGGTCGCGATCGTGATCCTTATATTTGGTGGTCAGCTAATGCTGTACAATACCCAAACTTAACGAAGTTTACTAGAGTTTATCTTTCAGCGCCCTGCAGCAGTGTATATAGCGAAAGACTTTTTTCGGAAGCTGGCCTTGTATACGAAGACAAGCGAAACCGTCTGTTGCCTTTTAACGCAGAGAAATTGGTATTTATTAATCATAATTTGCCCTTAGTGCAGTTTGAGTATTAATTTTTTTGTTTTGTTATTAAAAATTCATGAGTCTCTATGTTAAATAAAGTGCCTTCAATCTTTATGTCGTATTTATTTGAAATCCGGTATCCGGCCGGATACTCGTTTCTTATCCGGTATTCGGCCGGATTTAAAATTTGAGCCGGATAGGCCGGTTACCGGATAGTTACCGAATATCCGTTTCATCTCTAGTATTTATTTTACATTAACATTTTAAATGCTAGTTGCCATTCTATTGTATTTGTTCTTACGGTCGAATACAGGGTGTGTTCCACCCTCGGAAGTGTATGACGATGATTCTGATATTAATTGACACGAACATTTTAGGAATAAATTTATGATTTTTTTTGCAAAAATATCAATTGTTTTGAGTAAGGTGTCAGACGAGCAGACAATCCGCTAACGGGTAAGTGGATACTGTCGCCCTGCAACATTCGCGATACATGCAACGATATCGATGTTGTTAATTTTTCGAAAAAAACTTATTGAAGCCGTCCGGGGCCGACCAATTCTGTATTTATTTAGTTATAAGCTTTGCGAGAAATTTCCCGGCGGAAGTGTGTTACAGGCCTAACGAATTAAAATATTAAAGGCTCGTTTACACAAGAAGAGTTTGTCGAACGCGTGCAGAAGAGAAAATTGGTCAATATGTTTCTCTAGTATAAACAACTATTAGCATTATGTGATCACTTTTTATTATTTTGTTAACAGTTGAAGTTAGATCGCATACGGGAATTTTATACAATATCCTCTTTTGAAGAGTTCGAGAAACTCCTTGTGTAAATGAGCCTCGTTAAGTTCCTATTCTGGATCAAATTCCGAAAAAAAGTATAATGTTATAATCAATCTCATAAATAGTTAATCTACCTGTTTTTTTTCGGTTAATTCTTTGGGTCTTTTTCTTTAATGCGCGCTTTTTCTTTTCTTTGAAGGTTGTACATACCTATTATTGCGACACTTGTTATATTAGTTATTAACAATGGTTAACAAGTGAAGTGTTGGTGTGTCTTAATAAATGAATAAATAAAGTAATCTTCCTGTAAAATGTGTGAGTAAATAGTGGTTTAGCGTTGTATTAATGGTGGTATAACGTTTGTGCAGGTGGAGCTGGAGAGCCACGTGGGGTTCGCGGGCGGACTGCGCGGCGGCGGCGGCGGTGGGACAAGCGCGCCCTACGTGGCCACGCTCACGCTCGAGGCGCTCTTCCACGTCGCCACGCGCATGCCCGCCGACACGCCCGACGCGATACTCAACAAGGTGACCACCGCTCACTTTTTGGCGGGATCGGCGTCGTAGCTAGGGGTTGGCAGCAGGGACGATGGTCGGCGGCGCAAATTTCGACCCTCTTCCCCACCCAATATCTACTCAAAGATATTCTTATAGTTTGTACTAATTTTACAACTGTAAGAGATTCTGTGTCTGTAATATTAAGCTGTCTGTAATTATTTGTTGGGCAATTATACAAAAATATACAGCACTGATATGGTAGCCGTACTTTTGTGTCGATAGGTCGTATATACAAGGCGTGAAGGAAAGAAATCGTAAAGTTCATCTGCCCCGCCATTAAATACGGTGGGGCGGTACGAACTAATTTTCGTAACATTTAAGGGGAGGTTTCCTTCTGCCCCACTGGTGCAGCAGACAGGAATGAAAGTAGCCATTTTGTTACTATTACGCATTTTATTTGAGGGGCGCAAAATTCTTTTATCTTGCCCTGGGCGCTCATGACCATAGTACGACAAAGGCGAATAGGTGGCAACATAGGCGATCTGAAAGATCACCAAAATCACGAAAAACGACATGTGGCGTTTCCACAACTGAGTTGCCTACTGATATAAATACAACTTTAAATCTTATCAAAATAACTTTAAATTTGAAACTTAATGCTACGTAATGAGAATGTTCGGTTTTCAAAACGCATATGAATTAAAGAATTCGAAAGCTATTGAACATAGAACACTTAGGACTCTAACGTGGCTGCCCTACAGTGCTTGTATAACATATCCAGTATCTATTCTAAAAAATCGATGGATAGACTCTGTAACAATACTCTTACGAGGATTGTTCTTTACCAAGCACTGCTTATACCACTTTATACCACCGCTTGCTTCTTTTTCTCTTCTTCCTGGTAAATCCTAACCATAACCAGCACTGTGGCAGAATTTCTAAAAACAAATCCGTAAATGGAAAATTGATAATAAAATTGCGGCAGTTGTAATAGATAATGCCTAAGCCCGTTAAGTACGAAGAGACGTCAAATCAACTATAATTTTAAAGTTTGTTAGTAAACACTAAAAATAGTGACTTGACTACATATTACATAATCATCTAGTCTCTATTTTTATAAAAAAATACATGAACGAACATGATGCAAAGCAAATGAGTCGCTCTCGGGCTCTTATAAAATATAAGTAGGTGAATCAAAAAGAGTCAAGGAATCATTAAGATGAGTCGGATCCGCGAGCGGAGCGGTCAATTAAGAGAGCCGAAACTATTCTCCGACAAATAAATATTTAAAAAAAATATCGTATCGCGTAGACTCGTCACCTGGGCAACGACGAGGTGCACATCGTCTGGAGCGAGCACTGGCGGCCATACAAGCGCGACATCCTGCCAACGCAGTTCTGCGACGTGCTCATAGTACTGTACCCGCTTCCAGGAGGACTGCTCCGATGTACTGTCGCCAAGAAACCGGACGTGAGTACAACACCATGCTGCCCTGCTAGTTTAAAACGCGGTAAAATATCAATTGCACGGCTTTTGAATTATATAACCCGAGGTCTAATCCCTAGGCCACCGTTAAACAACCAACATCAGTTTAAAAATCTGTAAATCCACCTCACTTTTGTATTTTCTTTGAAACTTTTAAATTTATCTAGCCTTTTAATTTTTTTTATTTTTCATTTTAAAATTTAAATTCTGTTTCAAAATTTAACCTAAATAAGCCTGTATCCATTTGTGCACGTCTATAATTGGGATACATACTGGACTTTAGTCTCATCTTAATTGTATACTCAAATCATGTTTTATATGTATAAAGATGCTGTGCCTAAATAAATACCTAATTAATTATACAATTCAATATTACCAGAACATAAAGAATTTTTGTATCCTGGTCTCTTTTAACACCTATTTATCTATTAAACGGGTCTTAAACGCGTATGTTTACATATTTTACTCAACATTTCGGCTGGATCACAACAATCATGGTAACGAACTGACAACTAAACAACTATACAGGTGCCAGCATTCGGTCCACTATGGAAAGAATGCATAGTTCGCGTGAGTTGTGCGGCGGCGTTAGTCCGTTGCGCAGCGTTTGCGGGCGGGCGCGCAGTCCGCGCGACCATGCCGCTCTACCAGCACGCATACTCGGAGCGGGCACGCAGTCTCGACGCGCTAGTGCACCATCACACACTGAACACCACGTTTGAGCGATTCGTGCAATTACTGCGCGATCCCGCACCAAGTAATCTAGATAATGCTGCACACAAGGCAGGTTAGTAATTGAAAGATTGGACTAATCGCACCTGTGTTACGATTAAACCTAATGAATCAAATAGAATACACTGTTCTTTAAATTGATACGTTTTATGACTCTCTTCAATAAGATGATTGAGAGAGCTTGATATTATGCATATGAGTGTTTGCGTATGTGTAGAGATTCGCCCAACCAACTATCTATAATGACATTAAAATAGACATTGTTTCCATATTACAATAACAAAAATGTTGTAAAACAAGTCATAAAATAGGGCTAAAATTATTCAATTGGTAACGATAATTGAGTGCTAAAACAATCCAATTAGCGTAAACATCAGTCTATCAAAAAAGACTGCATATTATCTAGGAATTTTAGTTAGTCCAGTATCTACATTGATGCACTCTATGTGCCCTCATTGTATAAAATATGAAGTTCCCCTTTGACCCTTTTTACCACGTGACCCTTTGTTGGCTTTTTAACAGTGCGTTTATAATACAAAAGGCAGTTCATTGCATTGAATAAAGTGACTGTGAATAAAATAGCACGTAATAGGCCCCAGGTTTTTTTTATAGAAAAAAGGCGGTAGACGAGCATACATTCCACCTGATGATAAGTGGATACTGTCGCCCATAGATATCCCATAGATACATGCCAACATCAATCCAGAATGGCAAACGTTGTCACGCCCCCGGATGCTCTGCTTACCTTTGCAGATTAAGGAATGGATTGGGAAAATGGGGAAGGAGACGATAGGATGGAGATGGGCTCTGGCACATCTCACTCACTACCGAAACACGTACGTACATTACAGAAATAAGATGCAATGGGAAATGCAATACATTTCTAGGTAGTCTTCTGTTAGAGAGGGGTAACGTGGCCAATCGAGCGCGCCCAGCGGCTGTGGTAATGTAGCATGCACTCTCCCCCTTCACCTGCACCATCTAACTAATAAGGCGGCGGCCTTACTTGTACTTTGTATTTCTCTATATGTTTTTGGTGTACAATAAAGTTTATCTATATTCATACAGAACAAGGCAGCGGTCGCTTAGCCGCAGCACTACTGGACCATGGCGCGAGCGCTTGGGGCGTAAGCGCCGAACCTCATACAGTCTCCCCGCGGCCCTCAAAACGTTTAAGCGCATTTAAACGCCCGCTAGCGCCTCCCGTCACCCCGCCTGCGTCCCCACCCGCGCCCGCGCCGGCGCCGGCGCCGCGACGCAACCGGTGAGCGAGCGACACGTTACTACGAACAATAGTTTATTATAAACGACAGTTGTGAGGTTCATCCATTGTCCGAATGACTGGTTCATTCATTCACCTTTGTTGAATGACGAATGACTCTTGAAGTGCATTCAAATAAAGCATTGGACAACTGAGTGTTCGCAGGATTACAAACTCTTTTGCGTTCTTAAACGCAATATTACGGTATACACATTTTTCTTAGAACGTTGTATTTACAGTTGCCGCTATCTAGCCGACTATTGAATAAACTGATAATGAACTGCAAAGGAGCTTGTATTTATTCGAAAACTGCATTAGCCAACACTAAACATAATTTGTCTAAACTAAACATAACAGTGAACCTTGTACATTTTAATCATGTTTGAATCGTTTTCTCACCATTCCTTGTTTCATGAAGCAGTTTCGCTTGTTGTAATTATGTACATGGATGATATTATACTCAAACGTCACACTGTAAGTAACGGTCGGGGCGCATTGGGAGCCGTGCCGACGTTTGTCATTTTTGTCTAACATTGACATCCATTGGCGACAGTATCCACTTACAACCAGGAAGTCTATCTGCTTGTCTGTAACATTCATTTTATAATAATGTAATCAACCTCGAATTGAAAAATATTTGTTAAAAAAAATTATTGACATCGAATATTTTTTTATTAATTTTACTAATATTGTCATGAATATTTACTCGTACTTAAACGTAGCTCACGGAGACTAAATACGAACGTGGAATTGTTGCTTCACTGTAATTATGTCGTAGTCACTTTTAAGCTTCGAACCGTGACGGAGCTTCATGTGAGATTAAAAGCTTTTAAATTTTAAAGTATTAAATATAGTGTTACGTTAATTATATATTTTAACGTTTATGGTGCATTACACTTAAGTATTTAATAATAGGATTAGAGTAATATATTGCCTATCGTGTAATTATAATATTTAAATGTCAGCAATATTTCAGTAATCTCTTGGTCTTGTTATATCGATGTTTCCAAACATTTTTCATGGTTATTGTTTTGCGTAAAAATGCTTTTAAATAATTATGCAATAGAATAAATTTAATCTAGTTAATATTTCTGCACAATAACAAAATTGCAAATCAACAGATTTACAAATATTGCGTACATTATGAATGATATATAAATACTTGTAATCGAATATGATTTATTACGTCCACTGAGAGATTGTCAGCGCCGAGGGCTTCTAATGACATTATATGTACTTAATAATTTATTACGTAAGCTTTCTATTATGCGTAGACTTGCATTTAATGTGTAATGTTAAAATAATGTATTAATTATACGCCATTATTTATGAGCACGCTAACAACGTGTTCAAATGTCATCACACTTTTCTACACGATTTTTATCACATTTTTATTCGATTGTTTAAAGGGAGTCTGGGAAAAATACAATAACATAACTAAATAGCAAGAACAAGAATATGGTATATATGTCGTATTTAAAGCTTTGGACAATCGAGCGACTCGTGTGATTACAATATATTTATGAACACGTGTTATACTTTAACGTTCAAATTCGTTGCACCAACTAAAAGAACGAGTTTGATCTACAACATTATATTACGTCCTTTTACCTGTGAAATGGCTTTTTTATATGGATAAATTGAAATATATTATTTTGTATTATATATTTCATTAATCGAAGTATTGTCCATTATTGATTAATGGAGGTGGATTGATGCCTCTGTCCTAGAGTCCTGTGGACGGCAATCAATGAATTCTCTAAAGGCGTTTTTCACTACCGCATCGGAGTTGAATTTGTTCGCCTGTAAAATGGAATCAAAAATGGTTTCCGAAAAAAAAATGGAAATCAGTAGCGGTAAGGTCTGACGAGTACGGTGGGTGACGGGGAGTTTCCAGTCGAAGCTCCTGTAACATTCCAGACTGTGGCGTGCAGTGTGTGGACGAGCGTTATCGTTGAGACGTTTGGGACATTGTTTGAGTGTGTCTCCTGAGTTCAACTATTGTGACGAACGTCTACGATTATCATACAGGATTCACTTCTCATAACAAGTGACAATACGATTTTGAATCCCTTCACACACACAAATTACATTTAGATTTGACACATATGAATTAATATCGTTTAATCACTTACGCCGAAAGCTGCTGCTAACTCGAACGTAGTTTGAGATGAATCCGCTTCCATTGTTGCTTTCAATTCGTCATTATCGACTTTAGTCCCCTATCATCTTCCAGAACCAGAATGGAAGCGATCTAACCAAAAACGCACCATGCATTTGTTTGCGGAATTCATATTGGAAAATAACGCGGAGTTTTTAATTTTTCCATGTTCGCAAACACAACGAACGATATCTGAGCAAAAAGTCGTTTGACGGAAAAACAAATGAATAGCTGATTTTGAAAAGAAATGTCATTAGCTTTAAATTGAAATTAATTTGAATTTGGAATTCCAACCCAAACGCAAGAATACCAATGCGGCAATTTCATAGGTAAGGCCCTAATATTTGCAGTTGACCGCAGTTGCCCACACCTGACCGCCTGTTTAATATATTAATAATGTGCTGCAAATGTATATTTGTTCGAGCGCTCGATCGGTCAATACATTTTATCGATCTATGTACATATGTAAATTAGATGTAAAGCTTTAAGTGTTGTAGGATCGAATTTATACTACTATATAAAATTACTATTTATTTACATTAAGATAAAAATGTTTCATGTTAAACATTTTTATTTGTTAATTGTCAAACATTTCGAAAAATACATACAGATATTTTCAATGTTTTGAAAGTTGATCGTACTCATTTTATTTATTTAATGTTACTATATACATACTGTCTTTGAGATACAGGCGAATACAGAGAAATAAATATGTGAAGGAAATTTTTTGTTCTTCCATTTCAATTTCATTGAAACACTAAGACCTGAATAAATATCTATAGATTCTAAGACCGTTATGTCTTGCGATTCGAATCTTTTATGTAGAATATAAGGTCATATAAAACATGAGTCAATCTAATACCAAGACCGAATGTCCGACTCTAAGGGCCCAGATAAATAGACATAACGCTCTATGCTTAGAATGAGACCTAGTGGTTGAAAACTATCTGTGCAAACTGCATAAAATGCCCATAAACACGACTCTGCACTAATTCTAAGGCCAATAACCTATTTATGTTGGTCTTAAATATCGAGAATGTATTCACTGCCTGAATAATGAGTTCTGTTATATACTTAACGCCGAAGAATCGTCCCAACTAGTCTATCTGTTCGACTAATCGCTTCTCTATCAGAAATATTATTATTTAGCATATTTTAACTCGCATCCGACATTACCATTACAATTTTATTATATTCCAGGTCTGATAAAATATTTTTAATTTCACATTGCAAGCTACTTGAGTAATTTATTTTTATAATAAATATCAAAATAAATAATATAATTTATTAACCATAGCTTAATAAAGCAAAGTATAACGTATGATGTTTAAATATTACTGGTATTTGATTTTTAGAAAAAAAAAACGTTTATTGTTCATAATAAATAGGCATAATTTTTCCTTATGGCGTTTAGGCCATAAGTTTACAATTTGTGTTTACCTGCACCAATAGATACAGTTAAATTATTACTGCCTGCAAAATACAATTTGTTTACTGCTAATTTTTTTCAACCAACATTTGTTTGCTCTAGTCTAATTTATTGATCGGTAAGACACTTGTATCAAATCATACGGCTTCGAGCACACGATGTAGCTGGTCGCAGCGACACGTGACCAGGCGACCAGTAGCTCGAAAGAAATTGTACGAGGTCGTTTAAAATGTTACGTAACGCCGAACGACGGGCTACGCGACCGAGCGGGCACTGGCGGGCAGCCGCCCGCGGCCGGAGATGCCTATCACCTCAATAATTACGGTATTTTTTAAAAGTTCTCTTAAAACAATACTACTGACTGACTCCTGTATGGTTTTATCGATAGACTGCAATAGGTCGTCTCGTGACGTCACTGGGTCAACGAGACAACGACATTGTGTGGTCGACGCCTAACGCATATTGAAGCATAGGTAGATGCACTTTTGTAAACTTTACTTTCCTAAATTGAGAAATTCTTATTTTTTTCTTTACATTCCACTCGAAATTCTGAATTGAAAAAATGAATTGAGATCACATAATAAAAATATGTTATCATATCAGTTATATTTATCATTTTCATTGCATTTACATTCTATAGATGTATAAACAATTCCCTTGTTTAAATATGCATAATTTTATTGTTTGATGCATTCCATATTGTAATATTTTTTTGAAGAATCTGTTTTATTACACAGTATGTTTTATGATGATAATGTTACTTATTGTACAATGCTTTTTATTGTTTCCACTATTAATTTTAAACAGTATTTATAGATGTTAAGACTGACACGTTTTAATGTATTAAAATCACTAACTATTACTTTTTAAAAAGTTAGGTCAGATTAATATTATGTTTGTGTTTTCAAATTATAATTTGAGCAGATTTAATATAATAAATATGATCTTCTTTTGGTCTGAATGACATAATTATGTCGATAATTTGTAACAAAATTAATCAGAATATTAATCCCCAGACATTAATTGATGTAACCAATTTTTTTTTATTCTTAAAATGGTGTAAAAATAAAGTTTTGTTAAACTTTATAAGATTGTTTTATTTTACAAACGTATTTTATACTTATTATTACTAAGTTTTAGATAACTTGTACATGCCACCTTGTAAAACAAGTTGGTGAGTTCTCACTTTGGTGTCCAAGAACTGCCTGAGCTCCTGGATACTGCACTCCGTGCCTGGTGCTTGTGATGCAAACATCTTTAACATCTGGTGTATGCGCTCAAGTGGTAGGGAATCTAAATTAGTAAGCATACCAACTATGTACGACCAAAATACTTGAAGCTCCTCCTCTCTCTGATCATGAGCTGAAGCCATTACACTTTCTGTTTCATCATCTTCACATATCATCTCCTGTACCTGATTTGTGGACACATTGGTTTTGTTTGCATCAGAACCATCAACCAGCACATAAAAATCAGTACTCTTTTCAGTGACAAGTCCCATTGATTGCCAGTAAGTAATTTTTCGTCTTAATATTGTCACAGGTACTTTCATGACCTGATGGAGTTCATCTAAGGACCATTCTGGCTTGTTTTGAAAATGCATGATCAAGGTAGCATTGAACGGAGAAACTGTTAGATCTAACTTTTTATTGCCTATTTCAATTTCAATATTCACATTGCCAAGATGTGGCTTCCAACTCAATGTTCTATTACCTTTTAATGCCTCAAATGACTTGGTGTAGGCCTCAAATTGCTGTTTTATTTCCTGTGGTAACTCCAAGCTTTCGTCTTTAAATGGTGGCCAAAATTGTGCAGACAGTATCATGGCATTGGAGGTAAACTTATTATTCAATGCTTCAAAATTTTTATCCTGATGTATTAAACCATTAATTCTTTTTGAATCTGATATATCCTTCAGCATCACCTCACAGAAATGCAATTGTGACTCTCCAAATCTTAACTTCAATAATTCTAAGTATCTAATTTCCTTCTCTGTGTTTATGACATTCTGAGCTAGTAGTCTGTCTGCTAGTAGTGTTCTGTATTCATTCACAAACAGTTCCTTGCTTCCATAAACATTGACAAGCATTGATATAATGTCACTCGCTCTTCTATCACTGGAGTTCACCTTGGGATCAGCATCTACAGGGTCAGGATTCCACTCATCCCACGCATCATCCTTATCGGTCTCCTCATTTGCTTCTGCTGCAAATTTAGCCAGTTCCTCGGCTAATTCACTACCTGCACCTTCCTCAGTCAGACTGCTTACAACACTACGCACTGTGTCCTCTCTATTTCTCAAGTAGTTACGAACAGGCTTTGTCACTGTCTCCAATATGACTCCTGAAGGATCAAGATGCCTTAATGCTCTGATTGTAGAAACATAAGCAGTTAATATATCAGGGGTATTCACACCAGGGTGTAATAATCTTGTTTCTAATGCTTGTTGCAACTTCTTACATAAAGTAGATCTTAAGTCAGTCTTTTCTAAGCATATTTTAATATCATCCACTGCAGATCGAGATTCTGGGTAGTCAATAATTATATTAAAAAGCTGATCTATTCTCAAGTTTGTGTAACTATGATACATGTAGAAACTTAATTTCTGTTTAAATCTATTTATGGCCATTTGAATGTTTTTGTCATCTGGAGGAGGTTTAGATGAACCTGCACAATAAATTCTTGTGAGCCATGTCATCACAGTTGCATTAAGCCAATGCTCTAAGGATTCTATATTTGAATCAGAAAACTTCAATGTGCAGAGTCCTTGTATATAAAATTCTATTCTCATTTGAATAAAATTGGTCAGAACTTGACCTGTTAGTCTTTCTAGAAGTTGTAAATCAATCAGTTTTCTATTGGTGTCATGAAATACCTTTACAATATAGGCACAGTTGCAATCAGTGAATTCATTAGAGCATCCTGAACACATACCAGGTAAATTTGGACTCTCATTCTCATCATCAAACACATTGAAAGACATCTTATAAAAATGACTTATTATGAAATGAAAGTCTAATGGTAACTGGGATAATAATGTAGCTCGGACTAGTTGTTTAAAGCCTAACATAACATCTTTCTCACCGAATATTGGTTTATTATCACAGCAACTGTTATTAAGTACAGTAAGTCTCTGTAGCATTCCTGAGAAATTTGCTACGGACTCATAAAGATCGTTAACAGCTGATTTAAACAATTGAAATCCCTTAACTTCCTCTTCCACTTTGGTGAATTTAGGCCAGAAGGATGGAGCGACATGTTGCCGAAGATACTTCTCTATGTGGATAAGTATAAGATCGCGTATTTTAACCTGAACATCCAGCCCGACGATAATTTGTTGAATTTCATCATATTCGGCATTTGTGCAGTCACTGTACAGTGTGTCACCTAGTATAGGAAAAGCATAGTTTATTTTATTCCAACAGACTTTAAGGTCAACGCTCTTGTTAGACATTTTTATATCGAGATAGAAATCGAAACTATTGCGATGTAACTATTGAGTTACCAATTGTAGTTTTTTTTTAACATAAACTGAAAAAAAAGTAAAAAAATTGTTAGTGATTGACAATTGGCTGATGTTTACTGCTGTCAAAGTCAAAGCCCTTGTCAATGCAGGGATGTTAGACGGCCACTTAGAAATCCTTGTACCCAGCTGGCTGAAAGCTGGTATGGGAGACGGGAAACTAGTACGCCTGTGCTCCGCTCTAGCGCTGCCAATACTGAGAGACAAACTGTGTCGGAAATCGCATCCCAGTAAAAAAAATTATATTATAATTTCGTATACCGTTAATAGAGGGCAGTAATTATTGAACACACGGAAGAAATATCACTTTTAACATTTCTTTTTGATATTATATTGCATTTCGGATAGAATATGTAAAATATATTGAAAAAAATAAATAAATGATTTATAACGAAGATTTTTATCGAAAACGACGGTTCGCTTGAGCAAACAATGGAAAATAACTCCGACGTAAACAAATCCTGAGAATCTAACATCCTGAGAATACGACGGTGGAAAATGGTAACTGCTCATCGAGACTGCTTGTTGTAATAAAGTTTTATAACATTAGGGAAATCTGATTGCAATGTTTTTTTTTTTATGCATCTGAAATTTGTCGGTTATTCTATGTTGTCAGTGTATTTTTGTCGGTCAACGGCCAATCTTGGTATTTTTGCGTACAAGGACCGAGTAGTCTTGGTACATGGTACGTGACACTAAAAACTAGTATGTTTACCAAGAAGTTGGTACGTCTGACATCATTGTGTCAATGTGCCCCAAGAGCTTTTACGAAGCATTATAGAAATAATTTCCAAGTTTTAATATCTTAGTTATCAAAATGCTGCATCTGTTTTTAGTTTGGACTAATTTGTATTCAGATTTCTTGGAAACTAGAAAGACTGATGTCGTTGCGATGTCTGAATTACGCAGTGTTCATTCTAATTGGTGAAATATTTTTATAAGAAATTATACTATAGAATCAAATTTCGAAAAGCCTAGCCACAGAATGTAATTTTCAGTATGATTTAGTTATAGCGAATAAAATTAATAAATATATTTATTAGACTAGATTACACCCCCGTAATATTCGCGAATTTTCATTTATTTCCTAGAAACCATTTTTCTTGGATAGTTAGAAAGATAAACAATGCAAGTCTTGAAGATGGCATTCCTCTCTCTAATGTGCCTTTTTTGACAAAGACGACCACTGAACTAGGTACATAAGTAGGGCAATAAAGCAACAGCATAAGAATAATGTCTTTATTCTAATAACATTACAGTTAAAGATTAATGTATCAATGAATTTGTTCAGGTTGTTGTGTTAGTAGGAGGCCAAATCTTTTCTTGATTATTATCCTTTGTCTCGAATACTTGTCTTCTGGGGAGAAGCGAGCTGCAAATACAAAAACAATCATTAGTACTGTAACAAAGATTAGAAAGGTAAGTTTATACTCATGCGGGCTCATGTCCACACGCTGATCTGTTACTTATACTCCAAAATAGTGAAAGGAAACTAGTAGTCTAGTTGAATTCTTTGCTATCTTGCCTAATTATTCTGACTAAGAACATCTATTAGAGTTGTGGATGGCAAAACAGCAGTAAGTACTAACTATGAATGAGGCAGTTGTCTATCTGCAGCCTATTCTAATGCTGGACTTTAATGAACAATTCTAAAATTGTATTAAGTATAATTACTTATGGTCCAGTTATTATATAAAGGAAGAGCTTTGAGAGCTGATATAAATCATAAGATAAACCTTTAACATGTAGTAAAATCATTTTACAACTTGATAGTCCTTTAAGATTTGTTTTTTGTTTTCTTGTGTTGGGTTACGACTTAAATAAAACGTGGTTTTTCTTAAGTCAATGAATTCTTAAATCCTCAAAATGAATTAAATACAGAACTGTCAGCGTTGTTCCTATGATAACCGGACCATAGATGTTTACCTGGGTGAGCTGATAATGTCGGTTTTCCTGATGGATCAATAGTCTGAAAAGGAGAATATAGTTATTTCGATTTGTACCGCCGGCAAATATTACATATAATTTAAAAATATCTATATGGAAAAATATTAATTGTGTAGTAATATAATAATAAGTGTAGCAGGTTATAGAATGAAAACAATCCTGGATCACTCACCGCCAATGTATATTGCCTCTCACCATTTTCATTCAAGTAGTACCTTAGATACATTTTGTTATTATTTGTGTTACAAACTCCAGGCTGACAAAAATTAATGGTAAAACTACAAAAGCAACGTGAGGAATGTTTTTTTTTACTCTTGTGAATCTTATTCTTCACCTGTGTCGATGTTTCTTCAGCGATGCAATCCAAAACGTGTGATTATGGCTGTCCCAAATGGCATCTCTTTTCGTACTAGTGAAATAAAAAAGTACGCACCGTATTTACCACACAGATCTATAATTTTTATAGTTAAGCATCTATGATTTAGGTCACAGATCTAGGATTTATGCTAATGCTAGTTTTTTATTTTGATTGTCAGAGCAATTAATCTCACGTTTTGGAACTCAGACATTTTTTTCTTTTCATATATTATGGCAATGGTGCAATTAACACATTCTGGCAGTGTCATGTTTTCTTCGTCACTTTTAAGGTCTACTTATCTTATGAATGGTCAGTCCCATAGAAATAAGTCAGGAGTTACTCAGTACAGTGATAGTAGATATACTGAGGACAGAATAGGACTCTGTCCTGAGTAGATCTACTACCCCTTTACTGAGCAACCTCGACTCCTACTTCGACGGGACTGTACAATGACATGATAAAAACAGTTTTGTTTTGTTGGTTGATTAGATTTTAATTTTATTATTTGCGGTGTGTGGTCTAATAGCTTTGCTAGTGTCCAAACAAATTATTTAAAAAAGAACATTTGAAGTGAACCGAACTATTATAAATGAGTGAGTGTAAAGTTTGTTTTGATTTTCGCTGCTTGAAAGTGTTTGAGTTATCCAAAAAATTGTATTACTCATAGCTTGTTATTCAAACCATTTCAAAATTTTATGCTACGTGTTTGGCGCGGCGTAACTAGTATGTTACCAAAAATGGCCAATCTACCGCCAAGAAAGAATTCTGCTTCCAGTAAGACTTCTAAGCAAGACAGTTCACCTCTTCAAATATTATTGCAAATGGGATTCACTAAACACCGGGCGTAAGTTTCGTTTATGCAACTGCTGACGGTAAACTTATATATACAAATAATTTTAATATACAATGATATATTACATAATAATTTATGGACCGACCACTAGAAGAAATTAGCCGTTTTTGAAAAAATTAGAAGAGCTGAAGATCGCTTATGATGGTGATCCTTAGGAGAAGCCTATATCCATCAGTGGAGAGACATAGGCTGATGAAATGGTATTTAATTGCCATAGTAAGTAAATATTTACATGGACAATTTTAGAGCCAGATAGGTTTCTCAATCTTAAGAGTAACCATTTTTTTCTGAAATGGCTGTACCAATTATGAAGCGTTTTTTATAAACATTTAATTATTTTTTTTAATTAAGGGGGTGGACAAGCATATGGTCCCACATAATGGTAAATGTTATAAGTAGTGTTAATGTAAGTGTATAATTGTACCTTGCAGCATGTTTGAGTATGGATGTTGTGGTTGTAACTCACCAGGGTTTACTGCTGTACCAATTTAAAAGTTATAATCATACTAATATTATAAAGAGGAAAGGTTTACTATTTTTGTATGTTTGTAACGAATAAACTCAAAAACTACGGGACCGATTTCAAAGATTCTTTCACCATTACAATGCTACATTATCCCTGAGTAACATAGGCTATTTTATTTTGAAATTTGAAAAAAAAATCTTATTAACTGAAGCGAAGCGAGGGCGGGTCGCTAGTGCTTTATAACTTCAAAAAGAAAGTACTTATTTGAATTCATCTTTCTGATGTGAATAGTTAAAGAGGTCTATATACACATAACTATCAACATCTGATGCTGAAGCAAGAGATAGGTAAGGGATCTCCATAAAATTTGAAGGTGATTGAACAAATTTTTTGATGTTGTTTGCTTAAATGAACAGTTCTAATACTGTTCTAATCTACGAACAGTTATGCTGTATCTCAAAGCCAACTGAGTGCATCCAACTGGTTGTATTATCTCACTCCAACAGAAGATTGATGTGTACAAAATTTCTAAATGAATGTATTTGTTCAAATACATATTAATGGTTAAAAATGTATACTTTATATATACATGAAGGTTATATGCCGATGCATCTGCTGGAGCTTAATGAATATAAAATACCCCTTGAAATTTGACTGTAGAATTATTCTGTTTAAACAAATTTTTTGGCAATGTTTAGATCAATATACAATTCTAGTACAAATGGAAGGATGATACTGTATGTCACAGCAGACTAGGCGTGTCTGACTAGCCGAGTATTCTCACTCTCACAGAAGATCGCTATGTACGAGTATATGTGTTCAGAAGTGAATGAAAGTTGTCAAAACTCGAGTCCCATGTTTCCTATCACATGTCACACAGTCTGATTTTTCTCATCCCTTGGATTGAGAAATGCGAGATGGATGGGGTGATATGAGATATCCCATTCCTTCCCAATACTCTTTTCAAATCCTTATTATTAATTCCGAAAGGTGGACAGCACATCAACTTTTGTCCTTTATGGATATCTCCATGAAATATAAATAACATGCTTGTGGTGCATGGAAAATATTCAGCATAATGAGATATGGTTTTGCCTTCATAACATTATATTACCTGGTAGGTGAAATGGGATGGGATTGGATAAGATATTTCTTAACTAAAAAGTTGAAAATATAATTAAAAGATTTATTTTTTATATAACCCTGGATGGGTAAAAACTCCAATTACCTTTGAAAGGGTTAAAATAAAAATATAAGCCAGTCAGCAGTTTTGGTTCTTTTACATTTGATAAACCTTCATTATGTGCTATGACTGGTAGGTTATATTAATACTTGCAGATTGTCAACAAAACTGCCTGTGGACTGGTTTATATTTTCATTTAATTTTGCCTTTTTAATTTTTTACTGCTGCAAAAGGATTATGCATCATCGAACAATTACAAAAAGAATATAGCCAATATAGAATTTGACTCTAATTTTACCAATCATTGTAGTGGTC
This sequence comes from Sesia bembeciformis, assembly GCA_943735995.1. Classification (NCBI taxonomy): domain Eukaryota; kingdom Metazoa; phylum Arthropoda; class Insecta; order Lepidoptera; family Sesiidae; genus Sesia; species Sesia bembeciformis. The sequence goes on from OX031042.1 coordinate 8,889,984, forward strand.
ATGCTCTGATGTCATCGTCCAATATCATCATAACCTTAGCTAATTCTATCAATTAGAGAAAGCGCCTATTTAAATTTAACAATTAATAATCTTAAGAAACCAATGGAGGGACTAAGGTAGGAAGTCCAATTGGGTAGCTTTGCATTACTGTTTTTTACTTTAAAAAGCTTTGCATTACTGTTGTTTACTTCATAAAATCAAAGTCGTATTTTATGTCTGTGTGTATCAGATTGAAAGCATTAGCAGCAACAGGCAACCGTAGTGTCCAATTAGCATCAGACTGGCTCCTGACACATGTGAATGATGCCTTCATTGATGAAGATGAACCCCGGGAGTACATTCTTTATGCAAATCCTACTGGACCTCTACTTACACAGCTCCAGAATTTTTGGGACAAGTCTAAAGCGATAGGCGGATGGAATGGAGCTCACAATTGTCCACCACACATAACATTGATCTCATTTTTTAAGGTGAATAAAAAAGTTTTGAAAAAATAAAATTAATAAATATTTGGAATATTTTACAATTCTTGCAGTTGTTAAAATGAGCGCTCGAGCCCTTATTTAGCGCTTTTAACTTTAGCCATATGTGACATTATCAGGGAAAAGGAACCTTATTGTTGATAGGACTTATTGATGTTTCCAAAATCTACATAAAAATATCTATTGAAATATGTAGGTATATATCATGTATGTGGGTACTAAGGATATGTTCCCGTTGGAAATTATATGGATGTTATGTTACTTGGAAGCTAGAAGATCTGGGGCCTTACCACCATTCCTTATAGCAGTATTATTTTAACCTTACGTCTCAATTTCGCACCGCGGCGTCCTTAATGTAACCTTATTTTATGAATGTTTTAATAGGAAGTTTTGATGACGTCAACACAATTCGATAGCTTATACTGTAGTACAAATCGGAACGTTGTATGAAAGAAATGGCGTTATACAGTTCATATAGCGTTATCTCGTTTTGTTTTTAGCAGGGAATAGCCAAATAATTAAAATCATTCGTTCTTTCTCTGCACTGAGCATTAATACTTTGGTGGAGGTCATGGTACGAATATGAGTAATGTTGTTTTAAGCCTGAAACAAAACGTTCCTGCAACAATATTGTTTTGTAAAAGATGGTGGTAGGGCCCCAGTATTTATGACTGTATTTATTTATAAAAAAAATATTACAGATCTGTTTAGAGGTTTTGGCAAAAATCTATTGATAAATAATCAAGCATAGAACCATAAATCACAATGTGGATATATTATTTTAAATATTTTCCAATTTTTGTTTTGTTTATTGAGTTAATTTTTATGTGCGAACAGATTAGACAACCATAGTAAGAAGGTGTATAAATAAAGGAACAATTCATAAAACGTTTTTATTAAAAGTTATCACTGTTATCAGAGGTGAGATATTTTCCCATTTTTCGTTATCCTTGATAACTAAGGTAAGTGATACAAATAAGGCCTACCTAATTTAAAACACTTAAATATTGATAAATTATTCGAAAAATGTGATAAATAAAAGCAAGGAATTATTTTTTGGTTTATATATTTTAAGTAATTAAGAAAACATATTGTAATCTTTAATCAAAAATCACTTAAAAAGAGATAATTCTGGAACCTTAGCCTTAGGCTTTTTTAAAACATAGTGATTGAACAAAGCCTATATTCTTAAATTATAGAAATATTGTTATTAGAGTAGTAACTATATAAAAATATATATTTCTGAGCCTTTTACCGAATGTTTCCATGAGATTCTTGAACAACTTTCTAAGTTTGTTTACTAAATAGTATGCTTAAATTGCTAATCAGACTTGAAGTTGCATATTAACAAGAAATAAAGATTAATATAAAAAAAAAACGTATTCAAAAAAACAAAAATTAGAAAATTAACATATCTTCTCAAAAATATTATTAAATATTAAAAAATAAAATTATTTTGACAGGCCTTAATTAAACAAGGTAACTAAATAAGGCCTTGGAACTTAATTAATAGCATAATTTGCTTAGGAACATTAATCAGTCTTACTGATAATAAGTAAGTACTAGTAGATGTAACTATAAAATTAATTTTTCTGACAATTAGGACATTCAAATGCGTCTAGATCACTTTTTGTCAAGCCGACACATTCCTCGTGGTACCACTGATGACACTCTAGGCATTGTCTCATATCTTTAATAGGTACTCTCCTCTTTACATGCAAGACAGTACCATTGTTCTGTACTCGTATCTTCAGTTGATTTTGGTTTAATCGAACGTTTCTTGTTTTGTTTGTGGTTTTTTTTTGTTGGTGCCTTTAAATGTTTTTTTCCTTTATTTGTGTTATTCGAATTATTCTTTTTTGGTTTTTTATCTGTATTAAATAAATCTTTGGTTACTATCTGACCTTTATAATTCAAAGCCTTTCTACGTGGACGGTTCTTAGAAACACTGTAGTCAGGTGTAGGCATAATTTTTTGGAAATCAGTCTTCTTACTTCTAGCAATTTTAGCCAAAGGTTCGTCATCTTCAGTGTCTTCACCATCAGACTTAGGTAAAGTTACGTTATTCGGATTTAAATTTTCGATGTCAAACTCTGTGTCTGAAGAAGAATAAATTCTTAAGCGTTTCGGTGGAATGAATCTGTTTATAAATGCGTAGATATTGACTTCTTCAGATGCTGTACTGTCCTGCTCATTTGATGTACTATCACTATATTCTACTAGTCTGTGGGTAATCTGTAAGCCGCTGGGCCCGGGAAGGTTTACGAGACAATTTAGGTCATTAATATTTATTCGAGGTGGTGTACTGTGTTCTATGGGGGAGGCAGATGAAAATACTCGAAGATCAGGTGTGGCGGGAGATAATGGTAAGACGTTTTCGGCATCGATCAGATTTTGCAAATACTGAATGTTACCGATGGGTGACGTCTCACGTCTTCTACTTATATTTGCATTTATTGGTTGTGAAGATTCACCACAGTCGTTTAAATTACTTTCACTGAAACGACGTTCTGTCAAGATGGAAGAAGCGAAAGCAGTTTCAGGTATTGCATCAGCGTTTAATGGATAAAGTCCAGTAGCTTTGAATCCACTCGTTATATTTGCATAGGTCATGGTCTTTGACCAGACCTTAGATAAAATTACGTTAAATCGTGTTTTAGTGATCTGTTTGGCACGTGTTTGGTACATATATTGCAGAACTTCTTGATCCCAATACGATTCAAAAGGTTTGTAACAAGCTTTGTCAAGAGGCTGTAATTCATGCGTCGTATTGGATGGTAAACAATAAAGCACAATGTCATGTTTTTCAGCTGTTTCGGCAATACGAAAATCCAAATGACATGTGGCACCGTCAAATATGAGGAGACATTTTCCAGGGGTTTTATACATTGCTAAATGTTCAATAAAAACTGTAAACAATTCCGTTGTCATACTTCCTTTTGGTGCCATGTGGACAATTGATCCCGCAGGTAAATTATCGTCATACTCCGGCTTCTTCCTTTTTCCTTTAAAAATAATCATGGGTGGTATCGGATTCCCTATTGCATTAACACATCCAACCACCGTGACGTTCTCACCATGTTCAGAGGCTAGCATGTGCACCCTCTTAACACCCTTCTGAGCAATCACTGTTTGTTGGTGATGTAATGTAAGCCGACAGCCCTTCTCGTCCATATTGAAAATTTTTTCAGGATGGTAATGAAGATCTAATTCATCATAAAGTTTACGAACTTTATTGAAATGATGAGCGACAATAGTTTTATTTAATTTCTGGGCTCGAGCAGGGTTTAGGAATTGTACTTTTCGTTTTGCTAAGTTTGGATTTCGTTGTAAAAATAATCTCAACCAGCCTTTTCCGGCAAGTCCTGTTTCTTTGTTGAAATTATTGGGAATGTTATATTTGTCACAAAAAGCAAATGCTTGAATCCGAATCATTTTTGGCGTAAGAGGTATTCCTATTTCAGCAAACTTTATTATACGGCTGACGAAATCTTTTTCTTGCTCTTTCGTAAATATAGCGTTTCTGCCTAAGCTCTTATATAAAATACCACTTTTGAGATGATTTCTAATAGTCCTTCTCGGAATGCCATATTGCGCCGAAGCTTTGTAAGTCGACAATCGGCCACAACGCACATCATTAACTGCCGCTCTCAAGCTTTCTTCGGACCACGTAGCCCGTTTTCGTCTTGGAGAAGACATACTGAGATAATCAATCTGTAAATAAACATAATAAAGTTAAAATTCAACAGAATTCCTATTAAGGTCTAGGGTCAGAAATAAGGCCTATTTTAAAAGTAGGCTTTATTTAGTACATTATACTTCATAAATGTTATAAGCAGTATTTAATTCGCATATTCTAAAAGTTACAATTTATAGTCATACTTACCTATTTGATGAGTTATATTGTGATCCGTATACATTACTTGAAACAAAACTTCAAAAAATAACGTATTAAAATCCGATAGAAATTACGAAAAATTAATAACGCGCAATGAAAACACCCGTCCGTCACAAACGAGCGGCCACTAGTGTCGCCGTGAGCGCGAGCGAGCCTCTCGCGCATTTTTTGCCGAGTCGTGGCGTCGTGGTCTATGCGTGTGTAAAGTATTTTTGATGTAAATATATTTTAAATGACTTTTCCGCACTGCAGGCCTTATTTGAGCATAGGCCTTATTTGTATCAGGTACCTTACAATGAACATATTGGTATAAAACTATTAAAAATCAACATACGAATATTATGCTAATAGTAATACAACTGAGATCGAATTTACCCAGTAATATCTATTACTTTTCCTAAAATTATTTTTAGTTTAGTAAATTGTTTACCTACATTACTCAATACATCTATGAAAAGGGATCTTATTGTCGGACATAAAAAGTTTAGTGTTTTTATTCTAAAGATTTTTGTAAAATGACATTATTACTTAGTTATTACTTTCACATGAATACAGATAGTCGAAGGATGGAGAAAAATTTTAACAATTTACTTTTAAAGTAATTTTAGGAAAAGTATTAGACATAATTGGGTAAATTCGATCTAGGTTGTATTACTATTAGCATAATATTTGTATGTTGATTTTTAATAGTTTTATTAACAATTTTTGATTTGAAGTACGTTTGTAGCACCGAACGGCATACAACCAACAAGGTTTTATGTTGTAAATCAGGTCTGGACGCGTAAAATTTACCTTTTTACTCTGGCTTTGATTTACCCTTTACTTCCACTCTACGTTTCAGCACGGTCGCGCCGTACACAGCCACATAACACCAGCCGTGGTCACCAGTTGACTGAAGAGGCGCGGAGTCCAGGATGAGAGCTATGAATTAAAATTAAAAACCTTTAATTTTACGCATTCAGACCCGATTTACAATGTAAAAGACAATGGTACCTTTTCATTAAACTTTGCACAAGACTCTTCCTCAAAATGTCGTTGTTTTAAGAATGTGTTTAGTCAAAAATGATTAAGTGTCTCATCTTTAACTTAGAGCAATATATAAAAAAAACTATTTTTTTGTGATTTCACTAAGTCTAGATATCTCGAGATCTGAAACCGACAACGAGGTCCCTTTTCCGCGATGACCTCACATTTAGCTCGCTTGGAGCTCGCATTTAGCTATAACCTTCTTTTTTATATTATTTAACCTTAGTATTATGTTGTTTTTTATATATATGATATGATATAAATATATACTTATATATATATATATATATAAGTATATATATATATATACTTGCTTACATTTTAGACTCGAGAATTTAACCACAAGTGTTTAAGTTCGTCAAACTTTAAAAAATTTAACTATAAGGCTCACTAACGTTTAACGATCAAGTCTTATAGATTCATTAGTGCTCACTCAGTGCTCATTTTTACTACACTATACCTACCTTGCAGCTCGCGTGCACGTGTCAACCTTGCTTGTATATAAGTGCCCATATATTGTGAAAAAGTAAATTTCTTGTCAGTATACTTACACTTATAGTGTCAAGGACGTAAGATCTCTTTTTTAATATCACCACTTTCACATAGCAAGGTAGAGACACACTCGCGAGAACAAGTAACTAAATCCACCACATTTACACTTTTTCATCAGGCTCCAAACGAGATATCAATTCTATTAGCGAAAGCTGTCAAACATGTGGTAGAGAAATCAGGGAATCCACCTATGTGTACCCCTACATTGGAGCCCTATATATCACATAACTTCATGGGGTTATTCCTAAATGAAGAGCATGCTAGTTATTTGAAGAAGATTGCTGCAGAGTATGTAAAGCATGTGTCTACTGCCTGTGAGTGTGACTTTTTATAATAAAAAATATAAAAACATTGTGCTTGTGCACTCTTGACAGCGATTGGTTGTGCAGGCTTTATGATGGGAATAAATTACTTTATGATGTGGACATGACTTGTGTGATGTTGACCGTGTGCTGTCAGCCGGTTTTAGGATAGCACAACCCTATCTCTCTCTTTTCCCGTTATCTCTTGTCGTAAAAGGCGACTAAGGTATAACAAAAGCCGCTACCACAAACGCTGGGGCCTGACACTCGACTGACTCACCCCTTTTTCTATCAAAAGACTGCCGTAAAATGTACTGCACTTTTCATTTTACCTTTTATCCCCAATGTGAGTCATTATGAGTGGAATTTGTCAGAGTTCATTCCCAGCCCACCCTATCTTCCAATTTTTCCCATCCCTTCTCCAAATCTATTCTTAAATCTCCAAAAGCATGTATTGCGGATGGTGCAGGGCGATAGTATCCACTTATCATGTGAACTGTCTGTCCGTCCGTCTGCCGTTATCTTTCTGTAAGAATTAGAATTTTTAATATTACACTGATTGGCCCTAATAATCGAACTTTCTATATAATGTTAGTAGTAGTCAGTACTTCACTATCTTTGATGTTAATGTATATATTTTCCAATATGTTCTTAGCGTCAATAACTGTAGAGGCCCATGTGAAGTCCCTGCACATAACTCTAGCGTACCATTTTGACGACACCGCATTTGATTCACTTGAGAAATTGGTGGAAGACCTTCACCCAGCGGAGATGTCCAACTGGGAACTGAGGCTGTACTCAAGGGATCCACGTTTTGCGAATCATCAGGTACATCTTTTATAAAAGACGAATGTCTTGAAATACTTCATGACCAACATAATTTGTTTAAATTATCCCCTTGATACATAATTAACGGTATTAACCACCGATGCGCACTATATCTGTTATTGTTATTATCCATAACCCCCGCTCGTGAGTGCAAGCGGAGGCCTGCACCCTGTTAAGATCGGTCGATGTCATTAAATTAACATTCTGAAAATTGTTCATTATCGTTATAAAGTGCAGTGTTTCAACTTTCATTTCCAGTGTTATTTGTTAGTTTATCGTGTCTGGGTGTATGTTTTTATTCCTTTGTCGTTTCCGTTTAAGATGTGTCCTTACAACATTACACAATAACAGTCCGTCTTGTAGACAGAAGCTTCTCGTGATAATTTTGTGTTTAATAGTTATTATTATTTGGGAATTACACATTTTATAGTACTATATTATCCTAAGGATACGCCCCATAGCAGCATTTAGATACAAAGCATACAAACAAAAAGTAGATAGATCTATCTTTACGTGGATAAACTCACTCAGATACCGACATGGAATACTACAACAGAAATGAAGAAGAATGGAAAGATCTTGTCTCAGATAGATGACAATTTACATTAGCGGCGAGGGAAATTACGAATTGAACGAAACAGATGAGAGAATAGCCCTGAATGAGAATTGCTTTGCCTTGAATTGGTTTACAGGTTCTAGCGCAGGGTGCCAAGCCTGTGCTAGAACCTAAAAACTCACTCTTTTTTGTACTGTGCCTGAGCCTATGAGTTACATACGATTTACATGTTCCTAGCAACCTAGCGCTAATCGGAGGCCTCAGCAGCGCCATGTCATCTGCATAACTTATGTTGTTAATACAAACACCATCTACAGAGAAACCGACATTCTTATTGCTGAGCTCCTCACTCACCCGATTTATGTGTAGGGTAAAAAGAGTGGGTGAGCTCAGTCCCCACCGTCTCACACCGATGTGATAACCCGAAACCCTCTAAGAGATGTACTGGCGGAGGCCTATGCTTTGTAATGGGACGTTACAAGGTCAATATCAGTATTGAATTCTAACTATAATAATATTATCATAAATGCGAAATGAGTTTGTTTTGTTGCCCAATAACTCTGTAACGAATAGCAATATTTGCATATGTTTAATTCGTGGGACAAATTAATACGTATTAAGGGTAGTTTTTATATTAAAATGCAGGCGAAAACGCGCCATCAAATAGTGAAAAATATAATCTGACGAAAAATGAATAACAATCAACAAATTTATTGTCAGATTGTATAATATCTAACTTTTCAAACAATAATAATACATTCACAGCGATAAGCCAAAACTATAAGCACTACAAATTCTTGTTTGTCAAACTTGTCCTCGGAGTATTAGACATTGTTACTTAAAACAGAAAAGTGTGACTCAATGTATATAACTCTTAAACAATCATGTCCATAAAATAACTATAATATTAAGCGTTTTCTAAAATTTGCTATCAGTGTGATATACAAAGTAGAAATTCGGGTTTTTCATCACAAGAGTCAGAAAAATTACCATACTATCAGCCTATGTCTCCCCACTGCGGAATATAGGCTTCTCCCGCAGATCGCCACCACACACGATCTTTGGGTCTTCTCATTCAACCACCACCGGCAAATTTCTTTAAACCGTTTACCGTAGGTCCTACTTGGTGAGAGCGCGTCTACCCCATCTGTGTTACTGTGATGTACACTGTGAGTTTGTCGTAGGTATACAAAGTGACACAAGGTTATGAACCGAAAGCAAGTGACGAATTGGAGTTAGTACTTGGAGACTACATTTATATTGAGCAGAAGGAGTTGGACAACTCATCCGACGGTTGGGTGCACGGCACCTCCTGGCTAACAGGTAAGACAAGAACCTACTCAATGACCAATAGAATTATCTTCCTCGATTAACCCAGAGACCTCAAGAGACTGACACAGACAAACATCTATTTTAAAATCCGAACATATAATCACCTTTATTAACGTTTATTACTTGACCAACAGTTGAACCCAAGACCTTTTGAGTAGAGGACGGAGGAAGAATGGGGTACGTCAACTGACCGATATTTGTTACAGCAATATTAGGGTACAAATCATTTTTTCCTTTATATTTTATAATGCAGACGTATACTGTAAGTGGTTTGCCGCTGCCTATGCTATGAAATCCAGAGATGTGCAAAAGCCCCTTAGCATTATATTTTAATTACACCGTTTAGAAAATAGGTGGGAAAAATTTCAATTATCCCCTCATCTGAATACATTCACATGGCAGAGCTGTTATTTCAAGGAATTAGGTGAGATAGAAATTGATAGTCCATATTTAGGTAAATATGTAAATACAAAATCATAATAGGAAATCGCCGATGCGTCATCTCTACGTGATGTGGCCGTGGTTACAATAATTTAGACAAAAAATTAAAACTGGTTCTTCCTTGAACATATTTCAGTTTTTCCCCTTGCTTATAGGGTTCCGTTTTACGTTCTCACTTCAAATACATTAACGTCAGTAACGTCTCTACCAATTTATTTAACATCTAAGACCTGAACATAAACATTATTATTATTATTATTACAGAAATAAATATAACTTTTATTTTCTTGTTATCTGGTGCTCCAATGAAATTTTATAACCACCACGCACACTATAATAAATATTTGTAGTGAAATGAGATGTTTGCTTCTACTCACAAATACAGCATAGGTACACATATTTAAATTAATATTTATATTTGCCGTGTTACCCACGCTCCGATCTGTCTTGTGTTCCGTCTTGTTCTATCGATTATATTCACTCAGTATATACATAAATAATATTATCTTATCAATAGTCATGTCATATGAAATATATTTTGGAAGAATGAGAGGGGTCATAAGGTCAATACGGTTGTTGACAACGAAATTTGAAGGTTTGTTATAAGTTATTTGTTTCTATGAATGTTTTATTTTATTTTTGATGTTACTAAATTTGTAAAAAAATGTACAAAACGGTATGCCGTTATTGAAGAAAACATAAATAACACTTTAAGTTTATAGTAATAACGACTAGAATACAATGATTTTTATCGCTTGATTTGATATGCTGATTGATATACTGATACATATACTGATACTGATTTGTCATGTATGATCTTGACTACTCAGTTGCGAGAATATTGAATAAACAAACAACTAAATCTAAAAAAATAACGTTATCTTGCACTACTCAAATGTTTAATGCAAATGCCTTTTTATTCATGACTATCTTACTGATACTTTTAAAGTAGTAGTAATTTTATTAACCGGTATGGTTAGATAACACATAGATAACACATAGATAACACATAGATAACACATAGATAACACATAGATAACAGATAGATAACAGATAGATAGATTAACAGATAGATAACAGATAGATAGATAGACAGATTAACAGATAGATAACAGATAGATAGATAGACAGATTAACAGATAGATAGATAGACAGATTAACAGATAGATAACGCTGGTCTGTGATATTGCATGGAAACCAAGTGTGTCACGAGCAACTTTAAGTGATGGGAAACCAGTCATAGATGAAGCAAAACCATTTCCCTTGACTCGGTTCACCACTTCTGACGATTTTTAAAAAAAATATTATAATGCAGTTAGGCATTTTTGTGTTTCGCAACAATGACCTGCTAACGACACGAGAGTGAGCAGACTGAAGAGCGGCGCGAGAAGTGAGAGCTTAGCGCCAACTACGGACACACAGCGACGGACACAGCTTGCGTTATCCTATCCCTGTATATCTGTGATTCCCCAGGTGTAAGCGGGTGTCTTCCGGCAGTGTATACGCGGCGTACGGCGGAGTCCGACGCATGGACGTTACATAGAGCCGTATCGCTCTCGACCACCAGCAGTGAGTATTTTATGCAAACGATTTTTGCTAAACGTATTATTATTATTATTAAGGATTAGGAACAATATTGACGAACTATCGATAGTTGATGTGGACATTTCTAGTTACCATTTTAACACTGAAACTTTACCCAGATTTTGTAGTTTCTTACTTTTTTGTTTTGAATTTCCGGTCATCGGAAAATTCAGCGCCCTGCAAATTTAGCGTTCTGGGCACTCGCCCTACCTCACACTTGTCTGACACCGACTTTCACGTTACCGTAAAGAGTACAATAGTATTTCCTTAAAAATAGCTGGATTAAACTCGCTCCGATGATATTTCATTTTTGGTCTATTCTTCACCTCTCGGCTACAGATATGCTAATCGTAGCGTAGCTTATTTTGCGAACAAAGTATTTTTTAACATGAAATGACTGAGACAGATGACCAAACTGTCTAGATTTAGATAGACTTCTTAGATCGCGCGATCAAAAAGGAAACTTGCGCCGTGATCAGATATAACAAGAAACTGATCGCGCGATCAGACCGGAATAACCAGAGTTCGTATACTATTGTACTTCTTCTGTTTCGACCTAAAAACAATTTATGAATATGGGATTTGTCAGATTCCGACAAGTCGGAGTCGGACTCTGCAACGGACGGGGAGATGAGCTTCCCGCACGAGGACGCGGCGGCGCTCGGCCGCGATAAGTCCGAGGAGACTTACCGCGACTGGCACAAGTACTGGATGCACGTGCAGCTGCACAGGAGCGAGAGCTTCGTCGATGTCACCAGTGGTGAGTATGACGTCACATCACACTGCTGTTTGCATGACGGCCACTCTTGACAAGACTGAGTCCGACCCGGCGAAGGGCGCGCGGATGGCGAGATGAGCTACTCGCACGAGCTTCGTCGACGTCACCAGTGGTAAATGTCAGGCAAGAGCGTAGTCGGGATTTTATTCAGGGGCAGAACAAACAATTTTCTTATAATTTTAAATAGAGATTGTGTAGTGCAGAGGTCTGTTCCCTATTTTTCCCTATGATAGGGGGGGGGGACGACATTTATTTATAAGGCACGTCAACTATGTACACACCATATTGTACAAACAAATGTGCCAAAAAATATTAAATTTAAAGGCATGCTCAACAACTGTGTTAATTATGGTTTATTTAAACCTTATGTTTTATTTATAATTAAACCTTATTTTATAATCAATCTTAATTAAAATTATTTATTTTAATAATTCAGAAAATTTTGCTTCGTACATTATGATTCGCTGCTCGTTTAAGACAAGCCTATTTCATGAGTGTTTAATAACAATGTTATACAATGTAAATGTATTATTCAAAACAGGGGTGTCCAACTTACAGAGCCTCAAGGGCCAAAATTAAAACCTTGAATGTAGTTGCGGGCCATATAATAATACTTTAAACTTTAAATTAAAGTATTATTATATACTTTTAATTTTAAAGCATCGATAAGAACGTATTTAAGGTAAAGTTATTAATAAAACCAAAAGTAAATTATAAACCGGTATATTTGGTAAAAGTTTGTTTATATTAAATTATAAAATCTTTTTCAAAAGGAAGGCATTTCAAAGTAATTTTCTGATTTTTTTTGACTCTTTCGGGGGCCGCACAAAACGGCATCGGGGGCTGCATGCGGCCCGCGGGCCGCCAGTTGGACAACCCTGATTCAAAACATTATCATATTGTTTCTTTGTAATTTACTAAGACCTTGTTTTCAGGGACAACATACGATTGGAAAGGCCATATGCCTCATCCAGATGGCGACTGCAGACCACAAGTTGTTAATCAAGTAATCTATTTTTACTGGTATCTATTTTAATTATTGGCATACACGACACGGAATCCTAATATGCGCCATTGTGTGGCGTTATTTATATTTAAAAAAATCTACCTTGCGACTGGTGTTAGCCGTCGGACTTATTTATAAATGGAAATTATTTTCTATAAGCGATGATAGCCTGAAGGCTCATTTACACAAGGAGTTTCCCGAACGTGTGCAAGAGAGGAAATCGGTCACTGTTATTATTAAGTTTCTATCATTGCAGAACAGTTACAGACGATAATCGTATGAAGGTTGGTCCGCATATGAGAATCGTACACTATCTTCTCGCCCGGACCGTTCGAGAAACTCCTTGTGTAAATGAGCCTTAAGGGTGTCTGTTCTCGACTCCCACACGTGAGGTCATGAGTTCAAAGCCTTGGCCACTGGTTTCTCCTTAAGTGCGGATTTAAAAAAAATCACATGTTGCATGCTCGCATGTTTAAAATTATAAGAAAATCTAGAGCATGTGTATTCCTATCCATACTGCGTCCACGTAATGGATTATGGCCCGAAACCCCCTAGTGATTTACTACGGGAAGTTTGTCCTGCAGTCCTGTCCCTGCAGAGGGACCTTCTAAGGCTGAAAAAAATAATCACCAATCCACTGAGCTCGTGTGGTAAATTGTAGCATGAAACCACCTTGTGATTACAAGGAGAACTCTGTGAATTTGACCCGAAGGACCATAAAAAATATTGGTGAATATTCGTAAGGATCACCAATTGATATTTGATGATACTGGTAGTACCACAGAGCAGTGGGACTACGAACACACTAAATCAAGATAATGTCCCTCTGGTTGGCCATTAAAAGGCTTCAATAATATAATAGAGATAATTTCAGGAACCAAAGGATCTGAATGTCGGTAAAAACGATCGTCGTTGGGTGTTCACCATGCGACATGGGGAGCGGGTGGACTTGACGTACGGGCAGTGGGTGCCGCATTGCTTCGACGAAGGTGGTAACTACGTACGGAAGGACTTGAACATGCCGCTCACTCTGCCCGAAAGGTATGTATCTGGTTCTGGGGAGACGGCTCCATCGTGACAATTGGGCTCTGAAATTTATAACACACCATCAGTTAATATAAGGCCTTTCCACTGCTGGTAATGGGCCTCTCCCGCAGCTCGCCACCACACGATCCTCGGCTCGTCTCATCCAACCATTGCACCACCGGCGAACTGCAAGTCGTCGGCCATCTGGCCAAAGGAATATCAGGAGTTACAAATGAATACCAGGCTGTTATTCGTTGCTAGTTAAATAACATTACAATTGCGCCCATTCTTGCCTATATAAACGTGTATACCTGTTATATGGCTAGTCTTTGCTAGTTGTGATAACATGTACACCAGATTCTTGTCTCAAGCTGTTTCTGGAGAAATTACGTCCAGGCCGTGGTCTAGAAACAGAAATTCGATTCTAACTCATTGCCGGATGACAACACAAACGTTTGTTTTGAGAAGGCGCCGTCACATTATTTTTTCTGGAATATTGGTCATATTTGTCTGTCTAGAGTTGGCGGCAAAGATTCCTACGCACTAGACACGCCTCTAACCCGCGTGGGTCGTCTACAAGCGCAGTTAGTGGGCGAAGCATTACGGTTGGCGCGCATTCCACTGGGCCACGTGTACAGCTCGCCAGCGCTGCGCTGCGTGGAAACCGCGCAAGCTATGTTAGAAGGTCAGTGAGTACAACACTGCACAGATTTAGAAGGGGTGAAGCAGATGAGGAGGGGTGGGGTTCATTTAAAAAATCGAATTTGAAACTGAAGTACTGAAGTAATAAGAAAGGTCCATTTTCAATACACGTGAATTAAAGAATTCGAAAGCTATTGAACATAGAACACTTAGGAATGTAACGTGGCGGCCCTACAGTGCTTGTATAACATATCTAGTATTTATTCTCAAATCGATGATTATTTCATACAAATGGTTATTACATTGTACTTAGTGCTTAGGGCACAATCACACACACGTGACAAATTAGATACATTCAAATAAGAGATTTTTTGTGCCGCGTCGGAATTTGTAGTACAGTCATTTAATTACCTTGTCAATACAAAATTTTATTTAAGGTTATGAAGCGGATCCATCGCTGAAGATCAGGGTGGAGCCAGGTCTGTTCGAGTTCAAGAAGTGGCACATGGTCAAAGGGCTAGCGCCCTTCATGACGCCTCCAGAACTGAACAAGGCTGGATGCAACGCTGACCTCGAGTGAGTTGCATTTATTTAGTTATTCATTATTATTATTTATATTGTGTAAAAATGATTGATTTATTATCATTTTCAGTTATAAACCATACGTTGACTTGGACATAACCACATCAGAGGAATTAGATGAATGTTACGCGAGAAGCGAAAAAGTGTTCCACTCGGTTGTCAAGGATACAGAACTTGAAGGTGAGTACGATTACATTACACTAAGGTTAGAAGTATATTTGTAAGAATTTATCATTGAATCGAACTTTAAACTAATAATTGTTTTACCATTTTTTCCATTCATATTTTTAAATGACTTACTAAATTCCTAATGTCGTGAGTTCAAAGGCAAAGCAAAATATGAGCATACAACTACGAGCACACACTGCCCAGACCCGAACTTTCTTAAACGGCTGTCCGAGCGGGAATCGAAACCCGCCACCTTTTGCACAGCCAGGCAAGGGCAGTACCGGGACATATCCGGGGCGTGTCAACCTTCGTTATTTTTGTATGATGATGACATAGTCCATGGGCGACAGTATCCATTAAAATCATAAAATAGTTATTAAACATCATTTGACACAAACAGAAATAAAAAAAAAAACTGCTCTTTATACGTAGGACTTATCGTTGTGGCATGTTTATGTACTTTATGTGCATATTTATTTGGCCATGTGGTGTCATACGTACGTGTCTTCTCGTAAGTATCATAAAAGGTGACTAAAGGATAACAAAGCCGCTCCACAAGTGCTGAGGAACTGCACCACCTCTTAAAAGGGTGGACTCGCAAAACTCGCTTGGCCAGCGTGGCGTTTTGCAGCCATACATCCCAAAAAAATGTGCGTGAGGAGTCCCGTGTCCAGTAGTGGACGACAAAGAATAGGATTTTTATTTTATTTTTTTCTTTGTATAACCAGGTGGTAACATAGTATTCGTCGGTCACGCGTCCACACTGGACATCATGGCGTTATCACTGCCACGTCTCAACAGTAATCGTACTGACTACCCCCCCTATCAGATCAGCAAGCATTTAGACCGCATCCCTTACTGTGCAATAGGCGCAATGCGGGACAAACCCTGGCAAATTGTATGTCCACCATGCCCGCCCTCCATTAACTCCAGCTCGGGGAGGTTTGATTGGAAATTACTGTTGGAACTTTAATCTATCAAGCTGTATAGCCTTTGACCTTTAATTGTTCTCAAACTGACAATGACTCAAACTGGCTGGTGTACCCCAAGGAACGGTTCTTGGACCGGTACTGTACAACATATTTACATCCGATTTACCTATACACAGTGACATAACCGTGGCAACCTACGCCGATGACATGGCTTACTTGTCCACTGACAGTGATCCATCTATTGCCAGTCATAAACTCCAGGAGCAACTAGACGCGATATACAAATGGCTATGCAAGTGGCGTGTACGTGCTAGCACGGCGAAGTCTCACCACATAACATTCACCTTGAGAAAAGAAAATTGTCCTCCTGTAAGACTTGGTGACGATATCCTACCGCATACTGACTGTGTCAAATACCTTGGCTTCCACCTCGATAGGCGCCTTACATGGAAACGTCATATAAAACAAAAGAGAGACCAAGTCAACCACCAGTTTCGTAATATGTACTGGCTCATGGGGAGGAACTCTGCGCTGTCGACGGACAACAAGCTTCTCATCTACAACTCAGTGCTAAAACCAGTTTGGACCTACGGGATTCAGCTATGGGGTGTTGCAAGTAAAAGTAACATACTCTGTCTACAACGATTACAGAATTGCATCCTGAGGGCAATAGTTCGCGCTCCTTGGTTCACAAGAAATGATGAAATTCAAGAATACCTCAACATGCCGACCGTTGCAGCTGAAATCGAGCGGTACAGGAAACAACACATAGAGCGGCTATCCCTGCACCAAAATCCACTCGTGGCAGATTTGCTAAACCCGTCTATGATGGTCAAGAGACTTAAAAGGAACCACCTTATTTGATTGGTAGGGGCGGCACTGGCCACCCCACCAAATAAAAGCCAAACACCTCACAACAAATTAGCTTATGGTCTCACGACCGATTGCAAATAATAACCTAAAAAAAAAAAAATAAAAAAAAACTGACAATATATGAGGCTGTACAAGCAAAAAGGGTCCAGATATCGGCTTATTTTTCGAGATATACCTACACATTTTTCTTACATTGGGTGAAAAATAGCATTTCTTGGTTATATCAATCTAGGTTACGTACCTACAATTTCACGCCACAAACATATTTATAATATGACGTTTATAATAAATGTTTAGTAATTGCAGTCGGTATGCCTAATTTTTTATAAGAAAAATTGTGTTTTGAACATATATTACTTTGAATTTTCTGTGAATAATCCATATCTAATCTGTAGTTATCTTTACGTTATGTGGTCAGGACATCTATTCTAATTTCCAAATCCGCCCATAATTCCAATACCGCCTATGTGGACCCTTTTTCTTTGGACGCTCACGAATACTCGATTTAAATTGAAGAAAATCATTGTTTCTTAGAAACCTTTATCAGGTTCCATTAGAAATCCATTATTATTCATTGGTTCTCATTAATTTAAATCAAGTATATGTGAGAGTCATATGTATGTATTGCATTCCAATTTAATATAACTTTCCTTCAAGTACATAGGGTGTTAAAAGTTTGACATTTACAATCTGTCTACTATGACAACTGGAGCAGTCACAGAACAACAATAAGATTATTACACTGGACCGTCCAGTAGTCAAGTACTTAAATACAAGCTGTAGATTTTCTTTATGCTGTCTGTGTTAGCCACAATTATAATGTTTTCTTGATGTGTCATGTGCAACAGAAGTCTGAACTCCATAGCACAAGTTTAACCTAGTTTGGGGTTCAAGGTACGAGTACTTTTATTACACCTCTAGAAAGCAAGTAAATAGAGAGAGAGAGAGAGAGCTGTGAATAGGATTTTGCAAGGTAGGCGGCGCGCCCGCATACCCCCTGGTGTTGCAGGTGTCCACGGGCGGCGGTAACACTTACCATCACGTGGGACCGCTTGCTCTTCCGCCCAGTTATATAAAAAAAAATATATCGATCTGATTGGTCAAATGTTAGGAAATAATATATAAAATCTATAATAGCTTGTACAAATAGCTTCAAGCTGCGTACCGAAACGTGCGAAAATCACTCTGACGATCCAAATCATGCTACGTCTCGTTTTGTATTATGAAGATAGAAATAGATACACCATATTTAGACTAGTTATCACACGTTTTGGCACTCGTTAGTCTTAAATACAAAGCCTTTATCTACACACCTTATCGAAACTTTACGTTAAACATATTTTTGTTCCTATTTCAACTTTATGTCGACATAACGTGATTCACTATTATTAGATACGTTTGATGCGGTTAGATCTACCATTTTGGAAAAAGTAGCTACAATAAAGCAGAAACTGTATATAGTTAAAAAATATAAATGTTATCATGAACAAAGTGCTGGCATACGATTGCCTCGCGAGATTGTACGGGGAATTACAGTACCCATATGTATGGCACATCGTTAATTCAAACATCTTTATCTGCATTATGTACCATATGATAGCTTTTATATACTGAGCCTGGATAAGGTATGAATACTTTAGGTACCTACCATTTACTTAACATGTTTATAAGAAAGATGAGAGATTTCACCATTTAAGAAGTGTCATATATGTCGTCGAGTACTGTACCAAAGGTCATTTTAAGAATGAAGATATTTCTACGACCACTAAGTGAAATGTTAAAACTACAATTATTTACCTTAATAAATTACTTATACCTTACAGAGAATCACTTATTTTTATACATACTATTTACTTCTGTTACATTACATTTACAATACGATTTGCATGATAACTTCTAAGAACAAAGAAATATTTGCGATTATTAATATTATTTAACAATTTATGCAACAATGTAAAAAAATTACATTAAGTGTAAATATGACATTCACTTAGCGGTCGCCGATTTGTCGGTTATTATATGTAAGCTATTTTAATGAATTATTGAATTCTTCTCGTGGTCTTCACATTGTATCGATATAATTTAATTTTGCGCAATATGTTCAAGTGTGGATAGATATTGTATTAAAATAGTTATTTAAAATTATCGATAAGCTACAACTATGAATAATGATATTTTATTGACATGATCTGATAATTTCGATAATATTATTTATGAGGAATTTTAATAATAAAGATTGTATATACTTTTAATTCCGACGATGATATTAAATATATACGACAATGACTTTCAAAGGATTTAAAGTTATATCAACTAGAGCGCCTTATAGTTTTGTAGTTAAATCATTTGCCTTGTAGTTAATCATGTACCTACCTACCTATTTATTAATGTGATATGTGATATATCTCTTGGCGGTAGGTACTTACTAATAATAATACTTACCTTTGTGTTTTATCATAAGTATAACTACACATTGGCCACACCTTTTCTCATGAAATATCTGGAACCTATAGTCTCTTCTGTGCCAAGCTGCTACAATAGCGAAAACTTTCCATTCGATTCTAGCTCGTATTCCCAGCATAAGTATTAATATTGGAGGTACCCATGTGTATACCCATCGGTACTTCCCACATACAAGCAACCAAGCAATGTACATTAAATATATTTTAATTATAATGTACCTAATTTTGTTTTATTTTACATAGCAATCCAACAGCGAATAATACAGCGTAACAGTCGACCTTAGACTCATGATTGCCTTTAAAAATGAGTTAACGTCCGCGATCGTATCGGCCTTAACTCATGTGTCAATAGAATTACACAATGGACCAGACTAGTAATATATAGGTGCACGATTGCATATACGCATTTCAAAAATTCACAAGGGTTTTTATGATCGGTAATAAAACCTCGCAAAGTTTAAAAATGTGTATATTCCACTCAACTTTTGCATTTTTATTACGAAGTATCTTCATTTTATTAAAATCGTCGAGTGTTCGTCGATCCCCTGAGGGATCCTGACGAGCTGGTGAGTAATTCACGAGTTGTAAGAACTATAGTATAAAATAAAAAAATACATAATTTATAGATCATTTTTATTTACAAAATTAACACTGCACATGAAAAAAATGAACATTATAAAAAATCTATTATGACTAGACAAACTGCTCTAAATGTAAACTGATCAAAATATGCAACATAAATGCAAAAACTTAATACTTAAAAGCTCAATACTCAATAATAATGGGTAGCGTCTGAAATGCAACGAAATGAACAAAAAAAAAAACAAATTATTTTAACAGTAAAGGCACAGGTTCTGATATTCATTCAATTTCGATAATGTTTTATTATATTAAATAATTGGCACCTACTTGGGTGTATTCATACAGAAGTGCAAGGCAACCTATTTAATAAAAAATCGTGTTGGATTTTTAATCCGAATTGTCTATATAGCAGCTGGATGGAATCAAGACTTACGAAATGGGTTATTTTTAAAGGATTTTTGGCCCAAGTATATATATATTAACGGTTTATTTCGGTTTTACGATTTAGTTCTTAATACTTTAACATTGACTCATCGGTTTAGATGTGCCGCCGCCTTGCGAGGCGACACAACGCAATGGCATCTGTCCGTAATTTCTGAAACGTTCGCAACTAGGGTTGCCAGGCGTCCGGCTTTAGCCGGACATGTTTGGCTTTTTATAGTCGTGTCCGGCTTTTGTTAACCTTTTTGTCAAATATATTTCATAGGATATATTTGTTTATATATTTAATAAAAACTTTTATTTTATTGCTTTGTTTGTTCTTCGATTTCATCGTCTCCAGAAGACTTTGTACTTAATAAATACTTAATTAAAATACGTAACAGTTTTTTTTACTATAAAAGATGTCCGGCTTTTAGGGCAAAATGTGCGGCCTAATATAGCGCCGAGTCCGGTTTTTTGGGCAAAATGTCCGTCCTAATTTAGCGCAGAGACCGGCTTTTGTATTTTAGGGCCTGGCAACCCTATTCGCAACCAGACTAGTTTCGCACGTAACTAGTATTTTTCAAACCAATTCTAAACCAAGAGTGGAATAATAAACAACTTGTCAAGGTTTTTACAATATCTTATTTTTACAAAAATAATATTGAATGATATGTCGTTACATGTTAAATAACCTAAGATACAAATTTAAATTTATTTAAAGAGGCTTCGAGCTACCAAAACCAAATTAAAACACTAAATGTATTAGTTGAACTATTGCGGTATGAACAGTTATTAATCAGTGATCAGAATCACATAATCACACAATTTAATTATTATTAAATGTTAATCATGCCCTAAAGATCACACAACTTGATATAATTCATAGGTCAAATCGAGATCAAATTCTTATTAGACAAGGAACATGACAACCATTGGGAGCACAACACAGATTCATTTATCAGAATTAGTATAATTCATCTTTTCTGACAAAACTTCCTCCACAATCTGCTGTATTATTTGTCTATCTTCAGCTTTAATATCTTCCGGTTTAGTCTTATCGTCGTATATTTTCCTATCTATAAGTCTAGCTATAACTTCTTCTACTATGGAGTCAATATTCTCATTTGTGCGGTTTATCATTTTACTAGTTTGTACGATTTCACTGACAGGTTCATGTATTTGCTGATCTGCTTTTAAAGTCTCGTCACTTGAAGACTTTATATCTTCTAAAACATTAGTTTCAAGAACTTCTGGTATATCACCTCTGCCGTCTTCTTCTTGTATTTCAACTGAACTGTCAGTTATAATGCCTTCCGAGAGCTCATCGGCTATATGCTGGTGTCGTTTCATGATTTCTCTTAGCTTCTCTTTAGCTGACGCAACAACTTCTTTCCGAGTTTCAGACTTAATTTTTTCAATAGCCTTCTTCTTTCTTTCCTTTCTCAATAATTTCAGATCGTCAAATATCTTTTTAGGTTTCGGTGCCTTAAATGTTTCAATTTCTTCTTCATTAATTATATCGCTTGGTTCTTCGGTTATACTACTATCTTCAGTCACGGAAGTACTTTCATCTGTAATCTGCTCTTTCTGTACTAGATTTTCATCAATCTTTTCTGTCGAAGTAACAGGAGAGACTTCAGCAGATGATGACTCAATTTCCTCATAGTTAACATAATTCGAGACGGTTTCTTCAAGTGATACTTGACTTGATTCACCATCTTCAGGTATATCCATTTGATTGATATGACCTTGAGGGTAATCGCGAAAGTCTTTCCTCTCCAAAATGAAGAGGGCTGGTCTTGTTTTTATCTTAATTGGTGGTATAAATCTGTAATTCATTGCAACCTGCGCGAATGTTTCGATGCTGTCTAAAATCACGTGTGTACGAGTAAATGCCCTGAGATTTGGTGAATATTTGCTTCTGGCTTCGTAGAGTAAATGAGTGTACTCCTGTAATTGATCAGGTTCCAAATATTCTTCCTTGCTGTATGACCAGTTGTTGTAGATTTGCGTAAACCTTGTGACACCGGTCTGCGCCGCCAGATTGCTGATATGTACGTGAACATAAGGTTCATTTTTCAACAGTTTGTGGAACCTGAAATAAATCTGAGAAAATAAGAAATAGAACTCATATTTCGTAAATCTTAAGTAGGAGGGATTTGAGAATGAATTTTACTTGGCCATTTACTTTTAATCAAAGTGATGAAATCGAACTATGGGTAGCGTCTGAAATGCCATAAATGAAATATGCTACAAGCACGGTAAATTAAAAAAAACTTAGACAGATAACACTCATTTTATTAAGAAAAATGAAGTTGATATTTTATAGTTTCTTTTCTAAAATTAATATAAAACTATATCATAGACAAATACAAAAAGAATTAATGAATACGTCTTGATCTTACCATACCATACCATCAGCCTGTCTCTCCACTGCTGGATATAAGCCTCTCCCAAAGCTCGCCACCACACACTATCTTCGGCTCTTTTCATCCGACCACCACCGGCGAATTTCTTTAAGTTGTCAGCAAGATATTTAGAGACCTATGCTCGGAGTTTCTTAGCGCCACAGGATCCGAAACAAAGACATTCGCCAAAGAATTAAAGTCACCGACAGCTCGTAGAATCGGGCATGTTGAAGTGGTAACGGGCAGATCATATTTGCCGCAGGACCGATGACCGATGGGGTAGACGAGTCCTCGAGTGAAGGCCACGTACCGGGAGGAGCAGATTGGGACGTCCTCCGACCAGGTAACTTGGTGATAATTTTAAAATTGTCTTCTTAGTCATTTTTTTCCTTTATAAAACAGTTATTTTCAATAGATGTTAACTTCTCTAATTCAGTTTCTGTTAAATTACTCCATATTTTGAACATTGAACATCTATAGGCGCTCCGTGCATTTGCAAACCTACACAATCATTAGATACAAAAAACAACAAGTATCAAGATGTTTATGATACACTATAAATGCAACTTATTTTTTATATATTTTTCAAACTATCAATTTAATCGTGTTATTTAGGGATGTCTTATATACAAGTGGACCTCTTAATTTTTTCACGACTTTCTTGACATAATGTACAAAACTCCAAACCTATTTTATAATTTGTTGGTCACAGATGTAAAAATCAAGAAAGACATCAAGACAAAGACTCTAGAGACATCAAGATAATTATTTTATTTTATTCCATCATCATTACTTCATTTACAAATGGAATATTTACACATTTGTAAATCTTATGCTTAAAATTTATTTAAAATTACACTTACCTGGTAATGGCCACTCCGCCCGGGTAGTTGGTCATAGAGACGCAAACAAACGCTAATGTCAGCATAATGTTGCCGACCACAATAACCATTGTACCCCAAAACAGCAACTCATAGATAGGGGCTTTCGTTCGTCTTACATATCTGCAAGGAAATATTTTACATGTATACTGTATAACATGTACCTATGCCTCTGATATTATGCCAAATATTAGGTCCCTATGTATGAAATTGCCGTTTTATATTCAATTATTATATAAAAATATGTATTTAATTAATCGAAATATTGTCCCTTATTATCAATGCACTTTTGCCATTTTGATGGAAGTTGATTGATGCCTCTGCAATAGAATTCCTTTGGATGGGAATCGATGAATTCTCTGAAAGCATTTTTCACTGCCTCATCGGAGTTGAATTTTTTCCCCTATAAAAAGTTATCTAAATTCCGAAAAAAGTGGAAGTCAGTAGGGACAAAGTTTGGCGAGTACAGTGAGTGACGGAGAGTTTCCAGTCGAAGCTCCTGTAACTTTGAGACTGTCTGTTGTGCAGTGTGTGGGCGAGCGTTATCACGGAGGAGTGGACTAGGGCGATTGACCAGACTCGGTTATTTTATAGCGAGCTAGTCCATCATCGTTTGCAGGTCTTCACAGGACACATCTGCATTATTTGTTGTGCCATATCTCAAGATTCTGCAGTGGATAATATCTGCACAGGATCACCATACAGTCACCATGAGCTTCTTTTGACTTAGTTTACGTTTGGTACATTGTTTGGCTGTGTCTCCTAGGGTCAACGATTGTGACGAACGTTTATGATTATCATATTAAGAATCCCTTCATTTCTGTGTCAGTTCAGCAAAGTAAGGCAAGCTCCGACTCGTGTTTGTAGCTGACTTAAGCTCATATGGTACCCACTCTCCGAGCTTCTTCACTTTCCCGATTTGACGCAAATGAATCAATATCATTGTCACTTACGCCGAAAGCTGCTGCTAACTCAGACGTCGTTTGAGATGAATCCGCTTCCATTGTTGCTTTCAATTCGTCATCATCGACTTTAGTCTCCTGTCGTCTTCCAGAACCAGAACGGTAACGATCTAACCAAAAACGCACCGAGCTGCAAACGAACGCACGGTGTAAATTGATGCGTACGATACGATCGATATGTACGGACACATAGTTCATATCGCGTGCCGTCTGTGCTGCGTTGTTGCCACGACGGTACTCATATTCGCAAATAACGCGAATTTTTAACTTTTCCGTGGTCGCAAACACAACCATATCGAAGCAAAAGGTCGTTTGACGAAAAAACAAATGAATAACTAAGTTTGAAAAAGAATGTAATTTCTTTAAATTGAAAAAAATTGAATTTGAAATTAAAAATCAAACCCGAGATGACTAAGTTCAAAGTGGCCTATATGAACAAACGGAAATTTCATAGGTAAGGCCCTAATAGATGCACAAGTGCCAAAAACTAGATTGGGCACATCAGCATACGCCACTTAGCTAAAATAATAATAATTCTTTGGATATATGATAAATAATAAATAAACGCTTGTAGAAATATATTTGAAGGTAGAATCTGGTAGACGAATGTGGCACAACGGTGGACATATCATCACTACCAGTCTCGCCTTGACCAGAGTTAGGTAACTGGTATGATATATAGACTATGTGTATAATAAAAATCACTTGTAACCTTTTTACTCAATTTCAAAGTTTAAATTGTTATGAAATTAGTCATTTCACAGCCACTTCATAGATAAAAACTCTGTAGTGACTCTGGAACTCTGTTCTTCCATAGTGAAATATCGAGGATCATACTTTAGAAATAGATTACATTTACCATTTAAAATGCGCAAGAATTTCAATTTGATTTGTTTATGAGCACAAATACATAAGTGAGCTTTTTCCCCGTTAAATAAACAACTGGTCGACTGGCAGAGAATACCTTAAGGCATTAAGTCCGCCTCTGTACAATATAGTGCAAAAAAATTAAATAAATACAATATTTTTTTATTTTTTTTATAGACTAGTGGGCGGACGAGCAAGCGGTCCTACGTGATGGTAAGTGTTACCGCTGCCCATGGACACCTGCAACACCAGGGGGTATGCGGGCGCGCTGCCGACCTTGCAAAATCCTATTCACAGCTCCCCATCTTGAAGAACCCCATATCGTAGCTTAATGGAAAGACCTCTTCAGGCAGTTCGTTCCACAGCCTACGGGTTCGCGGTATAAAATAATTTTTGGAGCGAACAGTGCGCGACACCTCCGTATCGAGGAAATGCGGATGGACCGCACTTCTGTGACGGGAGGTGCGGTTTTAGAAACCCGAGGTGGGAATTATATTAAACAGTTCTTCAGAGCATTCCCCATTGTACAGGCGGTAGAACACACAGAGAGACGCAATATTTACACAAAATACTTACATATAGGAGCAAGCTGCCGCAGACGCGACATTCATCAACGGGAACACGTAAATTATGAACCGCAATTCCTTGTGAGGTAGAAACGAGTACAGCAGTATGTAGGTAAGAGCGGGCGCGACCAGCGGCACTAGCCGCCTGTCCAGGTATATGCCCACTGGCACGAGAACTAAACTCGGGCCGAGGCCTCGAGGTAGAGCGGAGTAGAAGTACCAGAGAAATGGTGACGTCTGTGTAGGAGTTATGGCTTTGTAGGTAGTGAAATTGTAATGTTTACTCTTATAGACAGACGATAGAAAGGCGGTAGATGAGCATACAGTGCACTTGATGGAAAGTGGATACTGTCATCCATAGACATCCACAATACATGCCAACATCAGTCCAGAATGACAAACGTTGGCACGCCCCCGGATGCGCTGCCTACCTTTGCAGATTAAGGATGGGATCGGGAAAATGGGGAGGGAGAGGATGGGATGGGAATGGGTTCTGGCATATCTCATTAACTACCAAAACACGTATCTACGTACATTGGGGAAATACGATAAAGTAGGAAATGCAGTACATTTCAAGGTATTCTTCTGTGAGAGAGGGGTAACGTGGCCAGTGGAGTGCGCCCATCGGCTGTGGGAATGCAGCATGCACTCTCCCCCTACCAAACACGATCCTCGGCTCATTTCATCCAACCACCACCGCTGAATTTCTTTAAATCGTCGGTCCAGCTGGCCGGAGGGCGTCCCACGCTCCACTTCCTGGTACCTGGCCTCCATTCTCTTCTCCTGGACTCTTCTACCTCATCAGTTATAGGTCCTGCGACAAATATGATTTGCCCCTAGGCCACTTCAACATGCCGATTCGTTTCGCCAATAACAGTCATAATGGAGATTTAAGCTGGATGCTAAACGACCTTAAAACGTACAATCACGACGCGTCGGTCTCGGAATGAACTTAGACAAAACAAAAATCATGTTCAATGAACATGTTCTTTTGGGACTGATAGACGTCGAAGGCGTGGCGCTCGAAGTTGTTGACCATTTATATCTACCATGGGCAAACAATCCAACTTGGCAGGTCCAACTTCAGCAAGGAGGTCGATAGAGGCATTCAACTTGGCTGGGCAGCATTTAGGAAAATGTGTTGGCTCTTCTCGTCGTCTAATGCTTGAAGACGAAAGTCTTCAATGAGCGCGTCCTGCCAGTTATGATGACGTATGGTGCCGAAACGTGACATCTAACGGTAGGCCTGATCCATGAATTCAATGTTACTAAGCGAGCTATGGAGAGCTATTATACTCTAAAATGACACGTTAACGTTTATTTGACATATAAAAATGAAAACAAACATGATAAAAATATTTTTTCAGATTGATTCGTAAATTTAATAGATATAAGCTCTTGAAGATATGGTGGGAAGCCCTCGCTATCTCCATCACATCAAGTGTCGTTAATCACATGACATCATTTTCCAACGAGTAATTTATCAACGCGCACTCACCGCCCTAGGCGAGTGTTTGGGGGGTGGAGGATAGAGTTCAACCCCGAGAATGGTGCAGCCATGTGCTTCCCTTTTTCCCAGGGATGGCACTCCTAGCTCTAGGCTCGTCCCTCCCCACTCCGGATATCCCTTTTGGGTCAAATTATCTCCCAGGTTAGGAAGATCAAATATCTCGGAGTCACACTAGACCATCAACTGACATTCCGAGAACACATACTGTCCAAAACCGAGCCACATTTGTACTTGGTTGCCTCAACCCTCTCATAGGCGGGCGAAGTGAACAAAACCTTTGTACAATTAAGGACGTCTTAATGACCTTCGCTAGCGTTGACTTTGCACACGCAGCCCCTTCCAACATTTATAGACTTCAAATCCTCCAACATAGATACGTGCGTAAGGCCGTGGGTGGCTCTCGCAATTTCAATTCAAATTCCATCGTCAAATTCGTGAAACACTCCGCCCGACGTGCCAGCCTAACCTATGTCCTCGATAGGAATGCCCCTTTCCGTTACCGTCGTCGTCATCGTCATGTCCTAGACAATCCCGACGACCCAATTACTGCTGCCAATGATGTTCTTACACTACACTCACAGAGTACACATATACACTGTCCCCGCCGACGGAGACAAGGATGTCTCCCTCACTACACCGTGAACACACACCGACCTTCAGCCAATACTTTTACCAGGTATTGGCACGTGCCTTGGCGTTTCTCATCGACTTGCGATCCCGCAGTTCTCTCCCAAAGCAATGCCCTAAGCCGAGGTCCATTCCTTCTGCCGGCCCACCGCTGCACACACTTTTTGTTCCTCGCTGAGCGCCTTCTGCGCTCGCCCTAAACCATACATATCCGGTGAGTTTTGAAAGGCCATTAGGGCCAAAAGAATTTAGCCATTCTGCTAAAAAAACTGGCTTATTGTAACAATTCATTATAAGTACAATAACAAATTGTTATTGAGGCCAAGAAGAGATTACAAAATTGTAGTTTTTATCAATTCATTTATACACATCCTCAGATCTGCCAGCTAAATTAAAAAAGGATACACCCCAGTCGGAGCTCTTATTCAGTACAGTGTTATACCAAAACACTTCTGCCTCGGGCCACAGCAGCCGGCCCCAAAAGACTGAATCCACTACCACTGTCAATGCTACAATTCCTGCGCCTGCTGGTACAACTATTTTTAATACCCTGGAATCAAATATATAAATCAAGTTACTTCAGTCATGCTTGCTTGTCAGCAGGCATGTTGACAGAAGGTAAAAAAATCTAGTTGCAAAATAACAGTATTTATTGTTTTTGTGTGTCTATTAAATAGTAGTCTGCAATTTTATAATCAATTAATTAATTAATTAAATTTAAAGAATACATTTTTAAGGTTAATATAAAAATTAAAATGCATGGAAATCAGTGACATCTTCCTTTTCTTCACTTTCAAGGTTTCATATTCTTTTGAATCCACATTCCCACTAGTTCAATTGGCTATTTTACAGATATAACAATCAATTATAAAAAAAATATTGGATAACGTAGATCAACAATAAATATAAAATGCGTTTTTTGCATGAAAACAAATTACGGATATTTTTTTTTATTATATAAATTAAATATTTCTGATCTGTGTTTTACGTGATTCGAAACGGGGGTAGTCATGATTGTAATCAATTTTGGCGGTTCTTTTTTAGCGACAAAATTTTTTTTGGTGTTGCGTATTTTTCTACTCTGAAAGATAGATTTCATAATTGATTTTATTGATTGTTCTTGGTCTACACAGAATGTGGTTTGGTCTACACTATACAAAAATGGAAGGTGGTTTTATTAAAGCTGATAGTGCAAATTTGCCCAAAGTAGATTGCAAACTATTCTATTATTCTAAGATTGCAAACTTTGGTTGCAATCCGGACTTTAGCTCAGCTGAGATCAGAAACGTGAAAACTTATGTGTAAGTATATAAAACAAATAATTTAATTCTATTTATTATTTCTATATTTGTTAAAATTAAATGTAAATATTTCCTTGGCTACTTTACGACTATAACCAATACACTCCTTGGCTATAACCAAAACGCTTAATTTTAAGGATACAATAAGGTTTGTAGGTTATTTAGATATCTATGAAAGTACAAAAAAATATCTAGTAAATTCGTCGTTTTGTATTTGATATAGGTTATTTATATGTGTAACATTTAGGTAATATATTAAATATCATTATTTGATGTATAGTAAGACTTTTATTCCTAGTAGTTTCTTTCATAATGCCACACTCAATGGGTTACACTAGGATTCTGTGTCGTGAGTTCAGTCACATACCAAAGACAAACACAAATGTTATCTGGCAGAGATCGCTATTGACGATAAGGCCGCCTTTTGTGCATTTAATGTGTTACAATATCTGTTACTGTCTTGTTCTGGTGTGCTATTGCACTATTGTGATATATCGATCTATCCATCACACATCCAGACCTGAACAAACGTGTATTTAAACAAAACAATATAAGACTGGGATTCGAACCCGGGATCTTTTGCATAACAAGCAAAGTCACTACCAACTACGCCAATGGGTTGGCAATGATTAATAATTAATTTTAATGACTGTCGCAGTAACTAGTTCAATCATTAAAATGAAACAGCTTCAATTAAACTACTGGGAAATAGGTCTCACTAGTTCAATAATTAAACTAGTGGGAACTAGTGGGAATGTAGGCTTAGATATTCTTCTATATATTTTTTTTAATTCTTTTTAAGGAACTTTTATGCCTTGGCACATGTCAATTCCATTGTACCATAAATTTACATTCTACAACAATAATATAGGTAGGTACTAGAATATCAGCCCTAGTGGCTCACAAATCTCTACAAACTAAATGCTGTTTGTGAATTATGTTCTCCTAGTATCTTATAGATCATACAAACACTCCACAGACTTGGAGACACACTCCAACAATAAGTATTGGACATCTTCAACAATCCCACATACATTGCAATTTGGAGAGCTAGTGTTTTTTATGAAGTATCCAACCTTATTGAGAACGCAGTCTGCATGCTAATACTGTGTATTTTCTATTTAAATTAGTTTAAAAACCAGGGTCAGATTGAATTGTTTTATACCATATGCCCTTATTGCGGGATTTTTCATCACAATACTCCTTCCAAAGCATATGGCATTTCTTTTTATAAGTAGGCAATATTTCTGAATAACTAGGAATAACCCTCTGAAATTGCATGCTTGCTTGTCAGACTCATTACCTGTCAAACCAATATGTGATCTACCCACTACAATCTCAAATCTATTTTTGCTAAAATAACATTAGCTTGGTAGGTTATGTTGTTTTCGATACTTATGTTGTATTGATACATACCTCTGGTCTCAGAGGTGCATCAAGCTATATGTTGTAAAGCACTCCTACTGTCAAAAGTAAAGTAAAGTAAACTGTTGTAAAACTCCTTTTTACATCCAATTGTTTGCAATTAGTTCCATTGACATTATAGAAACATTTGACTTCACTTTAAAACACCATGTGAGTAATAAAACATATCTTACGCCTGCATGTCAACTTTTTTTGTGTACAAGTCCATGATGAGAAAGAGTCCAAATAGCATGGTCAGCTCGGATCTGAATATCACAATGGCTGCACCAGCTGACACCAGGAACTGCTTGTTGTTACCAGACAGCCACCCTTCAAACGCTAGCAACACTGGAAGAATATTTGTCACTTTGTCAATATATGAGAGTCATTTTCACAATACTTAGATATATTGCAAAATATACTGATACAGAATATAAATGAATAAGATATTTTAGGTGTAACAGTATTGTTATAAAATTATACACTAAACAATATAAATATTCAATGTTTAATGCTCGTTGGAACTTACCTAGGGGTAATGCCATTATATTAGGCAGTGGTCTGCTCATATAAAACATAAAATGGTACTGGGTTACAGTAATGAGTGTGAACCACCAAGCAAATGTATTTCCAAACTGCTTCTGCAATGCATCTCTCAGTCGATTCCACGCCGCTATTACTGAAAGTGCTAGTGTCAAACGTACTAAAAATAAAAATAAATTTATTTTTTGTAATAAATAACTGACATATGATAATTTGGAAAGTTAGAATACTAGAATAGTTTTGTAAGTAATTCTTAGTCAAAGACTAAATGTGTACCAACCTACATACTGCATCCAAAATTTACTCATTCCAGACAGATGTAAAATTCCTACTATAGGTGCAGATAAAACTGAAATAACGACAGGCCCAATGAACGTACGCGGTACAACTCCTGGGAACTCATTGTGATCGTACTGGAACAAAGTATCACATGAATGAAATATCATAGAATGCCACTTAAGAATCCAAAATTAGATTTTCTTATATACCTGTGAAAAATTGTGCCTATGATAAAGAATATCGTGAGCAGCTTGTATATTGAAACTCTCTTCTACTTTAGTAAAGGGGCACAGTAATACATGCAAGCTAGCAACAATATAAAGTAACTGGGCCATTTTTATTTAATTAAAAGCCGCATAAATAAATCACCCCATAGCTCATTTGCTACTCAGTCAAAGCGCGAAGGTCTAATTTGACAGTGGCTCTTCAGTTCAGGCAGTTGTGTGACATTGACATTATTCTTTTTTTGTGCTTCATTTTGAAACAAAAGATATAATCTAGCCATACAGCCCGTAATTTTCTAAGATAATAATTTTGCAATACTTTCTAATAAAAGTAGTCATTTATCAGTCATAATAAATTCAAATTGATAAATTGAAATTGAATAAGCCTAAGCGATCCTATAGATAGACTATCGCGCTACCCATGCCCGAAGGGAATGATAAACGCGTTTTGTTTTTCCTATTTCATCAATTAATAGATTTTATTCTTCAAACATCATTGATACATTTTATTCCTCGTAAGTTAATAAATTATTTGATGTTAATCTTTTTGAATATTTAGGAAAGAGGGAAGCTTTTTTCCGTTCTGTATTTCTTTTGTATCACCATGACCATGCATGACCAGCCTATGCAAAATGTAAACGCTATTTTTGACAACAATCGTCAACAATGGTGGAATGAATACTATGACATTTTTATGGCACTGTTCGTTTTTTGAGACGAAAATTCTCAATAATGATCTTTAATTCACAAGAAATAATAGTTGCCATAATATTGTAATAATATTTCGCTCAATTGTAATATAAAAGTGTAAGAATGTGTGATGTTTGTTCGCAGTTTTCGCAGCTTTTAGTAAATTGTAAGTATCATTGTTTCGAAATTTTGTGGACCATTTGCTTTTCGTAAGAAATATTTTACATATGAACAATATTTTTTTTAATTGGAAAATATGGTTCCATGTCCATATTGATAATTTTAACTCATAAATTTATTGTAATGGACTCTTATTTCTAGGTGAAACGAGATTAACCGACGATGTATCTCAGTATCCCTCAATAAGCCAATCTGAGTTAGATACAGTACTAAACTACATTCTCTCATGGCCACAAAGGTACTTACATTTTATTTGTTTTGTGTATTATGTACAAAGACCATATGAATATTCATTTGATTGTCAATCAGATGTTTTAAAAAGTTGACATTACAATCAACCACATGTCAATTACAATCAATCAGTATATTTCTATAGTTTTCTATGAACCTACATAATTTTGAATCTTTACAGAATAATTACTTTTTTCATGATTTATATCTTATTCTAAATATCATATCAAAACATGTCTTTTATATTATAAGGAACCATAATTTTAAGGGGTATTGATAACTTATTCCATTTTAGACAATGCATGTGCTGCTACCGAGATGTGAAAAACTTTGAAAGATTCTATTTAGTTGTCCAAAGTATACTTTGTTTATCTGTGTGCCAATTGAAACAACTCAAAGAGGATCTAATAGAAGCAGCTAAAGTACCACCTGATGACACACCTGAGAAACAAAAGGCCCCAGATGCCACAACTCCAGCTCCATCTAATGATGAAAAAAGTGTTGATTCTAAAGACACACCATCAGAGCCAGAGCCTG
The DNA here is from genome assembly GCA_943735995.1 of Sesia bembeciformis. Lineage (NCBI taxonomy): Eukaryota > Metazoa > Arthropoda > Insecta > Lepidoptera > Sesiidae > Sesia > Sesia bembeciformis. The sequence continues at coordinate 8,923,669 of OX031042.1, forward strand.
AAACTTCAAAGTCTACACTAGCATCTCCTAAACAGAATGAAGAACCAAAAGCAGAAAATCCTTCAACATCTAATAAAAATGATCCTGAGGTCTGGTCAATGACACAGTTGGAGAAACTCACTCACATTGTGTCCAAGATATTTCTGCTCAATTTTCCCCTCTACCTAGCCTGCAAACACTCTGCTCTAAGCCGCCTAGATGATCTATCAGCTCAAGAAATATCTAATCTAAGTACTTACTGTGATCTGCATGATACAGAGATACCAGCCTATCTGCTCAGAAATGTAAGTTTTTTTTGCAAGCTGGGTGGTGTGTGTGCTATGACTGCAGTCCTTGAACATGCTACACCAAAAACTCTACCTTTGTCTATGGCACATGCTACAGTTGCAGCTGTGGGCAATCTCAAACTTTGGCTGAATTTTAGAGCTGTTTCTCAGCTGTTCATGCCACTGAGAAGCAAATTGTTGAAGTATATGTGTAGTTTGGAGGACAAAGACCTTAGATTGCCAGCAGTGAAATCAATGGCAGGTAAGTCAAATAAAGTTATTACATACAGTCAAAACTTTCTATAGCGAATTTCAAGGGACCAAACAATTTCTTTCCTTACAATGAATACAATATTTAGGGAGAAGCAAGAAACAAAACATTTTTGTGATATATCTTTAATTCAAAAGTAAATTATGTAGTAATTACACATTAATACTAATTTTAAATAAAAACTTCCAAAAAAATCATTTAAATTAATCCATCATCTTACATATCAAAGTTACTTTTCTATTAATTTACAAGCCATTTTCACTACACTCTTAGACTGCCGAGTTATGACAGATGTGTTTATAATCTAATCCTAAGTAAGCCTATTCATTCAGCTTTATGTACCTATTGGCTTGTTTTCGGTGTAAAGTGCAATAAAACAATCTGTTTGTCTGCCTTTCCATCTGCCAGTAAAAATTAATCCCACAATAGACAAAAGAAACACAGATGTTCACAAATGCATTGTCTGCTTTAGACTGGGCACCCTGAGTGTGTGTGTTCAAAACGTGGTATTTTTTAAATGTTAAAATGGGTGACCAATACATTGTAGTGAATAATCAATTTATGAAACAAATAGAAAACTAAACAAATGCATGTGATATTTATGTTAAAGTGAGTTTTTCGTAATATTGATTTTTGCTATAGTGGGTTTTGACTGTATTGCTACAAAATTGTATACAATATGTTTATCAAAGAAATTTATGCACTGTATTTATTGGTTGTAAAATTAACTTTACATTTTATTTCCTACAGATTTCATGTGGGGGGCTGCAAAGGAACCACTAGATGCTCCAATGGCATTTGACGCCGATGGCTTGGCTCTGGCCTTCAAATATTTCAATAGCAGTACCTTGACCATGAGATTGGCAGGAGTTGCTCAAATCAATGCTCATATTGCTACACACAATGAGATGTGTGCTGGAGAGCCAGCCGCAGATGCAGAGTTAGCTGGACAGCAGTTAGCAACATGGCTGACAAATAATAACATCATTGAACATCTGTTCGGACCTAATTTGCATGTTGAGGTGAGTGACCTATAAATTGGTAATGAAACTGATGATTTTTGGACATCATTGAAATTGGAAGTAGTTTTAATAATACTGCATTCATTCTGACATCCACTGCTGAACTGAGCCTCCTCATGCACATTGTCTTGTATATGGGGGACATATGGCCTTAAAATGGCTCACTGGCCAAATGGGCAAGTCAAGTCCACTCTTATAAGAGGTGGTACATATAGTTCATCAAGGCTTGTGGCAGCAGCTTTGTTATCTCTCAGTCGCCTTTTACAACTCCCTTTGGATGGTGCTATTGTAAAGCCTTTGGACATCATGTGGTCAATTTGGGTTTTAGTTAGTTCTCTGTAATCATTAACATCATTATTCTATTGTTCTTACTAATTTTACTAATCTTATTTGTTCTAAATTTCTTACCAGGTCATAAAACAGTCTCACATGATCCTCAAATTTCTGGCTGTAGAAGGTCGTGTAACCCCTGAACATGTTGAACTGGTGTGGGCAGCAGCTCAGTTGAAGCATTGCGGCCGACAAGTGTATGATTTGCTGCCCGGTTTCATTAGAGCTTTAGCACCGAAGCCCTGTGCGCATCTATACAGCTTGTTATGCTCTTTACCACCCAAGGAACACACTGAACAGGTTAGTTTATAATAGTTTAATGTGTTGTGTCTGTGGATATGTAAACAATAGAGATTATAATGATGGCCCTATTATTTTTATACTTACCCTAAGCTCTATTTTACTTCCTGTGGTACTGCAATAGTTGTGGATCTTGAGCTACAAATCCTTTTGATTCTGTCTTTGGCCTCTCTTCCATGATGATACTCTTCTCATGCTCCTCAGATATTTCTCTACACACTATCTATTTCTATCACAACTTGTCTCATACACTCTTTCATTGTGGATCTTTTTTTTTTGGGGCAAGAAAATTCTTGGTGACATTTATGCTCAATCGATCGCCGCGTTGATCGTCAAATTCTCAATTTGTCAAGTTCTGAATTGGTCATATTAGTGGTTAGTCAAATTAGTGACTGGGCATATACGCTCATATACAATCAAAATAAAAAACCTTAGCATAATCTTTTATATATTGGTAATTGGTACATAAAAATTAAACAGAAGAAATTGAACTAAATCAAATTACTTAAAACAATAAATTACATATATACATTAATTAGCGTTTATAATACCTTATGAGGTAACCAGAACTTGCCGAGAACCTTATACCCACAAACTAATACCAATATAGTAGATACAATGAGGTAAGACGGTTTTGTCACTATTCTTGTTTTGTCACAATAAAATAATTTCAAACACTTCTCAGACATAAGTTCACCTATCAACTTCTCAACATTTTTTTCAATCTTTGCGTCTTTTAAATATTTATACGTCTTCGTCCTTTGACTGTTGACATCACTTGTTATCATATAATTCTAGTTTGATTAGCTTTAGCTTCTGTTTTTAATATTTTAATAAGTGAATACAAGTTATTTTTCTCCGTAACTTTCGAATTTAGTTAAAAGTGCCAACTTTTGAGGGCGTTACTGGTTCTATGTCGCTCGTGGCAGCAGCTTCACGTGTCAGTTGTAATTTTTTTAAACCATTGTCCTATACAGTACTCTATCAAACTTTTTTATGACACAATTTTCTGGTGCGGTATTTAAAATATGTGTTAGTGCAAACGCTCATTATTAGAGATGTAATGTTATAGTAGTGTATACAGTATAGTATAGAAGATACAGGGCCCTGTCTAGGTGGGAAACTACGGAAGAAAAAGGGTAAGTGAGTTTGTGATTTGTTTATGCCTCTGGTATGTACGTCATTGGTAATCTTCTCTTCTCTATATATATAAAATTCTCGTGTCACAATGTTCGTTCCCGTACTCCTCCGAAACGGCTTGACCGATTCTCATGAAATTTTGTGAGCATATTGAGTAGGTCTGAGAATCGGCCAACATCTATTTTTCATACCCCTTAGTGATAAGGGTTGTCCACCCTTAGCGCCGGGCAGCCACAGCAACGCGTGGCCGGGCACAGCTAGTAATAATACTAAATCTGATACAAGTCTCAGTATTTTTCTAAGCGTTGTTTTTTCGATTATACTATTTTTTTTACCATATCCTCCATATAGCTCTTTGGATGTGAAAAAAGCGACCTTTTACTCTGGGCTTCTGGAAATATTTGTTTTACAGCATTAATAATAGCTAGCTCGTAATCGCATTTAAAAAAAATATGTTAACGCCAAATGGTTTTAATTGCATTGAATACAGATTCATATGAACTTTGTTTTTTGTCTGTTAAAAGGCAAAAGAATATTGGAATGATAGATGTAGAAATTCGCGTACTTCCGATGTCAATATGTATAGTGAACAGCTGGTAAAACGGCCTGGGGACACTTTTAACGGTACCATCACCAAGAAATAAATCGGTTTCTAAGAATTATGAATAATTCGACAGTGCAAAAATTAAAAATTTAACTGTATCTGCACTTTCATAAATTAGAAAATCTTTTTTAAATTTGTCTGGTAATCTAAAATTTAGTCTGACATATTTTTAATGTTTTTTTGCGTGAATTATATAAAGCATCTTTTTTGGATTTAAACGAAAGTATGTCGATATTTCGGATAAATCGGATTCCGAGTCAGCCAAATTTTCCATGCACTCTTAAAAGATATTGGTTTATAACCTTCCATTCCGGTCTACAGCGTTCCCTACATTCACTCAACGCTGTGTTCACTGTTTTTTATAAGGTGAGGTTGACATACGTGTCGGTTTTCGCGAAGAACACAGTCCATTTCCTTATTTAATGTGATATTTCCTCTTTGGACACATCGACAAATCGACGAACCATTTTTATTTCTTATATTGTAATGAAACCGATAACCTGCTCTTAACAATTTCTTTTTATCTTTCTCAGTTTCCACAAACGTGAAGTTATTCCCACTTCCGGTAGTTGTTGATTCCATCTTGAATAACAATTAATTAAATTATTAATTATAAGATGTGATTATTAGTAATAAAGAATACTCTCTTACAGAATACTGCCTTGAAATGTACTGCATTTCCCACTTTATCATATTCCCCAATGTATGTACGTGTTTCGGTAGTGAGTGAGATATGCCAGAGCCCATTCCCATCCTATCCCTTCCCACGTCCCAAATCCTTTCTCCAAATTCATTCTTTCATCAACAAAGGTAGGCAGCGCATCCGGGGGCCTGCCAAAGTTTGGACTAATGTTGGCATGGTTCGCGGATGTCTATGAGCGACAGTATCCACTTACCACCAGGTGGACTGTATGCTCGTTTGCCACCTTCTTTCTATTAAAAAAAATAAATAATAATAATAATATAGGTAAGCAATGATATGATATATCATTGAATATACGGAACAGAAATAATCATAAGAGGCTATTGACATTGACAACAAAGGCGATTGTTTCATTTTTAAAAATCAAGTACCTACTTTTCAAAATAAGGTTATCTGCAAATGCAGGGTACCTACCAAAAAATAATTAATGATTATGCATATACCTAAAAACTGAACGTGAATGTACATGTGTGAATGCAAGTAACGAATTTGGTCAATCCAGAATATGACAAAATAAGAACTTGACCAATTCAGAACTTGACGAATAACGCGGCGACCGCTTAATCTGTCCAACTAATCACAGACACCGTAATTTGCAGAACTTCCTTATGTATCTCTATTTGATAAATAATTCCTGTATGATAAGTTTCATTTTCCTCTCGCACTGGAGACAATATATCAATCTTGTATCAAAAGCAGCCATCTTCTGCTCCTCAGCTGTCAGACGTTAGATATTTCTGCAAACAATATTTCTTATTATATTAACAAATATTTCCTGCTTTGTTTACAGAGTCTATACCTCGCGTCGGCCCTAATGCGCGCGATGTGGTCCCGCGGCTGTGGCGCGTCGCCACCGCCCCCGGATGAGCTGCCGCGACAGCCACCGCCCGCCGGCAAAGCGCACCACTCCTCCAGCGAAGCCTCCGTCAGCATGGACCAGACCAACTCTGATGATGACCCGGTTAGTGCCCACAGATTAGACAATTAGTAGTTCCTTATTATTATTATTACTTACATTGTTTTCATTGCCTAAAAATTCATAATAATTGTATTTCATTGCCTAATAACAGTAATAACTCAACCTCATGATGTAGATAATGGGTAACCATTGTCCACCATGAAAACTGAGTGGCACTGAAAAATATAAAAAAAAATACAAATTCATCTAATTTTAGATAAATTGCTTACATTATAATATCGTTTATTTATATATTCATACTTGTATTTAAGACACAGATTTACTAAATTATGACCACAAGGTAGTTTTATTAAATATATTATGGTTTCAGTGTGAGGAGCTGAGTACGTCTGGCGAGGAAGCAGGGCCTACGCCAAGGAAACAAAGCAAACACCAGCGCGAATTGACCGGTAACACACCCTTACATACATAACAGTTTCTTTATTACTTTGTTTTATAAGGAATAAATCAAAACATTGTTTCCAGCTGAACAAGAATGGCTACGCGAAGGGGAAGAACTCACTAAAAAGGAATGTGCTACTCTCAAATCTTGCCAGAAGTAAGTGAAATGTGATGCATATACCATATAAATGAGATATCCTATAACTTTTTACTACTTTTTTATTTAATACATTAATTCCATTTCAATGTACATGATATACATGTGTACTTCATACTTATTTCAGTCATGTAAAAATGTTCTTTAATCAACCGACTATTTCTAGATAACTAACTAATAAATAATTCATGAAAGCAGAAAGAGTAAGACTTTTTTTTATGTACGAAGGCGGCAGACATACAGTGCACTTGATGGTAAGTGGATACTGTCGCCCATAGACATCCGCGATACATGCCAACATTAGTCCACAATGACAAATGTTGGCACGCCCCCGGATGCGCTGCCTACCTTTGGAGATATAGGAATGGATTTGGAGAAAGGGTTGAGGAAATGGGGAAGGATAGGATGGGAATGGGCTCTGGCACATCTCACTCACTACCGAAACACGTACTAACATTAGGGAAATAACATAAAGTGGGAAATGCAGTACATTTCAAGGTAGTCTTCTGTGAGAGAGGGGTAACGACTGGCCACAGTCGAGTGCGCCCAGCGGCTGTGGGAATATAACATAACACATCGTTCAATAAGTCCCAGAACTAACTATGAAAACAACATTTTATCCGCAAAATTCTTTATTATTCATCAACATAATCTCCTTCAAGTGTAATACAATCATTCCAACGCTTCTCTAACTTTTCAATGCCATGTTTGTAGAACGATTTGTCTCGACTCAAAATGAGCCTCAGTAGCAGCGATCACCTCCTCATTCGAGCCAAATCTTTTTCCCTGGAGCATCTTTTTGAGATCCGCAAAGAGCCAGTAGTCGCTGGGGGCCAGATCCGGCGAGTACGGAGGATGGGGAAGCAGTTGGAAGCCCAATTCGTTGAATTTGGTCATCGTTTTGATTGACTTGTGGCACGGTGCGTTGTCTTGATGAAAGATGACTTTCTTCTTCTTCATGTGTGGGTAGCGTCACTTTAACCACTATAGCTTTCTTGATTATGTTTCGAATTACATCAAATTTTGACACATCTCATCTAAAGGTTGGTACTTCTGAACCTTGGTATATACATGGCATTATTAGCGCCATCTCTACGCTAGTCCCGGGACTTATTGAACGATGTGTTATATATAAATGGATGTTGGTATATTTGAGATTAATAGACTTCGACACCGTTTGACCGATCACCATGAAAGTTGGCACATATGTGTATTTTTTCATGAAGGTTTTTATGCTATCCACTTTGTTGTAACTCGCCACTAGATGGCGCTGCAGCACATCAACTTCTATACCGTTCAACCGATCGCCATGAAAATTGGTATGCATAGGTATTTGAACACGGAGAATATTTTCGAGCTATCGACTTTGTAACTCGCCATTAGATGGCGCTGCACCACATCAACTTCTATACCGTTCAATCGGATCACAAAAATCATATCGACGGCAAAACAGAATAATTTGTGATTTTATATACAGAGGTAAATAAATATACACAGGCAGGACAACGTCTGCCGGGTTTTGCTAGTATAGGATACAGATGGTGAGCTACATAAAGATTGATTCACAAGAGGTGACCTGGCTCATGTTTATCTCTCGCGAGTATGTCGCTCAAACGCTTGATGTACGTCAGACGCAGTAAACGTGCCGGCAGTAGCGGCAGCGCGAGCAGCGGCGCGGAGGAGTTACTGCGCCCACGCAAAAAGAAACTCTACAAGAAGCGACACAAGGGTGGCAAGGGCAGGCATTTCCGTGAGTAATGGTCCATATTATATTGTTATTATAACCTATATGTTAAACAGGCCTTAACCCTGTGTCTAACTACCCACTTTACTCGCCGTTTCGGCTTGGTTACACCAACCATGGTCATGAGTTGACTAAAATAAAATAGGTAAGCATTTAAGACCTGTTTAACAGATGAATTTGTGTGAAAATGCGAAATCTTAGTTATAATCTTTCTTAAAATAATTTGACTTTGTAATTTTCAGTGTAATTACTAATTTAAAAAACTCATGCTTTCAACACTTGTTGTATATTGGTGTCAAATTCTCGAAATAACTGTTTTTGGTGAATATTATTCATAGAACCTTTTTCTATTTTATTTACTCAAGTCAAGTTATTTTTAGATAGACATTTATAAACGTTCTCTGTATATTTTTTATTTCATTAAGTATTTGTATACACTAATTTATCAGATCTTGATACAGTTGTATTCTGCTGATTTATGCTAATCTAAACAAGCTTCATGTTATTTACTTAGTTAGATTATCATAAATCAACAGAATCCTCAAATTAATATGTATTTTGTCCAGTAGCAGCTCCCCTCAAAACCGCAGCGGAGTTGGCAGAGTCAGTATCTGAAGTGGAAGAGGAGTCATCTGGCAGCGACACTGCGCACTGTCAGCATATTTGCGACAATGTTGACGCTAGGTGAGTTTCTAGTAATTATTTTAGGCCTGTATTTAAACGAGCAGCAAATATACTAAATACTAAACAAATTGTGATCAACGAAACAATCTATTTTTGAATTACTGAAATAAATAATTTTAAACATTCAAACATTTATTGTTTACTTTTGTTTAACATTCCGTCGGTGGCTACAAAGCGACGGATGGATTAAATTTGGATTATATGGATTGTCAATGTCATCACAATGTGGAGTTGCGGAACTTTTAATTCGTTTTCACCGTAAATTTGCTGCCGTCGATTTGTCCATTCAGTATTTTCTGCGGTTCATTTATTTATTTCTCATTATTTTATTCAGTAATTGCAACATTGCATTTTTGTTCTAGTATAGAATTTTGTACGGTGTATTTGGTTATGGTATGTACAAATTTTAAGGGCAAATAATACACTCAATTTTCTCGATAAATATACCCCATATAGTCTAAGCCCAACCTCCCTGAATGGCAAATATTTTTATTTTTAATTCGGCATATTCCAAGTGTGTGTTCAAACTGCATTATCTTTGATAAAATAAATACATTAACAGTCTTGTTTTTACTTGTAACAAACAAATGTAAGAAACGAATAAAAAAGGTTTTAATATTAGTATTAAATTATTATTTTTTCTCTTGAAATGTTGCACCAAATAATATGTGCATTTGAGTTACATAATTAATACATTATACTTTTGTATTAATTTTTTTTAAAAATCACTACCGAAAATTTGCAGTTTTAATTCGGCGTCTTACAGGTGTGTAACCTGTAAGACGCCGAATTAAAAATAGAAATTATTGCCATTCAGGGGAGGTTGGACTTTGAGTGTAATATTTGCACTTAAAATTTGTACATTCCACAACCAGAATGTAGAATATTTTGTAATAAAACTATTGAACTTGACAATGATAAGATTTGTCGTAAAAACCGAAAAAAATTGCAAGTAGTCGCGAGTTAAAATCTCATTGATTTCATATATTATTTTCATATTGCTCCTTATTAAGAATATAGTTGCCTGTTCCTCGTGGTGATATATTCTATGGCTTCTTCGAGACAAGTAACGAAGATCCAAAAGATTTTTCTAATTTATTACATTGTATGTTACGTCGTTCAAACTTCAGTCGGATAAATATTCTTCGTACCAACGTTATGTCGTTCTATTGTCGTGCCGGTCAAACCTTTTGTCGATATAACATTTTTCGCCCCAACGTGATTTCGAATAATCATCGTCTGTCAAACATTATGTTAATCAAACGGCCTTCGCACAATTTCGGTGTCTCACTTCCGTTGTACAATCGTGTGTTACATACAGGAGGCTAATGGAGCTCCGTTTAATGGAGAGCTACAAACGGCGAGGTGGGGAGGGGGAGGAAGAGGAAGGTAGTGCATCATCGGCTCTCTCGCCTCACTCCCACCGCCTGCCGGACCTAGACGAGGACGACTCGGCTTGTGAAGAGGAGTTGGCGAGACTCGCCGCACAGGTAAAGTGCATAGGCAAAACGTCTATTAACCTATCAAGCTTTTATTACATTTGATTTAAAATTGAGTAGTCCACTTGCAGAAGTCGCTAGTTTGCAAAAACCAAACTATACGTAAAATGAAAAAAATTGTTAATATTGAATTATCCTATGAGTACTGAAAAAATAAAATATCATTACAAGTTCAGGAAGTAAATATATTTAATTTTTCTAGCATCTTTTTATCAATAATTGATAAAATAATCTGATAAAAATAAATCAAATAGCGGTGTTTGCAAGTGAACTACTCAATTGTTCTCTTTTGTATATAATGGCCTTGTGATCCATGTTACTGTTAATACATACTTGGCAGATAGATTAATTATTACATATAGAGTGGAGATAGCCTGATGGTATCTGTTCTCGTCTTACATTCACATTTTTGAATGCTCTATTGGTCAAAACTGTAACTATCAGAGATTAAAAACAACTACGTGAGTTTTTGGCAGCAACTCAAGAAGTTTTTGTTTGGTAGGGGGAGAGTGCGTGCTGCATTCCCACAGCCGCTGGGCGCACTCGACTGGCCACATTACCCCTCTCTCACAGAAGACTACCTTTAACTGCATTCTTGAACTTGTACTATATTTCCTAGTTTATCGTATTTCCCGTATTTACCTACGAGTTTTGGTAGTAAATGAGATATGCCATCTCACTCACTCTAAGATATTCCCATCCCATCCCTCCCCATTTTCCCAATCCATTCCTTGATCTGTAAAGGTAGGCAGCGCATGCCAACGTTTGTCATTCTGGACTGATGTTGGCATGTATCGTGGATGTCTATGGATGACAGTATCCACTTTACATCGGGCGGACTGTATGCGCGTCTGCCGCCTGTCTATCGTATGTCTATATAAAAAAGATATTATAAAAATTGTGCATTTTTATAATATAATAGATTATAATTATGATAGTTAGTTTAATGATAGTTTAATAGATGATAGTTTAGTTAAACTTCAGTGCTTTTTTGCGTAATGTTTGTGATACTCATATAAAAGCATAGGACTTTGTTTTTCGTGTGCTTCCAAGCAGTCCTAAACCTACTATCACTTTACTGAGCGACTCCCGACTTGCTTTCTCGGGACTGAACATTGACAATATACTCATACACTTTATAATAGTGTTATTTTATAATTTAACATGTATCCTGTCAATGTTCATTTTTGAATGTCAATATTTATAGAATTTGAAATTGTTTATTACGAAGAAAACTTGACACTAGCAGAATGTGCTAATTGCATCACTGCCATATATGAAAACAAAAAAAAAACAAATACTTTTATACGCAGGCGCAGTGCCTCACCGACTACCAGTCGGCGAGCGCTCTAGCGGGCGCGTTGGAAGGCAAACGCGCGCGGCCGCCGTCACCGGCCGCCGCTGCTGCACCCCTGCCTTATAACGTGGATGACGTGTGCCGACCGGGCAACACTCTACTCTGGGACTTGCTACAGGACGGGAACATTGTGAGTATCAAACAGTGTAGGCAAATAAAAACAAACAGTGCAGGGGACTTTATGACGGCAACTGGAAAAAAGTTTAGGAAAAGTGTTTTTTGATTAATATAAAAATTATGTATTGTGGGTTTTGGTAATAGTGAAAGTGTATTAAACTTCAAAGTGCCTACCTAGTGTTTGTGCATAATGTTTGAAATAATCAAATAATAACATGAGCCTGCATTTGTCGTGTGCTTCCACGGACTCCAACTTTGTCCTCAATAAACTTACTATCACTTTACTGAGCGACTCCTAACTTGCTCTTAATGTGACTGGAGATGACAGGGTGGTATGTTTGAATTGTTTTGACTTAGTTACAAAGAAAACTTAATACCGGCAGAATGTGCCAATTGCACAATTGACATATATGAAAAGAAACAAAAACAGTAGGATATACACACTTCTACACTAACATTATGAATCCGAAAGTGTATTTATTTCTCTGTTAGTTTGTTACGTCTTCGCGACTAAACTACTGGACTGATTTCAATGCTAGCCTGAAAATCCGAAGAAAATTATACTTTTTATCACGGAAAACTAATTCTAAGTCTAACTAGTTTTTTCTAAGGGGAGCCAATTAGTGCGGTTGGTGGGCCTTAAACATACCATAAGTAATACGCCATAGTAACGCACTAAATGTTACGTTTATGAAAATAATGTTTATTTACAGGAACAACTCGGCGAAGGCCTAGCAATGGAAGCAGAGAAGGCGCTCTATGCATTACTGTGTTTCAGCACAGACAAGTTCATACGAATAAAGTTCATCGAGGGCTGTCTCGATAATCTTGCAAATCACAGGTATAAATTATCTTCTTTTATTTAACGATTTCTTAATTTAAAAAGGTTTTAATTGCTTTGTTTTTTTTCTGTAGGTCTGTGGCAGTCTCACTCCGCCTCCTACCGAAACTGTTTTCTTCGTTCCAACAACTACGTGGCATGGATATGCATCAGGTAAGTTTGCCATTAATAAAGTGTTGTCTAATTCTATTGGTAGATGCATATGAAACACTTTTTTTCCTTTTAAAATATGCAATCAGTTGTACCACTATGAGCAGATATATTTTAAGCTATTTCCTTTTCATTAGTAACCAGCATACTAATGGCTTTTCTCACCACCTCCTCATAAAGTAACTGTTAAGAACTGATAGATAAATTATCTGCCAATTAAATCTAGCTGATACTGACTTTCAAATAAAAACACAACTGACTTTCTGATACCTCCCTGATACCTAATCAGAAAGTGGTGAGAAAGGCCTTTAGTGTTATAAAAATTAGCACTGACCCCTTGAGCTTAAGTGCTGAATGAGCACTAATTATCCTTTCAAACTCTAGCGTTAAACGCTAGTGAGAATTATAGTTCCAAGTTCTAACGCTTAGAAGCCTTTTGAGGTGAAAATCTGTGTCTGTGGCACGTCTGCTTACGAGCTGGACACTATACATGCTGGCAGACGTGGATCGAACTTTATGGTTCAGAGAGGTAGACTTCCGGTAATGCTACTTGCTGTCTGCGTCGATTATGCCATAATCGCACTGCGATAGCCGCACGACGCAGAAATGACTTTCGACGCGTCATGCCATACTCGTTTGAATCGAGCAGTTTCGCGTATGCTCAAACTGAGGACAGCTCAAAATAGAAGAAGAGGAAGAAGATAACAATTTCGTTACTTACGCGGCGATACTTGTTTGCGATTGTGGTCCGCTGTGGTGAAGCGGTGTTCGGAAGGGGTTCTATGCAATCCCATAGTGCAAAGTATAGCCACAATCGACGCATGACGCAGGCCGCAAGTCGTATTGCTGGCAAGTACATTTAGGTTAATGTTTCCCGGTGCCGATTGTACAAGGTATGTGCCAGGTGGTGATGTGGGCGGAGCGCGAGCGTGGCATGACGCGGCTGTTCCTGGAGGACCTGCGGCACTACACGCTGCAGCCGCGCCCCGCCGCCGCCTCGGACGCGGCGCACTATGCACACGTCACCGAGCTCACCGTACGCCTGCACTTCCTCACCGCGATCTTCTCGCCGCTCGGCTCGCCGCACCACTTCCGGTACCTACACACACTACTTGCGTTATTTATTGATTTATTTTGTAGAACAGCCAACAAGACATACAATGAAACATGAGTAAATACTAGGTTAACTACAATGCTATTAACTAATTGTTGCCATACTTGGGACATTGCGAAATGACCGTAAATTGCAAACCATATTTTTTTCTGCTTTAAGAATAGATTATTGTGACTCATTAATTACATACACACATACATATGCTCGTAAATACTTTAGGGAGGGTTTCGAAGAAATACACCTATTACAAGCTAAACATTGACAAACTCCAAAATTACTGGCAGTTCAAGTTCAAAATTACGATGGTGTAAACTTTTAAAAACAACCCAAGAAAATAATTACAAAATCAATACTTATTATATTATGTTGTTAAATAATGCTCTTTTAGCTATACAGTTTTTGTCCCAATATTTTGTGTAAGAAATAATGGAAATTTACTTTATCGTCTGGTGCACGCCGTCGGCATTTCATTTGTTTTATAAATTGTAGAATTTCATTTGTAACTTTAATTATAACTGAACTTAAAATGAAGGAACTTCGAATCTACATAAACATCTTTTGTACTTTTTGTACTTCTTATGTCATTAATTACTCTTTACTATTTATTTACCTCAGATGAGAGAAAACTTTTATTATGTGAGAGTATTTATTTGTTATTGATATGAAATAATGTACATATGTTGACGACGTTGACATTTCGCTTGTAAATACTCCTAGTAATCGTATCAACTTACGAATTACGGTGGTTCATTATTTGCGTGTTCATGTAAATCATATACCAGAATAGATACGTAGTTACATCTGCCGGTCCTATATTTTGTATTCATGTGCATAAACTCTTTTTTTTAAGGTATTTTTTTTGCAGGCTTACAGTGGAGCAAGTGGAAGAGCTGTGGCAGTGCTTAGTGGTTCGTGGGTCCCCGGAGTGTGCAGACTGCCTGTACTCGTGGCTGCTGTCACACACCAAGTCACCGGAGCAGCATGCACTCGGTCTGGACGCGTTGCGCTTCCTTTACGTTGAGAAGATGCCCACGCTCGATCCTGAGGTGATTTCTTAATATTTTTATCAGCCTATAACGTCCTACTGCACGGCACTGGCCGTCCCTAGTAACTCACTAGGGGATTGCAGACCATAGTCCACCATGCGAGCCCATTGTGATTTGGTGCCCATACGGATATTTCAAATGCGGGTTTCCTAGCGATGTTTTCCCTCATCACCTAACTGGTGACAATTATTTTAAAAAAAATAGCAACAGCTCTGAAAAAAAAATGATACTGGAATCTTAACTCTGTTTCAGGAAGTAAAATTTACGTCAATCGTTTGTTTTTACGATGGAGTTTATGCCACTAATTTAGTCAAAGTTGTTTCATTTATTCGTTCACAGCGTCCACAGCCTCCAGTAGGCTTTGAACTGGTGGAGTGCTTGTCTTCGATAGGACTCATTCATAGCTATTTTTAATGCCCGCTCCTGACGTGTTTTGATAGACTCTGTTAGCTGTCGCAATTTCGGTCCTCCATGATTTTTGCGACCACGTTGATTCGTAATCATCTTATGCCTCAAACAACTCATGGTTGGCTCTAAATCTACCATTTGACTCGCCAACAAGTTGCGCCATGCAAGTTGCGTTGCATTCAAATATCAATAATGCGTTCTCATTTACCTTGGTCATAACCCTCTCGAAACAGGCCATAATAATGTTCTAAAAGAGTTTAGGTAGGCCAAAATTATATCCTACTTTTTGTTCATGGCGGAACAGAGATGGCATATACCACTTAACTTATTTTTAAATTTCCTGCCCATTCATAATTTTCTCCTATTTAATTATTTCTGTTTATTTTCTTATCCCACTTCACCAAATAGCATGCCATTTTGTCTTCTATACATTTGATAGAGGAAGTGAGAGTGATGGCCATCCATTCTAATTCTCTTTCAACTATCCTTAATTTTTGGATATTTGACGAATATAGATTATATAATATGTATATATGTGTGTTTTCCTTGTGTTTCCAGACAATCAGCATAATGGGTTTGAGTCTGTACCAGCAGCTGTGCAACCTGGCGCGCATGGCGCTAGGCACTGGTGACGCACGCGACGCGGCGCACCCGCACGCGCTCGCTATGGACCACCTATGGAAGATCGCGCTCAGGGCCAATAGCACGGGTCAGTATACTGCACGTGAGCACACTCTGCTGTGTCCCCCTCGAAGGACCGTAACCAGCCTTTTTATTGTCCACTCCTGGATATGGGCCTCCTCATGCACATTGTGTTGCTTGTGCCTCAAAACGGCACGCTGGCCAAGTGGGTTGGTGAGCCCACTCTTTGCTATCCCGTAGACGTCAGTTACGGCATCCACGGGAAAAAATGGGGGGAAAGAATCTAAAGCCGGCCGGCCGACACCACAAAGCCAAAGGACTATGATTGAATTTTGTAGGAAATTTTAGTGATGATTGTGATGCAAGGCTAATAATACTGTCTTAACTATCGATTTCCGCCTATAACGTTCCACTACGGAACAAAAGCCCTTTCTAACAAGGGAATTTCGTGTCATTCACTATGCGGACTGAATCGGAATTGATATTAAATCAAATTTATTACATAGACTTTTTAATTTTCGAGCAAGCGGGTTACTACCTCACGATTGGCTTTATAGCTTAATTGGCCATAATTGGAAAAGTTGTACTTAAAGAGAAAAAGTTTAGTAGTACGAACCGGGATTTATAATCTCCTGAATGTGAATCGGGAATAGGTGCTCCTAGACTTTTATGCTAGATCCCAACCACTTATTCATTCAGCGCGAATGACCAATATGTCCTACTGAAGCCTAATTTAAATTATTCTTTGACAGACTGAAATAGCTTGATAAAATAATTGCATAATTCTTACAGATGTATCAATGGGTGCAATCCAGTACTTGAACAGCTACTACATGGGCCAACAGTTGCAACAAGAAGACGATTTCGTTTCCAAATGCATGTTCCATCTCTCTTCCGCAGCTGAGAGACTCATTTCGAAAGAACAGGACGGCGAGAGTACTTCTCTCACACAGAGTATAAGTGAGACTAAGGAGAGTGAGACTAAAAAGACAGTGGATAAACAGAATATTTACGAGCATATGACAGAGGATGCAGCTTTACAGTGCGTACAGAGGGCGCTGCTACTTTTGAAGACGCATTTAGACACTTTCAAGAGAAGGTAAGATATGATTTTAAGTATAATTTTCTAATCTGTCACATTTTCTTGCAGAATGCCCTAGGTCTACTAAAAATCTGAAGTACTGTTTACAAAAGATAATGAACCTAACCAAAGAACACTATACCAATATTCAAATATTTTTTGTTGTGTACAATAAAAAATTATGGTTATGTGACCACTATACACGCTGTTGTACGCAAACAGTTGCCTTTGATACAATTTGTGATGAATCTTAGTACTAAATTATGTAGCAGTAGGTGTGTCTTTCACACTAATACATAATTATATTTTGTGCCTTATAAATATACAGATAAATAGATAAACTCTTCATTGTACACCAACACAATAAGACATGATTGCAAAACTAACACGGACTTATTGCCAAAGCGATTTCTTCAAGTCAACCTTTGGGTGGTAAGGAGAAAATACATAACAAATAAAGGTAGATGGCGTCCAGGGGACCATACTCCACTCACATTCGTGTGATCGTGAGTTCAAATTAAATCACTCCACACCACTGAGTTTAACTTAGTACGATTTTTTACACAACTGTCACTAGCTCACTAGCTTGAGAAATAAAAGAAAAATCTGGAATATTTGTATCCACCGATCCACACTGGGCCGGCGTGGTGGATTGTTTCGAACAAAGTAATTTACTAAGAGAGGCTTGTGTCGTAATTACAAAGTAATTTACTAAAATTGCAGTGAAACATTATAAGTTATCAGTGCAATTTTTACATATTTACATGACATAGATATATTTCTTTTATCAGTACTAAATTATTATACAAAAGAAAAGTCCGTGGTGCTCTTAAGATTCTGAATTAAAGGAGAAAAACAAAATATGTATGTTACTTGCCTTTGTATATTATTAATTTATTATGCATTATCTATAAACTTTAATGGAACTCGATGTCTATTTGTGTGCAATGTAAATGTATGCTCTATCTGTGTGTGCACTGTCTGCTTCGTTCCTTTGTATAATAAAAGTAATTATTTCATTATTTTGGTTACTCATTGGAAACAAATGTACTTTGACCCTTTCAGCACCACTGATATTATGGTGACATTTTATTGTATCTTTTAGATACGCATATCACCTGCGTCGCTGGGCGCTAGCGGAGTCGGGCGCGTGGGAGGGTGCGGGCGGCGCGGGCACGGTTCGTCTAACGTTACAACCAGCGGGGGCTGGACCACGCGCCTCCATCTCACTCCACCACACCGACCTTATAGCGCACCTGCGCGCACACGTACACATCTGGTGGGAGAAACAGGTAACACGCTAGTATTATATAGGGAGTTGTACATTTTGTTGTGTAATAGCATAGCACAGCCGGGTCTTCCGCAGTTTCGCGCTGAATAGAACCCTAGCACAGGTACTATTGAGGTATTCCTCGTCATCATCTCAGACAGCAATGGCTCCCCCTGGGATCGGCTACCCTCGTCCGTACGGGTAGTGCACTGGGTGGGCTAATCCGCGCACAGCCGTCAGGTCGGCGCCGACGCATGCCGCTGCGAAGAACTCGGCTAAGGCCCCGATCAGCACTGCAACCGGGTCCTATGCTGGGTCTCCGGTTGTTGTTGAAGATGTGGCAGCAGATACCCACCTGCTGCCACCTATGTGATCTGTATTGACGCCTGTCTCGGGGTTGTAGTATAATACTATGCTAGATACGCATACCACCTGCGCCGCCGGCCGCTAGTGGCGTCAGGCACGCGCGGGTGGGGCTCACGTTACAGCCAGCTTTGGCTGGACCACCGGCATCTATTTCTCTTTGCCACACCTACCTTATAGCGAATCTGCGCTCCCTCGTATATACTTTCGCTCTTTCCTATAAAATAATACTCGTAATATACAAATAAAAAAGATCTATACCGCTTATTCTGTGCTTGCTACCTTATTAGGGCGCCATCCAATGTTAACTGCACGGAGAATGCGCTTACGTTATGTTATGATGCAGCACTATCCTACCGCAATAACAAAATTTGCGTATCATTATTGTATCAGTTAAAAAATGAAAAATCTTCCTGTCAGCCACGGTCCAGTTATAAAATTTAAGCTGAAAATAAGTGTAGGCCAGTCGGTTTCCATTGCCAACTTAGCTTTAGAGTTTTCTTCTGGAGGCAGAGCTATAATTATAAATTTATAAATTCCAGATTTCAATTCTAAATCCTACATTCTAAATATACAAGTATACTGTTTCTATATTATCGCAGATTTTAGTCATTATTAATAACACAAAAAAGAAATACAGATAGTAAGTCACTAAAAGCCTTATCTTAACAAAAGAATACTTAAGATTTTAGTCTTAAAAAATCTAGACATCCTATTACGTTACTAAATAAATAACCAGGAAAATCTTATACACATAGAAATTCGACTCCTTATCTGAGTACAAAGTGGTTACAACTGATTGTAGAATATTATCGAATAGTTTAATGTAACGTTTCCTAAACGTAACATTTTTGTTTCAGATTCAAGGAGAGGAGGACGTGACGGCACTCTCAACAGACGGTCCCCTACGAATGATAACTCAAGGACAGGAATTGACCATTGACTATGATGAAAGGACACTTTATGATATGGGCTTTAAGGATAACCAGGTAAATCGCTCGTAAAGTCACGAACTTACACACACATACTTAACAAACACCGAGACACACTTAACAATCAATCGTATTAAAAATTGCATTAAATAATTTTGTATCTATTATCATATTGTTGTCCACGCCATGGAACGGCATCATGTGATTTTAAAATTGTTAAGGTAGTTTATTCAGGGTGGTCTATCTTGATCCTGTTGTAAATTTGTGTCAAACCTTATTGGTCAGTTCTAGTGTTCATTCTTTTGGACACGATCTCACTGCTTGTATGTAAAGAGTCCGAACGTTTGCCTGCAACCCTACAGCTGTGGAGGGATATATATAGCAATTGTTAGGTATGTGAACCGTCACGCCCAGTCTCAGACGTGTGAAGTTTATAGCACCTTAAGTAATTTTCATAGAGGTCAGTTTCCAACGACACGGTCTACATCTAAGCAAAGGACTGTCTTAGAATGGTCTATTTATCCGCACCACAGAACAAAAACAAGACAAAAGAAACAAGTTTTTACCACCATTCAGTAGTCAGTTACTTGAAGATAAGCTGTAACTAATATTTGGCTTTTGTTTGCAGCTAGTATTCGTGTCCGTGGGCGTCGGCGGACGCGGCGCGTGGGCCGAGTGGCCCTCCGCCCAACCAGCTCCGGCAAGAACTCGACTGCCCACTTTACTCTTGCTCGACCCTACATACTTCCACCAGCTGTTCACGCTCATGCAGGCATTGGGACAGATGAAGGAACCCGGCGCCAATGGGGTAGGTCACAGTCATACAATGTTTTATCTATTTTGTTCAGATTTGGATATAGGAAATCTATTTACAGCACAGTAAGTACCAAAAGTAACTATCTAGGCGTACAAAATCATTAGTGTGCATTTGTTTTTTATAGGAAAGTAGGCGGACGGCCAAGCGTCCCGTTGGATAAATTATATTTGTTTGTAACATTATGTGTATTTATTTATATTTGTTTGCGTGCACTATACGCTCACTTGCCAATCACTTAGTGTGCTAAAGGGACAGTAATATTTTATTCTTGGTTATTATTACACAATGTAAATTGACTTCAGCAATGCATTTGACAAGGTTTTGTTTATTTATATTTATTGGTAACTATTATACAGAGATACAATAGAGTAATATAGACATAAATTACAGGAAATAAAACAGAGGCTAAATACAGGATTACACTAAAAGTTATCAAAGATAATATCTATTAATAAACACATTGTGGTGACTGCAAATTACACCATAACTACTCATTACAATACAATACTATAATATATAATAATAGGTATTGTTACTATATCTAATATTCTATGTGTATATGTATGTATATTTTTGTGTGTATCTGTGTGAGTGTGTGTGCGCGTGTGTGTCTGACTATGAAATCCTTGTCCACTTGTCGTACAAATTATGACGCTAATAATTAACTATTAAATAAATTTACAATTATCTATATGAGATGGTTACACATTGTGATCATTCTTAACAATACACTAGTCAATCATTTGGTGTACCAAATGATTGACCTTGGTCGGTTTCTAAAGATAGTATTTTGAATCGGCTAAAAATAGAATTTTGTGTATAAACACTTGATTATTCTTTTCAAGATAATAAAGTTTGCTCAAATAAAAACAAAATAATATTTTTCTTTACAGGAGCCAATAGCCCACACAAAAGCTCAACTGCTCTCAAGACGCGTATGGGACATACTGCAAGCTGTGCCATTAAATCCAACCCTTCTGGAAGCCTTCCAGAACCCAATAGAGAGCAAACTACCAGAACTATTAGATCCTACAAGCCCACAGAAACTCATGTATTCATTACACATTATA
Organism: Sesia bembeciformis; assembly: GCA_943735995.1. Taxonomy (NCBI): domain Eukaryota; kingdom Metazoa; phylum Arthropoda; class Insecta; order Lepidoptera; family Sesiidae; genus Sesia; species Sesia bembeciformis. The sequence continues at coordinate 8,944,957 of OX031042.1, forward strand.
GACAAACTCAGTTCAAATAACAATAGTCCAAATGTGAAGGAGGCTTCTGGAAGCGATAAGACTGAAGAAGAGAAAGTGTGTGTGGAGAATTGGAATGATCTGTTCATAAAGAAGGGCGGGTTGAGAATCTTGTATGATATCATGATGTCAGGTAGAGTAATATTGTCCTTTCTTTTGTGGAGTGTTTTAGTAATTATATTTGAAACAAAATTTAAGACCTTAATAATTTAACTTTCAGGGGTTTTACAACGAAGTGATGACACAGAATGGAGACAGGACTGCCTAGCACTACTGCTGCAATTGCTATGCCGTATTGGCACATTACCTTCCTCCGATCCGGCGCAAACACCGAAACTACACCCTGTATGTATCTCGTTGTTATTTGTAATGCAATTTCACCTATTATTAAGAAAATTTAACACAAAATGAACTTACGTTTGTGTATCTTTCAGTCTTTATTATCATTGATGAGCGTAGAGGAGACTACCGAAAGACTTATATCAATATTATGCGAGGCAGCTTCACTCAAGGAACCCACCACGTACAAAACTGGGTTTTGGGGACGGGCGCAAGTAAGTATATTTTTTATCTTAAAAACTACACTAAGTCTCTTCAATTTAGCAAATATTATATATAAGGTAACAACTATACAGTCTGCATAAAATGTTTATAGATTAACATAAGTTTATACACACATTTATACACACATTTATACACACATTTATACACACATTTATACACACATTTATACACACATTTATACACACATTTATACACACGAGTGCGCTTTTATAGACCTGTTTTTTTATTTCCTTATGAATTTATAATATATATGAAAAAATTATTAGGTCACATTGGGGAAGACATCAGCTCCTGTGACACAGAATTTCCTACTTCAGGAGCTAGGTAACATAGTGTTATTCATAATAATACTATTATATGTTACCGAAAATCTGCTACCAATTTATTTATTTATACTAGAATTATTTATGTCCTGTGTCCAAAGTCATATAAAAACGAGTACAAACTACTCAGATATGAAACAAACTCATCTCAATGACCCCTCATACTTAGTACCTACTGTAAATCGTGTAAACGCATACAAAAATAAATGCTATTTTTGTTTACCTTTTATTTTGGCATGGCTTACACTGGCCGCTGTCACGAGTTGACTGAAGAGGCGGGTAGTCCAGGATGGAAGCTGCGATCAATTTTATCAACTACCCACACATAAGCCTGTGTAGTTGATAAAATAGCAGTTAGGCATGGGCACTGCGACCCGTACACTGGACCTGCGAGGACGCAGGTCCCATTCTGTAATATGAGTCTAACCTAACCCGTGCCGAAACTTGAACGAGAAATAAAAGGTGAACAAAATAATCAGTAAAATATTATTAAGTACCTTTATAAAGGTAAACAGGTACAGCCTTTAATTATATGCGTTTAGATCCGATTCAGAATATAAAATGTGTATAAAATGCGAAAGTATAAAAAGTTATAGGGGCATTAGTACGTGCGCTGACGTTAGACGATGGTGTGCACAGGTGGTGCAGCACGCGATGCGCATGTGCGTGTGGTGGGCGCGCGGCGGCGGCGACGCGGTCGCGCTCGCCTGGTCGCTGCGGCGCGCCGCGCCCCGTCTGCTGCTCGACGACGCAGACCCGGCGGTAACTGATCACATATATACATATAATAAAATCGTAACAGAGCCGTATCTGTAGGGTCGTTTTGTATTGACGTATACTTGACATATTTATTACTCTTATGCTCGGTTAACATTTAGGGTACTTTGTATCCAGATAAATTATAATTTTTCCACGGGAATCACAAGGTCACGCGAACGAAGTCGCTGCCACTGCTAATCTTAGATACATAGATATACTTTATTGTACACCAAAACACAGAAGTGAACCACAAAAATACAAATAATTATAAGTACAATCGGCGGCCTTTTCGCTAACGCGGTTACTTCCAGGCAACCTTCTGGTGGTAAGAACTCTGTAGACGAAAAGAGATAGACGGTGAAATAAATGTCTGTATATAAATGCATAGGCACATTCATATATATATATATATATATATATATATATATATATATACATTACATACTATGATTACTTCTGACGAGTTCCATCTAAAGTGATATGAGCCTATGAGTGATATGTCCTACTGGTATATGGTATAATGCCACTGATTATCACTGGTATAATGAGCCTGGCGAGGCACAACAGACCCACCACCCCCTAGTAAATCACTTGTCCATCTAAGTATTGATTCCTATTTATACTGATGAGTGATTGATTGCCGAAGACACTGTGTGTTGGCGAGCCTCGAGAGAGTCCTCTCCAGTAATCCAGAGGTTTATTCTGATAGTATGGTATGGTATTTATACTTTATACTGTTGATAGTGTTAAAAAGCCTTCAAGTATTAGTTTGTAACTAGCTAAAGTTTACATTTTCAACATTATTATACTCTATCTACATAAAATCCACTCGCAGGCTCACACTTTTTTTGTTTATCGGATGCTATTATATTCTAAATAATCTTAAGTGTATTAATTATTTTTTGTTCCGTAACCCTTACTAAGTAAAACAATTGAAACTATAAAACTAACGGGTCTAAGTTCTTGAAATAAATAAATAATCTGTACAGATTAACACATTTCAAAATTGTAAGTATGTATACATACATACTTTTGTTATTGTTATTTATGTATTTAAATGTAACAGAAGGTACATTACAGTTATAAAAATCAATGCATACATTCTTTATAACGATTTCTCTAAGAATTCCACAGCATACCTGTAAGTAGCATACATAAGTCGATAAATAGTTGATTAATTCAAGGAGGGGAATGTCTTATACTCACATCCAATGGCACAAACCTGGTCAGGAAATATTAGATTATGTATTGTTTATAGGTGCGACGCGAAGCAGGCAGCGCTTTATACCGCTTATGCGCAGGCGGTGAAGTTGCAGTACTGGCACCGTTACTGCAACTACTGCTAGAGCACCTACCACGCGCTGCTGACATGCGCCCGCATCACCAACACCATCATCATCACCAGCACGAGGTACGGTCACAATAATTTGGCGGTATTAAACAAACACTGACAACATACAACATGTCACTGAAATAACGCAAAAACTGAATACAGGCAGCTCGCTATCGAGAGTAGAAGCGAATCTACCAGTTTTTACAATAGGTTCCTTTTCATAATTTATAGTACATCAGTATTATATCGGTATTCTGCGTGCAGTTGCACTCCGCGCCGCGTCTAGTCACTACCGTGTACTGAGTAATGAGCGCTACGAACGTTTTAGATAGAATAACGAAACTACATGTTTGTAACTTGATTTATTCCCTACAGTAATTTAATTTTTCGCTAGAACCGTTTTATGTATTTTAAATTAGTTCAGGTGTTTCAGATTTTGCGTTACTTCAGTGACATGTGACATGACTGTGGCGTTATGAAATGTTATTATATATAATTCAAGGATATAACGCCACAGTCATACGTATCAAACATGACAGTATTATAACACGGCAAAATTAAGAGTCAAGGATAGTGGCTCAACAGTTTATTTCTCGCGAGTGTACATGCGGATTACTTGGAACTTTACTGTTTTCAAATTAGGTTTAAATTCCATGTTCTATTAATTAATATTTTAAACAGGTCGTCCATCACCACACGGAGGAAGGCAAAGAACCGTACGGGCCAGCGTGTCGGGATTACTTCTGGCTAGTCTGTAGACTAATTGACGGATTGCCAGAAGATTTCTTCAAAGGTAAATCATATGTTCGATTATATCGTTTGTCTTTTGAATACAACCAATTGTAATTTTGACCCCATCCTATTAAACAAGGGAAGGAAAGGGAAGTCCCATTATGTTCTCCACTCTCGTCGCCCGGTCATTTTATATGAAATCTAATTGTTTGAATAGAACGTTTTTTATTATATATTGTCAACAATAAATTATCATAATTGCTTTTTATGAAATTGAGGCGTCAAATACGTGTTTGTTACAGAGGGCGCTACATCAGAAGACAGCGGTGCGCCGGATCTAAACGAATTGTGCGAACAAATCCGCTCGTCACTAGAGAAGCGCGAAATCATCGAGAAACGTACAGAGCCATGCACTCCAGATGATGGACTATATGGACAATTCAGCTTGCTGACTCACCTACTCAAGCACCCGTTGAGATTCAAGACATCCGAGCAAGGCACTAGAACCTTAGAGATGGTAAGGATTGTCTTTTTTTAGTATTTTCAGAAATAACATAAAGAAGCGCGACATCATCTAAACTCGTACCGAGCCGTGCACTGATGATACAGTACAGTCAGTCAGTCAGCTTAGTTTGCTTAGAAATCTGTAGATGCTTAGAAATTGTAGGCGTTTACCTACTATGAGACAAAAAAAATTAACAGGTATGGATATAGCTAATAAGCCGTGTCAATTTGAAGTACTCCGGCCTATATAGTATATTGCTGTGTTTTGTATTTATTACCGTAAAATCATAATGATCTTTTAACGTCCATCGCTGAATGCAGTATTTAATATATAGTTTTATTTGTATTAATTTCGTAATGTAACACAACATTCGTAACCAGCCTTGTGTTGTCCACTGCTGGACACGGGCCTCCACATGCACATTATCTTGTAGATTTCCTTAAAATTCCACTCTTTTAGAAGTGTTGTAGTTCCTCAGCGCTTGTTGTAGCCACTTTGTTATCCCTGTCGAATTTTAATAGAATCAATAATGTATTTATGCGTAATTAAACATGAAAACCAGCACTGAATATGTAATACTGTTCACCATCAGGTGTTTGCATTCCTATTCGACGTACCAAATCCCGAGAAACGCAATCTACCCAAGTGTAAGTCGCAGAAGTCACGCGCCGCCGCATATGACTTGCTAGTGGAATTAGTACGAGGCGCGCCCGACAACTACATGGTGCTGTACCATAAGCTCATGGACCACCACAAGCCAGGTAACATTGCAACCACATATAATCAATTACAACCTTCACTCAGCCGACATTTTTTATTTATTTATTTATACTCTATTGTAACATGAAATGGACATAATTCAGCCTCATTCATCATGCTATATTTTGTTAGAACTTGTTGGTCTTTAATATTTATTAGTATGATGACCAGGGACATCTTTAAGGATTTCAGAGCCCCGGGCCAGATATGAGTTGGGCTCCACTTATCAGAACTGTAAAGGACTGTGTCATGTTGTTACTCGGCAAACTAACAACATGACACATGAAACTATATTATTATTATTCTTTTAATTCAACTTGAATGTTGTTTTTCCGATAACAAAATATTCGACAAAAATGAGCAGGACGATTTTTTTTTGATAAAAATATCTTGAACCTTAGATGCATGAGGCCTCCTCATCCTAGGGGACCTGGACCCTGGCCCAGCGAGCCAATGCCGACCCTGATGTTGACACCAAACCTGTAGGGCAAATCTCTATATTGTTATTTGAATTTGAAAATACTGCATTTTCATATATGTATAAATATCGTATTTCATAAAATAAAAGTGTCATGTGTCCAGGGACCACAGTATCCAATGATCACTGTATCAATGGTGGACTGTCTGCTCATCAGCCACCTTCTTTCTATAAAAATACTCCTCTGCCAGGTCCACAATCATCGTACCCGTGGGACTACTGGCCGGCCGAGGAGTCCCGCTCGGAGTGCGGTTTCGTGGGCCTCACTAACCTCGGCGCCACTTGTTACATGGCGTCTTGTATGCAGCATCTATACATGATGCCACAAGCGCGCGCCGCGTTGTTGCATGCGCATGCACCCGCTAGCAGGCACGCGGCTACCTTACACGAGATGCAGAAGATGTTCGCGTATCTCATGGTGAGATCACTCATATATTAATAGGTCTATTCATTGTAGATATATCATCGCTACTTTGTGACATTTAGAGTTGCCACTAAATACTCTTTTTTCCACTGCATGTCCCGTTTCAAATTTGCAACGAAAAATAAAACAGCATTGAATTAACTTCAATTCAATTGAATGGCGGACCGCGGTCCGCCATTTGCCGAACCCTAGTTTAGACGAATGAAACGCTGTATAGAGACTAATGGAGAGTATTTTGAAAAGTTTTAATAAAAATTCGTATTGTAACCCAAATATTTCTTCTGTATCTAAAAATTTACCTAGTCACCCATGTAAATTTTTTAACTGTTTTTAACATCCGTTCTAATTTACAGTGCGATTGAAATATACGTAAGTTTCCTTACGTACTTTCTTCTTTCACTTGAATTACTTAAACTTCATGGTCTTTGTTGACAGTATCCTTGAGGATACCGTTGTACATGTACATGACCTACGAGTTGTACATGCTTAGAAAAAAATACGTCTTTAATTGGCACCAAAAATAAGCTGATTATTTATTTGGTTGAATTAGTAAACGATAAATCGTCATCTTTTCTTATCCTGTATTTTCTTATCTTCTAACAGGAGAGCGAGCGCAAAGCGTATAACCCTCGCAGCTTCTGTAAAGTGTATCAAATGGACCATCAGCCTCTTAACACTGGCGAACAGAAGGACATGGCAGAATTCTTTATAGACCTCGTATCCAAACTTGAGGAAATGACACCAGAGCTAAAAAAACTGGTCAAAACGCTCTTTTGTGGCGTACTTAGTAATAACGTCGTATCTTTGGTAAGTATTTTTTAATATTCTAAATGCTTTTTAGTTGAATTTTTGTATATTTTTAAGTTATTCATCAATAGTCAAGAAAAAAGCATAGAAATATTATCCTGACAGTCTTAGTGTACATGACATGAAGCCGAATCCAATATGGCGGCCAATCAGTCAATTTATCCGACTGTGCATAATTATGATTTTTACACTTTTTGATATTTTATTTTTAATGGAGGGGTTTATCAACGTTTTAAGTACTACTTTGTATGACACTATGTTCAGAAATGCATCACCGTGTCGTTAACAATAAATACGAAGTCAAGGTTTTTAATCGTTGACAATTTTTTCCATTACAAATCTCCTGAAGTCGTCAGAACAATCATGTTAAATTTAATTTGCAGACTGATAGACTCATCAATCTCTAAATTAATGTTAACGACTAGTGAATTAATATGTCAATAAACATCACTTAACTACGTTACATTGCAAAACACACGGATTTTCGGGCACAGAAAACTCGCCTTACTGTTTTAGGGGCAGGGGGGGGGGGACTCCCTAAATATTTTTAATGATTCTTTCTCTTTTAATCACTCTTTCTGGGTCTCGACAACACATTTACGCTTTCGGTGAAGAGTAGCTCCTTACTGCCCCCTGCTTTTTTCTTTATGCCAACGGTGTGCGAACACTCTTAGCCGTCCGAAGTTCTCCGCTGAGTTGACGAGGTCTTGATTGTTTACCGGACCTTGCACTCTATCGGGGGTCGACATACGAAGGGTCAACTTTTAAATTTCATATCTGGACATTTCTCAGGACTGTCCTCACGTGTCCCGCACTTTAGAAGAGTTCTACACTGTTCGATGTCAAGTGGCGGATATGCGTAACTTACATCAAAGTCTGGATGAAGTGACGGTAAAAGATACGCTGGAAGGCGACAACTGTTATACATGCTCACAGTGCGCGGCCAAAGTGCGCGCCGAGAAACGGTGAGAGACATTTTTAGTTTATTTTGTATAAGTTGTTGTTGTTGCTCTTTATTGTATTTATAATGAACAATACTTATTTATACTTATTTAGTTGTCCACGTAAGGTCGTATATAATATAGAAATAAATCTTTTTTTAAAGCAAATGTCGGATGTAATGGATATAATGTACAAGGTGACTCTTAGAGAGCCACCTTGTTTAAGCTAACCTCAACAAATTGTGAAATCATTGCATCTTACAAAAAAACTGGCGAGAAAGGTACCGACATTTTCGGAAGTGAGTGAGAGTTGCCGGTGAGCATTTTCCACCTTATCGCATCCAACCAATCTTAATCCATCTCATCCCGTCTATCATGCACTGTCTCGGTTCGTATACGGTTTACCACGTCTGGTAGAAACGCGGTATGTCTCATACATCCAGTCCCACACTACTCCATCCCCTTTATTCATCCAATAAAATGAGGAAAATTAATCCTGATACTTAAGGCAACGTAGCGCAATGTTCAATGCAACTTTTTGTTTGTTTTAGGGCCTGTTTTAAGAAGCTGCCGCGTATATTATGCTTCAATACAATGCGGTACACATTCAACATGCTGACAATGTTGAAAGAAAAAGTTAACACCCACTTCTCGTTCCCAATGAGGCTCGATATGTCTGGATACGTCGAGAAACATCTTATGCCCGCACAGTATCAAGGTACGTAAATAATACTGCATTTAATTACTTTAAAAAGTCACCCGCTATTTTTGCCATTAAAAATTATCTCAATTTTTATACGTTTTTTTTGTCAGAAGAGAAAGACAGAAAGTCAGTGGAAATGAAGAAGGAAGGTGAGGGCAGTCCGAATTCCGAAAGTGAAGATAGCTCAGAGTTTGAGGAACATTATGAGTAAGTTTTAATTCTATTTTACTTAATTATTCGAGCAGTATTTGAGTTAAGAAATTATTTCTATAATAACGATGCGTTTGCCTTGTGGTGTCGGCTTAGAATAGCATCACACCGTCTCTTTCCGTCGGTGCCAAACCCACGAATACACATTTTTTGTAACAATCAAGCAAAAACTCGACTTCTTCTCAAGTTACCTCTAAAATGTCGACCAAATATTCTTCTTGCTTTATTTTAGGTACGAGTTGATCGGTGTCACGGTGCACACGGGCACGGCAGACGGCGGGCACTACTATTCGTTCATCCGCGACCGCGAGCACGACCACCACGACCGCTGGCTGCTGTTCAACGACGCCGAGGTGAAGCCCTTCGATCCCGCACACATTGCCGCCGAGTGCTTCGGGGGCGAGATGACCGTGAGTCACACACCTTTCATTTGAACATAGAACTTTAAATGACCTTTGAATGAATGATATGTTTATTTGTTATAAAGGGACAAACACAACTTTTAAACATTTGTTTTAAAGTAACACAAAAATTTGCCAGTTTAGTTCCACATTTTAATGGTCAGCATTTATCTTAAATGGTTATAGATTGAAAAGTGCACCATGCAGGATGTTATTGCACTAAAGTTTTTTTTATAGAAAGAAGGCGGCAGACGAGCATTCAATCCACCTGGTGGTTAGTGGATACTGGTGCCCATAAACATCCGCGGTACATGACAATTTCAGTTCAAAATGACAAACGTTGGCACGGCCCCGAATGCGCTGCCTACATTTGGAGATATAGGAATGGATTTGGAATGGATGGCGTTAAAGATTTGGAGGAAAGGTTGGGAAAATGGGAAGGAGTAGGATAGGATGGGACGGATAGTATTGGGCAAACGAGCGTTCGCAAGATTGCAAACTTTTTTACCTTCGTACACGAGTTGTCACGTTGTTTTTAAAGTTCATATTCGTTGTTATAACTGAATAATGATGTTTTTTCTACACCGTTATATTTGCAGTTGGCGCGACCTAAACTATTATTGAATAAGTTGATAACGAGCTGCAAAACATGTGCGAACGCTCGATTGGTCATACTTTATAAATCGTGATTTCATTTCTTCCAGAGTAAAACGTACGACTCTGTGACGGACAAATTCATGGATTTCTCATTCGAGAAGACGAACAGCGCGTACATGTTGTTCTACGAGCTGAGCCCGCCGCGCAACCAGCGCAGCTCCGACACAAGTCAGCAGGAAGAAGCACAGGTATTTATAATAAATGAATGTATTATGAATCTATACTCGACTCACATTCGTGTGATCGTGAGTTCAAATCCTCGGCCCGTATCACTGAGTTTTTACTTAAATACAGATTTTTAATAATTGTCACTAGCTAGCTCGGTGGTGAGAGAAAACATCGTGGGGAAACCAGCTTGCTCCATAATTAATTTAAAAAAACTGGAGTATATGATCCACCAATCCGCACTGGGCTCGCGTAGTGGATTACGGCCCGAAACCCCCCAGCGATTTACTAAGGGGAGGCCTGTGCCCCGCAGTAGGACGTTATAGGCTATTACAAATACAAGTTTCGTTTATTATAAATTCAAATATGTAAATAGTAACGGTTTGATTGGCGACAGTTTTAGAATGTAGTGTGCGCCGTTGCCGTTGTCTTGTGCGCAGGACAGAGCTATTAATGATACAAATTGAGTTCGAGGATACAGGTATTTTTTTCAACCTCATATACATCTTTTTCAAACATCTTAAAAAAACAATTAAAATGGATACATATGTCGTAAAATGGCGTGTAAGTCGAATAGTCTTTTAACCGTTGAAATAATATTAGTGGGTGACTGGGTTATCATTCTATTCGCGTTAAGAAAAAATTGCCATCCGCGTCAATGTAGCGCAACATTGGTGTTAATTGCTTACTTGGGGAACTCTCTCTCTCTTTCTCTCTCTCGTAATTGGTCAATAGGTATAGGACGATAGTGATGACATCACTTTTGTGTTCACTTGAACATAGTGTGAATGAGCATTTATTCAGACCTAAACTGTATAAAGAATAATGAACACTTTTGTATGAAACCTGGCCTGACCGTCAATACAATTGTAATGTATCTTAACTTATAGATTATAATATAACATAAATATATAAATATAACATATTGTAAAAAAACTCAATGAACAGAAGTTTTCCTAATTTGTAAATCGACAAATATAAGTACACAAAAACAAACTTATACCTATAAATCTTCGAGTCAGTACTTGTAAATGTATTTCACTTTTCCCGGTACCTTGGGGCCTTTTTGCCATTATAAAAATTTACAAGTGACGGCTGGCGCAGACTAGGCGAAGCGCAGTGCAGCCCAGTTTTCATTAAAATTAACGTCCGCTATAACACGCTCGTAGACTGGTAGGTGCGTTGGTGAATTTTTGATCTTATTCCACTGGCGACAAAGTGGATTGTTGTTTGTTAATGAAAACCGCACTGCTCTGCGCTTCGCCTGGTCTGCGCCAGCCCTAAAATGTGGTTTGTATTTGACACATCGATGACCGGCCAAAATGACACATCATTCTATTTCAGTCGTCGACGGCAGAGGAAAGCCCGTCCACAACCCCTGGCGGGGCGACGGTGGAGCGGCGCAGTAGCACCACCAGCGTAGACATCCCCGCCGACCTGCTCAACTGGATATGGGAGGACAACATGCAGTTCTTGCACGACAAGAATATATTCCAGCACGCATACTTCACGTCAGTATTACACTTAGACATAAGGCACACGGTGTTGCCTGACCACGTATCCTATCGCAAACTATCGATAAAACCATACGTCAACCATACTATCAGTAATGTCCATACGTTATATATATCAACATTTATTCCATTATACTCTTTACTACGCGCCCACTGAGAATTGGGACGTGCAATGGGTCCCGCCCTCCTCGTCCCGTTATACTTACTGTTCCCCATTTTAACAACCTTTATTCCAAATCCATTCCTAAATCTCCAAAGGTAGGCAACATATAAAATTAAGGTTTTAGTTTGAGACCCGATTTACAATATAAAATGTGTTCAAAACGCGAAAGTTATAAAGTTACATATTTAAGAGATAAAACACATAAAATGTTATAACCATTTATTTTGTAATTAATCTACTCATTAAAGGCAAAATATAGCAATGAAATTGGTCATGTTCACAAAATTATCGAAACCAGTCAAAATGTACGGTGGCATCTGGGCATTTAAATTGTATTTTATTTTTGTAACTGTTTTTAATTAATGTTCTTCTTTTTTATTTGTTTAATAGTATGTATTTGTTGGTGCAGTTTCATGGGTCAGATGTGCAGCTCGGTGCCGCAGTCCCTGCTGACGCTCCGGCCAGAGATCACGGAGGTGGCCGCGCGCCTCTCCACTTCCTTCTTCATAGAGACTTTCATACACGCCAAAGAGAAGGTAACATTGGAGTTGTAATAAATATTTACAGGTTGCAGTTAAATGTTACAGATTGTAAAATATAATTGGTGTTGCAAGTGTCCATAGGCGGCGATCAGCACTAAGGGCGCTTCTACACGCTAAGAAAATTAGACGGGTGTTTCTAAATTTCGTGTCATTTAGAACCACAGTCGCCCGTTACTTTGTATGATCGTTTGTACAATACATAACGTCGAAGCTAGATTAAATAGAATGTTGCTGTCGTTTCCGTGTCCTACAAAGTAGAAGAGATAAAGGTATTAGCTTTCCACAAATTAGCAACTAGCTTTTTAAAGGGTTATTTAGATACGATACGACATGTTATCACAAATTGTCAAATGACGTCGATGAATGGTTAGGAAATTTGAATTCTGAAAATTTTTGCAAAAAATATTTTATTTATTATTATTGATCAGCTTCAATCAGAATGGATCCAACCCACATGTAGTTTTAATATGCTTGAGCATTTTGCAAAATATAAAACGCATATAAAAACAAAAAAAAAAGATAAAGTACAATATGTGTAGGATTAATTTAGTTTTAAAAGCGTTATGATTGAAAAAATATGGACTATATTTTAGTTTTCGTCATAAAATTCTTTATTATGAAAAAAAGTATGTGTGTGGGTTGGATTTATTCTAATTAAAGTCGGTCCATTCATTTACTTAAAACACACACTCGTGCATTCCATAAAACTACTGTTTTAAAGTAAGTTTTTCCCTCTTATTCTAGGATAAAGAGTATATTATGTGCTTCTCCGGATTTCAGGCTACCTCTCTGCCAAATTTTATTGAAATTATTGCAGTTGTTTAAACCTTCAGGATTAAAGACCTATCAAATAAACACAGAAATACATTTTCCTATTTATAATATTGTGGATTATCCTAATGATCAACTTATTGTTAATAATTTCAGCCAACAATGGTATCTTGGGTGGAATTGGTGACCAAACAGTTCAACGCATCAGCAGCTGCCTCCGAATGGTTTCTAGGTCATATGGCAGATGATACCTGGTGGCCAATGCAGGTAATCATTTATTTAAAACAAAGCTTGCCATATTACTTTTCGAAATAATACAAATTTACCGCATTACAAAATGTGCGATCATCGCAAGTTTTCACTTCATGTCGTTACAAATCCAACCTTGGTGAGCAAACAATTCACGAGTCATTTCACTATGTGACAATGCTAATTTTGTATTGACACCTGTGGACACTAGACAAACACACAGTAACACCCTAGATTGGAATGAATTTCGCCTGACACTCATGGCGGTTCTTTTGTCTGCGAATTATTGCACTTTTGCCTCCAAAATAAATAAATGTTCATCCAATTTTCCCAACATGTTCTTCTAATCAAGCGTTTGTGATGGAAACGTTGACAACGTTGTGAACAAAAATACAGTCGTTGCCCATAATCGTATAAAAATCCACAAGATAATTGAAGTCTAATTAATTATTATAATTCCGTTCTTTTCCATTTTCACATATTAAAAATCATACATTTTGGAACGCAGTCTTAGTAACAAATGAAAATTGTTTGCAGGTGCTTATCAAATGTCCGAATCAGATGGTGCGGCAGATGTTCCAAAGGTTGTGTATGCACGTCATACAGAGGCTCAGGTAATCATTTAAATAGTTAAATATATAAATTATATAGATAAAGATCATCACCAATAAGGTGTCCACTTTTGAGGGCCGAAATTGTATTTCTATTAAAATACGAATGCAGAATATACATTATTATTTATTTAAAATATATATATGTTGTTTTCAGATCTAGTCATTGCGCGTTATACCTGCAAGGCAGTGAGGACGGCGAGGACACTAGCAAATTAGGCGAAGCCAGTTGTGTTACTAGGTTTATAAGGATGTTGTTGTCGTTGGTAAGTACAAACATGTTTTTGTCACACAGGCAGACTCTTGAACTCTTTTTCTTCCTTTAAACAACACATATTTTTAACTGTTTTAGATGGAAAACGGAGCAAGATTTCATCTGCGTCACTTAACAGAGTACTTCAGCCTTTTGTACGAATTTAGCAAGATGGGCGAAGAGGAAGGGAAATTTATGTTGCGCGTCAACGCCATATCCATGATGGTCAGCTTTTATTTGGGACACAACTCAGCAGCAGTGAGACATTGTTTTCTTTTAATATTGTTTATCTGTTATTTATCTTCTTTTTATTAAAATAAAAAGGAATGGTTCTCGTTATTCCGATATTGTCTTAATTGGGAATTAATCATAGTATCAAAAATGTCAATTACGCATCAAAATATTTAAAAAAGATATTCAAAACGAAAACTAATGTACGTAAAGTATGATCGAAGTCCTTTAATAATGTAGTGGCCTAGGGCGAGCGATAGTTTTACTTTGCTGCAGATTAATTGTACTTTGCTCGATACTTCTTACATTGATTTCAATTTAAAAATATTGGCTCCCTATTCGAAAGCGAATTTAATAGCAAGCCAAAATAATATTCAAGTATAATAAACTTGTATAATATAATAAAATAACTTGTGTTTATAGCAGCAGCAAGTGGAATCTCCAACGGAAGAAGCAAGTGGCAGTGGTAGCGGAAGTGGCAGTGGCAATAGTGGCAACGCAGAAAGCGCTGGCGATAAACTACGTCCCGGAGCGCTTGACAAGATGGTAGCGCTAGTGAGCGGCTTGGTGGAGCGCTCGAGGAACGCCGCCGGGCAACTAGCGCTTCAGGAGCCTGATGCGAAAGCATTGCTACATGCCAAGGTAAGTCAAGGAACTATGACCCGGTTATCATAAGAAGAGCGCTGACAGTTCTGTGTTTAATTCATTTTATGTAAATACCGTTTCTTTTTGAAGTCATAATCATAACATAACACAAGAAAATAGAAAAAAAATATTCTTAAAGGACTATCGAGTTGTAAAATGATTGTGATAACTTGTAAAACTTGACTTACATGTTACGACCCGGCCCTTCTCGTGCACGAGCGATGTATGGCCTTAAAACGGCACGCTGACGTGACTATGGCTACTTCCGAAGAAAAATAGGCGGCAATCTTTTTCTTTTAATTATAATGTTCGTTGTGTTTTGCACAGGGGTTTCCGTTCATCTACCAGCAGACGCGCGACTGCCTCAACTTGCAGCAGACGCGTTCGCTCATATTCGCCCTATGTCGGTGGAACGAGCCGCTCGCGCAGAAAATCATCAACACGATCTTCCAAGCAATCACCAAGCACACTGAGGTGAGGATTACTTGCAATTTGTAATAATAATAATAACGCGATACACTACCGAAACACGTACGTACATTGGGAAATTAGGATAAAGTGGGACATGCAGTACCTTTTTCGGTAATGTTCTGTGAGTGAGGGGGTAACTCGACCAGTCGAGTGCGCCCAGCGGGATTGCAGCGTGCCCGCTACCCCTCACATTATTGTATATTTTCTAAGAAGCTTGAGTTCTCTATGAAAATGTTTGACAAATTGTTTCGTTGTGTACAGAACTCGGCGCCGTTTTTTAAGCTGCTAAGCCTCCTAGTCGATGGTAGTGGTGGTGGTGCGGGAGCCACAGGCGGCCTGCCTTGTTTCACACAACTAGTGCTGGCAAGATTGTGGGATGTCGCCGACGTGTGCCCGCACGCCGCGCTGGAATGGCTCGCGCTACAGGTCAGTGTTTCATAATCACTCTCATTAATGAGCCGTGTCAAGACAAGACTAGAAGGCAAAATTAATTAAATTGATTGTACATTTAAATTAATGTAAGGATCAAGAACGACTCACCACCTACATATAAACCTTGAGGGTTTCTGTAGGTGACTACATAATAATTTATGAAATTGTAAATTTTCTTTAGGCCATAGAAATAAATAATAAAAAAAAATACTTCAAATGTTATAGAATAACAATGTATAAAAATTCCAAGCCAATAACTTCCAATATTTTGTTTTGTCCACATCAGGGATGCGGTGTGATGTACTTTTAAAGTATGTAGGGGTAAGTTAGTTATTTCAGGGCCCATGGCCATCTTAGGCCATGCAGGGCCCCTTGGGCACACAGAGTTTGGGGCCCTTTTAGAAAGCAAAAAAAAAAAAACATCAATGAATGAAAACATCAGAATTTACTTTTGTTTAGTGACTTTATTGGTTATTACGGTTACCTTTATACAAATCAAATATAAGTGATGTGACTACTGTTTTGAGAATTGTACTTACGTTGATGTTAATGGTTTCTTTCGAGTTTGCTATCAAATGAAAGGATTCGACGAGTAGAATACGATAAAAACTTGCTTTTTGTTAAAAAATCATTTTACTTCTTTATTGATTAATTGGGTAAAAAATACATAGGCCAGTGCCTTTCGGCATTTCGGGTCCCCCCTCCCCCCACTGGGCCGGGGGCCCTGCGCTCGTGCCCCACATGCCCTTAGGGTAAAGATAGGGTAAACTGTCAGGGCCTGTCTTAGTTCTACCTAGCTGTAAGTTGGCATCACATCTAGGTGTGCTCATTCTGTTAGACATGATCTCACTGTTTGTATATAACAGTCCCAATGTTTACCTATAACCCTACAGAGTGAGGAGAAGTTTGCTATGTGTGTTGATTGCTACGCCCAGTCTCAGACGCGGATGTTGAGCTAGATAATATAGAATGGTCGCGGTCAACGTAGTTGAACGAGGTATGGAAAGGATAGGCAACCGGTACGGGTAACCACTGGATAAGTTTGGGCAGCATGACGAGAAGCAGCGCGTTCGGTTACAATCTCGTTTATTGCAATAAAATATCTCTCTGTATATACACTACTAGCGACCCGTCCTCGCTTCGCTTCGGTTTATAAGTTTTTTTTTTTTTTTTTTCAAGTTTTTTTTTATAATTTCAAAATAAAATATAGCTTATATTAGACACGGATAATGGATCCTATTTGTGAAAGAATTTTTGAAATCGGTTCAGTAGTTCCAAAGATTACCCCAATATTACCTTTTATTACCAATATTACCTATACAAACACACAATTTTACCTTTTTATTATATTAGTATATCTATCATACACACAAATTAAATTAATGTTATTACTGCTATTTACATGTGAACACAACTCACATTAAACAATATTTGTTGGGCTGTTGCTGAGCTAGCGCTGTCGTGATCATGATGTTGATCATGATTTGCTAATTTTTTTTGTTGCTCTTTTAAATACAAATCAAAAATAAAACTATTATCGTAGGTGCCGCGCAACAAATGCGCCCACGCGTGGGCATTACGTACCGCTGAACGATGGGTGGAGACGCAGCTGCTAGCTGCGGGCGCGGCTCGCGTCCGTGCGGCAGCCGCGTTGCTTCTAGTGGCCCTAGTGCCCTCGCAACACTTCCGGCAGGGTTACGCCCGTGCGAGGCCGCCGCCTGCGCCCGCGCATGCGCACCACCTCACCAAATTGCCGGACACCGCTCATCACACGTTGCACCAGGTGAGTCGTAACTAGTTACTGACACTGAAGTCGACGATCACGTTACTTCTACTGGCCTTAGTGCCTTCGCAATACTTCCGTCAGGATTAATACATGGATCAAACAAAATTCCTTATGGCAAAATTATGTACATGAGTGATGCTAATGGTATAAATATAATGTTAATGTTTCGATAAACGCGAAGCAATAAATACATTTTTATAAGCCTTTGCTGTATTTATTTACTTAAAATTTATTACGTGACACATTACCATGAAATGCTACAACAATAATATAATTTATATGTAAAAGAATAACGATTCCTCGCGGTCAGACCGATCTGACAGCCCAATCTAATCACAGGGAATGAACGTAATTTATGTTTATATAGAGGTATATAAAGTTATGTTTTTCACTTATTCCTGATATTTTTATATATACAACACCGTTACTTAAAATATATTGCAGTTTTTGTAAAAAAAAAAGGAAATTATCAAAAATACGTTCTTGGTAATTTTTTGCTGTTAAAAATTTTCCACATTAATTTTCCTATGATTCCACATTAATTACTAGGCTTCCCCTAGTAAATTAATAGGGCTTTCAAGCCCTAATAGTTCACTATTACTAAATACTATAACTATAATAATAAGAGCGGTGATAGCCTAGGGGTATATTATACTCGACTCACATTCGTGTGATCGTGGATTCATATCCTCCGCCGGTACCACTGTTTCTACATCTGTATGAATTTTTAAAAATTGACAAAAATTCGCCGATTAGAAAAAAAAATATGAGAAAACCTGCATGCTCCAGAAATAAAATTTAAAAATCCTGGAGTGTGTGTATCCACTACTCCGCACTAGGCCGGCATGTGGATTACAGCCCAAAACCCCCATTGATTTACTAGTGTAAGCCTGTGTCCTACAGTGGGACATTAAAGACTGATACAAGTATAAATACTCAATTCTATTATTAAATACTTGTTTGTAATTAATTAATTACCTCTTGATTGTAACACTTATCTAATGTTTGGTATTTTAGTGTTCTTATACATCAATATCTGTATTTGCAGGTGTACACAATGCTGCTAAGCAAGTTAAAGGTGGCCCGTAAGTACACAGACATCGCGGTCCACGGTACAATGAAGCTGACGGCATATTTTGGCGTCATGTCCTATTGTGTTGTCAGCAGGGTTGAGAAGCTTATGGTAAGCTTGTTAGATTTGATATAAATAATTTATATATGTTTGATATTTAACCAATTTACAATGAGACATGTTTGAAAACTCTCGGAATGCAGTCGATTTAATGCAGTTCTTGATTAGAAACTTATAAAACTCATGAAAGCAGTAAATGACAGCGCAAAACTGATTTTGTAACAAATTTCAATACTCATATTAGTGTTTTAAAATTCAGTTTTGTAATAAATTTAATATTGTATTTTTTAAATTATTTTTACAATGTCTTACGCCCCAAGCAAACTACAAGAGTGGCCTCAGGGAGATTTGCTCTTACCCGCCAAGACTTCATTTTATAAATGGTGTTTCAGTATATTTAAAAGAGACAGACCCACACCTGCCGTGTGGTGTATTTGGGGCCTCAGATTTCGTCTGAGGCCCCAACTTCACCAAATACACCGTTGTAAAAACATGTAACTCGTGTCTCGCGCCTGTTAGATTCTTTGTACAAATATAAACAAGTGTCAGCGTTTTGGCTGATCATTAGAGCTTTTATTGCCTATGCAATATACGTCACTTCGCGCCCGTGCGAATGGAGTCTAATTGTGTATTTCACGCCACCAGTTCGGACAATTCTTCAACGATCTATGGGAGCTTTATCACCCTGCCATCTCGGAGCCCTCAGTAGCAGTGCACCCGAACAAGCAAGCGTTGCTGTCGTTCTGGCACGCGGTCTGTGTCGACTGCCCCGAGAACATCCAGCTGGCCCTCGCCAATCCGCGCCTCGTCAAGCACGTCGCCTTCAACTACATACTGTGAGTGTACACAGTAATGTATATGTACAGATCACATAATACATGTAGAAATAGTTTTAAATGATTAGATATTAAAATAAGGAACAGGTTAAATTAGAAATGTCGTTAGTTTTAGAAATTATAAAATATCAAATTCGTTTTCTCCTGACTGTATTCATACTGTAGTCATTTGTCGCTCATATTTATTGTACCACTTTTGTTGGCATGACTAAAGACGTGGCAGCTGCTATACTTGGGTTGGTGATATATCAGTGGGTAAAGCGTTTGTACGATAACAAATAAATTAAACTCAATTTATTCATTAATTAAAATATATTTTTTATTATTTCTTTTTTTTTAATTTGATCTAAACTATTTTATTTGATCGTCTTTGTAACAGGGCGGACCACGAAGATGGTGAAGTAGTGGCATACAATCGCGCAATGTTACCGCCGTATTACGCTCTGCTTCGTCTGTGCTGCCGACGCTCAGGGGCGTTCGCGCGACAACTAGCGCAACATCAAAATATTCACTGGGCGTTCAGGAACATCGCTCCACACGCACACCTGTACCCAGCGGCGGCCGACGAGCTTCTGAGGTAAGCAGCCTTTCATTTTATCTGTATTTGTGTAGGTATGTGTTGAAGTCTGGTGATTTTCTAACTATATGTAAATATTAGGATTTTCACAAAAATGACAGAAGAGTGTGTTTCTAGAAATATGTGGATATGTTCAAGTCACACCTTGAACATATCCAGCTGAAACCTGGAACGTCAGCTGTCAAAATTCTCGAATTAAAAATCGGAGTTTAGATTTGTTAAACTACGTAGCAAGTGTATAAAGAGACAGCAATATAATTGACGGTGTCATAGGCTCGCGCGCATCCTGTCTGCACGGGGCGGTGGTGGCGGCGGCGGCAGCGGCAACAGCAGCGGCGGCAGCGGCTCCAGCACTGACACTGTCGACGGCAGGGAGGCGGCCGCCTTTCGGCGCAGCACGCTCTCCGCTTATCTGCAAGGTACAGCATGGCTTCGATGTCTCTTTTACTTCTAGCACAGAATAAAGATCTTACCTACCAGTAGTTTGACGCTCTTGATCTGGAACGCATGCGCCACTGCGGTGGTATCAGCGCCGAAACTCGTTCAAAAGCAAGGGTTATCACAACATTATAAACAAAATTAACAATTAACATTTTGTTTTAAGTCAAAAATGTATCGCAACTATCTTGCCATTACACATTTATAAATAACATATGTACGAATTTTACATAGGTTATTTATAGATGTGTAATAGCAATCTTTGGGACACATTTTTAATTTTTTTTTCTTTTATTAAACATGTAAAGGATTTTTATTCTTATGTACAATTTGATAAGAAAATTCAATGGGGAATAAGGGCAGGGTCTGGATTTGAATTGTATCTTTTCTACAGAATGATATAATGTTTTTAACATGTGCTACCCCACAAATGACTAAAATTTTATAAAACAGGACCCCAGTTCTTGACAGTAACTAACAAAATCAGTAGGAGGCTCCTGCAGCCCACCAAATAGATCACGGGTGCTATTAGAGGTGTTGTTTGTTGGTTCGTCTGTATAGGTGAATGCATAGTTATTTTTTTATTTTATTTTATCTTATTTGGGCACAAACAGTATAATTGTACATATGAATACATTAAATTTATTTACCAATTAAGCTACCACAAACATAAAACATTGATAAACATTTGTGTTAATCTACGCATCGCTGTAGTACACAAGCCATGAGTATAATTTCACTGAGCGCAGTCAGAAAAAACACATGACAACCATTTAAACTCGAGACGGCAAACTCGAGCGATTCGTCCTCCGCGCACCCCGACACCCCGCATGCTTCCCATCGTTGCTCTATGCAAGTACATTCGTTGGACGACTGTAAGGTAGTAAGACTGTGCCTCTAGTAATCTGTTCCCCGTAACGTGTGATGTAGACAGGCTTTAGAATAGCACCGCACCATCTCTTCTCGAATGTGTCGTAAAAGGCAACTAAAAGATAACACAGCCACTGCCACAAGCCCCGAGGCCTTAAAACCTTAAAACTAGCAAACTATCAAATCCGTCGCCGGCAGACTACTTATCGTTTTAAGGTCATACATACCTCATGCATGAGATAAAGTGCATATAAAGGCCCGTGTCCAGCAGTTGACGATAAAAAAGAGCTGGGTACGATAATCACTATCGGTGTGGCGTAATTACAAGAGAATTATTTTGCTTCGACAAGTACCAGTAGCGAGTGATTGACTTCGTTACTAATTAATTTTCAATTTCAGGTTTGAATGGGCGGACGTGTTGGACCACTCTCATATCAGCATTTTGTACTCTAGTAGAAAACGAGGATGACAGACTATATGTTGTGTATAATGGAGGATTGCAAATGACATTTGAGGTAAGCCATTTTTAACATAATTCGCGCACGTTCTCTGTAACTTAATTTACGGAATCATTTATTTCATTTGTAATTCAGTTATTATTCTTTATGTCAATAGAATAGTGAGTGTATAACCTTTAGTAATTTTGTAATTAATCCTTTTCGTAAAATATTACAAAATATGTACTCCAGCTTTCTAATTAAAAAAACACAGGAAATTTGCTTACAAAAGACATCTTGCTTCCGTTTGGTTCCCAAACACAACTTCATGACGGTCACGTATGCGGCGTATGTATGTATGTATTTGTGTGAGCAAGGTAAACCCCAACCCTCACACTAGCATTCCGCGTGTCGTGACTCGTGAGGTCCAGTTCATTCCACTCTAACAAATTGATAGAATATTTATAAAATGAAAATTATGTAATATTAAATAGAACTTTCCACTCAAAAATGCATTTATGATTTCTATACGAGAATTATAATGTATATGTATGGATGGGTACATACCCATATATATACGCTATATATAGAGAGTGTGGTTGTGTGGGCATGAGAGTTTACAGCAATACAGCCCTGTAAAGGTGGCATTTGTACGAAGATCATTTCGACCGCTTTCAATTCAAACTATCATTTGATAGCAAAAAAGTCCCAAAAACGTATTATTGATAGTTTTCCTTTTTTTTACACTAACTGCAATATTTTTGACTTAGCGGTGTTGTCAATGTAAAAAATAATAAATATAGAAATAAATGAAAATCAGTAGTTTTTATATTCGTATATAAACCAACGTAATATAAATGAAGCATAATATATAAATATGTTTACGAAATTAATTTTAAGTAAATAAATTTTTCGTTTTTGTTAATTTATTTATGTCTCTTGTACCATTCATGTCGATCACTTCTTTAACAAGGAATTATCCATCTCTTTATTTTGGTTGATCGGTCTATAGTATACGGTCTCTCAAAATTGTTTATTTTGGAGCGTGCTTGTCGAGCCGGTTGCATCAGAGATTGGTTAGGATATGGTGTTCGTGTTCGGTAGGCGCTGCACAGCCTGCACGCCGTGTATGTGGAAGGCGGCGGCGCCGGAGCGGTGGGCGTTGGCGGCGGCGGCGCGGTGCGGCACGAACTCGCCGCGGCCCTGCGCTGGGCGCGCGCGCTCTGCCGCACGCTGCGCACGCGCAGGGACCACAAGGTACGAGAGAGAAATAAATTCATTCATTAATTAAATATTGCTGCCACGACGAAACTCCTATACAAAAATACATCAACAATAATCAACAGAAAAACAAATAAAACCTAGCTTTAAATTAAAATTTATTTGAATTTCCTAGTCAAACCAAAGATATCAAAGTTCAAAATAACCAGTGTGAAAAGCGGCAACTTCATAGGTAAGGGCCTAATACAAATTGAGACCCAATAAAAAAGACTATTTTTATCTTACACTAACTTTTTCCTGCGGCTTCGCTCGCTTCGATTTAATTGTGAATCCATACAAAATTTTGAAAGATTTATTTATTTGTGTTATTAATATAGAATATTTGTACTAAGTTTCAAGTTAATAGGTTCGTCAAATAAGTTTTTCTATACAAACTGACACCCCATTTCATCTCTTGGGTTAAATTTAGAGTAATCTCATAACATCAAAGGCATTGTTATGATATAACTATCTATAGTTGACAACTAGATAGAGAGATAAAAGTTTTTATTGCGTACCAAAAACACTAACAGACCTTGTAAACACAAAAATGCACAAAAAGCGGTCTTTTCGGCGATCTCTACCAGACAATCTTTGGCTAGAGAGGAAATAGATATTTTGATCGCAGGTAGATGGTGTGTACACATAATTACGTAATATATAAGTCGATACACACTAACCTTACACGAGATGCAAGAGACATTCACATACCGTAGTACACGATTACCATTTCCCATTCATTGTTGAGCCTGTGACATTATCACTATGTAACGGCAAGATTGCGTCGCATTATTACAAGTTCACTCATTCGCAAGTCGATACGTAGCTTCTTTACGTAATCTTTAGATGTTCCACATACTCAGAATGTTTATGCGAAAAAGAAAAAAATGTTCGTTTCCTTTTTTTTATTAAATTTTTCAAAGTTGTCTCCCAAAGTTTCATACGTCTGAATCAATTTTGAAAATATTTTGTCCACTCTTCCTCGGGTACCTCTTTCAAAGCCTCTTTAAACGTAGCCACTTCCGACGACGAAAACTGCTTTCCTTTTAATTGTTATTATATTTTCGGAAATAAAAAGAATCACAAGGTGCCAAGTCAGGACTGTAAGGAGGATGGCGTAGTTTTAATTTTAATTTACAACAAAATCACCCAGTGTTCCATAGATAAATACTATTTGTCACAAAACTTTCTGAGTGGCCTGGTATATATACACTCGTATACACGTCTAAAGTCTGTATATAATATACTCGTACGTAAAGCAGTTAGATATTTAGTAGAAGCAGTACGATCGCTAGAATAAGAGGAAAAGTGGTAATACAAGTGATGATAGAAATGAAGAAAGATATTAAAGAAGTTTTTTTATTTCAGGAGGCCCGTGCGTTATTGCTCGCCGCGAAAGACTGGCCTGAGTGCGCACGACGGTTGCTCACGATGCTAAATATGCACACGCATGCGCACGCGCACGCCAGGCCCAAACAGCTGCGCGACGCCGCGCTGGGTATGCCAACACTTCATTATTTACTTATTTGTAGTTTTCAGTAATCAAAGGGTTAAATCCTCCATTGTGAATGTTATTTTTTTAAGGGCTCTGGGATCTTGTATCTCTGGGATACGGTGCTGTACTAAACTTTGGTTTAGTACATTGTGAAAGTATCCGACGCAGGTGACAGACAAATCTTGTACTGTGTTTATAAAAACTACCTCTTAAAGGTTACAAGCATATACTCCTACGTCTACGCATTCGGACGACGAATTCGAGGCTTTCTATGATGATATACCTATCCTGAAGAGCCCTGAATGTTCTTTTGGAACTGATAGACATCGAAGGCGTGGCACTCGAAGTCGTTGACCTCGTCTACCTTGGGCAAACAATCCATCTAGGCATCTCCAACTTCAGCAAGGATGTCGATAGACGAATTCTACTTGGCTGGGCTCCATTTCGGAAAATGCGTCGGCTCTTTTCGTCGCCTATACCACAATGCTTGAACACGAATGTATTCAATCAGTGCGTCCTGCCAGTTATGACGTATAGTGCTGAAACGTTAGAGGTGCTGGGCTCTAACTGTAGGCCTAATCCATAAGTTCAAAGTCACTCCACAAGCTATGAAGAGAGCTGTGCTCCGAGTTTCTTTGCGGGATAGTATCCGAAACGAAGTCATTCGCCAAAGAACTAAAGTCACCAACATAGCTCTTAGAATCGGCATGTTGAAGCGGCAACGGGCAGGTCATATTTGCCGCAGGACCTATAATGGACGGGGAAGACGAGTCCTCGAGTGGAGGCCACACACCGGGAAGCGCAGTGTGGGACGTCCTCTGGCCAGATGGACCAATCACAAAAAAATTTGCCGGAGGTGGTTGGATGAAAAGAGCCAAGAATCGTATGTGGTGGCGAGCTGCGGGAGGGACCTACGAGGGGGCGTTTTTAAATTCGCGGAATGGTGGGGTTCGAGGGTGGTTCGGAGTCTGTTTTAAACCCTATCGTGCTGAGTGACTCACTATTAGTATAAATACTGGGTTTCATGATAATAGGATCATTAACCTTTGAGCAGTCGACGATCACGCAACTCAGTCGGGACGAAAACATTCAATATGCAGAAAATCGAGCAACGCGCCGTCATAAAGTTCCTTACAAAGCAAGGAAAATCTGCTCAAACCATTTTGGAAGAGATGTCATCAGTTTACGGGGACTCTTGCCCAGGAAAAACCATGATTTACAAGTGGCATAGTCTCTTTAAGCAAGGCAGGGATTCACTTGAAGACGATCCACGGCCTGGGCGGCCTATCGAGGTGACCACACCAGAACTTATTCAAAAAGTCGAAAAAATTATACTAGAAGATGCTCGTTTGAAGAAAAAACAACTTGCAGAAATGGTTAGTGTCCGATACAACCATTTTTAAAATTCTTCACGACCATTTTGGCATGACTAAGGTCAGCGCAAGATGGGTGCCGAGAATGCTCACGCCGCCGCAAAAACAACAGCGCGTTGAGTGTGCGCGTGCGTTTTTGAACCTCTGTGAAGAAGATCAGGATGGAGTGTTGAGTCGAATAGTCACTGGGGATGAAACTTGGGTTCACCACTATGAACCTGAGTCCAAGCAAGACTCCATGCAGTGGCATAAAAAAGGTACACCACCGCCAAAGAAGTTTAAGGTGTCACAGTCGGCCGGGAAACTCATGGCGACATTGTTTTGGGACACAGAGGAATCCTGCTCATCGATTATAAGGAAAAGGGTGTTTCAATAACTGGAGAATATTATGCTTCAATCCTAGAGCGTTTGAAACAATCTATAAAAGAAAAGAGACGGGGAAAATTGACGAAAGATGTCCTGCTCCTGCACGACAATGCGCCTGTCCACAAGAGTCGTGTTGCACTGGCTGCCCTGCACAAGGTGGGATTCGATATTTTAAAGCATCCTCCCTACAGTCCGGATCTGGCTCCCTGTGATTATTACCTGTTCCCAAAAATGCAAAAGAACTACGTGGGAAGAAATTTACCAGTGATGAAGAAGTGAAGGACGCAGTTTCAGCTTATTTTGAGGACAAAGAGAAATCTTTTTTTTTCGAAGGCATACACAAGGTAATTGAAAGATCTGAAAAATGTATTAGGGTTGCAGGTAAATATATTGAAAAAGAAAAATAATTCTGTATTTTAATTTTCTCTCTTTACCCTCCATTCCGCGAACTTAAAAACGCACCCTCGTATATCCAGCGGTGTGGAGACACAGACTGATTGTATTGTATGGTATTGTTATTGCATCTTAAAACTTTCTAACTTTAAAACTTCTAAATTCATAATTTCGAAAACACCATAAATGGCGATTATTAATAATCGATTGTTACTTCTAGTAGAATTGATTAATAAAAGAAGATTTTTAAATGATAGTCGATTATTTTTTCATATTCCTATTTTGAATGTATTGTATTGTATCTTATTGTGTGGTTATTACCAGGTGTGCTAAAAGAGATCGTAATGATTGGCGGCGCGGCGGCACTCGGCGCCCTCGTGCCGCTAGCTGCCGGCGCGCACGCGGCGGCGCGCGGCGCCACGCGACCGCGGCCGCGCGCCCTCGTGCAAGCGTGCGGCTCGCGCCCGCCCACGCACTCCCACTCCCTCGCCGCGCTATACAGACCCTACCACAAGTTCATAGGTAAGCTAACACTGCATATTTATACACCCTAAAATTTTAATCGTTTTGGAACCGTGACGTAATTACTCTATTATGGAAGTACTATCAATAGGTAAGGTCGAGAAAGATATACAAGGTAAAAAAAATGGGATGGATGAAAAAATAAATACTTTTAGTGAACTAGAACACTTAGTAGCGCAGTGCATGGGTGTCGCGCGGGTTGCGAGGCGCGACCGGATATTCTTTGTACATTTTCTTAACCTCACGTATTGATAGTACTTCCATAATAGAGTAATTACGTCACAGCTCTAAAAACCAGCGTGTATAATACAATCATATCACGTCACAGTCGTACTTATCCAACATGACAGTATTATAACACGGCAAAATTAAGAATAAAGGATAGGAGGCTATACATTTATTTCTTGCGATCGTTAAAAAAGCGTATTTGTCGCAGACACATGTTGCCGCGTGGCTCGCAGTCAGCGATGCATGTCGGAGCAACTGGTGCTGCTCTCAGCCCTGTGTGCCCTTGAAGCCGTCCCCCTCAGGTTCAACTACTTCGCGGCCTTCTGGCGGGACGTCGCCACCTCCCCGGTGAGCAAACGATACACCGTTAACCCTCGATCAATAACTTGTTGTTTCAAATAACATAGTAACTAAACCATTCGTCTATCAGATTATGACAAAAACACATTTTACTATCTAATTTTTATTAATTTTATAACAATTTGTTATTATAAAATAGAAATATTACATATAATATTGTAATTTTAAAGAAAATAAACCTTATATCCAATCAGAATAAATTTGAAATATCAACATGGCCGAATGACAATATCTAATTAGCAGTACTTTAATTAATCACCTCCTCTCCTTGTAATCACGTTAATACATACAACGTGTCACTGACTAGTATATGTATGTTCTAGTCATTTATAAAGCGCGCGTCACCCAATGTCAATCTCAATCTCATGCTAATGACCGAAATACTTCTTGCTCGTGGCGTGCGCTTTAGTAAATGTTTTATTCAACGCGCAGTTATGCAAAACACCCTCATTGCAAGTACCGGGCTCGGTGTGCCGTTCCGCGTAGTCGTTCAGTCATTGCCCTGTACTGAGTAATCAGCGTTACGAACGATTTAGATAGAACAATAAAATTTCACATGTTTGTAACTTCAGACTTTAGAACGGTCTTGTATATTTTAAATTAATTGACGTATTTCAGGTTTTGCGTTATTTCGGTGACCCGTTGTTATAATGCCCATGCTTATAAATAACATTCTACTGATTTGTGGCACTGATTATTATTTTATTACTTCTAGGCTGACTCTAAGTTGGAAGAGATGTTGTTAGAGTGCAGCGTGGTGAACGACTACATGGACGCCGTTCTGCTGGACGAAAGGGACTCTCTTGAGGACCCCGTCATATACCAGTTCATGCAGCATTACTACCTGAAGGTATTACTTACATTTATATCTATACACATAATAAAATCGTAACAGAGGTCAAAGCAACAATTTTGAATATTTGTGTCTCTGGGTCCAAGTAAAGAGACAGAGAAATTTTATTTTCTATTTTACACCAATAATTAAAGTTAAGTACTCGTTAAAAGCTGTACTTAGTCCAAAATGCAAAGCAGCCCAAATAGAGGTATTGACTACCTTGTTTTGTCAGTGACCTTCTGGTGGAAATGAACTGTAAACATTGATTAGTAATCTTCATTATAATAAAGTAGAATCTCGTTAATCCGGCACTAAAACAGGGTGCAAACTAAACAAATCGCAAGTCGCTACTGTCGCCAATTGTTTGTATTTTCTCGTTGTTTCGTACATTGAATCAAGTCTAAATAAGCGTATTTTTAACATTTTAACATCATAGGTACATATACCTATGATTTATATGAGTTTTCTTTTACATTTTACCTACATTCCAGTACTCCGGTGCAACTAGGCCTGCATCGGTGCTGGATTACCGAGATTCTATCGCATTTATAAATATTTATCATAATACTTATACTTACGCGTCTTAGTTACAAGATACAACTAAATATGATTTTATTTAACTACACAGATGGGCAGCAGCAGCACCGCAAACGTGGGCGGTTCAACTAGTTCAGGTGGTGCTGGTAACGCACTGGCAGAAGAATTGTCAGTGTGTGGAGTGTGGGCTTCGCTGGGGGCAACTCGCGCTGCGGCCCTACTGGCGTCCCGAGGTCTGCCGCCGGCGGCCGCGCGCGCCCTCAATAGGGCCGCGCGCTCGCTCGACCAGCGGCTACACAGGGCCAACGGTACGTACCCATGTTAGCGTATGTGGGGAATTTACTGGAGGTTATTAGAAGTAGTATTATATACTGTTAAATGGGGATCGGATCGAAAACAAACAACATAAACGAGTATAAATTACAAGTCTATTTTGTAAAAGAAATAAAAACACGTCCTCCCGGCGCGGTGTCACGGCCAAGAATGAGAGAAGCACTATCGGGCGCAATACTCGCGCGGCCGTGTCCCATGCCTTCGTAGCACATCTAGCGGTCCATGCTGACGTCACTAAGCGTTGCAGTGCAACGCGCATCCAACCGTTTTATTAGTAGTATTAGCTTCAAAGGGGGTTTTCATACGCGTAGACATTGAACGGGGCCGCGCACTGGACCAGCGGCTGCATCGCACCGACGGTATGTACTGTGCACACCTGTTAAGCCGCCTATACATGTTGGTCAAGCCTCGATGAATGCTCCAGGATAGGGCACGCAAATGTGAATAATTTGTTTGATTCATTTAAGTTGATCGACAATCGTGTTCTGAGTGGCAAGCCAACGTGTTATACGACTAGCCGAAGGCACAGGCTTTGCCTTTTTTATTAATTGACATTGTTTCTCTTATCTAAATAATTTTACGAGAAAATTCAAGTCTGACTCAGTAATTTCTTTCTCTCCTTCGGTATTTGTTTATCTACTTAGTTCTTTATTTTGTTACTGTACTCACTTTGTTTAAATTAATTTTTTTCCCCCTTCCATTTCCCATATTATGTATGTATATGTATATTTGTGTGTATGTATGTATCTATGTATTATATTAATCTTAAATAGTTTTTCCGTATTATATATTATTATTATTATTAAATTATATTATGTTCATTTGATATTATGCAAAATTGCATCATCTACCTATGTTTGATATTTTTATGTTTTCTCCTTACCACCCAAAGGTTGCTTGGAAGAGATCGCTTGGGCGATAAGGCCGCATATTGTACTTTTCGTGTTACTTAATTGCAACATGTATTGCGATAAGGCCGCCGGTTGTATTTCTAATAATTTGTACTTTGTATTACTCTGTACTGTGTACAATAAAGTGTATCTATCTATTGGCGTACAATAAAGGTTTATCAATATACAAAGAACAGGTTACTGTCCTCATAATTTCATATTTAACAATGTAAAATAAACGTATTCGTGCCATCCACAGAGGAAGAATCCTCCGAGCCAGAAACCCAAAACGGCACCCCAACCGAGCCCGTCCACTGCCTCACACCGGAAGGCAGCGAGCCGGATGAGCAGCTGGACGATATCGCGGCAGACCTGGACGACTCGCCCGACGAAGAGCCTCCGCCCGCCGCACCCCGAGGCAGGGAATACCTCGCGCACCTCGCTCAAGCACTCACCGAACTACTCGCCTCCACCCAACTTCCAGACGGATAACTGTCACGGTATGAGTCTTGATTACTCTTACCCAGGTCTCTATGTGTAATATTGGTCCTTCTAGTGTTCCAACAAATACAAACTCCTTTCCAGCTCGTTATCAACACATCGGACACACGTCACAGTATAAGCTCGTTGACTTTTACATCTGTCCTATACATAATATTACGTATAATATTGGGGCAGTCTAGGCAAGGAAGCCCCGCCCCACCCTCCGCGCCGCGCGGCAGGGCGGCGACTCGCGCACCTCGCTCAAGCACACCAAGCTAGTCGCATCCACGCATCTCGCCGTCGGATAACCGCCACGATATGAACTTATTGACTTTTACATCTGTCCCATACGTAATATTATGTTTAATACTAGCCAGTTGAGTGTTTGAACAAATATAAACTCTTTTACAGCTCACTGTCAACTGTCCCCTTTAGGTGGACTTCCGTCTGTCGCTACAGTCGCGACCCACGGAAGTCTACCTTTAGTGGCAAAAACGATTATCTGATGATATCATGATTTTGAGATGACTCGATTTGACAGATTTGATTTGATAGATAATCGAATTTGCCCCTGAGGAGACAATATTCAATAGGGGGCAAATACACTAGAGAACAAACTTGTTGATTTAGTAGAGCCACGAATATGAACGTTAAACTCATCATAATAACTCGTTTACGAACGTCAAAAAATGATTGTAATTGTGTGAACGTTCGATTGGTCAACGTTTTAAAACAATTGCGCCAAGTCATATGTATGTATTTAAAAAGTTGTATTTAACATAGGACTATGAATACTTTTTTTATGTGACGCACATCGAAGAGCACACACCTCGAACATTGTAGAATAAACCTCTGCGCGTATGTCTGGAAGTTCTACATTAGTATAACCTAAAACTTGTACATTATACGAGTATGTAAAACCTACGAATACTTGTGAGGGATACGCTCTATGTATGTACATAATGCAAGGAGTGTTCCTTAGTACAGAATTGAATAGTAAAATGGAAGCGTTTTTGCCTCGCAAAGAAACCACATTAAATCAGGAAGAAATTCCTCACTTCACTGATATGTTTAAAGTAAATTCAAATATATATGTGGCTAGTATATAGGACGACTATCATTTGTATATGGTATAATAAAAAGAAATAAAAGTTGTGTTTTCACACGAAATATGACAAATATTCGTTTCATCTATGACGCCTCTTTAAAGCTTTAAACCGGAGGTTCCCAATGCCATCATGAGCCTATCAGCCTTCAGGACTCTGAAGACGTTCCAGTTGCACTTGCAACACAAACTTTAAATGTGCATTTTTCTCTGCACCATGTATTTCATTCACATAAATAATGTTGTCTGGGAGTTTTTGTGAAAGAGGGCAGTAGTCCAAAAAAGGTTGGCAATTAACACTTTAAAGAGTCAAAACCTATATATTGTGTATACATATTAGTCTGTGCCTGTAGACAGTAGACACCCAAGCCTAACACTAGTGACTGAATTATCTACATACATATTATGTGTTGGTAGCTTATGAACTGAAAATGTATCCCGTGCGTCGTGGGGGTGTGTGGCTCGCTCAGTATGAACACTTTAATAAGCTAGTAATAAGGTTTAAAATGGATTGGTTTTATGTAATTCGATGGTGGTGTCAAATGTATGTACATTTGACAGTAGTGTGTCCATTAGTAAAATGTATGTTACAAATAGAGGCTGGCAAATGAAATTTGAGCTTGGAAAAGCGCGGCAAATTAGAGTATCACTAAAAATACTTACAAAAATAATTTTGATAATTGATGCTAGGCTAATTTTATTATTTAATTCAAGTATCAAAATTATTTTTCTAACTATTATTGATAACCTGTTATTTTTTTCTTTAAATTTGCTCGGCAGACGACAGGTTATAACCGAATAACTCAAAAAATATATAACAAATATGTATAGGAATAATTGAAATGTACAATACAGTTGATTAAAAGATTGTCTATAATTGAAGCAATATTAATTATCGTTCTTTAAATTCGTCGGATTGACGACGATTTATATCGATCGCTTTCAAATGCTTCAGATTATTACGTTACTAAAGTATTACGTGCCCATAACAGTGAACCGGTGTTTGCGATCAAAATGGATCAGTGAAAACTAATAATCAAATTTATAAATAACAAAATAGTTTTGAAACGTTTCTACTCATTATATTATATTATATTTCAGTTATAAAATGTGTTTTATTATTAAACGGAATACAGGACAAAGTTTTATGCATAACGAATATAGAATCGATGCATCGATTAATACATTCCATCGCACTTTATATTTCGGCTTTCAACTCGTATTCACTGTGTGCTATTGCATAAATTAGGTTATCCTTGGATTGCGATGAAATATTTACATGACATATACTAAATACTACCAGAGCCGGCTCTAGCCCATGTAGCGCCCGGATGCAAACAATACCCTGGCGCCCTCTAGTAAGCTCTTTGGAGGCGTCGCGAGCGGCGCTCGGCGTCCCCTAACGCTCTGCGCCCGTGTGCGCTGCACACCCTGCACCATAGGTAAAGCCGGCACTGAATACTACCTTGACAGATGTAAAAACAAATCGTTTTTTTTTATTTGGAGATTCCGTCATTAAATTTACAATATCATCTACTGAATAGAGTACTTGACTGTCAAAGAAATATATTAAAAAATATCTTGTGATTTATTAAATTATTACACTAGCAATCAATCAGCCAAATCAATATTAAAGTATCTTAAAAAATGTTCCAGGTTAGGTTACAAGTAGAAAGAGGATCGCAATTTAGAAAAAGATGTCATTGTTCTATAGTGCCTTTACTACTGCGCGCGAGTGACAGTGAGAGAGCAACAACTGCCCCCAACGCTTCCCCAACTCAAGCTCATATCTAGCTAATTTTCTTAGAGATTTAGATAAATGGGTACAGATACCATTCAGTTCTAGCTCTTGCAGTGAGTTCGGTACCCATGGGTATAGGCTAACAATTTCAGGAGCAGTCAAGTATCCGATTTCATTCCTGCAAACATCCCAATCATAAATGCGAGAGTTTGTTTGTTACCTAATAACTCGGCAGCAAATCAACTAATCGCTACCAAATTCGGCATGTATTATTTGTAGTACTGATTAACACATATAATAATATAAACCGTGGTCAATAAAGGCGTAGCCGCGGGCAGAAGCTAGTGTATCTTATTATATGCGATACGTTTAGACGATTGCTCTAAATATTTTTTTCTGAAAATATACTTACAGCATTGGCCAGCCAAGCGTTTGCATTAAAAACTTTTCTGCATTCATAAATGAGTTAATATAACTTTAAGGTTCAAATTATTTGCTGTACATGAACGCTGTATTTTTACATTTAGACGCCCATTAAATGTGTCCATCTGTGAAGAAGTTTGTATGAATGATGAACACCTGAGTGGTCAATATTATGATATACTGTGAAGTTGAGTAAAATTTAAAGTTATTGCAGTAAAATTGTAATGCTCGTTCGGTATGTTATCATTATCACGGATATTCCAAGATAAAGCTCCCTGCACACGACTAAAAATAAATAGGATAAGAGAAAAGTCTATTGTATGTACAGTTATTGAGTCTAAAACAACCATTAAAAAGGATGTCTGCTTGATGAAGATCAAGTGGTCTTAACCTTAGTCTTAGGTGGGTGTCGTGTGAAGGGCGCTTTGTTTCAGCTGGCTCAAGTTATAGTGTAGTTTTATATCGTTTTATAATTTTGTAGTTAGTCTGTAACGATATTTAAAGTTGGTCTGAACGTATTATAAATAGTCAATATATTGACATGAGGATACACTTCGTTTTATGGACAGTAATATATTCAATACTGCTTTGAAATGTCTATGGTACATTGCAAAACACCTTTGAATGTGTATTTTGAAAGAAAGTTCTTGGAACATAGCTTACTACAGTTAATGTATTTATTAAACATTTATGTTAATAAGGCGAAAATAATTTAATTCTCTTTTAAAAAAATGCTGATCATTTTATACGGAAAGAACATTTGTATTTTTGTTTTCGAATGCTTTTTTTACAAAAAATATTTGAATAAGTACATTAAAACTCTTAGGGCCAATTGTCACTTACGATTTGGTGACGAAACGACCAATTGCCCTTCAATATTAATTTAATATACGGTTGAAAATAGTCACTCAGTGCGCGGTGCGCGCGCCGCTCCGATTCACTCGGTGTCATTTATCTTCATACCATTTTCAACAGTATATCAAGTATAGTAAAATTCAGTTTAAATTGTTATCAAATTCGTCGCTCCGGCACTACTTGGGTGGAAATTAACCTTTAAAATAACCTTTAAGTTAACAAATTTTGAATTCACCCTTTAACATGTCTAAAACTAATTGAATATTAAGTTGTTTTTTTTTTTTGCGTTGGCTGCTAATGTGTTGTGAACTAAGCTAAGTGACTAGCATTTCTTTTTACTTACCCGATGAAAGTGAAAAATGCGTTCTAGACTTTTACACAACGAGACGAAAAGTATATTTCGTTCCTGTTTAAAATCATAATATCAATGATATTCGCTTTAAATTGCAATGCAGCGCGTAACAAAATTGTGTTTACAAATATCTTAACGTGTATCTTTCACGTTCATTTCAAACTTTTTACAATATTGTATGAACAATGTGTTCAAAAACTCGGCAGCCTTCATACAACAATGTTAAAAAGCTTGTATGATTCGAATGTGTTACTACCAGTACAGGTGTGTTTAGGAGCACATACAAAATCATATTTTAATTTAATGTTTTATGAGATGGTTTTTCACACTATTTATAATAAGAAATTAAATTACAGTTTAATAATCTAGAATATACTTTAAAAGGCCCAGTTTAGTTGTTTTTAACTCTGATTTATCTCATAAAGGAAAGCTCATGACGTCGTTATGATAGGCCGATACTAGTATTCTCGGGTATCGAAATGTCATATAGCTTGCGCTTGTGTGCGCTCGCTTCGATACATCTTCCACCCCCACTACAAAGAAAACATACTTTTAAAATTATACAACGCTGTTGTAGCAGGTTCTCGACCAATCAGATTGGTTAGATGCTTCTTAATACCATTTTAGTGTTTCTTAAAAGTTTAAACACTGTTTTAAAGTGTGTGTCTTTTGTGGTAAGAGGACCTAAATTTATTTAGTATAATGAGTACCATCCGACACCTCTTACTGGTAAGATACGACTAGCGAACGCGTCATTTCGCACTGCAACGAACCTTACAAAGCCCCTTTTTAAAATGTAGTTGAATTTCATTGTTTACGATTCTCGCACCTCTAAAACCCACCCTGGCGCTGCTATTAATAATTTGGTTCTGGATAAGACTATTTAAAATTTACAACTCAATTAAAAAAATATTGCTCGGATGTATAGTTGTAAGAATATTGCCCCGCATATAAACTAAAACTGCGCTTGAATGCACTATGTTTATTTAGTTTGTAGGCACGTATGTAGTGTATGCCGCTTCGTTCATAGGGAATCTCTTAGACTTCTTTTTTAATCGCATATGTTATTATGTTGTATAAAGATAAAATTATTGCCTATTGTATATTTGAGTCTTGCTGGTTGCTTATTAAGTTACGCCTAATTAAACTATTATTTTTAAGTATTTCAATAGCTAGTTTAGTGCAATTTCTTATTGAGTGAGCAAAAAACGGATCGTTTAAATGATGAATGGTGAATGTAGTTTTTGAAATTCCGTATTATTTTTATCCCGGTTTCATTTCCACCGGTGTGCGACAGCAACTAAAACTGTGTACTTTCTCAATTTTGGACTGTTTGTATCAGAATTGTAATTACGTTTCGGCTGTGAGAGTTTTGTTAGTTTAGGATAGGGGAATTGTGCTTAAGATGACATACATTTTGTTTTGAGGCAAATATTTGAAAATTCAAAGGTTATAAAAAATAAATGTAAGGCTACACATTTAAAACGTTTATTTACGACGCACAAAAATTAATCTTGACGCTACAGAAAACTTAATAATTGAAATAAAATAAAAAAACACCAATCATGTCCATGTGGGTAAGATGACACACGTCAGTCTAAGTTGACATACCTAATTATCGGTGCACATTTCACATTTGAAAACCTTAGTTCTTGGTGCAACGCCAGCACATGGAGTGTGGCACCATCGCTTACATAATTGGCAACATATCCAATGCTTTCCTGGCTTCGATTTGCTATGTAATTCGTTACAATAAAGGCATGCAGCATCGGAGTCATCAACATCATCAGCGTCCTGATTAAAATCTTCCATAGATCCGGCCATCTGAGTCATCCTGAAGGATAGTACGCTTCACCTGCTTTCGAGCTCTAACGCTCTTGCGATTTTCCTTCTCTTTTTTATTTTGGACTTGGGCTTTAACTTCGTCCATAAAAGGAGTGCCTGTCAGAACCTGAGAGCCAGTGATTTTCCTCTTCGTGCTTCTTGCTTGCCCCGTAGACACTGATTTCGGAAATGGAGAAATTTCATTTAGTATCTCCTGGGTGGTAGACTATCCAGCAATGGCTTGGCAATCACGCTGAACTGGACCGACTGATGTAGGATCTTTAGTGCTCTTTGAGAAAGAAGGTCCACCAACGACTTGGCTAGCACGCTGAACTAGATCGACTGTTGCAGGATCTATCGTATCAATCAAACAATAACAATGTTAACTATCAAATAAATACTATAAGAAAACTTAAATAATAAAATCTACTCAAACAAAGACTTAAAATTATTGTCGCATCGGTCGTCCCGAACAAAAATAAAACAGGATTTTAAAGTATTCATAAACGCAAGAACTTCAGGGTAAGATGACATACTATGTCATCTTAAGCCGACCGTTGCTATGTCATCTTACCCTACGAGGTAAAAAATATTTGCCACCTTTTGTGACTTAAAAACTTTAAAGTTACTTTAATTATTCTTCAATATTCATAACCCACATTAACCACAGTTCATATCAAAGTAGTCAAACACAACTAAAAACTTACCTGAACATATTTATTGGCACAAACACTTTCAACAAAATAATATTTTCGAGTGACGAAATCAAAACAATCCACACCACATCCAAACAACGCAAGCGGTCGCTCACAAAAGTTTTGAGTGGTGACGCCATCTGTGAGCCGATGTGTGATCGTCGTTTAGGCGTTTGTGGCGCGTATATTTGAACGGATATAGGCACTATGTCATCTTACCTGAGTATGTCATCTTAAGCACAATTCCCCTAATGTGTAAAGTGTTACGTAATTAAACAAAAGATTTACAAAAATCTTCCCCCACTGCACAATTGTTTAATCTCAATCCCAACCTATTACTAAGACAAAAAAATACCCGTCCAAAGCATAGAACTGTCGTGCAAGTCGTGCATACCTATTTCATTTGCGGATCTTTAGTAATTAAGGTCAGTACATTTTTATAGTCCAATTTATATTTAAAAGTATAAATAATATATAAAGCGATCATATAACATTATCTCATATCAATGTAATAATATCTCTTACTGTCTAGTTAATGTTGATGTCTAAATTTAAAATCGTAAAAATCTATGAATACCCTACCATTGTGAATCTTAAATCTTCATGTGTATTAAAATTAGTGATTACATTTTTCTTTAATACTTCTGTAATTTTGTCCAAAAATCCATAACCCGTGTTTACAATTACAGTCGGCAGCACGCTAATGTACACTAAACATTCTATTCTGACCTTCATAAGTGATGCATTAAGGTACCCATAGGTGTATGTTGAACTGTTGCTGCCTGTACATTCATTTTTACTGTGTAGAACAGGTGAGGGTAATTATAACAGTATAAACACACAATTTGAATAGAATATAACCACTGCCCGTGTTATAATTACACTTAATGCTTAGATAAGTCGGTCATTATAGAAAATAATTAACACGTCGATTTGTAATGAGTGTCGTGTCCATTTTATATCTTTATAGTAAACACACTGCTATAAATAATCCATCACAATTGTTTCGTTGTAGTTTTGATATTATCTAAGCTGTGTTTGAAATGTTTGAAATTCGCTTTTGTTGCATGCTGATTGTGTTAAGACTCATTTACACTAGTCGATAACTCGGTCCATATACAGCATGCGGGGAGTCCTCACATGCGGGATAACCACTGATCTTCATAGTCTCCTCGCATGCAGGTTGTATCGACGAATCTAAAAAATGCTCGTTTCAGTCGAAATGCGTATTGACTCGGATACTGCTCACCTCGTCTATTCGTTAGTCAGCGTGATTTATTTGTCGTGTATGGACACTGCGCAGGAGCTAGTAAAATGCCTGCACATTTTTCGATGCCACAATTTGTAGAAATTTATAGACTATGAATGCATGTAGAATGTGAGAAGGTAAATACATTATATAAAAATAGAGATAGTGCTTATAAGAAAATTTGGGAAAGGCTGATTTTTTCCTGCAACCCTTTCCTTTTAAAGATGCATCGTAATCAATGATGTCAGACGTACCAACTTCTTGGTAAACACTAGTTTTTAGTGTCACGTACCATGTACCAAGACTACTCGGTCCTTGTACGCAAAAATACCAAGATTGGCCGTTGACCGACAAAAATACACTGACAACATAGAATAACCGACAAATTTCAGAGATACATAAAAAAAAACATTCCAATCAGATTTCCCTAATATTATAAAACTTTATTACAACAAGCAGTCTCGATGAGCAGTTACCATTTTCCACCGTCGTATTCTCAGGATTTGTTTACGTCGGAGTTATTTTCCATTGTTTGCTCAAGCGAACCGTCGTTTTCGATAAAAATCTTCGTTATAAATCATTTATTTATTTTTTTCAATATATTTTACATATTATATCCGAAATGCAATATAATATCAAAAAGAAATGTTAAAAGTGATATTTCTTCCGTGTGTTCAATAATTACTGCCCTCTATTAACGGTATACGAAATTATAATATAATTTTTTTTACTGGGATGCGATTTCAATGATGTCAGACGTACCAACTTCTTGGTAAACATACTAGTTTTTAGTGTCCCGTACCATGTACCAAGACTACTCGGTCCTTGTACGCAAAAATACCAAGATTACGATTCGTAATTGAATTATTAAATAGCAAATTGCAAACATTTTGGAACACAGCCTTATAAGTAAATGTTGTACGTACGGAATTCGCGAATTGATTGTAATGGGTATATCTTTCGAAAGTTCTACACTTATATACCACCCATATGTAGCTAACAATACTTGCATATATAAATAAATTGTCTCTAAAATATTCAAAGCAATATATTTATCGAATATAAGAGTATTCTGGACATATGCACTATGTCTTATTTTTTTTCATAATAATTTGTACTTATAATGATTGTATAATTGAGGATTCGTAAATGTAGTCTAACAACTATTGTTACATCAACAAAGTTTGGTGCACGATGAGACAGTCACTGGGCGATAATGTGAAAGGTTTATGGTGTAATGTGGTGCTAACAATCAGATTTGAGTGACTGGATATAAAGACAAAATATGTATTTAATTTTGTCCTGATTTTAGAGCTTATTAATATATATACTTAATGTAACTACGCTGTAATTATCTTTTTATTAATTTTAAGATGATACTTTATATTCCCAATAAAATGTGGCGAGTTGTAATTGCAAGCACCCAAATGGGACGCAAGCTCTCACAAGCACCACATTTATGCATATGGCTTGTAATAATATTTAAAAATTTGAATTTGTGTATTATACTTACATTTGTTACTGAAACAATGGTTTCAGTTGAATAGTAACTGTGTTATCGATTTTACTTTGTGCAAATTTGATTAAAATACTGTAAATCGGACTGGCAAGCCAAAGTAAACAGTATTTTATAAATATCTCGCCTTTTATTTAACCCACCGTGTCCAATACATATCTGTATAAAGACTCGAACAAGCAAACATCTCTGAAATTAATTAAACCATCTATAGGGTTCTGTAGACGTTTCAGAATATTACTCAATTATTAGCTTTAAGTTACATACAATAAGAGCTATGAACAAAATTTCATTCTTAAATTTCTTAATTATGAAAACGGTTTTTCAGAACTTTCAGTTGTCAATGTCAGTTATAATTATATTTGGAATTACCTATTTGCAAGTATTTAAAAAAATTAAGTTATAGACCCCTTGACAGCAATTTTAAAAGAAAATATATCTTGTTTGGATGAATCACAGAATGGATTTAGAATGTTCGGAAACATTTTTATTGCCTTTTTTACGATAGAACCTCAAACCTCATATGCGATCAATAATGATAAAGGAAAATGGATAAAAGAGAATGGTTTGAAATAAATCATTTATTTCTCTTTAACTGTGCTATTTTACTTTTGATTTCTGAAGGAAATTTGTCTATGGAATTAAAAACACAATTCAAACAATATGTTTTTGTATAAAATAAACTACAATCTTTGTTTATACACACAGGTTTTTCACATAGAGCACAATCTGCCCCCAATACAAATATTTCTCCCTTCCCAGGGGGGCTGAAGGGGTCCTTCAATACATAGCTGGGATATTTCAGGGTTATGTTGCGAGAGAAAGGAGGACTTGTTCCTTTATATTGAGCCTTTTCATTCATATTGCAAGAGGAACATTTAAATTCATATAAAATATGTACAGGTTCTTCTTTTGGTTTTGTCTCATCCATCACTGAAACAATATATTTTCTTATAACTTCATAGTACTTTAATACTAAGATAGAGTTCCAAAATGTG
This sequence comes from Sesia bembeciformis, assembly GCA_943735995.1. NCBI lineage: Eukaryota > Metazoa > Arthropoda > Insecta > Lepidoptera > Sesiidae > Sesia > Sesia bembeciformis. Next base: position 8,986,527 of record OX031042.1, read on the forward strand.
TGATAATCACTCTTTAACAATTTAAATATAATATATCCCTGTTTATTTTTATAATACACAATTGTATTGTCAAAAAACGATTCTTGCATGTTTTGGATCAACAGACAAATACAAAATTTTTTTTAATAAGTCTTGAATAATAATGTATAATAGTCTTGAATAATAGAATAATTTCCATATGGTTTATATTTTTTGCAGAGGCATACAATTGCAGCTCCTAGATCATAAAATAACTGAATCTATGAGAATATTAGAGTTGATTAAATATTAGGTTTTATTATAGTGAATACATTGCTATTGATGTTATACTCGTAAAGAAATCTAAGATTTATAATGAACAGAAAATTAAATAATAAAAATTTTGTGAAATACCTACTTAAGAGTATCAATTTTAGTTTAAAATTTAATATTTCATTGATCTTTAATTGTAGTTTTTTCTTTTGGTGCGTCAATCGGCCACCAAGAGGGTTTTAATGCTTTAGCTGAATAATTTCCAATCTTTAGCTCTTTAGCATCTAGTGTCTCTTTTATCCTAACTAAACCTAAACCATAATCTCTTGCAAATGCTTTTAATTTTCCTAAATTCAACTTAGGGTTACTGCTAGCTGAGATCACAGAATCTTTTTCAATGTAATCGTTCACAGTTTCTGAAAACTTAAGAGGCATCACTCTCTTTCGAATCACCCCTGTGTGATGAACTCTGGCAGTCAACTCTTGGCCTATGTAGCAACCTTTGTGGAAACTCACTCCATGTAGATAATCACAATTTGCTTCTAAAGGAAAGCTTGACCCGGGTGGTATTTCATCAATCCCTTCATTGACACCCAACTTATACCTCAGGTACTTGTAACCTTCTTCACTATTTTCAACTGTAACATCTGTTCCAACAGTGTGTGTTATTTGATCTCCGCTCCAACAAACTGTTGAGAGTATTCTAAAACCTAAATCCACAAGGCGAGGATCTTTATAAATGTTTAAACCACGGTTTATGTCAATTTCTAATTTTTGTACATCTGTAGGTGAAATCAGTACCCACAACTTCAATTCTCTATTTACGTCAACAATATCAATGGGTCGCTTTAATTTGTAAGTTTTTAAATGCTTCTGTAGTGAAGTAAGGATTTCTTTATCACATTCTAGCATAAATGAGTCTTTTTCTTCCCATTTGTGTATCAGGGTATCGTATAGCACCCGTCCTTTATTGTTCAAGAACATGGCATAGATGGACTTGGCACCTTCGTCGAAATGTTTCATGTCGTTAGTAATGAGACCTTGAAGAAACACCGATGCATCATTTCCTGATACTTTCAGTAGTTTTCTACTATATAGCGGATATAAGACGCCCGCTAATTGTTTTTCGTTGTGTGCATAACGCATAAAATTACTTATACACCTAAGTCGTAAATCACGTTTCCATAAAATTTTGTTTACCTGTATTATCATTGTGTATCTCAATAGAAATTTACAATAGTTATTAAAATTACACAACAGTAAATTTTACTTTCTATATTATTTTCATTTGAAGTTGACACTTGACGACAGCACTCGGGAGATTTGGCAGTTCGCATACCTTTTTTTTTCTTCATATATGGCAATCGTGCAATTAGCACATTCTGCCAGGTTCAAGTTTTCTTCGTTATTTACAATTTCAAAGTCAAAAACGTATTTTGAACGTTCAGTCACATCGAAGTAAGTCCGGAGTCACTCAGTGAAGTGATAGTAGGTTTACTGCGGATAGAAGAGTACTTCTTGGAAGTACACGAAACATGCTATGCTTTAATTTGTTTATCACAAACATTACGCACAAAAAACACTAGGCACAAGTTTTATTAAACTTCAGCTATTGGAATATTACAATGATATAAACTGACCATAGTTTGGCAAAATTAATTCAATGGCAGAATAGTTCTGATTTTCTGAATTATCCTGGAGATTGCAATCATGTTTTCCGTTTATGATAATAATTTGATATGAAAATTTTACTATCTACCTAGTATTTCATAGGTACAAAGCACAAAATATTTAATTATTTTTTATAGAAAATACCAGGGTTCGTAAAAATCCGATATCGTAAACATCAAATGTCCGATATTTGATATCCAATATATATCTATCGAATATAGATATATCATGTATTTAAAATAGCGAATTTCATGCTGTAAGTGCTTTTAATATGTCAAAATTGTTAAATAAAACTTTGAATTTGATTAATAGACATTTATTATAAAGCAAAATAAAAATAAGAGTTAAAATAGACTACCAAACAAAATATGTTATTAGTCTTTGACATTAATAATCAATCCTAATCAACATTCAACTAAATTATAATTATTAGTGTTGGATCATTAGCAGTGGCTGTGATCATAATTTTTATTTATGTCAGTATAATCAATTTAATACCTCAGGCCCAAGTCTATAAGAAGGACATCATCTTCTGGCTCCCAGTCCAGTTGGCTTTCGGACTCTACCTCATCTATTTCTTGTATGGCCGCATTGGAATTGGGATCCCAAACCCAGTCCATATGGTGTGTTGGAGTACCATGAATTCTTTTTTGGGACTGGTTCAAAGTCTTGGAAGATATGGACCAACTTATGGGCTTTCTCGTTTCCCAATCGATTACGTATCGTATCTTTGATTGCACCAGGCCGAAGGTAGAATTTTTTTTATCGAGACCCGCCGTTGATGCTACTGTTGACAGTAATTGTTCACAAAGTGTTTGGAATCCTTCCTTGCCTACCCTATAGAAAAAGGTTACGATCGCCAAATCATTTTTTTTGCTTGATCATAAATAAACAGATATAGATCTAACATCACTTTTTCTAATATATTACACGATGACCCGCCAGACGTTGTGAGTTGTACAGCATGACTAGAAGCTGTAGTTGGTTCGCTTGTAGATGAGCTGGAAGCCGCTCAGGGATACCTTGAAGCTCTTTCTTGCACTTTTTGCATTGCCCCCATTTTCCAGTGTTACCAATCTTGGAAATAACGTTAAAATTGGCCCATACAGGGTGCGAAGATTTCGGTATTGCTCAGCTTCTTTAATGAACTGTGAAAAACGAAATGCAAGGTTAGAACTTAAAAATAACATAAACGTATTTTTATGTTATTTTTAGGTAGGGATGATGTATGTGTAGTGATGAGTGTGTAACCCCCGCACTGGGATGCCCTGTATTGCGGGGGGTGTGGACACACCACACATCATAAACATCCAAGACCTGAGAACAAACATTATCTGTCACTTAGATAGATGCTTGACCAGACCGGGAATCGAACTCGGGACCCCGAGCCCAGCAAGCAGGGACATTACCGGCTACGGCGTCGTCAAACGGTTGGTTGTTGTAACTTTAATTTTGTTAAAGCGAATACAAATCACGTTAACGATGCGATATGATACAAACAAAACAATATAGGACATTATCACTATCAGTATCAATCACACAAGCAAGCGCCTCGCTGTCGTCTCTCTGACACTAGGATGATTGAGAATTCAAAGACAAACATGAACTAAGAAAATAAAAATTAAAACTTACCTCAGTTAGACATTATGAAGACAGTAGTACTCTACATAGTTAGTACTAAACTCTAATTTGCTCACGCGGATACTGGATAGTAAAGCCTGACCAGAAAAATAAAAAACTTGCTCTGGGGGCGCCACATTTGCTCTTGGGGCCCGCACAGGCGAGCTGGTGACATTTTTTTAAAAAAGTAGAAACTCAGAGGCTTTGGTTGAGGGCTTGAACTCACCATCACAGAGTATAGGTACCCCCCCCCCCCCCCCCCCCGCTATCACGGTCTCAGTTCAGGTAGAGTGAAATAAAATAGGTAAACATACGTATTTAGGACTCGTTTAATAGATAAGTATAAAGCAAGTAACATCTGTGATTCTGATTACACATGAGGAGGTGACAATAAAAGAGATAAAACGATTTTACCATGTTATATTTGTTTATTGAAATGCATCGTAACTGGTTGTTGTAGCGACAACAATCAAAACTTAAATTAGTAAAAGATCAACATCCTATCTATCTAATCTAGTTTAACAGAAATGCACGTTCAAAAGTAAAGTCTTAAGTAAAACATGATTTATTATGATCTCATGAATCACGTGATTTCATCCTAAAACAAGGTTTTGGCCCACCTTTGGGCTGAAATGGAACACCTTTAGAAATATATCTTTCTATATTATACTGAGCTTCGAATTTCAAAATATATGAACATTCGGTTATTACTTGTAAAACTACTTTAAGAAGTATTTTCTACACTGTAATGAGCTTCGAATTTCAAAATTTGTATTTGTTCAACGCTGATCTTCAGGCAGTTCTTGCGGCATGTATGTCATTTCGAGCATCTCCCCCCTGTTATTTTTGACGGGGGTGACGAGGAGGGAGGTCGGTGCGGAGTCCGGCCCTGGCTCCACGGAGGCGGTCACTAATTCCGTAGTCACAGTGGGCTCAGACCGCACCGACGTGGTGTCCCGTTTGACCGGAGAACTCTGTGACGAGCGCTGAGAACGATGCAGTGACCCTTTGAGATAAGGAGTTACTTTCTGTAAAGAATGCAATAAATTGTCATAAATCCGTCACATCACATCGACTAGGAAATGTAAATAAATAAGAGAAATCATAACCCCGTATAACGAGCAATGAAGAGACATATGGACTGATGGTATGCTATGCATTGAGTAAAGAGTGTGGCTGGATAAAGGAGACACCTTGACCCATTATACTTTTTACTCCCTATCCCATATGATCATCCATCACAGATGGTAATAAGGAATGCAAGGGGATGTCAATATGCCGTCAAACCACAGCGGAATAAAATATGTCATTTTATACTGCGAACCCGTGGGTTGTAGAATGAACTGTCATTAAGAGGTATTTCCATTACGTTACGATATGAGGTTCTTCAAGAAAGCTGTGAATAGGCAAAGTCGGCAGCGTACCTGCATATCCCCTGGTGTAGTTGGTGTCCGTGGGCGGTGGTAACCACTAACCATCACGCGGGCCGCTTGTTCGGCCGCCTACATTCCTATATAGAAATAAATCCAGAAATGGGACAGGTGAGAGGAATAGAATTTCTAGGACGTCAAGAAAGCTCTCTAAGACGATAGGATTACCAGCACAGACGACTAAGAGAATTATGACCAGTGTAAGTGCGTATATTCCGTTCTAATCCAATTTCTCCAAATTGTAAACAAACATGGCTGTTTGAGGTATCTGATAATGACCTTAAATTAAATATCAAGGTGATAATTGTTTTGATATGCATAATTTGAGTTATCGAGAGCAAATTTGCCTTAAATTTAAAACTAAATATTTAAGGTCGTGTCAGTGACCTCAGGCCGCCATGTTTGTTTGCATTTTGGACAAATTGGATTGGAACGGAATATACCTGTTGAGGGTCCTTGGTGAGATAAGCGCCAGTTTTCCTCACAACGAAGTCGGGCGCGGCGAGGCAGCGTGCGAGGAGCAGCGCGCCGGCGCACGCCCACGCGGCCCACGCGCCCGCGCTCGCTGCCCGCGCGCCGCCCACGCGCCCGCTCACGCCCACGCTACTGTTCCACGTCGACTCTATGAACTCGCTCACTGGGGAACACCTGTACGTACGGTAAACATTGACATTCAAATGCTTTATTTGCACAATATGGGTACAAGAGGTGTTGTTAGTACATTCGACCGTTAGTACATCGACGATGGTAATTCTGGTACGCCAATACCTACTAAATGTTAATTAAATAACTCTTAACAATATATTTGCGTCTCTGTGTGTGTGTCATTTCATGAATTTTAAATAAAATAGGATTGTAAAAAATTAAACAAAAAAGATTTAAACAAAGCTACATTGAAAGGAATGGTATGAATGTCAATTATAAAAATGTTATAAAAATTATTAAGATTTCGAATAATTATGCCCATGACGGAGATCTACAGCTGCGACCAGCCCAGCCCTATCAGTATCCCCTGTAGGACATGCACTTTGGCCGCATACAGAGCGGGTGCGTCTTGCGGGGCGCGGGCGCGTCCTTGGCTGCATTCGATTTGTCCCAATACAGAGCGTCAGCGGGGGTGACGTCAGTGTACCGCCGGTCAGAGTCGTGTGCCTATGTGTCGATATTACATTTTTTTTAAAGTTTTCACGTCACTTATTACATTGTTGCAAACAATGTTTGATTTGAATAAATAAATAAAAATTACCGTCGCTTCCTCGGAAAAGTTCTTTTATTTCATCCCATAACTTTTGTACGATCCTTCTATTTTTATGTTTTGGATCTTTGCTATTCCATATAGGAGGTCTACTTAACACTGCAGATATCAATTCTTCGTTTGTAATATCCATATTGCGATTTTCATATACTAGGACAATCAACACTAGTATAGCGTCTGAGCGGGTAACACGAACTGATGAGCGGGCGCCCGCAGCGGCCCGCCCCCCGCTCCAGCACCCGCTTCAGTAGACGCGCTGCACCCGCTCCGTATTGGTACAAAATTCGACAGCAGCTGAAGATTTATATGGATTAAGCAAGTGTTTGTATAGGACGCGCCCGCGCACGCAAGACGCACCCGCTCTGTATGCGGCCATAGGCATCGGCCTCCCTCAAGCACATCGTCTTGTGCATGAGGGATGTATAGCCTCAAAAACGTCCATTAATTAATGTCAAATTACGTTTTATATCAAATTAATGTCGGAGATCACGACTTACTAATTTCGTAAAAATTTCACTACATCTGGACTAAGGGTAACAAGCTGAATTCAAAACAACGGTCAGTTTCAAGTTTATATATTATGTATGTGGACGTCCAAGCAAAGAGGGTTCAGATCGACGGTATTAAAGTTAATGGCAGATTTGGAAACTAGAATAGATGTCTGTTCACATAACGTTAAGAAAATGACACATAAGATAAAGATTATTTTGAGAAAATAATCCAGTATTCAAAATCAATAAACTCATTTGAAGAAAATTTAACGCTTGATCTAAAAAGTAGTTCCATTTGTCAGTTTCTCAGGTGATGATTTATTATGAAAAAAATATCCTATTTGTTACATCCAATGACTTAGTAGTAGACATATTCAGTATTTTGTCAATAATACATGTGGCTGGTCCAGCGCCGGCTCTAGCTCATGTAGCGCCCGGGTGCAGGGCGCCCTCTAGTAGGCGTTTTGAACTCTTTGGAGGTGTCGCGAGCGGCGCTCGGCGCCCCCTAAGACCCTGCGCCCGTGTGCACCGCACCCCCTGCACCATAGGTAAAGCCGGCACTGAATTCAGCGCTCGACAGGCGCCCCCGGGCGCGGGGCGCCCGGGGTGCACCGCACCCCTTGCACCCCCTGGTAAAGACGGCCCTGGGCTGGTCCGTTTTCACTAAACTGTTCTGTCTAAAATATATGAGTTAGAAATATGATTTATAAATATATTTGTAGTAAAATACTAACGTAGTAATATTAGTGACGTTGTGGAAGGCCTCGCAGAAGGCGTGCAGTCCTCCATTAGTGATAGAGAAGGTGTGTCCCATCACGCCGACCATCACCAGCGCGAACACCAAGGCCGGAGTCAAGATCCGCCACGGCTGCTGAAGGCTGACCCAATCAATAGGTCCATATTTTACGTTTAAATATCATAATCACTATGTGAGTGATAAAAACACTCATAATGCGTAGTGCTGGTGCTGGTTGTCCAAACACCAAAATAAGGTATTATTTTGGTGTTAAATATCCGCAACGCGACGTGGCGTTCGAGAACCGTCCACAACGCATTCTATGTACTTCAAACAAATTATTGTAGAAATTAAAACCATCCACACATGAAATAATATCTCATTTCGATGTTTGGACAAGCAGTTTGGAAAAATATCCATACAACGTTATGGATATTTTTCGCTCATTGAGCTATTTCGATATTTGAGCATAACAAAATTAATTCCTCATATCCAAAATTTATTAAAATAAATTGAGCTCTCTCAATTGAGTTCTCCCAATCACAATACACCTCTGTCTATTATATATAATAATGTATATTCTTTATTTCATGAGAAGAAAGTGGCAGACGAGCAGACCACCTTGTGGCGCCCATGTACATCCGCGATACATGTCGATATCGTTCAAGAATGGCGAACACTGGCATGCTCCCGTGATGCCCAACTATCTTACAAAAATTAGGAGAGGTTTTGGACAAAGGATTGGGAAAGACGAGACCAAGAGATTTCCTCATTCCATTACACTTCCTCTTCGAGGGATGGGGACTAAAATAGTAAGCCTTACTTCAGCGAGTGATGGAAATGTCTTTGTGTAGACAGCTGGGCAAAATACGGAATGAAAGAATTCAACGAAGAATCAAATTTATCGACATTAGCTCAAAGGCTACATGAAGAGAGCGGACGATTGTGTGTGGTAGTGATGGACCTTGGACGAGACTTTCATCCGGCAAAGAGACATGGGCTTATGGTATACCTACTATGATCTAGTATTATATTTTCCGTGTTATCGTATGGTGCAAGCTTCTCGTATTTATAACTAAGTAGGTACTAAGAAATAAAGATATAAAGTAGGTACTAAGAAATAACCCATAAGATATAATATAATATTAAACTCACCCCGATCTAGATCTTCCACCATCAGGGCACATGAGGAATAGAGTTAGCCACACCAGTGCAAAAGCCGTAGACAAAATGGGCGTGTACTCAGCAAGCTGACAATAATTTTCTTCACCGAAAAATGTTCGAGACACATCTAGTGCTAGACGATGTGTTCTGTTTCCTGTGTGGAAATTACTTTAGATATTTAAAATCTATATTTTAGAGCATTAATATAATGCGTAGATTAATCTTATCTACACATGATTTTAATCCGCACGCAATTTTTCTCATCATGCACAAGAAAGAGAGATATATGTCAGATGACATGGAAATTTTTTGGAAAAATATTTAATTATTTCTTCCTTCGACCATTAGACAAACTGTATTTGAGGGTCTCTGTCACATGTGTGTATATATATATATAATATATATATATATATGTCCCGTGTGTGATTGCCCTTTGAACGATTTATGCCTTTCTGGAGTTTAATAGTTCGATATTGAACTCGCGAAAAGCGAAATCAACAAGCGAAATTGCGGTGGGCGTTATTCACTGTAATAGAGTCAAAACCGATACGTTACGTCTAAATCGAGCGCCACGAGCAGAAAAAATTTTGATCATTGCCACGAACGAGGTCAGCCAAGACCGAAATTATTTCTGCTCGTGGCGCGCGTTTTAGTCAGTGATTTGTGTTAAATTACAAAATATTGGTTACTGCGCTTTGAGAGCGCGACTACAGATGATATGAGATTTTAACCCATATATAAGCACAGCTAAAGAAGAATCAGAAGGGATTCATTAGACAAGGTGATTTAGATATTCATCTATCTGTTATCTGCAAAAAGTGCCTGAGAGATAATTTTGTACTTGCTGTTGATTACTACGTTCACCGGGGACATAAGATTGAATTCAAGAGATTCTGCAGAAATGCAATACTTGTCGGATCATTAATGAATAAAGTACATCGTTAAATAAATAAAACACTAGCTCACGCTCACACAAAAATTAAAGAAAACAAATAAAAAGAACAGCAAAAAGAAAATAAAGAAAAGGCATGCTACAGCAATTAGACAAACATTTTCTGCTTAAACAAATCAACCTCGGCACAACATACAATGACAGTTCAAAGTGAGTAATCGAGGAATCGACCGGTGATTTCCGTAGGTAGATAAATGCCCTAAAGAATAAAATTGAAGAATTAAAACAGGTCGATGATAGAGAAGGAACGAAATATTTATAACAGTTCAATATAGAGACAAGCTGATATTATGCAATGTACATATCGCCTTACCAAGAATAACAGTCACGTTGTTGACTGTAATTGTTGTCTCAAAATCCGTGGTGTCGTTGCTCGGGGCTTCCCGCTTAGTTGTTTTAGCTTTCTCAGATACTGTTCCATTATCAATATCGCTATGGACGGCGTCGGTTTTATGAGCAGTTCTAGAAGTTGTACTAACTGCTGTACTTTCACTATCGTCTAATTTTTTATCAGTCACTGCAACAGTCGTAGCAGCAGTTGTCGTGGGTACCGGAGGAACATTTTCTGTATCATTTGAAACTTCTGCGTCGGGTCTTTCTACCATATGAAACTGCAGTTGTCGGGGGAATAAAACGCAATTGTTTTCAACTAATTGCTTTGTGCTTTGTAGAAACGCGTAATTTAAAATTCCAAAAATGGCGACGAATATATACAGCGTTATATGCCATCCTGAAAGTAAAAGGTTGTTATGATTAAATAATTTGTAAAGTAGCAAGAGAAATGGTTTGAACCCATTAAAATGTAAATATTAAACTATGTACTCATGGAAACAAGTAAACATTGTTTGAGACAATCTTGTATAGACATGATAAAAATTTGATAGGGATATAATATGATTGAGTCTCTTGAGCCAAAATGTATAAATAGATATCGTTAGTATTCAGCGACCGAGCAACCTCATTCGATAAATATATCGCGCCCTATTAATTTACCTTTTTAGATGGTTTTACATAATAATAAGGGAATATATTTATAGTCATGATTACCTAATCTTTCTTTCTTAAGCATTAAATAATTAAAATTCAACTATAGTGGATATTTATATATATTCATTGTTTAACTTTTAAAGGTGTATTATAAATTGTTATGGGAAATTGGTCCCAAAAGGAGTGGTAGTAAAGGAATGATGTCACGCGGCGCCACGGTCGAGTGCCGATAAACTTCGGGTATATCTCGCTGCACGGTCTATAATCGTCGTCCACTCCATATTTTGGCATCCAGGATGCTATGATTTACCTTAGCTTAGCATTATGTCATCTGTGCAATGGTTTTATTTGGCGTGTAGGTACAATACATTTTCTTGTGTTGTCTATTCACAATATTTATACCAAGAAACGTTTTATCACATCAAGTTTGTTAAAGTTTGTCAAGTTTTGTTATTCGTGTAGCTATTCATGTATGTGTGGGTACCTATTGTATGCACACCGAACGTAATGTCTTTACATCTGTACTGATAATTAAGCAATACACCGGGTGGTCGTATTGAACTTAAAATTATTGAAAAGGTAATTGAAAATAATCATTACTGTAATATTTTGTAATTAAGAGTTCCTGAGCACAACCGAAACAATACTTGTCAGGACTAAATTCTGAGTAAGAAACTACATAGGTTACAACTACATAAGTTACGAGCTAAGCGTTTAATAAATCTATACTTAATAATAAAAATGCGAAAAAGTGACTCTGTCCGTTACCTATTCAGTGCTAAACCACTAAACCGATTTTGATGAAATTTAGTACGGAGATAGATCGAAACTCAGGGACTTTCCAGGGACGAACTTAGGATATTTACCGCGATAACCGACATCCACGCGGGCGAAGCCACGGGCAGAAGCTAATAAGTTAATAAACTGTAACAGAGTTTGTATTTGTTAAAGCGATCGATTCATGAAATATTACGCTATACCAATTTCATGCTTTTTGTGTGCTACCGTCTTTACACACAAATATAACATCACATAATATTACTGTACTGAGATGAAGTCATCGAGAGCTTGTCTTTAACTGAACTGTGTACAAAATCTTTTAACGTAGACTTGTTCCTGTTTCTCCTCTTCCACACCTTGATATTGTTTGTTAATCTGACAAAAAATTGAAGGCTAAGTCTATTGTGGTTTTAAGATTTTAAGTATTTTTTTTTACTCTAAGTAATAGTAGTGAATACGAGAATTTTAGACAGTGCATAAAAAACTAAACTACCTAATACTAAACAGGTGGTAACTGCATTAGGAAGCAATCCATGACTATTTCTAAGCAACGCTGCCACAAGATTTCAATAAAATTTTTGAATTGAGTCACTGATAGTACAACCGCAGTTGCCATTGTTGCCAATGTAATTCACCTCCAAATCCATCCCATCTATTATCATCCAATTAACATCTTCAACTACGAGTTTAATGTATGAAACAAAAACTCCATAATTAAAAGTAAGAATTTACCTTTCCAAACCCTGAGATGTCTTGACGCCCTTTCTTCTAACTCGACGTAGTCATACAATAGTATCGTCATCGTTCATTCACATTATTACCATCCTGAAAATAAAGAGACAACAATTACGAATTAATATATGTATGATACAAGTAGTGGTTATACAAAATGTAGTCGCTATTCGTGATGTGCTAAATAATGGATGACATTATAATGGTCTCTGATTGGATAACTGCTTCTTTTACAATCATACATGGATATTTATTAATATTTAGTAAGTATATTGAAGAATGTTTATTTCTTATGCTGCTTTTGCTGTGAACGTGGTAATGAAACCCATTTTACCGGCAAAACTGTTTATTTGTTAATGCTTTTTTTAGTATTTTCCTTTTATGCAAAACAATATTACCCCCCTTAGGAAAAAAGGCACAAGTGCATTTTGATGACATTCGAGGAAAATGCAAAAGAAAATTGAAAAATTTTCAATAACCACTCCGACAACCGACCTTTAACCTTTTATTGTCTTCTTTTGTTTAGAGTTTCTCCGGTGGCTACAGTACAAAACGACGATAAAACAAAAAGAATAACCAGTGTGTACTCTGTTTATTTTTTATTTATTTATTTGCATCCATGTGTGTTACAATTAGTTGTTACAAAAGTATAACATGTAATGTCTGTTAGTCTCCGAACCTAAAGATAGTTATTCTTACCTATACCTTTTCTTCTTATGAGGACAGAATAACTTAAGTGAAATATTGAATTATTTCCAGCATGGTAGAATGCGAATTCTAACAATCTATTGTTTACACAATACCTACTCTTATTGTTTACATCTTCGTGTTACCAAAGTAACTTAGTCAAATTGTTGCTATCCGAGTTTCGTTGTAGCTATTGCGTGACTGAATTGTTTTATCAAAACATAACTTTTGTGTCAATACAGTCATTTATTATTACCAATCGCTAGCCGCCCTACCTTAATTAGTTCGTTTATTCATTAGTCCCTGGACACGCATTAATTTAGGCTTTATTCTCATGAGTATAGTAAACTAGGCCAGAGGTGGTTAACATGAGGGACGGTACGTGTTGATCTAAGTAAAGTGTGAAAGAGATGTGATGTTGAAGTTTCTTCAACATCATAAGTTCAAGTTTCAAGTTCTTTTCTGTTAAATACTGCCAGCTTCAACCTAGGTACGTTTTAACATGCATCAAGCATTGATAGATTCACGAATTCAATTTAGGGCACTCTTTCTTGTATAACTTTTAAGATTGTCGCATTTGGATACTATACATTTTCATATATTAATATATGTATTTTATATAAGGTATAATTCTATATTCCCGAAGCCTTTGAAAGAGGGGAGATGATTGCACACACAATCCCACAGCCGCTGGGGGCACTCAACTGGCCAAATTACCTTTCTCTCACCGTAAAATGTATTTCCCACTTTTATCCTTTTTTCTCAAATTACGTAGTGTTTCGGTAGTGACTGAAGTACCTATGTCAAAGCCCATGCTCGGCCCACTCTATCTTATCCCTCAACCCTTTGTCCAAATCCATTCCTAAATCACCGAAGGTCGGAAGCGCATCCGGGGGCATTCCAATGTTGGTTATTCTGGACTGATATTGACATGTATTGAGGATGTCCATGGGCGACAGTATCCACTTATCACTAGACGGACTGTATGCTAGTATGCTGCCGTCTTTCTAAAAAAAATCAAACATGGATTCCGTTCATAATTATGTTTTAGTAATAATAGAGATGAATACTTAGACATATTTTTGCAAAAAAATAATTGTTTTGAATTGTCCTAAATTCTTGCCCTAAAGATTCAATGTATTTTAATATGTTCAGTATATTTCCAAATTATAATAATGATTTTACACTGATTTTTATAATAAGGCTGAGTGAGTTACATTTTCAAACATTATGTAACCTGTTACATATGTTGTGGCAGGGTATTAAACTGATCCATAAGGTGCTTACGCATTTTCAATTCAATACCCGTGTCGAGGTTAACTGGGTTGATAATACACAATTTGCACACAGATGTATTTTTTTTGTAAAGATACAGATGTATGTACACAGATGTAGTTTGTATATTTTTTACAGTTCGTCTCAATTACCATTGTCTATATAACATCTCCATCTCCCATATTCTCACGACTATATAATATAATTCTTCTTGCAAGGTCGAGGTGCAGTTTCTTTACTTTTACATATTATGTATGAAATATAGTTCAATATTGCAATAGCAAGGTCAATAGTAGTTTAAGGGCGAACGCAAACCAATTAACATCTACTCGTGTTATACACTCCCGGACACCCGAATCGTGCCACGCTGTATTTTCAGTTTTCATGGACTGAAGCTTAAAAAAATGTTTGATTGATCAAAAAGTTTTTATGCAGTTTTGAAGATGGCATATTAACCATCATTTCAGTGTGTTCCATATTTGAATTCAGAGTATTTACCTACTGAAAAAAATTAGTTTAAGTGTAACAAGTCGTGTGTCCGCCTGTCTCACGAGGAATACTTGTATTGGATTTTTGAAGCAAACAATGCTTTACCTAACAAAATCGTTTATTCAGTAACTTGTATTGCCTCCAAGAGCATTTACGGCGGCTGTCATGCGGTTTGGCATGGAACCAATCAACGTCACTATGACTATCACTATATCACTAAACTGGGTGGTGGCTGGCCACTAGGCATTGACGAATGTAACGGTCGCCATTTAGTGGTGGCAGCCGTGGTCCCGTCACAACCTGGAGTCCACTTGCTTTCCGCGGAAATTCCTCCCCAAACTGTTCATGACACCCCGCCCTGATATAACTCACTTTTTATTCAATATAGCACTGCACAATACTCCCTGTTTTTGGTATATCTTCCTCCTTCCATCATCACCGTACAGCATAATATTGGATTCATCAGTGAAGAGTACCTGGCTCCATTGACTCCAGTCTAATGCAAATGTTCACGCGCAAACTGAAGGCGCGCTATTCGGTGAGTTAATGTCAGTATGGGCCCATCGGCGGTATATAAGCTCCAAAAGTCTCGTCTTAAATTCGTGAAATCGTGAGTTCGACCCCTGAAGTTTCTGCTTACGTATCAAGTTTTCAATTACCTATGTCACTAGCTTGGCGGGTGACGTATAAGAAACAAATCAGCGTGCCTGAGAGTTTACAATATAATAAAAATTTGCACTGAGTCGGCGCGGGCGTGATGGTTATGGCCCGAAACCCCCTTGTGATCGCAATCGGGTTCGCCTGTGCTTGGTCTCGATTTTTTTTATATCCTGAATCCTGAAAACTGTTTTTTGAATTTGACAACCCTAGTTCGGCGTGAAGAAAACCTTGTTCATGAATGTGAAGTAAACCTCTACGGATTTCTTTGTGGGATTTGTGAGACTCCATCCAACCACAACCAAACTTTATATGTGGCGAAGATAAAAACTGACCAGATTATAAAACAAATTAACGTTTTACGAGATCGTGGACGTAGTACAAATATAAACGTACTTTTTACCTATATTAAAGTATTTTATTTTATAAAATTTATTTATTTAGGATAGGTACAGCAGAACAGAAATCACAATATTTTTGTTTACCTTTACGTACCAGGCTACATAGAAAATTTTGCGACAAAGAGTTTTTATCTATGGAACATTGGCTGGTTTGGATGTAAATTAAAACTATGACTATCTAATATCCAACATAAAAACAAAATGTTCCAAATTAAAATTTCCCTCCATATTTTGTACGAGCTGAATTAAAATATCGTGTTTAATTAAAAAATGGATATTTGGCAGGAACAAGGCAGGGCTATGATTTTGTATGATTTTAAATGTTCTTCAAAACCTGAAGATTCTTCTATTAGATTTCAAATGTCATTTGCAGACAAGTGCCCTTCTATGGCAACTTGGTGTAATGAATTAAAGCGTGCAATTTAACTTTAGCTAACGAAGAACGAAGCGATCGCCCTTTAACGACTGTTCGGTAGAAAACATGAAAGTGAAACATAACATAACAGTGAATTTTTTTTTTTGTAAAAACAGGCCAATATCTCGTACATACTTACGAGAAGAATCAGTGGAGATTGCTGATTGGATCGGGGAGTGTGTATGAAATATAATAGTAAATGGGCATCTACAAGTCAGGAGGATAGTATCACGCCAGGTGCAGCACAACCTCACAGAGGGACAAAAACTTTTTTGCAAAAACTTTCCCGAGTTCCCCAGTACAGTACGTTTACCTTTTTATGTTACCCATTTCGGCCCTGTTTCACTACAAAACATCTTAAAAGTT
This sequence comes from Sesia bembeciformis, assembly GCA_943735995.1. Taxonomy (NCBI): domain Eukaryota; kingdom Metazoa; phylum Arthropoda; class Insecta; order Lepidoptera; family Sesiidae; genus Sesia; species Sesia bembeciformis. The sequence continues at coordinate 9,002,866 of OX031042.1, forward strand.
ATATTTAAAAGAGGAAAAGATTCAGGGGATAAATTGATAATTTGGACAGAAAATAATATTTTCTCAGAGTAAAGAATACGTAGGTATTATATGTGTATTAAGTAATGAGCTTAAGTCTGCCTTTTATACAATGTTTCATGGTACACTAAAGATTTAAAAAAATATCCCATTATGAGTATGAAAACATTGTTAATTTGTACCAATATTTAATTAACAATTTACATTGTTAATTTGTACCAATAAATAAGTAACAATTTACATTGTTAATTTGTACCAATAAAAAATTAAAAATTTACATTGTTAATTTATACCAATAAATAATTAACAATTTATATTGTTAATTGTACCAATAATTAATTAACAATTTACATTATTAGTTTGTACCAATAAAAATTAACAATTTACATTGTTAATTTGTAACAATAAATAATTAACAATTAGTTTTTTTTTGTTGTAAAAGAGCCCCACCATAGAAAATAGCACCACGATTTTCAGGATCTCCAGCTCTAACTATACAGTACCGTAATTTTTTCCTCATTTTTCTTCACTAGTTGGGACGAAAGAAAATAGCATTAAAAACGATTTTTTTTCTTTTGTACCTATGTCAAAAGGGCTTGGAAAATAATACCTTTGCACAGCAATGGGACACAATATAGGCTATAAAAATGTCGAAGAAAATAATGAGAGTACAATATCCGGTTCTTAATTCCATTACAGTGATTGACGTTTACTGTTTATACATTTATGACAGTGACTGTACGATGTGTAATCTCGTCCACAGTTAGTCTGGCTGTGGGCCAAACGTGGCCGTGGAAACCTGTCCTGAATTTCATGTAAACGCGTCTGTGATTCATTTCTTCTGATACGTAGCGTTTGTCACCTAGTTACTACATAGAAACTAATATTACTATCGCATGCGGCAGGTTGCATTCTCTTACAAGGGTGTCTCAAAACCTACTCTAATTTTATTTTTTTAATAAAACACATATTTCAGCTGAGTTTTGCAGATGTTTTTTATATAAATATAAAAATACGGATATGGAGATTAGGTGTGGTGGCCAATTAACTTCTCCACGGTGGCGGCGCGAGATAACACGTCCAGGAAATCTTGTCCGCAATAAGTGAATTTTAACAATTTCTATGCATTGCTCGACTGTAAAACGCTCCATGGCTTAACCTCAAAGTTTCCTGATGACAACTGCGAAATATCAGCGTCCCATGTTTGACACCACGAAAATGATTCGAAATTCAAAATAAAAGGCTTTGAAACACCCAATTATAACACCTGACCACTCTTGCGAATCCCGATTCCTAGATCTTCACAGATGGACATTACAATAACTACGGACTTGCCATCGTTCGTTAATTTTAACTGATATTGACATGTATCGCGGATGTTCATTGGCGATCCTTACCAAATTTTCTGCTCGTCAAAAAGTTTAATAAAATAAAAGCCATAAAATTTTTAAATAAATAAAATTTACAAGGATTTTCATATTACAAGGATTTTTTTTGTATAGTCAATGACGTGTTCTGTGAAGCATGACATAAATTATTCACACAAGCATCATATCTAACAATACCTACATCGCCATTACTTGTTTAGTTACTTTTTTGTGAGTACAAAGTAATTTATTGCCCTTGTACTGTATCATACTAATTCTTTCACTCTAGGTCACATACTTGTACTTCCGCCTGTAATCACTAGGGGGTTTCGAGTAGAGTTGCCAACCATCGTGCCGTCGAGCGGGAGGCGGGCGGGACGTCCTGTTTCTGGGGTCTCGCACGAGGAGCGTGCGGAACGCTTTGTCCGTACTTTGAGCACGGAATTAGCACTTTGAGTTTCAAAAAAATTGTATGTAAATAGTTCTGATCGCTCCGTAGCTATCAGAACGCATGCATACCGTGTCGCGTAGGTACTCGTACAGAACATACGTGACGTTTGATTAAATATTCACGGATATCAAAACAAGTCTATTTTATTCTATGTATATTTAATAATTCATTTAAATAAGTGATTAATTATCTATTTAGATTTGATAACATTCGTCTGACTTATGCCAGTCAAATAACTTTATCTACTCAAATAAACTTTCACTGTTGCTGATTCGTCGAGTTTCAGGGAATCTATCTTCATTTCATCATCTAGAAGGCAAAGTTTATTTGGGGACCTGGTCTATTTTTTTCTTTTTTCATTTCTATTCCTCTTCTTTTTTCTTGAGAAACCCGTCTCGCTCTTGAATTGTCCTTACCCCGCCAATCAGTATTGGCAACCCTAATTTCAGGCCATAATCCATCTTGACCAGTGCCAATTGCTATTATTCATGTTTCCATTTTTGGATATGTGGTTTTTCTTCACCGTCGAGAAAACTTACGATAATTGAACATAAAGTTTATACCTATACTACTCGACCCGTAATCTGAGTAACGAATGACGTAACATGCTCATTTTATATGCGGTTTTTATAGCCAGCTCTCGAGCCGCATGCCGACGTATGCTGAATGACGGCAGTTTCCGTGTCACTAATTTTAATTTATGAAGCTTACGGTTCAATCGACTTATCTTCATCAGGGCCAATATTTAAAACGGAGAAGTTATTTTCGGTATTTAGCGAATTTGTATTTTGCTTCGGGTTCGTTTCAGGCCTTCATAAAACTGATGGTGCCACGAGTAAAACGTCGCTTTTAGTGCAGTTGTTGCAGTAAAGTTTAGTCGACTTTCAGGAACTTCAGGAGTTCATATGGAAGGATATGCTCCATCCCACGGGCTCCACGGCTACTGGGAATGTCCGACTGGCCCAGTTACCCTACTCTCACAAATCATTAGTTAAAATCAGAAATCTTAATGAACAGGTTAAAATTAAGATGTCTTAAGTGACTACTCTACGAACTAAAAACCTATTTTGAAATTGTCTAATCACGTGATTTAACAATTTCTTTGCTATTTGAATGTTTAATGTTGCTACTAAGGTTGTCATTTTGTCATTACAAAATAATATTTAATTTGGTTGTCATTTTGATTGCATCATCCACGTTCCGACCATCCACGTTCCGACCTAAGTACGTCGTCAAAAGATAACATTTGATGATTGCCATTCCATGAAATAAAATTTACAAATTGTGCAAGATAGGTAAATATTGATAAGCTGCCCACTTGGTTTGTTATCAGGGTACTAAGTGTGTTTTTATTTATTGATAAGAGAATAGGTAAATATTGAATGATTCCTTAACACGTACCAATCATGTTAACGTGTGCATGTTAATGTGTTAACGTCTTCCCTATCTAAATAATTAACAGCTTAATTGTATTTACTTATTGATATAGTTAATAAGTTATAAAAAATTTGAAAGGGTAAGAAGAAATACAGTTTAGTAGATGAATAAACATTTAACTAATATAGACAATCACACGCTAACCTGGACACAATTATTATATTCTAGCACTTATTACTAGCTGATTGAGATATCTATGGTACCTATATGTTGACTTATTGTAGATCGTACATTCTACAAATGGGTCTTAGATTATCAGGTGACATCATCAACACAAGTTATAATTACATTAAGTAGGTATAATCGTAATGATGTCATTTACAGTTGTACGGCTACGAGCTGCGTTTCAGTTGACATCGATCACGTGATTGTACATAATATATGTCGACCTCATGATTTCTTCAGCACTTCATGTTCCCAGACTTTCATGAAAATATACCGAGGAATCGCCACACGTGCAATATCGTAAGAATTATATGTATCTACCTATTGTAGAAATGTCAATTCATTGAGAAATTACTAACAATGAATTATCAGGAATTTTTCTTTTCTCTAATTTAGCACTTCATGGACAGTCCAGACAGTGTAGTGAATCAATTTCTACACCATGTGACCTCCTCTAGTTTTTAGTCTCTTCATGAAACTACATTATCAATCGTATGAGTGAACAGTTAGTTACACATACTGCGTAAACAATGTAATTGTTTATTCATAATCTATACTAATATAATAAAGAGGTAAAATTGTGTGTTTGTAGGTATGTTGGGGGTAATCTCTGGAACTACTGAACCGATTTCAAAAATTCTTTCACAAATAGGAAGCTACATCATCCGTGTCTAATATAGGCTATATTTTATTTTAGAATTTTGAAAGAAAAAACTTATAATCTGAAGCGAAGCGAAGGCGGGTCGCTAGTATTAGGGGAATTGTGCTTAAGATGACATACTCAGGTAAGATGACATAGTGCCTATATCCGTTCAAATATACGCGCCAGAAACGCCTAAACGACGATCACACATCGGCTCACAGATAGCGTCACCACTCAAAACTTTTGTGAGCGACCGCTTGCGTTGTTTGGATGTGGTGTGGATTGTTTTGATTTCGACACTCGAAAATATTATTTTGTTGAAAGTGTTTGTGCCAATAAATATGTTCAGGTAAGATTTTAGTTGTGTTTGACTACTTTGATATGAACTGTGGTTAATATGGGTTATGAATATTGAAGAATAATTAAAGTAACTTTAAAGTTTTTAAGTCGCAGAAGGTGGCAAATATTTTTTACCTCGTAGGGTAAGATGACATAGCAACAGTCGGCTTAAGATGACATAGTATGTCATCTTACCCTGAAGTTCTTACGTTTATGAATACTTTAAAATCCTGTTTTATTTTTGTTCGGGACGACCGATGCGACAATAGTTTTAAGTCTTTGTTTGAGTAGATTTTATTATTTAAGTTTTCTTATAGTATTTATTTGATAGTTAACATTGTTATTGTTTGATTGATACGATAGATCCTGCAACAGTCGATCTAGTTCAGCGTGCTAGCCAAATCGTTGGTGGACCTTCTTTCTCAAAGAGCACTAAAAATCCTACATCAGTCGGTCCAGTTCAGCGTGATTGCCAAGTCATTGCTGGATAGTCTACCACCCAGGAGATACCAAATAGAAATTTCTCCATTTCCGAAATCAATGTCTACGGGGCAAGCAAGAAGCACGAAGAGGAAAATCACTGGCTCTCGGGTTCTGACAGGCACTCCTTTTATGGACGAAGTTAAAGCCCAAGTCCAAAATAAAAAAGAGAAGGAAAATCGCAAGAGCGTTAGAGCTCGAAAGCAGGTGAAGCGTACTATCCTTCAGGATGACTCAGATGGCCGGATCTATGGAAGATTTTAATCAGGACGCTGATGATGTTGATGACTCCGATGCTGCATGCCTTTATTGTAACGAATTATATAGCAAATGGAAGCCAGGAGAGCATTGGGTATGCTGCCAATTATGTAAGCGATGGTGTTACACTATGTGCTGGCGTTGCACCAAGAACTAAGGTTTTCAAAAGTGAAATGTACACCGATAATTAGGTATGTCAACTTAGACTGACGTGTGTCATCTTACCCACATGGACATGATTGGTGTTTTTTTATTTTATATCAATTATTAAGTTTTCTATAGCGTCAAGATTAATTTTCGTGCGTCGTAAATAAACGTTTTAAATGTGTAGCCTTACATTTATTTTTTATAACCTTTGAATTTTCAAATATTTGCCTCAAAACAAAAAGTATGTCATCTTAAGCACAATTCCCCTATATATTAGCGTAGTAGATAGTGAGTGTAACTGAAGTTGCTGGCCTTATGTTTTGCGGGCTCACCATGTCGCTGGCTTGTGTTTTAACTTCAGTTACGCTATCCGCCTAAAAACTAGCGTTTAAATGTATTAGAATGATAATGTAATTATTTGGTATTACACTTACCGTATTGTATATTACCGATTTGGTATTATTACTGAGGATGGGTTATTTGTATTTTATGAAAAAGCTAAAAAATTTGGGGATTTTGTTTAGATGTCGATTATTAGCAGCATGGCTACACTTTATAGTGTCTAGTAGAATCTTCATAAAAATGTTAATAAAGACCATAAATAGTTATTACGAGTGTATTTATTTATCTATGTAATTTTTCCGACGATATCTTTCAACGTATAATAATTTTCTTCGCTCACGATGATTATAATAAACGATACGATATATCAGAAAGCACTTCAATAAACAAAACAATATGAATTGGCTACAAATTATAAATAGTAACAGTAATAAATCTTAAAATGTTCCTGAATCACGGCAGCTCCTCTGGACCGGTTAGGGACACGAAAGTACTTTTCAATATCGAGCAGGTACTTTTTTGTTTCACACCGATACTTTTAATCGATATCAAACAAAAATTCGATACTTTTTAATTAATACTCTTACTCTTAAGATACTTTAAGGCAGACATCGTATCGAAATTTATAAGCAATACTTTTAAAACTATTCATGAGGACAGATATTGTGGAGAACTTTTAGGGAAAGTAACTCTATTATGGGCTGTCGACGTTTTTTTTCAAAGAACTTTTCAAGAACAAGAAATGTATTCGGGAGTCGACAACCCATATCTTGTGAGATGTAAATTGGGTTGTTAACGTTCTGTTTCTGCTATCAACTTTTAGGATAAGTATCGATACCTTGAGTCGTTCGTTAGTTCGATGAAAACGATACTTTTTTACGATACTAGTGTAAAATATCGATACTTCAATACCGTGTCCTAGAACCGGGTGGCGACAGCGGGCCCCCGCCCGCGCCATCGAGGTGTTACGAGGTCATGGAGACCTCCAAGGACACCCAGTTCGAGCTCCTTCAGTAATCTTACAATCGGTTGTTATAATATACGACGTTGTTTATTTATCAAGATCACTTTATTCCAATACGACACATTTTATTGTGCTACCGGCTTGTGCTGCGGCGTCGCTCGCTCATGCCTGGTTGCACGTGGATTTTGCTTTAAAAGAATACGATATACATATTTAAATTTACTAGACTTAAATAACTTTTGGAATTTGGAATGATTAATTTTAAACTAATTAATATCCTATACAACAAAATAGCGCAGCAAAATGCCGAGATAAACGGATTAAAGCGAGCATATAGACAGACAGATAGAGATAAGTAGGAATATGTAATAATAAGTAGAGATCAATATTTTCATACAAAATGCTTTTGCTCAGATAATGTCACATATAATTGTAGGTAACTTTATTTATAATACTTGTCGCTAAATTAAAACCTTATTATGTAGGTTAATATATATAACTATATATGACTTATATATTATATTATATATAACTTTTAATTTACGTATATAACTCGTCATTTGTTTAGGTGGAAATAACGATTCCAAAACTTAATTCTCAATAACAATGATAAAAAATGTTAACTCAATGGGTCAAAATTAGTGATTAATATAAATAAAACGAATGATGTCACAGCCAATTTGTGATACTGTAATATTTACTTACCTACTTCTGCGCATATCAAAAACATGAGAAAAAAATATTTTTAATTTCTTAAAGAGTAGGTATTATAATTAGATCGTCAAGCAAGTATTTATAGAAATATTTTTCATAAATATAGAAGTAAAGAACACAAAATATAATTTACATTTGTGTATTAATTAAGTTTAGCATTTGTAAAATCTGTAAGTCAATAGATATTAGTTAATATTTTTTTAATTGCTTGTATGGTATGGATCTATTTCATAAAAATTACAATTTTAAATTCGTTATCTACAAAAGCAGTATGTACCTATTAATAAGTACTTCCATACAATGTCGTACCTTTTATCAGCAATTTCCGACGGAGGGTAGGAAGAAATAAACACAGTAATAACTAGATCATTCACATGGTTCTTGATAAAGTATCTTGTTTATATAAATAAACAGCAAATGCACGTGCAGTGTGTATTCAGTTCCTGCTTTACACGTTTTTACTACAACACATGCCGCGTAGACTGACTCGAATAGATTTTAATTCTTATAACATTTTAACATTCGGCATGCGGTAGGAAAATGAACCACTAGAAAGAGAAGACGACACAACATGGAAACACCCCACTGGGAGGGAAAAGGACAGATATAACGTAGTAGGCTTCCACCAGCTTTGTTTACGTGACGTAACCGCATGATGTCATGGCAACGCCGCCATTTGTTCTGTACGGTTTTAGCGCGCATTTTGATAGCGCGGTTCAGAAATAGACTATCATCGAATACAATCATTTAGTTTTGCAATTCATGGTTTTATTACCGCTTTAAACCCATTCACATACAATATTTAACGATTATTGTTTTAAAAATCATTATTTACCACCGACATGATAGGCACAATCCATAATCGTAAAACTCTATAGACAAGCTACGCCTGCGCATGAACCCATCTGAAGACAAAGGAGCAGTGTGACCGTTTTAAACAATGGTGATCTACTAAAACTACAAGGTGCCAGTACTAAATAATACCAAAACACATGCTGAATTATACTAAAAATATACTAAAATAAAAATAAAAAGTAGAAGAGGAAAAATTGAATTAAAACACTTATTATCAGTTACTTTTTTAATTTTACCAATTACACACCTTCATTATACAGACATAGGGGAATTGTGCTTAAGATGACATACTTTTTGTTTTGAGGCAAATATTTGAAAATTCAAAGGTTATAAAAAATAAATGTAAGGCTACACATTTAAAACGTTTATTTACGACGCACGAAAATTAATCTTGACGCTATAGAAAACTTAATAATTGAAATAAAATAAAAAAACACCAATCATGTCCATGTGGGTAAGATGACACACGTCAGTCTAAGTTGACATACCTAATTATCGGTGTACATTTCACTTTTGAAAACCTTAGTTCTTGGTGCAACGCCAGCACATAGTGTAACACCATCGCTTACATAATTGGCAGCATACCCAATGCTCTCCTGGCTTCCATTTGCTATATAATTCGTTACAATAAAGGCATGCAGCATCGGAGTCATCAACATCATCAGCGTCCTGATTAAAATCTTCCATAGATCCGGCCATCTGAGTCATCCTGAAGGATAGTACGCTTCACCTGTTTTCGAGCTCTAACGCTCTTGCGATTTTCCTTCTCTTTTTTATTTTGGACTAGGGCTTTAACTTCGTCCATAAAAGGAGTGCCTGTCAGAACCCGAGAGCCAGTGATTTTCCTCTTCGTGCTTCTTGCTTGCCCCGTAGACATTGATTTCGGAAATGGAGAAATTTCTAATTGGTATCTCCTGGGTGGTAGACTAACCAGCAATGACTTGGCAATCACGCTGAACTGGACCGACTGATGTAGGATTTTTAGTGCTCTTTGAGAAAGAAGGTCCACCAACGATTTGGCTAGCACGCTGAACTAGATCGACTGTTGCAGGATCTATCGTATCAATCAAACAATAACAATGTTAACTATCAAATAAATACTATAAGAAAACTTAAATAATAAAATCTACTCAAACAAAGACTTAAAACTATTGTCGCATCGGTCGTCCCGAACAAAAATAAAACAGGATTTTAAAGTATTCATAAACGCAAGAACTTCAGGGTAAGATGACATACTATGTCATCTTAAGCCGACCGTTGCTATGTCATCTTACCCTACGAGGTAAAAAATATTTGCTACCTTTTGCGACTTAAAAACTTTAAAGTTACTTTAATTATTCTTCAATATTCATAACCCATATTAACCACAGTTCATATCAAAGTAGTCAAACACAACTAAAAATTTACCTGAACATATTTATTGGCACAAACACTTTCAACAAAATAATATTTTCGAGTGTCGAAATCAAAACAATCCACACCACATCCAAACAACGCAAGCGGTCGCTCACAAAAGTTTTGAGTGGTGACGCTATCTGTGAGCCGATGTGTGATCGTCGTTTAGGCGTTTCTGGCGCGTATATTTGAACGGATATAGGCACTATGTCATCTTACCTGAGTATGTCATCTTAAGCACAATTCCCCTATTAAAATAATAATAAATATTTACAATAAGTTTTATTACAAATAGTCAGTATTCGACGGATTATTTTTACTATATCTTTCGATGGGTCAAATGAGACACAACCTACACTCCCTTCACTTAGACCTTGCTTAACATGCAACAGGCACGCAATATGTTTAGCTAGAAACCTGTTTCTGTATTTAGTTTTTATATGATTAATTAACTTTTGAAAAAATTCTTTCGCATTCAGCGTTTGAAATGGGTATGCACATTAGACATTTTACAAAATTAGTCAAATTTTTGTACTTAGGAACATTTTTACTGTTAACAATACAACTTAATTTGCTCCAAAACTGTTCAACATTTACAGCACTAGCACTACTACTAGAACCACACATCAGGTTTTGTACCTCTGAATCATACTTAATTTGACGATATTCCTCGTCAATTAATTGTCTTACTGTATCATTTGTAGTAATGTTCGGAAACCTGTTCATAACGCTGATAAGAGATGTAAAATTTTCATAAGCCGCTACTTGTGGGTCTATGAAACGTTCTACGAGATGTTCTTGCTGAAAATACAGCTGAAGTGCATTCCACTGTTCTACTATGCGATTTACACAGCCGTGTAGGGAGAGCCAACGTATGTCGTAGTGACGTAAAATATTGTGATGCTCTGATTCTACAAAGGTCTGAAATTCTGCAAATTCTCTTTTGCGTTTGCTACTATGGCCAAAATAATTATAGACTTCTTTCACAATTTGATCCAATGCTTTAGGCAACTTTTTACAGGCATAACTTACAGCTAATGCTGATGAATGACTTAATCTTTGCAACCACACTATTATTTCTGCCAAACATTACATTTGTTGTATCAGCTGCAAATCCTAAAATATTTTCAATGTTTAAATTTAATTCTCGCAAACTTTTACACAGTGAGTTAAAAATATTTTCAGCAGTTTCACTTGATAGATTCACAGAACATAAAAATTTGGTTTTTACTGTATTATCCTGAACGCTATAAAACTTTATTGCAATGGCAAGTAATTTTTCTGTTGTAATGTCTGTGCTTTCATCTATAATTAATGAAAAAGTAGCAGCATTACCTGATAAACTTGACGTATTTTTTATATCGGTTAATAACTGCTTTTCAAATGATGGCGCCATTACGTCGTAAACTAACTGAGCAGATTTAGTGCGTTTGCAGGAAAACCCCTTTGCAATTTCCGAATCATAAAACATTTTGCTGAATAAATCGCTGAAATGATCCATGGCCCGAAATGGTATGTTATGTTCTGCCAACGCTGCACAAAATATAAGCTCTGCTTTTCTTACTTCTTCAGATATGGGTCCTTTCCTTTGAAATAATTTATCGATCTGAAAATAAACAGTATTTGATTAATTTTCCTATCGTAAAAAATAAGTAAAATAACTACCTATTTCTTATCTTGGGAAACTAGTGTCTCATTCAATTGAAAATTAATATTCTTGATAAAAATATTACATATGTTTGAACCCTGCAAAACTATCTTTCCATCCCACAGAACCAGTTCGGCATGTATGTATACCTACACTTTCATTTATGAAAATTTCAAAATTCAGCTTTCTGAAATCGCTTGAGAATCGATTATACATGTGTGTACAACTGTACATGTACACTGGCCAAGATCCATCGGACATCCTGTACAAGTAGGACAATTAATTTATGTGCCAAAAAAAAATAAGGGACACAATAATCTTATAAATATGTTAATAGCTTTCTTACCTTGGATTGTCCACTATAATGTATAAGTTTCTGCTGATGTTTTTCAGAATCTGCATGACTTTTAATTGTTGCGATTCTGCTCAAAAATGTTGCTCCACAAGTTTTACACAAGGCGTTCTCACTATTTTTATCTTTTGTCAACCATGACGAAAATTCAGAATTTTGTTCCCACTCAGATCTATATTTCTGATCGTATTTGCGCTTCATTATCTTCACTACACACGCACGATAACACAGACATAAATAAAGAACAAAAAAAACCGTGGTCCCTTTTATACTTATTGCTAGGAATCAGGGCCGTCTTTACCAGGGGGTGCAAGGGGTGCGGTGCACCCCGGGCGCCCCGCGCCCGGGGGCGCCTGTCGAGCGCTGAATTCAGTGCCGGCTTTACCTATGGTGCAGGGGGTGCGGTGCACACGGGCGCAGGGTCTTAGGGGGCGCCGAGCGCCGCTCGCGACACCTCCAAAGAGTTCAAAACGCCTACTAGAGGGCGCCCTGCACCCGGGCGCTACATGAGCTTGAGCCGGCGCTGCTAGGAATCATTTTTTAAGTTTCAGTAATTCCCCGCGACGTAGAGCATGTAACGTAGATATGTAGCTAAAGCACGATTCGCGGTTTTGTTACCATTAACAGTTGCGGTAAACATCAGACAAAGACAAAATTATGTGAACGAAATACGAACGAATGGAAATTAGTGTTGCCCGCCCAACCCAAAAATATATCAATAATGTGTTTAAAAATGTTGAAAGTTTAAAAATGTACCAAAAAATACCAGAATATGAAAGGATACCAAAAAAAAACTAAATTAGTTTTACGGAGCCCAAATTATACCAATTTGGTACTGAATATACTAAAAACGGTCACACTGCAAAGGAGGGTGGGTATATATTTATGGAAGGGGTAAAATGGACTGGGAGACACTCGAGATGAAAATCTAGTACAGGGCTTGTACTAGAGCTCGAATATACTGAAAGTTATAGGTACTCGTAATAAATAGAATGAATAGAATTTATCTAGACATCATATACACAGAGATAAAATATTGTAGAGATGATATTACAGTATGTAAAGTTCATCACCAAATTGCAAACGTTATTTTTTCGTGTAGAAGAAAATCTTAGATTGCTACATATTGTCCCGAAATTTTGCAAAATACCACGGTAATATTTCATGAAGTGCCCTCTGGTAACTGCTTATTAGTAAAATTATTAAGATAAATTATTACGACTTTTCATACATAACATTTTGTTAGCTGATTTTTAAAACACAGCAAATACACAGGATACTTATAACCACGAAATATATGAATGATAAATCACATCTGTCTGTGCCTATTACTGTCATGACGTAATCTGTGGCCAGTGAAATATTTGAAGATATTGAAGCGTGGAGTGCCGAAAGAGGTCAAATTTATTGAAACAAGTTTTGAGCCTTACAAATTATGATATTCATGGACGCATGGGATCCATGATGTCTACCTATGTCCACGATAATATTAAGTAGGTACTCTTAATTGTTAAATACAAATTGAAAAGGTCGTGTTCCTTAACAAGTAGTTTAGAAAATGTAATTGAACTGGGATATTTTAATATCCAGAGAATATCCACGATGTTTGGCGAGACCACTCTTAGGTGATGTGTACTTCCTCAGAGCTTGTGGTAACGGTTTTCTTATCCCTTAGTCGCCTCTTACGACACCCTTGGGGAGAGGTGGGGATAAGACAGGACATGTTCCAAGACAAGACAAGTCACGTCAAGTCCGGTGACTCTTGAAAGGCCACTAGGGCCACAAGAATTCAGCCAATCCGAAAAAAAAAACAAGACAAGTCACAAGTAATGTTCTAAACACACCTAAGAGTAAAACCACTTTATACAATTTTGTATGTAGCTGTACAATTATATTATCTATTCCCCATCCAATCCCGTCGAGTGCGGATAAGGGAAGCCTCCCATCCCATTATACACTCTAATCCAAATCTCATCCCATCTCACCGAGGGATAAAAGGATAAATCGAGGGGGCAGACCGGGAGCGGCCAATGTTTGTCATTTCGTGTGACATCGCAGATGTCCACGGGCAAGTAAATATTCGCTTACAACCAGGTGGCCTGAATGCAATCTGCCACCCTCTCTTTTATATTAAAAAGTAGGTCTCGATTGCAAACGCATGGTCGACATGAAGTTAAAAAAAAAATAGAAAAATTTAGGCTCTGCCCATTGCCGTATAAGACCCATTGTCTTATATGAGTATATCTTTTATATGCGGTGTATTTACTTTGTCTGGTATCTCTGTGTAAAAATCATAATGCCAGTGCATTATGCAATATACTGTAATAGTGACAGCACAATTTCAGAAGCAAATATATAAATAATTGGATGGTGTTAATTATCGTCTCAATTATCGTATTGCGAGGACTCGCTCGAAGATCGAGTAGCAGTTAGAAGTGTCAACGTGATAAACAGTAAAACATATTCATATTCAGCAAAGCATATTCATTTTATTCATGTAGCATATTCAGCAAAGCATATTCATGGACAATATAAATAATTTATCGTATTAACATTTCTGGGGACTTCGTTTGGGAACATTTTGATTAAATCTAGGACATAAACTGCTAAGTTTCATAACATCCGTTAAGTGGTTTCTTTTTTTTTTTTTGTTATATGTGCACAGAGAGACAGATCGACAAAAATTGTTGTTTAAAGTTTTGTATCATTCGTAGTCGTAGCTGTTGTGTACAACAATGACTATTTTGTATCATTCGTAGCTGATGTGTGCAACAATAACTATTTTCACGATTTCAATGGGATAATATTATATTTATTTGTTTTGATGTAAATCTAATTTGGGTCTATATAACAGTACATTAATATATTTTTTCTGTTTACATGTTTACCGACATCAGATACAAGTACACAATGGTCACCTTGAAGATGCCTTAAAAAGGATAAATAAATAAAGACCTTTAAGATTTTTCCGTTCTATTTGTTTCAATATTACGAGTAGTTTATAATATTTTTTAATCTGATGTATAAATAAGAGTATTATTTTATTACAGGTTTCAGGTTTAGTAGTACAAAATATAAAATTATTATCAACCTTACAAACTAGCATCTAATACCTATACATAATAATAATACATCACAATCACTTGTCGAATGTCTCAATATTCGCAAACCCACATTAAAAATAGCAATGTTGTCTAAGTACGATTTCTAAGTCTCCTCCAGCAGTTTTATCCGCACTATTTATCTGGTCGTCAGCAAAATATGTATGGTCTGACACAAATAGGACACCTGTCTGACGTGGCGAGACATCTCCTTAGACAATCCGCGTGGAAGAAGTGCGCACACGGTGTGACACGGGCTGATTTCATCATGCCCAGGCACACCGCACAAACATCTTCTAATGTAGCCAGTTCAGTTCGGGTCGCGCGTCGGAATTTCGCCAGTGAACCACGAGCCTCGTCCAGCTTAGTACGCGCTTCGCCAAATCGATGTCTTCCATGTACAAAAACACATATGTACAGCACTAACACAGCCAAACGATATCGTTCGCACCATGCAAGCGCTGGCACCAGGGGTATAGCTAAAACTGTTGTGATTCCTTTCGACCACACGCCAAAATAGAGCGCTTCCATACCTTCCAGTCTCTCTAATTTCAGCGCAGTGAGCGCTATTGGCCAGAGCTCTAGGAAAGTCCTTTCTGTGAGGAGGTAATATATTCCTGTGGTGGCCGTGTACAGCGCGGTGGGGCGGTAATGTTCCAATCCCTGTTCTAGCCCGAGAGCTAGAAGGACAAATGTAACCGTAACAATGAAGGTAACAGCTTTGGTCCACTCGAGCACAATCTTCGTGGCGGACATAGCGAGGTGTTTCACTCGGGAATGGCGTGTGACATTGACATAGGGCGACCAGTCTTCTTTGGTACACAATTCACGCACGTAGCTAACTGAGTAGGTGACTACATTGTAGAACATGAGTGAGTAAAGACAGGTGAGCCTGCCTTGCGAGACCAGCAGTCGATCACACGCTGTGAATACCAGCAACTGTAAAATGCAGATTAAGCATTAGTTATCTTTATTTATTAAAAATACAAGGACTGTTAAAAAATAACCTCTTTTTTGTATGTTTTTATAAAGACATTTTAAGACGCATAATTTGTTACACTGCATAGCCTAGAATCCAATGGATCATCTCCCACTCCTCTCGTGTGTCTACGATGATTTATAACGTTAACGAGTAACGTTCGTTCTAAGTTTAGCGCTTTCTGCGATTTTTGCTATAAGTGACTTATACGAATAAACAGTTGCAGCGAGATTTTGTGTTAAACTCGGATAAAATTTTACTGAAACTGACAAAATGATTCAAGGGGCTTACGCGAGTACTCTTTGAGTCACATACAGTATTTCAAGTGGTCCAGGTCAAGTTTAAAAAGTGGTTGAGAATCTACCGGTGACAATTCTCTTCCCAGAAACGATAACAATCGACGAACATAACAGTTCGCGAGACAGCAGAAGAGATAAGGATATCAGTGGGTTCATGTCATACGATCCTAACTTATAAATTAGGTTTGCATCGAGCGCACGCTTCGCTATTAATTCTCGAGAATTCAATGAATGTCATCACCCATCCACCGTACTCATCCGACCTAGCCTCTTTTTTATTCGTAAATCCTCCACTGACTCTTTTTTATTTTCTAAATTAAAATTGTCCTTAAAAGGAAATCAATTTGAAACTATAGCTTCGATAAAAGAAAAAACACAGGACGCACTAAAAGGTATTTCAAAAAGAGCGTTCCAGAGTTGCTTATATAAATGGAACGCAGGGCCGTCTTTACCAGGGGGTGCAAGGGGTGCGGTGCGCCCGGGGGCGCCTGTCGAGCGCTGAATTCAGTGCCGGCTTTACCTATGGTGCAGGGGGTGCGTTGCACACGGGCGCAGGGTCTTAGGGGGCGCCGAGCGCCGCTCGCGACACCTCCAAAGAGTTTAAAACGCCTACTAGAGGGCGCCCTGCACCCGGGCGCTACATGAGCTAGAGCCGGCGCTGATGGAACGGACGTTGGGAAATGTGTGTGCAACGGGAAGGAGAGTACTTTAAAGGACATTAAATGTTAAATACTGTAGGAAGTGAATATTTTTAAATCTAAAAGTTCGGTTATTTTTTGAACAGCCCTCGTATGCTAATTGCTACCCACGCAAATCTATCGAATAAAATTGTAGTTAAAATACCGTTACAATTTTACACTGCAAGCCTATAACAACAGTCTTTAATCACTGGACTTTATTAATGTCTACAGACAACAACAATTCACACGAGCTCGTAGGCGCAATCTACGGCTAACGTAGAAGGACGATCGAGAAGCATGCTACGTTCGGATCGTTCGATTCGGAGCACGATCGTAGCGGCTACGCGTTGCATTGTTACGATATCCTGTAGCAAATTTTCAGAAATCAATGCTTTCAATAAGATTTTATACTTTATGTGCTTTCGATGTGCATGTAGTCTAGTCTATATTAAACCAGTGTGAACTGTCAAAATTCCCTTAAAATAATGTTACTTGCTACAACAGATCTAATATTTTTGCTACATTGCTACTCGATTAAAGTAGCTGTCTACTTTAATCGAGTAGCAGTGAGTCTAAGTCAGTGAAGTAGTGGATATATTTAAAAAGAAAAACAGAAGATTGATTCTCTAATGCGTTTGCATTAGAGAATCAAATCAACCTTTTGTTTTTTTTTTTTCACATTTTTCATGTTTTTTCACAGGAATATTAATGTCATTTCATACACTTTTTTATTGTTTTATTTTCTTGAACCAAATATACTATACGAATGATTAACTAAGTAGGTACATATAACAAAATTCTTATGTACTTCCTCTATGACAAAATTCGATATGATATCTATGATCGATGTATACTTTTTAAGATTTTATCCATTGAAAGGAAGACTGATTAATTTATTCGAAATTCACTCAGTCCCAATTCGCTGTGCCAAAGGTCTCGAAAGGACCACAGTCGAAGTTTGAAGTGGTCGAACTTCAAACGTGTTTTTTAAAAGTTATTATAATGATAATGCCACGTTTAAGAAATTTTTGTTTATTAAGATTTTTGTTAGAGATTATACTTGTTTGTCTTTATCTTTGTGTTATAACTCTTTATAACTTTATAATCTTTATATGTCTTTATAACTCTTGATTCGCGATACAAGAAATCCTGGTTGTTCATCATCATACACTAACTATCTATTTCCATCTATTTCTAGAGAAATATTTCTATCTCTTCATATAGGCTAACGTCTGTCGGTTTATTCGCCCTAATCTTGGGGTCTACTGAACGATCCTGTTGCGGTTGTGGAGCGTGTTTATCCTGGATGATTACAGGGTATTTTGATCAGTCGGTTCAGTAGTTTTGAAAATAACGGGCATTAATCTACCTAGATGAATGTATAATATCGTAAGAATGTCATGAGTCGATATAACTCAGGTTGACAAATTGCAATGATTGCAATGCAATGAGAGTCTCAAGCGGGCTAAACTCTGCAGTTAATAAACTATAATAGTCTATAATGTCTGCACATATACTAGTTTATTATAATTATTATTGATAATATTGGTACCTGGCTGATCATTGTAGAAAGGTTGTTCATTTGCAAGAACAGTTTCTCGGCGCGTTCCACGGGCGCGTATGCCGCTCGCAGGATACCCAGTACAAACGCGCCCGGAGCCCATAGTCGCCGAGCTACATCTAGAAATGATACAAGTTTTTGTAATTTAAACATAAGTACTTTTTATACAATGATATGGATTGCAAGGAGAGGCCTATTAGCTTGTAGTGTCACATCATGAATTTTAAAATTTAATATAGTCGATACTTTTATGTGTCGAGAAAAATGTTACAAAGAGTGGCATATTTCAAAAGTTCAAATTAAAAGACTCCTTTACGAATCTGAAAGTGTATTCATTTACCCTCACGCATCAAGAACGCACCGCTACGCGATACCTAATCAGTGTAGGTGCACGATAGTGCATCAGCCAAATTCCTACAAACAATGTTGTTTGTTGTTGTCTCCCATGAACATATAAACTTGCACGCAATATATTAACATATTATATTATGAATTCACCTGTGTTAGAGCGTCTTCTTTTTCGATAACGTTCAGTGGAGGCTACCGATTTATTTTTTTGATAGAAAAACTTACAAAATCATTTGGCGTAGAACTATTAAGAACACTGTAAACTACTTAATAATAAATACAAGAAGGCAACAATAAAAAAAGGAATCCAGTAGTGTTCAAAAGAGCGTCTAACAAACCTGATAGGTTAAAACCCTTATAGATAAGCGTTACACACTATTTTAAATGGGCTGGGGAGAGTGTATAGCCGCTGGGCGCACTCGGCCGGCCACGCGACCCCTCTCTCACAGAAGACAACCGTAAAATGTACTGCATTTCCCACTATATCCCATTCCCCCAATGTATGTACCTACGTGTTTCGATAATAAATAAGATATACCAGAGCTTATTACGATCTCATTGTGACATATTCTATCACTCCCCATTTTCTCAACCCTTTCTCCAAATCCATTCGCAAGTCTCCAGAGGTAGGCAGCACATCTGGGAACGTGCCGAAGTTTGTCATGGGCGACAGTATCCCCTGACCACAAGGTGGATTGTATGATCGTCTGCCACCTATCCCTCCCCTATGCAAAGAAGGTATGTTTGCTATACAAAGAAGGTATGTTTGCTTTTCCTGGGAATCGCGTCTATTGCTTTTTGTGAGGAACATTTGGGCCCGAATAGTACAAAAATTCATGGTTAGTTTGATATATTATATTAAAAAAAGAAGACGACATTAGCAGAGTTTAGGTAGGTAGGTACCTACTTATCTAACAAAATAATCCGTCAATCTTTGGAAATTGTCTTTGTAAGTAGTCTTACGAATATAATTTAACTGTTTAACACGGGGTAACAACAAAAATGAGTAAGTACCTACTTTTAAGAGAAGCGTGGGCGGTTACACTGTCACAAGAGATTGTGGGCACTAACTTGCAAGTGTCACTTCGCTAAGATTTTTCCTTCATTTGCATAATTTTTTCTTACAATTTTAATATTCAATAAACTAATAAATTATGTGGACGAGCTATACAAGATGAAAAGATTTTCCTCCCAAAGGAAGAGGAGAAATGGATATCTCGATGTACAGAAACTGATGGTATGTTGATAAAATGAAACTTTTTTTTACAATTTTAATATTTGTTTTAATAATGAACGCTGGACGCTGGGGCGTTAATGAACCCTTCAAGACTCGTGCGTTAACCGCACGTTAAGGGAGGGTTTGGTAATACCGCGCCCTTAAGGGGATATAGCTATAATATTGTACGGGTGCGAATCAGATCAACTTAAGGTAGGTTTTAATTAAGATAGTTTACCTAGCAAGCAACTTTAAATTCAACATTAAAGTTTTACATCACCCATGTAAAAGTATGGGAAGAAAAAGAAAACCTTGGATAGCGCGGCATTATCAAACTGGTTTGAGAATAGCGTGCCCCGGTTTGATAATACCGTGCGTTGTTAATGATAGGCGATATACAGGTCAATCAACATTTATTTAGGTATAAAAAATGAGTTAAATTAACAGCCATTTTATCTGATTATTTGCTTATACCTATCTTAACAGAAATCGCAAATATAATTTTCAGCAGTATCTTTACCACTGCATTCCTGGTGAATCCAGGTGGAACAACTGCAGCATCGAAGCCAGACTTCCTTGTCACGGCCGAACTCTCCACATATTTGACATTTGTCATTAACAGAAACTGGATTGCCATTTTCTTTGTCTATATCCATGTCATCTTCGTCGTCGTCATTGCATAATTGTGCTATGGGAATGTCGTCGCTATCACTGCTTTCTTCACTGCTAGAAATTAACACTCTTCTCTTCACAGATTTTCCCTTCGCTAAAGCTTTCCCTTTTACTTGCTTTCCTTTTCCTTTTACGTGCTTTCCTTTACCTATTTTTTCTTCCTCTTTTAATCTTCTCTTTCGCTCCTTGTCTTCCAATTGTGCTTTTAGGGGGTGGCGGTCAAAATTTGGGAGTGTTGTTTCTTTGAACGTCTTTGGATTTTCTGAGTTTTTTGAGGCACTGGACTTAACACTTGCAAAATACTTCTATGAGAAGAACTAGCATTAGGTTCGGTTTCATTTGTAACATGTGTAGAAAGTGCTTCGGTTGCTTTGTCATGATTATCTGAATTTTTATTTCGAGAAGTTAAGTCTTCAACAATTGGGTCTGATATAAAGTCGTCGTCATCAAACACGTTAGGGTTTATGGGATGAATGCCAGTCACTTCGAAACCTTTCACAGCTTTATCCATCGAAGCTACTCTCAAATAGGCTTTATTGAAAATGGAAGCCAAAACATCATGAGTAATTTTTTCATATGGATGGTTTTTCATATATAAGTCACACTCCCGGTGATAAGCTATCTTCAGTGGACCGTAAAAAGTGACATCTAGCGGCTGCATCCTATGGGAAGTGTGCGGAGGCAAAGACAGCATATGGATTCCATTTTCGCAGCAATATTGATAAGCAGCCAAGGACAAGTGACTGGCATGATTGTCGAGAATCAGTAGAGTGGGGTTTTCATTTGTTGCATTAATATGTTTGGCAAAGTGACGAAGCCATTTCTCAAAAAGTTCTTCGTTGATCCACCCTGATTTTGAGCACTCATACTCTGCTCCAATAGGCCCTCCAGTCTTAAGACTTGGCTTGATTCTTTGGCGCGGATATATAAACATGGGTGGTATATATGAACATCCTGATGCATTCATTGCACACACAACTGTGACGTTTTGCCCACGCTCTCCGCTTGTAATTTTGCCAACTTGTTTAACTCCTTTAGGCGCATAAATTTTTCCAGGCCTTTGTACAGTTGTGACGCCTGTTTCGTCCACATTAAATATTCTTTTGGCTGGATAAGCATGCTTCTCTGCCAGTTCTTCTAAATTGCGAAAAAACAATGCAATTTCAGTTTTATTAAAGCCCAAGACTCTGTTCATGCTCGTTGGCTCCGGAAGACGTAAAGAGATCCCAGGATTTCTTTTCAAGAACGCATACACCCAGCATTTACCTGCCATGCCTTTTTCTATTGAAAAAATGTGTTTAATATTTTTTGCAGTCGCGAAATCATAAGCCAGTTTGCGTAGCTGTTGCTGTGTGATTCCAAAAAATGTTTTAGCTAACGTAATAACATGATCAGCCAACTCCTTTTCATCTTCTTTTGAAAACGTTGCCTTTCGGCCAAGTCGAGGGTCGTAGTACTCTCCTTGTTTTAATCTGTCTCTGATTGAAGATTCTGGAAGCATAAATGATCTTGCTACTTCCTTTATTTTCCTCCCGTTATTCACAGCTTCTAAAGCAGCTTGCATTTGAAGTGGGTCCCAAGCCCCCTTTTTTCTTTTTGGTGCACTTTCAGCCATCTGTAAGAGAAAAAATATGTAAGAGAAAAAATAATACGCGCATTGTAATAATTGTTATTGTAATAATAATCGCGGCATTGTCAGACTACGCCATTTTGTTTTGCTACTACAACAGTATTTACAAACAACACTTTAGCCATAAAAATTTATATCTACTTCATGTAACACTAAATTACGCTATATAATGCATTTTTAGAATATAATTTATCGTATAAAAAGAAGAACATACCTGGATTCGTCAGTCACAGAAAAATTACAAGAAATGCGCGCGAAAGTTTTCAACACACGTATCGCTCGAATCACTGATCGTGGGCGACTGCCGCGCGGGGGGCGGTTTCCGGGACGCATTTGGCATGATTTGATGTACACGAAACCATAGCTATATATAGACAGATTTGTAGTTAGGTTGGGGCACGGTATTATCAACCGCGCGGTATTACCAAACCCTCCCCTATACCTACTTAATCACAATTTTTACCGTTTGATGGTTTTAAGCCCTTGAGGTTAAAGCTAGAGTCTAAAATGGTAAAGTTAAAGTTCTTACAGTTCAATGACGCTGACTTAGCACTCGAGCGCTCATCGCTCATTAAATCATTATACAAAACTGCTAGTATACTGACCTACCAATTTTTTTGGAGCTAACTTAATTCTTGTAGATATATTATACCATTTTGTCATTGTTCATTATTGTATTTCACGACCTCAGTTTTTCTTT
Source organism: Sesia bembeciformis (assembly GCA_943735995.1). Taxonomy (NCBI): domain Eukaryota; kingdom Metazoa; phylum Arthropoda; class Insecta; order Lepidoptera; family Sesiidae; genus Sesia; species Sesia bembeciformis. Next base: position 9,025,627 of record OX031042.1, read on the forward strand.
GAACATGGTCGTCATTTTTTTTAGTCTTCAGAACCTTGCGGAGGTATAAAAAGGACACCCTGACACAAGGGTAGCCAGTTCAGAGCAACCCTCCACTACAAACAATAGCTTTTAGGAAACAACCCACGCTCTGGTAAGTGTTTTTTTTTTATAGTATTCAGTTATATATTACATTTTATATTATTAAGTGCTGTAATATATTCGTTGTATTAATTATTATTAATACCTTAACAACTAAGTTATATAACCGTACGATAAAAGGTTATCGGCCACTGCTGGATATGGCCATCCTCATGCACATTGTCATGTGCGTGAGGATGTATGGCCTTAAAAGCTCACACTAACCAAACGAATAGCGAGTCCAATCTTTTCTTCAGGGTTTGAAGTAACGGCTTTCTTGTCTCTTAGTCACCTTTTACGACGCAAGATGAGGAGGTGGTGTTACTCTGACGATGGCCCGCGGCCGACACCACGTGGCTATTAGTATATAAGTAGATGTACGATAGGTCAAACTAAAAGTACTTTCTTGAAACTGGCTACTGTACAATACGATAAAAAAAACAAAGTCGAATTTTGAGAATGGAACTCTTTGCTTGTCAAACCCCATTAAATTTTCAAAGCTGTCATTTGTTTTTTTTTTCTAGCGGCATATTGAAAACTAAGTGTTTTTGGAAAAAAATATTTAATAAGAGAATATTGTCGTGTAATAATTTTCTGTGACTCGTTGCGGTCTAAACCAGAATCAAAGTGATAATAGACTTAAGTTAGCATTTAGTGATGAATCTCCATCCAGTGGCATTCAGTGAATTTAAGCGTGGCCATACCCACCTCAGTGAGGATGTTAGAAAATGGCGTTCTGCGAAGGAAAATATTAAAACTGTGCGGCTCATAATTGAAGCAGACAAATGAACGACATATCAGCAGATACGGGCATCATTAGGTCCTTGGTATGAGTCAAGTTCAAACTATTTTACACGATTACCTATGGGTAAGGAAGCTTTGTGCTAGATGGATTCCTCACAATTTGAGCAAAGCTCAAAAACACTGCCACGTGGAATGATGGCTCCCAAAATGGTTGAAAAATTCGACAATAGTCAATCTAATGCTGTTTTTAATATAATAATAGATGATAAGAGCTGGATCTACTGCTATGAGCCTGAAATTAACAAGCGCGCAGTGGGTCTTTCGTTTCGAACAGTTGCCGACGAAATTGAAGAAAGCACAGAGTGCTGAAAATAAGATGATTGCCTCCTCATTTGGAAGATCGGGCCACTTTGCTACTATAACTTTAGAAAATAAAAGAAGCTACTTCTGTTTTGGTAAAAGTCAAAGAACGACGCCCACGAAGCAGAATGATCCTCTATGATGACAATGACTCAGCTCACTCTGCCAGACAAACGAAGCAAATTTTAAGTAATGTAAATGTAGAGTTAATGGATTATCCGCCGTACAGTCCCGACCTTGCGCCCTGTGATTTTTATTTATTCCCTAAAATTAAGGATAAACTCAGAGGAATACGTTTTATGAACGCAGAAGAGGTAGTAACGGCCTTCCAAACGGCTGTTGAAGAGGTGCCTAAAGAAGGGTGGGTAAATCATTCAGCTTTACACAATGATTTTATCGCATAAAAAAGTGTATCGATTGTCGCGGAGAATACTTCGAAAAGCAATAAAAGAACTTTCAATTTCATTTTTGAGATTCTAAAAACATCAATGTCACCCACATGTTATATGTTTAAACGGCATCTCTATATGTTTAACACATGTTTTAACTGCTACTGAATGGTTATACGTAAAATGTGCATTAAATCTGCCGAAAACTGCTACTATAGTGTCAACTTTGTACAAATTTCATTGTTTGACAGTTCTATATGTCATATCCCAGACTCGAATAAAAAATCCAACTTTAATCAATAATTGGCCCATGTGTGGAGTGAAATATATTAATGCAGGACAGCGCCGGCTCTAGCTCATTTAGCGCCCGGGTGCAGGGCGCCCTCTAGTAGGCGTTTTGAACTCTTTGGAGGTGTCGCGAGCGGCGCTCGGCGCCCCCTAAGACCCTGCGCCCGTGTGCACCGCACCCCCTGCACCATAGGTAAAGCCGGCACTGAATTCAGCGCTCGACAGGCGCCCCCGGGCGCGGGGCGCCCGGGGTGCATCGCACCCCTTGCACCCCCTGGTAAAGACGGCCCTGATGCAGGACGTCATTAACTATGCAATCACATTTTAATTCAGTTCTTTCGTTATGAACAGCTTAATGCTGTTCATAACGAACGCAACATGACCCCTGAAAACGCAAAGTCGTTACTTTAAACGCCTTGTCTGACAAACCCAATTTTGATAAAAATGTGTTAACTAACAACGAAAACCTTTAAAAAGTTAGTAATAGCCAATAAGCTGGCGCTCAACGTACCTACACAAATTAGATAACGCCTGTCTGCCTGTAGAAAACTTGACCGGTTTCAATAAAGACAATCCTAAGAAATAAATCTGAACAAATAGACAGATAGCCTATACAACAGAGAGTAAAACAATAACTATATCCTACCTATATCTGTCGATTTATAAATATCTAGATATTTTAAACAAATAAGAAAACAGGTTGTCCTCCAGACCTCCACGAACAATAGCGTTCCCAATTCTGTTTTAGAAATATGTACTTAGACATCGCGGAACATTCGTATTATAATTTCGCTGATAGTTAGAGAATATTGTTTTGCTTATTGAACTTTAAAATGATTTCTATGAACAGCTACATTTTCCAGGAATCTCATTTTATAGTAGGTAGTCGGTATTGATATTCCTTGATTTCTTCGGACCTACAACATATGTATGTTATGAATACTTGATCATTTTGATGCAAGCTTACAATACAGCCTGGTTATAATTGCATACAACACAAGCGTGAGAAACTTGTATCAGTTTATCCACAAGGTTGACCTTTATAAATGATAGTCTAGACAATATGAGAGGAAAAAATTAGTTTATGATACACAGTTTTGATAAAGAATGTCTTTGGGGGCGTGTAAACCCATGTGTTATTAGTGTTTAGACGCAGAAAGTATACAAGTAAAAGCGAATGACGCACGCGCTCTGGCACACTGCCCGCTTCCGCCGCGCCATTCAGTTCCACATCGACAATGACCCGACTGTTTCCCAAAAATATCTATGTAGTGTGTGTATGTAAACAACAACATACACAAACACGACCGGCAATGAGATGTAGCAAACGAAACGAACTTTTACACGTACATGGGAATTTTGCATGAGCTGTTGCAATCTACTGCAAAATAGACAAATATTTGTTTATAATTACTGACAGGTTTTTATAATTACGTAAAGGGCTTTTTATAATTACTGACAGGTTTTTATAATTACTTACAGGTTTTTATAATTACTTAAAGATTCTTTATAATTACTGACAGGTTTTTTTACACAGGATTCACAGCGTCTTTAAGGTAAACATTAAGGTAATAAGGTAAACAGCGCGCATTTTGCTTTCGAATTTTCACAAAAATGACGCAACACACCGTACTTATATTTCGTATGTTTTCAATGTCGTCTTAGATTCTATGTTAGTAACAGAGAGGAGGCGGAGCACAGGTCAAGAGATTGGCACATCTCGATGTTTATGCCAAACACTAATTTCCTCTATACAATTTGTTTACCGTACGCTAGCAAAGTCGAGGTGCAAATTAAAATTGTTTTTCACAAAGCCGCATAATTGAGACAATATACGACTATATAATAAAATAACTAAATCGGCCTTCTTCTGTTGCATGGGCGTTTGACGTCCGGTTTAATAGATCGTTTCTTAAGCTGCCGGTCTTAATTGAATGTGAAGTGAGAAGTCTGCTTTGTATTTTGTCGTGTAATACTTAATCAATTAAAAGGCGTTTTCTGCAAACAACCCATGATTTGCTATCATACTCTGTTATTTGTACAACTCACAACACAATAGTCTGTAGTAACAGTAAAAAGTCGAAATATGTAGCAAAATCGTCGGTAAAATCGTTGCTTACTTTGCGCTAATTTAGCAACAGCCGGGTACCACCTCGCCGGGTACCGATAGTTGGCAGATATGAGAACCGGTACCACGAGGCAAGTGTATGCTGACATCAGCCAAGCACCTCCTAGTGCAACGAAAAGCCCCCGAGGGGCCCAGTACGGCAGCAGCAGCACCAGTGACAGTAACCATACTGCAATAGAAATAAACGTTACTTCAAATGAGTTTCTGAAATTCTAAAAACTAATCAATAATTGTCAATAGCTGTCAATAAGATCTATATAAAGGTTGTTAAAGTGTAGTTAATGTTCCCACCAGAAATGCAGCAAATGATAGTACCTAGGTATCTACGTACATTTATATTTATATTTATACCACATCTTCAGATTTGATTGAATTTAAGGATAGGTAGAACAATAGCAGTTCCCTGGGGTTTAAAAGAGTTAAAATGGAATAGTCAGTGGTAGTCCTCTTAACATCGTTAACCTTGGGAGGGGGGGGGGGGGAACACGCTGCAATCCAAAAACCGTCATACACACTCGACTAGCCAAATTACCGCTCTCTCATAGAAGATGATCATAAAATGTACTGCATTTGCTACTTCATCCTATTCCCCTAATGTACGTACGTATTTCGGTAGTGTGGTGAGTGATATATATCAGAGCACATTCCCATCCCATCCTACTCCTCTCTATTTTAACAACCCTTTCTCCAAATCCATTCCAAAATCTCTAAATGTAGGCAGCGCATCCGGGGCCGTGCTCGCGTTTGTCATTCTGTATCGCGGATTAACATGTAACGCGAATATCCATAAGGTGTATGACCCTTTCTGTAGAAAAATCTGATGAACGTACCTTTATCCCTTGTTCCGTAATAAAGCTATTTTTTTAGTAAAGCAGATTAGTAGTCAATACCTATCTCGTTTTCACTCGGAAGAATTACTATACGTATTATTATTAAATTTTTAACATCAAAATTGAACCTGTAGGATTTGAACTAGCCCAAAATAAACAAACGTGATACGTCGCATTTTGTATTAGTAGGTAATTGTTGTTTGAATATATTTAAAAAAAAATGACAATTCCCAAAAGGGAATTATAACGGAAAAATATTTTCGCATAAATAAGAAGGAGGCATTTTTTAGGAAATGCTTTCAGTTAACCTTCAGAAATAAAATAGAAGTGTTACGTCTTCTTATGTCTTCGAGTAATGTTGTATTACCTATCTTAAAGAATTTAAATATTCAAGTTGTTAAAAGTAAAATTTCAATTTTGCGAAAATATTGTACATCGTTAAAGATGACATTGCATCAAAATGCCAATGGATGTTAACGCTACGACTGTGGTTATTATATGTAGTTACATTAGGAATGTGGTTTAATATTAATAAGTTATTGACTTTATTTTTTATTAAAAGTAATGATTCGAAATAGACACGTCTGCCAAGTTCAGTAAATATTTGCCCGGTCAGAGTTCATTAACTTTGCAGGGGTTAGTCGAGTCGTTCGTCCTTTAAATTTAAGAACACATAAGCAAGAATTTAAATATAAGCAAGTACATAAATATAAACAAGTACATGTAGCCCTGCGTTGCAAATGTAACTCTGAAAATACATTGCACACAAAGAAAAGTTAAAAAGAAGTGTTATAAAGTGATAATTTCTTTCTCAATAAAATCATCATCACTATGAAAGCTGGATAATAAAACAGTCTTTTGTGAGTTTGTTATTTTGTGAATAAACAGTGTAAAGATCAAATATTTTCTTTATACCCTCATAAAAATAACCTTTTTTTATAGTGCGAGTATGACGAAGATATTTCAGTAGATGATGATTTGTTTTCAAAATTGTTATTGAATTTATCACGGTTTAAAACTAAAGTTGTTTACTAGTCTCCACGTAAAATACCTAAACAGATACACCTACTCTATTTTCTAGACGAAACAAAGTTCTAGATTAATTCCAAAGTTACAAAAAGTTTTGAAAGGTCATATTCGTTCGTAAAACAACACCCATGGACACAGTTTAAAATACCAGACATACCACAATGTGGTAATATTTATTCGGTTGAAAATATTACTCTAGACTCTAGGCTTATTTATGATTATTTTTATGTGACTAGCTTTGCGGAAGCAATAGATATCTTTAGAAATTGCCAGCTACACTAGCTCAAGATTGAATAACCTTGAATAAAAAAATCTTCGTGGAAATACTAACCACGTAAACAAGTGATAAAACTTTAATTGAATAATGTGAAAGTATACATATTATAATAGGAGTATTTACGTACACTACTTTGGCAACATCAAATTTATACTTACCTACTTATTGCCTTAACATCAACCGTTCACTCAAGCCACTTCACCGAGTTTTAAGTCGACCTTAACCTAAAATTTGATCTACAAAAAGCCATTCACATACCAATATTCGCAATTTTGTCCTCGGACTTGATTGTGTGAATCTTCGAGAAGGAATCACTCCGAATACGACCGCGCACTCGTGATATCATACCCATTTTTATTATAAATAATAAAATGAACACAATAATTCAAATTTGAACAGCACTTCTTAATACTTCTCAATTCTTCTATAATAGTTAATTTACTTTTCAATTATGATACTTGCAGAACTTCCGTTTCAGGCGAAGCGTGTCACATGAATGCGCATTGGGCGGGCGTTTGGGCGGGCGGCGCGTGCGCAGACGTCAGCTTACCACTAAATCAAATATGAAAACTACGTTTTGAATATTCTCGTAATCGAAGGCACATCGCAGTTATCTTACAATTTTACGCTTCAACTATAAACTTCAATGTACACGTTCATATATTACTCTCGTTGTTTACACGTAGTCTGCCAATGTTGCACCGTAGTTTTATTTTTAAATTTCATTTCATGTCACTGACTTGTGAAATTGAACCACATTTATTTTCATCTTAGTATCTACGTTCAGAATCAGTAAAGGATTTAATGTTATTTGATCCAATAATATCATATCTTATATTATACCTTATACTGATATAATATAAGATAGCTGATTATACCATAATCAGCCCTTTTTTGTCCATTGCCGAATATGGGCCTCCTCATGTACATATGTCGTGCATGAGGAGTGTATGGTCTTACAACGGCACGCTAGCCAAGCGGGTTGGAGAGCTTCCTCAGGCCGGTAATTCCTCAGGGCTTATAGTAGTCGGCCGACACCACACGACCGAATGTAAATGTATCATAATATAATCATAGCAGCTCATTGACCCCCTTTATTAGGGTTTATAACCTTTTAATAAATATAATTATTAAGCCGGTAACATAAGTATTTTACCTACAAAGTAACTATTGTTAACTTGCTTTTCCCCGCGACTTCGTTCGCGATGTCGACACGAATGTGTTAATTCAAATTACAATCCACCTATTTGCCAAGTTTCAACGAAATCGGTACAGCCGTTTCGACGTGATTGAATAAGAAACATTCAAACTATCGCATTTATATGTTAGTGGGTTTGGTTTATATGTTAGCCTTATATGTTAGCCTATGTTAATGAGTAGTTTGGTCCTAATTGTGTAGTACCATAAAATATTTATTAAAACCGAAATGTTATCCATTTTTTTTCTTATGATTTTTTTTATATCCTCTAATTATCGAATTTGAGGTGTTAAAAACCGAGCATGGACTAAGAGACACACCTCACTCCATTCAAAAATAGAACTCTTAAAAATAGACTGTATAAGTACCTACGTGACGGGCAGCATGATTTTACACAAAAATTCTTTACTACGACAAACAAACGACGTGAAAGATGGTATACAATGATTGACGAGAATCCTACTTCAGTTTTATTATGTTACTGTTTTGCTTCACATTTATTTTAAATATACTTCGTTAGTACAGCAATGAACATACTGTGGTTACAATATATCGAATGAGAAATATAATTAGTCAGATTTCGAAATAGTAATAATAATGTATAATGAATGACTGAAGGAGTCGCCTACACAGGTTCATTCATAAAGTCTCGGAAACAAACAATTATTTAATAATTTGATGACGGTGTTAATACGAGTAAAAATATGGGATATGATGGTATGGGCAGAAGGGAGTATAATGGAATAAGACTTCACCATCTCTTTATATCTATTCCCTTTTTGATAAGGTTGGATGAGATGGAAAATGAATCCAGTACTCACTGACTCAAACACTCACTACCGGAAACATTGCTACATTTCAAGTCTACATGTCTACTATTGTGGTATAGATATTATGTTTTTTTGGGTATTTTCAGAACTCTCAAGAATGCATCCCTTTTTATACGTAATGCTGATCACAGTCAACACCTGCTTGGCGCATTACAGAGGCGGATATGATTCACACAATCTCATCGAAAGGGAAGAGCCACAGAACGACATTGAAGGGTAAAATCAATTAGTATTTGAGCCTATTTGATTCAAATATAGAGGCAAAAACATTTTAACATATTTAACTACTCAAACGCGAACTTTTAACATAACGGCCAAGTCTAGTCCGTATCGTAATGTTTTGCCTCATTAAATTACTTATCAAACTGAATCAATTACTTATCAATCGTCAATGAAATTATTTAATATTTAAACCATTTTATGCATTTTCTAATTGACAAACATAATTTTAAATATATATTTTTTTATATATACTAGTGGCCGGACGAGCAAGCGGTCCCACGTGATGGTAAGTGTTACCGCCGCCTATGGACACCTGCAACACCAGGGGGTATGCGGGCGCGCCGCCGACCTTGCAAAATCCTATTCACAGCTCTCTTGAAGAACCCCATATCGTAGCTTAATGGAAAGACCACTTGAGGCTGTTCGTTCCACATCCTACGGGTTCGCGGTATAAAATAATTTTTAGACCGAACAGTGCGCGACACCTCCGTATCGAAGAAATGCGGATGGGCCACACTTCTGTGACGGGAGGTGGGATTGTAGAAACCCGAGGTGGGAATTATATTATATAAATAACATATAGTTAAACTTACAATAATAAATCCTAGGCGCCACAATTGGTGGCTATCGTCTACACATATGTCTTCAGTTACCTCTGATATAGCATTCAAATTTAGATGGCACGTATTAAATGAGACGGGCATTGTCTAAATTTAGGCTAAAGCCTACATCTAAAATGTACTGTCTTCAAGAGAGTATCTGTAAGGCACAAAGACTCATTCGCCAAGCGAAAAGTAAGGGTTGATATGAGTTTTAGTATCAGTAGATGGAAATGTCACCGCTAGTGAGGTTTGGAGGAAAATGAGGTGGATCAAAGATTACAGATCTCCCAGATGTTACACCGAGAGAGGAAAAGCTGATAAACTTTTGCATGTGCTGACACCGGACTTTGTCTTGCCAGATAAACCAGTATTCTCTAATTCAGACTCCACCTCAGTCAGGGGCGCCTGTGTGCGCTGCGCTGTACACATCGCATACACGGGCAGACGTTGTTCTGCCAAAGAAGTTGATGTGCTGCAGCGCCATCTAGTGGCGAGTTACAACAAAGCCGATAGCTTGAAAAATTTCTCCGTGCTCAAATACCTATGTATACCAATTTTCATGGCGATCGGTTGAACAGTATAGAAATTGATGTATTGCAGCGCCATCTAGTGGCAAGTTACAACAAAGTCGATAGCATAGAAACCTTCTCCATGAAATAATACATAGGTATATGTGCCAACTTTCATGGTGATCGGTCAAACGGCGTCGAAGTCTATTAACATCAGATATACAAACATCCATTTATATATATATATATATATATATATATATAGATTAGATTAGCAATATACATCTTTGTGCTGCTATGCCATATTGAGGATTTTAATAACAATAACAAGCATATCATATTAAAAACTGTTTATACGGCGATAACGATTCTAAGAAAGTCTTTGTTTCAATTCTAGTAGCCAAAATAATAAGTTATTGCTTATTAGACATATATACAACATAAATTGTTGTAACTCGTTGTAAGATTATTGCTTACAACGAGTACATTGATAGTAGGTACATAAGCTAGACAGCTACGAGTAGAACTGGATTCTTTTATTTATTAAATAATCAATCGGAAATCTAAAAATTGGAATTTTCTAATCCATGAAGATCTAGAAAATACTCGATTTTTAATTTTCAGTATACTTAGTTGTTAAATCTGCTTTGATAGTATTTCCTATCTAACATTTCAGGAAATGTAGCGTGGAAACTACTACGTCGACCCTGAACTCCCCCCGCTCCCCCAAAAGACTAATAAATAAAGAAACAGTGTCATATTCAAACATAGCATATTCAAATATTCATTTTTATCTGATTTTTCAGTGAATTGGTGGAGTGTCCTGTCTGCGAGAGCTCTGGAAATTGGGTGTCAAGTCGGGAACACTGCCCCATCAAGAGAGGAAACAAACGCTATAAGAAATGCGAGTACGGCACATACGTGAACGAGGTCTGCGGAAATCGACTCGATTGCTTTAGGGTAAAAACTTTTTTTATAAGATTTTTTTATAATTATACCTAAACATTTCTAGAAAAGTATATAACTACAGACTTCATGGACGATAAAATTGAAAAGACCATCGACAAATTTGTCGGGCAATAATTTTTTTTTTTTTAAATATATTTTTCCAGTAAACAGATCAGGAGTGACACGACGTTAGCTATAATGCCGCCTTCCAATGCGAGGGAAGCGGGCTCCGTACGGACTCCGTTCGACGATTTGTTATAGTAGAAGCCAAAACCTATTCTACTAGTTTTTACTTCGTTTGGCTCAACTATTTCCTGCTCATTACCCTTTTGCAGGCGGGCTTTATCTACACGTTGACGATACAATATCTAATTATTATTAGTTATATTGTATGTATATCTAATATGTACCTACCTAGTCAGTGAACACGATTCATTAGAGCCTACTTATTTAGTGAAAACGAAAACGACTATTGACCCGGGTTTTTGAGTTTTGAATTACCTTTTTTGCGATTTTCATTAAATTCAGAAATCGTAACGAAGTATTTATAGAAATCCTTTAAATGCTTCAATTATAACTTTAGCCCAGCGAAAATGTCCCGAGTTAAGTTGCAACTGATAAAAATGATTATTACAGGGACCAGGAGACAGATGCACGGAGAAAATGGAGTTCGACATCTACGGACAAAGGTGCGCCCACGGCTACTACTGCAATAAGGCAGTGGGTGTCTGTACAGGCCTCGATTTTGCAGTAGATAGCAACGTGCAATGGCTCGTTAATCCCAACCTACGCTACCGCCTGAGAGCTCAACGCGACATGTAAACAATGATATCCGCACGACATGACCAAATAAATATGTACCTATTTAAATTTTTTATAAGAATCCCGCTTCTGGAATGGCTATCGATTGTGATGAAGAATATGTATTTTTATAAAAACCTTATTATGTTAAACCTAGTCTATAATATAAGCATTATTTATTAAAAAAAAAGTTTAGGTATTGAGTAATAATGAATTATAAAAAAAAATGTGAAACAAATGAGCACGAATCTCGCCTTATTTCCAAACCGACTAAAACAAAATTATTTAATGGCATAATTGTAATTCTTTAATAATGCGTAGGTATGCGTAGCTGTTATTGTACCTATGTCTTTGTAGCTATCGTAGTTTTCAAGATATCATCAATTCAATCGTTACAGTTTCGTTTAAAAGAATAATGTTGCATCGTCAACTGCGACTAAAACTTCAAAGTCGCTCCCACTAGTCATGATACGATTGATGTATTTTGTTGACTATAAAAATAATTTATTGAAATGCTCTTTTGGAACAATAGAGTGTAGTAACCAACCGCGGCTAGATTAACCTTCTAAAAATCATTATGATTTAGACATTCCTTAATTTGGTTAATGATCTCAATTTGTTAATTATATACTTAATTTATGACAATTTTATTATACTAGTATTCAACTTATAGACATCTTATGTAGGCTATTGATAAGCTACGGATTTTTTAAATAAAAGAATATATTTCACAACAGCTAATCGTTGTTTCATTTGCATTGTTTTTGGTTAACTATAAAACTCATTCAATGTTATCAATAATAACAATAACGTATCGGCTTAAATAGCGACTGTAAATTCAATTCATTCCCACTAATCCAATATTCCATGAATATTCCAAGGTTATAAGAAAGAACAAGTGATTTGTCTAATCGGACAATAGAAACCACGAAATTTACTCATACATACCTACATAGTTACACTACGAATATTATACGAGTATAGTCTATAGTTTGCCCAAAGTAGACATAATGGTCAATAACTTCGTGTGTCCAGCCTTCGACGTTTATCAGTCAAGGAAGAACATCTTCATTGAATATTATTTTTGTTTTGTCTAAGTTCATTCCGAAACCGACGTGTCATGATGTTGCGATAAGGTCGTTTAGCATCCACCTTAAATCTTCCAGCGATTCTGCCATGATGACTATGTTATTGGCGAAACGAAGATGCGAGATGTACTCACCGTTCACATTGATTCCACGTCCTTTCTAGTCCAACATCCTAAACGCATCTTCTAGCGCCTTTATGAACAGTTTCGGAGAGATATTACCGTGAGAGAACACACACCGACCTTCAACCAACCAAAGCAACGCCCTAAGCCGAGGCCAGTTCCTTCTGCCAGTTTACCGCTGTGGGAGCCCTTACGCTCGTTGTTGTGTCTCGTTGTAGACAACACTAGGTGTTGTCCTAGAACCTTTGCTTCTGGCTAAACGCTTTCTGTGCTCGCCCTAAACTATACATGTCCGGTAACTCTTGAAAGGCCATTAGGGCTACAAAAATTTTGCCATTCAGAACAAAATAAACCAGCACTGCACTGCACTGCGTCGCGATGCGGCCAGCCTGGAAAGTGCGATGGGGTAGGGAAAAAATGAAACAATGAAAAATCACCTTATGAAAAATTTCACGATCTTTTTACTACAAAACAAAATCAATAGACTAAATAAAATATTTTAACAAATAAAATATAACTGCAAAAATGTAAAATCTTTAAATGTAGACATAAGGAATTAAATTAATGTAAAAATAAATTAAACACCATCAAATTGTTACATTCTAAACTACTTTTTATTTTTACCTACTTAACAAAAATATTTATCTTCAGTTAATACTATAAGAACAGTTAATATTACAAGTAAAGAAGGGTATCTCTTTTGTCCCACCTTTGTCCCAAAAGGTGTGAAATAAACACCTACTTCCGGTGAATGCTTTTTGCGTTCACCGCCTACTTCACACCTCAGTCCTTAACGGCCCTTTGTCACCCACTGATGCCGTGAGAGCTGTCACTTATTTAATAATTTATTATATCCGTACACCTATTATGTTAGTTAAATTATATAGATAGTTATTAAAACGTTGGTAATTATAAATTAATTAATTTAATATTATAAAAATAAGTTTTTAAACGCTAAATTATTAATTATTATCAATAACTAGGTACTTATCAATAGTTTGACAAAAAAGCAAGGTGGGAATATATGAATGTGTTTACAACCCGCACCTTATGAAACCTTTTTTTTTTTTTTTTTTTTAACGTGGGGAAATCCATCATGAGATACGCCCCCGCCGACACCTTGGCGGGAGAGCATGCCGGACTCTTACCGACTAAAACCCCACGACTACCACCTCTCCACCAAGAGCCGAGGTTACGGGTACGCTTTCGCAGTCTTCCGCGACCCCAGCGGTGGCGGCCCGCCCGCGCGGGCCCCGGACTCATGTTCGCCGGCACGTGGGGAAAGAAAAACGCCGTCCACCCAGGCAGTGCCCCTGTACCTGGGTAACCCTAGTCTCACTGGGATGTATGCGTTATCCCAGGAGTAATCATCTACCTTCTTCTCCACCGTGCCCTCCGCCCATACAGAGGGACACGCAGAGACGACACCCGTTTCCCCGCCGTGCCCGCCGCCCATTCAGCGAGACACGCGGAGACAGTCCGTGTTTCTCTGAATGCCCCCAACCTCCAAGGGACACGCAGAGAAACTAAAGGGGAGAACACCGTCCACCCAGGCAGAGCCCCTGTACCTGAGTAACCCTAGTCTCACTGGGATGTATGCGTCATCCCAGGAGTAACCACCCCCTTCTCCACCGTGCCCTCTGCTCATACAGAGGGACACGCAGAGACGATCCCTGATTCTTCGCCGTGTCCGCCGCCCAAACAGCGAAGCACGCGGAGACCCTCCCTGTGTCTCCATGCGCCCCTAACAGTTGGGGCACACGGAGAAACGTCACCTTCTTGGAGGGGAGAGACCAGACTGGCGTCGGATAACCAGTCTGAGCCCCCGCCTCCCACCCTTCGCCGCTGGAATGCCGAGAGGCATCCCAGAGTCTACCACCATTCTTCTTTCTGCATGCGCCCCCAACAGCTGGGGCACACAGAGAAACGTCACCTTCTTGGAGGGGAGAGATCAGACTGGCATCAACAAACCAGTCTGAGCCCTCGCCTCAACACCCTTCGCCGCTGGAATGCCGAGAGGCATCCCAGAGTCTACCACCATCCTTCTTTCTCCATGCGCCCCCAACAGCCGGGGCACACAGAGAAACGCCACCTTCTTGGCGGTGAGAGACCAGACCGGCAGCTACTAACCAGTCCAGGCCCCCGCCTCCCCACCTTTTGCCAGGATATTAGCCAACAGCCACCAAGATCTCCCAAGAAAGGAAAAGTCACTGACTGTTGCCCAGGGTGCACCGTCCCGGATCTGTCGTTGAGCCATCGTTCCCTGCGGACGGACGTATCCAGAGGGACAAATGGACCAGCGACAGCCCGGGCACACGAGGAGGTTTCCCGGCCACGCCACCCCACCTTATGAAACCTTATACGACATCTACTGTCTGCTTCTTCGCTCGCACAAGTCTAAGAGTGAGTGCGTATGCAAAAGACTGGACGCCATTTTTTGTTATACATTTTTTTGAGATACCTGGTACATATCATAGTCCAATTCAAAATGTTCATGTTTTTACTATACACGTTTTAGGAGCCAGGTTTACTGGATTTATTATTTTCATTTCATTCTTTTAATTTTTTAAACTACTATGTTGCACAGAAATATAAATAGATACTTAGATATAAGTTTAGGTAAGTATACACCTATTAGATGGGAAATTTAAATTATCTTTATCTTAGATTTAAATTATAATGGGTTAAGGCGTCAGGTGACGCGGTGCGACCCTGATTGACTGCTTGTGTGATACGACGCGAAACTGTAGGCTATTATCACGACCATGAACGCATTCGACGCTCAAGTTTCATTTCTATACTTTTATTATTATTATTCTTATGTTAGTACCATAGATTATTATTGTCTATGGGCGGTAATTCACTAGCAATTGATTTTCAATTTCCGAGTATTTACAATATAATCTGTGGCATTTACGTTCAGAATCTAAAATATAAATAAATTTTCAAAATTCACAACCCCTCATTCGTTTATTTAATTAAATCATATTAATTATTAGATATAAACACAGACTGTATAAATTTCTTATGGATCATGTTATATTTATGTTCATCCCCTGTTTCATAGATAATTATTATTAATCAACTTCAAAAAAAAAATACTAAACATTTGGGTACTTCAATTTCAGAACGACTTAGAGGAACGGGTATATAACTACAAAATAATTTTTCAACTAGATATTTTAAAACTTTTCGCTCCACTTTGTTAAGTATTTTCCTAGTATTTTTATCGGAAAGTCTAAGGTCAGTATTTTTCATAAAAATCAGTTTCATAAAATTGTACTCATCGTAAATTAACATCAATCTGTGGATTATTAGGTACTGTTGCTGTTTATTATATAAACATTTATTGTTTGGTGTCGAGTAAAGTTTCATTACTTGGAGTTGCGATTATCTTGCGAAGTAAGCGATAAGGGTCGACAGGACTTGAGCCCAGCAGAACAAAGCATTCATTAGTCATTTGGATTCCATTAACACTACACGTTCCTTTCCTCCTTCTATTTCGAGTAAACAGTACCTACTCAAGGATTGTCAGGTATTATGCTTTGTATTATGGTATTATGGTACCTACCATTTTTTATGAGAATTATTAATTTTAAACTTAATTAGAATATCTGCATTATAAAATTACATATTTTTAAAGATATATTTTTATTTTCAAACCGCTTGCTATTTATTTAGTAAAGTAATTAAACATACTCCAAAGTTATAGAATACATGTTAATACATGGTACAACTTTAGAAAACATTAATAGCATAGTATTATCGGAGGTAACTACTTACAAAGTTTTAACAATATAGTTTCTTTATTCCATATCCATTTTATTGCAATATTCATTTCAATGTGGTTGTAAAATTAACATATCCTAGAAGGTATGAATTTGTAAAACCCAAATACTAATAAAATTAATTTTATTTTCCTGTTCATTTCATTATTTAATTTATATTTTTCATTATTTATTATTTAAATAAATGTTTAATTCCTCAATGTTTTTGTACTTTTACAGTACTATTACATTTTTAGTGATACAATTGGAACAACTATGAATTATGTTTTTCCTTTGTTTCAGCCAACATGTATTGTAAATATTGTGGTGAAGTAGATGAACACTATGATGAAAATGATACACTTTTCCATAATGAAAGCCCGAAACATATTTGTAACCAGATCCTTGAACGCTACAAGAAGCATAGGTAAGCTACCTAGTTATGCGATCAGAATGCACAGTCAACATAAATGCAGCTGTATCCCAAACTGCTTAGTTTGCATGTCTGTTAGATAAGGCCCTTATGCATAGTAATAAGAATAAATTAGTCTCATGTTTTGACTATTTGAATATTGTCTCAAAATTTTTTTTATAATAGTGACTCAAGGGAGTTTTTATAATAGTGACTGTGACCTTTAATTGTTCTCTTTTCTATTATTGTCTATGGGTGGATGAAGACTAATCTCTTAGAGATCAAGATAATGAAATGAATTTTTTCTTTTGTGCGAACTAGTACATCTATTGTGTATTTTAGAAATGTCCAAAACTAGACAAGTAATTTCTGAAAAAAGAAAGTTAGTCGCAATCCAAACATCCATAATAAACAAAACACAATTTCAGGAACCAGTGGGATGTTCCTCCATTATCTTTATCACCAAAACTATAATAGGCAGTATTTAAAAAAAAAAAGAGGACTCAAAACATCCACACTAAACAAAACACACCTTCAGGGTCCAGTGGGATGTTAGAACTCAATACATTTGAGCATCTCCAAAATCTTTGTATTTCATTCATTCATATTTGGCCTTTGAAAAGAATGATTGTATTTCTGAATTTTGCACAAAGCTCATGTGGTGTCCAATTGCTTTTGCAGAAATAATGTTGGCTTATATACTTTTCTCTCTATACTCTATTTTCTTTAACCCCATGACTCCTAAGCATTGGAGCATTTCTTCACCTTCCAATGTTAACATCTCTGATCATCAACAAATCTTTTTAAATTCCCCTACATTCTCTGATTTACTATAGTTCCCTTATTGTGCATGTCATCAGACTGTAAGAACTCTGTTTGGTGCATTTGAATCTGGCCAACTAGTCTCTCGGTGTTGAGCACTTCTTTGTTAGGTATCTTTCTCTATAAAGTATGTATGTTGATTTTTGAGGATTACAGTTTTTAGTACAAAATATTAGGATAATAATGACCACTGCCAATGTCCTGCTGGGGTTTCTATTTTACCTAATGGTTTATTGCTTTCTTTTAAAACGCTAATTATTGTAGCTGGGGCAAGCCGATTGTGGCCGCTAAACCATGTTTACAAACAGTTGTGCTATTGCAATCACCATGGCTAGTCTCAAGGGAAAAATTCTGTCTTTGGAACAAAAAGTTTCTTTGATTCGTGCCAAGTAACTACATACATACCTATTTACATTCTATTTAATGTAATAAAGCCAATGATGAAAGTATAATTACAATGTACATATATTATTTCTCTACTTTCTCTGTTAGGTACCCTCTCTATATAATATAAAACAAAATACATTTTGGAAGCCAAAATGGCCTCCAAAAAGCTTGGTGTGCTGAACAGAGCTGATGCTTACAAAGCTGAAGTGAGGCCTCATATGGAGTATTGCTCTCATCTCTGGGCCGGCGCACTAAAATACCAATTGGACCCATTTGACTCCATCCAACGACGAGCTGTTCGTATTATCGACGATCCCACTCTCACGGGAGGTTTAGAATCCCTCAGCAGTCGGAGAGACGTTGCATCTCTCTGTGTGTTCTACCGCCTGTATAATAGGGAATGCTCTGAAGAATTGTTTAATATTATTTCCACCTCGGGTTTCTACAACCGCACCTCCCGTCACAGAAGTGCGGTCCAGCCGCATTTCCTCGATACGGAGGTGTCACTCACTGTTCGATCCAAAAATTACTTTATACCACGAACCCGTAGGAACGAACTGCCTCAAGAAGTCTTTCCATTAAGCTACGATATGGGGTTCTTCAAGAGAGCTGTGAATAAGAGTATGCAAAGTCGGCGGCCCGCCCGCATACCGTGTCCATGGGCGGCGGTAACACTTACCATCACGTGTTACCGCTTGCTCATCCGCCCTCTAGTATATAAAAAAAAAAAGTATAAAACGTCATGGTCCCCTGGAATATTATATATAGAGAGAGTACTGTATTATGATTCCCTTTCATATGTCTTTTTAATTGTTTCCTCTTTTATTATAAAATCTTATGTTACTTATATATATTTATTACATGTGGTTCTCACGCGGTATCAGAACTTAAATATGTTGGAGGGAATAGGATAGCGATGGGAAATGTAGTACATTTTATGGTAGCGAGTGTGGAATACCTTGGTCAGCCGGGTATGCTTAGCAGCTGCGGAATTGCAGAGTGCCCATCCCAAGATGATACCGGGTGTTAAACTGCTAGAATTTAAAATAAACAATATGTTTTGAGTGGTGATACCCTTGAAGCTTTGTTAATTTCTCATTTGTGAGGTTGTGCGTTTAAATCTTCAGCTCACGCCTGCACTATTAAGAATGTATTATTTAAAATTATAATAGTTTCGTGTTAAAGAGAAATGTGTATCATAATGGGAAGTTTTAGATTCAAATCGAGTTATAATGTTGTATCCTTTTCAGGGCTACCTTTAGCAAGAATAGAGATGGTATTCTGATATTTTGCAATGTTGATATTAGAAAGATAGAGAATGCTAATGGATTAAGAGAATTGCAGTCCGTGAGGAAGTGTGACAATCAGAAAATAAGGATTTATGTAAGTAATAAAAATTTATCTAACGAAAATAGGGAGTTTTATCTTAAAAAACCATTTAAGTAATAAATAAAATAACAGTGAAGTCAATTTAACAATTAAATTAATCATTATTAATTATAGCTTCCGTACAAATATACATAATGTAACAATTGACTGGAATGAACCAGCTCTCAGGACACTGAATCCTAGTCTCTTATAAAATATGAAATCTGTGACTTTGTAATACTTAAACCATTATCTTATCTACGTCTTATTTTTGCGCTATCAGGTAAAAGAGAGACTAATTTTCTGCCCATTTCAGCATTTCCAAAGTTGCAATATTTATCTTTTATAGACCAAACATCAATCAACTGTATTTTGGTTTAAAGTTAAACATATTTATCTATTTAAACGGGTCTTATCGCGAATCTTTACCTTATTTAGTTTACTCAATGTTTTGGTTGGGTTGCACCAACCATGGTCACGAGCTGACTGATGACTGAATCATGAGTTAGTGGTTAGTGCAACCCAACCGAAACATCGAGTGAAATTAAAAAGATAATCATTCGTGTTGACCCATTTAAATAGATAAATATGTGTGAAAAACACGAAAATCTCACATGCTAAAGAACATGCTAAAATACAGTTAGTGTCTCATCTCAATTTTTACAAATACTGCATAAGTAACTATAGCCCGCAACACGCCATTGTACACAAAACATCTGTTTGTAGTACTTATAACTAGATTTTAGTACCGATAGCTATAGGTTGACCTGTTGCTGCAGGTTACCTAACCATTTAAATAGTATGAATACCACACTTGTAGGTACAGTCGTTAACACGTTAATATACTCAAATGGATTCTACTTATTATTATCATCTCATTAACATTTAAATGTGTGGACCTGCTGCCGACCTTACAAAATATTGGTATAATGAGGTAAAAATCTGTAGAAACTTGTAAAAATTTATAATCGATTAGATGCTCTCACAGTTCTTATCTGATGGACGACATTGAAAAAATTTTTTTTATCCATGAAGTGTTTTTTATTTTCTCATAAATAATTTTCACATAAATATTAAATTCTCTTACATGCACTTGCTGTTGCCAGCAACTCATCCTCATGAAATTAAAAAAAAATTATTTTCGTGTTTTGCTTAAATAAGAACTGATTATTCTGCTGTGTGTTATCCAGACCATCCATAACTCAATAAGCTAATAAGCTTGTGTCTTTTAAATAAATGCATTAGATTTGGCTGCAGTTTACGAAAACATGGCCATGAAACATCCTTATTGTTCTAAGGTTTAAATGGTTGTCTATTCACGGTCGTAAACACTTCTGATACCTGTTCTCATTTGAAACTCCTGAATTTTTAAGAGGTTTTTTCAGTTTCTGTTTTTTAGTTTTTTGATGTCATCAAAAGGTTTCTTCAAGCAATAATCTGCAATGCAGATCCCAATACACCATACTTGTTTTTCTCTCTGACTCCTTCACTTATTTAGGTCCCTTTAGTGTTCCTTCAGTTTGTCTAGTTTGTCTATCAATTTCAGACAGCCCCTATCACATGCTAGTTTAGAGAATATTTACTGAAACTGTAAGTGTACTTTAAGTAAATGAACGTTAAGTTAAATACGCACATACAAAATTGTATATACAAGTATTTATATACGTCATTAAATATTATAATTTTGCATAATTGTAACTAATTTTTGGTTCGATTTGCCAATATTATAGTGATTGATGATAGTAGATTATGATTTCAGGTTAAACCGAAAGAAGAGGTTAAGTTTATCTTTTCTATTTCTAACAATTCAAATAAAGAGGACATGTTGGTTGTTGGCATTCAATGTGCGCATCCTCAACAGCAGTTCATCAGTAGCAGACATCCTCACACTTTTGGCAATCTCCAACCATATCTATTGAAAATGAGTGAGTATTATTTATAAAAATATTGTAGAAATTTATAGTGACCTATTAAAAACGCATACTTACATTTTCTCCACATAGCTGTTATTAGTTAATAAGTAGTTACTGAGTTGTTATATGTGATGTGAATAAATTACGCTTGCACCGAAACGCATAGGTGTGAGAGGGATAGCACAATAAAGAATGAATGAGAGAGGAGGATATATGGCGAATGAAGACGCGTGTCTACTCTGATAATAATAAAGACTACATTTATTGGAGTTTGCAATGGGGATGTTCCAAATTTTCGTATTCGTTTTCGCGAATACTCGGCAACTTTCAAGTATTCTTACTCATATTCGACATTTTCTAAACGAATATTCGAATACTAATTGAATAGTACGTAAATGAGATTTTCAACAAAAATAAATACAGTAGGGCGTCCGTATCCGCCGGGGGGGGGGGGGGGGGTTCCGCCGCCTTCTGCGGATGTTAGCGAATACCATATTTTGTAATATAAATGTACACAATACTAAACTAAAAGAAAAGAAAAATGTGCTTTATCATTAACATGAAATAAGTATTTGTATGCTGTGACATAAATAAAATGTTACTAATTATATAAGTCAATTATTTCCTGGGCTCGGAAGCAAACGATTTGGATGGCTTTATATACGATACGGATCATCTATAGTTTTATCGACTTTTTTGAAAAACAATGTTATTGGAAGTTGTCGTTTTTGTCTTTTCTACTTGTAACTATTATCACGCACTGTAGCTGTAACTTTTGCAGTTTGGGGCAAAGTGGAAAAACTATCTTGAATTTTAACTATTTGTTTTTCAACATTTCACGTATCAACGATTCGTTTTTATTATAAATCTTGGCAACGGCTGCAATAGACATTTTTTCTAATTCAATCATATTAATAATCTTCGATTTCTCACTAATGCCGAGGACTTCTCGTTTTCTTTTTAATATAGAAGCCATCTTCAAATAAACGAAATTATATATTAAAAATATGTATGTAATAATAACCTAATAACATACTAGCAGTCTTTGTCGACAGTTTATTGTTTAATCAAAACTAAACAAATTCATATGTATCACATATGTACCTATACATAAATGCGCGTAAATGTTTCGACAAGTTTTAAACTTGTTTATGAGCTGACGACTTCGCGGATACCGAGTCCGCGGATACGGAGGCCCTACTGTACTTTTAAGATTAAACCTTCATTTGAAAATCTGTTACGTAACTGATTTTTTAGTTTTTTATTTTTATTTGTATGTACGAAGGCGGCAGACGAGCATACAGTCCACCTGATGGTAAGTGGATACTGTCGCCCATAGACATCCGGGTTGCATGCCAACATTAGTCCAAAATGACAAACGTTGGCACGCCCCTGGATGCGCTGCCTACCTTTGGAGATATAGGAATGGATTTGGAGAAAGGGTTGGGAAAATGGGGAGGGATAGGATGGGATGGGAATGGGCTCTGGCACATCTCACTCACTACCGAAACACGTACGTACATTGGGGAAATACGATAAAGTGGGAAATGCAGTACATTTCAAGGTAGTCTTCTGTGAGAAAGGGGTAACGTGGCCCGTCGAGCGCGCCCAGCGGCTGTTGGATTGCAGCGTGCACTCTCCCCCCTCTAAATTTTAATTAATAAATGCTTTTTTTAATTTAATTTAGGAAGGTACCTAAGTTTAAATTAAACCAAAAAGATACTTTCTACCAAAGGTACCAAGAAGGTAGATAAATATTAGTAGGAAATTGATTTATTTGAAGCGCAATTATATAATAGGCGGTGAACGCAAAGGTGCCAAAGTATTTTTATTGATAGACATATTTGGTGCATGTAATTTTTTTTATGTGCAGTTAAAAATTTGCCTTATAATATTAGGTAGTCTGCCTTTTTATAGTGAAAATAATAAAGACTTTTTTGTACTATATACATATGTATTAAACGGAACATTGTCCATTTAATTTGACTATCTTTCACCATTTTTCTGTCAGAGCCATTATCCCGTCGATATAACTTTTTTACGGTTACTAAGCGAAAAACTGAATTAGGTTTATACAGGCTTCGCTTTAATGTAATTTTACTCCAGATTTTTTGTAATTTTTGAGATTTGTATGTTTAGAGAATTTTTGTAAAGAGCGGAATAAATGATAATTCAAAGGTGCTATGCCTGGACTGTATGGGATGCATTAAAACTTCTCAGCCAAGGTTGAACATTATCGTGATGAAAACCACACCTTTTCTATTAATTAATTTGGGCGTTTTTCTTCGTGCTTGTTTCAATTTTACCAATTGCTGACATCAGAATTAATCGTTTGGCCATGTGGCAAAAGCTCGTAATACATAATGCCTCTCCAGTCCCACCATACACATAATAACGATTTTGGGATCGCATTGGCTAGGTTTCGAGAACGTCTCTTGCACTAGCATTATATCTATTTGGTGATTTCTGAGGATATCATGAATCTGACTAACGAGCAGGGGTTTCACTTATTAGACGATGGGATAATATCGTTAGAATGTTTCTTTTTTTTATTACCAATAAAGGCGGCAGACGAGCATACAGTCCACCTGGTGGTAAGTGGATACTGTCGTCCATAGACATCCGCGATACATGCCTATATCAGTTCAGAATAACACATTGCCACCCTGGATGCTCTGCCTACCTTTGCAGATTAAGGAATGGATTGGGAGAAGGGTATAATGACTCCATATAGCTATGTAGACACACTGCCAAACTGAATTGAAAAAAGCATTCCAAGCAGGCGAAGCCACGTGTAAAAGCGAGTTATTTCTTAGAAAACAATACAAACAATTAAGTACTTACATTTATCATATTTCACTTTTCCAGAAACATCTCTTCCGAGTGATGTGAGCGTCATGTTTACAGCGGATGACATCGGCCAGTTCGAAATGCCTATCGTATTTACCTTTCAACGAATTAGTGATAAGAAGGACTTGATATTTGTTCGAGAAATGGTAAGTATTCTAAGTAATAACTACTGATAAAGTTGAAACATAACCGATTGATCATTACAACGTTAATAGAAACTTAATTTGTTTGTCAGATCATAAATAGTGGAAATTCCATTTAAAAAGCTGCTTTGGGAACATTTCTTCTCGATTTCTCACTCATAGGTGTTCACTCGACTCCTCTTGCTTTATCTTTTCTTCTATTCTCACATGTTATGCCTTTAACATGGTTTGTTGTTATCTGCTGTTTTTGATTTAATTTATGTAATGTTTCTTGTTGTTATTTGTTTGCGTATATTGTACTTATATTGACGTATGTGTATGTAGTTATGTATTTATATAAGGTACTACAAAAATAGTGTAAAATATGTTAATATGTCAATCAGTACACTAAAACCACTAAAAAATATATCTAACTAAAAAGGAACTTATATCTCACTAAAAAGGAACTTATATCTCACTAAAAAGGAACTTATATCTCACTAAAAAGAAACTTATATCTAACTAAAAAGAAACTTATATCTAACTAAAAAGGAACTTATATCTCACTAAAAAGGAACTTATATCTAACTAAAAAGGAACTTATATCTAACTAAAAAGGAACTTATATCTAACTAAAAAGGAACTTATATCTCACTAAAAAGGAACTTATATCTCACTAAAAAGGAACTTATATCTAACTAAAAAGAAACTTATATCTATCTAAAAAGGAACATATCTCACTAAAAATTAACACCTATTTCATGATTTTTTTATTAGATTAGAAATAAATAATTGGTGATTAATTTACTCGTATGTGCATAACACTCCCTCGCTTAGGTCTTTGACCTTTCAATCCGCCACCTTTTGTTACTAAGTGCGCATAATTAGTTATCAATTACGCAGCGTCGGATTGGCCATGAGTCACGGTGGAGTTTGTCCCCCAGGTCCTAGCTTGTTTCATTATTTCATATATTCAAAGCAATCGCTACACTATTTGACGTCGTTACACAATAATGTCTTCAATACCATGGGTAAATAAAATACTTTCGCACGCAACAATGACGCGTGTTGTCCTTTTCTGCACTTAATAATGTTTAGTCTGCGACGCCCACTGTTTATTTTTCATTTATACATGTGGCCAGCGGCCTATATGCGTTTTATGCAACCCTTTTCGTTTGTTACAAGTTTCGGAGAATACCTCCATTGTATGATGTTAATGCTTTTATGTTCCTCCAATTTCGGAGAATACCCTTGTGTAATATGCGACCATTATTAGGGGATTCCCTGAGTCAATTCACTTGTCTATATAAACGGGAGTTAGAAATTAATTTATTCCTTTCATTTCATATTCGCGTACGTGTCGTTCCCATTTCGTTTAGTTCCCGCCTGGTCCCGGTACCTACATAAATTACGAGTACATATTTACTGTTAGTGGAGTAAGTTAACAGTGGCGGATTTAAAATATTGGCGCGACTCGCTCGAGTAACGGCGACGTTTCTCCAAATGAATAAATAAAGTCATCAGCTTAGCTCCAGTGGTATATCACTTCGGAAAAAATGAGTTTCTTGTCTGTCCACAAATTCAGCCGTCGGGTGATAAAAGCAGCTTGCGTTTTGATAGAAGTCGAGTTTACTACCGAAAGCTACCAACGCGAATTTTGATTCGACGAGAATTAACTAAGATATCTTATTCCCTCGATTTAAATAAGATTTTTAGAACCGCCTGCATGTGCTTCGCACACGACAGAAGAGGGAGGAAGAAGACCGTTCGTTGGTGTCCAGTGGTGCCTTGCTAACAGCAAAAAGAAAAGAAATGTTGAAGGTCTTATGCAAAAATATTAGCAAGAGTTTTCCAATAGATGTCTCTTTCTGGAGAGAGTAATATTCATAATAATATTCATGTCTAAACAAGGCATCGCTTATCGTGGCAAAAGTGAGGGCTTGTACTCCTTGACGGATATCGGAAACTTCACGGAAACTTTTTAAATTTAGTTGTCCTGTTATCGAAATACGATCCAGTTCTGAAGACCCATATCTGAAGTAAAAAAAGAAAATAGTCAGAAAAAGGTAAAGGCAGGAGAGGTAGTCTCGTAACCTACATGATTAATAAATTGATTTAAAAAAAAACCTTAATAATTTAATAAATATATGAACACGTCAATCTATAAAATAAAAATTTCCTAAAACTCTTGACAGTTCGATTATCATTACTGGTTTGTTGACCATCAATATTCATCTGTCCTGATCCCGGGCGAGCCCTTAAACTCACAACGCCTCCCGGGCCCCTTAATCCCAGTCCGACGCTGCAACTATGTAACGTTTTATGCACACATACGAGTAAATAATTGATTATTTATTTGTAGTATAATAAAAAACAATCGTGAAATACGTGTTAATGTTTGAGCATGAATTTGTCGGATATTGTTTGGATGGTGTGTCGCAGGTTGTAATGGTGCAAGAGAATGAAGTTTCCCCGCTGCCGTATAACAAGAGCCCGTACACTAACGAGCATTTCGAGCGCGCCGATCATTTCATCCGAGCACCAAACCACGCGTAAGTATCATATATGTTTATAGCAGCACTTGAATACCGCTTTCTTCATTTTTTCAGAGCATAATTGAAGAATATTAAACGGGCCGAAAATCCAAATCTATACTAATATAATAACGTGAGTGCGAATTTTGTGAGTTTGTGTGTATGTGGAGGGCAATCTCTGGAACCACTGCACGTATTTGAAAAATTCTTTCACTATTTGAAAGGTACATTATTCCAGACGGACATAGGCTATATATTATGTGCAAAAAAATTGCTGGGCATGCAACACACGCCGGGCACAGCTAGCCTAGTATTGGATACAAGGAGACTTCCTTTTTTGAGCATTAACTGAACGCTTTGAATTCGATCAAATTCTATTACTCATATCATCATCGTATTAATTTCAAGACTATTACTCATATCGTAGTTTCAAGGGCTTGAAACTACGATCCCATTCATTTTGTTGGAGCAAACCTGAAATAAAATAATAACACTTTAATGGTTTATCTGTTTTGAAACTAATATCAAAACGCGGTCAATCGCGGACTGACTGAATGGAACCGCGGAAATCCTGTATTGTCCGAAATTCAAGATGTACGATAGTCCGGACTTTTTGATTTACGTGTGTGTTACTGCATAGAATTCCACACAGTGTATTTTAGCGGGCATAAAAACCGCTGCGGCCAGTAAAATACAAATGTACTTAAAAGTGAATAGAAAATTTTTGGTGCATTTTTTAAATGCCGCCCGGACTTCGGTGAGCACTTCGGTAATACACACGCCGTTCTGATACATACTAATTTTATCCCACACGAGTCAGTGGACAATAGGACAATGCGTTGACTTATACCATCCGTCTATTATAAATACGAGTATATTCTGTAAAAAATTCGCAGTGAAATAATTTTCACTTAATTGAAATAATTTGAAAATATTTCGCGAATTTAAAGCGAAATTTAATAAATAATTAGAGTATACAATATACACGTCACGTTACATCTCTAGATGTTTCCTAATCACATTAGATGGTAAGGCTACCTACCGCTCTGAGCTCGCCTAGTATAGGTTCTACCTTCTATATGTTATTGAAGAACATTTTGTTTACAACTGATACAACAACGTGAGCCTCACGTTAACATGAATGAAGTATAGTGTACAATAATAAATGTAACTTGGAGATTATATACTATTCTAAATGATCTTCAGTCCTGTTAGCTTTGAGTTGAGTTTAGCCAGCAAGCAGAAAAATTATTCCTTAATAAAATCCCATTGGTTTTCAGATGAGCGCGTCCATTGTAATGTGCCGGCTATAGAATAACATCCCCCCATCTCTTCCCGCGGGTGTTGTAAAAGGCTGCTAAGCGATAATAAAGCGCCTACCACAAGCCCTGAGATATTACACCTCTTAAAAGAGTGGACTCGTTAATCCGCTTGGCCAGCGTGCTGTTTTAAGGCGGTGTATTACTTGTGCACAGTACGATGTGCATAAGGAGGCCCAAGTTCAGCAGTGTATACCGAAAGGACTAGGTGCAATGCAAAAATTGTAATTTTGTAATTGCGATGTCTACAATAATTGTAAAATATTTGCTTGATGTACTTGTCACAGTCACCTACTTCAAAAGAAATGTGCATCAACTGTTTATTTTTTATACAGGACAGTCGGCAGTGCGTATAAAATTCCTCGGTTATTGAAAATTATACTTCCCCGGGGTATTGAGGAGGGGCCTCTTGAAGGATTGAGATTATCGCCTGAAATGAGGTCGCAGCTACAATTAGTTATAGTTGAAACCCGGTAAGTGTTTTTATGATATCGTCTTGTGCTGTGTGGTGTCGTCCAGCTTTCGAATAGCACCGCGCCATCTCTTTCCGTGGATGTCGTAAAAGGCGACTAAGGGATAACAACCGCTGCCACAGGCCCTGAGGAAGGAACTACACCACCTCTAACTCGCGAAATACGAACTCGCCAACCCTCTTCGCCAGGGTGGCGTTTTAAGGCCATACATTCCTCATGCAAAAGACAATGTTCATGAGGAGGCGCGTGTCCAGATACTGAAAGGGCTAGTTGTATTGCATTGATATTATCTTATATAACTTCATTGTCATTACTTTCATTGTTTCACAATATCTAAGTTCATAGTTTACTTTGAAAACTACGTAAAAGCATTATAAATTTGCTGGACTGTAAAAATGTTAATATAATATATTGTTTTTATGACAGTAAAGTGGAAAACAAGTCTACTCTGTGTTAAATAGATACTAACCCA
Source organism: Sesia bembeciformis (assembly GCA_943735995.1). Classification (NCBI taxonomy): domain Eukaryota; kingdom Metazoa; phylum Arthropoda; class Insecta; order Lepidoptera; family Sesiidae; genus Sesia; species Sesia bembeciformis. The sequence continues at coordinate 9,054,551 of OX031042.1, forward strand.
TTGACATCCGCGATACATGTCAATATGAGTCAATGACGAACGATGTCACGTCCCCCGATGCGCCGCCTACACCTTTAGAAATTTAGAAGTTAATTAGGAAAAAGATTGAGAAGAATAGGGAATATAACCGTATGAGGAAGTTTTCCCATGGCGAAAGAAAGTGGCAGAAGAGCATACAGTTCACCTGGTGGTAAGTGGATGCTGTCGCCCATGACATTTGCGGTACATGCCAACTTCCGTTCAGAATGACAAACGTTGGCACAACTAACTCCAGATGGGATGTCGACGTTTGAAAATTTAGAAATGGATTTGCACAAAGGGTTGGGAAAATGGGGAGGGATAGGATAGGTCAGGATGAGGTGGTAATGAACTCTGGCATATTATCTCACTCACTACCGAAACACCCTGTACATAGAAGGAATATGTTAAATTGGGAAAAAGCAGTATCTTTTACGGTAGTGTTTTGTGAGTGCGGGGTAACGGTGCCAGTTGGGTGCACCCAGCGGCTGAGGGGTTGCAGCATGCACACATCCCGCCAAAAACATTAAAGTTTACATAAAATTGATTATGTTACAGAGCCATTTTTGACGAGGGTCTTACGAAAAGCAATTACGTCATGTATTTCCGTCACCTGCTGTGGTGGGAAGAATGTATAGCTAGAATTAATCTAAGGGTATGTGCTTTCAATATTTACTTCATTTTTATTTTCATTGTACTGTCTTACTACACTCATTGAAAATGTTGATTTTATTAAACTGTTTACTTCAAGTTAACGAACACTTAATGATTTTTGGGTTAGTTTCTGTCAGTTGTTATTGTTTTGACAACATAAAAACAATTACAAATTAAATTATACAATTTAGTTTGTTTTTAGAGTCAAAGACATAAGTCTTTTATGTGGGTGGTCTTTATTATAGAGCGGTAGCAGAAACATTAGACCTGTGGTCTTTATAATCTCTGTCAATTACTAACATAATTAATGAAATATTATCTCTACAACCAAATTGCGTAAATCTTTGCCACAGATTCCCTTAAAATACGCTTCTAATTTACATGCTATACTCCATCGTAAAATTAGGGGCCTACAAATGGGCAATCTCCATTATACATTTTCACGTATCCAAAAATATTACCCAAAGTTTTTCAAAAGTTGATTAAACTATATCTTAATTTGAAATAAGAAATAGATGGTTGTGTTCTAAGGTTAGTTACTCTGTTAGTTACAATGAAATAGTTACTCTATACACTCACACAGTTTCATTCAATTTTCAAGATGCATCCATCCTACTTGTCTTTTTTACCGGCGGGATTGGTCGTGTGCGTTATAATTCCGTCATACCGTCGCTTTTATGTTCAAATTTACAGCCAGCGTCTAAAAATATAATATATACATAATTTATTGACTGTCCAATTAATAAATACATCGTAATTCTGGTGTGAATTATAAAGTGTTAGTAGTAGTGCCTTGATCCGTCGTTAACAATTTATAATAAAAACCATAATTTTAATTCTTGGTTATACAGTTGTATTGAAAAAATAATTAATTTATACATTTATTATTCATACAATTTATTATTCATACAATTTATTTATGTATACAGAATATATTTCCGCTGCCAGACGTTTAGACTTCGTTTTTACATTATTATATGTAGAAACTTTCTTGGGTGAGAATAAATAATAATTGATGAAAGTCAGAAATAATCAAAATGAAAATAATGACGGACAGAATTGCTGGAGAGAGTCCAAGGACGTGCGACCAAGTTGCCGAGACAGTTCAAAAACAATCTCTATGAGGAACGTCTGAAGATACTTCACTTATCTACACTCAAGGAGAGTTAGGAAGAGGGGGGACCTCATTGAAACATTCAAGATCCTTACCAACCAATATGAAGTACCGAACTTGAAAATTTTATACAATTTTTTACTTTGTACAAGAAAAATAAAAACACCTATCTAAGAGGACATAAAATATCCCTATATCCCTATAAACATTTTATATGGGACCGTGTGGTTAACGAGTGGCACCAGTTACCAGAAAATGTTATAAACGCAGGTTCGGTGATCCAGTTCAAGAACCAACTAGACAAATACAACAGATGCACAAGTAACAAAACCAGATTGGGCGCATCAGCGTACGCCTCTTTGGCCTATTACAGCCGTAATAATATTATTTATTTAATAATCATATTATTAATAACAATAATTTAAATTGAGGGACTCCGGGCGGAAAGAACGGAAAATACCGACATTAAGATGTCGAAAAACGAAAATAATATTATGTATTTTCACCCAAAAAGTTTCTAATGTTACTTGTTTGTTTCCCCATTATAGTGACGTCAATAACTTATCTTCTTGTGTTACATAGTTATTGTATTTTATTAAACATTAAACAGTTTATTTTACACTCAAATGTTACTTTTATATTTTAGAAATACAACATGGCTAAAGTAATGTTACAACGGGAGTGTGAATTCTATACGCTTGAAGTCCCCGGATTATCTGAAAATCGTCCATCTTTAATGCGTGGTGAGTAGTAAATAACCTCTTTTCTTATTTAATGAGTAAAGTTATTCCGTCTACAGATTACCCATTTGACATATGTCACATTAATGTAACTAGTGATGTGACTACAGATAATCTTAGCAGTAGCATTAAATACTTTTATTAACAGATAATAATAATACTTTCGTTGATGTGATAGAATAGATAATATGGAAATAAAAAGAATGTCAGTGTGGTTAAAATGTGTCATACTGAGTATTTTACACTGTTTTGAATCAGAATCATGTGAACTACTTTTATCGTCATCGCTATCAGTTACTTGAATAATTATTTCATTGTCAATTATGGAATTAATCCTAATATCGCGAAATCCTAAATCGAAGGCCTATGCCTTCGGACAGCCTGACAAGGTTACAGATGTCAAATGAAATTAAAAATGTAAACTAGAAGTCAGAGAAATGAAGGTCAGAGAATGAACTTAATAAATTGCTCAGATAACGTCACAAATATGAACTCTATTGATTGCTTACATAAATTGTCAAAATTTTAAAATTATGTAATGTTTTTAGGCGATCGAGTGCTGATAGGACCTCATAATGATAAAACAGATTTATTTGAGACTGTAATCAAAGATATTGCTGATAACCACATTATATTATATGGCTTCGATGATAGGTAAGTCTTTGTTTAAACTAAGCTATACCTGTATGTAGCCGCATTCTTGAGCAAAAACATAAAATTATTGTTGTTATTATTATATAAAATGTTCTCAGTGAGTGACTCCTCAACGCTGGCGCCGATCCGATGTTGTTGAACCTAGAAACGTAAAATTTAAACTGTTGCTTCCCTTTACAACGTAAAGTTTCACTAAGGAGTTTTCGAAATTCAACCCCTAAAGGGGTGTATCGGGGTTCCATAATATATATGGAAATAAAATATTTGATGGTTCTATTAATTTTAAACTTTATATAATTATACTACAATACAAATAATTAAATACACGTTTTTCAAAACTATGTCAGGGTGTTAAATTTTATATGGAATTATAATTTATGGAAATCATAATAATAATCATAATAAATCTTTATTGTTAACAAATTTTTGTTCACATACATGATATGAAACCCCAACTCTTGAAGTAGGTAAACTTGTATCACAGGAGCTAGTGTCCTCCCCACAAATATGACTTATCCAATAATTACAACTTATATATTAAAAGTACAAAGAAAACAAGCTTATAAACAAAGATTAAATTATATATATATATATATTGTTGTGCATACATATGTATATAATAAATTGCATGTATGTATGTATATATGTTTATTTGTTTTGTGTATTTGAATGTGTAATTGTTAGTATGTGAGTGAATCTATAGACTAATGAAACTTAAGCAATCAAAACTATATTTATAATATGTGCTTTACAACGCCATCCACAGAGCAAAATCATATGGAAATTTTGTGACAGAGTGTAAAAATGAATGACCGGTGTAGATACATTAAGTACGTGCTTAATTGTGTTAAATAGTTTTGAAAAAAATATATAATTTAAAACATTTTGTTTTAAAATATTATAAATTACCTAATACATAATTTAAAAATTACTCTTGAAAAAGCTCCTAACAAGCTCTCTCTGTACGTATGGCGCATGTTGAACTCAGTGCCCCTCGGGTATGTGGTTTTAAGAGCTTATGATGTAGGGGCGTTTCATGTAATTTAAGCCGGTCTTGAGGATAAAAACAAAACGGTCGCTTTGTAGGTTCAACGCGCAGTATAGACAGGATGCGTTATTCGACGTGCGCTTTGTGTTGTCGCTGGTGCCGTTCGAGCGCACGCACGACGCGGTCTCGCGCGTTCACCCCTCCAAGCAGCTCTGCAGGATATTCCCGGAGATCGTTAATCGGGACGTGCCGCTTAAACAGGTACAGAGGTAAGTAATGACTACTTTATTATTATTATTACATCCTATACCATCATTTATAAAAACATCATGAAAAACTTGTATTAAAACAAATATGTTTTAATACCTGTTACTGTTAGATTGACATATATATGTTAACATATACAGGCCGTCCCATTTCGATGCAAGATAAAGAGAAAGTACTTTAAATATTGAAGACTAGCGACCCACCCTCGCTTCGATTCGGTTTACGTCTTTTTTTTTTCAAATTTCAAAATAAGGTATAGCCTATATTAAACACGGATAATGTAGCTTCCCATTTGTGAAATAATTTTTGAAATCGGTTCAGTAGTTCCAGAAATTACCCCCAAACAAACACACAATTTTACCTCTTTATTATATTAGTATAGATTGGAAATTACACTTAATGGAGACTTCATTTTATTTTTAAAAATAAGTAGAACTGCAGTCAAAGATTTTGGAAAATTCTCCTGTCTGAACCGGCAAATTTGAAACGAAATATCTGTATTTTTAAATAAATAACATAGTATCTTAAATTAAAAGAAGACCATACAAGTTAACATTTTAATTACAAAACAATTCAATGCAACACGTCTCCCTGAAAAAATAAAAAAAACAAGTTTAAAATAAACGAAAGGTTAATGACGTGTCTTTATGATTAAAAAAAGTCAAAACTTTCTTGATACGCCATGTTAAGCAAATTTAAATAAATTAACAATATTAAAAGGTATTAAAACGTCGCCTCAAGTGTATGAAGATCCGATTTTGAGAAGGTCGTAAAGCCTCTTAACAACACCCTGTTCCATAGCCGAGAATGGTCCTTTCAGCAAGACTCACTACCAGGTCATAAGGCTCACTCAATACAGGCGTGGCTAGAAAGGTATGTTCCCAACTTCATTCTGAAGACTGGCCGTCATCTAGTCCCTATCTTAATCCGCTCGATTACCATTTATGATGTTTTAGAGAGCATGGCGTGATAATATTGAATCCCTAAAACATTCCATAAGGGTGGTAGTGCCCAATTTTGCTATGGAAAGGTTAGTGCCGGCTTTACCTATGGTGTAGGGTGTGTAGCGCACACGGGCGCAGAGCGTTAGGAGGCGCTGAGCGTCGCTCGCGACGCCTCCAAAGAGCCTACTAGAGGGCGCCAGGGTATTGATTGCACCCGGGCGCTACATGGGCTAGAGCCGGCTCTGGAAAGGGTGCATGTTTCAATCGAAAACTGTTTGAAAGATTGTATAAAAGCAAATGGTGACTATTTCGAATAAACGGTTCATTTTCAAAATGCATACTAGCTATTTAGAAATTCTTCTAATAAAATGTAAAAATATCAGTATTTTCTTTGTAACAATATTTATAACTTTAAAATACGTATAATACAATAAATTTAACTAAGTAATAGGGATTTTATTCTTACTCTGTGTCACTTCCCTAAAGTGTCGGAATACTACACCCTCTGGCGAAAAGTGAAGCTTCTGCGTATAGGTTTTTTAAGGATTTTTGAAAGTTATATCGTCGTAATTTTTGCCGTAATTACTAAACCGATTTCGTCTATCTACGAACCTAACCGAGGTCTAAACTGAAACTATCTTTACCGAATTTCATTTCAGTTTAGCAACCATTGCGTTCTCTTGTTGAAACTAAAGTTGAAAAGTCAAATGATTTATTGCATAGTTATTATAGGTTTGAAAAGATGTTGGCAAAGCATAACTTGCCATATAATGTTATGTCTTATTTAAAGATAAATTAATTTGCAACATTACAAAAGCCTCGCATACTAAATATAAGATAACACAATTTCTTAATTAAGTGACAGTTTTATTACTGTATTCTAGACATTCATTGATATTCTAATAAGATTTAACTACAGCCATGTCAAATGGTGTCAAATGGTGTCAATTTCAAAATCTCGTAGCCATAAATATCGACTAAGGGTAGTCGTTATTTAGTGATTTTTTTCCGATATCCGAAAGTCGTTACCTCTGCAATACCTACTTTTCTTCGAAATTCTAAAACGCCCTGTCGTTTCAGATACTACAACAAGCTGATAGAGAAGAACTCTGAACAGAAGTCGGCGGTCCGCCACATTCTATCTGGCACGTCGGCTAAAGCTCCCTACATGGTATTCGGACCGCCCGGCACTGGCAAAACCATGACCATCATTGAAGCTATTATACAGGTATTTGTTAGTAATAGGCAACATTTACAATGTTGCTTAAAAATAGGTTTTAGTGGAAATGGTATAGTACATGTATCGTAGCTTTAACAATCGTATTTCTTAAGCTGGAAACAGACTGAGCCAACGCGCCATTGCAATACCGCGCGTGATGTTTTTACTGAATATGTACACTTCGCTTTTTATGCGACGAGTCGCCTTTCTTGAAAATAAAGTAGACTTGAGTACTTTTGTAAAAATATTGAGTCATCAAATCACCTTGACTGTGTCATGCCCTGTCGCCGTTCTGTGACCTCTTTCATCTTATTATCGAAAGAGGGTTGACCTTTGCTGAATCTAGAGCTTTTGAAAATCGCCGTCATTTAATTTATGCAAAGTGTGTTCCTAAAGCGTCTTTTCATATAATGAAATTGGACATAGAAACTGATTCGTTTAGATTGCCGTAACATAATCTACCTAGTATCACATCAGCTCACTGTGATCGTTCGCATCAGCCAGCATCTATAGGATAGCGTCACGTAATGCAAGCCAAATGTACTTCTAAACAGCGCCTTTCCATACATGGAAACTGATGCGTTTCCATCGCCGTTACATAATGTACAGTCAGCATCACGCTAATGTAAATTCAATTTCAAACAAAACCATTCAAAACTGGCCCGTATTAATAGCGCATTAAGGTGTCCATGGGTTGGGGATGACCTGTTGCTGTCTGTACGTAGCGGGATTACGTAAGCTGAGATTGTTTTCCGAATTAAGTGTGTTTCCAGCTTTACAGACTACACAATAAATGTCCTAATCCCTTGTAAATACCTCTTATACCAGTGACATTCACTTATAATAAGGCGTTTACTTTCAGATCGTAGTTAGCAACGCTCGTCACCGGGTATTGGTGTGCACAGACTCTAACATGGCCGCCGATCACATCGCTCTAATGCTACTGCCTTACAATAAAATACTAAACATTGATAACTACATTTTCCGCGCTAATTCACAGAACAGAGTTTGGTAAGACTCATTTTCATTAACCTATAAAATTTTAACCTATGAAATTGCTGTAATAAAGTGTTTTGTATGAAAAATATATTTGTATTTAATTAATCGAAGTATTGTTCATCATTATCAATGTACTTTTGTCATTTTAATTGAAATTGATTGATGCCCAAGTACCTATTCTTGGGGACGGGAATCAATTAATTCTCTGTAGGCGCTTTTCCTCATTGGAGTTGAATATTTTCTCCTGTAGAAAGTTATCCGAATTCCGAAAAAAAATGGAAATCAGTAGGTGTAAGGTCTGCCGCGTACGGTGGGCGACGGAGAGTTTCCAGGCGAAGCTCCTGTAATTTTGAGACTGTTTGTCGTGCAGTGTGTGGGCGAGCAGTAGACTGGAGAATCAGTAGACTGGTCATTACCAGACTCGGTTGTTTGATAGCGAGCTTGTCCATCGTCGTTTGATAATATCGGCACAGGAGCACCAATACAGTCACCATTAGCTAGCGTCTTTTGACTCAGTTTACGTTTGAGACGCTGTTTGGTTGTCTCGTGGGTTCAACCATTGTGACGAACGTTTACGATTATCATACAGCATCCACTTCTCATCACAAGGGACAATACTATTCAGAATTCCTTCATTTTTGTGCCGGTTCAGGAAAGTAAGGCAAGTTTCGACGTGTGTTTGCATCTGACTTTCATTAAGCTCATACGGTACCTGCTTTCCTAGTTTCTTCACTTTCCCGATTTGACAATGAATGAATCAATATCTTTTTGTCACTTACGCCGAAGGCTACTCCTAACTAAGAATCCGCTTCCACTATTGCTTTCAATTCGTCATTATCGACTTTAGTCTCCGGTCATCCACGGGCATTATTCTTGAGGTCGAAATTTCCAGAACAGAAACGATCAAACCAAAAACGCACCGTGCGTTCCTTTGCGACGTTTAGTCCGTACACAATACATAGTTCATATTGCGTGCCGTCTGTGCTGCGTTGTTGCCACGACGGAACTCATATTCGAAAATAACGCGAATTTTTAACAGTTGTGTTTGCGACCACGGAAACACGCAAGATACGCAAGAAACTGTTTAACGGGAAAACAACGAAAACTGATTTTGAAAAGGAAAATCATAGCTTTAAATTGAAATTAATTTGAATTTGTAATTGCAAGCCAAACTTAAGATAACTAAGTTCAAAGTGGCCACTATGAACAACCGGCAATTTCATAGGTAAGGCCCTAATAATTATCATTATAAGGCCTTTGAGTTCTTCCGAAATATAAATAAATAGGTGTGTTTCTGTCAAATATGTTTAATAATAAATATAATAATACTCTAAATCTTACTTTTTGCACATACGAGTATGGACAAACCGCAAACAAAATTCACGCCCGCCTGCGAGTTGCCTAAATTATAATAGTAATTTATCGGAAAGAGCTAGCCAGTATTTTAAATTCCTCCTCTTTACTGACAAACAATGAACCAAACATAATAGGTGTTTATTTGTATTTTTTTTCTCCAGGAACGTATTACCACCCGCCCTAAAACCGATCTCCAACGGCACAAGCTACGATAACTTCTATCCTGTAAGCAACTCTTATCTGAGCAAGTATAGAATCGTGGTCACCACCTTGCTCCACTCTGCGAAGTATGCCTCGTGAGTTCACATTATTGTCATTCTTATTTTCGAATTTTTATAACATCAAACTTGCCCTAAAAACCAAAGCTTTCTCCAAATCTGAAACCAAGCATTCCGTTAATTATTCTGAAGTTGACATGAACGTTTTATGAATCTCGTTTGAAAAAATCCGTTTTATTTAGTTCTTATAGGTCTACCAGAATCTCATGGAATAAAAAAAAAACAAAATTGTGATTTTCATATGGCAATGTCAATTGTCACCTGTCAAATCAAAATACGAGATTTGTCAACCGCTGCTGAGATTTTGTGATATCTTCTTGACAATTAGTTGTTTTTGTGAAAATCTCGAAAAAGCCACTTCGATCTCAAGCGAGAAATATTGTTTTCAATGTGTATCGTAAAATAAGAGAAGAAGGCGTAAATCAAACTCAATCTTTGATTTTAAAGCGCGTCGTAGAGTTGACCGGTAAGTTGGACTGAGTTGTTTTGATACTTTTAGTTTATTTTATATTTTTCTTACTTAATTGTAGCTTCTTTATAGGGGTTTCCAGTACTACTATACGGCGAATCGTAGGTGAGGACACATCGAATGATGGTGTATTTTCCACGCCTGGTAAAAAGAGGAGAGGGGGGAAGTAGAAAATCAACTTGGACAGTTTCGATTTAGAGTTGATTAGGAATAAAGTAAATTAATTCTATACAGTTCGCAAGGAAATTCCAACAGTAATGAAACTGTTACAAATTCTTCGACAAGATATTGATTTCAACGGAGGTAGAGAATCATTGAGGTAAGAAAAATATTAAGTAATAATCCCTCTCACTCTCACTCGTAAGAGGAGGCCTGTGCCCTGCAGTGGGACGTATATAGACTGATGATGATGATGATGAATGACTAAGCTATCGTTTGAGTAACATGATAAATTTTATTAATTTTTACAGACATACTTAAGGAGATTGGTTTTGAATATGTTAAATGCCAATCAAAAAGGACCATTTTGATGGAGAGAGATGACATAAAACTACAAAGATACAAGTTTTTGAAGCGTATAAACGAAAACCGCGAAGCTGAAGAGCATAATAAATTGGATGTGATTTATTTAGATGAGACTTACATTCACGGTTCATGTTCTGTGAACAAGTGCTGGCAAAGCAAAGATATTGCAGGTCCATCTAAAAGTTTTTCACTTGGAGCGAGGTGGATCATTGTAAACGCTGGTGGAGAAAATGGCTTTGTACCAAATTGTTGTCTGGTGTACAGGTCAACAAGTGTATCTGCTGACTATCACCACGATATGAATAAGGACAATTTTACAAAATGGGTGACAGAGAAGCTAATTCCAAATCTGACAAGACCTTCACTAATTGTGTGCGGGATACGTATACACTTACACATAGAGTGCTCGTGTTTGTACTTCGCACCAACTGGATCGCCTGGGGGTGTGGACTGTATAATAGGTTTTCCGTGAATATTCTTAAATGAAACAACTAGGCTTTGTTCTTCAATAGAGCCGGGGTAGCGCAGAGGTACTTGTTCTTCTTCTTGTTCTTCTTCTTGTTGTTCTCGGAGTGGATGCCGCTGCGGAAGTGAGGTTGACCGGAAATGGTCCGCCTTTTATTCATTTATTGGCTTATCCAACCTCCGGCCAATTACGGGCTTCCCCCACCACCGGTCAATGACGGGCTTCCCCCACCACTTGTCCATGTATTTACCCCTCCCGCTACCCGCGGGGAATCATTTATTTACCTTTTCCTTATACACGTATTTACATTGATCCAATAAATCCTAGTCTCATCGACTTACATTCACGGTTCATGTTCTGTGAACAAGTGCTGGCAAAGCAAAGATATTGCAGGTCCATCTAAAAGTTTTTCACTTGGAGCGAGGTGGATCATTGTAAACGCTGGTGGAGAAAATGGCTTTGTACCAAATTGTTGTCTGGTGTACAGGTCAACAAGTGTATCTGCTGACTATCACCACGATATGAATAAGGACAATTTTACAAAATGGGTGACAGAGAAGCTAATTCCAAATCTGACAAGACCTTCACTAATTGTTATGGATAATGCTAGTTATCATTCCATACGGATGAACAAACCGCCCACACAAGCCAGTCGTATCGCTGATATAAAAGAATGGCTTCGTGCAAATGATGTACATTATGATGATCTTTGGCGTAAATGTCAACTACTTGAATTAGTGAAACAAAACATGTCTGCGCCCTTATATGAGATAGATGAAGTATTAAAATCGCACGGTCACGAAGTTTTAAGGCTCCCACCTTATCATTGCACATTGAATCCCATAGAAATGATTTGGGGTATAATGAAGCAAAAAGTTGCTGATAAAAATGTAAATAGGCCTGCATGTGACATTAAATTATTAACAGAAGAAGCTTTCTCACAAATTGGTGCAGAGGAATGGCGAAAATGTTGTGAACATGTAAAGAAAATTGAAAACGATTTCATCGAGCAAGATAGAATAATTGAAATGCTGGAAGAGCGATTTATAATAAATCTCTTTATCTTCATCATCTGATGGAGAACAAGAAATGCAAGTGGAGTTCTTGGAATCGTTTTCTAGTTCTGAATGAGGTGTTAAGTTAGTAGTATGATTTAAATGATATATAATAAATTAGTACATAAAGTAATATACGATTGATTTATTTTTCATGACATATTTTCCTATGTTAAGAACCCGATGTATAACAACATTCTTCATACACATACCTAATATACCGTACTTCTTGTTCATTAATACTAAAGACATAAATAAAAATTAAACAGTATCAAGGTCGTTTAATCCAATTTCCCCAGTATTGCACACAACAAATTTTTATTTCCCCATTTGCCATGAGATTCCGGTAGAGCTCTACCAAATATTTCATACAAATTTGTTAAATACAAAGTTAAATAAATAATAAATACACCACAGTACAGCAGCGTTCACAGGTAGTTTCTGATATGCAGCAACCAAGTGCTGGAATAATATCCCTTAAACCATCAGGGTCCTACAAAGTAAAGATGCTTTACAGAAAAGTCTGGAGGCTTATTTGCTAGATGCACAAAAGAAGGGAACTACCTAATTCATTATTTCATCATTGATTTTGCGTTAGGCGTTAAGATTCCTGCAGCCGTGCAAACAACAGGCAATAAAAGATCCAAAGGTCAAACCTTGTTTGGTTGGTTAATTAGTGAAAATAGTATATTTTTTGATGCTGTTATCCTAATTGAATTTGAGTATCACAGCATTTGAGTATTTATTAGAGTATAAATTTATAAATTACACCTAAGTATTATATATATTATACCTTGTTTGATTTTTAGGTATATTTATTTGCGAAACATTTTATTGTGTCTTTATTACTTTATTTTAATTGTATTACACGTGGTTCTATCTGTCACTTCCGTCCGAACGTCACTCCAATTCCTTTGTCAAATTTGTTTTCTTATTCTCTGTCCTTGTTCTGTCTACTAATTCTTGTGTGTGCTGTGACGTACTGAAATAAATATTCATAATATTAAGTTATCGTAACGTGATATTTACATAGGAAACGTGATGCGCTTTATAAATGTAGAAAATTCATATTGTAGACAACGCAGTCAAGCAGCACACAAGCTAGTGGTGAGCCACCTGTTTATCGATGAGGCGGCACAGGCGTCGGAACCGGCGGCTCTCGTGCCCATCACTGGGTTACTGGGTCCCAATGGACAGCTAGTTTTAGCCGGCGACCCCCTGCAATTAGGACCCGTTTGCACATCGAAAGAAGCCAGTATGAGAGGACTAGGTAATATAAATATTTTTCATATATTTTGTGTGATACGTTACAACTCGACCATTCCTTTTTGTGCGATAATCATCAGACTATTTTGCGATAATAACCTCAAGGATTTATAATAAAATTATGAATTCTATAACTACTATAACACTAATGATATAAAGATTACATGACTCCCTATCAAAAATGCTGTTATGCGCTAAATGATCTTTTAGTGACAAATGTATTTAGTAATGTAAGTATGATTTTATTTTGTTTTTGTGAGGTTCGCTTTGTAGATGCATTAGTTAGACACAGTCTGACTTGAGTAATCTACTGATGCTCTTTTAACTTTTGTAATGTTTGTATATATTTGTATGGCCACGAGGTGGCACATAGAGAAAAGCTTCTTGTAAACATATTGAATTGAACATTTAGAGTACTTTTATCTACTTGTATCCTTAAAAAATGTACCTCTTGCTTCTAGCTGAAAAGTCATATAGAAGTCTGACAGTATCCTTTTTTGTTCACATTACGATTAGACAGTAGGCATCAGAATAATGTACTCAAAAGGTACATTGTAATTTTGTGTAAAAAAAATCCAGGAATATTATTTTAAAAAAACTGCAGCATTCAATTAAAGTTGGTCCGTCTGAAACATGATAGGCTGCAGCGCGACGACGACAGTTAAATGGTTATTTTTATTCACTTATTCACAAAGTATTATGTTTAGGTGCAATAAGGTGTTTAACTCTTATATTATTATTGGTCGGGAATGTCGACCAATTTAAGCTACTAAATAAGTATACAGGTTGTTCCGACTTATTACACCAAACAGAAATGTTCCCGAGTGGAATACATAAAAGTACACTAAGGGTAAAGGACCTAAATATAGCAAAAGGAGGAATAGTTGGGCTTTAACGTATCACACTATATTTTTGGAAACTATTGACGCGACTAAGGGATAACAGAGCCGCTACCACAAGCCATGAGGAACTACTCTACCTCTTAAAAGAGTGGACTCGCCAACCCGCTTGGCCAGCGTGGCGTTTTAACCGCATACATCCCTCATGCACAGGACAATGTGCACTAGGAGGCCCATATACAGTAGTGTATACTGAAAGTATATGCACTTTTATGATGTTACAGATAACCTAGGTGGTACCTTCTTAAAGGCTGAATTTTTTGTGGCCCTTGTGGCCTTTCAAGTGTCACCGAACATGAAAACTAACTCCCACGGCCCGAAACACTACGTACATCTCTGTTACTCCCTTCCAGAAAATTCCCCTCTAGAACATTCGTGACAATGACATCATGACACCCGCGAGACCTAGCGACCTCTAGAACATTCCTGGGATATCTAGGCTGCAATAACAGTGACGTGGTACTACTAGTGCTCTCACCCGCATGGGCGGGAACATATGCCCTCGCCATCGACGCGTTGTATCGGCGGGGTTATACGAATAACGAAACGATAACGCGTTCTAGCCTTTAGGTACACCGCCATCTGTTATCCAGTAATTGAATTAGATTGAGTCCAACTAACGTGTTGTTTGCTCCGGAGTAACAATATGTTTAATTTGGGAATAAAGGTTTCCAATAGCTGCAGATTTTGTTTCGATCAGGATGAAACGCCGCCAATGCACGTATTGTACAATGCCAATGCCCTTCGATTTACAAAAGTTACACGTATTGTATATGGGCGTTCGTGTGTTAAAGCGGGAAGATGATCGACAACTCGCTGCTAAAACTATTCTGCTTTATCTGGTGGCCATAGACATTGTCATCAAACTTTAAAAACGATGGCGATTATAATAGATCAACAATGATCCCAGTGATACGAGGCTGTATTGACTTGCTGAGCCCCTAACCCTCAATATTATTTGGAATTCGTGGCAGGCCAGAGGCCACCGAAAGTATTTATCAGTCCTTGCTTCTAAGAGCCCCCTAGTTTTAGTCCACGAACACTGATGATGGGTTTTAGTGTGCTGGCACTAAACATTTAATTTATTAACGCCGGCCAAAACTCAGACGACGCGCAGTACCATTTGCGAGGTAGTTAGTCTTCACCAATGAATGTGCTGGAAATATAAGAGAAACTGCTTTAATGATGATCAATTGTGGAATTTTACGGATTGTGCAATATTTTTATCGTTTAAGGGGGTGTATTGAAACTCCTTTGCGTGAAGGCCATTAATTTATACGTATTGTGCAATGACATTATTATACAGTTTTAATTTAGATCTTTTAGTCGTAACATTCATATTGCTTCCTTTTAGGTACATCGCTTATGGCACGCTTGAAGCAAACATTTGAAAACATGTATGACAACAACTCTAAATATATAACTATGCTTGTCAAGAACTTCCGCTCGCATCCGGATATATTGAAGCTGCCCAATGAATTGTTTTACGAAAATAATTTGCAGGTAAGGCAGAACATGTTTGCTTTAGAAGTATTATTTGTATTGATACATATTCATGAATAATGTTTTAGCATACAGAAAGGGGGAGGGTGTATGATGAATCCCACAGCCACTGCGCGCACTCGACTGGCCACATTACCCCCGTATCTCGCAAAACACTACCATCGACTGTACTGCATATCCCGCTTTATTCTATTCCCCCCTCCCCCGTGTTTCGGTGTTAGATATCCATTTCGTTAAATCTCCAAAGGTAGCATCCGTGGGCGTGCCAACGTTTGTCGTTCTTGACTGATATTGACATGTATCGCGGATGTCCATGGGCGACAATATCCACTTACCACCAGGTAGTCTGCCTTCTTTCTATAAAAAACATACCTATCAGTTCCCAAACTGTGCATTCTGCTCATGATTCTGAGTGAATTGACATGACATGTTATGCATTTTTTCGTTCAAATTACATTTGACTTAGCGAATAAAAACCAAAGCTGTGTATGGATCACGCGCGGATAATTCTCGTTCGTAGGCGCGCGCGGCGGGCGCGTGATCGATGCCGTGCGCGAGCCAACTGAAATGTTGCCGGCGAACAAATCTGTCAGTCTTTAGCCACGCTGCAAAGGCGCACCTGTATTTTGCTCGCACACATTTGGGCCGGCCAGATTACTTTTGGTTTTGTGATTCTACTTATTGGCCACGTTTCGATGGCCAGACTCTACTTTGGTATTGTGGCTCTACTTATTGGTCATGTTTTGATGACCACTTATTGGATTTAATTATTGGCCATTTACTATTGATTTTGATTTCTACTGTTGGCCGCGTTTCGATAATCAGACTTTACTATTGATTTTATGGTTCTATTATTCCAAAATTCCATGGATATACTTCTACTATTGATTTCATGTTGTTTGATATATAGTATGTTTACATTTAACTTTATTGTTTTCAGGCGCAAGCAAAATTGGACCCATTGAGTGAATTAAGCATTTTAGGCAGCGATTTTGCCCCCGGGGGTGAAAGAGCTATCGTTTTTCACGCCGTTAACTCCAAGGAACAACGAATGGGAAAATCGCCAAGGTATGTATACAGATTAATGGCATTATATGTCAGTGTCGAACTTTCTTCGTAATTAACGATTTCCAAATCAAAATCGCATCTCGTCATTGTCCAGTCACGTCGAAGCAAGTCCTGGAGTCGAATCGTACAAAGAGAAGGCATCTGGATACCTGTCCTTTGGTCACGACTGATTTTAACTATCGGCATGACCGAAATGAAAACGATTTTATAATTTGATTTACGTTAAACTTTATATTTATTTATTATAGATATACGAACAAATACTTTTACATATTGCATTTGCGTAAAACAATTAATATGATTATACATAGTTCTGTGGTAAAATAAAAGTTATCATATTATATCACAACTTTTATCGAGTACCGCACATCACTAGTCATAGTCAACTGACAGGTGTCAGCCGCACCATGCTACATGAAAATGATTATAAGGGCAGTCCTATGAATATGGTGGGTGATTAAAAATTTCAAAGCCAGCTTTGCGGATTGCCGTGACTGTAACTTCGGATCAGTGAGCTGGAGCATTATCGTTGTGAAACAATAAGCCCAATGTCAATTTTCCTACACGTTTTTCTTTAATCGCTTCACCCTAGGCACCCTGTTACCGATTTTCCTTTCGGCATGTAGTCAATAAAAGAAATACTTTCAAAAATCTCAGAACACAGAATGCCACTTGCCACACTAGAAGGCAGAACACTTTGCCTGCGGTCGGAGCAACTTCGTTTCAGGATCAAAATGGTGAACCCACGTTTCATCCATGGTTACAAAACGACGACAAAATTGATTGGGATCATGCTGAAAGTTTTGGAGATTCCACTTTGAAACATCCAAACGTTTTGTTTTCTTTAGTTAACATTCGCGGAACCTATGTTGCCGATACTTTTTGACATTTGAAGTGTCCGTTAAAATGAATTTAACACTGCCAAATGAAATCTTAGTCTCTGCTAAATATTTTATCGTGATTCTTCAGTCTTCTAAAACCAATTACTCCACTTTTCTAACATTTTCTTCCGTGACGGAGGTGGAAGGCTAACTAGAACGGGGATCATCTTCACAGCTCGATCTGCCTTTTTTTAAATTCAACAACCCAGTAAACGACATTGGAATAGGGTAAAGCATCAACCCCTAATGTCTGCTGGATATCCAAAAAGACACAGGTACTTTATTACTGCACGTAACCATAATTTCCACAATTGGATGTTTTAATAACGCATTACACAAAATAATTAATTGCTAAGGAGTACGGTCGAATCAAGTTACACTTGACAAATATTGTGTGATAGTGACTCTTTAAAATAAAAAATAAATTACCCTCAAAAGTAGTGTCCGACCGAAACACACTTTTCAGCCGAAACCGAAACCGTAACCGAATATTCGGCTCCTCTCCTAGTTGCGGTCGAAACCGAAACCTATGTAGTTAAATTTACATTATACACTGAAATCTAGTGTTTTTCCTACCTTTGTCACAGATTTTTCGATTAAGTTAAATAAAAGACTTTAATTTATTAGTAAATCAGTATTTATGCGCGAGAACCTAACACCTAACAATTAAACACCGGCCGGCCAACTGACTGAGGTTAAGCCGTATAGGCGAGTGAATAAGTGAACCCGTTCCGAACATGATCCGACTTCATCCGACAGCCCACGAACGCTAGTTTCGGCCGAGCCGAAATTTCGGCCAATTTTTGGCCGAAACCGAAACTTCGTTCGGTCTTTACTCAAAAGGTTTTATTAACACGCGTTTCTAAGAACTTTTTGATTCAACCTCATAGAACTACGATTTTCGTATGCTTCCAAGGAGTCCTCTTCTGTCCTCAGTAAATTTACTATCACTTTACTGAGTGACTCCTGACTCTTACTTCGACGGGACTGAACAATGGCGTGATAAAAACAATTCTGTGTTATTATTTACTATACGCGTGGACCAGTGGCTATGCCAGGGTATATATTAAAATAAAAGTAGGTTTTACTACTCAGATTGTTTACGACAAAGATGAACTTCTTGAAATAACACGAAAAATACAGTAAACCACAAAATACACAATTTTTATCTGTTTTGTATAAAAATAAACAACATCCCACTTTACAATAATCTTGTTTCAAACCAATGATGTGCATATTTTTTAAATGACGTATTTCTTTTTTAAATGTGTGATCTACACCACGCACACTTATAGAAACCTAAAATAATTGCACACTCTTTTGGTAAATCATAACCGCACTAAAAGTAGAACTTTTAACATCATTGTATTTGTACTTAGGATTACAAATAAATTACATTAATTTGTTCTTTTTTCGCGAGCTAAAATGAAATTGATGTTATAAATTATAATAAGTTATAAATAATAGAAGAATCTTCAAGCCATTTACGAAGTTCATTGATGTATTTATTTTTATATGTTATCTTATAAAGTTATCACACAAATGGTACAGAGGGAGGACTTAATGCCCAGTAGCACTCTGCCAGTCATAGATACCCATGAATATATACCTATGGAACCACTTAAAATGTTATATTTCGTATTTTTTTTTTCCAGTTACTTCAACGAGAAGGAACTTGACATGTTGAAAAGATATGTTAAAGCCTTAATCAATACCCATAATGTCTTGCCAAAGGACATCGGCATCATAGCTCCGTACATCAGACAGGTAGCTATCTTTAACTATGTGTTTAATTGATGATCAGAATGGATAGTGGTGTCTTTTTATTAATTTACTAATTATAATCTTACTTTTCTGGGCAGGTTTACTTGTTTTGATTTCACTGAAATATGTGGCGTTCC
This sequence comes from Sesia bembeciformis, assembly GCA_943735995.1. NCBI lineage: Eukaryota > Metazoa > Arthropoda > Insecta > Lepidoptera > Sesiidae > Sesia > Sesia bembeciformis. Next base: position 9,073,815 of record OX031042.1, read on the forward strand.
TTTGGAGAGACCTATATCCAGCAGTGGAGAGACACAGACTGATGGTATGGTATGTACAGTCAGCAACAGGTCAACGTATACCCATCGATATCATAAGCGCTATTTCAGTCGGGGCGGAATCCTATTTACATTACGGCCTTCATATTCGTTTACATTTGACCGTGGGGTTTAAAGATCCGCATGGTTGCCATAAATCGACCGCTACTACCATGACGTGCATAAAGGCCGTTCAGTTGCTAGGCGCGAATCGCGATTTTCGGACATGTGCCACCATCAAAACTAAACCGTTTATCATTAAAATGGAAAAAAGGACAGCTATATAAGATATTCAAAGTGCGGAATATTCCAATAAAAGTGCTAAAAATTGTGTTTGACACGAGTTAGTGGAGTTACTTGGACATTGAGAAGATTAATTGGAAAAAAATGCTTTCTACAGCGACCATTAACATACATATTCCTTCTTCGACTTCCATCTTAGCACTGAAGTAAAACCCCGCTCATCTCCTGTATATATCCCGCACAGTCGCCGCTTCTGTCTGTACAACAAACAATTTTTAATCGCATCCGCCCGATTCCACTGTGACAACTAGCGCTAATACGCTAATAATAAGGACTAAAATCGAGAAGTTCTCGGTACATTAGTGTTGCTGCCATTATGTTGTATTTTCTTTAGTGTTGCATTTCTCTGTGAGTCTTTGAGAATTAGTTTCTTGATTCAAAAAAATACATGTGAGTGAATATGTTAAATATTAATACTTCATAACTACAAAATTTCGGAACTCACAGGCATGCCTATATTTATTAACATAAACAGCTGAATTTACCGTACCGTAACCAGTCCTTTCAGTATCCACTGCTGACACGGGCCTCCTTATGCATATTATGTATGGCTTTAAAGTCGCACCCTGGCCAAGCGGGTTGGCGAGCCCACTCTTTGAGAGGTGGTGTAGTTTCCCAGGATTTTGTTATCCCTTAGTCGCCTTTTAAGACATCCACGGGAAGACATAGGGTGGTGTTATTCTATAGCCGACCGACATCATACGTAATGCTATACATTTCGATATTTTGGTTGTTGCCAGGTGTACAAAATGAAGGCTTGGCTGCAGGAACAGAGCTACACAGAGCTGGAGATAGGCACAGTGGAGGCGTTCCAGGGTAAGGAGAAGCGCGTGATCCTCGTGTCTACGGTGCGCGCCAACTGCAAGCTGCTCGACTACGACGCCAAGTACGGGCTCGGGTTCCTCGTTGACGACAAGGTCAGTCACGACAACCTACTGTTAAGGGCCCTGTAAATGCACAAATACTTTTATGTAGTCTTCTAAGAAATATACCTATCGCAATTAAAATTTCAGAAAAAAAAAATCGTCACTAAAGGTAACTAACTAAACCCAAAATATCAATCACTTTTGAGGTTTGTGTGTGTGTGTGTGTGCGCGAGTGATTATAACGAAATTCTAGAAAAATATCAGGGCGCATTTTCTATCGGATTGAAATAAAAATGTGACAGAAAAATTGTTTCGGTCTATATCGCAGTTAAGAGATGATCCAAATCAGTTCAATAATTCCAAGATTATGGTTAGTGTAAAATAAAAAGGTCCCATTTTTTTTTTAACTATACATACAAATTATGTCTTTGAATAGGGCTTGTAAACTGGGATCAACAATACAACAGAACGCCATGTCTTTTTGCTTCAGCCACTCGTATCAGGTCTATCTCGTATCACACTTTTGTCGCGCCTTGTTCTCTTTCACTAATTTTATCAAGTCTGCTTTCAGTATCTGGACATTGGTTTCAATGCCGTTTTTTCTAGCCAGGCAACCAGTTCTCCTTTTTTACTGTTCTGGGTAGGCACTTTATCCACCTGCATCAAATGGTATGAAACACTGTCCATTAAAACAACTGAAATCTCCGGTAGGCTGGTTAAAATTGATGTTCACCACTGTCTAAAAGTGTCTAAAGTCAGTATTCATCTTCTCATGGTAGTCCGTACTGCTCATTAACTCGAAAACCAACAACGCGTTTTCCACACCCACGTGACAGATATTAATTAGTCGAGCTCCTTTGCCCATTGGCACTTTAGATGTGGAAGCATTCGTGCCGTTCGTCCTCGAGTGTGAAACCGTGTTGTTCTCATTTAACTACGTCTCGTCGATAAACACCACGATTTCCCAATCTGTAATTGGTTTCTTTCGAGTATTATGTCAAATCTTTCCCAATTTTTTCTCTTGTCAGTTTTCATGTATTCAAAGCCAATTTTTCTTAATATTAGTGACATTGCTGTTTTTCCTCTACTAAATAAGTCAACCTCTTTTAACGACATCAAAAGCATTCTTCTATTCGGAAATTCATTTCTTGAATAATAATTGTAAATATTATTTCTGATAGAGTCTGCATCAAGATTGTCAACATAAATCACGGGCTTTGTTCTTTTCTTTGGTGTCCGTAACACATTTTCTTTACATCCAGATGGGCCGAATGTCTGACGAGCGGAACTGAACACAGCACAGCGTAGCTCAGTTTCATGGCTTCCCCCTAACTGTCTTTGCCAGACATAAACAAGAACATTTATTACACTTACAAATGTACTAAATTATTAATTATAATGAAGTGTGTAGTAATCAATATTACAATGAAAAATATCACAATCAGTATCCATTTGTTTTCTATTTTAGCGGTTCAACGTCACCCTAACCCGAGCCAAATCTAAGCTGATAATAATCGGCAATCATGCTTGTCTGGAACGGGATGCTAAGTGGCGTAAGTATATGGGCTTATGCGAGGAATTCGGTTGCTACTTCGGACAGAACCTGCAGCAACTGAAACGTACCGCGGAAATTCTCAACAATGTCGCCAAAGTGAACTTTGATAAGTTTCGCATTAGCGAAGCCATCAAAAAGAAGGAAGACAAAGACAAGAAAAAGTAACTTTTTTCTATTTTATTTATTGACATTTATTTAGACTTAAGACATTATAATCAGTGTGCTCATTGTGCTTCTTGGTTGTAAACGTTGCTATCCCGTTTGCGTCAAGTTTTTTTTATATACGGAGTATAAAGCAGCGCCCTTAACAAACTTATTAAGGTACTTAAAATCTTGAAACTTGATGAGATTCATGAGTGTCCAGAAAAAGAAACTTATAGGATAAATCTTTAAGACGAAATTACTTTATTTTTTTATACAGCTTTTTACCTCACAGCTAGCACGCAGTAGTCAACTTCAATACTACATTTATGGATGCATCTAAAACGTGCGAATATCGCACTTTGACAATCTAAATATGGTGCATGATTGATGATAGAAAGGGGTTTCTATCATCAAAACAAACAGAGATGCAGCACCATTTACATTGTCACAGAGCATCATTCTCACGTTTTGGAACTCGACCTTATCTTGGTTACAGCTAGTCTTGCAAATGAAAGCAATTTTTTTTAAATCTTGGCTATATCATATATTTTAATCAGTAGAAACGCATTTGATACTTTATATTTTTTGTGAGAACATTAATTATTACGCTCATATAAATTTCAATTGGCGAATAATAGAGTCTGGCAAATAAAACGTGGCACACGAGCGACAAATAAATAAACAATCTGAATTTCTTTCTAATTTCGCTTATCGACACTAAAAATCTCAATTGGCTTAAGGGATAAATATTGATATAAGAAAATATTCTCACAAATTGAAGAACACAAACCAATACTTTTCAAGGACGAGTAAGAAATATTTTGCCTAATAATCCTTTGTAGCTTGTTTAATTTTACAGTTTATCGTTTTGACCAAAAGAGCTTTAACTTTGAAACAATAACTGTAACACTAATAAAGTTACAAAGGATTTCTTATAAAAAATGACAAAGGATTCTTGAAAAGTACTGATTTAATTATCCCTTACGCCAATTGAAATTTCTAGTATCGTGAAATCGGAAAGATACTCAGCCTATTTCTTTTTATTGCCGTTCTGCTTCTGTAGTATGTTTCCATAATATCGCTTCGCGGACATCACGCTTGACAGTAATTGTTTTTCTAATTATACTCGAACAATATATGACACTTCCGTGATTGCAGAATTTATAAACGAGAAAAACTTACACGAGCTACTTTAATATTAAGTTTACTTAGAATTAAGAGTTATTGAGACTTTATTTTGCCAAAACGCAGGTAACAGATATCTGTTAACATGTTAATTATTATAAGTATGTCCAGTTTAAAATTCAAAATGCGTAAAACAAAAAAGTACGCGTTTTCACTCACTGATTTTTGCTTTAAGTACATTTAGTTAGTAGTTGGAGACTAGTCTCCCGAAAACTAGATTTAACATGGACAGTCTATCGTCAATATGTTTAATGACCAAAAATTTGTATTGTAGTCTATAATTTGATGATAACAGGGATTAGATTTCGTAAAAATATGATTGTATATAATTTTTTGACATTCTCACTTTTTCAAACAATTAGTTTGTTGAATCGACAATAATCAGTGTAGCTTTCTAATTGTTTTTTTTTTACAAAACTTGTATTAGTCTCTTTTTTATAAACCCTGTCTTACTTTTTATTTTCTATTCTCTCTCTATACTCTCTATACTCTCTATATTCTTACTTTATTTAAAAAGGTAAAATCGTTGGTATTTTTGCTAACTTTTTTGCGACGGCTTATTACGAAATCTTGTTCTATTCTCTCTTTAAAGTCTGAGATAACTTCTTTCTTTACATTATACAATTTTGTATAATAATTATTTTACAATTACTTGTAGGTAATTGTATTTCTCTACTGGTGTACTAAATACCATACTATGTATACTGATCGTCCAATTCGATGCAACATGAAGGGACGGTACTTTAAATATTGAAGATGGGAAATTTCACTTAACTCTAGGCCAGTCACCCCTAGAGAGCTTACTTTCAGGTCTAGCAACGAGAGTTGAGGTTCGCCTCACACAGTACTCACACAGACGCATTTCTAGGATACAGGGTGTTTCAAAGTTACCATGTCATATATTTTTTTTACATGCCTTCGTGGACATGACATGGACCTTGTTTTAGAATAACCTTATATTTGTCAATATTATAATAAATAATTAAGTATTATACATATATATAAATTTGTAAACTGCAACTTTTTCATCGTCTGCATAGTCCTGTGTGCCAAGTGAACGTTATAAATACATCTAATTACCTCCTTGTCGAAATAATCTACATTTGACTTCGTTAACGGTCTAGGTCGTTTATTCCCCGGTGTACTCAATATTGGACGCTAAGTTAAAGATGGCGGTTGTGATTCTGCTTCCTCACAAATCCCGGTAATAATACGTTGAATAGTAGACTGATATTCCAGTAGCCTCGGGCGTTAAATTATACAATTCGGTTTTATTTAAACTGACCGTCTGTTTAATGTTATGAGTGAAATAATTAATCATTCTAAATACAATTTCGTGATTCTGTTCATGTAATTAATGTTTTGCCTCGCCCCGTCTTAGCAGATGGTGGCATGAGTTATGTGGGGCAAGTGCAAAATAAAATATTGCACTGTAATATAACTAAATAAACACAGATTACACCTTTAAAAATGATAATAAAAATCACTCGATTAATTAACACGTGATCACGTCACAGCAATACGTCAGATAACCATATAAGTCGTCTGTCATACTGCCATGACAAAACGAACCGAAAACACCTGTACAAAATCCAATCCAAACAACGTAAACACTAACTGTGCTTTTTTTACTTTATAAAACGAGTGCGCGCAAGCGATACGGGAAGCGGTTCTCAGTTACGCTACACAATACGTAGTCGCTGCGAGCGTGTACAGATACACTAAAAACCTACGTGTGTGTGTGTAGCTCGCCTCAACTCTGGTTGCGAGACCTGTACCACCATATCTATGTACTCTCATATCGATGATGTATACTAAACTTAAAATCATCCAGTATTTTAAATGTGGGCTACAAAGTATTGAAGATAAATTAGCAGAATAAGTAATTATTATCATGTATTTTCGAAAGTATTTGTAAATTTTATACTTATAATAAAATAACAGACATTATGACAATAAATATATTATACTAGATTTAAATTTTTAAACTATCACGTTTTTAAATACTAAATCGGTTCTGAACGCGTGTAATAAAGGTATTTCTTTACCTTTTATTTCAACTCGACGTTTCGGTACGGGTTACACCAGCCGTGGTCACGAGTTCACTGAAGAGGCACACTAGACACTACACAAACAATGTCCGCGGACGTATTCGACGGTAAATCGAAAGGTTTAAATTGTTTAATCACTGCATTCCACGTCGACGACAGTTTATAACTTTCCGCAACTGAACGCTTAGTTTGGCCTATACGGGAACTACCACGCCACTATTTTATCCCAGGATTGATTGGATTAAAATTAAGAAATATAAAAATCACAATCGGGGAGATGGTATATAAACTGTCGTCGACGTGGAATCTGGTGATTAACAAATTTAAACGTTGCGATTTACCGTCGAATATGTCCGCGGACATTGTTAGTGTAATCAAGTGTAGTGTGCCTCTTCAGTCAACTCGTGACCACGGTTCGTGTAACCCGTGCCGAAACGTCGAGTAGGAAATACCTTTATTACACGCGTTCAGACCCGATTTACAATAAGTATACAATATTATATTGTATGCAACGTTTTATATTATTGACTGTATTGTTTGCTTTCTTTGTGATTTTTGGTACATGCTTTTTGGTACAAATTAAATTATAATGATAAATTATTGTGCCTTATTTAATGCTGTTTATACTTTTATATAATCTATAATTCAGTTATTATACAGGATATAACCAAACTTTCCCCGTAATCTGAAACCATGGTTTCCGTTTATGACTCTTGACCTCATAGATATAAATCTTTTTGCGAAAAAGACTTGTTTTTCGCAACAATAGTTTTTATCAAATTTTTTTTATACAAATTTTTTAAATACAAAGCTCAAAAAATATACTTCTTTACAATACTTAACATGTCAATTAACTTAAGATCATGAGTCGAATCAGGAGTTTCACCCTCGGACAAGTTATAGTTACACCGTGTGTAATAATTGCGACATTATTACAAATTGATATTTGTTACCAAACCAATTATACATCCCGGCCGAAAGTAACATCGACTTTGATCGGCTAGCTCGGTTTTGCGCGTCGTCGCTGTCGTAATGGCATATGACAGAGACGACGCTCTACAAAATCAAAGCTAGGCCGATGTGATCTAAACACTACTTTCGGCCGGGAAGTGTATTACTAGTAGTAACATAGTTTCTAAGCATTATTTTATTATTGTCAGAGAAAATTATCGCAAAACCAAATTATTACTTTAGACAACTGTCATTCTTCCCTTTTCTGTTAAACGATGCCATTCCACGGGTTTGTACTAGTTTACTGTAATAATGTGATATTTTTTCCAATAAATATATTTTTTATATTACATACTGCATTTAATTTTTCTACCTCTATATATTTTTATAAACAATACGGTAGTTCTTTTTATTATTATTTATCGCAAGGATACGGGTTTGTGCATAAGTGCCAATGTCACGCAGAAACGAGGAAAATAATACCAAGGACTTAGAAGTGCCAAGAAGTTAGAAGTGCCATACTAAGTGCCAAGGAATTTAGAATTTGGAAGGAGATCAATGAAGCTTCTATATTTATAGAAATAACATAAATATTAAATAATACGTAAATAAAGGTATATTATAATTTATGAGTAAGGAGTGGTAAATAATATGTGGAATCAATATAAATAGGAAGAATAAAAATTATCTTAATATTAATAAATAAAAGATATATATTTACATATAAAATATAATTAGATATATATACAATTTTATATATTTGAGTGTTTGTACTGTGTAACAAAATGCGACTATTATGCATGTAGGCTGAGGAACACGAGTCAACGATTCCACCATAGCATGGACAGAAGAAGTATATGATTTAGGTCTTCAACATCAATATCACATTCACACATGCTGTTTTGAACAGAAGCCCTGATAAATGAAAACGCATACAAACATGTCTCAAACGTATCAAAATTGTAGCTATTTTGCTAGTTAATATTAAAGAAACAAGGTTTATTGGGAATATGTGGTTGCACTATATAATACAATCTGCCCTTTTCTCGACTACTAACTGTCTCAACTTCTTTCCAAGAATCTAGAAAATGAACCTTGGGCAGGGCAATCAAATCATGATGGTATTTTTTAAAATGCGCCTCCACACCACCGATTCATTGGGAAGTTGATCTGCTCGTTCATCAAAAACTATAGCGTATCCTTTCATAGAAAATACGGTAGTTCACTGTAGTTGAAAATGATATTACGAGTAGTACTGCAACCAGCTCGGTAGTTCACTGTAGTTGAAAATGATATTACGAGTATTACTGCAACCAGCTCGGTAGTTCACTGTAGTTGAAAATGATATTACGAGTAGTACTGCAATCAGCTCGGTAGTTCACTGTAGTTGAAAATGATATTACGAGTAGTACTGCAACCAGCTCGGTAGTTCACTGTAGTTGAAAATGATATTACGAGTAGTACTGCAACCAGCTCGGTAGTTCACTGTAGTTGAAAATGATATTACGAGTAGTACTGCAACCAGCTCGGTAGTTCACTGTAGTTGAAAATGATATTACGAGTATTACTGCAACCAGCTCGGTAGTTCACTGTAGTTGAAAATGATATTACGAGTAGTACTGCAACCAGCTCGGTAGTTCACTGTAGTTGAAAATGATATTACGAGTAGTACTGCAACCAGCTCGGTAGTTCACTGTAGTTGAAAATGATATTACGAGTAGTACTGCAACCAGCTCGGTAGTTCACTGTAGTTGAAAATGATATTACGAGTATTACTGCAACCAGCTCGGTAGTTCACTGTAGTTGAAAATGATATTACGAGTAGTACTGCAATCAGCTCGGTAGTTCACTGTAGTTGAAAATGATATTACGAGTATTACTGCAACCAGCTCGGTAGTTCACTGTAGTTGAAAATGATATTACGAGTAGTACTGCAACCAGCTCGGTAGTTCACTGTAGTTGAAAATGATATTACGAGTAGTACTGCAACCAGCTCGGTAGTTCACTGTAGTTGAAAATGATATTACGAGTAGTACTGCAACCAGCTCGGTAGTTCACTGTAGTTGAAAATGATATTACGAGTATTACTGCAACCAGCTCGGTAGTTCACTGTAGTTGAAAATGATATTACGAGTAGTACTGCAATCAGCTCGGTAGTTCACTGTAGTTGAAAATGATATTACGAGTATTACTGCAACCAGCTCGGTAGTTCACTGTAGTTGAAAATGATATTACGAGTAGTACTGCAACCAGCTCGGTAGTTCACTGTAGTTGAAAATGATATTACGAGTAGTACTGCAACCAGCTCGGTAGTTCACTGTAGTTGAAAATGATATTATGAGTAGTACTGCTACCAGCTCTCAAAAAATCGACTAGGTGACCACACCGTTACATTTATTACGTTACGTTTTTACTAGAGACTCATTTGATACCATGTTGTTGTTGGGTTTGTTGGCCAAGATTTCATTTTTATGCATGATAATAATGCAAAAGCGCACACTGCACGAGTCGTCAGGGAATACATTCATAAAGTCGCTATCACAGTCATGGTATCGCCAGCAAGAAGCCCAGATATGAATCCCATAGTTAGAGCATATAAGGGATGAGCTAAAGAGGCGGCCTTGTAGGAGCTGAAAACTGCCATCGAGGAAGAATGGGTGTACATTCCAAAACACGTCATAGTGACGTTGATTGATAATATGACGGCCGTCGTAAACGCTCTTGGAGGCAATACAAGTTACTGAATAAACGATTTTTTTAAGTAAATCATTTTTCTCTTCAAAAATCCAATACAATTCTTAATCAGAACGGCGGACACACGACTTTTACATTCAAACTCAATTTTTACAGTAGGTACTCTGAATTCGTCACCAAAATGAAGGTGAATATACCAGCTTCAAAACTGCATAAAAACTTTTCTTTGACCTAATATTATCGGGTTCTCATACATAAAAGTGCAGTCGCTCGATTCGAGTGTCTGGGGGTGTTTTTTAGAAATTTATCAGAAAGTACAAAATTAGACGACCTTCCTAGACGCTATGAACTCAAACCGGGAAGAAAGAAATTATACTACCTCGATCAAAATTGAAAATTCATAATACACACTGGTCCACATTCGATGTCTATTAAATTAAACTTTATTATTTTCCGTATGATTTAGAAGACGAACAAAACGATTTAAAAATTATCAAAACGCTGAATATTTTTTAATTGAATAATATCATTAATGAATTTTTATTATATAAAAATAATTTAAAATGATAATATAATAATAATGCTCGTTAAACGACGGCGTAAAGCTCTACTGACACCGGCCCGTCATCACAGACAGAAACACTCGCGAATAAGCCTGATATATCGTGTTGACGGACTGAGCTCAGTCTCGAATGTTTTTAGTGGATATCGCCGTCCCGCATGACGAAGACTTAGTGAAAGCCTAAATCTAGAAAAGAAGAAAGTATCTCGACCTGGCGCCTAAGATCACCGACATTAGGGGCGTGACGTCTACTGAAATAATCCCAGTCGTCTTGGTATACGGGTTAATCTCCAGCAGCCTCGAAACGAATTTGAGGCGGTTGGACTTCCGTGATGGCTGGCTTTCACCAAAGATGCAGAAGATGGTGCTGCTCGATACCGCGCCGGTTATCTGCTTATTATTACCGGTTATAATAACCGGTTATGGTTATTATCTGCCGGTTTCTCTTCCTGGAGATCTGAACTCTGACCGATTGTGCTCCCGCCGCGCGCCGGTGCTTTTACCATTTCTGCATCATTTTGGCTTAACCAGACAGAAACGAGATGGTTTAGAACCATGTATATTATTATATTGATAGTTATGAAAATATCAATGACCAATGTTAATAATAACATTTAATAGGTACTTGATAATTACTAAACTTAATAATTATTAATTTACTAATTCAAATAAAATAAAATTCAAACTTAAAAATTAAATTAAATTACATATTTAAACAAGGGCCCGTCTCCATTCTATTGCCACGCCTCAAGGAGCTCATTCATATGTGGTACATTTATTATTCTAAAATATCTTTGTTGTAACCATATAAATATCCCATCTCCTTCAGTGGGTGTCGTAAAAGGCGACTAAGGGATAAAGTGGCTACCACAACCCCTGAGGAACTACACACCATCTCTAAAAGAGTGAACCCGCCAACCCGCTTGGCCAGTGCAGCCTTTTCAGGCCTTACACCCTTCATCCACGAATCAATGTGCATGAAGAGGCCCATGTCTGAAAGGTTGCAAACAGATACTGAAAGGGCTGGTTGCAACCATATAAAAGCAATACCTAAATGTATTGAATATTAAAAATATTCCTTGCCTAAGATTTTTTAAATTTACCGGTCTATTCTTGTGGCACATTTAGTTTGTCAGACTTTATCTCTATAGTAGATTTTGCGCATTTGAAAGATTGAAATAATCGACAAGGACTTCTCGTAATTGCCCATCACTACTTCCTTTCGCATAAAATGACAGACGACACTTGACAACAGTCAGATGCAGTGTGACCGTTTTTAGTATATTCAGTGCCAAATTGGTATAATTTGGGCTCTGTAAAACTAATTTAGTTTTTTTTTTTGGTATCCTTTCATATTCTGGTATTTTTTGGTACATTTTTAAACTTTCAACATTTTTAAACACATTATTGATATATTTTTGGGTTGGGCGGGCAACACTAATTTCCATTCGTTCGTATTTCGTTCACATAATTTTGTCTTTGTCTAATGTTTACCGCAACTGTATCATTTTGTCTCTTTCGAACGGTTAATGCTAACAAAACCGCGAATCGTGCTTTAGCTACATATCTACGTTACATGCTCTACGTCGCGGGGAATTACTGAAACTTAAAAAATGATTCCTAGCAATAAGTATAAAAGGGACCACGGATTTTTTTGTTCTTTATTTATGTCTCTCTGTGTTATCGTGCGTGTGTAGTGAAGATAATGAAGCGCAAATACGATCAGAAATATAGATCTGAGTGGGAACAAAATCCTGAATTTTCGTCATGGTTGACAAAAGATAAAAATAGTGAGAACGCCTTGTGTAAAACTTGTGGAGCAACATTTTTAAACATTTTAAATTTAAACATTGAAAATATTTTAGGATTTGCAGCTGATACAACAAATGTAATGTTTGGCAGAAATAATAGTGTGGTTGCAAAGATTAAGTCGGTCAATTCTAATTGTATTTTTGTAAAATGTGCATGTCATTCATCAGCATTAGCTGTAAGTTATGCCTGTAAAAAGTTGCCTAAAGCATTGGATCAAATTGTGAAAGAAGTCTATAATTATTTTGGCCATAGTAGCAAACGCAAAAGAGAATTTGCAGAATTTCAGACCTTTGTAGAATCAGAGCATCACAATATTTTACGTCACTACGACATACGTTGGATCTCCCTACACGGCTGTGTAAATCGCATAGTAGAACAGTGGAATGCACTTCAGCTGTATTTTCAGCAAGAACATCTCGTAGAACATAACCCTAGCCATTCGGCGATTTTTTTACATGAAAGTTTCGAAAATAAACAAATAAAGCTCTACTTTTTGTTTTTAGATTATATTTTGCATATAGTCAACAAGTTTAACATAATTTTTCAAGGTAATGCATGTGTTGTTCATACTTTTTATCGGGATTTGACTGACATGTTTAAAACAATATTAAGTTGCTACATGAAAAGCAGCTACATTCGTGCCACTGCTATTGAGGACATAGATCCTAATAGTAATATAAATTTTGTAGAATTACATGAGATATACTTAGGTATAAAAGTATCTAATGAAATAGCGCTGTTAAGAAATCAACCAAGTAACAGTAGTATCGTAATTAGAGACTTTTTAAAAAGGTGTCAAAGCTTTTTGATAGAGTTATGTACTCAACTTAAATGTCGATTTCCCATTAATGAAAAAATATTTTCGGAGTTACGTTTCATAGACAAGTAGCGGCTTATGAAAATTTTACATCTCTAATCAGCGTTATGAACAGGTTTCCGAACATTACTACAAATGATACAGTAAGACAATTAATTGACGAGGAATATCGTCAAATTAAGTATGATTCAGAGGTACAAAACCTGATGTGTGGTTCTAGTAGTAGTGCTAGTGCTGTAAATGTTGAACAGTTTTGGAGCAAATTAAGTTGTATTGTTAACAGTAAAAATGTTCCTAAGTACAAAAATTTGACTAATTTTGTAAAATGTCTAATGTGCATACCCATTTCAAACGCTGAATGCGAAAGAATTTTTTCAAAAGTTAATTAATCATATAAAAACTAAATACAGAAACAGGTTTCTAGCTAAACATATTGCGTGCCTGTTGCATGTTAAGCAAGGTCTAAGTGAAGGGAGTGTAGGTTGTGTCTCATTTGACCCATCGAAAGATATGGTAAAAAATAATCCGTCGAATACTGACTATTTGTAATAAAACTTATTGTAAATATTTATTATTATTTTAATATGTCTGTATAATGAAGGTGTGTAATTGGTAAAATTAAAAAAAGTAACTGATAATAAGTGTTTTAATTCAATTTTTCCTCTTCTACTTTTTATTTTTATATATTTTATAGTATATTTTTAGTATAATTCAGCATGTGTTTTGGTATTATTTAGTACTGGCACCTTGTAGTTTTAGTAGATCACCATTTTTTAAAACGGTCACACTGGTCAGATGTCTGTCATTTCAGTGACATCTCATGACTTCCGAAAACTTTAAAAGGAAATTATTTTTCCCCCAATATGCGTGCATTTTATTTTTTCCATTTGTTTAAATTAAAAACGAATAAATAACCTACTAAAACTCACTTCATGTATTCAAAAAGTGATTTTTTAAATTGACGAGTTTTCAACATAACCTGTTTTTATTAAAATTTAAAATAACCAATTCATAATGAATGAAGTGGTACAGTTTGAGGATATTTTGATGCCAAGAAGAGCACAATGTGGTATAATAAAGTTCATGTCGCGGTCGTGGGACCCACAAAAAACAATGAAAATGAATAAATACTTTTCGCCACAAGAATTGAAGGATGCTGTCGCAAACTCTGTTTACATCGATTCTATTATAGAGGCCGTAAGTTGAAAAAAAGCTAATGTATTGTCTTAAATTGTTCATTACTTAATTGGTATTTGCAATTTAACGGAATCACGACTTACATTGAATCAAAATAATGTTTTATTCACAAAAATACCTTGTAATATTTCTAATTACTATGGGTTAAATTCTAGGTTAAAACCTTATTTTTGATCAAAAATAAGAAATATTTATAACAAAAATTAACACAGAAATTTTCTATTGCAAGTTTCATTCAGGAGCTTGTTAATAAATAGAGGTGTTCTATTTTGAAATGTAAAAATATTAACACTATAAATTTTGTAGGAAAGCCAAAGAACAGGCGTACAACGAGAAAAGTTGAGGCGGGAGATGGAGAGCTACTTGGAAGAAATGGGGCTGGACAAAAAAATGTATGTTGTCCGTTGGCTGGGTATCTTCATGCTCAAGATATTATTCATGATGAACATTGGCATCTTTGTCAATGAACCGGCTATTCTTAAGGTATACTATGAACATAATTGAACCTGACCTGGCCAAACCAGTTTCACTAATATGCTGTTTTTTCTAAATAATATACATATGTATATTTATTTATTTCTATACACTTCTTATACTTTTCTTTCATTTTCATATTTTATATTGGCCTAAAAATTGTAATAAGTTGATTAATAACTATATATTTAATAATTACTAACCTTTCATTATTATTAATTTGTTAAAATATATTTGCTTGTATTTGTCACAAATATTGTTTGTTTGAGAGGTTTTTTCATACAATGGCCAGTTTTTAACATAATATATCTCACCTTATTTCTAGCTCAGAGCATCAATGGGAAACAATCCGGTACTGTTCCTGCCGACTCACAGGAGTTATGCAGATTTCTGTCTAATGACATACCTGTGTTACCACTATGACATAGACCTTCCCGCCGTTGCTGCTGGAATGGGTAAGTCCGTTTTATTAATCATAATTAAGACAAGGTTGCAGGATCAAGAGTTGATCTTTCAACTCCTTAAAATTATTCAGATTCATTCATTTATTCATGGGCTTCACATCCTGTCCTATGGGCATACATATTTTATATAATAATATATTTTTTATTTTTAAAATGCTATAATTAATGACAATATTGTACCTATATTACTTATATATTGTATGTTTTTGTAAAATTTGTAATAAATAAATGAATCTAAAATTTTACAAAGAAAAATAAAAAGATTAAAATATTGGTACATTATTGTTAGAGATGGGCCAAATATCCATTTTATATTCGGTATTCGGCAAGATGCCGAATAGCTTTGGCTCGGGCCCTCTATGCAGCCCGTTTATTATAGTGGGCCTCTCTGCAAGACTGATTAAAACAAGGTTGGCTCCGTCCATCTATGGGTACCTATCATGGAACAAGGAATATAACATTCCATGCCCTGCACCACCACATCAACAACGGATTTTGCACAGGTATCCGGCTCTCCCCATGAGAAACGGAGCTGCCCCCAGGAATAAGAATCGTAAAATTTAAATAGCTAGGGCTTTATTAACTTTGGGACAGGGATGATGCACGCTGCTATCCCATATGCCGCTGGCCAAGTTAAGTTACCCCTCTCTCACAGAAGATTACCGTTAAATATAATATTTCCAACTGTATCCTCCATCCAATGTACATACGTATGTGTTTTTAGTAGTGAGTGGCATATGCCAGAGCCCATTTGCATCCTATGTCGTATTACCACAAAGAGCTAATTAGGAGGAGTAAACTACTTGGAAGGAAAGAGGGTAGTTATTTGTTCCAATAGCTTATATTAATTTTTTAAAAAGGCCTAATTCAAATATTGAAAACTATGTAAAAAAGAGTCCGTGATTAGGTGTAAATGTTCGTATCACTAGTTTGGAATCACCAAACTCGCGGATGGTCGGCAGGAGAAGCGGCGCCCAGCATGGCGCACGTCTAGAGCGTTGAAGAACGGGCACTACCGCCAGCCGGAAGTAGCGGCGGTTTGGACGATGGTGGCCAGGCGGAACAGGCGGCGCTTAGCAGGAGCACCAGCTGCCAAAGAGTGACGAACCAGAGCTGCGGCGGCCGCCGAGAGTAGTGGACCTTAGATTTAGCTTGACGTTTTGTCAGAATTCATAAATCTTTTTTTTTTCAAATTTTAATTTTTTTACACGTATAGCTGTTTCCAACCAGTGTTTATTGTTTTCGGCCAGTGCTATTTATTAATGACAAGAAGATGAGTAATGCGTTTGAGTAATAAGATAAGTATATTGAGAGATCTTGGAAGAAACAGAGGTTGGATGAGCTATTGGAACAAATGTTACACCTATCCCTCTCCATTTCCCCAACCCTTTCTCCAAATCCGTTTCTAATTCTCGCGCATCCGGGAGCATGCCGTTGTCTATCACTTTGAACTGATGATGGCATGTATCACGCATGTCGCACAGCGACAGTACCCACTTACCACCAGGTGGATAATCTGCCATATTCTTTGTATAAAAAAAGCCATACAAATTTTTTTTTGGCTCGAAGAAAATGCTTCGTATAGCATTAAGTCCGCGTTTTATTAGTAAAATAACATGTAACTATAAATGCAATAATAATACAATAAGTTTTTGCAATTACAACGATTTTGATAGAAATATCCTAGTAATCTTCTCAGACAATGTTATTGGTTATGATTTCATCAAAATTTGTTGCAGTTATCGAGTTATAAGTGTTTAAGAAGAAACACACACATAGGTTATAAAAATACCTTAATGACATTGAAACCCACCATCATAACAATAGTCAATTTCACAAACACGTCATGTTAATGACAATGTGTTTACATGCACATGTCCACATTAGCCATAACCTTACCACAAACATGATGTTTGTACAAAGAATAACAAATCTTATACCCAGAGCTTGAAGATTTATTTTACAAACCGGTTATTTAATTTTTTTAGTTCAGAATTGAAATGCGTTGACTTAAGGTAAGCGTCGACTAGAGACGAAACGAATCGCATTTGTTCCGGGTGAGTCCATCGTAGACGATTCGCCGCGAATTATTCAGTTGTCGTAGGTCGTCGTCTAAATAGGTATATGGACTTGTGATGGATAGATAGATTGGGTACACGATAACGCAAAAAAAAAATGTTTACGTAAACTTTCATCATTTATTCCCTGATCTAAAAAAGCACTTCATTGCGTATACTGAATTGATGATGTTGGCATGTATCGTGGATGTCCATGAGCGACAGTATTCACGCTACATGTGGACTGTATCCCGCCAGCTTCTTTCTACGTCAAAAGAAATATATCTATAAAAATGGGTCGGCAAACACACTATTTCATTATTAAGAGCGGAATTACGTAATATAATACGTAAATAAGAATTATAATAATCCACAAAAGCCGCTATTATATTATCATTATCATAGATCTTTTATCTTGTTTCACGTACGTTCTTATTCATTGCCTACGTCAATGACATGAACATCAACCAGCCAACAGCAGTATAATATATATCAATTTGCTGATGACTTGATGACACATGTCTAATATTCGCCCATAAAGATAACATAATATTCGCCCATAAAGATAACAATATCGCCTTAAAATCACTACAATAACATTTTACTCTGATATGATTGCGTGGGTTTAATCATTAACATTCACCACCAAACGATAACTGAAAAATGTATACAGTAGGTACCTAGCACATCGTGACGAAAAGATCAGTCACTATCATCTACTTTCGTTTCTGTAATTACTTATTGCAATATATCTGACGAGGCCCCACGTGAATGACTGAGACAGTTCTCTAGAAATACGAAAGTCTGTTGTTTCTGTCCGATTGTCTGTTTCTCATATACATTCGACGTGCCATATTACGAGATATAACCCAGTATTGTATTTAGAGGAAAATGTAGTGGTTAGAGCCGAACTTAAACTTATTAATGATTATTCACCAATGCATGTTCGGTCCGCATGGTATTTTTGAGGGGGAGAGTGCACGCTGCAATCCAACAGCCGCTGGGACGCGCTCCACTGGTCACGTTACTCCTCTCTCACAGAAGACTACCTTGAAAAGTACTGCATTTCCCACTTTTATCTTATTTCCCTAATGTATGTACGTGTTTCGGTAGTGAGTGAAATGTGCCAAAGCCCATTCCCATCCTATCCCTCCCCATTTTCCCAACCCTTTCTCCAAATCCATTCCTATATCCCCAAAGGTAGGCAGCGCATCTGGGGGCGTGCCAACGTTTATCATTTTGTACTAATGTTAGCATGTATCGCTGATGTCTATGGGCGACAGTATCCACTTACCATCAGGTGAACTGTATGCTCGTCTGCCGCCTTCGTCCATAAAAAAAACCATATTTTTAAATAGAAAAACAAGTTTATAGGTTGACAGTTTATACTTATTACACTTAATATTCTGAACTTCTAAAATTTCATGGTTTCAAAGTTATTTGTGTCCTCTGTCTCCCTGCTGATCCTCACAACAATCACTTGATCCCCAAACCACCAATGAATGTTTTACAGACTTCTACTCGATGGCGGTAATGGGTCGCCGGATGCGGGAGACATGCGCCTTCTACATCCGTCGTACGCTCGTCGGCGCTCCACTCTATGCGGCAACTTTGAGGCAGTACATGCGCACGCTTGTAACGAAGCACAGCGCACCGATCGAATTCTTCATAGAGGGCACCAGGAGCAGGAGTAACAAGAGCCTACCGCCCAAGTATGGTGAGTAATTAACTACAAGTAGCTGTTGACAACGCTCTGACACTAACACAACTTTTCTTTCCTTTCACCAACCCTTTCTCCAAATCCATTCTTACATTAACAAAAATAGGCAGCGCATTCGGGGGCGTGCCAAAGTTTGTCGTTCTAGACTAAAGTTGTCCATGTTGTTCTACCGTTAATGTCCATGGGCGACAGTATCTATTTACCACCAGGTGGATTGTATGCTCGTTTGCCACCTCGTTTCTATAAAAAAATTGAAAGCACTTTAACGCAATGACTAGCAATGAATGACGCGGAGAAGGAGATAGCTGCCTACTTTTTTTTTGTTTTGAAGGTGGTAGTCGAGTAAAGAGTTTTAATGGTAATTGGATACTATTGCTCTTTGACATGTGCGATACGTGTCAATATCATACAAAATTGAAGAACTTGGCACGTCCTCCCTTGCGCCGCCTACCTTTGAAGATTTGGCATTTGGATAAAGGTTAGGGAATACGGAGCACAAATTACAACGGGGTGATGCGGTTTTCACCTCCGTTTATTTCCTTTCGATGTTTCATGAGAATATTGAAATATTGGAACATAGAACGAACGAAATCAACGCACTTTGACTTTGAAATTGATCACTAGAGAAACCACTGGCCTCTGTCCGATGCAATTGTTGCTATTTGACAGCAATTTTTATACGATCGTCTTCATTTGCAAGGTAATAAATCTGCTAATATATTAAAGGTATGCTCTCAATGAGCCTGTCGGCGCTATTCGCGCGCGAAGTGCCGGACATCACGATAGCTCCGCTCAATATCAGCTACGACCGCCTCATGGAGCACAGCCTCTTCGCTTATGAACACCTCGGCGTGCCCAAACCTAAGGAGTCCACTGGGGTAAGTAGCATTTCATCCCTTTAGAAATTGATTAAATTATAACTACAATTAGATAGATGAGAATTTGGAAAACGTTAAACTTTGAAAACTAGAGACATCGACCTACTAGCATCTCATGTCTATCCAATAGAAATAGAGATACACACATTAAATTTATTTATCTGGTACAAAGACACATTTACAAACTTTTTATCCTAATCTAGTTACATCGGTACATATATGTTTTATAAAACATTTATTCATTTGTACATTAACTTAAAATTATACACAACTTAGTTACAATTATGCAGAATATAATAAAACTATCAACACATACTCTACATAACAGGAAAATATCTATAAACCAAAATTTTGAAACGGACGTTAATTAGGTAGAATATGTTAAACTGTTCATCCAGATCGTTATTATATCGACATATTTTAAAGAAAGGATTATTGTTAGAAATATTGTTTCGAGCCCGCGGTATGTCATAAAGTTTTGAGTACGTACACGGCGATCCGGCGATATGGGCGTGGCGTCGATGGCGCGCTATCGTGTTCTATTAAATTAGAAGATAAAATTTAATCTGCTATAATAATAATAATATATATAATAATTCATTTATTTCAGACAAGGTCCATATTTCAATTTTCATTTTTAATGTCAGTATACTGACTAATGTTATACTTTTTAATGTTATACTGACGTGTGGTAAAATTACTATTTATTATATGCACGAAATAACAAGATAAACATGATACTAAATTCTACACTAATACTATAAAGAGAGACTGAGTTTGTCTTTTTTTGTTTGTTATTAGGCGTAAACTTAATAGTCCAGGAAATTTATACATCGTATCATGCGAAAAGTCGGGTAGTTTTGAATTTTTTATATGTTTTACCTATCGGTATCTAGGACCAGTATCTATAATAGAATATTTCGGTCCTAGATACTAAAAACAAATATTATTCGTCGGTTGTTTGAGAATTAAAAACACTTATGTCACTCTTGGTGTTGTTCCGCTGAACCTTTCTTTTTCGGAATGACTAAATTCTTGTGACCCTAATGGTCTCACCAAGAGTCACCAGACATGTATAGTTTAGGGAGAGCACAGATGGCGCTCAGTCAGGAGCAAAGAGTATATGCAGCAACGAGCCTAAGGGTTCCCCCGGCCGTAGACCGGCGGAAGGGACGGATCTCTGCCTAGGGCGTTGCTTTGGGAGCGTACCGCGGGATCGCGAGTCGGTGAGATTCCGCTGAAGCGTTTGCGCTGTTTCCCTAAACAAATAAATCCAACACAGGCTTTTATTTACTTCTTGAACGAACGAAGCCTAAAGCGGTTTCAGAGTGGAAATGCTATGTCTAAAATATGAATACTATGTTAGCGATCTAAAGTAATCTTCTAGGTTCAGCACACTGCTCATATTACTCGCACAGTACACAATGGATCGAATCAAGCCAGCTTCGCATACTTAACGTTACGAACGCAGCCGACGCAGCGCACCTGCGCAGACAATAATTCTAGGTAGAGACCTTGAACTATTGGAATAATGGAAACCCGTAACTTGTCGTTTACTTTGGTGTTTGGAGGTTAGGTTGAGGTCAAATTAGCAGTCAACTTCTGTTTGTTATCCAAATATTAACAGACCAGTGAAACGTCAGCGAGTTTACTTTGGACCATGACCTGTTTATCATTGTAATGACTTTAAATATTTACAATGTGTGATTTCAAATATTTATGTTTCTATATTATGTTACAATAAATACACGGAAGTTGAAAAGAAATATATGACGACTTTATTTTTGTATGAAACGTCCGGGGACGGGGACTTTAATTCCGGTCGGATAAGAAATTTAATTATTTAAAAACAAAAGTTTGTTTTGGTCTGGATAATTCGTATTCGTATGTATTTCTGGACACAAGAAGTCTTTGTATGAACCATTTAGATTAAGTAAGAAAAATAGACATATTGTACACATACAAAGAAACATAAAACACAACTAATAGATGTACCGGCCTTATCGCTACAGCGATTTCTTACAGGCGACCATTTAGTGGTAAGAAGGAGTCTCTAGACTAGATGGTGCAATAGTGAAATAGTCTTTATATAAACAATTGACAATATTTGTTGTTAATTATCATGAATAAATGTGCAAAGAATGCAACAATTATGCTAGGAACATGTATTAAAATTTCCATCACACGTAATGTCTGCGTTATGTTTTTAAAAATCTGTTCAATGACACACTGCGATAAACGCTCGCGATTTTCTCTGGTGGTATATAGAGTTCTATGTGAACAAATGTAATGGAAATTTTTCGCAGTACAATATTATGCACACAATTTGTCGATTTTGTCCGCGGCGAATAAAAATATTAAATGGTAGTGTTTAATAGCCACACCTTAGCTGTAAGCGTTGACACACGGACCTTAACTTATCAAGCAACATGACTATTGACCTTTATTGTTATTTTTTTGTATTATCGTCCACCGGCGAACGAGTCTTAGATATCAACCTAAGAGCATACAGTCCCACAGCAAGGCACAGGTCTCCCATAGTAAATTTACTAGTGATATTATTACTAGTAAATAGTAAGGAGTTACGGGCCATAATGGATCACGCGTTCCCAGTACGTATTGATGGATACAAGTGTATCCTTTTTTTTAATTGATGTTTTACCTCATTGCCGAGCTGGTGATATTATTTAAAAATCCGTACTTAAGTGGAAACTCGATGGTACGGGACTTGGATTTGAACTCACGCTTCACGGATGAGAATCGGGAATACCTCTAGGCTTCGCTCTTGCCAGAGAATGTATATCGCTTCATGAGATTTATGGATTTTGAAGATTATACTATATTTAGATTTTAGTCGAAAACACGACTACAATCTGCAAAAAAATGTGTATTAAGTATAAGCGTAGGTACTTGAATTTACTTTATCCAATATTATTTCACAGAGCTTCCTAAAATCTCTGAACAGTCTGAACGACCACTTCGGCAACGCTTACGTAAACCTGGCCACGCCATTCTCCGTCAAAGATTACCTGCAGAACCAGAAACCTTCCAGCGAAATGCTAAAACCCTCCGACCTACAGGACTTAACCTCGGAACAGTTCGGCGAAGTTCAAGACCTTGCGCATTACGTGATCAGTTTACAGCAGAAATGTACCGTGGCCACTATATCCAATTTATTAGCCTTAGTTCTTATGCAGAGCTTGATCAAAAATCAAGTGCTGGTATTCAATGAGGTGGTGCAAGAGGTGCAGTGGGTCATAGATGTGTTGAAGAAGCTTGGTGCTTCGGTGTTTGAGGATGATGTGAAAGGAGATCTGGAGAGGATCCTTGTCGTTCATAGTAAGATGATGAAGTTGGATCAGCAGAACGGGCTTCAATTAGTTTCCAGTGCTTTGATGGACGTGTCGCCAGAAGTTAAGAAGAAGATGAAAGGTACGTGATTCATTACCAACAATATTAGTAAATCGTAATCTGTTTACTATTATTGCCTCGCTATTTTGAAGAATCCTTGTACAAATGGAGAGGCGGACAGTCCGCTTGAAGACACGAAGAACCATGATATTTACCAAATAAACCCTGTATATTATATTGTATGTTCAAAAACATTCAATTCATGTTAATTGATAACACAGTTTGCGATATTAATTAGGAGCAGAACCAGCCATTTATTTATTAATTCTGGATGCAAGCCTCCCCATGTACACCGTCTTGTGCATGAGGGATGTGTGGCCTTAAAACGTCATGCTGTCGACGGGTTGCCGGGTGCACTCTTTTAGAGGTGATGTAGTTCCTCGGGGCTTGTGGTAGCGACTTTGTTATCTCTGTCACCTTTTACGACACCCGCGGCAGATGCTTTTCTAAAACCGGCGACACCATACATAAAACCAGTATAATATTTAATGGTGCAGGGCACACATTGAAAGCGGAAACCATGGTGAACGCAGTACCCATAATACAGTTGCAGTTGTATGTGAACCCAGTGATGCACTATCTTGTGCCCCCGGCGATCCTGTGCCTCCTAGTGCATAGAGGTGCACTCACTAGAGGTAAGCGGGAATATAAATTTATATTTTTTTGTTTACGGAAAGGTTTTTTATAGAAAGGAGACGAGCATACAGGACAATGGTGGGAAGTACGAGTATAGTTCGTTCAATTACCTCACCACAATTATTACCTCACTGTTTAATTTAAAGCCGTTTCGGTGACCTCAAGGTGCCATGCACCCCAGTTTTGGACAAATTGGAATGGAATACTATCGCTCACGGCATCGTAGAATCGACATGTTGAAGTGGCAATGAGCAGGTCATATTTGCCACAGGACAGATAACCGATGGGGTAGACAAGTCCTCGAGTGGAGCCTATGCACCGCCGGGAAGCGCATTGTGGGACGCTCTCCGGTCACGTGGACAGACGACTTAGAGAAATTCGCCGGTGGTGGGTGGATGAGAAGAGCCGAGGACCGTGTGTGGTGGCGAGTCTTAGGAGAGGCCTATATCCAACAGTGGAGAGACATAGGCAAATGGTATGGTATCGCTCATGGACATCCGCTGTAAATGTCATCAGTCCTGCATGACAAACATTGAAACGCATGCGCTACCTACCTTTGGAGATTTAGGATTGGATTTAGATAAAGGGTTGAGAACACGGGGAGGGATATGATGAGTTGGGAATGGGCTCTGGCATATCTCACTCACTACCGAGACACGTACTACATTGTGGAATTTAATAAAGTGGGACATTTTACGGCTGTGAGGTGCAGCGAGCACCCACACCCATAAAATGTATCCCCTTTCGCATTTTACACAAATATAGTCAAGTTTTCATGTTATACTTATTTTTATCTTAAGGTATTTATTGTATGGGTTTAACTAAATTAAGCAAAATAGAAAATATTTATCTACTAAACAAGTTTTAAACGTTATTTGTTTTATGTCAGTCGATTGCCGAGTTGGACTGACCGTGGCCACGAGAGGACTGTGTCGTGGCCACGAGAGGACTGTGTCGTGGCCACGAGAGGACTGTGTCGTGGCTACTATATTGCCTGATACATGTTAAGACAGGCAAACATACAAAATTAGTTGTTTTGCCTGAATTTGCTTTGTACAAGGGTCAAAATATGTATATTTTTATTTTAAAAAAAACACATAACACTATCAAAGTTAATATGTCAATTAACTTAGAATGATGAGCAGAATCTGTAGTTTCAGGATTCGAGAAATATTATCATTTTTAAAATAACTGGTATTTTTCAGAACAGTTGATCTCTGACTACAAACGTATAAGGAGATTGCTTAAACACGATTTCTTTTATTATGAGAAGACTGAGGATGAGGTGAGTGCATAATACTTCCAATAAAACTCATATTTATTTTTAGTTAACACGGTCACTGTTGAATAATCATCAATAAAAATAAATAATAAAAGTGTACAGAAAATATTGAGGATGCCACACAGCCTTGAACCTAGTATTGAAACTATGGATGTTCTCATACTTTTCACATTCAATTCCGTATATATGATAGTTATATACAATAATATATATATATATATTAAACACAATTATAAAGAAATAAATTAACATCCCGCCTTGCGTCCTAATCTACACTATTGCACTGTATAACAACTCTTTAGTTAATATGATCATTTGATCAATCAAAGTTGATCTAATCGATTGGTTTAAATTATCAAAATTAGTGTATCACATACAGCGATACTTTTCTTTCAAGTGACAAAATTTTAATATGATATTCAGAAGCTCAAATTTGAATAATGTCCATTTTTTATTTTAATTAAAAATAGAGCTCTAACGATTGGATTCGTAAATAAGTATGTACATACTGGTTTATGGTAAAATTAATTGATTGCATAATTGCAGGTATTGGAGCACGCGCTCGAATATTGCGCGCAACACAATGTGTTGTCACACGAGCAAGATGTGTATAGAGGTGGGTCCCACGAGCGGCTGCAGTACCTGTTGAGGTGGTCCGTGTGGCCCGCGCTCACCACCATGCTTAACTGCGTTCACGTTATGGGCGAGGTACCTACACGATTTTTATATATTTAATTAATTATAAATTTCATTGTATCAGTTACAGAAGCCTGAAACCACGGATTCCGCTCATGATATTAAGTTAATAAGTGAAATTAGCTGTCGTTAAGTGAGAGTAGATGGAAATATCACGCCTTGTATTGCATTCTCTGTATGATTTCAGAAAAGGACGCGTAAATTTAAATCCAATTCCTGTAGAATCTTGGAGGGTGTAATTTCAAATCCAATAACAAAATACGCCGCAAGCTGGTGCACGACATTCCCAGTTCAGCTATTCATACTTGCGCGTCGATAAATCTGGACCACGTTGAACAGAATCTGAACTTGCTGTATGAACTCCGCGGGCTTCCAGTTTGTTTCAAATTTAGTGTCGATCCCGTCTCTTCAAACTTCTGCACCCATTTCTTAATAAAAACTACATGAACACTGGTTTAAGTCGTGCAAATTGTACTCCAACACGAAATAAACACCGTACAGTACTTAGCGAATCATCGGTTAAATAAAAATGTTTCACGCAGAACGCGCGCTGTCCCCGTGAACCAATCTATTGCGACTAAACGGAGAAACAAGCTAGCGGCTAGACCCCGCGGGAAATTTGATTTAAAAATTAACGAATACATAGCCCATTCTGTTATAAAAAAAGTAGCAGACGAGCATTCAGTCTACCTAGTGGTAAGTGAATAGTGTCGCTCACGAATAGCCGCGACAAATGCCGACATCACTTCAGAAAGACAAACGTTGGCACGCTCACGGATGCGCTGCCTACCTTTGGAGATTTAGGAATGGACTTGGAGAATGTGTTGAGAAAATGGACAAGGATGGAATGGGAATGGCTCTGACATATCTCATTATATAAATAGATAATTATATTTACTAAAAAGAATCGTTAATTATCTCGTAGCAAGTGAAATGCGAGCACAAACAAGCCCTGAAGCTGATTCAGTTCCGCGTGGAGTCTGGTCGCTGCCATCCATACTGTCTCAGCCTCGAGGCTATCGCCAACTGCCTGCAAGGGCTCATACTATCAGGAGGGCTCACAAGGGACAAACAGTGAGTGTTGTGCAACATTTATTTTTTATCTATTTACCTCGGGCAACAAGACCCATAGAATACTTGTATACATATAAAACTACATATCAATGTGCATTTTGTGCTATCCGTTAGTCTCTCGGAAGTCGACCTCGTAAACACCGGGAGACCACACACTCTTTGGCCAGAAGTCCTCCCTGGTGTACATCCAGGTATTGCGACGGGACTCCCACCACAACCGATTTAAAATTGACGTTGTGGCGCGACTCCTGCGGCTCCACTCTGAGGTTGATCTTAATATACTCCGCTAGATATTGCGATTTATTGGTGTAATGTAGACGAGACACATACAATAATGTCAATAATGACACATACAGCAACAAGTTGGGACCTGTCGGTGCGGTGCCACACCGGTGCAAACTAGTTTGCCTTCTGCGCTTCTTCTTTACTTTAGTAAACCCGTCGTTATCCACTTTGATAAGTATTGGTGGAAACACGTTCATTGACATTCATTGGAGACACTGCGTCTTTCGAAGATATTTGCCGCTGATCAAATGTCGGCTAACGGCACTTGCTTAATCACGCCGGGGAGTTAACGCAGCAGCACGTACCTTCGTGTTGATTACCTTGAGAATAACACTACCCCCATTTCTTCCAGTGAAAATCGTAAAAGGCGACTAAGGGATAACAAAACTGCAACCACAAGCCACGAGGAACCACACCATCTCTAAAAGAGTGAACTCTCCAATCCGTCGCCCACCGACAGCGTGACGTTCTAAGTCTATACATCCCTCGTACACAAGACAATGTGCGTGATGAGGCTCGTGTTCAGCGGTGGACGCTCAATGAGCTGGTTGTAGTTTACTTAATGTACCAACTCATTTTTTACTAAGTATTCTGAGCAATACCCAATAAATGAAAAAAATACTTGCCCAATACAAAAAGGTAGTTTGACTGTACTCTGATTGTATTTTCTTTCAGTCAACAAGAAGTGACGTATCGCGTAGTGCCTGACGTATTAGAAGAGTGTCGCCAGCTTATTACCTCGGTGTTGCCACACTTTGACGTTGACTTCGGTCGAAGTAACTCAGTGATTTTGGATCAGAAACCAGTTTTGGCTAGATTATAAAATGTAGACTTTTCAATTATTATAATATATGTATTATCAAATATTAATAAAATTAATATTTCTATTTGTATGGTCTCGCTTAGCACAAAAGAAGCTAGTCAGTTATGCGGCGCCAATTTACATTTACTGGCTTTTATACTATTGCCCCTTTATCTGTAATATTTTTATACTCAACTAGCTGCTGCCCGCAGTTTCGCTCGTATGGATTAAATTGCGTTTAATTGTCGCGTGGTGTTTGACACGGGAAAAAATCTATTTATTTGTATATTAATTAAAAATATATCGCGCCGTCTGTATTTTTGCCCCCCGACACGGGATGAAACACGGGTTTAGTCATTTGTATTGTGGAATAAATTCAAACCAAGATTTAAGTCAGTAGTCAAACATATTTTCCATACAAATTTGACACCCGTTTCACCCCCTTGGGTTTCGAATTTCGAGAAATCCCTTAGCAAGTTTATAGGTTGTGACAGGAAGCTACCTCCATCCATATTTCATGTTTCTAACTCCAGCATTTTCAGCGCGGTGTTGGTAAATCGGTCAGGATATTTCTCTATAGATTGTAAAGGAGATATGGGGGTGACAGCCCTTAACGTTAAAATCGAGTATCTTCAAAATTATTTGTGATATCTTAATGAAATTAAATCTGGTGATACCCACCATACATGTACATTATACGTAATTATACCGTATTATACATATTTTTAATATTTGTTAAAAAAGAAAAAAATATTCTTTGAGATTGGCGCTTGTTATACTAACTCATATTTCTTTATATATTAATTTACATAATGAATTTTCTACTAAGTCTGATAGAAACAAAATGTCGGTTACATGTTACACCTATGTAAGGTGACCAAATAGTATCACAAATATTAAAATGTTTCACAAATACATAGTATTGAAGATATTCAGTTTTAACGTTAAGGGTTGCCACCCCAACATCTCGTCTACTATTGTGAGCATAGCTACTAAAATAATACAAAGTAAAATTGTGTGTTTGTATGTTGGGGGTAATCTCTGGAACTACTTAACCGATTTAAAAAATTCTTTCACAACTAGGTAGCTACATTATCCATGTTTAATATAGGCTATATTGAAATTTTGAAAAATAAAATTGAAAAAAATCTCATAAAACGAAGCGAAGCGAGGGCGGGTCGCTAGGTGAGTATAAAAATATTACAGCACATGTATCTAAATTGACGCTGAGATACTTTTCATATACTTAACCGGCTTAACCATTTAGTGAAATATCTGTAAATTAGAGATATGTAGTCTTTTTGCAGTAAACGCTGTTAACTTTGGGTTTAGTGGAAAATATGGTTGTAATCCATTAAAAAGCAAGACAAAACAATTACTGGATACAATGGTTTCAATGAGCCGACTTCTGGTTCGTATATAAAATAAGTTGTTGATTTAGTTGTAGACAATTTTTCGAGTCATAATTTTTTAAGCATATACGATAAGAACTGGTTTTCGACTACGTTGGTTAATCATAAAATTAATAGTAGCGGTGATCGCACACCGAAATTATATTTTTTGTTATATTATTTTATAACAAACTATCACGAAAAAACAAATCGTAGCGGAATTATATAACTTTGATTAACATTTTATAACATGTAGCATTTTATTATACTCCTGTATAGAAATTAATAAATATTTTATAACAAAGCAAAACTTATTTTGTTTGTTCAAATGATTGGGAATTTTAAGTAAAAAAATTTATAAAACGTTTCGTATTCTGCCAGTGTGAGGGCACTGAAATTGACAAAGAAGACATTTTTCAATGACATTTGAAAAAAATGCTACACAGTTTTTTCAAAAAGTATTGAATTGTAAAGTGCAACTAGCACACGTTTATAAAATACGTAGCTATTTTTTAGTATTCTATTATGTTGAGGAATGCGCAGGATTTAGCGCTCAAGGTTTAATACATTATGTTAATTTAAAAAAAAGTGATATTATCTGAGCAGAGACTTTTTTTGTCGGTATTCATTGACTGGACAAGGTTTCCTGGGATCTTCCCCTTTCTCAGATATTGTCCTAAAATAAGGCTTACGTGGAATTAATGTGTTCTGTAGTGCATAGTTGTTATAATTTTCCTAATTGCATCTTTGTGATATAACTGGAATTCGTATTAGAAATATACATAGCAAAAGTGTAAAAAGACATTGTATAAAATTTGTTTTGACGTTACTGTACACACAAATTGTGATTTAATTTTCAATGTTTTTTTATGTATACAAGTTTTGTTCAGTATTCTTTTGTAACAACTGTTGTTAAAGGTTTTGTTGCAACTATTCATTGTTATTATTACATAAAAATGTTGCGGTATTAAATTATTTCAAATAATAATTTATATTTTATTTTTCCCCATCAGTAAGTTATCTTTGAAACGCAGTAACTGAATCGCATCGAATGCATTTCTGTTAAATTTCTATCAGATAATTCTTACTCTGTCGCCCTCCGGATAGGTACTTCGGAAATGGTAACTGTTCCGCTGCATTTGTGTTGTTTTTTTTACGAGGATCATCTCTTTAATGTTTGAGAATTACGGTATTTAGAGGAGCGGTAATACTCGAAGCCATTTTGGAGCAACACGTGACCGCGGCCGCGCCCGATTATATTAAATTCATTCATTAAAGGAATACACAACCCTTTTAAATACGTGATTATTTCGTCTCTATTTGCTTTGTGACTTACATGACGCCTAATATCATAATTCATAGAAGAATCATATTTCTGTGCAAGTGGCCACACAGTGTGCAAGTGCACTTGACAGTTGATAGCAAACTGCATAGAGATGAAGTGCTATTGAATAATGAAATTTATGAACAGAACTACTGGGAATTTGTTTCCCATTGGTTCGGTTGACAGAACTACTCGGCAGAGCAGGTGGGAATAAACGCCGTAAAGTGTTCAGACGCAAGTTGTAGAGCTCGAGCCTTATTCAACGACACATAGCTTGTGACGTACGTCGAAATTGTTTTTTGAGATTGTTCGAAAAGTACTAATTTTGGAACTACTGAATCAATTTGGCTCATATTAGAGCGTAACAGAGATAGACCCAAACTATCTTAGTTATATTTCAATATAACCTCCACCTAAACTTATTTGTGTTTTGGATTCCGCTGCTCACCCTAATCGAAATGTAGGGATATTTTTCTGAAATTTTGAAGTCTTGATCACAATCAATACATATATTTCTTAGAAATCTCCCTAATAAATACTAGCTGTTGCGCGCGGTTTCGCTCGGGATTTTAATTGTGTTAATTGTGATTGAATATAAAATTTAACACTATCCCCCCGAGACAATTTCAAAAATGGTAAAACACCGTATTTATTTGTATTGTAAAATATTTATACCAAGTTACAAGTTAATAGGACTATAAAATTATTTCTTTACATACAAACTTTGATATTTCCTTTCACCCCTTTAAGGGTTGAAATTAGATTAATCCCTCTTTAGTGAGTCTACGTCATAAAAGGAAGTTACTCTCTAAATTTCATGTTTGTGGTTTGAGCGGTTTCAGCTCCGCGTCGAATCAGTCGGGATATTTATCTTTATATGTAGGCATAGACTGTAGTGCCTCGACGAGGTTTTGTTTTAGGGTGGCTAATCAAAGCAAATCAAGTATGTATTTAAATTCATCTAATTTTATTTCATATTATTTACAAATACGGTATTATTATATTATACATACAAATGATAAAATTAAAAATCCGTTAAAGATTAAAAATGTCTGTTGGGTATACCTATTATAACACATGAAACCATTTTGAAACCGCAATCAGATGATAATCAAATCGATCAATTTGACGCGTCCCTATTTCTCACTGGGACATAAAACATAGTCACCCTTACAACTTATAAACAATGAAGCGATTAATTCTGCTTTTTACGACTAATTATCGACTCTTTACCTGCCGTCAGAATTCAAATCCATCACCATGTCCCTGTCAGAAATAGGGACTCCAATTTACTACAACTATGCAATGTAAATTAGGTAGAAGATTATTTTATTACCTACATAAAATAATGAATCGTAAGGTATAAATTAAATCACATACAAATTACAAATAACACTACTTTTTATATTAGTAATTGCCGGTATATACATACATACACAATGTGTCGAACAAGTACAATTATAATCACAAATAATTGAAAATATCATATGGTAATTGAAATAGAAAATGCTTATAGAATATAAATATATGAATTGGAGTCCATTGAAATTGGCATTCATCGATTTTTGATATTATAATTAATATTGTATTTAATAACAATAGCGTTCTAATTATAACAGGGGTGGCTAACTTGTTTAGAAGTGTTCTACTTAAAAAAAATCTGACCTCTTGCGATCGACTTAATTGTGTTTTAGTGGGAGTAAAACAATAATTAGATAGCTTTTTATATTACTTATGAATAGGTAACAAGAAAATAACGAGAAATTAGTGCTTTAATTTTTTCTATTAACAAAATCAGGAGTATTATAAAATTTGATAATGTCAATCGTAAGGAAGATTTTGATATCAATCAAAAATTTTAATTTCTTTTCGCGATCGACCGGCTCTGTCTTTGGCGAACGACTTGTTGGCCACCCCTGTATTATAATCTGGTCATAGTATTAGGACCTTACATATGAAATTGCCAATTGTTCATAGTGACCACTTTGAACTTAGTTATCTTGCGTTTGGGTTGCAATTACAAATTTAAATTAATTTCAATTTAATTCTTCTTCAAAATTAGTATCTACACGCCAGCCTGGTCCCAACTGATTTCCATTTTATCCGGAATTTGGATAACTTTTTACAGGGGAAAAATTTCAACTCCGATGAGGCAGTTCAGTAACGCCTTCAGAGAATTCATTAACTCCCGTCCGCGGGAGTTTTATAGCAGAGGTATCAATCAACTTCGATTAAAATGACAAAAGTGAATTGATAATAATGGACACTACTTCGATTAAAATTAATTAAATTCGATTACAAATATAATTTTCATAGTAAAAACTTAATTTTATTTTTTCTGTGGAACTTGGAGACTTCAACAACCACTTTAGTATTTTTCTTGAGCGACTCCGGAGGTTGTATCACATCATTATATCGACGCGGCATCTTCCAAACAGTAGATTTCGATTAATTAAATATATAACTTTGATACAAAAAAAAATATTTGAATTTTTCCATATAAAACGGCAATTTCATAGGTAAGCATCTAATGTAAATATTATAATTTTACTAAATTTTAAATGAAATACATGTAAGACCCTTAATTATTATTTTTAATGCAGCTGCACTCCAGTTGCTGAAATATGCACTGTATAAAAGTTCCCAAATGTTCAATTGGTTTTCACCCTGTGGGAATAATGCTAATTTTAATTTTATTTGCTGATTTTAATACCGCGTGATGAACGGTAATTTCAAGTCTTATAGCAAAAAAGTGATTAGCTACCTTTACAACTACAGTATGCAATGCGACTGGCTCTTTCAGTTTCCAATACTGGACATGGGCCTCCTCATGCACATTCATTTTGTGCAACGCCGCGCTGGTTAGCCAGTCCACTCTTTTAGAGGTGGTTTAATTCCTCGGGGCTTGTGGTGGCCGCTTTTACTAATACGGTACTACTAATTAAATAGTGCCGGTCTGCCACCTTCATATCTCCGACCGTGACCGAATATTGACAAACTGATAACAGAGTGGTTACAATGTAACGCAATGAATTCTGAAAGGCTGTTTGCAAGTTTGTTCCTTTTTATGCTCAATGATGCTAAAATGATTGCTGAATACGAAGATGTCCGACCGGCACTATTTAATTAGTAGTACTATACGTATTTAAAACAGCGATATATTAAAAACGCTTGGCTATTTATACGTGCGCATTTTAAATGAAAATAACGTAAAGCTACCTAATTCCTATCTCTTATTATTAGACCACTACGTTTCATTAAGAAATATTAAATTTAAATGAGAGCTTTTTTAGATTGAAAACATCTCGCAATTGCAACATCTTTGAAAAAGCGCCCATTTAAATAGTTATTTGTTAAAAACAATTAAGATTGAATTAATGTCTCCTACATTAATTACTGTCTTACTCCTACATCGGAATTAAGTAGCATCGCGTTAGTAGGAAAACTTCAGAAGTATTTGTCTATGAAATCATAGAAATATTAAAAGACCTTTGGTACAAATTATACACACAAATCCTACACAACCATTCCCATACAACTCGTATCATAAATCGTTCCCAAAATCTTAAATGCATTCTGTAGGATCAAACAAGATAGTTGGCAACAAAGATAATTCAGAGAATTATTTGCGGTAAGTCCATTTAGTGTTTGTTCCAAATCGAAATTCGTCCAGACGCAGTAGGACTTCGATATTCGTAGTAAATCCAATACCGCGAAAAAAAATAAGATAGGTTTCTTTTTTAAGTACGGTTCAGATGAAGGTAAAAAAACCGTTAAATAAACATTTTATAATGTGTTCTTAAACAACAACCAAAAATATTCTTAAAAAAAACTTGTTTTTGGTCCTTCGTGCTAATTTTAGTTCATGAAATGCAAGCCTAATGTAACATATCTTATAGAAACCTTTTTGTGCACAATCATACCAGTCTATCGCATTGGACTTACTGCGAATGTAGACCTACTGCGCCTGGACGAACTACGATTTGGACAATACGCTAAATGGACCTACCGCTAATAAGTCAATTGAGATATAAGGGGTAATTTGGGAACAGGTGTAATTGAAAATGAACGCCGATACCACACGGACATCCGTGACTTTTGGCCGTGTGATGTTGGCCGACTAGAATAGCACCACCCCATCTCTTCTTAATGTCTTATGGCACTACCTAATCACAGCTAAGTCAATGTCATTTGCAAGCATTTTTTCCATAAAAGTTTGTCTATGTCACATATTCCGTAGGTTTGTCTATGTATTAAGTCGTTGCTTTAAGATTTCGGGAACGGTTCTCTCAACGCGCTTATTTTTTTTTAAACGGCTTATTTAACAGCCTCTATGGACACTACTAGCGAATTACCATGTTTACGAGGACGGAAAGAAAAAAAGAAGAAGAAAGGACAGCGTCGTTTTATGATCTATACTTGCTCTAAGAAACAGTAAAGTTACTATTTTATTAAAATATTAGAAACTTTTATCTACGAGTATATGAATGTAATTAGTAGCATTCCATAGACCATCAGACATAAATCCCTTACTGCAAAATATAGTGATTCGAAAGATGTCCAATGAACCAGATTATACGAATCAGAACTCAAGAGTACTTGTCAATTTGATTACAACGTCATTTTCCTCTTTTAAATTATCTGTACAAGAAAATTATGGTAAATTTTAATTTCCGCTGTTTTGTAATAAACAACTTAAATCTTACGCATTAAGTGTTTCACTGTCAATGTGAAATAATCTATCTACTCCATACGGATCGTACGACACGACACGATATCGAGCCATACGATCGACGATTTTGTGTTTGTAATAGGGTACTTTAAAATATTCTATCGATATTAACCAACAATTCTTCTACAGGCCTCCTCCAGTAAATCACTAGGCGGTTTATTAAAAAAATAAAATAAAGCATAGAAATTATCATGATAAAAGTGGCTAATCATGGAGACCTCAACACCAGGGGGTATGCGGGTGCGCTGTCGGCTTTTTACTTGTCAAATAGACCATACACATCAATTTCAAGAACATTCAAGTACCCTATTTCTCAAAAAAAAAAATGTTATTTATGTATAAAGTGAACGAATCTTAAATTCCGCGATATTTAAAAAAAAGATCCGTATCTTGTCCGAAAGTATAGTATCCTAAGTCAACGATTTTACAAGGGAACTAATTAATCTTAATTTATAAATCAACTTAAAATATAGTTTTAATTATCACTAATAAATTCAGCACAATATATCTTTGATTATTATAAAATCCTATTTCAACATAAAAATAATTGTACGCACACAATTGTAGTTGTAGTTAAAATATTGGACAAACGTTCGCACAATTACAAACAATTTCGCGTTCGTAAACGAGTTATTACAGTGAGTTTGGGGTTCATATTCGTTGCTCTAACTGAAAAGATAACTTTGTTTTACTACGTCGTATTTGCGGTTAGATCCCCCCCCCCCCCCAACCCGCCCGCTGAATAGCACATAGTGAATAATTTGATATAATGAGCTGCGTAGCAGTTTGTATTTATTCGAACGCTCGATTAGCCAATACAATTTTAATATTTCTATAGTACTACCAACTAAATAATGTCAGTCGGCCATCTTCGTATTTACGACCATGACCGGACGCCGAGAGACTCCGTATAACATAGAGTAGTTACAACGTAACATAATGAACTCTGAAAGTGTGTTTGGATATTTATTTTTTTACTTAATCATGCTGAAAATAATTGCAGAATACGAAGATGGCCGAGCGGCATTATTTAATTACTGTACGTCAATAAATAGAGATAGGGTTGTATTTACAACAACAGAAAATACTAAAAGAGCAACAAAAAATCTATTTTTTAATTTCCGCAGTGAATAATTTTAAAATGGATAAGAAATGAATAATTTGAAGTGAATGTCGTCACCAAGTCTCCTATTTCTTTATTGGCACCAGATAACCTAACCTACATGTAAACGTATTATTATCGGGTAATAGGCGAGCAGAATTACTGCTGTTATGCCTATATTTTGTTAGCTGCCGTTGCAAGTTTCACCATATCTGTTCTCCTGAAAGCCAAGTATGTTTTTGAAACTGATTTGATTTCTTGTGGTAACTTATTCCCCCTATTACTGAGGATGTTATGGGTAGCTTTTGTATTGGCCAGTATTTTATCTAATTTTAGATTATTTACTCGATTGTTACTCATCGATTTTGCCGCCCATTCAGTATTTTCTGTTGCTCATTTCATTATTTCTCTATTAAATCGATGACGTGTTAAGGCTGAATGGTCTCACGAAGTCATCAATGTTTCATGGTGATGTTGACGAACACCGAGCGCACTTCCATAGGACATAGCGTGACGACGCCGCCCTCTAGGGGCGAACGTACGTGTACGAATGTTAACGAACTGTCGTACACAGTGGCTGACTTTACGTCCACCAGCTCCGATACTTGGAACTGGAATAGGATTTTATTTTTATTTATTAAAAAACTTGACATTGAAATAACGCAAAAGCTGAAAATAGATTGCACAGTATAGAGTAGAAGCGATTCTACCAGTTTTTACAATAGGTTTTTTCATGGTTTATAGTACAAATCTAATATATCTTTATTCTACGCGCGTCGCCAAAGGCGATTCGTGCGCGCCGCCTAGGCGCCCGGTATGAATAATGAGTGCTACGAACGTTTTAGACAGGACCACTAAACATAATTTTATTTTTCGCTAGCACGGTTTTATATATTTTAAATTGGTAGACATGTTTCAAGTTTTGAGTTATTTCCGTCACACGCATAATGCTGGCATGTTTCAACTTAAAACACAGTAATATCAATTTTACCGTTTTAGGGTTAGCAAAACCCCGCTGACGTTGTCCTGCTATAAAAGTTGATGTGCTGCAGCACCATCTAGTGGCGAGTTACAACAAATTCGATAGCATAAAAAACTTCTCCATGAAAAAATACATATATGTGCCAACTTTCATGATGATCAGTCAAACGGTGTCGAAGTCTATTAACATCATATATACCAACATCCTCTTTTATATATATATATAGATTAGAAAAACCAAAAGGGCCAATTATAGAAAACAGTTTTTTGACAAAATGGCAATTAGTTTGATTAATTAGGTAGGCCCCCAAGTAGTGTTAGCCCAGGGTCCCCCAAATTCACGGTCCGCCCCTGATTACTGTCTTTTAAGTTAAGGGGAATTCAAATCCTAATTAATTCATTGAATGGACTTTATTAAAATTGTCTATTGTCCTATTGTCTCTACATTTATATTATATGTATGTATTATAAAAATATTATATTTATATATGTTATTGTATAAGTAATTATTATATTATTATTATTTATACAGATATGTTAAGAGCACTGTTTAATTTCTACTGCACCCGTTTTTAACTTTTCTCATTTAACCAATGGTTAAATGATAGAGAATGAGTTAAAGCATTACGTCCGTCTTTGTACAAGATAGTGAAAAAAGAGTAGATAAATAAATAAATAAAAGTAGTGGTAGCTCACCTGTCCATCGCTGAGTGGATACCAGTTGGGTATCTCCTTGTTGCCGTAGCACTTGTCCAGGTAGACGCGCTGCATCGTCACGCCCATGCCGCGTAAAGCGCTGCCTTCTTTATTCTGTGTGAAGAAGTATATCATGAAAGAAAGTGTCAGAAGAGTAGCAGTCAACGGGTACATGTCAATAGACAAGAATGACGAATGTTTAAGAATGTGTTTTTCCTTTTCCGCTTTTTTCTTTAAGAGATACACAGTAAGTGATCTTCATTTAAGTCGTCTATTCCCTTCATCAGTCCTGTAAGGGACACACATACACACACTCACCAGGGCGGTAACGTGTGAGTGCAGCGAGGCTAGCACGAGGTCCGAGTAGGTGTGAGCGGCGTGCGAGTACACGGGCCGCGGTGAGTCCTCGCGGGCGGTGTAGTGCATCGCTATCAGCGGCTGTAACAGCATTTGCTGAGATATGTGTGCACCCAGCGACAGTTGGCCACTTGGATGTTCCGCTGGGGGCTTTTGCTGAAAGAAACAGTTTAAATATTGTAATTTTACAATTTTAAATAGAATAGTAGAAGCCATGGAGTAATTAACGCTGAATTATTTATTTTAACATAACAGAAGGTACATTACATTTATAAAAACCTACGCGTACATTCTTTATAAAGATTTCTCTAAGAATTCCACAGCACTTCTCAGATCCCGCTCATTTGAAAAGAAAACATCTATGTTACTACGGCTCGCTAACATTTTATTATATAGCGTATGCCAGTGGACAGGCCATATTTGCCGCAGGACCGATATCCGATGGGGGAAGGGAGTCCTCGAATGGAGACTGAGAAACGTGGCCAGGTGGACTGACGACTTGAAGATAGTCACCGACAGTGGCTGGATGAGAAGAGCTGAAGACCGTGTCCTTGGGGGGCCTATATCCAGCAGTGGAAATACAGGCTGATGGTATGGTATGGCAACGTATAGCACCTGAAACCGGTGCATTGCGTCGAAGGTTAGTCATCTAGTCTATTCCTATATTGATGATTACACCGTTTAGCAGTGTCCTGTTACTTTAAAATACCCTCCCCCCCATCTCTTCCCGTGAGTTTCTTAAAAGGCGACTAAGGGATAACAAATCCGCTACCACAAGCCCTGATGAACTAGACCAAAGCTAAACGAGTGGACTCGCCGACCCTTTTAGTCAACGTGCCGTTTTATGGTCATACATCTGACCATAAACAAGACCATAAACAACGTGCACAAGACTATGTGCACGAGGAGGCCCGCGTCCAGCAGTGGACGATGGCTGGTGACGGTTTTCTCCTATCAATTATTCTTGTCCCAAATTACCCTGATTAACTTATATACTTACACAATCGTTGTTAGCACTTTCCACGATGACCTTGAACGCGTGCCGCGTGCGCACGTTGTCCATCACGCCCTGGTTCATCCCGCGGTTGTCATCCCTACTCAGCCGCCTGTCTTGCATAACCTACACAGCAGGAAACGATTCTTGTCTACAAAATTGACTAAAACTACACCATCTAGTTATAGTTTTTTCATCATACGAAGGCGTGTTACGTTTAGTAGTGGTTGTGCTCGTACATGTTCATTGTTTTAGTGTGCGTAAACTTGAGAACGCTCAGTTGGGTTCCCGAAGCCACGGCGCAAACTAAAACAATGTACATGTACAAGCACAACCACTACTAAACGTAACACGCCTTCGTGAGATGAAAGAACTATACTATCCTTTTCTATAAATTATTTGACTATTTTTATTAGGGTATTTTTATTTTTATTAGCTACCTTACCTATGAAATTGCTGTTTGTTCTGACCACTTTGAACTTAGTTATCTTGCATTTGACGTACAAAAAAAAAAAATTATTTTTTTTCTATATAAAACGGCAATTTCATAGGTAAGGACCTAATAATTAATAATTATGTAATTAGTAGCGCCATTGCCATTACATTCACCTGTGAGTGACAGAGATAACGATAGATCCAGACCTCTAAACTCATCTTTAGTCAATTTACTAATGAATTTGAAAAAATATTTTAAGAATGGTTAATTTTTTCTCTAATCTATGTAACATATAATAAAATCGAAACAAAGCCGTGTCTGTACATGAAGTATTTAAAAAAAGGTCATTACAGTGTTTTCATTGCAAGTACATGTGATACAGAGTTCAAAAAACAATTTTTGTCTGTCTGTCTGAAACCGTATCATGCAGAACCGTTGGACGGATTTTAATGAAACTTGGCACAGTTATAACTTCTATGCTGGGTTAACATTTAGGGTACTATTTATACGGATTAATTATTAAGTTCCTACGGGAATCACAAGTTACCGCTAAAGAAGCCGTGGGCACCGCTAGTTGCTGAATAAACTAATAAAGTATTTCAAGTAAAGTCAACCACAATATGTCATACCTCAATCTGTCCAGGCTGTAGCGCCGCCATACCCAGCGGCGTGGAGGTGAGTAATGTAAATCTGGTGTGATCGTCTTCTATGTACGTGGCCGCTGGCAGAGGGTAGAAGTTCGCTTGCAGCGGCAGCTTGTCGAAGTACCGACGTTTTACCATCTGAACAGATATTAAAAAATATTAGGGGATTGAGCAACAGATACGCAAAGAGTTCACATATTGTAATTTTATTTTAGAGAAATTA
The DNA here is from genome assembly GCA_943735995.1 of Sesia bembeciformis. Lineage (NCBI taxonomy): Eukaryota > Metazoa > Arthropoda > Insecta > Lepidoptera > Sesiidae > Sesia > Sesia bembeciformis. Next base: position 9,114,647 of record OX031042.1, read on the forward strand.
TTTATTTTAAAGTAAGCGGTAAGAATTGCACATTGTAGGATGAAGGCCGAGGACAGGACGATTTGGAGAAACTTGTTGGATCAGGCCAAAGCTTAATCGGTGCTGTACAGTAAAAGAAGTAATAAAGAGTAGTATAGACGATTTTAAAATATAATAAATTGCCAGATGTACTAGCGGTGGCACAAATTACTTCAGCCGGATAGCTAAAATACACATTTTTTTGGATTCATTTGGATAAGTTTCTACCAAAAGCCACAAATACAGTCCATCACGCAATAAAGAAATAATTCAAATCAATTCACGCTGCATAACAATTTGTCACATCCGCGCCAAATGCAAAGTGCACTAATAAACAACGGTATGCGTTTTAGAGGCATACCGTTGTTTTTTAATTGAATAAATACTTTTTGTGTATTCAACACTCAAATCGACATCGGAGAGGTGGCCCGATTTTTTTGATGGTATGTTCAGTTTTTACAATTTACAAAAGGACTTTTAATAAGAAAATATGCTCGGTTTACCTGCATCCCATTGATGTCAGTATAGAACACGTCGCCATTGTTGACGTCGGTGGCGAACCTCATTGCTATTTCCATATCATCAACTTGAGGGTCTATCAGCAGAGTATTGCTGATCTCCACCTCGCTTTGTGGTAATGACGGATTGGTGTACACTGAAATCTGAAATTATATTCACATTCCCTGTAACCATATTTCGAGTTTACAAATGACCGTTTGTTTGCATTCTTTATTGTTATCTATTATCTGATTTTAAATCAGTGGGCTTAAATGCACCTGAGAAGTTTGTTTCAGAATATTTAAATCTTTCAATACTCGATAGTTAGATAGAGAAATCGATTTCAGCATTAAAGTGACATCTCGATATTCAAAGTAAAAACACTAATATGTATTAAACTTATAAACTGTGCCTTTAAAACAGTTGATTTTGACTTATCAACTCATTCCCGCCGCGTATTTTCACTGAAAAATAATGCCCTATTTATATATTCAAACTTTTGTTTATACTCAATGACAGGTTACATTGGCCGCGATCACGAGCTTTACGAAGAGATGGCAAGTGGTCACTACCTCTGCTCTTAAAGACATTCCAGATTAAGCAGGCGGTAAAAAACGCAGCAAGGAAGCAACATTTCTCCATATTATGTCTAAACAATATTGATTTATTCGTATTTCTACAAATTCTGGTTCATTAATAGCTACAACTTATGTAACCTTGTTTGAACTCGACAAAGATCTCGGAAACTAAACTACATTTCCCAGATGGAAGACATTGCACTGCTGATTTCGTAAGATTTTTAAGTTCCACACTAATATCATAAATCGGTAAAGTTCGTTTATCTGTTTCTTTATTGCAGGTTCACGACTAAATTACTGAACCGAATTCCATGAAATTTGGCAGAGAGGTAACCTGAAATCCGCAGAAAGACATAGGACATAAGAGCCTTTTATCCTGAAAAATTTATTACATTTTTGCAGCGGAAGCCAATTATTTTTAAAATAAAATCCACGTGGGCGAAAACTATTATTTTTTTATAAACAGAAAATGATAGTTACCGCCAGAACAATTTCGACGGCATTAGGTCCAGTGACAGCCGCGTATAATGTCGCTTTATACTGTCCCTCGACGACTACGATTTCCGGGAAAGGACTGAGCTTCAAATCCCGCCCCGGCCCTGATGGAATGAACAGATATGCACCGCTATTGTTGTCCGGTATTTTTTGGGTGTCGTACCTGCAAATACCCATAGTGTATGCCAAATAATCATCAATAAATAGATAAAAAAAAGCTTTTAATTCAGGCAATAATGGACCCATAATAATAATAGCAATAATAATAATAATAATGCTAATAATAATAAATGATACGAAACTATTTTGCTATTATCGCTAATATATACTATACTTATAAAAAGGGGACAAAACTTAGGGTTATCTGAAAAATATTATATGTATTATGTCTATATACATTAATAAATCGTAAACAACATTAAAATGTTACATTTCTATGTAACAGCAAACCCACATTCATTTTGGAAAGTTAGACGTCTTTGAAGCACACGAAAAACTCAATATTAGGGCTTTTCTCACCACTTCCTCATAAAGTAACTGTTAACAATGATGATAGATAATTCTGATAAAATATAATACATTTGTGATACGTTCTGATAAAGTATCAGGAGGTGGCGAGAAGGGTTCTTATACTTTTATTTGATTACCACAAATGTGACGCAGTTATGGAGTTTTATATTACAAACAAAAACTGGACTTTCACTTCTGGAGCCCTCACTAAAGTCTTCAGGCCCTCTTAAATTTTTTTCTTGAAAATTTTAAACTTGAAGCATTGAACCTTATTTTAAGTGACTTACGTAACAAAGTCCATGTGCATCGGAGTGGTGAGTCCATTTGGTGAGACAATGGCTTTAATCAACCCGTTCATATTGGCCACTACGCGAGTTCCGTTACCGGCGCGTAACGTAATGTCCTCCGTGAGTCGTGTGGACGGCTGTTCGATCGCGAACATGGTTGGCAAGTCCACGTTCCAATAGTCCGCGTTGTAGATACGTAGACGGGAGAATGATGTGTATCTGAATGGGAAAACAAGTGTATGTATGTGTAGTCTAGTGTAATCTGTAGGATATAGAAGTAAACAGGCAAGTTTGTAACAGGTTTTTACTGATAATATGGTACAATAGAAAAAAGGTAATGCAAAAGTAATGAATGTATTAAATGTAATGAATGATTCAATAGACTGACTGCGCGAAACACCTGCCGATTTGATATATACGACGACGAATACATCAGCTGTAGTCACCCATAGTTTATACCTAATAATCTGAATTATTTCAACATATATAATGTATATGATACATGTATATGTATACAAAAAACATCTTCATTGAAGGTAAATAAATAAAAAATGAACAAGACGGAGGGTGACAGTTTTCTTAATAATAACAAAACTTTCACCGCCGCTCTAGTTTCGCCGTGACCACTAATAAAGTATAATAAATCACATTCTTGTTCTATACTATTAGGTCCTTACCTATGAAATTGCCATTCTATATGGAAATAAATAAATATTTTTTGTATGAAAATTATATATTTAATCAATCGAAGTTATTTATTGTCCATTATTATGACTGCACTTTGCCATTTTAATGGAAGTTGATTGATGCCTCTGCTATATAACTCCTGGGGACGGGAATAGATGGATTCTCTGAAGGCGTTTTTCACTGCCTCATCGGAGTTGATTTGTTCCCGTGTAAAAAGTTATCTAAATTCCAAAAAAAAACGGAATATCAGTAGGGACAAGGCTAGCGAGTACGGTGGGTGTCCAGTCGAAGCTTCTGTAACTTTGAGACTGTCTGTCGTGCAGTGTGTGGGCGAACGTTATCATGGAGACGTTTGGGACATTGTTTGGCTGTCTCTCCTGGGGTTCAACCATTGTGACGAACGTTTACGATTACCATGCAGCACCTCACTTGTGATGAGAAACACCTCTTCTCATCACAAGTGATAATACAATTCAGAATTCCTAATTTATTGTGCTAGTTCAGTAAAATAAGACAAGCTTCGACGTGTACTTGTAGCTTAAGCTCATACGTTACCCACTTTCAGCTTAGCTTCTTCACTTTACCGATTTGAATCAATGTCGTTTTGACGCTTATGCCGAAGGCTACTGCTAACTCAGACGTGGTTTGAGATGAATTCGATCCCACGATTGCTTTCAATTCGTCATTATCGACTCTAGTCTCCGGTCGTTTACGGAGCTTGTTCTCGAGGTTGAAATTACCAGAACGGAAATGATCAAAGCAAAAACGCACTGTGCGTCTGTTTGCGGCGTTTGGTCCGTACACATCGTTGATATTGCGCTCCGACTGCACTGCGTTGCACGACGGAACACATATTCGATTCGTAGGCCGAACTCGTATTGGAATAACGCGAATATTTAACTTTTCCATGGTCGCAAACACAACAATATCTGAGCAAAAAGTTGTTTGACGGAAAAACAAATTAATAACTGGTTTTGAAAAGAATGTCATAGCTTTATATTGGAAATTATTTATAATTTGGAATTCCAAGCCAAACGCAAGATAACAGTTCAAAGTGGCCACAATGAGCAAACGGCAATATCATAGGTAAGACCCTAATATTATTCTGAAAGATAGCTCTCAAGTATAGATTAATGTCCAGTGTCGTGTAACAGTAGGCATAACACAGTAAACTTACTTGTTGATAGTCATGCTGTCTCTTAGCGACACGGTGTAGGTGGTGATGCCCAGTGCGTCCACAGTCACCGGGAAGGACAACTGGTACTTGTTGGCGGCAAAACCCAGCCGCTTCTCTCCCGCTACTACGGGGGACACTTGGGCCATCATAGGGTTTTCTTCCGAATCAAATACCTGGCAGGCGAAATATCAATGTAGTGAAGTAGTCCATGTAGTAAAAATCGACTCACATACAAGGTCGCCCATACCCTAAAGTTCCAACTTACTTACGGATTTTTTATTATTTATCAAGCTTTAATATAAGGTCTACATAGAAAAACGACGAAAATAACTCGGTGGCGAAGGAAAACATCGCAAATAAACCTGTGTGCCTACAAATTGAAAAGAATTGAGAGCATAGGATTGTTTTACATCTGGCAACCTGCAGTAGTAGGTGGATGGATCATGACTTAAAACGCTGCTGTGACTACAAGGGAGGCTTGTGGCTGGCTGTGGGATATTATAGGCTAACAGTGAATGTAGATCAATAACAATCCACCTGGTGGTAAGTGGATACTGTCGGACATTGACATCCGCGATACATGTCAACATCAGTCCAGAATGACGAACGTTGGCACGTTAGACAGAAATATCGGCTATAATAAATCGTGAGTAACCCGTTTACATAACAATTAATATACTCAATCTTGAAATTATTTAAGATTACTAAGTAAATATTCAGTTTTCGTGTACTTTAAATTAGAAATCCTAATTTACAGTGCAAAACTATGTATTTTTAATTACCTACGTTATAAGAAATAAATTGTCGATAATTGAGATAGAGTAGCGTAAATATGTGCATCATGTCAATGTGCATGGTTGTCAATTTTTAACCACAGACAAACGGTGCCAGATCAGAAAAGACTATATTTCCATTCATATACGCAAATATTGGCAACGGATATTCTCAATCGCGAATGTTTAAAAATCTACATTCGTCACATCACTAGTGTATTTAGAATACGCTTTTCTATTCATTATTCGTACTATGAACTATGTATCCAGGGCTTTTATACATTGTCACATTATACCATTTTATATATTTATAACATTTTATTTATACGTTATTATTATTATACCATATGTTATTGTTACTATTATTATACTATTCATGATAGTTGGGTTTAAGAACAAAGATTACTGATCGATTATATAAGAGTGCACTGTGCAGCGAGTGAACTCGTTAACTAACTGGGGGATGCGACTGACCTCTACATGCGGCGTCGACACCAAAACTGTTAACACCTCATGCCTCCTAAATGCCAACGCATTGTACAGCACTATTCTCCTAGAAGGCGACAACACGTCCAGTGCGATGGTAATCCGTGACGGTATCTCGTCGTGCCGTCGCCAAATGTCGTCCACGTCGAAGTGGATGTCCTCCTGGTTCTGGTCGAGGATGTCGGGCTGTTGGAGGAGATAGAATGCCGCTTGTTGGATAGCGGACTGACTGTATTTGATCGCTGTTAACATTCTGTATGGGACAAATTCTGAGTGTAAATGAAAGAGTAGAGATTATTAGATCATTATGATTTTGTATTATCACTTTCGACGATTTTTATACTATAACTTTATGACAGCGATTCTTTTTAACTTTTATTCAAGAATAAATTATAAATAAAGTTTGTAATTAAAAATCTAATTTAAAGAAAAGAACACTATCAAAAATGTTAAACTACTAATTATTATTATGACGTATGTTTTTTCGTAAAAACCGCACGCACGTAGAGCGGCACATAGTGTACAGATGGTAAAGGGTAAATAATGGAAATACTTTTAGACTTGGCTTTCAGAAATTGGTTTTTAGGAAAATATGAAATTTCCCTAAACCATAGTCCATTCCAATAAAATTTGTCGAAAATAAAAGCAAATAAAGGAAAGCTTTAAGTCTCGGCAAATTAGCCAATCAAATTATGGATACGTACACAATTATCACCTTACAATTTAATTTAAGACCGAGTCAGTTACCCATGTTTGTTTACAATTTGGACAAATTGGATTGGAACGAGATAGATAAAAATCTTTATAACATACCAAAACAAAATAAGACCGTAACAGACATAGCAAGTAACAAATGAAATGCACAAAAGGCGATCTTATCGCTACCAATGGCGATCTCTGCCAGACAACCCAAAGGTTAGAGAGGAAATACTTACTTCTTTGCATAATCCTCCCTAGTCTCATCCCTGGAGGTGCCGGTGATGCCGTCGTGGTGCTGGAACAATGCGAGCGCTCTCCGCGACAACTCCACACGGTCGCGCAGTTGCAGCGACATCACGTACGACACTGACTTAGTCACTATCGCTTGACCTGTTATTATTTCTGCAGCCCTGTGTAGTCAAAACCATTGCAGAAATGTAGATATAAATCCACTGGCAGTTCTCCGCTACAATTTCAATTCTATCCTCTAATCTTTACATTCAATTTAGCTCGTGCCAAAAAACTAGTTTTGGTAGAAGTAGGCACAGTTCGCCACAGCGCGGGAGTGCGATGATTGAGTTATGAGTTTAACCACTTTAATTCTGCTGTTTTATTTTTATAAATTAAATTATCTTATATACGAGCATGTCATAATAAAGTTTACAATAATAAACGTAAATTAAAATTGTCGATAAATACCTATCAACCTAACGTTATTTTCACATCCCTGTCAAATATATTGAAACTGCACTACCGCATAGTATACTAATATAAATTATAAACGTTAGTACTCGTAGTATTTATTAGCTACTCGATTGTCATGTTTTAAATTAATCAGCAAAGAGAAATTTAACAATAGGTAAAAACTATAATTAGATAATTAGGTCAATCAATATACCATCAAATAAATTATCCGCCACACCAAAAGAGCGGTGATAGCCTAAGGGTTCAAATCCTCGGCCCCGTGTCGCGGAGTTTCTTCGTAAGTACGGATTTTTAAAAATTGTCACTATCTCGGCGATGAAGGAAAATATCGTGAGGAAACCCACATGGACGAGATTTAAAAAAAAATGGAGTATGTGTATCCACCGATCCGCACTGCGGCCGCGTGGTGGATTGCGGCCCGAAAGCCCAGTGATTTACTAGGGTACGCCTGTGCCCTGCAGTGGAACGTTAAAGGGTGATACAAGTACCAAAATAATTAAGTAATACCATCAAATAAATTATCTAGGACAATAAATTTAATAATATTTCTCAAAAGAAATGAATGGATTAATTACCTTACGTAAGCTAGCAACACTCTATCCATGTTCTTGTAGAATGGTCTGGAAGTGTAGTATCCACTCCAGTAGTGCTGGTTTCTATCGGAATATGTGAAGAAATCCCCAGATAGTATGGGGAAGTCAGACATTTTCATGTCAGCATGGACCGCTTTGAAATAGTCTTGTAATGTGCCGAATTGGACCTGAGAAATTAGTAGTTTAATTTTAAAATTCACATTATGCTTTATATTAAAATTTTACGACAAAATTATGCAGAGAAGGAATCATGTAATTATGCAGAGAAGGAATCATGTAATTATGCAGAGAAGGAATCATGTAATTATGCAGAGAAGGAATCATGTAATTATGCAGAGAAGGAATCATGTAATTATGCAGAGAAGGAATCATGTAATTATGCAGAGAAGGAATCATGTAATTATGCAGAGAAGGAATCATGTAATTATGCAGAGAAGGGATCATGTAATTATGCAGAGAAGGAATCATGTAATTATGCAGAGAAGGAATCATGTAATTATGCAGAGAAGGGATCATGTAATTATGCAGAGAAGGAATCATGTAATTATGCAGAGAAGGAATCATGTAATTATGCAGAGAAGGAATCATGTAATTATGCAGAGAAGGAATCATGTAATTTCTTTGCCAGTGTCCAATCATAACATGTCTAAAAGCATATATTATTTTATTGTTATTAAACAATGTTATTTTATGGGTTTATATTTAATTTGTGGGTCCAGCTGGCTGAAGGGTGTCCCACACTAGTCCTCCCGGTATGTGGCCTCCATTCGAGGACTCGTCCACCCCATCGGTTATCGGTCCTGCGAGCTATGTCGATGACTTTAGTTTTTTTGGTGATGTCTTCGTTTCGGATACTATCGGGCGAAAAAAACTCCGAGGACAGCTCTCTGCATAGCTCACCGAGTGACCTTGAACTTATGGATCAGGTCTACCGTTAAAGGCCACGTTTCGGCACCATACGTTATGCCCATTATGTCCATACACCATACATTAGTTATATCCTATTATAACTGGCAGAACGCACTGATTGAAGACTTACGTCTTCAAGCATTGTGGTATAGGCGACGAGAAGAGCCGACGCATTTTCCCAAAATGTTGCCCAGCCAAGTGGAATGCGTCTATCGACCTCCTTGCTGAAGTAGGATTTGCCTAGTTGGAATTGTTTGCTCAAGGTATAGACTGTATAGACATAATGGTGAGCAACTTCGACTGCCACCGCCTTCGACTTCTATCAGTTCCGGAAGAACATGTTCATTGAAACCGATTTTTGTTTTGTCTAGGTTCCTTCCGAGACCGACGCGATGTTGGGTTAAAGTCGTTGAGTATCCAACTTAAACCCAGCGATTTTGCCATAATGACTACGTCATTGGCGAAACCAAGATGTGAGATGTACTCAATATTCACATTAATTCCACGTCATTTTCAGTCTTCAGAGCGTTTGTGAACAGTTTCGGAGATATTACACGTACCTGTCTCAATCCACGACGCAGCTGGATCGGACCGTCTTGTTCGCAGTGTTATACAGATATCTCAGCACCTCGATATATCGTCAATCGACTTCGCACCACTGTAAATATTCCAGAACAGCTCACAATTTGATAAAGTCGAAAGCTTTCTCGTAGTCCACAAAGGCTCATTATGCTCATTATTATAAAGGTCTTCTGTATAATCTGCCACAGTGTGTGAATGTGGTCTACGGTGCTGTAGCCTATTCGAAACCCAGGTTGCTTCGGCGTCTGGAACTCTTCTAACCTCCGGGCGAGACGATACGTAATTACTCACGAGAACAGTTTATATACACTTATATACGCTTATATATAGAACAGCTCGGAGAAATAGATCAATAGTTCTTCAATAATGCCTTGTCTCCTGTCTTGAAGAACAGGGACTAGCATACTCCTGCACCACGCCTTCGGTGTTATGCTACCGTGTAAGACGGCATTAAAGAGGTGTTGTAGCTCTTGTAAGACGGGAGCAGTTCCAGCCTTTAAAAGCTCTGATGTTATACCGTTTTGACCGACGGCTTTGCGGTTCTTAAGCTGTCCGAGGGCAATACTAATCTCATCCAGTTGAAGTCCAAGATGTAGTCGATGTAGTGACGGATTAACATTGCACGACGCGGCGATCGTAGTATTGCACGGCGGGCTGTAGGTACAGGTACGAGTGCAGCGTAGTTTTCCATAAAAATTTTTGACTCGTGCGAAGAGCTCTGGTCTTGAAGAGAGTTTGGCCATCGCTTTAAAGCATCGCCAGATGACTGCTGAGCAAAAACTCTAGAGCCTTTATTGCTCTCTATCGTCGCCACAATTCATTTTGTATTGAAGCGACGAAGGTCACGGCGACTTAAAGAAATTCGTCGGTGGTAGTTGGATGAGAAGAGCCGAAGATCGTGTGTGGTGACGAGCTGCGAGAGAGGCCTATATCCAGCAGTGGAGAGACATGGGCTGATGGTATGGTATATTTAATTCAATAAGTAATTTCATTTCTCTATCCCTTTGTATACTTACGATATGTTGCAGTCTTTTTGCGAAATATAGTCATTCTTGTATAAATATTGCGACGGATACAATAGGCAAACTAGATATGTTGGAACCTATCTCTAGAATGGTCAGAGAAAGTACTTTTTTTTGAAATACAAGAGTAAGATAAAAGTAAGATAAAATTAATGCATAAATGTTTAACGTACCTCAGTATTCAGAGCGTCATTATTATTGATATAGTCTATGATCATCTCGTAGTTCTGGTATTGATTGTCCCACTCGTTGGCGCGGTCGTACCGGAAGTCGTCGCCGAGCGGAAACAGTACCACGTTGCTTCGGTACAGTTGGGCCTTCTTCCGCCATTGGTCTAGGATCATGACCGCCCTGAAATAGAAATACGGACCTTGTCACTGGAATAGCGCAAAAGAACAAAAAACACTAGTATTCGTGTCGTAAAAAATTCGTAAAAATAGAGAAGTTCTCAATGTATTGTAAGAGAGAATAGATTAAGACCTCTAAGAAATATAAGTAAAATAAATGAGACCATTGTATTCACTAGATCTTGGTTAGAAAAAGAAAAGAGTTTGATACCTTTTGAGTTTGAAGAAAAGAGTTTGAATTGATATCAAAATTAGCTTAGTTCCTGCATTCTATAATATTCCATAAGCAGGAGAATCATTCTCCTAATGAACCACTAGTCGGAAAATTTTGTGTTAAGCATTTAAATAGGTCACTAACATAATTGGCAAATTGATAAATATTTAGCGTCTTAAACAAAATTTTGTAATAATATACCTGGCATGAACATTTTTCTGTATAATTTTCACTGGTGGGACGCCCCACGAACAAGTTACTCCATTACCTGGTAACCTTTTGAAGTCAAACTGACAGCAAATCTAAAAAAGATGCAAGTGATGATTAACTTGATATGAATATTAATAGTTTTAACACATAAACTACGATATTATTTCCCTGTTTTGGATATGGTTAATTAATTGCTGAAAATTATACAATCAAATAATTCAAAGAAGTAGAAATCAATACTAGATATGAAAATATTTTTAACGACTGAGTTATAGGCCTTAGAAATCACAAATTAGGAAAGGATCAGAATAAAAAAGTCATAAAAAATCATTGAACGTAATCATTTTTCGCTTAATTTTGAAATTGCCGCCAGAAATAAAAAACAAATGACAGGTTTGAAAATTTAAAGGCATTTGAAAAACAGAGTCCCATTTTCAAAATTTGAATTTGTTTTTTTTTCTATTGTATTGTCCTGTAGTCGGTTCTATTTAAAAACCGATTTGACCTGTCGTATATGCCTGAAGCTTTTTCTTAAAGACAAATTACATTTAACACAGGACATACAGAAGCAATGGGTGTACTTGTCACTAAAATTGATCTTTTACAGATAATCAACGGGTAGTGAAATGACTTAGAATAAGAGGTAAGCTGGCTATGCAATAAAATAAAACATGGAGTGAAAAAAGTAGAAGGAAAAAGTGGTATTAAAAAAATAATTGTTGCACAATAAAAACTGTAAAGAAATAAAAAAAAAAAAAACTTTTTAGTGCCAACATTTTGATACTAGAGCACAACCTAGTATCAAACCATTAGGCTTAGAAGTCAGAAATTAGGAAAGGATCTCAATAAAACAATAAAGTTGTAGCAACACAGTGTTGACACAGTGCACGCAGAAAACGCACAGTGTTTTATGCCGTCAGCAATTTGCGGTATAGCATCACTATCCACACTGTGCTCGCCAACAACGTGTGTACTTTCAATTAATATTTGTAATCATTTAATAAAATAATATGGGGGACGATGGAAATTATTTATCGCACCTTTTGAAGATACATACCACACCTGACACCAATACACAAGAACCTCTATAAATTAATTTTCCTACTATTCCGTTGAACCACGAGCGAGGGACAGAGACAGCATTAGGACCACAAATCTCTACCATTTTCAAACATCCGCAAATATTGCCAAACTCGTATATATATAATTGTCTAACGAACATAGAAAATTATTCTTATTTATCTATGATTTTTGGTTATTAATAAGCCATAAACATATTAGAGACCTATCCCATTCGAATAGGGTACGCCCCGCCCCTTATGTGAACAATTAACTGATTTCGAAGAATGTCTTTTTACCTTAGGATCTGGTCCACAAGAATGAGGTATGTCATAAGAATAAAACGGCATCATGTGTGTAAACATGTCTGTCTTACCAACGCCATCTGAAATTCAATTTTAGATTACGGTAGCTTATTCACATTCTATGAATCTTCGTGTACAGTACCTGGCAATATACATAGCATAGCGTGAATAAGAGGTAATTGCACGATGCATTGAGAAACGACACTTCGATGAACGCGACTGATGATACCTCTCAAGTTGGTGAATGACAAAGATACTATATAAAAACGAACATCTCTTTCTTATTACATATTATCTATTTCTTATCAATTATCTATTTTAACAGTGAACTTTATTTCCAATGGACATGGCATAAATTTGAATGACGATGAGAGTAGTCAGTGGAGACATACAGCGCCGTACGTGTCCGTCGATGGCCGTTGATTAAAATAAATGTTAAAATAAATAATCCCTTAGACACACCGTGATGCCGTGATGGGCGGTTGATGGGAATCGGGGCTTAATATACAAAGTTAGGTGGCACATCCATTCTTGACAGATATTGGAATGTATCACAGATCATAAACATTACGTTATAACATATAATAGCAGTTGCGATTATTTACTGTCCTTATTTTTATCTATTTTATTATATATGGGTGTTTTATGCCTTTAGTAAAGATTCAATATTATTCAAAAAATGATCTTAAATCTTCTCGTCTCGCCCTCGATAAGCCAAAATGAGGGAGAGCTCATCGCTGGGCATTGTTTATTGTTCCAGGGTTCTGGACTGTATCGGCGCTTTCCGAGCGAGTCTCAAAGCGGTACCCAGATTTAGACCTATTCCAATGTTCTATGGCAGAATTTTGCAGAGCAGCAATAACTATTCACGATTAATGTCTTTTTGAGTTTTAAGTTACGATATCAGAATTTTAAGGGACCCTGAGTAGGTGGGTGCACTGTAAAGCCTACTCGTGTTATAAATGAATTTAAAAAATGACCATGGTTGACAGTAACCACTTATCACCAGGTGGAATCTCTGCTCGTCTGCCATGTTTATTCTATAAAAAAAAAACTGCTGGGTACTGTAAAATAAAAATATTATTTATGTCATCCTCACCCCATAATTGCCGCCATTTGAACTCTAATTGTCTGTTTTGTGCTAACTCTTTCTTCACTCTGTAATGCACTCTTTGTATTAAAGAGTTTTCAAAGCCTGCTAATTTTAAAAGGTAGGGTTGTGAGCTGGAGTGGCCAAAAGGATCGATGGCCCATGAATTTTTCGGGATATACTCCAAATTGTTGACTAGCCATTGGTGGCCAGTTGTCAATTGCTGTATGATGGAGAGCCAATGGGAGTTGGCCTCGTCATTCATAACCCAACCACCTGTCACTATCTCTATCTGGTCTGATTTTAATAACCTGAAAAAATGGAATGGAATTGATATTAAACGCAACTATAAAAAAGTTATAGTTGTTGGTAATCACTAATGTGTAATTCATCGGTAAACGTAACGTAAAGGTATACCACATTACCTTAAGCTAGTAAACGTAATGGTATAATACCTTCACCATCTCACGTCACTGATTTAGAATTGTATTGTAAAGTGTTTTAGGTTTCTTTTTACACATAAGTATAATTGAGGTGAGCATCAAGCCAACTTATTAAATTATAAATTATAGTAAAAACAGTTTTCATTCAATTTGTGATTTAGTATATTTACATGACGGTACACTAATTATATAGTACATTAGTACACAGCGCCGGCTCTAGCTCATGTAGCGCCCGGGTGCAGGGCGCCCTCTAGTAGGCGTTTTGAACTCTTTGGAGGTGTCGCGAGCGGCGCTCGGCGCCCCCTAAGACCCTGCGCCCGTGTGCACCGCACCCCCTGCACCATAGGTAAAGCCGGCACTGAATTCAGCGCTCGACAGGCGCCCTTGGGTGCACCGCACCCCTTGCACCCCCTGGTAAAGACGGCCCTGTTAGTACACAATACACATGTGCGGTTTTGAATTTCAAGTTACCTAATTATTATTATTTTAGATTGTGATATGTTTGGTTTTGAACTTAAGATTCCTTTTATTATATTTTTCGGAGAAACGAGCCGTTTTATTCCAAAATATAATAAGGTACGACAAAAATAGTATAAAATATTTTAATATATCAATCAATAGAGTAAAACTATTATATTATGTCACTAAAAATGAGTTAAAAATTAACATGTATTTTATGATTTTTTATTACAATAAAAATCAATAATTTGTGATTAATTTACTTATATTGCATAATACTATTTACAAATGGTTGCTTAAGTTTTCGACTTTGAATGTGGCCGCTTCTCGCTCGCTTATAATCTATTCCATATACGAAGTCCCGGCTGACATATCCATAGAATGTAATTCCGTAAGTTCAATGTAAATTAGCAACATGATACAATCATAGTCTTTGATTTCAAATTATTCTTTCAAAATTATAAATCAACCACCCAATCCCACATAGTCATTCAGGGCAACTCTCTGAAAGTACTCCTATCCACTACCAACCACCCAAACCACCAACTATGTGAGTATAACCTCTCACGCGGACAACACTTTGTCTTGGGAGTCTGCTTGACTGTGCATGAGAAAACCACAATACCAACATACCTTTTTCGTACACATATGCTCCTGTTGCCTTAGATCTTAGGGCAGCAGGAATACCGTACTTATATAAATATTTTAAATATTTATAGGATTGATTAGGTAAGCTTTGTATTGCTCTAGGTTTAGGGAGTATATATATAATTAGCGACCCGTCCTCGCTTCGCTTCGGTATATGTTTTTTTTTTCCAATTTCAAAATAAAATGTAGATAATAATAATAATCCGATAATGTAGCTTATTAATCCTGAAAGAATTTTTGAAATCGGTTCAGTAGTTCCAGAAATTACCCCCAACATACAAACAAACACACAATTGTATCTCTTTATCATATTTATTAGTAAAGATAATACTATGTTCAATGGTGAAACACATAATTAGGACCTAATTGTATTAGTTATTTTATTTTTGATTTTAGTTTATTTTGGAAATATGTTTTTGAATTAAATTATACAAATTAATTAATTGAATGACCCAACTTACTTTTGAAAGGCTGCCTTTTCACGTTCTGTAGCATCTGTGTTCCACCACAAAGAAAGGAAGCTTATTTCAGCCCAAATGAACTTCCTCCCAATGCCCTCTGCAAGTTTCTCTACCATGTTTGTGAATATTGCCCTTGTTTGAGTCTTGTAGTAGTTCTCAAATGTTTTTATCCATCCTGCAATTAATGTTTACAATATAAATTTAAATCATAAGAAAATGTACCCACTTCTCTTGTGCCTTGAGCGCTTTAAAGCGCTCTCATTTTTGTACCGTGTTTGTCGGAGCGCACATATGCGCTCTGACACATGATTGGTATGATTGAGCTATTTTACGATTTCTGAATGTTTACATAAAGAAAAAAAATTTGTATGTCAGAGCGCATATGTGCGCTCCGGCAGACGAACTGTACAAAAATGAGAGTACAGATGTGTACCCCCAGCAAAAAAAAGTTAAGTTGAATTTAGAAACAATAAAATGTCAATTTTGAGGAAATAAAATATTATGCATATTTTATTGAAATCAAATCATTTGTTTACTAGAACATAAGTAAAATTAAGATGTAAAGTTAAATACATTGCCTAATGGTTTAGGCGCATAATGAGCCTTTTGCAAAATATGCAATTCGCAAAATGTTCAATAATTTTGTACAATCCGAAGCAGTTTTGTAAAATATTATTCAAAAGTGTATAACAGTTTTTATATTATTTTTTCGTTAGTGAGTTAAATGAATAAATGAGGAAGCTTTTTTGTTAAGTAAAGTAAAGTAAAAATAAGAATAGTGTTTTTAGAATATAGCAATTTGATGGTGATTAAAATTTTTTAAATGTGTACAATTTATTTGCACCATTTTCGAATTGCTATAATATTGTTTTTCATATCACTCATGTTGTAATAATGTAAAACTCTGTCATCAAACTATTAAATATATGTTAGATGATATTAATCCCAAAATATTACAATTAAATTACAGAAAATTCGAATTTAATTTTTTTTTAATCAATTCTTATTATTATCCTATTAGTTATTTTTATTACTCTATAAATAAAACATTAATCTGGATAAATCCATTCCATTTTAGTCCTTAATAATGACATACATTTTAACAAACTTAAATCATTTGTGTGCCAAGTCACACAAACTATTGTATATGGCATCACAAAGCACACTTGCACTATTGGGAGAGTGAATTATCACCTGCAATAATTGCTAAAGGACGTAGCCACGGTGGGGCGCGTGCCCTACCCGATATAGGGAAGAGTAAGGAACAGACTTTCTGCATTACGCAATCCATAAAATTATAAGAATATAAATAATATGTAATAAACATAATCTAACATGTTTTCTAATAAGTATTATAAAATAAGTTTTAACTACTAAATAAAGTAATTTATTTGATTGAGTTGCTTTGGCCGTCCCGGGATCAAATTCTAAATATGCCCTCGCTACAAATAAAAATGCCTATAAAGAAATATTCCCACCTGGGTCATTGTGTGAGTGTGGTACAATGATCACTTTGAGTTTGTTCTTCTGGTTCCACTGCTTCTCATCATACTCCACTTTCCACCCTTGCTTCCACACTCCTCCATCTTTGTCGTCAAATAGTAACCTCTCATACATGGAAAGCATCTGAAAACATTATATATTCTTTGCTTTTAATTTTTTTATAGAACAGATGCAAGACAAACGAGCGGACCACAAGATGGTTAGTGGTCACAGCCGCCCAAAGGATACCTGCAACACCAGGGGGCTTGCGAGTGTGCTGCCAAACTTCCAGGGATATTAAATTATTAATTGTTAAGGATTTTAATTACAAGGATATTTGACTCTTTTTAAACAAATATATAATTAAATAATTGAAATCTGACTTAGAAGATTCAATTGGGGTTTAGAAATCAAAGTTAGAACAGGACCATGCTACTGTGCACCCCTAATCCGAAGGGTTTACAACTAAATGTGGAATAGGATTGAATAATAGCATAATTACCTGTACATCAGCTTTAGGGGTAACCTGCTTCTGTATAGGGCAGCTCGACTCATCAAACTTTACATGCATCTTTGGCGGCTCATCTCCCACCACTTTAAACTCTCTAAATTTAGCCTCTTTATGACGTTTCCTTGGTTTCTGTAGAGGCTCCTTTGACTCTTCCATGATTTGATTCATTGCAGATTTTATCTCTCCAACAACTACATGGTGTTCTGTGAGCTCCTTTTCAATGTTACGAAGCTTTGATTCAAAAGCTGACCATTTACTCTGCAAAATTTTAATTAATTTCTTAACTATATGTAATCATTGAATGAAGTCATGAAATAAATTTTATGAACTGCGAATGAAATAAATATCAGTTGTAATCATGTTGGAATAGAAAAATAAGATTAGCTGTATGGTTGTTTCAATGAAGCTTAAAATAAAATGTGAAGAAAAGATAATCTTGTTTATTTGGTAATTATTTAAAACTACATACTTACATCATCTAATTCTTGTATAGCGGGCTTAATGCTAGGAAGTTTAAGACTTAAATCCGTCACTACATACAATATGAAGATAAAAGCTATGATACATGTTGCCCAGAACACTGCCGAGAGTCTTCGAATTCGCATGTTCTGGTCCTGTTAATATCTAAAATAAGATTATCCTAATTATATATTTTTCTTGATAAAACCGCGAGTGAGAGAGTGAAGTTTTTT
The DNA here is from genome assembly GCA_943735995.1 of Sesia bembeciformis. Lineage (NCBI taxonomy): Eukaryota > Metazoa > Arthropoda > Insecta > Lepidoptera > Sesiidae > Sesia > Sesia bembeciformis. The sequence goes on from OX031042.1 coordinate 9,132,587, forward strand.
AGTACTATTTGATACAAAAGAATAATTGCTTACGATTTAGAAAAGAGAATATACGTTTGCGGCAACTTACATTTTGTCTAAATTTTACTATATTAATAAGGTCTTTCTTAATTAAATATATTACTAAATACGCTCAAAATGACACATGGAAAATTTATAATATTTGTAAATGTACAAATTACTAGTTAAAACACAGATAAAACAAATTTCATAAAGCAATAAAAGCCATGGAAATTGGGTAGAGGAAATGTTTTGACAAATCACAATCAACACAAATGACATGACATTTGTTGACTGACGTGTATAATATTCGGTCTTCCGCTAATATTCTTAATCATGCGAATCATTTGTGTTATATGAAACTATTGCATATTTAGCAACCTTTCAAATTCTATTGCTTAGGTTAACTTTTACAAAGGCAATTAGAGTTTTCTAACCGTCAAAAATTTGTCAAAAAACCTTTAATTTTCTATTTTTACTTAGACACTATAGTGTTTTAAAAAACATCTAGCGCTTCAGTTGCAACTTTCAAATAAATATTTGCCAAATATATTTAATAAATATGAGATCACTTTAATCTCTCAAAAGCAATTAATATATTTTTTTACAATTACGTAAATTCAACTTTAGTCGTGTGTTTTGAAGTTTCATCTTGATTTTTGAGAAATCGAAACGCTTCGCATTGTTATCGATCTTTTGAAAACGTCAAATTGTTTGTGAAAGATGGCGTCTAAGGAATCTCTCGATGTAAGTGTCGACTATTTTTTTAGTTTACGCAGTTAACTTACTTTCTTTTTTTGATTGAATCTTCTTTGCATTATATGAAATGAACGTAGAATTTATTGGTATCATTAAATGGACTTTACATTTCCTTTTTTACGAGTTATCTCGCTATAAAAGACCACGCCCTGGTAGAAGTTTCCACTTAGAATTTTACAATGTTTTATTCAAAATTCTTCTGCTAAATAATTTTTCTGAGCGCTACATTTGCAAGAATATATGTTGTATATCGTACTAATTAATTTATCTATTTTTTATTGTAACTTTTATGTCATAAAATTGCATAAACCAAATACCCTCTAACTGTTATTTAGAAATTTAAATACATGTTTCCGGCTTTTTGCCAATTCAACTCATAAACTATTAATTTATGCGTAACTCAAGCTGGCTTTAATAAACTATTATGAATCTACGTCACACGATATCCTTTTTTTTTCTAATTTCTAATTGGAAAATTATAACTACAATAGTATGTGTAAAAAAATAGGTAGTATCTTAAATTATTGATTCATCTTTCTGGGTCATGTCCTATACTGCACTTCTCAGTTTGTAATCTATAGTTATGCTCTTGACTACAGGGTTCTTTCAGCTCATTGTCACACCAGTTTGCTAATTTCTTTAATGTTGGTTACTTCATGTTAGATATTTATGTATCACCACATAAGTCTAAGGAATTATTACTCCTATGCAATATCAAATACTGAAACTTCTAGCATGAGTTTCCTAATTTTGATTTTGACCATTTTGCCTGTATAACATAGCATGCATGTAAAACTACTCTCAGTAGATAGATACTTAATATGAATTATTTCTGTCCAACTGAAATGTCAGGATTACAAATATATAGGGATAGATAATGCAAGCTGTCCTTCTCTGCGTGCAGAAAGTTGGTGCTAAGCTCCTACTTATCACATTGCTCATTCAGTCTGTTCCAACTGTGTCCCTAACAAGTCAATAGTAATTGTGCTATAATCAGCTGTAACATTTCACCAAAAGTAGTGAACCGAGTCAAGTGCAATGTTTTGTTTCATTGGTGAGTTGTTACATATCACTAAAGTTGGTGCTTGGTGACATGCTTGGTGTCCATACAATTTTACGAATTTGGATTGTCTATCAAGTCAAGAGTATTAATAGCAATAGGGACCACTAGCAAATTTATTCACAGTATTGTAGAAAAGTAGTAGTGTTGAGGTGGAAACTGAGTAAATACAAAATTACTATCTATTTCCTATTGACAGCTTATTTCTATTTGCATTAATTTAGTTTTCTAAAAGTGAAAAGATTTTTAAAATCAGTCCAGTAGTTTTTTAGTTTACCTCTCACATAACAAAAAAAAAACAGTATTCCCTTTATAATATTACTACACATATTGCACGAAATTTGTCCATAAAAATGATAAATCAGTAAATATTTTGTTTTTAAAACTGGGCGAAATTAGTTTAAGGGAAATAGGAAACTATATATATTTTAATTTGATTCTGCTACATCAGTTTAACTTATTTGTACCTTATATTTGTCACACATTGACTCATGTCAGGTCTGTTGTTATTAGGTTTTACTGTACTGTAAACTACTGTAGAGACAAACCTGAAACATAAAAACTTTTCTGAGCAAACAATTTATATTGTGTTCTTTCACCCCCTAGCATGATACTTTGCACTCGGCCTTTACAACTATTTTTATTTTTCCTATTCAGTTTCCTATGGTCTAAATAGTTTCAGAAAAAAAGGTTAAAATTGCTATTGAATGTAAACGGAACCTAAATTTTTTGTGTTTTTGTGTATGTAATGCTCGTCAGCACTTTGGCTCTCTATTGTTCTCTCTAGTTGGCTCTCTGATGTCTGAGTGATCTCGCTAAAATAGGACAGACTCATTAAGATACCACTGATACCACCGCCGTGTACTATTTTCTAGGTGTGGTTCAAAGTAGTGAAGTACTTAAGTGATTAGTTAGTTGAATATTCTTAACATTAAAATGTTAAGTGATCTATATATACAATAATGACTTGAAAACTGCCGTACAGGTTTTGATGCAATTTTCATTTGGTTTTCCCTTCGTTTTATTGAAAATAACAAAAAATAATCACTGCCGAATTTTTAGGCCGAATTAATTAAAAGTTCCACTTTATAATATTTTAATACAATGCAAAATGTTTTAATCACTAAAAAGGAAGTGTAAAAAACAAATGTTATCTTCATATTTATACCTATTTGCTTTTAAATTAATAAATGTTATTTAAATTTTTTGCTTATTGTGTATGTATAGTGAATGAAAAACTGTCAGCAAATTACTTATTTTATGAATCGAAAAGTATGAATTGTTAAAATAAAAATACCACAAAAAGAAGTGTCATTTCGGTGCATGCTGTAAAGTATAAAGATATAAAATACAATAGTTTAAAAATTTTCGTTTCTATTGAAGATGTGGTTGAACAGGAGACATCAATTTACTGAAAACTGTATAAGATTTAACGCTTCTTTACATAAGCAGAGTTTTTCGAATGATCCATGCGAGGATATTGTATGCGAGGATATTGTATACGATTCTCCTATGTGATCAAATTACATACAATTGTCACCTACAACTGTTCATGGTGATAAAAAATTGATGATAACAGGGATAACAGTGATCAGATAATGATTACACTAGCTTTTGGCCAATGTACAAGAAAAATGCTCTCCTTGTGTAAATGAGCCATTAGGAAAAAGACAATGTGCTAGAAGGTTACGAGGATATATAAATACATTAATTATCAACCTTTTATAAGAATAATAAAATAATAGAAATATAATTAAAATCTTTTATTGTGACTTCAGTTAGGATTTTTTTTCATAGATACTCTAGACAAATACAGCAACAAGTACTCACAAAATTAATTATTATACATTTAATGTTCTCTAAGGAATCATTAAATTGTGTTTGATAAAAAAAAACATTTAGATTTCTGAAAGAACTTTGTAGTTTTCAAGTTTTAAGGAAAAGAGCAATGCTACATCCTATAGCCTGTCTCACGGAAAACTATTGTAAATTGAACTTGTTTTAGGATTGAGTGAGAGTTACCATTTTACCCATTTGCCATCCTATCCAATACGGAATATAATGAGATAAAAGTCTTTCATCCCGTTATATATATTTCTTACTCTTCATCCCATTCCATCAAGTAGAGAGTATTAGGCAGATCTCGAAGAAATCTAAATATTCTTTATCCTAATCAATTTGCAAAAACAAAAATAGCTTTGATCTATGTCTAGTTAAGGTCCAAAATAATCGGTTCAATAGTTCCAAAATTATGAGGGTGTAAACTTTTCAAAATAATATGTAATCAAAACAAAAAGTATTTTTACACATACAAAGTATAATATTATTATGTAGTTAGATAGAGCTCTTAGCTAGAACTTTGTATAGACATTTTTTTCTTTTTCCAAAACATTCGGAAATTAGCGAAATCTGCATTCCGATTGGCACTGCCACACATTTTAATGGGATACCTGACATATCTCATCCCAACATACTCCCTACTTCTATCCCATTCAATCCTAGTAACAAGAATATATCCAGTCTAATGGGATGAGGAAAACTCCATACCTCGACGACGTACCAAGGTTTTTTCGACTGATAGACGACAGTATCCACTTATAACTTCTATAGAGAAGTGATAAGTGGATATAAATACCTTCTCTAGACAAAGGACACATAAAATGTATTCAATAGAAGTAACTTTTCGATGAAGTTACTTCTTCAGAGAAAAATAAAATGCCGAAAAGAAGATAACGCGACTTATTTGTAATGCATGATTTTGTACCATATGAACATATGGTCGTGAAATTAGAAATCACGTATCATGCATAATGTCACCTCAACTCTAGTAGTGAAAAGCCAATTATTTTTAAACGATAAGTCTGAAAACTGCGCAAACGCAGTCTTGCGCGGTGTTTACCGCGGTTCGATAACGGTCGCACCAATTGAGCGCATCCGCATTTAAGTCAAAGGACACAGCACGCGCTCCAAGACACGCTTATCTTGACTCAAGGTCACTGTACATCTCCAGGCAGAATACCCTCGTGCCTTATGTAGGTTGCGCTATATAGCGGACGTGTCTGTCTCAGTTTTATTAATGTTTTCATAAGTTCATAGTTACTTTACCATGAATTTAAATTTCCTATCTTCATCTACTTACTGTAAAAATTATTATCGTCGTCTTTTGTTTTTTGTATTTAGATACTTTAAGAATTCATTTCTTTATACAAAAAATTGCTTACGAAGTGATTATCAATAGATGATTAATTTCAAGATTTTTTTTATTTTCTCCCCAGCTTTAAAGGTTCGTAAGACCGACCTCATTAATACATTCTAGATTCGACATTAAACATATTTTTACTAGATTTTTGCCTAAAAATAAAAAAAGTATATTAAGATTAGGCTATATGACAAATGCTCTGTAACACGATGGTAAAAACTTCTTGGTTCTCGATGGTAAAGACTTCATGTCAAGCACCTTTTATGTAGATAATGCCAAAGTAGCACCTAATTTTTTTTTTTACATATTTTTATATTTGGAAGTCACATTTTCACCTATATTTGTCTAATGTCTATTTAAGAATAAAATGTTTTAACAAGAACTATAGGATATTCTCTCCTTTTCTAAAATATGAACTAATTGCAGATCGAGCGCGATTTTGTCGGAGCGGGGGTGGGGGGGTCGTCTACGTTTCCTAACAAATTTTTGCTGACGTCTTACTGACTTAATATTATGACTCCTGCTACATTATTTATGGACGCGAAAATTGCTGAACATTCTCAGATGCAAATGATAACAGAATCCATTCGTCATGTTTTGAAGCAATGAATAAAGCGGCAGCTACTGCCAACATGAATAGTGACGACCTTACTCGCCCATCCCAACATTGTGCGACTCGTATTAACTCATGAATGGGAATACCTGAATAGCCTGGACGTCATTTTTCAGCATCATTGACGATTGTACTTACCTATGGAGTATTAAAACGATTTTTCTAACATTTATCATTTTGGTGCTCAGCGGATTTGAATAGATAGGCCTTTTGAAAAGGAAATATGGTTCGTTACGCACTACCCTAAAAGCTTCTGTGACTTGCTAATTTGATCGGAGTAAATCAGTTCATTTGGGGCCCATGTACGGTCTTTGTCTATGTATAATATCACATTCAGTCATTCTAAGCGTGGATGTTCTACAACTCTTTAAAGTGTTACGGAAAATCTCGATTCCCGTATGATTAACGATGACAGCCGTACATCTTGCGTGCAATCGTCTGACGAGATCGTCTACGGGGCTAAGGTCCTCGGCGCTGACGCAAGTGGACTTACTTCCCGCAGGATGTCGGGAATGAGAGCGTGTCCTCATAACGCAGGCCGCACTGTCGTGGGTGGCGAGCTCAGACGTTGTGTAACTCTTCGCTCTAATGAGGATATTATTCAGAACCGTCTTCACGCTATTCGCAAGATTGTTCACTGCTCTTGAGCCGCTTTTAATTACGCGGACACCTCGTTAGTGGTCGCTCAACCTCATTCCAACTATCTTGTACGACAGATTGCGTCGTTAATATAATACACAGCTCGTTTATCGCGAATTATGATTTCGTTTAGAAACATTGATTTTAGGCTAAATAAACAGAGCTGATGCTTATTAAAGATAAAATGGAGCTTTCAAAACTTGTTATCGAGCTGTCACAGCGAATGTTCTAGAAAGCTGAGAAGTACTGGAGTAGACGTCGAAAGTTGAAGAAGCTCTGTCGGTTCTCGTTAGGGGCAGAGTTGTCAAGGGGATTGAAATGTTTATAAGCTGAATAATTTGTAACTTCATCTTTGTAATAATTTGTAATTCTTGAAGGGATCATCTAAATATACTTCCCCTCGACTCGCGAAAATAATACTTACTTGCGAAATAATGAGATAAATAAATCCAGATTTTTAACTAGCAATTTTTTTTACAGTTAATTTCATTTTAGATCCAATCCACCTGTGCTTAAATGCGTTGTGGTTACAATTTTGGTGGAATGTGATAGCTATTTTCATGCGATTGTTGAGTGGTACTGAATTTTGGTAGGGGTTTATTATGCTGTTAGGGGTATGGAATCTCACGAGATTTAAACCACCCCCTCCTCCAAGTGGTCTTTATGTCTTTTTGACATTATATAACCTTTCTAGTTGTTATGTCTCAAGTATTCGTGACCGGTGCGACAGGCCTAGCACTGCGATCATCAATTCCAGTGTGGTGATTAGGCTATAAATAGCTAAGGCTTAGGGGGATTATGGTCTTTTTTCTCCCTTACGGGAGAAGCCAATATCCGGAAGCGAAGAGACGTAGGCTGATGGTATGGTGATAACACAACAAAAGTAATTCCAAACAACGTTTATCAGAGCTTTCTCTATAGCGATCAAATTATTCTCCCCATCGAGGATCCGATTGGGAATTTCCGAAGTACAATTAGCATAAGAGGCGTGAATATTTGTCTGTTGGGGTCTGTCGAACATAGCTATCTGAAAATAACGGATAGTCATTTTTAATGATAGCCCTCCATAGAAAAATCTTTTAGGTCCTGAAGGACGTATCTTTAGTAGACATTTGAATTTCGTGAGTTTTGTGATATAGCTTTTTTAATTGATTAGAATATTCCTACAAAGGAAGAATAAATCTACTACTTCAAGATATAAACAGTTAAAAGTAATGTGCTTGGATTATTTTTTGTAAGTCCTTCAACTTTACATCGCGCAAGGTCAGCGGTATCAATAAATAAGGCCCATATTTGCTAGCACCACCTTGTAATATTATTACGTAATCCGCTCAGGGTTTCAATGTGAGAGAAATCTGCGAATTTTGTGGTTTTGCGGAATCTTGCGCTGATAGCGCCACTGTACGTTTCAACGCTGAGTCCTCGATTTGCGGAGATAAGCTCCTAAAAGATTTGATACATATGTTTTCCAGGGCTGTTTTAGCGAAGCTGGTCCTTACAATATTTTCAAGGATTTAGTGTTCACATTGTATAAAGAATAAGTCTATAGTAGAGATGAGGTAACGTTCGTGAGAATACTTTATTTATTTTCCCTGTTTTAATTGCTCGAATCCTGAAATTATTTAATCGAAACTGAAATTAGAAAATTCACCTGCAATTCTATAGGGGGAGAGTGCACGCTGCAATCCAACAGCCGCTGGGCGCGCTTGACTAGCCACGGGTAACGTGGCTAGTCAAGCGCGCTTCTCCAAGAAGACTACCTTGAAATGTACTACATTTCCCACTTATATCTTATTTCCCTAATGTATGTACATGTTTCGGTAGTGAGTGAAATGTGCCAGAGCCCATTCCCATCCCTTCCTATCCCTCCCCGTTTTCCCAACCCTTTCTCCAAATCCATTCCTATATCCCCAAAAGTAGGCAGCGCATCCGGGGGCGTGCCAACGTTTGTCATTTTGTACTAATGTTGGCATGTATCGCGGATGTCTATGGGCTACAATATCCACTTACCATCAGGTGAACTGTATACTCGTCTGCCGCCTTCGTCCATAAAAAAAAATCTGTTGGCTCTTAATCTAATTCTGCAAAAAAGCTTGCTTTCCGGTGACCCCATCTGAAGTCCGATAGAAAGCAATTCATCAATTTAATCGTAGCTATGGCGTCGCTCAACCTCATTCCAATTATCTTGTACCACAATTCTGTTTGAGAAAGGCAATTAAAGTAACTAAGATATATCAGCGATCAGTAAGAAAAGGCACATTGCTTATCGCCACATCTACTTTTACGGTAGAGAATTTTATCTATAAATTGAAGTTTTCTTTGTAATATAATTTTAACCCTTTTTTTCATTTCCCAAATTTCAGTGAAGCTGTTGAAATATCGGCTCTTGCTAGTCATAAACTCTGATAAATGAGTGATAAACTCTGAAATAATTCCATAAGGCCTTTTTGACGATGATGGAGTACGTTCTGATCTCATCTACACCTGTCCATTTTTATTAAACAGCTATCGATTTTCAATTACTGAAGGTCGGAGTACCAAATGATAGGTTGCGTGTATCGGACATCTTGCATATCATGATTAATATCTGCTGGGTCAGTAATTAAAAGTAATGGGTGTTGAATAAATGGCTTTTTGGCTCTTCTGCGTTGTACACAAACTAGAGATAACAGCTTAGGGTAGAATAGATCCATATTAATGTATAGGGTACATTTAAAATGTTTATCTTCTTTGGAAAAGACAAAGAAATAAACCATTTATAGTCTTTATAATAATCTCATTATTCGGTGATGATTAACACTATTAGACGCTATTATTAACCTACCTAATAAGATTAACCGCCATTTTAAGAGTTTCCTAATCAACCACGCACTTCCCATTACATTCATAAGGAGCTTTGATTGTTGGGCAATTGGTTTTCTGTACGATTTAGGAAAAAATAGTGACAGTAATTCAATCTACTTGCTAAGAATTCTCCAACCTACTAATGAAATTATATAGATCTGAAATATATAAATCTTAGAGGAATTAAATGAGTTACCTATCTTACGGTACACGTCTAACTAAAATCTTAAATTCCTGTAATTTTACCATGTTACTTCACCCTCTTCAACATCTTCTGTTGAATATAATCATCAGACTTTTTTAATGCTACTTAAACGTCTTTGACAAAATAATTATACGTGATCTTCTTTGCTACTCTAAAACGTCTGAACCTCCTTTGGGAACCACATCTGTTTCACGCGATGCGATCTCCACTCAAAGACTCGTTTACTCCTTAATTTTAAAGATTAAAGATTAATCTCCTTTCTTCGTAAACTTTGGTAAGATTTCAACTTTAGGACACAGGTTACCAGAAATCTAAATGTAACGAATCTATAAAAAGGTTTACCTTCACGCCCTGTCAATTTCGGGAGCTTTTCTATTACTTGAAGCATCGTTAGAGTGGTTCAGTAAACACCCGAGCCCTTACTGGCTGATCGATATCTTCAAGGTTTACAGCCGCGATATAACTTTATTACATTTTCTGCTTGGGTGTCGGTATTCGTGACAAACACGCATCAAGTATTCATAATGACCCTGACATATGTTAGTGTTTACGTTGGAAGCTTGTGACCAATCACTATTAGTAGTCTTAATTCGAATATGTTTTGGCAAGACTCTTTTCTCCAACAGTCTTTTTAATATCTTAGTTCGATGAATGCTATACTTCGCGGCCATATGTATAGAAGTATGGTAATAGTTATGATAATTTTAGAAGTATATTAACATTTCCATTTGATGAACGTTTTATATTTGGAAAAAGGTTTCAGATAATTTCCTTTACTTGTTTATAGGGTACTTTTGTTCTTCCCATTTCCTTTGTCTCCAGCTAGTTTCTCATTCTCGGCAAGTTATTTAGGTCGTAATCTGCATTAAGGGTACCCGTTCCGTTCTGTGGGGACCCGCTGTATTACTTTAGCTCATTTTCCGCTCGGCTTATCCGTTTCCTGAGTTATATCGCAATTTGAGCTTTACAGTCCAGTGTGGTGTTTATAACACTGATTGCGTTACATATTTTACGTACGTAATGATATCTCGCCTATCCACCAACTTATTTTTTAAAACATAATTGTATTGAAATCAGTTGAATGATTAATTGATTATTCATGTTTCTATACTATCCTATGAAATTGCTGTTTGTTCATAGGCCACTTTGAACTCTGTTATGTTCCGTTATGCTTGACATTCCAAATTCAAATTAATTTCAATTTAATGCCATGACTGACATTCATTTCATTTTCAAAATCAATTATTCATTTGTTTTTCCATCAAACGACTTTTAGTTTAGATATCGTTGTTTGCGACCATGGAAAAATTAAAAATTCGCGTTTATTTTCGAATATAAATTCCGTCTTTTCAGCAACGCAACACAGACGGTACGCAATATGAATGATTTGTGTGGACCAAACACCGCAAACGAACGCACGGTGCGTTTTTGCTTTGATCGTTTCCGTTCTGGAAATTTCGACCTCAAGAATATGGACGACCGGAGACTAAATTCGATAATGACGAATTGAAAGCAATAGTGGAAGCGGATTTATCTCAAAGCTCGTCTGAGTTAGCAGCAGCCTTCGTCGTAAGTGACAAAACGATGTTGATTCAAATCGGTGTCAAATCGGGAAAGTGAAGAAGCTCGGAAAGACGTACCATATGACCTTAATGAAAGTCAGCTGCAAACGCGCGTCGAAACTTGTCTTACTTTGCCGAACTGGCACAAAAATTAAGAGATTCTGAATCGTATTGTCACTTGTGATGAGAAGTGGATCCTGCATGAAAATCGTAAACGTTCGTCACAATGATTCATCCTAGGAGACAAACAATGTCCCAAACGTAAACTGAGTCAAAAGAGGCTCAAGGTTAAAAGTTAAAAGTTATACATTTAACTTTTAACCTTTTTGTACATCGTTTACATCTGAAGCGAAAATAACTCGATATATTCAGCAATATGTTATTTTGCTAATTCTTAAGTTGTTGATAAATAAATGGATTTTTTACGTTTACTCATTACACTTAGAGGTTCAGACTGACCATTTATTGTTTATAAAATTCTGAAAAAAAGAGATGTTTATAATTCTGTACTCTACAAAACTGTATGCTAAATATTGTCAAAGAAGTAATATCTTAGATAGTATCACTCTTAAAACCATTTTTTTTTTTCAAATAGATAATATTAGGTGAAAGCTGCGTTGGCTTTGTCTTAATTTGATTAATTCATTTACCAGTTGTCTGTATTGTGCGACGAACGTCGAAAAAAACGTCGAAACGTTTCCTCCATTCACGCATCAAACCTCCGTCAAATTGTTTAATCAAACAAGTATATGTGTTGGATTCAAACAACTTGATTGTCTCGGAAGCTCTTTAACATTCTCCGCTGTCATACTTCGCCAAATATGAGCGGCCCTCAACGCTCCTTTTCATGATGTTGAGTGATGGAGGCACGTGACATGAAAAGCTGTCGTTGGCTCGGAATAATAAGCCTACATGTTATCCAGCCGTCTCATTAACCATTATGAAATTCAGATGCATAAACTTGATGATGGTTAAAATATTTGGATAATTAAATCCATTTTCTTCGCCTTGTGCCTGTAAGAGCTGGAACACACTATTGTAATAGTTGCTGTGCGATAATCTCGTCGTCGTAAAGCTATTACAGACACTTCAATGCAATACAATCAGCCCTTTCAGTATCCACTGCAGCACATGGGCCTCTTCAAGCACATTCTCTAGTGCATAAGTGCATATATCCATATGGCCTTAAAAGCCAGCGCTGGTCAAACGGATTGGCGAGTCCATCCACTCTTTCAGAGGTGTAGTTTTTCAGCGCTTGTAGTAGCGTAACGGCTTCGTTATCCCTTAGTCGCCTCTTACGACACCCACGGGAAAAGATGAGGTGTATAGTTGGCGGACAACACATGGACAACAACACACTTGCAATTATATTGTTTTTCTTCAATATATTTTCACCATTAGAAAAATACCTTTTAGATTAACAGCCGTGGTGGCTTATCTACCAGAGATAGTAAATGTTTATGATACTGATGGCATTGGCACCATATTGTATACGAAAGTACATTTCAGACTTTATTTATTAACTCGTAAACTGACCGAGATCATAAAATATTGTCGAGAGAATAAAGACCACATGTTTTTTTTTCAGTATAAAAATCATCACTTTCATACCGCAGAACAGCTGACAGCTGTAAAGCAGATTATTCTATAGTCGGAATTTTAATTCGATTCCAGATTTGACAATTTCAGTGTTGCAACGTTATGACAAGTACTAAATAGTAACGTTGCGAAATTATTCGATACGGAAATGGAATATTTCCGGATCGATTCTTCTCGTTTATAATTTTATTCTCGTAAACTAAGTATATCAGGAAATTAAATATTTGTGAACGGATAATTTAGTTCTGACGATTAATTTTATTACGGATCTGAGAGTTTTCTTTAATAATTGTGTGTGAAATAAATAAATAAATGTGATCATGAAGGAACATGAGAAATAAAACAAATAGATGTATTATGGTAATATTTTATTTTATAAATCGTCGCCGTCATCGCTATCGCTATCGCTGTCACTTTCTGTAACATTTATTATAAATGTGTCTGTGATATTGTCAATTAACATATCTAGCCTACTCATTTTTTCCTCTTCTTTGACAACATGGGATACGCATTTAGACCATTCGGTGGCCGTAATTTTTTGAATGCCTTCCTCAAATAAATTTCTCACGTCTGTCAATTTGAAGGTTTTATTATTTTGAGCTACATGCCCCTTTACCGTTTTGGACGTTTTTTTCTTGGAGACAAGAAAACATCCACGTCTTTTTGTGATGTACTTGGCGGAGGATCCATTTTGATGGAAAACCAAAACAAATAGATTCACTCAAAGTTCACAAAAAACTATAAACGTAACAACAAACACAACGTAACAAAACTTTAACAAAAACCCAACAAAATAACAAAATATCGATTCGCAATGAAACGAGATATTCGTGCAGTCAGACTAGGAGAATGAAGCCGAATGACAAGATAAACAAAATGGCGATAGCTGCACGAGCGCGCACGGGTTGCCAATACAGAAAACTATCTAGGCTCTTTTATTATAAGTTTTGTTTTTAATATAAAAAAAAACAAAAATATTAACTTTTTATAAAATAAAGCAGCGGTTACTAATTAATAAATAATTGTTATGAATAATTATGTATTTATTTAAATAAAAATCAATAATTTAGTCTTTAATTGGCACACCAATATTATGATTACATAAACATAAATCGCGATTGTTTATCGATTTTTGTGTTCATCACTACACTATTATATGTGGTATCATTATTTTACAAAATGACAGTAGCTAATGTCAAATGTGGAATCGAATTATAATTCCGACTTTAGTACAGATATCAGCACATTGTCCGTATACTACTTGTACTTACTTGTAAATTTGATGTTTTGTAAACTACATTATAACGGACAATTACCGCATGGAATATATTTATGTAAATGTCTTAAATAAATTTAAAAAAAACTACGACATAAATTGCTGATATTATTATATTGCCGACAAATAATAAATCAAATCGTCTTCAAAAATATTCATTTTAATTTGAGTAAAATCACTAGTTTTATAATAAGGTATTCAAGTTTTGTATTTTTATGTTATTATATAATATTTATAATGAAATAATAGAATTACATCATATTTTTAAATCCTCAATTTATATTGTAATTAAATTATGCCGGTCGCCCGTCTGCATTTCCGACCCTGACCAAACGCTGAGATTGTGTATATATTATAGTGGTTAAAATATAACGTAACGAACCCTGAAAGTGTGTTTGGAAGTTTGTTTCTTTTTTTTCTCAATCACGCTGAAATGATTGTGAAATACGAAGATGGCCGCCCGCCATTCTTTAATTATAGTACTGTATTTATTGACTACAGCATCAATAGATCATGTCGTGATTCATGAAGGTTCAAATTTATTATCCTATATATATAATTACGTTTACGTTAAAGAATATCCATTACTTTAGCCCCAAATATTATTTCTCGATCAGTTTCTGCGATACCAACTCATCTTTAAAGATGAATGATGGTGTAGCAAGCACGATGGACGTTTAGCGGCGATTCCACTTCTAGTATTTCTACGTATTTTTACATTTCCTCGGCAATATCGGATTTTTCCTTCACTTTGTAAAACGCCGGGCGCGCCATCATCCGCTGAGTTTGCTTTCGTATCGAATTACACAGATAAAAGTCTCGCTCGGAAATATTTCGAGAAGGTTCTAATATTCCTTGCGAAGCCTCAAGTATTGGTTTGCTATGAAATGTGGCGTATAGACAATAGCAACGTTATACATATTTTGTTAATACTTGTATTTCTTAGCTTTCTTGCAGAGATTTTTGCATATAAATATCTGAATCATCTTTTTTATAAATCGTCTAAACCTTCATAGGCCCAAAAAGGTACCTTAATATTGTATCTAATTTCAGTTCAATTATGTTTTAAAGCACTAAACTGCTACTGAATTGAAGTCAAATCCTGCCTATATTTCAGCAAAACCCTCAAAGCGCCTAAACTTTAGGAATGTGTTGTAAGGGGTTTTCCAATAGGGACTTGACAACTTTGAATTCAATTTGTGAACGCACTCTTTCACTAATCATCGAACTGTCACTGTCAATTTATTCAGTAAACTTAACATTTTCATCATGGTAAAGTACACGAACGAACAACGTCTGCAAATTATAAAAATTTACTACAGAAATTCGGAGTCGGTGACCGCTACTTTAAGAGCGTTAACTCCGATTTTCGGTCGTAATTCTCGCCCTAGTAGACAGGCAGTAACAAGTTTAGTGCAAAAATTTGAGTCTACATATTCGTTGTGTGATGTTGCCGTGCCAGTGAGACAACGGGTTGGTCGAAGTGTCGAAAATATCGCTGCCGTTGAATCGTCCGTAGCAAATGATCCAAAGCAGTCAATTCCACGGCGTTCTCAAGAGTTGGACATCGCCCAGACCACTTTATGGCGAATTTTGCGTAAGGATCTTGGTTTACACCCATACAAGATCAAGCTGACTCAGGAATTGAAGCCGATGGACCATTTGAAGCGACGTACGTTCTCCGATTGGGCTCTGGAAAAGATGCGCCAAGATGATCAATTTCATCGCAAAATCATCTTCAGTGACGAAGCTCATTTTAGGCTCAATGGGTTCGTCAATAAGCAAAATATGCGTTATTGGTCGGGTGAAAATCCACATGTGCTTCATGAAACACCACTTCATCCACAAAAAATAACTGTTTGGTGCGGTTTGCATGCTGGCGGCGTCATAGGGCCATATTTTTTCGTCGACGATAATGATCGTCACGTTACTGTGAATGGTAATCGTTATCGCGCCATGATTACCGATTATTTTTGGCCCGAATTGGAAGATATGGACTTGGACAACATGTGGTTTCACCAGGACGGTGCCACAAGCCACACAGCACACGTTACAATCGATTTATTGAAGAGTAAGTTTGATGAGCGTGTTATCTCAAGAAATGGACCAGTCGATTGGCCGCCTCGTTCGTGCGATTTAACGCCTCTAGACTTTTTTCTTTGGGGCTACGTCAAGTCATTGGTCTATGCCAACAAGCCGACGACGTTGGAAGAGCTCAGAGCCAACATTGAACGCGAAATAGCAGCCGTTTCGGCCGAAATGTGTGGCCGAGTCATCGAAAATTGGGTCCAACGAATCGACCGCTGCAAACGTGCCCGCGGTGGCCATATGAACGAAGTCGAGTTCCATTCATAAATGTTTTGATTGTACTTCAACCCGATAATAAAGTTTTTGAAATATCTCAAATGGTTTGCATTTTATTTTGAAAAAAAGTTGTCAAGTCCTTATTGGAAAACCCTTTATAAGAAGCCTATACATTTAGTCCACTTTGACATTGGTAACTACAAGCCAAGTAATTTCTTTTCCACGCTTGACACATTTTTTCTAATACCATCCAATCAATATTTTGGCATTTGGAAATCAGAGCAAGCCTCACTATAAAGGATAATTGACGAGCTTGAAATCGAATCTCTATCGTTAATTCCAGTTGTATTCTGAGCTTCTTGCACACACTCTTTTCTTCTGGCGGAGGGCCTTCTGCCCTCGCCTTAAATCATACATGTCCGGTGACTCTTGAAAGCCCATTAGGCCCACAAGAATTTAGCCAATCCGAAAAAAAACTAATCAACATATAATACAATACCAATCGTCGACGCGTTTCAAGCTCTATCGCGATCTATCTTGCCTGTCTGTTCAACCCAAAGGTTGGCTGGTAGAGAATGCCTCCAGGCATTAAGCTCGCCTTTTGTACGACTAAGTGCAATAAAGTTTTTTAAATAAATAAAAAAAAAAACATGAAAAACGTCTTATTATATAAATTATTTATTGAAGCTTCATTTACAATACAAACATTAATAATTTTCGTATTGCAAAAGGAACTGACACTGGCGCCGTCAGCTAACTGCACTGTTAAATTGCTTTGTAGTGCGGTGCATCGTTCGGTAAGCGGGTCGCCATCGATCGGGGGGGTAGGTCGCCTCACCACTTACATAACCTATGTGCATGGGGCGCCAAATTGGTGCTGCGTCAATCATAAAGTCTGTTTAATGTCATTTTTGTTGTCCATAAAATAAGCTCAATTTAATAGAATTTTTGCCACAAATAAAAAATATTTCGGAGTGTCTGCCAAAACTTGACAATTTTAACACTAAATTCGTGCAATGATGTAATTTTTTTTAATCAAAATACATAATGTGATATGGCATTTTAAAAATCTAGTGTTAGCAATATTCAAACATTCTATTTCGAAGTTTATTTTTATTAAAGCTTGGACATTGGAGTACGTACTATGTACCATGGAGTACGTACATTGAAGTTATGTAACATGCGATGGTGCAGCGTAGAGTTCATTCACGTCACACTGACCTGTCGCTTGATTTACTGCAAATTGACAATATTTTTGCTTTGTCATAACCTTTGTCAAAGGGCTACCCCGCAACCATTTAAAAATGTCAGAGGTTAACAGACGTGCCCTATGCTCGAAATAGAATTTAAAAGCATTTCGATAGCAGTTGTCGTTGTCCTCTCTAAAGTATAATTATTTTTTGTTTACATTCTTCCTGTTATTAAAAATGGCAATGTTTATTATAGTTGGTTTTCAGTTAAATCGATTCAAAGTTCGTTTACTTTTCGAATTAATTTCGCTAGAAAAGCGTCTTTTTTTATCAATTTCTTAACCAAACTTATCTTAAACAGAGTTTATGGCCACACCACAACCACAAAAAATTGGGTGAGATCGAATTTGTAATGAAAACGCTTAGTATTATTCACACTGACTTATACCTTTGTGGTCCATGTTGATGACTGTCGCAGAACAACATTGATCACACACGCAACCACCGGAGGCGGCACCGAAAGCGGAAGTATCTTCCTTTCCACAACGCATAACCACAACGTTAGAACCACAAGACGCTACAGCGGGTCTACCGTTTTATGGTTATGCTAATTCACACGCATCAATACCCAACCACTGTTTCGCGACTGATGGTGTGTCTGAACACTCCCTGAATGTGTATAATATCATAAGTAAGATAATTAATATTGCTGATTGAAATCTAGAATTCCTGCCGCAGGAATCTGTCTCGTCCATTTCGCTTATGAATGACTAATGATTAGTAATGATATTTTTGTTTGCGCAACAGTAACAAAGACACAAGATACCACTCGTACTACATATATCATGCAACACGGTACGGATTTCTGTGCTGTTTCCATATGCCTTTATTTCAAAACGTAAGCCTCTTTTGTTCAAGTATAGAGACCTTTCTACCCTATTGATTGTAATATAGGGCGAAATAGGTAGAATTTCATAACTAGATATTCCAACTATCCATTTTTATTAGATTACAAGGGTCCGTGATGTATAGGTGTGTTTCTAACAAACGATGTACACGTGTAACTTTTCCTGTCTGAAAGAAAAGTATGTAAAAATAGCAAAGAGATATGTGGATACTAGGGATGTTCCGAATATTCGTATTCGTTTTGGCGAATACTCGCCCTTTTGCTAGTATATACGTACTCGTATTCACCATTTTCTGAACAAATACTCGATATGAGTAGTGAGTAAGAGAGGATTTTTATAAAAAGAAATATTTTGAGATTTGAAAATCAGTTACTTAAGTGACTTCTTTAATTTCCTCTAGAGTTAGGTACGTACACTAATAATAATAACATTAGATTACACTAATAAGGTACTGACTGATTGAACTACAGAATTATTTATAGCATAGCGTTACGAGATTGGATTAAAATTATTTTATAAGTGCTTGCGTAGTACATTAGGTTCTATTCGTGAATAGTGAGGTAAACTATTCATATTTCTATTCGTGAATAGTGTGTTTTTGCTATTCGAAACATCCCTGGTGGATACTAATCGATCAGCAGATATAGCTGTTTCAACATTTAACTAATTCAATACAAACGAACGGCGTAATTTATGTGTAAATTTTGTATCGTTGTATCACATATATTAAACATCTCGTTTATCTCTCTAGAGAATATAATCATAAGTTTATTTAAATGCAATTAATCAGTTTAGTCACTATTAATAGAAGACATTTAATAGCATCGCATCAAATAAATAGATTGACAGTTTCTGGATAAAATTCTATATAAAGTGTATTTATGCTATTGAATCAGCCTACAGTTTTCTTGTAAAATAACGTAATATGTCGCGTGTCGGTGGAGGTAATTTGAACGTTCGAGGGTATAAAGTGTACGGAACCTCGTCACTCAATACCGCTCATCAATATCCGAAGGTCGCGAGGGTTGCGTGTTTCGACATCCCCAGCTTTCGTGTTACGGGCCCACTAGGGAGGGTTTGTGCTGACGTCCTTGAAATAAAAAAGGGAGTCCTCTGGCAAATGCGTGGAGCTCGTGCGTGTCTGTCATTGACATAGTTTCCTTTCTTCTTGTACAATATTTGGGGTAGAATATGTCAATTCTTGCCCTAAATATTCCGTACCTCTGATTTTCCACTTAAGTTCAGATTTTTCAATTCTCAATTTATCACTAGCACAGCGGTAAACAAATTAAAAAAAAAACCGAGATAATAATATGTGTGATCGTAAACCATAACCAGCCCTTTTAACATCCACTGATGGAAACTGATCTTTTAAAGCGCATTGTCGTATGCATGAGGAATGTGTGGCTTTAAAATAGCGCGTTGGAGAGTCCACTCTATTAGAGGTGGTGTAGTTTTTCAACGCTTGTAGTAGCGACTTTGTTATCCCTTAGTCGCCTTTTACAATACCCACGGGAAGGGATGGGGTGGTGTTATTCCAAAGCCAGCTGACACCACACCACTCTGTATTGTCCAGCAATCCACACTGGACCCGCGTGGCGGATTATAAAATCCAAAACCCATCCTGACCTCCTCCACAGACCCAACCCAGGGCAGGGCACATACGCTTGCAATTGCAAGGAGGGGTCTGTACCCTGCAGTGGGACGTTGTAGGCATATATCGATCGATCGATCGATATCAATGCTTTTGACATATTGCTCCGTCATTTTCTTTATTGTTCTTGGATGTACAAAGAACATGTTTTGAACAAACGTGTTTCTCATATCGCCTTTATTCAATAACACGATGATGAATGACGATGATGAAAACACTTCACAAATAACCCCTCTAATTCTTGTTTTACAGTAGCAACCCCCACTATATTGTATTAGTTTATGTTGAACATAATAGCTAACCCCTCGAAGAGCGTAAAAAGCTTTGGTTGTTCGTTCACCTTTGTTTTACTGAAACATGCTCCAGTATATTTTGCGGTGCTGTTACATAATTCAGCGCCTCCGTCTTCCTTTGGATATATTAGTATTTTTCACGTGATTTTCCTTATTTTATATGAGGGTGCATCCATGTATGTATTCAGTACCACAATTACCTCTAAAGGAAGTATCTTTTTATAGAGCTTACATCGCTTTACATTTTATTAAGGGGATTAGGATCGAAAGGGAACAACATATTCGTTGGAAAGAATTTGGGTTTAAAAATCGATTCATCATACAAAGATTATATCTTAAGTAGTATATGGAGACCAGTGGTGCTCGCGACTTCGTTCGAGTGATCTCCATGGGAACTCTATAATGTAAGTGGATTAAAAAAAAACATCCTAAATGTTAACCCAGCATATGTCCTATAACTATGCCAAGTTTCATTCAAATTGGTCCAGTAGTTTTTGCGCGATGTACGTTCAGACATATAGGCAAAAACTAAAGAAAATATTTTGACCTCTATATCTTTCGTAGTTTACACATTTTTTTTTTAAATATTTCATACACGACTTTGTTACCATTTTATTGTAGGTATGTATGTTTTATACATAATATTTTCCTTTATTTTGTGATAAATATGTTTCGTTATCAAATCTAAACTCGACGTCCGGCTAATTTACGAAGATGCGATATAAAAATACATAAAAACTTTACTGCTAAACAGTGACAAAGGAAATGGATGTAACATTGCGGACTTGTATCTGCCAAGAACTTATTGCCAACACTCATAAATAAGATGTATGAATATATTTCATTCGTACATTGCCCTAAGATATCGGGAAACTTGGCCTAGAAGAACAGCCGCATCATTTAAAATGGAGAAATATTATAATTAAATGAACAGGAAATAAATACCGAACGGGCAGCAAGTCGATGGCAGCAAATTTAAAGTTGGGTTAGGTTTAGGTTCTCTGGTGACAGTATAGAAATAGGACAGAGTCCCACTTCGCACGACCAACTATGACATTCTTAGTAATTTATAATTATTTATTTCAGTTATTCAGAAATAAGTTGTTTTGTTGATCATGATTTTCTGCCCGTTTAAATATAAACCTTTAAAAAGTATCCTCCATTTAGCAGTCGAAAAATTGGGGACTTTACTATCAAAACTAGTTTTGTGCCTACTTTATGTTATCTCCTATATATAAAAAGCGTTTCGTATGTATGTTTTTGTATATGAATGTATTACAACATAGAAACAGTAAATCTCGAGAACTATTTTCTTACAGATTTCTCCACCGTATAGAGTAT
Source organism: Sesia bembeciformis (assembly GCA_943735995.1). Taxonomy (NCBI): domain Eukaryota; kingdom Metazoa; phylum Arthropoda; class Insecta; order Lepidoptera; family Sesiidae; genus Sesia; species Sesia bembeciformis. The sequence goes on from OX031042.1 coordinate 9,154,033, forward strand.
TTATTTAGCAAAATTATGATATATTCTATCAGATTTACAGGAATAGATAACGCACTGTCCTTCCCTGCATGGCCGAAGTTGGCGCTAAACTCTTTCTTGTGCTGCTCGTACTTGTTATAAAACACAAACATGTCTAATTGCACTATAATCAATTATAAGAATTCGTCAAAAGTGGTAAAATTTAGTTCACCTCTTTTGGTTCTTGGTTGGGATTTTGTTCGCCAAGGGAGATGTTTCATCGCTGAGTGGTTTTCCACTCAAAGGTATAAAATTTAGTCGTAACTTTGTACCTACAAAATAGGCAACATGCTCGGTTTCCATACAATTTGACGAACTTGCGTTGTCTATCTATTTCTATGATACTCAAGATATCGACTCTTGCCTAAAGACACCGAATACCTACGAGCCAGTCAATAAGATGTTGCATGTTGCACGTGTACCCTAACGTTTACGCCATGGACTTGCCCGCCATTCGGCGAATCATGCCAACGTTCATATTTACACTGCCAAGAGTGGCGCCAAAGATCTCTCTCCAAGAACGCCGTGAGTCTTTTCTCGTACGTTGGCCCTGTTATTTCATGAAATGCTTTCGTATTGATTAGATGGTCCGCTGAGTTGCATAACTGAAACGGTTCGCTGCAGAATATACTTAGACTGCAGAAGGCAAGGCAGTTTATACTAGTATAAAAGTAATGTTTAATAACGTATTTCAAGCACCCGCCTGTTTTTTGACATGTAAGTCAAGAAAAGTGACGCTCAATCTGATGTTTATTTAAATTATAATTTGGATTTGTGATTTACATAAGAGTTTTAACTATGTTTGCAAACATTTAATACCATACCGTCAGCAACATTACTTCTAATGCTATGCCTGAGCTCATTCTATCCTATCCTTTCCCATTCTGCCAACCCCTCTTCCAAATCCATTGCTTTAAATCTTCAAAGATGGGTAGCGCATCCGGGGGCGTGTCAACGTTTGTCATTCTGTATTGATGTTGGCATATATCCCGGGTGTCCATGGACGACAGTATCCACACTTACCATTAGTAGAACTGTCTGCACGTCTGCCGCCTTCTTTCCATAAAAAAAGCTCGCCACTTCACACGATGCCTCATCCACCCACTGACGGCGACGAAATTATTGCCCATTTTAAATTGATAATACCTGTCTAAATATATGTAACTGTTAAACAATAATTAATATTTTTCGTAAGTTCTAGATATAACTTTCTCGATTGTTACGTTCTTTTTACGTATTTACATACCACGGTTACGGCCCGTTAATATATACCCAAACTTTGTATAAACTCATTAATATGACCTCTGCTGATGATTCTAACAAGTAGTCATGTTTTTACGTAGTGTCTAATTTTAATATTATAATTGGACAACATTGTAATTTTATTTCTTATTTATTGTCCACGTCTTATGTGCGTACAGTGACGTAATTGGGGGTTGTGGTTAAATCTTTTGCTAGAGCATTTGTTGCAGACAGTACGATGCTGAGCCTGCCCTGGTCGCCGCGACATACTGCATGTTTATTTAGTAGATACCTCGCAAGTTAGAAGCGTGTTGTGACAAGTAAAACGCTTGTTTTCTATATTTTTATTATTAGGTAGCTCCGTCTGCTTATTTGTCATAAATTCAACTATTTTAGAATTTCACACACTCGTCTAAATATATTTCAAGTTATTATAATACATATAATATCGGCTTACATCGACAACGCGTACGTGTTCTATCTTCCATCACATTAATTGAACATAGGAGACGCTCAGCTTGTTCATTATGGAATCCGGGTGTCGGTATCTCGGGTGTCGCGATACCGTGACGTGACGTCACACCCGCCTCCCTTTACACAATTGCAACAAATATACCAAATTGAATGTACTTTAGTATCTATGAAGACGCTATTAAACATAACTTCTGTAGATTTCACTCTTGCGATACCAGCCTAATTGCAAGAATACCTAGCTTTTTTTTTGAAACGGTATCCGATTGAGAAAACCTTTGTCACAGGATCATTTCTATTACAAATACACATAACTACAATAGTTTTATATAACTAAAACATCGTAAAATGAGCAGTTTTAGAAAATGGTTAAAATTGTTATTCAATTGCTCAAGTAGGACAAATTATTTAGCCACTACACATAAAATCCTGAAATCAGGAGTGCTATCCTGAGCGTTAAGCACACTGTGAGGTATTATACGGATAGACAAACGTCTACGGAAGAAAATCGCCTCATTATTAAGCAGAACGAGGGGCAGCTCCAACAGCATACAGACCATGATTTCAGAGAATTTAACTCTCCTGTTGTGGAACAGTTAATTAAAATTACTAAATCCACCCTAGTTATAAAGTGAATACTAACATAGTTTTTAATTTACTTACTGACATTTGTATGAATATGTTGTCAGAATGAATAAATAAAATAAATTAACTAAAAACAAGGCTTATCTAGGCTAAAACGGTCATGACCGTTTTAAGAGTAGGCTGGGCTTATCGCTACGGGCTGATTTCGCAAAAAGCCCGCGACATAGACATACTAGAAGACTGCCTAATATATAGCAGATTTCCGGTTCAAAGTGAGCTTGGGAAAATGGGTCTGTCGCGACATTAAGGAGATATATTGCCGAGTGTGACGCCGCCACAAGATTGTGCATTTTTCGTGAAACATTTTGTTATACACCACGTTATTTACGACCTTTCATATGGAAGCTGGAACATTATCGTTGGACCGCTTGCCTATTATTTCTTTATTATTACCTTTGCCTATTATAACTTTATTATTTTGCTTTAAACCTAAAAAAGCTTATCTTGAACTAAACAATTACTTGCAAAACTGGCTTCAGAACAAACATTGTATTGTAATGTGATGTTAAATGCGTATAGACTGATACAATATCGTTAACACTACCCTTTGTTTCATATGTCTACTTCTTAACCTGATTTATAATCATTTGAAGTCTTTGTCAGCCAACCTAATAAATAATTAATCTTTTAAAATCACAACATTACTTATATACTATTAGGTATCTATACTATATGCCCAAACGTCAGCGTGATCACGTGCAAATATTGGATTTTCTTAAAGCTAACGTCACTTTCACCCTAATATTTCACCCTTCTCCTTCAACCACTACCGGCGATTTTTTTCAAATTGTCCTCACGGTATATTCATATTATTAAAATTGGTACAATGTTCATGTTGTTTATCAACGGAAGCTCAACGAACTGTATCATTTATAATAATTAACGTTTGCATTTTACTCCATTTACATCGAATTTAATTTTAGACTTCTGTACGTTTAAGTGATTCGCTCTCATAAATGCTTCGCTGGCTCTCTAATATCATCTTTGAATTTAGATTATTTTCATTGTATTGTAAAGTTAATAAAGCTAAAAACGGATTTTAAACATATATTCAATGCTCAATATCTTATTTTCAATCTGGAAGTCAATATTTATTTTGAGTAGTTATTATAATCCAGTCAAAACTACAAAAGGTGAGGTAGTAGCGATTTTGATATATGTTGATGGTCCCTAATTAAAAATCCAAGATTTCGGGCTTTTGGGAGGCGCAAACCACCATCTTGGATTAAAGACTTAAAAAAACATTTTTTCCGAAATAAGTCGCGAACGGTTAAATCCTACGAACAAAATATCTGTATACAAACTTAAAATACATATATCTAATTGCCGATAATCTATGTATCAATACTTTTTTTTGTATCTTATATTTAACCAGCTACAGGGGTGAAGAGGTGAGAAAGATTCTAAGTTGTAAAACGCTGGTGTTTTGTGGTGAAATGTATAAAAATCAATTACTTTATCTTATACTCGTATTTATAGCTGCCACACTTAAGGTTATATAGCAACATTTTCAAATGTTAAACTCTGCCATAATAAAGAAACGAACATAGATACTGTAAAAAACATATCCCTCCTCGCGTTCTGCGGTCGGATAAAAATACTGGGAAAAATTACGAATGGGGGATGGGATGGGAAAGAGTATAATGGGAATATTGAATGCAATAATGCGAACATTGTTAAAGGTCTAATATCTACACTATGTTACTAGTGCTGCCATCTGTCGTGCATTGTCGGTAGACATGTTTATTTGTTTTATGGTTTAAAATAAAAGTCAGTCTGTGCCACTCGTCAATGCGTATACGTTGTTTTATTTTAGGTTATGGGCCATACGCTCATAAAATCGCGGTATTGAGTCGTTTTAACAAGGATATTGCAGTAAAGCAAGTGTTAAAAGACAGTATTCAGTGCGATTTAGCTGTGAACTGACTGATCGTATTAATTATCGCAGTGTATAAGTGTAGAAACTGTTCGTCAAAATGGCTACCAACTACCTTATCAATGTGCCGAAACTAAAGGGACGCGATAATTATTCGGAGTGGTGTTTCGCTGCAGAAAATTTCTTAGTTCTCGAAGGCATGAAGCATTGTATCAAGCCAGAACCGGGAAAAGAAATAGCAAGCGCGGATGACGAAAAAACTAAAGCCAAATTGATTATGACCATCGACCCGTCGTTGTATGTCCACGTCAAAACCGTTAAATCGTCGAAAGAATTGTGGAATAAACTACAGCAATTATTTGATGATAGTGGCTTTTCACGGAGAATAAGTCTGTTGAGAAATTTGATTTCAATCCGGCGAGATAATTGCAGTTCGATGACGTCATATGTGACGCAGATTATCGATACAGCGCAGAAATTAAGTGGAACGGGATTTGAAATAAATGATCAATGGACAGGGTCATTGTTGTTGGCTGGATTGCCTGATCGTTTTGCTCCAATGATCATGGCAATCGAACATTCGGGTATTTCCATTACGGCAGACAATATCAAGACAAAATTATTAGACATGGAGTCGGCAGATTACAACGAGAGTGAAATGAACGGTGCTTTCGTCAGTCATTCAAATCATGCAAAGCAAAATAAGAATAATTTGTCTATGGCCAAGAAAAATTGTGATGTTGGTAGTACTACTGTTCCGTCGAAGTCAAACACCAAGGCGGTGAAATGCTACCGGTGTAAACAAGTCGGCCATTACAAAAATCAGTGCATGAATAACGAAAATAATTCAGCAAATAAGAAAAATAAAGAAAGAATGCAATCAAACGCATTAAGTGCAGTATTTTTAAGTGCGAATTTCAACAAAAATGATTGGTATATCGACTCCGGGGCAAGTGTACACCTAACAGCAAACGAAAGTTGGGTTATGAATGCCAAATATGAACAAAATAAAGGAATTGTCGTAGCTAATAGTGAGAAGATGACAGTATTATGTTCTGGCAATGTTAAAATAACGACTTCAACTGATGATTGCGAGTACGATATTGTGATAGAAGACGTATGCTGTTTACCATCTCTGACTACTAACCCACTATCAGTCAGTCAACTAATTAAAAAAGGAAACAGTGTGTCTTTCACAGATAAAGGCTGTTGTGTTTACAATAAAAAGCAACAGTTAGTCGCTACAGCAGTATTGGTCAATGGGGTATACAAAGTAAACTTGGTATCCCAGGAGTATTTGGCTGCATCAGCTGTGTCAGGAGTAACATGGCATCGCAGATTAGGACATGTCAACAAGGAATACTTAAATAAAATGAAAAATGCTGTCTTGGGAATGTCATTTGATGAAAAAGTAGAAATAAGCAAGGCTTCTTGTACAACATGTTGTGAAGGTAAACAGTGTCGCTTACCATTTAAAGGCAGTGGTCAGAGAAGCAGTAACTTGCTAGATTTAGTGCACACAGACATTTGTGGCCCTATGGAGACTACATCGATAGGAGGAGCAAGGTATTTCTTGTTATTTGTCGATGATTACAGTCACATAACATTTGTTTATTTTCTGAAGCACAAAAATGAGGCTCTGAAGTATTTCAAGATATTCAAAGCACAGGTGGAAAATCAAACAAAAAGAACAATAAAAGTGATAAGAAGCGATAACGGTTTAGAGTATTGCAATAAGGAATTTGAAGATTACCTAAACAGTGCTGGTATTATCCACCAGAAAAGCAACCCATACACCCCAGAACAAAATGGTTTATGTGAAAGATTCAATCGCACAGTCGTAGAAAAAGCGAGATGTCTACTGTTTGATGCAAACCTGGGCAAAGAGTTTTGGGGTGAGGCCACCAATACGGCAGTGTACCTGCAGAATCGAACTGTGGCTGCTGCGTTGGATAATAGAACGCCATATGAACTATGGACTGGCACAAAACCAGATATCAGTCATATTAGGATATTTGGTAGCACTGTCATGGTACATGTTGCTAAACAAAAGCGTAAGAAATGGGATAAGAAATCTGTGAAATGTATTCTTACAGGATACCCAGATAACATAAAGGGATACAGAGTCTATAATCCAGAAACAAGGACTGTGTTTACAAGTAGAGATGTGGTCATTATTGAGCCAGAAATCAATTCTGAATGTATGATTCAAGTGCAAGACCAGAATGTTGCTTCAGTGGGGGATGAGGTTAAACCAGAACAACAAGGCCAGAAGGTAACAAGTTTTGAATCAACATCTAGTCTTGAAAATAACTCCAACAGCGAAAATGATTATTCCTATGCTGATGACAATGATAAAACATATGTTCCAAGAGATTATGAAGACTCAGAGAGTACACTTCAGTGTGAAAATGAAGATTTCATGGACAAACCCAGACGAACACGGAAACCACCAGAGAGATATGGTATGTCGAATCTTTGTAAAAGCGCTGAAACCTATGATGATGGGGCAGGTTTGACACTGCATGATGCTTTAAACGGACCAGAAAAGAAACAGTGGATGTTGGCCATGCAAGAAGAACTACAGTGTTTCAAAGAAAATGATGCGTGGGAATTATGTGATAGTCCACAAGATGGTAGGGTTGTAAAGTGTAAGTGGGTGCCTCGTAAAAAATATGATAGTGATAACAAAGTTCGGTTCCGTGCACGTTTAGTTGCTAAAGGTTTTTCACAAATTGAAGGTATAGACTATACAGAAACATTTTCTCCTGTTGTGAGGCATACTACATTGAGGTTACTATTTGCATTGTCAGTTAAGTTAGGATTTGACATTACTCACCTTGATGTAACTACAGCCTTCCTGAATGGTGCTCTTGATGAAACCATTTTTATGCAGTTGCCAGAAGGATTTTCCGAGCAGACCCATGAGGGTCAAGTACTTAAATTAAAAAAGGCAATCTACGGGCTTAAACAATCTTCGAGAGCATGGTACAGGAAAGTGGATGAATGTTTGTTAAATATTGGTTATAGGAGATCTAAGATAGAACCATGTATGTACACAAAAATTAGAAATAATTTGAGGACTATTGTTACACTTTTTGTGGATGATTTTTTTATTTTTTCAAATGATTGTAAAGAAACAGAATATTTGAAAAATGTATTAGCTAGCCATTTCAAACTTAAAGATTTAGGTGAAATCAGAAAGTGTCTTGGTGTCAATGTAAGTGTTAATAAATCTGAGAAAACTATCACATTGAACCAGTCTGATTATATTGATCAGGTGTTACAAAAATTTAACATGAGTCAATGCAAACCCATTCAGACTCCTATGGAAACTAAGTTGCATGTATCTAAGGGGGAAAACTATGTTGGAAAATTCCCATATCAGCAAGTTATTGGTTGTCTAATGTACTTAGCAGTTCTAACCAGACCTGATATTACTTATACAGTTGGATTTTTGAGTCAATTTAACAATTGCTATTCTAGAGAACATTGTGCATATGTAAAGCGTCTATTGAGATATTTAAAATTTACTAAAAATTACGGTTTGAAGTACACTGCTGATGGAAATTCAATATTAGAAGGATATGTAGATGCAGATTGGGGTGCAAATGTTATAGATAGGAAGTCATATACAGGATATTGTTTCACTTTATCTGGTTGTGTAATTTCTTGGGAAACTAAAAAACAAACTACTGTAGCCTTGTCTAGTAGTGAGGCCGAATATATGGCTATTACAGAAGCATGTAAAGAAGCTGTTTATTTGAGAAACTTACTATATGAAATTACACAAAATTTGTATACCATTGATTTGTTCAACGATAATCAGAGTGCACAAAAGCTAACTATGAATCCAATGTTTCACAAGCGTACAAAACACATAGACATTAAGTTTCACTTTTGTAGAGAATGTGTAGTAAATAAAATTGTAAATGTGAAGTATTTGCCTACAGCTGAGATGCCAGCTGATGTATTCACGAAGGCTTTATGTGTTGTGAAACATTATAAGTTTTTGGATGTATTGGGTATTCAAAGATTGTAATATTTTTGTATATCCATATTGTTAGATATAGTGGGGGTGTTAAAGGTCTAATATCTACACTATGTTACTAGTGCTGCCATCTGTCGTGCATTGTCGGTAGACATGTTTATTTGTTTTATGGTTTAAAATAAAAGTCAGTCTGTGCCACTCGTCAATGCGTATACGTTGTTTTATTTTACTAGCCAACTGTTAAATGTCTACGGGTCATTCTATTGCCATTGACATTTGACTCCAGAATTTGAACAATTTAGTGATGTAGCTACGTACAATATAAAGTAAATTCAATAAGTAAGTACCATACATAATACGCAACTAAACAGTGGCTGTACAATGTTCCATAACCAGAAATTTAAAGTCATTGTATGTGTAATTATTGCTTGAATTAATGTAATGGATCCAATATATAAGATGTACATGAACAGCGTTGTCTACTTAACACCATGTTGTCTGCTTCTCTCTACGTCTCCTCGTCTTCCATCACTTCTATAAAAAAAAAAACGATTATTGATGTAAAAAAATTTAACTTGTTTTTATTTGCCTTAACATATAATTATTTTTTAACATATCAGAACTTTTACAGCTACGAAACAACATACTAATAAAATCTTCGAAAAATTACAACAGCAAGTGTAATAAATAATAAAAGTTTAAACAGTTTTACTATACAGTGGGGGGGGGGGGTCACCTGTGCATTAAAATAATATAATAAAAACAAAATTTAAACCCCCGGGGTTTGAATACATACAACGTTTAGGAATTGAAAATATTGAAAACATTTGAATAGACATTTCGTTAATTAACTTACTTTCACTTTTTACGATTTATAAAATTTTACTGCTTTCCATTTTAAAATTGTTTTACTCAATTTCTTCGAAAAGGAATGTCCATTTATCTAAGAAACAGTCTTAATTGCAAGTTCGCCGTCTGTAAGATATCGATTTTTTGGGATAATTAACCTTATCTCTAGCGCTTTACGGAGTAATTACGAAGAGCAAAATAATTTTTAAACTTTCCATTTCCCCAATAGTCCAGCAAAACGCTTCTCCGACGATGTAATTACAACTTCAGTTGTTCTTCAATCTCCGGGCTTTGTATGGATGAATTCAAAAGAAAGTTTTGTCTACATTGTACTGCATTGCGCAGTAGTAATGAATTCAGTGTCGATCTGCTTTGACTTGTCACTGAATACATTGCGGGGGTGTTATTGCTTCGCTCTTTGATGTGTTTGTGCACGTGTGAGATTACCATGCGGTTGTATTGACGTGGTACCGCCGACGAATAATCATTCCTTTTCCACATCCTTCATCTTCCCCAAGCTTAGGCTGGACTTAATTCACACAACCAGAATTGTGACTTAGTAAATAAAGCACGCGACCTTGTCAGTGGTAAATCTGAAGTGTACGTGCTAATTTGTGCGGAATGTGTTAGTCCAAGTCTACAGTATGATTTGGCCGATTTAAAAGACTCACTTAAACCGTTCTTTTCCTTCATGATTCATGCCAGTATGATTATACCAGATAAACCCGACGTAGCAGTTCAAAGGCCGAAATTAAATCCAGCTTTAACTGCAGCGTGCTCGCAATTCAAGTCTTGCAATTGTGTGACTAATGCTTTGAACGCCTGTTTTCGTACAACGGCCACTTCAATTTCATCCTTTAAACCCAACAGATTTAAAGGGATTTTTGTGAGGCGAAGTCTCCAAGCTCTATTTAAATAGACGCAATTTCTCATAATTTACATGATATTTACTTGCTCATTAAAACAGAAACCTTACAAATATGTTTCTTTGACTTAAGGATTAGGTTTCCCGCAACGAAGTATGCGTAATCCGTTACCAGACGCCGCAATGTTATCGTAACGAAGCGAGTCCAAACCGAGCGGGATGCAACGAGCTAAGTTAAGTTATACAACGCCCACATCCAATTTCTCGCGAACCATGTAATCGAGACAGACAACATAATTAGGTCCCTAATCCTCTAACAGGAAGAAATACGTTGATCTTGGAACGTCTGTGAGGTGATATTGTTATGTTGCTTTCCGTTCTTTGTTACTAATATTCGCATGAAAAGTCCTCTTCTTTCGTCAATCCTTTTTGCTACGCCCTCTACTTCACTTCTCCATTCCCTTGTTTCACTTTTTCTTCACTTGCAAAATTTTACCATTCTTGCACACATAGTGCAATCGTAGAAATATTGTAAATTCGCTGTTTGTATTAAGGAATTTTTGTAGACATTTTGGAAAATGAAAGCTAGATGGGATGACAAAATACCTTGTTATCTATACATATGGTGGCATATGTACAATACATCTATTGTGCTCCAGAATACAACATGTTGCGATATTGTCTTTATAATGCTTCTAAAATGTAAAAGAACTACATTTTGTTACGAGCAAAATGTATAAACTACATTTTCCGATATAATTTGATCTACAAATAGTGTATATAGGTATGTATATACTTTTATTTGTAAATTTAAAACTAGTAGAGTTTATTACATGAGGAGTCAGCCTCGGGATGAGCGGTTATCACCTCGAGTCATATTCAAACGGAGATGGCAAGAATTAATTAGAGCCAGCGCACTATGTGAAGGTTGAGTCATTTTCATGTTAAAAATCTGTAATTTATTTGTTTTTGGAGATACACTCCCGGACAACTGAATCGAGCTACCCTGCATTTTTATGTATAAAGGCCCAAAACATAAAATAATGTTAGGTCATGTTAGGTATAAGAAAAAGTATATTCACCATCATTTTGGTGTACTATTATTCCAAATTTGAATTGACGAATTTGAACAAAATAAGAAAAGCAGAGTCAGTTTATTGTTTTGAATAAGAATAGGAAGCTGAAAGTTTGAATTGTGGCAGTTTTTTTAATTTAATGGTACTGTTTTTCAATAAAGTTTCGTTAAATTATTTTTCCTGAGATTTGACCGATTTTGACCTTAAAATTATGGATACTGCGCCTGAAGTAACCCCTCGCAACGTGTAGCACTTCTTCACTCCGAGCTTAGTCAGCGAAATGTGTGTGCACAACTTCTATTAAGCCCTTCTGCTGTTCAAAGAGTATACCATCGATACCTAGAGACTGGCGGCTTCGTTCGCCGTCCAGGAGAACCACGATTCCGAGTGACGACGGAAAGACAAGAACGGTTTATCTTCACGACCACCTTGCGAAATCGTCACCTGTTAGAAGGAGACTAATAACGTGATATAAAACCACATAAACCAGCCAATGGGCCCAAACTGACACGAGCTCACCGAATAGCGCGCCTTCATTTTGCGCGCGAACATTTGCATTGAACTCAACGTCAATGGAGCTACATACACTTCACTGATGAATCCGAGATTATGCTGTATGGTAATGATGGAAGGACACAGGTGTATCGAAGACAGGGAGAGCGTTTTATGCAATGCTGTCAGTTGCCTTTTACAATATCTGTACAATTTACAAAGATCTGTCTAAAGAGATGGTGTGTTGTTATTCTAAAGCCTTACCATACTACAAGGTCCATAATAATATAGTACGTGTATATTAAAATCATGGCAGAATGCATCGAAACTATTGTCGCTAGATCTGGGCGCCCCTCGTCCCGACCACCAAATCAACTTTCAGTTTGGGTAAACTAGTAAATAGAAATGGAATCCAGATATTATTCACCTCTCTCACAGAAGACTACCTTAAAATGTACTGCATTTCCCCCAGGATTCATAAAAATCCAACATTTGTAATAAATATCAAAATATCCGATATTTGATATATCCGATATACTCATATATCGTGTATATATAATAAATAAAAAAGACGTGAATTCCATTCTGTAAGTGATCTAATGTGTCAAAATTGTTAAATGCAACTTGCCGGAACCCATTCGTATCCTATCCCTCCATATTTCCAACTCCTTTTCCAAAGTCATTCCTAAATGTCTAAAGGCAGACAGCGCATCCAAGGGCGTGCCAATGTTTGTCATTCTGAACTCATGTTGGCATGTTTTGCGGACGGATGTCCATGGGTCAGATTTTATTTGCAATCTATTATTATATTATTTATGTATTTTAGAATCTGGTCCCGAATACTACATACTGACTACCTACTACTGACTACTGACTGAATTGTGAAAATAGTAAAGTATGTGTATGTGTTCATATAGAAGTTTCATATAGTGTTCATAGGACGCAAGTGGGTTTTAGTTTTTTTAAATAATTAACTTATTTTTAGCTTTTTAGTTATGGCAAAGAATCATTATTTTTGCTAATTGATATACAACTTCTTCGCAGAAGCTCCTACATTTTTAGAAGCATTTGGCCATAATGTCGAAACGTAATTACTATGTGACTGAGGCTGATTGGTCTCAGACCATCAGTCCGTTTTTCCTCTGCTGGACATAGGCCTCGCGCAAATGCTCTAAGTCACTCGCGACCCTGTACTTTTCTCATCCAGTTGCCGTAACCAGCCCTTTCAGTAATCACTGCTGGACATGGGCCTCCTCATACATATTGTCTTGTGCATGATGGATGTATAGCTATAAAACGCCACGCTGCCCAAGCACGTTGGCGAGTTATCAGTTAAATTTTGTAAATCTAAAATTTTATCTCGCCTTCACGTCAGATTGCTGGTGGTTTTCTATATCGTTTACTCGACTTAACCCCGCCAAGTGTTAGTGTTTGAAATTTTTGATAGATAGCTAAATTCTTTATTGCACCAAAATATGTGTACAAAGGCGAACTTAATGCTATATAACATCATCTTCGAAATGTCGTGTTTTTATAGTATTCATCGGAATTCTCTCTATGCGACCTTATTTGAGTACCGTCTAAATCAAATTATCTTTTTTCCAGTGTAAGTTTTGTGTCAATCGACGTATTTTTGTACAACATTGATGTAACTTGTGTTCAATTTCGTAGAAGACGACGGTCCATAGACTGGTGTTATATATTTTCGGAATCGCCTTTTCAAGACCTTTAATTCGATACCGCACTCAATGAGTTTCATAAACATTTTTTTTGACCAAAACGTATGGCGTCTAAATCAGCTATTTTCAAGAAATCAAATACGCCAGTAGCACTCATTCATTAAAATCTGCAAAAGAATAAAGAAACTGACATACATACATACTGGTGGAAAACATATCCCTCTTCGCGTTCTGCAGTCGGGTAAAAATATCGCAATAATATTTGTCGCGGACAGAGCATGACAATGGCAACAAGTTCCATTGATCGATTGAAATCGTGTTCGAGTGTATTGTCAAGATTTAAGTGTCTGTTTATAATACACCGACGTAAAACGTCCTCTACTCTGTATTACTATAATGAACGAACTGGCTTGCACAGGTACTGTAACAATAGACGGCCCATTAGCGAAAATCATTCATACGGCACTCCCACGCTCAATTTGTCAGCTTCTCATATTACAATGAAATTAGGAAAAGGACGTCGCTCAAGTGCGCAAAGCATTTTTCTCTCAAGCCTCAAGCTTTATGACCTTGTAATGTAAACCGTAACGAGCGTTGTTTTATTTTTTTAGGATATTTTTAAAATACTAAACTGACTTCGACAATATTAGATACAAGTTCCTTTAGGATATTGATTCAATTTCGGTCCAGTTAATTATAATGGAAGTCTCGAACTATTATTCTTCACGATAAGTTGAAAAGTGTAGTAAAAACTGTTAAATAGTTCTTAAATTATATTATATTTTGATGTCTTTACTTAGCTCACCACTATGACATCATGATTCAAAATATTTTGAACACTGATGTTATTCAGAAAGGAGATGAACAAATTGAGCAACTGCGTCCACTTTATTCAATCTAAGTATGACGAGTTGAAAGTAAAGCAGAATGTTAGAAAACCCTAGTAATTTTAGCTAAAGCAGCTAATGATCGGTATCCAGGTTATTTCTGTTTTTAAAAAGTTTACATATATGTATGGCGGATGTTCTTGGGCGACAGTATCCACTTACCATCAAGTGGACTGTCAGTTCGTCTGCCGCCTTCTTTCCATAAAAAATTAAAAAAAAATTGTAGATGGAGGAACAGAACATGACAGCATTTTTTTTATTTATAATTAAATGATGGTGAACTTTTTCTGATGTATAAAATTTTGGATAAAAAATATAAAAAAGATTAAATACTTTCATTATTAAATTGTTAGCCGTATTTGGTCATTCATTATTAATTGTTTTAGCCCAATATTCTTCTTCTTGATGATCATTCGTTTGACAACCTTAGATGTGTTTTCTCTATTTTACATTCGCCTCTATTTTGCTTGCGATTTATATTGAGCTACTTGGACCGTTAATTTATGTACTTTTGCATATTAAAAGTTCTTTTATTTCGTCAACTCTACTTTATATGACCCCTACTGCACCAGGGCCTCCACTGTCACTTGCAAAATTTTAAAAATATTGTAAATTCACTGTAATTCAATTTTATATTTATTTATTTATATACTAATTAATGTTTCTTCGTGCCATATAAACCATAGAGGTTTCTCTTAGCACTGCACATTCGCAAATAATTATTTTAAGTCCAATTATTTCCAAATCATTTATATCATAATATCCTTAATTTAGGTAGTCTTGCTTACTACGATGTAGGTATTTGTACATTTTTCGCGGTTTAGATTTTTCGTTAGGGACTAATATATTATATCAAAATCGCTATTGCTCCACCTTTTGCAAGGTAAAGGTATTTTGTATCCCCTAGTGACTGGACTGATACCGGCTTAAAATATATTTTTGATATGATGAACATGGTGCGTTGACCCGCGGTTAGTGTAGGGAGCGGAAATATTGTGCTATCAGCCAATTCCACCGGCGGTGTGCGCCGCTTGCGCCGGCTCATTCCGGCAACAGTCAGATTTTGACTCCCAACAGTCTGGTCCACTTGGAGTCATATTATATTCTTTTCTGGTTGGCAAGAATATTGAGTTTTTGAGAAGATTTTAAAACACATCGAATCATGTTAGAGTCAAAAACTATTCACCTAATTATGTTAAGAAATAATTGGATAAATAAGACAATAATTATTGTTTACTATATTTCTGGTCATCCTTGTTTGTCAATTACTTAAGTAGATTTGCTCAACTAATCCCCAATAACTTTCTGACATTATTCGTCGTTAGAAAATTGAAAATACACACCAGCTTCTTTATCGGAACGCCGTCATATTTTCAAAAGCTATCATGTTTAACGCAGGGCTTCCTAACAAAGGGAAATGTAGGTTATTTTTTCTAATAATATCCGCGCACTCCATGGAAATATTCGTCTTTACCATGGGTACCTTTTGGTCCTAGGTGACGAGCCGTCAAGCTCATAATTGAATTATGTCGAGCAAGGCAATTCTCGCGTGCACTTAACGCTAGCTGATTCATGGCCGGATTTACGTAACGCGAAATACCCTGGAGCCTGTTTAGCATGACCCCGGCACAAATGCTGGATCTCTAGAGACACATTAACGGGTTAACTAGGCTAGCTATATGAAGAGGTCTCACACCATTCGCAATTATCCGTTCGTAACGACCAAGATTAAACGTTATATCGACTTAGCTGTGTGGGACATTTGAGGGCATCGCACGTGCGCTAAGGGCGACCTCCTTTTCTCTTTCTGTATGCACTAATCAATAAATAAGGTGCATTCAACTCTAGCTTTTCGCACATCGCGACTGCGCTGTCTTGCTTTCATACAATCGTAGTGGCGGCTAGTGAAAACTTTCAACAATTACAAAAAGTAATATTGATTCAGAAGTATTTCTATACTTTTTATAATTTATTTTATAGCCATGAACGATTAACCGCCGATGAAGCGTTAGAACTATAAAATTCAGTGGCAGACATTGTGGTAAAGCATAACAAATTATGTAATCAGCTTTGCTTTGTTATAAACTACTTTTGCAACCAAATTCCGCGTAAGCCTTCCCGTAGGCCCGGGTTGTTTGCTAAGCTTTCCGTAACCGTCGCCACGTTTTCATTACTCGGTTTGCGTTTGTACTGCGCCGCTACAAAATATTACGCAACTTGTACCTCTTTTTTTCGCCTCGAAAAGGGTCTTCTTAGAGATTTAGATTAGTTAATCCGCTTTTACTTTAATGCTGCTGTAGCGCGACCTCTGTTCTCAAATGTCACCTACCACTCGGTCGTTTCATTTGTCACCGCATACATTTGCCGGGCTTCT
This sequence comes from Sesia bembeciformis, assembly GCA_943735995.1. Taxonomy (NCBI): domain Eukaryota; kingdom Metazoa; phylum Arthropoda; class Insecta; order Lepidoptera; family Sesiidae; genus Sesia; species Sesia bembeciformis. The sequence goes on from OX031042.1 coordinate 9,170,498, forward strand.
TGATTACATGATGACTGATTTTTTTAATATTACTTAAGGTTATTTATAATCTAATAAACGACGAGGGTATTAGTAGCTTGTCATGTTGAAGCGAGGTTAGGTATCTTTTCTGTCTTTCTAGATTTATCTTTTTTTTAAGTTCTCTATTTATCTGTGGAAGGCGAGTAAACAGTCAACTTGATGGACGCTTTCGTGTGGAGTGGATATCGCTACCCATGGATATCCGCGATACATACATGCCAACATCAGTTTTTAAACGTTAGCGCGCCTTCGAATACGCTGCTTACCTTTTCACAATTTAGGAATGGATTTGGAAATAAGAAGTACAATGGAGCGAGGAGTTCTTGTTAGATCTCCAAATTCTCTTTGGAGGGATGAGGGGCCAAGAGTGTAATGGAATAAGAAGTTTCTTTTAACCGTTTTTACCCTCCAATATACCTCTGGCTTATCTCACTGCCGAAATACGATGTACATCGGAGATAATGTTGCTATGGGAATCGGTAGTGTTATGTAAGAGAGGGATAACTTGCTCAGTCGGGCGCCAAGTTACTCGGGCCCCCTCCCACAATCTGGACACAAAAAACAAAGAAAACCGATACCTATCTGTAATCCCTACCTACTTTGTTCTTATAAACAGTACCCTGACTCGAGGGATATTTATATCAGTTAAACCATTATTGCTTTTCGTAGCTCTATAGCTTGAGTTGAGAGTTACGAGACGTGTGCAATTTTTAGAATGTTTCTGAGAACTATAAATCTTATCTGCTAGTAGATATTCCAATAAACTTCCTTCGTCTTCACCTTCAGTTCATATACGAAAATCTGGTGAATCAACTGTATTGGCGTAGCGATGGCGTAGCAACAACATGGCCGTGACGTACTATGTTTATATTCACTCATATTCTGTTTACTCTATAATAATTTCATTTACTGAAATGTTTTCGGAACGTCGGTCTATGTAAATCCGTGTACTAAGTAGCGAGACGCGCTGCGAGGCCACGCGCACGACTGTGACCGTCCGAAGCGGTCCAAATCCCCCTCGAGTCTCTAAGCCGATTAAATCTTTTTCACACACAATTTCCTCACCACTCTCGCTGCGAACTAATTTCATTGAACGCCGAGCTGTTAAGCGATTTTTTATCATCCCTCCCAAGTTGATTGCTATAAATTTGTCGGACGGAACAAATTGTAATTCCCTCTGAAAATAATTACATGAACACGTTTACTACGTTCTAAAAAAGCCTGATAATAGGTACGTCTTGTGGTGCGCCCGTAGAAACAGTTTGCCATCGCCTGATGCAGGATGCATATTATGTTTGGTCTTCTAGAAAGTAACAAAAGAATTATTTTAAAAATAAATATCTTACATTCGTCCATCCTAACGCGTGTAATGCCCTCATACACGCAAGTCTTACAGAACAAATATTGTTTTATAACTACCTATTCAAACCATATTCACTGGTCCAAAAAGAATGTATAGGGTCTTTTTGACCTGGTGTACCAACCAGACAAAAACAATTTCCCTAGACCTGATAGATCGATATACTTGAATAATAATACTAGTCATTTATTTCAGGTACACACCCATTCTTGTTTAAAATTAAAGTTTAAAGATTCCTCAAATTTTAAGAGCTGAAAGTCAGCTGCACGGAAACACGCAGTGAACATGTTAATTGATTGATACGAGCGTAAAGTTCCGAATGATCGGATTCGATTCAATTTCCATTTGATAGATAAACATACTTTACTTCAACTTCCTGAAGATAAAATAGTCCTCCGCTCGGAATACCGTCGCCCCACTTCTACCTGCAGGCAAATCTAATATCGGAAATTGACTCGACTCTACGGTTTATTCACTTTGACCTCGGCTCGACACAGCTCGAGGTGAGGTAAAACTATTATCCTCCACTTCATTGCGTTAATGAATCGGGACCCTCGTCGCCACAACCTCGGCTTATATCTGATGAAGAATTACTTTTAATAAAGAATTAATAGGGATTAGTTAACTCTTCTGTTGATTCTGTTTTCAAAATACGTTTATTTAATATAATATAAAAGCCACCAATAAATGTATGTTTTCGTGTTATAAAATATTGACACATTAGATCTATTGTATCAATTACTCATCGCTGTAACTTTGAGGAATGACGCTTGGCCAGCCTTGAGTTTGACGTCCAACTCACTGTTACGTGTCTCTTCATATATTTGTATATCTTATAAATAAAGAGCCTTTTTCTACTTAGTTCTAAGGACATAAATTCTTGAAAATTGCATCTTCATACTATACGAGTACTATTACTTGAACATTTTCTCTGATCCGATCAGGCAACGGATGTCACACGAAATTTTTTACCAAAAATTATGCACTGGCAAAATCACACCGTGATAGACATTGACACCACTGACACACTGACTATAATCAAGGCCAATTTCCTTGATTAAACAGTTGAAAGCCACCCATTTTTCGATATCCTTGTCTCAGTAGACAGTTGACGCTCGACACTGTGTTAAATGCGAAATTGTAGAATTGATATTTTCCGATGACCAATCTAAATTTTTTATCAGTGTCATTAAACACTTTTGCTCGTCTGCCGCCTGTTTTCCATGAAAAATAAATCTAGACTATCCTATGTTCCTAAGATGTATTTTTAGTGACTATTTTAGTTTTAGTGACTGTAGTTTTAGTTTAATTAAGGTAATAGTACAAAATAATCCACTTCGACGTTTTACGTAGGGCAGTTATCGTTCCAAAATACCTAGTCTAGTCATAAATATTTTTACAAAAAGAACCTTGATATATTTCGTTTACATTATAAGGAATTTGTGTTGTTTTAGAAATAAATAGGTAAGCATTTTTAAAATATGTATAACCTTTATTCGAAATGGTCACCATTTGCAATTTATTCAACACTATTTCAAACTTTGTGGCCAATATTCGATTGAAATAACACACCTGTTCCATGGGAAAATTGGCAACTGTCACTCTTAAGGAATGTTTTAGGGATTCAGTATTATCATGCCGTTTAGAACATGCCATGCTCTCTAAAACAGACCATAAATCATAATTGAGCTGATTAAGACCGGGACTAGATGACGGCCAATCTTCAGCTCCAATGAAGTCGGGAATATTCCTTTCTAGCCACGCCTGTGTTGAGCGAGCCTTATGACCTGGTGCTGAGTCTTGCTGATAGGAGCATTCTTGGTTATGAAACAGGGTCTTGTTAAGAGGCTTTACGACCTTCTCAGGAATCGTATCTTGGTACACTTGAGCCGAAGTTTTTTAATACCTTTCACAAAAACATGGTTCAGTCACTCCTTGATAGCTAACACCCCACTGAAGACGGATAATGGTCACGTTTCACCCTATTGACCAATTAAGCAGCTTCTCTAGAGTAATGACTCGATCATTCTGCTCGTTAAAATGTTTTTCAACGGTGAACATTTTCTTGTCCATAAATAAGATTTGTCTGTGAGTTCCCATTACGTACCGCCTTTGTGAAGTTTAGGGTAAACAAATCAATTTTTATTGAAATATCATTTAAAAAATTACCAGTTCATATGTCTTTTGTAAGCAGCACTCCTAAACCATATTTTAAAATACGTGACATGATTCTGGGTGATGTATTCGAGGGGGGATTTCTTCGGATTCTCTCCTTCACAGCTTTAATCATCTGTTTAGTACGAATAGTGCGTGGACGGCCAGACCTTTTTCTGTCACAATACAGGACGTTTCAATGTACCTACCAATAGGCCCTACACGAACATTCGCCTAATTCAAAGCGGATGGAGAGTTTTAAAAATTGCATTTGCCTCCACGCTTACTTTATGTAATGCAATTGCAGCAATACGGTTATCGTTGTCACCTCAAGCCATCTTAATATTAGTACAATATTTAATAATGATTGGCTCCAAAATGAGAAAAAACATTTATTTTTCACGTAAGAATTTCAGATTCTAAATTTAAATGTATTTTTTTTTATTGTAACACTATTCATGGCCTGACTGTTGTACATATATATGACGGGATAAAAATCAAGTCTAAATCATTGGCCAACCGAGTATTCGCACAATTACAAACTTTTTGTGCGTTCATAAAAGATTTATTTAAAGCGAATTTAAATTTCATATTCCTCTCTCTAACTGAATGAATGGGTTTGTTCTACAACGTTATGTTTACAGTTGGCGCACCTAACCGCTTATTGAATAAGTTGATAATGAGCTACAAAGGATTTGTTTTCCCTGTGCCGATACTGCAGGAACGCCGTTGACATAAGAAGCATGAACGTTTCCGCACCGCTTAGTATTGATTTGGTATGTGCATTTCCAATGTCGATCTTGACGTTTCGCAAAGCTATAAACTCTATTTCGTGGTAGCAGTTTACAATAAGTTTAGGAGTTTTATGAGCACGTGTTGGCAACACATTTCGGCGGCACACGTCACAATTATGCTTACCTTCTATTTCGACGCGGTACTCGCTTGGTTATTTCTGAAACGGATTGCGGTCTAGGTGCCTTTAACTAACAATAGATGATTTACTATGTTCCTATAGTATGCTATGAACGGGCGGAATGTTTGTATGAACAAAAATATCTAGAAAGCTTAAAGAACTTTAATTATTTTTAAATGGATAATGGATTTCATAGAAATTGATGAGGTTTATTCTTTATTTATTTTGTAGTTATAAATATCATTTTTAAACCAAGCTTATTATATAGGTAACCAAAACTAAAGTTCATTTCTTCTACAATGTGAATAACATGAAAATACTAATTTACGGTTATTATAAAAAGGCGTAATCGAAGCATAAGATGATTTTCTCAGTAGAAGTCTTGTTAGAATTTCACAATTTAATAGTAACGTAATTTAAGGTTTCGGATTATTCATAACTTATGTTCCATTAAAAGACAAAAGGAACAAGTGAATAAAATATTCAATTATATTCATCCCAGAAAAGTTCGACATCGATGTAGCTTAATGTAAAAAGTTTCTACCACTGGATCCAGTTAAAATGCAAATGTTGGGTATTGAACTGGGTGTTCGGCTGGTTTACTATTATGCGGCGTTTTCTTAAAAGAACAATGTTTTTCTAAGACTGAGAGTCGCTTTTTCTTTAATCTGTAGCAGATGACAGATTGAGAAATAACTATGTCATAACTCATAATTTATTCTGTGGAAGGTACAGTTTGCAGTCTGCTGAAACGTTTTGTACCTAGTTAGCATTCGCGCCTCATCAGCCCGTAATATTTATGTCCCTACTTCAACGCGCTCTCGACTCGGAACGCCTCATTATGAAGTTTCAGCACACTTTTAAATATGACTCGTTCGTTACTGGCAGATTTATAGCAGCTTCCATGCTATCTATTATATTTTAGCGCTTTAATTTAGAAGTGTGTATCACCCGATTTGTTCTATACATACATAGTTATGTTGTGGATTTACTTTTGTGCCTATTGTTCCATGTTACGTAACCCTCACGAACAGGCTCGTGCAAGAAAAGCAAGACAGAGGCCGTTGTTCTTACGTGGGTACCGTCACTACCCTACAGGCGCATTGCCGTATAGTATAAAGGCCCGTTTTCAGTTTAACAAGACAAAATTGGCCTATAGTTGTTAGTTCCCATGTCCAAATAGCTCATATAAGAGGCGATTTAGAGAATAATTAATGTCGGTGGGGCAGCTCGCGAGACACGTTAGGTAACTGGCGGCGGCAAGAGCGAGATGGTGAACGGCGCGCGCCGGCTCCGCTATTGATCGTGGGGAATGACGCCCGGGGTGACCCAAATAGAGCCTCCGTGTACCCTCCGGCCCCACACCAGCCGCCCCCATCCACCTCCCTCGCCCGCCGGTCGTTCCACAACGAATTTTCATATCTGCCTGTCCTTCACGACGAAGGAATGGTCCGCTACCCTGACTCCCGATACTAATGCCTTACATAATAACCTCATGAACGCTTCATGAACCTCACCCTGAATTATCTCTACTTACAAATCTCTTTGTCCAATTAACATATGCTAAATAATAAGATCTTATCTTGAGTTCGAGACATGCGGAAGGAAACGTGGGTTGTGAAAGTTTTAAAGCTTCTGAAAAGTTTTAAGGTCATAGCCAAATATATCTATCTATGTCACTAAACTCGTCTATTATCTTTAGACAATTTTGTATGAAAATTTTATTTGAGTATCTGTCGGCCGGAAAATTACGTACAAGTGTACGGTAAAACAGTTCATTCATACGGTATAATAAAATCAAGGCGGCGAAATTTTTGTTAATTTGCCTTATATTCTACCACCCAAGGTTCTCTCACATTTCCTCGCGCTTCAAGATACAAGTGATTTCTATTTTGATACAGCATCCTGTTATGTTTTAGATTGCTTTTATTAGACGCATCCGCTATGAAAAAAATTGATAGAATTTATTATATCTTATGGGATTATTATTATCTTATTATCTCTTTTGGGAAGAAACGCAACAGAAAAGGAATACATTTTATTTTATACTTCTGTTCCAATTTCTGGAGACTTATCGACTTATATAAATATAAATAAAAATAACACTTATAAAGACGTACGAACATTCGTATGTATTTCGTTTCCCCTCTTAATCTTACCCTATTTAATCCACGAGGATACACGATCTACAGCCCCCCCTATCTTATTAATGTTCAATTGATTCACTTGACACACGTTTTTTATTTTTCAGTTTTTTATATTTTTTCAATTCTTCAGCATTGTAAGGAGATGGCAGACGAATAAACAGTCAGCCTCATATGTTAGTATGCCATTACTCTCACCCATGAACATTTGCATTCTCGATATCAGCCTATACCGTCTCACTGCAGCACGCAGGTCTACTTTACTAATCACAGTATTGGGTCATAAACTTATACCTTAGTAATCACGGTATCGGGTCATAAGCTCATAAGTCACAATAATCAATGTTGCGAACCTAGTATGGTACGGTATTTTGCGTTTGTACTGTTTTCCCCGGGATATTTTCCATTACCCTTGATTAGGGCTAGGTTTTGAATTCGCAACCTCACGAATGGGAGTCAAGAGTGAACACTTAAGCTATCGTCACTTTTTTGTATCTGTAATACATAACACATATAATACATACATTACATGTTTCACAGAATATTGCTACATCGTAGATCGCAAGTTTAACTAATACAACATCAGCAAAACAATTACAAATATCGGTACGTCCGCACATGTATTTGCTACCCTTAGGAGACATGATTAGGAATGATCGTTAAGAGGGAATAAAAATGGGCTCTAGCAACTCTCACATGCTCCCTTAAGAAGTTGCTACATTTCACGGCAGTTTTTTTCTGGGACTGAGGTAATTCAGGCAGTCGGTCGCGCCCACTCGGCACTGTACAGCATCATCCTTCTCCATGTACCGTTAAGAAAACCATTAGACGTTTTTTATGATACCTAGTTTTTCTTTACCTCACCTTATTGGTAATTGAACAAATACTGACTGAATTTAACCTAATACTTATTCTGTCTTGTCGTGATTGAAATATTTTTCTTTCTTATCTTATGCTCTCTTTTTGATTTATTCTTGCCACATGTAGAAAGCTTTCTTTTTCGTTGAATTTTTTCATTTTACATTTTCAGTTTTTCTTTTCGTTTATTTCAGGTATCTATTGATTTTAAAATTGAAAGTACACCTAAATCAGGCCTATTTTCCTACTTTTGGACTTTGAACAGACTGTTTCTATGTTTTCTGTCGTCTCCATTCTTTTTCTATATAGAATTTTTTCTAGCCACTCAATGGCCATTTTGTCTTTGGTTTTATCGAACATTGATGTGCATTTTAAATTTATAAGAGGATAACTATGTTAACGAAACTAAACGATTACACGCATAATAAATAATTCTTCAAACGTTCAGTGAAATTGCTAATTTAAATGCAGTTTGTTAATTTTTTTCATGATATGCAATTAAACAATGCAGGCCACGGCTGGGCATTTAGTTACTGAGATATGCCCGGGAAACCCGGGCTCGCCGGTGCATGCGTACTTTACATCTAGGGGCTACACGTTGCACTGATATTGATCCGCGTTTACCTGACAATTGAAGAAAGCTCCATTTGCTTTAAAATTAAAGAGAATAGTTACCGAGGACCGGTGTAAATTGTTTATGTCTTCCATTGAAGTTGATTACAATTAATAAAAAAATGACTATGTTTAAACTGTTCTAGAAGGTAGTGATATAGAATTACATAATAATTCAATAACTTTTTTTGTTTAAAATCCAAATCCAAAACAAAACAAAAATCCAATTTTTGTTTTAAAGACGAACTAGGAATACAATATCATTTGTCAAGAAATTTTATTAATGGGAGGGTCATAATTCCGGAAGTGCTTTGCGATAATATTTTTGGTGGTGACAATCTAACTAATGTGTTTTTAACGTACAAATTCCACACTAAAATGTGCTGAAATACAACACACTGCCTGAACCATAAATCAACTGAAAACGCAGAGGGGAATCTTTTTGTTTAAATTTCCAGTTGAGACACGAAATGAAAAATACGCGCGCAGCGAAGCTTTAGCGGCGAGGAGAACGTACAAATTGAAAAGTGCAACTTTGCCTTTCATTGTAACCGGCTGCCATAGGTCACAGGAGATTGCGGGCAGGGGTGTTACACGCACTATATTGCCTAGTCTGTTAACTAGCTGATAAGTATGTACCACATACTTACTAATTAACAGACTTATATATCGTTTAACGCGATTACTTGGGTCACTACTAGAAATCTGTGAATAAAACCCGTTTAATATACGAGTAATGTGTGTAAAATCGAACAATCTAAAAAGTTGTCTCCGTGAAATTGCGTGTATTTTAGAGCCGGCACCAGTGCACACCGTAGCGGTTTTTATAGCTTATTTTTTGTATTATATGCTCATCTCAAATGGATAGCCATTTCATCTATATATATGTATCTTCATCTAAACCTTTTAAACTATGTATTATTATTATTACGTAAAGCCAGACATTTTACAAAGCAACGTATGAAATAACTAGCATAAATACAAAGATATTCAGACTTCTCGTGAAAATGTTGCACAAAACAAAATGTTAGTGTTTCCCTTTAACTACCCGCTTTAAGCTTTTAGCAACATTGGTGCAAAGTAACAGCACTGAAAGAGACCACCGCTTTTACGACTTTTTAAACTCGCTGCAAAATCTCAACCGAGAATAAAATGTGGTTCACTACAAACTGCACAAACTAGGTCTCGGAACTTGAAAGAGTTGCCCTGTAGGCATGTTAGGCGTAAAGACGTCATTATATGCTCGTAATTACTGCTAAGAGGGTGCTGTGCATTAATATCAGCACCGGAAATTAATATCAGACAGGTTAGGTGTGAGCTGTGCGAAACGCACTCTCACCATTCCGCCTTTTCGTTTGACCCTCTGCGTCCTATTTCTCTCCTAATTTATTTGTGAAAATGAGACATTTTCGAAACAAATTACTGAACTGAAGTGAGTTTACTCTCCTCGTCTGCCGAAAATTCTTTTCTATTATTTCTCGTATTTGTCTTTTGTTTAGTTGCCAGGGGGCTACTTCACAGCAAGGCCACCCCCACTGGTGTATAAAATTGAGCTTAGCGATCACACGGAGTACAGTTTACACGTGACCGGTGCAACAAAATGACACTCGACTATAAACCATTTGACACCGTCTAAAAATGCTAAACTCGGTTTTTTGTGATGACAATCTCTCGTCTTTACTATCGCACTTCTCATCGCCTAACTGCAATTCTTCACACTTTTTAAATAAAGAGTTACTGCGTTTAGTTCGATACCAAGATTATTAATTCGTGAACCCATAGCTTTTGGGATCAACTCTCATGCAAGGTTTTCTACCGAACTATGACATGGGGTTCTTCAAGAAAATAACCAAATATGTAAGGGTGTTAGCACACGAGCCCGCTCGTCCTCCCTTTTGTATCATAAAAAATAATTGCTGCCAATTTATCTTATACAAATAAGATATTACATTTAGGAAATATTTTATTATTCCATATATTTCTATTAATGTCATGAAATATTACGGCATGTATTCTACGCCCGTCATTAAAGGAAATTGTTGTTTCTTAACTTGATTCAGAAATTCTAATGAACGTTTTATTTAAGTTAATCTTTTAATTGATATGTATGTGTTAAAGAATGATTTCATTTAACATGACAAGTAATTTCTTCTACACGTGACATTCTTCGTGATTTGACAATAAATAAGATTTACATTAATGTTTATAATTTCATTTTAGTCTTATTTCATTCATTTATTACAGCCATGAAGTTACTGTCCTGTTACATCTTAAAGGCGTAAAGAACAAATATATTCTTATATATGTTTTTTTGTCTCAAATAGAAATTATACGTATTTGACTATAAATTCTCATTTCTAGCAATCATTCATTATTTCAGAGGACAGATTTATTTACCAAAGTTCCTGTTTTTCTTTCTACGTTTCAATCAACTGTTCAAATATTACTTGTTTACAGCTCATATTTCTCGTGGCTAATCAAACGATATTATGTTTAATCAAATATTTGGTGTGCGATTGTGCCACAAACGGTCTTGTGGCAGTTTACTCGATATCGATTTCCTAAAAATAACCTCGTAAATGCATTGCCAGTTATTCGCTGCAATGAAGTTTTAAATCGCTACAGTGGAATATTTCCTATAGTAACTGGGAGTTATACTATCGCACTTGTGGCGGTTTTATAGAGCTTACCTGGAAATGTAAGCACACATTACGTATTGTACATTGTATGAATTATAATAATCATAAATTGGAAATCACGCCGTACACGTATAATCCGTATTACAGATTTCATCTGAAAGTCATTACGGACAAAGGATTTAATGATCCCGATATAATGCGCATAAAACCCTTTTTTCGGTTGTAATGTGGGTTACTACTCTGATATGTAATGTAATAAATTCTGCGTGTGTTCCACGAGGTGACTCGCGGATTTAGTTGGGAAATGGAGGCCAGATCGGGGCCCCTCGAGCAATAAAACATTTACGTCCACAATTTATATATACGCAGGTTATGACATTATCCATAATGCTAATGTAATAAAACTAGCAATACAGCTCACTCACCATAAAGTTTCTCTACTGCTACCAAAATGTAAACTGTGTTTTGTGTGCATTGACCCATCAAAAATCCAATAAAAATGTTTAAAGCAACATCAGCGTAAATTGAAAAGACTACCTCAAAACTTAAATTATACGTATAATACATGTTTTTCTCCATATTTCTTCAAATATTTGAGACATCTTTCATTAAATATCCTACACCTAACTTAATTGGTACACAGGTACTTATATGCCCAAGGAACTTTTCCGTTGAGAGTTCGCCCTTCAGATAAGACCGTCTGTCGTCTTTACTCAATACAACATTAGGGCTGGGCGCGCCGCCGGGACGGCCTTCCGCCCTCCGCACTCCGCACTACGCACTCCGCCCTACGAATGCCTCATAAAAAAATATTAACACCACCGGTATGAGAACCGTATGCGATAGGACAAAGTCATCATATTGTGTTTAAATGCAATTTCCTGGGATTTATTTTTCGAAGGAGTATTCTTGGTCAATTTTCGGTAAAATTTGGTAAGAATAGGGCGGCGAAATGGATGAATCTGAAAAAGCTGTCAACGTGCCGGTTGTGGAAGGTTACGACGGGCGGGAATGGTGGCGGCAGAGGGCGCCTCGCTCGGCGGGCTGCGCGCGACGCTGGCGGCGGCGCTGGCGTCGTGACGCAGTGTGACGTCAGAGCATCGTCGGCTCAATACGCGCCAGCCCCACCGTCAGTCGCCGCCCGAAGCAGGCCACCGAACGTTGCGCCCTACGCGCCTTCCCACCCGCGACCACTCTTATACCGGGTTTAAGTTTCGTACCACGATGACATAGCCCCAGTGCCGTGCGACGATACAACGTGAAAGCGCACACTTTTTTAAGTTTTTTCGTTGGAACGAGGAATCCCGTTGTTGCAGAACTAGCGACGACCCATCTCGCACCGTTAGAGGGACAGAGGCGAGACTAAGAGGCGTTTTGCTCCTTTTAATCCGCCTTTTTCAAAAAGACTAGCGAATATGGGCGAGGTGAGTGCGGTGCAGCTTGTGGTAGTGCTTCTTAGCCTTCATAGTAGCGAGCCCGAACGGCGGGACAGTGCTTTTCGTGAAGATGTGAATGCATGTCGCAGACAGCGTGTGCGGATGTCAGCATCAGCGGAGTTTGTACCATTCGATGCGCTCGCCTGCTGCTTGTGTACAGTGCTTACGATCCTCCATTGCTCTACACAATAAACCATTTGCACTTTCCATCGTCTTTGTTCTGCTCTCACTCACTACCAGAGTCTCACCAACCCCCGCAAGCAATAGAAAATGCAATTATCAAAACTGTTTTCCTTAAAAGTTACAGTTGACATTTTTTTCATTTAATTTTGTCTTTTACATGGTGTATGTCAAGTTTAGTAATTTCCTGTCAGGAATTAAACGTTGTTTTAGTTAAGTGAATTTCTAAGGAATTTGAAGGATGAAGAGAAACCAATTGTCGAGTTCAGCGCCGGCCCGGTTGCGTAACCTGTCGTATCGATCTCGAGCGAGACACTCCGCTTTCTGGTATTCCATCTGCCACTATCGAGTCATTTTCTTTGCACATTTCTTGACCTAGAGAAATAGAAACCCAAAATCGCATTTGATCCAAAATGTGGCATCTTTTAGAACTAGATAATGTAGTATTTTATAACGTAATTGATAATACTACGAATAATTTTTGCTTATTGCAATTTTCACTAAATTGGTCCGAAAAATTTTGTGATTCATAAAATAAAATCTAGTCAAAAGTTCGTGCCAATAATATATGTACATTGATTTAATCGAAAGAAGCGTTTCAATCGGTTAGCAGTAATAATATTGTAGCTTCAAGCAGTTAATTCATATGGGTCATACAAATGTACCCCTTGGAAACGGACTATGTCTTCGACAAACTATTTATCTGAAGGTGTACTGAAGGAAGTAGCTAACAGGTTGTCACTGCAGCCGTCCCTGGCTCGGGCACGAGAACTAACAGCTCAGAAGGTTTATTAGAAAATTGCCTTGTCATTATGTCATTTAAATCGCATAGATTGCCGTCGCTCTATTAGAGTATTTCCTTTATCCTTTATGACGACAGCATACACCAATTAGGAATGGTAGACCACACGAACCTTGGGGAAGTTTCCTAATGTTTAAAAAGTACATCATTATGACGTTCTTTTAATTTAGATTCACATAAATATAAGATAAAAGTGCAATATACGATATGGCATTCTATTTTAATGTTACTTCACATGACAACCTGACATGTAACAACATTATTAAATGATAGAATATTTTTCATTTTGTGATTTTGCCCAATTTGAACGTAGGTATTCAGAACTAGAGACTGGAATGTCCTTGTATAATCCAAGATCTTAAATTGTTAAGACAGTATCTGAAAATCACGAGAACCGAACAGTACCTTAAATACGTGGACTATGTGTGACAGAGGCATGAAATGACCATAAAGATTCATCTCCCCGTGAACCGGTTTTAAATTTTCTGAAGATATTTAATTGTATTTTTTTTTAAATATTGCAAATATTCAAAATTCAGGACCCAAATAATAACGTGTTTAGAAAGCAACAAAAGGACTATCACTTTAAGTTTTAACAAAGTTTTAAATAATCTGTAAACTTCCGAAACGCCTGCACTTGTATAAAAACTTATTATTTGCCCAGCGATTCTATTGTCATTTATATTTTAATACAATTCGTAATTATAAACTTAATGTATCATACATTGATGATCGCGACATATCGCTATGCCCGTTTTTATATTATTAATCTCGTCTAAAGCGACTGGCTACAAGAACATTGAAGGTAACATTCAGTTATCAACTCGACATTGGTATTATCGCTAAAATGTTAGACTCAATAGACTCTTAAATAAAATATGAACATGTATAGTATTCAGCTTATTGATTGTATTGATTGTATTGATTGTATTGAGAATAGCATGAAAATAGCCAATAACATTTTAAATGAAGATGCACGACACCCACTTGAACGCATTTCTATTTATACTGCGTTCCGTTTCAATTACTTCATTGACTTACACCTAGATCTTATTTAGAACACTAATATTTGACATTTGAGAATTGAAAATTATATTATACGTATATTTACTTTTCTATGAGAATTGTTATATATGAAAAAATAGTTATGTAATTATGTATAGATATTGAATTTTGAAGAACTGTCCCTAAAAATTCATGAGTGTTATCACTTAGTTAATTATTAATTAGTTAATTATAGAAAAAAATCTTAGTTAATTTGTGTACGTTTGTATATTTTCTAAATAAAATACATATTATTATGTTGTGTTATAAAATATGCTAACTCTAATATGAAATTACTGAATGTCAACACAAAACACGTGAATGTAGAGTTCAGATAATGATTTGATTTTGGCAACGATACTACTAGCTGGCTAACGCGTCTCGGGTAGTACGAAATATGCCTCGGTTCATTACTTGTTAAAAATAATTGTCCCATTCATACGTCACTTCTACTACGATAGTAGCCACAAAATTTCGGTATAAAGCAGTTTCGCGACCATGACAGTAGATTTCCGATTGTTCTGTAGATATTGACAGCATTTAATATTCTGTACTGATGTGCGTTAATAATTAGCGCTTGCAAAGTGTTAAGTATCGCTCACGATTTGCGATATATGCTAACTGATCAGACCGTATGATTGATCCTATTATGTATTATTGTTCCTTCCTTGGATTTATTGGTATAAAATCTACACGCTATTTTCAAGCTTATCATTTATATGAAGTACAAAAACCTCAAAACGCTTGTCCAAGTCTCAAATAGAAAGTGTAGTATTGAAAAAAAAAACATATGCTTATCCCTCAAATCCCCTGCATCTTTCAAACTTCCTTTATTAGGAGTTCCATTGTTACCTTGAAATTTTAAAATGGCTCGTTAACCCTCTGAGATAAAATATTATGTTCCCCCTGAACTGGTTTCGATTTTTCATCAGTTATTCCGGTTTAACCTTTATAGATATTATAAATGCGGTCGCCTGTGCCCGAAGGGTGGTAACCTTGTCTTTTAGCTATTTATGTCGAGTATAGCCAGTGGGGTTGGTCCGCAGTGCGCACGCGTGTTGCGCCTCTTATGTAACGTGGAGCGGAGTGCTGTCGTCGAAGCCGCCATTGCTGCGCGCCGCACGTATCCCACATCCAACGTGTACTTATGCTTTCTTTTACCACTGCATGGGTATTTCAGCATTTCCACGTTTTACAGCCGACCTCCATACTAATTACAGACCGTGCCTATTACCCTTCCGCCCGTAAACAGACTCACTTGACATCAATTATTTACGCTAACAGTCCTGAAAATCCGAATCCTAAGCTTTTGGGCTCGCATAATTAAACGATCTGCACATATTTCGTTTGCGCTCAAGCGCCTCACTCAGTCTAATTTTCCAGTTATTCTCTCGATAACCTTCACGGGAATTCAGGGCGTTTAATGAGGCTGCTATGAAACGTTCGTCTATTAACGACGACGACGGCTGCCTTGTTTACGGTAGCGCGGACGCATTTAGATTTAGACAGTGACATTGCCTCTTGCACACAACTCTAGCTTTTAGTTAGTACACACAAACAACCTATATTTATGGGCAATGCAATTGTTTAATCCAGATATACATTTCAGTTTAAAAGCATTGACATCGCCACGCTTCGCTTGAATCCGCAAAATGTCGGTTTTGCACTAGTATTGATCCATATCGCCTATAGGTAGATGTAGTCAGTGAAGCATCAATACGCTTGTCCTTACATCAGTTCTCATGTTCGCACTCCCTACTCGCTCACAATTGAGTGGCATTGAGCGAGGTAGGTCCCTCGCAGGATTATAGAACACAATTAGGCAAGGTTACTCGGCCACGCTTACTGTTGCCGTGTGCTTTATTGCTTTTGCCACACGGTTTCCATTCACACTTTTATCACTTTATGTACAAAATTTATTAAATTATTATTGACTGTAAACATTTAGGAGCACGCACATAAAAAAGTGTAGTAGATAGACTATTTCCTGTTCTCTATTTTACAACATTTTATTTGTAATTTACATTAGAAATTCCTGGATTTCACCTTACTTAATTACACTTCAAATGATTGAAGAAAATTATTTCCTAAAGCTTATTTTAAATAAAAGGGCCTCCAGTAATTTCAATATTTTCCATACACTTTGTTTTCCAATGTCACATGACTTAAAATATTAACATTAAATTTTGAATATTTAAATTATTTCGAAAATGTTTCACGGTTTTAAAGTTTCAAGTCGTGCGACGTTCTGGTACCTGTCACTGTCATCCATCCACTCATGTGCATAGCCCCTAGGGCTGCCTAGTAGAATGTGTACCTAGCCCCTAGTTGTGTTTCCAGCATGGCCGTTCCGACTCATACCGCGTCGCAACCATCGGACCCATTAAGGACGATAATAGAACCGCTGACGGACAGTACAAGGTTTTTATTTTACCATCATTCATTTTATACTGATGTGACGATTGACGCCACTGAGCCGCCCTCAATCGTTGCTGATGTACTGCATGTTTTGCAACACTTATATAGCATTTTGATTATAATTTTAAGTTTTTGTAAACTGTAATATATGAAAGAATTTAAAATAAAGTTTTCAATATTTGACCAGCATTAAAGTCATGCTGTAATAAATACTTTAAAATTAGAAGTCTACATGTTAACGAAAGAACAATACCATTTGGAAATATATTTTAAATTGTGCATCTATTAATAAAATGTTCCAGACACGCCGGAAGCCCCCCGCGAAAAAGCGGAAAGCGGGAGACTTAGATGATCTCAAACAGGAGCTGGACATCGACTACCACAAAATAACACCAGAGGAACTCTATCAAAGATTTCAAACACATCCAGAAAATGTAAGGGCCTCATACATATACTTATCTACAACGAGTCTCAAAATTACATTCAATGTTACTTACATCTTCAACCACACTCTAACCTCCTTGCTGCATTCAGCTGCAGGAGTGGGAGAACCATTTCTGATCAAATGAAATTCATTGTCTTTGTCTCCATCGCATTTTGCTGTATGAATCTTACTTCAATTGAACCAGAATTTAAAGTCAATGGCGCATGCGCACTTTGAGAATGCTGTGTTATTTTTGTGACCATACCATGAAAAATGTAAGATTAACACTAGACAATGTTTTTATCAACCTAAGAGATAACTTTGATTTTTATTTATTTATTTTTATTTTAGGGCCTTAGTCACGCAAAAGCGAAAGAAAACCTTGAAAGAGACGGTCCAAATGCGCTCACGCCACCAAAACAGACACCTGAATGGGTGAAGTTTTGTAAAAATCTGTTCGGAGGCTTCGCGTTATTACTGTGGATTGGTGCTATACTATGCTTTATTGCCTACGGAATTCAGGTCAGTATACTACTATTATCACAAGGACTGGACATCGGTCGTAAAATTTGGAGTGCTCGATCTTGATCGCAACACAAAGATGTTTGTTTGAGTTATATTTCCAAAGATTAAAATAAAATCGTCGAGTGGGTATCAATAAATTATACTACTTCTAATTGTCTTGAGCAAATCGTAAATTTTCAAAGGTTAGTTATTGGGGCATCTTTAAACGAGTGCTCAGCACTTATATAAATACTGGTATTATGTGATAAAATTGTGACCTTTCTACACAAACTCTTACTTTCCTTCCAGGCGAGTACCGTAGAAGAACCGGCGGACGATAACTTATACCTTGGCATTGTATTGGCGGCGGTGGTGATTGTGACTGGCATCTTCTCATACTACCAGGAAAGCAAGTCCTCAAAGATCATGGAGTCCTTCAAGAACATGGTACCTCAATTCGCAACTGTCATCCGCGAAGGAGAGAAATTGACGCTACGAGCTGAAGACCTTGTACTTGGTGATGTTGTTGAGGTTAGGAAACCGCACCATTTATCTGTCTTTATGTTCCAGACCGCATACTTTTAACTCCTGTCTTTGACTTGCTTATTAGCTACTTTTCAGTCATATTATGACCAGACCTCTCAATAAATTTTAGATAGAATTGTTTGTTGATTCCCTTCAGACCAGAATCGTTAAAAAATGCCATCATTTAACCCAAAATTTCCCACATCAATATTCATTATTTATATATGACTGTTCCATCCCACCTCTATCTACCCTTTCATTGCTTATAATACCAAAAATATTTGTTTTCAGGTGAAATTCGGCGATCGTATTCCTGCTGACATTCGTGTCGTCGAGGCGCGCGGCTTCAAAGTGGACAACTCTAGTTTAACCGGCGAGTCGGAACCCCAGTCCCGCGGACCTGAATTCACCCATGAAAACCCCTTGGAAACCAAGAACTTGGCCTTTTTCTCCACCAACGCTGTCGAAGGAACCGCTAAAGGAATTGTCATTTGTTGCGGAGATGACACGGTAAGTCCGACCTTCTTTCTATATTATTACGCCTTTCACTAAAGTCTGATTTTATGATATACGCAAGTTCATGGAGATCGTTCTTTAAATGTTATGTCTTTTAATATTCCCAAGCATGTAACAAGATCCAAATAGATTTTTGTATTTCTTGAATTTTAGTCTTTAGGCGATCCTTATACTCTCTTGATCCCTAAGGTAGATAATCTGCACCTCACGTCTACATAAATTAGCAGAAAAGGAAGAAGATGGTATACAATCCAGAACTGAAGTTTTGCAGGCAAGAGCTTTGAAAATTTTATGGAAATTTTTTTCTCAATTTTTACAAAATATCTATGACACCCATCGCTTAGTACAAGGGCTTAAATTATTGTATTGCAACTTTACAAAATAAATCTCTGAAATATATTCACATATCGATTCTAGATCACTTCTTAAAAGGGCATCCGTTAATTTATATTTACTTGATGTACCATAAGCATTTTGTTGAAGTTCATAATTATTATTATCCATAGAGCATTGGCTTCTTTTACATTCCATAAACACTCGTTATTAGGGTGAATTTAATGACCACTTTTATTACTCTAACTAAATGAATACGTTTGTTCTACAACGTTATATTTGTAACTGGCGCTACCCAACTACTTATTGAATAAGTTGCATAACGAGCTACAAAAGTGTTTGTATGCGTGCGAACGGTCCACTGTATATATTATTATCATCTGTTTGACATAGGAATAATATTATATAATTAATTAGGACTCAATAACATTATAATAATTTAGACTAAAAGAAAAAAACTGCTTTATTTTGACATAAAACGATGTATTTAACTTTAAGTAAACATCAGTATGTAAATTTTAATTTTGTATTAATTTAATATTGAATTATTATAATTTAAGATTTGCGCGGTGTAACTTGGACTAAAATTTGTGTACAATATCAACACTCATTCGACCAAGTTTTATGCAAATTAATTAATTAATTCGATTGGCCGATACTGCACACTCCTGTTTCTTGTACAGGTGATGGGACGTATCGCTGGGCTGGCTTCTGGTTTGGACACGGGCGAAACCCCTATTGCTAAGGAAATTCACCACTTTATCCACCTGATCACCGGCGTGGCCGTCTTCCTCGGAGTGACTTTCTTCCTCATCGCTTTCATCCTCGGCTACCACTGGTTGGATGCTGTCATTTTCCTAATTGGTAAGATATTTGCGCACAACAACAACCTCTAGCCTGACTACCATTTCCTTACAGATACACTAATTAAAAATAATGCATCTCCCATTTGTGTTCACGTCCATCCAGTCCCAAGGTGTAAATCACCCCTGAGTATACTCCCTATACCGATGTTTCCTTATTAATAATATACCCTATATAATATATAATAATATACCCTATACCCTCTTAAGAATAAAAGGCGTAGTAACATTTTTAACAAAAACACTTACCAAGTACATTCTGAAGTTAAAAGTAAACAATGGTTATTCTTTTTGTTTTATCCAAAACACCAAGCTTAATTTTTATTAAATTAATGAAAAAAATACAATTTATTTTGAATTTCATCAAACTGCACTTGTATCTTTTTTTCTAAGAAAGGCAATTTGTATTTTTCCTAATTCTTTCATAAAAGTCCAGACAGGTAGCACATCCGGAGCGTGTGAAGTTACCACCACCATGTGGAGGATTCGGCGCAAAAGGTCCCATTCCCAAAACGTCACGGCGACGCAAAATACCCTATTCTTAGCTTTCTAAGCAAAGAACAGCAAAAGGATCCATTGGCAGAAAGAGTCTTTCTGCTAATAGGCATTTTGAGTTTGCGTTACGTTTTGTACCGAATTCTCAGGTCTGCTCTTATGCTACCTACAAAAAAAAACATAGTTGTAACCACATAACTCTTCCAGGTATCATCGTAGCCAACGTGCCTGAAGGTCTCCTCGCGACGGTGACTGTCTGCCTCACTTTGACTGCCAAACGGATGGCTTCCAAGAACTGCCTCGTCAAGAATCTTGAAGCTGTTGAAACCCTCGGCTCCACTTCCACCATCTGCTCTGACAAAACCGGAACTCTTACTCAGAACAGGATGACAGTTGCTCACATGTGGTTCGATAACCAGATCATTGAGGCTGATACCACTGAGGATCAATCTGGAGTTCAATATGGTAAGTTTATTATAATTCCCTACGATAGTGTACAATAATATCATTGCACAATATTCTTTAATTGCGCCTTGTACCCAAAACGAGTTTCAATTCAATTCAAAAACATTGCAGAATCCGTAAAGTTGTACAATCTAATTAATCGTTTACAGAACCTCTTAGTTAAGTTTCTGATAGTATTTCGTTGTCCAATTTATACCATTTTGGTTATTTGTCACTTTATTGGATGTAAGACAATGAGTACATGATATTCTATGTGGGATACGGTGCCGAAGCTAGAGGAGAAGGTCCAAATATGAGCTACCACTTTTAATATTGATTTTTTTCCTTCAAATATAGAAAAATCAATACTATTTGATTCTTATTTGATAATTTAGTACATATTTTGAAAATGATATCTGAACTTTTATTAGAATGTAGGGCTTTGGGTTTTTTAAGAACAAAATAAAATAACAACACTACTAAAAACAATTTTTTTTTTATTGTGGTCTAAATATGGGCTAGAACTTTATTGATAAAAGTTTACTTATTTTATGACATATTTTACGCTACATATTAGTACATATTCGTTAAAAAATTTATTACTGAAATAGACAAGAATAAAAAATTATTTATTTACAAAAGTCACAAAAGCACGTCTTTTTCGACACCAGCACAGTCATTGTGTTCCCACATCGAACATTGGAAACATTGAACCCAAAGTTCACCTCTGGTGTCCTGTGAAAATAGTGCTTGGCAGAACATACTTTCGGCATCTTTATCACTCGGTTGCTTTCCGTGAGATAAACCACAGTCGTCATCGTCATCCAGAGGTGGGAGAATGATTTCGTTTTCAGAGTCACAGAGCTCTTAGGCCGCTGTGGCCGCTGCCGTTTGCTAGAACTCATGCCCCTACTTTTGTTCTTACCGTTTATTCTCTTAGGCTTCGACTCCTCGGGTTCGTTGAGTTGGAGGAGAGGCATTTTGCCCTTGTTAGCTGTAGACTTCTCCAAAGACTATTAAAGACTGGTGAATCCTTTGTTGGAAAAACTTTTTCAATTAAATGTCTTAACCAGTCTTTAAAAAGATTGGCCTGAACCCAACCAGATGGGTGAGCTCGTCCAATGGATCCTGGCGGATGGCCTTTCATCAAAATTTCTGTCATATTCGTTCTTGGAAAGATGACGAGCAGAGGGACATAGTGACCAGAGGCACTCATGCACCGCACTTAGTAGCCTATATTTAGACCAACCGCCATAAGAACTTAAAATGATAAAAAATAATATTTCAAAACAGAATAAACCTCAATACATATCAAAAGGATATTGTATTTACATTCATTCATTACTTTGTAATGATAGTTAACAGGTTTAACATGTTTTAAATTGGAATAAATAACATAATTTACATACCTCTTCAAAAGTTTAGACAGCGCAATTGTCACCACACAAAGTATTTCTCAACACTGAACACGAAAACGTCGGTTTAGCAGTCTATCTCGCTCGTGGCTATTAGCCACCTTCGTGAGAACGAGTTTTAAGTGTTGTCTACTATATGGCAGTTATTTTATTAACATAAAGTCCTACTAGCCCATAATTGGACCACTGCCCATGTTTGGACCTTCTCCTCTACTAGCCACCTTTGGATTACCTTTGTGCATGTAGGAAAAAATATTAGGAGTAAAATGGGATTCCTTACCCCCCTCCCCCCAGTAAGGAATATACTGCATAGCGATGAGTGACTTCTCTTGTTCTATTTGATTTGAACGGGAAGTCCCATTTGAGTGGAATAGATGAGATGGGAATGAACTTTGGGTCGGGGTAACTCCGACTGTGGGATTGTGACATGCGATCTTTTCGAAAATTTAGATTTATGTCTAATAATTATTTATCAACTGATCTATATTAATGTAATTCTTATAAAACTTAGTATCTAGCTTAGAACTAGATAAAAAATAATCTTTAAGCTGCAGACTTTTTTATTACATTGCATCCATTTTCACTCAATAAATAATAAAAAATAAATTAGAATTACATTTACCAATTAAAAAACTAAACCAACTAACACTTTCATAGACCGCACCAGCCCTGGATTCAAAGCTCTCGCCAAAATCGCGAGTCTTTGCAACCGCGCTGAATTCAAAGGCGGTCAGGACGGAGTGCCCATCCTTAAGAAGGAGGTTGCTGGAGACGCCTCTGAGGCCGCCCTTCTCAAGTGCATGGAACTGGCCCTCGGTGACGTCTTGTCTATCCGAAAGCGCAACAAGAAAGTTTGCGAAATTCCCTTCAACTCCACCAATAAGTACCAGGTGTCGATCCATGAGAGCGATGACCCAAGTGACCCCCGACATTTGCTGGTAATGAAGGGAGCCCCTGAAAGGATTTTGGAACGCTGCAGCACTATTTTCATCGGTGGAAAGGAAAAGGTAAGTGTGGAAATACATGCCATTTTTATATACCTCTAAATTTTTACATGTTTGACAGAATTATAAATTATGACTTTTTTAAAAGATATATTCCTATCGTCAGCAGGTGTATTTAGATCTATATTAAAGCCTTTAGTCTTAAATCTTAAATCTTAATTCATCACTTTGATAAAATCAATACGTGCTAAATGTGTTCTGTACTTTATGCAGTTGATAGCATGTCCTCTATCTACATTATTACCTTATTGATACAAACAAACATGTCGACCATGTCCAAGCATTGTCTTCACGACCATTTATATCCGACTTACTGTTCGTCAATCCAAATAAAAAAAATACTACTATTTGGTCAGGCCTTCTATCTGACGTGACGTTTACTATTTGAGTCTCCAAAATCCCTCTCTCTCGCCTATTTCATCTTTTATAATCTCTGATATTTGTCTTAACATAAATACATGTATATTTGTTCCATGTATTTCATAAACCATAAATAAGGCCTTCCTACCAACCGCACGTCTCCATCACGGCAACTGGCTATAATCAGAAAGTCATACAAATTTCAACCATGTGCGTATGAGATAAAGTTCACTACTAAAATACGGAACTTACGTAAAGCACCACACCGCTGCCGTGACGTGTGCTTGGTAGGAATTAGGTCTAAAAAATATCAGAAACATATCTATGTTTCAGGAACAGTCTGCCCTATTATAAAGGTGAAAAATTCACTAACATTCCCTCTTGTAGGTTCTCGACGAAGAAATGAAAGAAGCATTTAACAACGCTTATCTCGAGCTGGGCGGTCTCGGCGAGCGAGTGCTCGGCTTTTGCGACCTACAACTACCTTCAGACAAGTTCCCCATCGGCTTCAAGTTCAACACGGACGACCCTAACTTCCCCCTAGAAAACCTCCGATTCGTTGGTCTCATGAGCATGATTGATCCTCCGAGAGCTGCTGTGCCCGATGCCGTTGCTAAGTGTCGGTCTGCTGGTATTAAAGTAAGAATAAAAATAACAATTTGACTTTATCTATATACACTGTTTTAATTCTGTTGTCCATGTCAGCCTATGCTGGTATTAATGTAGGCAAAAAAATAAGAATCCCATTGTATCTACTCATTATTTCAATTCTGGTGCCCTTAGCTTATATTGATCTTCATGTCAGTAGTAGAAACTGCAGGACATGAACCCCCCTTGCAATTACTAGGGTGTATCAGAAATCTGCCATTAGGATCCAGTGTGAATATGTTTTATAGTCGGGCATGTCAATGTATTTATTACCAGTACTGCCGAGGTACTGGTAGCTGCCTTTAATAAAGTTGGAAAAGTTTCCATTATGTCACTCAATAATCTATATGTAATTTCATATTCATGGTAGTAGTCTTATCTATTGAATGAATCCAAATTTCCAGTGATTTCTGATTTACCAATTCTCGATGCGATGGAAAGACTATAGCACAGATTAAACCTACTTGGAGTTTCAAGATACAATTACAGTTGCCAACTGTTCCACGAAAGTCGGGACGTCCCATTCGTGCTTTGGATTTCCAAAATTAAGTATATGGGTATTAATTGTTATCCCCCTTCGTAACTATCCTAATAATTTTGTTTGTTTTGTATCCACTATCATTGACCTAAATAAAAATGTGTTGGTTATTATCGCTGAACTTACGGCAGTTTGATATTTATCTACTCAAATAAACCATCCACTATTGCCAATTTTACAACTTTCGTGGATCTAGGAAAGCAAATTTCGTTTGTCTCGCTGTTTTCAACACTATCCCACATTTGAATCTTCGGTATCCGCAAATCAATGTTTCAATTGCAACTCTATAAACCTTGTAAAAACAAAGAACTTTATCTCACGATGACCAGGTTATCATGGTGACCGGTGACCATCCGATCACGGCCAAGGCCATCGCGAAGTCCGTGGGCATCATTTCCGAGGGCAACGAGACCGTTGAAGATATCGCAGCGCGACTCAACATCCCCGTGTCGGAAGTTAACCCTCGCGAGGCCAAGGCTGCCGTCGTTCACGGAACTGAGCTCAGGGAACTCAACTCCGATCAACTCGACGAGATCCTTAAGTAAATTGTGCTTTTATTTCTTTATTTTTTATCCTTTGAGCGGCGCACGCAGCCTACGGCCGCAAGTGTTTGCTAACATCGATTTGCTGCCCAATTAATTCTTTCTGAAAATTAATGTGACCTGAAACAGTTTAAAAATTTTAATGAAACTTGGCAGTTATACATTATATGCCGAGTTAACATTTAGAGTACTTTTTATCCAGATAAATTATGAAGCTCCTACTGGAATCACAAGTTCACGCGAACCAACTCGCTGGCACCGCTAATAAATATATAAAAATAAAGAAATTAAACAATAAAATTATACCACCAGGTACCACACTGAAATAGTATTCGCGCGCACCTCGCCCCAGCAGAAGCTGATCATCGTGGAAGGATGCCAGCGGCTCGGGGCCATCGTGGCGGTGACAGGCGACGGCGTCAACGACTCGCCTGCTTTGAAGAAAGCCGACATCGGCGTCGCCATGGGCATCGCCGGCTCCGACGTCTCTAAACAAGTAAGTTTCATAACTTTTTAAACTTCCGCGTTTTGTACACATTTCATATTGTAATAATAATTACAGATTAATCTGTGTAAGACCAGATTTACAACATAAAAAACAGGGTTCGCTGATATATATTAGCGGATATATAAATATCATGATATATATCAATTGATAGTTATATTGTTATATTTATATCAATTGATAGTTATATTGATATATATATATCAATTGATATTTATCATCAAATCTAGAATTTTGGCAGATCCCCGGCTTACGCTGGCAACACTTGTCAAAAAACTACAATTTTAATTACTTTTACCGAAGTGGCCAAAGTGGATACTGCCAATGATCCAACGCTAAAGATTATAATTATAATTTGGTTTAATGTTGATTATTAATCTCAGAGTCTATTAGTAAAAGTCTATTAATCAAACGCAGTTTTATTTAACAATTTTAACAGATTAAAACCACTTACAGAATGAAATTCGCGTTTTTTTTTTATTTACATGATATATATCAAATATCGGATATTTCGATATTTATTATAATATTATAATAAATATTTTGATATTGATTATAAATGTCGGATTTTTACGAACCCTGATGAAAAAGCACCTTAATTTTTTTGTGTTAGCGACTACGAAATAATAAAATATTGCTGTGACCATTCCTAATCTGACGTAATCGGCTCTCTCTTATGCCACAGATCAAGTAAAATACGTAAGTGGACAATTCCTTGTCGCAAAATTGTGTACATGAGCAATGCCCAGCAATATAATGCTACTGTTACGATAAACGCCAAGTAATATTAAATTTTTAAAAGCATTTGCTTTATTTAAATTATAATAAATAATTTCGGTGTATATAGTTTTTCACTTATTTCTATATTTCTAACATTTTTTATATTGATAACACCATTATATAAAAAAACGGTAAGCGTTTTCGTAAAAACGGTAAGCTAACAAAATACGTTTTTGGTAATTTTTTGCCGTCAAAAAATAGACTCGATCGAGGAGGTAAAGACTGCCTTGCAAATGCCTCATTTGTAGCCGTTACGTATTCTGTTAATGTATTTCTGTTTTTTGGTTGATCGATGTCTCATATTATATTC
This sequence comes from Sesia bembeciformis, assembly GCA_943735995.1. Classification (NCBI taxonomy): domain Eukaryota; kingdom Metazoa; phylum Arthropoda; class Insecta; order Lepidoptera; family Sesiidae; genus Sesia; species Sesia bembeciformis. The sequence continues at coordinate 9,197,285 of OX031042.1, forward strand.
ATAGTAAGATGGATCTACATTTAGTAGCTCAAAGTAAGATTCTCCGTCGTTATATCGCAATGACTTACTAAGAAGGGATTTCTCGAAATTCAACCCTAAAGGGGTGCAATGAGCTGTCAAAGTTGTTATGGAAAAAAATGTATTTGATGGTTCGGTTCTATTAACTTGAAACTTGGTATAAATATTTTGCGACCGAAATTGTCTCAGGGGGCTAAAATACAAGAGTAAAATTTTATACGTTTGCCTAAATTTAAACAGAATTACCACGCAAGCGCAGCTGCGGTCAACGGCTAGTTGTTTATATTTTATCTCTCAACTAGCGGTGCCTGCGCGACTTCGTTCGCGTCAATTTGTGATTCCCGCGGGAACTATAATGAAAGTACCCTAAATGTTAACTCGCCACATAAGCTATAACTATACCGTTTCATTAAAATTCGTCCAGTAGATTTTTCATGATGCACGTTCAGACAGAAAAATGTTTTGGATCTTTATCATTCGTACTTTACACTGCAATCACTTTTTTCGAAAAATATTTAATTTAAAAATACAGACAGTTCTGTTACGATTTTATTATATGTATAGACGTACGTTTCCTTCGTCCATAGGCTGCGGACATGATCCTTCTCGACGACAACTTCGCCTCGATTGTAACCGGAGTGGAAGAGGGCCGGCTGATTTTCGACAACCTGAAGAAATCCATCGCTTACACCCTTACCTCCAACATCCCCGAAATCTCACCCTTCCTCGCCTTCATCCTTTGCGACATCCCCTTACCCCTCGGAACTGTTACCATCCTCTGCATTGATCTTGGAACTGACATGGTAAGTTTATATTTGATTCACAGTTACCTTATTTCTGTATTTTTAATAAATACATTGCAAGAGCGATTACTTTCTAATCGGAGCTTGATTAGGTGATCAAAGGACTCAATGAATGTTTTTCGGTCTTAGAATTGGTTCGCGTTGTTTATAGGATCTTATTCAGTCCGCTTAGATGTTATTTTCGAACTACTTTATCTAATGCGTAAGACATATAATGGTCTTAAAAGCGTTTACTTATTTCATCTTAAAAGATGATTGTCTGTATACTGAAGCCGCACTCATACTAAATCACGTGTGAATGATTTTATAGGAGAGCCAATTAAAGTCTTGATTTGAACTCTTAATTTAATACTTCATTTAAATTCTCAGTTTTCTAATTTACCCTTATGAGCTTAGTATGGTACAATATGTCGTTAAATATACCGTAGTAATTCCATTTCAATCGTATAAAAAAGGGAAATTTCGTATAATTATATTTATGATAGTAGGCTTTTACAGATGTGATTTACATGTGACTATATAATATAGCCAATTATATATTGGATTTCAAGGATACACTTGTACTTCAAGGAACAGAAACACGTACCAACATTATGTGCCAAATACATGCATCTCTATATTGAATCCGGCTCTTGCAATGTACGAAAGGAAGTAGTAACTAAGTTATTGTTATAAAAAATCTTAAAAATGTGTGGTTATTTTGTGTAAGTTATTTGTTCAGAGTTGTCATTCAAAGTCACTATGACATAATTTAATGTGTTGGTTATTATAATAGGTAAAAACAATAAAAATATTGAGTTCAAAAAAAATGTTTCATTACATCTTTGAATGGCAGCTGTTGATCAAACCTTATCTTTCTTAAACATTACAGCTTTATTGGGACCAACCTGAAGATTTGTCGATATATTTCATAAATTAAAGACATCTAAGAAAATTGTATTTTACATGGATATTTTAAAAGTACAGTACTATTTATTATTGGGTTAAATAATTAAATAGTCAGTGTCAATACAAGTATTTGTTTATATATATTATTATTAAATGTTTTTTTTTTATATTTACCTTATTGAGTATTTGAAGCTATTGGAATTAGTAGATTTCACAAAGAAAACTCAGAATGATGATGATAAATTGACAATAGGTGCCAGCGATCGCTCTCGCATACGAGAAAGCCGAGGCGGACATTATGAAACGACCGCCTAGGAACCCGTATTGCGACAAACTAGTCAATGAGAGGTCTTTATTACACTTCGTATGTAATGTGTTGCCGTTTATATAACCTGACAGATTTTCAGCTAATAACGTCGCTATTGTCTCTATATCGTGACGAGTTTGTGTTGGTTTTGTGTATACCGATTTAAAGTTCACTTTACAATTTGCAAATATAACACAATTATTCTTGCTATAGAAACAAAATTCAGCGTTATGCAAATGTAAAATGAACTTTAGAAGCAAAAATGTGTGTTGCGATAACGGAGTGTGGAATCGCGCATGGTTCTACTAAAATATACCGCAGCTAGGCCAACTAATGATCTAATAATGATGACTAGAGCTTACAAATAAAATGTCTTAGAATGATAAGTACAAACTCTTAATCTAGTTGTGTTTTGTTTGTACTAACCCTATTGAATTTTGAGAAGCAGTCATGAGTGGCATAAGATTGGATATAGAAACGGGTTTTTCATAGTTAAATTCTCACAGCTAGACAGACACAACACACTGATGTTACCACAGTCATCGTCATCTCATACCCATCATCATTGATTGAGCCACAAAAAATATATGTAAAATTACAAACGTATCATTCATAACTCGGTTCAATTTTTTTTGTTGTGTTTTATCTGACATTACGGCCAAATCCCAATTTTGGCACAAGTCATTCCATAAACTACATTTTTTATGTGTTATTAATATTTTTTCTATGATAGTTTTAAGTTTTATGAGACGTTGCAATTATTGACTGTTCTTCAAAGTATATTTTATGTAAAGTTAAACGTCAGTAGAGCACGTGTAATGGTTGCAACGATCTTTCTAAATGTTCGATGTTGTACACATGTGATAATGATGCACCAAGCTTTGTCGTCCGTTTGCGCGACACGAGTGGGGCGGGCCCGCGCGTGCGCACGTGCGTGCAAGCGTGGCCCGCACGTGCGGCAAGTGCCCGCTGTCCGCTCACATCGCTAGTGTTTGTGTAGGTGCCCGCCATTTCCCTGGCTTACGAGGAGGCCGAATCTGACATAATGAAGAGACGGCCGCGTAATCCTTTCACTGATAAACTCGTTAACGAGAGGTAAAACACCGCGAGTGGAACTCACACTCGTTCAAAGATATTTATCTATCCGCTAATATGCTTGCTACCACGTGTAAAGTTAGTCTTCAATGCTGAATTCTGGTTGTTGCCTGAAGTGACGGCGTCCTGTGCACGACTATAGCTGTCTATGTGTGGATATTGATGGCGACCAACGCACCGCTCCTGATTTATATGCATTTTATTGTCTTTCATATATTTATCTACTAACAAGTCTCCTGTTTCCTCCAAACTATGTAGCTCTTTGTGGTTATGGAATAATGCGTTTCGTGTGTTCCGCATTACACTCTTGGCTCAAACGCATTGTTCCATGTTTTACTTGTGGTTTTTATTGTCTACCTACTTTTATCTTTGTGGTGTAGGGTCGTATATCAGGTAAGTCTTTGGTGTCTCTGTCTCTGTATTCTCTATATGCATGTCTACCTCACGTGTGAGTTTTCTGACGTACTAATTTTGTTTATTTTTTGTCTTTTAACTTTATAATCTCATTTCTTACCTCTCATGTTCTCCATGCACACCATGACACACAACTCGTATATAGTATAGTCACACACACAGTGTCGCTGTCATTCGATCCTTACATCCACGCCACAGGCTTCGTCAGATCACATTACTCGTATATATCATAGGTAGGCTCTATCATTATATATTGTATACAGTAACACTAAATTGTATTATACGTTTATATGTGACTACATCAAAGTACTCCAATGCTAGGCCTTACTTTGTAACTTCTATCACTAGCGTAGTATTTTTAACGTATATTTTGTATTGTCTACTTTCAGGACGTAAATAAGCTACGTTTAAATTTTAATCACGCAATTTTATTCTACTTTTCTATATTTACTAGTTAATTCTCTGAGTAATAATAAGCCGACACTTTAACTAGAATTACTGTATTGTTATAAGTAAACAACTTGTCTCTGATATCGCTAGTTGTAGTGTATAACGAGCGACGTACGTAGCGAGGACGTGTGTATATTTATTATGTATGTATAAGTAGTAGAGCGAGCGCTCGCGTTCCGTGAGTGTTGGTATGTCCTGATTGCTTGGTGTTACCGAAGGTGCCTGCTATATCTTTGGCGTACGAGGCGCCCGAGTCCGATATCATGAAGCGGCAGCCGCGGGACCCTTACCGCGACAACCTCGTCAACAGAAGGTTGGCCCCGCACCGCCGACGCGCCGCACACGCGTCGCGCCCGCGGACGCGCGTGCCGACGCGCGCTCCTATGCCTGTTAACACAATCAATATAGCCCACTATTTATATACAATTACATTTGACCTGCAATTGGTGAGAGTAAAATTTTAAATTCGAATGGTGCGGCTACTTGTGATTAAAATACCATTTGACCTGGATGTGGAAGAGTGATTATGCAATCCCGATGTTCACTTACCCCGACACTAAGCAATTGGCTCTTGTATTGACATTAATCTCCATCGTATGACCTCGTTCAGAGCTCCGAGCCATCATTTGAATAGATACACAATAAATATACAAAGATGTGTAGTGATAAAATAAAAGTTTAAAATTAAATCCTCTAACGTCACTACATATCTATAGAAACTTATCACCTATAGATTAGAACAGCGTAGTCTTTTCTCTATAATCTTCACTCTTCCATGTTTCAAAATTAGCAAAAACATAAATGCATTGTCGATATCAAATGCACGATTAGAGAACAAAATAGAAGTATGTTTATAACCCGTAATAGAAATCGCACTAGTGGATTGTGTTGTCGTGTTTGTTATTGTAGAAAATATAACCAAATTTGAATATTGTTAAATCTAGCATTTTTTTAAAGGGAATGAAATAGGTGACATCCAGTATCTAGTGACATCGTACTAGTTATACATCATGAGTATATAGCTACATATTTAGATTTATATATTGCAGTGCCCATACGTATAATTATGATATTTTATAGTATGTACAGCACGTTTGCTATCGCAATATTATAAAACTCTGGCTACAAGCTTCTACGCCTCACATACACAATACACTGAGAATTTAGGAATCTTTTCTATTTTAGCCTTTCTCTTTTGTTACTTTTACCCTGATTTTCTGTTTCACTAAAGCTATTTCTACTTATATTTTCATTTTATAATGCTTCGTTTAACACCACTTAGCGTAGCAAAAGCTTGCTCTTCTTCAGTTTTGATATTTCGGTGTTGTGCATGATCGGTGTGACCTACTCATAACAGCAGCAGTTTACTTGATGTGAAAACCGAAAAATATACCCATCTTATATAGTGTATTTCAATTTAGAAATAAAACAGAAACAAACAATTTATTGAGTCTTGTGGGTAAAGTTTAAGGTTTTCACGTCATTAATTTTAACATGTAAGATAAACTGGATGATAAAAACGCATATAATATTTATGCAATAAACTTTTAAAATGCAATATTGTCCAGATTATCATTCAAGATAATATGCTAGAGAATGAATAGAGAATGAAATTGCTTTATAGTTAGTTACCCTTATATTCAAATTAACACATCTGTGCCAAAGATTAAAATGATAAAAAAATATATTTATTAAATTACACAAATTACAAAATTTCAATATCACAATTAACTTGCACTTAAAGGCACAATCACTGCTTGAAATTCATGTTTTCACGCCGCAGTAGATTGACTAAATACCGGGTGTTGCCAGGTTGATCTCAATGGCGTATGGCCAGATCGGAATGATCCAAGCCGCGGCTGGTTTCTTCGTGTACTTCGTGATTATGGCTGAAAACGGATTCCTGCCAATGAAGCTATTCGGTATCCGAAAGCATTGGGACTCGAAGGCCATCAATGACTTAACTGACTCTTATGGACAGGAGTGGGTATGTATCAATATCATTTATTTCTTCCACTACATTCTTACTTTTAAAAATAATATAAAATCAAATCAAACCTAGCGCAAATGTCAATACTTTTTAGATTCTCACGTTTTACACATTTATATATTAGACAGGTCTCAAACACGTACATTTACTAGTTTTATTTTACTCGACCTTTCGTCAGCTGGTGGTCTTGGTCGATGCAAACCGGCCCATTAAACCACGCGTTTACACGTGTTTAAGACCCGTTTAATATACAAAAAGTAATACTCCCAATGTTTATCGCTCAATCCTTCTCGTTCAGACGTACCGCGACCGCAAAGCCCTCGAGTTCACCTGCCACACCGCTTTCTTCGTGTCTATCGTGGTGGTACAGTGGGCTGATTTGATCATCTGCAAGACTCGCCGCAACTCCATCCTACACCAGGGCATGCGCAATTGGGCCCTCAACTTTGGACTCATATTCGAAACCGCCCTCGCTGCTTTCCTCTCCTACACCCCTGGTATGGACAAGGGTCTTCGTATGTACCCTCTCAAGTAAGTGTCTTATGTGTTTAATCTTGAGTTATATTGATTAATATCTTCCTGATATGTTTTGTTTAGGTGACATCAAGTTTTGCAATATAATGTTCTTGATGGATAAATTTGGTGTTAAACATAAAAGCATAAGAACTATGAACAGAATTGTGCAAGGTCGGCATCGGCAGCGTGTACGCATGCCTCGTGGTATTGCAGGTGTTTATGGGCGGCGATCACTACTTATCATTATGTGACCCGCCAGATCGACTGCCGTCTTCTATTAAAAAAAATGGCAATGTCTAAACACAATAATTGTTATGTAAACGGGTCACACAAAGGCGTTCAAAATTTTAAATACCACGGCGATGACCTAAGCAAAGGAAACGAACTGATACGGTTGATAGATAGTCGGCATATGGTCCTTATATAGAAGGAGTAACCGATAAGATTGGCAAGCTTTGGAGGAGTAAATACGATATAAAAACTATTTTCTCCTTGTCAAAAGAAGTATAACAAAAATTTAAAGTCTTAAATATCTAAACCAGTCCTCGAATGTCGAGTTATCATGTCTCAATATCCCGGTATGGTTTGAGTTAGATGCTACGAACTTTACATCCAGAATTAGGCAATACGTTTAACTGGTTTTCATGCTCTGTGTAACTAAATGTGTCATTGTGTTCAGGTTCGTGTGGTGGCTGCCGGCCATTCCGTTCATGCTGTCAATCTTCATTTACGACGAGATCCGGCGCTTCTACCTGCGCCGCAACCCGGGCGGCTGGCTCGAGCAGGAGACGTACTACTAGGCGCGCCGACCACTCCCGACACCCGCTGCGTACATAATGTTCATTTGTGTTCTTGTAATCAGACTGACAGAGGTTGCGGTGCCGGCGACGGGCCGCTATTGCGTCTACAGCTGGAAACAGCCGACGCGACGTTACAACACCGCGCGTGATGTTTTATTGAGTGTGCACACTTGGCTGATCGCGATCTTATCATTTGATCCCGGGATTTCCCGGGAACAAATTGCTTTTCCTAAATAAAACTTAAAGTAATTTTTGTCGTGATATTTTCGACGGATCTAGCTGGGTTTTTTTTACAAATTTCAAGAATTACGTAAATTAATTGAAAATAATTTTTATATAATGGCATTTACGGATTTCTCATTACGCTCCTGCCGACCGCCACCGGGCGACTGACGCGTCTCTCTAGAGTCAGTAATGACACTCAGTTGCATACATCAGCGTCGGCGAGCGTCATGTCATGTAAGCCAAGTGTGCTTCTAAACAGCATGTGTCCCTATAAAGATGGGAAATAGTGATTCGTTCGGACGTTGTTCGCGTTACGCAGGTAGCGTCCCGCGAGCCGAGCGTGTTTCCGGCCCAATCGCTGTCGCGTTCGCTTGTCACGCTTGCGGCGCGCGGGCGCGCGGCCCGCGGTTACGGGGCCGAGGGCACGCGGCCCGCACACCGCCATTATTATTGTTTCCGTGAACTATGTATGTATATATGCACAGTGAGGTATGATGTTTGATATTTGTGATGATGATAAATATTATACGCATATAATTTATTGAGGAAATTGTGAATCATGTTATTTTTATATTGAGATCGTTTAAAATGTATTTGAGTATCTGTATTTGTGTCGCGCGACATGTTGGTGAGCTTCGTTCGAACGCCCGTGGGGCGCACGCGCGGCCGACACTGCCCCGCCGACACTGTCACACCACACGATAGATTATTATATTACTAATGAAATTGTTTTTCACATACTTATATAATAAGTAATAAATTATCGTTTAGCAGTAGCTCATCATTCGCGAATCATGACATGGGCATCGGTATGCCGCCGCGCTCGGCGGCCAACGAAACGCATTTGTTGTAAAATTACAGTATAAGAGCCATTATTATTATAATTTAAGTGAATTAGATTAAGTTGAACTTTTCGAGTGAATAATGTTTAGTTGAAGATTGGATACGGATGCATGGTGTGTGAGAGGTCGATGTGGAGTGCTTGAGTTTTAGTGTACTACTGCTTACTGTTAGGTAGGTAGTTGAAATTTTGAGGCGGATTTTCAATGGTAAGTAGTGAAAGTGAGCATTCACAGTGGCGCCCGCTTGCGTCCCGCCGCCGCGCGCACGGACACTACGCTTTCCTTTTGTAAACAATCATCATCTGATTATTAGTGGATTTCGTCAAATTTATTAAAATAGTCTGCTCATGGTAAGTATGTAAGATTTTATTTCTTAATTAAAGGATAATAACAAAATGTAGGGAATGCGTAATTAGAAATTTTTAAAACTATACAATTATGATAGAGCGACCTCGTTTGAGTCCCCGGGCGGATCCGCGGCGCGCGCGCCGGGGATCCGCCCGGTGATACATTTCAATTTTTCGTAACGAATACATATAACATTATAATAATGGTTACAAAAGTAAAATATAACATTATAGCAACTAATAAATCTAACATTATATGAAATATTTATAGATTTAAATGAAGTTTGTTTGTTTAGGGTGATCTGTGCTTGTCTGATGAGACGATGCATGTTCATCTCGGTGACAATAGTCGTTATCATATTGATATTGATGTATGTAATGATTTGATCTTTGCGAGCTGATGATTTACCGTACACTGTAGAACTAACATTGTTTTGCGTTACACAGTTGTTTACACCGATTCATTTTATAGTATTACTCTGTTGGCTAGGAGCGCTGTAAAAATGTAAGTGTTATTAATAAAAAAAAAACATTTTCAAAATATTACCATGTTGTTTCATTGATGGTTAACGTTTTATTTCCGATTACAAATTATTTTAACCTATAGAAAGGTAAGCAAAAATAAAATTAAAAGTAAATTCATAAGTAGGGTGTTCTATGGCTGTCGTGAACTGGTAACGTGTCATTTTTTAAACTGCCTGTTACCAATTATTATTTTTTACCATTGTCAGTTTAATAGTGTGTCGTAAACATCTTATTGCTTCGCTTGATATGTTGTTTCTTTTACATCATTGTTGTATAGATTTGTAAATGAATAGAAGCATTGTTACAATTTCACATAGTTGAAAATCGGTATAAACTATGGAATAATCTAAATGGAAACTGAAAATTACATGTTCTATTAAGTTAATTTTGTCCAGAATATAATGAGTGTTAATAACCAAATTTAATTAACTGCTCGTGTGCCGCGTTTCGAGCCAAACTGAACAAATGGCATGATAAACGCGATATTAAACAGACTGTAAAGACTCCATATACACAGGAAGGGTTTCTTGCCACTTTTCACACGATTGAAACTCGATGACAACAGTGATCACTGACCGATCACATGATGATATGTAATACCAGGCAAACCATATTCTTGACCAATTTTCTCATCTACTCGCATTCTTAATCGCATCTACGTGGCTTAAGGCTCATTTCCACAAGGAGTTTCTCGAAGGTAGAACAGCAGGCCCTAACAGTCGACTCTTCATCATCAATTAAATTTGCAATTTAATTGTGTATAGTAATTTGTACCTATACTAAGACAAGAATTCTTTATCCACGGGGTTATTAAAAGAATATTTTTTTATGGAAACTGAATTCCTGTTGTGAAAGCAATGTACATTTTTTCATTTCATACAAAAAATAATAATATTTTAATATTCAAAATGATTTTCGGAATAACTTTTGTAGAAAGAAGAAGGTAGCAGAACAAAGTTAATTGTTTTGACGAATTTCCACATTTTCATTTTTTTAACTTCTTGGAATGAAACAATTGTACAATGTAGATAGCGAGTAGAAGTTATGCTTAATATATCATTTACGTCGAAGTTCACAAATTACTCAAAAAATGTTTTAAAGTAACAAGTTCCAAGTAACATACAGAATGAGTTAATACATACACCTGCCGAGAGGTCGCCACTGTTAGTATTTTTTTAAATAACCCTGTACAAAAACTACTAAATACATAGTAGGTACCTTTCACAGTAACATACTACTCCAATATGTAGCCGCGTGGAATGCGTTCCGCTTACTCCTTCCCCGCAGCTATCCTGCGTTGCCCTGCGCTAGTAACGTTGATATAATAAAAAGGTGACTATCACGATGAAATGGACGCTGAAAACTTGTCAAAATGGTCAAAAGAATAATTGTATTGCTAAAAATGTATCGTGTACTACAATAAACAGCGCCATAAGCCACCCACATCGAACTCCAGAAAGAATATTATGCAAGCATGATTGAAGGAACCCAATATTCCATTTGAAGAAAAAATTACGAATCCAGAGCTCTATCTTTCAATAATAACAAATACGCTATACTTTGTGGACGAATTAAAGCCGACAAGTATAGGTACAGACTTCATAAATTTTTTTTTTTAATATAAATCTGTTGTAAATTTTCATAATTAATAATAATGAATAAATATATATGTATATGCATAAACATCACGCTGTTTGATTTCTTTAAAAAAACTCATTATAAACAAAAAAACTTATTACAATTTATTGATCTTTTCTTGCTTTGCCAGCCATACTGTCCCTTTGTGACGTCATCGGAATCAGGTACAATCGTAGTAGTATACAGCAAATTAAATTATTGATACAAAAAGATTTTCAATAAAAAAAACACCGCAAAGGTGGTTGTTTTCTATGAGGATGGTTTTAATATAATGTACTATTAGTTAATGTTTCTTATTACTGCAAAAAACATTTTTTTCTAAAACACTCAAAAATAACGACACTGGATATAAATGAATCCTTCTCGAAACCTGAAGCTCTGGATTCCGAGTTTATTCACATGAAAAGTTAACGAATCTGCAGAAACTTCTATTTTTTCGAATTTTACCAAATGTTTATACAAATTATGTAGGCAAATGCAAAACCCTTAAAATTAACATTATTACAAAAAAATACGTAACATTGTAATATAATCAATCATGAGCAGAATTCGTAGTTTCAGGCCTCGAGAAAGATTTGTCTGTATAGCATAATTTGTTTTATGGAGAAAACCTATTATTAATTTTTGATCCACCCTTGGAAGAAAAATGAGAAAATTTGAATATGTATCCTTGTTTTTCCACTTCATATGGTGGGATTAAGTTGAAAAGTCGTTTGTTAAATTTTTATCATAGTAATTATACCTAAAATATTTCAGGGTGCCCAGTAAATAGTGGCCAAGCATGAAATTGCCGATAGGCCAGCTCATGGCCGCAATCAATCTTAGTGAAAAGTCGCACGATTTTCGAGATATTGGCCATTCTTTATTTTTGAAAAACTGGCACTATAATTGAAAAGTGGTCAGTAATTTGCGTGCTGCAACTACAACTATCGTAACTATACGAGTATCATCTAATATCTTTTATAATACTGTATCTAACTGTCCGCTTATAACTCCAGAATGTAAGTGCTCTCGTAGTGTATTTTCCATGTTCCATTAAACCGGCACAAAGGCAGGACCGAACAGCAAACATTGTAGTAACGCAGTCGTAGAAAAAAGGAAAAGATAATTGGTAGGTAGGTAGTTGAAGTTAAATGCGTAAACTGTTTAAACGCTACTTGCCATTGAGTGGCACAAAAAGCAACCACTTGCAATATCGATGCGAAATTTTCTCATACTCAGTGAAACAAGCTTTAAACATTTTAGCTTTGTGATAAACCATAAGCCTGCCATAAAGCTACGGGATTAATAGCCTTCCGACCCCGCCCAGTGACAGTAGGAGATTATACCCCGTCCCCGACACCGATAAAACACTATTAGTATTTAATTAAATCTTCACCACCTCCAAGAAATTACTTATTAAAATCAATAAATCATTTCTCGTTTATATAACTACTGGGTATTTACTACTACTCTCTATATATTATTATCTATTTAAACGTGTATGCAGTTGTTACTTATTCATGTAAACAGAATTGTCCGTATCTACTGACTACGGTATTCAATGTCGTAATCTAGGGTCACGTTAACTCCCTCGAGGGTTGGTGCGGGGACACGTGCCGGCCTCGGCCTTGACGACACTTCTATACCTGTAGCTAACTGCTTATAGGGGTGTATGTGGAGGTCCTTCGTCCTATAATCGCGCAGAGTGTACCACACGCCCCGCCGTGCCCCCCGAGGACCACGCATGCGCCACTTTGACAGCCCGACTGTTCCAACACGTTCCAATTATTTTCTTATCCCTTTTATAACGCATTTGAGCCAGCTAAACGGGCAACAACGTGTGCATTGCGAACGCCCGCTTCGAGGCACTGTGGAAGCGGACGCGTGAACCCGCGGGGCATAACAATGTGTCCCTCGATATCCGAGTGAGCGAGAATGGTGGCCAACAGCGGCGTCAGTCCTAACAATGGTAAACATTATACGCCGTAGTTGTGGCATAGATACGTTTTATTGGCGATGTTAATGATTTGTATGTGTGCAGTGGAGGCGACTGCGTACATAAGCGCGGTAGCGGCGTTTGCTGTTGTGGTGCTGGTGGTGCTGCTGTTCCTGGGGAGAAGGTGGTGCTACACCGCGGTCTTCGGCCGCAAGTGTTGCGATGACATCCTCCCGGTGAACCCTCGTGTGGACGCCCCCTGTCTGCCCCTCGACAATGCACAATTCGGTGAGTAACAACTATGCTTTTACGCCTACCTTTGTAATTATGCCAGTCAATATTTACTATTTATTCATATTGAAATACGTAATTTATATACTATATATTTGCTAACCTGTAACTAATGTCATAAATCAGTAGATGTCATTAAAATGAAGATTACATTTATAATATTATTCTAAAATGAATACGACGTACTTACTTTAATGAATATTTATTTAATGAATATTTATTTAATGAATATTACACGTATTAGGTACTCGTTTTTAGAAAGTGTTTATATAGTTTAATAGACGAGAATAGTCATGGCAAATATTAATTATTTTTATAGTAGTTAGTTCCAAGGCCGTAAGCCAAGGTCTCGTGCTAACTAAGGGCTGTTTGTCCTTCATAGATATTCCTAGCCGTTTATTTTCTACTTTTATGAGACCATTAGTATTAGGTATATTTGCTAGTTTAGATATAGTGTAGCGTAGTATAGAGCTATGCATATATATCGATTGACGTTGTGCGTACGTCTGTGTTATAGATACTTTGTCGAAACCGATCCATTATCCCGAACGAATATTCACGTTCGAGACCTCCGATTCGGACGACGAGCTGCGCTTGCGCATTCAACAGGTAAGTTTACATGGAAGTCACCATCGAGGTACTTAACTTTCCAAAAATGCCTTTCAAAACCTATCTGCATCTTTTTTCAAAAAGTTTGTCATTCAATAACTTTATATTAGAAAAATATTTCACAGACGCGCAATACCCTCGCAAAATTATCCTGAGTGCATCGGCATTGCCATGTCGCCGGGAAAACTAAACGCGCTATAAATAAACATCTTTTGAAATTTCGGACACCGAAATACTAAAATATGTGACATTTTAAGGCACCTTCTATATGATTGTTTTTCGAACGAGAAATAAATGGAATGGCTTCCCTTCCATTCGTTTCCCTTCCCACCACTACTAATGACTTGTTGGAGTTTAATAAAAAAGTTTTAAATTGAAGAAACTTTCCCATTTCAGTTCTTCCATTTAATCTCACTATAATAGTTTTGTAGCTAAACAAACTTTAAATTAAATTTTACAGACTATAAATATATATAGCAAATGTGACACTTCTAGATATTTGTAGATTTCATATAGTCTTCCGTTTTCAATAATTTCTTTAACATAAGTTATTCCATGACTGAATTAGTTTCATCTTGTACGAATAGATTTTTATTTATTTTAATAAATAGAACTTTTCAAAATATATTTTTATAGCTATCATTCACATTATTGTTGTCGCAATTTAAAATATAATTGCAGTTTAAAATACTTATAGGTAGAAAAACATATATAGTGCCATAGCAACTTTTTTGCAAGGAACATTTAGTTTAAACTTAGCATTAAATTTAATTTTTGTATTTCTAATTTTAAAGTCGATAATCGACATCCTATAACGTCCCGTTGCAGGACACAACCCACCCTAGCAAATCCTTGACAAAAGTACTTAGACAAAATCAGAAATAATTATATTATACCGATACTATACGAATAAATTATACTTCTGTGTCTATCATACATTGTTACGACGTCGCACGTACCAGTACTAACTTCTATCATTTAATTGTACTTAATTCTACTAATTTAATTGTAATTATCAGTACATATCAATGGCCGTGTGTAACTTACAGGATAAAGAGGAGGTGGAATGCCGCTACGAAGAGAAGAACGAGAACGTGTCGACCGCAAAACTGGAAGTGGAACTGGTAGAGACCGCGCTCCGGGAGACCAGGATCGACGACGTGGTGGCGCAGCCCGCCGACTACATACACACGCTCGAGGCGCAGAGCAGCGTCGATAGCGATGTTATTGTCCATAATGTATGTCACGTTTCATTGTATTTCCACTGTTGTAGCTGGCAGACAGGTGGTTTATTAATGAAAAGTGGTTCTTCAATACAACCTTGGAACCTTGTAGAGATCAGGCGCGGAAGATCAGGATATACACACAGCAATAGCAGCATGGACAACTTAGTCTACATATAGTCTCTTATTAAGCCATCAGATACTGATTTCGCAAGGAGAAATCTTTAATAAATTATTATGCGTGAAATTGATGTATCACAACAAAAGAGACTTCCTATCATGCAGATCTGCTCGATTGTCATAAACATGCGTTCATTGTTCTTAACCAATCTATCTCTGGTATTAAGTTGTGTTGTCCCCACGCGATAGCATCACTCCGGGGAAGACGGAAACTCTTACGGATGCAAGCAACAGTTGTCCCCATTCTTCTACTAAATTCTTTAGCCGAATACGCTCGTCTCGAAGAATTGTAAACATGCCATTTATCGAAAATCTTTCCTCACAGGACACATCCCTTCTCTGCGGCGAGAGTGGCAGCTCAGTAGAGCGCGGCTCAGTGGAACTGACGTTATTGTACGACGCGCCCGTCCGCAGTATGACGGTTCACGTACTGCAGGCGCGTGCTTTACCGCCGCGTCCACAGGGCATACTGCAGAGTCAGGTCAGTGTTACAACAGCCCATAACTGACGTGGTGCGTCAGTTACCCCCCTCACTGATGGTCGTGAAACGTTCCAACGCAGTGAGTGAGAGTTACCAGAAGCTGTTTACCTGCCCTTTCCTTTTCCTACAATTCTGATTCCTAAATCAATTTTGAGTAAGGTCGGCAGTGTAGATCTTTCTCTCTCTCTCAGGATGTCAGTTCTCTTCATCACCATCCTATGACATACCGATGACAGGCGCCAGTCGGAAAGGAACTTGTAAATTTCGTCAGTCGCTATTTTCCGTACGTTTTAGAGATGTTTTAGTGTTGTGAAAATGAGCGCTAAGTCAGCGCTAATGAACCTTAAGAACCTTAACCGTTTTAGACTCGAGCTCTTAATATTAAGCGTTTAAGGTCATAAATCGTTGAAATTTTGATTATAACGCTCGAATCTTATAGGTTCATTAGCGCACACTCAGCGCTCGGTTTTACAACACTAAAATGTTTAGACAAAACTTGTAGACCTTGAGAATAATGATGATGATCTTCAACCCTATCCAACAACATAATATATATAGAATTATTTCTTTTTTGTAAATTTAACACCGTCATAATTTTGATGCTATTGAAATGACTATGCCCATCTACAATTTTATTAAAACTAATCGGTATTTAGTTTAGTCGTGTCACCCCTAGTCGAGATGTAGTATACATTTTCCAAAATTCAAGTCATGATCCCTGCAATAAGTATATTTTTTCGAAATATTAAATGATTTACACGAATAATTAAATATTACCTTCTTTTTTTTCTAACAGGTTCGAATCGTTCTACTGCCAATGAAAAAGCAAAAATATAAATCGAAGATACGCAATGGAGAAAATCCACAATACATGGAGAGTTTCGTTTTTCACAAAATTAATCCAGGTATATATCTATATATATATTTCTTCAATTAAATTCGTCGTTTAAGTAAACATCGGACATTTCAAACTTTATTTCAGAATTGAATCTAGGTCTCCTCGTGTGATGTTCTCTTGACTGAATGACTAATTTTAATGACCCACTTGGCTCCACACAACTGTTATCAAAATTATTCGCTGTTGAAAAATGAGGATTATAAACAATTATGTTTGCTCACATTGCGGTGAGAACTAGAGCAGTCGTTGTCACACAAGTACCATATATTACATATATCGTCCCCATAGTACCAAAACCGATTATCTGACGACATGATTATTACATGACGTTTATTTGAAACTGGCGACTGGAACAAAGTTTTTAAATAGGTAATTTTTTCAACGCTATCTATCAATCAGTCCGAACAGAAAATTTAATATTTTTAATTTAATAAACGCTTAAAAATCAAGGAGAAAAAATAAACAGAATTGAATCCATAACATTTCATCGTTGCAGAGAGCAGATATCACCAGTAGAAAGAACTCAAAAGCTAAATCTTTTGCTATAATTAACTCCTTTTCCGATAATCGAATTTGCCCCTAACCGGTCGACATTATTACCTACTCATGTACCTACATGTTGGATCACAATTTTGGAGAAGATAAAATGACGGAGAGTAAGTGTTAAATGAAGTCGTAACGTTTTTTAGTATAAAGATTATTTTCTTACGATTTATTATTTAAGTAAACTTTGATATTATACAATTACAAATAGAGCACCACAGTCCTCAGATTCTGAAACTTCCATTTTGATGTGATCAAGGGACTAGAATTTCAAAAACTAACCTTTTTTGGAATTATAACTTCAAATAGGTGGATAGGTTATATGGGTGGACCGGTCGACCGTCTTCGTATTCGGAATAAACACGAAAAGATAATAAGTAATAAAAAGACTCATATGGTCTAAATTCATGACGTTACGTTGTAACCCCTCTATCTTAGATGGCCGACCGACATCACCTACAGTAATTAGTACCTAGCCGTGTGGTGTGGGGCGGCTTTATAATCTCTTCCCGTCTCTTCCCGTTAACGAAGCGGCTATCACAAGCCTCGAGGAACTACACCGTCTCTAAAAGAGTATACACGTCAACCTGCTTGGTCAGCGTGGTGTTTTAGGTAGTGTTGTAAAAACGAGCGTTGAGCGCTCGACGCTCGAGCGCGCTTAGTGAGCGCTAATGAACTTTTAAGTGAACGTTTTAGTTCAAATGTTTTAATGTAAACCCTTGTAGTGAAAAGCTTTAGTCTAAAACGATTAAAATTCAATAGCGCTAACATAACGCATCAGCGCTCGACCACTGAAGCGTTCATACGACAATGTGCGTGAGGAGTCCCGTGTTCAGCAGTGGAAGATGGAAAGCTGTAAAATATTTACATTGTAACAGAGGACGTCCACGGTCTCGGTCTACGTATCCGTATATACGGTTGCGAGCGCATGCGTCGTCAGCGCTTGCTCGGCGAAGCATCTGTCACATTCGCTACACTCAATCTAGAGCTGGAGAATAGCTTGTGGCTGCAGCTGATGCCAAGGCAGCATCACCAGCCGACCAGCTTACGGCAACAGCCAAATTTGCAGGTACGCCACATATGAACATTTTATTCAAGTTATACCTCAAAGTTAATTTATATTTATCGTAGACATACTATCTGACTGCCAATATGGGCCTCTCCCAAGGACCACCACCACATCTGCTCTTCTCATGTTGAATGTCTTTGAATGTTCCCAGTACGTGATCGCCATTGGAGGACTCGTCTCCCCCATCGATTATCGGTCCTGCAAGATATATGGCCTGCCCATTACTCAAAGGATTAGCTTGCTGATTCTTTGAGCTGTGTCGACAACTATATTACTTCGTTACGAATTTTGAGCAACAACGAAACCCTGATCCTTTCCATCACTTGTTAAGCAATTTTGAACTGGTGAATCAATCCTACCGTTAGCGACTATACGTCTATGGGCAAGAACATGTCTACTGCTTGAAGCCTTTCGTCTTCAAACATTGTGGTATAGGCGACGAGAGGAGGTGACGCATTTTCTCGAATGCTGTCCAATACTTATTCTTAAAGTTATTATTTGTAAACTGCTGGACCACATTCGACAAAAGTATCCCAATCTATGCTCTGGGTTACTCCAGTGCATCAGAGGCTGATGCTTCCGTTCCGATGCTTTAGGGAAGCAAGTCCGATCAAGAACAAATTCCCTATTAGTAGTTAAGTTAAGGTAGGTATACATTGTACGGACTTTAGTTGTCTGAAATAAATAAGTGTAACCTTCCGACATAAACACGCCACAGAACAACAAAAACGACTTTCACTAAAGTCGCGACAAAATCGGCCCATCAGTGGCCGAAGATTAAACCAAAACAGACAGACAATCATTTCATTTTGTTTACAGAGGGAAAGAGAAGACAGTTTTAATTTAGCACTAAATAAAAAAAATTGCTTCCAGCTCCCAAAACTCGATCTAAACCACACAGTAACAGGAGTCCTAGCCAGCCCATCTTCCATAGCCACGGTGATGACTCCAACGGGCACAGGCGGCGAAGTCTCCAGCCTGGCTCGATCGGATTCAGCATCATCTTGCTGTAGTGTCAGATCTGCGCCAGAATTGCTATTGGGATTGCAGTACAATTCCACAACTGGACATCTTTCTGTCGAGGTGAGTGAGAATTTAGATCGTCGGTAAACATGGAAGCTTAAGGGGAAATATCTAGTAGGGAAATATACTGCAAGCGCCC
Source organism: Sesia bembeciformis (assembly GCA_943735995.1). NCBI lineage: Eukaryota > Metazoa > Arthropoda > Insecta > Lepidoptera > Sesiidae > Sesia > Sesia bembeciformis. The sequence goes on from OX031042.1 coordinate 9,216,517, forward strand.
CCACCTGATGGTAAGTGGTCACCACCGCCCATGAACAGGGAAAAAAATAAGTTTTCCCTAAATTTTTTCATACATATTTCATGAATACAATATTTATGATGAAAAAATATGTATTATAGATTCATATTAATTATTTACTTAAAATGTAGAGCGAAATTGATCGGGTATAAGTGACGTCATTATTCTACAGTACAATCATAATTACATCCACGCATTCACCTGTGGTAGCCTGTATTTGGCCCTTCATATCAATTAAATATTTTAATAATTAAATAATATCATAAAATATTTTAATTTTGTTTTCATGAATTGATTGCTAGTGACTTAAATCATTTATTAGGTCCTCGCCTATGATATTGCCATGTTATATGGAAAACATGATTATTTTTTTTATGAGAATTATATATTTCCAGTAATCAAATTATCAATTCAATGCACTTTTGCCATTTTAATGGAAGTTGATTGATGCCTCTGTTATAGAACTCCTGGGGACGGAAATCGATGAATTCTCCGAAAGCGTTTTTCACTGCCTTCATCAGAGTTGAATTTTTTCCCTGTAACAAGTTATCCAAATTCCGAAAAAAATGGAAATCAGTGGGGGCAAGGTCTGGCGAGTACGGTGGGTAACGAAGAGTTTCCAGTCGAAACTCCTGTAATTTTGAGACTGTCTGTCGTGCAGTGTGTGGGCGAGCGTTATCATGGAGACGTTTTGGTACATTATTTGGCTGTGTCTCCTAAATTCAATCATTGTGACGATTATCACACAGAATCCACTCATCACAAGTGACAATACGATTCAGAATCCCCTCATTTTTGGACCGATTCAGCAAATTAAGCTTCGACGCATGTTTGCAGCTGGCTTTCATTAAGCTCATACGGTACCCACTTTCCGAGCTTCGTCACTTTCCCGATTTGACACCGATTTGAATCAATATAATTTTGTCACTTACACCAAAGGCTACTGCTAACTCAGACGTGGTTTGAGATGAATCCGCTTACACTATTGCTTTCAATTCGTTTTATTCTCCAGTCATCCACGGGGCTTTTTCTTGAGGCTAAAATTTCCAGAACGGAAACGATCAAACCAGAAAGGCACCATGTGTTCATTTGCAATGTTTGGTCCGTACACATTGTTGATATTGCATGCAGTCTGTACTACTTTGCTGCCACAACGAAACTTATATTCGAAAATAACGCGAATTTTTAACTTTTCCATGATCGTAAACATAACGATATCTAAGAAAAAAGTCGTGAAACTTGAGAAAGAAGAATGATTTTGAAAAAGAATTAAACATCTTTAAATTGACGTTAATTAGAATTTGGAATTCCAAGCCAAACTCAAGATAACTAAGTTCGAAGTGGCCATTATGAACAAACGGGAATTTCATAGGTAAGGCCCTAATATATATTTATATACCTATACTTTTAAGTCCTTATCTTAATAATTTGCCAAAATATTGTTTTTTTACATTTATGGGGGACTTTTGAATTGTAATTAATGTCAGCCCCAAGATACCAGCCTTATATCTAGAATTATTTAATTATGTAATTTTAATACAAGTTTTTTTAACACGTAAATTACCTGTTGTATTACATGTTTCGAATAAAGTTATGTTCTACTCTTAAACTGAATCTTGCAGGTGATAAAAGGCACACACTTCCGCAAATTGTCCCCCAACAAAGCGCCCGATACCTATGTGAAGCTGAGCCTCATCAGCTCGCTGGGCATGGAGATGGGCCGCTGCAAGTCCACCACGCGGCGCGCACAATCCAACCCGCTATATAAGGAACTCTTCATATTCCAGGTGAGGGTAACATTGTATTACAACTCTTAATTTACTCAAACGGAATGGGTATAAAGTGAGGGTATAAAGATCCTGAGGTTAACAGACAACCAGCATTTATGTCATACATGAAAGGAATGACGGACAAAGTTGGAACAGTATTGAGAGAATACTCCATTTAAATTGTATATACTCACTAAGGACGCTATACCTTAGACGACGCCAGGTATCTATAAGATAGACTACAGCTGTGGTAGATCCTATATAGGATAAAGTAACAGTCCATTATTAGAATCTATTGCTGATTTTCTTGGGAAAATAAACAATTTCTTAGGAAATAAATAATTTCCTAGGGAACCCATCTGCATTAGTTTAGCTTCGTAAAAGTGGAAGAAATTTCAAAATGGGTTCAATAAAAGAGGGAGGGTGCATGTTGCACCCCACCCCCGCACAGAAGACTCGTAAAATATACGAGTTTCGGTAGTGAGTGTAATATGTCAGAGACCATTTTCCAGTCCATCCCATCGAGTGAGGAATATAAATAGAAAGATATACTTTATTATATATACAAAGCAGAAATACAAAATACAAGAAATTAGAATGGCCTTATCGCTAAAGCGATTTCTTCCAGACAACCTTTAGGTAGATGATAAGAAGTCTGAAGGCGAAAAGAGGTAGAATGTAATGATATAACAGAGATCTCCCATCTCATTATATACCTTTCTCTCTAACTCAGCAACTACCCCCCCCCCCCCCCCTGTCCTTTATACTCTTTACTACTCATCCTCCCAAGGAGAAATGGGAACAATGTAACACGATGAATTTTTTTTTTCAAAACCAGCACAAATTTTATTGTTATTATTAAATCTGGCAAACCTAAAATTCCAGGTGGCGTTATTCCAACTGACGGAGGTGACACTAATGGTGTCGGTGTGGTGTCGGCGCAGCGTGAAACGCAACGAACGGGTTGGCTGGTTCTCTCTTGGACACAACCCGTCCGGCAGAGAGGAGGAGAGACACTGGCAGGAACTATGCGAACGGCAGGGGGAGCAGGTACAATCTATTTCACTTCTTGTTCAATGCTCATATTTGGAGTGTAAAGGTGTTAACATTCTTAGGGCATTTCTCGACAGTCTTAACGATAGTCTATCTCAAGCTGTCAATACAGTCATGTCTCTCACGGCGCTGACAAACTGACATCCAGTGCACTCTTAGTTCGTTACTTATCTATGAAAAATAATTAAATGAAGAGCAAAAAATCTGAATGAGCAGCAATCTCTGTTACCTGTGTTGACGATAAAGGAATAGGAAGTCCTGCAAAATTCCGTCGAATTTGTCATGATATTCTTATTAATTTAAAATTATTTATTTCAGCTCTTCAAAAATATGTAGTTTGTGTTGTTGATCGCGATTTCCTGCTAATTTAGTATTTTCTGCTCTTCGTTTAAATACAAGCCCTTATCTATTTCAAACTGTCGGATTACGCGAACATTACATGATATTTAATTATATCCAAGTAGTCTAATATAACGTTGTCCAATCAGGTACAGCGCTGGCACGTGTTGTTGGACTCCTGACGATCGCCCACCTAGCGCACGGAGAGCGCGCTTGCTTGAGTACGGTCCACGTTGAGCTTTAAAGCTTAACCCCCCTACCGGCCGCACCTCGAACGGTGCTTTTACGCAGTATTTACGCTGCGTTGGCCAGTATTCACCCACGTCGTCAAAAGGTCATTTAGACTTGACGACAGTTTTTAAGACCATCGAATGGTCTTTTTCGATTTTTGCGTGTTGCTTTAATCGTTTACACTAGCAGCCTTTCTGAATGCAATACACGAAGTATTTTGTACTATTTGTGTGTTGTAAATAATTTGTTTGTTGCCAAAGGCGCACACATTCTCTGTGAGTTTGATAATTCTAGCCGAGCGTTCGTACGATTATAAACTTTTTGCGTTTGTCAACGAGTTATTCTATTGAATTTGAGGTTCATATTTGTTTCTCTAGCTGTTTGTTTCACCACGTTATATTTGCAGTTGACGTCACCTAGCTGCATATTAAATATTTTGACAATGAACTGCAAATTAGTTTGTATTTGTTCGAACGTTGGATTAATCACCATTATATGTGATGTTTGATGTTTATCCAGAGTGATACAAAAATGTGCGTGTAATTATTGTTCTTTAAATATTGTGTACGATACGTATGCGTTGTAGGATTAATGTTTGGCAAAAAATGTATTTTTTAAAGGTTAATATTATAATTAAATACAACTTGTTCTTACATTTTTCTTATTGAAAATTAAATTATATATGACATTTATTTTGGATGTAAATGTTTTGTAATTGGTATTTAAGATGATGAAGACTCGGAGCGCACAATACTTGTGAGATAGACTAAAATAGAAGGATATATATTGATATTATAACTATGTACATTCAATTTTACTGACTATTCTACATATAATAACGTTTTAAGCATTTTTAGCATTTAAATAATAAAACAATATTTAAAAAAAATAATAAAAAAAACTGTATTACATAGATACTGTAATTAATAAAATTGCTTTTTAATCTCCTCTCACTCACAAATAACTACATATTAAATGTTTAAAATTCTCGTGCAGGGTTGTCTTCCGGTTACTCACAAAGATGCTTGAAAGGCTATTGAGTAGAATAATTCAATATAAGAAAGATTGCTAAATTTATAAAAAAACGTAGTTTTTGTAAAAACCTTTCGTTCCTGTCACATATCGGTAGTATACTCGTATATGTATACACTTTATATTTTAAAATTGTTACATTATCAAAAATACTACAATTTCTATTTGGTAATGAACTAAAAATATATTAATTGTTTCTTAAATTTAAATAAATTGAATTAATAAGGTGCGTTTAGGTATCTTGATTTGTAATCGAAATTGTCAATTGTACCTACTTCATATTTTTTAAATGGATTTGTTTATCTGTACATAGTTGATTGTCCAATGTTTTTTCTTTTAAAAATAAAGACTTGGCCTGTGGCTTGAGGTGAAATGAAAATGTAATTTTATGGGGTGCTTCGCGCGTGTGTTACGAGAAAAGATTTTTTTAACTATTAAAAAGAGATAATATATTTCACAATGTTCACAAATCGTGCAAATACAATTTATACAAAATTATAATGTAAATGCTATTATTTCTTACATCAGTCGTGGGCAAATTATCTTTCAGTTGTATAATTTTACTAAGCTACTTAACTAGTCAAATGTTTAAGAAAATCTGCCTTATATGAAAAGTTTTCAGATTAGTGCATACAGAGAAACCAAATTTGATAAATACTAAGCTTAATCGACTCTTTTTTTTAAATGTCGAAGTGTATATTAATAGAGTTGTATACTAATTTTGTATCTTTAAAAATATTATTACAGTTATTAAAATCTTTTTGTTAACATTTTTACAAAACGCGATATTATCATAACTAATGAACCAATTTTGATAAAAATGCGCTATAACCTTCTGGGATAAATGCCATATACAACACTGAACCCCGCAACAAGATCGCCCTTTAGTATTCGAGATTGTCTCGAACGTTGTCTCTTATAAGAAATATAGTATTATATATTGCCACATTAACATATTCCCTATAGATAAGAATAATAGCAAACTTACATTTAGTGCAACATGGGATACAATTTAGTGCTATATATTTATATCTATATGCGATACGTAGCTATTTCTAGAATTTTTTAACATATTTTCTATGATAGACTAGGCAGCTTAGTACAATTGTAAGAATTTTGAAAGCTGCAGAAATGTAGAATTCATTTAAGCTAATATGTAATAAGCTTCATACTTAGTGAAGGCTGGGGGCAATTAGCTTTTCATTGCAAAGAAAGAACGAAATAAGAAGTCTAATTATCGAGTAAAATAAAAAATAGTATTTAAAACCCGTGATAAGTGAAAATCCTAAAAGCAATTCTGCCCTCGTTGAAAAGGCAGGAATACATTTTAATGACAGACAATGCAAGAACAATGCAAAAAAAAGGTAAAATTTGCAATTATTTAAAATCAATTTTTTTTTTTGATATAATCAAAGGAATAACCATAGTTTTTTTCTGTTTGTTTTGTTACTTTCCGAATATAATATTACGCTACTATTAGTCTCGTCAATGTAATAGGCCACTTTTGACAGCTGTCAAACTGGTTCTCGTGGTTATCGATTAAAGACAAATCGATATTGTATTATTGAATCGATTTTAATGTTCATAAAAAAATAATTCTCTAATAATGTTTTCAGAGCATACAGAGAATCAAACCTACATTCGCCATATAACCTAAAAATTAAGCGTAATTTAAGGAAACATAATGAAACCAGTTTATAAATATGTACATGTAATAAATTATTATTTATTCGTTGGAAGTACTATCGTAGCTGCTGTACCTTATACCTTTTCTTCTTAGGAGGGCAGAATTCTAATTAGCTTTCTTTATAAGTAGTCTAGCGAGGAAGGGACATGACGTCATGAACTTGGCCATTGCTTCGAGGTGGTTACTTGTGATCGTTCTGCACTTTATTCTCGTTCGCGATATACAAGTGGTATTAGGTGGTATTATATATATGGTGGTATTAGGTAGTAGGTATTATGTGGTATTTAGGAATACCATTTAGTATGAAAATCTTTTTACATCATATTAACGATTATTAGTTATGATTAGATTCATAACGTTGTCTTCTTAAAGAACAAATGAGAAACTTCATAAAATGTTGGTGATATCCGATCACGTGCCAACGTATGTCATTCTTGACTCGTGATAGTGTATGCCATCATCAGTCAAGATCATCAAGGCAAGATCAGTCAAGAACATCCGAAATTCATCTCGGATGTTCAACAACGACAATGGACTGTCTGCCGTCTGTCACTTTCTTTGTTTTAAAAAAAATGAATTAAAAAAATATTTATTTTATTAAATTAATGAATTTATTTAAAAAAACGTTATGGAGGGACACATCCTTGTATGCTACACAAACTTTAGTCCGGTTATCATGGGAAGAGCTCGGACAGCTGACAGAAATCTTTAACATGTCGTAAACATCATTTTACAACTGCATAGTCCTTTGCGAATATTTTTTCCCCATTTTATTGTGTTATCTTATGACTTAAGAAAGAAACGGTATTTACATAAAATTAATTAATACAGAACTCTCCCCTTGACAACCATACATACATAATTTGCCTACGACTACATAAATATTTATTATCTATTGGATTAAATGTATTTACATATTTACCTTGTTATCGGCGTAAAACAAATTTTAATTTAATAGTTGTAATACAGATGGGGGGTCTACGTTCGTGGCGGTCGGTGGCAGGCACCCACCCCCGCACTCCCCCCGCCTCTCCACTTGTTGCGTCCGCGCACTTCTCCCGCTATCGTTAATGTCTATACATTTAACTAGCATGGAATAAAATCAAGTTCTCCTTCAGACTCCGATTAATAATATTATACCCGTATTGCTACGTAACTAGATATTAATGAAAACAAAAATATTTTTTAATTTATTTTGTTTCGACTTACTATCGATTATCGATGTGTTCACGGGGACACGCCGCACGTCTTGCGCCCGCCACCAACGTAGTCCCCAACTGTACCTATCTTATATTTCCTTGTTAACTAATGTAATATTGAATTGGGCATGTAGGTTCAACCCATAGCCAAGAACATCTTAATGAGCTGGTAATGTAACGTATAATGAAATGTATTCTAATACAATTGATATCTTGCCGACTGTATGTAAGTAAATAGCTACCTACAGTACTTACATGCACTAGCGTATGCTAATCATCTGCTAATGCATGTAAGGGGCCGTTCAAGTATTACGTAAGCATCAAAGGCGGTGTGGGGGGGGGGGATTTTCTTTGCTTTGCTTATTTTTGATGATATGGGGGATGGGGGGTCAGAATGGCGATTACGTCAGCAATATTTATTTATTTACTTTCGTATTTTTTGGCAAAATTTAGTAGATTCTGATTAAATAAGAAACTTGAACAGATTTTGTAAAAATTATACCAACGATTACGTAAGCATGGGGGGGGGGGGGTTTAAGGGCTTTGCTTACTTTCGCTGACAAGGGGGAGGGGGGGTTAAGAATGACTAAAATTCTGCTTACGTAATACTTGAACGGCCCCTAAGGATGGTATCTACAGTAAATAACTACAGTTTATTGTAACTATTTACTGTATCCTCTTACATTAATTAATATACTTACCTATATTATTTTAATATACAAAAATAATACACTAATAGATATATATTTAGTCTATGTTCATCGATAACGCCAAAATTATACTTTCACTGATATAAAAAACCATAGCAATAGGATACAAGAAATTCGTGCCATTTTCGTCTTATTCTGTCACACTAGCGGTATTCAGTATTATATAAAGTGATACAGTAATTGATTCTTCGTATGATAGTGATATATTTCCTTCAATTATATTAAATTATAGTCAAATTTTTTTATCAAAATTTTTATATTCTGTCATTTTTGGTAACATTAGTATAATATTTAATTATGCATTTATCGCTTAATATAATTATTTATAAAATATATTTAGCACTAATTTTCATGCGTTATTCATAAATTACGACCGATCAAATTAAATATTTACAAAATAGTGTTTGAAGCAAACCATCTTTTTGCATTTTTTGCACCATTTTTTCGATGTAATATTAAAATGTAATTATTTATTATAATTTTAATTTCAGTTATGGCTTTTAGGCCAACAGCAGAATATAATCAAAGAGAACATCTGTCACTCATTAAAATGGCACATATAAATATGATTTAATTTGTATGACATTAGTTTTGACTGTATATCTCATCTGCATCTAGTTCTGTCGACTTATGAAACAAAAGGATTGTATCCGAACACTTTGTGAGAGGTGACTTTGTATTTAATTATAACAACCCCTATAAATACGTTCTTTAAATGATCATAGTTCATATTATATATCATTTTAATATATTTAAATATGATATACATAAACTAACACCACGAAAATAATTTTGAAGTGTTCTATTAACAGACCAATATTTAGTATGTATAGCAATCAATCCCTTCAGTTTTTTGTGTAATTGTTCTTAAATACTCCTAGGTTACTTAAAATTACATGCATAATTTCTGTATTGAATTAGTGATTTCTGTGCTTAATATTGTTAGTTATGAATTACTTTAGATTATACTCCAACTAAATTCATAACAGTTTATTTTGTCATTAAAAGAAAGAAACGTAATTCTCAATGAAATAAATTTATACATTTTTCCTATATGTTGTTTTATTTCAACAAATCAAAACGCTCAATACAGATCTCGCTATTAACTATTGTATAATATTATATACAACAGTACACTAGATACTAAAATAACATTAAAAAGCCGTGATTTCGCTATGCCTCCAGGCTCCAGTGCTTTTTTTCGTTTGTAAACGCACCTATTTGTGTCATCGAGTGTTTTTTCCTCTATGACCATAGAGAATCAAGCAGCGCCTCTGTCAGACGTATTGAGAAACTTAAAAGAAATTGAAATTCTTGACGAGTCCGCTATATAAGGGTGATCGCGCACTGGCAGTCCCAAGTCCCAGACCACTGGTCACAATAGTCCAGAGGTTACACACGACTTTCCAAACTGGACGTTATGTCTAGTGCGCGATGGAAATATTAGCTGAGTGTAACGTCTGACCTATTGCGACCAGTGGTCTGGGACTTGGGACTACCAGCGCGCGATCACCCTTACAGCATAAAAACAAACATCGTTAAAATCGTTTCGCATCACATCAACTTCAAAGTTCAACAATTGGTCAACATTGGTCTATCAGATTCTTAACGAATGAGATTTGTTGAACGCTATGTGAAAAACATATGACAACGTTTAAAAATTAAAACTCCCTTTTCTATTTTAGCGATTTATATGGACATCAATGGATTATTTCTACAATACACAGGTACACAACATATGGCACCTTTCAAAAGTGGGTCAAATACCTACTCACCCTATTGTAGCACAAACACAGGTTTTGGTATCTGATAATTTATTTTATAAATACGACAACAATTATGCATAAATTTCTGTGATGGATCTATAATTAATGAAGCATAATTATATTGGCGTGACATTTTTACATGTTAGAAGCAAATTAGGTACATACCTACAATTTGCCGACGATTGTTTACTTTGTTCAAGCAATTTTATAATTTTTAAATTAAATACAACTCACGGGCGGTCGTGTTAGCTTTTCAATTTTTAAAACAAAATGAAGAATAAATTCAAGAACTTAGTGCGGAAATTTTGTTTAGATGGCAGTGTAAATGGCTTCAAATATTTTTATCTGTATCCTGATAAAATATCCATGTACGTATTTGGTACCGTGTATCTGTTTACCTCGACGAATTTATTCTGTCCTACACAAGAACATGATGGCTGCAGATATTTTTTTACATAAATGCAATTATTTCGTCCTAAGATTAGACCATAAACAAAAGTATGATAGGCGTGGGGTATATAGGTAGGCCTACATGAGTATGATTGCTCACTTTCTAAAGCCGAAAAAGATCTAACAATTCCCTGTTAAAACTATCCTGCGATACCTGCAATTGGCACCGAAGTATAAGGAAAGAAGGCTATCACATTTGATCAGCAATGCTCTCAGGTGATACGAGGCTGTTGAGCCTTAATACATAAAAATGTCTTCAAAGTGTACAACATGTCTTAAGTTTTAATAACTAGTAATTATTCGTCATAATTTTCTGTCACGCAGATGCTTCTGGACGCTAAATATTATAACTACATTATTTGTCGCCGTAATCATCACGTCACTATTGTACAACCGCTTTAGCGCCATGCCCACACGTATTACTATTGAAAATGAGTACGAACCTCTGACGAATCTACCGTACCCGGCCATTACCTTATGCTCGCCCAATCAAATCACTAGAAACTCCATGAACCACTTCAACAGGACCCTCGTGTAAGTACCACCGACACTTACCACCGATATGTTACATTTAGGGCCTTACCACCTTCGGGAGGTAATAAAGTAACTTTTAACAAGTAGATAAAGTAACTGTTAACAAACTGTTAGATAAATTATCTGCCAATTATCTAGCTGATACTGACTTTCTGATACTTACCCCCTGATACCTTATCAGAAGGTGGTGAGAAGGGCCCTTGACGTTCTAAGTAGTACTGTAGCTATATATACTTGTAATGATAAGTTTATGATAAGATACGATTTGGCAAGTATTTGATAGTCATTTAGATTGACATCTGTCTGGACACTAATAAGTAAACAAACGTATTATTCCTACGAGATCGTGTATTTTATATTGTATCTTTGCATTATATTATAGTACAGATACAAAAATCTACCATTGTTTATTTTGTTCCAACTTGATATGTACGTATTTGTAAAGTTAGTAGGTAATTTTGACAAATATGTGTTTTTTCAGTTATTAATGTGTATTGTACAAAAATACAAAAATAAAAAAAGAACCCACCAATATTGTGAATATACCACTAATTATTATGATAATTTTAATGATGTTAACGCTCATTTGTAATTACGAGCGATTCCCTGCAGTGGGACGTATCAAATGGTATACAGGAACTACAAAAAACTAAACAAAACCATAACGTCCCACTGTTGGATACACCTACGAAACAATTAGCCTAAATTGGTCCGTGTGCACAGCTCTCCCCTTGCGATGACGAAAGGGTCTTGGGCCATAATCCTCCACGCGAGCCTAGTACGGATTAGTAGATCTCATGCCCTACATTTCTAAATGACCATTTTTATCGAATTTTTATTAATAAATAACGCCATACTCAATAGCTCACAGTAGCATTCCCTGTGTCGTGGGTCCAGAGACACACAAAGACACTCCGACCCGAACAAATATTTATATATTTTTTTAAATGAGTGTCCGAGTGCGAATCGACCCTTTGGCACAGCAGGCTGGGGCCCTACCAACTGCGCCAATTTATCGTTCGAAAGTAAGCACAATTCGTATTATTTCCCTATAATATTTTTTTTCAAAATAATATCTCTATGTCCCACCTCAACCTACAACTGTTTCCGTTTCTCTATCCAAATGATGCTCGTCTAAAACTACAGAGATGGCAACCATACTTTGGACTTGGAAGACGTCTTACCCCAATTATTGGGATACTATCACCTGCAAGGTCATCTGAATGAGGACAACCTTCAACACCTGCATGAATTAATTAATATTAACCGATATACAGTAAGTTTAAATTCATAAAAGTAATATAGACATAAAACATAAAACTCATATAGTTGGAATTGACACGTATTGACACGTATTTTTAATAAGGTTATAATCTTTTGTCATTTGGCAGGTTCCAGAAGTAATGGCTACCTTACCACAAAGCTGCGATAATTTTTTGAAACTATGTTTTTTCGAATATAAGCAGTACAACAAATGTCATGATCTTTTCCGGCCGATTCTCACGGAATACGGACTCTGCTGCATATTTAACGGCTTATATTACCTCAAGAGGAGGTAACATGATTAAATATCGATACCAAAACTGCGATACGTGCTCTTTGAATTTTTAAATGCATCTATTCTTCATACAAAAAGAGACGCAGCTCGATTTATATTGTCAAAGAGCAATTTTCGCACATTTTGCATTGTGGTCTACGTTTATTACGACTTCTATGGACTTTTTGGCGGAGCCCGAGAAGTGAAGTTGATTTTTTGTTTGATTATTGTAAAAAATGTGTATTGTGGCATTTGTGGTTTAATAGTGATAGTTTATTAAACTTCAAAGTGCCTGGTGTTAGTACGTAATGTTTGTGATAATTAAATAAAAACGTGAGTCTGCATTTTTCGTGGTCTTCCAAGGAGTCCAACTCTGTCCTCAGTAAACCTATCACTATTAAACTATACTATAATATCACTTTACTGAGCGACTCCTACTTCGACGGGACTGGACAATGACGTGATAAAAAACAATTACTCTGTTTTATTTGCCGTGTGTGTGGACCAATGGTTATGCCAGTGTCCAAATAAATTATACACTATATATATATATATATATATATATATATATATATTGAATTTCCGTTCAAAATTCAATTCAAAAATCGATACACTTAAATATACCACTGCAATATTAATTAAACTGAATCGAAGAAGTCTACCGGTAGTGGCCGAATGTAAAGAATTGCAGATCTTCTTTGGTGGCGATTGTTGTTTATCGATTGTATTATGAACCTTATGTATTTTCATCTCGTCTTTTAATACGTTCTCTTGAAAATACATCGCATTGAATTGTACGATGATACTTATTTTACTGTAGATTTTAAGAAAATACTGATACGCCGCAGTCCTACAGCTGCAGTATCATTTTATCTTTGATCCATGCTTTATTATAAAATCTTATTTTTCTTATTCTCACTTTATTTGAAGTTAATTAGAAATCGTTTAAATTACAGGAACCAAAAAGACATGGAGTTCACAGCACGTATGCCTAAGAGAAGCGGCGTATTCGGCGGGGCTTTGACGGTGGTCGCTGATTATGAACCTGATGATGCTATCGACGGCACTATAATCTCTGCTGGAGCAACGATGGTAGTATTACACCATTTTCACGTCGCAAATAGCTTGGAAGCGTGTAAAGTCCTTCTTCGGTATGGCCGTTCCACAGGGGGTAAATAATATGCAATTTTAAAATATTTAAAAATATCAAAATTTGCACACGTTAAAGACCACAAATCTTGGCTACAGGCTTCTGGTTCAATAGACTGTCATCCCGTCGCCACCAATTGTCCTATTACGATAGATATAGGTATATATCTAACAACACAGAAACTCCAAGAAATTTCATCGAAACCAGATGGTTTACATATTCTTTACAAGAAACCTTGATTCTGTATAAGGCGATATAAAAATTGGCAACCCGGTTGTACCCGAAAAACATTATTTACCAAGCAAATTGCTTTAGTATTGTCAAAGAATAAAAGTATCATTATTTGCCAAGCGCCTTGCCTTATTCCAAATATTTATCGGCTAATCTGTCAAGGTTAATGTCACATCATCATCGTCTATCAGCACCTGTTTCTATTTCTCTTCTTCAGGTAATGTTCAACGACTGGACCGAGTTCCCGGCGAGCGACGAGTCGTACCTAATTCAGTCGGGCTCAGAGTCATTCCTCGCGATGCACGGAACATATTCATACTGCTCGGATGAAGTGGAGACGCTTCCACAAGCCACGTAACTAGTAGTTTTCTTATACAAGAGTGTTTCTTTTAAGCTTTGAGGTTTATTTTGAGTTTTATTTTGGATCAGAATATTGAGGAAGTGTCAGGCTTCCAGGTTATAGTAGTGATGGATAACTATAGGTTACAAACCAAGCAGTCAAATAACTAATAGTGTATTTTCGAGTTTTATAGAGATTGTCCACATCGTTATATCTTTATCTGCTTTATAGGCCAAAGATTGAAGTTGGTATCACATCCATAGTTGTGTTTTAAGTGGTACATGTGACTATGACATACGCGCCATAAAAAGGCCAGCTAGCCAATGTCTGAAATTTATACTTTTTATCAATTTTAGTGTGCTACTTACCTGTTAGACTCAATGGCTTTTTAAACAAAATATATTGTTCTATAACCTGCAACAGGTCGTACTGGTAACTGTGTCGCCTTGACTTTTACGTGTCTTCCAGTCGAGAATGTTACTTCGAAACCGAGCAGAAGCAGCCATTTTTCGGCAACTACCGCAACTCGGACTGCGACCACATCTGCTACGTGAAGAAGGTGGAAAAGCACTGCCATTGCATCCCGTTCTACATGCCGCACTTCCCGCTCCACCGCACTTGTAATTTTACGAGTATTCCTTGCATTATGTCCGTTAAAAGTAAGTATGGGTGTAGGTATAATAGACATAAACATTAAGTAGTGCATAAATAAGATAAGTTTTATGTGAATCACGAGGACTGCAGCAGGCCGATATAAAATGAGCATTTTCAAAAGTTAGTATCTACATTCTTCATTAGTGTCTTCCAAAAACTAGAATTAGTGCCCTAGTACTTTTCGAGATCTACTTTATTTATAATTTTAACACATGCGTCTGCTGGAATTATATCACTGTGAACGATGAGCAATTAAGAGTCTAATGAGACAAAGGAAACAGTGCATTTCAAGGCGGTTTTCCGTGACGGCAACTGGGTCAGTCGGACTTCACCAGTCGACTACGGGCAGCATTGTCTGCGTTGATAGTAATGGAATATTAATTACTTTTTTATAGAAAGAATGTTTGTAGACGAAAGTCTTCAAACAATGCGTCTTGCCCGTAATGACGTATGATGCCGAAACATGGTTTCTGACGGTAGGTCTAGTTCACAAGTGCAAAGTCGCTCAGCGAGCGATAGAAAGAGCTATTCTCGGAGTTTCTTTGCTGGACAAAATCCGTAACGATGAAATTCGACCTAGATCTACAGTTACCGACATTGCTGAAAAAATCATCTAGGTGAAATGGTAGTCGGCAGTCCATATATGCCGCAGGACCGATAATTACTAGGGAAGGCGAGTCCTCAATGGAGACCACGTACCGGGAAACGTAGCGTGGGACGCCCTCCGGCCAGGTGGACTGACGACTCGAAGAAAGTCGCGGGTAGGGGCTGCATGAGAAGAGCTGAAGACCGTGTGGTAACGGTCCTTGGGAGAGGCCCATATCCAGCAGTGGAGACAGGCTGATGGTATGATATAATATAGAATGAAAGTGGCAGACGAGAGACAGAAATATGGTATATATCCCCGTCACAAATTATACTAGTAGGTAGATACAATATATATTGCGCTACTAAGTACAATCTATGACGCAAATACAATGTGTCACGGACATGACGCAATATCTGAAACACGTCAACTAGTTTAAATATAAAACCGTTTTGGCGAACAATAAAATTATTTTAGGGAACAAATCAAAAAGTTCACACATTGAAAGTTTTGTTGTTCTATCTAAAACGTTGGTGGGACTCATTACATTACTCAAATACACAGGGTAAAGACCGGCCACCGCGCGCGGCGCAAGCGTCGTGCGTAATGCAACTGCACATAAAACAAAAAATATACTAGAAATTAACAAGTTATAAAATAAAAGCCTATTGTAACATTTATTATAATCGGTCCTACTCTATACAAGAGTGAACAAGCTGCTTTCAGCTTTTGATTTATTTCAGTGACAACTGACACCATGTATTACGTTCGGTCAAATTATCCCCTGGGTTAGGAAAACCAAATTATCGGAGTCACGCTGGACCATCGACTGACCTTCCGAGAACACATACAAGCTGTCCGAAACCGAGTCGCCTTTGTGCTTGGTCGTCTCAACCCTCTAATAGGCGGGAGAAGTAAAATGTCGCTTAGAAATAAGCTGACATTGTACAAAACCTTCGTACGTCCCATAATGACCTTCGCTAGCGTTGTCTTTGCACACGCAGCCCCCTCCAACATTAAAATTGTTCAAACCTTCCAAAATAGATTCGTGCGTAAGGCCTTGGCTGCCCCATGGTACTATCGCAATGTCGACCTCCACAAGGACTTGGAACTTCCCTCCATCGACAAATACGTGAAAGACTCCGCTCGACGGTACTACGAGAGAGTCCCTCACCATCCCAACTCCCTAGTAGTTGACAGCCTAACCTATGTCCCCGATAGAAATGCCCCTCCCCGTTACTGTCGTCGTCGTCGTCCTTGGCACGTCCTAGACGACCCAATTACTGCTGCCAATGCGGTTCATATACTACACTCACAGGCTACACATATACACCGACCCCGCCAGCGGAGAGGAGGACGTCCCCCTCACTACACCGTTAACACACACCGGCCTTCAACCAACACTTTTACCAGGTACCACGTGGCTGAGCGCTCCTTATCGACTCGCAATCCCGCGGTACCCTCCCAAAGCAAGCCCTTAATCTCGTTGCTGCACACACTTTTTGCTCCTGGCTGAAGGCCTTCTGCGCCGCCCTAAACCATACATGCGCCCGGTGACTCTTAAAAGGTTATTAGGGCCACAAGAATTAAGCCAGTCCGAAAAAAAACGTTGTATTACAGTGAACATGAGCGAAGCCTCGGACGGGATCGATTGCGAATGCCCGCGTGACTGCGTCTCCAGGCACTACACTGCAGAGAAGACATTTGGAAACTTCGCCGCACTGCCATCTATGATGATACCATTTTAGTAAGATAACCAACAACACATGATAATGTTTAACAGTATAATTTTTTTCATTATATTGTTTTCAGAATAACCCGTTTAAGAGAACTTGATGTTTTTGTCATAGATACTCTTCGACTCTTATAGAAACAGAAACCTTAGCACTATACTACAGTGAACTTAGATTTCAATAGATCTGTCTATTTGTTAATAACATGACTCTTAGTTCGGACTCATGTTATTAACAAATATACTGTTAATAAGTTATATCCATCCCTTATATTAGACAATACGAGCATTTTTGTCTTTTAATGTACATACAACAGACATTTGTTAATTAGTGTAATGTAAATAACGTTACACTGAATGGCCCACACTATGATTCTGTGTGGTGGGTCCACAGACACATAAAAAGATGAACACACACCACCGAGACCCGAATAATAATTTATCTACAAATGGGAATCGAATCCATGACCATTTGCAGAGCAGGCACGGGCACTAAGAAACTGGGCTAATTTGTGTTTCAGAACACAACACGAGGCTTCCATATAGACTGGAGTATTTTTAGTTTAAGGGCCCTGAGTGTACATTTATATCGTTTGTAAACATTACTACCGCATTCGCGTCTAACGGTTTATTTTATACGATTTTAAATTTGTTAATATTAGATGCCACAAGGAGGCGCTGCTTAATTCTTACAGAATCAAAAACACTTGATGCAAATGCGATAGTAGGCGTTTCGAAACGAAACATTTTAAATTTGTATATTGGGCATTTACAGCAAGAATCTGACATTCAACAGTAGCTCGTCCATTCTACACTTCTACTTCCAGAGCTCTGTGTACACCAAAGTGAAACAGGAGACGATCATGTCGCTCAGTACTTTCGTGTGTAAGTATAAGACCCTATACATTTTATCGTTAGTAACGACTCTTAACACGATGAATGTACAATCATCAACACATGTACCCAAATTTTTATAGCGATTTTTCTGAAAAAAGGTGGCGCCAAACCCACACAGTCCACCTGGTAAGTGGATACTGTCACCCTCGGACATGTCATCATCAGTCCATATCATGTCATCATCAGTCCACATCATGTCATCATCAGTCCACATCATGTCATCATCAGTCCATATTGTCATCATCATGATCATTGATCATGTCATCATCATCAGACAAACGTTGGCATGTCCCCGGATGGTGCTGCCTATCTTTGGAAATTTAGGAATGGATTTGGAAAAAGGGATTTGAGAAGGATGGAAAATAGCGGGTATAAGAGGGAGAGTTTTCCACATCCTATTACACTTACAGTTCCTTCTTAGGGGAATGGGGAGTAGAGTATAATCGGGTACGGAGTTTCCTTTATGCCATTATACTCTCTACTCAATAGAAAAGGATCCTATTGGAATGGAATAGGGAAGGTATTATTTATAAATTGATCTATTCCCTGTAACCAGCCCTTTTATCATTCACTGATGGAAACCGGTTGCCTCATTCACATTGTCTCGTACCAGAGGCGTGTATGCCCTGAGAATGGCACATCTGGCCAAGGGGGTTGAAAAGTCCATTCTTTTAGAGGTGGTGTAGTTCCTCGGGGCTTGTGGTAGCGGCGTTATTATCTCTTAGTCGGCTTTTACGACATGAACAGATGGAGCTATTCTATAACCGACGACACCACGCGGCTAATTAACTAATTGCTGACTGCAAATATATTTTCTGTTTGACAGCTAATATCGGTGGTGTGTTCGGGCTGTGCCTGGGTTGCAGCCTGTTCAGCATACTGGAGATACTGTTTTCTATATACCGGCTCCTCAAGAGTAAATTGCGCGAACTGCACCTGTTGCGCGTGCAACGTTGCATCATTGAATACGAAAAAAAGATTCCTATATTTGAAGGAAAACTTCAGTGAATTATGTTTTGCGATTATGTATGTAGTATGTATTTTTCTACAAATCTATTCCTAAATCTCCAAAGGTAGGCAGCGCATGCGGGGTTGTGACAACGTTTGCCATTTTGGACTGATGTTGGCATGTGTCGCAGTTTATTTACTTACTAGTCTTTATTTTTCGATCTGGTAATAATTACAATGAGCATCTTTCTAATATTGATGCATTGCATGTAACCACTAATGGTTTTGGGAAGAAACAATGTCCGTATTTTAAAACTCTCACTGTACTAGAATAATATTGTATTGTATTATATATAATGTAGTATTATGTAATTAGTGAGAGCTTACCTTGTATATAATTATAATATATATAAGTATATAATGTATATAAGTATAATTTTATATTCGTTCTCTTTATATTTTACCGTTTGTGTACAAATAAGATATTGTACAAGAATTTATTCAAATAGACAAAAACTAAGCATTAATGTATAACAACATATTATTAGGTAATAATTTTGCTTTTATACGTGTACTGAAATATAATACATAAAAAAATATTTTGTGATTTGAGGGAATATTTATATTCGACGAGGTATTGTTATAAATTAATGCTCTACTTTGTATGCACCTAGCGTCTATTCACACCGCCGCGGAGTTCGTCGGAATAGAACTTTGTGCACATTGCATAATGAACTTTATGTACATTGTTCAACGTACAGAGGCAAAAAACTGATCGCCCGTCTTCCGACGAATTCTCACCGATTCCGGAGAATTCCACGGAAGCAGTGCAGCTACCGTCGGAATGCGCGCGAAATCAGAGTGCATTCTTGAGAATTCCGACGATTTTGTCGGAATCCGTTTCCTCCTTTTCTCTTCTTCATCTTCTTCTGCTTCACATATAAGCAAAATGAAAACCAGATCCAAGTCCACCGTACTTGTCATGTCTGTGTGCAGATCAAGACACAACTGAACACCAGATTTCAGTGCAGTCGCGTACCTTCTTCAAGAATTCCATCGAGTTCTTCGGAAGCATTCGCGCCATTTCCGTCGAATTCGAACGACTTCTTCGCATTTGACGAGTTCGCGCGCAACGAGGTTTCCGTTCCGCGGCGATGTGAATTGAGCCTTAATTTAATTTATAAGTGTAGTATAATATTTGTAGTAATAATAATAAATATGTACATACTTTTGGGGAGGGGGGTTATAACAAAATAAAACCCAATATAAGGTGTATTTAAATAAATTTATATTTTCTGATTTACATATATATATTTATAGATATATTTTTCTACATCTGGCTTTTTTCCAATAATATTATATCAAATATATTGCTTTGCTAAAATTCTTCATGAAAAAATATAAAAGTACAACTACAATTGCGATTAGAAAAATGTTCTAGAAAAAATTACAACTTTCTTACAATCCTACAATCTTCGTATTATGCTTAATATATTTAACGATTGGAAATATATTATTTATTTATATATTCGTAGGTATAGAACCGCACTATTGCATTAGACTTATGATAGTGAGGGATGGCGTCATACACATTGAATACATAAATAGATACTCGTCCCACGCGTGGGCGACTACGCAAATAATACTTTAACGGAAATGACTAAACCTAACGACATAAAAATCAATATTTGGCTTAGATTTTAATTACATCTATGGTAAAGCACATAAAATAATAATTTGGTCTACGTTATGCATCATTATAATTAAATTGTTAAGTGCCCTTACATTAATTATTGCCTTAAACTAATATATTAATTTTTATTCCAGTGATTCTTTAACGGTACAAAATTTACGCGACGAACTGCAAAAATTGTATACAAAATACATCGAATATAAAATTACAAAAATGTAAACGTTTCATTATTTATTACATAAACAGTGCAGTAGAGCTTTGCGCTAAAAGCATTTTCATTACATACTTAATCCTATTACTTGTCTGCAACATATATAATTATATCAACTCATTTAATATAGGTATAAAAAAGTTCTAATAAAAATGCACTTAGAACAACAACCATCGCCACACAAATTACCACAATAATTGGCATAAACTGACACAAAAACGACAAGTGTCCGCGCACAGCGGACGAGCAAAGATCACTGGACATATCACAAAATGGCTTAACTATAATGTTACTACATACCTTATCCAATGGAACGGTGACACGTTACGATCGACATTGAGCTAACTTACATTCAATATAATAGTTATTCGTTAAGTAATATTGCTGTTAGTCTACGGTTAACTTACATATCCGCTAGTCATGTATCCCCGAGTGTGGACGTAGATAATGGCACTTACGGTATATTATGACAAGATACTGGAGGATCACTACAATACAATATATTTGTGCCGTTAGACAGTCGCGTGCGAGATACAACCATGTCTCGTATAGATGCTCTATACAACGGTCTAGCCTCGCTAGATAAGCACAAACCAAAATAAATACCTGATACGCTTAAATAAAACTCTGTTTTATTTTCACATCACAATTTCTATATTCAGCAGTTACAAATCTATGTATAAAAAATATTAATCTATTAGAATACTAGAACATCAATTGACTTTTGTAGGCTGGCAACACTAGGCCGATACGACTACGATATAAATACAAAGCACATAGTGAGCAACAATGTTACTAGATTTAATCATTTAAAAAGAGACAGCCGACAAGATTCGAAGGGAAGAGAGATTAGATGGTAGAAAGGAAAGGACAGATTGAGAGTACATCGAATAAATAATTATTCCGTAGTCTTTGAAACGAAACTCGAAAGCACGAACTAGGTCCGTTACAGCCGCACGTCTCACGCGTTACACGCCCTGCACAAGGCACGAATCACTTACAATACATGTTCAGTTTAATCAAACACCTCCCCGACTGCAGTCGTCCATTCACCAATGTGCACACCTACCTCTGTATCAAACTAGGGTACATTGAACACACTGATGTGAATGCGTACAATATTTCCAGTACAAATTGCTCTGTGTAACATGCCCATAACAAAATTAATCGTCAATTTTTTTTGACATTTGCGAGTGCCCAGAATCATGAATCTTTTTTTAATGTTACTTTTCTAATTTATTTGAGGAAACTAATTGGAATGGCGTATATAAATGTATAGAATAATATGTATTTTTTGTATGTTCCCCGAATAAAGGAAATAAATATGTTCATGGAAAACATATTTTTCTTCAAGATCACGTAATAAAAAATGAGAAATGGATTTATCAAAAATACTGTTATAAAATGTTCTGGCAAGACGATGCGGTGACGCGTCATCCGGCAACGAACTTACTTTACCATCTAATAGTAAGACTATTAAAACACTGTATGTTGCGACACATGAGACTCGTTTTACGCGCATGATGCGACACATGAGACTCATGTTGCGATCAGTGTGACTGATGTTACGCGCATATTACACTGAGCAGATTTAAATGGATATCAAGGGCTCCAACAGCAGGTAGGTGTCGTCAAGTTCTCAGAGACTAACAAGGTTGTTGTGGGCGTCCGGTGACGGTTGGTCGGGAGCGGCGCGCTGCTGGTGGGCGCACAGGTGGTGCGGGGGGTGGTGCGGGTGCGGGTGCACGGGGGTCAGCCCCGTGCCACCTTCCATAAGGCTCTCGAAATTGAATGGGATGCCATTGGATGGTGTGCTGATCTCCACGCCGGCGATTTTGTTGTTGTTGCCTAGGGCTTTGTTGTTGTGCATCTGAAATGAATATTTGTATTGTTAGGTTTTACTTAAATGAGCAGCTAGATAGTAGTGGCTTCTTAATATTTTATGAATAATATTTTTGACTAGCGCGAGGGAATGAACAAATGGGACCAGCGCGAGAAGGGAATGAACAATTGGGACCAACGCGAGAATGGAATGAACAATTGGGACCAACGCGAGAATGGAATGAACAATTGGGACCAACGCGAGAATGGAATGAACAATTGGGACCAGCGCGAGAAGGGAATGAACAAATGGGGCCAGCGGCGAGAAGGGAATGAACAAATGGGACCAGCGCGAGAAGCGAAAGAACAAATGGGACCAGCGCGAGAAGGGAATGAACAAATGGGACCAGCGCGAGAAGGGAATGAACAAGTGGGACCAGCGCGAGGGAATGAACAAATGGGCTTAGCGTGAAGAAGAAATGAACAACAGCCCATCGAGGGGGGATCATCTGTCACCTTATTATTACATCTAAACCAATTAAACTTGGATTAGTTGTAATTTTATTTATTAAGATTACCTACATTCTTTTATTAATATGTTTTGAAACAGTTGGCAACAACAGAAAATCGAACACAAAACTTATTATCAGTGTTCCCACTTATTATCACGGTTATATTTTGTATACAATTCCCGTTGTCCTCACCAGTGGGGATTGTGAGTGGGAACCATCGGCATATACAACTGGACGTGCCCTAGTGATGGAAAAAATGTCAACAGATAGAATGGATGTTTGGTCAATTTCCATCTCTCTCAATATAGCTGTAGTGGCAATCGCTTGCAACGAAATAGTAATAGCAAAACCATATGCTGTCTCAGTCTCGTCAAGGCAAAAATTTACTACAACTATATACCGCTAGAACTAGGGATGTTATGGAGGTCCATAACTGTAACCGAAACTATCGGATATCCGAATTAAAAATTATACTAAACCGAAATAAACAATTTAAATGTTATTACAAATAACTACAAATATTCGTTGCTGTTAGGGGCGGAATTTAAACGATAGATCTTTCATTCGTTATTTATGAGAGTAAAGTTGCAATTATTCCCCACTTGGTTTCATTTTTCTTATCTTTCAATTAGTAATACATTCCTTAAAAAAAATCATTAAAAACTTATCGGAAACCGAAACCGTATTCGAAATAATGTCATATGTTTAACCGAAATCGGTAAAAGAGTATACAATATCCGGATACGAAATATCATAATCCTAACAACCTTAGTACTGACCTGTGCGGGTGTGAGACTGAGCGGCACCTGCAGGAAGTTGGGCCGGTTGGGGCGCGCGGCCGCCGGCGGCGTGTCCAGGCTCGCGCACCCCGCGCTCGTCACCACCGCCGGGTTCGCCGCCGACAACATTATCCTGCAAACATCAAACACCATGTACAACGTGTCACTGAAATAACGGGAAAACGGAAAATAGGATGTTCAGTATCGCGAGTAGACTTGATTGTACCGGTTTTTACAATAGACCTTTTTTTTTTTCATGATTTAATTCTAATATATCTTTACGCGCGACTCGCGCGCCGCCCAGGCGTCTGGTCTGAGCACTACGAACGGATAAGACAATAAAACGATACAAGATTCCAACTTTTAATCTATTCCTTAAAATAATTTAATTTTCTCAAGAACGGTTTTATATAACGGTTCCTTGAACACCTTCTGAAAACTATCTTTATGAGTGTAGAGCCTCTTAAATTTTGGAATATCATGTTTAGTCCATTTAAAGTTAATTAAAATATTAATAAATTTTAGTTCTTATATTGTTTTTAACTTAGTATCATATTCGAAATGTAAAACAAAATTAAATAAAAAAAAAATTGTAGCAGGCGCGGTATTTATATAATATATAATACTAGCTGTGCCCGGCCACGCGTTGCTGTGGCTGCCCGGCGCTAAGGGTGGACAACCCTTATCACTAAGGAATATGAAAAATAGATGTTGGCCGATTCTCAGACCTACTCAATATGCTCACAAAATTTCATGAGAATCGGTCAAGTCGTGAGGAATCAAGTCAAGTTCAGGGAACGAACATTGTGACACGAGAATTTTATATATATAGAGATTATAAAGAGGAATGATTTGTATTTTTGTATGTTTGTAACGAATAAACTCAAAAACTACTGGACCGATTTCAAAGATTCTTTTACCATTAGAATGCCACATTATCCCTGAGTAACATAGGCTATATATTATATATAAAAAAAATCTTATGAACCGAAGCGAAGCGAGGGCGGGTCGCTAGTTTGTTATATTTATGTGCAAGCTGTGTTTGTCCATTGGTTTTCTCACGCCTAGTTAAATCACTTATATTAATTGTAATTGTATTAGGGCGACTTTTACCAAACGCTGTTTAAAATTAGCTTAATTGAAATCAACTAATTACGATTAACCCCTAATTACAAATTAAACTAATTTCAATTAGTGGCGTCTTGCACCAAACAGATTTTGTCATCTATTAACAAATTGTAATTAAATTTTGTCTATGACAGTGTGGCATAGAAAGAAACTATAAAAATAATATCTATGACTGTCGAACCATGTTCCGTTTTACGATAGTAAAGTTTTTGAGCATAGCGATTTAAAAATTTTTACAGTTTCCATACTATACTTTGAAAGGTATTTGCTTAGTTTGGAACGTGTGACTTTTTCGATCTGTCAGACAGAAAAACTTGTTTGTGTTCATTCATGATTGCGTGTTGATTGTTGTTATTTTTGTTCCGAACGAATCGTGAATAAAAATGAATATTATACCAAGCACTAGTTCGCGTTCTCGTGCCCCTAATTTTACTAGGGAAGAACAAGAGTTGCTCTGTGACGTGCTTAAACCATTTATGCACATCATAGAAAGTAAAAAGACCGACGGCGTTAAGCACGGTGAAAAACAAGCCGCATGGGCTAAAGTGACCG
Source organism: Sesia bembeciformis (assembly GCA_943735995.1). Taxonomy (NCBI): domain Eukaryota; kingdom Metazoa; phylum Arthropoda; class Insecta; order Lepidoptera; family Sesiidae; genus Sesia; species Sesia bembeciformis. The sequence goes on from OX031042.1 coordinate 9,242,076, forward strand.
AAACGTTTAATGGAAACACGAAATATACGAATCGGACAACTGAAAATTTATTGCTTTGCTACCGCAATATGAAAGCGAAAATTAAAAAGGAGCATTCAACTGCAAAAATGAACTTATCAGGTAAGATTGTATTTTTTTCACCTATATAAGGTTTATGGCTCACATAAGCACTGTAAATCAAACCAAGTATTTTACTACTACACCTATTAGTTTTAAGAATAGAGTGGATTTATTAAGAAGAAAAAAGGCAACTCCTCTTAATTGTACTGGTAAGAACTATAAATAATTAATACTATAACAGTATATATATAAATAATTAATAAATAATTAATATGCATTAATTTTATAACAGATAATGTGAAGCCATCATATAAAAAAAAAGAAAAAACTAGTGAATTGTTTCAAACTCTTGCTGAACAAAAATTGGAACTAGTACAGATACAAAAACAAGTTTTGTTGAACGACATGGAGCATCAGAGCAAGATGCAGCAGTTACAACTAGAGGAAACAATTCAAGTAAATAAATACACTCAGATGATGAGAGAAAAAGATATTAAAATTAAGGATTTGCAGTTAGAGTTACAAGCACAAACCATAAAACACTGTGAAATAATGAAAGAAAAGGAATTTCAAATAAAGGAATTGGAGTTACAGTTAAAAGAAAAAGAACTTGTTGTTAGATAAGAAAATAAACAAGTTGAAATAAAAAATATTTTATTTATGTTTTAAAATTGTTGTTTAACTTGTATAATTTATGGAGTCACAGTCGACTAGATGTTTTTTCTATGTTACCATGATACTAAGAAGTAAATCAGCCATTATTATCTGAAAAATAAAATAAAGGAGTTAAATAGCAAATAAAAAGCATATTCATTTGCAATATTTATGTAATACGTAATATTTAATTATTTTTTTAACATACCCAGCAAAATAGTCATTGATTAGAACTGTGCGTTCAAAATTCCTTCCAGCTCAACCTTGTGGTGTGTGTGGTGAGTCTGGTATATCAGGTAAAACTGGGTACTCTGGGTCTTCTGGTGGAATTTCATCTTTTTGCCAAATGGCTATATTGTGTAGCACAGCAGTTGCTATTATTATACCTGTAATAAAATAAACAACATAAGAGCATGAAACACAAATGAAGGCACAGAGTTATAATACTTACATACAAATAAAGGCTAATACATACAAAGAGTTCTAATACTTCCAACTTACCAGGTATTTTATGTAACTTCACACTTACACCCCGAGATATAATAGGAAATCGTCTTTTCCAGACTCCAAAAGCTCTCTCTACAACATTACGAGTTTTTATTTGTGATTCTTGATAAAGGGCTTCTCCTCTGGTGTAAACATTGCCATCACCTAATGGTGTCATCATAAAACTAGTTTGAGCGTATCCACTGTCACCCAAAAGCAATTTATTATTATATTTTCCTTGGAGAAAATTTCTCTTTACTGCACAATTATCCCAGATATTGGAATCATGGGCAGAGCCATGCCAACGAGCAACCACATCGAGGAATGTTAAGTCCGGGGCTGCCACACATTGAGTGTTAATGGAAAAATACCCCTTTCTATTTCTATAAATTTCAGCATTAGGACCTCCTAAAAAGGAAAGTAGAAATTAGTAAAGCCAGTACAATCAAACTATACCATAGTTACCTATGTATATTTGTAAAATATGTTTCATACCTGGTGACAAAATTCTCACATGAGTACAATCTATAGCACCAATCACACGAGGAAATTTAGCGATTTGGTAGAATTTTGTTGATATAGCTTTTTGATCTTGATCAGATTCTGGTAGTGATATGAATTTTCTGTATAATGATGCAATAGCATGAGTGACCCTGTGTACAATGCGACATGATGTTGCTTCTTCTACACCAATTACATCACCACAAGTAATTAGCTGACTTCCTGTTGCATAATATCTTAGCGTACACAATAACTGGTTTAAAGGAGATACAGCTCAATTTCTAAAAACATAAAGAACAGATGTATTAGATACTATATGTATGCATTGTATATTAGGGTAGAGGGGTCAGTGTTGTTGATTCTTTAGCTAGTACCTACAAAGTGTATTATATGTGCACTTATAAGCTACTATTGTTATTTATAATAATGTGTATCTAGCAAGGTAGATTAAATAAGTAAGAACCTACTTACTTTTCTGTTTTAAATTTCAATTGTTGTTCAATTACTTGTAACAAAAGCAACACTGTCGATTTGGAAAGACGAAACCTTCTAATAAATTTCTTTTCGGTAAGGGTTTCAAATAAATTAGTCCTCGGACCAATAATTCGTGGTGCCCGGGGTCTATTCATATATTGAAGAATTTCCTCGTCATCGTCGTCGAATAACATATCCAGAACTGATAATTCCATAATAAGAACACGAACAAATGTTGAAACTTTGAAACTAGAGCCCTAGAGAAAACAATTACAAACATAACCTCAAAATGTGCGTTGACAGTTGTTAATCGCGATTAGCTTCCTTAATTAGCCATTTCTCTGTAATTAACTTTGACAGCTCACATAATTGTGATTAGTCCATGGTGCAAGGCGGTAATCAAAATTTTATGTTTAATTATTATTTTAATTTCAATTAAGGGTTTCGTAAAAGTCGCCCTTAGTGTACGAATGCTGACAAACGTAATAAATGAATAAATAAAAATTGTGAATAAAGATGCATCATACAAAAAACAAATGCTTACTTTTTATTCGATGTCGGCGATGTAAAGATATCATTATCTAATCCGAGGACGGGGTCATTCGCTGGGTCCATCACCTCCACCTTCACTCTGACGCCGTCCTCCGGCAGGTCGTACGCGTACGGGTCATGGAAGGGTTTCACATCAGGCGGACTCGTGGTTCTTTTCGGTAGTCGGCAGCTTAACGTATGGTTCTTTAATATCGCTTCTAAGCGGTCTTTGTCGAGCGTCAACTTTCTGACTTCATCGTGGAGCATTTGTTTCTTTTCTTCAAGTTTGTCTGTTTCGTCCTGCAGCTCGTTTGTGTGGTCCAGTCTTCGTTTGCGGCATCGAGCGGCGGCCATCTTATTACGTTCCCTGCGGACTTTCCTGCGTTCCTCTTCCTCTGGTGTGATGTCCGTGGGGGCTTTGGTGGGTCTTCGGCCGCCCATGTTGCGTCGTTTGGGGGTCGGGAGGCCGGGGCTGCTGCTGCTATCGCCGCTAGCGGAGAGTGGGCCCGGCGACACGTGCAGCGTCGTCGTCGGGCCCGACTCACAGTAGCCAACTGGGTTCAGGATGCCTGTAACCATTAAAGTGTGTGATTAGCTAAATGGTGCACGTTATAAAGATGGTGAAATATTTTCCAATTGTGATACGATCCTTGACCTTTTTCTTACTATTATTATTTTGAAGCAGATATGCGCTTTCCTTATTTTTAGTATTTTTTAAGTAAATACAGGGGAATCCCAAATTTTAAAAAATAACCGAAGCACAATGGCAGGTAACTAATATGCTAATAAAAATACTATTTAAATATCTTATATTTGTTTACCATACAGTATCCGATACATGACGACGCATTAAACGGGGTTCGTAATAATCCAATATTTATAATAAGTATCAAAATATCCGATATACTCGTATATCATGTATATAAAAAAGACGCGAATTTCATTCTGTAAGTGGTTTTATTGTGTCAAAATTGTTAAATGAATCTTTGAGTTTGATTAATAGATTTATTTATTATAAAACAAAACAAAAAAATAGAGTAAAATTAGAATCTTTAAGATTAATATAATCCAGTCTACTTAATCAACATTCAACTAAATTATAATTATAATCTTTAGTGTTGGATCATTGCCAGTGGTAGTGATCATAATTTTTATTTATGTCAATATAACAATTTAAAAGTGTGGAATCTGCCAAAATTCTAATTTTGACGATAAATATAAATTGATACATATCGTGATATATATCATGATACACATCCCCTGATATATATCATGATATATGTCCGCTAATATATATTATTATCATGATATATGTTCGCTGATATATATCAGCGAACTCTGATTAAAACCAAATGAATTATTTTGAAAACCGATATACTAACCGTAGTTGTTGGCGTGCGTGACTGAAGGCGGTACGAATCCGGCGTGGTTGGTCTGTTCGCTGCGGCAGTTGCTGAGCTCGATGTATGTTTGCTCGAAGTTGCGCAACTGCGTGGGCGTTATGGTGGCCGTGGTGCGAGTTGGAACCCCCGACTGGAGGCCCTCTAAGCTCACGAACTGAAAAAGAAAAATAGATAATAAGTTTCTCTGTCGAGTCAAATGTGTAAAACAATTTTATACAGATAACAGGAAATTACGTACTGTTCTATTAAGGAGTGGAATCTTCTTTCGGGTATTTTATAGAATCCTACATCTTGCTTTAAAAATGTAATTTAAAGAAGTATTTCCTGATTATTTTGAAAATAATTTAAATTCCCTTAACTGTGTAAATATAAAAGTAATAACTTTTTGTTTCTTTAGGTTTAAATTTTACTTTATATTATAATTCAAACATTAATGGCTTACATTCCAAAAGTGCATAATAATTTCCTTCCTGCATTATAATAATTATCTACAATGATCATTTGTAACAGAATTAATTATTACTTGTTGTGTTATTTGGCAATAACGTAATAGTTTACGACAAGTGCAATGGTATCATCAGTATAGTGTGACATTATGCAACACTTATTATTGTTGATTGTATTGTTACTCGTTCGCTTCCACATACCGATATTTTATCGACACAATATTTGCATAACGCAACCAACACAACAATAACAAATTAACATAACAATTTATTGACGTTTCAGATACAAAATACAATGAAATACAAGAAATTAAGTTTCCTCCTTATGTAGGAACCCTACACATCCACATTGATGTAAAGAAAGGTTTATAAAACTAGAAGTCACATTGTAAGTGCAACGAAAATTCGACAATAGTAGACACAGAATCATATTTAAGTTAAAACATAATATTTATGTAATTTTTATAGCATATTCTACGAATTATTTTAATGTAGGTATAATCAAATACATTGATATTCTACTTAGAAATTATATTTTCGACTGGCGTCGAAGAACAGCAACGGTACATTCAAGGTCAACGGTAACTAAAATGTTATAGGTATATTTAATTGATTTTTTTTTATTTTTATTGCCTATCTTCGCACAAAAGTCGATCTTAATGCCTTAAGACATTCTCTACTAGTTAACTTTTGGGTTAAACAGGGAGATACATTAAGAGGTGCGATGAGAAGACGGATTATAAATGAATATATCTTAAACGACAACAGTACCTATATATAATTTCTTTAAATATACCTAATGAATACGTAACTTGCATTATATGTATGTAATAAAATGTAAATCCTAATTATTCCTATTAATTTAAAATAAGCGTGTGAACAAAGCATATCAAAAACATATTATACACAGTTCTGTGTGGGTATTTAGGAAATTAGAAAATAAATTATGCCCTTACCCTGTGATTATTGTCAAATTATTTCAATGAGTTTCAGTTGACGCGCTAACTACCTACTTACTCTAAGGCATTCTAAAAATGCCGAGCAGAGTTGCTCATTGTAACATTAATTGCGTTTAAAGCACACCCATAAATCTTTCACCGCGACTCGATTTTACTATAAAACAAACAAAACTTTAATGCAGCCATCGAACACAACTTAGTCATAGTACTGAAATAGCTAATCAATTTAGGTTTAAAGTGGCCAGGCCATAGTCAACAATTTCGTTGGTTACATCTAAAAAATAATGTGGTCCGTGTGTTTGTTTCCTTTCGAGTGATTTAGGGCACGTGCTACGGTACTAATTTTGGCGAAACACAGAGTACATTCTGACGTGCAGACTGCACTTGTTCGGGACGGGCGCAAGATTCATGCGTACCTGTTGACACCAGAGCTCCGTCGCCAGGATATTGGCGATCTCCAGCGGGTCCATGTTCTGCATCACACCGGTGCTAATTCAACCACGTTTATAATTAGACGCTTACTCTATTGTGTTGCGCTTTTTGCGACGCGACACCTTCGTGCTTCGAGTTTGTTAGTCGATTTGTTCGTTATAATCCGCCCTCGCAAATTACTAAACAGGTCGATCCGTCGATGCACTTGCGATACTGGTATTCGTTATCGGTTCACGGGTTTGTTTAGGGGCGGATCGGTATTTGGTAGTCGTATTGCCGCGATATATCGCGTGGAGAGTCGTGTGCGCGGGAGTGCGGGTCGTTCGTTCGTTGCGCGCGCGTACGGCGGCCGGCCGCGGCGGTTCGCGCGCTACTGCCGCGCCCGCCCTCATCGCCCGAAATCCTCGCCCACGAGCGACGTTCAATCATATATTAATAGAACACTCCTCTAACTCCGGAAATATTTCGCGTAATTTCGCATAGCACGGGGCGGCAAGTTGTTATCTAAGGTAATGGCAAACTATGAAAACATCAACCTCTGACATGCCTTGACACGCTCTTACCTAGGTAAGAGCGTGTCAACTACTTAACCGAGACACCACACATAGTCACATTTTCTGTTATCATTCTAATAGATCTTTAAATTCATCTCTAACAGTGCCGACAAGAGTAATGCTTTCAAAGGAAATGTGTGCAGCATCACGTGGGCGGGAGGCTTGGCCGGACCTTGCGGCAAGGACGCGTCTACGCAGACTGTGGGCGACGCAGCGCGCGCCTGCGTCTCATATATGAATACAACCTTATTTGGTTCCATCCTCAATTAATACAAAATAAAATAAATAAGTAGGTATTTCGATATAAATATCGCAACCTAAAACAATTTTGAAATCAGGATGTGAAGTTGATAGTAGATTTATATAAATTGTAAATTTAAGAAGCCAGGAATGCGAAATGTCAGTATATTCTATCAGTTAATTGGTAGGTACACACCGTGACCAATTAACGTAGCTGCAGCTCGGCGCGGCCGATGTGTAGTTGAGACGAATTACATTTAAGCAATTGTGGTAATTGACCGGCCGGAGCGCCTTCCGGAGCCGGTGCGTTACACCCGCACGCTCGTATGCTTGCCACTCGGGGCAATCACAATAGACCAGGTTCAATGCAGTCACATAAATCTTAGCGGTGTGTTGCATGCTGCACGCACACGGAATTCATTACTCGTTGGACATAAACCAGGACATGATGTAGTTAGATGTAGAATGGACATGATGGACTGTAATGATGTAGAAGCAGTTCATAGAGGTAATGCAAAGTTGACTGCATATCACTAGGAGATGGCAGTCAAGGAGAGTTTCAAATAACTCCCAGTTTAATATAAAAGAGTTTCATGGAAAGAAAGAATCTAACTTAAGGTTAGTAAAATTAGTCCAATTGTTACTTTAGTAAAAATTTAAATTAATTTTCAACCTCGAAATTACGGTTCAGTTAGAAAAGTTGTTACTTTCTATACGTCACCTAAATACAGGATTAATCTTCATATCCCTGATACTCATTAACCCTAATCTATGAATAAATAATTGTTTAGCAAACACAAACAGAAACAAGCAAACACTGAAAGATTTGGTTTGGTCATGAAAACATCGTGTATTTGCGCGTAATTGACGTTATTGTGTCCTAGAACCAGACAAGACTTCGAGAAGATTTCATTGTCCATACCAAACAACGCAGGTCCCTGGCCATTTTACTGAATGCTTTATACACGAAACGAAAATAACCAGACTATTATATCATATTTATTTCTTTTATCTTGCAACTTTAGCATTGTACCTCAGACAGTCGCACATTTCATTAATGTTAGGCCGAACGTATTGTTCATACATTTGTCTGATTCTAGTTCAAGAGCAGATATTCAGTCATATAATAGAATAGAAGAAGAACCGAAGAAGAACTTTAGACGCAGTGTCTGTAATTACGAGTATTTTGTTCGTTTTTGTAATTACGGTTAAAATATATACTCGCGTGGATCTGTTGGTTACCGAACTGCTTTACGTTTATGACATCATCGCTATATCTAGTTGTGACGTATGTATGTACACGTTGCGCGTGAGTGGCAATCATTTTGTTTTCTGTTTACAATTTATTGAGTGTATTTTTTGTCATGTAGTCCCTATAGTAGGTCGCCCTAAATGTGTCATTTAGAGCGAGCGTCTTCGAGAATAAATGTCCTTTAATTTAAATTCTAAAGAAGCCATTATCGGAGCTCTAATGTACATTAAATGTAACTAATTTACCAATAACTTTAAGTTCAGGTTTAGGACTTTTCTAGTACTGAAGTAATCTAAAGGGATGTTTAATAATTATACGGAAAACTTCTGCTTTTAATTATTTATACTTCCTAGTTGGCAGTTTCTAGTTTTGACTTCAACCTCTATTTTCAATGGCTATATCCAGTTACAAATCCCGCGAGCACTGCGGCTGCACAATGATTTCATTGATATTTATTTCATCTTGCCAAAGTACATGCCATCGCTGCAAGGTACGTGATAAACATTTTGTAGGGCGGCTCCTCGCTGCTCACACTGCTCTTTACTGGTTACATTAATAGTTTAAAATGTTTGTATCACAGCTATAATATGACGTTTAATCTTTAAGTACTACAATCGTACAACGAAAGTCCGACACACAATTCTACGAAGGCTGTTTGACCGACACGACAGTAGAACCCTTTGGGTCCAATGTATCAGAATGACCGGAGTATCAAATTGTCTGTTTATCCGACACGACAGTAGAATGACATAACGTTTGACGGACAAGACAGTAGAACGACAGAACGTTTGACTTTCTGACTGATGACTTGATGGGTCAGAAAATTATTCTTCATACCAACATTATGTCGGTCTACTGTGTAGTTTGACCGTTTTGTCGATCTAACATTCTTAGGTTCAAAGTGGTTTCGTATAATCGTTTTTTTTTTGGCCCTAATGGCCTTTCAAGAGTATAGTTTAGAGTGAGCGCAGAAGGCGTTCAGCCAGGAGCAAAGGGTGTGTGCAGCAACGAACCTAAGCCCTCCCCCGCCGGTAGACCGGCGGGAAGAACGGACCTCGGCTTAGGGCGTCGCATTGAGAGGGTACCGCGGGATGGCGAGTCGGTGAGAAGCGCCCACCCACGAGCCGATACCTGGTAAAAGTGTTTGCTGAAGGTCGGTGTGTATTTACGGTGTAGCGAGGTGACGGTGTATCTGTGAAGTCCGTGAGTGTAGTGTAGCATTGGCAGCAGTGATTAGGTCGTCGGGGTCATCTAAGACGTGCCGAAGACGACGACGGCAATTAGGAGGGTCATTTCTATTGGGTACATAGGTTAGGCTGTCAACTACTAGGGGATTGGGATGGTGCGGGATTCTGTCATAGTAGCGTCGGGCGGATCGTATAATCGTCGTGTGGGTCAAACGTTATGTGGATCGTACAGTTTTCGCACAACTGTGTGCAGTCAGTTTAAGAATAGTAAAATGGCGAGTCAGCTAAATGGTGGGCGATCTATAAAGCATACTTACGTAATAAATAAATAACAGCTATGGAAGTGCCTTAGTCAGTCTTCTTTATCAATTGATTTCATTGTCGATAAGTATTATTAGTTGGACTCTAAACTTCAAAATAGATTAATAAAGCATATTTAGTAAACATGCAAAATAATACATAGATGAAAATAGTCAATAACCAATAAGATAACACCAGCCCGTTATCCGCACGTGTGATCGCCCACGTAGTCTACCAACTTATCTATTCAATTGTTTTTACAATAGTGGGTAGGTAGGTACTACTAGTCTAGGACTGTACTTTGATAAGCATTTTCACTATGCAGTGTTATTTTAAAAGAAATCTGGACATCAACAGCGAAACGTATAAAAACAAATTCCTAGTCTCCAATATAATATACAAAGGATTATTAGATTTTAAAAGTATCAATTAATTAATTAAAAATTATATTAATTTTAGTATCAAAATTATTTTTCCAACTATTTTTAATGATGATAATAACCCAAAATTGTTTCTAATTTGTCGTGCTCTTTCAGTCTCAATTTTCTTTTTTCGAACTTTAGTAGGTACTTATATTGTTCAGTTTAGAAAAATAAATATACAAGCAATGTAGTTTTCCTCGTTGTCTCGTATTTTTCGTGTGACAATTTATGCAAATCTGTTTATTTTTTCCTCAAAAAGTGCCGCGTTTTCCCGAACAGCGACGTCATAGATTTATATAGCGTATCAGACGCCTGTGTCAGCGCAGGGTTCCGAGAACGTTGCCCGATACGAACATTAACTATTAAGAGCTGTCAAAATAACATTTTAATTATTATCTATAGGCATTTCATTGTTTCTGGACAATTCTTTAAAAGTTAATATCACTAAGAATATATTATATAAATATTCATGAACGATGATTGAAAATCTTTGAATAAACATGAAGTCTGAAGATACAAAACTTAAGCCTCTAACATAAGCATGTTTAATCACAACTCCCAGAGGTAACAAGAGTACATTTTCTTTTTGATCTATCTGCCTTGTAAAGTGCGTAAAACTTGTAACACAGCCGTCAAACATAGAAGGTTACAAAGAACATTTACACTAATATTTTCGTTTCATTTTAAACAACACGACGTGAATTATCATTACTACCGTTATAGATATTTACTTTATCAAGGATTTCGTGTATTGTGTTTTAAGTTGTTATTTTGTATTTATTGCTTTGTTTTTCTGTATTAGCATGCGTATGGTGTGGTCCTCTATACTCACTACTTCGACGCGTGATAACCGCGCTTACTAGTTTGATGACAAACGTTCAAAACTATAGACGTAATACGTTTCATAGACAAGGACGTTCAACTTTCGTCCTTTCGTAAACAACAGCCTCGATGAGTAATAATATCTACATCTACGACGTTCGACATACTTATGGCCAAATTTTAAACTACTGATCGTATGTAAATAAATACATAATTACAATTAGGCCGTTATTGGTAGCTAAGGTAAATAAACTGTAGACACTTGAATCACTAGAATATCGTTGACCTTTTTGACATTTGAAGCATTAGAATATAGTCGATCATTCCTTCACTGTGGCTGCATAACCTGGACTCTGGGTGCTGGACTGGATGTCTTTCGCTATCCAGTCACCTTCAATTCTGTGTGATTCAAGCGATCGAAGCAAATCCATGTAATTAACGAAATTCGAATAAACTTTATACTATCACTGCTTTGACTAAAATCTGTTGCAAAAAATTATATTCAACTATGTAAAATCTGTTGCAAAAAATTATATTCAACTATGTAGTATAATATCCAGGGTTCGCTGATATATATCAGCGGATATATTATATCAATTGATATTTATATTGATATATATCAATTGATAATTTTTTGTTACCTACTCTAATTTTACTCTTATTTTTTTGTTTTATTTTATAATAAATAAGTCTATTAATCAAACTCAAAGTTTTAATTAACAATTTTGATACAATAAAACCACTTACAAAATAAAATTCGTGTCTTTGTTATATAAATAATATATATCGCATATACATATATCAAATATCGGATATTTTGATATTTATTATAAATATCGGATTTTTATGAACCGTAAGTATATGCCAATTCAAAGAATATTAATATAACTAATAATTGTACTCGTAAAGTTAGGCGTAGCATTAGTTATTACTTTTAATCTTACATTATATAATAAAAAATAAAAAAAAATGCAGTCCACATAAAGGTTAGCAGACAACCAGGGCGTTGACCTCTAAACACGATTTTTTAATCAATACAAATAAAGGAGAAGGTGCAAATGGCAGGCAAGTCGTAAACATGGTCATATTTTTCGATGGCTTAATTACTCAAATGGGGTAATAACATTTGAATTAAACAAATACAAGTAGCTCAAAGTTAATGCACGTTTAATCACTTAAATTTTTAAATCGATTGATTCCTGAAACCCGAATTATAAACGGAAAATCGACGAAACGAACTGTATGCCGCAACACTAATTATGCCTCATAGTCCTCTAACAGTTACGATGAACGCAGCATTACAAGCTGAAGTAGCGTAAAATTCTTCCCATGCCTTTACGACGCGACAACGCAATGATGCCAGGAAATTGAAACCAATTCCATGGAAACAGGGAGTGTTTTCACACCACTCATGACGGGCGCCATAAACACTCCCAGACTATTACGCTATCAGCTTCGAGTGCTCGTCTAGCTGTAAATACTTGTGTTAAATGGACGAACTCTCAGACCTGGCCGGTTATCTGGGAGCTCATTAACGGAGCGCTAATTGCTCATACTAATAGAGCTGCTCGGACCGTCGGCTTAGAAAATTCCTTGAACTGATTCTAAATAAATAAAGAGGCGTTTGTTTGCATGTTTGTACGCGAATGGGGTATTTTAATAGCGCAATTTACAGCCGTGATTTGCGGTAACGATTAATAAAAAATCTCGAAACATAAACCAGAGCGGCAAAAAAATACCCTTGGTCGGTTGTTTCGTAGATCCGTGAGACAGAAGTCTGCCCGTCAAGGTTTCCGTTCATTAACTTATCGTTAGAGAATTTAAAGGGCGTCTTTATATACTTTACAACTTGTTCATTATGTTTCATTTTAAACGTAAGGTCAAGAGTTTCCCGAGCTGTTAGTACTAAAACCCCATACGGGCCAACATAAAAGGCATTTAACACATAGCCGCTTTAATTTCGTAGAATTTGTCACGGTTTGGGTGAACAATATTTACGATGGGTCCCAATTAGTCGTCTAGACAAGTGATATGAATATTACTGTTTAGGCAGTTTAGACAAAAATAGACCTAATAATAATTGAAGAAAATCAGTTGTCAATAGTAAACAGTGGCTACGTCCAACCAGTAACACTATGGGAAATTAAACTACCACAAACTATTCTAATAATGGATAAGTGACAATTAATTTAATACAAATAGAATGTAAATCATTTGAGAATCTCCGTAAGTTCAAAACCCGTAACAATTATTCAGTGATCAAATAAACATATTTAGTGTTTAAAATACACGCATACAGAAGCTACACATGCAAACGGCGGCGCCGACGTCGCTATGTCGCGACATTGACCGCCACTGAGCGAATAATAAAATAAATCGACGGCTGGCACCGCGCCAGCGGCCCTTCACTTCTCCTTATTGAAACTAACAAACGTACTGAAACCAATTCTGCTTCAAACAGCACTTTATCTAACTGCGGTTAAACTTAGCCACCGATGGATACTTTCAATGAAAATCGCAAAGCGCCGGCGGAACCCCAGGGTTACAATTCGATCGATGCACTGTCGCTTTTCATATCGTACCATCTATGTAATAAAAAATCCCCGAAAGGGTTAAGGGGTTACGTTTCTGCAAACAAAATTGTTAAACTTGATATTGAACAAAGCGAAAATTATCTGGTTAAAGTACAAAATTATTTCAAATAAAAACAAAGCGGGTGGTCGCGCCGGTCGTTAAGACCGATTTTCGTTCGACCTTCGTTTTCATGAAAACTGCTCCATTCTGTACTTCTCGGAAAACCCGCGTGAGTCACCCGCGCACGCTCTCTATCGCGGGTCACTACTTGTGTATATACATTCGCCGACTCGATTCAAAAACTCGATTACGTTAAATGATTCATAAACTATGAATCAGCGGGCGACATAAGAAAAAACTAGTGTGGTTTCAATTATTCGAACTGAATAGATAATAAAATTTAACACTTTCTTAAGGAAACACATTTCGTCGTATTGTAACATTAAAAAGATACATTTACCATTTAACGAAGTGAGAAAAGCAAAGAAATGAAAAATCATCATTGTAACATACGACTGAGATATTAAATAAGGCATAGCCGAGTTTTTGTTACATCATTGAAGACATTATTATAACGTTTATTCCGTTGACAAACAAATGCAACTTACAATAAAGTATTAGAAGTATAGAACGAAATAGAAAACACAGAAGGTTAAGAACAAGGAAATAGCGGAAAAACAGGAAAAACTGGTAACGTGGCAGACTACTCGAATGTATAGTGTTTTGAACACTAGCATATTTGAAATAATGGTATTTGAAGAAATGCTCGTGACAATTAAGATAAAGGTTTATCTAAAGTCGCAGTGGCGCCGCAACGCGGACCGGATATCGTCCGGAAATGGCAGGCATACCTCGTAGCGGCGCCGCTGCCAAGCCGCAGACTTGGTAAAAAAATATATAAATCGCACGTTTTTTTATTTCGAACAACAAAAGAGGTTTTTTCACTTTTAACCTGGGAAGTTTTTATGGTGTTTTGTATTCGAGATGGGTGTTATTCTGCGTGCTTACACTTTTTACATGTATAAAAAATCTGCTGTAAAGAAAGACCTTCATATTCACCTCCTTTACGTTTTATCTGTGATGTATGTGCAGTGACGCCTAAGTTTATTCAAGTGCATACAGAAAAACAAAAGTTCCTTAAAATATCTTACTTACTGAACGATTTATAAATCTGTGAATTTAAATAATTACTTTAACCAATAATATTGACCTAATTAAGTTTTAATAAATAATTATAAGCGGCTGTGGGTTATCTATACCGAGAAGTGTTTTAAATCGGTATTTATTGTTCTGCTGCGATAAGAAACAATAACAGCTGCACGAATGCGGTAGAACAAAGAGCTACAACACCGATATGTTAAGAGGTAATGTAAAATAATTGTAGTCTTAATAATCACAATGCTTCTTCAAATGGTCAGATTACGTACAGTTATGGTCTTATATGCATTATGTCGAATAAATTAGCTGGAAGTTGTGTCGCAATTATAAAATCAATATCACACAAACATTATACTTGATTTTACACGTTCTTCTGCGCCGTTTTGGTCCAATGACAACAGGTCAAAGTCCTCTAAGTAGGTGAACAAATTAATTTAAATAATACCAATAATAATTTCAAATAAATATTACGTGAGCATACAGTTGTTCGGTACTCCGTGCTACTTTGAAGACAGTAAGCGCTGTCATGAGGCAGTTGACGAGAAAAATGTTAATTTGTTAGCTGCTCAATATATGCTCAGATTTGCAGGAAAATACATACGGTACAACAACTATTATCCTTAACCACAAATAATGTGTTCAATATCCTCACCGAGTTTTGGTGTCGAGGGTCGCAAGCGACGCCCGCGCACATGTTGATACTTGCTTTATTTAATTTTTTAATTGCGTCGCCCACATCGACACCAGAGGAGTGGGAGATACCTTCGCGCGTTTTCGGACACCATCGGTGATCTTCGGCGTCATCGGCGACGTCTTTGAACTCTCAACGTGGAACGATTTCCACCAAAGGACTTCGTACCTTATTTGACGCGCAATTTTTTATGATTACTTCCAGAAAACTCGATACGATATATTTTAAAATAAGGTGATTTTTAGAATGTATTAGGTACTTATTTATAATAGTGATTTTTTTATATCTTTGTATAAAATATGTTCGTTACTTCCCTAACTACATATTAACAAAATAAAAAAATACTCTTAACAAAATAATTCAATTGATTGTAAGGTAGTAATGGTAACTTTGTTGGCTGGTAACATTGAAGCAAAGAAACTTACAAAGTTTTTATACCATTGACACATATAACATGGTGTGCGGTAAGACGTATTCGAAATATTGAAGTGCACAACGCTCTTTGTTTACTTCGTTGATAAATGCGAAACAGTTATATGTCATATTGTAACAAGCGACGAGACGGACGGACAAAGCTATTGTCTCATTAACAGACACTTATGGTAATTTCTTTTGAGGCACGCTGCGACCTTCTTTTTGCGGTGTAACAAATACTTTATTGGCTGCAATATTTCATGGCGATAAAACCAGAGGCTGAAGTGGGGATTTCTAGAAAGTTCTTGATAATTTTCCAACCTTGGGTAATGGAAGGGCACCAGCTGCGCGGGCGCCGTTTCTGATTATGTGTTAGGTGCGGAATGGCCGTCAATACACCCGAGCCCTGGCACCGCCTAGCACTCGTGATAAGCGTTACGCCCATTGGACGAAACATCGCCGTAAATGGTATTGGTTTTACTATTAATTTCTGTAAAATTGATTCTTACGACTCACCTTATCTAGTACTATTTCCAGGAATGACTGTCACACATATGCTCATGTATTGCATCACAATTTGCTTCTACTAACTGTGCCTAGTACAATATTCTTTATATCTTATATTTATTGGCCGTGTGGTGTCTGTCGGCTGGTTTTATAATAGTACCATATCTCTTCCTGTGGGTGTCGAAAAGACGACTAGGGGATAATGAAGCGACTACCATAAGCCCTGTGGAACTACAACACCCTCCGAAAGAATGGATTCGCCAACTGGCTTGATCAGCGTGACATTTTATGAATCAATCATTTATTTAAGACTATACATTCTCATGCACAAGACAATGTGCACGAGGAGAGCTATAGTGCACCGGTCTTCTTTTTAAAATTGTCTCGTCATTTGTTGGTCAGTGTTATGAAAACAAAAATTATGATTATCGTGGTGAAATTGAGGCTTCTGTTACTTACCAACTTAGCACTCTTTAGCGGTCGCCGGTAAAGTTATTCTTTTCGCCTCGATTTATTCGAGCAGGTCCAAATTGTGGACGTTACCAGGACACGGGCGTTTCCCCTTATCAGCAGATAGATAACGACATCCGAATGGTCTGCCTACACCGGCACTAGCGTTATCGTCTTTCCACGAAATCGTACACAAACACTTGCACTTATCGCAAAATATTTCACAATGACTGCTTAGACGAAAACTCCTGTAGTTAAAAATAGGACGTCCAGCAATGTGAAATTATTTAATGAATCGTTAAATGTAATACTGATCGCCTATTTTATTATGAACTAGCTGTTGCCCGCGACTTCATCACAATCGGATGAATAGTATAGGAACGCATACGGAACAAACAAACATTCATTTATATATATAGATTTAAAACACTATAACCAAGAAAATTTATGAAATAAACGCCAATTAAGTCAAGATTTATAGTTGATATTTTGATTTTAAACAAATTGGGAAATAAATGAAACCCCAGAGTAAGGTTCCGCTATTTCATAGCAAGTGTACTTAACTTGGCTTAAAGCCATTACTGTTGAACAACAATTTTCAGATAATTATGCGCAGTACGGACATATAGTACATATCTACGTGTATTATAAGCATCTACATAATTAAAATCTTTTTGGCAGAAAGCCCAAGGATCCTCATCTGCAACATCATATAACAATCAGCAAGCTCATTAATGTATGGCAATTGACGGGTGCTCATATAAAGTATATACCTAAGTGTTTCAAAATAGGGATTTTCACTCAAAGATAATTTGTTTTATCCTATAAAGATACAGTTTTATTATCATTCATTATCATTGCAATTAATTTAGAGTTCCTTTTTAGAGAGGGAGCAAAAGAAATTACATTTGGTAAATTGACTATTTTTAAATATCAAAGATAACATGTTAATTCTTCTAAAGTCATTCATTATGCAGAAAAATTGCGGTATAGAGACTAATAATAATAAAACCAAGGATTATTTAATCAA
The DNA here is from genome assembly GCA_943735995.1 of Sesia bembeciformis. Classification (NCBI taxonomy): domain Eukaryota; kingdom Metazoa; phylum Arthropoda; class Insecta; order Lepidoptera; family Sesiidae; genus Sesia; species Sesia bembeciformis. Next base: position 9,259,623 of record OX031042.1, read on the forward strand.
AGTATGTGCACATTTAACGACTTGCTAACTTTGCCCACAGCTCTTCACGCTTCACATCAATAATGCGTCTTGCATTATAAACGATGCAAGAGGAATAATAATCCCGCATATAAAGGTATTGTTATTTTTTATGAAATTGTTAAGGGAATGATATGCCTACACGTGCTTCCATATCCATATACAGAATGTAACAGAAGCCTGAAACCATGAATACCATTAATGATTCTGAATTAATTGACTTGGTTACAACCTGTATATGGAAATTTAAATTTAAGTAAGCATAGTATTCAGTGAATTCCTAATGCAGTAGTGGATATACAAGCTGATAGTATAGTATACATTTTATGTAGTAAATAATATCTTGTGTACACAATTAAAAGCGATTATCTTTTATTTATAAAAATATATATGATATGGGAAACATAGCTAAGTGATTTTGTAATCAGAATTACTTACAATACATCAAAAATAAATCATACTCTTCTCAACGTGTTCGTGGGGTTATTATTTACGTCAGTTGTTAGGACTACAAGCACAGTTCACATAGAACAAACCGAGACTTGACGCATACTACTTATCTGAGTAGACGAGTGGCTAACGGTTCTTGGGTAAAGGATTATATTATAAAAAAAACATGATATCAGATTCGACTCAATATTTGTTTTAATCTTCCGAGTATACACTTTATGAGGGCATTTCAGTTTAAATTATTTAACGCTACTAGATAATTTTCTACATAATATAAAATAAAAAGTATATGCATATACGTTATAACTGATTAAGGTGATTAAATGTTAAACCATCGGCCAATCGCCCAAACCATGTGCCTGTTATCATAGCCATTATGGCGTCAATGAAGATAGATCCTAAAATATTTTCCTGACAAATTACGCAGCGAAGTTGAATCAAACACGCTCTTGATTTGACGTCGTATGCTGCATAAACATCACTTGACTTAATGTCAAAAATATTCCGCACTGGTTTAGTTGAGTACCGTGTACACCCATGGTTACGTTATCAAACGCATTAGAAAAATCGATTGTGATAATTTGTGTTTTTATAATTTTTCAATATCTATTTTTCTTAATATTTGATAAATCTAGTCACAACTATTTTTGGCGGTTATCAACTTATCAATCACTTTTGTGACAATGTGTGACGAAATGTGACGTCACATATATATATTAATTTCATTTTTATTTGTTTTATTACTGGCAATTGATTTAGTTGTTAGCGTAGTAACAACGAAATTTGTACAATGATGTCTATAATTTATTTAATTAAAATAAAACTAAAAATGTATTATTTGATAACTGATATGATAATATGTATGTTGATAACTCACGGGAAAATCGAATTATATATAAACATCGTTCAAAAATATGTGTAGGCAGTAAAAATATTTTTTGGTCACCAAGTGTGAATTTTCAAGACGCAATATTTCCAAAAAGTTAAAACAATGTGACAGTGACAGAGAAGAGCGGGTTGAAAATGCCTGGATTTTGCAAAACGTATTTAATAAACAGCCCCAAAGTACCTATTATGAAGAAAGTATATTCTTTTATTAAATTACTAGCTGCGCATGCGTTAGATTTTTTTTTGCCAGAAACCTTCGCTCACTAAAGTTTCATCGAAATCGGATAAATGATTTAGGAACGCATACAAGACGAACAAACAAACATAAATTTAACATATATTAAGATTATAACATTTATAATAACTATTAAGTAACTTGTACTTCAGAGTAATTACTAATTAAGCACTAATAAGCTCTGAGCAATCAGTAGGTACAATGTACATACTTAATTGAATTTATTGTTTGTATTTAAATATCCTAAAATCAAATTGTCGATATTCATTGTGAGTTAAGTAATTAAATGAAATATCCGGTTTTAACGACGAGAGATATTATTAATGAGATAGATAATTAATTAATGAAACAACAATCGATTCTTAATTGTCAAATTCAGTTTAAAAATTAACTTTCTGTTAAATGATAAGGAAAATAAGTTTTAGTTAAGGAAGTCCCATTCCAGGATTCCCTCATAAATATCACTTCATCCATCTTCCCCTTATTTATACACAGAAAAAAAATCTTATCAACATGTGATAGTTGTGGAATACCCAACGAGAAAATATCAGACAGGTCAGGACGGATTGGCTGGCAAGCGGCTTTCAGACTTATCAATTACAACGTGACTTCCTTTCGCCGATGCGTAATCCGCTGTATTTGCGGAATAAATATCGCAGGACTGTTTTGATGTATACGAAGAGCTATCTATATATTTTGATGTATACGAAGAGCTATCTATATATTTTGATGTATACGAAGAGCTATCTAGATATTTTCCACTATTAGCTTGTATGATGACAATAATAATTAGCGTCGTTTACTGTCTACAGTTGGTACAATGATGATGCAAATGATCGCGATTATGGCAAGGTTGACGTCGGACGCCGGAGGGTTCGTTCAACTGACCGCGAGCGATGACACGGGGGGCGCGCGCGCAGCGTCGCGGCGCATGCGCCGACGACACCAGGCGACCACATCAGATGCGACGAGATGCATGACATATCAGAACATCTGAGTGTACACAGGCTTGGTGTGATGAGGACTTTTGTATAAAAAGTGAATTAATTGCAATGTGTACAAGGCTCGGGGAATCCCCTACACTAAATTCTTATCAATCAAAACAAACATGTTGACATAGGTACTTATAGGTAAGTAATTTATGTAATTCACTTTCAACTTCTCAATTTATACAGCTTTATCATATTAGTTAATAGTTAATAATATAGATACTCACAAACTTCCTTTAACTGCAATCCAAAAGACACTTTACAAATCAACTGATCAGCAGTAATAATAACAAAAAATATGCTTCACAAAACTTGTTAAAACTTGATACAACAAGAGCGATACGCGTGCGCGCATTGAAAACAAATGTTCGACATATGTCGGTCAGGCGTCGGAAAACCCCCTTGGAAACTACGCGGCGCAGTGTGTAAATATTATGCTTGGACTGGACAAAGGTTTTTGTTATCTAAAACCGGTGTCAGCGAGCGTGCGCAACACGAGCTGCGCGGCCTGTGGTAGACCGTGGAGTGAGGCTCGCGCGCCGGCCCCGCCACCGTCTGATAAGCCTGGCGCGACGCCCCCCGGCGACGCCTACGCCCCACTCGGCGCCATCGCACCGCTGCATCGTAAACACCACCGGCCGCCCCTCGGCTCCTGGTGCCGCCACCGACCAGACGGAGCCCGCGCTTTATGCACTTCACCTACGCACAATTTCACAACTGCAACCACAACGCGGCTGCAGAAATCAACAACTTTCGTTTCCTTAAAAAGACGAGGAAGCAGACATGCGATTGTGAAACTTTAGCGGCAGCCCAGATACCGATGAGAACAATGAGGTGCAAACAAACGTTGAACCATTTTAGTGTCCTCCTAATTGGGCTCGAGGTGCGTCGGGCCAAACAGAAATTCAATATGCAACGCGATCCGTTCGCTACATAAACGGAATAATTGAATTAGTGCGAGCGTGTCGAGCACGAGCAGCCGCCAGCATCGGCCACCTATGAAGCCGAAGTGTCGAAATTCGCTGACGTCAGAGATCTTTTATAACCTGCGAACAACTAGCCACAAAACTCAAATGAACCACAAATACCCTTTTAATAAAATGAAACCATGGTGGTGGCTTTATGATAAAACATCAGTAACTAGATCCAGTAAAATCTAATTTAGGGGGATTTTTATGATGTATGTCATAAAAGGAATTGGATTCTAAATAAGATCTCAAGTGGCTTTAACATTTACGGAAGCCCGCATTTTTTAATGTTACAAAGTTACTCATCAAACATTTTATTGTATGAAACCATAAAAGCTCTTACTTATTTGATAATAAACATATATAATTAATGTGAAACCCTTAAAGCGATGCTCCAGAAATTATTTATAAAAGAAAGTATGAGCTAAATCATGTGGTATTGTTAGAAACTTACTCAGTATCCTTCAGAGATTAAAGAAACAGTTCTTGTTATGTTAAGAGGTAAACCAGGTAAAACACATTAGCCAAGCAGGTTGCATAGTCGTGCAATAAACTGACGGCGGATAGGGAAGAACTGACAGAGAAAGACTGAGGATAATAATAATTTATCTGAGTTTGGTGATAGGTAGGCGATGAAAATAAATAAGCATGTTAACACGATATTAAAATTAGTTTCATCAATCAAGGACTAGAACGCCTCGAAATCTGTAAAGTTTGATCACCCGTACTTGAAGTTCAATGTACGAGAAATATGTAACTAAACGTGGGTCGTACCTAATGATGACGACTGTTTAATGGAAAATTTAAGCACCTTATGAAAATGAATAAAATATACATATTTTAAGAGTAAAGTTTCAATACTAATTACGATGGTTGTTCTTTTCAAAAATTGTGCAACATATTCTGAAGGTACTCGTTGTAACACAACCAATACTTACGAGTATTGGTTGTGTTACAAAGTACGTTTGCACATATGTGTGGATAATCTTGTTATATTACATGAATACTTCGTTCAATTAAGGGTGTACGTTAAAATATAATTCGTTAAAGAGAAACGATGCAAAAAGCGACTCCAAACGTGACATATGACCTTTTGTTATGAAACAAAATTACGATCTGCGTAGGAGATGCTAAATACAAAATTGGATTCGAAGAATTGCGGCAAGTGAGCAGTCATTCGAAACCCATTAATTCAATTGTTTACGGTTGCCAACAATATTAATGATTAAAATTAACTTAATATAATTTTTAATTATATAGACTTACCTGTAGGACCAAATACTTCGTGGCAATTATTTAATTTTCCTTATTTCATATTGCCCGGCGGGTGAAACGAAGATGATTTCATTTTAGCTTGTCACTCGTGAAAACTTTTCACCTTTACATTTTATGTAAGTAAATGTGAAACAAAACTCTTAAATAGTAGCTGACACCGCTTAAGCTTGTGCGAGATTTCCATAAATTCAATGGAATGTAATAAAGATGAAATATTGCGCTTCAATAAAAGTTGGCGATGTTTCCCTGAGTGGTTGTACGTGAAGAATCTCGAAAAATAAATGATTTAAATAACACTGCCGTTGAAACGCAACCACGGCAGTAAACATTTACGAGTGCATTACTCTTGTAAATCCGACATGCTCAAGCAAACAATTTATACTAAAGAAGTGCACGAAAATACGCCGTCCAAGTAGACTATATTATAACGCGCAGACAAATTCGGAGATGTTATTCAAAAAATGGCTTCACATTCTTCTTTAATGTCATATAAGTCAAACCATCATTCGAGAAATCTGGACGGGCGCGTTAGGCCCACATAAATTACGAGATTAATCTTTTTAAATAATTTGACCTTTTCATCTGACGAGGGTTCATTAAATAATGGCTTCGGTATTGGAAGTGAGGTTATTGTGCCGTCTATCACAATTTTTGTTGTGGGCGGGAGCTTTATTGTGCCTCGGATCCTCTTTGTAAAACACGGGGATTAAACACACTATTTCCGAATGGGATTGATGAGACAGATAATAAACAATTACAAATTCCAGTTGGATCTATACGTGTTCCTCGAGTCATATCAATTGTATCGAATGATCAAATTCAACTGATTAACATCCATTGTTCCGTAATTAATTATATTAAAACATTAACGATATTACTCTTACATAAACTTTTATAATAACAGCTGTTGTACTCTTCAGTTTTACTGCCTTTGTCCAGTGAGAACGCAAAAAGAAGTACTTATTTGTTGCAAACTGCAAATATATCTATGTGCCCATTAGCAGCGTGACCTAGATAATGTGATCCTAACTAAGCGGAACATAAATATAGTATGGGATATAGGACTTTGTAACAATGATCTAATGCACGTGTGCATACGCCGTTAACTATGACATCTTTTAATAAGGCACTCAAGGCGGAAACGTGGAAAATGTCAGTAATCTAAGGAGCCATAAGCACGATTCTTGCCCATAATCGGCACAAGGACTTGCAGCTGTTGTAAATATCAGTTCCATGCTTATTGTTGTGACGTAATTACTATTGCTTCGTGAACAAAGAAAATTAAGTTTGCTGTACATAAAGGACATCCTTTGTTTACATTTTAATAAAGAAGCTATTGTTTATAATAAATTAATAAAAATTATAACTTGGTTAATCTATAACCTGAGTGGTCAGGTGCGAGAACGTTAGGAATGTCCGGCGGAATGCCATGCGTGCCAACCATGTGAGTCACGTAGTCATGCTACATCGAAACTCTGACCGTCAGATACTTTAACGGACCTCCCAACACATTACAGAAGCCATCAATTGTTATAAACCATTCCGGCAAAAAATCACTGTGATGCGCTTTCGAAAACTTGCGGGACATTTTGTACCACCTTAAATCATTATGTCTTCATTTTGCCATCCTATTGTGTTACGGCACTGTTCTATAGGTCCAAATTGTTGTTTGGGCAAGCCGACTGTTGAGGCAAACAAAGAATTACACGTTATGAGTTAAACATTGACGATACTCTCTTATTTTGTTCTAAGAACCTTAGTTTTGGTGCAATAGAGAGAATTCTCAAAATATTTTAAGTATTTATATTGAGTCTGTATTAGAAACTGTAACTAACTGTAGACAGGATACTGTGTGAGCCCATCAATCAACGACAATTTTTTGACCTTTCGAGACCTCGTTTTTATTGTCCAATCCATTTACATTCAAAATGCGTATCATCTATTTTAAATGTAGGAGAATATTGTTCAGCTCACGACTTTGATATATTGTTACGTATACTGATGAATTCAAATAAACAGGAAACCGCCTTTGTATTTATTATTTATAGTCCAAATTGATATTAAATTTAACCATAACCTTTTAAGTTTCCTTAAATAATTGACAATTTGTTTTTTATACGCATCCGACACGAACAATTATTGAGTATATAAAATAAAAAAGTACTCATAAATAATATTTTCAAATGTAAATTAACACTAGAGAATAAAAAGGACCTATCCGTATCTCAAAATATTTAGAGCTTATTCTTAAAATGTAAAATGTAAACAAAAAAACATTATGCGAAAAACCTCGGTGACAGACAACACGACATTAAAACAGACAATTATATCGCTACAGAAATAAGTGAAGCAACAAACATACACTGTTGACAGGTCGACAACGTGGGTGGTTCGTTATGGTGCGACAACAGACAAGGAGCAGGCGCAGTGGTGTGACATAGTGCCACCGGTGGTAAGTATATGCCTGACATAATGTGGTCTACAGAGAGTTACAAACGATTGTCGAAGGTAATTCTAGATAACATACAGACTGTGGTTTTAGTTTAAAAATTAAAAAAATGCCATATTGCTTAATTTGAAACTAGAAGACTATTTAATTATTAAAATTAGATTATTTAAACCACATTCGGCTTGTCCAGTTTTCGATTCAGACCCTTAATTTAATTTAACTTACAAAACTTAACTCAGTTTATGTGCTAAGTTTAGTGGCAAAGAAACATTAAAATAAAGAATTACTATAATTTAAAAATATCTTTACTATTAACAACTATGAGAATAATATAATATTTTTACTGTTTTGCCAGGATACCAATTACTTGAACAGGTAACAAAGATGTACATTATAAATAACTAAGATATTTACTTTTTACGTCTACGGTATTTCTTCTGTGTTATCTTTGTGAAACACTTGTTGGAAATAGAAAAAAGATAAGAATGTGCTGAAGAAACAATGGAGAACACTTTAAGTGATGGGACGAAATGAGTAACACCGGTCAAGTTATCTTTAAGCCGTGTAATAAAGAAGTCACTTTAAACTGCATTTTGTTCACCTGCCTATAAGCCTCTGTTTTGTTGAGCTTCTCATGATATTGCTTTTATGTCAATGTTCCTTTTTAGTTTATGTAAAAATGGTTTTAGTTTAATTTAAAGTCTTAAGTTGACGAGATTCATAATTGGATCAAAAAACTAAGTTTGTCATTTTCTGTCGATATTGTAGGTCGTAAGTCTATGTTAGGTTTCAATTTGTATTTAATTTACACATAATTCAAAGATATATGTTACACACTTGTTTCAAAGAGTTCTTTTTACCACACAACCAAGGAGACGGCGGCGGTAGTTTATTTCCTCGTAAATAAATACTGCTTGTTCAAAGTAAAAACATACTTTGTGTATGACGTCATCATGCCGCAGGTCATAATTTTTTACATACCGGTTGTTTTACTTGCATCAAGTCCCAAATTTCATGTGTGCTTAAAATGGTCGCACAATTTTTATACATAGCACTTAAATAAAAATTATTAGTTACGAGTGCTAAAGCATAAAAACAAAAATCCTCTTTAAAATTCAACTTTTTTTTTTGTTACGTAACAACGTAATCTACTTTTTCTGTTGAGAGGAATTGCAAGCAGACGATGATTATAAAATAATACAAGAATTAGAATGAAAAAAATATTTTTTGGGAGATATATATGAAGTTCAGAGAAAAATCGTAGAACAAGTTGTTAGTTTTAATGATAGAAATTCAGTGTTAAGAGACGGTTCAGGTATTTTTATATAATCCTGTATAATAATATGTGGTCTCCAGGACAAAGAAATTTTTGGAAAAAAATAGTAAAGTATCACAATGTTAATTTGTATTTTCTTAAAAATCATGTTTCTGATCTGAAGTAATCTTGACACAAGAAAATTATAAATTAGAAAATTTTAACCAGTCAATAATATGTGCTCAATAAATTTACAATTATTTAAAATTGATATCTATTTTGTTAGCTAGACAAATTCTATTTAAAGGTATGTTATCGATTTTTATTAAAGCTTATCTTACGATATACCAAACTGCTATATCATGATGATCATAATTATGCATCATTAGAAAATTTAAAAAGTGGACTATAGGAAACAATAATGTTCCGAAATGTTTTTTTTATTATACAATGAATATGCCAGACGAGGAGACCGTCCAACCTAGTGGTTGGTGGATATTGTCGCCCTGCCACGTCTGCGGTACATGCCAACGTCAGTCCAGAATAACAAACTTTGGCATGTCTCCGGACGCCTTTGTCTACCTTTGGAGATTAGAAATGGATTTGGAGCAGGGTTCGAAGTAATTATCGATAATTACAAGATAAATACAAGTTGATATTTATCTTGATAAATATAATCAAAAATATTTCATTAGGCACTTCAATTTCTCACTGAAAATTGTCGTAAACGAATAGGAGTCATCCATAAATTACGTCACACGTTAAGGGGGACGAAGTGGATCCACAAAGTCGTAGCGAGGTGTGGGATCACCTTGCTTGTGGTAGGTAGTCACGTTTGTGACTATGTCACAGGGGACAAACTGTGGATTTTTCTTTATTTTATTTTTGTGTTTTGTAATTAATTAAGAAATTATGCTCAAAAAATAAATACCCAAAAGACTATTTGATTATTAAATATTTTATTTAAACTACTTACTTCTAGCGTAAAAGTTGATAGAAATTATCAGCCAAGTAAAGATCGGTTGGTATATGTGTATTCATCTGATAATTATCACGAGGTATATTTATTTATCTTGATAACTTTGAACCCTGGTTTGGAGAAAGGGTTGGGATAGTGGGGATGGATAGGATTGGATGAAAATGAGCTCTGAAATATCGTGCTACCGAAACACGTACGTACATTGGGGGAATAGGATGACGTGGGAAAAGAAGTATATATTCCAGTAGTCTTCTGTGAGAGAGGGGTAAGTTGGCCAGTCGAGTGCGGCCAGCGGCTGTGAGATTGTAGCGTGCACCCTTCCCTCCCAAAAAGTAAGTCTATAAGGAAATAAAATACTACTATAGCTTTATTAAACATGTACGAACTGAGAATTCGCTAAATAGTTCAATAAATACGTAGCACCGTGTGTCACTGCGCGCAAATTGTTTACTTCCGATGTCTTGGATGAGTCATCTCGTTCTAAGAACTGCGAGTCCAGATTACCTAATAACAATGCTAAAACATAATGAAACCGATTTTTATTGAAACGACTTCCATACTCGTACCAATGACAATGTTGAATGGGCATGTATTGGCTTTTCTTTTATATTCTGGCTACAATCAGTCATCGGTCGCATCTTAGCGGTTCATGTTTCGGTTCACAAACATTAATTTGTGATTAATTCACAAAATATAATAGATAACACCTGCTTAATTAGTCTGTTGACGTTGCTACTTAACCAACCAGACAGGATGTATTATGTGTCACTAGGATTTGCCCGCGACTTCGTTCGCGTGACTACTTCAATAGTAACCTATAAGTTAACCCGGATTACAATCTACCCATTTGCGAAGTTTCATCGAAATCGGTTCAACCGTTTCGACGTGATTGAGTAACATACATCCAACCAAAGCTTCGCATTTATAAAATTGGTGGGATTAGTGGGAGTGGGATTACTTGAGAAAAGGAACCTCCTTGTTGATTCAAAGTTATGGGGATATTGGAATATTTTAATTATTCGAGTATTATCCAGATATTCGGATTTTTTAGTAAAATCTTTAAAAACATATTTTTATTATTGAATCTTAAAAGTCAGATTATTAAAGCATGTTAACATTGAAGAAACGAAATTTCAAGTTATAATTTTAAACAGTCATTAAGTTCATGCCGACAATAAGGTCCCTGTACTCAGATGTCAGATTATCCAGTAATACCTATCAGATGACAGCAAAATAGAACACTAACTGATGGCCGGTAATCATTAAAATGATGTCTTTCATAGGCGAGACTTGGATGCGAATAGCATTGTTCTGTGCTAGCAATAAATAGAAGCTTTAATAATATTCGGTAGTTGACAAAATAAACGAAACAAAAAACTTGTGAATCACGATGAATTTAGTCGGGGCGATGGTAAACAAATGTGTACAAAAGATGTCTTAAACAATATTAGACAAGTCAATTTTAAGTCAACAACTAGGACAAATTGTCCACATCCGGCCTCTATTTAGTTGGAGCCACTTAATAGGTGTCGGTCAATCAGACCCATCTGCTTGGAGTCAATGAGAGCACTCATTAAAATTAGTTTAACATTTCAATACAAAGTGCGGACAACTAGCATGACGGTGTTATTTATTTTCTACATCAGCTGCTGGTTGTGATGACGCAATACCGAGACAGTTCCAAAAAAATAGTCAAGTAAAAAGCTGTAGATTCGGAAGGCTATTTGACTGGAATCATAAATGCGAAGTACATATACGGATAAAAATGTTATCGTGTTACGCGCATGTGTCGACTCTTCTTCGTAATTTATAATCTCAAAATTAAAAATACATCTCGTCAATGTCCAGTGCCGTTGTACTGAAGCAAGTTAGGACTCGCTCAGTAAAATAATAGTAAGTTTACTGAGGACAGACGACTTGGACTACTTGGAAGAACACAAAAAAAAACAGTATTTATTTGATTAACAATTTATCACAAACATTATGCAGAAACACTTTCCAGATTCAAATTTAATAACCCATCACCATTAAACAAGAAAACCTGAAATACACAATTTTTATACGGAAACTAAAACTCAACCTTCACTTTTCAAGTTGCCGCCAAGAAGTCTTGCGTTTAGTTATTTGAAAAATATTTAAAAGGAGGTAAAACAATGGCGGATGTGTCGTGTCTGTGCTGCCGGCAACGTGTGGGGATTCCCTGTCGAGCGCGTGCGTCCACGAACTAAGGAGAAATTGCACAAGCGCGATGTAGGTCAAGTCAGCCGGACTTGAAGTTTTCGCAAAGGTTACCACCATCACCGGCGCCGCCGCGCCGACAAGTCCGGTTATGCCCTTGCGCAACTGATAGCCTCGTTTATCAGATTATAAAGGATCAGTCCGTTTCTAGAACAGCCAATGCAACACGACTCGTAGACAAGACTAGGGCCCATTTCACAACTGTAAACCGATAACTTGAAGATAAACGTACTTATTATCAGTTTATGTCTGCATTGATTACTTATGAAAAACAAAATAGTGCAATGGAAACATACTATTTCATTCATAAATAAGAAAAAAAACAAACGCGGTTTGTGACGTCAGCAGTTGCGGTTTGATTTTTTTCTATAAGCTTCAATAAATAAATATGGAAACTGAAGCGCAGAGCGAAGAAAACCTAAAATCACATATTACAAAATTGGTTTATTCTAAAAGAGACGGTGTTTAGATAAAATTTGCGATTGCAGCACCATAATTATTAAATTGAATTTTTTATAACTAATTAATAAAATTGCAGCGCTTTAAGGAAAGTTCTATCGATAACCATTCAGGCCTACGTGACTTTAGTCAAGTATCGATCGAAAATCCCGTCAATAACCCACAATTACCTCAAAGCCAACAGTAATGCATGTGGTCAACCAAAATATGATTACAATTTATTTACTGTTTTATTTTACAACTAGCGACCCGCCCTCACTTCGCTTAGGTTTATTAAATTTCAAACAATCGGTATTATATTATTTCCCTCGGTTATATTTTAAGCTGGACCTCTAGCAATACATCGGTGAAAACTGCATTCAATTCCATGCAGTAGTTTTTGCGTGATGCGTGTACAAACATACAGACAGACAGACAGACAAAATTTCTAAAAACTGTTGTTTTGGCTTCTGTTGCTCTAATAAAGACCCCCCCCCCCCCAATATTAGTTTTTTTTTCAATATCTATAATGTACAGACATCGACGTGTTACAATTTTATTATATGTATAGATAATCGCGAAAATGCACGACTGGCATTTTAAATACCTTTAAATGTTTCTAATTAATTGTACCCAGTTATAATTCATAAAAATATGGCTCAATGACTGGTTAAGATTTTCTAATCTAACTTAAAATATCATTGGTTCACGATTATAGAACCATGTTCTAACATCTGATTTTTAAGACAAAGCAAATTACAAAAAGTACTAAATATAAAATTGTTAATAATTATTATAATTTTATTACTATTGTTGAGGCCGTACCTATGTATGGTGACGGCCGAGTTTAGAATAGCACCACACCACGAAGCGTGGCGCAGGTGACGGGTCCCATAGAATGTAACCATACACAGAATGTAAATTATTCACTTGAAATGAAAACCTGAAATATTTTGTTTTACAAAATATAAACAGTTACAAAGCGCTGTAATATGACTCGGCATAAAAATAATGTGTTTATTTCCTTGTCTTCTAATTTTCACTAGTGAAAATCAAATTATGTACATATAATAATTTATTCTGTGGGTTGTTTAACCGGCGTCAAGCTAGTGACGCGACTAAAAAATCGTCAAATATATAACAATCAATCGATGGGGTCGGATTTATTTTTTTCTTAGGTGTTAAGACAGTAATCAAAATTTTTTCTATAATATTAATCAGATCGTTCAGAAATAATATTCATGTACATTTATTTATTTTCTGTTGAAAAAGACACAATATTTTCAGTAGTTGTAGAAGTGAGTATGTAGAAAATAAACATATCACAACTTCTTTTTTTTTTCAATTAATTAATGAGGAGTCATCGATTACAAACCGTTCACAACGAAAATCGAAAATCGTATAACATGGTGTCGACTCAAGTTCCACACATCACCAGTCATAATCAACTGACAGGTGTCAGGCGCACCATGTTACATGAAAATGATAATAAGAGAGAAGCCGCTACTATAAGTTCTGAGGAACTACTCGTACACTACGTTTTAAGGCCATACATTTATCATGCACAAGATAATGTGCACGAAGAGATCTATGTCCAGCAGTAGACGATGATAGGGCTGGGCTGATTTCGGTACGGTGTGTTACTTTTTTAATGATTTAATAAGTCTCTCTCTTTTTTCTCAGACAATTTTGCGTATTCTTTGGTTACATCTTAATGATTCGATTAGTTCTTTACTTTAATAAATAGTCACATTTAGTGTTAATAGCAGTGCTAAGACTCATTTACACAAGGAGTTTGTCGAATGGTTCGGGCGAGAGTACTGTATACGATTCTCGTATGCGACCAAACTACATACAATTTTCGCTTGCAGCTGTTCACATGATGATAACATTTAACAGTGATCAGTTGATGATAACAGTTATTACTAGCTTTTGACCGGTGTTCGAGAAACTCGACTTGTCTCAATGAGCCATTATCCTTCATAACACTTTCTCTATTCAGCGTCATAAACATATATCCTTCATAACACTTTCTCTATTCAGCGTCATAAACATATTGCGGTTATCAAAAAATCCTGTAGCTGTGGTTACAATGGTGACAAACTGATATTTCTTAAAACCAACGGTAGTTGTTGAAGATATAAACCTTGAATATTGTAAGTGACCTTTTTGAAATTTTAAGTTCTCCTTATGGTTTTCCCAACGCGTAAAATTGCCAATTACCTTGGGCGTCTATATGAAATACTTATGGCTGGGCCGCACACGAGTTCGTGGAACTTTGTCGCAACGCTATGGGGAGGTGGGGCGGTTATGCGTGACATCACAGTATGACGTCATCGAATCGCGCGATTGTGGTATTGGAGAAAGTGATGGTAAAGATCCCGTTAGTGCGACACGCATGCTTTGATAGCTATTATGTTGTGTGCATGTTTAACATCACGTGACCATAAGAAATGTTTGATTAATTAATGATGCAACAATTTAAAAAGTTGCTTCACATTTGGTTACATTTGTTATAGAGATACTGAAGTTTTTTTTATTATAGGTGTACATGTAAGTATATAAACCAATAGTAGGCCGTGTCGTACACAATATATTGACGAAAACATTATTTTTGTTGTAGCCAATGTCAAAAATAAGTAGCCATGCCTACTATCGTAAGATAAACACAATAGAAATTAAGAAAATATTATTTCCTATATCATCTTTCAAAACTTACTGATAATACCTACTGGGGTGATACCTACTGATAATGTGATAATAACAGAAGATTGTTTTACCGCTCATAACGCCATCTATCCACAATGCAATGCAATGGAACCAGTCCTTCCAGTATCCACTGCTGAGCATGGGCCTCATGCGCATTGTCTTAAGCATGGGGGATGTAAGGCCTAAAAACGCCACGCCGGCCAAGTGGGTTGGCGAGTCCACGAGGTGGTGTAGTTCCTCAGGGCTTGTGATAGCCTCTTTGTTATCGCTTATTCGCCTTAAATGACACCCACGTGAAGAAATAGAGTGGTGTATTCTATAGCTGGCCGACACCATATGGCACATGACACCACATCTATCCACATATGAGGAAAAATATTTTTTTAATGAAAATGTGTAATAAAAACATTTGTCGATATACCTAGATATTATTATATTTCTAAGTCTCGACTGTATTTCTAAGAACTTTACTATAAGAAAATTGCAATATAATTCTACGCACAAGAAAATATGGCCTTCGACCACATATAAAGGAAATGGAACGATGACGTTTTAAAAAAGAAACAGCATTATACCTGTTATCCTTTTCGCTTGCACTTTGAACCAATCGCATTAAAGCATAAAGTGACAAGAAACGTTATTGGCGCGCATTCTTAATTTTAAATACTATTCTAGAGTATTTCAATAAAATTATAAATATTGCGCAAAATGATTCGATTTGATGTTTGTTTGTACATTCTTACAATTGATACCTACATACTTACATCAAAAAAGTAAAATACTGAAACAGCAACTTTAAAATATGTTTTTTTATACATAGATTATAGATGTCCCTACGCGAAAAACTTAAATATAAAATTTAAATCTATCCTTAACCATAAAGGTCTAGAAAAATATTTAGGACCACTGCTAATATTACTGCTAAGTAAAAACGTAAATTTATACTATGTGATGAAACTGTGAGACTTTTAAAATTTCTTACGACACTAGGTCAGGCCACACACTGATTCTTACATTCCGAATTCCAATAAAGGTTCCGATTTAAAAATTATATTCGGATGAGATAAAAAAGTAATTGATATAAACTTACCACTGGCTTATTGTATTCCTCCGTCTGGAAGTCGAACATGGTTGCGAACATGAGACTGTCGTCTGGCTCGCAATTTTGATAATTGTATGGCACCAACTGAGACATGAAGGCGAGTTTCCAAAATATAAGTTCAAAAATAACTATCCACTTAGGAGTTTAAAAACAAGACACAATGCAAAAGTTCTAAAACTTCAGGCGCGGCACGACAATTCACAGTGATAAGAGTATGACTCATGCGAAGGCTTCTATAACTGTGGACGATGTAGTAGTTAGAATGTTTTATATCAGACTGAGTCAGTTCTCGCGCTCGAGGCCAGTTTTGTATGATGGCCAGCAAGACCGCGTCGCGCATGCGCGAACTTCACTATAGAACCAAAACGTCGTACGTAAAAAGTATTCCAACAATTCGCAAACCGAGCCAAACTGCCAAACACATTTTTTAACGCTTCTTTGAAGGCGGTTATGGTTCCAATGATTCAGTAAATAGTTTTTACATGACAAGAAAAACCCCGGTAAATATTTTGGGAATAGTTGTTTGTTATTCCTTGCAGAAATCTGGCAAAGGAATTGTTCGGTATTGTTCGGGGGCTGCGAGGTGAGGGGTGAATTCACGTGCTGCGCGGGCGCGGGTCGCCCGTTAGTCAGTTAGCCTTTGACCCTTCGCCGTACGAGTCGGCCATTGATCCTTATGCGGTACGATCGCAATCTATTGTTGTGCAAGTAGGCTGCACATTTTTGGGAGACCTTGGCGTTCGCGAGTGTACATAGTATATAACAGACAGTAACCAGTGCAGTGTAACGACGACCTTGCAAGAGCGCTATTAAGCGCATCCCTGTTCAGCACTTCCGGGGGCCCCCAGGAATATCGAGAGTAGGTGAACAGGAGGTTACAAGGTCAGAACTTTTAATTTCATTTTCAACTTTTGACTCCGCGTATCGCGGATAAAACATTGGTAGCAGAGCGTGGTTGTGCATATGGACCTTATATTGTGAAACGTAAACATTAGTTAAAAAAGTTCTTTGTTAATAGCAACGTATCCCAAGGTCTACCCGTTGTCAAGTGTTTTTAATCTTAACATTCCTTTTTTTAGTGACTCGGTTTTGTTTCGGTTACCTGCGACGGATAGGTATTGAGCACTTACTAACTTGGAATGGAATTTTGTTTGTTTATATTAACATTTCTCGCAGTGGTTACTTTTTATAACAAGTTGTAAGTTACGTATATGGTAACAGGGATCTATTACATATTGGATTATTGTTTTGTATCATTTATTGTTGCTTTGTAGGTGTGGCCTGTTTGTTTGTTAGGCCACTATCCTTAAACTGAATACTGTATATTAATTTTATTTGTTTGTTTGTACACTTGTTGTTACATTTAGTGACAACCATGTCAGCATTGTCCATTAGTGGAAACATAAAGGCGATAATCCGATGGTTGGCTTCGGCCGCTAGTCTGATTGACAGACCCGATCGTCATGGTGCCTTAATAAAAAGGTATCAGGATTTACCGGCACGGTTGGATAAGTTGGGCCAACATTACGCGAAATTTACCGAGCTTTCGCCGGATCTTGGCTCTGAGGTTGTGGATAGGATCGAGGCCGATGTGAATCAGTGCTATGAGTTAGCTGATTCCATCACTGAAAGGGCAGTCTCCCTTTCGGAGGAGACTGGAGGTCTGCCGTCGGATTCTGGGCAGGGGAAGGCAACCCCTCCGGCGTTGTTGAGCAGGCTTCCCAATTTGGATCTCCCACATTTTGATGGAAGGCTCGAACAGTGGATCGGATTTGTAAATCTGTTCGATAGTTTGGTAGACTCCAGGGAGGATCTAACTCATAGCCAAAAGATGGCGTATCTACGTTCGATTCTTCGGGGAGAACCCAGCAGTCTTATCCAACATTTGGATGTTAACAATGAAAATTATATCACGGCACGTACGCTGTTGTTCCGACGTTATCAGAACGTGAGACGTTTGGCGGACACACATGTGGCACTAATCCTGGCACTACCTAAGGTCACCCGGGTTTCTTCATTAAGATTAGAATTGTTAAACCCGTTATTGGGGGCGGTGAATACCTTAGGTAAACTTGAGTTGCCAGTGGATAGTTGGTCATTTCTTTTAGTCCACATTGTGTTGGGTAAGCTATCTCAGGAGCTAAGGGCCCGATTTGAATATAAATACGGTGGTGATAGCGCAACATATTTGCCCAAATTCGTAGATTTGCTAAAATTCTTAGAGGACGAATGTAGGTTGGCGGATAATTCGGATGCGCCCATCCCGTCCACTTCCCAAGCGCCCCCTAGACGGGAATTGTCTAAGCGGAATGTTCGGATCCCCAGACAACGGTATGCTGTCGCCACTGGCAGCACCTCACCAAGATGCCTATATTGCAAGGCGGAGGGCCACAAGGTGGTCTCGTGTAGAAGGTTTGAGGGTCTGGCGGTCCGAGGTAGGCGGAACATAGCATTTCAGCGCCGCTGGTGCTATGGTTGTTTGGGAGAGCATTTAATTCAGCAGTGCCCTGCTAGATCGCATTCATGTCAGCATTGTTTGGGCCGACATCACCCCCTGCTATGTGCCAATCGGAATGGCATCGACCATAGGGATGGTCGTGACGGTCATGGCGGGGAGGCTAATCGCGGCAGGGTGGTTGCACTCAGAATAGGATCACGGACTCCTCCTCGGTTTGAAGGCCGTCGTTCTCCCCGTACGGGCGGGGGCTCCACTTCCCCTAGGGGCGGGGGCCGGCTAACTCCCCCTCGAAGAGTTGATGATGGCGGCCGCCACGATTATGCTGTGATCGCCGGGAGATCTTTGCCGCCTCGAAGGAGCAGTGCTCCTACCAATTATACCCCTTTAGCGGAACGACCGCGCTTGGAGCGACGTCAGCCGCATTCCCAACGCTCGCAGGGCAACACTACCCCTGAGCGGACTCAGGTGGATCGCCGTCCAGCATACCATAACTGGGACCCGTTAGCGCACGTGGAGCGCTCCGGGGTCAATTGGCCCCAGTTATAGGAATTACCTGCCCACTCGCCAACTGCAGCCGTTCAATCGATGTACGTACTCATGCCAACTATTTCGGCTATGGTACGAGGACCCAAGGGACACATGAGGATTCGTGCTCTATTAGATTCGGGGGCCCAAGGCTGCATTGTGTCATCTTGTTTGGCGAGAAAGTTAGGCTTACGCGTCCACACCGGTACCTACAATGTGCGAGGTATCGGTAAGGTGCAGGTGCGTGTGATCGGTCACACAAAATTTAATTGTACACCTGTCACCTCGTCTCACCCGGAGATTGAGGCGTCGGCAATTGTGTTGGAAGAGATGATTGGTGATTTGCCACAGCAAGAATTACCGTCTGCTGTGTTGAGTGTAGTGTCAGGCTTGGACTTAGCAGACCCTGACTTCCACACCCCAGGCCCGATTGATCTCCTGATTGGAGCGGATGTCCTTGGAAGATTGTTGTGTGGACCTAAGCGGCTTTTACAGCGTGACGGATTAGTCGCTGTGCCGACTTCATTCGGGTTTGTAATAATGGGCCCAGTGTCAACAACTGCCAATTCCCAAGAGTTTGATGATGTAGCTGTAGGTTCAGTTCTCTCTGATGCGGTTCAGAGATTTTGGGAGGTGGAAGAGCCCCCTACAGCTTCCCGGGTGAACCCAGAGCAAATGGAATGCGAGCTGTTCTACCAGAATAATACTGGTCGCCTTCGCTCGGGCCGTTTGATCACCCGTTTGCCTTTTTTAGCGGTTCGACCTGCCCTTGGACGCTCTCGGGACGTTGCTGAACGACGTCTGATTTCCATGGAGCGTCGCATGCTCAAGGATAAAGTCCTTCGTCAGAAGTACGTCGACTTCATGCGAGAATACGTGGATTTGGGGCATATGTCGGTGTCGACCGTTGATTGGCAACATAGTGAGCACTATTTTCTGAGCCACCATGCGGTTTTAAAGACCCCTACCGGAAAGATTCGGGTGGTTTTTGATGGTTCAGTGTCTACGACCACCGGGGTCTCGCTGAACCAATGTCTGCATGCGGGTCCTAAATTACAAAAGGACATTTCAGACATTCTGACCAACTTCCGGAGGCATCAAGTAGTCTTTGTAGCGGATATTCGAATGATGTTCCGTCAGACGCTGATCCATCCAGAAGATAGGAGATATCAGCTGATTTTATGGCGTGAGCATCCAGAGGATCCGATGGTGATTTACGAGCTCAACACCAATACGTACGGCATAAAATCTAGCCCGTTTGTTGCGATTCGCTCATTGTTGGAGCTTGCGGAGCGCGAGCGTTTGTATTTTCCCCGCGCAGCCTCTGTTTTGGAGACGGATGCTTATGTTGATGACATTTGTACCGGAGCATCTAGTCTCGAAGAGGCTCGGGCCTTGAGAGATGAATTGATAGGGCTTCTGGGAACTAGTGGCTATGAGTTGCGAAAATGGTTATCCAACTCACCGGATCTCCTTTCCGGTTTGCCGGAGGACCACCAACAAGACCCTCATCTCTTTGAGAATGCGGATAGCTTGAATTTGATAGCCCTCCTTGGAGTGCAGTACATGCCAGTCCACGATGAGTTTACCTACAGAGTCGAATTAACCTCCTCTAAGGTATGGACTAAGAGATCAGTTCTGTCTACGGTAGCCAGGACTTTTGATCCGAACGGTTGGATCAGTCCGGTTATATTTAAGGCCAAGTGTTTTCTGCAAAGGCTTTGGACTGCGGGACTCTCGTGGGACGAGCCTCTCTCGGGAGAGTTGATACACGATTGGGAATCGTATTTCTCATCCGTCCCGGCTATCAATCAGGTTGCAATACCTAGATGCTTCCTTCCTGTTGGGAAATGCTCAATGTCCCTCCACGGATTTTGTGATGCATCCGAGCGTGGATATGCGGCCGTGCTGTACTTACGTACTGTAAGTACCACTGGGGAGACAAAAATTCACTTAGTTATGTCGAAGAGCAAGGTTGCTCCTATACGGACTCGACATACAATTCCGAAGTTAGAATTATGTGGTGCGGCGCTTCTTGCCCGCTTATTAAATCACGTGTGCTCTACGCTCGGGCGTAGTGTAGACATTGGAACAGTTTTCGCCTGGACTGACAGTCAGATCGTTCTGTGTTGGCTGAAAACTTCGGTGCACACGTTAGAAACCTTTGTAGCTAATCGAGTATCACAGATCCAAGATTCAGAGACGGTTTTAATTTGGAGACATGTCCCAGGGGAATTGAATCCGGCTGATTGTGCTTCTCGCGGCTTAGACGCGCCGGATCTGGTTCACCACCATTTGTGGTGGGGGCCCCAGTGGTTGTTACATTCTGAAGTGGATTGGCCACGTTACCAGTGCTTGGTAACTCCTCCCCCCATTGGTTGGCTCACATCGAGTGTCCTGACTGAGCCCCTCAAGGGCATTGATTTTCTGCTCGATCGCTACAGTTCCTTGTCCAAATTACTTGGCGTGACTGCCTGGATAAAGCGTTTCGTTCATAACGCTCGGCATCCGGAGGAAAAGCGGCTGTCTCCTGTTCTCACGCCAGAAGAACGCCAAATGGTCCTTCTGCATTGGATTCGCGTTGTGCAGACTAAACATTTCGCCTTAGAACTTGAGACGCTCCAGAGTGGCAGACCTAAACTCAAAGGAGCCGTTGCAAGGCTCAACCCCTTTATCGACGCTGAGGGATATCTCCGTGTTGGTGGTAGATTGTGTCACGCCAATTTGCCTTTTGGGGTTCGTCACCCATTGTTGTTGCCCAAAGGTGGGCCCTTAGTGCATTTGTTGGTGACTGACCGGCATATTGCAAATTCTCACGCTGGCTGCAATGCATTATTAGCCATCTTGCAGCGTGAATTTTGGATTTTGTCAGCCAGACGGACCATCCGTGGCATAATTTTCCGTTGTTTGCCTTGCTATCGATTGAAGGCAGCGACGCTGCAGCCCATGATGGGAAATTTGCCTGCAGATCGAGTCAAGGGAACCAGACCCTTTGCCGGAGTTGGCACCGATTTTGCCGGGCCATTCATGGTCAAGACGTCGCGACTTCGAAAAGCGAAGATAGAGAAAGCGTATTTGTGCGTCTTTGTGTGTCTGTCAACCAAGGCTGTTCACCTGGAAGTAGTTTCCGCTCTTAGTACAGAGGCATTTGTTGCCACATTTAGTAGATTTGTTAGCCGGCGCGGACTTCCAGCGTTAATTCGATCTGATTGCGGAACCAACTATCGGGGTACTGACCACTACCTTAAGGATTTATATAAGTTTTTAGATGCTAACCAGGTAGATCTTGGAATGTCCCTATCTTGCCGGGGCATCACCTGGCAGTTTAGTCCTCCTAGCTGCCCCCATTGGGGAGGTATTTTTGAGGCAGCCGTGAAATCAGCCAAAACTCACCTAAGGCGCGTTATCGGAGAAACGGTATTAACGTTTGAGGAACTAGTAACGGTATTTTGTAAAATTGAGGCCGTCCTCAACTCGCGCCCTTTGTGTCCGCTCTCGTCAGATCCTAACGACTTGGAGGCTCTAACTCCAGGTCATTTCTTGATAGGACAGCCACTTAACGCCCTGCCGGAGTACCCATTTACAGGGGTAGCTTCTAATCGTTTGTCGCACTTTGAATTGTTGCAACAATTGTCCCAGAGTTTCTGGAAACGTTGGTCTCTGGAGTATTTGCACATTTTGCAACAGCGCGTTAAATGGACTGATAAGACCCACCCACCAGGCATCGGTGACCTCGTTTTAATCAAGGATGCTAATTTGCCGCCGTTGTTTTGGCGCCGGGGCCGCATTGTTAATTTGTTTCGCGGAGTGGATGGAATACCCCGGGTTGCGGAGGTCCTAGTGGGTGGCTCAATCCTGAAAAGAGCGGTCACTTCTCTCTCTCGCCTGCCAGTGGAGTAGCATGCAGACTTCTTCTGCATGGGACGGGGGTTTGTTCGGTATTGTTCGGGGGCTGCGAGGTGAGGGGTGAATTCACGTGCTGCGCGGGCGCGGGTCGCCCGTTAGTCAGTTAGCCTTTGACCCTTCGCCGTACGAGTCGGCCATTGATCCTTATGCGGTACGATCGCAATCTATTGTTGTGCAAGTAGGCTGCACATTTTTGGGAGACCTTGGCGTTCGCGAGTGTACATAGTATATAACAGACAGTAACCAGTGCAGTGTAACGACGACCTTGCAAGAGCGCTATTAAGCGCATCCCTGTTCAGCACTTCCGGGGGCCCCCAGGAATATCGAGAGTAGGTGAACAGGAGGTTACAAGGTCAGAACTTTTAATTTCATTTTCAACTTTTGACTCCGCGTATCGCGGATAAAACAGGAATAACAAACAAACGCTCAATAGAATTAAAATTGAAGATTAATCGTTGACTTAGCACTACCAGTAATATTATTATTTCATTAAATTATAATGTTTAGTGACGACCGTAGTAAAAAAAAGCCAGAATGTTATTTGTTTACTGTACATAACCACTTACAATCACTTAAATTACAATGTAAAGATGAAGAAAACGAAGAAACGAATAATAAAAACGTCTAGATCAACGTTAAAACACAAAAATCGACTAAAATATACCTAGTGTCTAAGACCATAACTTTATCAATAAGCTTTATTTGCAATTCTGGCTTAGAACTAGGTTACACCTAATATATGAGCTGTATATAAATACAAACAAATAAACACGGTGTATGTGGAAAAGAGCCTTTTGAAAAGGGGATTAATTTTAGGATACATTATTAGATTGTTTATTATTATAGAAACGCTCTGAATCGTAAACATACAAAATGTATCTGGAATCGGTCTGTTTGCACTTCAACACTCACTAAACGTAACTATCACAAATAATGAGTTGGTACGGTGACGACCGTTCGCAGCTGTCCGCCGCCGTAACTTATCAACTGTTTCTATCGATTTACCAGTTCCAGATTTATTCACAGCAACATTTCGAAACAACTTGAAATTTTATTACCTAGCAACAGTCTGCTTTCACTGAACAGTTTAAAAAAAAAACTGTATTTTCGACCGTCAGACGTGGAGAACCCCAATGGTCAAATATCATGTTATTTTTGAAAAAATATATAAAATTCCCTTATGTATAATATATATGTATAATTATCACGTAAGACTACGATCTAAGATCTACGACCATTATGTTATATCAAAAATTCTTTCTTTTTAATAAATGAATATTATTTTAGTAAAATAAGTAACCTTCGGACGGAAGTTGACAATAATCACGGTAACCTTAACTTGTCAAGTTATCGAGAAGTTTTATTAAAGTTACAAAAATGCAGTCTATAAATGGGTCAAAATTTTTATGACCACCAGAAGAAATACAGGTATAGGTATACCACATAAATATTGCCACAAAAAAAAACATTTGTAATTTTTTTATATTATCATTTCATTAGAAGAATTTGTATTATTTTAGAAATAAATAGGTAAGCATTTTAAAAAATAAGGTTTATTTAAAATGGTCGCCATTTGCTTTTCAACAATCTTTCAAACGTTTCAAATCAAACACTGGCCACAGGCAGTGTTCGAAATGCACACCCTTTCCATTGGCAACTGCCACCCCTATGGAATGTTTTAGGGATTTAATATCATCATGGCGTTTAGAGTATGCCATGCTCTCTAAAACAGACCATAAATCATAATTAACGGGATTAATGTCGGAACTAGATGAAGGCCAGTCTTCAGCTCTAATGAAGTCGGGAGAATATTTCATTCTAGCCACGCCCATGTTGAGCGAGCCTTTTGACCTGGTGGTGTCTTGTTGAAAGGACCATTCTCAGTTATGGAACAGGGTGTTGTTAAGAGGCTTTACCTTCTCAAGAATTGTACATAACATACATTTGAGTGGACGTTACCTTTTCACAAAAATACGATTCAATAACTCTGTGATAGCTTACACCCCACTAAACCGCCACTGAAGCCGGATAATGGCTACGTTGTACCCTATTGATCAATATTGATCTCTAGCTAGAATTTTGTGAGTATAAACTCGATCATCCCGCTTGTTAAAATGTTCCTCAATGGTGAATATTTTCTCGTCCATAAATAAGATTTGTCTGTGAGCTCCCTTTGCGTGCCGTTGAAGAAATTGTTTTGATTTGTAAATCCTATTTTTCTTTAAATTAGCAGTTAAGAAAAGTGATGTACGTTTTGTTTTACGTTGTACGTCTCATCTTTTAAAATACGTGACATGGTTCTGGGTGCTATATTCATCTCTCTGGATAAAATATTTTGCTTCCGAATGGGATTTTGTCGGATTCTCTCCTTCACAGCTTTAATAGACTATTTAGTACGAATAGTGCGTGGACGGCCAGACCTTTTTCTGTTACAAACAGGACGTTTCAATGTACCTACCAATAGTACGGTACACAAACATTCGGCTAATACCAAGCGGATGGAGAGTTTTAAAAATTGCATTTTGCTTTACGCCTACTTTGTGTAATGCAATTACAGCAATACGGTTTTCATTATCACCCACTCCATTTTAATATTAGTACAATATTTAATAATTAACGGCGCCAAAATGAGAAAATATATTTATTTTTCACGTGAGAATGACAGATTCCAAATTCAAATGTAACTTTTTAAGTTGTCTTTATTGTAAAGGTATTTATGGCCAGACTACTTACTCGGTGTATCGCCGATCTACCAACAGTATTGTGTAAAACAAATGTACAGAGGACTGTAAGGAGACATTTTTTTATTCAAATAGACTGTCAATAAAATTGATGTCCTATTTTCGACATTGAGGCGCAATACTTCATGTTTTTAGAGTGAACTTTTAATAACCATTCTATTCTTCGTTTTTCTTTCTTATTAAATTGCTAATTATTTCTGTTTGTTCTGGTGGTTGACTGGTAGAAAATGGTATATGGCATTAAGTCTGCGATTTGACCAATCACTTCCGCAATGAGTATAAATAAATAAATTCGTTTCAATTAGGAAAGAAGACTGCAATTTAAAAAAAAAATGGTTGTGTTTTTTTAATAAACTTGTAGCTTTGTTTTGTAAACGTCACATGACAAACAAGCGTTGTTCGCGTGCCAGGAACCATGCAGTCTGATATCGGAGATTGGTCATCGCTCCACCTACTCCGACACCGATATTGTTTATTACGTCATTTGTAGTACTGAATACATTGTGTTTGTAAGTGTTATAGGAAACCGGATGAACGGAAATCTCACGAGGTGTTTATGATAAGAAAATTCGCACTTTTTTCCTGGTTTAGTAACATTTTTATTATCAATTTAGTTACTTTTCCGGTAATTTATTTTATCAAAGTATTAGAAACCATTTTCAGCAGAAATATTGGCATAGCCCGATTAAACATAAATAGATAACATTATTTGTGAGTAATATTCTCGTATATATCTTATAGATTTGTTTCTGACATTTGGTGATGAGATGAGCATCGGGAAAGGGCATTGATATATTTAATTAAAACAACATTGATTTCATGTCGAATGATTAACCTGGACTTATAGTTTGAAAACTCAAAAATAAGTAGGTATAATCGTTTCAGTCAAATAATAATATTTAAATATTTCAGTGGCGCAATAGTTCAAGGACGGTCACTTGACTCACGATCACGCTAAGGCTTTCATTTGCCACCCCTTTCCGAGAATCAACCCCCGGCGCTATCATAATGGAAAATAAATATGTTCTCATAGTTCCACTCATTATTTATTAGGCTGTTCACAATAAACGAGGAAATTCTAGGAAAATATTAAGTTTTTTTGGGAAAAGAAAGTCATGTTCGTTGTGATTTCGATGTCATTTAATAATTGTAGGACTGGGATTCACAATTCTAGTCCATTTTTCTAGGACTTTTTAGAATTATTGGGTTATTTAGAGATGACGAGAGAAGTTGTCGTTTGACAATAAAGGTACCAATGTCTTGTTCTTTTCGAATATAATAGAAAACAAGGTCATTAGATACATAATAATCAAACTTGTATGATATGATATCACTACATTTCACCGTAAAACTGGTGTCAAAAATGCGTGAAATGCGCTTTAAAATATATCGTAAACTGTTTACTCAAAACTGGTAGACGTTTTTATTTTAAATCATTTTTTGGATTTACGATTAGAATTATTGTTTCATTATTATTAATACATATTAGACTTAGGATTGAAAATAATAAAATCGTCATAAACGCCATATGTTAAGAAAATATATTACTAAATATTCGAAGGACCAAAAATGAAAGGCTTGACGGATCAAAACGTTGCACATTGATAACAGAGACATTGTATCGTACTCGGTGCATGTGTATAACAGAGACATTGTATCGTACTCGGTGCATGTGCATCAAACACACATATGATGGTTTTTAAATACTATTATGAAAACTCTGTTTCTGACTAACAGCGGTTTCATATTCGATGGCATTGAGTGCTGCCACAAGGCAATTTAGTAAATTGGAATCAATCTCATACAAAATGATTTGTGTGATATTTTGAAAATAAGGAACCTTATTGTCGATTCTAGTTTTCCAGATACTGAATTTTGTGACAAAAAATCAGTTTTATTTAAAAAAAAAAACGGTTATTAGAACACGTTTAAAAACGAAATTTTAAATTAGTAAATGTTAATCAAAGTCAATATGTCCATAGCGACAATAAGGTCCCCTTGATCAGATTTCATATTTGATAAATAATTTTGTACGTTATTATAATTTATAAAGGAACGAACGACATAAATCGACATTAAAGGTAAAACTGTGTCTTTTTACCCAAACCTGGACCCGTGTTAATGAGACTTGCTAATGGAACGTGCACTTGTTCACTTTCTCAAACATTACCACATATTTCATTACTGTTTTCTTTAATTCGCCACATGTGCAGCTATTTTCCGAGAATTACAGTCATTAAAATATCAATTTCGTTAGTATCAATTAACTATTAGTAAAATTAATGCCATAAATTATAATTTATTATCTTCATTGTTTTATTAATTAATTTACAAAAAAATATATTCAGTATTTCTGAGAAGAATAATTTAAGATCCAAAATATTAAATTATTCTAAATGATTCTTAAAATCTTTTAATTATTTTAATTATTATATTAGTATAATATGATAATGATAAAAGATGTGGTTTGAAATGTATGATTTTTTTTATTATACATCGGTGACCCTCTTTGTATCAAACAAGCAGTCTCATGGTATCTCACTATCGCCAAAGAACACCTGTGATACATGTCAATATCAGTAAAAAATGACGACCGCTGGCATGGCCGTAGCTGCGCTGCCAACGTTTGGACATTTTAACCCTTTATAAGGCCAAGAGAACCGGAAATAGTAGGAAAACGAAATTTTAGTATGTTTATAAGAATATATTATTATGAAATTTATTAAGGTTTTCATTTCGGAAAATCATTGGGAAATATATGGAAAATTTGGTGGCAGTAGGTATATGTGCCAGTGCCCATACCGGAGGTGTAGAATTTCTGTAAATTTCAAGAAATATATATATTATTTATATTTATTTTAGACTAACAAATAAAACAATAATAATTGTCAATACAAAAACATTTTTATATCAAATAACCACTTATAAACTAATAACTATAAGGTATTCAACATTTGAGATCAATTATACTTTGACACTTACAAGAGTAACTAGAAATAAAAAAAATCATATAAAAATTATGCCAGTTCAAGGCTTTTGGTGAAATTGAGTGAAACAAGGATAAGCACAAAGAAATACTTTACATGTCGTACAAGACAATTTAGTTCTCGCGTTATTTGTCTTGGTACTGCACAAACGGCATCTGCGCGGTGTGTCAGACTTGTCAATCAAGTGTTTTCCCACATTTTTGTAACGAACATTGTCATCCACTCCTACAACTTTCTGATAATTAGTACTAGCAGTGGTTTGCTTCTTCTTTGCAACATAATTGGGTTCGCTAGATAGGCTTCTTTTCCTGGATGTATAGTTGCCAATGAGCGACCTAGCCATTGAGAGGCGAAATTGCAACATTGATAAAGGCATGGGATTTCTCGGTGACACAGTGTATAATATGTTGGCGTTAGTAATAAACAAGTCCATAAGGAAATAAAAAATTCGGCACCACCAACGCCTATTCCTTCGTCCAACCTCATACGTGCTCCTTTTTTGGTCAAACCTGTCTACCCCCCATTCTCTTGGTGTACTCAGTAATGGCTAAAGGGCAGGGAAAATTCTTCTTCGTGCCATCTTTCATAGTTCTTTGACACATCGTTTTTTCTTTAGGATGGAAAGCTGTACTCAACACTGTTACATTTTTTGTGTCTTTCCAAAACATGAACCCAACGTCTTTCTTCACTCGCCATTTATAATCTCCTCTGTCAAGCTTTAGTTTTTTACCCTTTTGTTTTTGTTCTTTTACAAATTTCGGTAAATCCGCTCTATTTATGTTGACCGTTGCAGTAGAATGAATTCCATTTTCATAAAGATATTGCATCAAGGGAAAGGAAGCAAAAAAGTTGTCAAAAGCTACATGAGCTGGAATTTTTTCGTCAACTAGACTTTTTGTCAAAGACTTGACAACATTAGCTCCCAGACCTAACTCCGGTGTATTGTTGTCATTTTTACCCGTCTAAATCTGGTATTCAAATACATAGCCCGTTGAACTATCTGCCCGAATCCATACTTTGAAGCCCCTTTTGATGGGTTTAGCAGGCATGTATTGTTTCAAAGATGATACGCCTTTGAAACGTATCATAGCTTCGTCTATGCTCTGTGAAGTGGTTTGTTTAGCTTCATTTTTGCAAGCAGAATTCAACATTTCCAGGAGAGGGCGAACTTTGTATAATTTGTCATAGTCAGGACTTGTTTTAGAAGGAGTTTTGGAATTGTCGTTTAGATGAAGGTTTTCTAAAATTTTTTTAAATCTTTTGCAGGTCATAACTTGAGCGATTTCGTCGACTCTAAAGAATGGATCACTGGACCAGTACAGATCAATAGATGGAAAAACATGAATACCCATGAGAACGATAATTCCTAAAAATGCTTCAATGTCTGATTTTGTGACTGGTTCCCAATTTGAAAACCGCTTTTGGGAGGCATATAAGTTAGTTTGTTCAACAATGTGATTAATTACTTCGTCAGTAAAATATCTAGAAAAGTAAGCAATTGGAGAAGTTCTGCTTGGAAAGAAAACTTTAGGTTTCAAGATAACTTCATCATATTTATCTGTACTTGGCCTATCCGACCACATTACTTTTTTCCAGTCATTGTCATTATCACCCTCATTATCCGAGGAAGACTCTGCAGAAGATTCTGAAGAAGATTCTATAATTGTTCGACCGCGACGATTAAAAACACGTGAAGGACGGACTGGTCTAAGTATTTCTTCGTCTTCGCTAATTTCAGCCCTAGTAATACCAATGTTTGGATCAATATTTTCTCCCATTTCATCTGAAGAAAAAGGTGGCCAACTCGTGGGACTCCGTCTTGATGCACCGGGCCTTGGATTTCCTTGATATCGAACGATGTCGCTATCGTCTAACACAGACTGTAAATTCAAATGGGTTTTTACACCATCTTCGCCCTCGTATTCATCTTCTGAATTGTCAGGATCTTTCGGAAGTCCAAACATCCGCTCCAGTTCCAATTGAATATCTGCATCGCTGAGGTATGCCTGAAATGCAAACAGGCTAAGGCATATATACTGCCACCAAGCATTGTTACTGAGCGGGTAGTGGCATATATACTGCCACCAATGAAAATGTAAATAAAACAAAATACAACAAAGTTAGAAATAAAATTA
This sequence comes from Sesia bembeciformis, assembly GCA_943735995.1. NCBI lineage: Eukaryota > Metazoa > Arthropoda > Insecta > Lepidoptera > Sesiidae > Sesia > Sesia bembeciformis. The sequence goes on from OX031042.1 coordinate 9,290,368, forward strand.
TATGTTTTCCATGAACCATAAACACAAAGAAATCGAAATATTTAGTTTCCTTACCATTTTAGTCAAAATTTAAGAAGATTCCACTGGATGAAATTTTTTAACAGAAAAGACCTGTTTCTTGAGATTCTAATTGACGTCGATTTGACAGCTGTTGTAATATCAAGTATGGTGAACTATTTTCTGACGTGAAAAATATCAATGTTACCATCAGTGAAAAATAAAATCGACATCAACGATGCCGATTAAAATAAAGTAACAATTTATTTGGTGGCATGTATAATGGCATTACCTTATAAAGGGTTAGATTAAAATTTCTAGTCCTAGGATTTGTAATGAAAAAAAGATGACTTCTGATTCAACAGTCCACCTTATGGTAAATGGACACTGTCGCCGATGGGAAGAATTGTTGAAATAAGGACCGAAAATTATTGTATAATGAGATGACGAAAGGGAAGTGGGGAATGGGAAGAGAGATTTGATTGCCAACATTATTGTGTTCCTAATATGAATGAAACAAACAACCTACTCTAATTCAAAAGCCAAACTGGTATAGTATGCTTACAATAATAAGAATAATTGACGGGCATTTTTTGCGGTACTTTTTGTTTATCCAGAACCGAAAAGTATTTTATTATTTAGTTATGATAAGTAACCAGACTTGTTTAGTGACGCATCTAGTTGTTGAAAATTGTAGTTAAATTCGATAAATGCTTCTTAAAAACAAGAGAGTATCTCATTTCAATATATATTTATTGAGAGAAGATGACTAACAGTAGTCCGGCTAATAGTAAGTGGATACTGTCGTCCATCGACACTAACCATACATGGCAACATCAGTTCAGTCCAGAATGACAAACATTTGCCGGATACGCTGCCTACCTTTGGAGATTCACGAATGGATTTGGAGAATGGGTTGGGAAAATGAAGAGGGACAGACTGGGATAGGCTGGGAATGGTCTCTAGCATATCTCGCTGACTATCGAAACACGTACATAAATGAGGCGAAAGGAAATAAAGTGGAAAATGCAGTATATTTTACGATAGTGTTCTGTGAGGTAGGGGTAAATTGGCCAGTCGAGTGCGTCCAGCGGCTGTGGGATTAGGGCAAACTAAAAGTAATTTTTCTCGACTTACTCGTAATTTTATATTATCGTACTGTGTACAAATGTAAAAGGTCAACAAATTTGCTCGAATATAAACAATATATCAGATCGCGACAAGGTAGTAGTGGTGCATAATTTGTAGGTCGCCGTTTTCGTATCTTTTACATTTGTTCGGCTGCCTTGAGACAAGTCAACGGGTCACGTTACACTCAAGGTCTTTGTTAGAAATGATAGAAACAGATAACTGCTACGACGAAGTTCAACAATTTATAACTTTAACTCACGAATCACGACTTCAAGGAAGTGATACAATCAATTAAGTTTTTGTTACATTACATTAAAGTGGGCAAATAAATTTTATGGATACGGACAATACAGTTTTACGAGACACTGGCATTCAGGGCACACCATATAGAACTAAATTTTTAAAAATAAATACAAGTATTGTGTCAGGGCTATTTTTTTACAGAAAGGTGACAGATGAGCAAACAGTCCACATTGTGGTAAGTGGATACTGCCGTCCATGGACATCCACGATACATGCGAACATCAGTCAAGAATGGCAAACGTTGGTAAACCTCCAAATGTGCCATCTATTTTTGGAGATTTAGCGAGTGTATAAGGAAAAAGGATTGGGTTTAAAATGAGTCGTCTTCTGTCTGTATAATAGTCGATATCAGCCTATAATGTCCCACTGCGAGGCAGCAAGCCTCCCCTAGTAAAACACTAGGGCATTTCGGGCCATAATCAATCCACGCAGGTCCAATTCAGATTGGTGGATATATGTATAATAGTGCATTTTCAGGTTCTTTCTGATTGCTTTTAATTCTAGCTCAAACATTTTGCAATGCAACAGGTGATTTCTTCTTAATTTTATAGTCGGTATGGTTAGCGCGTAAAGATTAGTCTTTCCCTACAACTATATTAGTTTTCTTATGAAATATATTTTAACGACTCAATTGACGTGTTACTTATTTGGACATCCGATAACAAACAGCGTAGGAGTGTTGAATACGAAAGGAGAGTGTCCATTTGTAGGCCCCTAATTTTACGATGGAATATAGTAGGGGTATCTAAATATTATTATATAATATACATTCGAAACATATTTTAAGGGAGTCTAAAAATAAGTCATGGAGTCTGTAATAAAGATTTACGCAATTTGGTTGTGGGGATGAATATTACATTAATTTTGTTAGTAATTGTATTGACCTGTCCGACAACAGTCAAAAATATCCTACTGTCTTGACTTTGACTACAGATTATAAAAAAGACTCGACCAAGGATAACTACATTCCCGGACACCTGAATCGAGCCACCCTGCATTTTTATGTATAAAGGACTGAAACATAAAAATAATGTTAAGTCAAAGAAAAAGTTTTTATGCAGTTTTGAAGTTTGGTCATCATCATCATTTGTTTCAAATTTGAATCAGAAGAAAAGCCGAATCCCCAAATCGGGTAAACATCGCTCTACTTCAAACTATTAGCCAATCATTAACCATTTTTTTCTACTTCAACCATTAGCGTATTGAATACAATGGCAAAAATCTACGAAAGAATTCTTCTTCCTCACAGATTCACAGATTTGTTTGAGATCCTCACAGATCTCAAACAAAGGAGACCATTAAAGACCGCTAGCTGTCTTCTTCGACGTAGCGAAGGCTTTTGATAAGGTCTGGCACAACAGTTTAATCTATAAACGGTACAAACTGGAGGTCCCTGAAAGTCTCATTCTCATCATTCAAGACTACGTTACCAATCGCACCTTTCGCTACAGAGTTGAAGGTACTCTGTCCAGTTTTCGCCTAATCAGAGCTGGAGTCCTCCAGGGCTTCTATCTAGCACCCACGCTCTATTCCCTCTACACCAATTATATGCCCCACGGCCGTTGAATAGAGATTGCCCTTTTTGCGGATGACACCGTCTTCTACGCCTCAGATAGGACGTGTCTCAGATAGATAGGACCTGTGACGTGTCTCTCTACGCCTACAACGTGCATTCACGGCCCTAGCCGAGTGGTTGGTAAAGTAGAAAATAGAAGTCATCCCGGAGAAAATTGCAGCCATGTGCTTCCCTTTCCCCAGGGGTGGCACTCTTAGCTCTAGGCCTCGTCTCTTCCCACTCCTGATATCCCTATTCGGTCAAACTATCCCCTGGGGTAGGAAAACCAAATATCTCGGAGTCACACATTTCGGTCTGTTTGCACTACCTATATCCCTTTTATTTTTCTCTATCCTAAGGTTGCCTGGAAGAGATCGCCTTAGCGATAAGGTCGCCTATTGTATTCTGTCATTTATTATTTGTGCAGATGTAATAACCAATTGTATGCAATAAAGAGTATTTATTATTAGACCAGTGATTCCCGAACTTATTTCGGTCATGGACCCATTACCCATAACAAAAACTTAACTATGAACCCCAAGTGAATTAACCCTTTATGATATAAAATAAAACCTACTAAAAAATACTTTATTCTGTCCTCTCTGATGAGACAATTGCACGTAGGTAGGGGTCCATACGGACCCCCGTATGGGGACCACTTTGGGAATTACTGCACTAGACCATCGACTGACCTTCCGAGAACACATACAAACTGTCCGAAACCGAGCCGCCTTTGTGCTCGTTCGCCTCAATCTTCTCGTAGGCGACCTCAATCGGTTTATCTTCACAACCAGCTTATGAAATTGTCACCTGACCCTAGTTTGAGATTATTGTACTCTTATTTTGACAAATATTATTTCACATAGTTGAATAAAACGTTACTCGTTTTGTAGATATTTAATTATATCTTGCTTATGTGATAATATTTAGATACGATTTTTCTTATTACACAGAAACATTAACTAAATAGCAGACCTCGTAAATGTTTAGGTGTTGTCAAAACAAAGAAAACCGACAAAAACAAACCTAAAAATCGTTAATTCCTATATTATTTTCTGCATAATCCCACACTGAATTCGAAAAATATTTTTATATGTTGAAATTACACAAATAGTGCAAATATGTTTTATACAAATTATAACACTGCGAAATTTGTGAAAGGGTACCCGATCTCCATACTTTCGTAGGCATTCTCCTTTCTAGTTTTTCTTTGTTATCAGAATTTAGAAATTAGTATTTCTTCATAACATTGATGTCTGTCAGTCAGTCAATTAGTATTAGTATTACGGATTTTTTTATTAATAAATAATAAAAAAAAACTAAAATTTGATCCAAAAATTCAAGATCGATTCCGCGAAAAATAGACAATCCATAAAAATATAGAATATTTAAAAACAAAAGAAACTGAAAATCCGTAGCTCTGCTCCATCACTGAAAAATAAACGATATCCTCGAGAAATAGAAAAGTCGCTATTATCGATGAGATTCTTTTAAGTACCTATAGGTTAGTTTTACGTTATTTGTAGTATAGGAAAACCGTTAATTTCGTGGAAAGGGAGTGGAAGTACCTTTAAGTGGCAGTGAAAAATATTAAACTGGCATAAAATTGCCAAGTCAATAATAATCACCAATACCAAATAGCTGTTATAAACCTTTTACGCGACATTATTTAAATTAATGTGTTTAATTACGAGACCAATCAAGTGGTACGGTGTCGATCGGTGCGCGTGGGCACACAACCGCGAGTTTTCCTCGAAACGCTGACGTCAGCGCGGCGCGGTCATCGCCTCCCGCCATCACTTGCTTCACACTTCACACGACCTTATTGCTTATGTTAAGAAGTATTTAAACATATCTAAACGTGCAGGTACACCTGTATGAAGCAGTTATATTGTTTTAATTAAGACTAAGTACAATTGACAGCACATTACAAGATAACTCGTATGTCTCAGAATTAAAAAAAATCCGGGCCATGTGTATGTGAAAGGACTAATACGCATGGGGCCCGAAACCTAGTGATTTACTAGGGGAGATCTATACCCTGCAGTGGGATGTTAAAAAGATTGATATCGACAGCACATTGGGCGTGATTTCCTTGTTGATCTTGTTCACGGATTATTGAGTGTCATCTAAGCGTGGTTTGACATGGAATAAAATTTATGCATTTACTACATTTGATAACAACCTAACATTATACAGCACGTATTATATTACAAATCATTTACATTATTTAATTTTTATATTGTTATTGTATCATTATAGTTTATATAGTAATAATAATATCAAAAACGTGTAGGAAACTACTTGATGGGCCTGTCATGTAAGGTGTTCATTCCAGGAAGCTTTAAGGCAATTTTATTAAAATTGGTTAAATACCTAGTTTTTAAAAATATACTGACATTTGTAGGCATGGTCAGTTTTCGCTCCAATGTCTCTTCTCCTCTGACTGGAAGACATACTTATAACACTGGAACCTTTGTTTTGCTACTGGGAAAACCCCATAATTCAAAACAACTCAGTTATTATTATAACTAGCTATTATTATCAATTATAATGTTATGTACATATAAATATTGTATAAATATTGTGCACGTGTTTCCTTTAACACAAACGGTGATGGTCACATACTGTGCACTGATTATTTTATTAGGTACTTAAGTTTTATTTAACTCCTGGTTTTGATAACTTATGCATTAGGTTCAATTTTGCTGAATTCCTCGGCACTGTTTCTGTTCAGACATGATGTCTATAGACATTATCTTGTACATGCCATATTTTAACATTTCACATCAAAGTTTCAAAATAACAGAAATAATGCTATAAACAATTATAGTTTGGGACATAAATTGGTAGACTTAGATGCTCTGATAATATTCTGGTGAAGCATAATACAGTAAGTTTTCCATTCACCACAATTAAAAATGAAACTTAATGTTGTGATAATGAGTGTTATTTATTTAAGAATCTACTTACTTACATTTTTATAATTATAATTATGTACCTTACTAATTAAGTTTATTATTTAATTTTAAGTAATTTAATAGTAAAATTAAATAATTATTTAAGTAAAACCCTCACGTGTATCTGTAAAAAAAAAAGCCTTGACGCTGGAAAACAATTACAATATACACCTTGTGTACATCTTCTACAATATAGTTTAGTAGTACACCATGTATACATATGTAGATACATCACGAAAACATGAAAACATTGGCCATCAGCTTAGATAACGCGTTCGGGTGTTTCTGGATTGGCTGATAGACATTGTTTTAGTAATGTATCTGTAGTCATCTTTATTTTTTTAAATTTGTTCACTCAATACTAAAAAAACTGAAACACTACCAACTGTAAAAATTACACTTTCTCCTTTTATATTATACTTTATTCTATTGTTTATGGCATCGTTTCTTAACCTGGGGGTTGCCATCACATTTTTGGGAGGTCGTAGTTTGTCAGTAAATATTACTTATGGTACGACATGTACGAAAAATTACTTATGGTAGGACATGTACGAAAAATTACTGATGTATGTGTAGCACTTATGTAAGAAAACTTTTATTATAATTAATGATTTATAAGCAAATGCTAAACTGTAAAAAAAAAAACATAATTAGGGCCTAAATATTAGTAAGGGGGTCCTTAGTTTATTTACTAAATTTTTGTTCTTTTCAGGGGTCCAAAACTAAATCAGCATATAAAGGACTAATCAGTGCAAAATTAGATATGGGATTGTGTAATTTTATTGGGGACATAAAGCGCAACTAACTCACTTTAGCGACTTTTACATACTGTAGTACTGTATCTTGTTACTGTAGTAATGACTCTCCAAAATATAGGACAATTGCTGTCCTATTGAGACATTTCAAATATGGTTAAATAATACATGAAATCTGGCAATACTAGTGGTAAGGCTAAGTATGTATACATCTAAAGACAATATTACGACTTAGCATTGGTTTTGAAATTACAAAAGAAAAACTGGAAACACTAAAACCAGACTAAACCAGTTATTACTTCTGAATAAAATGAAATTTAGTAAAAGAAGTTATGGAAAAGTCTTCTAGTATGGAAAAGGCAATATTATTTTCCATTGCAGCTGCTACTTCGAAACTTCAATGATCTCTTTTGTAGATTTTGAAGTGCTCGTCAAATAAATGTGGTATTTTTTCATCAATAACATCGCATGTAAATTAAATAAGGTTTTCTACTAGGTATTTTATTAATTTTCATCCAAGTGTTACTTTCTTCTTACCACTTCAAATTTAATTCTCTCTTACCCAGTTCAAGTCTCAATTTGCTCTTTATGAATACCAAAATAATAATGTATCTTGAGTGAATGTATCATTCTTGAGTGAAGATCTGTCCTAGTTTCTTTCATTTTTAATTGGTCTGTACAAAGTTTCTAACAAAATAATAAAGCATCCAAATCATGACATTTAAATTTTAATTCTTGTCCATCTTCTTGCAAATATATAATTTCTGTTTTCCTGCTTTAAGATCTATATATTACAGTAAATTTTATAAATTTACCCAAACTTATTTCTTTTCCTTGTGGGTATATACTTATGGCCAAAGGTTAACCTTTTCTTTTTCAACTCTATTCTGTTCTTGTATTATATTTGTTGAATCAGAACAATCAAATTGATTAAACACTTCTTAAAATATGTTTTAAATTAAAGATATCTATATTTTGTGGTAAGATGGCCAATGATTTATTCTGCTGTTCACAGCATAAGTTATATTTGTTATCTATTACATATATATGACATTACTTGAGAAAAAAGACCTTTTGTCAACTTTTGACCTTTTTTCCCAGATGCTGAGATAATAGCAAAATCTAAAAACATTTTTTTTTATTGATTTGACTTAAAAGTGAGATAACTTAAAAGTGTAAAACAGCATATTTTTATCTAAGCAGAATTTTGGAACAATGAAATTTTAAGTTAGAAAATTTAACCAAACCATTGTTATCTGATCTCTTTGCTCAGATAACAATATATTTTTTTGTTAGAGGTAATCTCAGGTACATTAGTTTACACTTGAACCCATTTCGAAGAAACCTTTGCCAGTATTGACCTCTTAAATAACACACACAACTATATTTTATCTCAATTACATATGGATGGTAACACTGGTATCATCTATGCAAATAAATAAAAAATAGTGAAATACCAAACGTATAGAGTAATTGAAGGTGTTTATTTGTGAAAGATGACTAAGAAAGATAATCCATCTTATCAGTAAAATGTTTGATTAAACAAGTTATCAGTTAATATCATATCTGTTTTCTAGAAACAAGCAAGTATATACAAATATCATGACTATTGTGATGATGTAACCATTTATTACTTTTTTCACTTTCCTGTACTAACATTACTATAGGTAGGTACTGTATTTCATAAAGTAGCTTTTTTGAAGTTGTATCTCCACTTTAGAATGTAAATTTATATGCTTATGTAAAAGTATCAGTATTTATAATTACTTTATATATTTAAACTAACTAAACTAGTTATCAGTTTCATCATTTGTACATAGTATAATTAAACAATGTTTGGAAGTGCACAACAATGCCAATATTTGAACTGAAGTTGGCATGTACTGTGGATGTCCATGGGCGATAGTATCCACTTACCACCAGGTGGACTGTATGCTTGTTTGCTTCCTTATTTTCTATGATTCCTAGTTCAATTCTAACTCTTTGACATTTACAGTTTTATGAACACTAGTACAAACAAAGAGCTCTATGAAAAAAGTAAATGTATTACATTTTATGTGTCTAATTAGTCCGGTGACTTGATATCCGGTGACTATTGAAAGGCCACTAGGGCCACAAGAATTTAGTCAATCCGAAAAAAAAAAGTTTGTGTCTATTCAGAGGTATAGAACTATATAGCTACGCACTTTGATAAGGCCAACGAACATAACCTTTCATTATAGTTCCATTTTTAAATTCGCCAATGATGCCATAAAACTTCAGGAATGTTCTGGTAATAAAAATTTACGACCGTAAACTTACCGTAAGCAAGGACCTGGAGGTGGCCACTGAGGACGCGAAATCATTATTAGAAGAACCCTGCGATGATTGACTGTCACTCGAGAAGTCCGAATGGTTTGATTGACTATCACTGATTTCCAACTTCATCGTCATCAGTTCAAATTCACAAAAGTTCAAAGAACACTCGTACGCAACTTTTACGTAATTGTGCAACAGGTTGGGTATTATCACTGGGTAAAATGATCTCGAGGTTAAGATAAGAAACTATCAAATCAATGAGCAAACAAAACCAGTTCTAGTTCCGCGTAGTAGGTATCAAAACGTTTTTCAAAACGTAGGTAACAAACACTTGCTTTTGCGACGTATCTGACAGTTCACTAATGACAGAACAGCGAAATGAAATCAAAATAAGCGCGATGGAAAAGATTGTCCACGAACGAGAACACAACAATGATGACTCATCATTGCTCTGACGTCGCCGTCACTTTGGGGGATGCCCTTCTCCTGAGAATTTCTCGCTTAGTGAAACAAAATGTCCTAACCGCCAATTTTTACTATGCTCGAACAAACTTTTTGTAAGTGTTGTTCTTCTACAGCCTAAATAAAAACGAAGGGTGATCTCACCTTCTAATAATAGCACGATGGCGTGATATTCGACCAATAGCAAGCGTGTTTTTAAAATGACGTCATCGTGATCTTGGCGTTCTGAAATAGCGCTCTCGTAATCTTTGTTTGATAGAGTTATTGATAAACCTCTATGATAATGATAAGCTGATAAGATAATATTCAGAGAAATTTATACGCAAAATTAAATAATATTTCAGTAATGGATAATCTGAACATAACAGAATTTTTAATTCATGTTGAAAACAAAGTTATAAATGAGTACACACGCAGATTTACATACATACATTAAGTAAGTACCAGCGCCGGCTCTAGCTCATGTAGCGCCCGGGTGCAGGGCGCCCTCTAGTAGGCGTTTTGAACTCTTTGGAGGTGTCGCGAGCGGCGCTCGGCGCCCCCTAAGACCCTGCGCCCGTGTGCACCGCACCCCCTGCACCATAGGTAAAGCCGGCACTGAATTCAGCGCTCGACAGGCGCCCCCGGGCGCGGGGCGCCCGGGGTGCACTGCACCCCTTGCACCCCCTGGTAAAGACGGCCCTGGTAAGTACATTGCAGATTGGTGTTCCTAAATCTTGCGATATTATTGAATAAATGTGGCTTTATTTACTACAACGTATACGTTGTAGCTGGGTGTATATCATTTGATGTAGGTACTATTAGTAACAAGTCGATGGGTATGGTTTATCCCTGCACTGATTAACTCTTTGAATTAATCTAAAGATTTAAGAGATTTAAGAGATTTCCCTGCAGCCATCTGCTGCAGGGAATTTCAAAAATAGGCATTTAATTTCTATTGCTGTCCGGTATCAGATATTGAGCAGAGATATTGAGATAAATGGACGGTTGCACTTCGAGCTGATAATACCTATAAAAAAATCTAGAAAATCGACTCTCATTTTTTTAATTTTTTTTATAGACTAGTGGGCGGACGAGCAAGTGGTCCCACGTGATGGTAAGTGTTACCGCCGGCCATGGACACCTGCAACACCAGGGGGTATGCGGGCGCGCCGCCGACCTTGCAAAATCCTATTCACAGCTCTCTTGAAGAACCCCATATCGTAGCTTAATGGAAAGACCTCTTGAGACAGTTTGTCTATGTCTGTCAAACAAATAAAAACGTAGGACATGCTCATGGTAGATATCTGTAACATATTAAAAAATAATTGCCCTATTTGGCAGGGGAGAAAGCATACATTTTCAGGGAGCAAACAGGGGAATACGTTTGTATGGACAAGACACAGCTGTTGTCCCCTCTTGACACACAAGTTTAGACCTTCCCAGATATCCTGTGTAAACATTGTGTAAATAATTTATTATATCCATTGGTGAAAGGTTCATCGAAATTTGTTTAGCTGTTACATTGATCGATCACAACGGTTATCATTTATAAACGTGTTGAAAACAGGCAGTTTTATAATATAAAAAGGTATAGAGCAATTTTGTAGGCTGTAGCAATATTATACCAGCAGCGTCTTGGTAAGTACCTTTGGTTTCAATTTGAAGTAACCAAGAGATGCAAAATATATTACACACGCGGGCGTATTAATTACGAACTATAGTGCGGCGGATCTGATGACTGGTTGACCACGTAACCACGAACGTATTAGAAAGTAATTAGGAATTAACCTTCCTATTGCCAGATTGTTAATTCGTAATTATGATAGTGTCTGGCAAATGAAATGCGGTACAAGAAAAGAGCGGCAAATTTAAAAAAGAGTCTTTCTTCTGTATTTACTTATATTTCGGCGTTATAATAGTTTTTTTAGCAGAAAATATAATGTATGTACAATATGTACAGTAGGACCCCATAACTAAAACCGACAACACGTTACCCGCGATTTTACTTAACCGCGGTTCGGTAATAGTGAACAATCGACTGCCAAAGACTCAGAAGATGAATAAATAATATGCAGCTTAAGATAACGATTATTTTATTAAACACTTTTATGCACATTATAACTTTTAAACTTTCGTGTTTTATACACTTTTTATATTGTACAACGGGTCCAAACACGTAAAATGAAAATGTTTCAGCACGAGTTACACCAGCCGTGGTCACGAGTTGAGTAAAGAGTAAAGAGGCGGGTAATCCAGGATGGAAGCTACGAGGAGTTTTATCGACTACCCACATTTAGTCTTCACATTGTGAGAGGCTGCGACACTACACTAACAATATTCGTGAACGTATTTGACGATAAATCGCATGGCTTCAGTTTGTTTATCACCGGATTCCTTGTCTACAACGGTTTATATCCTATTGTACAAAATAGTACTACGAAATATACTGATACTGATTTAGGTCCATTCCTAGTTCATATTTCGAAAAAGGAGTCCTATCCTTCTGATGGAAGTACCTTATGGGCAATAAAAATAAAACAATTTTTTTCCAAAAACAACGTATGCAAAATTGCCAAAGGAAGAATTAATAAAAAGATAGACAGAAACAGAGTAGGTATCTGAGGAATTTCTCGCCAGCTCTGATGCAAACTTATTTCTAGATAATCCTCTATTACCACAGCATAACTTTGAAGTAATCATCCTTATTTACAACTACTGTCGTATGGGTTTGGTTAGATGGCTTCCGATATGGCTATGGATGAATTTGTTTAATCGGTAGAAGACCCTAATCATGTAGGAATAATCCTAAAGGCAGGCCGATTGAATAGGAGAGAAAAGGTTAATGACAATGTCCAATGGATCCCCATTAACAATGTTGTCTTAACATTCCAGGGACAGCCTACCTGTTCTCTCTCTGTAGAATTATACCGTCTCCCAACCATTCAGTGCCTAAGTGTTGCCGATTTGGGAAAGCCCATTGCTGCTCCAAACCAAGATGCTTCTGATGTGCCCAACCATATCCTGGAAGCAGCTGTGGTATATTGGAGTCATTTGCTACGTGCCTATATTATTCTGGTGCACATTTTGCAACTGAAATATCTTGCCCTGAACGATTTAGACAAAAAAGAATAAAGCTAATTATAAGTCATTTAAAAATAAAGGCTATCCCACATTGAGCGCCTGATTTAATTTAGAAAAAAAAAAAAAAGTCCTTGTATCTCCGGCTGTGTGACATGTGGCACCGTCCTGTTCGAACCACAGTTGATCGAAGTCCATATCTTCTAATTAGTACCAAAAAAACTCCTGTAGGATCTTCCGATACCTAAATACCGATACCTAAAAAAATGGCTCTATGATCTCGCCGAACCAAAAGCAGCACGAAACGTAACTCTTCCAACAGTTTGTATGTGTTCTCGGAAGGTCAGCCGATGGTCTAGGGCAGGGTTTCTTAACCTTTTTGTAGTCACGGACCACTTTCAAAATTTCAAAAATCTGACGGACCCCTTCCAAACTTAATTGTAGGAAAAGAAAACAAGGCATTTCGAAAAAAAACTTTTATTTATGAACACAGAGAAAGTAAAGATTAGCGCGTGACGGTTATTAGTGAGACGCTCCTCCACTGCATAGCGGTGACAAGCAAGCGCTCGAACGAGTGAGTGATAGGTATCTACCTACATTTTTAGATGGATCACGCGCAGTATTTATTGGCTTCATATTTAACATGACATGGCATGACCTGGGGTCCATGGACCCCAGGTTAAGAAACCCTGGTCTAGGGTGACCCCAAGATATATGGTCTTCCTAGCCCAGGGGATAGTTTCACCGAAAAGAGATATCGGGAGTGGGGAAAGATGAGGCCTAGAGCTACGAGTGCCGTCCATTGGAAAAGGGAAGCACATGGCTGCACTTTTCTCGGGGTTGACCTCAATCCTCCACCTCACAAACCACTCGCTTAGGGCAGTGACTGCGCGTTGGAGGGCTAGAGAGACGCCGTAGATTCCTATCCGAGACGTAGAGGGTGGTGTCATCCGCAAAGAGGGCAAGTTCTATTCCATAGAGTGTGGGTGCTAAAACGGAGCCCTGAGGGCCTCCAGGCAAATCTCTGCCCAGAACAGAACAGTAACAGTTGCCGATAGGCGCTCCCCCTGCGGCTCTGCAGTTCGTGTATATCAGAGCGACGTTTTATTCTAGAATTTTCTCCCCTACACCCCCCGTTGGCCTCACCGACAACAGTTATTCAGCTTTAATAATAGGTAGTCGGAAAAGTTCGCCGCCAATTAGAACGTATGGCTTTAGCGTGCTATTTCTGGCAACACTGATCACTGGCGCGAAAGAGATATATATACCGTTTGACAGCTAGCTTTTTTGTAATGGTGGCAAATTTAAATTACAAGTATACAATTTAAATTATCTTTTCATATTTTTTAACATTTCTAGAATAGAGAAAATTAGATATATTTTACAAGGTTTTTTCGACAATGGTATCTATGAATGCTTCTAGTGCTCAAAAAGAGATTTGTGATGTTTAAGGAGAAGATACTTTATCTAAAAACTAAAATTACTGCAAAAAAAATGGTTCAGTGGATTCAGGTCTGGTAATTTTGATGTGAATGATGTTTCTCGTTATGGTCGTCCTGATAAGGTAAATGTTGATGTTATCATTGAAAATCGATCGAGCAGATCGACTTGTGAAGTAGGAATAAATGGTAAACAAATACCTTTACTATACGCGTTCAAACCAGTTTTAGAATATAAAATGTGAAAGTTTAAAATGTTTTATAGTTGATTAAATATTCGATTATTGTAAGGTGTAATGTGGGATTTGTGGTTTAACAGTGATAGTTTATTAAAGTTCAAAGTGCCGAGTGTTAATGAGGAATGTTTGTGATAATTAATTAAAACCGTGAAACTGCATTTATTGTGTTCTTCCAAGGAGTCCAACTTTGTCCTCAGTAAACCTAATATTACTATAGTGAGCGCATCCTATTACGAGGAGACGACAATTACGCGATAAAAACAAATCTGTTTTATTGCTGTGTATGGACCAATAGCCACGACAGAGTTCAAATAAATTATATTTTTAAAATATCAAAATCAGCAGGGACTTTCTGACGGGTACCCGCAAAGTAAAATTGAGTTTTTGTTTGATTATTGTAAAAATTGTGTATTGTAGGATTTGTGGTCTATTGGTGATAGTTTATTAAACTTCAAAGTGCCTAGTATTAGTGTATGATATATGTGATAATTAAATAAAAGCGTGAAACTATATTTTTCGTGTTCTTCCAAGGAGTCCAACTCTATCCTCAGTAAACCCAATATAACTTTACTGCTGAGAGACTCCTACTCATGAATAGACGGAAGTGGACAATGAAGTAATAAAAACAATTCTGTTTTATTATTTACTAGTGAACCGCCCTCGCTTCGCTTCGGTTTATAAGTTTTTTAAATAAATTATAGCCTATATTAGACACGGATAATGTAGTTTCCTATTTGTGAAAGAATTTTTGAAATCGGTTCAGTAGTTCCAGAGATTACCCCCAGCATACCTACAAACACACAATGTTACCTCTATCTATGTAGTTAGATAGTAATAGATTTAGATTTGCTGTGTGGACCAGTTGCTATACCAGTGTCCAAATAAATTAAAACAAAAAAAAAATCAATCAGCTGGACTTTTTGGCGGGAGTCCGAAAAGTAGTGTTTTTTCTTTATATTCTTGTAAAAATTGTTTATAGTGGGATTTATGGTTTACTAGTGATAGTTTTATAAACTTCCAAGTCTTAGTATTTGTGATGTTTGTTGTGATAATTAAATAAAAGCGTGAGACTCCATTTTTTGTGTTCTTCCAAGAATTCCAATTTTGTAAACCTACTATCATTTTACTGCTCAGCGACTCTTGCTTCGACGAGACCGGACATAACAATGACGTGATAAAAACAATACTGTTTGATTATTTGCTGTGTCCATGCCAATGTCCAAATAAATTATAAATAAAAAGATCAAAATCAGCTGTCAAAGTCATTGACACTCAATGAAACTTCGAAAAATATACATTTATTTATATTTATGTTTTCAAGCATGTGGTTTTAGAGGTATAACTGAAGTGTTAAGAGGGTTTTCATTATAGTTCCATCACCTTTCAGGGAAGGGACGATCAGCAGACCTAAATAACGGTCTTCTAGTACATGTCAACCATGTCGTATTTGAAGTTAATATATTAGTGGAAGATATTTTTTCACATATAATCGTTTATTTTAGGAGGAACAGTATGTCTGGAAAGAAGTGTAAGCATTGTGGCTCTTCGGAGATTGAAGTTGATCCAGCTCGTGGTGATGCAGTATGTACCAGCTGCGGCACAGTGTTGGAAGACAATATAATTGTCGCCGAAGTAGAGTTCCAAGAGAATGCGCATGGAGGATCTTCGGCTATCGGACAATTTGTGTCTGCCGAGTCTAAAGGCGGTGCTACTGGCTTTGGAGGAGGTACTTATGTTTTAATTGTTTAAATTTTGTTAATGATAATATAACAATTCTTCATTAATAAGCTGAGCAAGACACTTCACTCTTTCAGTTCTTTAAGATAGTCTGCCAAACGAAAAGTGTTATAAGAAAGTGTAGCAAATTTAAAATGGAGCACCTTGCAATCAGACACGCCAATCACGGCGAAGCAAAGGTCAACATTAAGAAAAACTTGGTCTGGAAAATTTAATAACCCACCACTGCCTTGCAAAATGTTTGTCAGATTAGTTTTCTGTTATTCTTTATTTTATTTCTGATCTACAATGAGTATGAAACGGGAACATAAACAAATACAGAAATAATTACAAAATTATATCTAAATCTTAATCACACTTTAAGATTATCTAGATGGATGTTCCATAAAATTCTGTCTGAGCCAACATCGAAAGTTCTATAAATCAGTTTCTGTTAAATTATTTTAATACTTTTTGTGTAATCCATGCATTTGCTAACCTATACTACCATTAGATGCAAAAGAAACTACAAATATCAATATATTTATGGTACATTATAAATTTAATGTTTGTCAAAAAATATTGTTGTGTACAGAATTGTCATTTGTGGTGGTGAGCCTTGGGAAATGCTTATATCTAGGCAGTGGAGTCATAGGTTGACAGAATGGAAAAAAAAGGATATTAAATCTACCAATGTTTCATGTGCCAGACTTTATAATTATGATTTAATAGCAGTTAGCAGCTGATGTGCTTATTTTTAATACTGGTGTAATGTAAACATTATATTGTCTTTATGTGGGCTTTAGGTCAGGACTTGCAAACATTAAAGTAAGGTTGTTAATTCTGTATTTCTTTATTTTCATTCATTGTACTTTTACAGCCTTCAATGCTGGTATTGGCCAAGAATCAAGAGAAGTGACATTGAAAAAGGCTCGGGATGGAATCACAGCACTTTGCCAGCAGTTACGTCTCAATCAGCAGTGCATCGATATTGCCTGTAACTTCTTCAAGATGGCACTATCTCGTCACCTTACAATTGGTAGACCAGCGAGCCACACACAGGCTGCTTGTGTATACATGACTTGCAGAACAGAGGGCACAGCTCGTATCCTTTGCAATATTTTAAAATTGTTGTTAACATACAAAAAAAAAAGCATTTTACAAATGATTATTCAAAATATCAGTAGATAATATTAATTCAAAATATAAGATTCCACAAACAATTGAACAATTATATCACGGTTCTTCAAATCCAAATAACTAGACCGGTGGCGCAGATGGCGTACAGTCCACCTATCCACAGTCTGGTAAATATCTCAATATTCTTTAGCCATAAAAATTGCTCTCTTATATCATGGTTTGTAGAATAATGAAATCATAGTAGAATTATAAATTACATTGTCTTTAAAATTGTGGCAGTTGATGTTTTCATAAGAGTGACTGCAATAGATACTTTTGATAAAAATAATGTAGTAGTTAACTGTACTTGAAAGTGATATGGTTTTAGGTGTTCTTAACAACTATGGTCCGGTTATTATAGGAGGAGCTCTGACATAAAGTAGAGATCATTTTATAACGCGATAGATCTTTAGGATTTTTTTTATCTAATTGTGTTATGCTATGCAGGGCCGTCTTTACCAGGGGGTGCAAGGGGTGCGGTGCACCCGGGCGCGGAGCGCCCGGGGGCGCCTGTCGAATTTTTGGATTTTTTTTTGTCGAATTTGGGGCCCCCTATCGCCTGGGGCGCTGAATTTTTGGATATTTCATTGAACTTAACGCCATTGCACAGTTTTATATACTTGTTACTTACGACAAATATGTATGCGCAAGAAAAAAAAATAGTCATTAACAATAATATTTTTTTTACTTTTATTACGCTTTCGGCGCTTGTCATACCGCATTAAGTAGGTAGGTATGTTAAACTGCTAAAATCTGAGTAAACTCTATATTCACCATGACAATACGAATGGTCCGCGGAGTGAATTTGTTAAAAGCATAAATCTTAGAAATCAAGAAAATGGATCTGTCTAATTGGGAGTAGGTACCTACCTAGACAATTAATTTTGTGAAAAATTTGTATTTTGATTAAAATCTAAGAATGAAATATTTCTTTAAGTAAAATTTAATAAGTTTAATATTTAAAGTAGCGTTCGAATAGTGCCGGCTTTACCTATGGTGCATGGTGTGCGGCGCACACGGGCGCAGGGTGTTAGGGGGCGCCGAGCGCCGCTCGCGACGCCTCCAAAGAGCCTACTAGAGGGCGCCAGGGTATTGATTGCACCCGGGCGCTACATGGGCTAGAGCCGGCACTGATGCTATGACTTAAAAAAGCAATGGTATTTACATAAAATTAAATAAATACCGATCTGTCAGCGCTCTTCCCATGATAGCCGGACTATAGAGAAGAAAACAAACCTATATTAAAAAACTTCTTCAAATTAAAAAAAAAATAGATGTGAGATTGAAAATATTTCAAGTGGGGAATTATTGCTATCTCAGTCAATCATACATAGATGTGTCGTCATTAATACAATCCCTTTCTAACTCGTGATTTCGAAATGCCTATCTCAGTAATTTTTCAAAATGTTTTGGATTCACAGGTTGATTTCTAGTACATTATTCTTTCTTTAAATAATTATGTAATGACTGAAGAGTCATTACATAATTATTTAAAGGGAGTCAAAATATAAGATAAGCTTTACTTTACTGATCTCATTAACCATTCATAATAATGAGACATTGGTGTCACCATGATGAGTTAGCCCCTCGGCATTGGCCTCCTCCAGTCCTCTACAGTCTGTCCCGAGTCTATCTCGTCCATATCCTTCCCCCACCACTGCCTAGATTATCCTTCCATCTTTGATTTTGCCTTCCCCTCTTCTTTTTACCATATGGACATATCAGGGTCTACTTTATTCCAAAAGGTAAACTACATAATTTCCTTAACTAATAAATTTCACAGATCTCCTTATAGATGTCAGTGATGCCCTAAACATTTGTTGCTACCAACTCGGGCGCACCTACTTCAGATTGTCGCGGGCATTGTGCATTAATATCCCACCTACTGGTATGTTCTTTTATGATATTATTTTATAACCAATAACCACCAGTTTTGAAACAAGGGTGTAAAGGTACTGTATAACTACAAACAATTTGTTTGTAGTTTGTTTGAAACATCTAACATTCAAAAGAATACAGATCTCTACTACAAACTACAATAAATAAATACAATAAATACATTACAATAAATACAAAAAGTTCCAAAGGTCTTCCAAGAGAACAGGATATGGCGAAACTTTGAACATCAATTGAACAATATATAGATATCTACCGGCAGTAATGCAGCTTACACAATAATAATAATAAATAAATAGGTATATATTCAGTGAGGCTAGGTTACTGAAAAAATCACTTATTATTGTGCAAGACTAAAATTCTCAAAAAAATAATAAAAAATATATATAATCGATAAGTTGCGGATAGGGCTCTACAACAACAAGCTCTGCTCTAGAACCTAAAATATATATATTTTTTTCTAAAATATTTATATAGAATTAATCAAAATATATATTTACGACTGGTGCATTGATTTGAGAATACATACTAGATATCTTATACAAGCACTCTAAGGCAGATATGTTACAGTCTAATAGAGTTCTACGTTCAATAGCTCTCGAATTCTTTAATTCGTGTGTTTTGAGAATGGAATATTCTTAGTATGTATTTAAGTTTCAAATTTTACTTTTTGATGAACCCAAATTTTAAAAAAAAAAAAAATTCAATTTTTTTGATGATATCATCTGCTTCACTCCTCCAAGCCGTTTCTTGGATAAGAACTTATGATGTGTCATCTAGTATCAAGTCATAGTCGCATATCAATGGACTAGTGCCATCAACCTCTTTTTTATTTCAAAACATTAATGTCGCCTGAATTACCTACTTAATTGTTCAATAACACCATTGACTGGTCCAACATAAACGCAGTTTTACACGTTTCATTGTATTTATAGAACAACTATGTAGTTATAATTTATTTGTGCATCTGAATTGAGGGATCTATCGGAAAATCGAGCAAAAGGGTAATGGGATGTAATAAAAAATTACAGAATTCCTAGAATTTTAAAACCCGATGTATGAGTGTTAGTCTTCTAACTGGATCTCTCAATCCAAATACCTGTAAATGTGTATGGTAATCTAGGTATACCTGTCTAGACAATGACAAATTGTTTTAAAAATTAGCTAAAACCTTTCCCTTCACTGGCTTTGTTAAAGGTAATATGACTGAAAAGAATGAATTGAGAATCTATATCTATACTAATAATAAAGAGATTGCGAATTTTGTGTGTGTGTGTATGTGAAGGGTAATCTCCGGAACCACTGCACCTATTTGAAAAATTCTTTCACCATTTGAAAGGTACATTATTCCAGATGGACATAGGCTATATATTATGTGCAAAAAAATTGTCAGGCATGCAATATCCAAATAATATCGTGCATAAATTTCATATTCTTCTGAATACTTATAACGAGTTGAATTCTCATGACATCGACATCTTTAATGATTCTTTGGTAAATTTCAAATGCAAAATATTACGTAAATTGTAGTCGGGCACTTTTTGTTTTTATTTTTGTATTTTTTTCATTTGTTTAATTAAATAGTATAGTAAATTGTAATTTAACCTTATTTAATTGGATTTATGTACATCCACATTTAAATTTATTTTTTTGGGTCATACTCGTATTGTATCATAATCGCATGCCTCTGTGTTGAACTTGTATGCACCTATTAAAGTATTGCACGTGGTATTTTGAATCTATGAGTTTTTAACATTTGTATTTTTTCGTGTAAATGCTGTTGGTGTATCTTGCAAATAAATAAATAAAATAAAATAAATAAATATTGACACATATTTTTTTATGGTCGAAGGCGGCAATCGAACATACAGTCCACCTGATGGTAAGTGGATACTGCCGCCCATAGACATCGGCGATACATGCCAACATTAGTCCAAAATGATAAACGTTGCCATGACCCCAAATGCGCTGCCTAACTTTAGAGATATAGGAATGGATTTCGAGAAAGGGTTGGGAAAATGGGGAGGGATAGGATGGGAATGGGCTCTGGCACATTTCACTCACTACCGAAACACGTACATTAGATAAATAAGATAAAGTGGGAAATGCAGTACATTTCAAGGTAATCTACGAGAGGGGTAACGTGCCCAGTGACCGCGCGTAGCGCCTGTTGGATTGCAGCGTGCATTCCTGAAATATTTTCTAATTAATATTGAAGTTTGTAATAATATCAATGATGCAGATACTTCTACAGTATTTGTTTACTCTTCTTCAAATGTTTGCCACTGTATATACTCTGGGATTTCAGTTCAGGATAAATAAAAATAAACCATAAATAATTTAATGTTTATTGCAATTAACTTGTGTTATGGATCAATCTAAGACCTACACGATTCTAGAGAGCTTCACGACACCCATATCACAATCTTTAGGTACTCTTAAGTTCAACAATATACACAAGAACTTTAAATTTTAACGAAAACATTTAACATTTTGGGAATGCTTAAGTATAAACATCTCTTTCATATATGTTGAGATTTCTACACGAATCTTCCGACCTTCCTCATTACACTGAATAATAATTGAGAGGACGGGTCCTTGGTAATTGTCAGTCATCATTTGTGTTCGAGTTAGTTGATGTGGTGGTCACAGTAGGTCCATAATAAATGAGTTCTGGTATTTGACCGCCCTGCACTCCTGTGCCATTAGTGCTTTCTGATGAGCAGTGGAACTGGAAAGTCACTGTACCCATATACACTTCACTCAGACCTTCTTGTCCAAAGTAACTTAGCTCACTCCCGTCTAGTATCGCCGAGGCAGTGTAAAAGCATTCTGGTTCAATTTGTATTGGATTCTCAAAGTAAACATGGAAAGTGTTGCTTGATCCATCCGAGAAGAACTTTGTGTTATTTTCTGCCAATACTCTGTCCAAGCGTTTCAATTCAATCTTAACATTGTAGTCAGCTGCACCATTTGAAGAACCGTACAATCCAAAACCAACAACAAATATTCTCTTGTCGACGCAAAATTTTATAGAATCACATCTGCCGCGATATCGCCATTGATTACTCCTGTATGCACAGGATTGAAATCTGTGGCAAATCTGAAATAAAAAATGTGTTGGTTAACTTTTTGCAAATTCTCAAATGAAAATAAATAATGATTATAACTTAAAAGTTTTGTTACCTGAGCTTTTAGGCCAGCTCTAGCTTTTACAGGATATGAAAGTTGTGGTTTGGTTGAAGCAGTGAAATGCAAAAATATGTCTATGGTTTCCTGCGGCGTCAGAATGCCCAACTGTGCTGCACTATTTGCAAATTCTTCCAATGACATGGTTGGAAATCTGATAAGATATATGGCACTACCAAGCATGGCTCTTTTGTTTGTTGGTGTTGCTTCTATCTCTCTTCGCACACATTCAGCTTGCGCCCAGGCCAAAGCTGCCTCAAAGAGGTTGATTTCTTTGCAATTGAGAGTTTCTCTTGCTAATACTGACTCAAGGGTTGACACATCAATGTCTACAAAACCATCTGAAGTAAGAGCCATCTCAGCCTAAAAAAATAATTTTCATTTATCAAGGTGTGAGGTGTATTAAAACTGCAATACAATTTGTTTAATGATTTATTTGAGATCATTTTACATAGTAATTGAAATGTTACAAAAGTTCATTTCAACAGTCATCAAGTCATCAGGCACTAACATGCATAACACGACAATTACACACAAACTGTATTGCAGTTATAACTTCTAATAGATGTAGATTAATTAAATAACTAACTACTTAATAAAAACTAAAAGAACAATTAGCAATATTGGAATGTATTTTTAGATTCTAAAGAGATATACACCATTTGATCTTAGATCTAAATCACAACCAAAAATATTGAGTATACAAGTTTTGGAACAAAATTTGATATGACTTGAAGTAAAATATATCTACAGTCAATTCCAGTTGGAAACATGGATATTTTCGATACTGTCATTGCTGTCTGGGCTTAGATTTCGACTGGAAGTCTCTGAGTATGTTATGTGTAGGCTATTGTATGAAGAGGATGGTTCAAGGCAGAGTGTCTCTAAAGTTTCTGTTGAATCACATACCTGTGCGTCAATAACTTCCCAACACCTTTGCATCAATTCTGGCTCTTCAAACAATCTTGACTGACTGAGTAGCAGACATGCATTCTTTGCTGTCAGACTAGTTTCCAAGTAATTGACACAGGCTTTAGCCAGATATGGCACAATATACTTCTTTGCAACATAAAGTGTTGAAAGAACCATATCTGCTTCCAGTTGAATGTCATCACAGTATAAATACCTGGAACACATTAATCACCATTTTTAATATTGAATAAAAAAAATCTGGGTCCATTTAAAATCAAATTATTTACTTATTTTGCACTATATTGTACAGAGGCAGACTTAATGCCTTAATGCATTCTCTACCCGTTCGCCATCGGTTAAATGAGAAAAATTTAGGTTGCAGTAGAAATTAAACAGTGAGTGCTTAATTCAACAGTATAAAATAATAATCTACTATAAAATAAAATATATAAATATACATACTAAAGAAAATCAAATCAATATTAAATATACGGACCATTATTATGTAAAACTTACTTTAGGAGTGTCAAAAAGGCTGTTGGTTCTACATCTGGAACCTCTATTTCTTGTTTGCACTCTGCTAATCCTCCATAAAACATAGCATAAAACACTGAACTGCCAATGGCCAATATATATTTGTGTGCAGGAACTACTTGTGTGTGCCCTGAAACAAGAAAATAAATAATAACAGGCAGACTTTAATATTTAGTTTAATATTCCTAATATTTAGTTTGCTTCAAGTAAAAGAACCTCAGTGGAATATAGACAAAAGAACTGTTAAATTGATAAATTTTCATTATTAGTATAATATCATTAAAATAATAAAATCCAATCATTATTAGTTACGGTATAGGCATTTTTTTTTAAGTTGTTTCTCTCGCAAAACTTAAAATTACTTCCCAAATTTGGCAATAAAAGTATTAAAAAAAATATTGGATCCATTCAGTTTAACCTGTCCTTTTAAATACTGGTAAAGTCTAAATTTTGACGTTTACTGCTTTTTTAAACTGAAGGTGCAAAATATGGTTAGTATGTATATCCAATATATACTTTAGGCCAGATAGTTTCCTTCAAAAAACAGAATAAAGAAGTTGAAAGATGCATAGAAACACTTGGAAGAGCTACTAGTCTATGAAGCAGTTCATGAAGGGTGCCTTCCAATATCACTGAAGTGCAAACTCGTCTACCCATTCTAGCCCATGGTGACAAACATGCTCACTGAGTGAAATTCAAAAGTCCAAACTCAAGATTTGCCAAAGGGCGATGGAGTGTAGCATACTGGATATAAAAAGGACCAACCATATCACGAGCACCGAACAGTGTTCTAAAACCCTTATTATTGATGTTGGTGCTAAGACCGCTAAGCTGACTGAGCTGGACACATCTGTCACATGCATCATGCATCCAGAAAGATGGGCGAAAATTTTACAACATGGGTGGCACAAAATGGACAATGACATAAAGGCAGACTGAGGAGGAGATGGCGCGACAACTTAGATGCATACCACAGGACTTAGCGGAGTGTAGCATTAAGCACAGTGGTTTGGCATAAAAAAGGGGAAGCCAATAAAACAGTGCTCAAGAGTGGGTCACAAACATAGGCTAATGAAAAAAAATTATTTAAAGTTGTAGTATCTAGGGACATCATACCTGGCGCTCCAACTATGAATGTAATGTCAGACATAAGTTGGTTGTTGAACATAGCTGCATTTCTCTCTCGCACTGTATGTTTTGTAGCTTGCCAGTTGGGGTCGAGGGTGGCCGCGCCCGGTGGGGAAACAGGGGTGGCAGTGGGCGAGGGTGCCGAGCTCGTAGAACCACAAGGTGAGGGTGGCCCACTGTAGCATTGTGACACCTGCGTCCCCGTCTCTCGTTGTGAGACCGTGTGAGGAGGAGACAGAGACAATCCACCCCCATTATTAATATTTTCCGCTGAAAAACGAAGACGACTCATTCAAACAACAAACCATAACTGATCTGAAATTCAGCCAATTTGAATCGGGTCAGTACTAATTATAACCCAAGACCATGACATAACAAATAATCGGAACGCATATATATATATTAATAACATGTTAATGACCTCAAATTGCGTCGCAATTATCTCGAAGTACAAACTCCTAATGGACATGAAACAAATCAATATTTACAAATGCCAAGGCTCACCGTTCATCCAAGTATTCGTTTGGGCGACTGACATACTATCTCTATTGTCCTGTAACCTTTTCTGAGGTTTTGACACAATTCTAGAACACAAATTCGACATAACTAAGATCTTTTTTCGCACAGTATTTTTAAATTTCTATAACATTTAGGCCGCGACCTTTTCTACATACGGATGCCAGCCATCTTGTTAAGTTGTTTCCTTGTTGTTGGAGGGCGATGCGGAGGGGCGGTAGCGAATCGAAGCAGTCATTGGTTGACGAATTGACATAACAAATTTGACTTGACATTTTAAACGTCAAAGTGAAGTCTTAACAGCATTCAAAAACCATTGCACGACACACAATCAGTATCACCACTGTTTATTTTGAAGTATTTTCTTGTTTGTTGGGTTTATTTTTGCGTTTTATTATTATTATTAATTTTTATTTATTTTATGCATAAAAATTAATAATGTGGATTACCAATGGCCATTAAATGCAAAAAAATACTATTATTTGAAAAATAAACTTTTAGTGTAATGTGTATTTATTGTTGCAGGTAAATAAATAAAATAAATATATAAACTTGTTAGACAATACGGTCGCGTGGCTATGTGGTTAGGTTAGTCACCGTTAGTGTGTCCCATCAACACCTACCGTTAGTTTAGGTGGTTTCGTTAACGTGTGAAGACCCGCGAATTATAACGTCCCGTAGCGAAGTTTTTTTTACCTTGATGCAACGGTCGCGATCTCGATCGTGGTCGTTGTGCATGCTGTATAGATTCTTGACAATTTGGCTCGGCGAAGTCGCTGATCAGGCTCTCAAAGAAGTCTACGCTATTTATGTTCATTCGGAACCGGTCTCGGGACTTGCACACGTACCAAATAAACCTGAAATTAGACATTGAAATTATATTATCGTGTATCAATTTAATTAGATCTTGTTTGGTTGAGCTATATTTGCAAAGTCAGCGACTATTTGGTGTGATGCGTTTTTAATAGCAGTATTTAAGTACTAGACTTTTTTTGAATTTTATGAGGATTTCGCTTCGCTGAAATTAATAGCGAACTGCGAGGGGTCTGCTTATTTTTGGTTTGGTTCGTTTATTGATTCTCGATTGTTATTCTTTGATGTTAATGCAAATTGTAATCACAATGTGGAATATCGTAATTTTTTCAATCATTGACCCATCAGCAAACCCATCATTAGGTTGCGCATTGATTTTGGTTTCTATCATTTCGAATGGCAATTACTCGTAAGTTCGTATCAGATTATTTTTATATTATAAATTGACAATACTTTTCAAATATTTGATACATCTTGCTCTAATCACGATTTTGTTCTTCATCACCTCATTAAATCCAACCTTATTTAAACACTGTTTTATCGTAACTGGGGATTATATTTTAAATCGTTGTATTCGAAAAATAGCTCATGGTCTCAACAAAAGACGATTCAATACATGATGAATATTTATATTTGTGGTGCTGAACATCGAGGATAATGGACTGCGTAATAATAAGTTACAAATAATACAATCGAAAACAATAGCTGAGATAATTTAAGTAGAATAAAACAAATTAAATATAGATAAAGAAAATAATAATAAGGTAAATTACATAGTATCCAAGAAGATAGGAATAGTTGTCTTGACTCAACTTTGCTTTGCGCTCTTGGTTTCTAGTTAGAAACTTCTTCGCTTTTTATAGATCTCTTGACTTGACTTTTTAGCGAGAACTAGAAGTGAAGTTGTTTTTGTTTGATCACTGTAAAAATTGCATTCTATGCGTTTAATAGTGATAGTTTATTCAAAGTCAAACTTCAAAATGTTTTTTGTGCGTGGTGTTTGTAATAATAATGAAATAAAAGTGTGCCACTGCGTTTTTCGTGTGCTTCCAAGGAGTGCTCTTTTATCCTCAGTAAACCTACTATCGTATACTTCGACGGGACTGGACATTGGTAGGATTTTTTTTAGACTGAAATTGTTTATTACGAAGAAAACTTTACATCGGCGGAATGTGCTAACTGCACCATTATCATATATGATGAAGAAAAAAAAAACTGACGTCGAGCTAGTCTGACATCAGCTGAAAATCACCATCGGGGATATCATTTTATTGTTTTTTTTTCGGAATGGCTAAATTATTGTGGGCCTAATGGCCTTTCAAGAGTCAACGTACATGTATAGTTTAGGGCGAGCGCAGAAGGCCATCAGCCAGGAGCAAAGAGTGTGTGCAGCAGCGAGCCTAAGGGCTCCCCGGCTTGTAGACCGGAAGGAACAGAACTCCACAGAGCGTTGCTTGGGGAGCGTAAGGTGAGAAGCGCCCAGGCAGCCGATACCTGGTATGTGTGTTCACGGTGTAGCGAGGGTGACGTCCTCGTCTCCGCCGGCGAGGACGATGTAGGTATATGTGTAGTCTGTGAGTGTAGTGTAAGAACCGCATTGGCAGCAGTAATTGGGTCGTCGGGGTCGTCTAAGACGTGCCGAGGACGACGACGGCAAGGGAGAGGGTCATTCCTATCGGGGACATAAGTTAGGCTGTTAACTACTAGGGGGTTGGGATGGTGAGGGACTCTGTCGTAGTGACGTCGAGCGGAGTCTGTAACGTATTTGACGATGGAGGGAAGTTCCGTCCTTGTGGAAGTTGACATTTACGAGTACCATGGGGATTTTCTGCTGTCCGACATAATGCTGACCTGAACACCCTTTCAGTGCAGTGGTAAAGACTTGAAATGTTTTATATGATATTTTGAATAATGAGGATTTTAAATGAAATAAATTTTGTTTTAATTATAACAATATATGTTTTATGTTTATAAATTAAATTATATAAATAAGTCTTAAAACAACAAGTTGAATAATAATAATATTTTTGTGCATAAACAGAAATTATAGCAAAAGGTATAATTATATTTAACAAATTTATTAATCTATACCTATATTAAAGCTGTAGAACCAGCGTGTCTGTACATTGAGTATATTTACCAAAAATTAATTGCGGGCGATGAAGGAAAATTATCAGAATACAAAAAGGAGATTTTGAAAATTTTTGTCTCTGTCTGTTTGTCTGTTCGAACACGCTAATCTCTAAAACAACTGAACGGATTTTCATGGGGTTTCCACAGGTTAATTAAGCTTAGCTTGGCGTTTCGAATAGGCTTTATTACATCGAAATCGGCTGATGGGAAGAAAAAATGCTGTATACAAAGCTTTATAAATCAAACTAAAATTCCACGTGTACGAAGTCGCCGGCACAGCTAGTTATAATTTATTATATATCATTCTGGAAAACAACAGGTAAATTGAGTCACAGACCGAGTCTTCCTGAGTGTCGCGGGTGTGCATGAACCTAACGTAATAGCTAATTTATTTCGGCAACATTTCCAAGTAGAATCGACCTTAAGACCGGTGCCGCCAGTGCATGATGCTGAGGATCGTGTCTCGGAGTTGAATGTGAGATTTTCCGCGAAGGAAGTCACTTCAATCATTAGAGGCATGGTAAGGGGAAAGTCTCCGAGGTACGACAACCTCAGTGTCGAGCACCTCCGGCATGCTGGAGTACACCTACCAAGAGTATGTACTATCCATGTTTTTGCCCCTTTGTCTCGGTCAATCTTATCTACCAGAAAAGTTGATGTGGACGATTGTTGTGTAGCACTTCTCTGAGCAGAGTTGCGAAATTTAAGTACTTGGGCCACTGGGTCACTGAGGACCTTAGTGACGAATGTTGATGTGGAGCGGTGACGCAGGTCGCTGGCTCTCCGATTCAATATGTTGGCCCGCACGTTTACACGCTCTACTAAACAAGTTAAGATGTCATTTTTCAAAGTTTATTGCCAGTCCTTCTACCATGCAGCCTGTGGGTGAACTATACGCGGAGGGCATACAGCCATCTCCGCGTTCAATATAATAATGCGTTGAAGGTGTTGATGGGATTGCCACGGTACTGCAGTGCCTCAGGAATGTTTTTGGAGGCGCGGGTTGATGGTTTTGAAGCCATCATGCGCAAGCCATTAATGTCAATTTAAAGCTATGACATCAGTTATTTCTTTTGTTTATCCCTCAAACGACTTTGCTTGGATATCGTTGTGTTTGCGACCATGGACAAGTTAAAAATTCGCGTTATTTTCGAATATGAGTACTGTCGTGGTAGCAACGCAGCACAGACGGCACGCAATATCAACAATGTGTACAGACCAAACACCGCAAACGAACGCACGGTGCGTTTATGGTTTGACCGTTTCCGTTCTGAAAATTTAGACCTCAAGAGAGCAAGGCCCATGCACGAACGGGAGGCTAAAGTCGATAATGATGAATGAAAGCAATAGTGGAAACGGATTCATCTAAAACCATGTCTGAGTTAGCAACTGACTTCGGTGTAAGGGACAAAACGGTATAGATTCATTTGGGTGAAATCGAGAATGTGAAGAAGCTCAGAAAGTGGGTACTGTATGAGCTTAATTAAAGTCAGCTGCAAATACGCGTCGAAGCTTACCTTACTTTACTAATCCGGCACAAAAATGAAGGGATGAATCGTATTATCACTTGTGATGAGAAGTGTATCCTGTATAATAATTAATCGTAAACGTTCGTCACGATGGTTGAACCCAGGAGACACAGCCAAACAATGTCCCTAATGTAAACTGAGTCAAAAGAAGTTTATGGTGACCATATGGTGATCCTGAACCATTATTATTCACTACGAGATCTGGCGAAACAATTAATGCTGATGTGTACTGTGCAACATGCAAACGCAAAGAATTGCAAACGATGATGGACATGCACTCCTCCATGATTATCGCCCACACACTGCACGACAGACAGACAGTTTACAAGTTACACGAGCTTCGACTGGAAACTTTCCGTCACCCACCGTACTCGCCAGACCTTGCCCCGATTGATTTCCATTTTTGACGGAATTTGGATAATTTTAACACGGGAAAAAATTAACTCCGATGAGGCAGTGAAAAACGCCTTCAGAGAATTCATCGATTCCCGACCCCAGGAGTTATATATCAGAGGCATCAATCAACATTTTTTAGAAATTGAGACTATAACACTAGTTTCTTACAACACTAAGTGGGACACTATAAGCTAATACCGATCAATCTATTAAAATTTATGCACGAACAATGATCTCTTAAGGCATCGATTGATGAGGACGCCGAAGGTCTTAACGTTTTAAAATTGTATATAAATATGGCGGTCACGTTTAAAGCGCCGGCCCACCCATGCCATTGTGTTGTTAACTTGCCTTTCTTAGATTGAATTTGTTTCAAAACTAAATTATATTTGTACACAAATAATATAGGTTAAATACATTGGGTTTCCCAATATATAACGTAGATATAATGAATCAAATGAAATAATTGATAGATTCATTATTTTGTTCCAAACGTCTGTGAGCCGAGGAATTGTATTAGATTAGATTGTATTGTTCTGTATTGTATTAGAGATCCTAGGCTAGACGATTTTTTTATCGAATCTAAATTACCTACTAATTATGTACGATCATTACTTTGATTTATTGTCCCTATTAAGATCTTACGTGATCTCTGGTTTTGTGTTGGGGATTGTTCTTGGTGCGTATTTTTAACTAAAGTACTTTTTAAAAAATCTCAATGATTTTGTTTCATCTCAAAAGCCCACCTACAACAACAAACGTTGTTTATTTTATTGAAAATTACTTTACTGATTACATAATTAAGAATATCTAACATTTTATCATAATTAAATTCTGTCATTATTTATTAACTTTACATGTCTTCTTTGGAATCGGGTATAAATGCTACTTTTAGCCTAATGCATAAGTAAATCAATAGCAATTATACAAGTTCCATTGCTTTATTTTCTCGATGACAGCTGACACACAGTGGTCGATATAACTTTGTTCTAGCGTCAACGCCTAAAACTCCGAACAAAAATTAGGCACCAAGACGTCATATTTCATTAACAAGGTCACGTCAGCCAGAAAGCAATTTTAGGGATGTAGTTATCGATAAACGTAACACGATAACAGATCCGATATTTTTTTACAAAATGTAAGAAACTAAACTACTGCCGGATACTTTTGTACAAATTTATTAACTAATATTATATTTCATTACAAGATGTTACACGTGTTAATTCTTGATTGATAATGCCAACTTCTTTAAAATTTTCGAAGCTGTTGTAAAATAAGTAGGTATAGGTAGGTACTCGACAATGAAACGAAATAATTATAATGACAGGTAATCTTTATTTATTTATTTTAATCAAAATCTGATGAATCGTCACTGTCACTCGATGAGCTCTCCCCAACATTTATTATAAGTTCCTGTACTTCTATATTATCGAATGCCACATGAATTTCCCAATCCGACGCTATAATGTTTTGGGTTCTTCTCCCAATTTTTTCCCAGTTTTCGGCAGTTACTTCCGCACATGCATTTTTTAATAAATCTAACATCTTGTTTGCCGTAAAAGGGGGATGGGTATTGTTTCGAGCGGCGTGTCCTTTGATTTGTGCCCATATTAGTTCTATAGCATTGTACTGGCAATGATACGGCGGAAGTCGAAGAACCCAATGACCACATTCGGCAGCTATTTCGTCGATAACATATCTTTTAGGGTGGCTTTTATTCGATTTTAAAATATTCACTAATTGTACTTTTAATAAAGTATTATCCACATTTTCGCCATGACGTTGGAGCCAGTCAATTATCTCTTGTTTTTTATTGGCCTGCGTCGGCATTTTATCAATTTGTCTGGAGTGATATGTAGCGTTGTCCATAATAATTATCGACGGTTCTTCCAGAGATTGCACCATTTCTTTAAACCATCCTTCGTAAATCTCCGCGTTCATTTCTTCGTGGTAGTCCACTGTTTTCTTGGATTTAAAGGCCAGTAAAGCATCTGACATGAATCCTTTCGTAGACCCTGCATGGCATATGATGAGGCGTTCACCTTTTCCCATTGGCACAGAACTAGTGGAAGCGACGGTGTCGTCAGTCCAGTTCTTAGATACTGCGTGGTTTGCATTTAACCAAGTCTCGTCAGTGAAAATAACATTTGACCAATCTGATATCTTTTTGGCTTCGCTCAAAAATTCGCAGCGAGCCATAGCAACGTCGTCGTGACGCTCCATCAATATTTTACGTTTGTCCGATTTTTTATAACAAAATCCAATTTCTTTCAAAACCAAGCTTAATGACGATTTTTGGTCATGGAACAAACCACATTCACGTAAAGAAACAACAAGTTTTTTAAGTGTTGGAATTTCTTTGCGCAAGTAATAGTCATATATATGACGGCGAATAGCGTCAGCGTCGAAGTTGTCAACCGATGTCACACGACGTGGTTGGCGTTTTTTCTTCGGCGTACGAAGCTTATTTTCCTGCATGCCGCTTAAATTACTACCGTAAGCTTCGGTAGTAATTTTTGAAACAGTAATGCGGCCGCAACACGCTCTCGCACTTGCGACAGTGGTAATAGCGGGCCACCATTTTGATACTCTGCTTCAAAGTAATTACGAACCTTGATCACCAGTTCTCTCGCCTGCCTTTTCAGAACAGATCCTTTCGGCATTTTGATATTTGACAGCTGGGCCGCAATCAACACGGAGGAACACAAAATACACAACGTAACGTATGGATAATGTGAAAAAACTCAGCGAACAGAAATGTAGTGACTAGCACGACCGTCTTGTTGCGAGTGACAGATTAAAACAAACACAAAATGGCGGTGGGCCATTGAGTGTTCCCACCTTGAAAAAATATATTTGAATGTTTTTGTTGTATTTGTCTTTGTTCAAAATATAATAAATATATGCGATCGATATCATTACTTATTTGGTCACACAACACTACAACTATCAAATTAGAACTGTCATCGAGAAAATAAAGAAATGGAAATACTATAACTTTCAAAGACTATAACAAAATGCAACTCTGCAACGATTGAAAAATATTTTTTTAAGATTTATATGAACGTATAGTGACACGACTTTGTTATCCACAAACACAAACCACGCTCACACTCCAGACCTCATTCGTAGGTTTTAAGATTTGTTTTTAAAATGTTAGTTTTAGGTAAATTGTTAATGAATTACCTATATTTAAATCTCACTATGGTATTTATAATTACAGGTGTGAACTTTGTTAAAATTAAAATAAATAATCAAATTCATAATTAGTAAAATTGTTAATTAAATACAACATCTCGTTTTTCAAATGAACATTTAATTGAACTTCATTTATATATTTTATACTAGAAGGTACTTTATACTAGTACTAGATTTTATATCAGGTCTAAAAGTTTTAGAAATAACAGTTACTATAGCCAAATATAAGTAAAAAATAGAAACAAACCTATAAACGAAGAATAACAAATCGGCCTTTGTGAATATCCAGCGCAGAGCCAACTTCCCCAATAACAATGGTAACTGGCCAGGAGCGTCGGCCCTCCCCTTCATTTCACACTAAAACACACATATCCGAAATTTTTATCAACAACAAAAACAACAACAAAATACTTTACATTCACTTGCACACGTAAACTAAAAGATAAATAAAAGACTAGATAGAGTAAACCGGAGAATGCGCGCGTAACTAGCGAATACGCCTCATCGAGTGCGCCGGCGGCGCCTGTCGCCCGGACTAGTGTTGTGTTGTCAACAATTCGAGAGGTTCTTGATGTCTCGATAAAAAAAACCGAAATATCTTATGTAAAAATGTGGATTGGTCGTAAAACGTTGGGTCAGTATGCGGTTAATTACCAAAGCGATAAGCGACGAAATGCAATGAATGCATTCAGTAAATGTTAGTCAGATACGTATACAAACGCGTCAAGAGACCTTAGTTTAGTAGCTTAGCGATTATAATAAAATGATGTTGACGTCATCTTCTAATAACCTAACAAATTAATTAAAAAGTACCTTATTCAGAAATACGGAATAAATGCCTTCATCCTATTCGATATTTATGATACTCTGTGTTTTCATGGGATTTTGTGATAAAATAAATATTTCCCAGCGATCGAAACAAATACGAGTACCTAGATGCCTCAATGAGGTGTATGATACGACGCACCATCGTCCAACACTATCTCAGATGTCAGTTCAATTGTCGACTCTTGCGCAAGGTCATTTGAGACCAGCAGTTGGAGCGAGAAAGTAGATGATGTCACGTATCTTATCGATCAGTTTTGTAATTGTTTGTCGATAAACAAAACTTTGTGTAATTTATCAAATTATCAGTGATAATAAAATATCTGCATGATTATTGCGAATGATTATTATGTCTATATTTACGGTCGTGTTATTGAATGACAAGAGCAAAACAAACGAGCTTTGACAATAATAACATAAAAAAGATCGATTGTCCTAGTTGTCATTGCCATCGAACCTACTGAATGTTGTCACTCTGCTACAAAATCTTCTACAAACTTTCTGAGCAATGATGGTATATTATTTTTACCAATATGGTCACTTTTTCACTTCGGGAAATTTACCACTCATATTTTTTTTGTAGTAAGAAGGCGGCAGACTAACATATAGTCCACCTGGTGGTAAGTCACTAATTTCATTCTCTACTGGGTGTAGATTCGTTATTGAGCCTCCTTTTGTTTGCTTACTGCTCTCGTGCTGCGTTGTCATGCGCTGTTCTAATTGTTCTAACCGTTGCTGTTGTTACCGACCGATTACTACTTGTTTTCTATCCATATTGACCTAACAGACCGTTGACCGAAATGAGCGCAGCGTACTAAGTGTAAAAATAAGGGATCGTGTTCGAATAGACGTCTACTTGTAAAATGGTATGATTCAATATACGGTTAGGTTAGGACAACGCAAACCCAGACCTCGATATATTTTTATTAAGTAAGAAAAAATTTAAAACTGGAATTGTAAAAATGCATTAAAATCTATATAATATATCCTAAAACCCATTTTCCCCACAAATATTTTAAAGGTATGGACTACTCCCAACATAGTTTGTCGGAGTTTCGTGGACCCACCCTGAGCAAAAGGGCAGAGGCAATTCAAGGACAAGGAACTCCTGAAATGGAATTTTCAGAGGCCTGGCCACATACAAACACACATCCTGACACCAATGCAAACACAAATTTACATGACTGTATTATTATATTAATAAAATATTCAGCTGTTGCTTACCGACAATCTATTACATACTGTTTTTAAATGTCGGTGTAATCTGTATTTGGTCGTTAGCACTAGCAATATATTTGTTAAATAAGTTATATAACACATGGGGGACAGTGCACGCTGCAATCCAACAGCCGTTGGGCGCGCTCGACTGGCCACGTTACCCCTCTCTCACAGAAGACTACCTTGAAATGTACTGCATTTCCCACTTTATCGTATTTCCCCAATGTACGTACGTGTTTCGGTAGTGAGTGAGATGTGCCAGAGCCCATTCCCATCCCATCCTATCCCTCCCCATTTTCTCAACCCTTTCTCCAAATCCATTCCTATATCTCCAAAGGTAGGAAGCGCATCCGGGGGCGTGCCAACATTTGTCATTTTGGACTAATGTTGGCATGTATCTCGGATGTCTATGGGCGACAGTATCCACTTACCATCAGGTGGACTGTATGCTCGTCTGTTGCCTTCATACATAAAAAAAAAAAACCAGGCTGTAGATATGTATACTCGTAAATAAATAATTTAAAGAAGATTGTCTTTATCGTTTATTCTTCATACCTAATATGATCATCCCGTAAATTCATATTTGGTTACAGTTACATTATATAATGCGTGTTAATGACATAACTCCTCCCGGTTATTCTAAGGTTGACTGGAAGAGATTCTTTCTAGGAAGTCCGCCTTTGTATTTATGGTAATACGGTAATGTCCTATTGTAACGACTCATTTTAAGTACTATAAAGAGAAACAACAACATATCGTTAAAAAATGTGTGTTAATTACAGCAAGGTAACTGGTCCATTAAGCGATACACAAATTAGTCAAAGTTACCCAAAGTCAATACGAGTATGCAAATAATGCCGTAAATAGCAAAGTACGAATACTTTACGGAAGCCGTTACTTGCTATAAGAGGTCGGAGTGGATATGTAGTAACGATTTATGCGTTTGCAACAAAATGTACACTATGTTAATATGTTTAGAATTTTATTATCTTAAATAATCGGGGGATCCGATATTGGTTATTAATTTGGAAGTAAATTTTATGGCTATTTAATTGACAAGCGTATAAAAACTGCAGTTACGTGTTGCTGCATAGATTTGTTAAATTATTAATTAGATTTTAAAAATACATCCACACCTGAAAGTTGTATAGGTACCTATAGTAAATCGTTAATTATTTGTCCATCAAAATGACACTGCCTATGTCTCACTATCCTAATAATTTAAATAACAGGTGGTTGTTATCAATTTGTTGGTTATACAAGGAGATATTGGAATCTGTCGCTTTTGTTGTATTTCCAACTTTTAAAGTATTTTTACCAGCTAAAATAAAGCTTAAAAATAGTCTCGAATATGGTATATGACAAGTTTTGTGATACAGAGTGATTGTACAAATGGTAGTAATTGTATTATGTAAAGGAGCACAACATCATAATTATCAAGGAATATCTTTAATTACAAAGATTAAAAGCCGCCGATGAGTGTTATTGGCATGTTATAAAGATTCATAAAAATAACGGTACAATATAGTGGCGAATAAAAAATTGCAATGCAACCAGCCCTTTCAGTATCCACTGCTGGACATGACCCTCCTCATGCACATTGACTCGTGCATGAAGCCTGAAGGCCTGAAAACACCACGAGTACACTCCTTTACAAGTGGTGTAGTTCCTCAGGGATTGTGATAGCCGCTTTGTGATACCCCTTAGTCGCCATTTACGACACCCGCGGAATCTGCTGGGGTGGATGCTATTCTATAGCCGGCGACACCACACGGCACTAATAAAAAATTAAATAATACAAAATAGCGGTAAAGTAGCTAATAAAAGTTCAGTGAAAAATTAACAGTTCTCGATGATAGCAAAAAAGAGCGTTTTGTAATTTATTTGCTTTATTTAAAGCTTATTGCACTAAAAGCGAGCTCCTTTATTGTATATCGTTCAACTCTAGTCGAGTATATATTAGGGCCTTACCTATGAAATTGCTTTGTTCATAGTAGCCACTTTGAACTTAGTTATCTTGAGTTTGGCTTGGAATTCCAAATTCAAATTAATTCCAATTTAAAGACATTCTTTTTCAAAATCTGTTATTAATTTGTTTTTCCGTCAACGACTATTTCTTAGATAGGTATCGTTGTGTTTGCGATCATGGAATGTTAAAAATTCGCGTTATTTTCAAATATGAGTTCCTCCAGAAATATGAGTTCTGGAAATTTCGACCTCCAGAGCAAACCTGTGGGCGACCGGAAACTTCAGTAGATAATGATGAATTGAAAGCAATAGTGGAAATGGATTTATCTCAAACCACGTCCAAGTTAGCAGCCTTCGGTGTAAGTGACAAAACGATATTGATTTTGCGTCAAATCGGGAAAGTGAAGAAACTCGGAAAGTGTGAACCGTATGAACATAATGAAAGTCAGATGCAAACACGTGTCGAAGCTTGCCTTACTTTGCTGAACCGTCTCAAAAATGAAGAGATTCTGAATCGTATTGTCACTTATGATGAGAAGTGGATCCTGTATAATAATTATAAATGTTCGTCACAATGGTTGAACCCAGGATACACAGCTAAACAATGTCTCAAATGTAAACTGAGTCAAAAGAATCTCATGGTGTCATCCTGTGCCGATATTATCCACTACAGCTTCTTGAGATCCTGGCACAACAATTAATGCAGGTGTGTACTGTGAAGAACTACCAACGATGATGGACAACCGATTCCGGTCAATCGCTCTAGTCCACTGCATCTCCATAATAACGCTCGCCCACACACTGCAATACAGACAGTCTCCAAATTACAGGAGCTTCGACCGAAAACTCTCAGCCAGCCACCTTACTCGCCAGACGTTGCCCTTACCGATTTCCATTTTCTTCAGAATTATAAAAGTTATCCAAACAGTTTTCAGGGGAAAAATTTCAACTCTATGAAGCAGTGATAAACGCCTTCAGAGAATTCAGACGATTCCCGACCCCAGGAGTTCTATAGCAGAGGCCATTAAAATGGCAAAGGTGCATTGATAATAATGGACAATACTTCGATTAAATAAATATATAATTTTTATATTATACAAAAAAAAGTACGTGTATTTTTCCATATAAAATGGTAATTTCATAGGTAAGGACCTAATAAATGCTTTAGACATTTATCTGTAGTTTAAATTACTAATATTACAATAAACATATTTATATAATGTATGTAAAAAATACTTTTTTCTATCGAAACAGTAGCATGGGTAATCCATGAGCTTCTCCAAAAGCATTACTCTTCAGCCTGTTCTCTATAATCAGTAAAAATTAACGACCTTTAATATTTGTCCTAGTAAGTAAAAATAAGAATCGATTTA
Source organism: Sesia bembeciformis (assembly GCA_943735995.1). Taxonomy (NCBI): domain Eukaryota; kingdom Metazoa; phylum Arthropoda; class Insecta; order Lepidoptera; family Sesiidae; genus Sesia; species Sesia bembeciformis. The sequence goes on from OX031042.1 coordinate 9,329,090, forward strand.
CTTGTAATAGTTTTGTCTTAAATTTAAATCGAATTAGTAATAATATAATTAGTATAGTACATTAAAAATAATCTCCTTTTAGTTATTTTTCGTCATTGATGTATTTTTAATTTTGGGATTGTAATATATGTAAATAAACTTCGTCGCGACGCAAAACAAAAAACGACTCAAAGTATTTTAATGGAAAAATTAATCAAATTCGACGTGTTTTCGATACTTCGATGATCATATCAATATACATCAATCCATTATTTTCATAGATCGACATAATATTTAACATTCGCATGCGCAGTTCAAAGAATCTTTAGGTAATTACAATAAATTTCATAATCATATTTCGGTATCTTCTATAAAAGTATCATTAACCTATGATTACAGCATAGTCTTGCGACTTGCGACATGGCCATCATTTGTATGGGCAACCTTGTGATTCAAAATGTCTATTATATTAGGTTAAAGCAGATTGTGCGAGTAAAAGTTCCGTTAAAGACGTACAAATGGTGTTTGTTTACGCGGTTTGAGTATTTTTTTATGGCAAAAAGGTGGCAGACGTACAAACGGTCCACTTGTGGATACTAACGGCAATGGACATTCACGACACATTTTCTTATCGTATATTCCGTGGGATGGGTAATGCGTTAGGATTGGAGAATCCCCCATAAGGCAATTCTCAAGCATAATTATAATTATAATGCCTATATTATAATTATAATGGATATATTATATATTTTGCAACAGGATGTTTGTGACCTCGGTCCTTAGTCTCATTTACATTTCCAAACATTTGGATAAAAACGAGGGTGTTATTTCATCGAAACATTTTTCAAATTGCTACGCATATTTTATAATTAAAAATGCGAATATTTGGAACTTTTAGTTTGTGTCAGTTGAAAAGGTGCCCAAAGTTAGATTTATTTTACATTTTTAGATAAATGGTTCCTTGTTGAGTTAGAACGTGTCAAAGAAATTGCCGGTTGGATTTTGATGTGAGTCTAAAAGCCTGTATGTAGATAGTCTCTATTCTAGGTAATTGTACCATTGAATAATATAAACTACATATTTATAAGATCTTTTTTGAGATATTTTTATTCATTACAACTTACAATATCAATGATCGCAATAAAATTACTTCCGATTTTTCAAGGAAAATGAACGAGTTCGATTCACGACTGTGTAGTTTATTGAAAATCTGTGTGTAGTTTTTCATAACTCTAAAATCGACACCATGGTTCCTTAGAAGGACTTTCTCTATTTGAAATAGTTTCTGACTCATCTCAAAAAAGACCCTGTATAGAATAAAGTATGTATAGTAAAAAGTAATTTCCGTAAAAACTTCGGGCAAATCTCTTTCCGTTGGTCGCTGAGCGAATTTAGAACTTCCGGATCAGGCCCTCCGTTAGAGACCACCACGTTTCGAGATTGTACGTCATAACTGGTAGGACAAACTGATTGAAGACTTTTGACTTTAGGCATTGTGGTATACCATCAGCGTATGTCTCTCCACTGCTGGATATAGGCTTTTCCTAAGGCTTGTCACCACACATGGTCCTCGGCTCTTCTCTACCAACCATCACCGGTGAGTTTCTTTAAATCGTCAGTCCACCTGATGGGACCACCGTTAGTCCTACACTGCGCGCTTCCGATACGTGGCGTCCATTCGAGGACTCCTCTACCATTGTGGATAGCCGATGAAAAAAGTGGCGTACCATGGGGAAACCAGCAGCGGAGAAACATATAGGCCGATAGTAGGTATGCTGTTGTACACAATGAGCTACTTACTGGCTAGTTGCAGATACAAATCGAATTGAAGTTTTTAGGTCATAAAGAGCAGTGCACACAGAGCAAAGAAAGGTAACTGTGTCAGTCGCAGTCAGTTTACATTATCGCATGTGGAGCGGGCATCGACCTTCTAGGTCGATGGGAGCGGGTCATTGTTATAAAGGGTGTTTTTTTTAGAGGTATAGAACTTTGAAATGGAATAAAACAAGGATGAATTTTTAAAATTGACATGAAATTGACTATTCAAAAGATAATCTTTTGGCATTATAATTTAAATATGATTTCTGGCATATGACCGCCACGGCTGGCTCGGACGTAATCCAATCTGGAGGTCCAATTTTCAATAACTTTTTCCAACGTTTGTGGCCGTATATCGGCAATAACGCGGCAAATGTTGTCCTCCAAGTGGTCGATCGTTTCGGGCTTATCGGCGTAGACTAGCGACCACATATCCCCACAGAAAATAGTCTAGCGGCGTTAAATCGCACGATCTTGGAGGCCAATTCACGGGTCCGGAACGTGAAATTATGCGGTTACCAAACGTTTCCTTCAGTAAATCAATTGTGGCACGAGCTGTGTGACATGTTGCGCCGTCTTGTTGAAACCACAGCTCCTGCACATCATGGTTGTTCAATTGAGGAACGAAAAAGTCAGTAATTATGGCTCTATAGCGGTCACCATTGACTGTAACGTTCTGACCAGCATCGTTTTTAAAGAAGTACGGACCAATGATTCCACCAGCCCATAAAGTACACCAAACAGTCAGTTTTTCTGGATGTAACGGTGTCTCAACATACACTTGAGGATTATCTTCACTCCAAATACGGCAGTTTTGTTTATTGACGTAGCCATTCAACCAAAAGTGAGCTTCATCGCTAAACAAAATTCTCTTATGAAAATCGGGATCAACGGCAATCTTGTTTTGGGCCCATTCACCGAATCTACGCCTTGCTAGGTGATCACGTGGCTTCAATTCTTGCACGAGTTGGATTTTGTAAGCACGCAAACCAAGATCTTTCCGCAAAATCTTCCATAAAGTGGATGGACACATATCCAATTCCTGTGCACGATGGCGGATAGACTGATTCCGGTCTTCCTCTACGCTACGCTCTACAGCAGCAATGGCTTCTTCTGTACGCACTGTACGACGTCTCTGTAGATGCGTATTATCATTTAGAGTAAACGTGGTGCGAAAACGGTCCATAGTTAGTCGAATTAATTGCTCTGATGGACGATTATGTTGACCGTAAAATGGACGTAGTGTGCGATACGTATTTCGAACAGAACCATTATTTTCAAAATAAATTTGCACAATTTGGAAGCGTTGTTCAGGCGTCAGTCTATTCATGTTGAAATGCCAAACCAAACTAAACACAAATCACTTGACAGCTGACAAAATGGCCGCCAGTTAAAACAGTGTTGCCAACTTAAAGTTCTATACCTCTAAAAAAAACAGCCTTTACAATAGATGAATAAAATCATTTCATTTGCATATATTATGTAAAAAATATATATTAACGTATTCATAATTTGTCTGTAAACTTTTAGGGTTCGCGTTATGCTTGTGTACCGTGCAAACAATATTCACTACACATACTATTATATGTATTATCTGTGTTATTATGTATTCATTGTAATTATTTCTTATTGATTGCACTTGGAAACGGTCACGCAAGTAGGTAGGAGAAGAAAGCATGTTGAGTTGTTAGTTGTTAAGAACATTATAGAGGAGTGTAAGAATGTGGCAATTACGGCAAGAACGAATAGGTAACCACTGAAGCTTCTTCCTAAACCGAGAAATATGGTCAATATTGCGTAAACCAAAAATAAAATTAATACTCAAGTTTTGGAGACGCTCAAGTCTATTCAGAAGTTCTTCAGTGGCATCTAGAAAGCGTACATTGGCATAATCGATTATTGGATTATTATTTATTTAAACTTTATTGTACAAGTAATTTGTACAATTTGTACTTAATGCCATATGGCATTTTCTACCAGTCAGCTATCAGAAAACAGAAATAAGCACGCGCGTGCAATTTAGTTATTGTAATTATGTATAGTTCAAATAACAATATACACAATATTTTATTGTATGTATATATATATATATATATATATAATGTATATATACATACTCATATTTGCATACATAATATTATAATACATACATAATACACAAGAGAGCAGAAAACATATGCAACGATGAAACGTCTTGCATAGTTACTATTGAGCCTATATTTTTAAATAAACTACTCGTACTGCTTAACAGAATAATTGCGTCGAGTACGGATTTTATTCTCTTGGAATGACTACACGTTATTTATGGACATTTTAGTTTTATTTCTAGCTTGAGATAAAATCCCGCTGAGCAAGTAAAAAACTTAAATTGTTCTAGTTTTTTACACGTAGTTATGTAAATATTACAAAAAAATGTACGAGAACGTGCGATTAAACGTTATTGTTATACAGCAACTTACCGCGAAATGGTTGTTTACTGGAACATTTATGTGGTAACTTGTGTGGTAGTTTTTTATAGATTAAAACTGATAACAAAAACGTACTATAAACTAAATGTCTATACGGAATTAAATAAAAAATACCTACACCCTCTTAACGCTGAACTTCTATAATTTGTAGGGGAGAGTGCATGCTGCATTCCCAAAGCACCTGGGTGCACTCGACTGGCCACGTTACCCCTCTCTCACAGAAGACTACCTTGAAATGTACTGCATTTCCTACTTTATCGTATTTCCCCAATGTACGTACGTGTTTCGGTAGTGAGTGAGATATGCCAGAGCCCATTCCCATCCCATCCTATCCCTCCCCATTTTCCCAATCCATTCCTTAATCTGCAAAGGTAGGCAGCACATCCGGGAACGTGACATACGTTGGCACGCCCCCGGATTCTGGACTGATGTTGGCATGTATCGCGGGTGGCGGATGTCTATGAATGACAGTATCCACTTACCATCAGGTGGACTGTATGCTCGTCTGCCGGCTAAAACTAACAACTTTTGTTCTACGACTTTCTTCTGAACTATATTTTCCACAAAAAAAGAATTTTTTTTTAAATGAAGTCTGACTTCGTTGCTCTTTAATATTCCATATCTTTTGTTTCGCTTCATAGAGTAGATTACATTTTCAGGTAACATAAAAATGTTATCTCGGTGTGCAAAAAGTGCTGAATTTTAGTCGTTGAAAAAGAAGTTGTTAATTTTCACGAAAGAAATTCCGTATTAAGAGGGTGATATTTTATTTAACCTGTATATAGTTTTTTTTTTTTTTTTAAACAGTGAATACAACACGTATTAAACCAATGACACCAAAATAACACTTAAAAGTGCTGTGTTTCTGTAAAATTACTATAATCAAAATTGTAATTTTAAAGATGCAGTTGCGCCGAAAAATAATAATATTATTTATCAAAAAACTGTTTCGGCGAGAATGTGGAACGTACAATTTGGGAGATTCGTCAAATTCAGAAAAGCAACATGATGCAACATGTTGCAAAATGAAACTGACCGTGTGCCCGATGAGAAATCTCATCGGCAACATCTCAGGAATTTTTAGGGGATGAATTTTCAAAAATCCTTTCTTAGTGCTCACCTACGTTATATAAGGAACTGTGCAAAATTTCATGCTTCTAGACCCACCGGTTAAGGCTGTGCGTTGTCTGTCAGTCAGTCAGTGTTAGACTTTTACTAAGTAAGACTAATTATAATCATACCGTTATTAAATAACGACACAGCAAATCAGCTTCGATTTCTGCACGTGTCATCAACCTTCACCTTCTATTGATATCTTTCAAGGTGTACACCGTGCCATTCGTTTTACACGTCAACTCAAACGGTTGGACAACAAACCCGAGGTCAGATATGTATGAATAATTGTATTATACCAGACTACGTATTGTAATTTAAAACATGGCTTCGAAATATCGCCACTTCACGTATTTATACTACGTAGTAGTTCAATTATTAGTTTGTTTGTTAAAAAAACAGGGTCGTGAGAAAAAAGACGCCGTATTCGAGGAGACTGCAATTAGCTAGCTAGTAGTACTCCAGTGCATTTACTACGCATTACTTACGTCAGCGTAGTTAACTATGCTTTGAAGCGTAGGAAAATGGGGAAGAGATGAAATTGGAAACAAACCCTGACAACTTTTATTCTGACTAACAATTGTTCGTCGATAATATCAATAATATCTATTACACGATGAACCACTCACGCATACTGTAAAGTCCTCGTGAACCAAATCGGAGGCACAGTTAGGTTAAAATATTATTTTTAATTAGCCTTATTACGCAGCTCTATTCGCGTAGTACATACATTAATGTCTTGTATGCTAAAACCTTCCGAAAGAAATGACCTACACGATAGTTAAGATTGCATCAAAATCCATTCAGTAGAACCCAAGTTATAAGACATAAGCGAACAGGCAGACAGAAGGACAGACAGACGTGGCATTTTATAAATACAAAGACAACATATATAAAGATAATGTCTGTACTATATAGTAAGAGTTATGTTATTTGCTGTGGTGTTCTCATCAAATTTAGTATAAGTAATGATTCTGTGTGAAGTCCGCGAGACAACGCTTTCACCAAACGTTTCGCTTCACGCGTGTTCTTCCGTGGTAAATAAATTTCAAACGGCATTCTAATTCACTTCTACTGCTTATTGTGAATGTGTGGAAAAACAAGAATACTATAAAAAGAAGTAAGTACCTACTAAACAAAAGAGCTAGTTTACACACGAATTATACTCGTTTATGCGAATCTTACTAAGGGGCTTCCCTACAATCTCGTACAGATTAGGATTCAATAAAATTCCTCGCATAACAGCAACCAGCTCTTACATTTTATTGTCCACTGCTGGCCATGTGCCTCCTCATGCACATGGCTTTGTTATCCCTTAGTCGCCTTCTATGAGACCTATGGGAAGAGGTGAGGTGGTTCCAGCCGGCACCACACTGCCTATCCCTTGTATACACAAACTAAAAAAAATTCGAATACTGTAGTTTTTTTTTTTATTATAGACTAATGAGCGGACGAGCAAGCGGTCCCACGTGATGGTAAGTGTTACTGCCGCCCATGGACACCTGCAACACCAAGGAGGGTATGCGGGCGCGCCGCTGATTTTGCAAAATCCTATTCACATCTCTTTGTTATTTTGAAAATAATATCATGTGTTTATTAAATCGTAAACTTTGTGAAAACAGTCAATCCATCGACTTTAAGGAAACATTTCATATTTAAAATGGATTTTATTTCCGAGTGGCCTTTGTATCGGCATTGAGACAGCAATGTATTGAGCCAATGGCGCTTGGTTGGTTCGCTGGTATTTACCGACGCAAAGTTCGCGACATGCATGTTAATGCGATAATTACGAGTTTAAAAAATAGATTATAAAAAATACTCATTTTTCAACCACTGCTTACTTACTTACAACTTACTCTTGACTTACAACAGGACATCGTAATGTTGGTAGAAAACCCGCCAAATGAACGGATGCCATTATTCGTATAGCGACAAAGTGATGGATACGAGTGGATGGCTTCACGGTGCTGTTATCTTTACTAGCGACTCGCCCTGATATCATAAATGATTTTCCAGAGAACCCAAACATTGCCTAAATCTATCTGTATCATTTTAGCTTCGTAAAAGTGAAAGATTTTTCATAAGTATTAAAGTTGATCTCTTACATAAATACAAACAAGGAAGCAAACTCATAGTCTCTGTTTATTATGTTATAACCTCCTTTACTTGCCGTGGATGTCTTAAAAAGCCACTAAGGGATAACAAAGCCGCTACCGCAAACCCTGAGGTAACCTCTTGGTCAGCGTTTTAAGGTCATACATCTCTCATGCACAAGACCATGTGCATGACGAGGCCTGTGTCCAGTAGTGGATGATAAAAAGGGTTCCGATACGGCTACGATAAGTTTATTCCAAATTTGGGAAACAATGTCTTGGAATTGTTAATTCGTCTGTTTGGCAAAATAAAAATTATGTTTGTTGCAGAGCTCTTGTATGTACCTAGTTAAAAATTACTTAGAAATACCAAGCACCTAGTTAGAAACTACTAAGCACCTAGTTAATTGAAATTGCAATTTGAAAGTATTTTAAGTGAAATGACACTAAACTTAATTGTTGCTTTACGTATATGGTGATTGATAGTTGCTACATAACTGGAAATACAATATTATTGCTATGTTAACGACGGAAGATATTTAAACTGGTACCAAGCGACAAATAAAGATATGTCGATTTTATTTAATCCTTAATATCTTAATATTATTAATATCCTTAATATCTTAGTGTGTGTATATATATATAGAGTGTGCATGGTGTTTACAATATTTGTAGATTTTCACCAAAAAGTAATTACAAATTATTGTTCATCGACAACTGGACTGTTTTTGGTTTGACTTTAAATACCAATATACAACAAGTTTTGTTAAATTAATAACGAGATCTCTTTTATAAAATCAATCAGTTATTTATTTTAATATTATTTGTTTCTGTTTGGAAAAGTGAAATTATATTTGCACGTTATCTTCCAGACCCATGTCTATACATCCTTCGCTTCTCGTCACAACTTCAGTTCGAGGACAAACAGCACGAGGTCAGCATGACGGCGCTGCGGCTCGTGCAGAGGATGAAGCGCGACTCTATACACTCTGGCAGGCGACCCTCAGGCATTTGTGGTGCAGGTAAGATGATAAGCTCTATATTACTTGTCCTTACAGGGATTTTAGTTTTAGTTAAATGTTCGTGAACGTAAACCGGTCTTGATTCTGTGGCATATCCAAAATCTTTCGTGGAGAGAGATTAAGTAGCCTTCTGATGCTTGCAAGAAAGTCATTTTTTTATGTCTACATAGAGTAGTTTAGCAATGATCGGTTTATCTTTCCTCTTGTCTGCATTCGTATTAGTCGGTGCAACTCTAGTCACAAAATCAATGTCCGTTTCGGGATTTGGTTTGTAAATAGAAATTTCAGCAAGTCTGGTTACTATGTTTATAAGATTCTCTCCATTCTTCCGAGGAATTTCAATAATTTTAAGATTCGTCCCACGGGCCCATTGGTTCTTAAAGTGATTTGAAGCAGGTTAATTGGTTAATCTAAAGTGATAATTCCTTCGAAAGTGAGTCTAATATTTTTATTTTTGAGTCAGACTATAAAATCTTGGATTCTATTTCATTTCTGTCCTGAGATAAAAAGTTAACAGTTGATCCCAGTGTACTAACTTTACATTTCAGGCCATCCCAATCCGAAGTAAGCTGCGTAATTTTTTCAACCCAATTGTCCAATTTCTTTTCCAGGTTGACAATCATTGTTCAAGATTAGAAAATTCTTGTTTTTGTGCATCAATTACATGATCAATGTCGTTAATAAATTCAATAATGTCTGAATTGTCAGAAATATTCTCTAATATTTCTGATACGGTACGGCAGCTCATTTGTACATCGTCCGAAGAACCCGAGTCTGAATCAGATGAACTTTATCCATTTTTAGGGGCTTTTAACGAATTGGTGTATTTGTATTAACTCCAGTTTTAGGTTTAGAACTAAAGCATTCGGGGCATAGCCAATTCTCCAGTGCAATTCGCGTACGGGGTATCCGCAAGTCGTTGGGAAATCCACAACATGTTTTATGTAAATTATTATTACATTTTGGACAAATCACCAATTCTTTCCTCGTAACTCCCTCTTTACAACCAGCACATACAAATTTGTCCATTGTGTTTATTAGTAAGTAATATTTTACCGAAAATAGAGGAAAAATAGAAAAAAGGAAAAAAATAAATATAATAAAAAAACAAGAAAAAAATGCACTTTGTGTGTGGACTTGAACTCATAATCGTGTCGCCTCGTGTATCACTTGCGTTGTACAACTCTTAAACCACTCAACCAAATGTTAGCTTGCATAGTGAATAGCATCCTCCTACCCACAAAATTAATATGATCGGACTTTAGTTTTCATAATTCATTAGACACGAAACTTATGAAAACAGTCACAAAAAGTCTTGTAGAAGTTTACATCAGATACCAATCATGAAAAAATCGTATATTTTTACCAAATTTTTCACTGTACAATAATACGTATTTTTTAACTTGGATGTGTTTCTTACAAATATCGTAATTACCTACTATTATTATAATAACCATATGTTCTTTTAATAGATAATGTCCACTCAGTGTTCACATTAGATTATTTATTACCTCTGTATAGTTAAAACAGTTGCTAATAAGACTTCACCGTGCTATTTTGAAGACTAAACTACCTAATTATTTAGTTTTTTTATCATTATACAGAGTATAATTGACGTTTGTATTACGATTTAATTGTTTAATTAAAGAGTAACTAATATCTACAAATATATCTAACATTGGACTAACAGTGGAGAGACATAGGCTGATGGATAGATTATCTGCAGATACATTTTTTCTTCTCAGCACTCCTATTAGCCGCCCGATTCCACGAATTCAACCGAAGTCCAACAGACGTGGTCCGAATAGTGAGAATTCACGAGTCCACACTCCGAAAGCGGCTGTTCGAATTCGGTGACACCCCAAGCAGTTCCCTCACAATTGACGAGTTCCTGACAGTAGACTTGGAGGAAGAACAGGATCCACCGGCGTTTAGAGCGGCTAGGAAAAGAGATAAGGAGTTCTTACAAAAGGTACGTAATATTATAACCAGGCCTTTTCTCATCCACTTTTGGACATCGGCCTCCTCAGGTACATTGTCTTGTGCATGATCGGGAAGCGGGTGGGCGAGTCCACTCTTTTAGAGGTGGTGTAGTTTCTCAAGGCTTGGGGTAGCGGCTTTGTTATTTATCTCTTTGTGGGGATGTTTCGTATAGCAAAAAAAAATCACTATTCGCGAATACGATTATGAATAGTACCTAACCTACTACGCACTTACTTGTAAAAATAAAAAGTAGGTAATTCGTAGTTCAATTTAAAGTTAGTGCCATAAATATTTTTTAGTTCAATCAGTACGTCCTTTTTGGTTTAGTCTAAAATTAAGAACTAAAAATCACTTACTAATTAAACTAAAAAAATCACATACATATCTGATTCTCAAATGAATGTTTCTTTTTGTAGAAAACCTATTTTACCCACTATTCACATTGGGGCCTTTACTATTTGAGTATTCGTGAATAAGAGTACTAATAAGAATACTTGAAAATTGCGGAGTATTCGCCAAAACGAATACGAATATTCGGAACAGGGATGTTCCGAATTTTACGACACCCACTGGAAAAGATGGGGTGGTACTCTTATAATGCTGGCCCACGCCACACGGCCAATACATCCCTTTTTAAAATAAGGCATAAAGCTTTATGCTTCTGCTGACATCGTGATCAGAATATGAATATTATGAATTCAAGACAATTATAAATCAAGATTTTTATTTCGCCTTCGTGGTGAAAAAACTTAATAGTTTTTCACGTTTGTATTTTGTCTATAATTGTGACTATTTACATATATTAATATTAGCATTTCTGGGTTAATGGTACAGTCAGCAACAGGTGACTGTACCCATACACACGTGGTTGTGTAATGGATAATAAAATAGTTGAGCGAGAAGAGAAGAAGACTTTTCTAAAAAGTCTAGTCTCATTTTTATCTCAAACATGAAATTTTAGGATTGATGCGTTTTTCACTCATATTTCGTTCCCTTGGGGGTAATATCGATTATCCAACAATTTTTCCAAAACTGAGTCAATAATAACAAGATATTCAGCTTTTTGAGCATTTTCCAGTGATTAAATCGGGTTCTCTACTAATATGAACCGTTTCTAAACTGAGTAAATTTCATTATATTCATTTTGTTTTTCCTTGATGCTCGGTTGTTTGTTTTTTTATTTTTAGCATAGAACATTTGTTAAATTTTCTATTGAAACTGATTGATAGCATCGACAAAAAACTGCTTTAAAAAACTTTCAAAACGAGTTTTTGTCAAAATAATTATGTCGTCATATATTCGGTTTTGCCATTAAGGTGGCGATTTATTTAATAATAAAATTTGCTTTTAAACCGTTATGTTTTCTTTTTTTGATTTACCGATGATGTGAGGTAACCTTGTTGGTGTAACCCAGCTAAAACGTCGAGTATAATAAAGAAAAGAGACAAATATATGCAAGATTCATTTTATACATGGACATAGACAACGCATATTTGTGAAATTGTATGGAAACCGAGCGTGTCCGTTTAGTGAGTTTTCAGTGATGTTCACCACTTTTAAGAAACACCTGGACTCGGTTCACCGCTTTTAAAGAATTTTTATAACTACTTATAGTACAATTAGTCGTTTTTGTATGTTGTAACAAACGACTTGCTAACGACACTGGTCGGTACAGCTACAGACTCAACGAACAGCCCGAGGAGTAAGAACCTAGCGTCAACTTCGTGCACGCACCGACCCACAGCGTTCGCTATCTATTTCTCTATATCTGTGGTTTTATAGATGGACACCAGTTTTAAGCTTTTTATCTTTACAATCAACACGTGTACAAAAAAATACATTTTTTTCTTCAGTTAATGGATGAGGACGGTGTAAGAGAGCTGACAGAGTTGCAAAAAGAAATCGAATTTCAATTAGAAAGAGATATTTCGAAGAAAAGAAGATCTTTGGCTGCTTTATCAAATAGTCGCAGCACATCTACTATCACAGGTATATAAACATCCTACATAAACGATCAGTTTATTTTTTTTATAAAGGTATTAGGGAGAGAGAAAATTCATTGCCAAATACCATACCATCAGCCTGTGTCTCTCCACTGCTGGATATAGGCCTCTCCCAAGGGCCGTCATCACACACAGTCTTCAGCTCTTCTCATCCAGCCACTATCTTCAAGCTGTTAGACCACCTGGCCGGAGGGCGTCCCACGCTATGCCACATACATATTAAAAATCATGTAAATATATTTCATTTTTAATTTAGTGACTATTTGATGTCTCTGCTGATGCTAGCCGCAAGTGTATTATATCCTTTACTGATAAATTAAAACCCAATATATCCCGGAATGAAAATTATTCTCTTTTCTCCGTATTTCTCCTTGCAATGGCGAAAGGATTTCCGAGCTTAATTCATCAAGCCGGTCGAGTGCATTTTTTTATAGACGGAGGCAAACGAGCAGATAGTCCAATTGGTAGTAAGTAGTCCATTGACCACCGCGATACATAAACAATAGTGATAGAAAGGGAAGGGAAAATTGGGAATAGGAACTATAACGAGACGAAAAGTTTTCCTCATCCCATTACACTTCTTAATTCCTTGGGAAAGAGGACTTTTGATTAAAGTTTTTTTTATTCCATTATACACTTCATTCCATGAGATATGAGAAGGAAATAGGTTCTCTGGCAACTATCGAAACATTGGAGGGTATAGGCCAGGCATAGGAAATGCAATACAATTTACAGTAGTGTTGTGCGAGTGCCGAGTAACTTGGACACCTGCGAGATTGAAGCGTGTACCCTCCCCCCCGACCCTTTCCGTACCTTCGTTAAAATTTCATTGAGAACAATTTGGTACAGCCATAGAGCTCGTCGACGAGGAGGATGCGGAAGCTACAAGGTTTGCAGCTGAAGATACCTTGAATATTATCGGCGAGATTGTGGACGAGGTCGGGGATACTGCATCGCAGGATAAAAACAAAGTGGCCAATATTGAAAAAGGACTAGGTAAGAATCTTAAATCACTGAACACTTATAATTCCTGTCAATAGAACCTTTATAAAACTCTCGCTGTTGGCGATCTAGTTATATAGTTACTATTTATATAGTATTCACTTGTACGGTGTTTTTAACTGCTTAACTATTATTTAATTAAAAATTGCAATCTGCCATATTATTTACATTGTTTGAAAGGTAATGCCATTAAAGGTAATAACATATTATGCCATACTACTGACGGAAACTATAAGTCAGCTAACGTTATTTGAACAAAGAGACCATTATTGTCAATATGGATTTAGATTTGGCTAAGGTTGTCTAACTTTAATATAAACTTACATTAATCTATCGTTCGTTCTTATCGATTTATTGTGATGCTTGAAACAGTACGGTGTCTTCTATCGACTTCAATCAATGTTTAAAGTTTCACAATCCATATTGATTGGCAATGTATAATGGATTATTTATCTATTGACAGTTGGTCGATCGATGATCGATCGACAAACGACAATTCTATGGACTCTACAATCGACCATTCTATGGACTCGACGATCAACCATTTTCATCGATCATGTGTTTGAAGCGATTAATATCGACTGGTTGACGTCGAACGACTGCAATCTAAATGGAAAAAATGGATCGAGATCGAATATTGGGATCGGCCGTTAGTGCACCTTAAAAAATTGTGATTTTATATATGCTTAGTGTATTGGATTTTCAAAATAAAGCATTTTTTTCAATTAATATTCCACCATACCTTATTATCGGGTCTAGATTCCCATAATAAGATCCCTTTTCTCAGATAATGTATTAATTTCGTACGCCCACAGAGTGGGACATATTTTTTTATTCTGTGCCTACCTTCTGTGGGTAGGTAGGTAGGTACCTATGACCCACGAAATAAATGAATCTGAATCTGAATAATATTAGTGATAGGAAACCAGTTACCGATGATACGAAATATCTCGCTTGACTCAGTTCATCACTTTCAACGATTTTTACAATTGGTTATAGCGTAATTAAGGCAGTTTTATGTTTTGTAACTAGGACTTGCTAGCGACACGAGGTCGGATGAGACTGAATGCGCAAGGCGAGAAGTAGGAGCTTAGCACCAACTTTGTGTACGCAGCGACCCACAGCTCGTATTAATTATCTATCCCTTTATATCTGTAGCATCTATGTATTTATTTTAATTCGCAGGACCAGACATAGCCATTATAGGTTTAGGGCCGACAGAAGATAAATCGGCAGACGATAAGTTTCTCAAGCCAGAACCAAAAAAGCCGTACATGAAGGACCTCACCAACCCCGATGAATTGGTGCTAAGTACGAAGGACGAAAAGTATGTGGACATGTACGTTATGAATGAAGAAGAAGCGAAACAGAAGACGCTTCGGTGGAACAGGATAAATGAGAAGTACTTGAAGGAACAGAAAAGTGAGTTGTTATTTATTACATATTATTATATGTATGTATGTATGTAAACGTCGCGCTGTCGCCGCGCGCCGACATCGTGACGTTTTAAAATGAAAACAAAAACTTTTTAATGTATGTCAGCCCATTAACAGTTGCATTTCATATGCATGTTTTTCAATATATTGTTTGACCTTTTTATTTGTTCGAAATACACAGGAATATATTTTCAATAAACGCGTACGCAACTTGACGTAATTCCCCATGGTGCTACAGTGTTGTCCGAGTAGTCTGATTACGCGTAGTTTATTTTCCACTTGATCCAAATAATTTGATCACGAGGAATTACTATAATTTTGTATTGGTTTCCTCTTGATTATGAATGATTGAATGCTTTAATGAATGAAAAACTACGCGTAGTCGTAGTAGTCGGATAATCCTATCGGACCAAGTGGAATGACGGTCCAAGATGATAGTTATAACGAATTACTTAAACGTTTCATCAACGAATATCGCGGGTGACTGTCGATTTTCACAAGTCGATGTCAACTGTCTAAAGCCACTCCAATATAATCCTTATTACTAGCTATAATAATCATTTATAGGAAATAATAATAATTTTCATTACTTACTATGATAATTAAATTATTACCTTGAAATATTTGTTGTACGGCGCGCGGCGGTATCTCTTACCTAAACTTTTAAAGCAATATTTACGATGCTGGTCGATTAAGAAATTAATTAATAAATGAAAATGAAAAGCTAGATTATTATACATACTTTTAAGTACGAAATGATAAAAACAAACCTACCTATATATTTACAAAGCTAGTTTTATCTTTTCATAATGTCCTATACTCTACCTAATATATTATGTAGAAGGCTGTCGCCAGCCAATGAGCCAACAAGATCAGAAACATATGAATTGTAGGTGCAAATAGGTATAATGATTTAATTATTTTTAAATTTCGAATCTAGAGGGAGCAGGGGGGGCAACTGCCCTCCCCCCTGCTCCCCCCCCCTGGCGACACCCTTGACTATATACATTACTGTATGTCTACCTAATGTGCTCAACCCACTCAACTAACAAAATGAAATTTGTGGAATTAAATACACTTTATCACAAATACATATACAGGACATATACATATACAGTGACATAAGTGACATATACAGGATGTTCCATCAGAGGTGGATTAGAGAAAACGAAGAGCTGGGGACCTCAGTACCGCAACGATTTAACGATATTACATAGATTAGAAGATATGGAGTTTTCATTAAATCTTTAGTTCAACTAGGCCTTCATTCAATATTTACATTACATTGTCTAAACTATTTGTGTTGAAGATTTTTTTACAGAACATGCTTCACCGATAGGCTCATGTTACCACAAAATCATTTCTTTCATTGGACTGACACGGTTTCTAAAAAAATTCGTAATTTAGAGTGCTCTCTAAGATCCAATAATTCTTCTAAGTTTTGGAATGCTCTGACTTATAAAGTGTTAGCAAAGCCGCTACCACAAGCCCTGAGGAGTACACCACCTCTAAAAGACTTGACTCGTCAACCCGCTTGGCCAGCGTGGCGTTTTAAGGGCCTTACATCCCTCATGGACGAGACAATGTGCATGGGGATGCTCATGTCCAGCAGTGGACACTGACAGGGCGATTGCATTGCATCTTAAAAAGTCTTTTTGTAGTTTTAGCATAGTAATACGATAGATTGTAACTCATTTTGTCAACTTAAATTTTTGTTAACATATAATAACAACACAAGTTACTGACATATTATGTTCTAGTCGTATTTCTCTTAAAGCCTTTTTTATTTATATATCTTGTACTTGTATTACTTACACCTACTTAATTTCACTACTTTATGTCATTTGTGTATGTATGTAGATATATGTATGTGTATATATATGTGTATTGATATGTATGACCATCTATCTGTGATAATAATATTTATTTCCTCTCTACCCAAATAGCGATAGCCTAAGACCGCCTTTTGTGCATGCCATCTTACAACGTCAGTTACTGTCTTGTTTCGTTTTGGTGTGCAATAATGAGTTTTATCTATCTAACTAACTAACAGTTAAAGAAGAAGTCCGCGCCAGAGAATTGGAAGAGAATAAAGATAAGAAAAAGAAGTCGCGCGGTTCGTACCGAAAGAAAGTGCCTATCAACGCGTCGACCCCCGGCGAAGCCATAGAGAAGATGTTGGCGGGTAAACGGATCAGTATGAAGATCAACTACGATATACTGAAAAGTTTGGACCAAGGCCATCAGGTTACACCGAGTACTCCTCAGAAAGTCGCTGAGGAGCCTGCTACACAAGAGTAAGTATTTTGTATTGCTTTGTAAGGGATAATAAAGCGGCTACCATAAGCCCTGAGGAACTACGAGTATACCACCTTTAAAAGAATGAACTAGCCAACCCGCTTGGCCAGCGTGCCGTTTTAAAGCCTTGCATCCCCCATGCACAAGACGATGTGCTTGAGGGAGGCCTATGTCCAGTAACGGATACTATAGTTTTGCTTAATCTTAACTGTCATTGCACCTCTATCGCACCATATCTCTATAGCCCAAAGGTCGACTGGAAGTTTTGTCAGTGTGTGCAATAAAGAATCTATATTGTCTGCGCTTGGAGACACTGCGAGTTTTACTCCTTTGGCGAAATAAAACCCGAAGGGTTTGCTTGTATTGACTGGTTTTTATTATTAGAAGAAGATACAGTGTTAATGCGACTCAGCTCAAGATTTCAATCGACTGAATTTTAATGTGTAAACAAGTAGGTAAGCACAAAGTAGGTTGCCCATCTTACCGGTAATAATAAAATAATGAAGAAAAAATAAAAAATGTTGAAGCGGCGATGTGGAGCCGCGACATATACATATAATAAAATCGTAATAAAGCTGTGAAAATTAAATATTTTTCGAAAAAAAATCATTGCAGTGTACACTGTGATTGATACAGAGCCCGAAACAAACAGTTTTAAAAAAACACTGGACGAATTTTAATGATACTTGGCATATTATCGTTTTTATACCGGGTCAACATTTAGGATACTTTTATCCAATTAAATGATAGAGTTCTCACGGGAATCAAACCAAGCAAACACATTCTAAGTCTACGCGTACGAAGCCGTGGGAATCGGCTAGTAAATAAATAAAGGATGAATTAGCTATAGAAAACCTATTGTATCATTTACAGGGAAAGTAAAGTCGCAACTCCAACCGCGGCGCCCGAGTCCGCGGCGCCCGAGTCCCCGGCGCCGCGTAAACGCAAGAAGAAAGCCAACCCCACCCCTTCTACACCCGCAAACCGTACCCCCTTCACTCCGAACACACCCCGCACGCCTACCGCCCCCCGCTCTCCGACCACCGCCCCCACCCCGATCACCCCCGCGCGAAGAAACTCAACGACAAATACCCCTGTGAGAAGAAAGTCTACTACGTCTGCTGCAGTTGGTAAGTATAAGTAAGATGCAGTTGGTATAATTCTTGCGTCCTAACTAAAAGTGCAGTAACTAGTGTCTTTGTCAAAATCAAATTACATATAATACGTAATCAGCAAAACAAATTCTCCATTTCAATCTTCCCACGCTTTAATATGTAAACTTCACTTTTACCCTTTCAGGAAGTTCTGTGCTAGCTTCTATAGTTTGGGAGATACACACAATGCTAGTAGTTACTGCACTTTGCTTAAGGACAGCAGAATTTATAAATTGCATTTATTACGTTATTTAGTGCAGTTCCTTACGCTTAACTCAGTTATTATAAGCCTTTAGTCCGGCTCATAATGTTATTACTATGCTATTGCAAATGTTATTAATCATCTATTCAAGCGATTCTTGACTCAATAGGGCTCGGTGGTAAACTCTTATACATGTATTTCGTTTTAAAATATTTACACTGACTCTAACTGGATCTAATTTTATTTTATTTACGTTATCTATTGGCCGTAATAAAATGTCTATATTTTATTTTTTTAGATGTTTACATTGACTAGTCGTAATTGAACCTATTTACTTTTGTAGATGCCGCCGAAGACTACGAGGAGGAAGCGGAACCGGAGATTCCAGAAGCTGACGAGGAGATGTCCCTCTCGGCCATGCTGCAGAACAAACAGGACGATGATTATTTCGACTACGATGAATACTGAATAACGTGGACAATCAGGTTTATTGCGTATAATGCTCTCCTTAGACAAAAAGGCACTGACATTCCAGACATCTGTAAAAAAATTGGTGAAATTTTCTTTAATTGAAAACAAGTTGCAAACTTTGATGAAAACAAAGATGACCATTACTTATTCTCTTTGCATGTTTTTAATTTCAGAATTGAATGTTGCTTATGTTTTCGTTGAAAATGTTACTATACTCTGTTTTAGTGATGTCAAACTACCAGTCCGTGATTGACTTATTGACCAATAACGAGAGGGAGCGTTCCTCGATTGACCTATTAATGCTGTTAAGCTACCTACGTTGGACGGATGACGTCACTTTTTTTCTTTATATGAATAGAGTATAATGCTTTACCTTAGGAGGGCACTCGAGGCAAAAGGTTGCAGATTCGTTTGTTTAGTTTTGGTCAAAGGTTATGTGTTCGTCTCTGTATGTGTCTCTGAACACGAACCGGAGATTCCTAGAATGGAACATTGATTGTGGCGTTATTTATTTATAGTACCCAGTATTGTAGGCAACGTACTGCGTAGAGTTGGTCAACTATATTTTTTATTTTCTTTGATATTAGCTAGCTATTTATTGAAACGAAAAAACACTTGTTTCAGAATATAAACATCGCAAATAGGTAATTAGTGTGTTATACAATAAGTACAAATAGTAGTTTAGATAATAATTAAAATTATATACAGTTACATAACCGATTAATATAACTTTTTAAACTTTCGCGTTTTGCAGACATATTGTGTTATCAAACAGATCTGAACGCGTAAAATTATGGGTATTTTTTATTTCAACTCGTGACCACGGCTGCTGTAGTCCGTGCCCAAACGCCGAGTAGAAACAAAAGGTAAACATAACATAAATATACGCATTATATTTTACTCTTAATGGTGATGGTTTAGGGATATTTATTTTCCATTCATATTCTTAAGATCGCCGGGACATACCACTCGGTTTCTACTTAAGTATGGATCTTTCAATTGCCACTAACTCTGCGCTAAAGAAAGTCCTGACTGATTTTAAGGTAGCGTGTACTTGATTTCACTGGGATGGTTTTAAATTATGTTTTATTTAAAACAGTTATTAGGTATAAGTTTATATTTACAAGCCGCAAGAAATACTGGATGAGCAGGAAAACATGATCAACAGAACAGCCTATTTTTAATAACTGAAGTAAACAGTAGTAAGAATGTCATCACCAATTCGACACACTTCTGTACCTTTTGTCATTAAAGAGCCAAAACCTTACGCGCCTTTATATTTCTTACCGTCGATTGCTGCCGTTCAGTATTTTTTGATGCTCATTTAATTACTTTTCATTATTATAAAACTATTTATTATTATTTAAGTTATTGAATCTTGCATTATTTTGCATAGATTCAATAAGAACTGTTCAAATATATGGAGTGGTATACATTTTTTCGAACCTCACAAAGTTCATTCATTTTTCTCTGTTTAAAATTTTTAGGAGCATCATCTGGCGATTTTTGGTTTAGTTAAACTTGCAATAGTAACTAAAATGGTATTAGCTTCTTCTATTGCTCATTAAGTATTTAACAAAAATTATTAATATTTTCCTTTTTCTGGACATTCTACCGCCTGTACAATGGGGAATGCTCTGAGGAACTGTTTAATATAATTCACACCTCGGGTTTCTACAACCGCACCTCCCGTCACAGAAGTGCGGTCCATCCGCATTTCCTCGATACGGAGGTGTCGCGCACTGTTCGCTCCAAAAAATATTTTATACCGCGAACTCGTAGGCTGTAGAACGAACTGCCTCAAGAGGTCTTTCCATTAAGCTACGATATGGGGTTCTTCAAGAGAGCTGTGAATAGGATTTTGCAAGGTCGGCGGCGCGCCCGCATCCCCCTGGTGTTGCAGGTGTCCATGGGCGTGACTATACTTCTCACATTTGGAGTGCGTGTACAAATACGGCTTTTGACACGATGATATCGTACTGGGTATAAAGCGACACGGACGCCTTATAATTTTGACCTTTTTCTCCTCCGTAAAATATGTCACAATTGCAGTCACTATTAAATTCACTTCACCGTTTAATTTAGGCCGTGTCAGTGACCTCAGGCCGCTATATTTGTATCTGTTTACATTTTGGACAAATTGTATTGGAATACGCTATACGTGTGTTTCTCTTTGTATTTAAAATTAAAATGATCTCACGTCGCGGTTTTTCTCGATCACGGTTGGAACAAAACGATGCTAATGCGACCAGCAGTATTCAACGCACATCGAGGCGATTCGCGTCGCAGCGCATAACATTGGCGCATAATACGGCTAGCGAGCGATCCGCTAGTGCGCTGTGGCGCGGCGCAGCCCGCCTGGTGTATGCGATGCGCCGCGCTGCGTTCCGCTGTAATATGCGTGAACCTTTATAATCCTGTCATGTTCGATACGTACGACTGTGACGTGGTATCATTGAATTATTTATATATATATATTATGTTGTCAAAGTTTGATTAATACCGACAAATTTAGAATTGGCTTAACGATTAAATATAGCGACCGTACTCGCCACACTATGACCGCGGCTGACGTTCTACCCATGACGATGTCAGCCCTTTCAACATCCCACTGCTATGGCACAGGCCTTACCTAGTCATCACTAAGGGATTTCAGACCGTATCCATCTATAGCCATATCCTCTACCCATATCCGTACCCAAATGTAGCAATTTGAACAGGTCTTAATGCTTCTGATGTATTAGACTGAATTTATTTGTAATATACGTAAAATTAGTTGTTATAGTGTGCTAGTAATTCGAATAAATGCAAATAGCTTTGCAGCACAAATCTGCTAATCTAGTACACAATCTGGCACAACCTAGCCGCCTATTGAATGTGTGGATAATGAGCTGCTCATATCGACGTTATATGACGCTGTATAACAAACCCGATCATTCGGTTAGAGCAATCAATATGAATCTTAAATTCACCGGTTATACATCAAACCACACAAAGTTACAAACCGAAACATAAGTTTCGTGCGAACGCTCGGAATGTTTTAATTGTATTTGCCAAACATTTGGTTAGAATGAAAACGAGATATCCTTCTAATCAAATTTTTTGTAACAAACTTGAAATGGAGACCGAACTTTTCCGTACAGCATTTAAAGTCCGTTTTATAAATGGACATTGTAGGTAAGTAAGTGTAATGGACATTGTGAGTGAGTCAATTACTCACGGTGGTCACGTTGTGACCACGGTTCATATAACTGGACCGAAATATCGGCTATTCAAAATAAACCGTTTACATAACATTTATTATGTTCAACCGCGATAACGAAAGTTTTAAATCTTATTGTAGGTAAAATGGATATTATTTATTATTGCTTTGGTGTTCATATTAATACATGCAAAGTAGAGAAAGAAAGAAAGAAAATAAATACATATTTGCAACTAACTGTATCAATATCATTGTGCGTTGTACAATGTACAATGTACATACATTGTAGTGATGTGAGAAATTGTATGATTCAACTTTATATTTTAGTTATTGGTTTGTTGGAATATTGTAAATAAAAGCTTCTGTTCTATCGTAAATGAGTTTCTGTTAAAAGTAAATAAATATATAATGTATCTTAAAATTACTTTTATTCATGATTATGGCTTGTATATTGTGGGATTAATTTCTGAAACAATTTGCACATCCGCCAAAATCTGTCAACATAACGTAAGTATACTCGCACTGTTAAGATTTCTTTTTTTTTTTTTGCAAAATTAGACATAGATTAAAGAGTATTTGTGAAATAAAAGTGTATTTTTGTGTAAACAATATATAGTGTACACAAAAATATTTGTTTTTCATAAAAAGCTAATAAAACAGTGTTTTGGCAAATTGCGATTTGTTAATGTTCATATTTCAGTGTCCCCTATGAATGGTTTTAATATAAGTAGTATACACAGTATAAAATATGGTGAAGTATAAAAAAGTGGGGCTGGTTTTTAAGACTTGTTTTTTCATGTTCAAAATTCTGCATTCTCCCCGCGCCTATGAAAATAATACACGATAAAAGAATACGTCAATTATTTTTAAAAACACACATTCTGGAAGTGCGGGTAAGTCCCGTCCATCAAGTCTCGTATCGGTGGTACCATCGCGGTGTAGCCAAGCATCCCTAATCTTAAAATCAAATTTAACATTAGTTTTGTTCTAACGTTCGTAAAATACTGTTTCAATCACGAGTTTTTACAACGGAAATTATATTATTATTTATATTAATTTGCTTTTAAACACGACTTTAATGTTACATAAAACTGTTTCACTTCATTTCAGTTTATATCTATTATGTATGGTATTTTATGTAACATTCTGTGCGCGCGCATGTGTTTTAAGAAGATTTTGAAAATAGGATTAAAAAATTTCTACTGGAATTATAATATATACGGAAATTGTATTACATAAATTATGAAATTATTGCTAAGCATTCACGACTTTTCTACTTCAGAGTTGTGACTGCTATGAATGGCATAGACCAGGGGTCTCCAAACTACGTGCCGCGAGCCCCTGCAATCCGGCCGCGAGTTGGACTTGCCCGGCGTCCGGCCCGCCACGCTTTACTTTATTTTATAATAAAACAAAATAGTAATCAGATGTTCTTATTCACTAAAGAACATATGTACATACATAATCTTCTAGTACTTTTTTATAATATTTCATGAGATTTATGTAGCTGTGATTTTTCACAGACCATTGTTTGCAGTTGTGGATCAAGTCTATTAGTGCCAATTATCAAAAGCGACTTAAGATGATCATCAGTTAACTAGGATCTGTTGATTTTTTTTTGTGTATTTCATTTTGGAGAATGTTTTTTCACATAGATACGTTCCAAAAGCGAAAAATGCCGCGGGCAAATTAATGCAACTGATCAAACTGCGAGTGGAAGACTTATAAAATTCCAGCAAAGATGAGTTGTGATATTTTTCTTTAAAAATATCCCAGCAATGCAAATCAATCGCTTCCATTTGAAGTTCTGAAGAAAGGCTTTCTAGACCTTGACCTTTGGGACTTGTGAAACAGTTAGTGTGCCCCTCAAACCAAAAAGTTTGCTGAACCCTGACACAGGCGATAGTAACCCACTTTAGTAACCGTCACTTAGGCTATACTACCAACTCATAAGTTTCCTTTTAATCTTTCGATAAATTTTCTATTTTCTTTTACAATAAATTTATATTATTGTATTGTTTTCTTCTTAATACTGATACGAATTTTTCGGAAGAGAAATTGTGTGAGTGAATAGCGCCGCCCTCATTTTATAAATAGGTGACAAAATTCGGAACTACCGAAGTTAAATGAAGTGAAGACAGTGGCGCCATCATTTTTAATATGTATGTGTTTGTGGGAATCACCGCTTGGTTTGTATGCATGACTCATCTCATTGCTTTGCAAGTCTGTTGACCGATTGAAACATGTTCATACGTGTATTCATGATAAAGTCCGTTTATAGCTTGTCATTTTAGAAATTGATATGAATTTTTCACTATTATCACAGATTATTTCTAAGATTAGCTTCTTCATTACGTTTTTTTACAAAATTTCATCAAGTATTTACCTACTAGGTAGATATATATTTTTCTTTTTATTAGAGAGAATATGAATTTCGAAAAAATCGACATTCGACCAATTCGTTTCGATATAAAAAAAATATTGGGCAATAAATTATTGCAAAATCAGCAAAAATTGCAGGCAGCAAGATGTATTTCTTAGCCGTTTGAAATTACATTGAGCACACAAATAGTTTAGGGCTATATATTGATTAAGTTCTATAAGATGAGCCAAATCGGTTCAGTAATTCCAAAATTATGACAATGTGAATTAAAAAAAGTGCCAATATATAATCTCGACATTATATACTTACCTATATATAAACGATATGTCGTTGAATAGGGCTTGTAAAGCTCTACAACTGTCGTCTAAATATTTTTTATAAAAGGTAATTCTAAGTAACAAAATTTCCATTCCCTTTCGTGCGTGCCATCGGAGATTTCAGTTGTATTTTGGGATAACAACAAGGTAGCCAACGCTACTATAGTATCCTACTATAACTGTAGCCCTACCAAGGGCGTCGCCCAGGAGGGGAGGTTAGTTGCCCCCTATAGAGATTCGAAAAAATTTCTATTTTTACCTTCAATTCATATTTCTCCCATCCTCTCTCTCATCTTGTCTGACTGGCGTTGACTGGCGACGCCTTTGAGCCCTACTACTATATTTTAAAAAAATAGTAGGCAAAACTACTATATTTGCATGACAAGCAAATTCATCTTACTTACATCGGAAATTCAAATATCACTGAACATTTTCAACAAATGTGTCACAAACTGCTTGAGGGAAATAGTGTAGGTATCAACAATTGTGGATGGTTACAAAATTATGCAGAACTTAAAACAACAAATAATGGTACCAACAAAGAAAAAATTATGTAATTATGTGAAAAAGTTAGAGCAAGAATTTCCTGATGTGTTTCAAATCACTAAGAGGAATTTGTTGCTATTTTTGACAAAAAGTCAGAATTATTTAAACAATTGGTTGGATTTTTTTGAGAATAAAATTGAATCTTCTATAGGACTTCAATCTAACAACAAAACTGGAATTTTCCAAATTTTATGTATTGGTAGAAATGTTAGAAATTGCTCAAACTCAATATACATTTTGACAATTTGTACTCAGAGACGATTCAATTGAATAAAATTATGGCCGTTGTACTTGCTGATCAAAAATTCTGTACGAAACCTACTGCGGAAAATAGCAAAAATTTCCCTCTTCTGCGATTCAGATTTCTCTACTATTCTAAAAATTTAATCACTTCTATTGATTCCAGTAACCGAATATTTCTGAGCAGAACATAGCAGGCAGAGCGCATATTTTCTATGATGAATACTAAATGCAGAGATGAGTACAACAGAGCCAGCATAAATCTTATAAAAGCCGAGATATTGGTTTAATGTAATCTATGAAGGTTTCCTTGTAAATAAAAAAACCGTTGATGGATGCTCAAAGTAGCAAAAAATATTCATTTAAAAATAAATAAATACTTATTACCTTTAGAATTAAAATGTAATTTTGAAACATACTAATATATATTTTTCCTATATTTTTGTGGGTATTTCTATCTATACTAATATTATAAAGAGGTAAAGTTTGTAAGTTTGGATGTAGGAGGTAATCTCCGAAATTACTAATCCGATTTCATAAATTCTTTCACTATTTGAAAGGTACATTATTCCAGATGGACATAGGCTATATATTATGTGCAAAAAACAACTCTAGTAACAAACTATAGTGATGGCATGTCTCGAGAGAGCCATAAACAGCCACGGATCTAATATTTCAACGACACAGCATTGCAGAGATAGGCTAACGTTATGACGTTACAGGTCAA
This sequence comes from Sesia bembeciformis, assembly GCA_943735995.1. Classification (NCBI taxonomy): domain Eukaryota; kingdom Metazoa; phylum Arthropoda; class Insecta; order Lepidoptera; family Sesiidae; genus Sesia; species Sesia bembeciformis. The sequence goes on from OX031042.1 coordinate 9,355,547, forward strand.
AAGTTCCACTAAAAATTATTGATTAAGTAAATCAAAAGCTTTGATCTAAACTAAAAATACCTGTTTATAAACCCTTTTAACTTTTTTATACAAGTTAGGCCTGGTAAAGAAAAGGTGTAATAGACATTAGGTACCTACTAAATTTACTGTTATGGTAAACGTGTCACATCATATTCATTTGTACCTAGCTGATTTTATTAATTATTAACATAATCATTACACTCAGTAGTAAATAGTGTACAGTGTAGTGCTTCACTGCTAACTAAGAACAATGCTGTAAAATATAAACACGACATGTCACGACAAGACTACCAACTATATCAACAACGTACTACATTCAACATGTATAAAATTGAGCGCGAATCGTACCAAGTGCAGTCATTCTCAAGCATTTTTGTAGCCGTGTTGGCGAGTGCCAATAACTCACAAAGTCTTAATTCATTCTAGTCTGTTAAATGTGAATTTATGTAATCGTATTTATATTGTATTCGTAGTTAATTTATTCATATTGTTATAATGGGTGTAATGTGTAAAGTGCAAGAACAACGTATAAGAACAATATTAAAAAGAAAAGACATTTTTAAATACATTGCTAATGTACAGTTCATGAGTGAAAATAGAGGAATAGTTTTGCAACTACTTTTATCAATGTCTATACGTTTACCTCAAAAACGGTGAGTACATAGGTACCTCTATTATTAAACACCTATGACACCTATAATAGGCTTTAGGCTGCGTTCTAAAAAGTGCGTTATTTATAATACTAACAATCCGTATCACGCTGCGTCTTTTTCTATATTATAAAAATATAAAAGATCCACGATGTTCATATTGCTCCAAAGTACAAAGATGTTACATGTTTGCTTACTATGTTTACATTTTTAAAGATGTTTCCCAGATAATGTAGCGAAATCCATAAAAAAGATCATAATAATATTTTAGAGCATGTTCTGTTTAAACAGAACATCTAAACAGCAAAATTTTAAGTTAGAAATCTAATATTATCAAGGACATCCAACAACAACAATCAAAGTCAATATTAAAGTACTTTTCCATTTGCTCCATTGTTGCGTTGCGTGGCGACTAGATACTACCGAACTTGTGAAGTCGGATGACGGCCGACTGTAACCAGTCGGAGAAAGTAGAAACAAATTTTTCAAAATTATCATAATTTTCGTCAGCAACAAAATTCCATAGAAAATATTTTGAAAAAGTAAATAATATATCAATCAATATCAAATTCTTTAAATCAATCTATCCAAATATCCAATTCAGCCAATATCAATTTAACTTTAATAACAGTAATCCGATAACAATAACTTATAACGGCTTGGTCATGCCCGCTCCTCATGTACACCTTCGGCGTGGTCTCGCACCGAATTAGAAGCCCTGGATAGAAAAGAACGCATAACTAAGACTCTCCTCAGAGCGTCACCTGGAAGCATGGAGAGGCTGGAAGAAGAAACAGCTGCATGGAAGGATTTTCTAAGCTCTCTACGAACCCCACGCGATCTTTGGTGATCTTTTCGGAGAAACCGAAGGGTTTGTCTGTGCAATACAAGATCAAATGGTCAAAATGTATGTCAAATATAGAACGTATGTTGAGCGTGTGACTTCCTGGAAGTCTCTCAGGTATGTCATTTTCGGTTGCTCGGCTATTTTCAAAACTAAGTATTTAGACAGCCAAAATTCTCCACCAAGAGCTCGCCCTAAATTACGGTCTCTTAGAACAGAGGTTGCCTTATTATAAGTACACACCGGAGCCGGTACTCCCAAAAGAGTGCTCAAAGCTCTACTAGGACCGGCCCCTCGTGTTATTAGTGGACATCAACGTCCCGCATGACGAAGACGACCTCGTGAAAGTCGAAACCGAAAAAAGAAGAAAATAACCTGGCGCACGACATCACCGACGTGTGGAACGTGAGCAGCGTGACGTCGACCGACATCATCCCAGTTTTTTTATCCGTAAATAGGTTAATCCCGTCTCGTAACCAATTTGTTGACCAGCTTCGATAGCAATCTGAACTGGTTGGGATTCACCCGCGAAGCACACAGTTACACCCGGCTAAAATGCAGAAGGTGGTGCTCACGGGCGTAGTCACGGTGGGGCAGATTGGGGCGCTTGCCCCTCCCCCTCAACCTGGAAAGGGAAAGAACAAATAATATACTTTCCGCATTGTATTAGCTATCTTTATTTAAATTACATTTGTTTGCTTTGCTCCACCCTGGATAAAATCCTGACGATGCCCTTGATAGTGTTGCTCGACCACACGACGCGCGCACCGGACGGTCCGACCGACAGAGGTCGCTTACTGTCTATGCCACTGAACTCAGGCCAACTAGCGACTGTGCCTCCGCTACGGATCACAAACGGGGATCCCGAATCTCGAAAATACTGGGATCCGGGCCAAAATAGCTTGATAAAATATCGAGATTGGACTTTTAAAAACTGGTATTTTATGATATTTACGTCATAAACTCATAACATAACGTAGGTATTATTTCTATATTTGTAATCATTAAAGCCCTGTTTTTGTTAGTAAATTACTTTTGTAACCATTTACGTTTCGAATTGAGCGATAAAACATACATTGTCATTTTATTATTTAAATTTTAAGAAAAAGCAACCCATACATTATTTTTTTCATGTTTGAAGGTGAGATTTTTAAAATAGGTACTTATTTTCAGTCATTACCTACTTACAGACTTATAATTTAAAAAGCAAGTCGAAACATAATATTTTTATTTTGTCATCTATTTCATTTTTTATTAAAAAATATAGAATAAAATACAAAAGTTGTTCAATAAGTTCTGCTGTACTATCGCAGTTTGGGGTTACAAGTATAAAAATATTTTTATCACAGTGTCTTCGATTACAAGATAATACGCAAGCAAGCGGTCCCATGTGATGGTAAGTGTTACCGCCGCCCATGGACACCTGCCTCATTTTCGCTTACCGAGGGTGATAAGAAATGATCTGAAACAACAAAGTCAAAAGGCGAAGTTCACATTTAGTATACACAAAAAACTTGGTAAATTTTAATCAACAATATTAGTTTAATTTTCACAATATTTTTCACTTAGAATAATTTGATAATCCGTAGAAATTTGTATTAATTTCTATAAAATAAAAATATATTTTTTTATCCGAATGTTCTGTTTTGACAATGGAACTCCCAAATTCCATTGTCCCAAATGGACAATGGAAATAATGTATTATTATTTCCATTATTATGTGTCAACTTCTTGACAACGATCTAGAAATAATAATAAGAAAACATATAGATGCATCAGAGCTGTATCTTTGTATATCTACTTGTAAATATCACTAAGGACCTCTGAGAAACTACAACCGCAAAATAATTAATATAATTATTATGCATGATATTTAAAAGAACTGCCAAAAATTTAAAATAAACTGGTTTTTAAAAGTTTTGTGCCTTTTCAAGTACATAGTCCTCTTATTTCATAAATGTTACCATTTGTGTATATGTTATCTATCATTAAACTGCCCGTCCGTTTGTTCGCACTAATCTCCAACATTAGCTTCTAACTTGATGTTGTTGTGGTTTTCACTACTTAATGTATTTATTCTTGGAGATATTATCATTTTTTTATTAAAACAAAGGCATCATAAGATTGGAAACATAGTGATTTTGTAAGACAAGGTGGTTATGTCAAAATCGGGCATTTAGTTGACAAAATTTAGCCGGAGGCAAAAATTAGGTAATAGAATTTGGGCCTTTCTCATCAACTCCCGATGCACTATCAGAAAGTATCAAAAAGTCAATTTATATTTTTTAATAAATTCAGTATCAGCTAGATTTTATTAGCAGATAATTTATCTATCAGATTGTTAACAATTACTTTATCAGAAGGCGAGAAGAGAGTTCCTATATTCGATAATATTTTAGCATCTATGACGGTCTTTACAGTTAGCAAAAATACTATCAGCGTTGTACTGAACGTAAATTTTACATTCGTTATAATGGCTGCACTGTACGTACTTAAGCTGAGTGTACAATTACGAACAAAAGCTTTTCTATACATATATATACATATAATAAAATTGTAACAGGCCGATGTCTGTACATTATAGATATTGAAAAAAAACTAATGTGGGGTCTTTATTAGCGCAACAGAAGCCAAAACAACAGTTTTTAGAAATTTTGTCTGTCTGTATGTTTGTACACGCATCATGCAAAAACTACTGCATGGAATTGAATGCAGTTTTCACCGATGTATTGCTAGAGGTCTAACTTAAAATATAGGCTCCATTTCACCGCAGGAAAATATCTTATTCCGATTATTTTAAATTTAATAAACCGAAGCAAAGTGAGGGCGGGTCGCTAGTTACAAATAGAATCGTAATAATAAATGGTGGGCCTGAGATTTCAAGAAAAAGACAGATACCACGCGTGGAACAGAGCGAATACAAATTCGATCAGTACGAAACAAAGCGGCGTACAGATTGTACTTCTAGTGATATTTTTAAAATGCCCTCTTGTGTTGTTATACACTGTAAATCTGTTCTCCAAAATGGAAAAAGGAAGGCAGCATTTCGTTTCATAGGAAAGTATTGATATTTTACTATTTTTTATATATTTCGTTTTTAATACATATTTACTGATGGGTTGGAACACAAAACCTCAACTAAAATCGGTTAGTGTTACCAGGATACATTGAGATATTTTCCCCAAATTACAAGGTAAATAAATCCATCTAAAAAATCTGATTGAATATTTATGTAATTTACCCAATTAGGCCGAAGTGGAATGTTTTTACGTTTCTGTTGTATGTTTCTAGTTGTGTTTGTACACGTATATATTAATAAAATCCACTCTGAAGGTCTCACGGCTGGACTGATTTAGATAAGTAAGGTGTTGTTGGATTTGACTTTATGTTTCAATGGATATTGTAAGAACTATTTTGTCATTGTTGCCTAATGGACACAAGTGGTGTTTGAGAAGCAATAAAATGGCGTTTTGCAATCCTTTGTTATTAAATTGAACAAAAACGAATTTTGTTATTTCATAATTTTTGATATATAACTAGTATGAAGCTGAAACATAAGTGAATTCAAAAAGAAATTTTAGAACGAAATTCAGCCTGACTTTTTTTTAATTTAACGCTCTTTTCTTTTGCCACCTTTTATTTTACACTAGAACATTCTAACACCCAATTTCACTTTTTTTGTAATAGTGAGTACTCAACTTTACTATTCCCGATGTTTGAAAGTTGGCTGCCTTGTAACAGACACAAACGCTACAACTTCTATTCAATCAATTACACAAGTGAAGTTATCTATAAAGCAAAAACAGCAACATTGAACGAACATACTGTGTGAATTGTGTTAGATTTATTTTTGAGTCGAAATAAACAGCGTCTGTTTTTACATCGCTTTCGTGAAACTCCATTTTTTGAAAGTGTCTCAAAATCGTACATCGCTCAAGGATCTTGTTGTTTCATGTTTCTAAAAGTGAAGTGCATATTATTGGAGGTTGGTGGCATAATGAAAATCAGTGAGTTCAACGCTTCTTAGCAATGTGTGATTTTAGTTCAATGATTTGATGGTGTTTTTTAAAAATTCATGGTGTATTTTACATTGTTAGTGCCGTTTTCAAGAAATTCGAATCATAGGGTCCACAAACGAGCAGACGGATTCTATCATGGTCGTAAAACGGTAAGTTTTTTACACGTTTACATACACGTTACACTTGAAACCCCATATTTTCGCCAGCCGTACGAAGTTTCAATGTATTCGCTATCATAAATTAATCTGCTGTAATGTTGATGTGATATACATACTGATAACGCCTGCTACATTACGTTTTTTGTTTGTTTACCTTATGTTGCCGAGTCCAAGATTGCCTAGACTAGAATTTGATTTTATTTTCAACTCAAATTTTCTTTTATTTATTTTTCTTGTGAAGAAACATGCAATCGTTAACGCATTGGTTTGTTGTTGTTTACGATTTGTTTTTGTCGTCATTATCGATTTTGACGCAGGGTGATTTCTGTTTGTCATCATTGCGTTTTAAAATTGAAATTGATATTTATATACTTACACATTTCACAAGAGTGTCATCTAATAGAAAATAATGCTATTGTTTCCTTAAACAATACTTTGCTCTGTTACTTTAAATCAACTTTACATAAAGAAGTACAAAGGAACATGTTTTTTCCATAGCTCTTCTGTTAATTGTACATGGAGTTAGCAGTTCACTTCACAGTATTACAGTTATTCATGTTTGTGTGTTAAGTAGCAAAGGCTGTTTTTTAATTCGATGTATCAAAAAATAATGTCCCTATCAGTTTGACAGTGACATTGTTTATAAACTCCTTTTTATTTAAGTTACAAATATTTATTAGACTGAGTATTTATTAGATTTTACAACAATTTAGCAGATATATGTAGATAGACACAACAACATAGGTAGTTTTTGTACTTGTTAATAATTACTGTTGAATTTAACATTAATAATGATGCAAATATTTTCTAAAAAATTCGTAGCATAGGTTTTTCAGACACTTTGTTTTTGAGAAATGTTTCTGTTATCTGTTGACTATGTGTTTAGTACATATTTGTGAATATTGACCACCATAAAGCTTCTCATTAGGCTTTACTACACTTCACAGCCTTTTTTTTGATGAAGACTGAAAATTCCATGCCGACTCGAGAATGTAACTTTCAGTATTATTGTCCATCTCTTTGTATGGACCCTGCTGGGTTTCAATTTCTATATAAGACATGCAAAAAAACAGGAAACAACCTTATACAGTCATAACAATAAATTAACAAAGAAATATAAACTAATGTTGGGAAACACAAGATCACAGTCAAACATACTGAAGAAAGGTACTCAAAGGACATAACAGCATTGACAGTGACAAACTCCTTTGATGATTTACAAAGATAGAGCTAGTTCTAATTGTGTGTATGCATTTTACTCATTTCCATAACATATTCAAAGTAACTACTACATATTCAAAGTAAAGTATTGTGAAATATTTAGGATTTTTAATAAATAAACTGAAGTGATAGAATTTCACTTTGTGTATCAGACACAAAGTGAAATTCTATCACAAACTGAATGCATTTCTTTTACAAATATAATGTACTATTTTTTTAATATAATGTAATATATAATGTAATGTAAATATAATGTACAAATATAATGGAATGAAATTGTATATTGTTTTCCCTTCATTGCAGTTAAAATTGTTAAAATACACATTTATATTTGGGCAATAATACTTTCTTCTAGCATGAAAAGTATATTTATCACCTAAACTTTTTTGCATTGAATTAAAAATAATCCCACTTTTTATTTCGTTTTTTAATTAGTTTAGTCCACCTAGGAATAATTCGGACAGAGCTGCATTTGGATAGTATATAGGTAGTTAATGTATATAGGTAAAAAAAAATCATATAGGTAAGTAGTTACTTTTTTGATCAATATACCCTATGCTATGTCTACAAACTATGTAAACCCAGTGATTGCTGTTGGCTATCACGGGTTTACGTGATACATTACATTAAGAAAATACCATACTTTAAATGAGTCCTCTACTTGCAAACACTGCTATTTGACTGGATTAAGCTTACATGGGAATTTCAATCATTGATTAAAAGTTGCAGAAAATATAACTATTTTTATTTAAATTCCTGAACTTGTAACCATTTCCTATCCTTCCAACATTTTCAATGAACTTGGAAGTATCCTTCCAATGATATTTTATTTTTTTAGTACTCAGATAATTCAATACAGTTTTTTCCATTTTATGTAAAATATGGTTTTACATACTAGTCACTTCTGTAAGTGGACTACTCAAATGAAGGCAAATGACAAACAAGTTGGATTGTGTTGTATTCAATATGTTTAAAAAAATATTTAGACTACTACTAGATTAAACTACTTTTATAAAGACTTTATTTTCCTTTCTAGACCTTATTGTTTGTTTATCCACAAATTTCAAAACAAACTTCAAAACTGATTGATGTTTTGGATTCAGCTGGTTACCCTCAGTCGAGATTTAGTGTAATTTTTCCTAAATTTGAAAATCATGATATCTGCAATACATAGGATGAGAGAAAGGATTTGTGACAGTATGGGATTTGAGATTAGTCACACAGACAGACAAACGACTAGACATTGTCTTGTTAAGGTTACAAATTAGTACAAATTACAATTACTTAGTTTACAAACAAAACAATAACATATATAAACTGGAGCAAGGTGACTTGTATAGATGTAATGAGTAAACGTAGTGCTATTTTATTAATTAGCATGTTTTCAATATCAAAACAAATCAGATTGTGGATTGTAGGTATACAAATACAAATGTGTTATACAGATGCAACATATTTGCGAAAATAGACCTTATCTAGTTTCCTCTAGATATTGAGATTAATCTTTAAAAAATATATCAATTATTTTTTATTGCTTTATCTTGAAAATCAGAATTGAACATCATTATTTGAACAAAATTTTATAAGAAATGAAAATTAAAAATCAGTAAGACTATAGGGACAGTTAGAAAAATTTAATCAAAGTCAGTAAGACTATATGGGCAGATAGATTGGGGAAAGAAATACTATTATCGGAATCTTATATCTATACATACAGTAGTCTCTCGCATTGAGCACTTCTTTGTTAGGTATCTTTCTCTTTATAGTATAAATCGAAGTAAATAGGTTGGTTTACCTCAGGACCCATACATTTATCCTTTCTCTTTTAAGCATGCCTCCTTCGTTTTTGAGCATGAAATTTTCCATTTGTGATGTCCAAGAATGCAGTTTACCAGACCAGATGTTGTACAAAAATCACAATATTTTATTGAGGGTTGCCAGCAAATTCTATTATCTATTGTTTTGTTATTGTGTTCATGTGTCCACCTGTGCTGGTTCTTGAGGAATACAGTTTTTACGCTTTTGTGGTACAAAATGTTAGGATAATAATGACCACTGTTAACTTCCTGGGATTTCTATTTTACCTAATGGTTTATTGCTTTCTACTCTACTATTATGTACATTATTTCTCTACTTTCTCTGTTAGGTACCCTCTCTATATAGTATAAAATGTCAGGGTCATTTGAAATACTATATATAGAGAGAGTACTGTATAAAGAGAAATGTCCTGACTGACTGACTCATCAATGAAACTACTGTGTAAAGCCAAAACTACTGAAGCTAGAAATATGAAATTAGGACAGTAGCTTTCTATTATGAGTCAAAACTTATTAAGAAGGGATTTGTCGAAATAAAATCCTGAAAGCATGAAGGGATGTCAAAGTTTGTAAGGAAAAAAACATTTGATGGCTCTATTGACTTGAAACTTGGTATAAATATTCTACAATATAAATAATTAAGGTCATAACATCATCCACAGTGTGGATTCCACACATCTTGCCGCTGGACAATTCATGCTTTGTTTACCTTCCCTTGGCCACCTGAATGGCCTTGGTCCTGGAAATGTACTGCATTTCTTACTTCATTGTATTTCCCCAACTGCACTTCTGTGTTTCGGTAGAGAGTGAGATATGCCAGAGCTCATTCCCATCCCTCCCCATTGTCCCATCCCCTTTTTCCCAATCCATTCCTTAATCTGCATAGGTAGGCAGCGCATCTGGGGATGTGCCAACGACATTTGTCATTCTGGACTGATGTTGGCATATATTGCAGATGTCTATGGACCTCTATCGACTTCCGCCTTTTTCTATAAAAAAACCAACCCTGTAAAGGTCCTTACTGCACTTGTCATCACCTGATCCATCCAGGTCACCATCCAAATTCATTTGAGTTCCATAACTCTCTTAACGGCATCATGTACCTGGGACGCCCAATCCCATAATTACTGTTTGCGGTTTCTAGTTCACTATGGAATCTGTAAAATATATACCAGGGCAGGTCCAAAAGTTTCCGACCTGACAAAGAAAAAGCACACTCAAATTCATGAAACTATGTATTTTTATTTTTCAATATACTCTCCTATTTAAACACTTTTCAGATTGTTTAATTAGCATTACTATCCACAGCGGTCACTTCATCTTCAGTGGAAAATCTTTTTCACTTAAGTCTGCCTTTAGTTTTGAGAACAAATAGTAATCACTGGGAGCCAAGTCAGGACTACAGAGTGGGTGGCGAATTCCTGTGAAGCCACACTTTGAAACAGCAGCTTTCACAACACGTAGCGGTGTGGATTGTCATGGAGAAGCTGGCACACCTTTGCTTAGTTCTCCAAGATGTTTCTGCTTGATTGCTTCTCATAATTGTTCTATAAGGTTAGCAATTATGCTAACCTTATGCTAGTGGCTGGAAGCTACGAAGCTTCCAGTCACTTTAGCATTGCGTTTTTTTTATGTCTAAGCAATATTCCTTGACAATCCCCAGAATATTGAATGTATAATCATTTTGGTGGACTAAGTCACCTTTGCTTTTCTAGGTGTTGTTTCACCAGAATGACACCACTCCATCAACTCCCTTTTGGGGATCATAGTAAAGAACCATAGTTGGGTACATCCCCAGCAGTGCTGGCCCGAGGCTAGTTTTAGGATGGAGCGAGATCCAATTATGGCGCCCCCTTGTTTGCCCCTAATACATACCAGTTATGCGTGCAAGCATGGAATTTAGAAGATCTCGACAACATCTTAAGTCTGTGTCTAATTTGTCGATTGAAAACAGCCATGCTCGTTGGCACTGCACTCCTCACAGGACCACTGAGGCGCCCCCTGGGACTTGGCACCTGGAGCGGCTGCTCCGTTCGCCCTATGGTAGGGCCGGCCCTGATCCCCAGTACCAATTGACTCCAAAAAATAGTTTCTTTCTCTGAAATGCCTACAAATGTTCCTTAGAGCATGCTACTCGTTCTCGTTTTGGCACTAACATTATTCATATGAAGATGTTCATGAAGAATCCTAAGGACTGTAGTTTTTTTATAGCCATGCTCTTGCTGCTAATTCTTTCGTCTTTAGCCGTCCGGATGGTCAGAACTTGTTCTTTCACTAATTTCATGTTGTTTGAAGTGTGGTACAACGGCTCGACCGGAGCAAGGTTTGTCGTCGATAGACTCGCCCTAAAGGAAATTGTTTATACCAATTTTTGACGGTGGAAAATGATTCCCGTACACATTATTCAACCTTTGTTTGATATCGGTCGGTCTAACACCTTCCTTTGGAACTTAATTACGGAAGGATATTCCAGTTTAAAGATTTTACGAGTTCCTGTTGTTCTAAGAGTCGAGGAATCAAAACTAACGAGGGTTGAAATTATACACGAATTAGGAGGATAAATGACAATTACAATGACGTATAATTTGTTTTTTTAGACATCTAGAAATATGTCAGACCAGAAATTTTTGGACCTCGCAGGTACATATATTTTTCGCTACACGACACTCAAGCCCCATCATCATCATTTAGCGAGTAAAGCGTGTATAGTGCTAATACATATTTTTAAATTGTCTAGACAGGCCGCTGACCAAGCCAATGACTACCACATTACCGTCTAAAATAAAAAGTTTAAAAATAACATGGTATTTAGCGTGCGTGTCTTTGCTCTTTTATTTTGACTGAAGCTTACTGTGCTTACGTGTATTAATTAATTATACGTATTCTGTCCTGAATTAACCACAGAGACCTTAGTCTTCTGTACAATTTTCCCTACCATATTTTAAATTTAAAACGATAAATAAATGAGAATGACTTTTTAGCTGGTTAATTTTAACCCGTGCTATGTCAAAAATAACATAATTATTACTTACTTGTCAGAGCAAAAATTTACTTAGATTGGAACTTTCATCACTAACTAATCAATTACAAATTTAGATCACAACAACGGTGCATGCGATTCATCATTACAAAATGCGAATCACACGATCATTACCATCCGATAGTTACTATGGTAACACTTTTAGGTTGATATCGCTAGCCACGACTAGTGAACTTTCTCACAGTGATATGGAAACCTAATCCATCGTGCATAATATGGTCCGCACAAAAACAAACTCCTTTGCAGCTCACTATTAACTTATTCAATAAGAGGTTAGGTAACGATGACCGCAAATATAACGTTGCAGAACAAACGTATTCATTCACTCGGTTATTTACGTGGTTTTATTATCGATTAGTTGGCATCGGCTTAATTTCCATACGACCAAAAACACACGAAGATGAAATTCACACATTTAACTTAGTTTTTCGTCCACTCCATGAGAATTTGTGCTTCTTTCATAATGGGATTTACTGCATTGAATATGCATTTAAGCATTACCATTTACGATTACGAATCTCCAAGACGTGCATTGTCGACCTCATTGTGGGTACTTGCGACCTTGCAGCGCGTTACAGTGATTGCTTGTAAAGGTCGCTTATTTTTCGTCTCCGTCGTAACTATAAAAAAATGTTATAGCATTACACAATACTAGGTCGAACACTTTTTTGATGCATTATCTTACAGACGTAAAGAAGATAAATTTTGTAGTTAGAAATTTGTCTTTTAAAAAACGTCTTTGATTTGGTCTTATAGTATATATGAATTGAAAAATTCGTTCAGGTGTCATAAAATTATGTTAAAAGTTTTCCTTTAATTCCTCCTATCTGAAAACAGCGTCGCAGTTTGCGCTACGACATATTATGCTGAATTGGTGCTTATTGGCATAACAATTAATATTCTTTTTTTAATGGGATATAATTTTTATGACAGTAGATAAATGATCGATCAACAAAATACTGCACTCAATTAAAATGACTAGTCAGTAAAGAAATTTAATAACAGCAAATAATCTATCTCGTAGGCAACCTGTTAGCTACTGAATAATCCGAAAATAAAAGTAAAAACGTATACCAAATAATATATACACGTATCACCATAATTTACATATAGGCTTTAAAAATGTGACTTGCCAGCAAAAATATATTTGGCTGCATTGTTTCCATATAATGTCTTCTATTTGCTTTCAGTACAAAAGTATATGGATCATTCTACTTTTCAAAAATAAATTTTGCTAATGCACGGTTGAAGCTGAGTAAGTCATAATTTGCATTTATTAATTCTTATTATTTGCTGAATAAATTAAAAAATAAGAATCTAAATATGTATTAATATTATAGATGTCTAGTTTTTAGTTGAATTGATCCTCTTAATCTGGTAGCACATTATGAATTCCTACGTGATTTTATTTTTTTAGCTATCGTCCCTAATTAACGGTTTCCTGAAATAAAAAAATCCCGCTGACAATAAACGCATTGTAAGGTGATAACGATTTGCTGCCAATACATATTTTATAGCTGAAGCTGACCAAATTTCTATTAATTTACGGTCCGTTTAAATACAATCCCTGTTAAATTGCTATTTCATTTCATATGTTGACGTCAATAAAATAATTATCTTTCTTTCTTTATACATCTTTCTTCATATTTATTTCTACACAGGTTTTAATTATTGTTTATTTTACACATACTTTAGCAACGCGCGGCATTTTAAAGTACTCCGGTTTTATTTTTAACGTAACCTTTATGGAGTACAATGTATGTAGGTACGGTGACGTTAGCGAGGCCCTCTTTTAACCCTCCCTCATTAAATTTTCATCCTGCTAGGGTTGTGTCCTCCGGCGCCATTCATATCGTTGATTGTGTTTAATGTGCGCCACGTTTGAGCCCTTTTCGTTTTGCCTTAGTGCGGAATGCCGCAACCATAGTAAAAAAAGACAAGTAATTTTCATACTATCTAAACGTTATACAAATACAAATATACATACAAGCGTGCTGTATATTGTGTGAATGAAACCTAGTGAGATTTCACAGTGCGCCGCATTGCTCCGATTCATGAATTCTGTGTATAATAAACATAGCATATCATATTATTATATGTTTTAGATAAGCATAGGAGAATACAAACAAGTCGCGACTCGGTACGTTTCTTTTTTGTTAAGGGGTTAGGGGTAGTCAGAGACACGAAAAAATGAGAATTTTCAGTAATTTTTTTTTGCTATTAAATCATGTTATTTTACAAAAGTAATAATATGGCATTATTATACAATGTTTTGACTTGAAGTCACGAAAATTTGAAAAAAAAAAATTATAATTTCCAAAGTTATAGCTGTCTGTGTTGACCCAGTTCCAAAAAAAGGTCCTTGCGGTGACTATCATAAGTCCTTGGAGATTCATCTAAAATCAATCGGATGAAAAAAAATAGTTTTATAAATAGATAATCCTGGGCCTGATCGAAGCTTTTTTTTTTTTTTCAAAAATTAACAAAATGGCGGCCTCAGGAATTTTTTTTCTAGATTTTCGGGAAAAAATCAACAGTTAATTGGTCTTAAAAAAATCGAAATTTTTGAAAAAAAAAAATCCTTCGATCAGGCCTGAGTTTATTACTGTATTGTAAAAGCTGTATAAATTTCATTATAATGTACTGAGCGGTTTTCGAGTTACAGTTGTCACCAGTTCAAAAAACATAGTTTTGAGAAAAACGCATTTAAAGTTTCACACTAGATTTACGTACAGAAATACGAATTATTTAATCACTTACACCGAGTCATCTATTCCTGGGCCATATAATAGTTCTTCAGCCATTGTGGAAGTTTCCAAAACATCAATTTGCTGTTGCCTACGAAGCATTCTGCCTTCCCGAGTGTTGTCGTTGGCGCGCTGATCTGCCACTTTCACACGTGCAGCATCCTTTTTTTCAGCATACCGATGGGAATTAGACCCACAATTAAGTCCTAGGGTATTCATAATCATTAATAATGAATTTATACCTTCATTAAATATACAAGTAGCTATGTATGCAGCAATTTGTACGATAGTAGAACTAGTATTCACGGTTTTTGGGCATATTTTCCACACTAGTTGGTTGAAGCTCTCATTATTATTCTGATTGAATCCACCTACACATCTTGAAAGTAAATTATCATTACTGAGATCGTCGTAAATCGGTTTAATAGCTTTTAAAACATCAGGAGGTAAGGGAGAATAATCTTGAGTATAAGTATCAAGCTCTCCACTTGCTTCAGCGCGCTGGTAAGAGCACCAAGAATCTTCGCCTTTTGGACACATACCATGATTCGGATTTTTATCAGTCGAACCATAGTGGTAAAAAGTTGCCATAATAGCAGATTTCATATCTTCGATAGAATCGCAATGACGACGTATTGATAAACCATAGTACACAGTTAATTTGTCTATTACTTTTCCTGTAAGCTTACCTCTACCACCAAGACCTTTTTGTTTAGTTTTCAGAGTACGCAGTCGAGTCCCCATCCGCTTTTGAACATGGCCTATACATTCCTTTTTATTTATGGTTGTATTTTTGTAAGGATCTGCTTTTATAATTCCAGAATAGGTTTTCGAATCACCATCGCCAATGTAGTTTGTATATTTAACTCCATGTTTTGTTTCAGACTGCTGAAACATTTCAATCATCGCATCCACCTCCATTTTCCCAGAAGACCCCTTGTGATTAGCACTACACTCATTTTCATGCGATTCATACCATTCCTCGAACTCAACCGTATTTCTTTTCTTTTTCCAATACTCACATAGCTTACAATAAGCACTTTTAATGTTTATATCAAGAATCTTTCCAGTAAAATAGCCAATTATAGAAGAAACTCCAAATGACGATGTAAATCCCCGTTTTTGCCAGGTTCCATCTCCCGATACAGTCAAATCATTCTTATTTTCATTTTCACTAGTTGCTTCTTTTTCTTCATTCACAGCTTTTTTCATCAAGGCTTCTGCAACGGTTTTACCACAATCTAAAATTTGCTTCAATAATATTGTATGCGTAGCTTTATCTAAAAAAGACGGCATGTCCATCAGGCCACAAAACTTGCACAAACCTTCGTATCCTATCCCTAGTATTCTCATCACAAAAATGAAGCGTCTATTTATTTCATAAGAATGCCCAATGAAAGAGCAGGAAGGAATATATTCATTGTCACAGTTATTACATGAAACTAATTTTAAATCCCAGCCCACGTGTACTAGCTGTTAGAAATTCAATGTCTCCATCACATTTTTTACATTTCACAAGAGCAGAAATGGCAGTGAATACCGTAATAAAATTAATTATTCGAAATTCAGTGGTGCAACTTTCGGGTACATCGTTTTCAGTATTTTGTTTCAGTTTTTTAGACGATGTACTCCAAACACTTTCATCACGTTCCGCCGTTTTTGGGTTAAATACATTTTTTCATTTCGTTGAATACGACTTACGGATATTTTCAGATCTCCGAACTTCTCTCGAAACTTTTTTCGTATCACGTCCCATAATAAATAACTTCAAAAATAATTTATTTTAATAACGCACAACTATCGACTGCTCTCCGCAACTGCCACAGGCATACTAGTGACGTGGCGACCCGAGCGTTTTGGAGTGCCCGAGCGCTCTTTGTTATTTGTCGAATAACTCGAAAAGTAATTATCGGATCAACTTCAAATTTTCAGAGAATATTTTTAAGATATTACACTTAACGAAAATGCAAAAAAAAAAATTGATTTTTTGAAAATCCTGACTACCCCTAACCCCTTAACATAACTTACTTGTTTTTGTTACTATGAACACTGTGACATGGATCGACTATTCTCGATCTTGGAATTCAATGAAGTCGTGTTTTATAGCAGCCTATGCAATCTCCATATAGGTTAGTTTCTGACGACTTTATCTAAGATACACATAATGATTGTGTGGCACATGAGAGGCGCTATTAAATCTCTAGACGTAGCTTAATAAAATCTTATTGCTAGTGATGCCTTGCTGTAATTACCTGGCAGTGTTATAGGCCATTAAATTTATCGGTATATTAAAGTATTGGCAGAAGTAACGTAATACATGGCAGCAACCGCCATCTAATGATTATCATTAGATCATAGTCTTCGTGTATCAGTTTACTAAGCTTTTATATTATAAAAAAAAATGCTACGAAATCTCAATTTCCCGTTGCATTAATTTTTTTAATCTGAATTTAAAAAATGAATGTTAATTTAAAAAAATGATGGCAGATGTATTTATTTGGCATACCGTTTCCAAGATCCTTTATACCTGCATCGGATTTGGGATTGTTTACCCGCTTACACAGCAAGATTTTACATAACCATTCGCCTAAATGGCCATTTAAATAATTTGATTACCTGTCTTATAAAATGCAAGATATGATTAGGGCTGCCACCCTTCCTCCCGGGTTTGAGCCGGGGTCTCTGGGTTTGAAGGATACTGTCCTGGCTACGGGTTAACATCGTAGATCTCCGGACCTCGAGGCTGTGACGTCGAGAATTAAAAAATCTCAGAAAAATAAGAATTAATAATTTCAAAAATATTAAGCTAGGTCTAGTAATCATTAATATTAACTCTTTTAAAGATTAAATATTGTTGTGATTCAAATGCAAACTGTATATATTTAAAACGTTACAGTATGAGCCAAAGACTAATAATAATATAAGTTTATTTTGTTTTAATTATTATTAATAAACTTAATATGATCTCGTCGAGAACATTTAATATACATATTATGGATTATTATAACTTAAAGTTTAACTTTAAACTAAACATTTGCTACTAAATTTCCTGTTTTGTTTTTAAACAAAACTGTTTTTTTTAATTTGTTTAGTCTCCGTGGTTACGGTATTCCAAAAGTGGCAGCCCTAGATATGATATGAATGGCATCTGCGTCTCTTGGAATGGAATCCATCAAAATGGATTTATTACGTCTATAGAAATTTTTCATTATGATTGAAAGTGATTTGATCGACAGCGAAGGGTTGAAAATTCCATTTTGCTATAAGTTATTGTGTCAATAAACGAATATAGAAACTTAGTAATTATTTTTAAAACATATTTTTCGCGACTAAACATAAAACGCTTTAAAACATAAGCGCGAACAAACGGACAGACAGATTACTTAGACGGACGTGCAACTATAACTTGGTCGCTGCCTCTATTTGGTCTAATTGGTCACACAACCAATTAGGTTTCTTTCTGCTCCCACCTACACGAACATTTCAAATCATGTTTTTTATAGTATAGATGGCAGATGAGCGGGCGGGCCACATGATGGTAAGTGGTCACCGCCGCCCATGAACACCTGCAACACCAAGGTGCTTGCGGGCGTGCTGCCAACCTTACAGAATCCTGTTCACAGGCTCTCTTGAAGAGCCCCATATCGTAACGGAAATACCTCAGCTGGCAGTTCATTCTACAACTTTCGGGTTCGCGGTATAAAGTTTTGTGTGTTCGAAGCAGCTAAAGAATTTTCACATCCGTATTCCTCTTGTGTCTTGCTATCTTTACGTGAGTAATCATAAAATCCCTATTGGCTGCCAAGTTACGATAAGGTTTAATGTTTAAGCTGAAACCTTTACTATATTATTATTTGTCAACACTGTAAGAGGGTCACGGTTAACACTCGCTAGTTTTAATTGGTCATAAATTAACATAAGAATTTGCATACGCTTTAAACGTAAACGTAAGTTACGACGTTTACGTGTAATGCAAATTCCTAGCTCTTTTTGATGTCATAATATAATATTTGAAATTCTAATCTTAGTGAATAACTTACTATAAGCATTTCATAATTAACTAACACGCAAAGCATGTTCAACGTAGATGCGTCTTTTTTAAATTTCCTAACGTTGCGCTCCATAAAAAAAGTTGTTATAACATCCGCTGCATCGATCGACACCTGCTTGTGCAGGCGCATGGCAAAAGCGCACCTGCCCGGCAGATGGTAGTTTCTAACCATAGAAAGCTCTTTAATATGACATAGTCGTTAGAAACTTTCAATATAATTTGCTATGGCCCTTTTTAATTCAAGGAATGATTAATGTGAATTTTGATTCCCGTTAAAGCTTTAACGGCACGGATGGGACGGGGATTTAAATTGCGATCTCGTCTTTAGAATTCGCTATAAATTTATATTAATGGGGTAGTAGGAAGGTCACCCTCTCCACGCTGCGTGCGCGCATGCGAGTGCCGACATGTTGCAGTTCGTCGACCCTGCATCGGCTGGCCTCGTTCGATATTACATATACCGTAGTCTGCCAAATTCGGTTACAAAGATTGTCAGTCACGATTTGGATGGCAAAATTCGTAAATCACGATTACAGTCCTAATACCTACTGGATGGTACGATCAAACAGTTCGTAAAGTTATGTTGGTCGGTTGATAGCGATACTTGCAAACATTTGCATTTGTTTTGCGTTGCCTTTGCCTTCTCTTTCACTTCCTTGTGGTTTTATTGCATACCGTTATTATTAGATATCATATTTAGTAGGAAACTCGATGTGAGTGAATATTTACTTGTGAGAAAGATGAGAAAATGTATACTACTAGTTCTTCGGACATACTAGGGCTGCCATTTATAAAATCATCAAACAAAGAATTCCACTTTTGAACTTGAAACCCGGACATATTTTCAAATATGTATATATATGTTATATGTATATTAATCTACGATTAAAATTTTTACTTTATCAGATATAAATTCAAATATAGTTTCTATGCCGAAAAATGTTGCGCTTAATAAAAGTTCAAATATCTAGTCAGTTATATATAATAATAGTCCTTCTTTATTTTAAAACACATATTCGACTATAATAAATATAATCAGTGATTGTTAACTGGCATATTTAGTAAATTGAATTAAAGAAATTAAAGTCTTTACGTTATCTTTAGGATTAAATTTAAAAATCCGGACGCTATCGAAAACCCCGCTCGTATACATTCCCAAACGCCCTCCAAACTAGGGAAGATCCGGGGAAGCCGGGACGGATGGCAGCCCACTACAATACATGCTAGATACACCCATTACATTAGCACAGACCTCGGAGGTATTCTACGTTTCTATTCGATCTCAGTCTATAACGTTTCACTGCAGGGCACAGTCCTCCCCGTGCACTCACACGGGGTTTTTCCTCACCATGGTTTCCTTCACCAACGAACTAGTAGTAATTGAAAAATTACGCACTTTTGAATAGAAACAGTGGTGTGGACCGTGTTCTGAAGTTTATGTACGTGACATTGAATGAATATCTTTATATTTCTTTTTATATGTCTTTATATTTATCTTTTTATTAGTATATTTATGCCGACTTATTATGTTTAATGCTCTATTTAGGCTTATCTGATTAACAGATATAAGCTCCATCAAATTAATTCCAAAAAATACCCAGACAGTTTTCAATAACGTACCTAATCGAACTCGTTTGCGGATGTATAGTTCGTTCAGAGATAATTTCCTTGTCAGTAAAAAAAGATGACCGTTGAACCATCGACCGTTGGTCAAAGTCGGCTTAGTCTATTGTATTGTAACTAAATCACATTATTGAGATATCTGAATACTGAGTAATTTATACCTACTTTTCTATTTGAATACCGATACACAGATTCTTTGATTGACAGTTCATATCACCCCTAAAAAGATGATCTCTGGATTTTTCTAGACTTTTTTAGAAAAATCCATTAATAAATAATATCTTAATTGATTAACAAATATTTATAGTCATAAACTTTTCCAATCACAGATGCTATTAATATATTTTCCCGTTTCGTTTAACTTTTCGTGTACTGTTCTTAACTTTAGTATATATTGCTCATCACTCATCAGTTGGATAACCTTTATAAACACTGCTTATGATTGAAATTTCAGGAATATGTTTAAATTGAAAATAAATAAGTAAGTCTTTTTTAGACGATAATCCTAGTAACTTTTTGTGTTTTTCACTCAGTTATATTGTTTTCGGAACTCTATTCCCCGACTCTGTAGACGCAGATCATTAAGCATGGAATTAGTTTATTTTAACAATTCCGACCATTGTGCATGTAGCGGACGACACATTTGGCTTAATGACAGTACAATTTCTTTCTTTTGTCTTTCACAAATTAACTTCAAACGGCGACCGAGGCCGCGGAATTCTTTGTTGTTTCGATCATTGGGTATAATGACCAGTCATAACACGGTTACAGCGTACGGCGAGTGGAGTCAACTCGTAATCATAATATGGCCATGGGCATAACCATACCAACAAAGGTGTAATAAAGTATTTAGCTATGTTTTTATTATCTATTTGTGTCATCATCTGAGAAAAGATTCCTTATTGTCGGTTATAGTTTTCCGAATAACAAACATTAACGAAATCTAAAAAAAGAACTAGCTTCATCTTAGAAATCAGATCTTTAGTCTGTCAAATGAAATTGAAATTAAAGTCAATGAAAGTTGAAAAAGCGCGGTAAATGAAAAAAAGAAATAAGTTATTATATCTATTTATAACATTTGAGATTCTCGCGATTTTTACTCATATAAGGTAAATATATGCGTCGAGACCAGTTTAAATAAATATGTTATTAAAATTATTTTTACGCAGAAAACTGAAAGTAGTCTCAAAATATCTTCCTAAGATATACACGTTACCTATTATGGACCTATGGTACTGGTCAATCTCTAACAAACACAAATTTTACAACTCGTTATCTACATATTCAAGAGGCGACTACGTGGCATTAACGGCAAATACAACGTTGTAGAACAAGCCCGTTTTTCAGTTAGAGCAGGGCTTGTAAATATTAAAGTTACTGAAATAACTCATTAATGAACGCTATAACAGTTTGTAATCGTACAGAATCTTGGTTGATTAATATAATGCAAATTTAGGTACATTTGAGACGTTATCTAAGCAAAAGGGCCCTTTTCTCGGTATGGACATAGGTTAAGATTTTATAACTTAAAATGTCAATGTTTCAAGATCACGTTTAATTAGAAACATGCTGTAGAGTAGGGTTACGTGTTAGGGATACGATATTTCGGATACGGATATGGACATTTACAATACTTTTTACCAGTTTCGAATACGGTTTCGATTACGGATATTTTTTAAAAAAAAGTTTTTTAAGACGTATCACTGAAATGTGTAACTGAAATCAAGGGAAAATAGAGTCAAATAGGGAATAATTGCAACTTTACTTTTAAAGAATTATGACTGCTACCCTGAAAATATTTTGTATTCAACAGTTGCACTGCGCTAATAGTATAAGATGTAATAATAAACACTAATATGTAATAATACACATAATTATAGCATTCCCTTGTTTGGTTGTTGAAATATACTTGCTTCAATAAGAACTGTAGCCAAGAATTAATGAAATTATCAATGTTTAACTGAGGAACAGCTATATTCTAAACATAACCTTATTATATGAAATATAAGAATATTATGAATTTGTGTGTAATATACACTGCAAAAGAAAAACATTGAATTTATAATAAAATTAAGAAACAAAAGAATACCACAATAAAGCCAATTAATAATATTTTTTTAAAGGTAAATTATATTTCATAAAATGTACTTCGTCCCTAAAGGGGGCAGCGCATAAGATTATTTGTAATAAAATAACTTTAGAAACTTATTTCGCATTCGGTTTCGAATATTTTTTATTTCGGATATCCTACTCTAGTCCGGATATAACATTTCTACCTAGAGTTCGGGCAAATTAAACTAGTGACTGGAAAAGCGAGGCAAATTAAAAAAAAGTTTATACTTGAATGCAATAAAAAAAAATAGCCTAGCAAATGCTAGGCTAATTTATAGTATTAAGAACTATTTATAGTGATAAGTTGATAACTAACTTTTTTAGTGATATATAATATTAATAGCGATTACGACAATTTAAAATACCAGTTATTTTTTTTATTAGGAACAGGCAAAGCCATTGACGTATGAGTAAGACAATTCGCTGGTATTATAGTAATTCCTAAGAAAGTGATTTGCCACACGTAACATTTTTGAGTCGCCCAATGAGTAATAAACGATTTAATTTATAATTCATATACTACCTACCAATGCTAAACTGTTAAGCCCTCCTAATTCAAAGCTCACTTACTCTGTAGGTTGTGAAAGGGATTCCAAATTTCTTTTTAGTTTTCATTGAACTACCGACCGCGCAGGGAGAGCAGCCTACAACTTTGCCCTGGCCTATGGTTTCTCGCAATTGGTGTCCTCACCCACGAGGATACCTGATATCGAGAGCCACACTCCCTCCTTACTGGACCTCCTGCTGACTACGCGGCCGGATGACTACAATGTTGTTGTTGATGCTACGTTAGGATCATCCGACCATTGTATCGTTCGAACTGCTGTGCCAGCCAAGCAATCCGTGCCGACCCATTCACAGGGAACGCGCAACGTCTGGCACTACAAGTCTGCAGATTGGGATGGGTTGCGCGAATTTTACGCTTCTTATCCCTGGGGACAGCTCTGTTTCTCATCGGGAGATCTGGATACCTGTGCAGACTCCGTTGCCGACGTGGTGTTGCAGGGCATGGAATGTTATATTCCTTGTTCCGTGATACCCGTCGGTGGACGGAGCCAACCTTGGTTTAATCAGTCCTGCAGAGAGGCCCGTCGTAATAAACGGGCTGCATACAGGGCCTGGGCCAAAGCGCAGGTGTCCGAAGATCCGAATACCACCGACTTGAGGAAAAAATTTAACGCTGCCTCGAGGTGCAGTAAGAAGATCATTGTCAGAGCAAGGAATGAGCACATCCGCAGAATTGGCGATCGACTAGTTAGCTGTCCTTCTGGAAGCCGAGCTTTCTGGTCGCTCGTCAATGCTGCTGAAGGTAACTTCTGTCAGTCGTCACTCCCACCACTGCGGAAACTCGATGGGTCACTGGCCCACGGGCCGAAGGAGAAAGCCGATCTCCTGGGCTATCTCTTTGCCTCAAACTCGACTCTGGAAGATGGAGATGCGTCACCACCGTCTATCTCGAGGTGCACAAGCCCCATGCCGGAAATCTGTTTCACCCAGCGTGAAGTCCGGCGAGCTCTAGCATCCCTTGGTATCCGAAAGTCGAGTGGGCCTGATGGTATTCCTGCAGTGGTGCTCAAATTTTGCGCTCCCGAGTTGTCCCCGGTGCTTACGCGACTCTTTAGGCTCTCATACTCCACAAAAAACTTCCCGTCAGCATGGAAAGTAGCTCATGTTCACCCTTTACCTAAAAAGGGTGACCGCAGAGACTCGGCCAACTACAGGCCAATAGCGATCACCTCCCTCCTCTCCAAGGTGATGGAGCATGTCATAAACACACAGCTCCTTGGGTACCTAGAGGATCACCAGCTGATTAGCGACCGTCAATATGGATTTCGCCATAATCGCTCAGCTGGTGATCTTTTAGCGTATTTAACACCGCTGGGCTCACGCCATTGAGAGTAGAGGCGAGGCTCTGACTGTAGGCCTAGACATTGCGAAAGCTTTTGACCGGGTATGGCACAAATCGCTGCTTTCCAAGCTACCATCTTTCGGGATACCCGAGGGATTATGCGAATGGGTTGCCAGTTTCCTGACTGGACGGAGCATCAGAGTCGTTATCGATGGTAGCTGCTCCGACACCATGTCTATTAACGCTGGCGTCCCGCAAGGCTCCGTGCTGTCCCCAACTCTGTTCCTTCTGCATATCAACGACCTGTTGCAAATTGGTGACATACGTTGCTATGCAGATGACAGTACTGGAGACGCCTTGTACAGGGGCCGCGCCAACATCCCTCGGGTCGAAGTGGAAGAGAGTCGCGCCAGGCTTGTGTCTGAAATCGAAGACTCTTTAGATCTAGTCTCGATTTGGGGTTCTCTGAACCTAGTGGATTTCAACCCCAGTAAGACGCAAGTCTGTGCATTCACCGCTAAAAAAAACCCCTTTGTCGTAGCACCTCGCTTTCAGAGCATGCCTCTTAAGATCTCGGAGAGTATTGGGATCCTTGGTGTCGACATCTCCAGCAAAGTCGAATTTAGGGGTCATCTGGAAAATAAGGCCAAAATGGCCTCCAAAAAGCTCGGTGTGCTGAACAGAGCGAAGCGGTACTTCACCCCTGGGCAACTCCTTATGCCTTACAAAGCTCAAGTGAGGCCCCATATGGAGTATTGCTCTCATCTCTGGGCCGGCGCGCCGAAATACCAACTGGACCCATTTGACTCCATCCAACGACGTGCTGTTCGTATTGTCGACGATCCCACTCTCACGGGCGGTTTAGAATCCCTCAGCATTCGGAGAGACATTGCGTCTCTCTGTGTGTTCTACCGCCTGTACAATGGGGAATGCTCTGAGGAACTGTTTAATATAATTCCCACCTCGTGTTTCTACAACCGCACCTCCCGTCACAGAAGTGCGGTCCATCCGCATTTCCTCGATACGGAGGTGTCGCGCACTGTTCGCTCCAAAAATTATTTTATACCGCGAACTCGTGGGCTGTGGAACGAACTGCCTCAAGATGTCTTTCCATTAAGCTACGATATGGGGTTCTTCAAGAGAGCTGTGAATAGGATTTTGCAAGGTCGGCGGCGCACCCGCATACCCCCTGGTGTTGCAGGTGTTCATGGGCGGCGGTAACACTTACCATCACGTGGGACCGCTTGCTCGTCCGCCCACTAGTCTATAAAAAAAAAAAAAAAAATCGTGCCTTCCGCTCATCTCCTTTATTGTTTGCGCTCTAATCAACATCCTACCCTAGATAAGAATCGCGAATAACGGATCCTATATGAATCGTCAATTATTCTTACATGTATCTATTGTCACCTTCGCTAACTATACTAATAGACCGATATAACTGACATTGTAATGTTATAACTGTGGAATACTAATACTAATTGGGAGGGGGAGAGTTCACGCTGCAATCCAACAGCCGCTGGGCGCACTCTACTGGCCACATTACCCCTCTCTCACAGAAGACTACCTTGCATTTCCCATTTTATCGTATTTCCCCAATGTACGTACGTGTTGCGGTAGTGAGTGAGATGTGCCAGAGCCCATTCCAATCCCATCCTATCCCTCCCCATTTTCTCAACCCTTTCTCCAAATCCATTCCTATATCTCCAACGGTAGGCAGTGCATCCGGGGGCTTGCCAACGTTTCTCATTTTGGACTAATGTTGGCATGCATTGCTGATGTCTATGGGCGACAGTATCCAGTTACCATCAGGTGGACTGTATGCTCGTCTGCCGTCTTCGTACATAAAAAATAAAAACATAATAATTTCTGCCGCAGTTTTCCCGCAAGCCATTTTATGGTACGTAATGTGAGATCCATTCTCCAAAATACGAGTATGTTGCAATTCACATGTCATACATAATATTACGGCTACGTCATACACTGATGACTAGTGATGACGTGGCATCGGTGCAAGTCTTAACTAGTTGTCTCAGGTTTAGGTAGATTCCATGACCACTCTAGACTCGTCATGACGACGTCATCACGATTCATTAACACTTAACTGTAACATTTCGATCCACTGCAGAATTCTCTTTGTGAATAGTTCTCTCTTTCTGAGCATTTCTTTATTAAAGTATCCGAGAGATTTTGCGTTAACGTTTGGATAGATTGTTATATTGCTTTCTTAGTAAACTCATTCCAATGTAAACGTTTGAGATACGAAGCAACAAACCTTCAGATAAAAGTTCAATGAAATCGATCACCGCTCACGATTATGGTTTCACTGAAACGTCAACACATCCTATCAATGCAGTCTTCTCAAAAATCGCTCTCGAGCACTAATTCTTGAGTAATGTTTATTATATTTCCACTTTCTTCTCTTTGCAAAGGTCTCGATTGAATTGATTGGTATTGATTGAAGTCTTCATGGAAGGGTCTAAAACATTTTTTTATTCACCTTTTGCTTCGTCAGACAACTGACGACGGTAGATGAAATGACCAATGTAACGAATCACTCAACTGTTTAATTTCATCAAATAGTTCAGTTCATCAAATTTTATATTATAAAAATCAATAGTTCACAAGATTTATTCATACTATTTAACTGCAAAGTTAAAAGAAACAATCCTTTGATCAGGTTTTGGACTAAGCCGCTTTTCGGATTTATAACATGAAATCAGCTCAAAAGGCCAGTCGATGTAGAAAGTGTCCGTGAGGACCACGAGAGCCGACTCGAGATCGTTACCGTGCGAACGGAGAAAGTGCAGAACAAGGCACTTAAATTATATAATAAATATATATAATGTTTAAAGTTTAAACTGCGTTGAGGATTACGAGTATTATTTCATTAGATGATAATTAAGTAATAGCACCTTGATAAGTCAAAATTCAGGTTATTTTGGACTAAATGTGTTCTATCGTCAATGTCGTTTTGTAATGATAATTAATCAAAATATTTTCATGATGTGTCAAGTTAAATGGAGAATGAATATTTAATTCAGTATCATTTTGTGTTTAAAAAAAAACTTTTTTAATCACTGTCGATGGTTCAAATGTGCCGATGAATCAGAGGAATTCTCATCATGTAGTAACGATTCTTCGTAAACTTCCGTCCTTTTACGTTCCCCGCATTTGGCGACGACACACCGACGAACCGGATGCGAAATAACCTCTTATCGCCACGTGGTGACGTGCCCCGCTTGCCTAATATTCGTACTTCCCTTATTAAGACCACAAAGAAGTTTGTTTGCTTCATTTAATCTTGTAATATGATACAATGAATGGGCATCTATTTATTTACATATGTAACTATAATAATATAATACTTAACCAAATATTAAAATTATAAGTATGTAAAATTATACTAATTAATTTATGTCCTGATATAAAATAAAATGGGGTTTTTATTGTTCTTTTTCGCTTCCTTATAGTACCCGTGCTCATATAATGCCTATATACACGAATAATCTAAAATTTACTGCTTAAAGCAAAATGTACCACATTGATTTTGAATATTCTTTTACTATAGAATGTTTAGGTTGTTATCCAGTGTTAACTGGGGACGGATTTCAGATGTTAAACTTGTTAATATATGGCTTGTTAATTAGGTGAGATGTCTTGTAATTTTTTTTATAAACTGATTCTAACTACTACCATATAAATAACATTTACATGGCTTTGCCTATGGAAATAGCGGATCTGATGTCTGTAAAACAGGTACATCTTGTTAGTTAAATAGTTAGTAAGTTACCTAATTAAACTTAGGCTACGTTAGGTTTTCGTGTAATTTAAAACGGAATCCTTTTAACTACATAAATTTTCTTCTGTTTGAGCAAGTATCTATTAAATTAGACTCAATGTTTAATGTAAACAATTTTAGTAAATTCGTATATTTAAATGGGAAATGAATTTATTCGGCTTGAACAAAGGAGTGGTATAATTAAAATTCTTCACTTACACACCTATAGTTGCTTATCAAGCGACTTTGCAAAGTTAATTGGTTTAGCACTACAAAATATTGACTTTGCGATAAAATCTATTCCACATACAATGCTTTCTTGCTATCTAAAGCAACAATCTTATAAAGGCAGCATCAGACAAACACGGAAAAATGCATGCGGAAGAATAACCGCCAGACATGCTAATGCACTTAATTGTTGCTGCCACGGAATTACTGATACGACGTTTGCGTAATAATTACAGTAATATTTTAAGTTTTATTATAAGAAAATATAAGATACAATTGATTACTACAATTTATGAAGGGTTTTGTTCATCTATATACCTTCATAAGTATATGTTCTACAATTTATTTGTTTTGCTGCTCTAATGTAACGTAATAATAATAATAATGTAACGTAGGAAATTGACGACCTAATCGCTCGTGTTGAGACAGCTGTGTGGTGTGACCTAGCTGTCCCATCACGCCAACAGTCCCCCTCTCTTCCCATGGGGTTAGGGAGTACTCACCCTGCAGGTGTCGTGCCTGCAGGCGACCATCAGACTGGGTCTCGATGCGGAGTACATCTGTTGACGCGGGTCCGGGGTGCTTTGTGTTCCCCGTCGGGCGGTCTCGGCTCAATCGCCTAGGGATATGAAGTATTCATGTTCGCGCGTGCCTCTGCGTGGGGGCCCCCAGACCAACGGTATGAACCCCATAGTATGAAGCCTCAATACAAGTACGATGATGAACGAGAGAGGAAAGCTAACAGAGTCGTTGCCTGGAGGTCGCCAGGGTACATCCAGAGCTGCCATTGCGCCTGGCAGAAGGCGAGGCAGCCAAACTAGAGGTGTGGGCCGACCACCAGGCTCACCCTCACGTCTATCATCCCCACCAGCCGGCTTGGTCACGGCAGGGCCTTCTACGGCCTAGCATTCGGGACCCGCCGCTGGTGAACTCAATTGATGCATGTCGTGTTCTAAATTTGAACGTTGATCGCTATGCGCGCATATTTCAGAGCCACAGGGTCAGAAATTATGAGGACGAGTTATCTAGCAGCAATGTATCGAGAGTTTCTGCTGCTGGAGTCAAGATTAGCCGTCACGGAACAAAACCTGGCGGATCGACTTCAGTACATACAGCGCAAGGGAATCTTCGCCGCGACCGAACTCGAACGACTGAAAATCGAGACTGTTCCTCAGTCGGACGACGCATCAATTGAGGATGTGGTCTGTTCTCAGCCAGATGGTGACGAGGAGACCGCATATACCAGATATGGTGGAACGGAAGAAGGCTCTGTGGGAACAGTCGCCCAGGATTTGGAGCATACTGAATGGAGCGATTCTGGAGTATCTCGAAATGGTTCTGAAGGCTGCCCCGAGTACCTCTCAGCATCAAGGTTTGGGATTTGGACAGTTTTGGAGTTTTTGGGTACAGTTTTTGGATGTCAGCAATGGCTTATGGGATACGGATTCGATCTTTTTGGCGCCGCCGCGCCGTAACGGTATGCCGAATAGCTGGCGTCTGAATCCGCCTCTAGACATACTACTCATCGGAATAGTGATCTACCAACGTGGCAGAGAAGGATCGAACGCCGTATCACCAAGGCAAGGGTCATCATCGGCAAACTGATCATCTTCAGGTCGGGTAACACCAGACCCCGACTTATGAGCTCTGTTACAAGCGTGTTCGCCGTAGAAGACATTCACATGTCTGACCCGGATTTCATCCGAAAACTGACGGAAAACGGACGGAACAGTTTTCCCAGAGAATAAGTGCATATGATAAAAGTGATGATATATATCCATACATTTTTTTGAAAAAGTCGTTGCGGTGTTAATTACGAGTGATACAGAGTTCAAAATAACAATTTTTAAAATTATTTTCTGTCTGACAAAAATTACATTTTACGCATCACGTACACGAGTAACAACCACTGGACAGATTTTAATGAAACTTGACACAGTTATGTCTTTATGTTACTGGACAACATTTAGGGTACTTTTTATCCAGACCAATTATAAAGTTCCCAGGGGAATCAAGCTAAGCACACACTAACGTGTACGCGCACCAAGTCGCGGGCACTGCTAGTTATAAATAAATCTATAAGGAAAGTATTACTTGAATCAATCAACGATACCTCGTATCTTTGTTAGAAACATTTTTGTATCTGTTGAAGCATCAGCTCGAACCCGATAGACCAGCGTTAAAATAATATTTAACCCAGATTAAATTAACTGCTGGACCTATGAGCACCGTAAATAATTATTTAAATGGTAGCGTCCAGTAATTGTGGGTCCGCTCCGGAGTGCGGTGTCCTATCCCAGGCGGGGATGGTGGGGGACGGGAGGATACGGGCTTTGACCTCGTGCCCGTAATCACGCCGGAGACGCACTCGCTACCCTTTATCGAAAGGAAAATTATTTGTATTCATGATCACATTGAACCATATTCTTCGCCAATTTATTGTTTGTATGTCTCAAATGGTTGTCAAATTTGCTTTTAAAAAAATCACCCTGAATGATAATTTTACCAGACCCGTTAGAGTTAGGTTGAAGGACGAAAACCGTAATTAGGACGATCTGGAAGAAACTGCTGAATCAGGCCAAGGCTGTATAGCTAACGATGATGGAAAAGTAATATTTTCCAAAATAAGCGATATTTTCTAAAATGGCCTTGTTTAAAATTAGATATGTACACAATCTACGTGAAATAACGTTGTGAAATAAAATACTTATTTTTTTTAATCCAACAATAGGAACAGATGTTAGTAGCTTCAAATGGCACCTGTTATTAAATGAAAAATAATTAACTACTTAATTAAGCCTTAATTAAAGTATAAGTTTGATTAAAAGCGAGAGTTAACTATGGATGTAAGCACATCG
Organism: Sesia bembeciformis; assembly: GCA_943735995.1. Taxonomy (NCBI): domain Eukaryota; kingdom Metazoa; phylum Arthropoda; class Insecta; order Lepidoptera; family Sesiidae; genus Sesia; species Sesia bembeciformis. The sequence goes on from OX031042.1 coordinate 9,386,563, forward strand.
AGTGGATGTCAGAGATAGCGTGTCCTAGTTCTACGTTATAGGCTGATTGCAGGTATAGATAACATTTATCGCACTTAAAGGATCGATAAACATTCGGGCCGGTCTAATAACTAGTGTTGTAAAATTTGCTGAGCCAGCGCTGAGTCGGCCCTTAATATGAACTTTGAAGACCCGCTTAATATGACATTAAACGATCGTGAGCGTTATATACTCGAGTCTTGGCTTTTAAGTCTCGCAAGGGTTGAAAACTTTACCTATAACGTTCGAGTTAACAAAATGTGCAATACCGGTACATTCGACGCGATTCGGACTCAATATTGGGTTGAGCGTCCTAATGAGCAATTTAATTAAAATGCTCGTGTACTTATTCGACTTGAGTCACGGTTCCAGCGCTTCCTACAGCGCAGCGCTCAAGCCCATTGAGCAGCGACTTAAACGTTTTAGTGTCTACTCGAGCGTTTTTTACAACACTACTAGTAACTGTTATAGAACCATCGGTTCATTTATTGCGAAAATACTGCATGCTATCAGTATGTACCTACCGATAACAAGATGGCCGTATTAGAAGTTTTATTTAGTGTCGTGAGAAACTGCGGATTTCATTTAGTATAAATAAATCATAATATGTAATCATGAATGTACGATGATAATCAATATTAGTTTTGCGTTGTTTACTAGTTCCCGTTCATTAATATTGTAGTCACGTTTACTTACTAATATATACGTTGATAAGATTACAAGTACAAGTCTACAAACGTCAAACATGCGTCTAGTAAATCTTAACAACAAAAATATGTAACCGTAAATGTGTAAAATTTAGAACTTAAAACTTCTTATTATTTAGTATAGACATTTGTCAAAACAATGTCAACAAATTAGTCACTAGATAATGACAAATTGAAATGCTTAATTATTTTTAATGTTAAGAAAATATTTAAACATTAAATTTGGCCCTATCTCTTGTACACTCATTTGTGAAAACGATGTAGAAATATGTCTTGTTAGATATGTAATGTCCAATTTAAATACATAGTTTTTAGTCCGTGTTAAAAAAATATACCATCGATTAAATTCAGTCCGTAGAATCATTGTATTGACTTTATAGACGTGTATTTTTAATCTTGTCAACGTATCATATACAAATATTATGTATAAGTGGTTGTGACTGCACTCATGCCGTGGGCAACATGTCCCCACCTGTATCCGTGGGGACGTTTTGTATTGTTTCTGTAGAATATCCAAGAGAATGCCAGCAATATATTACATTTCTGATATTGCAGAGGATATTAAAGGTAAAAAGAAAGAAAGAAGGACATCGTTTGTTGACACCTATATATAACAACATATAATGTATATTGTCCTTAAAAAAATATTGTATGTTGAGCCAACCAATTGCTTAAGTTGGGCCACATCATATCAGTGATCACGGATTGCCTCACAGCAGAGACCGGGTGACAGGTTTTCCTATGCTTGTTGACATACAGCCTTAAATCATTTATTATCGGAAGCAGTCTGTGTCTGTGCATCTGTGTGCAGTGAAAACAATATATTATAATCTAATATCATCGATTAATTATTATTTGTCATATTATGATGATATTTTTTATATTCCGTACTACTTCCATAAAGTCGAAAAACACTAACTATTGTTGATTATCGTCCATTGTCTGACCTCAAACTTCACGTTTCAGATATACAATCCAACACTCATGTATCTATGCGATGCGATGCAATGCGATCGAATATAACGTTAAAAAGTATCTATTAAATGACTTGATACAAAAACACATGTTTATTAAAAACTATAGTTTGACGCGGCTTGTGCCGGTGCATCGGCCTGGACCGGTTCCATCGGGCGGTAATTTACATCAGTAATCTTGACCCACAGCTGTCTTGGACCAGTTCTCTTGGAGCCTGACCAAAGATACAAGAATTCGTTGGGCGGAAGTCGTTGTAATAATTTGTGGGTGGTATTATATCATCGGTTTTGTATTTTTATTCTTATTTAACTGTGCTTCTATCCACATGTCAGCTCTTTGAAAATATTACCTGACAGAGAAGATTAAGATTCGAGAACAGAACTTTATAAGAAAGAGCGTAGCAGAAAAATTTTTGATTGCTCAAAGTGGGCGTCTTAGGATTATTCATCGCTCATTTTAAATGGGGAGTACATTTTTTACGTAAATTACCAAGATCGATAACTCCACAACTTATCAATTAAATCATCTTTTAAAAGGATGTCTCAGCTAAACGGATACTTAAAAAAGCCGCAATATAAATTACAATTTAGGTTCCATTTTCAGGTTACAATTAGGTTCGAGGCAACAGGACTTACTACAACTGAATTTGATGATAATGGCTTACGTACTGCTTACGTACAATGTTTACGATAAGTGTTCATTCTCTGAAAGATATACATTTGATTTCTTTGGAAGTATCAAGGCTTTGCCAGTATAGTTATTGGAATCGATCACGTTCACATAAAGGTTACGGAAGCGAATAGAGAACAAAGTCACGTTATATAATTTTTATTTCTGTCAGAATCGTATTTGTATGTCGCGTAACATCTTGAAACTTGAGCAACTAATGTTATTGTATTTTTACATTCAATCATAACATTGTGAGGTACCAAAAAAATCCAATATAAATGTTTACTTTTAAATAGATCGCTTTTAATACATAAGTATAGGGTATTTTCCTTTTAGGCTTATGCAGTGTAGCCTATTAAAAAGAAACTAGAGTTCATCGAATAATTATAATTATTCACATAAACAATACCATAAAAATATCAAATACCCTCCATAATTTAGACATGCCAACATTTTGCTTTTTTTTTCTACTAAACTGTCTAAAACTGTAGTTTCGAAATAACGTTTGTGGCATGAAACCGCAGATAAGTGACCATGGACTCGTAATCTAATAGAAGCAGTAAATGACATTTGTTCATCCAACTTTCATATAGGGTATTTTGGAAACGAAAAGCTTACACTTAGACCCCTTTTGCTTGGAAGTTGAGATATAAGCAAAAGGGTATTTCCTAATGTAGGAATTCCGAGCTATCATTATTATGAATTCATTTTGTCTGTTGTATTAACAAAAATAAATAGACGACATAAATGCCTCATTTTTAGGCTTTTATAGTCGCACCTGTCACCTGAGGAGCTTCACCGTTTCACTTAAAATGAATTTTCGGCAATTTCCATAATTTTCTCCGGCGCCAAAACACTAAAATTTATTGATAAATTGTTAAAAAAAACCTTTTGGACTTTATAGTTAACTTACATACAGTTTAATAATTCGTACTACGATTACTAACGATGAAATAATCATGTCGTTATTATTCGAATATTCTGAATTGTTAATGTGAGTAGGTTATTATTATTATTCCCTGCTAAGATAAAAAGGAACAAATAAGTTTTTTAACTAACGCAAAAGTACATAATATTCGGAAATTAAAAATAAACAAAGGCTCTGTTTTATAAAAACCTCCAACTTCAGCTTGATTTTAAATTAATGATTTAACTTAAAGTTATTTGCTTTTCTCGAATCACAATCAAAGTGCACATTTATTCTAAGAATGGCGGAGTAGGTCTCCTGTGTAACGGCAAATTTTAATGTATTGTCTATTTCCCATATATCAATTCTTCTGCGACCTTTTGCAGTCTAAGAAATGTACATACATATAGCAAGGAATTCGGTAAAATCCGTCGCAAAAATAGTTTGGCTATGTTTTGCGGTTAAATTTGTAGATGAACCAAAAGCTGTTCAATAGTTGGAATATTTATCACCAATAGAAATCCAAGCCATTATATACAAAATATATGTTTGTCTTTTGTTAGATACCATGAAACTACAAGTTTTGTTTAAACATTTTCTAAAACTTATTAAAAATAGCCAAATCCACTGTATGATTGGGCGCATATTTTAAAAGAAGTAAAAAAGTTTTTCATTTGTTTCAGTGCTGCGGACAGTGCGGATTCGCCAATACTTGAGGAAGCAGGCGAAAGTGGCTCAGAACAGAAACCAAAGCCGCCCGTCAAATATGGCGAACTTGTTATTCTTGGGTAAGTCATTAATGATGTCTTACAATATAAACTCAAATAATGGCGACATAATAGTAACAGTAACATGTAACTGCTATCTTTGAAGGTGACTAGCACGGCCAGCGTATACGTCTCTGTAGCATAGTAAAAAAAGACAAGTATGTTATCTTCATTGATTCATGAGTCACGGCTTGCAAATAAGCATGTCGTATTCGTACGTACAATCTACACAGAATCCCACCAAGCTTGGTACGAGCTTGCTGGGTACGAGGTACGTACGAGTTAGCCTTGGTTTTTTAATCTACGCGGGTTGATCCGAACCTTTCCTGAATTCTGAAATCATGCATTCTACTCATAGTTAAAGTTCACATTTTTTTGTAAAAATATAAATTTTTTGAGATTTTTTATTTAGCAAATATATGAAAAAATGGATAAGAATAATAAAAAAAAAAAATTCAATGAATCCATAAACTGAATTTATAACTTCAGGAGAGCTTTAGTTACACCCAGTATTGCACAACGCTGTGCACAAACTTTCGTCCAAAAACGAGTTATTTATTGTGATTATAAAATTCACATTCGTTGTTCTAACTGAATGAACAGATTTCTTCTGCAGTGTTGTATTTGCGTGTTGGCACTACCCAATCGCCTATTGAATGAGTTGTATTAGTTCAACAAGCCGTTTCGATTAAGATGCTTTTTTTTTAGTCAGTAGCGACATATCGCATGTTCGCATGTATATTACCTAACAACCATGTCATCTCTCACGATAGTCGCCATACTGTTCTTTAGTGTTTCAGTGTTCAGCATGGACTTTAACTGCGTTATTAATTATATCAATGTCAATTAATTCTTCGTTGACGACAATCTATTGTTATAATTAAAATAATTATCACACAAACAGGTTGTGAGGCAATCAGTTCATAACATTTAGAATAGACATTGGTTGGAATTTCCAAATTATATGTTGCGTGACAATGATATAAAAAAAATCAACCAATAGCTATTTTAAAAATAAACGACCTAATTTAATGAAGCTATTTGTTTATGTCTAAAACACACTGCACAGCATCCACGTCTATTTTAAATGTACTGAAATGTTCCTATTGTTCACACAGTGACGTCTTGCATTCGCGATTATTCTCGCAACGTGTATAGGGCTATAAAATAACAATATATGCGTCCGAAACGGTAATAAGGTACAAGATATTTTATTTTATTAAGGTGATGATACCCGGCTTCTCTGGTTATAAAACATTCATTGATTTTTATGAAATACAATTGCGTTAAAATCTGTCCGTTAAAAGCATATAAAACACACAGACATTGGAGTAAACCGCATCGTGGAGTTGTTTTTATGTCTTTATTATGGTAAACAAAGTACAATGAGTCACACATGTGTTATGTCTGCTTGGATAGGGTTACAATTTTTCTATGAAAATTATATAGTATTTTATGGGCATTATATAGTATTTTTATGAATATTTAGCAAAAAAAAAAATATTTACGACAGTTTTGATGCCGTCGATATTAATAAATAAAAAATATAAATTTGAAACTTTATGTAATATTAATATTACTTCTAAACTAGTAGGATGTGAAATAGAGATTTTTAATAATATGATAATAATAATAATTAAATAAGAGGTGAAATGATGATGATAATCATGATAATAGTAATAGATTGTTGAAGCTGCCACCCGTAGTTCGTATACGCTTACTACCTACTACTCGAGTTATAAGTTTATAGTAAACGGTTTTCCCCAATTCGTCTAGTTAATTCAGTTCTAACACGCAGTTAGATATATTGCCTACGCATACAAGAATGTTAATCCGGTTTGTCTTTAAACAAACAACAACGATCATGTAGGCAAATCTATATCTTAACTAGCGTCTTCCCGCGGCTCTGTCGGCCTATTTTTTTTTTTATGAAATATTCAGAAAGCTCCCCGTTGACATGGCAAGATGATATTGTTCAATGTTTTTTTTTTGCTTGAAACTAGTAGATAGATGATGCAACAATATATTTTGAAAAGCCGAACCGTACCAATTTGTAGAAATTTTCTCGTCTACTGCTGGACGTGTATGCCTCCAGGATTTTTTCCACCTGGATCGATCTGTGGCTTCTCTAGTCCAGGGATGTCGTTTATCTGCGATGTTTTTAGTTGTTGGACCATCTATCTAGACAACGGCCTGCACCTACTGTAGAAATTTAAAAAAAAAATGCTAAATATAAGAAATTATGTTGAAAAAAAAATTGAATACAGAGACAAATTCTCTACGATATTATTTTATTAGTACAAATTTGCATAATCAAACTAGTTCATTAGTTTCTCATTAATCTTATAATGTCAGTGTTTTGGCAAACGCCCGACTTGCGTCGCGCATGCGCTTACGCATTCCTGCATGACGTCGTTTCCGAGCATCGTTATAATAACACGGAGTAAGTACATTCAGCGTGCATGAATTCATAATAAGAACATTCAAATTACATTTAACATGCATTATTTAATTTGTATATGGCAATGTACGTGATGCGACAGTAAACTAGATACTAAGATCATACGGACAAATCAATCACTGAGATCAATCACAAATCACTTAGATTGCTAAGCCCCCTTTTCATAGATTTTTTTTGCAAAAGCAAATAATTTGCACGTACACCAAAGGGTAAGTTAGAAGGTACAGAAATACCTTTTAATTTCCTTATTATCTGTCACAGTACAAGCCTCATAATAAGAATTATCATGATCTGCTTGCTTAGTTTCTTAAGACGAAATTTGATTAAGGCTACTTTCAACATTATTCGGGGCATAAAGAAACCTTATTGTCGATACGAAATTATTTGACTTTAGTTAAGATTTCTTAACTTATTTTTTTTGTCTTAAGTGATTTTTAAGATAAAACAATAAAAAACTTAGATTTCATTAAATAATCAATATTTGTATAACTACAAACCGACAACAAGGGTTTCTTCTCAGCTAAAGAGCATTAATACTAATAATAACGTCCGTCACTGTCACCAGCTCTTTATCGTCCACCGCCGTACACGGGCCTGCTCATGCACGTTGTTTCGTTGTTGCATGACGGATGTATGACCTTAAGATGCCACGCTGGTCAAACGGGTTGCCGAGTCCACTCTTTTAGAGGTGGTGTAGTTGATTTTTTTTCTTCATATATGGCTATGGTGCAATTAGCAGGTTCTGCCAGTGTCAAGTTTTCTTCGTAATAAACAATTTCAAAGTCTAAAGTAAAGTTTTAATAGTCGGTTTACTGAGGACAGAAGAGCACGGAGTCCATGGAAGCACACGAAAAATGCAGCCCCACGCCTTTATTTGATTATCACAAACACATTAAACCACAAAACGCCCCAATATCCAATTTTTACAATAATCGAACAAAAACTCAACTTCGTTTCTAGAGTTCCCGCCAAATAGTCCTGGTGTAGTTCTTCAGAGCCTGTGATATCAGTTTTGTTATCCTTTAACGTACAATTCCGAACTCGACCACAGATTGCAGGTGACACTAGTGGTTTCTATTGTTTCCTACGAATCGTAGTCGGAACGTAGCATCACTGGCGCCTGCCGCCGCGTCAGGTAAACCAGTAGTGTCGTCTGCGGTTTGCTGTAACCATCTGCAGTCTGCGGTTCGGTTCGGAATTGTATCTTAGTCTCCTTTTACACCCACGCGAAGAGATGGGGTGGTGCTCTTCTAAAGCCAGCCGGGTAGCACATAGCAAATTAGTGCAAATAGTCACTTATGTACTATTTTTGGAAATGGAACGCTTAACTCTTCCTAACACGAGATCGAGAAAAAAACATCCTTATAAATCGGGACTGACTGAGAAAGTGGTAAATAGAGGCAACTCTGAAAGCAGCGTCAAAATTGGTCCAGTGGTTTTTGAGATCATCGAATACAATCGAACTCTCTCTTCATAAAAGTCACTGCTACGTATAATAATGCAATTATATGGTTATTTATTATCACTAGTTCAGCTGACCGTTAAATTTAGCTTTGTTTTTTTCAACATTACGAAATTATGTATCAAAATACAAATTACTGGCGATAGGTCACGTCTAGTCTTCAAAACTTTTATACACTACACGGTATGTAACGCATTTAACTAGATATTCTGAAATATAGGTATAAACTATCCACCTTGCACAATGTAATTGCACAATTTCCAAAAAATATACACTTAATTAAGGTTACGTTTCTACCAAACGAAGATGAACAAAGTGGAAAAAACGTACAGTCTTCAATGTCGTAACCTAGCGGATTAAATGTGATCTAATTAATTGACGCCTGTAAAATCTCTTTCCTGCTTCGTTCGTCTCCGTTTTCATGGAAATATATCCTAAAACATTCAAACCTCACTAATCTGCATTGGGGGTAGCGTGGGACCCGAAACCCCTAGGCCTACGCTCTGCAGTGGGACCTTGCAGGCTTACTAAATATAGTAGAGCAGATATTAAATATAGATATTTCGGAGTTCGGTAGTGCAGACTGCATGGTGACAAAGTTTGAAGAAGGCATCCATCCATCGTGAACTACTCACTGCTTCTACGTATGCAGAGGACAACGTCTGCTGTCTGGTCATGCGAAATTTACTTTTTACTGTTGTGTGGGATACGACTTAATAATTGTCTAACAAATCTAACTTTTTTGTCTAACGAAACTGAACGATTTGAGTACTGTATAACTACTTCACGTTATAATCGAACGTAACGTGATCGTAGCGTTTTTTAAATATAACGTCATGCCGTATTCTTATTTGTGTTAAAAAACAAAAAGTTTGCGAGCGAACAGTCCTCAATGATGACTCAATGTCAAGGTTTATTTATATCTCAGCACTGTAATTTTATGTAATATGTTATGTAAAGATACTTTTCACGTAACCACTGCATATATGTAGATATCATCACGACGCGATTGACGTATGTAATGACGTCAGAATTTAAAACCGGTAAATGAAGCGAACTTTACGGATACTATTTATTTTCTCATTTCGGCTCCAATCTGTCGATTGCTTGAAGCCGGGAGACTAAATTGGAAATGGATTGGAAGTCTAATATTTGATTTTAATTAAATGAGCAATTTGTAGGAAAGAGGTTAGTTTTAGTTTAAATACTGTTGCATGGATAGTTTATTAACGCATTTATTTAAATACACAAAGTAGATGTAAACATTTGCCACATACATCTTGGTCTGCAATTCTTTGTACAAAGAAGTTGTCGGTAAAAATAACGAGTCGGGATCGAAGGAGAATAGGGTACTTACTCCCTATAGGTTACAGGACCAGTTCTTCATCTCATTACACTCCTCATACTTCCGTGGGGTAGTTGGGGTCGGATGAGGACTAAAGAGTATATTAAAGTAAGGAGTTTTTCCTTTATCCCACTATACCTATGATGTATCATACTTTTATCCCATTATTAACTGAACTCCTTGGATCAGGAGGGGATAGATGGGGATGGGATAAGAAATGGGTTCTGGCGACATATACCACTCACTTCCGAAACACGTACGTAGTACGCTTACACTTACCCTACGCTTGGTAGGGGGTTTCCTAATATTTGTACTCGTTTTGGCGAGTACTCTCCAATTTTAAAGTATTCGTACTCGTATTCGATATTTTCTAAACGAATAATTAATTACTATTCGAATAGTAAGAGCCTAATGTGAGTAATAGGTAACAGAGGTTTTCTACAAAAGAAAATAATTTTAACGTTCATTTGAAAATTAATTTTAACGTAGCTGATTTTTTAGTTAACTTAGGTAGGTAGGTCTGATTGAATTACAAAATATTTATAGCATTAAGTTTAAATTGGACTCATAATTACCTACTTTCTATTTTTACAAGTAGCTTAATAGGTTACAATTCATAATCGTATTCGCGAATAGTGATTGTTTGCTATTTGAAACATGCATAAGTTTGCAGCATACACCTGTCCCCACTCCAAACGTTAAGTTCCTTAGAACGAACTAAAAGAAAGGAGGCGATCACAAATAGATCAGCAATGATCGTATTCACAATACGAGACTACTGACACGCAGAGCATATCTACTCTTCAATAACTAACACCTTGAATATATTGAGGTCCAGGCAATGTGACGCGTTCCATAGGCATTTTGTCTAAGGGTGAGAACATAAAATAACGTGAATTACCCGCTTTAAAGTAGTTACCGTCCAATATCTTGAAGCGAGTATCCTGCTTTCTTTTTGTACGCATCGTAACACGATCTGCGTTCTATTGTTCTGTATTCCTGGTAAAGCCCTTATTCATTCCAGTGTGATTCGTTGTTAAACCACAGAAGCGTGCGTTCAACTTTTGCCTGCTGGATCTTTTTTCCGCCCGCACGTTCAGATCGTTTCAATGTATCATTCCTTATTTGAACTCGTACCTTAAACTAAATAAAAATATTATTTTCTAACTGCAGCGATCCTTGGCCGTCTACATGGAACGTACACAGCATTCTATGTGCCAAATTATTCTGTGCCATTGTTATCTTGGCACATAATCGATTTTTTTTACTTGACCAGTCAATCATTTCATGATCCAATTAGGCCACTAATACGAAAGAAGACAATAAAAGGTCAAATATATACCAGTGAGGTCCGTAAGTTTCTGGCCTGACATATTTCTAGATCTCTAAAAAACAATTGTACGCCATTGTTATTGTCATTTATCCTGGTAATTCGTGTATAATTTTTAGAGTTCAACCCTCGTTAGTTTTGATTCCTCGTCTCTTAGACCTATAGGAAGTAGCAAAATCTTTAAGAAAATTAATCTGGAATATCCTTCCGTTCCAAAGGAAGGTGTTATACCAACCGATACCAAACAAAGGTTTGAATAATTTGTACGGGGGATTCTTCTCCATCACTTTCCACCATCAAAGATTGGTGTAAACAATTTAGTTTAGGACGAGAGTCCATCGATGACCAACCCCGCTTCGGACGACCCGTTGAGGCACTCACTCCTAACAACATCAAATTAGTGAAAGAACAAGTTCTGACCATCCGGACGGCTAATGACGAAAGAATTAGTAGCAAGAGCATGGCTATAAAAAACTACAGTCCTTAGGATTCTTCATGAACATCTTAATATGAATAAAGTTAGTACGAGGTGGGTCCCAAAACTTTCAAGCGTGCAGCCAAGTGAACGAGTAGTGTGCTCTAACGAACATTTGGAGGCATTTCAAAGTAACGGAAACAGTTTTTTGGAGCCTATTGTTACTGGGGATGAATCTATGGTTCTTCACTATGATCCCCCTTTCCAAAAGGGAGTTGGTGGAGTGGCGTCGGTCTGGTGAAGCACCGCCTAGAAAGGCAAAAAGATTGTGGCTTCGATAGTTTGGGTTTGTCAATATTGCTTATAGACATAAAAGAACGCAATCCTACTGTGACTGGAAGCTATTATGCTAACCTTATAGAGCAATTATGAGAAGCAATCAAGCAGAAACGTCGTGGAAAACTAAGCAAAGATGTGCGGCTCCTTAATAACAATGGACCCGTCCACGCTACTGCAGTTGCGTAAGCTGCTGTTTCAAAGTGTGGCTTCACGGAAATTCGCCACCTACCCTTTAGTCCTGATTTGGCTCATAGTGATACTATTTGTTCTCAAAACTCGAGGCGGACATGTAGGAAGGAAAGAAACGAAATAAGGAAGCCATACACAGTATTTAAACCATCACCATCGATCTCACGTTATTATAGTTTCAAGTAGTATCAATCCTGTAGCTTAAAATCTTCCTCGACATTTCTGACTTCCCGAACGAGTTTTACGGACATTATTTTCTGTAACATTAAATCATTTTTAATCTACTTAAGCATTCATCTAAAATTCGCGTCTATGTAGGCCAACTTTCATCTTTTACACTGAACGCTTTTCATCTTACACAGTCACGGTTAGATTAATTAAAATCGTAACATTTATAAAAATGCGCTTTTTAAATGAGGTTACGACTTCATTATGCCCGATTACAGCATTTAATAACAGTGTTATGAAAATATGTTATACTTGAAGCATCATTTCTTTGAAACAGAGCGATTAGGCTTCGCGCCCACGCGACTAAAAGCCATACTTAGCTGTAATGAGATTTCTAAATATTTTTTCTATTTTATTAGTGAATTTGATCGGGGACATTGGATTATCTTTCTTTACAAAGAACAGCTGCGTGCTATGCGATCTTCATGACACGGACATGAAAGTTGTGGAACGAACTGTTTTTTCACTGAGAATGACTTTGTTTTTTAAGAGAGCTGTCAAAAGATCCTGCGAAGTCGGCGGCGCGCTCGCAACCACCCCGGTGTTACCAGGTGTCTATGGGCGGCGGTGACCACTTATACATAATCTAATAAGCCGCGCTTCTGCCACCTATACTATAAAAAATATGTATTTGTGACATGTATCTATGATATAATTAACAGACTTAAAAGAGTATTAGAGCGCTCATTTGTTAGTAACATTTTAGAATGGCGTCCTATTGACATGAACGTGCATATTATGCAAATATTTAAAGCGTTAAGCGAAATTACGCTACTGAAAATGTTATTACCAGTCTGTCGCAGCATACAATGTGAAATCACGTTAACGTAGTTGTCGTGTTAGGAAATACTGGAAATTCTTATCCTAATAAATAATAAATGTACTCTTTATATAAGTATGGTTTAATAATCGCTGCAAAAGAGCATAGCTTAGCGCCGCCGTTGTGTGCTGAACCTGATGTATTGCGGAAGCAATGGAGCGCGTGCGTAGCGTCTGCACCCCAAATAGCGCTATGTAGATCAGCAGCGTGTGGATTAAGTTGTGAGCTTATAGCGTACTATGTTTATTTTGGAGATCATCTGCGGGGAACTATTGCCTACACACTTCCTGGCCGAGCGCATTCAATGCTCGCATTTAACTAAACATGTCAAATGCCAATTGCGAGGCCGGGGCCACATTAATTGTAATTTCGAAAAAAAGCAACACACTAACTTTTACATACGGTTTCACCCCCATTCTTTGACATAAATACTATCCTATATGTTAGTCTGTCGTATGAATTATATTTATACTAAGTTGGTAGAAATTCGTTTGTTTATTAGAATGAATTAATAGGAAAGAAACAAACTAATTTTCGCATTTATAATATCTGTTAGAATTATAATTAAGATAACTGTAGCTATAATTCCATGGAGACTAAATTGTGCAGTCTATCGAGAGAAGACTTTTTCCATTGCACTCCGATATGGGGTTCTTCAAGAAAGCTGTGAATAGGATTTTGCAAAGTCGGCATACCCCTGGTGTTACTGGTGTCCATGGGCAGCGGTAACACTTACCATCACGTGGGACCGCTTGCTCGTAAAAACAACCCTATAAAAAAGAATTAGACCGCACAATCCTTCTCTTCGCCAAATGATCTCACCCAATTAGTAAAATATGTTTTATGGTGATTCTGCCAAAATGGTGTTCTTTGCATAATTTCCATGGTATTTTTTTACACAATTTGTATCACTACAATTTTCACATTATTTAAAAGCTTATCGTTTTTCATAAACAATGCACTGATAGGCCTCTTTTTTTTTAATTATGGACACTCGCTGACCATATTTCGCTGACCATGTAAATTCATATTTCACACATAAACTAGACTTGGGAGTAAAACAATTGAAACGGTGGAATTTGTTTATTTAATCAAAAATATTAAAATACAAAAGACACAAATATTCATTCTGAAGCAATATAAACATTTTTTTAGCAAAATTAACTTTAATTCTTCATAATCATCATTAAAAACTAAATTAAAAAAATATATATGTGCTGTTGTCAAAAACAACTTACTCAACTGTCAAAAATGAAATAAAACATTCTATTATAAAATAACAATATAATAGCACCTGAGAGATATAATGAAAACAAATAGCTAAATCATGTAATTTTTACAGATCTGTATTCTTAAACAATTAATTATATAGGTAACAACATTTGTAACAGAACAGAGGAACATTTGACAATTAATATTTAAATAATAATAATAATAATAAAACAATTTAAATAATAATAACGAGCAGCAAAAAAATACTTAATGAGCAGCAAATCGTGATTGTCAAAACAATCTATTTTTGAATAACTGATATCAATAATTTTAAGTTACTATGAATGTTTCCACCAAGTCGACCGAGTACCGCTTCATGGGACCTCATGAGTTATCCGTTGCAGTCAGTTACCCATAATAAAAATATTGTTATGGTACTATGAAATAAAAAGTATATTCTTAGTTAGTAATGTGCCAAAATTAATCTGTATTGGGATGTGTTTTACCGCTAACGCTTGTAATTTAAGTCTTCATAATCATAACTGTTCATATAAAAATTGTGTCTGTACCTTGTCTGTATGTGCGACGTAATGTTAGCCGTTATTTTTACTTCTGTGCTTTATTAAACAAAACAGTTGTGCAGTACATACACACAAATACATACACACAACATTTAACAGTTTGCGGTAATCTCGGGAATTGCTGGTCTGATTTTGCTGTGGTTTTTACTAAAACCATGTGTTTCGATGGTTTTAATTACTTTTATGAGTAGTATTTTTTAAAAAAATACTTTTAGTAATTTTGACAATAAGTGTAAGGTTTTGTAAGACCAACTATATTTAACGATTTTGCCACTGAAATCAGATTCAAAACGAGCAAAGCCGCCGGATGAGGCAAATGTTAAATGGGATTAATTTAATTCATAGCGTCACTTCAAAAAACCCTTCTAGGAATGTCACTGTTATTTACTGAAATGTTACTGAATGTTATTGATACTGAAATAATATATTAGCGATATTTACCATTGTCGGAAAACTTGGAATAAAATTGAAAGTGATTATTACAGATCGATATCATGATAAAAGTATGAAATAGCTTTTCCACGGCGGTGACTTAATATTTAATAATCTTTTTACCTTCCTCCAAGTTAAATTTATTATTATATTATATATCTAATAAATAAATTCAATAAGCGATTGTTCACAACTGGATACAATTATGCATAATTAATTCACGCGCCAAAATTTGATTTTTGTTTTTTTTCGTCAATCGTCTCAATTTAGCGTAATCTACGAATTTTTACTTATATTTTGCACAATATTTTAGTAGTCCAAACGCCTTGTAAAATAATCTAGTACAAACACAAATACAAAATCTTCTTTCCTGTAAAATTTGATTTCTGTCGCTTAGATTAGTTTTTCAGAATGGTATCCAACTGGTTTACTGACAGTTCGTTGGTAAATAAAGTTCGTTCTAAATATAATAAAGTACCCCCCCCCCCCCCCCATTAAATGTCACAACCAGTCTTCTGGACTAAATGCATGGGCATTTAGTTACCAGATTTGACTATTACTTTATCAGCCTATAATGTCCCACTGCAAGGCAACCCCCAGTGAATCACTGTTTCACTGGGGTTTCGGGTCTTAATCCACCACGCGGGCCCAGTGCGAATTGATGAATCACATTTTCCAGATTTTTTTATTTTATGTCTGGAGCATGCGGGTTTTCTCACGATGTTTTCCCTCACCGCCGGGCTAGTGAATAAAAAATGACTATTAAGTAGCTTTCATTAAAATTCTAAAAGACCTGGTGCTTTATCATCATCATTGGTACCTTACCGTACTATACCGTAGCCAGCCCTTGTGGTATCCCCTGCTAGACACGGGCCTCTTCATGCACATTATACTGTGTATATGTATTGCCTTTAAACGCCACGTTGGCCAAGCGGATTGACGAGTCCACTTTTTTAGAGATGGTGTATCAGTATCGACCTTTGTCTCTTCCTAATTATTAATACTGTTAATATACAAATTTGTTGCTAAAATTATTTTTTTATTTTTTTATTTTTCCTTTTTCCATTCCTTTCAGCCTTTCTCCTTTCCAAATAAATGTTATGTCAAATAAACCCTACAAGGTTATCTGAGCCTAATTGCGACATTTTATGAATTAAGGGTAGAAAAATGTGCGATAACAATAGCATTATGAGGTCACCAGTAATTATGGAGCGGGTGGTCTACACAGCAGAATGTGACACAAAAGATAAATGGGGGAAGCAGGGTTTTTATGCCGCACCTCTGACTTATATTTACGCCTAGAAAATTTTGAAGAGTTAATTATATCACATTTGTTCGTGTGTGGTTTTAGCTTGTTTGAGCTAGAACTTTTCCTCGTGTAGTGTTTTTACCACCTCTGCTTACACCACGGAATTCATTGGAAATTTTCAAAAACATCAATAATATACGATACGGCATTATTATATGATATCTGAATAAAACGATAAGTAACCATTTTCAATAAAATATGACATTGACACCAAATCTTATTTCATTGCCGCTAACTTTGAAAATTGGAAAGCCATAGGAGTCTCCTTGTAAGAATTCTAAGTTATAAATATTTAATGCAATTCGGACATCGATTCAACGGTCGTGGAGGGCTTCCTCACGTAAACCTTCGCTCCTTGAAGGTGTACTAATTCAATTTAACAAGGAACTTTAGGAACATTCTTGTAGACATACTTTGTGGGGGAGGAGCGTGGATGGGATTATTATAACCGTTTTTTTTTATTAATTTAAAACATATGGCCGTTTTCAAGCTTTGGTTTATTGATTTTAGCCGTAGGTGTTTGTGATATGCTTGTGGGTTAGGACACAGCTGGCATAACTGCTCAACACGTGCCTTAGGCGTACTGGCACCTGTAGACAGTTATGTGGTTAGTGTATAACCTTTGTTAAAATCTGATAATATCTGCAACATATAAGCCATTGTTGTTACATAACTTTAAAAAATTATAACGCAGAAAATAATATTTACCATGTAAAATTTTAAATTATCTTTCTACAGATAACGGGATTTTTTCTCACCATTTAATGTATCCAAACGTCATAGAATGCCAAAAGCTGTACTTAAATTATATTTAGTAGAGATCTGACATTCTATGACGACATTCTTTTATTTATGTTGTAGATAAATTTTATCCTAAATTCTCTAATATGACACATTACTTTTATTCATTGAACACGAAACATGTGTGCAAGCAAGTATGTAATGAATACAATAAAAAATTAAACACGCTAAATCATTCCCGATGAAATGTTGTTTCAAACAATATTTATCAACATTTATAACATTATAACCATTCCATTCATTATAACCTGGTAATTAACTAACAACTTAAATGGGCTATGTGCAGGGAGTATACTTCGTTGAAATTGTTAGTTATATACAATATATTATGTAGAATTAATATATATGCGTACTTAATTAATATATATATATGTTTGGTTTATTACCCTTTTTCCTCTAAAAATAAACGCACAATACACTGGTCCTTTCCCAGAAATAGTACTTACTAATCGTTTGTTGCGTTTGTGCGTAGACAGAGCATTTATTGTTTCCGTATCGCAATGATCCCGGCCGGTATCTGGTGCGGTACTTTCGCCCAATTTATCAGTTTTATTACCCGGCACCAGCCGTCGGGCGCCAGGGTGGACTAGGGTCGCCGAACACTACGTTGAACGTCTTCGGCTTGGCGCGGACGATCGGAATGTCATTTTAAATTCAGAATGTAAGTTCTGAATTGAGGAAACAAATAGTCGTATTTAAACACACAGAAATTGCATTCTAATATAAGAAATTCAGTGTGATGGTAAAAGTTAACGAGTATTCTTAGCTTTCGAGGTTTCAGTCGTGTATAACTATTATTGTTCGACTAAAACTAACATATTCGTATTGTGATGATGTTCTTCAGTTGGCGACATAGTTGTTTTATGAAGTTGTGTAGCCATATTATGTTAAAAATGACCCAATTTTATGACAAATTATTCGTGGCTAAATAGACTGCTAAGTCCGGCTTTTCTGTTTATGATTTTGACAACCCTAGACGGGATGAGTTGGGACGCCTTTTATTAGCTGGCCTAAGATTTATCCCGATTGCTCTCACTTCGCAACACTTCGCGAAGTAGAATTGATTTTTTGCCCATTGTCCTAAATTGTCTTCTGTAACTTCGTAATCTGATTTGCGCTAACCGAAAGATTAGAATTTGACAGTATTAACTTTTTTGTGTGTCGTAAATAAGTTATTGGGGACTAATATAATATATATTCTTTGATAAAAACAAAACAAATTGTTAACATTGTTTTGCGGTTCACGTCACCCAGCCTAATATTGAATAACTTTTAATAAGCTGCAAATCGATTGGTAATGATTCAGTTAGCTTACCGGACCCGAATTATAGGGAGTCTTAGGGCGCGGTCACATTGGCGAGCTAGTAGCTGGTAGATAGTGTGCTATTAAACTATTAGCGAATGGCGGTCAGATTGGCGAGCTATTAACTGGTATATAGTGAGCTAGCAAACTAGTAGCAGTGAACACTGTAGAAGTGGAATTTTGAACTCTCGGATAGTACAGTTAGCGTCAAAAGTAGCTTAACAAAAACTAACTTCCAAAAGTATTTATTGATTGTTTTTACAATAACTTGACTTCTCCATTTATCATCATAAATGTTCACATTAATGATTCAAAATAAACAAATGTATTCTTATGTGAATTATGAAATACAATAATTTGTCAAATATACCTGGTAGATATATATGGAATCTAATGATAAACACTATAAATAAATAATATGCTAAGCTACTTTTGAAGTTGACTGTACCAAATGACAAGGTACAGCTTCCAGTCCACTAGTCCAGCTACTAGTTTCAAAGTTATACCTATTGACGACAATCTGCAAGCGAGTGAACTACAATAGTCGAAGAAGCTGAGCTACAATTTTAGTAGTTCACAATGTGAACCCAAAACTAGTAAACTATTATATTGCCATTTCGTTGTAGCCTTGTTAAATCAAATTGCAGTTTAGCTGTTCTTGAACTATTAAATAGCTACTAGCTACCAGTTAACAGTTCTCAATTTGACCGCGCCCTTACTATGGATCATTGGCTTATTTATTACTAGCGATCCCCCCTCGCTTCGCTTCGGTTTATAATTTTTTTTTTTTAATTTCAGAAACTTTTCCACTATACATTATATTCGTGTAATAGTCCAGTCAAATTATCGCTCAAAATGGGTTAAATAAACACTAAATTATATTTTTTGCGGACTATCAGGGATCGATAGGGGGGTGCATTTTGAGCATAAATTCCAATTTGGGGGGTTCTCCGATGGTCAGCTGTACCCCATTTTGCTAAAAACGCGTTTAATTCGATATCTCGAGAACGGTTAATGTTAGGTAAAAAATTGTAGAGACCTTTTCTTTTCTAAATTAAATTTACCGACTTTTTTATCCGAAACTTTTTTTTAACACCAATATTTTTCGAGTTATTACTTCCGAAAGGCAAAAATTTTCCTTTTTTTTCTCCCTATTTTTCATTTTTCGCCATTTCTTCCCCAACCGTTCACTTTTATGAAGTTTTCCCGATTATCAAAGTTGTAGATCTTTTAATTACAAACAACTTTTGTTAACAACTTTTTTTTCTACCACCAATACCTTCGGAGTTATAGCGTATTTTACCGAACGAAATCTGCGCCATTGTCGCTCAAGCTTTTTAGCTCAAGAAGGGATCGGGGTAAAGGGAATAGAAGTGAAAGTGAGAATACGCGTTCAGTGTGTTCTTGGCTTCTACGCAGTGAGAATTAAAAATATTTTCGACGCATATTTTCGATGTTTTGAAATGTTTTACTGCCGCACGAAGTAAAAATGGAACATTGTTTTATATGTAACAAAACGTTAAGTGAAGGGAAAGTGATTACGGTGCACAAAAGAAGGATTCAAACACTTATAAAAGCCAGTGTAATAAGGGGACATAAGGAACATGAGCGCATGTTAACACCTCTATCAAGTTTAAGGTAATATTAATTATTTTTCTACCGTTATAAAAAATATTTTTAAGAATTACAAAATTTTCCAATAATAATATCACTTCCAGTAGGTGTTTATCCTGTTATTTTTTTTTAAGGGGGTATAGTTTATATCAGTCTCCATAAGACTACATTTCATTTAATTTCATTTGTTAATCTTAATTATTTGATAACGAGCTTCCTAATCGTCGTGAAATTTTTACACCACCTCTTAAATACCTCATACAAAAACATACCAAATTTTCAGAATTTTCTTATTGTTTTTTATTTTAATCCTTAAGGAGGTTGAAGTAATGATGATAGAATTCTGCAAATTTGATATGTTTTTACATGAAGTATTCAGGAGGTCATGTAAAAATTTCACGACGATTAAGAAGCTATTTATTGAACAATTAACATAAACAAGTTTCATAGCTTCTGAACAACCTTAAAAACTTACACACGAAAGTAGTTTAACATTAAAATTCATATTCAATAATTACATCTAATTACATATCATCTCATGTAGATATATTATAATTTATTGTTATTATTTTTTGTATTAGGGTGCATGATTCGTGTCAACATGACTATGGAGATAACAGAGCTGCTGCAGCTGCTGTACGACGAAGACTGTCGTCAAACTCTTCGTCGTCATCTCGATCATCGACACCTTTACCCGTGGCAGAAGAAGAGAAATTTGATTTCAAAAATACGTGCTTCATTTGCACCGAAAAGATCCCGGAAAACATCCGAGAAATCAACCAACGCGTACGGTTCAAGCAACGAATACGAATAAATACTGTAAAGTCATTGTCAACGCTGAAAAAATGTTTCTTTTCGAAACTAAAGGATCGAAGTGACAAATTATCCCAGTCGGTTATTGCGCGTATTCGAGAAGTTTCCGATGATGTCGCGGCTGGTGCAAGATACCATCAGAAATGCTGGCTTAATTTAATGGCTGAACCGAAAAGGGGAGTAAAAAGAGGACGCAGTTGTGAAAATATCGACGAAGTGGTCGACGCGATATACAATTACATGCTATCGAATGATGATGATTGCCAGTTCAAACTTTCCGACATAACCGACCAAATCAATGGTGCTGAAGAACGAGACTTCCGTACCATAAAAAAGTACTTACTGAACAAGTACCGTGATAATATCACGATATTCGAACAACCACGTCTTGGCACATTTATTTCAAAAAGGTTGCGTTGTCACTTTCGACCTCCCGCTCTTCATGAAAGCTCACGACATAATATCTGGCGTTGATTCTACTTCTCCTGTCGGTAAAATAGTCCTCCGTTTGGGCGGTTTTCATTTGTTAATGTCCTTCCTAGGCTCAATAGGAAACATTATGGATGGCAGTGGCCTGACAGAGCTTCTACAGACGATTTATGCTGGAAACAGCGTCGTTCATATTTTGTCTGGACATGCATACTCTCGGGCTGTCAGAGGACACACTGGTTCATCAATCGCTAGCCAAGATGATAATTGACAGCATGGAGAACGAATTTACGGAAGAAGAACGAGAAGAACTTGATTCGATTTTAGCCGAGCCCGAACGATCCTACATCCTCACAGAAGCCGAGAATCCTGTTGTTGAAGCCGCGTATAAGAAGTTCGAAAATCAACTAAATGTACTTGAAGAGCTGAGCCCGACCGCACGACTTTGGATACAATACTTTCGTATGGTTACGCTCATGAAAAACTTTATTGAAGCCGAAAGATCAGGAAATTGGAACTTGCATCTTGACACCGTTCAAAAAATGTTGCCATATTTCCACGCTAGTGGCCATTTTTTGTACGCAAAAGCAGCACATATATATCTGCAGAGAATGGATTTGCAAGATAAATTTCTCGATTTCGAGCTACAAGATTTTGTTAATGGCTTCTTTACGATGCGCTTCACGGACAAGTTATGGTCAGGAATTATGTCGGATATGGTAATTGAGCAGAGATTAAATCGACCTATGAAAGTAGCTGGTGGATTAACTCAAGGACGAGGAATAAACTCTCATACAACAGCCAGATGGATCCTAGGAATGATCTCGATGCTGCACGTTTGTGATGAAGTCGAAAATTTTTGCGGCGTATTCGGGGCAACTACAGACCAGCATGTTGATGCCAGACCATCACGCATTGTGCGAGATAACAGCGACACAGAAAGACTGGACAACTGGTTGAGTGAGCACCAACCTTTTATCGAGGCATGCAACTTGCGGTCACTAAGTACTGGCTTCATCGGCGACTCGACAATCAACTGTCATCTTTGCGATGAAGTTGGTAAAAAAATGTGAAACGACATGATCGGAAGACCATTCGCCACGTACAAGTTTTAACGAAAAAATAAAATCCTTCCATTATCTGCAATTACTAACAGCATCCGCGTGGATGACAATTCGCCAGTTGTTCCGATTCAGCCGCTGTTATTATTCCAACGAATGACTCTCTGAAAATTTGCCGACGGAATTAAAAGAAATCTTAAAACACGAGCTGGCACCGTATCCCATGTCGTTATTCACACAGGAAGGAATGCGCCACGGCAAGAAATCTGCGCTATATGACTGCTTCGTGCCGTTAAAAACACCTCCGGACTTAGGGCTCAACCCAAAATTCATTATTGATGGTGGATTTCTTGTACATAGGGTTGTGTGGGACAGCAACGTTACCTACTCCGACATATGCCAGAAATACGTAAGATACGTAAAAAAACACTACGGTAATGACGTGGTAATTGTATTCGATGGCTATCCCGACGATATCTCCAACTTTGGGACCAAATCTGCCGAACGGCTGCGCCGATCTCAGCTCAAAACATGTGCGGATATCATTTTCACCGACAATATGACCGTCACCACAACTCAAGATAAGTTTTTAAGCAATGAGAGCAATAAGACCAGATTCATTTCACTACTGAAAACTGTTCTCATCAAATCCGACATAGAGGTCGAGCAAGCCATAGAGGATGCGGATAGTCTTATTATCAGTACGGCTAAGAGATTTTCGCAGGAGTATACTGCTGCGGTTGTTGTTGGTGAGGACGTGGATTTACTGGTTTTGCTCACTGCAACAGCCGGCGCGATCAATAACATTTACTTGAGAAAACCTGGACGAGGCAAATCGACGGACGCCACATATAGCCCATACTGCCTCAAACCAATATATGGGCCAAATGCAGCAAAACATTTGTTATTTTTGCACGCGATTAGTGGTTGCGACACAACTTCGGCACCATTCAATATCGGCAAGATTAAAGCAATGACCACGTTGAAAAATAATCCGGATTTGATTTCTGTTACTGAAGTTTTTTTAAAAGATAGAGTAGATAAGACGATTTTGGCATCAAACGGCGAACAATTTATTTTGAATTTGTATCGCAAGGCATCAGGTGACACGAGTTGTGCAGATCTGAACGAGCTCCGTTATAAAGGATACAAAAAAATGGCAGGCAGTGGAAGGGTTAAATTGGAATCCCTTCCCCCGACCTCTGATGCTGCATTTTTTCATTCGTTGAGGTGTTACTACCAAATACAATACTGGCTGGAAAATTACCTGGCACCCGAGGAGTGGGGCTGGCGTCGCACCCCCCGTAGATTGGAGCCGATACAAATGTCACTGAAACCAGCTCCGGAAGATTTGCTCCGATCAATTGCGTGCAAATGCAAAACAAACTGCGGCAAAGCGTGCGGATGTAGAAAGGCCGGCCTGTATTGTTCAGTCATATGTGTAAATTGCCAAGAGAACTATTGTTCGAATGTCGCAAATATTGTTGACGCAATAGACGAGGACGACGTATGCCCCGATACGGTCAGTGATCCCCCTAGTGTCCCTAGGGTGACCAGTGGTTACCCTAGTGATATCAACGAATCACGTCCATCTACCTCGGGTGCTTAATTTTGCGAACTTCACATAATACTTTTTATCAATAAATGTGTGGAACAGTTTTAATTATTCATTTGCCTCTTTTTCTAATCCTTATTCACATCATTGTCCCATTGAATGCAAAAAAATACCCAAATTTAACAAATACAATATTTAAATGATTGCGAAGAAAACATGGCTGTCTTAGATCGAGTTGTTTAATCGATTCACCTTTTAATACAGGTAAGTTGGCTAATAAATGATCATGGAATACTTTAATATTTCTTTCGAGTACTGAATACCCACTGGTGTCGATGATATTGCGACAATGGCGCAGATTTCGTTCGGTAAAATACGCTATAACTCCGAAGGTATTGGTGGTAGAAAAAAAAGTTGTTAACAAAAGTTGTTTGTAATTAAAAGATCTACAACTTTGATAATCGGGAAAACTTCATAAAAGTGAACGGTTGGGGAAGAAATGGCGAAAAATGAAAAATAGGGAGAAAAAAAAGGAAAATGTTTGCCTTTCGGAAGTAATAACTCGAAAAATATTGATGTTAAAAAAAAAAGTTTCGGATAAAAAAGTCGGTAAATTTAATTTAGAAGAGAAAAGGTCTCTACAATTTTTTACCTAACATTAACCGTTCTCGAGATATCGAATTAAACGCGTTTTTAGCAAAATGGGGTACAGCTGACCATCGGAGAACCCCCCAAATTGGAATTTATGCTCAAAATGCACCCCCCTATCGATCCCTGATAGTCCGCAAAAAATATAATTTAGTGTTTATTTATTTCACAATTTGATTGGACTATAACTCTTACGGTTTTTGCAGCGCACGCCAAAATAGCTCGCAGATGGCAGAGTTTTTTTCCGATTTACTTGACACTTATCGTTATATTTTGGCCAATTTACATAATATCTTTATAAATTATAGCCTATGTGTTATTCTCATGTTTGAGCTATATTATTGTAAAGTTTCATTAAAATCCATTGAGTAGGTTTTGCGTGAAAGAGTAACAAACATCCATACATCCATCTTCACAAACTTTCGCGTTTATAATATTAATGGGATAGTTTTTTTCTGTTTTGATTACAGTTGTAGAATAATCAGAATTTCTTATATGTCTCCTCTTATTTATTTCCTTTTCTTATTTACGGACGAATATGTTGTAAACTATCGTGATAAAATTAAATACATTTTCCTTGAATTTTTAGCTAGGGTTCCTATATAACCGATGAACGTTGAACATCCCAACTGTAAAATGGAGGAAGAAATGTGTGATTTTAGTACCTTTTTATCAGACTGCGGAACGGAATTACACAATCAGTAAATAAGTGCCGACTGCTTTTGAGTCTAATAGGTACTGAATTGTCAAACATTATGTAGTAAATATATTTAAACTTAAGTATCTACTTTTTTTTTTGGAATTTACTTTAATTCAATAAACTTACTACAACTATGTAACTATTCTCTTATAGGAATTAGTCAGTCGGTATTTTTATATGTATAAAAACTGAAAATTTATTTTTCAGTTATATAAACCAGTTTCGTATGTTTTGAAATCACCTTAAAATCAAACCTTTAGTGACTAAAACAATTAGGTTGACACGTCATTCCCGGATTTTGTCGTCGGGGTTAATAAACTATAATACGGTGTTATGTCATAAGTGCATTATATCATACATCATATTGTGTAAGGCAGTTATACAACGTGTAACAAAGGCTGCACTTGTACGGCTTCCCATGCGCTAGCGGCGCGCAGCGAAGATATGTCATTTAACTCACATTGTCCAAGTTTTTGTAGTCTATGTACAATCCCCCACATTGCCCCTATATAGTTTACTTCTTCTAAATGTGTGTATGTTCGCGATTAACTGGAAAACTACTCAACAGATTTTTATGTTGTAGTATTAGACGCGTCTCGGACACTCCCGGCTAATTATTTCAGACATTTCTAATATCTATTGTACTAAGTAGGAATGTATATTTTATTAGTGTCTACGTATTTGATTTGATAACAGAGCCCCCACTATTTTGAAAATTTGTAAAGCGATTATCTTTTGAAACAAAAGCGGATCGATTAAATGTAATCAGACAATCTTAAAATTTGTTAATAGTTCTAAAAATAATATTAAGCCACCAAATATTTTTTCCAATAAACAATCAGTACAGGCTTGTTTCGGGGACCGCGGGATTCACTAGGAACTGTGACCTGTATGTCTCCTGATGGTTTCATGTTTGTTGTATGGTAGCTTAGAAAAAAGCAGCGATTTGAAGAAAACCTTCAGTGCTAAGGCCCGGGCCAGTCACAGTTGTATTAAATCTCCTAAGTTAGGTAGCACATTCAGGGGCGTGCCAACGTTTGTCATTTTGGCCTGATGTTGGCATATATCGCGGATATCCATGGACGGCAG
This sequence comes from Sesia bembeciformis, assembly GCA_943735995.1. Taxonomy (NCBI): domain Eukaryota; kingdom Metazoa; phylum Arthropoda; class Insecta; order Lepidoptera; family Sesiidae; genus Sesia; species Sesia bembeciformis. The sequence continues at coordinate 9,412,742 of OX031042.1, forward strand.
TATCGTCTTACCGCCAGTTGAACTGTACGTATGTCTGCTACCACCTTTCCTTAAAAAAAATGTGTATGTCGTTCCACCCGTGCCAAGCCGGGAGGATTCATAAAATGTTTACGTTTCACTTTTCTCTGTGTTAAAAATTTCTTGCTCGGAACATTATGCATGGTCTTCTGCAGGTAGTGCGTTATGCTATTTAATTATGTCATAAAATATGGATCTGTAATACACCATATTCTTTCTGTAAACGGCTCACAGTTTTAAAGTTATTGGTCTAACAAGGTCCGTATTTGGACGATTACAAACCCATTTGCATCTCGTTATCAACTAATTCAATAGGCAGGGCTACGTTACGAGAATCGCAAAAACATTTTATTTTTATTTAGAACACCGAATTTACACATTACTTACATTAATGCGAACGCTAAAAAATGTTGCAATTGTTTGAATGCTTATTGATTAAGTGTTTACACAATATTGTTTCTGATATTTTACAAATTAGTTTAATTTTACTTCTAGTATGAAATAATAAATATTGTTACGTTGGACCATCTTGCTCGGTTCGGCTCGGCTGCGAACCTATTACACTTTTTGTTTATATTAAATCGTTGTAGTCACGCCAGAACTATTCAAACTATTTAGTTAAACAAATTGACTTTGTCAATCGCCTTTTTATTATAATTTCAACAGTTTTTGTTTAATTCTTCACCTCACACGAATTAAACAGTCAAAAAGCGGTTAATTGGTGCCAGGCGCCGTATTTATTCTTCGGCTATAATAATTATTTTGTAATTCATTGTAATTCTTGGCGTTATTTATTTAATTCCCTGGTAATAACGACTCATCATAACATGTATGCAACATTTACGTCAGCTGTGAACATTGTACTCCATTTGTAAACGTCGCAATCTTGAGTAGATATTTATTGAACTTGCTTACAATGTTTTTGCGAGAATAACATACTTGTAATGCAGAGATCGTTGAAACTGTAATAGGTCAAGCCAAGCAATAGAGCAAAGTATTAGCGATTGTGTGGACATAAATCCTAGTAGAAAACCGACCATCCCATCATATGAAGGACATTCCATAGATGAATTACGTTATGTTTTCCACTCGGAAATGTTGTCTATTAATTTGTTATAAACATTTTTAAACAAAAAAACGTTTTTTTTTTAGTTTTTTGCTTATAAAATGGAAACCAATGAAGCAATCTTAATGGTCAACGTCAACGTAACTGTATCCGTTTTTAGTCATTTTTACGTGCATTTCAACACTTTTAGGGAAAAATGAAAATATACGTTTTGTCACACTACACTTTTACTTTTCAAATCCGTTTAAAAAATTAAAATCGGACGATCTATAACGCATCCAGGCCAGCTGCAAAATAACGCATTGAAAAATTAAAATTACGATTGTGCCAAAACTAATAGTCGGAGAGCGTCGGGGTTTTGCACACATAAAGTACCTATAAATTACTATCTTTTCGCGAAGTTTCAGCCCTGCAAGTGTAAAAGCGGGCGATTTGTGAAATTTTTAAAAAACGCTGAAATTTTAGGTTTTTTCAGATTTTCTCCATTGTTAATTATCCGATCAAGTTGTTCGACCTCTCATTTTGTTCGTATTTTTATTCTCTACAAATTTTCTAAGTTGAGCATTAAGATTGCTTCATTAGTTTCCATTTTATAAGCAAAAAACTAAAAAAAAAAAAATTTTTTTGTTTAAAAATGTTTATAACAAATTAACGGACAATATTTCCGAGTGGAAAACATAACGGAATTCATCTACGGACTGTCCTTCATATGATGGCACAGTCAATTTCCTAGATTTATGTCACAATGAATTGTTCTATTGCTTGGCCTATAAATGTTTGTCGCATTCGTTCAACGGTATATTATATGAAAAATGTAATTTTCTTTAATGTAAACTTTTTCTTTATCTGGCAGCAGTTGGTCGTCCATATTTGCGGCCACCAGTCACCCATATGTTCATTGGATACTTAACTGGTCGTTAGTCACTTAAAACTGGAAAATCCATTCAAACTCACTTTATTCATTTTCTACGGTACCTGTTGAACACGTCATCTAGTATTTTCAATTTATTTGACCGTGACTGACCAATGTACACGTGTTTGCTAGGTTTCCCGACTTATCCATCCGCCCACCAGACAATCGTGTGCAATCTACCGTGCTGACGGACGAAAGGCGGCTTTTATAAGTAATGCACCTAAGTATGAAAGAAAATACCCGGAAGGGGAATGTTTTTTTATTTTTCAATATAGTCCCCTGTGACTGTAATTCACTTGTTACATTTGTCAATAAGTGACATCAAACTATTAAAAATATCTTTCGTTTGTTCGTCAGCATTCTGGGCAACCAACGAGCGCTCACCTAAGACATCCCTAAATGTTCATGAATAATTATATGTATTCGTTCCGTACTAATGCTAACATCTCCCGAGATTTCCCACTGCTTAAGTCTCCGATCTGCGAATATTCATTCTTTCACTTTACCTGCAGTTTCTTCCGTAACTTCCAAAACTGCCACTATGGGGATCGCCTTCCAAGCTGTCATGACTATGTTTATACTGTTTTGACCAAAGCTTTATGACAAATCAGAAGAACATGAATCACTGAATACATTCAACATGCGTTATCTAATCTGCGATAGCGTATTTCCCTCTTTAGTCAGTTAGCTGCTCTTTGCTCAATTTTAATCATTTTACTATTTTCCTGCAACATGTTCAATACAATGAAGTCGCAATGCAAACCTAAACACAAAAGAAAAATGACTACTGGTATTTTTGAAAAAAGAATACACATTACGATGCCAAAGTGGCCAGTATCATTTCCGCAATATAAATAATCAAAGTAGATTACTTATCAGCCGCCCCTCGTATCTCCCGCACCACGTCCAGATTTTACCGGAGATACGTAAATTGTTCCTAGTTAATGTCGCTTCAAGAGTACCATGGATTAATTTCTACTGAATTCCTAACATCCATTCTTACTTGAAGTTTGTTTTAGTGTATTGTTCTTACGGTTCTGAGGATATTTTTTTAAATTTAAAATTTAAAATATTTTTAAATTTAAAAAAAATGTTGAGAAAATTGCGCCCAGAGTGTAGTAATAATTTAGTACTTACTCTAAAATTTTAGGGTACTTTAATTTCAGTCATTTGGGACAGTGATCGGTCTCTCTATTCTTACCTTTGTTTCCAAGACAACCTGAACTCGATCGTTATCATCCTTGATAAATGTTTTATTCGAATTGAGGCCCTATTTTAAGAAAAAGAGGCATGGATTAAAAGAAAAAAAAACAATTTCTGTATCTATATCTACCGAGTAATGAGTACAATTCGAGAGTTTTATTGTGGGAACTGATTGGAAGTGCAGGTGCGCTTATGTCTCGATTGTTTCGATACTTTGTTTCTCACGGAACTTAACCTTTCCCGTCATGAATTACAGTGTTTCTGTCATGACACTTATAAAATAGCTCTCATTGTATTTTAATGAAGGAAAAAATATTTATACTACATTTACATTCAAATTAAACGAGGTAAAGAGCAAGGTTTATAGAAGTGCAACTAGCTGCATTTAATATTATTAGCGTTCTACCAGACGTCAATATTTTTTCCCTTCAGCTAAAATTTATCACAGTTAAGCGGATAATATAAGTCTTGAGTAGATAATAGCTAACAATCACTTTAACAGCATTTTGACAGCCTTGCTTGTGCTGAAGACCGCCAATACTTACTGCACCTATTGAAGTTACTGTAGTCGTAACTCTATTCTTATATTACAACAAAAGCTGCAAATTTAGATTAGCCAATAACATTTAATCTTATTGATATTTTGCACTTCTAGTTTAATATGTAAACTCATATGGATAGGTAGATAACACCTAATTAAGGTGATGTTTATGTGCGTACTTGTTGCAGATACAATGGGTTCCTGCCAGCGGGCGAGCGTGGAAGACGAAGGAGCAAATTCGTATTGTACCGCAGACAGACAGCTAACGGCGTACGGCGCTCCAAACATTACGTAGTGAAAACCCCACACAACAGCAAAGCTATCCTCGACGCCAGTCAGCACTCCATCTCGTACACACTAAGCCGCAGCCAGGCGGTCATCGTGGAGTACATGGAGGATCCAGATACGGACATGTTTCAGGTGAGCGCCTTTATTGTCGATGTCCTCGGCAGTTTATTTTGATATTCATCGTAAAATTGGAACCTCGAAGACACAGTAGCTTCCTGTCGATTCTTTTCCTAAAGTTTGTCGATTCTCAGAAAATATTTGTTACTCTTTTTTGCTTATCGTTTTTTCTCATTTTTTTTTACTAAAATTCTTCATGAGACAAATGTTGCACACGTGTTGTATTTTCCCAGTGTAGTATAACATTGATGAATCAACCTCGAGAAATGATTTCCGGTATACCTCCAAAGATGTTTAATATTTTTTCAGTATTTCTTCTCTTGTGACTACAGAGGCGTTAACTTTTTTGGGTATTTGTTGTCAAATATTCTTATGAATAAGGGACTTTCATAGGTTTATCGTTAATAAAGAAAACGACAAATAAAAGGTTTTTTATCTGAACTAATTGTTGTAAATCTCTTCCGTATATACTCGTACGTGTCTAAACAACACAATTATCCAGTGCTTAGAAATACGGTTTTTCCATATCGAACTAATCTCGTTCCACTCGTTAATGACTCAAATGTGTTACTCCGTAGTAGGAAAGTACGTAGAAAAACGTAAATAACAAACATTGACTTCCCTGTTTATATATTTATTCATTTGATTTAATGGAATATAAATGACCTGCGACTAAAAGGCAGATCACAAAAGTGGCCGCCCTTTCGTAGCAAGCAGTTTGCTCTATTGTGGTTGTCTTTTAGCTTATCAGTGTTTTAGTCTATGTCTCAGAGCTTTCCACTCACGTCACGAGTGCTCTTTTTATTAGTATCAGGCAGTTAGGTTGTAGCTATGTGATATCTACCTATTTATTTATTTGAGGAAGACATACAGTTATGATTGAAAAATTAGGTACACAATTATTAAGTACTCGACCATAAATCAGAAAAGTTTCCACTTATTACATATTGTAATATTAAGATCTATACTAATATAATAAAGAGAGAGTGCGAATTTTGTGAGTTTGTGTGTATATGGAGGGTAATCTCTGGAACCACTGCACCTATTTGAAAAATTATTTCACCATTTGAATGGTACATTATTCCAGATGGACGTAGGCTATTTATTATGTGCAAAGAAATTGCCGAACATGCAACGCATGTACTGGCACAGCTAGTAAACTGTAAATTGAAGAAAATATTTCAAGTAAATACAAGCTATAATAAAATGTGAATGTCTTCATTCGGTATTCTCAGGAAATGTCATATAAAGTAGGCGCCACAAAAAAGTCGTAGGCGCGGCGCTGTGATCGGCCTACTTAAGACTTGCACAGCTTATAAATTTCAATTTACCCTATCTAATTATGTATTATATTTTTATTAACACCTACCAATAAAGATGTCTAAATTAGGAAGTAAATTATAAACGGACAGAATACTATTATATTTATTTTGCAGAACGTCATATTTAGTTCTGCAATTTTACCTGTCATATTCAGTTCCCTTAAATTCCGCAGGACTTCTTTGGTGGCGTGCACTCTATCACTGATACAGCTTGCGGCATAAAGAACCGCAGTTTCGAAATTGTGTCACCCCATGGTAACATGAGCCGGTACTTCCCCTACCACAAACCATGGTATTTTATCAGTCCCTGCTTAAACTACATAAATAATGAAACATGAGATATATTATCAGTACAAACAATAGTCTGAGCTAACTCTATGGTAGCGATATAGGGTACGTGTTTGTTTAGATTGTCTTTAATAAATTTTGAATAGGCCATTCAAGCTGAAACTTACGGACGTTATTATGGTCTTCGATCAAATTTTATAAAGGGTTCAGTTATTGCTTTAGTAGTGAATAGTTTATCTTTGTAAAACATTTGAATGCATTTTGATCAAAAATAACTTACAATTAACATCACAACAGATAAATAAGAAATATGTATTCGTTATAGTTTCGATTAGAGGATCATTATTAGTGAAAACGTTGGTTTCGTGCCAGGAACGCGAGATGATCATGTGTCTAATGGAAATGTCTGAAAGCTCTGTCGAAACGTTTTCTCATGACGAAAAATTTGGCATGAAACACTGAAGACATTGTACACGCAAACACGGCATAATGTTTATCATTTTGCTCGACTCAACCAGTACAACTTGTATTTATATTTAAAGTCAGTGACTCGTTACAACCTGGCTCATTAATGTACCTTTAGTTTATCGCATTTTCTTCAGCCAGTTGAACGGGGGTGTACATTGGAACAGGTTCGTAAACTATAACCTCGACTCTGAAGTTGCGCGTGCATTCCCTGTCGCTAAACATTAATTTAATTTTAATATTGAAACTTCCCTCTACGTATCTCCGTTCATCGATCTGAATCTAATTTTCGTGAAGCATTTCCTCTGCAACTCTGTTACCATACACACTTATTTTGGCCACGATTCGAGTGAAGTTGCTAATATCAAAAGTTGCAGTTTATTTACGTTAGCATGAGGGAAGGGTGGTGGGGCAATGTGTCCCGTCAGCCATAATATCTAATCGGCATATGGGTTACTGCCCCCCGGAGCGACAACAATGCGTTGGTCCCTTCAGTACACCGCACGCGTATACACCAAGACAAGTGACAACGACCTTATCTAAGTACAATAAACAGACATCTGTGATATCGTTGAAATTTCCCAACATACAAAACATTTTACTGATAACTGATAACAAAGAAATTTCCCATTTCAATGGACTATCCGAATTGACCGTCATTGAAATGTTTTCGCCTTAGGTTAATGTACGGAACGGTGCTGCGCAGAATGCTCGACAAACGTTTTTAAGTGGCTATAATAACTATGTTTTCTTTTGTAACTTTATCGTGCACTGTTATGAAGGGTTCGTTGACATATTAAGCCCATGTGATAGCGCTGTTATGCTTAGTTTGTCTGCGTATCTACTTGGTGAAGATTTTATAAACGGTGAAAAACAGATGCAATTTTATATTTTCTTTGTAGAAAGAGATTTTTTAACTGTTCCTTCCTCGTGACACCATGTCAACCACGACAGTTATGTTATGCACTGTTTCAAAATGAATATGACAGTATTGAATATATCAATTGAATATATTTTACATTAGCTGCATCTTGTACGACGCGATTCTTCGCTTTAAACGCCCCAAATCCAAAGTGTATCCAAACGGGTGAAATGAAAGTCCGTCTCTTTATGGTTAGTACCTACCCGGCGCGGCGATATACGTCTATGACACGTTCTAAATTAGAAATCGATTTTTTTAAAAGTATACAAACATTTTATTGTATAAAATACCGATATTCTATAATGCAAAAAAAAAAACAATGTAGCGTACTTGTGCAAAATGAAGATAATTTTAATTCACGATATGGATACTGTATACCTAACTGCACCATTAACCAGTGGTACAGTTACGAGAACCAATTGTCTAGACTCAAGATATACTTTTGTACAGAAATTTGTTTGCGATTTTGGCTGATTGAATTACTGTTACGAGTTCCTATTGGTAGTGGAGGCTTACGCTTCAGATGTAGTATGTTCGCTGACCCGTTTTTATCTATCCAGGAAACGTAACGTGCATTCCTCTTACTATAGTAGGAAGGAAGGAACGAGTAGTTATACTTTTTATACTGTAGCAAATCGAGTCTAAACACGTTATACGTGACCACGGCTGGTTGACCCACTGAAAGGGATTTCCATATATTCCGTGGTGTGACCCGCGCCCAAACGTTTAATAGAAAGTGAAATAAAAGGTAAACAAAAGTCTTTAATTTGATGTGCTTAAACCCGATTTACAATATAAAATGCGTACAAAACGCGAAAGTTTAAAGAGTATTTATACTGCTGCAAAATAGTCCTAAGTCCTATGAGACTCCTAAGTAATTTTGACGTATTTAGTAATGGAAACCTATAATGTAGCGTCATAATTGCAAGCAATTCCTATGGGGCTGAGTTCATTGGCGTTGCGGTCGACGCACGCTCCACATCCTGTACCCGGGACGCCACTTCATTGTTGCCACAGCGTCGCCCACTATCACAAACACTTAAAATTTATACCATTAGCAGTCCGGAACTGCCGACCTAAGACATATTAGCATTATACTTCGTCAGTGTTTGAACTGTTGAATTTTAATGTACGCCGAATCCCAAAACTTACACTAGCGTTTGCCCGCTTCTGCACTTGATTCGAACCCGATACTTAAATCACTTTCTACCTTGATATGTTTATTATGTTTTAAGACCATACATTCCTCATACACAAGACAATATCGATTTTACCCTATTCGGCCCAGGTCACAGGCCTCCGTGTTTCGGGCCATAATCCATCACTCGGGACCCGGACCCAGTGCGGGTTGGTGGGTGAGGATCCTAACTTTATTTAATTTTCATGCACGCCAATTTCTTTACGATGTTTTTCATCACCGCCGTCCTAGTGATATTAATTTCTAAAAAAAAACGTATTTAAGTAGAAACTCAGTAGTACGGGCCGATGATTTGAACTCACGACTTCACGAATGCGAGTAGAGTATAGAGACACCACTAGACTATAGAGACACCACTAGACTATAGAGACACCACTAGACTATCACTGCTCTCTATGTACATTATTATTACACTAATGTTCGTTCATACAATCATCTAAGATAGATAACCCTGATATGACCCTTGTTCGTTATTTTCATAATTGTTGTGGTGATAAAAAGTACTTTAAAACCTTCCGGATAAATAGGGTATACAACAGTGAAAACGACAACAAATTGGACTCAGTCGGTTTCGAAATTCGCTAACAAACAGACAGACAGACGTCGTCTTTTATAGTACATATATACATTTATACTCGTAGATATATAATAAAAATAATACATTTATAGGTCGATGTAGAATAATGCTAAATATTTTTTTTCAATTGTTTTAGCTTAATATTAAGTTTAGTACAGTGTGGACGGTGTGCGTGACTATGACAAAGGATTTTTGTCATAGCATAGAATGTTTCTTATTATGTACCGCGTGCACTTCGTCTACAGGTGAAGACCAAACGTCTACGACAACTGGTTTTGATAACAAAAAACAAATCGCTCGCAATACCAACCTCTATTGCGTTTTGCTAAGACCTTGAAGCGGGCGGGCGGAACGCATGTCTTGAGATCCATTGTGTTTCATCAGGCAAAGACCGATCTGAGGCGTGTCTCTTACTACGTAGTAGACAGGTTTCCAAATATGGACATAATTTTGTTTATTATCAGAATAAAGTGATACAGTTAGCATTTTATACCGTCTGTCACGACACGACCTATGGCTATACGGTTATTGACCAGTATCTAGGCCTCATAAATATGCAAATAGTTTTACTTGGGTTGAGTGGTGTACATCTTTGATTTGATGAAGTCATATGCCGCCCACGCTGTGATGACGACCCATTGACACTGAAATGTGGCTCGTATTCAGCAATATTTTTTTAGTGGAGTTTCTTCTATTTGAAGTAAATCGGTATTCATTAAAAAATTAATTTCACCATAAATGTAAATCGATTGATTCATTACTACGATTTTATTCGCTTTGATTAAATACCTTTTATTGGCAGCACAATTGCTCATGGTGAATCATGAAATCAATGATGAAATCCTTAGAAACGTTTATTATCAACTGATTGTTTAATATTACATTATTGGGAATATTAAAATTATATTTTCTCAAAGCATCTTCCGAATTAATGGTGCAAAAATCAAGTGGCTCTTACGTCTTCACTCAACTGCGATAATAGTCTTCAGCGATGCCGTTACTAAGATGACATGTGACGTCACAGATGACCCGCTATGCATATCAACGAGGGTGGGTGGGGGTCGTGACGTCAGAAAGAGGGAGTGTGAGACGTCGTGGTCGGGCCAAGGACGTCGCCGGGCCGACCGCCGCGCAACACCCGAGACAATCGATAATGCGGCTTGCCAACAGCCATATGATCTGAAGGACTATCGGAGGCCTTCGCATATTTGTGGAGAGTAATTTTAGTATACTTTCCAAAAATCTAGAAACAAAATAGAGCGTAAAAGGCAGAAACGTCGATAGTTACATAAAAGTGCATAAGTGATATTATTCTTGTTATATCAGATCCCAGTAAATTGGATATCGAAGTTACGACACCATCCAGTTACAATACAATTATTTGCGTATCGATCTTGTATTTCAAACGATCCATTTCCCCTTTTCTTTTTCTTTTATTTCAATATACAAACACATTCGTGCACTGCACATTCGTATATAAACTAATTACTACTAAAGTTTGTTATTGGATCTTATTTCTAAACCTATAGTATTATATTTCCGATATATTATATTGTATTACAGTATTAACTTGTATTTCCGAGCTTACAATGAATATAAAAAACAACACTTCTCATATATCAACTAAATTTATCTTTTTTGAATTCGTTTTAGGCACCATTTACTATAATAATTTATAATATACATACGTGTATATCATTTATTTCTCTAGATTATGGTACATTGCAGATTAAATTTAAACAATATTCCAACATACAGTAATACTCGTAATGTACCGCTCAAGTCGGTGTGAGAATGAGAAGGAATGTAAATATACTTTTTATATAGTAATCTTACATAAAATAGTCCAAATGTCAGTAGCTAATATAATGTCAATATACATAATGTCAGTGTGTCAATAACTAATTTTATTCAATTTATCATTTAAAAACTCGTCAATTTTATAATCTTATCCAACAATCATAGAAGTAATTTTCTCATAAAACGTTTCAAAGTAAATTCGTTGCGCATGTGAGTTTCCGTTTCCTAGAGTACTAGAGTTCCCCTCATCACTAGCTTTACCAACTTATTTCCTTTGCCGTCAATGAATTTGCCCGTTATTTATGTGTAAAAACGTTGTACCTCGATGTCTTTCTTGCTAACCTGGTTTCCATTTATCACTGTTCGCGTCAACCTTCTGGTAAAGCGAGTAAACAGGTTTACATTCTCACATTTCGTGTTAACATTCTGTTTTTTGACGTCAACACAATCACGACTTTGTAAACAGCTCCATAAAGGCTGATAGTATATTTGCTTTAATGTTACAATCTGTCTCTCTCTAGCTATGTTATATAATCTGGGGTTTAAATTTCTTTTGGTCTTGGGCAAACATACAATAACAACAGACATGGCAAACAGCCCTTTAGATAACTGAAGTTCCCCTGCTGGAAACTTTAACATTCAATTACGTGTCAATTCCGTCTAAATTATGATTACGGTTACACCCCCATATATTCGAACAAGCTCAAATCATTTTGATAATTGTTATTGCTACTCTAATTTTTGATGTTTAAGTTATCCAATTTCATTACAACTGTTACCGTGTTCATCACTAAAGCGAATATTTACTTCCAAAACTGCGTTATTCATTTTCTAAAATTCAAAACAGGCAACTGGAGTGGAGGTTGCGTTTATATTGTTGAAAGTGGAAAACTTTCATTATTAAAGTATTGTTGAGACTCAAGTTTTCCTTTTATCTTTTAATGAAGTGTACCATCTGAGTACGCTTTTACCCCGGGACGTGTCTGTTTTGAATTTATACTTTAATTGTTTAAACGGTGTTCAAAGAGGTTTCAAGTACGAATTTCACGATGTCTCAAATTTATTTGGTGATCCCGAAGGTGGGTGGTGGTGGGGGGAGATGTACAGACGAGACGGTTCATCGGACCTCGGAGTAATGTACGGGACGACCCGATAACACATCGCTTATTATTTTCAAGTCTAGACTTTTTTCGCTGTACCTATTGAATAATGAAATCAATTTTAGCCTCCCAAATTAATTGATTGTAGAATAAATTTAGTTTAATTAGATTTAATTTTTGTATCTAAGTGACATTTTATTGTATGTACTTATTTTGAATTATCGTTCACTGATGTTGTTATCAGATAAATAAAGGGTGAAATATAGACTATCATATGATAAATAGATGAAACATAATGAATCGAACCTATCGATGTATCTCATAAAATTCTTCGCTTAACGTTGCAAAAGTAAAAAAATCCTATATAAAGTCATTGATACACAAGGTCTATTCATCTAACCCATGACATAAAACTTTGATTTTATGATTAAATATTTTATTTTCATTCGTTACAACTTTAAAACTCTTAAATTGAAACCATTTATATATCGTGCACCGGAAGCATACGACCTCAATTACAAGATTGTAGTTAAATTAACCTCTGTCGGGCTATGATACATCGTTACCAATTCCGTCTGTTCATCGATCGGAGTTAAGATTACTGTTAACTTAATGATGGGAATTAATTATTTCGGAGCCCGCTTCTCTTCGCCATCGGAGTCCATAGTGCTGACAGCCGTTGATTGGTTATCGCCTTACCGCCTGATGTTATTAACTGTCTTGATAAGAAGCTTTGTGATGGACCAAAGTGACTCCCGATATTCCTTTTCGGTCAAAACTATCCCTTGCTAGGAAGAGCAAATATCTTGGAGTCACCCTTCCGAGGCTGACCTTCCGAGAACACATAAAAACTGTCCGAGCCGCCTTTGTACTCGGTCGCCTCAACCCTCTCATAGGCGGGAGAAGTAAAATGTCGCTTAGAAATAAGCTGACATTGTACAAAACCTGCGTACGGCCCATAATGACCTTCGCTAGCATTGTCTTTGCACACGTAGCCTCCTCCAACATTAAAATACTACAAACCCTCCAAAATACATTCGTGCGAGACGCCGTGGCTGCTCCATGGTACTTTCTCAATATCAACCCCCACAAGGACTTGGAACTTCCCTCGATCGACAAATACGTGAAAGACACTGCCCGACGTTACTACAACAGAGTCCCTAATCATCCCAACCCGCTAGTAGTTGACAGCCTAACCTATGTCCCCGATAGGAATGACTCTCCCCGTTGCCGTCGTCGTCGTCCTCGGCACGTCTTAGACGACCCTGACGACCCAATTCGTGCACTACACTGACAGGCTACACATATACACCGTCCCCGCCGGCGGAGACGAGGACGTCACCCTCGCTACACTGTTGTTAACATACACCGGCCTTCAGCCAACACTTTTACCGGGAATCTGTATGTGCCTCACAGATTCGCGATCCCGCGGTGCCCTCCCAAAGCAAAGCCCTAAGCCGAGGTTCGTTCCTTCCGCTGGACTACCGGCGGGGGAGCCCTTAGGCTCGTTGCTGCACACACTCTTCGGTCTTGGCTGAGCGCCTTCTGCGTTCGCTCTAAACCATACATGTCCGGTGACTCTTGAAGGCTATTAGGGCCACATGAATTTAGTCATTCCGAAAAAAAGAGACTCTAAGGACGGCGGCATATTGTGCATCTTCAGGTGCATAGTTTGCATCGGCGAACCTTCAGGTGGTATCTTTTACTATTATACTAGATAACTTATCTTTTACTACAATACATATTTACTCTTACTGTTTTGATAAATATATGTGTGCTTTCTGTGGTGACATAAATGTATTTTCTTTTTTCTTTATGATATTGCTAAAAGTGCAACATCACCTCTAAGAGAGTGGACTCGCCACCCTCCATAAGGCTTGGCGTTTTAAGCCCTCATGCACAAGACAATGTGCATGAGGAGGCCCGTGTCGAACAGTGGATACTGAAAGGGCTGGTTGCATTGTATTGCTAAAAGTATATTTTACGAGTATATATAAATAGAATAATAAATTATACTTTTAGTTTAATAAAAGTATAATTTATTAAAATACACATTTATTGCCATTAAATATTAGTCGCCCATCACCAGTGTAACATAATTTGTATAGCTTCATTGAAGTCGATACGCAGAGCACAAATACCTATATACAGAACACACACTTTTCAACTAATATTTATTCACTGCTGGATACAGACCTCTCCTAGGACCCGCTACCATACACTATTTTCTGTTCTTCTCGTCCAGTTGCACTTTTACCACTTGACATATAAACGATTAAAATAATATAGTAATATTAAAAGTAAGGGAAACTGGTACAACTTATACTACCGCTTCTATAATCATATTCCAGAGTAATATAATGGTAATAAAAGGACCGAGGTGTAAAATATTCCCGGCACGCCTTAATATAACGGGAGCGTTAGGTCGATGCATTTGACCTCCTCCCGCCTTCATTATCGAATAAGGAGCGGTTGACTTTTTTAAAATAATTTCAATTATCACATCGATGTAACTATTTAGCTCATAGAGTACAACTACGTTAAACAATGCGACATGTACTCTCTTTTTTTTTTCATAATTACGTCGTAGTATTCGTAGTACGTCTCTATTTTTTTCATAATTTGCAACTTATAATATCAAACCATCAAACTGTGATACTTCACTGTTTGAATAGGCCTTCCCAAAGCTCGCCGCTCGGCACAATCTAATCTTCCGTTTTCCTCATTTAGCCATTTCTAGAAACTCCATATACTTTAATCAGTAACAATTTAAAAGTTTTTAAACTATGTGTAGTAGGTTGCATTAACAATCAATAATAACAATATTAATAATCTAATGAAGTAAGAAGGTCTGTTCATGTAACAAAATACCTCTTCAACTAGGAGATCCGGATTATTTTTACAATAAAAAAATGAAACCGTTTATCCAACCAGCTATTGTTTTAGTACGCTAATTACAGTCGCTTTGCATACATTCTATCCGGTGTTATATAAAGAGCGTATGTATTTTAATTTGGGAACAGTTTCATCTGCGGTTATGATTAAACTGGTATATTAAAAGCTCTTTGCTATATTTGTAGCCTACTGGGGTTTTACGGGGGTCTGTTATGGCTTCGACGTTCAAAGTCACCTACATTTTATAACCGCAAGTGGATACTACGTCTGTCTATCTAGTTACAATAACATTTTTTTTATAGAAAGGCTTACGAGCATACATTCCACCTGATGGTAAGTGGATACTGTCGTCCATAGACATCCGCGACATCCTACAAAACAAAAAAACTGCATTTCTAATAGTGTTTACACGTTTTGCCTAAGGCGAACTAGACGATCAATTTTACAGATTACGCAATGTTTTCGATCGTTTAGGGCTTAGGGATGCAAGGCGCCATTCAATAATTTGTGTATTGAGTTAATGACATTATTGTACATTTTTTATTGTTGATCTATAGGCTCCCTAGACCATCTATTATACTGTGCAATTTTAGGTATTGCCCAATTTTTTTCAAGTCTAGGGGCCGCCTTATGAATATCCAAAATATATATCTTACTGATTATTTGAATCACAATTTAAACTAAGAATAAATGTGCTTGAAAACAATTCCTGAGCTTGCACCGTTTAGGATCATTCATAGGATTCGTAAATGACGTAGTTACGCCCCTTATGGACTCCTCAAATTGGGTCGTCTCATCGCCCGGCCGAACGACCGATTTTTTTCAACCACCCACCAGAGAGGACCCATTGTCCACTGCTGGCTTTTGTTTAATGGACAATGGCCGCAATGGCTACGAGAATTGGGATAGTGAGAACTTGGGAATATACATACAATGCTCGAACAATCGGACGCTCATTGCCGATGATTGTTGCAAATATTTGTTCTTTTTCTGTCGTGTCACATGTGTATAAATCTTTTCGGTGGTTACCATCGTTTTGGTTTGTATACGTGGGAAAATAATAATTACAATACTTTTCATTGTATCAAAAATAAAACACTGCAAGAGTGATGAAAAGTTATAAAAATTTCCTTGAAATACTTTCCAAACAAAAATGGAGACCATAAAAACCATTATAGAATGTTATTTATAAATAATCGAACGGCTCAACAATAATTACTGGTTACCGATTTGGTTCCAATTGAATGACACTTTTAAACTACACATAATGGTCCACAATAGGTCAATTACACATAATATGCAAGATTTAATGTAACTCTTTTCCATAACCCACAAAGGCATCGCAGATTTCTTAAAAACACGTTGCCAGACGAAGACTGGATTGATAAGTATACTTTTTAGTCGTACGCAAGCAATCCTATATGCAAGTTTTTAAAAGGTAATTACAGTTTTTTAAAGTATCGTTGTCTTTTGATAGGTTTTGTTCTTTTGTTCAAGGGGCCAAGTTTCATTGACATTTCCGAATATATTTTTTAATATTCAGTTAAAAACGATACTGGGAATGTACGATTTACAATAGGTCAAACTAAAAGTTCTTACAATTGGCTACAATACAAATAGAAAAACAAATTCTAATTTTGAAAATGGAACCCTTTGCTTGTCAAACGCCATTAAACTTTCAAAGCCGTCATTTGTTTTTTATTTCTGGTGGCAATTTGAAAATTAAATGTTTGCGGGAAAATGAATTTAACATTTTCGTTGAATGATTTTTTATGATACTCGTTGCGGTTATGAAATACAAAGTTATGACTTATGAAAGAAAGACTTAAGTTAGCATTTAGTGACGAAGCCCCACCCAGTGCCGCTATTTATAAACTGCTTCAGTGAATTCAAATGTGGTCGTACCATTTTTTTCGGAATGGCTAAATTCTTGCGGCCTTTCAAGAGTCACCGGACATGTATAGTTTAAGACGAGCGCAGAAGGCGCTTAACCAGGAGCAAAAAGTGTGTGCAGCAACAAGCATAAGGGCTCCCCCGCCTCTAAACCGGCGGAAGGAACGGACCTCGGCTTAGGGCGTTGCTTTGGAAGGGCACCGCGGGATCATGAGTCGGTGAGAAAGTAGTCTTACCACTCGTACCTACCTCAGTGACGGTGTTAGAGAAGGGCGTTATGTGACGGCGGCGACGGATAAAGCACTAAAACTGTGCAGCTCATAATTGAAGCAAACAAACGAACGACATATCAGCAGATACGGGCAACATTAGGTATTGGTATAAGTCAAGTTCAAACTATTTTACACGATCACCTACGGTTAAGGAAGGTTTGTGCTAGATGGATTCCTTACAATTTCAGCGAAGCTCAAAAACACTGTTGCGTGGAATCATGTCTCCAAATGCTTGAAAAGTTCGACAATGGTCAATCAAATGCTATTTTTGATATAATAACAGGTGATTTAAATGGATCTACTGCTAGGAACCTGAAACTAAAAGGCAATCTGCGAATTGGGTCTTTCCTTTCGAAGAGTTGCCGACGAAAGTGAAGAAAGGACGGAGTGTTGGAAAGAAGATGATTGCTTCCTTTGGCAGATCGGGCTAATTTGCTACTATAACTTTGGAAAATAAAAGAACAGTACTGCGGACTGGTATGTGAATAGCTGCTTGCCTTCTGTTTTGGAAAAAGTCAAACAACGACGCCCACAAAGCAGAACGATTCTCCCGACAATGCCCCACCTCACTCCGCCAGACAAACGAAGCAATTTTTGAGTATTGTAATTGTAGTGTTGATGGGTCATCCGCCATGTAGCCCCGATCTTGCGCCAGTAACTACCAGTAAAGGCAGTAACGGCCTTTCAAACGTCTGTTGTAAAGATGCCTAAAGAAGGGTGACCTGAATGCTTTATTCATCGCATGAAAAAGTGTATCGATTGTCGCAGAGAATACTTCGAAATGCAATAAAACAACTTCCATCTTTATATCAGATTTCATTTCTGAGATTCTAAAAACTTCTAAAAAACTATGAATTCCAAAACTACTCGTAGGAATTATTAAATTATAAGTTAACTTTAATAACATCAATAACATTTGACTCTATCCCAAAGTTAGATTTATTTTACAATTTTTTTGTCATTTACTAGTTTATTTTGTTACTAGAGATATATATCAAAATTTCCGAAAATTCATTTGATAGTGGTCCCCGAAATTAGTTAATGTTATAGGTTTCGTCGAATATTGCGACTCGCATTTTTTCCTTTTTTATTTAACGCGGGATTGTCCAGACTGCGCTATTGGTTTACCTACTTTTACTGTAACTGTCACGTCACGGTGATAATGAATAAAATGTTTTACTTTAATATGTAATAGTGATTTTAATTTCGTTGATGACAGCGTTAAGTAATTAGCGATGGTGTGAAGTCATGAAATCACTGACCTAAAGTAACCTTATGTTCTTCTATAGAGGTTACGGAACGTTTTTGACGAGTCATGTATGGATGACGATGGATTAAAAATAAATAACTATTTCATTCCACTAGAGCAGGTATGGGCAACCTTTGACATGTTGAGGGCCAAACTTTAGCGTGCAAATACGTTCGCGGGCCGCGTTTAAAAGTACTTAGTGCATTTTAAAGTAGTGATAATATTTTTTGCGATAGATATTAGACATGAAATAATACGACAATGTTATTATAGTACAATTTATTAAAATAACAAAATGAAATTTAAAAAAATGGTACATTATAATTAAATCGTTAAATTTGCAATTGTTACAAACTACGAAAGTTAAATACACCGAAATCAATGAGACACTTGAGCTTGAATTTGGGAAACTAATCCATCGATATTTGGATTAATTCCACAGATACAAAGACGTAAAGAATTTTCCAAATTATCGTCAGTCAGTCTTGTACGATGTGTTGATTTATTAACTTTCATCAATGAAAAGAACTGTTCGCATTTATAAGTACTGCCAAACGCACAAATCAATCTTCTTGCGAATTTTCTAAGCTGCGGAAAATTGTCTTTTTCTAGGTATTTTTTGTAGAAATCGCACAACTCTACGTCTTCAAATTTGGATTTTAGGAGTGAGTTTTCTTGAATCTCGATCAACTCCATTTGTAAGTGTATTGGAGCATTGTACATCATATTTTGTAGGAGTAGCAAATAAACTGAAACAGTCTTCCATGTTTTTGAAGTCGCTAAATATGTTCGAAAATTGTTCCGACAGTAACTTGAGTTCTTCAGCATATTGAGCATAAGCAATATTTTCATACGCAGAGAGCGTGTTGAAATGGTAACAAGCGTAGTTTGATCTGAAACGCTTTCAAATGGCTGTACAAATCATTTACTAACTGTCCTTGTTTTTGAAGTTTCAAATTTAAATCATTCAAATAGCCTGTAAGATCGACCAGAAATGCTATGTCACATATCCATTTTGGGTCACTTAATTCAGATAGTGGTTTATCTTTTATTTTCATAAAGTCTGCTATCTCATTTCTAAGCTCGTAAAACCGTTTCAACATTTTTCTTTTGCTCAGCCATCTGACTTCACAATAATATGTTACGTCGTTATATTCAGCTGATATTTCATCCAAAAACGCCTTGAACTGACGTTGGTTAAGCCCTTGGGATCGAATAAAGTTGATGGTTTTTACTACCACATTCATAACATTCTGGAGTCGAATGGACTTAGAACACAAGTTCTGTTGGTGGATAATGCAATGAAGGACTATCAAATCATCTTTTTGCACATTTAATTCTGTTGCTTTTTCATTCAAAATTCCGATGAAACCTTTACGTAAGCCGACCATAGAAGGTGCACCATCAGTGCATACTCCAATTAATTTTGACCATGGCAAGCCAAAACTTGTGAATACCTTTTGAACTTCAATAAAAATATCCTCTTCTGTAGTGGTTCCTTTTAGCGGCTGTAAAGCAAGCAATTCCTCAGTAACAGTGAACTCCTTATCAACACCTCGAATAAATATAGCCAGTTGAGCTGTGTCAGACAAATCGGTGCTCTCGTCTAATGCTATGGAAAATGATTCAAAACCAGCCATACGGTCAGTCAATGTTGTTTTTATATCATTAGCCATCATTTCTATACGTCGAACAACAGTTCGTCTTGACAAACTAATTTTTTCAAATTCATTTTTCTTTTCAGGACACAAAATACCGCAAACTTCTAACATACACTCCTTGATAAATTCTCCTTCGGCAAATGGTTTTAATGCCTTTGCCAATTTTGAGCTAACTATAAAACTAGCTTTCACAACATTATCAAGTTGTGTTCTTTGTTTACGAAACATTTGTTGCTGTTTTTCCAAATTTGCGGTAAGCTTCTGGATTTTATCTGTTCTTAATTGTCCTGTCAGTGAGTGCAGCGTAGCATGCTTAGTTGAGTAATGCCTCTTTATATTGAATTCTTTCATTACTGAAATGGATTCGTTACACAGCAAACAAATAGGCTTACCATTGTGCAAGATAAAAAAGAATTCTTCAGTCCATTTTTCTTGAAACTGGCGACCCTCTGTATCTACTTTTCGTTTCTTTCCACCAGACATCATTTTTGTTTACTTTTCGTTCAATAAACTTAATAACAAACTATAGTTAGTAACCACTCAAGATGCACACAAAGTCACAAAGCAAGTTGACGGCTCGAGCAGTTCGCTAGGATATCGCTTGTCCAAGTTATCACCTCGGTAGCTCAAATAGAACTGAACTAACGTTCGGGCCATCCACCCGCTTATATAGGCAAAATTAAGGAATAATCTGGAATAAACTAGTTTAGAATAATTGAGAAGCAATAAATCTTTTGATGTGTCGCCCGTGACAAACCTCAAAGAATTTGATCGATCAAGCCGAGTGGCGGCGATTATCGAAGAGTGAGGCGGCAAACATCAAAGGATTTGATGTTTGCCGCCTCACTGTCACTCCCGTGAGTATAAGTACCTAATGTAATATTTTTTTAATTGGGTTTTTTCAAAATGTCTCGCGGGCCGGATCATATCTTACAGCGGGCCGGATCCGGCCCGCGGGCTGGTTGTTGCCCATATATGCACTAGAGGTCCGTTTCTGATTTTGTTCAACCTTTTTGCTTCTAAAATATTTCTACTGAATTTCCGGAAACGGTACGCATGCCAACAACTTTGAAACAAGCTTCAAAGTTTCGAAGACACCATCAGAACTGTTGGAGGTGTTAGGATATTATGAGATATTGGAAATTAGGAGATATTTGGGGATTCACAATCCTCAACACATCCGAAATATATTATAAAAGGAATAATATAATTTTAATTTAATAATTAACATTATTTTTACCATTTCCTTTAGAAAAAGTAGTGATTATTCTGCTTAACAAAGAAGTCATGCTTATTTATTTGATCCATACAATATATACCTTAAACTAAAATACATATACATACTTATATTATAATATAATGAACTAATCTACTAGTGTTCGTCGGTCTCGCTTCCCTAAAGCGTCGGAACACTACCCCTTTTGGACAAAAGTCCGCCTCTGTACAATATAGTGCATAAAAAGTAAATAAATAAATAGGTCAGATTTGGGGAACAGCTTCTGATGAACCGCATCAACCCGGAGCTTATAGATCTTAAGTTACTAGACGTATAATTGGACTAGCTGCTGCAGCTCCACTTTCAGCGGCCCGTCCCTGGTTCCACCTTGGAGTCTCTCCTGAATGTGCCGTTTGATGTATTCCATGGGAAAATATCTTTGAATGCTATTTTAAAAAACTAAAATCTTTCCCTGAAATAATGTGACGTGTGGCATATCAAATAATTCCGGTTTTCCTGTTCGTATATTCCTGTGGGTCAGTACTGAATAGCTTTACACAAATAACTAACAGCTGCGGTTTATTATTTCGTGGAATTATTCAATGAATAAAAGACTGTACTGACCGTTGCTGACACGTTTTTTTTTCGGAATGGCTAAATTCTTATGACCCTAATGACCTTTCAAAAGTCACCACCGAACATGTATGGTTTAGGGAGAGCGCAGAAGGCTCTCACCCAAAAGCAAAGAGTTTTGGGTATATTGGAGTGTAATTATCTATACATTAATTGAAAGAATATTGACATTATATTCACTAGACTAGAAAAGCACTGATTCGATTCCCATTCGTGAGGTCGTGAGTTCAAATCCTCTGCCAGTTTGTATGTACTAACAATAAGTACGGATTTATAAATCGGGACCAGATTACAAAATAAATAAATACTGAATTGTCAAAATAGTAGAGTAATTCATAAAACAAACAAACCAGTTAATATATGCAGTAAATATGCAAATTTACTTGTTTCATTGCAATGCAACCAGCCCTTTTAGTATACACGGCTGGGCATGGACCTCCTCACGCACATTGTCTCGTGCATGAGGGATGTATGGCCTTGAAACGCTACGCTGGCCAAGAGAGTTGGCGAGTCCACTCTTTTAGAGGTGATGTAGTTCCTTAGGGCTTGTGGTAGCTCCTTTGTTATCCCTTTTGTTATGTCGCCTTTTACGACACCCACGGCTAGACCCACGGCTATTTTATTAATTTTAGTTTATTTCAATATACTCGTACGTATTCATATAGGAGTTGGACGCAAGCGATTCTTTTGTTTTTTAAATAATTCTCGAACATCATCAAAATGCACTTGTGCCTTTCTTTGTAAGGAGGGCGGTATAGTTTCGCGTCAATGTATTTA
The DNA here is from genome assembly GCA_943735995.1 of Sesia bembeciformis. Taxonomy (NCBI): domain Eukaryota; kingdom Metazoa; phylum Arthropoda; class Insecta; order Lepidoptera; family Sesiidae; genus Sesia; species Sesia bembeciformis. Next base: position 9,435,156 of record OX031042.1, read on the forward strand.
AAGGTATATTCTAAAAAATCTCTTTTACGCGTTCGGACAGACCACTACAATCCGAAAGACAGACGTGCGCTCGCGAGCTGCATGCAACAACTAATATGTAAAATACGAGAACAAATATAGTATAGTAAATCGTTAATGAATATTATGTAATAATCAGAAATCTGCTAATTATCTTAATAAGATATCGTAATCTATCGGATATTACATCTCTCCCCATCAATAAACGGAATATAGATAATACATATTGTGTTTGTTTTATGTCGTCAAACGTGAATTCTTTGATTTTCCTTATAAATAATTTTACTAATAACAATTCTCAGAAATAACGAAATCATATACGAGTACGATAACACGAAAACATACCCGCTGTTTAAATTGTCACTTTCTAATCTGTTTAATGTTGTTTATTAGAAAAAGTTGTTTTTTCAAATGTCATAGGAATTAATATTATTATTATTTCCGCAATAATAATATTCTTGCCATTATTATTATTGTTGCCATTATTATTGTAGGTCTGCTATTCTTTCAACTTTAATGTATCCAAGTTAGACGAGTTTTAGTTCCTCGATAATGTGAAACCTCAATTATGATGTAACTTAGTCGAGTGCTTGTCGAACAAATTCATAAATGTGTTTACAACAGGTCATCCTATACACATCAGTATCTTAAAGCATAGCAATAAGCGCTCGAATCGAATGGTTTTGGACAATTTAGCAACTTGCTGACTGTACATGCGAATGAACGACAAAGCTATAGTAATAAATCTGTTAGAGAGAATTTGCGACAATGCACTGCAGTGAATGCATTTATTAACTACAAAGGATGCCCCATTTCTACGCTGCGCGTGGGCAGCTACAATGGTCGCTAAAGTTGGTACCAGCACTGATAGCGGTTGAATGGTATGTGGGCTTGTGCCCAATTTATACCGCTTCTATTTGGTTTAGAATCTTGGCCTCTCGATCAACAATCAACAGTATATTAAAGTGCTATAACTTACGCCGCCAAAGTCAAATTCAGCGACACAAAAACCTCGTATTTGAGTGTAATTTGTCATAACGTCCATGACAGTGCCTAATAAAATGCTATAACCCACTCGGTAAGACACGTGTCTGATAGGACTCCCGCCCTCTCTAACTAGCCGAAAAGCCGACAATTCTTTCTGATTCTTGAATTCTCGCTCGCACGCTTGTTTGATCTTTACCGTTACAAAAAAAATCTATGGTATGGTAATTTATATCAATACAGATTCTGCAACTATTGTCACTTATCTAAAACTTATCTAAAGACCTTCCAAACAGGATGCTCAAATTTTATAACTTTTTATATTCTAAGTGTGGCGCGGATGAAGACGCAGGTATTCGCTAGTTGCGTAAAAATAATTAGTAAAGAATATAAGGAAAAATGTGCGATCTTATCATGTGACATTCCTGAATTCATGCCTACCAGTGTAACGACTTGGTCATGTACTTGGCGATAACCCAATTTTTATTACGTTTCTGGAAATTCAAGAATACTCAATTTTTAACGGTATCAGACAACTTAAATATTTTTTACAATGGACTTTTCCATAAATGTCTCGCTCCGTTTGCCTTTTGTACGTTTTTCAATTTCCCTGAACTTAATATGTGATGGAGGTATGAATGGCGTTGGTATCTAGTTCATTTCGTGTCGATCGTGTCGACCTATAACAATTCACCCCCACACTCATAACGAGGGTAGAAATGTCCGACACCAGACATTGAGAAGCCGACAATTTGCAGTTCTACAATTTTACATTTGCTTGCGGCAAAATGTGATCCCAACCGCCATTTGACTTTCGGGTTAGCTATAAAATAGAACACATGTTATATGTATTATATATATTTATTATTATGTATTGATTTGATACTTTTTTATTTATTCTAGGTTTTATAATTCTTTTTTAAGTCTTCAGGTTATAGTTATTTCTTGAACATTTTGGGTACTAAAAGAACTGTGATTAAAATTCTGCAACATCCGCAATGTTAGTGTAGGGAATACAAATTCTCTCTGTAGGGATACACTTGGAGGTTTTTATTTATTGTATTAGTAGACACGATACAGGTGTATTACAATAGGGTTACTGTATCACGAGTGCCTACAGATGTTTGTAGCTAGTTCCTACTGGGTGGACACCATAAACATATGCGACATTAATTCTAAAACATAATTGATATTTTATCAACTACACGCACGGATAAGTTTGTCAAGCTTTGTGCCCACGCTTCTATTACGTAAATGAAACCTATTTACGTCAAGCCCCACTTAGAAGTATCGTCCTTAAGGCGCACACTTAAAGCATCTTATGCTTCGAAACTCCGAAATTTTCGCAAAAGCACCTTTCAGTATATATTCTATATTAGATTTGTATTGAATTTTGACACGTGTTTTGTCCACGTGATACGATAAAATGGTATGGATATTGGAAAGTTTTGGCAAATACATTATTTATGAATTAATTTTAAATGTAATCATGACGATTAGATATGCCAGAACCCATTCCCATCCTATCCTTTTTTATATTTTAACCATCCTTTCTCCAAATACATTCATAAATCTCGCATCCGAGGCTTGCCGACGTTTCACATTCTAGCTAGACCTAGACCCATGTTGGCAATTGTCGTGTTACTCTACGAGATAAAGCTAAAATAGTCCAATCAAATTGTGAAATAAATAAACACTAAATTATATTTTTTGCGGACTATCAGGGATCGATAGGGGGGTGCATTTTGAGCATAAATTCCAATTTGGGGGGTTCTCCGATGGTCAGCTGTACCCCATTTTGCTAAAAACGCGTTTAATTCGATATCTCGAGAACGGTTAATGTTAGGTAAAAAATTGTAGAGACCTTTTCTCTTCTAAATTAAATTTACCGACTTTTTTATCCGAAACTTTTTTTTTTAACATCAATATTTTTCGAGTTATTACTTCCGAAAGGCAAACATTTTCCTTTTTTTTCTCCCTATTTTTCATTTTTCGCCATTTCTTCCCCAACCGTTCACTTTTATGAAGTTTTCCCGATTATCAAAGTTGTAGATCTTTTAATTACAAACAACTTTTGTTAACAACTTTTTTTTCTACCACCAATACCTTCGGAGTTATAGCGTATTTTACCGAACGAAATCTGCGCCATTGTCGCAATATCATCGACACCAGTGGGTATTCAGTACTCGAAAGAAATATTAAAGTATTCCATGATCATTTATTAGCCAACTTACCTGTATTAAAAGGTGAATCGATTCAACAACTCGATCTAAGACAGCCATGTTTTCTTCGCAATCATTTAAATATTGTATTTGTTAAATTTGGGTATTTTTTTGCATTCAATGGGACAATGATGTGAATAAGGATTAGAAAAAGAGGCAAATGAATAATTAAAACTGTTCCACACATTTATTGATAAAAAGTATTGTGAAGTTCGCAAAATTAACAAATTATGGAACAGTTTTAATTATTCATTTGCCTCTTTTTCTAATCCTTATTCACATCATTGTCCCATTGAATGCAAAAAAATACCCAAATTTAACAAATACAATATTTAAATGATTGCGAAGAAAACATGGCTGTCTTAGATGGAGTTGTTTAATCGATTCACCTTTTAATACAGGTAAGTTGGCTAATAAATGATCATGGAATACTTTAATATTTCTTTCGAGTACTGAATACCCACTGGTGTCGATGATATTGCGACAATGGCGCAGATTTCGTTCGGTAAAATACGCTATAACTCCGAAGGTATTGGTGGTAGAAAAAAAAGTTGTTAACAAAAGTTGTTTGTAATTAAAAGATCTACAACTTTGATAATCGGGAAAACTTCATAAAAGTGAACGGTTGGGGAAGAAATGGCGAAAAATGAAAAATAGGGAGAAAAAAAAGGAAAATTTTTGCCTTTCGGAAGTAATAACTCGAAAAATATTAATGTTAAAAAAAAAAGTTTCGGATAAAAAAGTCGGTAAATTTAATTTAGAAGAGAAAAGGTTTCTACAATTTTTTACCTAACATTAACCGTTCTCGAGATATCGAATTAAACGCGTTTTTAGCAAAATGGGGTACAGCTGACCATCGGAGAACCCCCCAAATTGGAATTTATGCTCAAAATGCACCCCCCTATCGATCCCTGATAGTCCGCAAAAAATATAATTTAGTGTTTATTTAACCCATTTTGAGCGATAATTTGACTGGACTAAAAGGCGGTAATCAACTTCTACTAGAGTGGAAAGAGATAGGATTTGTTTCAATAGCTCCTTATAACTTACAGAAAGTCTAATACAAAATTTTAGAAAGAGGAAAATTAGTATGATACTTAAACAAAGAGTCTGTAAGTGTCTGTTTCTAGTTCACGAGCACCAAAAACTCACGGTCAGGATGTAGTAGAGGCGGCGCTTAGCAGGGCGCACGCACAGAGATGAAGAGCGGGCACTACTGCCGACTGGAAACAGCGACGGACCAGAGCTGCGGCGGCCGGCGGGAGTAGTGGCCCAGATGTGATGTCCGGGATAGCTCAGTCCCCGGAACAGGCGTGTGACTTTTTCCAATACGTCTTCCCTGATCGCTCTCCAAAACAAAACCTGACCGTGCGGCGCCTTAGATTTTTCAATCTTCTTTTTCTTGACAGAATTGATGGATTTATGAATTTTTGAATATTATATTTTATGATCTCGAACAGTTTCCAGTCAGTGCTATTATTCATATAGATGGGTAAATGTGTTACACAGGTTAAAAATATTGAATTAGAATACAGATATAAAAATACATAGTAAAAAAATACAGAGTACAAAAGTGAGCTATTGCAACAAATGTTACACAATGTTGGCATGTATCGCGGATGTCGACGATATCCATGGGCGACAATATCCATTTCCTACCAAGAGGACTGCTTGTTTGCCTCCTTTTTTAAAAAAAAATGTCTCAAATATAACAGCTACGTTTACTTAAAATCGTTATTTGCACATTCATAGTGTGCTGAATACTATAGACATTGCCAAACCACCATCTGGGTCGTCTAACTGCACCAACTGGGTCGCCAAACGATGCCAACTGGGCCGTCGCAAACTAATTTGTATCTCTATTTAGCCTCATTGTAATTAGTCTGCCTAATTAAATTATGTACGTTGAATTGATTTTGCAGAATGTTCATTACTTAAATCATCATTCATCACAGACCTACGCCTACACGACGCCCACGGTGAGAGAGGACTGAGCCTAACAATACTAGTATATATGTAGGGGATACCTACGATTTCGTTCGTATCAAATTCGTCATATAAAAGCTACATAGGTTGAGTCCGATCCCCTTAGAAAGTTCATGTTACACCGAAGCTCCTGAATTGTTTATCATGAGAAACAAACTAATTTGTTCTTGAAATTACTGGAAAAAATGTTCCACGAAGACGTTTTGGTTCTAAGTTATACAAATTTCAGCGTTACATTTTGATTAGCGTTATACCATTTGAATTAAACCGTATCATCCATTAAGACGACAAAAAATTCACTGAAGTGTCATGTCATGTAAACAAACACCCAGACACTTGAGCGTTATTTATTTGTAGGTATGTATGATTGTTGTGTATTGATATTCTGTAAAATTTCGGGCCTCCGACCGCTATCAAGGTCGATATCAGAGAAGTGTCTTGTCACTTCGGTTTTGTAGCCACGATAATGTAATCACAGCTATTCAATCATGGTTCGATTACGACTGTTTTGTACTACGCGTAAAAACCGGACTGAAGAAAAATAACAACTACTATTAGTTTTCTTCCCATTAATTTCCCATGAGCACGTCTGACGATATGCTCTGGTTTTGTGTGGGTTAAGGAAGTCTAGAAAGCACAAATGTTTTATTGTGGTACTTACCTATAAATTATAAACTAAATAGTCGCGATATAAATCATCAAAATATAAAGGACGATTAAAACAAATTATTACGCCAATATTACCTGTGAATTGTAATCATTTAATCAATATTGATTCTCGAAGCCTTTTATTCAGGCCGGAGCCGGGTACCACTTGAACGGTTCTTGTCGAGCGCACCTATCTAACGATCACACGCGAGCCAAACAATGCACACCATGCGTGCACACAAAGCCTCGCTCTAGGCTTCTCTAACACATCGAACGTTTTAACTGGCCCTTTCTAAATTTACTGCCCTATTATCCTGTTTAAATTAAACTGAATAAACGGGAAAGACCATACAAGTACCAGAAATTTCGGTACCTCTAGCCCTTTGTTGGGTAGTATTTGCTTTGTACCTGGGTTTTTGTCGACTTTCCAAATAACAGGAAGTGCGTAAATAGATTCCGTTTGTCGGGCAATGGATGGCGCCAGACAGACGAAACTGTCGGCTTTTGTAACAAATACAGTTGTAAAAAGAACCTTCGTCTAACTCAGCCAAAACCTTTGGTTTTCTCCAATTCACGGAAATTTTAAAATAGCACAATATTATTTCATGGTAGAGAGAGCTAATGAATGTTGTTTCCATAGAAACTAATAGCACGATATCGATTTATTATGAAATGCCGTGACATGAACCACAATTGTAAAACTAGAAACAAAATAAAGAACACATTTTCCTTTTTTGCTAATACTGTATATTTTTTTGCCCCTGAAATTCAGCGAAGAATACCTTATGATAATACCTTATGACAACCTTATGACTAAATACCTTATGACATTGACTTCCTCATTTCAAAATTAAACCAAACCAAACGATTCAGTAATGAAAACCGATCTTGGTGGGTAGCGTATCGAGTGGCTGCCACTCGTCGGGCAGGAAATTGGCTTCGAGTGGAGCCTCCATCTACATCGCTTGTCGCGCTCTGTCGCTTCTCGGCGGATACGGCGCTATTAACTTACACCTGCGGTTTCTGCTATTGTACCTTCTACAATGCTCAGTTAACTGTATATGTTGAATAATTGTTTGTTTACTTTCAAGCTTTCCATCCTTAGAGGCTCTATCAATTTCTTTGAAAATTTGCTGGTAATACAGCGCGTAAATACTAACTATACTGACTATAATACCAACCTTCTACTACTTTTTACATTTAGAAATGGAATCTATGTAGTAACAGCTTTAAACTAAGCGTTATTACCATACACTCGTATTCTAGAGTTATTAAACAGCCCGCTGGATGGCATTAATAAAAATACACAAAATACTTGTAAAGGGCGGGCTATGACGGAACCGGATAGCGTATAATCTCCACCATCTTTGTTCTCTCGTCACGCCCGCTGCCCCAATTTTGTGGTTTTAGAGAAAAATACGGACTGAATTACTCAACTGAGGCCCAGCTGCCATTTCGAAATGGGTTTAATGTCTCTCTAATCGTATTAAGCAATGGTCCTAAAATGGTCTAATGATCTTTGAAGGACTTGTGATACTTTCACCTCTCTTTGCTCGATTTGACCTTCTAAGCTTTATTGTCTTTTTTGAACACGGTTTGATTCTGAGACATTTTCAGTAATTTCAATCCCTTCGGTTTATGAACACACGTAAACTATTGCTGAAAACAATCTGGGTTAAGTCTAATTTGACGGTACAAAATCTATTGCGATAACAGTGTAAGGTTTAATTTAAGTACATACTCGTACATCACATTTTTTTAGATCAGTCTATGTATGTATTTCTGGTGTAATAAATAATTCCCTTAAGTATTTTATTACCACATTAGCATAACGTAATAGGTAAGTACTTAGAAATCAAAAGAGAAGACTTATGTGATTGTCTTGTTTACGAATGCAATCATAGCTAGTTCTGAGTTCTTAAATTACCTTGACCGGACGTTCAGAACGATTGTGAGTCGGTCGTCATGTACATAGTATGTGGAATTTCACAAGTGCATAATGCACTACCTCATCTGAAGTCGAGTGCAATCTTAGTTCATCTCCAGATATTAGGAGTGCGATTGAAATAATAACAATTGTTTCGTAATTTTTTTTTAAATTGCCCGCATCTAATCCTGCAATACTTGGGTGCCAACTACTACACGCGCGAGTCTTTTGCGGCGATATTCTCACCCAAGATCGCGCGGATATCGCCGTGTGTAGACAAGCTCGATCATAGCCATATATGTAGTTAGGTACTTATTGAATTAGTAGCGACTCATGCAACAAAATTATAATTATCATGACTGGAACATGAGGTATTATGTACGTACGTCAATAAATTATACTTCAATGGACTGGAATGCGCTTTCATACAAACCCTTTAAAATAATGCCACATTCAACAGCCTTCACCTGGATTACCTTTTAAGTACGTCCAATGAGACATACATAAAAGCAAATAAATGAATATTTTGCTTCTTTCAAACGTTCAACCAACTGGAGATAGTGCCGGATTATGTCCGCATGAACGTTGCATGCGACGACACGGCTCCGTGACGCAGGTTACCCAACATCGGCAATGCGGCCTCAGTCACGCTAATCTGCACTCTGCGATTACTTGAAAAACTGTACGAGCAGGCTTTGTTGCTCGGGCCAACTGAAATATAGTTCGTACTGGTAGGTCGTGAGACCGCGTCAAATTAGTTATGGGTTAAACAGTTCAGATAGTAAAAAGAGTCAAATTGGAAAATTATTTGCACTTTTACTTGTTTGTATTAGTCAGATTATAACATCTGGAATAACCTTCCTAGTCGGAACTTTCCTACTTACTAGTCGGGTTATTTTAAAACCATGTCGAGAAGAAACACTTAACTTCTGCAGACAAGTTCTTTCTGGTCAAGTTCTTTCTGTCTGATAAAACTCGTGATGAAATTAGAAACAAGTGAAAACACAGACTAGATACATCTTTATTGCTCTTTATAGCACATTTATTCCACAACTTTATTGGGGTAGACTGGATAGAATTTAACGTGTACAATAAAGTGAAAAGTTTAGTTCTATATACAAAATAAAATTTTGCGTAGCTTGCAACTACGCGAAATTTGATTTTGCTAGCCTTCGCCCGTCATCATCGCACGTTTCAGTAGACTTTACCCAATTTACGACTAACTCACAGTCAATTTTGCATCTAATTGGGCCACTGAAGCGGGTTGTGACGGCAACGCACTGGAAAAATTGGTGTAATCTGAAATTTCAAAGCTGAACAAAGAGGGAAAATTTTGTTCTCTCGTTTGTTAATGTTACTGTCAGTCTGTGTTGAAATTTTGCTTGAAAGAAAACAATTGTATTCTACATTGTTTCCAACGGGATATATTTTGAGCCTTTATCTTAAAAGACATTAAAATATACTATAATTAACATCAATTAGTAGCAATCCGTTGTTTATTTTTACAAAGTGCTTCTTTCAAGGTCACAATGAAAATGTTTTATATAAATAAATAAAGTTTTAATGAACTTGCCCGCTATATCCAAGATTGGATACGCGATTGAGATTTTTATTGTGGAATAACGATATGGTTGTATATTGCCAATTAGAGCGACGCGTGCGCAGAACGGAACGGCTGACGTAACTCGGCCTTCTATGCGCCGCCGGTGTTGCTGGGTACCACATAACCATCAATATCATGAACTGTATGGTTCAGTCATGGGTTGACGTGAATTTCTAATATTCTCGATGAGTTTAATCTATAAAAATGCACCTTGTGGATTTCCATGTGTAAATGTGGATATTTCTGTCAAGATACCGACACGTGGCTTCACTTTCTTATACCCTTTTCCCACGATGGGTCAATACTTAGTAATTGAAGTTAATTGTCATTACTGCAAAGACCCTAACGGTCCGTAATCGTAGCAAATGGCCTGAAATATATAGCCGGTAGTAGTGTTTCACGGCTAAGGGCGCTACAATGACCCTCGCCTTTATACTATACTAGTTGCCGACTTCTTTTTTATAGAATGGTAAACTAAAGAATAGCATGCATTGACCGTGTTTTTATTTTTTTCCATTTTCCAGATCGGCAGATCTTCAGAAGCACCCATAGACTTCGTAGTAATGGATACAGTCGCTGGCGACAAGGCTGGGGACGCCAAAGTTTTACAAAGCACAATATCGCGGTTCGCATGCCGTATCATCGCTGACCGAAATGACGTCAACAACTGCCGCATATACGCCGCGGGGTTCGACTCCTCCAGAAATATATTTCTTGGAGTAAGTACTTGTTTATTCTAATTGTAGTTTAGAAGCAATTTGTCATTAAATAACACGTTAAATGGTCAGGGCGGATAACAAGACAATAAGAAATATGTATATGTTGACAGTGTGATGATAAACTTGTGTAATAATAGTGTCCGCAAACGAAGAGGCTACGGGATAGCTACTAAAACCTGGTTCACAGATGTCCTAACGAATGCATTTTATTTATCTGTCTAGACATAAAGCCTAATTTCCGCTGCAAATTAAATCATATATAGCTTAGTTCTTAGGTTTTTAGTTATTTTCAGTTATGTCTTCTTATAAAAGAGGAAAGCTTTCAAGGGTATGCAAATGACCTAAGTTTAATGAAATAACTTAGGTGCGAATAAATAAACGTTTCTTAAACCGTTCTTTGTTTAGACTGATTTGTTGAAAACTAGCCTCTATGCAGACACAACTTAGATTAATTCTAATATCGAGAAAACATCTTTTCATCCGGAATTCGCAAACGTTACTATCGCGTAAGTGACAATTGTTTTAGTAAATACAATTGTCACTTACGCGATAGTAGTTACACTATAGTGCTCGCCAGATTACTGGTGGCGTGTCAAATGTTGCCATATCAACAAAAAATGCAAAGTACCGTTTTTTTTTAGGGAAAAGTGTATGTAACCCTCGTGAGCGTTAAAATTGTACAGACCACTCTTGCAGTATTCTGCTAATTTTTAATTAATACAGAATTTTTCTCTAATTGGTAAGGGAAAAGAACTAAGAACTTTATATTAAGAACTTTCTAAGTTTCTTAATACGGGTGCTAGAGGCGCTGCTTCATTCCCTATAGACTATAACACCTTATTATATTCTCTATAATACTTGACGGAAACACGACGGCTACATTTAAAACTGAAAAACTTACTCTAACTAAGAGCACAGTACGCGACGCAGATTACACTTGATTCGTTTGCTTTACCTGCACAGTTTAAGCGTTCAACTTTGTGTGTCATTATTTTTCCATTTAGAATTATTTTTTAATAAACAATTAAACCTAACGCCTATTTGCTTATTAAATAATAATTCTAAATATTCTACTTATGTTTTAGGAGAAAGCGACAAAATGGACAGAGAACCATGAAATAGATGGATTGACGACGAACGGCGTTCTGATAATGCAACCGCGAGGAGATTTTTGCGGGGGCAATGCATCTTGCAGCCCTTGGCGCGAGACTTCCGTAGGAGGAGCGGTCTTCTCACTTAGGGAAAGCCGGTCCGCACAACAAAAGGTACAACATCACATCATTGAGATAACAATTGTGGGTTAAACGGTTCTCTGTATACATAAAATTGTGTATGTTCTGTTAATATTTTGATTTGTTATGCAAAAAAAACATTAAGAAAAACTTAGTCTGATATATCGTTCTGACATCTTTTCTAGTGTCTACCGTCCCCATTGTCCGTTGGTGGATCGTTCCATCAAACAACAATGGAACGGGGGACCAATTTATTAATTAGACCAATCGTTCTAAATTAATTTATTAACATTTCAAAGCAGTTATATAATTAGACAGTTGTTAATTGTGTAGTTGTACAAAGTTTCATCGGAACCAATAAATATGTTATATTGCTTGAAAATTTCGCCTAGGGCTTGTCCACCTATCCATAGGTTGTTCCCGAAATTTTCAACCTAACCGTCTATTGAATGTGTTGATAATGACCTGCAAAATATTATAGTTTGTATTTGTTCACACAAAAGAAAAAGGTCCGTATACTAGTAACAATAAAATAATAAGTTTACGTGAATAGAAATCAATATTATACATTATTTACTCTTTTATTGCTGGCCACTGCACTTGTCCAAGTAATTGGATTGAATGTCCATTGTAGAAATGCATTTGAGCAACTCTAATATATTGCTAATTGGAGCATGACCACAGATAAGATAACAGTTGCCCACATATTATCAGTGTTAAACTCCTAGATTTGTGTTAAGACTTGTTGGTCTTATTTTATTTTTAATGGGAATTACGAGGCAGACGGACGGTGGTAAGTGGACACTGTCGCCCATGCACACCCGCGGTTCATGCCAACGTCAGTACAGAATGACAAATGTTGGCACGTCCCCGGGTGCGCTTTGGACATTTAGGAAAAGATTTGGAGAAAGGTTTGGGAAAATGGGGAGGGGTAGGATAGGATGGGATGGGAATGGCCTCTGGCATATCTCACTCACTACCGAAATACGTACGTAAATTGGGGGAATAGGATTAAGTGAGAAACGCAGTATATTTTATGGTAGTATTCTGTGAGAGAGGGGTAACGTGGCCAGTCGAATGCGCCCAGTGGCCAGGGGGTTTTCAGCGTGCTTGTGAAAATGATTAGGAATCGAGGAAGTTACGGAGGTGCATTCATATAATTTCCCAAAATGCCCCTTCAAATACTCCAAAATACAATTCAAATAAATATTTTATTATTTCAGGGCGTCCCGTGTCACGAAGAAACAAACATACTGAGAGATGGTACAATGATTGACTTATGTGGAGCGACACTTTTATGGAGAAGTGCAGAAGGACTTAAAAATTCACCAGTAAGTGCTATTTTTGTATACCGTACGTAACACACTTTATGGGAAACAATTGGATGTGTGTGACACGCGTCTATGGGAAGGGTTGATTTGGACATTTTCCGCGCGTTTTTAGGAAAAAATGTTTAACCAAAAGTAGTGGCTTTACGGTTTTTTTTGACATTATCAATGAGTTTGAACAAAAAAGTCGGCAGCGTAACCGAGGGCGTGCAAACGTTAATCATTCTGGACTGATGTTCTATCGCAGATGTCGCAGGGCGAGGATATCCTCTTACTGCCAGGTGCTGTCTGCCACCTTCTCTTCATAAAAAAATCAATAATTCCGGGTTTTATCCCTTAACGAAAGTCTTAGCATTGCTCTCTCCATAGCTCGCTGAGCGACTTGTAGCTTGCGGAGTCTACGTCTCCACAACAATTATCATCATCTTCAAGCACTGCGGTATAGGCGACGAGAAAACTTAAAGGTGTACCCATACTGCGGTGGATCGATGTCGACCAATCGATATTAATCGCCTCAAATACACAATCAATGCCACTGGACCAGTTGACAAATGGATAGATCGATCATCTAGGACTGCCGCTTCACTAGTTCTACTTGTCCATTTGAAACGGACTGCATGGATGTATCGATAAACATCGAATAAAAATATCAATCGACATCGATCCTCCACACTGATGATTCCATATGAACGGTCGATGTCATCGATCCACGTCGACCGCAGTTTGGGTGCACATAATTTGCATGATGCTTTTATTCCATAAAAAATAATAACAATGTTGTCTCTTTGCAGACGAAACGCGATTTAGAAGAGCTTGTGGACAAGTTAAACGCAGGGCGACCGCAGTGCCCCGTGGGGCTCAACACGCTCGTGATTCCGCGCAAGCTCTCCTCCGCACATCAGGACCTCAACCAGCCCTATGTCTACCTCAACTGTGGACACGTGCAAGGTAACGCATATCCCATACTCGTACATATAATAAAATCGTAACAGAGCCGTGTCTGTACATGATATATATTTTGAATAAAGTGATTGCAATTGTAAGTACGAATGATACATAGGTCACACTGAAAATTTCCGGATGTGGCCATTTACATAAACAATATTTAAAAAGTTATTACGATATTTGAAAGTGGAATTCTTTAACTGTAGAATAAAGTTTGTTTCATCTAACAGTCATTTGTTTTTTCATTGTGGCGTCATTTTAAAAATTGCGTCTGCAATACGATGGATTTAACTCGTGAAAATGATTTTATGATTTTCTACGATTTTAAGTGTAATTTGACAACTCAGCAGAGCCTCGCTCGCCTTCAAACTGCTTTTGGCGATGAAGCACCAAGCAAGACGACAATTTAAAGCTGGTTTGCAGAATTCAAGCGCGGTCGTGTCAATCTCAGTGACTAATTTCGTGAAGGTCGCCGGTCCACCGCTGTCAAAAACATCGATCCTGTACGCCATATGATCTAAACAGACAGACATGTGACCTATCATGACATTCGGGCATCCTTCGGCATAGCTATGAGTCAGATACAATCAATCTTACCAAATATTTGGCTGTGCGAAAGCTGTGCTGGCGGTGGATCCCACACAATTTGACTGAGGCTCAAAAGAACGGAACGCGTCACTTGGTTACCATGCTTGTTAAAGCAGCAATTGACCATTTGGGTCTTTCAAGACGAGCCGAACCCCACCAAAGTGGCGCGTGTGCAAAGTGCCACGAAGCAGATGATCGCTTCCTTTTTTAGAAAAACTGGACACGTGGCTACTGTTGCTTTGGGGAAACGTCGTACTGTGAATGCTGATTGGTACACGACCATTTGCTTGCCGGACGTTATTGACGAACTCCGTAAAAATAACCGTAAACGCCGCATAATCTTGCACCATGACTATGCCAGCTCTCACGCGGCCACACAGAGAAACGGATTTTGAATAACATAGAACTCATGAGCAATCCTCCATACAGTCCCGACTTGTGGCACCTAATTAAGAACCAATTACGCGGTCAACGATTTTCATCGCCAGAAGGGGCTGTCGAAGAGTATGAAAAACATGTTTCCGAGGTCACCACGTAGGAGTGGAATAAATGTTATGGAAATTGATTTATTCGTATGAAAAAGTGTATTGACGCTCACGGAGAATATTTTGAGAACAGTAAATTGATTTTTGGCCATTCATTGTAATTTTTTCTTATTCATTCCGGAAACTTTCAGTGTGGCCCTCGTATAGAGACCAAAATAACATACGCATTACGCGAAAACTACTGAACAGATTTGAATGAAACTGGTCATAGTTATAGTTTATTTGCCGGGTTAACATTTAGGGTACTTTTTATCCTGCACCATTACAGAGTTCCCGCGGGAATCGCGAGCTCACGCGAACGAAGTCGTAGGCGCCACTATTTTATTAATATAAATACAGGGGCCTCTTATCTTCATCTTCATTCGATGAATGGGAGCACTGGACTGTTGAACGCTGATATGTTGTAAAAATAAAGTAAGGATTTGCAGAATTAAATTATCACTTGCAAGCTTGTGATACAAGTCTTGTACTGTTTTTTTGTTAGAATCACGGTCAATTCATGATATTTATGAAATATAATGTAGATTCTTGTTGTGTACATCACACTCTTACCTAGTATTTGGCGTTGTAGGAGAAGAAAACAAACATGCGACAATTTGCGTTAGGCTACAAAGAGTTCGGATAATGAGAATGTTACATGCAGAAAAAACATCGGTCAAAAACTAGTATAAACAACTGTATATCATGGGATCACTTTTTATCCGTGTTATCATCCAATTTTTATCACATGTAAACAGTTGCGGTCGAGAATCGTATGAAGTTTGGTCTTATATTAGAATCATATACAACATTTTCACCTGAACTGTTGGAGGAACTCTCTGTATACATGAACCATTAGACATACATACAGGGGAGTAGGAAACACCGGAGCTATAGAAAACAAAAACTAAAAACATATTGTTATTTTACTTTCCTTAATATAATTTCTAATTTTGTTGTGCAGGCGAGCATTCGTGGGGTGCGGAGGGTAGCGACCCGGGCATGCGCCGGTGCCCGATGTGCTTAACCGAGGGGCAAGTGGTCCGAGTGTGCATGGGAATTGAACCCGCGTTCTACGTGGACGCCAGCCCGCCCACCTACGCGTTCAACCCGTGCGGACACATGGCCTCCGAGAGAACTGTCAAGTAAGTACAACTGACTTTTTGTCAAATAAGAAAAAAAATTGTTTAGTATTTCTGTTCTCATTGATCTTGATCTCAGTCAGGGAGCTCAAATTAATTAATTGAAAAAAAATAATCTGAATTATTTATTATCCGTTTATATACGCTATAAACCCACGCAGCCACATGCCCTCCGAGAGAACTCAAGTACAATTAAAAAAAAATAGATATTTTAGTTTTTGTAGTGCCTCGTTTGCTCCCAGTCAAATTCATGAATTCAAATCATTATTGTTTATGGGTTTACGATGTTTATTGGTCATACGATAGTTGTTTGTTAATATTGGAATAGTTAAGTAATTAGTAATGAGTAATTAGTTTAGTAAGGAGAAGAACATGGGTGTGTTCTCCAGATCTCTTCGATAAATTTCATTGAAATTGGTTCAGTAGTTGTATCGTGAAGATGTAACAAACCGTGTTTTTGTTCAGGTGCTGATGAAGCCTGGGACAAAAGGCTAGTTATAAACCGTATGTGTTGTTTGTTCAGGTTCCGAAGCCGCGCTCAAGAGCATAGTTGTACAACATGCGTGTGCTGTGGATTTTTGTTCATAATTAAAATAAATATGTTTGTCTTTAGGTTCTGGGCAATGGTGGACATCCCCCACGGCACGAACGGGTTCCGCGCCATCTGTCCGTTCTGCGCGACGCCGCTGCAGGGCACGCCCGGATACGTACGACTCATTTTCCAAGACAACCTCGACTGAACAGGTAATGCAGAAAGTAACCACCATTTACCAGAAAATTACACCTTTATAATTTTTAAATTATACAGAGTTAAATAAAATATACCCGGTACCTTCTTAACATTTCTATCATTACGAGTACAACTATTAAATGTTGTTCTACCACTTTCCCAAAACTTTTCTTCTAAGACTTTCCCTCAAAGGTGCCAGTGAGGGAATTTCGAATTTGGGGAAATTCCGAATATTTAAAATTTTTACTAAACGCAGCGAGGTTTTATACACTACCGACCTTTATCTAGACGCTATCTTATTGCATCCCCTCCGCTTCGCTCGACGCGGGTCGCAACACACGATAGTACGAATGCAGTGTCACATTTTCTGACACGAGTGCGTTTCCCCGCCATTTATAGAAATTCGGATTTAACCCCAGATCTGTTTCTTAGAAACCTGGTAAGTTATTTGATTAAATGGTTGTTTTTACGATAAATTGTCATTCTTCGTGAACGAATGATTGTGTCAATGACTGAGTGCGTCGGGACGCTATTATTTAATACTGCTTATATATTTTTTACGGAATTAGCCCCGAGGGGGAATTACGAACTATAAAGCACGCGGAATCATTTCCGTAATAATGGTCAACGGTTCTCAATCTGTAAGGACCTAAAAATTTAATGTTTGATTAAATATTTTTCGATATTTATATTAATACCTACATAATAATAAAAAGCAATTTGTTTGTTTGTTCGAAGAAAACTATCTAACTGATTTCAAAAGTGTAATTCATATTTACCATAACTTCTTTATCCAAGCTTAGCTGCATGCTTTGCAAGTTACCTGCTTGTCTTAATAATAATAATAAGAAATATTTATTATCAGGCAGAAACCCATTTCAAGCAAAACATATTTTTAAATTATATACTTATTATTTTGATTTTGATACTTATAGAGGATATATGCACCTTTTATTTTTTATTCACTGTTATTTTTTAGTTTACCCCTCCTGTTTTTATTTATTCATGTTATTTTATTTTCTATATTCCTTTTTATTTTATATTTTGTTTGCATTTGTACTTTTGTAATATCAGAAAAGTAATTGTTATTACAATAACAAGTTATATTAACAGAGTTGTACTTATTTTCAGATTGGTGCGCGTGTTCACGTGATTTGTGTTCTACACGAACATCAACACAGTGATACAAACTATACAAAACCCGTTGTAGCTTAGACAAGAAATATTAGCTTTTGCTATGCCATTATTGTTGTGTTTGCAGTATGCAAACGAATCTTATTACACTCATGGCAAATAAAACCGGTCACCTTGTATCAGTAGAATTTCCAGTAGATTTGTATATTGTGGAACAGTTACAAACAGGCAAAAGAAATCGTTGTTGCATCAATAATTTTATTTGAAAAAAATTTAAGATAGTTACTATCCGATTTTATTGCCCATAAGTGTATGCAAGGTGTATATTGTCGACATGCACAGAATTAATAGTCGTTTCAATCGAATCTCACAATTGCTTGTCAACAAACAATGTATTACGTCAACAGGAAATAAAGTAAACTTTTAATTTTAAGACTTATTTGAAGGTTTGTTTGTTGGGCTTAATAGATAAAACTTATAAAATTGTCATGTCCCACGTGAGCTGTACAATACGCCCATGAATTTGACTACATTTACCAAATACATATTCTAAAATGTACAGGCAATTCATTTTTTTAAATCGGGTCTTTTAAACTACTAATTATTGAAAGTAGGTAGAAAACAAGAATATATCACTCCCGTAATAATGAGAACATTTTTTATAGTGAATATATGTGAGTATATTTTAAATTCATGATTTCACTTATCGAAAATTTGGATAATGTATTCAATTTCATATATAATCAAAAAGTGAGAAAAATTTATGTATGATCTATTGTTTGTCCGTTCAAATACAATCCAACAATTAATCAAGTTCATTTGATTGCTAAAATGTGGAGGAAACATTTGTATAAATTTCTTTAGACATCTCGGGCTTTATTATGCAGTTTATCGTTTGTGAACAGTACTATCGCATTGCATCAATTATATTTTTTCTATATAGAGAAAATACAATGTCTATGGCGTTCAGTATTGAAAAAATTAAACGTATTCTAATTATTCTTGCGAACGTATTTTTTATCGTTTTATAAACCGATTATTGCCGTTCGAATACGATAAAAATGTATAATGAAGATGCAACTGTAAATGCCGTAAAGTGACGTCACACATTCGGAGTAATACTGGTTTCAAAGTACTGATAAAAAATTATTTCATGTATTTTTGCATCTAATAAAGTATGGTATTTATTGATTGTTATTGTTACATAATAAGGATGGATATTATTAGATTAAATTTGATTAATTGTTGGACTGAATATATTTGAAACTGTATATATGCTGTGCGAAATTGCAAATGGCGGTTACAAAGTGCGCAACGACTCGTACCAAAATAACAGTGATCATTACCGAAGTACCTAAACGGTATTGCTTGAAATAAATCCGTAAATTGTTTATAACACATTACATATGGTATAATTTATAAATAAATGTTTTTATTCTCATATATTTAAGATTATAATAATCAAAATGTTCAAAAAGCACTACTGCACATGGGTGTCTAGACGCACGCGCAATTATGAATTTATGTCCATGGTTAATAATAAATAGTGATATTTGAAACGTTGACACATTTCAATTCAATTCAGTTCTTGTAGCTCCTAGTGAAATTCTTGATTTTTTTCCTGCTTATATAACTTCATTGTAATAGTTTTTACTTTTGGTTGCGTATGATACTCATTTAGTAGTCAATTACATAGATTATTTCTTTTGATTGCATTGGTTGCATAAGACACTCAAAAGTAGTAATCTACATAATGTGTAGACTTTAATTACGCGTATTATTTTATTTTAAGATATTATTTTGCTTTTGATTACATGTGAAACTCAAAAATAGTCAATTAATTAGTTTTCTATTTTCGATTGCGAGTTTTGGAATTTAAAAGTGATCATTGCTCATGAAAGTCTTTAGAGTTTCAAAGGTATTCAAAAATAATATCAAAACGACAATAAAAATAATTTTAATATTCAAATTGATCACGCGAAAACTGAGATGCTCGTGTGCAGTGGCCCTCATGGTGAATACTTATTTGTTAAAGCTGACAAGAAAAGCACAAGAAACTAACAAAAAAATATAACGCGTTGTAAATTTTGCTGTTTTGATAAATTAATGATTGACGGCGAGAATGATAAGCGTTCGCTTTATTTACAGAATGGTTGATTATATAATAAAACATCTTATATAACAAATGTTTATAATAAAATAGATTAAGAATGAAATGTAAATAAATTCAGTTCAATTCATCGTAAGTAACTTATGTTCGGTTTTTGCGTAGTGTGTGGAATGTTCCCTAGTTGTAAGCGACCCTTTACGAAGTAGTCATACATTAATCATTTTCTTTAAACATTTGGCTTTTGTTGCGCGAACCATTACCATATTAATTAAAATAATAAGATTACAAGCAAATTACTTCTAAGAATGCACTAAAATAGGCGGGTACAAGTTCATTTTTGGAACATAGGTACCTTACATAGATTCTTTTGCTCCATTTTTTTTTAATACAGCCTTATTTAGAGAATCGTGTTTTTAGGGATCTTAGTGGTTAGTCGTCATAGTGGTTAGATTCCAACTACTGACGAGCAAAGAAGCATATTAAGACACGTCTACCCGCCTAAAGCCGGTGTTTCATGCCGTTCTTAGCTTAGACAGTGTTGTGGGAAACTAATCTCTATGCAGACTACATAAAGGTGATATTCAACACGACTGCGACTAATTCTAAGACCGAGAATCGTCTAATTATCAGGCCTTAGGGCCATCGTGTCTGAGTCGTGTTTTATAAGACCTTATGCAATCTACATAGAGGTTAATTTCGAACTACTCAATCTAAGACGGTCTTAGAATCGTCTATTTATGTAGACTGTAGTTCCTTATGTTATTAGTCCTAAAAGGTTTTAAATATATTCTTTCAAGAAATGAGTAGAAAAAATGTCCTCGTAACAATTATCCGGATTTAGAATGTCTGTTAATTAAAATGGAGATGAGCGCATAATACCAGCCAATAGGATTGCATTATTTTTTGACCTTGACTGCTATTGGTTGGATTAATATTGATTCGTTATTTCTTCTTTTTGCATAGTCATCTTTTATTAGTGGGTATTTAAAGTTTTATTTTTGGCCTGGATGGTTTGAAGTTCGATTTTTATACGACAAATAGATTTTTCTTTGCGATTATTTTTTGTTGAATCGCTGATGGAAGAAAATCTTATCATATGATAAATTTTAAAGAAAACACCCTCCATTAAATGCGTTTTCCACGTGAAAAATAGAAATCACGTGGTAAAAAGTTTATTATAAGACGCGAATCAACCGTGGATACACGCGTACGAATATATACGAGTGTATACGCATACATTCTCTTACGCTTATAATGCATACATTATAGCGTGAAAACGCAAAGAAATGTATTAATTATTGTGCATGAGTATAAATGAGAAATTAATACGTCATACTATCGAACTTTATTTCCTTGTACAGAAGCGGATAATCATTTGTAAACATAAAAAAATAGATATATTATCTTAGTTCCTTGATAGAGAGAGACCCGACTGAACCTCTTCTGCTACCCTGTGTCAAATTGTCATTTTCCCTATGTGATGCTACATTTTGCTTTAAAGGGTCATAATCTAAAGTGTATTCAAATGAGATTCCGTCTTTGTTCATTATCTAGGGCCTTATCACCTTACTCATAAAATGTTTAATTTTAATCATTGCTTAAAATGTCAATTTCAATAGAATTTGAAATTGTAGCCACTGGAAAAGAAAAGTCATTTGTAATGGATATACAAGTTACAAGATGTAACCAATTAATTCCCTGAAACTATATATTCCGCTCATGGTTCTAAGTTATTGACATATCGATAATAGCCCCACGGGATTACCTTTAGTAGTCACTAGGGAGATTTGGGCCGTAATCCATCACGCGGGCCCAGCTCAGTCTATCCGATTGACATATAATAATGTAATACTTTACTTTTGTAAAAATAAAAATGGGCTATTTATTAGCCAATTCTATAAGAACTAAAAATAACATTTTTTTGTAAAGAAGGAATCGTGAAATGTTCATGTTAGTGAAGATAGAATCATGAACGAAATCCACGGTTTAGACTTGGGAATAGTTCAGTTACAGCCTGTATATTCTTTATGAGTAAGGCAGTTTGCGGTTAGGTGAGAATAAGTCATATAATTAAAATGTTAGCGAAATTAGTCACAATATTGTTTGAGTGACGAATTACTAAAACGATTAAAGTTTATTATCACTTGATTCAATTATTACATTTAATATTAAAAAGTATTGTTCAGTTGTAACAATTATATACGTGGAGTATATATTTATTTATAAAGGACTTTTTTTTATTATCAGATTAATTGGGATCAGGAGAAAATGAATGTTTTTTTAAAATTTCATTTTTCATACTTTTGTCCATTGCTCGCATCTTGAAAGCATACAAGGGCGTATTCAGGATTTTATTCAGGGCGGGGCAAAAGCCGACAATTTTGCCCAGGGCGGGGCAAAAGCCGACAATTTTATCCAGGGCGGGGCAAAAGCAAACAATTTTCTTATAATTTAAATAGAGATAGTATAATGCACAAAGTCTCTTATTATTCTTCCCGATACTTGGGGGTAAGCGCCCCAACCTGCCCCGCGGCGGCGAGACATATGTTTACCTTTTTTATTTTAATCGACGTTTCTTACACCAAGCATGCTCACGAACGTAATAAAAACAGCTGACTAGGCTAGTTAATAAGGTTTGTTGACTCAACTGAATTAATAAATTCATCAGCTGACTCAACTCAACTTGTAACACCATGGTTTTTGTAATTCACCCAAAACGTCGAGTATAATAAAAAAAGGTAAATATATTTATGTTTAATACATAAATTAAATAAATGACAATATGTTTTAATTTTTTTCAGTTATTCCTTTTCCCAATTACCGCTATTGACCATTTGTCAAAGCGAGTCCTACATGACATACCACTGTTTGAACATCGAGTTGTTCTTGAGAGCAGTGAAACAATTCTCACGTGTTAAATAAAAACTATCATCTCATCAAAACCCGTGATAATACTACTCATAGACCTTATTTTCATGATCATATGGTTCTTAATTACGTTTCCGCGACGCTTCGTGATTTGCATAGACTATGTTAACGTTTCAACTTGTACGGAAGTGATGTATAATATAATGTATAAGTTTTATAGTGTTAGGTGAATAGAATAGGCACGGAACAGTTAGTTTTTGTACAATAATTATTAACCAGAGACTATAGGCCATCTATTTGATGTTTGACCCAATGCTAATAAATGCACAGTTAATATTGTACTTGATTTAGGATTAAGATTATTTTCGGTAGCATAAATTACGATCAGTATCAGTGTATGTTGTTTAATTAATTTAACATTATGTTTAGTTGATACATCCGAAGTCGGTACGTATGGCATAGAAAAAAAATACATGCATTTATTTATTTATTTAAATTCGAGTGCAGAAACAAACATTGTACAAAAGGCGGACTTAATGCCTAGTGGCATTCTCTGCCAGTCAACCTTTGTTAAACAGAAATAAGAAATGCGGTGTATCATACAAATGACTACTAACAGTACATATAATACAATACACACATAATACCTGGGTACAATAATGAATATATACTGTGTAATGAATATATATATATATATATATAAAAATATTGATAGAAATATATACATACAACAATAAATTACACTATACAATGAATTACTTAAAATATAATATATTGTATGCCATTGACAAGGGAGGTTGTTTCAGAGAAAGAATCAAAGTCTAAGTAACTTTATTTATCAACTCTGTTGCATAGACAGATAATATCGCCGAAGCAACTTTTTAAATGAAAATTTAGAAGGGCCTTTCCTGATGTCAGTGGGAAGTGTTCCGCAGTCCCATAGCCTGAGCTGCGAAATAATACATACGAGTACCTCTCAGGTGTTCAATGTGCTGTTTACACCCTAAAATAAAGCCGGATTCGTTTTAGATTTTCATTAACGTAAGGGAAATATTTTCGGTAGAAAGTAGAGTTAATGCTGCCATTCTCCAGGCACCTAAGAAACTTTCTAACAAGATTTGCTTATACGATCTCTGTGTAATGATCTTTCCAAATGGGAATTCACTCTAGTAGCTGCTGTAAAACATCTGAGAAGCCTTGTTGCGGGCTGGAATCGTTTTAATTTCCTAATACCCGTATTTACAAATTATATGAAGCAAACTTCATTCTAATAGAGTTTACGGAAACGTGTCGCGGAACAAACAAACTAGGCTTTACTAGACTGCGTAAAAAAAACAGTGAGCCGCTTTTTGAAATCCAAATTATGCTGAGTCCTGTTTTTGTATTATGAAAATAGAAAGATGCACTATATTTAGATTGTCAGAGAGAGATTTTCACAAGTTTTACATTGCAGTCAAACTTCCGCGAAACAAACTTAATTCTAATAATGGTCTATGGTCACGTACCGCTTCGGATTAAAGCTTTGCTGTGTTGTAAAAACTACTTTGATTCGCATAAGTGTGTCGTAAGCCCGTAATTTATAATTATATTTTATTTAGTATGAAAGTTGTTGATCAGAATGTAGTGGCGCTTATATCGACTGTCTGCGCGTCAGCCTAAAGTCTAAACGTGGTCAGGGTCTCATATAAAATGATTGTTGACTTCAAAACAGTCTCATATTTTGGGTGACATATGGAATCTTAAAGATATGTCTCAACTTAAAGAACTGTTGCATTTTCTCTTACGTTATGTACGCTGGTAATTCTACCTAAAAATATAAATTAATATAAAGGTATTATGTAACTGCGCGTACAGCCCCCACGCAGACTTTAGTGTGAAGTGCACAATGAAACATTAATTGCTCGTTATTAGCTACTTTAAGAACTGATGATAGCCTTAATCTATTTATGATAAGAATTAGGATAAATAAATCGCTCTTTTGAGTCCTAAAATTTACATGTTGTTTTGTTATACTTATCCTAACGCGCGCCACACACCATCCGTTCTGATCACCCGATCACAGAGACTGCGTCCGTCATACGAAAGGGAATGCTGTAATAGTATCCTTGTCGTATGACTTATGGCGCTATCTCTCATCGGATGATCAGATCGGAGTGTGTAGCGCACGTTAGAATGAATGGCAAGGTACTGCGATCCCTTTTTCCAATTCTCCCTCAAAATCCATGCTTAATTCTCCCTCCGAAAGTAGGCACGTTGGACTCATGTAGGCACGAATCGCGGATCTCGCAGGGCGACAATATCCAGTTGACATCAGGTGGACTGTTATCATCTTATTTCTTTAAAAAAAAACGTATTGATGATCAGTTTCATCTAGGAAAAGGCTCAACGTTCTCAAATAGTATCTTACTTTATTTTCAATACTACTGATCAAATTTTATTTGCACTAATTTCTTCCGTAACATGTGGCCCTCCAACGAAAATGGGTCCAGAAAGGCGGTATTCGAGTTAGGGGCACATTTGGAATCTAGAATAGGTATCTGTCTAATTTGAAAGTCGTATCTCTATGTATTAGGTGCTTACCTATGAAATGACCGATTTGTATGAAACTGAAAAAAAAAATATAAAAATATGTTAGTCGAAATATTGACCCATATTATCTACACACTTTCACCACCTCAATTGATTGATGCCACTCCTGTAAGTCTTGTAAAAAAATCATTGATAGGGTTATCGATGAATTCTTGAAAAGCCCTAATCACACCTACTTCAGAATCAAATTTTTTTCCTTGGAAAAAATTCTCCAAATTTTGAAAGAATTGGAAATTTGTCGGTTCAAGGTCCGGTGAGTATAGTGGGTGAGGGAGTCTTTAAAACTCTATGGATGTGTGAGGGCGGACATTGTCATGAAGAAGAAGTGGAGATTGTGAGAAGTGTGAGGTCAATTGCTGACCAAACTTGGTTGCTCTGTTGCCAGCTTTTCCATCATTGTCTGCAGCTCCTCACAGTACACGTGGATCAATCGTTTGACCGGCTCGCAAGAAACTAGTGGACAATACCGGCATAAGACCACCAAACTGATACCAGTAGCTTTTTCTTAATTATCTTGCGTTTTTTACATGTTGGGCTGCGACTGCTGGAACCACCCACTGATACGAACGTTTGTGGTTATCGTACAGGATCCATTTCTCAATACAAGTCACGATGGCTGTGTGATCGTTTGTGGTATTTGTCCCATACACACAATTGATATTGTAAGCTGTCTGACTTGCGTTGGTGCCGCGACGAAACTCATTAAAAAATAGCACGAAATTTTCAATTTATCCATTTAATTTTCAAGACAATGACATTAACAAAATTTAGGTACAGAAAAACATATGAATGATTTTGAAATAAGAACAATGTAGCTATTAGATACATTGTTTTATTTTGAAATTCGAATTAGAACAGAAGATATCAAAACTCAAAGTGGACAGTAATAAAATAGGTCATTTCATAGGTAAGCACCTAATATATCTCTGAAACTAGAAGTATGGACTCTTGCTTGGACGCTCACGTTATTAATGTTATTATACGAGGCAATTCGCCTGTCTGTTTATTCAGCCAATTGCGGAGTCTGCCGATATTTTATTGCGATTGCAACATGAACTCGCGTAGGATGGCACTGTACAGAATGTTTGTATATTATTAGTTGTTATCATGGGCGTAATTTCAGCTTTTTAACTGGGGTGGCAAGGCGTACCGGCAGTCTGGGGGTATACTGGGTTGGACAATTCTGGGTTGGAGAATTACGCCACTGGTTGTTATATATTGTATTATAAGGTTGATTAATTAAACAAGTTTCTAACTTATTGGTTAAACACATAATACACATTAAACTAACTGAACTACTTAGTTGAGAGTGTAGACGGCTCGGTAATAGCTCATATACTTACTTTGACCAAAAATACCGTTACAATAAAGAAAAATAAATAAATTACATTTGAATTTGGAATCTATCATTCACACGTGAAAAACAAATGTTTTTGCGCCAATCATTATTAAATATTGTACTAATATTAAGATGTATTTTGGTTGATCGATGTATTAAAATGGAGTAGGGTGATAACGAAAACCGTATTTCTCTAATTGCATTACAAAAACTAGGCATGGAGACGAATGCAATTTTTAAAACTACATCCGCTTGGTATTAGGGGCATGTTTGTGTACCGGACTAAAGTCGGAATTATAATTCGATTCCACATTTGACATTAGCTACTGTCATTTTGTAAAATAATGATACCACATATAATAGTGTAGTGATGAACACAAAAATCGATAAACAATCGCGATTTATGTTTATGTAATCATAATATTGGTGCCAATTAAAGACTAAATTATTGATTTTTATTTAAATAAATACATAATTATTCATAACAATTATTTATTAATTAGTAACCGCTGCTTTATTTTATAAAAAGTTAATATTTTTGTTTTTTTTTATATTAAAAACAAAACTTATAATAAAAGAGCCTAGATAGTTTTCTGTATTGGCAACCCGTGCGTGCTCGTGCAGCTATCGCCATTTTGTTTATCTTGTCATTCGGCTTCATTCTCCTAGTCTGACTGCACGAATATCTCGTTTCATTGCGAATCGATATTTTGTTATTTTGTTGGGTTTTTGTTAAAGTTTTGTTACGTTGTGTTTGTTGTTACGTTTATAGTTTTTTGTGAACTTTGAGTGAATCTATTTGTTTTGGTTTTCCATCAAAATGGATCCTCCGCCAAGTACATCACAAAAAGACGTGGATGTTTTCTTGTCTCCAAGAAAAAAACGTCCACGAAAAGCTTTCACTGTTACTGAAAAAGTAATGATCCGCAACGCATATAAGTACGTGAAAAATGAAACTTCTGCGCAATTGGAGGCCTTTGAAGTTGTGGAAGAAAATGAATGTATGAACAAAGTTGCTCACATATTGGGAATAACCTCACGCTCTGTTTGTAACGTTTTGAAGGAAGTAAATAAAGGTGCGCCGCCAACTCCCCCTAAAAAAACTGGACCAAAGCGAAGTTTCAAAGATAAAATTGATGAATTTACATTCTCCGCAATACGACGAATAGTTCATCAGTTCTTTTACCGAAATGAACCTCCAACCATTGCAAAGGTTAGTCAATCAGTCAGACAGTATTATTTTATACCTACATCTTTTATACATATATAAGTAATGATTCCAAACTATTATAAAATTTACTATTTCAGATTTTACAAGTGATGAACGATGATCCAGAAATGCCCAAGGTTTCCAAAGACACCCTCAGAAAAATTTTGAAGCATCTTAATTTTAAATTTGTTGCACGGTCACGCAAGAGCACACTTATTGATCGAAATGATATAATAACATGGCGCCAGCGTTACTTGCGATCTATATGTCAGTTTCGACGAGAAGGGAGACATATATATTATCAAGATGAAACTTGGGTTAACGCAGGTAAGGCTAACATTTTGAATTAATATACATTTACATTAAATTGAATAGTAATATTGAATGTTCATGTACTATATGTGATTTAAGGTCATACTGTAAAAAAAACTTGGGTGGACAAGCAAGTCACATCATCTCGGCAAGCGTTTTTGGAGGGACTGACCACTGGATTAAAAAACCCATCTGGAAAAGGCAAACGTCTCATAATTAGCCATATAGGTAGTGAAGAAGGCTTCCTGGAAGAGGGGCTCATGATTTTTGAAGCAAAGAAAAATTGTGAAGATTACCATGATGAGATGAATGCAGTTTGTTTTGAGGAGTGGTTCGCTGGAGTCTTACCAAAATTAAGACCAAACTCAATTGTGGTGATGGATAATGCACCTTACCACTCCCGAAAATTGGAAACGGCACCAAAAATGAGCTGGAAAAAAGCTGCCATTCAAGACTGGCTTTTAAATAAAAATATTCATTACGAACCAGATATGGTTAAAGCTACGCTTTTAGAACTGATTCCACATAACGAGTCTTTTAATAAGTACGCTGTAGACGAAATGGCAGCACAACATGGGATCACGGTTTTAAGACTGCCCCCTTACCATTGCGAGCTGAACCCTATCGAATTGATATGGGCTCAGGTAAAGGGGCATGTAGCTCAAAATAATAAAACCTTCAAATTGACAGACGTGAGAAATTTATTTGAGGAAGGCATTCAAAAAATTACGGCCACCGAATGGTCTAAATGCGTATCCCATGTTGTCAAAGAAGAGGAAAAAATGAGTAGGCTAGATATGTTAATTGACAATATCACAGACACATTTATAATAAATGTTACAGAAAGTGACAGCGATAGCGATAGCGATGACGGCGACGATTTATAAAATAAAATATTACCATAATACATATATTTGTTTTATTTCTCATGTTCCTTCATGATCACATTTATTTATTTATTTCACACACAATTATTAAAGAAAACTCTCAGATCCGTAATAAAATTAATCGTCATAACTAAATTATCCGTTCACAAATATTTAATTTCCTGATATACTTAGTTTACGAGAATAAAATTATAAACGAGAAGAATCGATCCGGAAATATTCCATTTCCGTATCGAATAATTTCGCAACGTTACTATTTAGTACTTGTCATAACGTTGCAACACTGAAATTGTCAAATCTGGAATCGAATTAAAATTCCGACTATAGTGGTAGGTACATTGAAACGTCCTGTTTGGGACTCTGGGCTGAAACGTCTGGCCATCCACACACTATTATTAGTCATATATTAGTCTATTTAGTACTTATAGTCGTACTAAATAGACGGTTAAAGCTGTGACAGCGAGAATAAATCCCACCCACAAGCAAATGATTTTATCCAGAGAGATGAATATAGCACTCAGAACCATGTCACGTAATTTAAAAGATGATTTAGGACTTGCTGCTTACAAAAGACGTACTGGTTATTTCTTAACTGATAATTTAAATAAAGGTGGGTGGGTTGACAGATCAAAACGACCTTCAGCGGTATACAAAGAGAGCTCACAGATATCTTATTTACGGACGAGAAAATGTTCAGCATTGAGGACCATTTTAACAAGCACAATGATCGAGTTTATGTACAGAACTCTAGAAAAGCTGTTCAATTGATTAAAATAGGGTGCAACGTGGTTATTATCCGGCTTCAGTGATGGTTTGGTAGTTATCAAGCAGTGACAACCATATTTTTGTGAAAAAGGTATTAAAACGTTCAGCTCAAGTGTATCAAGATACGATTCTTGAGAACGTCGTAAAGCCTCTTAACAAGACCGTTCCATTACTAAGAATGGTCCTTTCAGCAAGACACCACCAGGTCATAGGGTTCGCTTAACACAGGCGTGGCTAGAAAGGAATATTCCCGACTTCATTGGAGCTGAAGAGTGGCCGTCATGTAGTACCGATTTTAATATGCTCGGATTTTAGAGAGCATGGCATGCTCTAAACGCCGTGATAATATTTAATCCCTAAAACATTACATAAGGGTGGCAGTGCCCAATTTTCCTATGGAAAGGGTGCGTGTTTCCATAAACAAATAACCATAACTATTTCCAATAAACGGTATACTTTTAAAATGCTTACATATTTATTTCTAAAATAACACAATTTTTTGTAATAAAAATGTTTTCTTTGTAACAATATCCTATGGCTAGACTAGGTAGAAGGCACTTTAAACACAAAAAAATATGTACCTACTTCAATTTATTACATTAATATAATAATTATTGTAAATTAAATGTTGCTAATTGGTATTGTATTGATATAGTTCATTAATTTCCTTACATCCTTACATTTAATGTAAGAGTTCTGTTCATGATTAATTTGCATGTTAATACTGACAAATGCAGGGCCGTCTTTACCAGGGGGTGCAAGGGGTGCGGTGCACCCCTGGCGCCCCGCGCCCGGGGGCGCCTGTCGAGCGCTGAATTCAGTGCCGGCTTTACCTATGGTGCAGGGGGTGCGGTGCACACGGGCGCAGGGTCTTAGGGGGCGCCGAGCGCCGCTCGCGACACCTCCAAAGAGTTCAAAACGCCTACTAGAGGGCGCCCTGCACCCGGGCGCTACATGAGCTAGAGCCGGCGCTGGACAAATGTAGCGATTGAACTACATCTATAGGTAAATATCATTCGTTAGTACACACAGCAGTAGAAATTGTTCAGAGTCCTAATCTTGTAAGTTATTAAAATAACATATATTATGACATTTTAATACTTCGTACCTTGAACCTGGGACGTATTATGTGCTGTATGAAGTTGTTACAACAAATCCTAAGAGATTTCAACATCTTGATGGCTGCGGACTTGCTGTCACTTTAGAATCCAGGTTAATCTCATGATACACTTAGGAAGTTCCATAGAAGAAATTAAATTAAAAACAAGCGACTCAATAGCCCACACCACGATCTCATGTCCAAAGACACACAAACATGAACACAAATTAACAAAACATACACTTGTCTTCCAATTGAGTTGCACTTGTCGTCGACTTCTACGTAGTTTACAGTTTCAGGCATTCACAGAGTGAATGAAGTTTCTATTGCAAATTCAATTTCGTAGTGACGAGCACTCTGATGCACTGGTCGTATGCGGTGGCTACAGCCAATCCCAGGTGGTCTCTGTTCCAATCAAGTGCATTGATTGGTTGTGAACTGACGACCATGCGTTGCAAACGCTTCAGTGTCCCCGAGACACCGCACGAAGCGCCCTGTGCGTCTACGCGGAAACGCTGTTCTGGGTATTCACTGAAATTTTTTTTTTTATTTAATTATTTTATAAAGCATATATGACATAATTTAGGCAATACATGTAAGAAAAACATAATATAATAATCTATACATATAATAAAATCGTAACAAATCGGTGTCTGTATATGAAATATTTTCTTGAAATTGCAATACGAATGCTAGAGCCCAAAACAACAATTTTTGAAATTTTTGTCTGTTTGTCTGAACACGTATCACGCAAAAACCCGCTGGACAGATTTTAATGAACCTTGGCATGGATATAACTTATATGCTAGGTTAATATTTAGGGTACTTTTGTCCAGATAAGTTTTGAAGTTCCTACGGGAATCACAAGTTCACGCGAAAAAAGTCGCTGGCACCGCTAGTCAATCATAGATCTAGTAAAATAACTGCCCAAAATTCATAAGAATGTGTAGTCTACATTTTTTTTCTTTTTTATTTATTTCATGTTATGTGTATACAATAAAATATTAAATCTATATATATAATAAAATTGTAGCAATGCCGTGTTTGTACATGAAATATTTGGTGAAAAAAGTCATTACAATGTAAAATGTAAATTACAATGAATTTTTGTCTGTCTGTCTGAATGGTTTTCGGACTTTTTTTTCGGAATGGTTAAATAAATGGTTAAATAAATAAATGTTAAATAATGGTTTAATAAATGTGGGCCTAATGGCCTTTCAAGAGTCACCGGACATGTATAATGTAGGGTGAACGCAGACGGCGTTCAGCTAAGGACAAAGAATGTGTAGCAACGAGCCTAAGGGCTCCTGCGCCGGTAAACCGGCGGAAGGAACGGACTTCGGCTTAGGGCGTTGCTTAGGCGGGTCGCGAGTCGATGAGAAGCACCCAGGCACGTGCCGATACCCGGTAAAAGTGTTGGCTGCAGGCCGGTGTGTGTTCATGGTATAGCGAGGGGACATCCTCATCTACGTCTCCCCGTACATGTGTAGTGTGCTTGTGTAGTGTAAGACTCGCATTGGCAGCAGTAATTGACGACAACGAGGACGGTAAAGAGGAGGGGCATTACTGTCGGGGACATAGGTTAGGCTGACAGCTACTAGGGGGTTGGGATGGTGAGGTTCTCTGTCGTAGTAGCGTCGGGCGGAGTAACTGAACACGCATCATGCAAAAGTCACTGGAAATAATTTAACGGAACTTGGCATAGTTATATCTTATGACTTGGATTAAGATTTAGAGTAGGTATACTTTATCCCGATCCGTTTGTTAAGTTCCCACGGGAATTGAATTAATCATACATACTTTAACGTCTACGCGCACGAAGTTTCGATCACAGCTAGTTAGAAAATTAAGAATAATAATTAATAAAAATCGTGAGTAACTCCTCCACATATCATTTATTGAACATTTAGTGATTTCTGTTTTTAAATTGCTATGTCGTGATAATGTAATACTTACTATTTCCAAAGTGTCACTTGTCCATTTCCCGCGCAAGTGATGAACAGATCGCGATTTTGCGGAAGATGGCGCGCGATCCATATTGTGCCGCTTTTGGAAGCTTTATCCATTACCTGTAAACATGTGCTACGTTATGGGTTAATTCCCAGAGGAAACTCGTCTCAAATAAACAGAGTATTTGTTGCGCAAAAAAAAATTGTATCCGAGCAATAACCGCAATAAGCCACCACAGTGTATGTGTATCTATGAATTGTGTCAGTGATAAAAAACATCCCCACATTTTTTTAGCGAAGCTATGGGATATTTGCCCACGCAGCAGACGGGACCCCCAATAGATTAGAACTACCTAAAGTACACAAAACTAAATTTTACTTAAAATGTTGTTATGCTATGTATAAAAATATTTAACAAAATTCCTAATTATATAAAAGAGGCTCCATTAAGATCATTTATAACAAAAATATATAAATGACTACTTGGCCGTTGCTAGTTTTTTTTTTATAAACAAGTGGATGGTCGAGCAAGCGGTCGCACGTGATGGTAAGTGTTACCGCCGCCCATGGACACCTGTAACACCATGGGGTATGCGGGTGCGCCGAATTCATGATGCACAAATAAGTTTATGTAGATGAAATAAATAAATAATCTGATGTTTATAAAAATATGCTTGTTCTGTTTTTATTGAAACTATGATAACGTGTTAATTCGAAAATGTTTGTAATTTTTACTTTTTAATTTTGTAATCTGTAAATAATAATGATTGATAATTTTAATTAATTTTGTAATTTGTAAATAATAATATTAAAGTGATAAATTGTAAATTTGTTACATATAATAGATTTATGTACATGGAACATGTCTGTACAATTTTTGTTGTTAATGATGTATATGTGGATGGACCACTGGTGGGCCTATTTTAATAAATAAATATATAAAGCAATCGAGCCGAGATACCTCTAAAGACATGTAGGATGAGGTCAGAAGTCCTAGTGTAGATTTATTTCTTTGCAAATGCTACTATCGCGTTATTTTTTTTATTTTACTTTATTTTGGAAACAGTCATTTATTTATTTATTTATTTTATTTATTTATTTATACGGGATATACCCTTTTTACATAACAGATTAAAGAAAGGAAAATAGAAAGTACAACTCAAAGCAACATAAGATCAGAACTCCTCAGTTGGCGCGAAAATTCAACAATATCGTTACCATAAAAATTAACAGTATCACCAAGAGCGTTAGCCTTGCGCATCAGTCGTATCAAAGTTTCATTCTTGCTAACGTCAGTTCTTCTATAGGGGACATAAAACACATCAGAGTTCCTCGTGCCAGCAGCACTTATTCTATAATTTATGTGCGATGTTAGGAAAGAGCAATCTAAAAAGTTGTTAATAATTTTGAATAAAAAAGTGAGATCAAAAATTACTCTTCTCTCCTGCAAAGATTGCAAATCCAGTTTACTAAGAATGTAAGAATAATCATGATTATCGCGTGACATTCCGTGACCATCGCGATAGGCCGCGTGTCGCAGAAAATTATGCTGAGGTTTTTCAATGAGTTTAATTTGTTCGTTTGTAAAAGGAGACCAGACAATTGAGCAATATTCCACCAAAGGGCGAACGAGAGACTTATATAGTAAAAGTAGTGTACTAACGCGCGAAAACTCCGACGTGTTTCTATAAACAAATCCCCACATTCGCATTGCCTTAGAAGAAATAGTTTTGATATGATCATTAAAATAAAGCCTCGCATCAAGCAAGACACCGAGATCTTTAACAGTCTCCACCCGTTGCAATTGATCGTTACCCATAACATAATTGTAAACTATACCAGTCTTCTTTCTTGTGAATGAAATAATTGAACATTTTTTAACGTTGAGTTTCAATAAGTTTAGATTGCACCATTCCATTACACTATCAATGTCGATTTGCAGAAGTTCTGCATCAACAGAGTTTTCAATATTCTTATAAATTTTAGCATCATCAGCGTATAAAAGTATCGAAGAAAATTTTAAACATGAAGGTAAATCATTTATAAAAAAGTTAAACAAAAGAGGGCCCAAGTGGGAGCCTTGCGGGACTCCAGAAGGAACTTTTATAACTTTAGATTTACAATTTTTTATCTCGACAAATTGAGATCTATCAGTCAAATAACTTTTCAGCCAACTTAACAACGGATTTCCAATACCCATGTTATTCAACTTTGAGACCAGTATATCGTGATTTACACTATCAAATGCCTTTTAGAAATCTGTGTAAATCGCATCGATCTGTCCATACTTCTCAAAGGCATCGGTTATATGTTTTTTAATAATTACTAAGTTAGTGCACGCAGACCTTTTGTCGATAAAACCATGTTGTTGTTCACATATAATATTCCTGAAATTGCTATAAACGCAACTAGTGACCATTTTTTCAAAAAGTTTCGGTATAGAATTAAGAATAGAGATTGGCCTATAGTTTGATACATCTGATTTATCACCACTCTTGTAAATGGGAACAACTTTGCCAAGCTTCCAGGCATCAGGAAAAATGCCCATAGCTAATGATTTACAGAAAAGAAGATGCATAGGTTTTGTCACAGCATATATACAGTTGACCAAAAAGATATTAGGAATTAAGTCAGGCCCTGCACCCTTCCTGATGTCCAGCCTGGCAATTTCATCGAATACAGCACTAAGAGATAATTCTATACAGTTCATATAAAAAGTAGAATTGTAATCAGTAGGTGAGATAACATGATCATTTGCTTGATTATTTACATCAAAATTGTAACTCGATTTAAAATGAGAAGCAAAAAGATTTGCAATTTCTACAGGGTTGTTAGATGTGTCTGACTTATGGTGAACAGTGTCAGGAATCTCATTATAATCAGTAGTCGCGCTAATATGATTCCAAAAGGCCCTCGAGTTGTATTTGATCGATTCTTCAAGATTTGAAAAATAAGACAATTTATTTTCAGTTTGTATGACATTGCATGCGGCGCGTAAACGAGAAAATTCATTGTAGTGAATAGGCAGATGAGTTTGTTTGAAAAGTTTATGTTGTTTTTTCTTATCGCGAATCATGTTGATTAGCAAAGTGGAATACCACGGTGGATATGATTTTTTCCTTTCACGGCAATACGGAACATATTTATTGATGAGAAAATACAAAAAAGAATAAAAATCAGCAATATTCACGTTTACATCCGCATCGGAAAAAAATTCTATCCAATTAATATTATTCAACTCAAAAATAATGTTTTGATAATCAGCGTACTTGAAATTATAATAGTAATTCAATTCTTGGTCATTTGAGTTATTTGTACACGGTAATTTTATTTCAAAACTAAGTGGTGGGTGAAATTTGTCTATTGGTAATAACGGTTCAAGAGCATTAACAATAGGAATGTAGTTGAAATTTGTAAGAACAAGGTCTAAAATATTACCAGAACAATTTGATATTTCGTTGTGTTGTAACGCATTAACAGACAAAAGAGAGTCAATAAACTCAGAGCTATCATCACAATAACCACGCTTCCATCTAACCTTGGGTAGGTTGTAATCACCCACAATAACAAATTTCGCAGATTTATAAATTGAGCATAAATGTTCGATATCTTTACCATGAGAATTATAAACAGTTTCGTCGCGACGCGGAGGAATATAAACAGCACCTATCACGAGGTTAAGTTTCTCTATGTAAACAAACACCTGCTCAATGTTCGGCGAAAAGTCTTCAATTTTCAGACCTATCAAGTCATTCCGAATCGCAATGAGTACACCACCCCCTTCATCCTTATCACTACTATCATAACTTCTATCACAGCGATAAATTTTATAATTTATCAAAAGTAACTCATTATCACTGTATGCTTCATTTAGCCACGTTTCGACGAAAATAATAACATCATAATGAACAGCAGACGACAATATCGAGTCGTGCAGCTTCGCTAGTTTTGTTTTCATACCTCTAACATTTTGAAAATAAAAAAGGAACTCTCCAACGCAGTCGGTTGTATATCCCGTCCCGCCTAGTTTTTTCGATCAACGCTAACGATTCTTGGAACACCTCTGACATGGCGGACACGGAGATTTTTCTCGCCCTTCGCTACGCGTTCATCAAGTTTTTTGTATAATAATTTAAGACGCGATACCTGAGCCGGAGTAAGATCATTTTTCAATTTAATTTTAAACTTAGAAAATTTCGCTTTATTTCTAAGAATGGTAACAGCATCCGATGCGTTGTTGAACGTAACCTTAAGCGGAGCGTAGCCAGTGGTGCGCGCAGTTTTGCAACGATAGGTTTTCACTGCGAGAGGAAGATCAGAAATTTCACCAAGAACACGATTGACCGCCGACAGGTCGTCCTGGCTATCCTCCGAAGGTGCGAGATCATAAAACATCACATTGCACGATCGGCGCTGACGATCCTCGATTTCTGCGAAAGCATCGACGTCATCGACCAAGGAGTTCCCAACACCAGCAGACGCCTCAAGAGCCGAGACACGTTCGGATAGTTCATCTATCTTCACGTCCTGAGCCCTGATATGCTCCGCCATCTTTTTCAGGTCCTTGCGAAGGTCACCAACAATGTTCTTTTGCAGGTCACATGCAAGTTTGGAAAGCAAAGATTTTAAATCCCCTTTAGTGATGGTAGCGCAGCATGCTGCCATGGCACCGCTCGGCAGAATCTCAATGCCTTTCGAACAGCGGGAGTCATAGTATAGTTATTACAATGGACAGGTAATATGGCCTAGATGTTCTAATACAAAACAACCAACTTTTAACAATAGGCGCAGAAGGATACAAGACGTATTTTAATAGTTAAAGAGTACAGAGCATGATGCTCAGAGGACATTGGCGATATACTTTGCGTTGATAAAAGGAAACACGGTTATAAAAATGGTTAGACTAACGCCAAAGAGCTTAAGTTTAGAAAATCAATTATAATGATAATTAAAAATATAATAAGTACTTTTGTATCAGAAACATAGAATCTTCATATGGAAAAAAAGTAGACGTCATCGCGACAGTAAGGTTAGCAAATAATAGAAACTTGTACACTTAAGGCCCTGTTGTGCATATTCATACCTGAGAAAATCCTTTGGCAGGGTTCTGAGTTCTTACATCAAATACATGGAATTTGCCCTCTAGTGTTGTTGCTACCAGCTTGTTCATTGGAATATCTTTGCGATCGAACTCTGTAGAGCAGACCTGTAATGCAAGTAAATATTTGAGAATTAGAATTTAGATGAAACAGTCGGAAAAAAGCAGTTTTTGAGAAAATGCAAAAGGTTTCTATTCATTGATTTTTGGCTCTAATAGCAGTATGCTGCTTGTTGAGTGACACGCCCTGAATTTGAATTCTGATTTAGTCATGATTGTATTTATTAGTGCCTTCACGGAAAAGAGAAAATAAATTAATTTTAAATAATCCTTGCCACTGCAATATTATCATCAAATGATAATGTTATCAGAAGATATACTCGTACAAGAAATATGAGTTCTAGAAGTAACTGAACGTTACTGACTTATTCATGTTTTAAAGAGCATATATTAAACTCACTAATTAATAACGTGAAAACGTTAGCTGTAATATATTTCAGGTGCTATCGATCCATAGTAACACCAGTTTCACGTAAAAAAAACAGCGCAATTACGCAAAAAAAAAAGGTAAGACATTAAATTCGTGAAATTGTAACAATAGTACCAATTTAAAAATAAATTACAGAAATTTCAATAACATTTAGCCGAAATAACAGCATAATTTTTATTTCAATGCTAGCTGTGCCAGCGACTGTTTGCGTGAACTTTAGAGTGATTCCCGCGGGAAGCCTGTAACGGATCGGGATAAAATGTACCCTATATAAAATATAATTGTGCCAAGTTTCCTTACAATTCGTTCAGTGTTTTTTTGTGATGCGAGTTCAGGCAGACAGACAGATGGACAGAAAGACAAAAATTCTAAAAAAAAAATTGTTTTGCATCCTGTATCACTCATAGTTTACAAGTACATATAATTATTTTATGTACAGACACGGGTCGGGTCTGTTACGATTTTATTATATGTAGGTATAGATATGGAATGTAAATAAAAGTGGGTTCCAAGTATTGTAGTGTAGGACTGGGTGCATGTGTCAGTATAAACAAAGTTATAACAGAATTTAGCACTTACCCCATTTTTTAAATTGCACTCCCATCTAAGCGACATAGTACGAAGATCAAACATTTTCAGGTCACCATTATCATAGCCAGCCACCACAATCCTCTCGGCATCATTGAATGAGTTCCCGAAGGCCACGGACCAGCAGTCTCGTTTCGTTTCGCCCTTCATAGGTTGCATGTTAGCTACAGGTTTACCTCTTTGACGTGGGTCCCACACTTTTACTGTACCTGTTTAATATAGTATGTAGTGCAATGGAATATTTGAATTTTTCTAAATAATGATAATTTAGAAAGTCATACTTAAGTAGAGAGTCAGTGGTATGAACTGGGATTTGAACTCAGAGAATAGATAGGCTATTCATATCATGTCATGAATAGGCTATATATTCATTATGTCATGGAAAGGGCTGTCAATAGGACTTCCTTCGCAAGGTCGGCATCCCCCTGGTGTTGCAGGTGTCCATTGCCGTCGGTGACCACATGCCATCTTGTGGCCTAATAAAAAAAACTTTAGACAGACATTAAATAAAGTCAAACATCTACAAATATGAAATATAATATACAGTGCCAATACAACTATTCGAAGGGTATTTTTATAGGAAAGATTACAGGAAGATAGTCTATCTAAAGACAAGTGTTTTCTTAACCGTTTGTGTCACCTACAACAAAAAACTGAGATTTACTGCTAACCATTAATAAAATCAAACATTTATGTGTAGAAATTGACTAAAGTAAATAACTAACAGTTAAATAACATTGCTTACCATCTCTGCTACCAGTAACAATCTCAGGGGCTCCACAATTCACTGTGTTCCCTCCCATGCCATCTATGGAATTTATTATGTCTGTGTGCTCTTTGGTTATGTATACTTGACAACTCTTCTCCAAATCCCTGGAGATGCATACCAATGTGATGAAACAAGATACATTTAGCAATTGAGGATGTGAAGATGGGAGTTACAGAAGGTGGAGTCCAACTATAGGTCCACAAATATAAAATTTGTATGCTCTAGGTTGCTGCAGAGTAACAGAATCTGATTCTGAGTTCAAAGCCGAAGAATAAAAATCAATAAATTATAATAAGGTTAAGTATTGTGCCTTAGTTGCCTAAGATAAATAAATAAAAATTAACAAATAATTTCCCCATGGACCGGCATAAAGCAAGGTGTGGTACTTAGGTAGTTTTATTCATGCATAATTATTAATTCCTTTTGTTATTTTATTTTAGGTTGGTAACTTGTAAGTACTGATTTTAATGACTAGTTTACATGTTCGCCGAAACCAACCGAGAACAGATGTGTAAATAGTCACTTGGCTCCTTATTCATCTCGGGTGCTCACCTTTTGTGGCGGGGTAAAGGGGAGGTTAGACGAAATACGAACGTCTGTTTACATGCTCGCCACCGTTCACTCGCTGTCGAGGGTTCTGTTTTGCTGATAGGCTACCATCTACCATCTCCTTTTTCTTATTTTTCAACATATTTTTACTGATATAATATAAATTTGCATAACAAACAACGCTAATGAAGCAATATCTCCTACGTCATCCATGTTCGGCGACGAAGTACCTACCAGCTGTGATCTCGCTGAACATGTAAATAGGCGCCCGTGTAAGGAAGTTTCTCGCCGAATCGCTCGCCCAAACGTGTAAATTAAGACATAAAAAATTGTGGAAATATGGTTTGTACCTACCATATTTCAAGAGTTCCTTTAAAGTCTCCAGTGGCTAGCCTCCTTTCCACGTCACTGCTAGCTCCAAACGTTCCGCATTTATATGAATTTGGCCTTTCAATTTCTTTTATTTTCCTGGCCTCTCCTGAAGTTATTTCAAAGATTTCTATTGTCCCGCTTCCTTTTGGTAAAGATCCAATAACAACAAACTTGGCTGAGCATGGTATCCATTTGCAATCGAATAGAGAATGATTCAGATTATTTTCTATATGAGTGATCACTTGTGGAGTGTCTTGGTTCTCCATGTCCTCAATAATTGAAACTTAAAACCAATTTACGCTACTTTCGATATTTTGAGAAATAACTTCAATGGTAAACAACATTAAAATTTGTTGTTGCTGTAGCAACGATTTTTTTTATGTCAAAATGGATATCCTGGATACTTGTTCTTTAATTACGATCTTAAGGTTCTGCGTGTTACGCGTTGTCCGCACTCAAGCGTTTGCCTATTTACATACAGGTATTGAATGAATGTAATTAATCACTACAAAAATGTTCTTCGTCTCCTAATTCATTAATGTTGATTTAGGAAAGTGCAACATGCACGGACGTGGCAACGTTTAAAATTATATAATCTGTGGAATATTAAACTTAAAAGACCAGTGTGAGGGTCAAATATTTGATAAAAAGCATATTTTTGACACTGTCAGTCAAACAAACGTCATAGAAATAATCCAACCTTCATTTTCGAAGAACAAGTATTTTCTACTTACTTCGATAATTCATCAGATACCGTCTATACATACTTAAGTATTTCCGATAAAATACTAAATACCAGTAAAACTCTTAAATTACTAACATGAGTGATAAAAAATACAAGCAAAGTGTAAGTACAATACCAACAGTAAGGTACAATACCAATTGCAACATTTCATTATTTATTTTAATTAATATTTATTTTATCGATCTGTTATAGAAAGCGGATATCGCAAAACAGTTTGATTTACCAGAACGTCAATCTAAGATCACAACATTGCTGAATCAAGCAGGACAAGCGTATTGTATATGCCGATCATCCGATAGTTCTCGGTTTATGATGTGAGTATTCGACATTTCTAATAAATCTCATGTAAATGAGTTGCTTACAATTTAGTTTGACGAACAATTAGCCCTGTTGGTAGTAACCCTTCCTGCTGTGCAATAGGTTCCAGGTTCCATTCCGTTGAATAATCATTTGTTTAAAGACAGTTGTTTGTTTGGGTTTACGGAATCCTAGTGTGGGCCATTGACTGCGGCATTAATATTTATAGTGTAACCAACATTTCGGTTCAATTATATGAATGGTGGTCACCATGAGACTGCAGTAGTGGGTGTAGGTATTGCTGCTATTGACAGGAATTTGTTTACCCTCTGCTTTTCTCATTTCTGATTCTTTTACCCACACCAAACTTGTTTTTGTAAATGTTTATGTCACTATTAATATGTGGGTGAATATAAGGTGTGATGTAGTTTATAGGTATTGATATGGAAACATGTCAGATTTGGTCTCTATAATAAATCTGCTCTTATACTGAATAGTCGCATCTTTCTTTTACACTGACTCCGATCCCTACACCTAGTACTACATTAAAATTGTACAATAATAAATTAATGACATAATCATGTCTTGCATCCAATACACTCTCTAAACAAACAAAAACATTGCACAATCTGTTAAATTGCACAATGTAATTCATCATCTAGCCACTCTTAGACTGAGTGGATTAATTTAATCTATGATCTTTATTGACAATAGTGATAAAACATTTAAAAAAGAAATGGTTATATTTGTCTCATAATCAAATATTTATTATTTTAGAGCTTGTGATTCCTGTGAGGAATGGTATCATGGTGACTGCATCAATATATCAGAGAGAGAAGCAAAGTACATAAAGAACTACTTTTGTGATCGATGTCGAGAAGAAGACCCGAGCCTTAAGACCAGGTTTCGACCACAGAAGAGGGAAATTGATGGAGATTCAGGTAGTTTGCACTTTAAGTTCTGCTTTTATGGACTGTTACAAAATCTTGGATACAAAATCATATATCTTCACAAAAAATAAATAAAAATGATAACTTATTATACTTATAAATAAATTTAATTTATTCCAGAAATAATCCATAGTACAGTATGAAATTACAGTACTAATACAGCATCACTATTATACAGTCAATGTATGAATATTAGACCACTTCTGTGGAATAGGTCCATGCAATTCTAACATTGCGGAAAGTATGGTGTTCTCCGACTTGTAAAATCTTTGTCATGTTTTTTGATCTTTATCACATTAGTGCTGCAAAATCTTGGAAGATTAAACAAAATGCACAATGAATTGTTATATTGGACTCTTAAGGTGTTATATGTGTTGATCTTTTTACACCACAGCTCACATGTATACATGCTGATCATTGCTATATCACAAAGAGCATTGCTTGTATGTCCTCACTACAGCTATTAAATCATCAAGACAGCATATTTGAGTGCACATTTAGCATTCTTCTTTGTTAATCAATATCAAGCGCATCCGAAAGATTATTGTTTATCATATGCCCTAGATTTCTTACATCATCATGTTCGAAGACTGCCATCAAGTTGATCTTTTGGGTTAGTTTGTGCTCCTTTTCCAGCCTCAAACCCCGTACTCTTCATCTTGTTGACATTATACTCTAACAAAACCATGTTCGATGGCATCACTTTCAAAAACAGCTAAAAGACCCCGGAGAACAGATATAGATGGGAGCCAGAACCATATCATCCGCATACTCAATATGATTAACACATGTACCTGCAATATGGCACCGACCGAGTGTCTCCCTTAGCTGATGATTGAGATCATCATGCACCTGTGTTGTAATATTAATAAAATTATATAATTATAGAAAATACTTTCATTAATAAAAGTTTAATTTTTAGTCTTATGTGAAAGTGTTGAATTTCAAAAATGGATAATAATATAATTCTTTATGTTAACTTTACAAATCTAAGATTTTAAATATCATTCATAACTAACAATTCTAATCTTAAGTTATTTATGTGGTATTCTTAATTAATCCGTGTTGTTTCAGGTCGTGATGACATAAAGAAGA
Organism: Sesia bembeciformis; assembly: GCA_943735995.1. NCBI lineage: Eukaryota > Metazoa > Arthropoda > Insecta > Lepidoptera > Sesiidae > Sesia > Sesia bembeciformis. The sequence goes on from OX031042.1 coordinate 9,478,967, forward strand.
AGCGCAAGGAAAAGGATTACTCTGAGAACAAATCTTCGAAGAGAATCAGTGTTAAAGATGGCTGTGGTGACTGTCCTGGTTGCCTGCAGACTGTCGACTGTGGACAGTTAGTTATTTTATTAACTCCCTCCTAAACTTTTAATGTAAAAGAGTAGGCACCAGCCCGCTTGGCCAGCATGCCCACCTTCACTATCAATCAGCACAATAAAATAACTTTTTTCTTGGAAAATTAAAGGGTTCAATTCCCGGTTGCTTATGAGTTTTTGAAAATCTTTGAATGCAGTTTTTCATAATTAAAATCGATGCCAGCGTTCGTTGCAACAAATTTCTCTGTTTCTAATAGTTTCAGACTTTTCTATACTGACCTGTCTCACTAAAAGACTATGTATATTTAATCATAGTTATTTGCATGTTTATTTCGTTTGATTCCAGTTGTGATGCCTGCGAGGATATGTACAAGTTTGGCAGTAGCAATAGACTGAAAGTAAAATGTCAGCAGCGAGTGTGCGTCAAGAGCATGCCCAAGAAAACATCCAGACAGTCCAGGTACGTGTTACTGTTTATTTTAGTAAGTTTACGTGTAAGTTTCTGAAATAGTTTTCAGAAAGGTTTAGAGAAATATTATTAACTAGAGTTGTTAGTTGTTAGGGATATATTGTATACTATTTTACCGGTTTCGTTTACAGATACGGATATTATTTCGGATACGGTTTCGGTTACGGATGTGTTTTTAATTATCTCATTTCGGATTATCAACGTCGCTAACGCGTCGGATGGTTCCCTGCTTGGTTTTGTCGCACAAAATATTAAATGCCTCCTTATTAATACCTGAGATACTTGTTAATAATATATATATTAGATTTATTAAATTATATTATTTTATAATTTTTTAGTAATTATGTTAAAAATATTCGGCAAGTGAGTAGAGTGAGTAGACACATTTTTGAACTAAGTATGTTTTTAGATTTTTGTTAAATGTTAGTTTTGGTTTATTTTTAATATCTGATGGTAATTTATTATATAATTTAATTGCCATATGATATGCGCTGTTGTTGAGCTGTTTAATAATAATAAAAACAGATCGTTTTCGTGTTGTCCGCTGATCAATCAATCATTTTCGCTTATCAATTTATGATATCGCTGATCAAAACGCGATTAAAACACTGATCAATGAAATCATACCCCATTAATATTAATACATTACATATAGAACAGAAACAGGAATAGGATTTTGCTGTGAATAGGATTTTGCAAGGTCGGCGGCGCGCCCGCATGCCCCCTGGTGTTGCAGGTGTCCATGGGCGACGGTAACACTTACCATCACGTGGGACCGCTTGCTCGTCCGCCCACTAGTATATATATAAAAAAAAATAAAGAATTTGAAAAACGCTAAATTGACTCTGTGCTTTTATACGATAGATAGAACCAATCAATATAGGTATACTATATACTATTGGATACAAACTGGAATCCAATAACGTATTGTTTACTTTGAAAAACACAATTTACTTAATTTTATATTTACAACAGCAATCGGACAAAGAAGAAGCATCATGAGCGCGAGACATATGAGCCAGAAGAGTCCATAGCGCACCTTCAGACGTCTGAGCCGAGGCAGTGTTACGGTCCTCAGTGTACTCACGCTGCGTTGTACGGCTCTAAATACTGTTCTACTCAGTGTGGCATGAGGCTTGCCACCGCTCGGATTTACCAGGTATACTAGACTGTGGCAGTTCTTACTACATTACATTATTAGACGAATTATAGTCAAACTAAAAGAAAATTCTTAGCTAAGGTTGTGTCGAAAGGAATAAGGTCAATGATATGTACGTGTGAGTTGGGTCCTCCAATTTTGTACGTACAATCCTCGCAATATTGTACATACACACCGCTGTCTTGTAGATGGTCTAATTGATAAAAAGATGTAGATAGAGACTAATCTACTTAAATCTCTGATTCATAAAAATGCCTTTAAAAATTAGGACCTCTGAGAGGACGCGTAACGTCTAACACCCACGTCCACGATTACCGATATCGATAAGTCATGTTCAAGATACTTTAATTATATTATTTAATGAGGTATAAGGAAAACGAATGTTGTTATCCATTTCAAATAATAAAATATGGTCAACCTATACAATTACAAACAAAAAAAATGTTAAAATAACTTATCGGCATTTCGTGTTATCGAGAAACGTGCAGTCGCGCCAAGGACACCACTAGAGCTAAGGCGGTCGCAGGGCGTGCGACGCTTGAGAGCGGAAGCGGTCCCGCGGCTCACCTCATGCCCCGATTGCACGGAGCTCGCGCGCGTTCACATTTCTTTAATATACACGCATGTATTTACTGTTAATATTTCAATGCCAATTTTCTTTGTTGTTCTTTTCTCCAAACACTGGAAACAGCCTGGGAACATTTGGAATTAACCTTAAATAAAGTTTACTTTTTTTTATTCACGCAAGGTGCTTCCCCAACGCATCCAAGAGTGGTCGCTCTCGCCCTGTGTGGCGGAACAACAGAACCGCAAGGCGTTAGAAATTGTGCGCGCCGGTTTGGCGAAGGCTCAGGCCACGTTGCGATCTCTTGACAAAAATCACAAGGACCTCGACGCCCTCGTCGCCAAGGCCAAGACTGCCACCATTGTGCACACCGATGAAAAGGTAATCTTACTTTCTGTAACTGTGCAATAAATATCTCTTCAATATCTCTCCTAATAAGATAAAATAAAAAAGATAACTTGAAAAGTTCACTGTGTTTTGCAATTATAATTACTTGCCGCGTGGTGTAGGGCGGCGTTACCTTATTCCTTTTTTTAATTCTTTATGGCACAGAGTGACCAAAGGCGGACTTATTGCTTTAAATCATTATTTTTCAATCAACTTTGTGCAATGCGATAGGTGCAAAAACAGTTAAAATTATCTCTCCCAGTGTCGTAAAAGGCGACAAGGGACAACAAATCCGCTACTAAGAGCCCTTAGGAATTACGAATTATTAGCGGTAGGTCCGTTGAGCATTTGTTCCGAATCGTCTGTCTACTGCGTCTGGAGGAACTGCGATTTGGACCAAACGCTAAATGGACCTACCGCTAATAATTCGGAATTACACCATCTCCAAAAGAGTGGACACACCAGCCCGCTTGGTCAGCGTGACGTTTCAAGGCCATACATAGTTCAGGCACGAGACAATGTGCATGAGGAGATGTATGTCCAGCAGTAGATACACTAAAACAGCTGGTGCGATAGATAGAATCATAATTATAAATTGTAACAATCGCAGCATAATTATTGTAATTAATTTTTTCATCAAATTTATTTTTCTTAAAATACTTCAATTTAAAGTACCTTTTATGAAACTAGGATAGTCTTTTTTTTTTTAGACTTTTAGTGGTTTATTTTCTTGAAACAGGAAGCCGATGACGAGACCTCGATGTACTGCATCACATGCGGCCATGAAATACACTCTCGCACTGCTGTCAAACATATGGAGAAGTGTTTCATAAAATATGAAGCGCAGGCATCTTTCGGCAGCCGGCATCGAACCCGCATCGATGGGCAGAGCATGTTCTGTGACTACTACAACCAGGCTAATGGGACCTATTGTAAGAGGCTCAGGGTAAGTGGTGAGGTCTATTTATAATGGAAAATTGTTTAAATTTTTCATAAGAAATTCAGTTCTCCGGGCTAACGGGACCTATTACAAGGTATGTGGAGAGAGGTCTACTTAGAATGGTTAAACAGGAAAATGTTTTACCAAGTACTTTTTGATTTGTAAAAAAATTAGGGTAAATGTAGTGAGGCCATCTTATGATGGGTTTACTACTATAATCGAACAAACGAGATCTGTAGTAAAAGGTTATGGGTGCTTAGGCTGCGAGCACAGTGGAAGCTGCGCGGGAAGCGGGAGGCCCGATTGTCGTAGTTAAAACGATTGTCACTGTGGAAGTAGTGAGGACGACAGACTTCTTCTAAGTAATATAGAAATCACAATGAAACACCTATGACCACTGTAAAGCTACGGTCTGAGTGGACACGAGGCGGGCAGCAGAATACGCTGTATTTTTCAAACTCATATATCGACTCCTCTGAAAACCTTTAGCGATTTAAGAAACTGGAAGAAATTAGCGACCTTTTCGATATACGATCGCGATATTTAAATTTTTCTAAGAGCTAATTTGTCCAGAACACTTCAAATACCCGAAGGTTAGCGACATGGGTGTGTGTAGTTGTCCTCTAGTGAGGAATATATTTCTGATTGAAAATCTTCAGCGATTAAGGAAACTGGAAGAAATTGACAACTTTTACGAATTATCGCTATTTTTTTTTCTAATAGGTAATGTGTCCAGAACACTTCAAAGACCCGAAGGTTAGCGACACGGACGTATGCGGTTGTCCTCTAGTAAGAAACATATTCGAGCCCACCGGAGAGTTCTGTCGCGCTCCCAAGAAGTCTTGCTTGAAGCACTACCAGTGGGAGAAGCTGAGACGAGCCGAGATCGACATGGAAAGGGTCCGCCAGTGGTTGAAGCTGGACGAGTTGGTTGAACAGGAGAGGAATATCAGGCTTTCTATGGCTTCCAGGTTAGTTACATTGAACTAAATTCCATTCCATCTGATTTGATCTCATCGTATCCTATCGTAAACCATACCAACAGCCTGTCTCTCGACTGCTGGATGTAGGTCTCTCCCAAAGACGCGATCGAATATGGTCTTCTTCTCTTATCGTATCTTAAAACAAGTGAATACAATTTTTTTTTTCTATTTTTTTTTACATTACGAAAAACTGAAAAAAATATTTATTTATGAAAACTTAAAAAAATATGTTCAAAAGTGAAAAACTTGCATAATTTTTATTATGGTTTTTTTTTTTAATGTTGCCATTTTGTGTCCCATTCGTCACAAAAGTTTAAGAGTACAAATAAAATGAAATAGAATCGTTTTTCTTTCAATTAAACCAAATACATAATGTATATCATTTAAATATTCTCATTTTTATGGGATGTTTGAAAAATGTACAACTTTCCACCTGTGATGATGCACTGCCCCCCATATGAGTAGATTTATGTTAATTAACTTACTGGAAACAATACTTCCACGTTCTATGCTACTTTCCCAAAATGTCCGACATTCGCGTTTTGGAAATTAAATATTGTGCATCCTTTTTATCTTCAAGACAACAAAAAGAGACGAAACATGATTTTAAATGGGCTTCTATTTAAAAGAACAGCAAAAAAATACTAAACAAAACGGACTATTTTTAAATAAATGAAATAAACAATTTTTAATTACTAAGAATCTCAGCACAAAGTTGCCGGCAGTTTTCGGCGGAGCCCGAGAAGTAAAGTTGATTTTTTTGTTTGATTAATTGTAAAAATTGTGTATTGTGGGATTTGTGGTTTAATAGTGATAGTTTATTAAAGTTCAAAGTGCCCTGGTGTTAGTGAGGAATGTTTGTGATAAGTAAATAAAAGCGTGAGACTGCATTTTTCGTGGTCTTCCAAGGAGTTCAACTCTGGTCTCAGTAAACCTATTATTACTTTACTCACCGACTCCCACTTCAGCGCGGGACTGGACAATGACGTCACAAAAACAATTTTGTGTTATTATTTGCTATGACTATGCCAAAGGATACATCTTTATTGTCATCAGGGAACCTAAAACAACTCACTTTTTCATTAGCTGCTATCGATTTGCTGCCACATTCAATATTTCTGTTGGTCATTTAAATTATTTCCCATTTACATTGTCAAAGAGTATGTTTTGGAACTAAGGTTAAATATAAAAATCATTAAAAAATCTGTATTTTTTAGAGCGGGTGTGCTAGCACTGATGCTGCATTCCACATACAACCACGAGGTGATGGAGCGCATCACCGGCAAAGCCACGGAGAACGGGAAGCTCAAGGAGACTTCCTGACAAAGAAAAAAGGACGCTCGCGTCCATACCACCACGAAACAGGGGGAAAGTGTATAGTTTGCTTGTTTGAGCTCTTTTTAACACTTATCAAAGATATTTGATCATATTATTTAGTTATTCATTAATTGCTATATTATCTATATATTCAACGCAGGTTTGGGCGTAAGATAAGAGAGAGGATGGGAGAAATATGAATTGTAGGTACAAATACAATTTTTGTCGAATCTCTAGAGGGGGGGGGGGGGGGGGCTCTCCTGCTCCTCCTTGGCGACGCCCTTGAAAGTGACAAAAATGTAAAGTTTTATTGTCTTGTCTAAAACGTTTTTAGTATGCATCAGTCGGCGCGGGCGCCTCGGCGACGCGAGCGCCGAAGCGCGGGCGTCGCGCGTACACTCGATTCTACTCTCGATACTGTACAACCTATTTTCAGCTTTTGTGTTATTTCAGTAACAAGTTGTATAATGGTACTGAAACTGCTCAATATCATTACTTCATTCGCAAGCATTTAATTGCATTTAAATGTTTTAATTCCATAATAATTTTGACACCCTATGGCCCATTTGACACATTTTTGAACGTGTTAAATTATAAGCAAGCTTTAGGCACATCAATTTTTTTTTCCATAAACTTTGAGATTCCGCTTCACCCCTTTAAGGGTTGAATTTCGAGAAATCCTTTATTGTCGTCATAGAAGAAGTCACCGTCCAAATTTCATTTTTCATCGGTTTCGGCTCGACGTTGATGAACAAGTCGGGATATTTCTCATCATACGTATAATATAGATGATCAAAGATCTTTATAGTGTAATATTGGCTTGTAACTGCATAAAAAAAATCTGAATTTTTACGATATTGGAGGCTTAATAAAAAGTTTCAAATAATATAAGACTAATAATAATTACTAAAAAATGTAATTATAATTGTTAATAATGCTAATATAATAATTATTACATTGCATTATTAATACATAATACAATATATAGTGCTCATTATAAATGTACTCGTAATAATGTTTACAATAAAAAGTGATTCGTGATTGAAGTTATTGACTATTTATGTTTGAAAGAAATGTAAATATGTAGCTATTTTCAATAAACTGATTCTATTGTAAATTGTTTTGATTTTGTCCTGATACAACTACTACTTAATACATCTGCCTGTTTGTTCGGCCTGTTTGTTCGGGCTGATTACGGGATTGATTTGAATTTATTGTGGTTTTGTCTTTAGTAAAATAGTTTGGAGCGTGCGTTTTGAAGGAGTTTTTTTTTTACAGTAAAAAGTGGCAGTGCACATCCACAGGTGTGCAGTGGGGAACTTTTGGGAATTTAGAATACGCGAAAAGGATTGGGAATAGATTATAATAAGGGAAAGAAAACTTGAAAGCAGTTTGAAATGAAATGAATGTAATAAGTTTGAACTTGAAATGGCTTGTAATCGCCGAGCTTAAGTGTGAGTTTCAGTTGTGACAAAAATGTTGGTACAATTATGAAAATAGGCAAGTCGCCAACATAGCTCATTCAATTGGCATGTTGATGTGGCAACGAGCAGGTCCATATCTACCGCAGGACCGATGGGTTGGAGACGAGTCCTTGAATGGAGATCACGTATCTGTAAGTGCAGTGCCGGATCGCGTTCCGATCACGTGAACCGACCACTCTGACAAGTTCGCCGATTGCAGCTGGACGAGAAGAGTGGAGGATCGTATGTGGTGGCGAACCCTGGAAGAGACCTATATCCAGCAGTGGAGAGACATCGGCTGATGGTATGGTACGTTAAAGCATCCACCAACTAAGCGTATGCGCGATTATGTTTTTTTTTTGCGTTTGTTTACCTACGAGTTATTACAGTGATATCAAACTTCATTTTCGTTTTTGGACAGGTTTTATCTTGTGAGTGAAGTACCTTGATCTGTACGATGTATCCAACTGTTGTGGAATGTAGTAATGAAGATGATAAAAAAATTCCACCTGAAATTTAGTCCTGGGTGAAATCTGTCCTAAGTGTTTTAATTTAGGTGAAAATAACTGTACAATTCTTATTATTATTATTTAAAAAAAGATTTTTATCTTCGAAGTCGATATTTCTGATGATCCATTTTCGGAGGCCTAAATATTATTTTAGTTTATTGTGCATAACAGCATAAATAATGTGATTTGAACGCAATTTATTAAAACTGATTTAGTTCCGGTCAAACACTTGCGTTTGGATTATGTGTTTCGTACAGTAGGGTGACAACATTTAAAAATTTAACATTGCGCAAAATATAAAAAATACAGTATCGGTTAAAAGAAAACAATCTCTGATCCCACAATATCCCATTCCATCCAGTAATATGTAAAATTAGATTTCTTATTCATTATACTCTTAATTCCCAACCATCAATCCACTCCGTCGCCCGATTAAGAATGGGGAGTGTAATGTGAGGGAAATTCCAGGACCCGTTATACTCATTTTCCATCCATCCACATATGTTTCCACTCGTAGCTATGTTTCCAAAGGAGGTATCCGGAGACATGTCCAACGTTCGTCATTCTGAATTGATATTGGAATTGGCATGTAAGAGTATCGTGGATGTCCACGAGCGACATTATCCACTTACATTATCTGCCACTTTTATCTATTATTTATAATCTTTCTTATTACATATTTTATTTATAATTAATCCATAATAATTATTGGAAGTTGGTACAACACTGAAAACTATTTCCCCTAATTTCATTTCAAATTTGAATTGTTTAGTTGTTAGTTAAATTGTTTAGGTTCGGTACCTACTCATGTGTAAATTTTGGTACCTAATTGGAAAATGATCGCTTTATCATAGGTAAGGTTAGGTTTATCATATCATAATGAATTTATCATAATGAAATTAGGGGAAATAGTTTTCAATATTGTACCAACTTCCAAAAATTATTATGGATTATATATAAATAAAAGATGTAATAATAAAGATTATAAATAATAGATAAAAGTGGCAGATAATGTAAGTGTATAATGTCGCTCGTGGACATCACGATACTCTTACATGCCATTGCCAATATCAATTCAGAATGACGAACGTTGGACATGTCTCCGGATACCTCCTTTGGAAACATATATATATATATATTATGAATTATTTCCCTACAATTGCATGGTCACCATAACAATGTCACCCCCTAGCGTACGGTAGGGTTTCTAAACGGCGAGTGTTAGCCACGGTTCCGTTTAATTAAAATCATATTAACGTGTTAGCGTCGGCTCAGCGGCAAATCGTTTCTGTTACTGATATTTATAATATCTCCTTAGGTAAACACGAAAACTAGAAAATGATACATTAAAAAATGTTTAATATAGCGACATCCAGTTTACCATTCCTTGCGCCGGTCATGCGGTGGGCGAGCCGTTGGGCTCATTGGTTTATGCGCTTTTTCTTGCCCGACCGTCTTCAGTACCATCTTATATCTTGACACTGCCAGATATAGGTCTCTTTCAAGGCTTGCTACTACACGCGATCTTTCGCACTTCTCATCCACTACCGACCTACAGTGTTCGCACTAACCTTATTCGGTATCTTTCGCTACAAGAAATATGTCATTCCGAGTCAAATACCTTTTTGAGAGTACCTACCTACCTAATTTGAATAATCCTATATTTTTTAGAATATGGTTAGAGTAGCATATATATGTTTTAAGCTTTTAAAAATATAATTATATTAATAAAAACGGGCAAATTAAAAAAAAATCTATTTTATAAGGCCGGAACTACATTATTTAGAAATAGAGAACAAACGACCCCGCGTTCTGATTCTAGTTAATAAATTAAACAATTACAATACAATATGAACATCTTTTGCATTAGTTATTATAATATCAAAACATATTTTGTGTCCCTTCCAGCGGCCACGTGCGACCGTGTAAACGCCCCACGATTTTAATATCACTGCTCATTCCCCCGCTGTTCGTAATTGAAGCGTGTAATCCAGCTGACATGTTTTGCTAAATCTCATAATTTGACACAGATAAAAAGGGTTCCTTATTAAGAAGTACTTTCTCTCTTACATTTCGATTTTTAATAGCCCATAAATATGGGTTTTCCAATAAGGACTTGACAACTTTTTTTCAAAATAAAATGCAAACCATTTGAGATATTTCAAAAACTTTATTATCGAGTTGAAGTACAATCAAAACATTTATGAATGGAACTCGACTTCGTTCATATGGCCACCGCGGGCACGTTTGCAGCGGTCGATTCGTTGGACCCAATTTTCGATGACTCGGCCACACATTTCGGCCGAAACGGCTGCTATTTCGCGTTCAATGTTGGCTCTGAGCTCTTCCAACGTCGTCGGCTTGTTGGCATAGACCAATGACTTGACGTAGCCCCAAAGAAAAAAGTCTAGAGGCGTTAAATCGCACGAACGAGGCGGCCAATCGACTGGTCCATTTCTTGAGATAACACGCTCATCAAACTTACTCTTCAATAAATCGATTGTAACGTGTGCTGTGTGGCTTGTGGCACCGTCCTGTTGAAACCACATGTTGTCCAAGTCCATATCTTCCAATTCGGGCCAAAAATAATCGGTAATCATGGCGCGATAACGATTACCATTCACAGTAACGTGACGATCATTATCGTCGACGAAAAAATATGGCCCTATGACGCCGCCGGCATGCAAACCGCACCAAACAGTTATTTTTTGTGGATGAAGTGGTGTTTCATGAAGCACATGTGGATTTTCACCCGACCAATAACGCATATTTTGCTTATTGACGAACCCATTGAGCCAAAAATGAGCTTCGTCACTGAAGATGATTTTGCGATGAAATTGATCATCTTGGCGCATCTTTTCCAGAGCCCAATCGGAGAACGTCTGTCGCTTCAAATGGTCCATCGGCTTCAATTTCTGAGTCAGCTTGATCTTGTATGGGTGTAAACCAAGATCCTTACGCAAAATTCGCCATAAAGTGGTCTGGGCGATGTCCAACTCTTGAGAACGCCGTGGAATTGACTGCTTTGGATCATTTGCTACGGACGATTCAACGGCAGCGATATTTTCGACACTTCGACCAACCCGTTGTCTCACTGGCACGGCAACATCACACAACGAATATGTAGACTCAAATTTTTGCACTAAACTTGTTACTGCCTGTCTACTAGGGCGAGAATTACGACCGAAAATCGGAGTTAACGCTCTTAAAGTAGCGGTCACCGACTCCGAATTTCTGTAGTAAATTTTTATAATTTGCAGACGTTGTTCGTTCGTGTACTTTACCATGATGAAAATGTTAAGTTTACTGAATAAATTGACAGTGACAGTTCGATGATTAGTGAAAGGGTGCGTTCACAAATTGAATTCAAAGTTGTCAAGTCCCTATTGGAAAACCCCTTACATTGAAGAAAATAGTCTTATAAATTGTACCTAATAGGTTGGTTGTTTAATTGTAATGTAAAGTGAAAACTAACTTAATTGTAAATAATTAAGTTAGTTTAATATCTGCAGTTAACTTATTTAATAGAATTAGATACTTAGTTTATCCATCAATCTCTTCTATGCTGTTTACGAAAACCTTTTTTGTGATTCATATTTTTCTGGTATTACCTACCTTGAAATGTACTGCATTCCCAATTTATCCTATTTCGCAATGTATGTACGTGTTTCGGTAGTGAGTGAGTATGCCAGAGTCCATTCCCATCCCATTTTATCTCTCCCCATTTACCCAAACAATTCTCCAAATCCATTTCTATATCTCCAAAGTAGGCAGCGCATCCGGGGGCGTGCCAAAGTTTGTCATTCTGGACTGATTTTGGCATGTATCGCGGATGTCTATGGACGACAGTATCCACTTACCATCAGGTGGACGGTATGCGCGTCTGCCAACACTTTCCCATAAAGAATAAAGAACTTAAATACTTATTAGATAATAAATAAATAATTCATTGACGTTGATTTACAAGAGCAGATTATATAAAATTACATAATTTTAATATTACTTAAATACTTTTTCTTTGAACAAAGAATTGAACAATTATATTATATTGCGTGAATTACATGAATTTTGGATATACTGACTTCAATGCCAAAAAAATGTTTTAGCTTCTGATTTCCGCTGATCCAAAATTAAAAAATTTAAAGCAAGTTTCGATTTTCTTAACCATTGCATCATTTTTATTCTAAATTGAAAGTGTGACCCCAACGGATTTACTCCGCTGATCCAATTTGGAATCAGAAATGGCGAGTTTCCCCAATATGTGCAGTTTTGTTACAATATGCCATCTGTCCCCGAGTCACGCCCATCACTGTAATGCGATAAAGCCATCAATAACAGATTAGCGCGATCTGTTTAGAACCGCTTTGTGTTATGCAGGTGGATGACATATGAAATGCGGAAAAAAAATCTTTGCTTATTACAATATATTAAATATAATAATACTACGGAGCATATGAAATGATCCCAAATCAATGATATCTGGTATTAAACGTAAGAATTGAAGTGTTACATATTTATAGCATCGATTCGGGCGTATTAGGTACTTGTTAGCTCTGTAGGCTGTAGTTGTATTTTTTTCCCCTTGCTTTAACCATTCTCTTCTACTCATTACTCTTGACATTATACCTCCCAACGTGCCTCTCTGTTCAACACAAAGGTTGACTGGTAGCGAATGCCTCCAGGCATTAAGCTCGCCATTTGTACGACTTGAGTGCAATAAAGTTTTTTAAATAAAAAATAATAATTAGAATGCAATTATGGTCTATATTTATTTGCCTGTTGGGCAATGCTTTTAGTTGAATTCTACCATCATTAAAAGTGTGCCGTTGGAAGTTCATTCCGGACAAATATTTTAATACAACATTTGCGAAGCAGAAAGCTGAAAAAATGTTAACAGAAAATATGTAACATTGTAAGTGAATGCATGACCAGACAGTGCCGGCTTTACCTATGGTGCAGGGTGGTGCGGCGCACACGGGCGCAAGGTCTTAGGGGACGCCGAGCGCCGCTCGCGACGCCTCCAAAGAGCCTACTAGAGGGCGCCAGGGTATTGATTGCACCCGGGCGCTACATGGGCTAGAGCCGGCGCTGTAACCAGGATCCATGGCCTTATGCTCCGCGAATTGAATAGTTAAGCCTTGATTATCTAGTCGTACTATATAATTTTTTGTTATCTATTTTCTCTTTACCACCCAAAGGTTGCCTGAAAGAGAAAGCTTTGGCGATGAGGCTGCCGAAACCGTACTTTTCCTGTTATTTACTTACGTTGTCTTTCTTGTAACATGTGTTGGTGTATAAGAAAGACACCAACATCTAAAGAGACTCGTATCATTAGTATCTATTGTGTTTTAGAAACGAAATGAAATATATTCTATTCTATCTAATTTTAGTATCTATTATCTTAATTAAAAAAAATGGGATGGAAATCTGACAATCTATAGTTATATCGACTTAAATAAATCCACGCTATTTTTGCTTAATTCACTTTATAATTAGTATAATAAATAAAACCTCGGACAGATATAATATATTTAGAATATACTACTCTGTCAAATAATATCTACTTTGTCTGAATAATAAACGAATTTATTATCTTTATTTAAATAGGTTTCGGATTTTTTTTAATAAATCAAAAAATATAGCTACAATCTTCTAAATTTATTTTGTCGGCCTCGAAATAGGCTCCATTGGACGCAATTCACTTTCGCCAGCGAATAATCCATTCGTCGAAACACTTCTTATAGGCACTTTCCGGTATGACCTTTAGCTCTTAGCGAATTTTGTTTTATTGCGTCAACGGGCAGAAAACGTCTACCACGAAGTGGTAATTTGAGTCTGGGGAATAAGAAAAAGTCACAAGGGGCTATATCTGGCGAATATGGTGCTTGGTCGATGATATTCGTTGAAGTTCGTTGGTGTGAGACAGCACATTGTCGTGGTGCAATATCCAAACATTGTTGTTTCCAACAAACATTCTCTCGTAATCGCCTTACGACGCCCAGATAATAAAGTTTATTGACTGTTAGACCCTCCGATAGAAATTTTGAGTGGACAACACCATGATAATCTAAGAAAACAGTCAACATGACTTTGATTTATGAGTGACTTTGACGTGTTTTTTCGGTTTCGGTTTGCTATCGAAACGCCACTCCGAAGTTTGTTGGCTGGTTTGCATGTCAAACTCATAAACTCACGTTCCGTCACCCGTTATGATTACGTTTCATGAATGTGGGATCCGCATTGGCTCGTTCAAGCATGTCTGTAGCAACCTATTAGCGGGTATCTTTTTGAAGAAAATTCAGTTCCTTTGGAACAATTCATGCTTAAAACATCAACTAGGTAAATTGGTGCGAACGGATTAGTGACACATGTTAACTTTCTGAGCTATCTCACTTAAGCTAGCGCGACGATTTACCATCACCATGTCCTTCACCTTGTTGATATTTTTTCAGTCGAAGACATTGAAGGTCGACCAGAAAGAGGCAAGTCTTCAACCACTTCTCGGCCTTCTTTGAATGCTTTGTATCACTCATATGCTCTTGACTCACCGTAGTAGGCCTTCTCTAATATTTTTAATGATACCGCACAATAAATATTGTTGGCAACACAAAATTTGAGGCAAATTCTTTGTTCGACATTTTTATCCATTGTAAAATTCGCAAAGTACACTCGAGGTCGTCTAGCATATATGAAAAATTTTCAAACAACTAAACTGGATCGCAAAAATTCCGGGTCGCTAATAAAAATCGTGATATCTTCATAAATTATATACCTACCTATATCGCTCGAATAAATAATATGTAGTAAGGAGGTTACTAATGCTTGTTCTAAATCTCTAAAGAGGTTTCATTTGTACAAGTTACAGATTTAAAAAAAAATATTCTGTATTTTGAAAAATTTCAAACTTTAAAATTAGGAAGAATATTTTTTCTGCTTTTGTTTCAAACGGAGCTGTCATTATAAATGGTTCCTTGGATTGATCAGAGTATTCAATGCAATATCATGTCGTTATCACCTGAATAATGTACACGGATTATTACCATGGTACAAGAAGGATGAAGTCAGCGTAGCACTGCTAGAACAGTAGGAGTATCTTTATCAACGGTCCAAAGAGTACTCCAGCGATTTCAAGAGACCGGCATTAACATCAGGAGACCAGGAAATGGCAGGCCAAGGTGCACAACTACACGAGAAGACCGATTCATCGTGGACACTATGTTAAGAAATCGACATCTCACGGCTGTTCAGGTCCGAAACAGTCTTCACGAAATTCACCACAACAATGTGAGCTCTAATACGATTCTGCGACGTCTTCGTGAAGCTGATATAAAGCCTTATAGACCAGCAAACGGCCCCAAACTGCTCAGAGAACATCGACTTGCCAGGTTACGGTTTGCTCGAGAACACATCCGATGGACAGATGAAGATTGGTCCAAGGTTATGTTTTCCGATGAGTCCAGATTTTGTTTATTTACGCACGACGGGAGACGAAGAGTATTTAGACGGCCAGGAGAACGGTATCATCAAGCGTGTTTTGAAGAAAAGGTGCCATTCGGTGGAGGATCAATAATGGTTTGGGCTGGGATATCTTCAGAGGATCGCACGGAGTTAGTGATCATAGAAAACGGTTCTCTGACTGCTGTCAGATACGTAGGAGAGATTTTAAATGAGCATTTTGGTCCATTCTTAGTGAATATGGGTGCAATTTCCATTCTTATGCACGATAATGCGCGACCACATACTGCTCATTTGGTCAATATGTATATTCAAGACGTCGGTATTACCTGCATGGAGTGGCCAGCTCGCAGCCCAGACTTAAATCCCATAGAACATGCATGGGACGAGCTCGGGAGATGCGTGAGACAACGCTCTCCTGCTCCCGTTACCTTACACGAGTTAAAGAATGCGCTAGTGGAAGAATGGGCAAACATAGACCAAAATCGTATTAAAAATTTGATTTACAGCATGCCACATAGTCTTATTGAAGTGATACGGGCTCGTGGAGGAAATACAAAATATTAAATTGACAAAAAAACTTTTATTTTTCAAGATTTACTGCGAAGTGTATTTTTGTTGTCATAAGTTAGAAGCGAAATTTTCTTATTTTTTAGTATTAAAGTTATATAGTGTACAGGACGTGTTACACATTTTTTTGTATATATTAATCAGTCATCTACAATATACTATAGTTTTGCAAATTAGTCTTATGTATTTAAGAAACTATCACGCCATTTATTAGCGACCCGGAATTTTTGCGATCCAGTGTATTTGACAGATCCCGCCAAAACATTACATGAAAATTAGCTACAATAGTGTTTTTTTTATGGACGAACACACAGCCACTTGATGGTAAGTGGATACTGTCGCCCATAGACATCCGCGATACATGCCAACATTAGTCCAAAATGACTAATGCCAAAATGCAAAAATGGCCAACATGGCACGCCCCCGCATGCGCTGCCTACCTTTGGAGATATAGGAGTAGATTTGGAGAAAGGCTTGGGAAAATGGGGGGATATAATGGGAATGGGCTCTGGCACATCTCACTCACTACCAAAACACGGACGTACATTACGGAAATAAAATAAAGAAGTGGGATATGCAGTACATTTCTAGGTAGTCTTCTGTGAGAGAGGGGTAACGTGGCCAGTCGTGTGCGCCCAGCGGCTATTAGATTGCAGCGTGCACTCTCCCCCTGAAATAGTGCCAACGTAACAGCAATATATTTTTACGCAGGCATTTTTTTTCAAAATTCCCTATACTTATTTGACAGTAAGTATATCATAATATTTATCATCGCACCTCCCAATGTATGTGTCTGTTTAAACGAAACGCTTGATGGTATAGAATGCCTTAAGGCAATTAAGATCGCCTTTTATACAATAAAGTGCAATAAAGTTTGTTAAATAAAAAATAAAATGTATTGAAAAGAATATAACTATATTAATGATTTGTGAGTACATTATAAACAATTTAGAAACAACATAATGACATGATATGCCTGCTAAATACGGTCGAGATTTATATATTTCAGTGCACCCGTATTTTTTTTTTTTATTTTCCACTGACACCATCTCTTAAGCTGAATCCAGAAGTCGATACCTTCCCGCCCACTGCACCACCTGCAGCCAATCGGCATTTACCACCCTCATCTAAACTTTGGCTGGCCAATCGGGGTCGAGAAATCTGACGTTGTCGTTGTTAAGGGTACTTTTACCATTTGCTAGAGAAATATAGACTTTATGGTTTTATTTTAAGGTTAATAATGGGACGAAGGACCGGAAATTAATTTCGTTTCGCTATATTGCGGGATAGGTCCAAAATATCATATTTTGATTTAGTACGGTCTGATACTGCGTAGCACTTTGTTGCTCTCAAGATTAGAGTGGTAGCGCTACTGCTGTGTGGCAAGTGTCTTGGTGTCTTGGTGTGGGCCGGTAGTGCAGTGTTTTCTTTGTGTGGTGTTGATCGCCGGTATCAAGATTCATTTCCCGCTGATGTCCTACGGCAGCGAACCGCCGCACGTCTGGAGCAGCTCTGCAGTTAGTATTTTTACCATTATAAAACATCTGCAGGAAATAACATCATATTAGTTGTTAGGGTAGAATTGGAAGGTTTTTTAAAAACATTTAATTTCAGCAAGTATTCAATGATTCTATTAATGTGCTTTCTTTGAAGAAAAAAACAGATTGACAAATAGACAGTTCGCATGATGGTATGTGGTTACTGTCGTCCCTGAATATCTGCGATACATATAATAGATATTTCAGATTTTCAGGCTTTACTGATATTGAATATACAAAAAGAATTAGAAAGGAAATATAAAAGAGGATTACTAAATATAGAAAAGGATTACAAAGGACCCAATCCCATCCTTCTTCCTTCATTTATCGGATTAGAGAAACGATGGGAAGCCATGTGACCAAAATATATTCCATACCATCCGATTCTACTGGACGGGGGAAGTGGGATTGTAAGGGGACGGAATAAAATGGGAAAAGAAGGGAACGGTCTGCCAATTCTCACTCACTTCCGAACACTGGTACGTTTAATGGCACTCATCTGACCCTCATCTAACATTTGGTCGTCTCCTTTCACGACAATCGCAAGAAATACTGCCGCACTTACAGCTTTCACTTGCATTGCATTATCGAAATAAGAGCAGTGTAAATTGACCAGTTGTAGTGACGTGTTGGGTGTACATGTCATATAAATAGATAAGCAAAGCTTACCATTTCTATATCATTTAGAATAAACGGAACAAGTGCATTTGGATAACATTCGAGACAATACAAAAAATATTTCAATAATTTAAATTGCTGCGTAAGCTAGAAACTGAAGCTAGAAAATGAATAACATTTTTTATACTGTTTTTTGTATATAGTAAGAAGGCGGCAGACGAGTGCAGGTGTCCATAGGCGTCGGTGACACTTACCATCATGTGGGACCGCTTGCTCGTCCGCCTATTTCACTATTAAAAAAAAAGACATGGAGTGGCGCTATTCTAATACCGACCCACACCACAAGCCCAATAGCGATCATTGACTTTGAAATTGGGTAAACTGTACGGGCAGTATGCAGATACCCATATACGCTTTGTTTTAACCGACTGTTTTAAGGAGTAATAACAACACTAGGGCTCACTCACGGATTGCTCATGTTAATGAACGTTTAGTGTAAACAAGTAATTATTAAATCTGTCCGCGTAACAAAAGGCATTAGTAACATTTTTAACGACTTCGACTGGCCACGTGACCCCTCTTTCACTGAAGATTACCTTGAAATGTACTGCATTTCCCACTATATCCTACTCCCCATTTTCCCAACCCTTTTTGCAAATCAATTCCTAAATCTCAAAAAGTAGACAGCGCATTCGGGAGCGTGCCAGCGTTTGTGAATCTGGACCGATGTTGGCAGTCTATGGGCGACAATATCCACTACCATCAGGTGAACTGTATGCTCGTCTGCCGCCCTTTTTCTATAAAAAAATTTGTGATTTCTTGTTATCTTACACACCTATGTGTAAAAATTATTTCTTATTATTTTTATCTAACTAAATCGTGTCAGTATGTTTTTTTTTATATCCAGGGTAGTGAAGTGTCGCCGTACGGGCCGTTGTGGGACGCTCCCCCGGCACCGGTGCCCTACCCGGACATCCTGGCGTACCCTCCCGCCGACCTGGGTAAGTTGCGAGTCAATACCAGCACTACGGTGGTGGACCAGGTGGCTAATATTACCGCCAGTACCGTAAGTACCTTACCGCCAATCGCAGTCCCTGAAAGTATCTATCTATAAATGCAAATATGTCCTTTAAGATATCTAGCATGTATTTTAAAGGGCCATCTATAAGGGCTGCGAATACTCTACTGACCTTGATTTTAGCGCAGTTAGAACGCCAGTTAGAACACTGCTCAGGTGTTTATTGCGTAGCTTCATCAAAGCGTACGTTTTTTTATTCAAGATTCAAATGAAGCTATGAAGATGATAGGACTGAAGACGTCTGGGACACGCCAACATCCCTCGGGTCGAAGTTAAAGAGAGTCGAGTCAGACTTGTCTGAAATCGAAGACGCTTTATATTGTCTCGATTTGGGGTTCTCTAAACCTAGTGGATTTCAACCCCAGTAAGACGCATCTGTGCATTCACCGCTAAAAAAGCCCCTTTTGTCGTAGTACCTAACTTTCAGGGCTCTTAAGATCTCTTAAATGTCTCTTAAGATTTCGGAGAGTATCGAGTGGTGTCGAAATTTCCACAAAATCAAATTTAAGGATCCTCTGGAAAATAAAGCCAAACTGGCCTTCAAAAAGCTCGGTGTGCTGAACAGAGCGAAGCGGTATTTCACCTCTGGGCAACTCCTACCACCCTATCAAGTTCACGATAGGCGCCATATGGAGTACTGCTCATATCTCTGGGCCTGCGCACCGAAATATCAATTGGACCCATTTGACTCCATCCAACGACGTGCTGTTCGAATTATCGACGATCCCACTCTCAAGGGCGGTCTAGAACACTGAAGCGTTCGGAGAGACGTTGCGTCTCTCTTTGTGTTCTACCGCCTGTACAATAGTAAATGCTCTGAAGAATTGTTCTCAAATCGGCTTTCTGCAACCGCACCTCCCGTCACAGAAGTGCGGTCCATCCGCATTTTCTCATTTCGCATTTCGCATTTAGTTATATTTTTTTACTTTGACTATAAGTATTAGAAACAACACAATAATTTGCGAGTTTTAGGTTTTAATAACAAATATTGCTAAAAGTATTGCGAAACATGAGCGGTAAGGCTAATCGTAGCAATAATTCATCGTGGCGTAGAGGGTTCTACGAAGACGTGCCACATAGTGTTGCGCTACGGGCTATGCTACGTGTCCACTACGAACCATTTTCGATGATTACCATAATTTTATTATGGACTAACGCGACCCGGCCCTCGCGTCGCTTCGGTCTAAAGTTTTTTTTTTTCAAAATTTCAAAATAAAATATAGCCTATATTAGACACGGATAATGTAGCTTCCTATTTGTGAAAGAATTTTTGAAATTGGTTCAGTAGTTCCAGAGATTACCCCCAACATACCTACAAACACATAATTTTACCTCTTTATTATATTAGTATAAATTGACAAATTATCGAATGTGACCATGCGGAATCACTGCATAATTAGTTGTTCATCTCACATATAGTTGTGTAGCTGATTTGTATATTTTAATTCGACTTCAGCCGGTCCGACACGGGGGGGGGGGACTCTTGCAACTCAATTATTTAGATTTTCTTCTAACCACCAAGTATTCTCTTGACACCGTTACATTTATAGAATTGCTCCGTTTCTTTTAATTCGTTTTTGAAATCTGTATGAACGCGAGTGCGTGTGATTCTGCATCCAAAACTTCCTTTTATACTGCCATGTTTGTAGCCTAGTCAGCGTATACCAAACCATATCATCAGCCAGTGTCTTTTTCTACTGCTGGATATAGACCGCTCTCAAGGACCGCCACCACACGCGGTGCTCCGCTCTTTTCATTCAGCCACTATCGGTGACTTTCTCAAGTCAGTCAGTCCACTTGGCTGGAGGTACGTGGTGTCAATTCAAGGTCTCGTTTTCTCCATCTGTTGTCTGTCCTGCGACATTATATATGGAGTGTTTAGTGCCACTTTAGCTTCGTGATCCTCTGAGTTATCTGAGTTAAGTCGGCAACTTTAGTTCTTTGTCGAAGTCAACGTTTTTTTGGATTAATGGAGACAACGGGGCAAACGACCCACACGATTGTTAGTGGCTACAACCGCCCATGGACACCTGCAACACCAGGGTGTATGCGGGTGTGCTGCCGGCCTTGCAGAATCCTATTCATACCTTTCTTGAAGAACCCTATGTCGTAGCATAAGGGGAAGACCTCACGTGGCTAATAATTATTAATTATTCTATTAATAAATTCTTGATGTACAAATAAGTCTATGTTATACCAGTTGTTAGATAATAAGTAATTAGTTGAATTAAATAATTATTATATTATTATTATATACTATAATTATTATATTATATACTATACTATATTATTATTATATAGAATAAGATAATTTGTAAAGTCTGCAGACGACGTACGTATGTTTATGCTGACCTACCAATTGACGTACCGTACTTAGATGAAATCAAATTATTTTATTCTAACGTCAGCACTTTGAATTGTACATTGTACCGCAGTGTGGTCGGCGGCGGGATGTGGTGGGCGCGGCTCCGCGCGTTCAACTCCAGGCGGCAAGAAGCCGCGTCGTCGCGTCGCGTCGGTCGCCCAGCGTCGCGCGGCCAACATACGCGAGCGGCGACGCATGTTCAACTTGAACGAGGCCTTTGATAAGCTGCGGCGAAAGGTTAGTAAGCTATTTCTAGGTCCCAGTTTTGTAGATGAGGTAAAATAGATAAAATAGTCTCTTCGGTACGTGTACTACACTTCTGTACTACACTTATCGAATCTGTTTACATACGTTCTGGATGCATTGCCTACCTTTGGAGATTTAGGAATGGATTTGGAGAAAGGTTTGCGAAAATGGGAAAAGATGAAATGAGAATGGTCTCTGGCATATCTCCCACTCACTACCGTAATAAGAACATATATTGGAAAAATAGAATAAATGGAAATGGTGTATATTTTACGGTAGTCTTTTGTGAGAAAAGTGTTACTTGGCGAGTCGAAGCGCCCAGAGGCTGTGTGATTACAGCGTGCATCCCCCCCACCCCACCCCCTCCCAAAACCATTGAACGCCCAAAAGAGTGTCAAAGAAGTTCCAATTGTCTATTGGTATTAATTATAATATTCATTATCAAGGGGATGGACAAAAACAACGTGGTTAGTGCCCTGGGGTGGTTATTGGGACTTTTTAAGCTGATATCTATCGATCGAATCGATATATAAACAGCATTACAAATCTGGAACTGTTGATACGTACTTTACAACATTTATCAATCCTATCTTTGCTTATTCTTTTGTCACATTTGTTAATGGGTACTTGTACTTGTATCAGCTTTTAACGTCGCACTGCAGGACACAGGCCTCCGATAGTAAATCACTGGGGGGGTTTTCGACCGTAATCTACCACGCGGGTACAGCGTGGATTGCTGGATCAAATACTCCAAATTTTTTTTTCAAATTCTGGAGCGGCTTTCTTCATGATGTTTTCCCTCACCGCCGAGCTAGTTAATATACATTTTTTAAAAGTCCGTATTTAAGTAGAAACTCAGTGATATGGACCGAGGATTTGAACTCACGATCACACACATATGCGTCGATGTATCACCCCTAGGTTATCACCGCTTTTAATGAGTGATGTTTGTCATTTCTCATTCATTTAGTAAATGATATAGCTTTATCTATCTGCACTTAACTCTTTACAGAGTCAAAGAGCGTGACTATTTGCGATCCTATGTCTCCTTTTATTGCCACGTGCGATGCGATTAGGATTTTTGTAGCGACTTAACAATTACCCTTGCTGATATCTAGATACCTGTTTTCAAAAGTTCTCATGTATATAGGTACCAACATTCGCATATGAGAAGCGTCTCTCCCGCATCGAGACCCTTCGGCTGGCCATCACGTACATCAGTTTCATGTGCGAGCTACTCCACGGCTCCCCGCAGCCTCACCACGCCCCGCACGCCCCGCTGCACCCTTCCAGACACGTGTTCGAGGCTGAGGTCCCGTGGTGCACTTAAAATCTATTTTAATGATAACATTAACTAGGCTAATTAGCCGATGAAAGTATCTAATGTGCATGAGTAATGAAATTCAACAAATACGTTAACAACTGATGTAATTCTAATCGCATGTAATTTCAGCGCGACATGGAAGAGGTATTTTCATAATTTTTGTGCCATAATCTAGTCTTTAATCCTATTTTAATTCACTTTACTAGTCCATTCCACTATAGTTTTTTCTAATAATCGTATAGTTACTGAATTATTTCCTTGAATTAAGTATTCAAGGAAATAATTTTGTTTATCATCGGGTATTTATCATCTATTCTCTTTTGTAAAATCAATTTGTATAAATCGAGTGTCGATAATATTCGTAACAATTGTCTCTCTACTAGTGTATTATTTTTGACGCAAAATTAACGTTTTTTATGTATGATTCAATGCATTTTACCAGTGTCTTCCACTAGTTTTAAATAATAATTTAAGTATCTATTTATTAAGTATCTTTAAGTATGTAACATATAACAATGTAGTAAATAAATAAAATTTAAAGCGAACGCTATGACTAATTCATTTATGAAGAAAGCATCAGTTATATTATGAGCTAATTAAATAATTAACTGCGATAATTAATATTTTGGTAGGTGATTTAATATCATGATTGTGAATCATACTGCTAATTGTTAAGAGTTTCTTTAATAGCTGTCTGTTTAATGTTTGTATAAAGTGCGAAACTTGTCCGTTGGTGTTTTTAGTGATATTCGGTGATCCATCAAGTGACTGTGTTTTGACTGTACAAGCGTGGAAAAGCAAATAGAAATTTAGAAAGTGAAAATAAATAATACAAGTGTATTAAAATTTCTGCTGCCATGAAGATATCGATAGTAAGTTTTTAACATTACATTATTTTTACACCACAAACAACATAAAAAATCGCTTCGAAAATCTTCTATCAAAATCTCTTCAATGTATGTTCCTTTATTTGTTTTTAAAACGTGTCCGAACAAACATATACTTTATTTTACATTGAGGTACTTAGATACAATATTAATATCTATTAGTAGGTAAGATTATTTCGCGAATTTTAATTTTCTTAAGATCAAATAATTAATTGTAGGAAAATAAAGTATATAAGTTTACAATATCATTTAAAATTGTACAAAAAACTCAAAGTTACAGATAACATATTGAGCATAATTATTGTACAAATTTAGTCCCTTTGGAAGGCTATAGTTTATTTTTGCGTACCTACTGGTGGGACTATATCGCTGGGTCGCATGGCTCATGTGTTGAGAATCTTTTGATTAGCTGTTAAAAATTTATTAATGTTATTACTTATTTTCAGTGGTTAATAATGACATGCATAGTCATGACGCTAGCGACATGTGATGAAGTGCCGAAAACTAAAAGAGACCTTGTCTTAGTGAAGAAATTAATAGCAGCAGCAATACACGGGGGTAAACTTGAAAACAGTTCTACAGTACCTAGAGCAATTATTACAGCACCGACCGAAAACATTGACCAAATTCCTGGTTATACGAGAGTGCCTGTCAAAGTTGTGCCTGAGCAAATCAACACAGCGAGGAATTGCATTACCGTACTGGTAAAGGAAGACAGTAGAGTTAATCCAATAAATGCACATATAAGGTCCTCTTTGGCAGCAAAATCCATTTCTAAACCATTAAAAGCAGTTAAAAATTATCTGCACTCGGGAGTAACAGACGTTAAGCGCGGTACGATTGTGGATAGAGTGCAAATACCGATAGTGCCGCCTCCTTTACGTTATATACAAAGCTTCCATAATTACGAGGTACCACTACATAATATTTTACTAGATCCTATAACTTTATATCCGCAACTAATTCCAGTTATTGAAGAAAATACTTCGCTAATATTTCCGCCTCCGATTTGTAATTTACCAAACTCTTGCGTACCATCACCAGTAAAACCACAAATACCTCCAGCTGCGTTTCCGCCAGAACCTGTGCCTCAGTTTATTTATCCAAGAAATCCATTGGAAGTGCTTATCGCACCTGTAGCGCCCGTTCCACCATTTCAACCCCAATACTCTTACAAACAGATCAAAGGTGATGGATCAATAACAACTTATGAAGTTAACAGCAAGGGAGAAGTGTTAGTGTCTGAGACACCTAAAGTTACATCTTCACCACCGCAGTATGTTTTTGACAGATTCAAACAATTATCTTCTAATTTACCACTGAGTCCAACTAAAGCAACGTATGTTTTAAATGAATTACCAACTACAACATCTCATATTTCAATAGATAAAGTGATTGTGCCATCAGCGCTTTCCTTGCCTCAAAAATCTAATGAAGCGAAGTTACAGCTAAATCATAATAACCCTGAAAATGTGAGTGTTAATATAAACCAAACACCTTCACATATAGAAGACGTGGTAATCAAAAGAAACAATTATTCTAATGAACACAACCCTCTTGCTGATCAGAAGAAAAATCAAACGGAATCAAATAAAGTAGATTTTGTACTAAAGCCATCTACGGGAGCACAAAACGCTGTTGTATCAATATTAAGTGATGAAAACTTTTCAGAAAGTAAACCGATCGTTGTTCCCGATGCGCCATCGTTTCTATACAATCAACATAATCCTGATAGTTCATCTCTTATTGTACGTGGAATTAACGATACAGTATCGGTACAAATTGATGAAAGTACAACGAAAGAGAATGACATACAAAATTACAGAGGTGATATTCCTTAAATGAATTGAAAGAGGTTTAAATACCATCAAATTCAAATACTTCATTAGGTATTGGAATACCAATAATCTCGTTCAATACCAATAATATTAGTGTTTTACGTATTGTCTAGTATTATTAATTAACTCATTTAGAAATATAATTATTAAATTTGTAGAATTTTATTATGTGAATTGAACTTTGAGTGATAAAAGGCTTATGGATAATATGTATGTGGTTACAATGTAGGGAATTATGTCATAAATAAAACAAAATACATTTTTGTATCGTGTTTTTTATGTATTTTTTATTCAGTATAAACAAATATCGTTTTTATTATTCGTTTGTTACAAAGCTAAATCCTTTATAAAATAAATCAATTTTATAGTCAGACTATTTATTCAACGTGTCACTGAAATAATGAAAGTAGGTTAATAAAATAAAAATATTCTGAGAGTAGAACAGGTTCTACCAGTTTTTATAGTTCTTTTTCATGATTTATAGTAACAATTCTAATATTCTACGCGCGCCGCCGCGCCTCCTAGGTGCCCGGTATGTGTATAGAGCACTATTAAAGTTTTAGACAGGACAACAAAACCTTACATTTTTGTAACTTTCAATTTATTCCTTAAAATAATATTACTGAGTAACTAATTAAAATAATTAAATGAAACTTAAAATCGCTAGAACGGTTTTATATACGAGTATATTATATACATTTCAATTGGTTGACGTTGTTTTCAGTTATTTTGGTGACACGTTGCATTTTAGTATGGTCAATGGTACACGATCTTGCAACTATTTTTCAATAGTATCCAAAATCCATTTCATGTATTTCGTGACGTCAGTGTACACTCCCGGGAATTGTAAGCCACATTGTTTGGGGCCGAAAGAGACCAGACCATATTGTATGTACCTCTTGATGTTGCTGTCATCCACTGCCTTCCAATTGCCTTCCATCATCAGCGGACCTCCGGAGTCGCCTTTGCACGAGTCATGGCCAACGCCACCGGCGCAGATTTGAGTGTCACTTATAACAGATATGTTCCTGTAAAATAAGATTTGTTATTTGATGACTTTCTGTTATTATACCCAATGTATACAGTTAATATAGCGATTATAATGAAATGATTAATATATCTTGAGGGTTATTTTAGAGGCTTTAATGTATACTAGCGACCCGCCCTCGCTTCGCTTCGTCTTATAAGTCTTTTTTTTTAGAATTTTTTTTTCAAAATTTAAGAAACTTTTCCACCATACATTATATTCGTGTAACTCTTACGGTTTTTGCAGCGCACGCCAAAATAGCTCGCAGATAGCAGAGTTTTTTCCGACTTACTTGACACTTATCGTTATATTTATTTTGGCCAATTTACACAATATCTTTATAAATTATAGCCTAGATATGTGTTATTCTGATGTATGAGCAATAGTTATTGTAAAATTTCATTAAAATTCATTGAGTAAGTTTTTGCGTAAAAGAGTAACAAACATCCATACATCCATCCTCACTAACTTTCGCGTTTATAATATTAATAGGATATATTCTACTTATTAGCGTCAGATTCAGACAGGAATTTGATACTTGTAAACTTGAGAAGAAATGCAAAGTATCAGATTTGAAACAGAATATTCAGTCTGTCATATGTTATATTTGTTATAATATCTGATATTAGTTTCCTCTATGGATAGACTTGTAAAATAATAAAGTTTTAACGTCCTTTTTAACAGCTAAAATTTAGTAAATTTTAAACAATTTTTTAACGTCCCACTGCAGGGTACAGGCGTTCCCTAGTAGATAACCGGAGGCGCGGAGATGTGGTATTTCGGGTCATAATCCACTACGGGGGCCCAGCGCGGATTGGTGGATACACATACTCCTGTTTTTTTTCTATTTCTCGTGCATGCGGGTTTCCTTACGATGTTTTTCCCTCATCGCCGAGCTAGTGCCAATTTAAAAAAAATCGTGCTTAAGTGGAAACTCAGCGGTACGGGCTGAGGATTTAAATATGAGTCAAGTATAAATATGCCTGGGCTACCACCGCTCTTACTTGATACTGTAACTGATACTAACTTGTTATAAATTCCCTTGCATTCATCGCTGGTGAAGACAGGAACACTCACTTTGAGGAGTGTGGATGATACTCGGCGGTCCTCGGTGACGCCCCATCCTGCCACTATCACCTCCAGTTTGGCAATGATGCGCGCGCGCTGGGAGCTCGTCACTGGCAAACATATGGTGCCCGCGTTCTCTGCGACCAGAAGTTATGTGTTATTTGATGTAAAAAAACAATCTCTGCGCAAAGATCTCGAGTACTCCAGTTTCTGACTAATTTAATTATCTCTAGATGTTGTCCCACGGGTGTCGTAAAAAGCGTCTGGGGGATAAATAATCCGCTACCACAAGGCCTGAGGAACTACACCACCTCTAAAAAAATGAACTCTCCAACCCGCTCACCACCAGCGTGCAACGTGCCGTTTTAAGATTATACATCCCTCATATATAAGTCGATGTGCACGAAGAGGCATGGGCCTGGACATGGCTCCAGCGATAGATGAAAAAGGGCCAACACAATGATCCATTAAGGTCAACGCTGCTTTGTGTAATGTGAATATTATTATTTCGAGTTTTACTCACTTGCCGTCAAATTGATCGGTCTCTTGAGCCTCAACAGAGCGATGTCGTTGTTTCCGAGCGCTTGGTTGTATCCTGGATGAACTATATCCTTTTCAACTCGTCTGTCCTGAAATTTATATTTAAATAATTGTTAAGATATAGAGCTTAGAGCTTTTGTATTAAGCTAATATTAAGTCAAGAAAAGGACACTTTTTGAGTTGTATGCGGTAATCCTACAGCCACTCCCGATGGCTGTTTCATAGAAGACTGCTGTAAAATTTACCACCTAAAATTTATTGTATGTTCATTGGGAGTGAGTGAGTTTTTCAAGAGTTCATTTCCTACCCTATTTCATCCAGTGAAGAGTATAATCGGATAAAGGAAATTTCTTATACCTTATTACTCTAATACTACTCATTATAAATACTCTTTACTCTCTCCATTATAGCCGTCTAAGGAAGAATAAGGAATACAATGGGATGTCACACCATTATATTTCTTTTTCCCTTCCCTCTCCAATCCTTTTTCTAAATCTACTCCTAAATCTGGGGCATCTGGGTTTCTGCCACATCTGGGGGCGTGCAAACGATCGTTTATAGATACACACACATGGTATTTATCGAAATAACTGTATCGACAAACTGAATGGTTTTATTAACCGCAGAAATTACTAAAAAATACACTAAAATATACGTAAACGTGGTTATTCAAATAAGAGACATATTTGTTCCAAAATTGACACAGTTTAAAACAACACGAAATAACAGTACGTTGTTGTTTGTAGCATCCCTTATACTTATCACGTGTACCTACATTATCTAATTGTTCATATAATAAGATAGCTGAGTTGTGTGTGCATAATACGGATTATTCGACTTGCTCCCCACCTGGTCGTCCCCATGACATATTTTAAGTGTCCTTTGTCCCTACGTATCTTCGTATTCTGCACAAAAGTATCAATTTATTTTTACACTTCATTGCAACACTATCGTACAAAAGGCGAGATTAATGCCTTAATAAGGTATTCGCTACCAGCCAACCTTTGCATTGATCAGAGAGGTTCAATTGGGAGGTGCGAGAAAGATTCAAATGAGACTCAATGAGCAAAGTACTGTTAGATTAAGATTGTTTTTTGATTCCACAAGAAAAAGTCGTGTTTTCCACTAGTCTCTTAAAACTTGACAGAACAAGCCTAACTTTACCTGAAGTTGATCCTCACATTCACGCTTAGGGGGTACGCCCATGCAGTCGGTATCAGTGTCAATGTCGTGCTCTCCGACCCTGATGCCAGCTATAGTCCGGCCCTTGACGCAGTGCGCCGCGGTCAGCACGTACTTCTCGTTGATTAGACTGCCTCCGCATGCGAATCTGAACCCAGTTCCTATTAAAAATATTATAATTACGTGATTAATTTGGAGGGCAACTGTTGTTCGCGTCCGTAGTTAGTTACTCCTCAGTAGGTACCTTACATGATCTATTTTGCTTCATTTATTAACATAACATCATTATTTATTAACATAAATTATTTTACATCAACGTAATGTACATTATAAAAACCAATGCGCGCATTCAGTACAAGGGTTTCTATAAGAATTCAACAGCAGACTTACATTTAAGAAGAAAATGTTACGCCTCGTTAACATTTTGTTAACGTAACATACAGCTCATGACACCCGTGTACTGCAGGTTAGTGCAAGATGTAATCATCCCCAGTAAACAATGAGTGCGTGCACGGACGTACCGATTCAGGTCGCATATCGAATCATATCTCAACGACGGTAATGATTGCTTGTCATGTAGTTATTATTTATGCTAAAGGTGGCAGAAGGGCATGCGATCCACGTGATGGTAAGTGGCTACCGCCGCCCATGGTTTCTTTTGCCGTAAATTGTTTCCTACTGCTTTTGCTGTGTGTTGTTATGTCGGAGTAAAATGATGTCTTGACCCTTGGCTCGCCATCGCGGGATACCATAAGCCACGGGTCCTAAATGGCCTCAAAACAGTGGACTCGACAACTCGCAATGGCTAACGCAGCATTTTAGAATCTTTAAACTCCTGTCTAGTATTGTACTAAACTATTTACCCTGCTACTGATAAGGCTAATAAGACCGCAAAGCAATGACTAAAGACACTTAAAAAATAGGAGTGCTTTCTATGAAAAATAGAAATAAAGTATCCCTACGAAGAACATTTAATAATTTGTATACTATCTTGTACTTGTGTTATAGCCGATGAGCACCATCCAGGGGAACTCGTAGAGGCCAGCGACTGTTCCTCCTATTATACGATTGGGATCCATTTTGCCGCACATATCGGGCAGTAGCGATAGATTAGGATGCCGATCCAGTTCCCTCTCTTCTTGCGATGCAAAGTCGGCACAACATACCTGTAATGTAAGAGTTATAATTAAACTGTAAATTAAATTAAACAACAATGCATAACGCAACTAAAATGTCTGCCGCGCACTGTGAGCCCGCCGGCTGTGCCTACTCGTCCGCATCTCGCCTCATTCTGTGCAACTCATAGGTCATACTTTGCCCATCAAAATATAGATGCCAATGTACGCAATGGCCACTTGAAGTTGGGCAAAGTTAGCAGAGAATGATTGTAATCGACATCGCCTACTGCTGACTAGATAGTGTTGGAATTGCCCTAATAAAAGCGGGAAAAACGCACAGATTACAGAAAAAACGCCCGGGCAGTGCTGACTCCGCACCCCAAGTGGCCTTTGCCCGTAACATATCCATTTTTGTTCTGTGTATTAACTTGTGAATGATTATTTATTTACCGTTGAGATAGTCCAAGGCTACTCTAGACTCAAATGGCAGCCGTTAAGTTTTTATAAATAACAATGATCTTATCTCTTCAACTCCGATCAAGTGGTCTTACCGGCGTTTTACTAGAACGTAAATATTAATAAACTGACGCCAATAAAAACATGTTTAAGGAAAACATGTTAAGTAAACTACTGAACAGATAATGATGGACAATAATCATAATCGGAATGACTAACTAAATACTTGTATACCTCGTGGCTTCGTTCTGTCAGAACTGGAATTCGATCGGAAATTGCTAAACTACATCAATAGTAATTAAATCGGTAATGAAATTAATACGAACAGACAGACATACTGGCCTTGGCCAAGTTAGCACCATGATGAAACATTAATAAATATATCCTACTTATGTTCCTAGAATGTAAATTTGAATATAAATAAAGAATTTTCTAAAATAAATATTTCAGTTCGATTGAAGATCATCTTAGGTTACAAGCATGACGCATTTAATTTATTTTTTTGTTTATTCATTTCGTACATAAGATAGAGTTTGCATATTGTCTCGTGCGTGAGGTATGCATGGCCTTAAAAGAAGACCTTAAAGAAGAAGTGAACACAATTAATTATGCGAAGTATGTCTATGAAAGTAGATTAATAAATGAGAGTGACAAGGAAAAAAAAGGATTGTACATTTATGAGTTAACCCGTTAGTCTCTGATATCAGTTCGTGTAGGAATCTAGGAATGTACACGTGCGTGAGTGTCTACGAGTTTTAAAAAAACCTGCTTACACTTATAAGGACGAGTGCTAAATTGAACCTTATTATGTCCTCAGGTTGGTATGATAGAGTAAGTAGCCATTTTTCCACTAGACATCTCATATGATATTATTATTTTTTCTTTATTTTGTAGACAGGCAGAAAGTTAGGCAGCGCATCCGAGGGCGTGCCAGCTTTTGTCATTCTGGACCTATGTTGGCATGCCTCGCAGATGTCCATGGGCGACAGTATCCACTTATCACCAGGTGAACTGTATGCTCGTCTGCCGCCTTATTACTATATATAAAAAGATAAATACTTGTTATTATACGTCATTCGAGCCTTCTTTTTAGTTTCTCTTTAACCTGCAAGTAATTTCATTGCTATATTAATTTAGGCCAGCTATTTTTTTTTTAAATTATTAAACCTTAAACCTATTATCGTAAACAAGTCCTTTGTTTTCCTCAATGCTAAATTACCTTAGGCAAGTCATTATTTTCTTTTAAAGTTAATTACTAATTATTTCCATCAAAAATACTTGACCAAATTATTTATTAATATTAATAAAAATACTAGTAAAGTACTTGTAGCTAGCAACTTTTCCCCTTAATTCTAAATATCTTTAGGCAAACCATTTTACTTTAGGCAAAGACTCAGTTAAAAATTGCCTTTCGCAAACCATTCATTTCTCTTAAAGCTAAATTACCTTAGGCAAGCCACTTTCATCTCGTCCGCAATAGGCCCGCCTCAGCTGTGTTTCGGCACTTTTATCCATTCCATTTGCAAGTTCGACAGCTCCCTGGCATGATGGTAGTTGTTGGCAGTCATCGCAAGACCCTATAATATGGAAAAGCATTGAAGTCAGTAGGTAAGCAATTCAGTCTGTCTCCACCTTTATCCGGGTCTTAGACACAGCTTATATTGTGTATTAGATACTACATAGCAAAGCGGTCGCAGTCGCGGACATGTCTACTAAGTCTACTGAAACTCCCCACTGTGTTGCATTGATCAACAGCAGAGCCTTGGCGGGCAAAGTCAAATCTGGCGGCCCGTGCCTCCTCTTGCGATGAGTTTGGAGCTTTATTGTGTCACCAGTGGCTGTCCAGACAAGATTTGCTATGCTACAGAGTTACTAGGGCGGACTTCCAGAGGCAAACACGTCGCAGTTACGCATGTATACAAACAAATTCTAATAATTCAGAAGATTATATTATCGGCGACTTACATCACCATCGCGATCATGTCATAATAAGACTAGATGTAATTAAAAGCAATCAACTTTGAAAATAAACTCCTTGATTTATTTGAATGGAAGCAAAGAAGTAAATAGGCCGTGTGAATTAAAATAAAAAAAAAAACTTATTATTTAAAATTTCGATTTTATATTTAAAAATATCTTACTTACTATGTATGTGTGAGAGAACACCACAGCTGAAAGCAATCACTAATAATAAAGATATTTGTTTAATACACATTTTAAATTATAATTCTTACAACTAATATGTTTATAATAAACGGAAAATATCCTCTGACTGGCAATATGTTGTCCTTATTATCTCATTTATACATTTTATGCGTATGTGTTGCTGTGAATGTTCGAAGTGCCACGTATTTGAATACTTTACTAGTGAATGTTGACATAGACCAAGTGCATCCGTGCGTTAACAAACATATTGTGAAACAAATTATTGGTTACTTTTATAATTTGTGTTCAGATGCATTTCGTTATGGACGTGGTAATTGTTCACGGTTTCGCTCGCTTGGGACCTATTTTCTTTAGGGAAATTGCTTCTTTAGAGAATTTGATCACTGACTTAGAAAACTAGCTATGATATCTAAACTACTCGACTGATTTCTACATTTACACTAGGACTAGGACTAGGACTACACTAGGACAACATACACTGAAATCTGCTAGAATACATAGAATACATTGTCTACTTAATAGTGAAAATCTTAAGAAAATTTGGCGCGGCGTTATGGATATTATTTTTTATTTTTACGGCTATTAGCCCGAATAAAATTGACATAGATAGGATTATTACTTTTTTATTGTCGAAAAACATTTTTTTCGTACCATTTTGTCGCTTAAAAATATCTATAGGTGTTTTATCTCTTCATGTTGTAGTGGTGTAAGGGTCCAAGTTAAACAAGGTGTACATGATGACTGATTTATTAAATCTGATCCTGTCTTCATTCTTCATTTAGATACCCTCAACCCCTTCGAGCATTTTATGTTATATTTTCATAATTATTCAATCATTTTTGATAAAAAGCACCCTATAATCGTCGCAACAAAAACACTATACAATAGCAATAAAATTGTCGCATTTAGTTTCCGAGATTAGTGGGAACAAACAGACATACAGACTGTTATGGGACTGCTATATAGCCGTCCTTATGGGAATAATCCTCCTTTATAATATGAAAAAAAACTTTCTTACAATTACTTAATTATATCTGCATAATATATCATTTTAATGAAATAATTTTATTTGTGATATTGGTAACTCACCAGTAGATGTCGACAGTCACCAATTTCGGATATTCACAATAACATCTATGTTCAGGGCTGTTATTTGTCCGGGTTTTTCCGAATTGGTATATCATTATATTGGGATTTTCGAAATAGTTTAAATTTTGAGTTTTTGGAAAGCCGTGGAGCTCATTCCCATTAAGCTTCCTATTCTCCATTCCTCAGCTTGAACATCTTAGAACATCATCTTGAACGTATTCAGCTTGGCTACACAA
Organism: Sesia bembeciformis; assembly: GCA_943735995.1. Lineage (NCBI taxonomy): Eukaryota > Metazoa > Arthropoda > Insecta > Lepidoptera > Sesiidae > Sesia > Sesia bembeciformis. The sequence goes on from OX031042.1 coordinate 9,513,646, forward strand.
CAAGTGTACTGAAATCGTACTATATAGTGAAGTAGCAGAATTGCTAAGCGATGTATCTCGAAGACTACGTAACTTGAAACCACTTTAATAAAGTTGCCCGTAGTGGCTGGATGAGAGAAGATCGCGTGTGTTCGCGAGCTCTGGGAGAGGCATAAGGGTTAAGGGTATGGTATGGTTTACTGATTAGGATATGGTATGGTATAGTTCTCCATCGCTATAAATGGAAAAATAGAAACGTGGGAGAATATGTTTGTTCATGGAAATATCCAATAATAAAACAACTGTAAAGGGGACGTTGGTTCTTACTCTTTGCAAACATAGTTCTGTTTAATTTGAGCACAGTTTGTTGCCGGACAATCTGCCATTTTTTGCAATTTAACTTTATCAAAATATTATAAAATCTTAATTTATATATTATAGAACAATGAAATAATAAAAATCTGTTATAACAATTATTTGTAAGTCTTTATTATGTTTACGAACAATTATGGACTTTATCTGAGGCATTAACCTTAATCATATTATTTTTATATATATATTATATCATTAGGTATATCTTGGAACTCAACGAGCGCGAGTCAACCTTACTTGTGGATACATGTCTGTTTCGTGAAATTTAACTTTTGAGTCAATGTATTTAAAGGTATATTATTATCCTTAACCTTATATCTCATATACCTACCTATATTATATTCTGTAAGGTCGTTTTTATCCCGTACAGACACTGCGAGGCAGACGCAAGCTCGTGATTTGCGAAAACACAAGAAGTACACGTATACAGGTATCGGCCAATCGAGCGTTCGCACATATACTAACTGCTATATAACTCATTAAAACAACGTACCTATTCAATAAACTGTTAAATAGCGCCCACCGCAAATATAACACTAACCAACCCGTTCAGTGTTCATTCAGTTAGATCGACGAAAATGAACTTTTAAAATATACTGTAATAACTCGTTTACGAATGTAAAAAAGTCAGTAAGCGTGCCAACACTCTGTTGGGTAACGCTTTACCTTTCTAGTGTTTCCCGCAGATAAGTTTAACTGCATTTATTTGGTCTGACCCAATCACGGGAATCCAAGTTCAGGGGATCAATGCAATAATTAACAGCATGTGTTTTGATAATTGGCTGTTTGTTTTGTTTCGATAATTTTTATAACATAATATACTTAGTACCTACATTAATTAGTTGCGATATGATTGGTTGTTTAACACAAAAAAATAACTACTTACACATAAATATTTATTGTGGAACAACGTAATGTCATCGTAATTTTATGTAATGTGGTTTTCCAGTGACTAACTGGTAGCAAAAAACAAATTGAGTCATACTCGTATTTCTATTAAAGTTAAATTTATGGAAAAATGGCCACTGGGAATGAGCTTTTGTTTTCTTCTTATATTTTCCCTTAATAAATCTATAACATACATATCAGTCTGTTTGTTTGGTCGCGCTAATCTCGAGATCTAAACTTGGCCAATTTTTCTTGCGGTTTTCATTGTTGTCTAGTTTTTATTAAATTTGATTAAGTAATAACAGGCAGGGATCGCCACAGTGATCTAACTACATAGGTTAATGGAACATAGTCCGTATCGTAGTAATGAAACATAGTAGGAACATAGTCCGTGCATGGCTGGAATAAATCAAAATCAACTGTTTTTGATAGGCACAGTTTTTAAATGTTTAATATTTTAATTTTGAATATAGATCATTGAAATCAATTAGGTACATATTCTGAATCTATCGAGTATGAGAAGATTTTTTTTATTGTATATTTAAACACATTAGAAATTATTTTTAGAATTTTATATGACAGTGACGAGTTAAGATAAAGCTGCGCTCGACACCCCCGCCACGTAGTGGCAGCGCGAGCTAACGGAACGTCGAAGTGTGACAGTTGTCTTTGAGAGTATTGTCCGGTTTTTAGTCTTGACATGGGTGACCTAGATTTTGCTAGCTGTTGACGGATCCTTGTCTTAATAAATACGTAATTACAATTAACAGTTACACTACAGTAACAGTTACACTGTTAATTGTTCATCCCAAATTATTGTTAAACGTCACTATTGATGTTATTGGCCGAATTTCTTCATTAATTACCTTGGTCAAGGTTCGTACTATGTCTTAGTCAGTGAGTGATATGGAGCATAGCTCTGGTTATCAGCCGATGTACCTATACGTTGGGAACTGGGAATGTTTTGCGAAAAACAAACAAATCTACGGGTCCAAAGTACTCTCCACTTGCTCCAAATACCTTGCTCCACTTGCTTTCAAGTACTCATACGAAGGTTCGTGCGTCTGAACGAATTTTGAAAATATTTTTTCCTTTCTTCTTCAGGTACCTTTTTCACAGTTTCTTCGAACGTAGACAGCGCGTCTTCCGGCGATGAAAACTGCTTACTTTTTAATTGGGATTTAATTTTGGGAAACATAAGGTGCCATGAGAACATTTGATAAGGTGCCACGTGGAGACTTTAAGCAGGATGACATGAAACTAACCGAGGTACTGTTCAAAAAGTCCCTTGTTTTAAGCGCTCAGCGAGCGGAGTGCATTGTCTTGGTGCAGCAGCAGTCCGCGGACGCATTGACGATCAATTAGCCCAGGTGATAGTGCCCCTGCTTGTTGTGCAATAGGTCCCAGGTACGATTCCCGGTTGGACAATCATTTGTTTAAAGATAGGTGTTTGTTCGGGTTGTTGTGTTCTTTGTATGTGTCTCTGGAATCCTTGGGTCATTGAGTGTGGCGTTATTTATTTATTTTTATTTTTTATTTATTTTTTATGTACGAAGGCGGCAGACGAGCATACAGTCCACCTGATGGTAAGTGGATACTGTCGCCCATAGACATCCGCGATACATGCCAACATTAGTCCAAAATAAGAAACGTTGCCATGCCCCCGGATGCGCTGCCTGCCTTTGGAGATATAGGAATGGATTTGGAGAAAGGGTTGAGAAAATGGGGAGGGATAGGATGGGATTGGAATGGGCTCTGGCACATCTCACTCACTACCGAAACACGTACGTACATTGGGGAAATACGATAAAATGGGAAATGCAGTACATTTCAAGGTAGTATTCTGTGAGAGAGGGGTAACGTGGCCAGTCGAGTGCGCCCAGCGGCCGTGGGAATGCAGCGTGCAATCTCCCCCTCAAAAAATCCTCAATTTATCATTAACAATGATAAATTATTATTATTATTAACAATGGATTGTTAATAATCCATCTGGCTCCAAACGAGCGAAGCTGCGAGTATACTATAGATAGCATAGGCATTAGTATTTTACATTAGCAATATATACCATAGCATCGGGCAAACTTCGGGCAAACCCTGACGTTAAATAAAGATGGAGAGGAAAGTGAGATTGGCCGGCGAATACAGCTGGTTCGGTCGGATTCAGGAAACTGTCCAACGTGCTCCGGAGAAAGATTCCATTATGTTTGAAACGCAGAGTATTTCACCAATGCGGAATGCCGCCTATGACATACAGAGCAAAAACGGAGGCGAACAGGATTGACTAACATTGCTCGGAAAATCGCTATGCGTGGAAATGAATAGGTCACGTATGTCGTAGAGAGGACGGACGTTGGAGCCGTAAGCTTCTGGAATGGCGACCATGGATAGGTCAGAGAAGAGTGGGCGTCGTCAGAGTGGTGAGAACGAGGTGTAAGCAGCATGCGACCAACACACAGATATGGATTGCGGAAGAAGAGGCCTTAGTCCAGCAGTGGACTGCAGCGGGCTGCTTATGATGATGATGATCATAGCATATCCATATCATACCGTCTGTGCGTCCTGACAGATTTGACGTACGGTACTGAAACGTGGACACAGTTATGTTTCTCGACTGATGGATATAGATCTCTTCCAAGGCTCGCCACTATACAGGTTCTTCTGCTCTTGTCATCCAGCCACCACCGGCGAGCTTCTTCAAGTCGTAGATCCCCCTGGCCGGCGCCCCACACTGCGCTTCTCTGTACGTGGCTTCCATTGGATGATTCGTCTACCTCATCGGCTGTTAGTCTTGTAGCAGATTTTTTTTTTATAGACTAGTGGGCGGACGAGCAAGCGGTTCCACGTGATGGTAAGTGTTACCACCGCCCATGAACACCTGCAACACCAGGGGGCATGCGGGCGCGCCGCCGACCTTGCGAAATCCTATTCACAGCTCTCTTGAAGAACCCCCACCCCCATATAGCATGCCTATTGCCACTTCAGCTTATTAATTCTGTGAGCTATGTCGTCAATGTACCTATCCATATAGGTATATTAGCAATATACTTATATAGGTTCGCATAAATGTATCTACATAATTATAGTATTGCCACGTTATAATTGAATGCAGCTCGATGGGGATTAAACGCAACATTTCTACGTTGTTGATTTCGAATCCATCGATTCCGTTCAACTTCATTTCGCGCTTCGCGTTGCTCGTCAGTTTGACTTGCTCGTATATATCTTTGACTTGCAGCATTGCGAGTTCTGCGATCTAAGTTGGTACGTCTAATTGGTGGCATTTTGAAGAACCAAAATTCAACTAAAAATAAAAAATTGACAAAACGACGACAAAACAGCACTTCTCAAAAAACTCACTGAACAAACTGAAAACTGGATAAACGTTCCGATCGAACGGACTGTGCACTAAGAAATGAATAATTGAATTTTTTGATCGACCGATGCAGCTGTTAAACGACATTTGCGGCGCGCGAACTGTCAAACGCGCGAACTGTCAAGTTAAGTTGTTTTCTGAAATTTTCAAATATTTCTTCGCAATTTTCTTAATTTTCTTTCCGTAACAACCTTCTACAAAGTATTAGAAAATTTAAAAAGAAAAGTTGAATGAAATCGGTAAAGTCGTTCTCAAGTTATGGCGTGACCAAGGGAAATAGGGGTTCATTTTTATATATATAGATAAGTACATACATTAATTATTTATTAATATTGTGTACCCAATTGATAGGCATATAGTGATTTATTGTGTTTGCGTCAATAGAAGGAAAAATACATATCCTCATGAATCCTGGAAAACAGGAAAGTCATAAGATTACCCGTACAAAAACATAATAAACACTAAACGATAATACATTAATGCACAATAATTAATTAAATGCAATATATAATAAATAACAATAAAAGCCCGTACATTTTCCAGGAAGGCAAGATATTTTTATCTCGTGCCTTGATGAAAAAAAAAAATAAGGCGTTTGGTTCCATTGGGATAGGTTTATTTTAGCGATATTAAGCTAATTCTTGTGTTCTTACTTTTGTTTCTGTATTTAGATCCGGACTAGGCCTTGTTACACAATTCTGGACTATATTTGTGTGAAATTGGGTGAAAATAACCTTGAAATGTACTGCATTTCCCACTTTATCCTATTTATCCTATATACTTTATCCGTGTTTCGGAATAGAGTGACATACACTAGAGCCCATTCGCATACCATCCTATCCCTCCCTATTTTTTAAAACCATTCCTCTAAATTCATTCCTTTAAATCTTTAAAGATAGGCAGCACTTCCGTGGGCGTACCAACATATGTCATTCTGGAGTGATGTTGGCATGTATGACGGACGTTAGAGTCTAGAGGGTATCTAGAGAGTGGGTCTACATTGTAATGCCTTCAGAACTTGTAGCTTGCGGCACGAAGGCAAGAGCTAGTAGGCACCTTAGTCCCTACAAGTCACGCGTCTAGTTGCGCGCCTTCATTATAATATTGTACTCGTGATTAAATCGTGTTTCGATATCTGAGATAACGCTTTTAATCCAAGAATCCGTACCAACTTCTTGAATTCCTAAAGAACGGCAACATCCATTAACGACCAGGTGGACTGTTTGTTCATCTTCCACCTTCTAAAAAAACATGATGCTAAAGCAATACACTACATGAAAAAATAAAAATAAATGCTTAGGGCTCTCCCTAACCAGCAGTTATTTTCATAAATACTGATTTCACAAATTACCTACAACATAGTTCTGCTTACTATTATTATAAATAAATATACTCTGTGACACGTTTAATTAACAGTGATAAGTTTGCAGCGGCGTGTGAGTGATCAATTTATTTCAAGTTATTTTAATAATAAATGCATATAAAATGTATTTCAAATTAACAACAATAATATTGATCCTTATAATAGGCTGCAAACTGTCTCTGCAACAACTACGTAAGTTTATAGCTTGTTACTTACTTAATTTTGTTAAAACTTGTTGGATAGGAAACAAAAATCCTGAAAATAATAATAAAAAATGAACCCTGACCATTTTTCATTCAGCCGTATTTTTTGTTTTCGAAATAATTAATTTTCTACATGAGTGAGATAATGTGTTTCTATCAGTTTGCTTCTTTTTGAATAGATGTTGTTTTTTTTTCTCGAAAAAACAAACAATTGTTTTAAGATAAAACATATTTTGGAAAAGGAAAAGAAATATAAAATCAGTCTTAAACTTTGTGGTGCCCTTAGAACTTCACTTATTTTTTTAAAGGAACCTAAATTTAATGACATTTTATGCTCCTCCAGAATGTATCTGTTGTGTGTAATTAGAGCACAACAAATATACCTAAATAACAGTAAGGGTGCAGTGTTCGGTTGGGCGGCGAGTCTTGGCGGGGGGCACTGCCGTAGCCTCTGATAATATTATCTTATTATAACAGCCTGTCTTAGTCTACGAGTATCAAACATAAATAAAAAAAGAAATATTTATAAAATATTTTCAATTGTTGTTTATTGATTTATTTGTTTTTCGTTATTATGTATATTTTGTTGACAGGAAAATGTGACGATTGCCAGCCAGTCAGGCAATGTACGGCTGCTGACGACGCTATTAACAAAAAAGACAATGAATCCATAATGAAACTGAAGAAAGCATTTTGTGGATATCATGAAAACACTCCCATACCCATGGTAAAAAGAAGTTGAAGTAATAAAATCAGTGCCCTCTATATACACTTATATTATAATAATAAAAATCACAATTTTATAAGGTAGACAAAAACGATTGATTGAGAAACGTTGATGACGGAATCATATTTCAAAGAACTTACGCTCATTCTATCATACTCGTAGTTCATTCCAGCAGATTCTTTATATTTATTTATTATGGATATACTAGTACTAAAAATTAGTGACGTAGCATCTTTCTGACTGATGGAGTAGGTCTTGTTATATAGCAAATTAAATCCATACCTATTCTAAAGAAGTAAAGTGATAGTTATTATGAAGTTAGTAGTAAACAAGTTTGTAAGATGATGATAATCCATCTTTCTAATCTCATGCCAACATTTCCACAGATTTGTTGCTCTGATTTTGCACAACCAGCATTAATTAATACTGCAGGGTCCACAATGCATAAATATGAACATTCACATTATCATTCAATCGATGATAACACAATAGATGACGAGGATGACATAGATATCGTCCAACATCGAAACCTCGGCCTGTTACCAGAGAAGTGTGGGAAAATAGACGAGGAGAAGATTATCGGCGGTTCTACGGCTAAGCTCTACGAGTTTCCATGGATAGTGCTTATTTTCTATCATACTGCTACAGGTATGCACTGTACAATATTCCAAATGATTGCGATCAGTGACGAGTGTAAGTTTCTCTCTCTCATTTATAAATCTGTGTGAACTGTTCTTTCTGTGTGAACATTTTAAGATTCTCAATATCTTCTGGAGGCACTGCTTGATTTTCTATGCAGAAAAAAACAATACTTAACGCAGACTTAATAAAAACTGACATATAATAAGTACATCTAAGATTGTTATTTCATGCAGCGAGGACACTCAGTTTTCTCGTGCTAAAAAAAGAAATTAGTTTTACAGTTTTATTTTTCTAATAACGTGACAAAATATTTCAGGAACAGGCTACTCTTATAAATGCAGCGGTAGTTTGATCAACGATCGGTACGTGTTGACTGCCGCTCACTGCATCAAGGGCAGAAGCGTAGCGGGTATCAGGGTCGGAGAATACAACATAGACACCGTAGAAGATTGTGTGGGTGTTCCTCCAAAACAAACCTGCGAGTGGTTTGTTCAGGTAGGTTTTGCTGATCATCTTTTGATACATACATATGTAGGCGTGTCCTATGTTCGAGACAGCCTTAATGTGATTGCAAATGAGCTCAAAAGCAAATGCAACTTGAAGTTCGGATTTATACGACTTAGAGCAGATTCCCTTTATGTCGGACCGACACAATATCTGGGCGATAAAAGTGTCGGATGCCTCATTCACTAGTGGTTTTATATTGAAGGGCGAGTTTTATCGTTCAGCGTGCTGATGTGAATAGTACTCGTTTTAATCACTATTTTTATTTTTTTTGTAAGTCATTCCTTATTCTTTCCAACATTTTTTACAAATCCATCCGGGGATAATCCAAGTGTATCCAGGGCCGGGTTAACGAATATATTTCTGAATAATAATTGATGTTGGCAGGTATCACGGATGTTTATAAGCAACGATATCCACTTAACACTAGATGGACTCTCTGGTTGCCTGCTGCTTCCATAAAAAACACTGTCAGTATGGAACATCAGGTCCATAATAAGTACCGTATGTCGAGTTCGTAATATGATAGTAAGTAATAATTGAAGAGGCTGTGTGATGTCGACCGGTTTTAAAAGAGCACCCATGTGTATCGTAAAATGCGACTAAGGGATAACAAAGCCGCTATCACAAGCCCCGAGAAACTACCCCACCAAAAGGAAGTTAAAATAAGTTTAAACACTGATTTTGGTCCCGCGTAATTTAAATCTTTTTTTTTTTAGGACAGACGTATCGAAAAGAAAATAATTCATGAAAATTATCTAGGACTGGGAGAAGCGAGGGGTCACGACATCGCTCTTTTGCGTCTTAATCGACCAATAAGGATAAGTGATTCGATCAGTAAGTAAATATATTAACATTTCTAACAGTAGGTAATAATTGTAACAGTTCAGATAACATACGTATCCTAAATGATGTTTCATTAGTACAATATAAATTATTGTATTATGTTGTGTTTTTTATATATAATACTAGCATTATTTTTTTATTTGACTTCTGGAAATTTCCCTTCATCTTATAAGTGGCCAATGACTCTAGATCTCTTTTAACCTGAGGTCTCTAAGCTAGAATTCTACAAGCGTCTGCTTATGATTTCTACGATAATTACCTACTTTTGTTGTTGTAGAGAATGCAGGAACAATATGTCTACCCGTAACACGCTCTCTTCGGTATCGAGACGTCTCCAACGTATTATCGGTAGTGGCCGGATGGGGAGTCAACGACGATAGGCATCTATCGCAAGTACTGCGCAAAGTCCTGATCGAAGTATTCAGTTCCGAGGAATGCCAGGAATATAGCAAACTTAAAGACGTAAACGAAGATTACATGACGGTACTGTGCGCCGGAGAGGAAGGCAAAGACTCTTGTAATGGCGACTCAGGCTCGCCATTAATGATAGAGAGCATTTACAAAAATAACACCAATACGTTAAGATACGTGCAATATGGTATTGTCTCACACGGACCTTCAGAATGCGGCATCGGAGCCCCGGGAGTTTATACCGATGTTTCGAAATATGTTAAATGGATTTTAGACAACATGGAAGCGTAAATATCAAGAAACCGTTACAAATGAAAGTACACACTTTTAAAATACTCATAAACTCGACTGCTTGTTATTGGAATACATAGCGCCCGCTAAAAAGTATGCTTGCTGGCGGTGACATTTCAAATACTGATTTTTAGTATTCCTTTTTTAGTACTTTTATTTCGGTTAACAGTACAATTTAGTCAATTTCTAGTACATTTTTTCGTACCAATCTGGAGTCTGTAAGTTGCTACGTCACTGCCAGGAAGCAGTACATCTAAAACCAAATGGTTTTAAGGTTTTGCAATTCAATTGTTCGAACGTTTGTTTTGTCCATTGTTTAATTTTAGTGACAAAATGAGGTTGTAAAAGTAATATAGACAATGAATTATTTACTATTATTTGTAATTATTTATTTCATTTCCTTATTTAGTAAGTATAGAATAAAACGGGGATCATAAACAAATAAGTATGTACAGGAGATCCACACGAACCGTTTATTTTCCTTAGGGAACATACCAGTCATCATAAGAATAAAGAAATTAAAGCTGAAGAAGTGATTGACACAATTCACCGGTATTAAGTAGTTTAATTAATGGTCTAAAATTTACATATAATTTAATAGACATTAATTAAATTATAATAAGTGCTATTTCTATAAATATAGTTTAAGAAATTGTTGTATAGATTAATGTGGTCAGTAAGATATGCTGGGACATTCTACAAAAATAGACAATTAAAATTACTTTCAGTCATTTGAGTGTAGGGCGAAGACAGGTTGCACAGTGGTCTCATGCATAGTCGATATTTCATTATCAAAAATATTTGATCATATACTCGTACGTTTATTCGTTAAAAAATAACTCAATTGGCATATTCAAAATATGTGATGCAGGTACATTATTCAAGCTCTTATCGCTAGCGTTTTAAAGTACCGATGTATATAGGGTCATCAGTTACTGTAGTTACTTGCATACGTCCAAAATATGATGATCAAATATAACTTTTAGTAGCGTTCTATAGTAAATATATAATCTTTGTTAATCGACTTATAGGAATACGAATTTCTCGACTTTATTACTGAATTTTTAAATAATTAACAATACGAATAAAGCCGCTTGTACTTTTTAAAATCGTTTTACTCTTTTGAGACAACTCAATTTATCCAATGGATTTGTAATTCAAATGTGGTATGCGAAAAAGTTTGAGAACCACTGTTCTACGAACTATAATAAATGCAGTGTCCGGTGTGCGGAGTCTTGGCGCGGGAACTCCAGTGCCTCCACATATTTTAATGTGTTCCGTTTTCTACGCATTTCAGTTAGATCCGTTATTTTAAAATTAATTAATATATCGTCTTTACATTATACAACGTGTCACTCAAATAATGCAAAATCTGAAAATAGGTTGTAGAGTAGAATCGATTCTATCAGTTTTTACAGTTGGTTTTTTCATAAATTTCCATTACATCTTTCATTCTACATTTAGTTACGTAATCAATGCGATGCGCCAATCGATACGAGCGATCAATCTATGCGATCCCGTGTCGTCAGCGCCGCGCCACAGACGCCCGATCATGTTTGTAACTTTTGATTTGTTCCCTAAAATAGTTTTATTTCCCCTAGAAAGGTTTATGATTATATATTTTAAATTAAATGACGTGTTTCAGATTTTGCGTCATTTCGGTTACACGTTGTATATTTAGTCATTACCTACATATACTCTGTTCCAATCAAATTTGTCCAAAATGTCCAAAACATGGCAACCTGATATTACTGACATGAACTTAAACTAAAGAAATTTTAGTATTAAATCTAGAACAAACTTGCACACTCGATTAATCAAATTATTGATTTAACTTTCTAAACTTTCGCGTTATGTACACATTATATATTGTAAACAACTATCACCTCACTATTAATTTAAAGCTGTGTCAGTTACCTCAGACAGACATATTTGATTACATTTTGTACAAATTGGATTGGACGTACTATACGTATAGTAATGTACGTACATTACAGTTAGGATTGCTGAATAACGTGTAGTATAAATAAGGTTATTAGACGGCGCTCTCCCTGTGCAGCGTGAGGGTGACGTCCGGCGGCGGAACCTCGCGCCGCGGCTTACGGCGGCGGTCGACCGGCGGCGCCGGCGCAGACTCTGCGGAGCCCTCCGAGTACTCGCTACTGCACGAGCGGAGACTGCACGACGCGTGCACTTTGTGTTCTGTACATGTGAAAGAAGTTGACCGTTCAGAAATACTAATGCAAAAAAAATAGGTCATATAGCTTGATGGGTTAAATTGGAAAAGTATTTTCAAACTGGAAAGCCTCTAATGAGACACATTAAATTTAATACAGACAAATTATCACATACTGTCACAGATGTATGGAGAAAGATCTTAGTATAACTTCATAAGTAAACAATTTAACAAGTTGCACAAAATCAGAACTCCATGAAACAAATATAATTACCCTGTGCTAGAGAACTTGGCTTAGTATACTGCCATGCCATCAAATTAATATTGTCCATCAATATTAATTTTGGTTTTTCGGGAGTTTGAATGTTTACAAGTTATTTTCCTAACATTAGGATACACCCAATAAGGTTTTTTAAAGCCATTTGTAATTAAATTGGGAAATGTGCTTATGTTTAAAGTCTATAATAAAGTACAGTAGACTCCCTGGAATCAGACAAACGTTTTGCAGGGCAGTGGCGGATTACCGCATTTTCCAGACCAAGTCTTTAATGTTGACCTCTGCTTCGCCGTGTTTGGCGTGTCGGATTACAAGGTGCTCCGCTGGATTAGACAGCGGACGGATTACCAGGAGTCTATTATTATAATACAATAAACTTGTATGCAAACGATTCACGTGACCGTAAGTGGCTACTTTCACTTTGACATTCTCAATATGAGCCGGATAAATAAACAATTCATTTAGACTGAATCGCGTTTACTTATGAAGTATATAAAGTTCAATTTCCTATACTATATCTAATTCTAAGAATATAAACGTCTTATCTGTCTCGAGCTGAGGAGTCAACGTTAATTATTACAGACATCTGCAGCTGCTGAACTTTGACGATCATCGGAGCTATTAATAACAAAAAGTCGAATGGGATAAAGGACTATGTAGTAATTCTATTGCACTCTTTACTCCCTATCGCATACCATCCTTCTCAGTTCATTTTCCAAATCCACTTCTGAATCATCAGAAGCCATCTCGCAACCCGCGTCCCGGGGCGTGCCAGCGTGTGTTATTCTGCATTGATATGTATCACTCACCGCAACGCCAAAACACGGTACACGCCATAAAGCTGTAGAACAAGTTCCCTGTATCTATGGCTTCTTTCAATTCTAATCAGTATAATGTTTTATACTCCAATCCCGCTACACTAACTCAACGAATATATGTATGTATGTGTATGTATATTATAATTAATGCATATAGTTACATGTATATGTACAAATATATTGTTTTTTAATGATATAACTCCGTTCAGTTATTCCATGGTTGACTGAAGAAGATTCCATCCAGAAAGAAGTCCGCCTTACGGCAATACTGTAATTGTCTTATGGCTCGTTTATATAAGGAACGGTACGGGCGAGAATATTGTATACGGTTCTTGTATGCGACCATACTAAATACAATTCTCGCCGACACCTGTTCAAATGATGATAAAAAGTTGATTATAATAGGGATAACAGTGATCAGATGAGGATAACAATTGTGTATACGATGATCGAGAAACTCGCGTTCGACAAACTCTCCTTGTGTAAATGAGGTATTACTGTAACAATTCATTATAAGTATGTATAATAAAGAACAGCAACTTACCATCAGGCGACTGTCTGCTCGTCAGACGCCTAATTCCCATAAAAAATCACACAAACCATACTTACGAACCTCCGATAGCGTCGAAGTAGTCCCGCGCGACGTCGTCCAGCTGCAGCACCTGTATGACGGGCGGCGGCGGTTTCGCGCGCTGGCGGCGCGCCAGCCGCAGCGCCAGCGCTGTGGAGATCACGAACACGAACACGAGCACCACCGCGCCCACTGATATACCCACGTCACGAGATAGGAGAACTGGGAACACGAGATAAATGGTTTTCAACTTTATTGATATTGATAGAAGGTACGGTACGGTGACAGCCGGTTTTAGAATTGAAAAAACACCACCCATCCCGAGAGATGTCCTAAAAGACGACTAAGAAATAACAAAGCCGCTTCCACAGGGCAAGCTTGGTCGGAGTGTAAGTAATTTGTTTTCGCTTAGCACTACACAACCTCTAAAAGAGTAAACTTGCCAACTCGCTTGGCCAGCGTGGCGTTTTATGGCCATACATCCCTCATGCACAAGACAATGTGTATGGAGAGGTTCGAAAAAAGGGCTGGATACTATAGTTATAAAAAAACCATTCCCGTTTAATTTATTAAGGTCGAGAGTTGTGGAAATAACGAATACGAACACAAGCCCTTCGTGGTCGTTAATATGCCCACGTCCCGAGATAGGACTAGAGACATAGGATAGACTATTTTAAACTTTGTTGTAGAATTGTTTGGGACTCAATTCCTACTAACAGTCACATTACTTTTAGTATGTGGGGATGAGAAATATGAACATGATATGGCAGCCATTGATGTGGTTTAGTAAATAGAGGAATGACAGACGTATGTCGTAAGATCAATGATGATAATAGGACTGTATACACGGGATCTAGTATTTAGAGTTTTGTTTCGCACGGTTAATTAGGAACTAAATTAACACATCGTGCAATCATAATTGAGCATCGTGCTTATCGATATACCTATTGACTGATATATTAAGGACTTGATACAAGGGAAATTTTATACCTTGTTCTCATTGGTACGAGGAGATGGCGAACACGGAAATCTATACCACCGTATTCCAAGATGCGAGATAGAGGATTAAAAATTATCTCCGTTTGAGTTTTATTGCTATATTTTGTCTCATTAACATCAGTATAAGTAAGCACTGTGAATTAATGAAGACAAATGAAGACAAACAGCACCGATGTATCCTTCAATATACAGGGTGTGTCGTAAATAGTGGTCCAACGTTAAGGGGTCGATACACCATATATTCAGCTATCACATACCAGAATTTGATTTTTTTTTTCCACGGGTCTTTGTTTTATTCATTATTATTATTGTCTCCGCCATTGAATTGCTTCTTTTACTTCCTGGACTAGGATTTGCTTCTGTTTGGACTTGTTGGTTTTTGTGATCCCTACGACATCGGCTACGTTATTTGGACTTTGATTTGCTCAACGATTTCGACAAACGTGCAGTGCAGTGAAGATTAGGCGATGTCTCAGTACACACCGCGTGAATATGCTGACATGCATTTTATTCATGGCGAATGCATAGGCATCGGCAGCCCGACTTTATTGGGACAGACATCCAGATCGAAGTCATCCAGATCTTCTTTTGTTTAATTAACGGCGGGATAAACACAGAGACTCGAAGCGCATGCGACGTACGGGACCACACTGAAGCATTTTAACTGATTAGATTATTACGAATATCTTCTTGACATAGTCTGTCTCGTTCATACT
The DNA here is from genome assembly GCA_943735995.1 of Sesia bembeciformis. Lineage (NCBI taxonomy): Eukaryota > Metazoa > Arthropoda > Insecta > Lepidoptera > Sesiidae > Sesia > Sesia bembeciformis. Next base: position 9,528,802 of record OX031042.1, read on the forward strand.
TAAGAGAATAGCAATAAAAAAACACCTTGTGATTTTTTCACTACTCATGCGCGCTATACTGAGGTGTTTCAATGAGTCTTGTCTCATCTGGCCAAGTACCCTTTTTTTTTACATGAGACACGTTTGATTACCTGTGATATGTTTGTGCATGACTCAAATACCACTCAGCTGTTAATAGCTAAGTTAAAATTTACTTCTAAATGGGTCCAAAACATTTTGCAATACCGGTAAGTTAATTAAAATGAAAAAGTGTATTTTTTAAATTCGGCTCCTTCTCAATTGAAATGGCAATAACTTCTTTTTCATTATGGAATCGGTTATTATTAATATCATATTAGAATCTGCATTTATTGGACAAGTTTTTAAAATAATGGGCACAGATTGTGTAGTACATTTTTTTTACACCATTCGCCCCTAAATTCACATGATTTGCTAGAGATTAGTTGAAATTTGAAATAAAAACATTTTTTCTTTAATATCTTTAAGTATCCATTTAAAAAAAGTATCGTATGCACATGTATTTATCAATAATAAACTAGAAACAAAATAAAAAAATAATGTTATTTGTTGAAATAACAGCCAAATTAGTAACTCAAGGTATCGATTTTTCAAAATAATAATTATAATAAATAAAACAGAGACCCGTGAAAAAAAATATGTTCAAATTCTGGTATATGATAGCTGAATATATGGTGTATCGACCCCTTAACGTTGGACCACTATTTACAACACACCCTGTATGTTGCCTGTATGTTGCATATACATAAGTTGTTGTGTAATATTGATGGAAACTAAATCTCACGTAGTTCACCTACAATCATTTGATTAGCCTCAGTAAGAGAATTATGAATTATGGCTCAAAGGTGATCTCGTCAACTAGCTATCTGACGTATAGAATCTTAGATTACTGCTCAAGCAATAAACAACAGTGGCAGTAAGACAACATTCAGTGAAGATTCCCTATCAGCTATCACCCACAAAATGTATAGCAGGGTTCATTATAAGAATATGGTTTAAAGATAAGAAATTTACCACTGAGCGAAGCCTTTCTATCAACTGTTCTACAAAAAATATAACAGAGATTCTTACAATGCCACCAGGGAGGTGCCGCTTCATGCAACAAGGTACTCGTAGGCCTCAGCAGCAAGGCCCTGGAGCACCCGTACCTGTTGCAAGCCGCCGCCCCCGCCTCGTCCCCCTCCCTCAGCGCCCCCACCGCCCCCCGCACCAGCCACGTGCCCCCGGCCCCCGACCCCCCGGAAGCTAAAGCCTGCCCCCCGCTGAAGCCCATAGCGCCCCGTCTCGTGAGCACAAGCGAAGCGTTTGACGACGATATCCTCCATACTGATACTTCGTAGTGAGTTGCGTTTTCCACTGGAACATTTATTTTATGGGTTGAAAATAGGGGTCGGTAAAGGTCGGAGATGAGACAATATAAACGATTAATTCTAGCGATCTGTCGTCGAATACTTTCGCAGACGAATGTGTCAAATGTGGATAGATAGTCAATAAGACTCTTCACGACTTCCGTCCTGGATTCTTTGCCTCTTCAGTGAACTTGTCACCGTGGAATCCATGTCAAAATGTCGAGTAAAACGAATGTGTCAAATGTTTTATCGTTTATATAAATGTTTAAGTTATAATATTCTCTTACCTGGTATACACCTCATCTGGAACTCTTCATACTCATACGCAAGATCGCATTGCGTCGGTTGCTGAGGCCTTAAATGTTCTAAACTCAACGTCTTTTTGCAAGGTTCCTCCTGTGACGCTATTCCGTTCCCAGCTTCACAAGTAACTGACAGTAAACTGGCAAGTGGGCCAGTGACTTGTGCCAGTGGCAAGATTGGCGAGCCAGTAGTCAAGTGTTGCGTGTCGAGGCCAGTGGGTTGAATGTGCCAGAAGTATGTATCGGGCATTGGCAAGGCGAGAATATTGCAGTTGAGCGTCTCTTTTGTCAGTGTTACGCCGTGGTCTGTGCATTCTGGTGGGTCTGGAAAACATAATGTTAACAAGTTACTGACCAGTCAGGCACGACTTGGCTCAATAGGGCCTCTAATACAAAAGAGAACAATTGAAGGGCAAATACATTTCATGGGATATATTTTATTGGGGAGGTCTGTGCAGATTAATGAGTTTACATTTTTGAGAAGATTTAGAGTCTTACGGTTCGTGAAAAGGGCCTCTTACACTTCGCTTTATTCAGGAATTCTAACCCACTTAGTGACTTAGTAAAGTGTAATAAGCCCATTAGTCAGATGGTGTGGCCAAGGTAGGGTTATTTACAACCACCAGTTACTATCTGTTTACCTATCTGTTTGGTATCTGTTTACCTGTTTAGGTAATGTAATATTTCTTGGTTGTCTCTCCAATACTATTGCAACTGCACAGGAGTATTTCTGCCCACTTTATTCGCGGACCTCTTGTTATTATTAATACACTATAAATATATATAATGAGTATTTTTACAATTTATCCTTCCAATAATTCAGATTTGATCAACCTTCACCTCTCTAATCTTTTGAACTCTGTACATAGGTATTTCCGTGTGATTTTTTCTCGTGTTAAATGTCAACAATGAACCAGCAAAATAAATGTTCAGATAAGACTATAGCGACATATTTAATTATACTTACATAGTACGGTAATGATAATTTGCTCTGCCCTCGTCTCTCCAATAGTATTGGCGGCTGCGCAGGAGTATCTACCGCTAAGATGTCTCGTGGCTTCTTCTACTACTAAATGTTGGGAGTGGACCTTCTCGCCCCACCAACCTCCGGATTTTATTTCACTATCCTGGAATACATCAACACGAATATTTATTAACGAATTCTTAAAGAAATCTAATTTTGGGAGAGAAAAGATGAATGCTAAGAGTTTAATTAGCTATCAGGCAAAAAATTAGATGAACTAACAGTTTTGGAAACCATAATGAAAATAGAAACCAGGACTCTTAAGAAGCATCCAAATGGTCTTTAATGGAATGTGCTGAAAGTTTTTATTATATTTAGGTTCTTATTTCTAACATTATTAAATTACAGCATTAGTCAAATTACTTGAGGGGGAGAGTGCACGCTGCAATCCAACAGCCGCTGGGCGCGCTCGACTGGCCAGGCTGCCCCTGTCTCACAGAAGACTACCTTAAAATGTACTGCATTTCCCATTTTATCGTATTTCCCCAATGTACGTACGTGTTTCGGTAGTAAGTGAGATGTGCCAGAGCCCATTCCAATCCCATCCTATCCCTCCCCATTTTCTCAACCCTTTCTCCAAATCCATTCCTATATCTCCAAAGGTAGGCAACGCATCCGGGGGCATGCCAACGTTTCTCATTTTGGACTAATGTTGGCATGTATCGCGGATGTCTATGGGCGACAGTATCCACTTACCATCAGGTGCACTGTATGCACGTCTGCCGCCTTCGTACATAAAAAAAAAGTCATATTTAATAGATATAAATAAGGAGTACTTACATTAAAATACCACATAAAATTGTGTACAGGTGGGTTGGCCTTGACCTCGCACTCCAAATGCAAGGGATCCAATTCAACAACTTCATTTATATTCCCGTCTCCCACTTTTGATATTTCCACTAGTGGACTAACTGAAAAATATTGATATGTTGTTTTAATAAAATATATGTTGTAGCCTGACATGACATTATTTGACATGCAGAAGGTACTGGGTTAAATTCCCGGTTCACAAATGGACAATCTAGAAACAGACACTCTCTAATCATCTTTTGTGTGATATATATTCCTATATACCTATATAAAAGTATATAAGTATATTTGTATGTAGTTTATGTAAATATTAGTAAGTATTTATGTATTCTAATAGTCATTAATATAGATATTACATTATGTTTATATTTTAATATTTACTTACACTAGTTATTTTTTCTATTGTTACATTTATTTACTCCCCAACACTTCATAACAAAAAGGTTGACGGGGAGATTATGCTGTCAGGCATTGTCAGGGGAGATTATGCTGTCAGGCATTGTCAGGGGAGATTATGCTGTCAGGCATTGTCAGGGGAGATTATGCTGTCAGGCATTGTCAGGGGAGATTATGCTGTCAGGCATTGTCAAGGGAGATTATGCTGTCAGGCATTGTCAGGGGAGATTATGCTGTCAGGCATTGTCAGGGGAGATTATGCTGTCAGGCATTGTCAGGGGAGATTATGCTGTCAGGCATTGTCAGGAGAGATTATGCTGTCAGGCATTGTCAGGGGAGATTATGCTGTCAGGCACTGTCAGGGGAGATTATGCTGTCAGGCATTGTCAAGGGAGATTATGCTGTCAGGCATTGTCAGGGAAGATTATGCTGTCAGGCATTGTCAGGGGAGATTATGCTCTCAGGCATTGTCAGGGGAGATTATGCTGTCAGGCATTGTCAGGGGAGATTATGCTGTCAGGCATTTTCAGGGGAGATTATGCTGTCAGGTATTGTCAGGGGAGATTATGCTGTCAGGCATTGTCAGGGGAGATTATGCTGTCTGGCATTGTCAAGGGAGATTATGTTGTCAGGCATTGTCAGGGGAGATTATGCTGTCAGGCATTGTCAGGGGAGATTATGCTCTCAGGCATTGTCAGGGGAGATTATGCTGTCAGGCATTGTCAGGGGAGATTATGCTGTCAGGCATTGTCAGGGGAGATTATGCTGTCAGGCATTGTCAGGGGAGATTATGCTGTCAGGCATTGTCAAGGGAGATTAAGCCCGCATTTTGTAACAATTTACAAAAATAAATAAATAAATGAAAACCATATCTTTGTTTGGAGCGTGGGTAATTAATTAATTTATATTGTTTTTTTTGTTAGGGACTTGTATTTGAGAAATTCTATTTTGGGGAAGTGTTAAAAATTATAGAAAAATAACAACTGTAGATTGTAGTTATGACATTCGAAAACAATTAAATTTTTTTCAAATGTTCCACTAGCATTCTTATGTGTTGATAAATAACAAAAGCCAGAAACTTAAAGTCAAAAAATGTTTAGAACTTGTGTGGGTAATGGACATGATTTAAAAGATTGGATAAATAATAACAGTCGATAAATCAATAACTCAAAAATAACATATAAAAAATGCGATTGTAAATAAATAATACAAATCATAATTATAGTCGAATAAAAAATATGTACAAGTTTATGCATTAGTATGTTTTATTAGTATAGTAAATGATACAGACTTTTTTATTAAGCTTCCTAATCATCACTCATTCACCAAATCATCAAAATATTTATCAATTTTATCAATCACCAAACTCATCACATGTGTAACGTAGACGTTCTGATCAAAGGAAAATTTGAAGTTATTGAAAAAATCGAATATGGAAAAACTATTATACTTATAACAAATCCACCAGATTCCCTTTTAATCAGCAACACCATTTATCTGTCAATATTTCGGCTTGTGGATGTCAATCCTTATAAGCTCGAAACAAGTTGAGAAGGGGATTTTCTTCCATTTTCCTTATAACGCTTGAGTAGCCTTGAAAAGATCAACTTTGCTCTTTATCATTTCAAAACAAACTTCGTATTATGCTGTTGTGATACCATTAGTTATTGCTTAATACAACGTTTCTTGTTCTATAAAAATGGTAATAATTTGGAAATGTTGGTGCAGTGGGTCAGTATAATATATCACATTGTAAATAATAATTATTGCGACTATTGATAAATATCAATGAGTTCGTGTATATATATTAATGTATATATATATATTGAAATTCGACGTTTAAACATCCAAATCGATTCAGTCGGGCCTGTTGGGTCCCACTACAGGGCATAGGCTATTGAATCATTAGAGGGTTTAGGGTCATAATCCACCACGGGGGCCCAATTCTGATTGATAGATTCACATAATCAAGATATTTTTAACTTCTGAAACATATGTTAGTGATATTATTTTTTAATCCGTACTTAAGTAGAAACTCATTGGTATTGGCCGAGGATCTGAACTCATAACCTCACGAATGAGAGTTGAGAACAGGGTATCTCTAGGCTATCATCGCTCTGTCAATAGGTATATATTTACCTATTGTTTTATTAAAAAACCCGCACCTATGCAATAAATTAGCTCACGAAGTTTTCCCTAAAAACTGATTGCGCATCATTTTGACTCTTTTTTAAACACTTATTGAGTTTCTCCTTTCTTACACAACAATCTATTCAACAATTAGAACATTCAACACTATAGGAATTAATATGACAGAATAAAATACAACAGTATGGGTTTTATTGATATGGGAAAACTGTCATGAATGGAAAGTGTATGTAATCGATATGACTAAAGGATACTAACAAGTAACGTTGAGTTTGATGATGTCAGCCTTGGAGCCCCGACTAGGCGCCATCACGGGGTTTGTGGCTACACACGCGAGGGTCGCGCCATTGTCCCTCACAGACGGTGTCAGCTCCAGGAACGAGGTCGCAACTCCTGTGGCATCGCTCCAACTCTGTAACATTATTTGGATAATAAGTTTGTACTGCTAGAAAAGTAATGCATTTCCCACTTTATCCTATTTATTCAATATACGTACGTGTTTTGATAGTGAGTGAGATATGCCAGAGCCAATTCCCAGCCCATCTTATCCTTCCCCATGGTTGGCATGTATCCACGGATGTCTATGGACAACGGAATCCATTTACCATCGGGTGGACTGTATGCTCGTCTGCCGCCCTTTTCTCCATGAAAAAATGTTTTGTTAATGTTCTCAGGGATTTTCAATTACAGTATAATCCTCGAGGAGGGTAAATCATCAGTAAATTTTCAGGAAGCTTAAATTCAATTCACCAAATAAAACTGATAGAAGATCAGTTTAACTAGGTGTTACGCATACCATAACCAGCTCTTTGATGTTTAGCATTATGCACTGCTGAATATGAACCGCCCCATGCACATTATCTTGTGAATGAGGGATACATGGCTTTAGATTTTACAATGTCACCCTGCTGTTCATACGTGTTGGCGTGTTCACTTTCTTAGAGATGGCGTAGTTTTTCAAGGCTTAGCCCTGAGGCACTAAAGATCAAATAATCGAGTTTCTAACTCTAATAAGTAGAAACTCTAGTATAACATTTTCGGTTCGTAAATTTATTTTTTCTTAGTTACAAATGAAAAAAACAAGAAAAAGTTCAAAAAGAAAATAAAGGGTGTATCAGATGTTCCCGCATACTCAATTCGTGAAATCTTTTTAAAATTCTGAGTTAGTTGATATGAAAACATTATTTATACATTACCTGGTTACTGTGGTGTGTGAGATGCCGGTGGTCCAACCACCACGCCAACTCTGGTGGCGGGTAGGAGCCGCGAGCGACGCACTGCACTACAGCCGCGTGGCCCGCTTGTACTGCGCCTTGAGTTGCGCCCGATACCACGCGGATTGATACGTTGTGGGCTGGCACTAAAGAGAATGTTTTATGGTATTAAGCTCGCTTTTTGTACACAAAAGTTTACATAATTTACAAAGAAAACTATATACTCCTATAAACACGAGTACACATATCAGTCTTGTGCAGCTTTAAACTTTTAGCCCATGATCTGTATTATAATCGAAATTCGAAAATGAACTTGACTAATGAGAAATGTAGGGTAGAGATGAGTTTTATACAGTGCCAAATTTCAATATAATAGAGTCGATATTGGCACTAGCGAGATCAAATGGGAAGTGACAAGACAAGAGTTTATTATATTACATTACAGAATCTATAACAGTAAAAAGATAATCACCAATTTTTTTTATAAAGTCCGACCGTATTCTTTGCATAATCATGAATCGTAATCAGCCCTTTTATCGTCCATTGCTGGACATGGGCCTCCTCATACACATTGTCTTGTGTATGAGGGACGTATGGCCTCAAAACCCCACGCTGACCAAGCGAGTTGCAGAGTCCACTCTTTCTTAAGCGAAGCGATTCTTCAAATTATGATGGAATGTGAGAACAATTGTCATCTGCTGAAAAACTTCAATGAAAATTTAACAAAATTGACAAAATTACTTAATATTACCGGTGTGGACTATTTATCATCAAATCATAAGTAGCCTGAAACTGTCTGTCCGCCACCAATCTGTGAGAAAAGGTTTGATTAATGAAAGGGTCTCAAGGCCTGAAGGCTGAGTTACTTACAATATAATTCGATCTTCAAACTGGCTACAATAGACGGCCTAAGGTTCGTATTAGAGGCTCTACAAGACAATGACGCGGCGTTCTCTCGAGTGAGAGGGAGATATAGCACGTTCTCTTTTACGAACGGGATGTCGCTGTCGCCGTCCGTGGCGTCGACTAGTGTGTTGCCAGAGTACCACCTAATCTTTGGTGGAGGTCTACCTGAAAAGAAATACCACGTATAAATACTATATAAATATATATACTATATAATACCATATAAATACTAAAAATAAATACTATGTATTTCTATCGAGAGCGGCGATAGCTTACAAATAGTATTTTCAGCATAAACACATTCCCGAGGTCGTATGTTTGAACCGCGACCCAAACTGCTCTGTTTCTATTTAAGTGTTTTGACTAGCGATTGGCGATTGCAAATAGAATAATAACCGAATAATTTGACGATTTAATTTAATGATTAATGTTAATGATTAATGATTTATTGTATTTTTATTGAATTCAATTCGTTGAAAAATCGCAGCAAAATGAAAATAATAAAAGTACGTTAATATTTGTACACGAATTGTGACATTTACATAAATCACAGCATGTTAAATTAGAAGCTACACATGGACAAATTACAGTTGTACGTTCATGTACTTTTTCCAACACAAGAGCAAAAATACTGGTTTAAAATCTCCATAGCCCTGCATCCACCATAATAATCAATAGTTATATTTCCATCGATAAATAATTAATCAGCCACATTCTATCACATCTTTATAAGCAATTGTGGAAAGCGTCGCGGTCACTTGTTTCCATTCATTAATTTGTCAAAGAGATCTGGTTCCGAGAGCAGTAATTTGTCAATGGTCAAATTTTTTTCAACTGCTAAATTATATATTAAAGAATTAATATCACAGCGGACTTTTTCTTGGGTCATTGAGCTAGTTCTAGAAAGTCGAAACAACTTCTTGTACTTCGATAATATGTAAGCAAATGTGAAATAAAGATAGGATATTGATATTGATAATATTAATATCTATGTAATTTAATTTTATGTTCTCATCTATATTATTAGTGGCTCAGTTTTAGTGGCTCAACATAAGCCGAACACTGCATAAGCCCGTGCTCGGCTTTTTCATTCTTCCCTTTTCACTGTTTCATTCAACCATGACATTGGCAGAATCATCGAGTCTCGATAGGGCCATATTAAGAAATTGAAATTGGATCGGAAGGATATCGACAATAATTGAAAGGAGTGAGATCGTGTGCTTTTAAATTCTTTATAAGAAATGAGAAAGAAACGAAGGAAACAATATCATTTCTGTAAAGCCGGATTTCTTATATTCAGAGCTTTAAAACAATATCGTTGAAGACGAAGTTTTCTTAAATCAATAGCTAGAATGTTAAGTGCAACAATAGTCACTTTATAAGCGTAGAGCACAAATAACAATGTTTAGAGTAAATAATTCTTACCTCCAATAACGAGGCAACTCAGTACTAAGGTGTCTTCTTCGTGATAAGGTCCGATTTTATGTTCTACCTTATTGCCGACCTCATCCATGAAAAACGGTTGGCTCGGTAGCACTGGAATAAAAATAAAGAAAAATCGGCTTATAATTTTATTAATAAGTACATTTTACGTGGACTTTACACTTTGATGACAGTTATCTCGATTGTAAGTTTTCATGACAATTACTTAACTTCCTTAATGTGATTTCCCTCGATTATCTAGGTCCTGGGAATTATTGATCACAAAAGATTGATATGAAAAAATATAATTTCAAAGTTGATGGACAAGTAAAGAAACAAAATCAAACAGCGTAACTGGCAGGTTTATAAATAAACAACAATCACATGGGTAAAATCGGTTTGTTTTCGTTACACATTCCCAAACTCACAGGTGCTATTCGGAATTAAATTTAACATTACCATATTTTATGTTAAAATGATAGTGATTTCGAATCCGTTGAATAATGGATGAAACATTGAAATGCATTTCTGAACTCTGCAAAGCTGTTTCAATACCGGTGAATCTGAAAAGGATGTAGCAGTCCTATGCTATACAGATGTAAAACGCGAAATCCAAAAAGTACGTTCATTTTTTTTTAATGTACAAAGGCGGCAGACGAGCATACAGTCCACCTGACGGTAAGTGAATACTGTCGCCCATAGACATCCACGATACATGCCAACATCAGTTCAAAATGGCAAACGTTGGCACGCCCCTGGATGCGCTGCCTACCTTTGGAGCTATAGGGATGGATTTGGAGAAAGCGTTGGTAAAATGGGGAGGGATAGGATGGGAATAGGCTCTGGCATATCTCACTCATTACCGAAACACGTACATACATTGGGGAATATGATAAAGTGTCCTGCATGCAGTACATTTCAAGGTAGTATTCTGTGAGAGAGGCCAGGTAACGAGGCCAGTCGAGTGCGCCCAGCGGCTGTTGGATTGCAGGGTACACTCTGCCCCATGTGGAAGAGCGCTGGGAAACTACACCACTTCTGAAAGAGTGGACTCGCAATCCCACTTGGCCAGCGTGCCGTTTTAAGGCCATACATCCCTCTTACACAAGACAATTTGCATGAGGCGGCTCATGTCCAGCAGTGTTTACGGTTCCGATAAGGAAGAAATCACAACTTTAGGCAGAAAACAATTTTTATAAAAAAATCACTGTAACTTTATGGGTGTTTTAAGAGCTATAAGATTAAATTTGATTGTATGTAATTGAGCACAGGTTATATCTATAACCTGTATAATATGTATGTATGTATCCGTATACCTATATATTATTAATTTGTAATATTCGAAATATATAAACAGTGTATGTAACAGTTAATTTAGATAATTATACCTGTCCGTTTCATTGCTCACTTATCGCTCTCCCAGGTTTTGCTGGTAGAAATCTCCAAGGGGATAAACACGCATTTGGTACGTATTTCATAATAATTATTTACGAGTACAATAAATAAAAAAGCTTGTAAATACATAAGAGGTAAGTTCACGGAAATTTCAGCATTTAGTTGTAAATATCTGCCTTGCAAGCCTCAACTCACCAACAACAGTCAAGTTGACACCAACGTTCCTGGTAGGAGAGAGTAGGAAGTCCACACGACAATGGTAAAGGGCCTGGTCGTCCTCTCTGAGGGCTGTCACAGTGAGGGAAGTGGGTTGAGTGTGTACGTCCGCCTTTAGTCTAGCACTGGTGTTGTATGTGTCGCTTGACCATTCACTCTCGACGCGGGCGTCAAAACTAGAAATATTAATGAAAATTGTTTTGGAAGAAGACAAAAGACCTTCTTATTGTCCTCTTTCTTCTTTGGGGAGAAGACAAAACACCTACCATCCTTTTGTTTTCTCCCCAAAATAACCGCATAATTTCTGTAGAACGTTTTATTGAAAGCATTTTTTTTCCCGGTTACTGTGGTAATTTCTCACAATATTCAACCAGATTTTTCAGTATCCTTTGCTGGACATGGGCCTCCTCATGCATATTGTCTTGTGCATGAGGGACATATGACCTTAAAACGCCATGCTGGACAAGTGGGTTTGCGAGTCCACTCTTTCAGAAGTGGTGTAGTTCCTCAGCGCTTGTGGTAGCCACTTAATTATCCTTTAGTCGCCTTATACGATACCGACGGGAAGAAATGGAGTGGGTGCTATTCTATAGCCGGCCGCAACCACATGGCACAATATAGAACACTATTTTTTCAATATTTTATTCGCTCCTATATTTAAATGAAAATAAAATATTCAAATTTATAATCGAACTGGACTTATAAAACCTTTCAAATTACATGTAGTTACTAAAGTTCTTAAATATACAATATGGACCTGTACAAACTAATTCGAACATTGGAAACAATTCTCATACAAAAGCGATTACCGCACGGAGTTTGTTTCAGTTTAGATAGCGTTTCAAAGTTCAAAAGTAGTTAGAATCTTACCTATAAATCGGTGAGTTATCCTTATACCAAACAAGGAGCATAAGCTCGTCACTAGAAAGATCCGAAGCGGAGTCGCAATAGAAGGTTGTATTCCCTCCTTCTAAAGCTTCTTGATTAGATATCGGTCCTGAAAATTTTGGGAAAATAAATTTCAGCGGAAATAGTAACGGAAATTATCTTCCCCGTAATCACTGCCCGAGGCTATCTGTTAACGAGGCTAAGCAATCAGAAGGAAATTGAGATAAGAAAATTGTAAGGGGAAATTGCAAGTAGAAAAATGCTTGTATAATGAAATAGATCAAATTGGAACATGAAAAAATGTAGTTTCGGGATAAATTGAAAGGAGTTGCTCCAGGAATTTAATGTTTTATATAGAATCTTGAAGGACCGTTTGATCTTTGGATAATACTTAGAATTAGTTTCGCGTGATGCGCAAAGGAAAATGTAGTATGTCGATAGTATACAAAATTTTCATTTTTAAGTGTAATTTGACAGCTCAGCAGAGCCTCGCTCGGCTCCAAAAGCTTCATGCTTCATGGTCGTATTAATCTCAGTGACGAATTTCGTGAAGGTTTCCCGTCCACCGCTTTCAATAATAAAAACATCGATGCTGTGCGCCATACGATCGAAACAGACAGATTTGTAACCTACCATGAGATTCGGGCATCCTTAAGCATAGGCATGAGTCAGATACAATCAATCTTACACAAACATTTGGCTGTGCGAAAGCTGTGCTCGCGGTGGATGCCACATAATTTGACTGGGTAACAGGTGACGAAACATGGATTTACAGCTACGACCCCGAAACGAAGCAGCAATCGACCATTTGGGTCTTTCAAGATGAGCCGAACCCCACCAAATTGGCGCATGCGCAAAGTGCGCCAAGCAGATTCCGCACTCCACATTCCAAAACTGGACACGTAGCTACTGTTGCTTCTGTTGCTTCGGAGAATCGTCGTACCGTGATTGCTGATTGGTACACGACCATTTGCTTGCCGGCAGTTATTGACGAACTCCATAAAAACAACCGTAAACGCCGCATAATCTTGCACCATGATAATGCCAGCTCTCACACGGCCAACGATTTTTTGAAGGCGAAAAACGTAGAACTCATGAGCCATCCTCCACACAGTCCCGACTTGGCACCTTGTGACTTCTTTCATCGTCAGAAGAGGCTGAGTATGAAAATCATGTTTCCGAGGTCACCACGCAGTGGAATAAACGTTATGGAAATTGGTTTATTCGTATGAAAAAGTGTATTGACGCTCACGAAGAATATTTTGAGAAACAATAAATTTATTTTTGGTCATTCATTGTAATTTTTTCTTATTCATTCCGGAAACTTTCAGTGTGACCCCCCTACAACGTGTCATCGAAATAACGCAAAACTTAAATGAAGCACGTCAATTAATTTAATATACATATATAAAAGTGTTCTAGCGAAAAATAAGACTATTTTAGGAAATAAATCGAAAAATACAAACATATAAAGTCTTGTTGTTCAATTTAAAACGTTCGTAGGGTTACTACTCGGTACATACAGGGTAAAGTGGAAGCTTGATTTTAACGTTAAATAACATAGTTTATAACGGGAATTATTTTAACGTTAAATAACATAGTTTATAACGGGTATTATTTTAACGTTAAATAACATAGTTTATAACGAGTATTATTTTAACGTTAAATAACATAGTTTATAACGGGTATTATTTTAACGTTAATGCGCTTTGGCGGCGCGTCGCGCCACGCCCCTTTGTTGCAATGAGTGTATTTGTTTTGCGTAACTGCGCGTAGAATAAAGGATATACTAGAAATGAAAAATACGTTATGAAAAATAAACATATTTTAAAAACTGGTAGGTCAATTCTTCTCTCGATTTTGCACAAACGATTTTCAGCTTTTGCGTTATTTAATTGACACGTTGTATATTTGAAATTATTATAAAAAGACGTCACGTGACTACAACATTTCGTGATATAAAAAATTAAGTTACTTATTATTAAATTACCTATTATTATTAATTAAATTAAGTTAATTTAGTTGTCTTACCGTCAACACCTGGAATGAATGTGTGGCAATGTGAACAGAGTAGCAGCAGCAGTAGATATATCGGCGCCGGAGTGATGCGCATCCTATGGCCCATCCATGCTCCTATGCGGCTTTCTCATTGGTCGACGCAACTGCTTGCACATCTAGTTGTTGAATTTCCAATTTAACTTTATAGCGTGTATCATAATTATTACATTGCATAATGTATGAGCTTCATAGTTGTCATCAAGGACCTGTAAGCAAAAAAATATACCTCTATGATGACAATAATTTAATTTTAATTTCGTTATCTATAGTTAGTTTTTTAATCCCGGAGATTAATTGACAAGTACAAATGTCAAACTTGAAAATAACGGTGGTAATTAATTTGCATAGTGTGGTCCTTATGGCTCTATTTATTTAAATTGTAAATGTGTTTTTTGTATATTGAGGGCATTAATTAATTTCTTACATTCAATATATTCGAAGATAAACTAATCTCATCACTTATCATACGATTCACTCTTTTGCCAGATGATCATTTTTAATTGTAATGAATTATTTTATTGATTCCCACAAATTTGATTCATCATCACGCGATTAAACTGGATTACCACCTTATTCAAACAATATCAAATATGATTTTACAATTAGTACAGATTGCTGGACGTCACACTATTATAAAAATTCCGAAAACTAGCATCATATGAAATGCCACTTTAGCCCCCGGGATTAAAAAACGAACTTATAGTGTAATCTATTATTACGAAGCACGTTAGGTATCTAAATATGTAAAAATAATTTGACGATTTCTAGTAATGACGTTATGTAATAGTTATTATATAACAACGAAATAGTAAAAAAATATTTAGGGAATCAAGACGTAGCTTATCCTACAAAGTCCAAAGTCCTACAAGTATATAAAATATATTAGACGAAAAATCATTTACATAATAATATGTACGACTCCGACATTTTTCAGAAAATCATAATTCACAATTTATAAAACTTAAAACTTATTTCTTTAATTGAATGTTCAATTAAAGAAGAAAATAAGTGACTATGAGATACGTGACGGATTTTAACTGCCTAGTGATTTAAAGTTACACATATATAATTAATAAATCGTGAATCGTGATAATCGTGGATATAGTACATACTTATATATATAGGCTATTGTAGTCGTCTATATAATATATATAGGTAAGGAAGTGTTTTAGTCTATTACAGGAGTCCTTGAGGTAGTTCCTTGTTTCGGGTGTTTGTCAAGGCAGCGGTCACGCAATTTAATGGAGACGTTAATTGTGAATGGGTGGAGGCATCGAGTGGAGGGCGCTACGACTGAAGTTGGATGAAATCAATTCACAATTTTCTGTAAGTAATAGCTACGAGTACTAATGACCTAAGTAACATTTAGGTAATTATATTTATGTATGTACATGCTGAGGTTAAATAAGAATTTTACATAGTGTCATATACAGTGAGTGGTGCATCTTATACAACTAAACCAATATTATTTCGAATCTCATTGCCCTATAGCGTGTTTATTCTGAAAGGTTTCAGTGTATGTGTTATCAAAATCGGTATATGTAGATTTAAAATTCATTGAGGTAGATTACTATTTGGCCAATGTCGAGTGAAAATGAATTTCTATCAAGCGTTTTCTCCGTCAATGTAAGTTAGAAGTTTAGGAGTCGCTCAGTAAAGTGATAGTAGGTTTACTGAGGACAAGAGTGGAGGATACATTTGAATCACACGAAAAACGAAGTTTTAGGGGTTTTTTATTATCACAAACGTTTGAAGTTTAATAAACTATCTATCACTAGTAAACCATAAAATCCACAATACCTACACAATTTTTATAGTAATTGTACGACAACTCGACCTTCACTTCTCCAGTTCCCACCAAAAGTCTTATTTTTTTTTTTTATTAAAAATTTGATGACAAGACCACTTTACAAGACGTGATGTCATGGCGTATGGTTATTGACCTTAGCCGAGACTCTGAAGGTTCTTGGAATAGGATCCTTGAGTGTTAAAATACATTAAAATTTAAGATGCCTACTTGAAATTAATACGTTAAACTAAAATTATAATATAGGTATTACAAAATGATAAAGACACAGCTTAAAAGTCAAAAAATTCGGAAAATCAACTGTTTTTATTCAACTGGAAAATGTGGAGAGCACTAACAATACTAGCGATAGTCCGCGACTTCACCCATTATACAGAAAATTTATCGTAAATAAATACTTTAGTTAAAAGCTCTGCTTACTTGCTTATACAAGATGCACGCCCCTGCTTCCCACAGCGTATATGAGAAAGGTACACAGTGCTGGATTGTTAACTCAGAACGTCAACTGAGGCGATGACAAATTGAGTTAGCATTTCCAGGCAGTAAACAAGATTTCTACGTTATTATTCCTTTGAGCACACTCGAATCCCTTATTTCATTCGTCAACATCGAGTGATGTGAAGTACTCGGACATCATAATATGGATTATGGAAGCAAGATATTTTATATAGAAAAACTCGTATTATGCCTCATGAAGTTATGAGCAAAAGTTGCCTTCTGATCTATACATATAATCTATAGGTACATATAATAAAATTGTAACAGGCCGATGTCTGTACATTATAGATATTGAAAAAAAACTAATATGGGGGGGGGGGGGAGGGTCTTTATTAGAACAACAGAAGCCAAAACAACAGTTTTTAGAAATTTTGTCTGTCTGTCTGTCTGTATGTATGTTTGTACACGCATCACGCAAAAACTACTGCATGGAATTGAATGCAGTTTTCACCGATGTATTGCTAGAGGTCTAACTTAAAATATAGGCTCCATTTTACCACAGGAAAATATCTTATTCCGATTGTTTTAAATTTAATAAACCGAAGCGAAATGAGGGCGGGTCGCTAGTTAAGCAATATATCTTTATAATTTATCATGTAATTTGTGCTTGAAA
Organism: Sesia bembeciformis; assembly: GCA_943735995.1. Lineage (NCBI taxonomy): Eukaryota > Metazoa > Arthropoda > Insecta > Lepidoptera > Sesiidae > Sesia > Sesia bembeciformis. The sequence goes on from OX031042.1 coordinate 9,545,866, forward strand.
TACAAATATCAGCTAATTTATCAAATCATAATTTATTATTACTTAAGGGCAGTGACGGACTGGGACCTGAAACCGGCCCGGGCATTTTAGAGACTTCCCTTCCCCCAATCTCCACAAGAAAGGAAATCTACGAATAGAAAAAAAATCATATTTATTTCGTTTTTAAAATTCAAGTTAGTTAATGAATGACTTCCGAAGAAGCTCCCTGTTTTCGTCTAAATTTATCAACAGATCTTTTTCTATCGCCATTATCATGAAAGAATTTAGATTGTCCTCCGACAAGGTGCTCCTCATCAAGCCAGAACAGCGCGCCGGCCGGCCCACCAGGTGAACGGCCCACCAGGCGAACGGCCCATCGGGCATCTGCCCTATGAGCAGTCCGGGCCTGTTTAAGAGGCTCGTGGACGAGCAACATTTTCTCGGCAATGTGTGGCCGGCACGTATAGCGTCTATGTTGCCCCAATGTAGTGGCAGTATAGTCGTGTGGCTGGGAAATATAACAGTGTTGCCTGGCTATATGTCCGCACTATTGCCAGTATTGCTGTGTGTTGTGTTACAGAGTGTGGCGGCCATATTGACGATGATATCGCCCGTCGGGCGAACATACGCGGCAATTACTGTTTCTTTTCTATTCTTTCGCATACGTCTACCTCTTTTGCGCACACAACGCTTCGGTTCGTTCATTCATTCGGATTTCGGACAGTACACGTGTTTTGTCTTAGTTATATTTCTTTGTCAGGCGGAACAATCATATCCCGCTTAATTATGTATTTATGGTCTCATCAATTCCCTTTTCTTCATTTTTTATTTTTTAAATTAATTCATGCCGCAACAACAACAATTTCCTCGTCTTCCATGATGTCGATTGCCGACCTCGAAATTGCGTGTAAATGCAAAATTTTGAGCAATTATTTGCTACATTAAATGGCCGGCATTTATTGATCCATACAGTTCTGGGACATATTATATTGACCAGAGTGTTGAGCATTTGTTCCCAAGACATTATTGAGCATAGATACTATTAATGTTGGGCGAAAATGATGCTCGTCTACGAGCCCTATTAAACATCGAAGTAATACCAGAACTTGTCAAGTATTATTATTATAATATTGGCGTGGAAACCGCGTGATCGTGGGCCCTATCCACGACTGTAATTCCGCTGATTGGAATTTTTGATCCGACTTCGTTTCAGCTGGTTGTGTACCGGTTCGCGAGGAGACCGTGTGATGCAGACCTTGTCTGTAAGTTGTCTAATAACGATTTAAGTTTAAGACAAGATTAAAACTGAACTCTGTTGTCGCTGGAATTGTGCTGGTGCGCAAGGAGAACCCTCTAGATCGTAGGCGAGATTAAAAGATCGCAAGAAGTAGTGAGCTCGAAGCGCCTGCCTGCCCAGTGTACCCTTGCCGAGAAGAGAGGGAGAGCAACGACGCCCCAACGACCGTGGATGGTATGAGGTCTTTAGATTTGGCTCCGTCTTACATTTTGTTTCCCGCTCTTATTCCAGTTTAATCCTATGGAGATACGGACATCCGGACTTACAAATATTAATTCTTCTTATATATTTCTTCTTTCTTTTTTCTTTCTTATATATGGTAAAAATGTGTTTGTTAATTAGGTGATGCAGTTCATAAAGAGTTTTTAATTATGGCAAGAAGGCGGCAGACGAGCTGACAGTCCACCTGATGGTAAGTATATACTGTCGCTCATGAACATCTTCGATACATGATCACATCAGTACAGACTGACAAACATTGGTACGCCCCCGGATGCGCTGCGTGCCTTTGGAGATTTCATAGGATTGGATTTGGAGAATGGGAGGATAGGATGGGAATGGGCTCTGGCATAGCTCATGCACTATCCAAACACCTACTTACATTGGGGAAGTTGGTTAAAGTGGGGAACATTTTAAGGTTTCTTTAAGTAAGGGTAGCGTGGCTAGTTGAGAGCTCCCACCGGCTGTGCGATTCAGCGTGTAGCCTCCCCCTCCACTTATACTTACGGACGATGAATAGTTTGTAATCTAGCCAATAAATGACAGAGTTAGCTGTTTCAAGAGCTAGTTTAATTGTTCTATATCTAATTTTAATTAATATGTATAATTAATTACTTACGAGATAGACACATCCGCTTGTTGTACTTAGTATTCACAGTTTGGTACCCACAAAAAATGTAGGTATGTACATATGTGTATTTAACATTTGCTCACACATTTTATTGGTCAAAATGATATATGAGTGGTGACATCATGGCTACAGTTCAATTGACTGTTCTCAAATATCTCATAGGTGCGATTAATGGCATTATTCGATCGTGTGGGTGGGTGGTATTAGTCATGAAAAACCTGTATAATCATGATTTTGTGTTCGTACAATAAAAATGATTAATGTAAGAGTGGACAGCTAGGTAAATATTGTACATGCTTACCTTCGTCTTATTGAACTGCAGTAGTGATAGCCTAGGGCTATCTATTCTCGATTGACTTTCGTGAAACTATAAGTTCATACTGCGGTTTGTAGTACCTACTTCATCCCCACCTAATTAGGTACCTATTGCTTTTTCAATTATCATTAACTCGGACGATAAACATCGTGAGGAAACCTGTGTATCACATAATTAGAAGAAAATCTGGGTACCTATACATATCAATCAATCCACACTGGGCCAGCGTGGAGATTCTGGACCGAAACCTCTCTGCGCTTACGTAAGGCACCCTCTCGTATTTGTAGATACTCGTATCATATTCGTATATTGTGGGAAGTTGTAAGCTGAATGGGATTTTAATAACAAGTATTTTAAAATCTTTCTGTAATTACCTTATTAAATAGCGGAACCGTAAACAATGGACAACAACATTTACGAAGCCCATCGGAATCTCCGGAGATTTGACATTTTGAGAATAGGCATTCTAGGGAATGGACAATTTAGTAAATTGTCATTCCGGGAATCGGATGTTTTATAATTTCTTGAATTCTTGAGAATCTGGAATCTGGATCTGACTGACATTTAGGTAAAAGTTGTTCTTCATAAAGATTAGAAATAAAGTTTCTTTAGAAATAGAGATGTAGAACATGAGGATTCAAAAGTTAGATGAAAATAGTTAAAGAGCAAAACGTTAATTTTAAGTAGTTTAGATCGCTGATTTTTTTTAATATAGTTAAACGAGGCGGATGAGCATACAGTCCATCTGATGGTAAGTGGATATTGTCGTCCATAGACATCCACGATACATGTCAACATCAGTCCAGAATGGCAAACGATGGCACGCGTCCGGGTGCCCTGCCTACCTTTAGAGATGTAGGAATGGATTGGAAGAGTTGGAAATGGGAAGGATAGGATGGGATGGGAATGGGCTCTGGCATATCTCACTCACTACCGAAACACGTACTTACATTGGGGTACATTTTTTATAGACAAGTGGGCGGACGAGCAAGCGTTCCCACGTGATGGTAAGTGTTACCGCCGCCCATGGACACCTGCAACACCAGGGGGTTTGCGGGTGCGCCGCCGACCTTGCAAAACCCCATATCGTAGCTTAATGTAAAGACCTCTTGAGGCAGGTCGTTCCACAGCCTACGGGTTCGCGGTATAAAACTTACTAATTTACTATAGCTGTTCCAACTCTTGTCTGTGAGGGGCAACTGGCTCCCACGATACAGGTTGTCTTAGTGTGGGGCCCAGGGCTTAATTTAATATGTGATAAATAGTTATTAGCAAAATAAACGAGAACGAGCCTTTCTCCAAATCCATTCCTATATCTCCAAAGGTAGGCAGCGCATTCCCCGGGGCGTACCAACGTTTGTCATTTTGGACTAGGCATGTATAGCGGATGTCTATGGGTGACAGTATACACTTACCTTCAGATGGACTTCCATAAAAAAACCTTCAAATTTGCTATAATCGATTTGCTATTCATTCAGTATTTTTTGTTGGTCATTTAATTACTTCTCATTGATATGTATGTAAATAGCATTCTATATACAAAGTCACTCTTGGTATGTATGTACTACGTACGATTGTTATCAAACCGATCCGGTTTTTATCTAATTAAATTATGAACTGTCAAAATTTAAGTGCTCACAAAAGCAATTAATTTTATTGTACTTAAACTAAGTAGTAGACAAAAAATACATGTTTCAATTAAAATTGTGGATACTCAATTGAATTTAAACTGTATAAAACGTTTAGTTATGTTATTATAGCAAAGAAGGAGTTGTTTATATATGTTATCTGTGACGAAATAACAACATCATTGAAATTTACGAAACTTGCAAATCTTGTTCAAAGGTCAAATTGTCGTCTTTCAACGTAAGGTGTGTGTAACGATTACGATAAACCATACTGTTCCACAAACAGGTTTGTCGAACTTTATTTATGGACAGCGTGTTATTTTAATAACAGATATTTGCATAAGTGGAGAATAAAAAGTCGAATAGTTTGTTAGAACAACAACATGTACTGCATTAATAAGTTAATAAAGCATTTGGTCTTCATATTCAATTTGTATCCATCTTCTGGATTGAAATTTCTATGTTTTTTGATCCTCTCCACTGATCGCCACTATTTCTCCAGGAATGTGCGTGAAGCAATTGAAATAAAAAAACAGAAATTTCAATCGAGAAGATGTATACAAATTGTCCTCGACATGGAATTCAGTGATTAATAAATTTAATAAAATTAAACCTCGCGATTTTTCGTCTGACGCTACTTCTGATATTGTGAGTGTTGTGTGCCTCAACTGTTCGGAACTATACTTATACTAAAGGCTTGTTTATTATTTTAGGAGACGCCTTTCTTGATGCAAAATCTAAAGGATTTTTTTTGACGAAAAGTTAACTTTATTTACTAAATTTATTTAAACGCCTTCGCAAATTTTATGATTCATTAGAGTTATGATGTTTATTATATAAATGTCCCGATATAACAAAATTAGGGAACAATATAAAAGAGAATAGAACCAGGCGCATAATTTTCACTTCACTCATTTCACTTATATTTTCAGAGTAAATACTAACATAATAATAAGCTGAAAATGAGCAGAATATTTAAGGATAAAAAGAAATAAGACGGATAATAGATTTGCAAGCAGAATTATTTCCCGGGCGAAAAGTCATAAACAGATGAAGCCATGAGCTAAAATTTGTATAGTTTGTTGTATCTGTATTTGCACTGTAAGCCAGGAGCCGTTCAAATATTAGGGAAAAGTCATTAAAGTACTTATCTCTTATTCTTGCAAGTGACGGCACTTGATTGATGGATCTTGATTCAATTCTCAACTTCGCGCGCAAATCTCACAATTGTATTTGTGCTACTTTTAGACACTGAATGGTCCACAGTGGGATTGCCTGGCTCCGAGGCGCATTATAATAATAATTTATTGCCTTTACTTATATCAACCTATAACGTCCCACTGTGCAGTACAGGCCTTCCCTAGTAAAAAACTGGGGGGTTTCGGGTCATAATCCACGACGCGGGCCCAGTGCATAGTGAATTTAAGAAAAAAACACTGGTTGTTGCCTTAGGGCTCTGTTCGCAAGGATTACAAATTCCATTCCACTTGTCAATTCTGTTTTAATCCATTCTGAGGACTACACGCATGTCAAATTTAACACGGATTCGTTTACTTATTACTTATTAGGTAACGAGCAATTAAACCTTTGCATTTATAATATAACGTCATAAATTTACATTCATGACAATTTTGCTTGCCATTACATTTACATTACATTGCTTGTTTACATTTACTTGCCAATTTTGCTTACGTATAGTTTTAATTAACTAAATCCTATTTGTATTATTATTATTGCCCTGTGAAAGTTCATTATTTTCATTAAAATAATAAATTTAATAAGCCTTAATTGATGGTTCTTGGAATGAGTGCTGGCAGTCGGTCCACCTGATAGTGGATGGCTTATCACGGCTTGTCAAGTGTAAATGTTAGGCATAAATAGGCTTGCCAATTTTGATAATCAGTTTTTCACCATATAGTGCTGAAACACTAAAACCAAATCCTAACCTCCGTTTATACAAAATGTCAGTCATCTCATATACATCAATCTCGGCATATACGTCAGACTGATATTACTTGGGTAATAAAATGTTTTAAAAATGAACAAACTCAATAAAGACTTGTGCAACAACATTACTCTGATAAAGGAACTTTTCGAAAAAAATTCTATGATACATCAAATAATGACGCATCAAGTACATCAACATTCTTAACAAAAACAACATTACAATAACACTAGAATAATCTAGAAATATCGAAACGTACGTGGTCAATTTCGTGCACGGATGTATAAATGCGTTGCTGTAGTGGGGTCGAGTGCTCGAACTGAATTTCCTGGAAAGGTTTTTTTTATAGAATCCAGTCATTTATATATCGGTCATTTCTAGAATTAGTTATTTGTAGAATGGTACATTTAGAATAACTTGTATACATATAAGAATCAGCCATTTATAAAGTTTGTAGTCATTTCTAGAATCAGTCTTTTGTCAACTAATCGCTCCGTTCGTATGTCCCACTTAGTATTGTTTATTACAATACGTGACCTGCCCATTGCCACTTCAGCTTACTAATTCTTTGAGCTATGTCGGCAACTTAAAGAATTTCTTAGCTTCGGATCCAATCTTTCAAAAGAAACTCTAAGCGGAAAAACTTTGTGTCACTCGGAGTGCGACTTTGAATTTATAGATCAGGCTTGTTATATGGTATTTGACTTTTAGATCCCCCTAATATTATAAATGGATGTTTGTTACTCAATCACGTCGAAACGGCTGAACCGATTTCGTTAAAACTTGGCAAATAGATAGATTGTAATCTGGATTAATACATAGGCTCACTGTGCGCGAACTAAGTCACGTGCAAAAGCCATTAATACGCCGAGCATTGTCAAGACCCGGTGGTATAATACCTAGCACCTCTAATTGAGAAGCCATATGGAAGGAGAAAAAGCTGCACGGAAGGCTTTTCAAGACTCTAAAGTCTCCGTGCACTGGCTGCGCTACTAAAGCGGGGAGCCGCAACAACATTATGAAATCGTTGTTATATTGAATGTGAAGCGTGTTGTAGGATCGTGGAGTATATCTGACCCATAGGCTGCTCTAATAAAATGATGTGCAATACCATAGGTATTAAGAAGTGTTATTTATATCTCCTGGCAACATGGAGTAAACTCACGAGACAGCATATTACTCCTTACCGACAACGCCTCTCGCTCCCTTTCAATGTCAAAGTATTGTATTTGAAGACCCAAGTATTTGAAGCTGGTCACTTTTTTCAGAGGTGTGCCATTTAATAACGTGGGAGTAACATAATTAGGTTGCTTAGTTCCTGCCTTAAATACCACCCACCACCTCATATTTGTTGGGGTTTTATATGTAAGGTTTAGTCCATGCTTCAGCATACTTCTCACAACAAGCTAAAGCTTTCTCAGAGCACTGATCGCTGGGTTCAGCAGCACCATGTCATCAGCATAACAAATATTGTTTTTAGGCTTGGTATCAATATAGCAGCCTACATTGGTGTTGCCGAGTTCAACAATCAGCTCATTCATATACAAATTAAACAAACTAGGAGACGAGATGCCGCCCTGCCTCACACCACATTTCTCCTGCTTCTGTCCACTTGACAATATTTATTTGGTTGCTGTACCAATATTGAAATATGTTACGCAATTCTATAGGCATGTTGATAGACTTCAGATTTCTCAATACGATTTTTATGTACGATTTATCTTGTTAAGGTCCAACTTTCGACACCGTCTGTTTAAAAAGTTATACCGTACTCGTATGTCAAGCTTATATTATTATTTACCCAATTTTCACGTAAATTTGACTTCTTTTAGTAAGTTTATTTTCTTCTCTGGTAAAATAAAACCTAAAACGTCAATTTCAAGCAGCGTTCAACTACTATTCAAGTACTACCATCGGGAAAATTAAAACAAAACAAAATTAAGTTATCCAAACAAACTTTTTAATCAGCCAGCCGCCTTCATCTTCAAACGCTTTTTCTTTCGTCACTCTGTACTTAGAGTTAACTTCAAACAAAACATCAAATAAGTAATTAAGTAATCAATTACCTAAGTAAGATGAAAGTGTTCAAATCAACTGACTTTTATATTTATTACTATTTGCCTGTGGCTGAAAAGAACTAAAGTCATTAGTTAAAGTCAAAGTTGAACCAGTGAAATTAGCTCATAGAATCATGCTGAAGTAGCGATGGGCAGGCCACAAGACCGACAACCGACAGACGAGTCCTCCAATGGAGACCACGTATCGGGGAGCGCAGTGTGGGACGCCCTGCGGCTTGGTGGACCGACGATTTGAAGAAGTTCGTCGATGGTGGCTGGATGAGAAGAGTCGGATGGTGTATAGTGGCGAGTCTTGGGAGGGGCCTATATCCAGCAGTAGGCAGACGTAGGCTGCTATTTATATTATAACTGCTTATAATTATATAATTATATGGTATAATTATAATTTATATTTATTTAAATTATATTGTAATTCGATTATAACTGCGGCTTGGTCCGCTGGAGACCCAAATTCCAAATCAGTTTGTCAGTGTGTTTATAGATATATAGGTATGTGTATTTACATGATAAAGAAACAATACATTATAAATATTACATTACATAATGACCTCCCCATATGTTTCTATGATATACACAATCATTCAGACTTTTATAATTATACAAACACATACTTTTGTTATAACGAGTTTATCGGCTTATCGAACGTATCGATTATGTAAACGTCTTTGTTCAATAACTATTCTTAATTAGTCAGAAACAACAAACATATAACAATTAATAACGTCATAGGCTAGCACAGGTCGTTATTGTAATTGCGAGGGTGTTTTAGGCCATAAGCCACCCGCGGCATTATGTACCTACCGACGGTTGCCATCTCATAAAGGCGGAACCTAAATAACATTGTGCAATAACGTCATTGCACAGTATTATTGAATCGCGTCTTGCACCCAAAGACCACCTTAACCACACGCAATATAATTGACAGCCCATATTCGTCAATTAGCTCATATTAGTCACCTGTCGCGTTAGTCACTTGCGACTAAACGTAAAAGACGAAAGCGTCGTTTGTTGAAAGATCGCTTGTACAAATAAGTACGGCATATACTCAATAAGACTTTCTCAAAGACCTGGCTTCGGTTTGAGGAAGGTAACTTAAACAAATTTTTGAGAACGGCTATTGTAAAATTTCAATATTTCACAATATCAGTTCCACACAGCGCAACAAATAATTAAATTAAAAATATCTACTGTGTAATTAATTTGAAACTAGTTTCCAATTTTTGTTCAATCATTTTAGTTCAATAATAATTGCCCTCTTAGTCTAGTTAAAAACGCGTGAAGATTTTTCGTATTGAATTGTTGATAAAGTTTATTCAAATTATAACTTAGTAACGTAACATATTTATATGTTGGAAAAGTCATATTTGTCAAAAAATACTATATTTTTTGACAAATATGACTTTATATGAGTGTATAACTTATAGAACAGTTTTAAAATGTATTCATAAGTGAATTGGTGATAATACACTACATATAGTAATAAAAAAAAACGTGTGCGGTCAGGGGACCCCCGTCAGGAACGTCTTCGCAGTTTAAAAAAATCCTCACGCATTTTTTTAAAAACTACGAATGTAATAGAAATAAAATCTATATAGTTCTGAGAGAGAGAACTAGCGATCGGCCCGCTACCGAAATTTACCGAATACCGACGAACTGACACGATCGCGAGAATCGCGACCATTCCGTGTCCGAGCGAGAGAAAGGCGAGAAAGAGAAAGGTGTATGGAGGGGATACACATCTTACGTGACGTTACATTTTCTCTCGAATCACACCTATCGCATGCCGCGTAAAGAACGCGTAACTTCGTTCCAATAAAATATAAGGTGTTGAGAAATAGATATTTATCTCTAATATCAAATTCTAACTCACTCATCTCATATTCAAAGAGATCGTAAAAGGTTAGCGGCCAGCGCACATTTTTTATGCGGCAAAACACTAGCCACGTGATAAACATCGTACAAGTTTCACGTAATTGGGCGGAAATGCCAAGGCGAGGCTGGGGTCACGGTGGTTCGAGCCTTCAAGCTTGTTTCGCGGTTTCACGGCGATCGAACACGCTGATGGACGTAGCTGATTTGGTTTTGTGAACAGATAGTACGTGCGTAATGGTGAAATGTTACGTTTACGCTGTACTGCCACGCTGAAAGGAGGTAATTGCCGGACAAGCTGGAAAACAAAATGAAGTCAGCTCCTGACCATGGCTGGTGTAACCTTTCCGAAACGTCGAGTAAAATAAAAAAAAAATAACATATGCGTTTATGATACTGGTTAAAGGATGAGTAGAAGCGGATTTCAAAACTAGGTATTTTTACAATTTGTTGAAGTCTTGGCAGTGAGCGATGCAACTTCATTGAGAGAAAGGGACTGTTGCACTTCGAGCTACAATACCTATAAAAATTGTTTCCTCCTCTAAAAATGGTGAAATATTATTTTTTTCTGATTTACATTAAATAATAGATTCTCTGTCGGTACGTCTTGCTTTTTTAAAATATTGAGTTGTTAAATTTGCACCCTAGGCTTCTTTTGGCAGCGTTTAAAGAGGGATTTTTTTAATTTTTAAAGAGTCCTAGCTCTTATAAGAAATAACTATTCAAAATATCAAGACGTAGGGTAGGGCTCATGGTAGGTATCTGTAACATATTAAAAAATAATCGTGGTATTGCCATAATTTAGGGAGAAAATAAGGGAATTCCTTTGACGCTGCTGTCGTACCCAACTAAACCAATAGATTGTAAAATTATAGTTTATTCAATTATATTATATTCAGTTATCTGCAGCTGTTGTGTTCAAGACATAAACGATTCAACGGTACTGTCGTCAGTTCAAGATTACTTCACGGACCATACCACTCGGGAACTAGTCTCACATCACATGTAATAACTCACGTGTAATTGGGATCAAGGGAAGTGAAGCTAGAGCTGACTTTAATCCATCTTGAGACAGACGAGGAAAATTTTTCTAACAAAACTCTTAACCTTGTTTTAAAAGTTGGAGCAAAGATTGTACTAAGATTTTATCTTTAACATGTTTTAAAATTACCATATTATATTTAAAACAATTCGTACTGTTTTCGAAAATTTTAGCTCTGGTGGTGTCGTGAGTTTAAACCACGGTCTGTACCAGTGGTAACTCAGTGGAGTATGTACTTTAATTTTTCAATTATCAATATACCTAGTTCAGAAGGAAAACATCGTGAGCAAACTTGCGTGCCTGCGAATTTTCTGGCATAAAAAATAAAAAGTAAATCCATTTTAATACCTACCTCACAATTTTTATTATTGTTGACAGAAAAGCAACAAGTCAAGAACGTAAAAATACAAAACTTTGATTAGTATACTACAAATATACACGTAGCCAGCCTAAAATATAGCCACTACGTATATTTCAACAGTATATGACATAACTCTGGCGTATGTAACATTCCCCAATGTGCACTGGGCCATCGTGGACATTGGTGAATGACAATTGGGCCTTTCCGAGTGCAAAGGGAGGCTTGTGCGTTCCTGTTGTACGTAGTGTAGTGGCGTTATAATATAAGGCTTGTATTTCGTTTTCACTATATCTATTTACGATAAAGTAGGCTGGTTTACACATAACTTACGATGAATATTTATTATCAGATTGATCCAGTCGGTAGTGCCACCGAGTATATTAAATTTTCAGTCGAACAAAAATTTGATGTTCTATATCTGGGCTGTTTGTGTCCGTCTGTATGTCTCTACTCTAGATTAATGGCATTGAAAATTCCAGTGATAATTATTCCAACTAGCAAAATGACATATTTTATGGAATGCACAATATCACAAAATGGTAATTTTATTTTACACAATTGACACTTTAATATGTCTTTAATGTCTATATCTATATATATATATATATATATATATATATATATATAGATATAGATATATACATTATATATTAATATAAAGATAACTGGTTCGTTGCAACGACGAAGTTAATATATGCTGTTATGCTGTGATGTTATGCTAGAAATCAATATTATTATCAATTACATTTAGATTTATACTTTTTTTTTTTAATATTTCATAGGCAGCAGCTAAAAGGTTTCTGGTTCAGATGTTTGAACAGTAAATGGATTGATAGATAAAACAGTTTTCCTTGTGTCTCCGCTGGGAATGAGAAAGGAACGAAAGGAATTTAGCGAAAATAAAATTGCTTCATTTTCAAAAACCAATTGTATGGAAAAATTGTTCGCGAAAGCAACTTAGTTAAAATAAACAGTACGATTTACATAGTAATCACAGAACATAGTCTTAATGTTAATGTTCGGTGGCAGTGTTAAATCGCATGTTCGAGAATTTTAAAAAATCAGGTACATTTGTATGCACATGCAATACGCACTGGACTGTAATAATTAATTATTTGGGCCTGAACAAACCCCCCTTTGTGATTTTCCTCTGATTTCGTCTGATTAGCCTAATAAATCCAGGACTTTTTACAATGCTTTTTAGACACCCACTAAATAATGATAACATATTTTTAGGAATTACAGGGGTAATCCTTCAGTAGGTTTACATACGGACTTTAATAGTTGACATTGCATGGTCACGAAGGAATGTTCCCCGTCTCCCCAATGAGTTAGTGTTACATATGTTAATATATATTAACCATATGTGTGGGAGTCACGTTGCTGTAGGTAGAACATATTCCCCAATGTTCCTTAATGTCTACATAGATCGAGTGACATAATGGTATACAGAATTGGATTCAGCGAACGTGATGTGAGCGAGCGTACCTAATCGTATCTGCTTGTATAGATAATTTAGGTCAACATAATTCCAATGTCAGGAAATATTTTCTCAATTATTTACTGGAATTTTATTACTTGAAATATTAAAATGGAGAAAGGAGGACAGTGAAACGAATCTTTAATCAAATTTTGAATAAGTTAAATGTTAACTAAGTAAGAAAATAAGTTAAATATTATTCGTAAGTTTTAATAATTATAATTTATTGATAAATATTTTAGTAGTAATATTTTTTGTTTATATATAATTAATATTATTTGTATTATAATATTATTAACAATATAATATTATTTGTATCCGTGTGGTGTCGGCCGGCTATAGGATAGCATCATCTCTTCCCGTGGCTGTCATAAAAGGCGACTAAGGGCTATCACAGCTATTACAAAGCGGCTATCACAAGTCCCGAGGAACTAAAGTTGAACTAACATTCCCTCACGCACAATCATGAGGAGGCCCATGTCCAGTGGCATGTCCATTTCCCATGTCGAGGCAGTGGATGATAAAGGGCTGGTGACGCGTGAGTTGCTACCCCCACACGTTTGACCCGCAGTCTCCGAGTTTGAAGGATGCTTGTTCGGGTTACGGGTTAACATCGTAGCCCGGACAAGTATCCTTCGTCGGGCGACGCGGCTGTGACGGCGAACATTCCAAACAACAATAATCTAATATAAAATAATAACAATCTTTTAAAGATTATTGTTATGGTTCAAATGCAACCTACGAGGGGCGGGCGGTCAAAAGTTCGCGGAATGAGAGAAATAGCAAGAGATAAACTCAAATTCTCCTTTTTAATATATACCAAAGGCAGTATAATTTCATCCTGTGTTAATTATTATTATTAAATTATATCAATTACGATATAATATGTTATAACGGTAGGTATGACTTTAAATTAAAACATTATTATTAAATTTCCTGTTTTGTTTTTTGTTTCAATTTTTTTAATGTCCGGGTTAAGGGTTTTTCGAAGGTGGCAACCCTAGACGGTGACGGTATCGCTGTTACATGTGTCATTTTGAAAGAATAAAAAAAATCAACTTTAACTACGACAGAATGCGTATTGGAAAGGTATTAGAATAATCACAAAAGCAAATGATTGAGAGGATTTTTTTCATAGGTACGATTGTCAGCGCAGCCTTGTGAGGTGTTATGCCCACGATCTAAGATTTATCAGTAAAATCGATCACAAATACAAGCTCGCGATCTCGCGATAACCATCTCAATGTCGAGACTAGCCCGCTGATTTACTCATTGTGTAACACAATTAAGACATACTTACTTATGAATAAAATTTATCAAAATTCAGTTTATTATAAAAAATGACAGGATGAATCGCATAATTTTTTTCGTGGGACCAGAACGAACCGCGCTCGATTTTGTTGCTTCACATGTTATTATTATCCCAGTTGCTGTCTTAATCGCAACGCAATTAACATTTTAAAAGTGACAGTGACTTTAGACATTACTTTAACAGCCTACTTAAAAAAAAATTGCAGAAATCTTATTTGTGAATCCATTTAGGTTATTAATGAACTGTCTTTAGTTTTTTAATTATGTTTTTTCTTTATCAGCTTTTGCCTTCGGTATTGCCCACGTGCTCAGTATCCCGTAGGGACTTTAGTTTTGTAGTCTATAATCCTTTTCGAGTCCCTGAGCAGCTCTATTCGTCCAACCGTAGATGCGTGAAAGCATTTTAAATAAGCAAAACAATAGACTTTGTTTAATTTTCATATATTAGTTAGGAATGAGAATTAGCTGTTGTCTGCGGCTTTGTCCGCATTAACTGGTATGAAACTATCTTTACCTGTCCCCATCCTATCCAGTTAATCCTTTTTATCCGTCCCACGAACTACACTTTGGTGTATCAAATTTTGTAGCGATTCGTTAGGTAAGATGATATGCGAACTAAGGTAAAGACAATTTAATATTTAACTCATTAAATACTCTCAATAATCAATATCTATACTAATATAATAAAGAGGTAAAATGGTGTGTTTATTTGTATGTTGGGGGTAATCTCTGGAACTACTGAACCGATTTCAAAATTCTTTCACAAATAGGAAGCTACATTATCCGTGTCTAATATAGGCATTGTATTTTGAAATTTTGAAAAAAAAAACTCATATTAACCGAAGCGAAGCGAGGGCGGGTCGCTAGTGTTTAATATATGAGTATAAATTTACTTAAATGAAATAATTTGTTATTTAATTCATTGAAAATAAACCAAAATCACTTTGTCCTGTAAATTTTCGTAGCAAATGGTGGCCATTTTTCAGTAAATTATGCTCACCTTACTTCTATTTTGTACAACACGATAAAACTACTCACATAATAGATAAATTGTCAAATATTTTTTAATGACCGAGTGTTAGTGTTTATGATTGAAATCGTTGATTACGTGATATGCGTCAACTTACGGTATTCATTACTTAGTTTTTGTGGAATGACGCAGCCGTCATTCCCTTTATTAATACACATAAATATCAATTAAGCAAATGGTAATTTGGTCTCTTGTCTCTTGTACTTGGTTGCTTGAGGTCATCTTCAATATAATTATTAAATGAATATTTTGGAATATCAACGGGCTACCAATAACATGACGATAATGGATGTTTCTCCGTTGCGGATAAAACTATTTAAAATACCTACGTAAATTGTTTAAACAGACATATATGTTTATTAGTTATAATTTTAGAATTCTGTTTAGATATCTTACAAGATATTGGAACGAATTTTTAAACAAAAGGTACCCTAAAAGAATTTATTCATAATAACTCATGGATGTGAAAGACAAATGATTTTTGAATTTCTATGGAGAAGGATTATTTAACTTCCCATGTCAGTAAAATACGGATCTATTTACTCATTTGGGATAACTATAAACTGTCAATTTGATTTGATTGTCGCCGCCGACAATTCGCCGACAATTCCTTATGATATTCAAATTTAAATATGCTCAAATATAACAAAATATAACTATCACCTTATACCTTCAATTGTACTCAGTCGTATTAGTAGCTCTATTGGACCAAGCTGCAATTGACTGATCAAATAAGACCGACCTGTTTTGCATCAATTTGATACAATAAACCAGGGATATGTTTCAATGGAAAAAGTTGGTTGATAAGTTTACATAACACACAGGAGTATATAACAGACACGAGCTTCAGCATATAATAAAATAATAATATAAAGACTATGTTGCTAAGTGTGATAGTTTATTTGAGGCAAGGTTATGTGAATACATATAATAAATAACCTAAATACATACTCTAAATTATAATGTGAATACATTATAAGCCTCTTTAGTTTTTTTTTTGCATATAATTAATTAAGAGTTATTTCTGATTCCAGCTAAAATTTGAATGGCCAACCTCTGACCTCTGCGCAACGTGATCCATAGTAGCAAGATTTGCACCTAGCAGTGATTAATTGGCCCCTGGCGTAGTCATTTCAGATAACATTTTAATTACTAGAATCAGTTCCAGTTGACTCAGGTGAATTAAACTCGTTTGAAAAGTTAATTCTATTGTGGAAACCATTTCGCGAGATTAAAATAAATGTATTGAGATAATTACTACAATAAAATAAGCATCTAAAGCATTTGCATTCTTTTTTTACATATTTTCCTGATTTGATGAAACTGAAACTCTAACATACTACTTAATATATGTTTTCAGTAGATTCTTTAAAGTATTGGCCAATCGAGTGTTGTTCTTTTTTTGCGTTCGTTAGCAAGTTGTTACGGTAATTTTAAAGTTCAATTTCGTTGCTCTGTCTGAATGAATAGGTTTGTTCTACAACGTTACATCTGCGGTTGGTGCTGCCTAACAGCCTATTGAATAAGTTGATAATGAGCTGTAAAAGGAGTTTGTACTTATGCAAACGGTCGATTTGCCGATACTTTAGTTATTTCTTAACTATGTTTGGCAAACAGCTCAACCTGTCATACACATCCTTTAACATGTATCCATTGGACACGTTAAAGAGCTAGAAATGAAGTTAAAAATGAAAATAAATTTGGTTTTGATAAAAAGTTTTTGACATTGTGGCTTCTGCGTTTTAAATTGCTTCCTTTCATAAAATAATATTTGTCCTTTTTGATAAAAGCTCAGATGAATGACAAACAGAATGTTATAAAACCAGTTTTATCTTCTGCCTGTTTTTTTCCGAGTCCGGTTTGATAAATTGCTTTTAGACCAAATTCGTATCTGGTATTTACAGTAAAGTTCAATACACTTTTTGTAGGAATATGGTTGAACTTTTCATATGAATCTAAATGTTATGTAATATGACAGCTATAGTTGGTATTTATAGTTTGTTTATAGCTACTAATGCACGATATATCTCAGAAAAACAAACAAATCTCAATAACTAAGCACAAAGTCAGTAAACTCGGTAAATATTAACATTTAGGGAGGCACAATGAATGGAGTTGTTTCGGAAACATTAGGGAATGTAAAAGTTAAATTGAAATGTATTCACATGTTGTTTACATTTTGATTTTACTCATTTCTTTCAATCCAGCCGACTGATAAAACAGTCGATGTATCCGATTGTACATAGAGTCATAATTAATTAGTGGTAGTGTGGCGATTGAGGCCGATTGAGGCGAAATAGAAGTCGCACAGCTAATATGAAGAAGTGTAGATAATTATTAAGATTTTATTTATGGATTATTTATTTATCTATTAAATGTGTCTTAAACGCATATGTTTACTTATTTTTAAACGCATATATTTACTTATTTAATCGGTGTTGATTTCGATACCGGACTCTCCCCCTTTTTATTATGTATCTACTTAGCACGGATTAGCTCGGCAATAAAGGAAACGACCACGAAAAAATCTGAGACGTGCGTAATGTCTACTAATCGACATTGGCTATAATCAGCCACGTGGTTGATTATAACCTACAATTCCCTCGTGATTACACGGGTATGCGATCGATTACGGTAGGACATATTGTTGCGTGGCTTCGAGAGCAGCAGTGTGACCACGCGATCTGCTGCGTGACCACAAGACCGGCCGCGGCAATCAGAGAAACCGTGTGTTCGACGTTCTACACTTCTTCTATACTTTGTTGAGCGGGTTATTACGCCTGATCTCATCTGGGGCAACTGCTCTATTACATGATATTCTGAGGACTTGTTGAAGTTATCGATTTTCATTTAAATATACGGTCCTACAAAAATGGTATAAAATATTAAAGTACCTATATCATTCAGTGGGCTATAGTTATGATAATAATAAAAACATATATGATATTCAGGGGGAGAGTGCATGCTGCAATCCAACAGCTGCTGGGCGCGCTCGACTGGCCACGTTACCCCTCTCTCTCTCAGAAGACTACCTTCAAATGTACTGCATTTCCCATTTTATCTTATTTCCCTAATGTACGTACGTGTTTCGGTAGTGAGTGAGATGTGCCAAACCCCATTCCCATCCTATCCCACCCCATTTTCCCAACACTTTATCCAAATCAGCGCATCCGGGGGTATTCCAACCTTTGTCATTTTGGACTAATGTTGGCATGTATCGCTGATGTCTATGGGCGACAGTATCCATTTACCACCAGGTGGACTGTATGCTCGTCTGCCGACTTCGTCCATAAAAAAATAAAATAAGAAATTACATTAATTTGACAGTCTTTAATTGTCATGGAAAATTAGTATCTTAATCAAACTTTCAATGAAAATCGAGCGAGCGAGCGTGGATAGTGTAGCATAGCAAGATGGGGATAGTTGCACATAAATCAATCAAGTATTATTTATTTTTAATGTACCTAATAAAAAATCATGAAATACATGTTAATTTCTAGTTATATATATATAATTAGTTTTAGTGTATTGACATATCTTACACAGTTTTTGGACCTTATATATATTTCTGATATTATTATTAGTGCAAACATTAATTTGAATTTATTCCCGTATTACCTTGCTTAAGCGGGCGATTTGTGCGTAAACCGTCGATTACAAGGACGCGGTATAGATACATAAGAGAAGTCTGGGAGGCCTTGAATTGCTACTACATTTGTATTATGCTATGATACATTTGAATAAAAAAATACATGAATCGCTGTGATGACGTTCCTGTATACACGGTTACTGTATATCATAATTCCCATAAAATTAAAAAGAAATGTTTTGGGCTCTGTATCCCTTGTACTAACTTTACACTGTACGTAAAGACTTTTTCAAAAAATATTTCATGTACAAGACACGTTTCTGATACGATTTTATTATCTATACAGTCAAAGCTCCTTATTCGCGGGGGATACGTTCCGAAAATGTACCGCGAATACGGAGTTTTTCACCCGTGAATACGAAAAGTAGTCACAACTTTTTGGTCCGCGAATAGCGAATCCGCGAATACGGGAACCGCGAATAAGGAGCTTTGACTGTATAACATATAATAATACTGTAGAACCAGCGTGTCTGTACATTGAATATATTTACCAATAACTGATTGGGGGCGATGAAGGAAGAATATCAGAATATAAAAAGACGATTTTGAATTTTTTGATCTGTCTGTCTGTTTGTCTGTTCGAAGACGCTAATCTCCAAAATTACGGAACGGATTTTCATGGGGTTTCCACAGGTTAATTAAGCTTAGCGTGGCGTTTTGAATAGGCTTTGTTTCATCGAAATCGGCTGATGGGAAGAAAACATGCTCTATACAAAGCTTTATAAATCAAACTAAAATTCCACGCGTACGAAGTCGCGGGCACAGCTAGTATAGATTACTTTATAATATTATACTCACAATAATAATATGTGTTCTTACTAAGCTCACTTGTATTCTGTAGCAACTATCTAAACATTGTAAATCGTATTTCTCGTCTGTCAGTTCGTTACAGACAAAAGTTATTTGAAATATGTGTGTTTACGAGCGAAACCGTATTTCAGTAGCTAGTATATCATACAGAACAAACTATTTACATTACTTTGAATTTTATGCTACAGTCGAAAGTAGGTCACGTATTGCATTTTTTATTGAAGAAAAAAAACATGTGCTGTATTTACATTTCTGACTTGAGGTAGAGTCGTAAACCGATCATAAGCCATCGCATTTTATGACCAAATACCGACTATCACGGTTTTCAAGTTAATGATTCGCAAAGGGTCAATTTAGAAGTCACTCGTCATAAAATAGAGTCACAAATTTGATTGAACGAAGACATTCCTGACATTACGGTAACGAAGCTTCGCACGTTACATTAATCGCCAAGAAACATTGATGACATCAATCCGAAGCCAAAATCCTAAAGGATTTGTAGGTAGTGTTGTAAAAATGAACGCCGAATGTTCAACCTTCGAAAATGAAACTTTGGCTTCGGCGTTAAACACTAGTGTTCGCTATAGTCCAAATTTTTAACGTTTGATGGTCTTAAACTCTCAAGGTTAAACTCTCGAGTATACTCATAAAACTGTTAAAGTTAAGGTTTTTAAGGTCATTAACGCTGATTTACCAACGATTTCGAGCACACAGCGCTCATTTTTACATCACTATTTGTAGGACATACAAAAAGTACAAACCTATTTGCTTTTGCTGCAAAATATTGCAAATTCACAAAGAACTCGAATTTTGCTGTAACGTTATTTATACCTGTTATTTTATGGAAATTGATCTTGCGACCCCTCGGTTGCCGGCCTACACTAGTAATTACCTCAAATGGGTCGTATACACGGACAGAAAACTGCAAGGAAATGATGCCAGGATTTTTATTACACTGTTTCAGAAGCTCTAATGGTTCAAATACAAACAAGACGATCAAGTTTGTCAAAATTTCAAAATTAAGTTTTTTTACTAATTCCATAAACAACTTTTCTCGAAAAATGTCTATTACCTACATCGAATGTAAATAATACACGGCGGAAAGAAAAGTGGGAGATGAAAATATGTGTAAACGATGAAAGTCGGAATATTTTGAAGGTTTGTTAACAGCTCGGAGCATGGCTGAAAATTTGAATGTACCTTAGTACAGTTCTTATACTTTACGCAAAGTGGCGGAAACCCAAGCGAACGATAAATAGCCGGCAGTAAGCCCGAATATGGGGAAAATTTTGAGGAAACTTAGATCATAAGGTCTATGTCCGCCAATTTGTATGGTCAACATTTACATATGATTTCATAAGCTTATATGCAAAAGGACGGAAAAAAAATCGGTAATTTTCCACTTTAACACTACATTTTCAAAGGGAAAATCGCTATAACACATTTTCATCTTCCACTTTTCTTTCCACCGTGCGTTATTTACATTCGATATAGGCAATACAACATTTTTCGAGAAAAGTCGCTTATGGACCTAGTAAAAAAGACCTCTATCTCTTAGTCTATAATACCTTAATGCATAATATACAATATGCATTAAGATTAGATATGCATTAGATATTATATATAATACATATAATATATTATATAACTGTAAACTATTAAATGTATGTTTGATTACAACCATTTTGGTATGAACGTGTTTGATACAAACAGTTTGTTCATCTCGGAGCTCTTAAAGCTTGGAAAGGTAACAAAGTTTCTTTGCATTTCTAAAATTAATTCCTTCGCTTAGGTAATATGAAATTCTATCCCCCATTATTAAATTGAAACGTGTTAATAAATTAATTTCCAAACACTTTTGTCTTGGTTAGAATCGATAATTTAATTTATTCTCGTGATATTTCAAATAATCAAAGTAGAGAATTATCCTTTATTAAAATTTACTTATATTTCCACCAAATACTAAATGTCACGGAATACCAAATATAGGCGGTATTTAGCACTTTAAATCTTATAACATTTCCAATAATTATGTCACATTGTGTCAATAAAATGAAGTATATTTGTTTGACGACGGTTCCGTAGCTATGTTGGAAACTTTGTAAAAAATCTCTAAAACCGTTGGCGTGTCGGTAACCATTCTAAAAACTTTTTCAAGCAAGTCCGACTGCGTCGTTTATCATAATTATGTCAACAGCCATGCTACAGCTCCACTAACATCAAGTGGTCATTAATCTGCACAACCTCGAAGTAAAAATATTACACTTATGTATTACGAGCAACTCAGATTTCACTCAATTTTAACGTATTTCATCAATATTCACAGTTGGACAACGATACGAGCAGTTACTTTATAAATTCCCCTGCCTTGACCATTCAATCGCGCTTTAACCCAACAGGGCCACTAATATAAATAAAACACACTAAGAGGATACTGTCGCCAATGGACATCCGGTAATACATTCCAACATCCGTGCAGAATGACAAACGTTGGCTCTTGGCTTGACATTGTAGTGACTGCTGTGTTGGGATTGGGTATTGAAAAACTGTTGAAATTAAGTTTCCAAAGAAAAGGGATTCGGACGTTATGATTGTACAAGTATCCACAAGTACATATACAAGCATCCATATTACTATATATATATTGAATATATATTCCAAATCTCACTCATTACCAAAATACGTACGTACATTAGGGTAATAGGATAAAGTGGGAAATGTAGTACATTTAACGGTAGTCTTCTGTTAGAGAGGGGATAAATCCCATATCGACATCTGCAGTTAATTTGACTGGAGGATTGTGGGTCCAGACATACAAAGATGAACATACCATCCAGACCCGAACAAACATCTGTCTTTAAACAAATGAATCGTACCCAGGACCTTTTGCACAACAGGCTCTACCAATTTAGCTAATTTTACTTATTTTGTCTTTTTGCTACATGTACAATAAAGCGTCTATCTATCTATTCGTGTTGGATACAAACACCTGCTATTGAAGAGTTTGTTAAGTTACTAAATATTATAATACTTTATTTGTATAGAGTACCTAGTCTTCCATCTAACTGCTAGGGTTGCCAACTTGGAAACACTGATTTGCGGGAAAACGACAGTTCAAACAAGGAATAGGGTGGAAAATGGCGTCACCGAAGGATTTTTTTACTAGAATATTTGATAGGCATTCATGAAACTTGTAGAAATAGGCAGTAATGAAACGTTTATTTGACTAGATAAATATCAAACTTCAATAAGTTCAGTGGCACATATATTTTTTTATTTTGTTCAGCGGTAGTGGTGAGGACAAAGTAAACAAAATCATTAGCATAGTTATAACGGCATTACTACGTTCTAAATACTTAATTTCTGGAATTCAAAACTCGAAATCTCGTATTATATAATGGGACAATTAGCGTCCAGCACGACACGTACATTCTGCGGAATGCCTCATCTACGGCTAAGCAACGGGAAGTCCCGGCTCTCACGGGACATTTGACAACTCTCGTCTTATTCCATTCTGACCCGAACTATGTAGGATAACATTCGCAAATAATCCATTAAGATATTTAAATATTTTAATGATATTATATTGAGTTAATAAGTAAGGATCAGTCGCATGTCACGAGGTGATCCGCCCACACACGTACCATTTATTTTATCAATATGTTTTATCTATTTATTATTTCCTTGTTTACGTCACTAGGGACAAATGTGCCAAGAGCCCATTAAAATTCAAGAAACTATAAAAGAAATCTTATCTCTTAAGTATGCTTGAGATGTTTCTTAAAACATCTCAAGTATATTTGAGCAAAAATAGCCAGGTAAATGTTAGTTATAATATAACTTATAATTAACCTGTTTGACTCTATAGTAAATGACATTAAAGTTCAGAATTGTTTGGGAAGTTTATTTCTTAACAAATACTGTTCTGGCGTATATGTAACATGATATGGCAAATAATTTGCTATGCTAATGGATTTCGGATGAAGTGAACATGGTCTTAAGAGCTCTTCGATACTGTATGTTGTTCGATAGTTGGGAAAATCGATTTACGATATGTAGTTAGCGATAATTACCAACATAAAGAATAGAGGCGCGAACTATTTCTCAAGTAAGTATAGAAAATGGCAGAGGTAATGCCTAAATTATTTGCGTGATCATTCATCGTCTTTATTATCAGAGTAACGATAGAAGTTCCCAATTCTTTCCAAGATTTTGAAAAATAATTTCAATGATCTGCACAGTCCTTCATCGGATTATGTTAATCGTGGGAACTGAGAAAAAATTAAAATTTGAGTGCGGTCGACGTTAAACTAAAAAAATGTTTCTTTTTAAATGTCGATCACATCTAACGTGTCTTGCTTGCAAGACGCATATAGGTATAATTAATTACGAATATGATTGTTAGGAAGTCCACTATAAAAGTGGTTACAATTAAACTATAGCTTCATAATTATCATAACGGTAGCTTGATAATTATCATAACAGAATATGATAATTTACATATGCAATGTTATGTAATTTCCGAATTACAATTATTATTATTATTACAAACTGTTAGTCTACAAAGGTTTATTTACAATTTGTTTCCAGTTGTGGAACCGTGTTTTGTGACAAGAAGGATGTTCCGCTATAATAGTTTCCGTTCTTGTTTGAAATTTGTATAATCTAACAATAAGAGCCATCCATAACAATAAAATGTATCGTAATAAAACGTAAATAGAGCCGCTATTCGAATAAAATATAGTTATAAATAGAAGCTCCTATAAAAATAATCTGTTTTGGAATGTTTTAGTGACCTGTTGTTTTGTCAAATGAATTGATTAACCATTCGGACTTCTTCGGTACGCCGAAGTACTTAAAAATAATTCACAGATAAATTTATAATGTAAATCGTTTGTTAAACGAATGTTAATCACTTCCCCAATTAGAAGTTTATATGTACAGAATTAATTAATTGTATAAAAAAAACAACTATATCAAAGAATTAGCATGTCAGCAGGCCAGGCCACACATGTAGCAGAACAAAGAAAGGGATGGAGTAAACAAGTCCGGGTATCACGTGACGGCCTCCGGTCAGGTAGTCTCAAGAAAATAAGTTGCTAGGAATAAGTTGATAATTAAGTTGATAATGAGGGGGAGAGTGCACGCTGCAAACCAACAGCCGCTGGGCGCGCTCGACTGGCCACGTTACCCCTCTCTCACAGAAGACTACCTTGAAATGTACTGCATTTCTCACTTTATCGTATTTCCCCAATGTACGTACGTGTTTCGGTAGTGAGTGAGATGTGCCAGAGCCCATTACCATCCCATCCTATCCCTCCCCATTTTCCTAACCCTTTCTCCAAATCCATTCCTATATCTCCAAAGGTAGGCAGCGCATCCGGGGGCGTGCCAACATTTGTCATTTTGGACTAATGTTGGCATGTATCGCGGATGTCTATGGGCGACTGTATCCACTTACCATCAGGTGGACTGTATGCTCGTCTGCCGCCTTCGTACATAAAAAAAAAAAAAAATTGTAAATGAAATTACCCAATTTTGTAAATGACAAATTGTAAATGCTTCAGTGATGTAAAAATAAACGTTGAACTGAACCTATAAGTCTCGAGCGTTAAACGCTCATACGTTCATTGGCAGTGACTTAGCATTCGAGACACTAATCTCTGTTCAAGTTAAGAAAAGAGTGATGTTATCACTATCGGTCACGTGATTTCACCTATTGACAAGTTACGAGGGGGTGTTCCTAAATTAACTAATTACGAGAGGGAGCGTATATTGAACGGATGACGTCACTTCTATCTTAATGTGAATAGATCATAGGTCTCACGGATACAAATTATTTTGTATACCTACGTATGTAATCTTGTTTAATATGTATGTTAAAAGTAAATGAAATTCAAAAACAATTATAGAAGCGAGACAACAAATAAATTTTGTTGTGCGCGCCGCGGACTGACTCGTTAACATTGTTTGAACTGCGTCTCTCATTTGATTTGCACATTTTTTGCATAATTGACAACCGTTTACAATAAAAAAGAGAGACCGACCATAAAAATTAAAAAAAAAAAAGAGAACTGAGTTTGGTTGTTATAATTCTTTCCCTCGACATTTGACTCGTGAAGAAGGTCTCAGAATAATTTATTTTTCCCTAATAGGTAGGTGATATCAAATTATACTCAAAGAATTTTTTTTATTTGCTTATGTTCCAATAGTCCAGCGGTTCCAAGTTGGTTTAACTTTTGTAAACTAGAGAACGTGTTTACTAATTGTTAATATACTTTTATTAGAGGATCAACATCATTAACATCTTATAATACTTATTTAATTTATATCATCAAGCAGCTTAGAATATGATTACTATACTTATTGTATTTTTAATAAATAATTATACTTATTTTACTTCTCCTTTTATTAATTTACAAAAGGATCTTCACATAAGATACATCAAACTTACATTTAATATTTTTTCTTTTTTTTTATAGAAAAAAAGCGGCAGATGAACATACAGTCCACCTGATGGTAAGGGGATACTGTCGTCCATAGACATCCGCAATACATGCCAACATACTGATGTTGTCATTCCAGACTGCCTGCCAAACTGGACTGCCAGAATGACCAACGTTGGCACGCCCCCGGATGCGCTGCCTACCTTCACAGATTAAGGAATGGTTTGGGAGAAAGGGTTGGAAAATGGGGAGGGATAGGATGGGATGGGGTGGGAATGGGCTCTGGCATATCTCACTCACTACCGAAACACGTAGGTACATAATGTACGTACGTGTTTCGGTAGGGAAATACGATAAAAAAGGAAATGCGGTACATTACAAGGTAATATTCTGTAAGAGAGGGGGTAACGAGGTGGCCAGTCGAGTGCGCCTAGCTGCTGTGGGAATACAGCATGCACTCTCTCCCTACATAAATATATATTACTAAAATCGAAAATATAATGTTCCTATACTTAAAGAAGACATTATTATTATGTTTAAAATATAAGAGTTATTAAATTTTTAGTTATTCAAATTATAACAGTAGTCTTATGGTAATCCAGTAAATAATACTTACTATTTAACCTTATGACATCTAAGAATAAGATAAGTAAGTAATTAAAAGAATTAGCGTCCTTGACCAATAAATTTGAAGATAAAGATAATAAAGTTCTAAATACTTTGTATAGAGTGGTATGTGAGTTTTGTTTGAGATGAAGATTGGAGGTATATCGAAGAGAGCATATGTATGTCTTCTTGGCAAACTTTTATGCGGATTCTATCGAGTGGGTTGGGGCAATCAATCTTACCATTAATTACTTTGTGTAGCAACAACATACCAAATAGCTTTCTACGAGCATCTAGAGTATACATGTTATAAAATTAATTGAAGGTCTCATATATTCCCGAATTTATTATTTCATTTCTCCATATTTAAGTACATCACAACATGGATTTGTCAACAATCGCTCAACAACTTCCAATCTCACTATCTGAGCTCATCGTTTGACGCAGGGATTCAGGTTGACTCTGTTTATACGGACTTTGCTAAAGCATTTGACCGAGTTAATCACGCCGTTCTCCTCGCAAAGTTAAATCATATTGGTATTCAGGGTTCGTTATTCAGATGGCTAAGATCTTACATCCTTAATCGATCGCAATTTGTAGCAGTGTATGGATATGACTCCAGCCCTTTCCCAGCCATATCTGGCGTTCCTCAGGGCTCGAAGTTAGGCCCATTATTATTTTTAATTTTTATCAATGATCTTCTGACCATACTACAATGTAATCATTTAGCTTACGCTGATGATATTAAAATATACAGTAGGGTTACTTCTAATACTGATTGCGCAGCTTTGCAGCAAGATCTTAATAAATTATCTGAATGGTGCGAAACAAACATGATGTCTCTTAATGTTAGTAAATGTCATATTATATCATTTACGAAAAATAAAAAACCTTATACATATAATTATAGTATTAATCGCATACCTCTAAGAAAAGTTAACATTGTAAAAGATTTAGGAATATTATTTGATGAAAATTTATCGTTTCGACCACATTACAGTTCAATTATAGGTAAAGCAAATAAATTACTAGGTTTTTTGATACGCACTTGCAAACCTTTTAAAAAAGCCCTACCATTTAAATTTTTATATGTTTCTTTAGTACGGTCAATTCTTGAATATTGTTCGGTTATATGGTCACCCATGTACCAAATACACATAAATAGATTAGAAACTGTGCAAAGAAAATTTGTCCGTTACTTTTGTTTAAAATTTGGAAGTAATCATACACTAAAATGTTACGAGGATAAATTAAAATTTTCGAACCTCAAAAGCTTAGTAGTGAGGCGTAAAATCAATTCCTTAAATATATTGCATAAGATCTCGAATAACCATTTGGATGGGGATCTCTTGCGGCATCTCAATCTGAAGGCACCGAATCGCCCTGTACGTACCCAACAGCTGTTTGACATACCACGGGCTCGAAATAATGTCTCTTACAATAATCCATTTTATAGAATATGTCGCTATTATAACGACCTGGATGTCGAGTTTGACATATTCTATTTAAACAACGCCCGCTTTAAAATTCTGTTAGATAGACATTTTTCCTTTTAGATAGTTAAGTATATATATATATTATATTTTCATTTTACCCATAAAGTTGTGTTTAACTGTAAGTGAATTTACGAACATACAAATGTTATATAAAATGTGTCTGTAACTAGTTAAGTTTGTAAATTTGTTGTTATACCTAATAAATAAAATAAAATAAAAAAAATAAGATATGAGTCGTTTGGAATAGGTTGGTATTTTTTTTTAAATCATAGATGATACCATCCAGTAACGCGGCAGCTCTCGCGTGGTCGCGCTGCTGCACGATCTAGACATTTTTGGCCCACGTTATCTGAACAACCAGTCAATAACATATTATCTAATTATTTTAGGAAAAATAACTAAATAAGATCAAAATGTACATTTTATTTGAAAAATATTGTTTTATAAAACCAATTTTTACTCGACTGTACCACAAAGAGCTTACAAAAAGAAGTAGGACGATATAATATAATGAACAAAAATATTATTTATTTTTAATGTTTCCATTTCCGTCCTATACGAAGAAATTTTCTGGGACGATAGAATTAGCCGTAATTGATCGATAAAACCAGAGAGGATTCAGTCGCACTGTCTGTCATACGTCAACATTTAAAGAATGTCCCCGTGTGTATAGAGGTGTGACCAAATGCGACAAGCCGCTCGATTGTGTGACCAGGCGCCAAGTCGCGCGATGGCGCAACGCGCGCCAATAAATACAACCTCATACAACTCCTTTCGAGCTACTGGTCGCACTGTGTATTGAAAATTTAATTTATCCTTTTTGTAAAATGACTCGGAAAACCATCTAGGCTGGAATTTCGAGCGAGAAGTATTTGAAATTTAGGGCCATGAGAAATAGAAAACAAAAGAAGTAACAGTCAATACTTACAAGAAGATTATTGCGGTACACACTAATGTGTAGGATGTGTAGTAATATGTGTTGGATCTGTGATGTAGGTATCTTCCACCTTTTTAAAACTTTCCCAGAAAATGCGTATCGTCAATTTGTGAGCCCAATTAACACATTTTTTATTCAGCTATAAGTATTATTATAATTGTCAGTACATTTCTCAATATATTTTCAGTTTCGTGTAATGAAATTGTTAAAATATAACTCTATTCAAATTCACACACCGTTTCCAAAACTAGAAAAACTAATTTCGACATATTACGTAGTTTTAGAAAGCTATTAAACTTCACAAGAAAACGATTACGTTGCGCTAAACTTATTCCCTTTAGAATAATAATGAAACTTACAATTACTAGGAATAGTACGAAGTAATCTCTCAATGGTAATAGTTTTGCTTATCTTGAACTGGAATTTCATCCTCCTTATTAATGGCAGTTGGATATGAGTTATAAACTATGCATAACACAGATAGCACTTCAATTTAGTGTAGTTATGCAAACAGACATAAATAGAGATTTTACTTTAAAGTTAATAGTTTAATTACCCAATATCCAAAATAATTATGCAATTATCAATATTGTTACTAATTGTATTATTAGCAATAATTAATTGATAAGAAATTGCAGATTTAAACCAAGAAGATCGATTAACTCTTCGCTCCTTTGTGGCCGGCTTTAGAATGACACCTTTCCATCTCTTTGCGCGAGTAAAAGGCGACGAAGGCGACTCTCGAATAATCAGACCGTTCAGACCACAGTCGCTACCACAAGCTCTGAGGAACTGCACCACTTCTCTAACGATGGACTTACTAAACTGCTTGGCGTTTAAGGTCATACGGGATGTGCTCTCATGCACAAGACAATGTGCTCTCATCTTTGATTTTGGTACATGTTTGTCGATTACTGACCTCGTATTATCATAAAATAAGATATACAATATTATACATATAATACAATAATATACATATAATAGTATACAAGTATAAGGTAAGCATAATAAATTATACGTAGATAGGATTCACGTGTTCAATTTGTGTGCAAAACCAGAAAATAAAACTAGAAGAATCCACTAAAACGAGGTCCCAGATGCCCTTGAAACGAGGACGAACGGACAGATGACGTTCTCAAGGGATTCCTCCCTTTATGTTTTTGTGGCCCATGTTTTTCAGTTGAAATTCTGATTGCACTGCTATTGACAACTGTCTTTTTTCGCAGACGTGGGAACTGAAACAGCAGTCGCAGTGGAATATTGCCATCGATCCTGCCATGTACTGATAATAAATTATGGGTAATAAATATGAGAACCCTTACAGACATGATGTCGCATCTAGCACATTTAAATTATTTATTGATACACACATGGATGATGGAATCCGAAAGTTTGAGGTTTTTCGTTATCAGCCCGTAACGACCCACTGTATAGCGTAAGGCTTCCCTTATAATTTCAAAGGGGTTTGGGGCCCATAGCCCACCAAAGCCATCCAAGGGGTTTATTTATTTATTTTTATTTGAATCCTTTATTGCACATTGTTGTATTAAAGGCGAGCTTAATGCATAGATTCATTCTAATAATAGTCTATTCCGTGATAGACTTAGCTTACGCTTAGCGTAGAATATACTTTTAAAATTTAATGGTACAACACAAATTATACATTATACAAATTATGTAGGTATTATGTTTTATTTAGTTTTAGTAATTTGTAGTAAAATTATTACAATTTCTCTTATTTATTTATAATTACATAAAACCAAATTTAGTTAAAATTTAGTTACAAATTTAAAGATAATAAAATAAGTAGGTAACTTAACATACAAAATTTACTTTAAAATTATGTTAGATTTACTGTTAAACGTAGTGCATAGCCGCCACACTGCAGACACTGCAACTCTTTTCACGAAGTACAATATTTCCAGTATATTGTCATCAAAAAGTTCTTTTATCCGAGAGTCAGGCAAAACGAATTAAAATACAAGTAGCTTAGTGAAATAATAAAAATAAAATAAAATACAGAAAATAAACAAATTACAGAAATAAATTATTAAATACTTTACAAACATTACAAATTTTAATATGAATAAATATTTTTATGCATAATATGTACATTGTCTGGTTTCAATTCTGTACGAGTACAATTAACCATGATCCTCATACTAAGCGGAGTTTGTCACGTGAGAACCTTCAAAAAGTTTGATAAGATACCTTTACAATTATTCATAAAATGTTTGATTGAAAAGTTTACAAATAAACAATATTTACAAAATGAGTAGCTTCATCACTTTCATACCACCAATTTGTTATAACGAGATACACTTAAATACGATTTTCTAAAGTACAATGTTTAGCGGGAGCTCGCTGAACATTAATAACTTGGTTTACAAAGTTTTGAGTCTTGAAAAAGTTAGAAAGCTTTCAGTCAAATTGATGTTTTATAAATTACGTAATTGATTTTTTCGGACAACCCGAAAAAAGATTAGGTGAGGATATTGTATGCAACTGACACATTGCATTCAGAAATAATTTTACCAACTAAAACTGGGCGTCTAATACGGGCACGCCAGACTGGTCAGGCTTGCCACAGGCTGACGGGAAATTGCTGTGAAAAGTGCTAATATGTTATGAACAGCGAGGGAGTTTGTCGTTTCCCTTCCCGCTTTTCATTTCCAAATCTTAATATTTTAATGTTGGGAGTATATGTGCTTTGTAATTTTTTTACTGTTTTTGGCATATATCACAT
Organism: Sesia bembeciformis; assembly: GCA_943735995.1. Taxonomy (NCBI): domain Eukaryota; kingdom Metazoa; phylum Arthropoda; class Insecta; order Lepidoptera; family Sesiidae; genus Sesia; species Sesia bembeciformis. The sequence continues at coordinate 9,577,742 of OX031042.1, forward strand.
AACGCCAGTATCCGCTGGATTTTTTATGGACATAGGTGGCAGACGAGCAGTCCAGCTGATGATAAATGGATACTATCGCCCATAGACATCTGCGATACACGCCAACATTAGTCCAAAATTACAAACGTTGGCACGACCCCGGATGCGCTGCCTACCTTCCTTTAGCCACCTTTTCTATCACTTTTTCTTAGAACCAGTACCAGTTAGTAGCAACCAGTTAGCTACCAGTTAATAGCAAATTAATTTAGTTAGAGGAATAACAAGTCTGTAGTTTTATACAGTTCTAAGCAATATTACTCACTATCTTAGAATGTATCTCTAATAAATATGAAATGTAGGTTAAACTAGTTCAAACCATCTCTATATAAATATTTTAACAATTCTGTACAATCGGAAATTGTATTTCCATAGTGTGAATTGCGAAAGGAAAGAATTTCAAATGGTATCCCTCGAGGAGATTTGATCAGACGAGCAATTTGGTAGCATCACCTTCTAATCTAGCTTCTCTAGGTCTTGCATAGCTCCAAGGTTGACTGGGAGATAATGCTGCAAGGCATTCATTCTGCCCTTTGTAATAAAAAGAGTAAATAAATAAAAAAAAAAGTTTGCCCTTAATAATATACCGTTACTTTTTTAAAATGTTGAATGACATCTGTTATAATTGTTTTTCCCTACGGAATAACTAGTTAGTCGTGGAGTACAAGTGTTTGTAATTTTGTATCACCAAAAAACCACAAAGTAGACTATTCATTTACTTTACAAGTGTGATTGATTCGAATCACCTGTATTTTGACAACTACATGATTAATTGACATCATTGGTTAGCCTGAATCGATGACTAATCACAGACATGCGATCATAGTTGAGAATAATTTAGCTACTTGTAATAAGAATTGGTCATTGGATTAAATATAATAGGTCAATCGTTATTCCCTACGCTTCTACACGACAATGGATGATATTTCAGGCAGTTATAAAGTTGTAGCTTCAGACTTGGAGACTTTTACCGTTCATTTTACAAATAACTTTTACCGTTCCGAATATGGAAAGCTTAAAAAAGAAATCAATAACAAGATGCAAGGAAAAATACTTTGAAGGAATTCGTCGTGGAATGCACTATACCACAAAAAAGTAATTTTATATCACAAATATACCTACATATAATATTAAAGTAACTATGCGTTGTGATAACTTGTTATTTGTTACAACGACTTATTTACAATACAACTAAATTTTAATACTTTTGCGTCAAGTCCCGCTTGTATAAACGTTTTATATATAACTTTTATAGGACCCAATGTTTTACTGTTTTGTTAATTATGTCATATAAAAATAAATAATAAGTGTCGTTGAAACCAGAGGTCATTCACCTTTCACCGCACCTTTCAAATAAAATACCAATGAACTGCGCAAATATTAATAAATGCGTGATCCCGCGTTTTCAATATATCCAGGTTGTCGCTTCATTTAGTATTCAAATTTGATAGATGTTAATTAAATATGTTTCATCGGTTAGGTTATATCTATTGTTTATTTATTCAATTATGTATAATTTCAATTTAAGAGTCAATTTGGCAAAAGAATAGGCAAGCGGGGAATAGGGAGTATAACTGGACAAGGAGTTTTTCTCTCCTCATCGCTTTACATCGTCCAGTCTTCCTTTATAGAATGGGATGGAATAGGATAAGGACTTAGGATTATATTATTATTTCTTATTGTTCTCGCATTGAGGTTTTAAATTTTTTTATAGACAAGAGGGCGGACGAGCAAGCGGTCCCACGTGATGGTAAGTGTTACCGCCGCCCATGGACACCTGCAACACCAGGGGGCATGCGGGCGCGCCGCCGACCTTGCAAAATCCTATTCACAGCTCTCTTGAAGAACCCCATATCGTAGCTTAATGGAAAGACCTCTTGAGGCAGTTCGTTCCACAGCCTACGGGTTCGCGGTATAAAATAATTTTTGGAGCGAACAGTGCGCGACACCTCCGTATCGAGGAAATGCGGATGGACCGCACTTCTGTGACGGGAGGTGCGGTTGTAGAAACCCGAGGTGGGAATTATATTAAACAGTTCCTCAGAGCATTCCCCATTGTACAGGCGGTAGAACACACAGAGAGACGCAACGTCTCTCCGAATGCTGAGGGGTTCTAGACCGCCCGTGAGAGTGGGATCGTCGACAATACGAACAGCACGTCGTTGGATGGAGTCAAATGGGTCCAGTTGGTATTTCGGTGCGCCGGCCCAGAGATGAGAGCAATACTCCATATGGGGCCTCACTTGAGCTTTGTAAAGCATAAGGAGTTGCCGAGGGGTGAAGTACCGCTTCGCTCTGTTCAGCACACCGAGCTTTTTGGAGGCCATTTTGGCCTTATTTTCCAGATGACCCCTAAATTCTACTTTGCTGGAGATGTCGACACCAAGGATCCCGATACTCTCCGAGATCTTAAGAGGCATGCTCTGAAAGCTAGGTGCTACGACAAAGGGGTTTTTTTTAGCGGTGAATGCACAGACTTGCGTCTTACTGGGGTTGAAATCCACTAGGTTCAGAGAACCCCAAATCGAGACTAGATCTAAAGAGTCTTCGATTTCAGACACAAGCCTGGCGCGACTCTCTTCCACTTCGACCCGAGGGATGTTGGCGCGGCCCCTGTACAAGGCGTCTCCAGTACTGTCATCTGCATAGAAACGTATGTCACCAATTTGCAACAGGTCGTTGATATGCAGAAGGAACAGAGTTGGGGACAGCACGGACCCTTGAGGGACGCCAGCGTTAATAGACATGGTGTCGGAGCGGCTACCATCGATAACGACTCTGATGCTCCGTCCAGTCAGGAAACTGGCAACCCATTCGCATAATCCCTCGGGTATCCCGAAAGATGGTAGCTTGGAAAGCAGCGATTTGTGCCATACCCGGTCAAAAGCTTTCGCAATGTCTAGGCCTGCAGCCAGAGCCTCGCCTCTACTCTCAATGGCGTGAGCCCAGCGGTGTGTTAAATACGCTAAAAGATCACCAGCTGAGCGATTATGGCGAAAGACGGTCGCTAATCAGCTGGTGATCCTCTAGGTACCCAAGGAGCTGTGTTTTATGACATGCTCCATCACCTTCGAGAGGAGGGAGGTGATCGCTATTGGCCTGTAGTTGGCCGGGTCTGTGCGGTCACCCTTTTTAGGTAAAGGGTGAACATGAGCTACCTTCCATGCTGACGGGAAGTTTTTTGTGGAGTATGAGAGCCTAAAGAGTAAGCACCGGGGACAACTCGGGAGCGCAAAATTTGAGCACCACTGCAGGAATACCATCAGGCCCACTCGATTTTCGGATATCAAGGGATGCTAGAGCTCGCCGGACTTCACGCCGGGTGAAACAGATTTCCGGCATGGAGCTTGTGCACCTCGAGATAGACGGTGGTGACGCATCTCCATCTTCCAGAGTCGAGTTTGAGGCAAAGAGATAGCACAGGAGATCGGCTTTCTCCTTCGCCCCGTGGGCCAGTGACCCATCGAGTTTCCGCAGTGGTGGGAGTGACGACTGACAGAAGTTACCTTCAGCAGCCTTGGCGAGCGACCAGAAAGCTCGGCTTCCAGAAGGACAGCTAACTAGTCGATCGCCAATTCTGCGGATGTGCTCATTCCTTGCTCTGACAATGATCTTCTTACTGCACCTCGAGGCAGCGTTAATTTTTTTCCTCAAGTCGGTGGTATTCGGATCTTCGGACACCTGCGCATTGGCCCAGGCCCTGTATGCAGCCCGTTTATTACGACGGGCCTCTCTGCAGGACTGATTAAACCAAGGTTGGCTCCGTCCACCGACGGGTATCACGGAACAGGGAATATAACATTCCATGCCCTGCAACACCACGTCGGCAACGGAATCTGCACAGGTATCCAGATCTCCCGATGAGAAACAGAGCTGCCCCCAGGGATAAGAAGCGTAAAATTCGCGCAACCCATCCCAATCTGCAGACTTGTAGTGCCAGACGTTGCGCGTTCCCTGTGAATGGGTCGGCACGGATTGCTTGGCAGGCACAGCAGTTCGAACGATACAATGGTCGGATGATCCTAACGGAGCATCAACAACAACATTGTAGTCATCCGGCCGCGTAGTCAGCAGGAGGTCCAGTAAGGAGGGAGTGTGGCTCTCGATATCAGGTATCCTCGTGGGTGAGGACACCAATTGCGAGAAACCATAGGCCAGGGCACAGTTGTAGGCTGCTCTCCCTGCGCGGTCGGTAGTTCGGGATCCCAACCACTCTTCGTGATGAGCGTTAAAATCACCGAGGACCACCACTTCCGCGCAAGGGAACTTCTCGAGCACGCTATCAGTCGTCTCTTATAGACGCTCAAAAAAGTGAGTCGTCTCCGTATCACTGCTGTGGGACCTGTAGAGGCAAGCGTAGACTTTAGTGGAACCACCGTAGTCAATACGCGCTCATGGCTGAATGGCTGAGGCGGCGACAACAAATATCCTCCCGGACGTACATGTATACCCCAGCACGTCGCACAAAACAGTGCTCCAGTTTGTAGCCGGGGTAATGAAGATACGATGTATCGGCCGGGCAGGATATCTATGTCTCCGTCAAGAAAAGTAAGGCCGGCTTTGCCGTCTCAAGGTGGTAGTGGACGGCGTCGATGTTACTATGCATCCCTCTGATGTTGCAAAAGTCCACTTGAAGTGTGGAACTTAGAGGGTGGGCCGCTGAGTGATCATTGTACCTTTTATTTTTCTTGGCCATTGTGTAAATAGTGTGAATAAGGAAGAGAAGAAAAGGGGGATGGAGAGAGAGGTGGTTGCATGTGGATCAAATGACAAAGCACGGAGCAGAAAAAAAAACCAGGTCACAAAGGTTGTGTGATTTGCTGGCGCGGGGTACGGAAGGGCTCCCGGTCCCCCCTGGGGGCAACAGTCGGGTTCCACTCCGGTCTCCTCCGGCACAACTGCTACCCCAAGGGATTTTTCGCGTGCGGCGGGGCAGCCTCCTGGGGTGAAGATTAAAGGAGAGATCCCCGGGTTCGGGCCCCCAACAACCCGCGGGCGGCCAGCGGACAACCGTTTCACCGGGTCTCCCTGACCTCCGCACCACCATGTCACGCCCATGCGTGTCTGTAATTTCCCACTACCGCTGGTCCTCCTTTGTACACGCAACAATCTCTCTCTCGGGACGGCTTCTTCCGCTCACCGCCGGAACACGATGCGGGCCTCGCGGCTAATACGGCACCATTATGGCGGCGGACTCCGACGGAAGGGTGGTAGCATTGCCGACGGACTAACCCTCCCACTGCTAAAAAAGGGAACGCCATTGCCTCATTAGTTAATAGCAGGGTGCACCACGAGCAGGTGAGGTTGGCTTAGGCTCCAAAGATGGTAGGTGAGCCTCTTACACCCCAATCGCACCGCATCTTTGTAAAGTTTGAATAATTTAAAAGTTCAGACGAAGCGGACTCTATTCGGTGCTAGACAGTAACATTGAAATGCTTCCCCACTTTATTTTTTTCAACTATTTGGTGTTTGCGATTGCTCATATGACACTTATCTGTGCTAACGCATGTTGCAAACAGACAATTTAAATAAGTAAGTAACACGAAAAGCACAACAGGCAACTTTACCGCCAAAGCGATCTCTTCCAGATAACCACTGTAACAGTTCTGGGTAAAAATATACTATATGTTAATCCAGGACATTAACATTAAAAGTAAGTTTCATCGGTGGTTTTGCGTGACGTGTACACAGAAGGACAGACAAACATTCAAAAGTTGTCGTTTTGGGGTCCCAGTCATTCGTAGTGTGCAGAGTAATTAATCACTAGATACGCTTAGATTAGTTGGTAGTACATCTCGATTACGTGTGCGTAAGTTCATTTACTTAAATGAAAGTGACTCAAGGACTCCCTCGAATTTTGGAATTCTCTTCAATTGTTTTAAAGATTTGATCGATATCAGCTTAGAACGCCCCACTTCATGACATTCTTCCCCTACTACCAAGGCAGTTTCGGGAAATACCCAACACGGGTCCAGTATTCTAGTGATTTAAAAAGAGATATAATTCAAGCAGCAGCGAAATAATACTAAATAAGCATTAGTAAATCGATGGCAACAAACTTAAAGGGTTTTTAATAGGAAGAAGGCGGCAGACGAGCATACAGTCCACCCGGTGGTGACTGGATACCAATTTCATACTATTATAACATACCAGAATGACAAACCTGGTAGGTTAGGTTTAGATCAGTGGTCGTCAAACTGCGGCCCGCGGACGTTATTTGTGCGGCCCGTGACAAAGCAAACAATTTTAGTAGATAATATCAAAATATGATTATGCACATGAAGTTAACTAAATAGAAGTACGCGAGTAGGTATAAACTTCCTCCTGTTCTTTGTGTCCGTTAATTGTATGCTAGTTAGTTTATTGAGTTGGCAAATAAAGACTTCACATTGGTCACAGGTAGCAATTGCCATACAAAATCTATGGGGCAATCGCGTTTTGACAGCTCATTAAAAATATGTCAATTGATTGGTGGTGTCAACTAAACAATCCAAGAATGTGCGGCCCGCAGTGATACCTCACATTGTCCTATGTGGCCCTTGACCAGAAAAGTGTGACGACCACTGGTCTAGATTGTTTAGTGACAATAAAGACATAGTAGTTCCACGAATTGTTGAAAAATGGGTTATTTTGATGATTTGCAGCTTATTTAGTATCTTTTGCTGCTCGTGTATGTACAAATGTATTTAAAAGTCCATAGTTAAATAGAGTCTCAGTGTTATGGGCCGGGTTTTTAATTCACGAGAGATTTAGAGATTACTTGCATTTAATAACATTTTTTTTCTTTGAATAAAAAGCAACAAATATTTTTTTAAATATTATATAGTATGAAAAGAACAGATCGTATGTGGAGGTGAGCCTTGGGAAAAGCGTATGTATGGAGAGTAGTGGAGAGACATACTGAAGACGTGGTAAGCATTACGAGCAGCTGGTATATGAAAAAAAGCCAGTTACATTTTCGTTGTCGCATGAGGTCTCATCAGCTATATAATAAAAATATTTATATATAATAAAACAATAAAGGGGGGGGGGGGGGGTCTTGTCAGAAGCTACAGAACCCAAAACAGCAGGTTTTAATTTTTTTCTGTTTGTCTGTATGTATGTCTGTTTGTTTGAGCATCACGTAAAAACTACGGAACGGATTTTGATCGGGTTTTCCCTAATGTATAGCTAAATATTCAGAAGGAAAATGGGTATATGTGTCATCTTCATACGACATAAGGAAGTTGAGTTATAAAGGAAAATAAAAAAAGTACTATTAATAGAATTACCTACTCAAAAATTACTGGTGGATTTTCATCCGTGAAATCCATCATGTCGATGATTTTACAGGTGTTAAAAATATTTTACAGCTAAACAGTCCACGCGAGCGAAGCCGTGGATAGAAGCTAGTTAATAATAATAATATAAAGAATAATATAAATACCCAATCACGACCAATCGTCTCTTTCTAATACGCGATATGCCGTAAATATCAGCGGGTACTGAAGTTGAAATAAAACCATTGTCATGAATATTCTCAGACTTGTCTGCCGAAATGTTGTGGCGTCAACTATTTATAAAACTAAACTAATTTAAACTAAAACTAATTATCAGGGTCACTAGCCGTAAGTACGAGTACGTGCTTTAACTTCAGTGACTGTAGCGTTGAAGGGAATAATCGCACTTCCTTGAAATTGCTACGTAGCATATTGTAAACTACAAAACAATTATGCGGTCAACCAATTATCAAACGGTCTATTACAACAGGGTTTGCTGTGTCATACGACTGGAGGTCCTTAGAAAAATAGGTTTCGTTAAACCTAGTACCTGCAGAACTTCTGTAATCCCCATGTCTACATAACATACTCTTCATGCTTAAGGTTGATTCACATTGGCCAGCACGTCGCGTGTGCAGCTCGTAACGTGATTAACGCACCAGTCGCCACAGACACAAGTTTTTTTTCATATTATGACAATGAGGCAATTAGCACATTCTGCTAGTGTGAACAATTATTAACAATTATACGTAAAGTCTATTCAAATATATCCTGTCTATTCAAAATTCAAAATGTATACTGTCAATGTCCAGTCCCGTCGAAGTAAGTCAGTAGTCGGTCAGTTTACTGAGAACAGAAGGGGAATCCTTTCAGAAGCTTCCGGCACACGAAAAACGCAGTCCCGGGCTTTTATTTGATTATCACAAATATTATGCAAAAAAACACTTTGAAGTTTAATAAACTATCACTATCAAGCCACTGATCCCACAATAAACGATTTTTACAATAATGAAACAAAAACTCAACTTCACTTCTCGAGTTCCAGCCAAAAAGTCCAGACACAAGTTCTCACATCTACAGTGAGTGCACTCTATTCTCACCGAGAATGCCGGTCCATGGTTTCTTTAACCTATGCTGTATATTTATGTAGTGTATGTATTTATTTTTTTGGTGTCCGTACTAATACCGCGTGCCACGCCACGTACGGAGTCTACAGATGTGAGTCAACCTTTATAATTACAATGAGTTTATGAGTTTCACTTATGAACTTCTCGTAATAATTCTCGGGAGATCTTGTAACAGTTTGGTATAAAGCGTTTCGTATAACATCAATTTTGAGCTTTAACTGTTATAAGTGAAGACTGAAGTTGCACGCGCAGACTTGATGACGATTCTCGTAACTTAAGTAAAATATCCTAATCTGGATATTTATAATAAAACCTATAATAAAAGATCTGGGTAAAAATATCCTAAATATTAACCTGTGTTATAAGTTACAACTATGCTAAGTTTTTGTTATAATCCGTTATAATAATATCCGTTCAGTGCTGCTTGCTTTATGCTCCTTCAAACAGACAGATTCCAAATTTTATTTTGGGCCCGGTATCATTACCTACTGCAACAATTATTTGAAATAAATATTGCATGTACAGACACAGCCTTTGTTGCGATTTTATTATATTATTTACAATAAGGAATATGTTAAGTACATAATTTAAATGAAATCTTAGGAAACACAATCAGAAAATTGTGAAAATTTGTTTCCAAAAATTAACACGATATACTTTAAGGTAAATAGCATTACAATTAAGAAAAAAAATGAAAGTGAATGAACATTTGAGCAGTTGCGTGTGGATTTCAAAATAGTCAAAATAGGTTGTTTGTCCCAAATTCACATTTCTTGTACATTACGTTTATGAAATATAGTATTAAAAAGGAAACTCTACAAAGGGTAAAACCTAATTGTCATAAAGGACCAAACCTCATGACGATGTGGTTGACGATCAAATAAGATTTTGGTAAAAAATCCTTTATAATATTATTGTCAATATCAGAGGTCTAGACTAAGGGTCTCACAATCAGAATGATCGCTTAAAAAGTTATAAAGGCTTTTCTATCAGAAATAGTTTTATGTTTAGTTCTGAAAGTAGTGAGTTGCTTAGTAAGTCAAATGGCATTTAAATCTTTCGACCACATCGAATCTTTTTATGTATATCTTGCAATGCATCTCTGGTATTTTGTACCTTTCACTATAGAGTATCCGGAACGCGTCATGTTCGTATGTTCACAATAAATTTACTAACACACGCACCATACTTACAAACTTACAAACAAGTAATACTTACAAAGTTACTCAAAATATTTTGATGCAGTTTGTGCCATTAGATAAGGCAGATTAAGCTTTGGGTTTTATACATATAATCGATATTCGATGCAATAATAATATTGAATTAAAACTTTTCGGACATTTAATTAGCATTTCTATACCAGTATAAAATAGTCAGAAGTTTTGTCTTCAAAATGGCCGAAAACAGCAGCGGTCACTTCATCATCGGTGGAAAATCTTCTACCCCTTAAGTCCGCCTTGAGTTTTGAGTAATCACTGGGAGCCAAGTCAGGAATATGGGATGGGTGGCGAATTTCCGTGAAGCAGCTTCTCTGAAACAGCAGCATTTAACTGCAGCGGCGTAGACTGATGCATTGTCATGGAGAAGCCGCACACCTTTGCTTAATTTTCCATTACGTTTCTGCTTGATTGCTTCTCGTAATTGGTCTATAAGGTTAGCATAATAGCTTCTAGTCACCGTAGCTTCGGGTTTTTTAAGTCTATAAGCAATATTGCTTGACAATCCCAGAATATCGAAGCCACGATCTTTTTGGTGGACCGAGTCCCATTTGCCTTTCTAGGCGGTGCTTCACCAGAAGCCACTCCATCGACTCCCTTTTGGAAAGGGGATTACAGTAAAGAACCATAGTAAGATCACAGTAAATCGTTTCGGTTTCTCTGAAAGGCCTCCAAAAGTTCCTTAGAGCACGCTTCGCTCACTTGGTTCACTTCGCTGCACTTTTGGCAGCGAAGAAGTTTTGGCACACACCTCGCACAAACTTTATTCATACGAAAATGTTTATGAAGAATCCTAAGAACTGTAGTTTTTGAAAGCCCTGTTCTTGCTGCCATTTCTTTCGCCTTTAGCCATTGGTCGCTCAGAAATTCTTGATGTTAATTTGATGTTGTTTGGAGTGTGTGCCTCAACGGGTCGACCGGAGCGAGGTTCGTCGTCTATGGGCTCTCGCCCTAAATGAAATAGCTTACACCAATCTTTGACAGGTGAAAATGATGGAGAGGAATCCCCGTACACCTTATCCAACCTTATAAAATAATATTATCCGTTGTTCAAGAAATTTAGCTTTCGAAGTGTGATATTATTTCCAAGACCCAACAAATCTTTTACATTGGTTCTTTATGCATGTATTAAATGGCTCAAAATCGAACTACTTCTTCTCCTCGATGGATAAACTATCCATTATCTCATCTGAGACATGTTGGGCCATTTCCGTAAAATTTAACCTCTGTTCCCTATATTTGTGCTATATTTCAAATATAAGATTAGAAGGAAACGCGCCGCCATGTATCAGCCTATAATGTCCCACTGCAGAGCACAGGCCTTCCCTAGTAAATCACTGGGGGGTTTCGGGCCGGTACCTAAATAAAGACATAATTATACCCAGAAATGTAAAAATCCCATTCAATATGGAAATATAATATTTAAGGCCATATATATTCCGCGTATACGTTTGTTAAGTAAATTGCCACAAGTACGTAGCAATAAAATAACTTAGAAGGTTGGAAGAAGATGGAAATACTGCAACTATATTTTAAAATTTAACCATACAATATAACACAGTTTTATTGTCTAAAAAGCATAGCAACTAGACTAGACCTCTAAGCGAAGTTAAGAGAAATGGATTAAAAAACTAACTTAAAAAAGCAACTTCATAGCAGTAAAATGTTAAAAATAATAAGACTATTGTTTTTTGTAACTAAAAAATAGTACATAGGTACAGGAAACAACCTGTCATAAACGCTTAATATCTGAGAATTAATAGACAAATGTGCGGTATCGCGGGGGGGTCACACTGATAAAACGGTTACATAGCTTCATGTATTCACCGATGACGAAAGCAAAATAACAGTAATTTTTAAATTACATCCAATTTTCAGTATTACGTAGTTTGGTAGAACGAGTAATAAATTTGAGAAATATTACAATGTCATTTTTTATTTTTGTCATATGGCGAAAATCACCGGCATTCGGCTAATCTTCAGGAGTCAGGGATTGCTATCGTAGCAAAACATGTAGCTACTCCGGAAGACTACTCGACCGCTGGAAGTGGGTGGAAGTAAAAATGTCATGTTCGAGGCAAAGCCCTCACACAAGATGTTCGCGCTAATCAACTAGTTGTGGAAAAGAGCCCGATAAACATTCTGCTTGGGTAGCCCCAACTCAATAGAATAATTTTAGATCGTATATCAGGCGAAGCAGGGGCGAATTGTTAGATTACTTTAAAAAATATTACGAGTATGTTGTTGTTGCAAATGTCGAAACAAGTTATCCTTGATAAGGCCTATAAGGCGGATTAATTGTATTGTTTTTATGGTTTTTCGATAAATCGCTTGTCACGTCGTCAGTTCATGTGTCAGATATAAAATTAATTGAACCGTGTGAGGTTATGCTAACCTACCGTATATAGCCTATGAGGACGTTTACACTGCATTTGAAGTACAGAAACATCGACGGAAGTCAACCCTGCCGCGCCACTCTCATTTATTTATTTATATATGTATATATTAAAAGGGCAATGTCTAAATTTTTCATGTATGAATGATTTTTATTGTGTTCTGATCTGTGATAGCAACTGATTAATAGCTAAAGAATTATAGCTAAAGATTAGTTTTCAAGTTTTGAAAAAAATAAAAAATATGTAAAAGTAGTAAGCATATGTTATATTAATCACGACGAAGCTAGTATTACAGTGAATTTTATTGTTTTCCATAATTGCTCAATCGAAAATATTCTAGAAATGACAATCAACAGGCAAACATAAATAGCTAATTTTGAAAAAAAAGAACACCTAGCTTTAAATTAAAATTTATTAGAATTCGGAATTTTAAGTCAAACAACAGTTCAAAGTAGCCAGTGTGGAAAAAACGGCAACTTCATAGGTAAGGCCCTAATAAAAGTAAGCCTATAATATAATATAATACATATAGGGATATACTTATAAAGTTGCCTTTTTTCCAAATTTAAAACATTTTCTAAAATAATTCTAAAGCCATTGGCCCAATTTTAATGCATTTTAGTATACAATTGGTAAAGTTTTAGTACAAATACGAACTCGAAAGAAACGAAAGACTGCAAAGAAGGCCACGTCCCTTAAATTTGTTGACAGATTACTAATAGGTATATATAGGATATTATAGTAATCAAAAAAGGCGTTATATAACTAACAATGACTTACATATTAACACATAATTCGATCGCAATCTGTCTTCAAGCATTCCCTTACATCAGTGTACCCATCGTAGTGACAAACAGGCTACAATCTGGTGCTGAGGTGAGCATGGAGTCGAGAAGTTCAAGTGCTCAGGTTCAGGTTCAGGCTGATACGCGAGAACGAGCTCGCGAACAGATTGTTCCTCTGCGTCCCGATATAAACATCAGGCGCGATCAGTCACACAGTCTTATTCACTAGGATCATGCAGTCAATACGGTTCTAAGATAAACAGGATCAATTTCACCAGACCTATAGAGCCTCGTGTGGTGTCGGTTGGCTTCTGGATAACATCACCCTATCTCTTGCTGTGGGTGTCGTAAAAGGCGACTAATAGATACCAAAAGCTCAAAGGAATTACTTCGGCTCGAAAAGTGTATATTCACCAAATTGCTTGGCCAACGTGGTATTTTACAACCATACATCCCTCGTGCAAAACACAAGACGATGTGCATGTGTTTTAGTATCCCTGTTCAGCAGTGGATACAAAAAAGGACTGATTACAATTACGGTTTACGATTAAGAATTTCCTTAGCTGTAGTGATTCATATCGCGTGTCCTTGAAGGAATGGGATATAAGAATGAGTAGGTAGTACTGGTAATCCTTTTTTATCCTATTCATAAGAATGTATTTTGGTTTTTGTTTCTCCGTTCACCGTTACGTCGACTGACCAAGATAAGCCATATAATGTGCCTATATATTCTTACATTTCACAACCAAAAATAGTCCATTAAGACCGATATTCTCTTTCTCATTCACATTGTATTCCAAAATATGTCGCTGAGCTCTATCTAATTACATACACTGATATGACTGACGAACTTTTTGAATTTAGAACTATTAATTTTGTGAACTAAAAGAATATTTATAGTGCGCAGAATCACGGATTTAGTCATTTTTATGGAAAACAGACTGCAGACATTAGTCTACATAAATCCCATAAATACATTAAATCCCGTGCAAATGATTATTCGATTATTCGTGCATATGATAACAACTTTGTTAATGGGGTCATCGATATATGTTATAGACTTTGCAACAAACAAAGCACTTTGCAACTAAATGAGGTAGAAGCTAAGTAATTTCGTTACAAGATTCGACAATCAAAATGTCATTTAACTTTGATCCAACTTGAGCTGTGCAAATAACTTTACGGCCCCTCCACACAGATGTAAATCCGCTATTAACATTATGCCTACGGCGAAATATTTTTGTCGACAGTGTAAACGACCGCATAATTAATTGATTTTGCTCGGTTCTTTTTTCATAAACTAATGCGTAGATTTATTACTACTTATGCCTATCTATGTAACGGGTGCAACTAGTGTTGTAAAAATTAGCGACGAGTGTTCGACGCTCGAGCGCCAAGTTAACGCTAATGAACCTTGAAGAATCTAGCGTTAAATGCTCGTGAGCCATAATCCAAGCTTTTAATGCTTGCAAGTTTTAAATCCCCGAGTGTTCCAGCGTTCAGTGTCATTTTTACAACACTAGGTATGACCGTTGTTTTCTTAAAAAATTAAACCATGGGTTCTGTTCAAGATTCTGACACGAGAACACATCTCTATTATTATTTTGCTAAATTTTTCATACCCTAAACGTAAACCGTAACCAGCCCTTTAATATCCACTGCTGGATATGGACCTCCCCATGCGCATTGTCTTGTACATGGGCATTGTATGGCTTTAAAGCGGCACGCTGGTTATGCGGGTTGGCGAGTCCACTGGTTTAGAGGTGGTGTTGTTCAGGGCTTATGGTAGCGGCTAGTTATCCCATAGTCGGCTGTTACGACACCCACGGGAAGCGATGGGGTGATACTATTCTAATGTTAGCAGACAGCCAACACATAGTTGCTAAACATAACGCACAAAAAATTGCTATTTTTCAAAAAAAAACGTAACATTTCATGTCAATTAACAGGGATTATGAGCGGAATCCCTTGTTTTAGGCTTCGGAAAACCATTTGATAAACTCTATATATAAAGAGCACATTTGTTTGTTTTCGCTAATCTCGAGATCCATTTACTGCGGTTTCTACTACAACATAACGCGTTCGTTCCAGTAGGTTAGGTATAGGGTGCATTTTCTTAGAATCGGTTGAGCAGTTATGCATTTAGTGAGCAGGGGTCGCCTCGGTTATTTGTCTAGAATATGGTTTAAAATATAATAATATGTTCAATCAAACTGACAAACTGATTTATAAATCAGATTGGAATCTTTCATCGACGTTTTAGAATCAAATAGTTTTGATAATAATGATGTCACCCTTTTAATAGTTCCACTGCATGGCACAGGTCTTGCCTAGTAAATCATTAGGAAGTTTCAGGATTCAGGATGCAGGGCCAGTGCGGATTGGTGGATACATCAAGGTTTTCTTCACGGTAGTGATAATTTAAAAAAAAATCGTATATACGAGTAAGCTGAAACTCGGTGGTACGAGTCGAGGATTCAAAATCACGGCTTCACGAATAAGAGTCGAGAATAGCTAACCCCATAGGCTAGGTCCTTCAATGTTTTCTTTATTGTAAATAATCAATATTCCGATCCATTTCATATAATTTAATGATAAATGATTAACAATAGACTTGATGGTACGTACGTATTATATTATTTTCGAACAAAATAATATAGTCTGTGAGGGTCCTTACTCATCGATTGGTGTCGGCTACATCGTTAAATTGGAATTCGGGTACTTCTCGGAGATCTATGACGTAATTTAGAAAATTTTTGCGAACTCATCGCGGATCTAAGTTTGACAGGTATTTTTTTGTAACACTCCGGTTACATTAGTCAACTTGTCTAAAATAAATGAGAGTTTAATGCTTACTCATTCGGTGACTACAACTTCATTTCCACTTGTGGGGAGATAGAGGACATGTAACATTTATTTGGGGAATGTGATAGGAACAGGCTAAAATAATGTTGATATTAATAATTAAATTTAATAACCAAATTTAATAACTAAATTTAATAACCAAACTTATTAACTAAATTTAATAACCAAACTTAATAACTGAGTTTAATAATTAAATTTAATAACTAAATTTAATAACTAGATTTAATAACTAAATTTAATAACTAGATTTAATAACCAAACTTAATAACTAAATTTAATAACCAAACTTAATAACTGTTTAATAACCAAATTTAATTATTAAATTTAATAACTAGAATTAATAACTAAATTTAATAAGCAAACTTAATAACTAAATTTAATAACCAAACTTAATAACTGAGTTTAATAACCAAATTTAATAACTAAATTTAATAACTAAATTTAATAACTAGATTTAATAACTAAATTTAATAACCAAACTTAATAACTAAATTTAATAACCAAACTTAATAACTGAGTTTAATAATTAAATTTAATAACTAAATTTAATATCAACATTCTCGATATTGTCATTTTTCAAAGCATTTTAGCCAAGCGTTCGTATGAAGCGAGGATGCTTTATGATTTAGTATTAATATAAGTGTGGAAATGTAATTAGCATAGGGTACGATGGAACTGGCATGTCTACTCAATGAGGAGAAAAATGTCTCAAACAAAAACTTCATTCATAATTCATTTCATTCATTCGTTTCCTTTCATAATAAAAATAAAGAGCATAAATGTTAAAGCGCAATGTTTGTCTGTTCGTTCGGGTTAGTCAATATTCAACCTACGAAGTTTGGACCCTCAACCACTGCAACCACTGATATCATTGTTTTTTTTGTTATTACATTAAATAGGTTCTAATCTATCAAAAATTAAAAGCCCACATGGTCCATACCAGCTTCACCGCATGCTTGCCAGTTTTATCAGTTTCATTAGCACAGAATAATTAAATAATCAGAGACTTCAATACATCATTATGAGAATATAGACCTGCCAGTACTTTTTTTACAATTTCTAGTATATTCTCATATTGCTGATTCAATACAAAGCTTATAATACTTTTTTCATGCGCGTCTAGTAAGAAAATACTTTGTTATGCCGTTAACAATTTAATATTCAGAGGCGATTGTTATTTCTGCAATAATATGCGTATAGTAATTCTGTATAGTATGCGAAATTTGTGAGAGAAGTGAACCTATAAACATTAACAAGAGTAGCAAGCTAGTATGAAGTCTAATGATAACCATAAATAGAGTATTTTTGCTAATCGGAAAGATGCGAGAGAAAATTGAAACCATAGTACCAGTACCATAAGTGACAATGAGTCGAAACCATGTTTGGTGACCCTTGGAAGAACACTAGAGCCACAAGAATTTAACGATTCGGAAAATCACTATCATATGGAAAACGTTTTCAAGTAGTCCGAGAAGTGGTCAGGTAGAAGAGATAGAGATGGTCGGGGGCCAGACTCGATACGATGACCTAGTTGGCTTTCAAATTTGAATCTGAACGATTTATCTTCCTCCTGTTGGATATAGGCCTCTTCAATATTTTCCGAGCTCCAGAGTTTAAAAAAACATGTGAATTACAAAGTGACTTCAGGTATTTTAGGACAAATAATTAAACGAACACCAAAAAAATCTTGAATAAAACGCAAATCGATGGTAAGTTTTAAAGGTTTAAAGTAGTACTCCTTCGACTTGATGATTGCATTTTTTTTCTTCATATGTGGCAATGGTCCAATTAGCACATACTGCCAGTGTCAAGTTTTCTTCGTAATAAATATTTTCAGTCTAAAACGTCCAGTCTCGATGGAGTAAATCAGAAATCGCTCAGTAAAGTGATGGTAGGTTTACTGAGGACAGAAAAGCACTATGCTTTTATTTGATTATCACAAACACCACGCACGAAACACACTTTGAAGTTTAATAAACTATCACTTGTAAGCCACGAAACGCCTAATACACAATTTTGACAATAATCAAACAAAAACTCAACTTCACTTCTCGAGTTCTCGTCAATAACTCAACTTCACTTCTCGAGTTCTCGTCAAAAACTCAACTTCACTTCTCGAGTTCTCGTCAAAAACTCATCTCCACTTCTCGAGTTCTCGTCAAAAACTCATCTTCACTTCTCGAGTTCTCGTCAAAAACTCAACTTCACTTCTCGAGTTCTCGTCAAAAACTCAACTTCACTTCCCGAGTTCTCGTCAAAAAGTCCGATTGCATTAAAGTTATTTACTTCTGTTATTAAAAAATAGATATTTTTGTTGATTACGATTTGCTGCTCATTCAGTAATTTTGTACTGCTCGTTTATAGCAGTATAAGCCGTATTTTATTAGGCGCTATTACGCATATTATGACAAATCATACCCACCACATACATAAGAGATCTTGTAGTAAGTATGTCTATGGGAGTAACTATTGATGTGAAATAACTGATATCAGTTGGATGTCTCTCGTCGCGCTTTCCGTTCCATTAAACATAACGCGCTCCAGCAATCGTCTTGTTGGCTCGGTCTCGTCTCGTAATACTCTTGTTTCATTAACTAGTCGTATCTCCGGTTTTGTTCACTTTTTTGTCGACCACCCATTTAACCCTTCTACCCTAAAGACAGAACGCGTGAATGGGCGTCCCTTTATAGATGAAAATAAACGGCCTAATAATGAAACGGAATCGAAAATGGGGACGTTTGGAGGAAAGGTAGTATTGCTCCACGTGTTAAATTAAAAACAGATATAAAAGGGAAAATGTAGGTACTTCTAAATACAATAATACAAGTAATACAATAATTAATTTTAATCGGATTCAACATGACTATTATTTATTTTAGTTTTGATTTAACAAACTAATTGTAGGTATATTAACGCACAAAGGTCTTGTATTTTTGTGTTTCTCTTGTTTATGTTCTGGGGTTCATTGATAGATGAGCTAACAAAATATCATAATAAAATGTCATTTAATTAAAAGTTCATGTATGATGAATTGATATTTCTAGAAACATCTCTCTGCTATTGTAATAGCAATCTACGAATGATTAATGTTTCTGAGATACTATAGTGTTTACTATTGAAACGTTTCACTTTATGTGACACGATTTTAATGGACATTAAGACGGATATGACACAGTTGTTACGTTATTAAAAGTTCGTGACTCTTTTGTTTTAGTGTTTAGACACGCTTCTGGTGGTCCGATAGCTTGCTTGATCATGATGTTTCTTTGCTCAGAAACTCCATTTATTTAATACTTTCGTTGTTTTTTTTTATTTCCCATTGAAAATTCATTTCATTTACAGAAAGTATATTCACGTATAATTTAGGCAGTTGTCTGTGAATATAAGAATTAGTCTTTTAAGAACTTTTGAATAAATTATGCTACCAACAACACGCATAACAACGTTAACGGATTACCTGAATAATGTGTGAGCTGTAAATAAAAAGAGTTTAGGTTAGACAAAAGGATTTTGGACTCAACAATTTTTTTTTTATTTATTGAATGTTGTAGGCACATTAAAATTACAGTATCAAATGAGTAATGACATACAACACCCTGCGAGGACATAACAATTCAAATGTAAAAAAAAATTAAGTATTGTGTATTAATTGTCTTCTCTTTTAATTATTTATTTGTTAAAGATTTGTTCTCTTTATCTGCTTTTTTTTACTTCCGTAAGAGTTTAGCTCTTTTATAACCATTTTAATTAAATTGTTACTCTCCATTGCCAGATATAGGCCTTTTCCAAGATGCCATTACATACGATCTACAGATCAATTTTTTGAATGACTAATATTCTTGTGGCCCCAGTGGTCTTTCAAGAGTCACCGGACGTGTTTAGTTTAGGGAACCGAAAGGAAGATACGAGCAGTCAGAAAAAAGTGTTTTGAGCAACGAGCCTAAGGGCTCCCACTCTGGCTAACCGCCAGAGGAAACTGGTTTAGGGTGTTTTTAAAATATACAGGTACAAAAATATTCTCAAATTAGTTCCTCAGAAACAGTAAAATTATAAATGAGAAAAATGTCACAATCTTATTGATCGTAATGTGTCACCCGATGTTACGAACGTATTATAATACAAGAAATGAATCTATGTTCTCACACCAGGTACCTACCGTGATTACAGAATATATAAGTTACTAAATAAGTATTCTGTACATAGATAATATAAAACCTTCAATCAAATTGTCTGTTTACCTTGAAAACAGTTGCTGGGTGTGATGGCGTGACGAGCCTAAAGCGAAGAAGTGTGTCCAGCAGTGGACAAACACAGAATAGTAGTCAGTTATGGCATACTTAAGTGATTTTCCCTACAACTTTGACCTACATTTCGGCATTAGAAACAAGCGTTTCATTTCTTTTTGTTTTCTTCGTTAAATCGTGCTCTGCAATTATATTTACATTGCACTGCATCGAATTCTTTTCCGAGTATTTATTTATTCGTTCGTTATAACTTTGTAAAAAATACATCATAACATGATATAAATTAACATATAAATATGACCTACTTATTTCTGAAGAAAGTAGAATTTCAGCTTCTTTATTTGAGACATTAATTTCTTAAGATATACAATTTCTACAAACATATATCTTCTGCCTGCGGGTAACTGTGTAATAAAAAGTGCAGACGTTTTAAAAGTATGTTACTTAAAAGTACTTACTTATTACTTAAAATTACTTAAAAGTATGTTACCAGCCGCCTCTGGACCGCCATTTTCGGAGGTAATCTTTCAAATTAAATTGGCATCTTCATCATAATTTTACTGCCATTAATCGTTTTCTTTGATAAAGTCCTTCTCTTGACGATTATTAATTCGATAAAATGAGCCAAGCCTGCCGTTATACCACGAGTAATTACCAATTGAACAGATTCTCAATGTGGGAATTCTATTAGGTCCTAGTCCTAATTATTCGCCAACGCAATATCCCATCCCGTCTAATAGCTATGGAACTATCTTGGCAAACGTTGAAGAAAACTGGATATATGAAATATTGTTGTATCGTCAAACCTAAGATATGGGTAGCTAAGATTTTCATGATTGCCGTTGGCGTATTCCATCTATCTGTCAAGACATTTCTACGTCATTACAAAGGGAGAAGAAAACGGCCATATTCCCATAATTTGATCACATTGTTGTTGTGACACGCGTCCAGGCCCACGTCACAATGAATAAGACCTCACCTTTTTGGACAATGACGTACAGTTCTCCACATCGATTACAGAACGTATTTATAAGTATATTTTTCACACAAGAACCTTACAGAGAAAGAAACTTGTACTATAGTCGTATGTTGGGTCGCAGGCATTGAGTGCGTTCGACTGTACATCAAATGTAAGGGTATAATGACTTTAATAGTCGACATTCAATAGTTTGCATGGATATTATGAAAGGTATGTAATGTGGGAATGGGATAAATTATGCTATGTTTGCAAGAAAATCCCTTTAGGATTAATAAATTAGGGACTACATTTATGACAATATTTATATATCATTTCAGTGTCTTTATTTTGTATACTGGAATATTGTAAACTTAAGTTAATCATAAGTTTTCTCTTAAACAAATATTTTTTTAATAAATTTCTTTTTAACCCAAATTCCTTGTTTTAATACAAAAACATCTATATACACCGCTGGTCACCACTGTCACGTTTGGTAATGCGAAAGTTAATTTTAAATACTTTACTTTTCTGCAGTTACAATACTTAATTATTTTTTGTAATAGTTTCCATTTCTAATATGAAAAGAAAATAAAGTTCAACACATCAATTTCTTTTTTTTCTACTTAATGATCGCTACCAAAAGCAATAGCCAATTACAATTGAAAAATTTTTTATCGAAAAGAAAAAGAAAACCAGAAAAGATTTTGTATCGATTACTCGATACATAAATTTTTACTGTAGACATTTTTCATTAAATTTAGTACTGTATTAAGTTATTTATGTTGACGGATGCATATCAAGCTCACTATGAAGGCGCCTGCGGCAAGATCAAAGTAAGAAGATGTAAGAATCAATGCCCTTTTTTACGGTGCGTAATCTTTGAGTTTCTAATTAATTCATCAAGCCTTGGAATTATATAAACATTATTGGTTCTTTGGCTGGCTTTGGAAACTCCCGCCTTTTTATACTCTCCTCATACCCTAAGTTGATTTTAATAGTAGTTAGTAGGTAATAACGATGTTTTAGGGTTCCGTATTAATTCCGTACCAAAAGTCTAAAGTTCAAAATGAAAAGTTATAAAATCCTTTATAAAAAGTAAATCTCATTGTGTAGATGAAATAACACATAAATTCTTTTATACAAACAAATAAAACATGAACGTTAAAAACATTACTTTTAAAAGTACTCTGTAATATGTGGGAATTCTTGTAACAAAGAAAACACTTAGTGCTTTATAAAAGAATTTGATAGGTACGTATAATAAAAAAAATGTTTCATGACTGTTTGATTCAAGCAATCCGTTGATTACTGATTATTAATACTATAACGTATATAATAGTGTTTTATTTGCAAATTGTTGTTACTCTACTGATAATTTATAACATCGAATAAATTCACGCTTGACCGAAATGTGAAAAAAAATTGTGGGTGTGGTATGATAGTAAAATTTCATAATAATGTTAAGTACATACATACAACCTAACATTAGTAATGTATACATGTATAATAATCTTATTTTTAACCTCAATATTTGTTTAAGTTTTTAAAAATAATGCTATTACCTCCAAGTATTTATTACCTGCGGGTATAATTTATAAAAAAATATTTGCTTTACATAATCACACACACAAATATATACACAAATTTATGAATTATTCTTCTTGTCTAATATATTCACAAGATGATATTTAGAATTAGGTAATATTAATTTTAGATACTCACGTATTATTAATTCACCGAGGTGTTATTAATTTTCACGATGTGTCACAATTTTCCACTCACTTTAATTTGTGTAATAGTTTGATTAAAATAATTTGTTGACATTAACACAACAAAGTTAATTGAAAAAATAACTTTCACATTTTATCACAAAATACAATTTGCGTGAATTATGTTTCGCGCCAATTCTCCGGTGTTCGATGTTCGAATACACGTTCCGTTGCGCGTGCGAAGCGTCCGCCCTCCAGCAAAGCTTTTTCTGACTATCCGGTCCGGCCCTTGGAAGTTGCGTGTTCGCCTATTCACGATTGATACAAGGCGAATGAGACATTTATTTTTATTTTTTTCATAGATGCAGCCAGTCTGATATGTCCAATTTGATGTGATCTCAAGACCACATCAAAATGGACGTATAATTTAGCACCCGATGTTGATTAATGACAAAAAAATGGAAGTTATTATTATTATTCCATAAATAATTTATAAACTCAATACAGTCACTATACATGTACATTATGTACAATAAACACATTACCTAAATTACGGGGTAGAAAACTAATCCTTACTCCAACTTCGGAACAAATCTAGGTGGACTGCTCATAATAGATTTCACACTCCTTTGGACAATGGACTTGTGGCCTTCAACTTCAGCGATGTCATCCCTTCAAGGAATTTCTACAATAGCTGTCATCTCCAAACAGCTCTAAATCTACTGTTATTTATTACGTGACATGACTGTGATAGATATCCCAACTCTAATTCTAATTAATATTATAAAGCGTTGTTTGTTTGTTTATTTGTTTCTCTGTAATTAATCAACGAATCGATTCGAAATTTGGCATATGTGTAGTTCGTTGGACGGATTAACATACAGGATAGTTTTTATTCCGATAAAAGTGAGGAAAATTATAGGCAACAGCCACAGAATACATAAAAGTATATACTGAATGAATAATGGACTGAAGCAACAACTAGCCTAAAAAAATTACAGTTTAAAATTTTTACTATTAATGGGAGCGATTGGCATACTGTGACTATATGTTGTGTGCTTCAGAATTAGTTTCAGTATTTCACTTCATTGAAAGCAGGCGTTACGTCTATTTTAAAGTCCATAGTAACAACTAGTGAAGTTAGAATTTGTCGATGTAAATTATGTACTTTCAGTTAATTACTGACGCATCGTTGAATAACATTATTTTGATGTTAGCTGTACCTTATACTAAGTAAAGTACTCGTACATAGTATATAACTTTTATCGTAAAACTGTACTTATGTAAAACTTTATGCTCAATGTATTATTAGGTAATTTACAGTTAACAGATAGGTGTGTATACCCTCAGCCTATGTTTTTCCACTGCTGAATATAGTCCTCCCAAGATTCGTTACCACACGCGATCTTAAGTACACAATTAACGTTTGTTTTGTTTGCTTAAGTTGAAATGAAATAAAAAACAAAATGTTAAACATATTTTTATTTAAATAAATGAATCTATGTATAAAGTTTTTTAACCCTATTACTATATGAAATCGCGAAATTTATAGAGGATTTACAAACAATTCTGTTGAAAGACCTAACTAAAAGTAAGTGTTTAATTTTCAAATAGTAATAGGGTTTTATAAAACTGGCTTAGTAGGTACAGTACGTTAATTTAAAAAAAAATACTTGTAACATATAAATATGTTTTATATCTCCTTGTTGAAATACTTTACATATTAATATTATGATTGTGGCCTGAATGATGGTAATAATCATCGGTTAGTAAAGTATTTTAATTAGATATCCTGGAAAACAATAGCAATTTGTGGAAGGAGAGTGCACGCTGCAATCCAACAGCTGCTGGGCGCGCTTGACTGGCAACGTTACCCCTCTCTCACAGAAGACTATCTTGAAATGTACTGCATTTCCCACTTTTTCTTATTTCCCTAATGTACGTACGTGTTTCGGTAGTAAATGAGATGTACCAGAGCCCATTTCCATCTTATCCCATTCCCACTTTCCCAAATCCATTCCCATGAAACTACTAAAAGCTGAAGCCATGTAGGTCGATGGTCGAAAGAAGTTATTTTATAAAAAATAGTTTAATTAGGTGTACTGACGTCACGTTATGTGTTTATAGCTCTATGTTATGGCATAAAGGATATGCCTATCCTTGCATTAGAAATAATTCATCAAAAAAGCACAGAATCAGGAAATATGTAGGACTACTCCGAGCTTAAAAAAAATATGAGACATGCGGCGATACCCACTCATTAAATAAACTGTAAAATTAGCTCTTACAAAAACTTAGACAAAAAGTAATGAGGGACTCTGTAGACCGTTACTTCCACTTCTCAACCGTATGACCATGTTTTTTTCAAAGTTTGATCAAGACAAAATTATTTATAAACGATGAAAACATACAATGCAACCAGTCCTTGCAATACCCACTGCTGCACGTGGCCCTCCTCATGCATATTGACACGTGCATGAGGGATCTATAACCTGAAAACGCCACGCTCACCAAGTGGGTTGGCGAGTCCAATCTTAGGGGTGGTGTTATTCATCAGCGCTTGAGGTACGGCTTTGTTGTTCCTCAGTCGCCTTTTACAACACCCACGGGAAGAAATGGATTGGTGCGGTTATATGCTTATATAGCCAACTACAGCACACGGCACTGGTAGCAGAGCATGGTCCGTGCAACGAATAATGAAGATAGATTAATTTTAATTATTTTTATATTATAATTGTTATATTCTATTCTGGACTGACGACTTGAAAAAAGTCGCCGGTACTGGATGGAGAAGAGCAGAAGACAGAGTATGGTCGTGGTCGTGTTGTGTTGGCGGCTGTATCCACCAGTGGCGAGACACAGGCTTATGGTATGCTATAGTATGGTATCGTTTCGTACCTATCATATCTTGTGGTATTCTAACTATTATTATGTTGAACCCAGAAATTTTAATATGTTATTGTTTGTCCATTACACAATTGTGGATAAACACGTTTTCTCTTTAAATCTTTTTTTTTTTAAATAGTTTAGAAGACAGATTTGTAGGTATATTTTTTTCTAAATAGTGGAAGTAGAAGAAGTTTTTTGGAACGAAGTTCCTTTACGCGGCTTGCGGTAGGTGTGATTTGAGAGAAAATCTAACGTCACGTAAGATTTTTTTCCCCTCCGGTCCCCTGACGCACTCCGGTCCGGTAACGGGGGTCCCCTGACCGCACACGTTTTTATTTTTATATGATAGCTTTCTTATAGTTTTATTTTGAAATTCATCTATTAATTTGTAAAGCTGCGGACTTTAGTTTCATATTTTAGTAACTAAGGAGAAGGAGACAGTTTTTATTATACGTAATGGTTTTAGAAACAAACGACATTTCTCGGCTTTTCACATTAAAGGATTGTGGAACTATAAAAATGTTTATTGAATAACAAAGAAAACAGTGACGTCACAACGTCATAGTGAAAGATTGGGAGCGTCATGGGTGCAGTAATTTATTGTCTTCGGAATAGTCTATTGTAGATGATACTCATCGTCACCCTAATTAGAGGGGGATTGTGAATAAACGGTCGCTAGATGTGGCTTGAACGTTGTATAAATTAGAAGGAGGATTAATTACATATTCCACAAATTTCAAAATTTTCGTCAATGTGTCAATACAATGTTTGACAATGCACCAAACAAATCAATAAATATTTAGTTTATTATTATTAGCTATATTTAATAGTAATAAGAACTTTTTAAACTTTCACGTTTTGTAATGTAAATCAGGTCTGAGAGCGTATAAAGGTTTTTGTTTACCTTTTATTTCTACTTGACGTTTCGGCACGTGTTACACCAGCCGTGGTCACGAGTTGACTGAAGGGGCGGGTAGTCCAGGATGGGAGCGGCGAGCAGTTTTATCAACTATCCACGTTTGATCTTCACATTCGGTAAGGCTGCGATACACGACACTAACAATGTCCGCGGACATATTCGACAGTAAATCGCAAGTTTTGAATTTGTTAATCACTGGATTCCACGTCGACTTATACATACAATGTCTTATATACATTATGTTTTATAGACGGTATGTGATATTATATTATCCGTTCTAGTTTACAAATGAAATCTTAAAAATATCGTATTTCTATAGTGATTAAAACAACCAAGTTTTAAGTTAGAAGAACTTAACAAAAGTTAATAAGTCCGTACCGACAATAAGGTCCATTTGCTTAGATAACGTCACATACAATGTTTAACTGGATGGGAAGGGTGCACTTTGAATCCTACAGCCGCTGGGCGCACTCGACGGGCCATGTTATCTCTCTCACAGAAGTCTAGCGTGTATGAACGTGTCTTATTTCAGTAACGAGTGAGATATGCCAATATTCCATAAATGTTTCCGTTTTTGTTTTTGCTTTAATTATTTTGTTTAGTTTTATTTTCGACAGTTTCATGGCAGAACTATTATATTTAAGACTATTCCAGTACGTTCCCTTACATTTGTGGTAGCGACAAGAAGACAAAGGAGGGTGGTTACCAAATGAATGAACTGTTACTGAAATGCCCATTTTGGGAGTTCCCTATTGGAAATGTAGGACAATTGGGGAAGATAAACTGATAAAATAAGGGCAAGAATTTTTGGGTGTTGTTTTAAGGAATTTATGCCGCCATAAAGATAAATAATGCGAGGACCGCCCAATAGTCATGGAGGATTTACTACTTTCCTTTTTAAATTAGGAATCTCCTTACAGTGCGCCCTTCTATTCAGAATGAAATTCAATTCAATTTATTTATTTATTTGTATTATACATACTTATTACAAATTGTTTTGAGCCCTGACTCCCAAACTAGAAATAAATCTGTACCTTGGAAGCTTGTACCTCCCCCAAACTGTAGCTCCTATTTTAACACAAATTGAATGTTTAAACATGAACATGTCAAGCTATATCTAATTGTTGCATTTTTATAATATGTAGTTATTACTGCATTCAGAATTTATATTGCATTCTGTATAGTAACTTCAATGAGTGTTACTGAAACTTACTGTAACAGTAAATTGTATACAGAACTTCCAGACATATTTCCAGTTCAGTGATTCTTTTAAAATATTCAACACTAGCTGTTGCCCGCGACTTCGTCCGCGTGGATTTTAGTTTATAAATGCCTTCTTTACCTTCTTAGGGATATTTGGTATTTTCAAAAACGATCACACATATTATTTCTTATAGCTTATTTTTTATCTAACAAATGTTCGACGTGATTCTTTAAATTGATATAACTTTTTTATTTATGAACTGGTTGAAATAAAACAAACACTAAATTTTAAGTGAAGCTTACCACAATACATTAGTGAAAACCGCACCCAAATCGGTTAAGCCGTTTCTAAGATTAGCGCGTACAAACGCACAGATAAACAGACAAAAATTCTAACAATCATTGTTTTGGGTTCTATTGCGTTGATAAAGGCCCCCAATAATATTTTTCTCATATATCTTCCATGTACAGACAGCGATCAGTTACATTACTTTCAAATTTAATATAGACGAATTAAACTCCGATTTTTAATTCGAAAGAGTAACTATTGATTTATATTTGAGTTAAAGAGTTGAGTTATTACTTATTTATATTTTGGGTTCGAAAACATTAATTTCAACTAAAAGTAGTTCAATTTCCAAGTCAAATTTAAATTTTTTTTTGACATAAGGCCATATAATTTGATTTTATTTGAACTCCAATTCCACAAGAACCTGCAGTTATATTCGATACCAGCTGTGCCCGGCATGCGCTGCATGCCCGGCAATTTTAACAAATTAACACAAAACAATATTAAACTATACGTATAAACCTTCCTCTTGAATCACTCTATCTATTGATGAAAACCGCATTAAAATCCGTTGCGTAGTTTAAAAGATCTAAGCGTACATACAGAGGGACAGACGGCGGGAAGCGACTTTGTTTTATACTATGTATAGATACAGATATAAAGATTATTTATATTATATTTCTTTTATCTTTTGCACGTTGTTATCTGTCATAGCACAATATGTGGGTGACAGTGACAACACGTATGTTTCCGTGATTATTACTATATTGCATTGCCCTTGGTGTGAGGAAACGGTAAGAAATTGCTAGTTACTGTACGAAAGTAGGGTAAAATGATACCTAGCTATAACAAAAGTAGGTATTTTCAATACTTGTATATATATGTATAAATATAATTATTTAAGTATAAAAATAAACCTTAGATGTAAGATTTATAAGGTTGGTTTTAAGTTTATACTCAAATATAAATGCAGCTGTTGTATATATGGGTACATTCGTAAAACAAGATATCTGTAAATTATAACAAAATCATAACTACCCGTTGCAGTGTTTAGGTACGAACAATATACTCGTAGAACTCAAAACAATTTTTTTTAGTATTTGTGTCTGTCTATCTGTATGTGCATCACGCAATAATCAGTGCTCGGATTTTTATGAAATATGGTTATTGCTTATATCAATACATATATATTTTATCCACATTAATTAGTAAGATCCTGTGGGAATCATCATCAAGATTGCGCGTACAACATTAATCATCAGTCATCGGAGTCATCACTCATCACTTAAAAAACACTAAATGAATTTTAATGAAATTTAGTATGTACCTATCTGCATTTTATTTCAAGTCGTTACAAGTTTCCGTGGTGTGAGGAATATGAATTGATATAAAATATTTGATGATCAAACGAACTTACCTGATGTGAAGTTCTATCATAATCATGTGAAGTGCCTCGTATATGATTTTAAATGGGATGGGATAAGAACACAAATTCTAACCATACATAATCTAAACAAAGTCGTGGGCAGAGCTTGTTAAAATAAAAATTGGAAATCCATAGACCGTAAGCGTATTTACAAACCACTTGAGTAGGTAATGAAGATATTTTTGCGTGTAGATTTATTTGATTTATAACTCCTGCCTGTTTACTAACTTCCTAGAATCATTCCTTTCCATTATGTTGTTAATTTATTGTAACAACTTGTTCGGACATCGTTCCCAGTTATGCAATATATTATTGTTTACGACAGTTATAAAATTTTGTATCACCAATAGCCTAGTTGTAAACATCGAGCAGGTGCAATTTGAGTTTCGAAAATATTACACCTAATTACGTAATTATTATAAAAAGTCATATTGAAAACCATAAAACGCGAACGCTTTTTAAATGTTAATTAGGAAAATAAACAAATCGTGGTCAAACGGCCCGTTCGGTTGTTAATTTTCGAAAATTATGGCACTGAGAACGCAGATGTTGGTAGTAATTAAATGTAAAGGGAAACGATTTACGAGTAACAAAAATAAATTAGAGAATGGTGTACTAATTGTAATGTTTGAAGTTGAAGATGTATTAATTAAAGAATGAAGTCAGATGAATGATTTGTGATTGGAAAAATGATTTGTGCATCATTTGTGCCTGTTTCTGTCAGAAAACTTACCACATTCCGTTCAAAACCACTCCCCTGTCGCTGTTGCACATTATTATGTATTGTATTCTTTCCGAAGTAAAGAAAATTCTCTTAAACCGCCGTAATTTTATTACAGTAAAGTTTTATTGAAATTACTTTTATTTTGTTACTTTAATATTGTAGTAAGAAATTAGTGATCAACCGTTATCTAAAAAAAAAAAAATCTGCTATTAAGCAACCATTGGCAGATTCTTAATCAACGAGCCCATTTTAACCTTCAGGCACTTCAAAGATATGACAGTCTACATTAGCGCGCGACCCGTCGGCCGACCCCTATTCCTAAGCTTTAGGTACAGATTCGGGACATTACAATAGGAGTTCTACGCCTCTGCTCCTTGCCAAATATTCTTACTGCCAAAAATTTTATGCACGTTCCCATTTTTCAAATTACGTGACGTGAACCTTAAAAACATACGTGAGCCCTATACTTTGATATTGTTTATAACTGACTGAAATATAGTTTGAATACATTATAAAAGGATCTTCAGACCACAGTGAATTTAGACAAAAGGAGCCAAGCTCTTTTAGCCTCTTTTAGAACTAGTAACAGAAAAAAAAAATAGTAACGCCAGAAACAGGAATTAAAACATTGGACTGCTTCTATATTAATATTAGTAGAACACACAATGACAATGTGGCCATGTGATGACGGCTGGCTTCAGAATAGCACTCGTGTTTTCTTCCCGTGGTTGTCGGAATAGTACTCAGGGACACATCAGAGCTGCTACCACAAGGGCTTGAGGAACTACACTACCTCTAAAAGAGTGGACTCGTCAACCATGCGCATGAGGAGGCCTGTGTCCTGCAGTGGACTATAAAAATCCTGGATACGGTACGGTACAGTAACACGCTTGGTTTCCATGCAGTTTGACGAACTTGCGTTGTCTATCTTATATGTCTATGTTCGAGTAACATAAAATATACTTTCATGGTAGGTCGGTCGCATAGGGAAAAATTACAAGGCATCGTTAAGTGAATTAAAAAGAAAGTGTATATAGAAAATAAATCTAAGGTTTTATTTCGTTAATCACTATACGTAATGGGTAAGCAAACCGGTACAATCTGAAGCGGCCAGTGTAAGAGAGACGCTTCATTAACTTTTTTCATCAATGACCACCTATCTCGAACCGCTGACTGACCGGGGGAAACGGATAGCTTTTGTTTATTAATTCCGTCAGTTTTTGTACACATTACTAGCGTGTTATTGCTAGTTGTTCTTGGAATCAGTTTTTGTTTTATTTTGAAAT
Organism: Sesia bembeciformis; assembly: GCA_943735995.1. Lineage (NCBI taxonomy): Eukaryota > Metazoa > Arthropoda > Insecta > Lepidoptera > Sesiidae > Sesia > Sesia bembeciformis. The sequence goes on from OX031042.1 coordinate 9,609,074, forward strand.
TGCTGTGTTTGTTCTAGGTACTTATTTTCCGTCATTATATCCCAAAGGATAATGTGATAATTATAATCTTTGTCTGTATGTTTGTATTCCAATGATTACATGAATGTAATTGGTACATTGATTCTTATCATTACGACGGCCACTCGGTAGGGAAACTGCATAAACGTCATTTTTACTGTTGTTGCATAAACAGTTAAAAAATATTAAATATTTTTGTTATCTGCAATTATTTTTTTAAAGATTTTTTTTAACAAGTTATCAGACGAATGGTTTCGTAAATTAAAAATTAATATGAAAAGCATAGTAATTTCTCTGTTGAATAATCATTTAGCAGTTTTGATATTATACTTTGCGTCCGTCGATTTCAGTTATGTTGATTAATCGTCTATTAGGTTAGGATTATCTATATAATCTGTGATATAGGTATGTGTAGCGTTTCTACTTGTAGTCTTTTCACAGACTTTCGATATAAGCCCATAGTGCCTACTACTGGGTAAGGCCTCCCTTAGTATTTTCTAAGGAGTTTCGGGCTATAATCCACAACGCGAGCCCAGTGCGGATTGATGGATACACATGTTCTACAACGTCGAGTTAGTGACAAATTAAAAATTTGTTAAATAGAACTTCAGTGCTACAGGCCGAGGATTTGAAATCATGACCTCATGGATGAGAATCGAAAATAAATACCGCCAGGCTACCGCTCTCCGAATTTCTAATCACCGGGGACTCCTCACAGACTAATGATTTTTATTCTACTGGCTCTAACAGTAAAGTGATGCAGGTGAGGCCGCCTTAACAACTCATTAAACAAAGTGACCAAAAATGTTCGTCCATAGACTAGTACTGATTGATCCTTCTTGAATTTCTTTGTACGTTGAAGAGTCTAGAGGAATGTAAGAAGAACCGATCGTGGACTTATTCGCCAGCAAAGTGTGGTTCTAATTCCTAGGATTATATAGGTATAAACAATATCATTCAATCAACTTGTCTGTTAAAGTTATTATAACTTGGTTTCCTCATCACACGAATGTTGTGCGAAGTTTTCCAAAATGTGTTTTGACATTTTTGTTTAATGTAATTGTTAATGAGCCTAATTTAATAAAAATAAATTTGCATTCATGCTGTTCCCGAAGATCACATTATGCGCGATACGGTGCAACTAGGCTTGCCATCCGTCTACAAAGACGGACGCCCTCCAAAAGAGGACAGTGCCCGGGTACAAATCAAAGCATTGTCCTCTTTTGAAGGGCGTCCGAGGATGTCCGGGGTGATTAAAATGTATCCGGGGTTTTTAAGAAGTACGTTATGTTAATTGTGTTAAACAATTGCAGATTGTCAACAAACTTTATTTATATTTTTGTGTTAAGTGCGGCCGGGGTTACAGACGCAATGTTCGGGGTTTTATGGTCAAGTATTCCAGTTTCTTTAAAATATAAGGTTGCTTTTAAAATATCAAAGGTTTTTGCTTGTCTTGGATTGTTCAATTGAGTAATTTTATAAAGCAACGGGCAAAGTAAACAAAATGTTATCAAAATATAATAGTGTATAATTTAAACTGTCTTTGAAATTATAATAATCTCACAGAGGCGTTTACTGCGACGCGACATATATCCGAACCCGTTGTTAATATAGATAATAGCACTTATTAAATATATGCGTAGGAAATAAACGAAGCATAGGTACCATTGAAACAGCAAATTTAGTATTTAAAGTCTTCTTTGTATCACTATAGGTATATCACTATAATTGCTTCAATTGTAAAGTTATCAAGCCCACATATCTTTAGTGTTACGTCAGAGTATGACCATCCTAAACCCGATAATGGATGTGTTAAATACTGTTAAACACTTTTATAGGCGTGTAAATGTCGACTTTTAAGGAAACACCTACATTTAAAAAACGTTTAGTAGTCGTAATTTGATGTAACATTTAATGTTGTATAACGAGCAACGTTAAATTTGACTGCATGTGCATTATCCATGGGCCACATAAGATGCACTTGTTGGGGACAGATGTGGTAGGTATTTGGTATTTCTCTTAGTATAAAGTATCAATTTCATTAGATTCTCCAACATTGTTTTTGTATTTCAAGTGGGTTTTGTATGGCTTGTATGTGTTAAAGAGTCATAAAATATATCATGATGTGTTTCCTTTTAAAAAGCTTTAACGGTATACGGTATACCCCATTTCCCTAATGAAAAAAAACGCACAAACTCTTTACACGTAGGTTGGAATCCGTTTTTCTGTTATCTTTTGCTAATTTGACCAAGTAAAAAGTTGCGGTAATAGCCCAGAATATTTACTTTAGAATCACGTTCATGGAGTCGCGAGTTCAAACCCCAGTCTGTACTGGGGTCTAAATTGCTTCTAAGGTATGAATTTTTCAGGTATAACTAGAACATCGTAGCTATTAGATGCATTTTGTTTTATTTTGATATTCGAATTAGAGCAGAAGATATCGAAACTCAAAGTAGCCAGTAATAAAATCTGTCATTTCATAGGTAGGCACCTAATATTATAATTGAATTGCTATGTTTATAAATAAATTATAATACATGGCAGGGTCGATATATCTGTTCATTTAGTCATGCTTAGTGGATATCTAGATTTAATCTAGACGATAGGTACTTGATAGGTACAATGATAGGTACTTTCAATAGATAATATCTATTGAAAGTACCAGTACTTTCAATAGATAATATCTATTGAAAGTACCTATCATTGTATTCGAAACAAATTGTACACGCATTGTTCAAGAAAATAAATATTTAAGGTTACCCACCCAATAAATAAGACACATATATTGTCATATATTCATATATTGTCACAAAAATATATTTTTATAGTAGAAGCTACTGAAAGGTTACTACGAAATTGATAAATATCCGTGTAGATACACTATCATCACAACTGGCAACAAGGAGCTGGCTGCGGTCAGATAGATAAACCTACAGAATATGAAAGTACCTATAAATCACAAAATATTTCGTTCAAATTATGTATCTTGTTTAGTAATAAAATAAAAAAGGTGGTAGCTAGTGTTGGGTAATTGATTTGGGAGTCGCCTCAAAATAATGATGAGCCACCATAAAACAAAAGATCTTATTCATTCCGAATAGAATTCATTTTCAAATGCTAGATGCTGAACATAATTACTGGTCAATTTAAAACGCAGTTATAGGAAAAAGATGGATTGGTGAAAAACGCATTCCGTAGCTGCAAAAGTTTTGTTTTATTCGAACGGTTAAATTGATTTTTTCCTCGAATCACAAATCTCATAATCCCAATGTCGCAAAGAAAAGAGACATAGGTACATAGGACAGAATAGTACGATAAACGAGTATTTGATTTTATTTACAAAATATCTATTTAACTTCACTTTAAATGTCTAAATTTAATTTTACACATAGCTTTACATTCAGCTTAAAATTTAAATGTTTTAATTGAATCCACTTCAGATTACAATTAAAACATTTCCTCTACACAAAATTCAACTAAATCCTAACGTACCTAACTAAATCCTGATTTGGGGCATATCTATGTCAGCATTGGGTCAGTGAGATGGCAGAAACCCGGGGTTTCTCCCTTCAAAATCCATATCAACGTAAAACGGTTGGGAAAGGTCTCTGCGTTGCTCGAAGTAAAAAGATTATAGCTCACCTCAAATGAGGTACAAATATTATATCTAAATCATTTGTAACTTATCTTCCTTCATTATTTGTTATGCAACACTATCTACATGATAGGTAGGGTTAAAGATAGAATATACGACAGGTTAATATCAGGTGACAGACCTCAATAAATCGTGAGGCGGCATTTGATACATCAATAATCGAGATGGTGAACATATGAATAGTGTACGTGTTTGTAAAATCGCCTTGTACTGCGTATACATAAAATATAACGGAAGAGTTATCAGATATTAAGTGCGAGGCTAATTTTATCGACTTACAAATATTTAAATATTAAGTTGTCTAAGCATAAGTTACTGATATTCTCAAAAATGTATTGATTTAAGTTTAATATTTTTATATATGTAGATTTATTGCTTAACTAAATCATATCGTAATATAAAGTATTTGTTTATTTATTTATTAAATTAATTATCAAAAAATACACAATACAATAATACGCAATGCAATAATAGACAGTCAAAAAACCACAGAGGTTTGTTCAAAGTGAATATATTTCTGCACAAACAGATTATAAAGGTACCTTACGCAATATACTGTTCCGCCAAGAAGAAACAAAGTGACATTTTTACGACAGCGTAGACAGATAAGTATCATTAGGTATATTAGATAATTAAAAATGAACAAATGCAATAAACACCGATTATTCTCTTTGTTTCATCGCAAACTCGATGTTTTTATGAAAATTCAATTAAAAGATTTTTGAATTGAATTTTTCATGAATGGCACCCACTCCCCCCCCGGCACGATTATGGTTATGGTGGTGAATAATTGCCATATTAATGGTAAGAAAGTAAACCGACCAAGCTTTTGGCTGATGATGTTACATTTAATTTGTAGGGGGAGAGTGCATGCTGCATTCCCACACCCGCTGGGCGCACTCGACTGGCCACATTAACCCTCTCTCACAGAAGACTACCTTGAAATGTACTGCATTTCCCACTATATCCTTTTTCCCCAATGTTACGGTACGGTAGTAAGTGATTTATGCCAGAGCCCATTCCCTTCCCATCCTATCCCTCCTCATTGTCCAATCCTTTCTCCCAATTCATTCTTTAATCTACAAAGATTGGCAGTGCGTCCGGTGGCTTGCCAACGTTTGTCATTCTGGACTTGATGTTGGCATGTATCGCGGATGTCTATGGACGACAGTATCCACTTACCATCAGATTGACAGTATGCTCTTCTGCCGCCTTTTTTCTATAAAAAAATGAAGATGTTCACAACTAAACTCCTTTACGCTCATTATCAACTTATTCAATAAACGGTTATGTAGCCCCAACCGCAAATATTACGTTGTAGAACATTCAGTTATTGAACTTGAACAAAGAAATTGAACTTTAAAGTCACCACATTAACTCGTTTAAGAACACAAAAAAAGGTTAGTAATCGTACAAACAGGTACTTTTTTTCCAGTAAACAATTATTTGCTTGTCTTTTTATCTTTGCTCTTTAACACTGTGTGGCCAATTTTGACACAAATTGTTCGATTTATCGGCCAGCTTCCTCGCCTATTTATTATTAAAATGTGGACCAAACGGTCCAGTAGTTACGACAGTATATTAGGTAATATAATTAATTAATTCTGAAGTATACCACCTGGAAACTATCCCAAATACAATTGAATCGGGAACGATAAAACCGTTTTGACGAATATTATTCTTATATACATACATACATACATCGATGGCCCCATCGCTTAAACGTGCAAACAAAAAAAATCTAATTTACAGGAATTAGATTAGAAATTAAGATCACTAGATCACTAAATTACAGCTCAGTTGCATTAGAAGTTCTGAAATTGAAACAAAAACCTTCTTTGAGAATATCAGCGTCACTAGCCATTGTATGGGCCCTTTATGGGCCTCCTCATGCACATTGTCTTGTGCATGAGGGATGTACGGCCTAGAAACGCCACGCTGGCTAAGCGGGTTGGCGAGTCCACTCTTTCAGAGGTGGTGTACGACATCCACGGGAAGAGATGTGATGGTGTTATTCTAAAACCGGCCGACACCACACGATACACCACACGGATTTTACTGTCATTTGACCAAAACACCAAGACGTAAATGTCTTGTACAAGACGACGTAGCATACTATCAGCCTGACTTTCCTCTGCTGGATATAGGCCTCGCCACACACAACCGTGTACTCCATCCAACCATCACCGCCAAATTTCTTTAAGTTTGCTGGGTAGTTTAACCTCTTAACGCCCTACTTATATCTCTCGACGAATGCGAGGCGAGATATAATATCGAATTTCCATAATTGTTCACAAATTAGCTAGAATATGCATTTAGGATATGGAGTAGTACGATGGTAAAAACCTGAAGTTGGCATCAAAATGAACAGTTCATCAAATTCAATTCAGGCATCAATGACATCAAATTCAGAACATTCCCCGTTATATAGGCAGTAGAAAACGCAGAGACGTAACATTTCTTCATAATTCATAATTCCTAGATAGAAATAAATAGAAATTCCTAAATAGAAAACAATTAAAAATCAACCACGTGTTTTTCAAAAAAAAAATAAAATAAATAAATCCCTCACCACGGCCGATGATTCAGTCACTAATTTGTTGACAGAAGTGACATTTAAAACTAATTTGTTGACAAGCGGTTTTAAGAACTTATATACTCGTAATATAATTTTAAAGGGGCAACGACTGTAGCGTGTCCCCTTTTAAGGGTACTTCTATAAAATGTTATTTTAATCTCTAAAGTCTCACAATAATTCATCTGTTCTAAATGGTTTATTCCAATTATCCACACTAAATGTAGCGGCAGACGAACAGTAAATCTTATTGGGTTGGGTGGGATTTTTGGAAATTATTAAAAGAAATACAATTATCCACACCGAAATCCTTGGTGTCCGAAATCCGAACATGTCAATGTGCGAGAGGAGACTCTAAAACGGCATGCTGGCCAAGTGGGTTGGGGAGTCTTTTAGAGGATTAAGAAGTTCCTTAGCGATTGTGGTAAGGGGTGTTATCTGTTGGTTGCCTTTTACGATACCCACGGGAAGAGATAGATAGATACGCTTTATTGTACATCAAAAACATACATAGTAATATAAAATACAAGTTATTAGAAGAACATCCGGCAGACATATCGCTAAACCAATTTCTTCCAGGCAACCTTTGGGTGGTGAAGAGAAGTCGGTAGACCAAATAGAGGTAGATAGTGCAATAAGGAAATGATGAATGTATATACATTGATAGATACATATATACAGAAATATATAGATACCTACAGGCATTAATACATATACATACAGAAAGATAAAGGAAAATAATTTGTGCATAGATCTTAATAATAAAAATAAATCTTAATCTGCGAGGTAGTGTCCTTTCACGAGTCTTTTAAAACTAGCCAGAGATTGAGCGCGCTTTATTGTTAAAAAAGGTACCTAATGCATTCCATAAGCGAACCGCTTTGACTGTAAATGAATGTGAATAGAAAGTAGAAGAACGGTCGGGTATTTTATGGAGAAGATAGATATTGGGTGGTGCTATAAGCTGGCCGGCACCACAAGGCCAATAATTGGGATAATCTGTCCTAAATATATATTAATTTTTGATCTTGATATAACTCCTTAATTTAGAAATTGAATGAAATTACATCAGCATTTAAAATTGCATCTTATACAACTACGAGTAGATCACTAGATAACTAGATCATCTGGGCGGTGGAGGAATTATGGTGAGTAAAACCTTAGGTCCGAGAATTTAAAAAAAAACTGGCTTTATATATCTCTACCAATCCGCAATAAGCCTACGTGTTTGATTAAGGCACGAAACTCCTTTGCATTACTAGGAGAGGCCCGTGACTTAAACGATCAAAAACATTGCGCAATCGGTAAATTTGCTGGGGGATTTTTGGGGATACTCCAGATTTTTGTTTATTTCTGGAGGATGCGAGTTTCGTCACGATGCCTCACCGAAGAGCAAGTGACATTTTTTGAAATCCATACTTAAGCGTATTTAGAGCTGTAATAGCCTAGACACATTCGTGTGATCGTGAGTTCCAATCCTCGGCCCGTACCACTAAGTTTCTATGTTTACAATACAAACACATCCAATTCAATGATTAATCATTATTTAATATTTATTGTGGATAAGACTAAACTTAAAGATAAATTGATCCATACTATTATTATTATTATTTGATGGATCAGGGCCCCATTGCTTCGTCATGTCGTCGTAATGTCGTGGGCTGTGGTCACGAGTTATAACCACGCATAAGCCGGAAAGCTTCCATGACACTGTGTACATTATCGGGGCGAACGGATCCAATAGCATCATTTTCCGTTTTTTTTTATAGAAAGCAGGCGACAGACGAACAGACATCACCTGGTGGAAAGCGGATAGTGTCGCTCTCCGATACCCGCGATATTATGAGTATGTCAACATGGGAATGACTAACATTGGCACGTGCTTATGATTTTTATTGTATACTAGCGACCCGCCCTCGCTTCGCTTCGGTTTATAAGTTTTTTTTGTTCAATTTTTTTATCAAAATTTCAGAACGAAATACAGCCTATATTAGACACAGATAATGTAGTTAGCTTCCTATTTGTGAAAGAATTTTTGAAATCGTTCAGTAGTTCCAGAGATTACCCCCAACATACCTACAAACACACAATTTTACCTCTGTATTATATTAGTATAGATAAGTAATGATGCCATTTGCTGAGTTGTGACAATAAGGACATGTATACAATTAGTTAAGTGAATGTTAGTTGATAAGGACATTTCATTTTTTATTTATTATTAATATGGGCTAAAGGCCTAAAATAAATGAATTTATTATTATTAGGTACATTGGTAGTAAGTTATAGGGACATAGGCATCATAGTCGCACCGCTAAATCGCGATAATAAATCGCGCGAAACCGCCAATGTGTAAACGCGCTAACCGCGACGCGGTACCGTGTGCAAAGCTGAGACCTTACGAGCACAAAGCAGAAAATGTGCGCGTGTGTTTACCTCTGCGGTTTGGCGTGACAGTGAAATGAAACTCGTTTGTCAGTTCCGTATTATTCAGAAGCAATTTTATTTTTTAGAAACAACTGAAAGTTGTGTAAGTCTGATGTCCATATTAATTACTTTTTACGGTTAATGTCCTATAGATAAATAAGTTTTGGGGAAACACGAAAACTCAACTTATACCGAAGATGGATGTGGGGGTAATTACTTCCAGTTTTGTCAATTATTTACAACATTACTCCGCGTATCAGGCTAAATTCTAATTCCGTCCATGTAATCGGTTTCGTATCTTAAAATGTTCATTATAATAAAAGTAGTACCTATGTCAGTGGATGAACTGTGAACAAAGAATTTATTTATTTATGAGAGGAAAACTATTGGTCGTTACAAACAATATGTAAGAGGCGTCAGTTAAGACATTGAACTGTAAGTTATTTTACAGGTTTTCATCCATTAAATATAAAATAAAAATGTATGTCTTCAAACTACCAGCTCAATGTGAACAGATAAGCAGATAGTGTGAAATAATAAATTCTCAATGAAAATGTGTGACGTGACATCTGTAAAACAAATAAAAATAAGTCGTATATATTATTTATAATTTAAGTATGTGTTCATATGCAATATATATGTATATAAATATATATTTATGTATTTCATTAATATTATTGTACTATTAAATTATTATACAAATTTTCCGTACGCACCGCGCCTGCCTTTCTGTCTTGACCTGTATTTCACGTTCCACAGGTCTGCTGGAAGAAAACTCCGCAGGAAATAAGCTTGCCTTTTGTACATCTTTTCTTTTTCTTCCTTTTTATTTGTTTCATGTGTGTACAGTAGATTGTTAACTAAATAAAATATAAAAGATGAAAGGCATAAATCAACTTCAATATTATTAGCTATTAAAATATGAAATTTTTATTATTTAAACAAAATTTGCTTGCCGGACATTACGCCCCCTTTTTGAGCAATAAAAATGTAAATATCGTCCCTATTTATAAATTTACGTTTGAAAAAAAGCGTTAAATTACATTACATAATATTTTTTCGAACAACATCATGAGTATTTTACATCAATGAAAAGCTCTTTGACGTTTTATTTATTATCGAAATGCGTTTCTAAAAAGACATAAAATCCTGAAATACTTAGCTATCTATTTTCTGTCAACCATTTATTAAACGAGTACTTACCTATTATACATACAAGAAGAAACACATCTCCTTACAATTACCTCAAATGAATAACAAATAATGGAATCCCAAAAGACACAACTTTGTTCCCCTTTATTCAAAGGTCAACAACCGTCAAAAGCCATGTTCTATTATAAAATGTCTTATTACTTTAACAGTATCTTAATGCAGGAAGTCCTAAACACCTAGCATATGTTCGCATGCATCAAATGCGGAATACAAAGAAATTAACTACAGATAAATTTATTGATTGCGCTTAGTACGCACACAAAGACGCGTGGCAACATTTCTTTGTGGGGAGCTTTGGGGAACCCAATTCAACTGGGAAACAAACAACAAGCAGATGTGAATGTGTGTGTGAACAATTCATTGTGAGATTGGTTGAAGTGATCTTAGACTACCGTGCCTCGTATATGCTCTCATTCATTAACGGGGAAAGGTGTAAATCTATTAACAGTACCATCGATCTCTCGCCGATAAACATCGAGCCGGATCGCGATGATCGATGCGGAATCGAGCTGGTATTTGTTTGTTTTGCACTGAATTAGGATGTTTATTTCGATTCGGATTTAGTCATTCGGATTATAGCAAACAGGAATGTATTTCTACAACGTGCTAAAATCATTCAAGTCTAACCTTTATAATTAGCTAACTAATTGAGGTAACCATACCAAAAACCAAAACATGATCGTGATTACAAGAACTATGAACTGATCCGTTTCAAGTATTGTTTTACATGTCGTATAAATCGATTCGTAACGCTCTATCGGTACATACCATTTAATATTCATTTGTAAAACCACTGTCATAATATGTATAAAAGTGAACGTTAAATCGTTACTTTAAAAAAAAATAGGAACCGTTTTTAAATGTCATTAAAATCTTTAATTTTTAATGTTTTAATGATGTCATTTTTAAGTTGATTTATTGATTCATAGTAAGATTATATACTATTTTATATTATATATACTATTTACATTGTAGTATAAGTAGCTACTGATAGTGTATATTAGTATTTCTGTAGAAGCACTCGTAGTACCTATTTATTAGGCTATGGTTATTCAAATTAGTATGTTTAGTATTTACCAATTGACGTGAAGTGGCTGTCATTTAAAATGTCACGTCAAACTATGCTGAACCATAATCGAATTCATTTCAATTTCAAAATAATTTTCTGTTGGCTGTAGGTGTAAGGTACGAGTATAATAGCACAAGGTAATAATTAATTTTTAATTACAAGTAATGACAAGTCTCTTGCTATGCTCGATATTAAATTGTAAGGCTCTTCCAGATGTAAGTAATAATTACATGGAACGTAAAAGGAAGCTTTTAAACTCGCAAGTCATCGACGGCGCCCTTTCGAAGGTTTACTTATTTAATTTAACGAGGACACTCATAACAAAAAAGTATTAAGTGCTATTAATTCAATAGCAGTTACTTTCATTCTTGTATAAATATTAAGTTAAGGTCGAATAAAAATGGAGGGCATTTAAATTATGAAGAAGTCATCCGTCATGATAGTGAGCTCTATTAAGCATTAATATAAGTGACATCATTCCGGAAAATTTACCTTATTGTCGTACCAGATTCTCATATAATAATGAGACTTTACTCAAATCTTAATTTTTTTTTGTACTTATTTTATCTTGAAGATTAGATGTTATCTAATCTTCTTGAATGTATAATGTATAAATTCTTGAATAATTATGTTTCTATTTAAAACATCTTGAAACAAAGAAAATTTAAATTGGATAATCATAACAAAGTTGGTAAGTTCATTCCGATCATCGATTTGAAAATACACGCTCGATGTATTATACAAGCACTCTAGGGCAGGCACGTTAGTCTAATACTATAGCAGTAGCTCTCGAATTCTTTAATTCATATGTGTTTTGAAAACCGAACATTCCTATTACACAGATGAGGTGGGGTTAATTAAAAAGTCAAATTTAAAACTTAAGTACATACTACGAGTACCCATTGTAAGGTTAAAACACGACTAACTATACTTGTTTATATTTCAAGTAAGTGTTTAGTTTCAAGTAAAATAAGAACACATCCTACATTAATGTTTTATCCCATTTGACTATCATTTGAAATATACAATTTTACTTATAATCAACAAAAAGGTTCACTCTCGTTAGTAAAAAACTTACAACTATGTTACAACATTCAATTAAAATAAATTAATACCTACTTATGACCAAAATTAATATTAAAAAAATAATTATAATTATACTCAAATGAAACGTAATTACATATATTATGTGTATCAAATATTTAAATATATTGGTGCAAATGCAAATAAACATTTTTGAGTCTGTACAATTAAATATATTGTGCGGGATACGTATGCACTAACACGCAGTAGAATGCTAGTGTCTGTACTCCGCACCAACTGGATCGCCGGGGGGTGTGGACTGTATAATAGGTTTTTCCGTGTCTTGAATAAAACAACAAGGCTTGTTCTTCAATAGAGCCGGGGTAGCGCAGAGGTACTTGTTCTTCTTCTTTGTTCTTGTTGTTGTTGTTGTCGGAGTGGATGCCGCTGCGGAAGTGATTTTGACCGGAAATGGTCCACCTATTATTCGCGTATTGGGTTCTCCAACTTGCGGCTAGTTGCGGGATTCCTCCACCACCGGTCAACGTCGGGCCTCCCCTCCACTTGTCCATTTATGTACCCCTCCCGCTACCCGCGGGGAATCATTTATTTTCCTTATCGCTAACACGTATTTACATTTTTGATAAGATCCTAGTATGTCCTCAATTACACTATGCACCAACGATACCTATACTATGCACCAACGATTTATGTAGGGACATACTAGGGATTACTCCATTATTTCCATATTATATACATAAAAACTTAACAACTATTTGCGAAACTATATACATGTTTGCCTAAGTACCCTAGCCTTTTCGTCGTCAACATATATATTGATCGTAATCGGTTATTAACCGATTACAAGCAATCTGACAGCTATCCTTCAACTCTATTCCTGTCATGGAACTTTAAATACCAAAGAGTTATAAAATCAAACATGCAGTAAACAAATTATCTTATAGGTACGAGTACTACATAACATAAAGTATTTAATTCATTTTATGTAATCATTAACTTTTGACACAGCGTCTAATCCTTGCCAAAAGGTATTAAATATTATAATGAGAAATAAAGCTTATTGTTGTCATAATTAAGTAAGTTTTAAATGTTTGCCCATTATATTATAACGGTTATTTTTGTGAAACAAATAGCTAATGAAAGTGAGAGTGGCGACATATATATACCGTGATTTAAATAAAGGAAAACGTCAATCAATTTTTTTTTCACCTTTGTTATGTCAACAAATGGCGGAGATCTTTTTTTCTGTATTCAACGAATAAATTGAACTTACAGTGTTCAATTTATGGAGTTGACATTGAAGCTTTTATAATTAGTAAAATACGTCAGACGACATGGTTCTGCGAATATTTTTCTATTTTCTATTACTGGAATCGACTCCAATTTAACTTTCTAAAGGGCGTCCGTCGTCTCACGTCACATTTCTTTCATCTCCATCAGTTGTCGGTTCTATGATAAATATGGCCTATTCATTCAGTTGCGCAAATTAAAAACGTAGCAAGGGCATGTAAGCGCCGAGACCATGACATCTGAGGCATGCCACGACCATAGGTTATAACTAAGTGTAGTTCGGTTGATCGATGGTTAAATATAAACGGGTGGTTAAAGAAACAGGAAGTGTGAGACCGACCCAATTTGAAAGACCTCACAGTCGTTGTGGGGCCTGGTAGGTCTTCTTCTTTTCTCGGCCAGGGCACACTGCGCAGGCATGCACACGCTTCTAGCTCACTACTTCTCGCAGTCCTTCAATAAGAGGAATTACAATTGAAGACAGCCTACGACCGACCACGTGGCAGTGTTGTTCTAAATTAAATTGTTGGGCAATTAACAATTAATTAATTGGTAATCACGCCTATTATAATTAACAACTAATTAATTGAAATTGTGAAAACTCGCGATTAACAATTAATTAATTGTTAGTCGTGAGTTTCCACAATTAACGATTAATCAATTGTCAATCTTCTTAATGTATTTGATTAAAAACTAACAATTAAAATTTATTATGGTAAGAAAAGTATGCTCAGGCCACCGGGTGGGGTGGCCTTGCGAGCCTTGGGAGCCTTGCCTATTACTCACTCTCCCCAAACCTATGCTTGAGCGTTCAGCCCTGCCACCTAATTAATTAATTGTTAATTGTCCAACACTGCCACGCGGTATCCCTCGCACACCAGCACAGACCGAGCGGCGACGAGGTGGAATCATAGGCTGGCGGTCATACACACATTTAATTTGGAGGCAGGAGTAAGAAAAAGTAATGTGTGTAATGTGCGATAGAAAGGTAATAAAATGATAATACGCCACTTGGCGCGAACAGGGTACTTTCTCGAAAAATCTGTCTTTTAATTTTACATTTTCTGCGTATCGTATATAAATACTTAAGAAATCCGCACCGTGGAATAGGGGTATGACTAGAATACGGTATCGTAGTCTTGTAGTCACTTGGATTAAATGTAATTAACTTTAGAAGGGCTAAATAAGTTTCATGGTCCTCCTCCAAAATATAGTTCAGGGCACTTACTGAGATTTTAATTTGAATAGTCTACTGTTATTTCACTTTGCTGATTCTTTACGCTGTTACTTTGCTGAATCTTTACGCTCTCTATTTTATATATATATATATTGGTTTATATATACTTTATATATTATATATACATATATAAATCATATATATAATATGGTGGCAGACGGCCCATGTTATGTGGTTACCGTCATTAAGGTCGTATATTTATATATGTATATATATATATATATATATATATAGGTTTATATATACTTTTTATTTTATATATATATATATATATATATATAATATGGTGGCTAAGGACGCCTGCAATACCAGGAGGATGACAGAACTGTACCCGACAATCAATAGAAATCTTCGAAAAACGATTCGTTCTGTTTTTATTTTGAATTCAAATTTAGAAACCGAATGATTTCTTTCAAACATCGAACGTTTGACCGTCTGTCCAATTTGCACTCGAACTGTTGAATTGTTGGTACGTGCCTACCGTATTCCGTAAAATTATCAAACATTCACGATTCCAATCTCTCTTGGACGATAGATTATTTCTCTTACCAATTGTATTTACGAGTATACTATTGAAGATAATAAATAATACGTAAGTAAAACACGGTTCTAGGGTAAGCCTTCTAATATATAAATACCGGGTAATACGAGATCATTTATAAATCGTTTTATAATGATACTGGCTTTCCATATATACACATATTTTTGTATTACACATTAGTAAAATACTTTGTGATTGTAATAATATTTTATATTTCGTTAATATTCGGTGCTAAACGGAGTAAGTCAAAATCAACTGTTTTTCAAGGGCACAGTTTTAAGTTTAAACATTGAGCTTTTAAGTTTAATTTTAATATCAAGATATCACTTTAATGCTGAAATCCACTCCTTTTATCTGTCGAGAATTGAAGGGTTTAATTTTTTTATTCTAAATCCAAAGTGATACAACATGTTAGAGCTTCTTATTTAACATTTTATATATTTTGAGTTTTCAACATATTCCCGAAGTGCACGGAACGGGTCACCACTAAACTAACCACCCAACACTGAACAGTTGCGCGACTTATTGTAATAATTTACACTTACCAGTGATATTTATTGAATTTTTCAATAAATCATGTTTTAGATTTGTTTACAATGAATAATAATTATTTATTAGTGCTAAAAGGAACGTTTAACAAACGTGTTAAACGTAACAACGGAACTAATATTAGTTTGAAAATCACGTTTCTATTGTTACGAATATTGTAGACTCTCGTTGTTCGAATGGTTTTCTGCCTAGAACAGGGATGTCACAAAAGTATCTTAATTAATACTCCAGTGATAAAATAAAATGCTAAGTTAGATAATCGATTTTGTCGAAGAGAAAACGTTGTAATATCAACATTATACTGTTCTAATTAATGGTGGCGGTACCTATTATGCAATTTTTAGGGATGGAAATTAATTATAGTTTAAGAACTATTAACAAAAAGAACATAACGAACCCTAACATAGTAATCATAACATACAACATAGTTATTTCTAAAATTTACTGCTAGAATTGGCCAGCTGGTACTAGAACAAATAACTTTTTCTCGTCTCGTTAATTTGAATATCGGATGGAAACAGTTGTGTATCCGTATGTGCTATTATAATTTAAAACCATATTTATGTATATTGTAGCAATGCATTGGGAACCGAGTGCGCAGTGTGACAGCCCTAGTCTGGATAGAATGGCTATGTTTAGAACAGACTGCATCCAATATGGTACTTATACTAATTAATGAGAAAATGCTTTTTGTTTGTTATAGCATTAGAAGGATCGTTGACTGGTTTTTAAAAACAGTTCAGTATTTGGCAATTCACACCGCACCAGACAACCATTTAACAAACCCATTTTTAGAATGTGTAGAAAATATAACCAATTAGCTTTCTAACATCCGGAACTGGACTTATTCGCAGACGGTTTGCTGACTTTCAAGAACAAAGACAAACGCGCTCTGACTACAAAGCGTTACAATTAAAGGTCTCCCCTTGTTTTGTTCTCACTCATTTTACATTCTTTTTTTTTATTTACTTATAACCACTAGCTTATTTACTATATAATTTATTGCTAAAATGTTAGTCATGCTGTCGTCATATTATTGAGATATCAATTAGTTTTAACACTTCTGTAAACACATTAAATTGTGCTTTGCTGTGTGCTGCAAAAATAAATAAATTCAGATCTACTATCCGTTTGGCGATAATTAAATAAAATTGGTAAAATTTCAATAAGTAATTTATCGAAACAAATATTTGCCAAAACTGGAAATGGGAAAAACTAAGATTCGTTCTCCAATTATAAATTCAATCAAGACAAAAATACATAATGTGGATTCTTTACTTGGACACTTTTAGAGGACGTTAAATAATTTTTTGCATGGAGGAAGACAAAACAGGCTGCTAATGTACTACTTACTACCTTTTCAGAATACAAATCATAACATCAGCCTAAATAATGTTCATAACATCAGACATGTTGGTTGAATCAGCTCTTTTAACATCCACTGCTGGGCTCATGCATGGCCCTTAAACGCCACGACGGCGGATCCACTCTTTAATGAACAAAAACTCGGGCTATTGAGTGTTTAAGGCCTAATATTATAGTGTATTTCTATTAAAATCGGTTCAGTAATTTTATAAATATATCGAACTTTGTAAAATAGGATAAATTTATAAATTTCTAGACCAAGGCCTTGGCAAAAGCTAGTTTAAAATGAATTATTTTATTCAGTAGTTAACCATGTTTGCGACTAATTTTTGGAATGTGTGGTATTTTCTATCTAGAGAAACTGGAGCATCGTTCGCTATTCTGGTTTTATAGAGACAATTTGCTGGAAAACAACAATAATTGAACGCAACAAAACAATTTGAACTGCGATCGAACTGAAACAGTAACTGAATCGTGTTTCACGGTTTTTGTATATACAACTAACCAACCCTGGTTTTGTTTTATTTATTAAACTTTTCCTCGCAGTTGTACAGATGCCTAGTGGTTTTCTCTGCCAGTCAACCTTTGCTTAAACAGAAATGCATGAAGGTGGTGCAGCAAAATCCTTGCTTAACTGATTATAAAGCAGTATATAAGTATTGAAGGGGGAGAGTGTATGCTGCATCTCGCAGTCGCTGGGTGCTCTCGACTGACCGCATTACCCTCTCTCACAGAAGACTACCTTGAAATGTACTGTATTTCCCATTTAATCCTAATGCACGTATGTATTTTGGTAGTGAGTGAGATATGCCAGAGCCCATCCTTTCATATCCCTCTCCCAACCCTTTCTCCAAATTGTAATCCATTCCTATATCTCCATAGGTAGGCTGCGCATTTGGGGACGTGCTAACATTTGTCATTTTTAATATATACAATAAAAATACATACAATACATATATAAATGTTTTTCTGTCTTTATTCTAATGGAATTGGCAATAAAACACCATAAAACAGCATTATATATTATTGAAATCGGGCAATACAGAGATGTCACAATAGAAACTACAACCGAGCAATAAAGATACTCGTAGAAACCGGTATCGTAGCTAAAGCCGTTCCCATAGTCTCTCCACGCTACGTTACACATTCTATGCTAATGTTACACAAATATACTTAACTAGGTACAAGACCGCGGGTTTCTTTGTAATTTGATTTTGGTGCTCTGTATAAATTAATTTTAAAATATCTACAATACCGTAGTTACTGTAACTTTGGTTTTAGAGACATTTCAAAGAATCTACCGATTAGAATCAATGCACGGTCAAATTGTTTTAGCAGTTCCAAAATTAAGACTTTAATAGTTCCAAGTTCCATAAATCTTCCAAGAATTCCAAGTTTAATAAATCTTAAAAAAAAAAAAATCGTCTCGCCCATAGGTCGGTCTTGCAGCATTCAGCGGTCTTGCGGCCCACTGTCACTTCAGTTTGCTGATTCTTTTAGCTATTTCGGCAACTTTAGACCCTCGTCCAATTTCGTAGTTACGCATTTTGTCCAGCAAAGAGAGTCCAATATTTTTCTCTTTCCGTTGCTTGCTAAGCGATGCAAAGAGCTGGTAGTGGTTGGACGAGAAAAGCATGAGACCATTGTGGTGGCAGTCCTTCGGAGACAGCTATATCCACCAGTGGAGAAACATAGGCAGATGGTATTGCATGGTATATACATCTAAATATTGGTGAATAGGTCTCATAAAGCTCTACGAATACAACTCGTAATCTACTCGAATCAATATGGAAATCTACATATACTTTTCAGACTGGCTCCTGCCATCGGTGTTTTACTGTAGTCCAACAATTTGTCAAATGGTCCGTGGAATATCCTTGCGAATCATATAAGCGTTTGAAAATCAATTATCGTCATAAGTACATAAAAAAACATTCGTTTCGGCCATTTATTCTATTAAACAAATGAGACCCTCTTTCTTCGACAACATTGATAAATAGCACAATCTAAAATTAGAACTTGGACAGTAACGAATTGGCAGAAAAAAGAAAGAACAAAGTTATTCCCTCGGCAGAAACCCTAATCGCCGAAGTGGTTGCTACTTTGAGCTAAATCTACAAACTGTTCCAATAGAAGTGGCCGAAACTTTAATCAAAATTGACTTCGTTCTTTTGGGGCCTTGATTTAACGGAGTCTGTCGCAAAACCTCTTTGTCCGTGTGTTTGTCCATCCTCCTGTCTTCAGAAGAACTTTAAAACTAATAATCAACCAGCTCGGCCAGGCATGGCGTGTTAACGCTATACATACCTCAAGCACAAGACAATATGCCAGTATGGAGGGCCATGTCCAACAGTGGACGAAAATATAGCTAATTATGGTGCGGATAATAACAGGTACACAAATTCATTCTAATCAGTGGCGGGACCCACACTATGACACATTAGTGACGTTAACTTTGCAGATTTTTGGTGATGGAGTTGGAATAAAACGATCAAGATGTTTATGTGAAAGATCTGAAGTAAAGAACATGTATTTGAAGAAAATACTTTTATTTATGAAATGAGGTTTTTCTTTATGAGTCAGTGGTAGACAGGCAAACGACCCACCTGTTGATAAGCTGCTTACCGTCGCCTATGTTATTCAGAACACCAGAAGTTTATTTATTAAGATGTTGTTGACCGTTTGTTAAAAAGGAAGAAGATAGCAAACGAACTGATTTTCCACCTGACTCTACCTGACTGATGATAAGTAGTTATTGTCGCCTATAGATATTTGCGATACATGCCAACATTAGTCAAAAATGACGGATGCTAGTACATCTGCACATGCACTGCCTACCTTAAGTTATTTAGGTATAAAGATTTAGAACAACAGTTGAGAATGAGAATACCGCTCCCTTATTGGACTGAATGTACCCTATATTATTGCATATCCGAGACAATACGGTATTGGATGCGATGGGACAGGATGAGGTAATGGAAGTGAAACGGGTTCTCGCAACTCCGACTCCTGAAATATGTTGCTCCGTTTCACGACAGTCTTTTGTGAGTAACTTGGCCAATCAGACGCGCTCACTCGACTGTGGGATGCAGTATCTCTTCCGTTTCCATGCTCCGTTGCTTCGATTATAATCTTCGAACATTTCAAGTTACAGTAAGGAATCTAATTGAGTGACATTGAGTGACAGGGTTCTGTAAACGAAATAAAGCAAGCAGAGTTTGATTACGTCACTCACAACTGGGGTTTGTTGTTTATCCCTAAATGGAAAGTTTTGTTGGAACGAAGTTTAGTCATACATTACTCTTAAAAGTGTCTGTAAAATGTATTAGTATTCCAGATAAGATTGCGAACAAAAAGGTCGAATCCTTGAATTTGTTCAAAATGTGCGGTAACCGTTAGATAATCGATAAACTATAGGTAAAGTTCCACTGTAGGGCACAAGCCTCGCCTAATAAATCATTAAGAGGTTCAGGTCTTAATTCACCACGCGGGCCCAGTGCGAATTAGTCCATATTTTTTTCAATTTTCGACCACACGCGGGTTTCCTCACGATGTTTTCCTTCCCCGCCGAGTGTGATGATTTAAAAAAAATGTATTTACCTGGACACTTAAAGGTATGGACTGAGGAATTGAACTCACGATCTCACGAATGAAAG
Source organism: Sesia bembeciformis (assembly GCA_943735995.1). Lineage (NCBI taxonomy): Eukaryota > Metazoa > Arthropoda > Insecta > Lepidoptera > Sesiidae > Sesia > Sesia bembeciformis. The sequence continues at coordinate 9,629,709 of OX031042.1, forward strand.
TCGAGAATAGATACATCTAGGGCACCCCAGGCTATCACCGCTATAGTGAAACCTTGTAGTAATTTACTAGGGGAGGCATCTGCCCTCCACTGGGACGCTATATTTAGTCACTAAATACTATATTAATTAGTTACTATCGTCAATTATAGATTAGTGTCAGCAAACCTATTAACCTAATGAACGAATATTAAATTATTAAGTGAATTAACCCTGTCAAACTTATAAATTACCCCTTAAATCTTCTGGAATTAACATTTTAGATAGATTTGCAAATGCTGTTAGTAGTTCCGAAATTAGCGCAAACAAGGACGCAGAAAGACAGGCAGAGATTGAGTTTGTCTGTCACAGATCTGTCAGAGACAGACAGATCTGAAAGAAAGAAAAAGAGTGAGATATGACAGAGCCTATTCCCACTCCATGCTATCATTCCCCATTTTCTGAATCCTTTCGCCAAATATACTTCTTTATTTCCAAAGGTATGCAGCGCATCCGGGGGCGTGCCACTGTTTGTCATTTCGAACCGATGTTGGCATGTATTGCCAATGTCCATGGGCGACAGTATCCAGTTACCATGAGGTGGACCATAATTCCATAGAAAAAAAATTAAATCATGTTCAATATAATCATATAAAAATAATTATAAACACATTATTTTAACAATGGCAGACATTTAAAAAAATCTTGTAAGAGATAAATAGTCAAGTGTCGTTTATAACTGTAAATGTCAATTTCATTATACATTCGTAGCGATACGCTAACTGGCAAGTTATCAAACTTTCTAAACTGAATAGTTTTGTGAAAATATCTTTATAACGTTTACGAACGAATCATTATCTCCGTAAGAAATTGTGCACAGGTCGCGTGCGGTCATTTCATTGACGTGAAGTGTTTCAGAGCTTGAATAAATTACAAAAATTAAGTCTCTATTTATACGAATTTCCTAAACGGAATTTGCTTTTAACGTCTTTATTCCAGGCCTAAATCCAGCAGTGGACAAGCTCATCAGCCTCACTGTACCATTACCATACATGGAAAATATCAATTTCAAAAACAGTCATCCACCGCCACGTATTGATATGCGTGAGGCGACTTGCACGGGCGTGAGACGAGCGTTCAGCGGACGTGTAAACCGTCTTGTGTGTACAAATTCTAGTTCACGTATTAAACTTTCTATAGTAAACAGTTTTGTGAAAATGTCTCGATAAATGAGGGGACAGTAAAACGGTTAATATAACGGCGATGACAGTTTTTATTAGCAGTTGGCAGTAAATTGAGATCGTTCCAGATGCCCTTTGTTAAAAGGTCAATTTCATTGTATGTTTTGTTAAATGACGGTATATCTATTTGTTTAATATTTTATTTACATTTTTATATAAAATCCATTTGAGATGTAATTTGTGTACTAAGTAGATATCAGTTTTATTATTTAAGTAAAATAAAGATTTTAAAGATATTTTTTTCGAGTAAATGATTCTTTCATAGATATAATGTAAGAATAATAAATAATTTACTCCTGGGTTTACTCCCAAACACCTGGAATTTATAGGCTGATATCGATCTCTGTGGTAAATAAAATAAACAAGGCGAAAAAAGCAAAGTCAAATGCAAAAATAGTAATCAAGAAATAATTAATAATATAATATAACTGTCTATTTTACAAGCTTTTATTCAATATCACATGCTTGTTTGTGAAGGCCTAATCTTGCAAGTCGATTTTAACCCACTTCCATTTGTACTTCTGTCTTGAAATTTTACACATGTACATGAAACCGATGACAATACAACAATATTATGACCTTGATTTGATGCTGCGGCCAGGAAGGTCAGCACACTGAGGAACTCCTCAATGGCGAACAGTCGTGTTTGGGCTCGTTTGCCTAGTAGTTTTAATGAAAACACCTTAGTGTCATGACCTTAACCCAATGCTGCAGCTAGGAAGGCCAGCACACTGTGGAACTCCTTAGCGGCGAATATCTCGCGACAAGCTTTTAAATCACATAAAAACATTAACATAATGATTAGATTTATTTTTTCATTTCAGTGCATTTTAAAATAAGCTAGTTTATAAAAGATTTTTTTAAGTATACGTATACTATGTTGAACAGGTTAATTTATACCGGTAGCGCCATAATAAGCAAATAACAACGAATAGAATCGAATGATTTGAGGTGGATACACGAGTTGTTTTCTCTACAAACTTTGTAAGAATATCCCGAGGGTAAAAAGTTAATGTTCAAGTACGACCTTTAATTAATTTGATGGCCAATAACAATCACACAGCAATAAAATTATAGTGATATGAAACCGTATTATTACAGATGCTCAATTAAACCTCCTGCCTTCATTGCTTGAGAATATTTCAATGTTGACACTTAATTTCCTCCACAATTGCTAACTGAGAAAAGGTTTGATAAAAGAATGTCCGCTGACTTTTTATATAATATTATTTACTTTTTTATTTCATTGGTCTCTGCCAGCAACTTTGTGTGCTAAAGTTGGTTTCATGTTTCATGTGTGCAAATTTTGGTTCACTCTGTCTCACATATTTCGATTCCGATGAGAAACCCTTTCGGAATAAATATTTTGGAGTGTGGAACAGTAGCGTGCATTGGTTTTGTACCTGGATAAACAATAATGGCAGAATGCAAATACTTATTACAAGTATAAACATTGCTTTTAATCGACTGGAAAATATCTGACACAATGACAACTCTACCGATCGCCCGTGGTTCACCCATGTTAGTGTTATGCTAATTGGTTTTGACCAATTAGCCCAATTCTGCAAGTCGACTAGTCTGTAAGGGGTCCTAAATTGGCGAATTGGTGGACTGCATGGTAAAACCTACTTAAGTTAATACTTAAATAAAATGACCTTATAATTTTACAGATTCAATTATCGGGTAACAAAGTGCACTAGATGTCGTTGCTTTGTCGACCGCGTGTGAAAGACTATTTGTATCTATAAAAATATTCAACCATTATATTAACATAATAATTAACATATATTAAGTAAATTACCTATTCCCGAAAAAATAGTATTATCGAAGTTCTTAGGGTCACATTTGTATCAGATGCATGCCATTGTTGTGGGTAATGATATAAACTGCAAGAAAATCGGTTTGATCGATTCTTAGATAACGGAAATATGGAAAGCATGACGTTTCCATTAAGAGCTACTGTCCCCTGGCGCGACGCGTCAAGTCGCGCAAGGAATCGCCCGCTCCTGTTTTATGATGTTAAAACATGACAAAGTCCACTGGGATAACGCGCCTCGTAAGTTTTATCTTTTTAAGTAATATCAACCAACTTCGTTCAGTAGCCATTTATATATGTTTTAATTTTATTACTTTAGTAGTCAAATGATTTTATGGATTGGATCCTATATGAACATTATTATAGTTATTTACAAATGCCGTGAATTAACTGTTAGGGCAGGAGGTTTTACTGTTACAGGAGGAGAGTTTCCTTAACGATACAGGCGGTCTTAAAAAATAATAATAAAGTAATTAAAATTTTTAATATAATTTATATTTTTAATTACATTACTATTATTTATATTTTAATAACAGCGTCTGGGCCATTTTAATTATAATTCACGTGCTTCAGCAAATATTCAAATATGTAGAAGCATTTATAAAGGAAGCTGTAGGAAGCTGCCATCAGTGCCGGCTTTACCTATGGTGCAGGGTGTGCGGCGCACACGGGCGCAGGGTGTTAGGGGGCGCCGAGCGCCGCTCGCGACGCCTCCAAAGAGCCTACTAGAGGGCGCTAGGGTATTGATTGCACCCGGCTGGCATTTCTCCATAATCTAATATCCTGTCTTCCTCAAAACCTACAGCTTAATTGGTGACACCTCTTCATAGAATCGTCAGCCTGTTTCTATTCTTTTACCTCGTTAGATGACACTCGTCAATAAAATGTAAACAATAGCTGTAAACGCACGTGTTTCAATAGAAAATCCACTCGAGATGCGTATAAAATGTCATCATACATGAACCGGACGCCCTGAGCCCATCCAAAACATAATTTATGAATACCACTTGCGCCATTGTAACGGTTTTAAGGCAGCGACTCACTAGTTCACACGATTATGTTGAATAAATAATGAGTTTCGAGCGACTGTTGTGTGATGATCAGATCAGAGAGTTTAGTATAAAAAAATCACTTTTTTCTATAAAATAAAGATTATTCTAAATAAAGGTTCTAAATATGTACGTCCGTTACAGGCATTGCTTAATTCTGTATACACAAGAACATCAGATAAATGTTTGCAAACGAAATAACAGACCAAAGTTTAATGTCGACTACTGACTACACCAACTACGTTATACAATTATTATAATACTTATTATTAGAATTATTGGTACTTATTGTACAATCTATGAACAGATTGTGAAATCTCTATTCTCTGTAGAGGTATGTAAATTTGATTATTAATGATTGCCAAGTGGAACACAATATTTCAACTAGTTCATAACTATTATGTATATGTTATATAGTAAACATATACTTATACGTATACTTACTTAGTTTTATTTGTTTTGTTTATGTTTTAGCTAGCTATGTAAAAAGAAACAGGGAGAAGAAACATAGGCACATATGGTTCATCGGCTGTGTACACTTGTATGTATGCTATGGTAAGATATCAATGTCTCGCGATTGAAACTAGTGACAGTATCCGTCATACAGTCCTCATAACACCGTACCCTATAATAATCCTTTATCGTCTACTGCTGGAGACGGGTTTCTTCACGCACATTGTGTTGTGCACGAGGGGTTATATGGCAATAAAATGCCACGCTGGCCAAGCGGATTGCAGAGTCCATTCTTTTAGAGGTGAGGTGATGCAGTTGCTCGGGCCTTGTAGTAGTCGCCTTTTACGTCACCCTCGGGGAAGTGAGAGGGCGAAGCTACTCTAAAGCGGGCACCACACGACCATCATTCAGTCAACTATTTTCTCAAGTATTTTATGTTGCTTTGTGGACTACTGGCATAAGGGCCAGTTTTCACCTCGAGTAGTTAAACGAATCACAATCTCATTCAATTGCTATCTTCTATGTTAATATTATTTATGGCCCTTCAAAGCGAGCTGCTGGCGAAAATGTCGGATCATTGTGTAATCTTCCATTTGAAATTATTGTAGTTACAAAAGTGAAAAGTACTCATTCAATTGTTGGGTGTGGTCTAAGTGGTCTTGTTTACACACAGCTTAAAGAGATTAACGTAATTCGATGCGTGCTTAAGGTGATTGTAAGACCGACTTAAAAAATATGAAGGCTATAAGGATGCTTTTTTTATACATTTTTGTTGTGGCGTACGAAAAAGTATATTGATAGATAATACTCTTTATTGTACATTAACACATGTTACAAACTTATGTTAGTAAAATGAAAAGTACAGCAGGCGGCCTTATCGTCAAAGCGATCTATTCCCGGAGAATGTTTGGGTGGTAAAGAGAAAATACAACATACTCGTAACATAACAAATAAAAGTAGATGATGCAATTTTTAAATAATTATATTTTATACATATATACATTTAATACATATACACTTACTTGAGATGTATACAATATAATTTACTATATTATGGTATGGTGTAAAAGTTCCTGAGATGTTGCCGACAAGATTTATCATCGGGCACACGGTTAGTTTGTTAATAAATATCATTTAAATAAGTTAGTGTAGGTACGGATACCGTTCATATGTTTACTGTGATTGCATATAATGGTGGTGGATTATCTTTAACAAGTAACCTTTATCTTTTTTGGACTCAAAATATGTTTATGGTTGTTATGTGTACTTAACATGAATGAATAGTGATTTCGAAACATTTCCGATATGATTATTATTTTCTGAATCATCCGGTAGAATCACCGAATATGTTTCATGTACCTTTATAGAGATATTACGATTTGATATTCTATGTGTATTTTATTTGATATTATTTTATGTAGTATATTAAAGGTAATGGATGTAGTGATAGAATTGATGGTATCTTGATATGTGGCTTAAATAAATTATGTACTTAATTCAAAAGCTCTCTAATAAATAATTATGTCTATGTATATATATATCTAGTATATATCTATACTAATATAATAAAGAGGTAAAATTGTGTGTTTGTTGGGGTATGTTGGGGGTAATCTCTGGAACTACTGAAGCGATTTTATAAAATTCTTTCACAAATAGGAAGCTACATTATCCGAGTCTAATATAGGCTATATTTTATTTTGAAATTGTGAAAAAATAAATTTGAACAAAAAAAACTTACCTATAAACCGAAGCGAAGCGAGGGCGGGTCGCTCGTATGTACCTATATATAGGAGTCGTATATCTGAACAAACCTCAGTAGTTTTTTGTGTCTATTATTGTACTGTGTATTTTTTTTTTATACATAATTTGTTAAATATATAAAAAAAAATTAATCAAGTAAAGAAATAAGAAATACGCTAAGAAATGCGTATAATTAATACCATTATTTTCAACATGTATTTAAAATTCTATTAACAGCCGGACTAACAGACAAAATTATGTCAATAGTATTTCCTCTGATAATTAATTATATCCTGCTAGAGAAATTATACGAAAATTATCTTTAAGCGTTCCACAACATCCTCTCTTTTTGTAGTTATCTCGTTTGTAGTCTTAAATTTTCGAACGTTATTAATTAAAACGCATGTTAGTTAATATGCTATGAATCATAATTAAAAGTGATGTAATCTCAGCTGTGATCGTCGGTAACGAAATATTAATTACTCGAAGATGTACTGACGGCGCCTTCATTACTTTGGCTTAGGTTGTGTATATACTAAATAGTTTTGTCTCAATCTATATTATTTCAGGGAGGTTTCTAAGAAAATTCTAATGTCAGTTACTGTTTTGTTTTGTTTTGGTGTGCAATGAAGAGTTAATCTATCTATCTATCTATCTATTTAAGAGAAGAGATAAACAGGTCATTGGTATGTTATACTCGTTGAGAAGTCGAATGGCACGAACGATCAGTATGTAACCGACCTTATGTATAGGTACTTTATGTATTACAATTTCTATTTTCATATTCATTTCGTTCAGAAAGCAACCAGCAACATTTCTGTTTCCAAAGATAGGAATGGTAATAAAGCTAAGTGCCTCTGCAACAAATTGGATTCGTCGTTTCCAGCTTTTTCGGTTCAAATAACAATTATTTTGAAATGATTCCCGTGAAAGAGTAATCCGTACGGTTAACACGTTTAAATATTAAATTTTAATTTACATTCACTATGACTAATCATTCGATATTGTACTTACATACAATACGATAACAATAGAAACACAATTCGAGTTCATACCGAAAAAAGAAAAACAAAACAAAACGTAGGATTGCTTTCTAATGACACTTATTTCAGGTTACATCATTGCCGCGTAGAAATATTTTTCCTTATTTACTATAAAAAATGCATGCAATTTTACAACATTTTCACTAATAATAATTTAGAATTCTGCAGTCTCAATAGCCATAGCAATATTTTTGTTTATCCAAATGTTACTGTACAATTGTGGTGACGTCATTGATATTGTACTCAAAACAATGATTTGACATTTTTGTACAATTGCCTCAGGCCACGGTCTCCTCTGTTCTGTACCTCGCACAATTACTATAGACAATCCACTGACTTTTTTAGGGCTTATTTATGACACAATAAACTTTACAATCGATTGAATAAATTATCCAAGTATCTCAGTTTCAAATAAGTTTTTAGTTAAGAAATAGCCGTGTAATTCTGATGCCCAGATTTAGGATTTTCATGGTAAATGGTACAGAAGAGGTTTCCGGGAAGTAATTTCAATCAACCATTTCAGTTCTATTTATGTTCTTTATATCCGCCTTTATTTCGAAGCAACAAGGTCTACCCACGGCATGTTGTCTTCTCTACGCTTAATACACACAACTACATAAATATGTAGTTTGAATACATTTTCTAAACTTTTAGTTCACTTTTAGTATTCCTGACAGCTTCTAAAGTAGTTTTAAGAGTAAAGTGAGGTACAACATGAGCAATAAATAGAATAGAGAACCGCAAGGCTGCCTTTGGCATAATAATGAGTTTAGCTCTTTTAAAAGCATTTTTGTTTGAAAGGAATATTCTGTATAACTTTATTAGTTTAAGTTTCTTCTCACTGGATCTTCTCTGTTAGCATAGTAACTCTTAATAAATAGATAGATAGCGGTACAGCTTATTATCATAAATGAGACCGTTCAATTCCATTTGTTTCATAGAGGGGAAACTACGGGTATAATTATGATTTCACTTGCGAATGAAGGTTTCATTGTGGCACTGGTTGTTTGACGAATAAAAGTCATGTATCTGTAATGTCTCTTATTATAAGTAGCGAGTGTTGACAAAATACTATTTAACAATAGAGCTATTGTACCTGTATCTTATATTTTTCGGTGCATTGTACTGATGGATCCAAAAATCGGTCAGTGCTCGCGTCTTTTTGAGGCCGCATTGATAATGAACAACAAAGTGTAGATATACTTGATTCACTTCATTATTTTGCCATAACTTGATTAGGTAATTTGACATTCAGGAATTAGCGCAAATCTTATTCTTCTCGGGGTTGGTGGCAGTATTAGTTGTCGGCTCAAACGCGACGACAATTTATTTAATTTATGTTAGGTGGAAATTAATTGAATTAATTAATTGAAATAAGTTAGAAGGAGCTCAGTAAAGTGATAGTAAGTTCACCGAGGACAAGAGTAGGACTTCTTGGAAGCATACGAAAAACATGTCTAATGTTTTTATTTGACTTTTCACAAACATTAGACACAAACGACGCACTTTGAAGTTTAATAAACTAACGCTATTGAAGCACAAAACCCAACAATATACATTTTTCATAATAATCAAAGTAAACTCGACCTTAATTTCTTGAGTTCCCACCAAAAAAACAACCTAAAATAAAAGCTGAAAGATACAAGTTTGACAGGACCCCCGCCCTCTGCTGACAGTTGATTCTGACCCTTTCATGTTTATGGTGAACACGTTAAGATTATCAATTGTTTTACGCTCTATTGATTTTTGTGGTTAGCAAAATAAACAGTTGATTCTTTGTGAAAATCAAGTGACGAAAAAAATTAACATAAACCCCATGTCCTGCTAGGTGTGTTTTGTTTTTTGTTTAGAGACAGCCATAGATGTATGATTTTTGCCATGGACATAGACAGACAACGCAACTTCGTGAAATTTTATGGAAACCAAACACGTCAATGAAAACCAATCGTATCACGTCACAAGTAAATTTTGGTGATGGGAAACCAATCACCGATGAAACGAAACATCTCTTTTAACTCTATTATATCTAATAGAGTTTCGATATTTCTCTCGATTCGTCAGAATAAACATAACCGTTACCAACCCTTTTAGCATCCACTGCTGGATATCCATGGACATAGTCTTATGGAGAATGAGGGATATAGGGCCATAAAACGCCACGCTGGTCAAGCGGGTTGAGGAGTCCACTCTTTTAATAGTAGTTTCCTCAGCGTTTATGGTAGCGGTTTTGTTATCCCTTAGTCGCCTTTTACCGACAATCACGGATAGAGATGGGACAGTGTTATTCTAAAACCAGGCGACACCACACACGGCCAATAAACATGATTTTGAAATAAATCACGAATTTATTACTACATGTCAATTGAAAGACTAAATTATTTTACAATACAAAAAGCAACACAACTTTCACTTTAATTAAACTGATATTAACGTAATTGTAGAATTAAATATATTAGTGTCACTAGACTTGATTCATTTTATTGTAATCTCATGTCAACCCAGGTCAACCCATTCAAGTAGGAGACTTTTTTGAGCCATGTCAAATTTAATATTGTGTGTCTATGGTGATAGTGATTCTATGCTAAGGGGCAAGGCCACACGGACCTCCAAACAAAATTAGTACTTGACCGATTTTCACACTTCAATTGTGCGCATAATCAAACGAATTCCTTTCCAGTTGCGTAGGCGATGTAAGCTGTAATACTTTATACCCATAGTGACATATGAGCGAATTAAAAATTAGCATACAATCATATATCACCGCTCCAAATGACTTTTAAGTTTCATAATTGTGATGTCAGTGCTTATGATAGCTGGTAAACTGATTACAGATTAGAATATTGAATCGATAAAAACATATATTGCTTTAATGGTGTACTAAGGACCACCCGCGACTTCGCACATATTATAGCCCACATAATATAGATTCATATACATATATTTATATACACTCTTATTTATATTCAATATTTGAGAGGCCAAGGATCAGAGAGTAATGGGACAAGGAGATCCCTTATCTTACTATATATACTCTCAGTAGAGAGTATATATAGTAAGATATATCTACTCTCTATATCTAGATATACTTTTTCAGCCCATCCCTTCCTGTCTTATTGAGTACAATAAGACAGGAAGGGATGGGATGAAAAAAGGTAAGGAATAAAATGGTATAATTTTTTCAACATACGAGAGCGCGTCAAACTTGCTTGTGGATAAATGTCCATACACGAAAAGTAACTTTCGATTCAATATATTTAAATGTACATTGTGAAGAATCCTTTTATACCTACGGACACTCACCATTACAGCAAGACTTAGCGAGCGCATGTGAGTTGGAAGAATTAGAATATATAGTTCTTCTAACTCACTATAGTTCTTCTGACTCACTATAGTTCTTCTAACTCACTCACGCGTGCAGTCATGTGAGCGCAGTCAGAAGAGCATATATACCAGTAAGTTAGAAGTACTCATGTTCTTTAAGAAGTAAGACAATCCTCGGCCGATACCATTGAGTTTAAAACTTAAGTACGGATTTCTAAAAATTATCACCAACTCTACGGTGAAGGAAAAGATCGCGACGAAACCCGTATGCTCTAGAATTAAAAAATGTATATAAAAATGTATAAAAATGTAAATGTAATATCTAAAGCACTACACATGTATTCGCTACACTGGTCCCGCGTGGTGAATTGTGGCCCGAAACTCCTAGTTATTTACTAGGGGAGGCCTCGGATACTTCAAAAGGCTGACAAAATTTGACGTACGACAGTACGACACGACAGAGTCTTAAGATTCTTGTTTTTAAATGATGTGTAAATACTTAATTCACAACTCATAATAAGCACGTCTTTATTTTCGCATTCGAATACTTATGTTTTTTCTTTATATTCCTGTCTCAATACAGTCTTATGCGATATCCTTTACAAGTAATTTATTACTCGAGGAAATTCGTAGAGGAATTTTCAATGTGTTACACCCAAATAGCGATAAGCTTACCCCCTGTCACACTGGCTTAGTTACGTTAGGGTTGCCAACTGTTGTTTTAATATATCTAAAGATTAAAAATTAGAATAGAATGGAAATACCTATATTCATTCGTACAAATTCAAGCAAGTGCATACAAAAATAACTTTATTAACATGCATTAATATACATATCCTCCTTGCATCGTTCTTCTCACTGCTGAGGGTTGTGACAACGACCATGGATTACTTTTACTCAAACGATATTGCGCCATCTGTTTTTGTACTTGGCGGTATTCGTGGCATCGTGGATGTTGGTATTAAGAGGGGTGCGGATCTGGTCAGACCAACGCCGATGCGTTGTATATGTTGTTTGGATGCGTTGTTGGATGCGAAGCGTTGTTTGGACGTAGCCCGATGGCTATGTCCAAACATATACATACGGAATATACGTATATTTCCGGAGTAAAACTTTTTTTAACCTACATATCCTATTTGTAACAATGAAATATATTGACAACTCAACCCACTTCCTCACTTTATACCAAAATGACATATACACCAATTTTCCTTCAGAACATTGAACTACTTACACGTTAGTGAAAACCTAATGAAAATTCATTCAGTAGTTTTAAAGTGATTTCCAAAATCCCAATTCCAAAAATGAATTTTTTGAGATCCGTCCCTTCTAAAAAGACCCTTTATAACTTTTTTTAATTAATTAAATGTAAAGACCAAGGCTTTTATTATTTTATTAAATGCAGTAAAATAAAGAGTGAAACGTCATAATAAAATGAATAAAAAAATTAGAGATAAAATATTTTTACAATCGAATAAATATCGTCAACCCTAACTTACCTACACCCGGGTGTCGGAAAGTATTTTCACGACTGTTGACATTTCATAGCACCCTATCACGTAAAAAGACACAGCCAGGAGTGTATTTTTTAGACCGAAAATACTGCGTAATGATCCCAGAGATAAATACAGATAGAGTTGCCAAGTATTATGTGTCTAAAGTCTAAATCTCTAACCATACTGATATGTCTTTGTGTTTCCACGGTTTTATTTTTTAATTTAGGTTTTTATAATGATTCATGATTGTTATTGGCATGTATCGGAGATGTCCTTACACGTCAGTATCCACTTACCCCTAGGTGTACAGTCTGACAGCCACCTAATTTCTATTGAAAAAAATTATACGTAATTGCAATATTTTCTACAAATTCTCTATTATTCAGGTAAGTAATTAATATTCGGCAACATCCAATCCATATTGATGAAATATTTATTACATTAGCCTAAGGATATTAACACGCACGATCTCACATAATCCATGAATGGTATAAGGGTCAGTGTCAATCTGCCATGTCAAATGTTTAATTTCTTTAGTTTGAGTGCTATGTAAAATGGTGTTTATTTTGAAAAGTTAAAAAAAATATTTTCTAAATAAATCAGGATTGTTCAAAGAAGTAGTTATAAAGGCTTATTTGACCGCTTAGGATATTTTTATAACGTTTCACAATCAGCTGTAATGTAAAGTCAAAAAATCAAGATAAGATCTTGAAGTGATCAATCTATTATTTTTATGTCTGTGGTAACAACTCAGGGGTACCGTTTTCACGACCTTTACTTGTCTAAACCGCACACTGAGACGTGTCGAAACGCAACATCCTTCCATCACGTAACGGGTTTTATAACGATAGCTACGTGTTTCGTGTCTGCCGAAAAGCCAAATCACATGAAATCCTCAAACCGCATGTGGTTTTGATATGAAATAACAAACTAGCATTTTCACTTTAGTTGTGACCTTTTAGGCTTCTAAAAGCATACTGCTTATATATGTATATAATATTATTTTGTCATACAAAGATTGGAAAAATGCATAAAACGGAATTTTTTATTTTATTTATTTAAATTTTATTGCACAGCGGTAATGTATAAAAGGAGGATTTAATGCAGTAATTCTTAACCAGCTACCGTTCGAGCAAAGTTGGTATTATGGGACCCTTAAAAGGTTGACACGGAAGGAGGGGTTTTACAGTTTTCCTGTAACTCCTATATTATAGAGATAACTTCAAACTTATCTATGTATATGACGAAAATGAAGAAGAAGAGCATAACTTTTTGCGTTTAGGTCATTCCCATTTTAAGTACCTACGTATTTTGTGACCCGAGCTTAATGCCTTTTTAAGTACATATATACCTTGCGATTCAATTGCCGCAAAAGCCACTTTGGCGAAAATTAGTTATTTATACAGTTTTTTTTCAGTTTTTTATGCTCTATGGATCTGTATATTTAAAACTAGCGACCCGCCCTCGCTTCACTTCGGTTTATAAGAGTTTTTTTTTATTTAAAATAAAGTATAGCCTATACTAGACACGGATATTATAGCTTCCTACAAGTGAAAGAATTTTTGAAATCGGTTCAGTAGTACAGAGATTACTCCCAACATACCTACAAACACACAATTTTACCTCTTTATTATATTAGTATAAATGTCGATATTCGGCAAAAAATGGCTTTTTGTGAGCCTAGGCTAGATTTTCACAGAATTTATGACGTTAAGGACATTTTTTTGGCACAATCTCGCCTTGAATGTAAAAGCTCTTTGTTTAAATTTCAAATGGTCTTAAAAGCCACCTTTCTTATGGCTTTTACGACCATCAGATAATGGGATTTGGTGATTAGATTGTTGAAGCTCACAGAATGAAAATCATTATTCATCTATGCAAATTTTAATAGCTATATTATAAAAACAAAAAAGTTATGTTAAAATAGTAAATTTTTCGTTTTTTGCTTCTCCTGAAAAATTTGGCTTTTACGCCAATTGGAAGTGTCGTTGTGACCATGACATTAAAATAAGTTGTGAAATGCTTGCTTGTACTTACGTCTAATTTTTTTCTGAAGCAAGAAAGGCTTTTAAAATCGTTCAGTATCCGAAAATATATTGCGTTACTTTGCTATTTCTATCGCCTGTATAATGGGGAACGTTCTGAAGAGCTGGTCAATTTGATGCCAACTTCGGGTTTTTATCATCACACTTCCGATCATCAAGACACTATACCACGAATCCGAGAGTGTGGAATTTGTCAGCTAATGTTTTTCCTCTATGCTAACCAACTAAGGTTTTCCTTTGTACCCGCATGCCTCTGATATAGGTGGCGGTGACCACGTACCATCATATGACTCACCTACTCATCTGCCATTTTTTCTATAAGAAAGTTAATGATTTTTCAAATAGGCACTAAACGTATATTTCCGTTCAATTTTTATGGATGTTTCTGAATTGCTCATTGTATATTTTGAAGCTTTATATCTATGGTAGAGCCTTAAGGAACTTAAGTACTGGTAAACCATTATTCAAACAGTGAAACATGCAATTTCGTCCCGCCATCATCAAACGAGTAATATGGGCAATATTTATAGCTCAATCAAGCTGTTAGATTGAGAGAGTAATATGCTGGTAATTACTAACAACTGCAGTATGTTCTCAGCTGCTCGGTAAGTGCTTTATTGAGAGATTGTCGGCTTGTTTACTGAGGTAATGTGTTTGTTATAACATTTGTTTATGTTGGATCGTGAATGGTGGGGTATATTTTAAAATGGTCTGCTGATTCCCGACCTCTGAGATAACGTCAATTTCAAATATGTAAGTAGCTACAAGGCTGCTAAGTGGCTCTAAGCGCAAATACAACGTTGTACACCAAACCCATAGTACTTTCATATAAAAGAACGTTAAAGTTACCAAAATAACTCGTTTATGAACGCAAAAAGATTGTAATTGTGAAAGACTCCGGTAGCCAATTCATATAGACGCTATGCTTACAAGTAAAAATTTTTAAGCCAATCTGCATAAAATTTTATATACGAATAATGTTTTGTTTTTATATAAAAACAAACTTTCTCTTTTCATTTATTTATTCAACATTGTTACGCTTGCCTGGGTCTCTGAGTGAATTGATCCTGGTGCTCAGAGTCCGAGCTAGAGAAACTTTAATACTCCGTTACCCTTCAAAGTAAACACGTTTAATACAGTGACCCTAGTATAATTTTGATCGTTTATAAACCCCACTATCACGTTTGCTTCAAGTATTTCGTAAATAGTACCTCGGGCTTGTATACGTAGTATAAGTATAAGTATATGTAGTATAGTATACCTACATAAATATACTTTATATTACACTAAAACACACACAAGAGAAATACAAAAATACAAGTAATTAATAGAACATAATTGGCGGCTTAATCGCTAAAGAGATTTCTTTCAGGTAACCTTTGGGTGGCAAGGAGGAGTCTGGAGACGAATAGATGTAGATGGTGCAATGAAGAAATAATGTCTCTATATAAATACACATAGTATATGTATACATAAGTATATGTCGAACTTAAAAAGTTACAGCACAACGTGGCATATAAACTATGTCTTGCTTGATTTACTTGAATAGATGTGTGGTCTTATTTCTTTAATAACGTCTACTATACTTTTGGTTCTCTATTGTGGTAAAACAATGACAATGATTTTGGATTTTCAAAGAGAATGTGGGAGGGAGAGATAGGCGGCTCACCTGGTAATAAATGGTTTATAGCCGCAGTTTCCTGAGGTGTCTTCGAGATCTCAGAGCTGTGAATAATTGTCTTGACCTATTTTGTATAACATACTTGTAACAGTAGTAAGGCTACTATCTATACATACATAAACTATTATTACTTTATATACAATCAACCTGTGTTTTTCCACTGCTGGATGGATACATAGATTGGGAGAAGCCAATGGCCTCTCCCAAGGAGAGCCACTTCATAGTTTTGCTACATTCCTGAAATAATGCATTACTGCACGCGAACGAAATTGCGCTTAGGTTGAGATGCTTCTTGCAGTCTATGGGCACGTCAGGGTGTCTGTCTCTGCTGATACCTTTTTCTTCCTTCATTGATTATTGTAATTTTTTTTCTCTAGAAAAGGCGCCGGGCGGACGGGTGGCCTATCAAACGGCAACTGTCAGTTGACTGTGACAGTGCTGTACGTAACTTGAGTCGGAACAATGTTTTACGATTTTCGATTTACGATGCGAATTATTTATAATCGATTGACTATTCGTTAATTCATTAATTAAGGACAGTAGTGACACAGATGTGAATTTAGGTTGCCAACCATTAAATTAAAAAGCAATAAATTCTTTATAAAATATTATGTTTTATTCAACATAAAATAAAATAAATATAACGTGATTAAATCTACATCTAAGTACATGAATATTATTCATGTAGATATGTATTCAATATATAGACGCGACCTCCCGAACGTAGTATAGAAATTATTTTAATTATTATCTTAAAACTATTACCTCGTATAAAAAAAAAAAAACTAATCCTATTCCGTTGATTTATCGTTTTGCATTTGATTATTCAACGGTTTTTTTTTGTCGTGTCACTATATTGCACCCGATAAACAGGCCACAGAGTAAGTTAATATATGTAATTTGATTTTCACTTGTAAACGTTAGAAGAAAGTTAAAGAAACATATTATTTTTATGATCTGAATCATATGATAGCGATTTGTAACTGTTTATATCTCTATATATATAAAATTCTCGTGTCACAATGTTCGTTCCCGTACTCCTCCGAAACGACTTGACCGATTCTCATGAAATTTTGTGAGCATATTGAGTAGGTCTGAGAATCGGCCAACATCTATTTTTCATACCCCTTAGTGATAAGGGTTGTCCACCCTTAGCGCCATCTGTTGGGCAGCCACAGCAACGCGTGGCCGGGCACAGCTAGTTGTATTGTATAAAACGTAAACTACAAAATATTTCTGATTTTTGTTTTAAATGAACCATTTACATTCTGTGTATGGTCTGTCTATGGGGCCTGTCACTCGCACCATGCGTCATGAAACATTGTATAGTTAAACCTGTGCTATTTGACAGTTGCTTCTGCTCCTTTATGGCTTATAGTGTACGAGCTCTGATTCGATTTTCGGCTTTCTTGGAACTTGTACTTACTAACTGGTCAGTATCAGCAATTGCACTAACATACAAAAAAGATTCACTAAACGAGGTTCCTAATGAATCCGTAATAGCATTCCGTAAAGAAGATTCATTAAAATCACTCTGCTTCAGCTTTAAAGAAACAAAAGCATAAACAGGCTTTTCCGCAAAAAAGGCTGGTGTGCGAGCGTCTCTAAGGCGTTTATTGCAGCCTCACAATAATAAACTAAAGCTAAGTACAAGAAATTGGTAGCAAATTTGAAAAAAAAAAAACTGGCTTATAAATATAATATAGTGTATAAAAGACAGTTAAAGTAAATCATTAGCACATTTGACATCTGGATGTTTCCAATCTGCTTACTGAATTATTGTTTCTGTTTCTTATAACCCATGTGTGAATTATTGTTTCTGTTTCTAATAACCCATGTGTGAATTATTGTTTCTGTTTCTTATAACCCATGTGTGAATTATTGTTTCTGTGTCTTATAACCCACATGTGCAAGACGGTGTGGACAGTACACATATTAATACTCATACACCCACATTAATGTGTAACATATTTTATGTACAATTGTTTGTTTTTCCCAATACATTAAAGAAAAAAGAAAGTGGAGCTGCAGTTATAACTAGTTCTCTTTAAAAATAATGCATTTCAATCAATTTTAAAGGCGTGAACGCATTTTTGTCCGTCATTACCGTTACATAAAATGTTGTCACGCAAAAAAGTTTATTGATGATTCTCTTCCTTCCTCTTTAATAAGGTACTAACATTCAAATAAAACTATTTTTGATAAGGTTATTCTTTATTACCAAGGCGTTAAAGCTTATTTTTCAGTGATTTTATTTTAATGTGACATGGTAATTGAAACGCGGTGCCTCAAAGTGTCTGATTGATAAATCGTATGTCTTAAATTAAAAGGTGGTACTGATGTGGTTAAGTGCGTAACAGGTCTACTGAGATAAACGCCTTGTCGTGAAAGTTGGGCCGGTAAAATGACGCTTCGTCACTAAAATAGTACATAGTCCTGACGATAATTATAGGTGCGAAAATAGGTTTGTTTGTTGCCTAATTACTTTGCAAATAATCTATGGATCGCTACTAAAATTGGTAGATCTGTACTTCGTAGAATGGATTAACATATAGAGTCTGGCAAATAAAAGTTGAGACAGTAAAGACGTCGCAAATAAAAAAAAAATTGGTTATCACTAAAAATAGTTGGTAAATAATTTTGATGTTTGAATTCAATAATAGAATTAGTCTAGCATTGAATTCAAGTATCAACAACAGTTTTCAAACAATTTTTGGTGATAACCTATTGATTTTTTAGCATACTTGACTTAATACCACATATTATTATTAACACTATTTACACTCGGTCGAAGCCACAGGTAATTTAATAAAAAAATAAAACAAGCATGTTATTTTTTGAAGACTTAACGTCAAGTTCGCGTTTGTCCAATAATAACTCTAAAGTTACTCTCTAAAAAGTATGATGTCGCTTGCAAGTTCTGCGGGCGTCCAAAGTGAACACGCATAGCACAAGCGAAATTCTAGGCCCATGAATCCTGCGCGATCGCTCCTACTCCGGACAAGTTCATATCTGTTAACGATTTGATTCATGTGCCGCGAATTCCGCTTGCGCTGTCCCCGTTCACTCCGGAAACCTACTTACAGAGTTATGTGCAGTCGTGTGACCTGACATAGTCGCGTGAACAAGCGTGTAACAGCCTGAACATGAACAAGCCGCCCGTAGTAACAGCTCATCGCTCTTCTAAACACGAGCCTTTTTTCAAAATGTTAATATATGACGCATGATTCCGCTATGTTTTTATCGATCAGATATGGTAGATGGGAAAGTCGCGTGATTTAGTGATCCAGTAGTTAAAGACACATGACCAGACGCGTTGCCGCGATATGGGTTGTCGCGACTAATCGCGTCGCTGATTCAGCTCGCCTAAGTCCCACAAAAATAGTGTGATATATTTTAATATGTCAATCAGTACATTAAAACGGTTATATGTAACTAAAAACTAACATTTATTTGATTATTTTTCTATTACACATAACATAAATAATTGTTGTTTAATTTACTCGTATGTGCATAATACGTTACCTAACATATTATAGTTGATATTTCTACGCGTATTCACTAACAGAAGCGGACTTTGTCAAAGGGCAACCACCTAAGCGAGTGTGGATAGTGTTATGCAATTGTTATTAGTGTTCGAGTCAATTAATCAACAATTATTTATTTTCAATGTACTGAAAAAAAATGAAGTTAATGTTTTTTAGTTCTAAATAATAATTTTAGTCTACTGATGGACATATTAAAATATTTCACACTATTTTTGTAGGCCCTTATATATACGTCCAGCTCGACGAATTTGTAGATCGCATACCGCAGACACATTGGACGTATGTTTTTTACACGATCAAATTCAAGTTGCTTCCAACCAATAGCGTCATTTTAAAGACGCGCTTGTCAACACTACTTCACTATTCAATTACAGCTAAAAATTAGATTTTTTACGATGCGCAGGCGGCTCTAATGTTTTAATATAAGATGAAACGATCGTGGAAACGACCCGTAGCAACCTTTGAGGTCGCCGCGACTTTAGGAAGTCGTTACAGATAGGTTAAATATGGTTTAATCTTAACGGAGCTTTAAACTGTAAAGAATATTCATGGACCTACGATTATAAGAGATAAGTTTGAAGTTTTATGTAGTAACGTTAATCTTTAAAGTACCATTGATTTTTATTGTGGTCGCAGTAGCCAGTAGGCAAAGTTTCATCTCTACATTTTGCCTCCCATTTACGTTCTTATTTGAACACAAAATTGCCACTACTCACTAAACGTGCTCAGTCGCTTGTCACTTTTAAGGAACTCATCACAGCATATATATGTATGTACTTTGTATTATCGTATAGGTACATTTTTTATTGCAAAAAGGCGGCATAGCATACTGTCCACCTGATGGTAAGTCGATACTGTCGTCCTTAGACATCCGCGATACATGTCAACATCAGTCCAGAATGACAAACGTTGGCGACCCTTGGATAGGCCGCCTACCTGTGGAGATATTGGAATAGATTTGGAGAAAGGGTTGAGAAAATGGAGAGGGATAGGGTGGAATGGGAATGGGCCCTGGTAGATTTCACTCACTACTGAAACACATACAATACGTACATTGGTGGAATAAGGTAAAATGGGAAATGCAGTACATTTCAAGGTAGTCTTCTGTGAGAGTGGGTTAACCTGCATATTTTATATTGCATTATTATTATATTGTTTTATTAGTATTATTATGTCACTGCCAGTTGGTTTCCTGCAAGAGATCACTTTTAACAATATGGCCGCCTATTCTATATATTTAAAGGCGGTTCTACATTGTATATTGTTTAATGTAATTAGTATGTTAAAACGGGAATACAATAAAAAAATATATTAATTCATTAATTCCATCCCTGTCGCATACTAATGAGTTTTAGCGGGTTATTTCAGGCAGTCGTACCATACAACATAAAACAGGGAAAAACCTTACAATGTATGCCAATACAGTTTTTGCATTATTTCAAATTCGCAATTTATTGTCGTGTATTTCGAGCATCCGACCCCTGCATGCCAAAACGTTTTACCCGTTTCCTTTACAAATACATACCTTTCTCGGGTAACGATACATCTATAAATACTTATTTCTCGAAGGACCAGCGACTGTTGAACAACATAACATTGTTGATTGGACACACCAGTTGAAGAATCCATAGATATATGGTAGAACTTTTCTGCCAACTGCAAAGAATTATTACGTATATCTGCGTTGTCTCACAGAGTTCGGTAGTCTTGTCATTCTAAGTTTATGGCTTTGTAGTAATTTTAGAATTCGTTTTTAGAATCATTAGGGTTACAATTCATTTTCGGATTCATTAGGGTTCATTTTAGTGAACATGGGCGGAGGGACTCTTTGCCCAGCAGCGGGACAATTAAGTTATTCATAAAAACCCTACAAACAAGAGGACGGATTTCTCTAGAGTTTTGCTCTTGCACCCTGCACTGCATTCTTTGTTAAGGGCTAGTCAAGAATTAATATTAATTATATACCATAGAAAATTAACACTAGATGCCATCGTCATCAAAACGTAAATGAATAAAGTAAACGAATATGACGCAATGATTAAACCTATAATATTTTTCCGTATTTATTCATATCTAAGTATACAAGGAACACGTCAACGTCCTTGTGTTAATAAAGGTATTTAATTTAATAAAGGTATACTTTTATTAAATTAAACAGAATGCGACTTCGGTTGTTACGATTGGAACCCGATATAACCAGGAAATCGTTTGGTTACATTAAAGAATGTTCGTAAAGACTTTATAACCACAGGACCAGATTTAATAATGTCAGTTTATAACGTCCCACTGCAAGGCACATGCCTCTCCTAGTACATCACAGGGAGTTTCGCGCCATAATCCACCACGCAGACTCAGTGCGGATTGGTGGATACACATACTGCAGATTTTATTTATTTTTCTACCATTTGGGTTTCTTCGCGATGTTTACCTTCATCACTAGAGCTAGTGATCTTTTTTTTTTTAATTCCGTACAGTAGAATCTCAGAGGTATAAGGCAAGGGTTTGAACTCACTTCCACGTTAATGTGAGTTGAGTGAGTTACCCCATAGTTCTTATTCATAAATGCTCTGATTAATAAATTAATAATATATTTTCCTAAAAGAAATACGCCACACGATAGTGAAAAGTTAAGTTTAAAAGCTAAATCACGACTACGTAAATGTTTTTCAATAGCAAAGCATGTCAGTTATAAATACTATTGACTTTGTAAACGTGCGACTACGCCATATGTAAAACACCTTCTAAAGAACCTAAAACTTATTTCAAACTTTTGCGTAATCGGGTTTTGCTTTTTAATTATTTTTTTTAAACCATTTTGGGGTCTACTACTATATAATTATTTTTATCTACGTTTCGCGCTTATATACATATATAAATTATATATTTTTGGAATATGCACATATCTCTAATTTGATACTAAATACGGTACATTTTTCTGCATTTATTTTTTGCTACGTGTCGTTTCAGGTTTCATATCCGCCATATTGGATTTAAAGCGACGTCGTATAGTCTATGTTACGCGGAACATCAAGACGAATTCAACGACACCTCATTTGTCAAATGAGTGTTTAAGGAGCTACTAGGGTACAGTTGAATATAGATACATACTAACATAGCTCTTCTTTAGTTTTGCTGTAATTGGGTAAAAACTGTAATAAAATCGGTTTAATAGTTCACGATATTACCCCGAACGTACACGTTACATTTTATTTAAGTAATATGCAGAGAATATGCTAATCTGCTTTTGAACAATGTTTGCCCGACGACACATTCTCGAAATTCATTCAAGCAAGCTAAAATGCGACTTGACTAGTGTAAGACCGTGGTTAGACCACCCACTTGCGAGTTACTTTGAATTCTTGTTTCTGAACGGCTCGTCACAATTCTGAGATAGGCAGATATAGGATTTATGTCATATGACATAGTCCTTGTGTGTTGGACGTACCGAGAATTCACTGTGCTTCAAGAGATGGTTCTCTATATGCCGACTGTAGACATCGGGAAATTGTTATTAATCAGGAATTCACATAATGCCGTCTTGCATATATCTGAAGAATTGTGTCAGATTATTTGACCTATTACTCAAATATTCTTTGTTTATCAGTCTTCAATAAAGGAAAACTAATTATTTTGTAAAAATTCCGACTGCGTTCAACTCTTACAAGAATACAATTAGCTTACAGTAACTGGTTTGTATGTTTTGTTCTATGAATTGCTCCTACTATTTTGATAATTCAGTATCGGACTCAAAGTATTCGGGACCAGATTTATTTATTTGTAATCAATTCATACATAATGGTGAAAAACATATCCCTCCTCGCGTACCGCAGCCAGTTAAAATAATTAAGCTCAAATAAACAACGTTGGGAATTTTTCTATTATTACAGTTAAAAAGAAAAACATCGCAATGGGATTCATTCGTTTTCTTTATACAAACAAAATAAACAAACAATGAAAAATTCAGCGTATGTGGCATGCCTATATTCGTTGAATATAAAGTGCGTCTGCAGTAATCGGGGCTCTGTAGGGCTTGTAAAATTAGGTTCATCTCACTCATGACAGAGGTGAAGACATGACTGTTCTAAGGTGCATAACGGACTTCACGAAGGAAGTCGGACCGGTCGACGGTCGGGTGCGTAGAATCTAAATAAGTAAATCAATGTTATTTTCAGGATATCTGATCAGGAATTCTTGATTTTGATATACGGGGCTAGCAGGTCGTCTACCAACTATACAACAAAATATACTATACGATACAATACACCATCCAACTTTCATTTGGCAATTGACTCAGATGTTCGGACCATCTTCACTTAAGAGTTGGAATTTTCTCCTATGGCCACGATGTTTCTCCTATTCCGGATAGTTTCATTGAGAATCCTGTCTCTGAGAGAGATATGTATTATGTACGTACTTTTTATTATACGAATTGTCTTAAAGTGGACGTTATGGACATAGAACACTATTTGTGCACATTGCAATTAGGTAGATACGTATTTTATAAAGACTTTTCATTTGAGACAATCGAGATACTCTTTAAGATATTTGTTCAGGCGGTCTATGTATACAGTAATATGTTACAACAAAAACTCTTCTCATATTCAAGGATCGAGTTCAAAATACACATCGTCATACGAGTCACTAAACAGTAGTATCAAACACACCTAACTGTACATACGAACACTAAACGCACACAAGCATGCCTTGACTCGTGTTTTTATGAAGGTATTATTTTAGGGCCGTTGTCAATAAAATAGTTGTAGAAACGTACGTGCATCTTACCTTTATTTTGAACAGTCAATCTCTATTCAACTTTTTAGCAAAATTCGTTACAGACAGATAATGTTTTTCCGATTTCCTGATGGTGTCTTGTCTTGTGTGTCTGTTTGTTTACAGCCGTCTCTGGAGACACGCGTCAAAATTGAATGGGAAACAATTTTACGTTTGTACAACTTTATGTGAATAACTAGAGGACAACAGTTTACAAATTCCGAGAATCATCCACATCTCTTCCAGAAACTTCAGAAAGTTAGAGCCAACTTTGTAAAAGTTGTTGTTACTGAAATTATATCATAGTCGGAGGATTTCTCAGCGATTACGCGTTCTAAAACTCTACAATATTCCTTTCAGAGCTACATATATTACTGCTATAAATCATTCAAAGGAGCTTGAGTTCTGAGAGAATGATTGCATAAGTACAGTTTTTATATTAAAATATATAAAATACGGTCACCGCTGTCTCCAGAAAAGTAGTTTTTTACATGCAAATAGTAAACATAACCCAACATAAAAGTCGTTTCTGTCCATTCACTAAACAGTCTAGTAGAATTCCACATTATTTATTAAGTGTTAGCGGAGCCGTACCCAGTAAATCATAGCGGCAATTTGTCCAACTAAACGTGTATTTTGTATGAAATATCTGAAAGAATCGTTTTGAAAATCTTATTCGAGTCTGTCCCGACGCGGCGCGTTCCGCGAAGGTGACCATAAATTTTCTGTAAAGGCAAATTGTTCGCAGCTAGTAGCCGTAACTTGCCATCACGGTGGGAACGCAAGGGCGTGTTTATGGGATAACAAATCATTTTGAGGCCCGTATGTGTGTGTGCCGCATGCATAGCTAATAGGTACCGGTGTTTCTTCCGGCGAAATTTATCGTTTTCTTAACAAACTTCATCATTGTTTAAACGTTTATTTTAAAACGGACGCCGATCATAAATTAGGCGTTCAATAATTAAATAGACATTAGAAATGACAGCACTATAAATTAGATTCATGTGTATACTAATTGACAGCTAGTCGTTAATTTGTATGATAATGCAATATGGAATCTTTTGCTAACCAGTTTTATGACGGTGAGCATAGAGCAATTATTCGAACTTTATGTCCATTTATTACAATCAGCTCTTGAAGTTTTCCATGCCATTTAGATTTTTTCACATAAAAACTGTGAAAATGATTCAATATTTTAGTCGACACGTACCTACGTGTAATTGTCAATATAACAACTGCGAGACGATTTTTAGATTATCCCAAAATAACGTGTTTTATATCCACCCTCCTATCAAAGAGAAGGGCTACATGACTGTTTTAGATCAAAATGTGTGCCACCGTGAGTAGATTTAGGTGTGTTTAAACTACCATAAACAAGTACCAGAAACCAGGTAAAAATAACGTAACAGGCATCTCGAGAACATTACGAAATGTACCTACTTTCTAATGATTACAAAGGGAAACACTTATAGGAGTTTTACGATTCGAGTACTTTTGATATCTCTGTAACAAAGGTCAAAACGTTTAACATTAATCTTTTCTTTGAATGTAAAAATACAAGTAACATAACGTTTGTTTTAGAGGTTTTTCTTTTCAAGACTCGTTCGCTTTGTGCATTCTTTACTTTGTTAGCGTCAAGTAAGCGCGTTTTAGGATGTTCAAAGAATACTAGGTGCCGGATCTTTTACTGCTTTATTACTGTATGTCTCGTTCCAATCCAGCCAAAATGTAAATAAACATGGTGGCCGAGGTAACTGACACGGCCTTAAATTAAATAGTGAGGTGACAATTGTTTTTACATATCCATAATTTGATTCATCGAGACTGCAGGTTTGCTAAATATTTAAAGCTATTCCATTGATTGGAACGGACTATAAGGTATCGTCGACTATAGTGGATCACCTATTCACTGAGATGTCACTTACGGACATGTCGCGTTAACTCAGAATCGGTGAATGGAACTTATGGTTTCAGTGTCTCTGCGTCTTCTGCCGCTTATGTAACGGGAAATGTCCTGAAAAGCTATTTAGTGTAATGCCAGCTTCAATGCAATTTTTACCATCGCACATCTCGTCATTGAAAGGCGGTGCATTCGCATTTCCTTACCAAGGAGCCGTTACATACAGTACGGTCTTTAAGACACTTACCGCGAACTCGAAAGTTATGGAATCGACAGACTTGGGTTTGAGGTTTTTCGAGAGAGCTGTGAATTTGATCATGCAAGGTCAGCGGCGCACTGGCAATCCCACTAGTGTAGTAGATGTCCTATAGGTGGCGGTGACCATTTTCCACCATATGGACCGTCCCGTCTGCCACCTCTTATATATAAAAAAGTCTTCTGGAATTGTATTATATTTACTTACTTACAAAATTATGATAAAAGAGTTTTTCTCATAACATCAGAGACCATTACTAACGACGCAACACACACAGGTAATTGTGACACAGAACTGGCCCGAGGCGAGGTTTAATTGGATAAAATATGGGAAAAAATATAATATATCCTTGCCGGTAATCAACGGACGACCTTTGTAGCGACAATTAGACACAAAATTACTACCTATGCATGTTATTATAACAATACACGTTTAGGATTTAATAATTCCTTGATAGACATATTATGATGTTGTGCGAGGAGGATCGAGGACGATACATTTCGTGTAAGGAAACAAGCAGAAATCACCATATATGACATTATCCGTGGACCTTATTGTCGGTTATAGACACGTTGGTGAAATTGTATGGAAACCAAGGATGTTATTTATTTTATAACGACGACTAAGTCGTGTGTAACTCACCGATGAAACAAAAAAATTCCTATGATTCGGTGCTCTACTTTTGAAGAATTTTTACGGGGGGGAAAGTTACTCCTCTCTCACAGAAGACCACCTTGGAATGTACTGCATTTCCCACTTTATACTATTCCCAATGTAAGTACGTATTTCGGTAGTGAGTGAGATATGTTAGAGCCCATTCCCATCCCATTCTATCTTATCCCTCTCAATTTTCCCAATATCCACATACTACTAGATGGACTGTGAGCTCGTCTGCCGCCTACTTACTATAGAAAAGTGACTATAGCGCAATTGGGAGTTTCTCGTATTTTGTTACGACGAGAAGTAAGAGCTTAACGCCAACTTCTGGCATCTGGCATGGCGATGGGCAGTTTAGGTTATCTAACCCTATATATTCAGTCGCTACAAATTTAAAATACCGGAAGCTAATTACGATCTACACTGTGTTCGATTACATTTACTTCCACTTGATATCCGTAGAAATATAGCTGATATTATATTCTTAATAAAGATTGCTAAGGGAGTCATTGAGGGTCCAGATTTGTCAAGTTGGCTTGCTTTTAGGATTCCTTCTCATTATTCTCGTTGCAATAAAGTATTTCACGTCCTCATTGTTTACACTAACTATCGTAAAAATAGCTTTTTATTAAGGGCCTGTTCTGCATTTAATGATTTGTGTGGCCTCGATGCCTCGCCTGCAACGTCTCTTACGTTCGTTCTTCTATAGTTGAGTTATTATAATCAAATATTAGGTACATTAGTAAGTATTCTTTACTTACCTCTTCCAGACAATCTTTGGGTTAGAGAGTGGTTGAGAAATAACTTTCAGGTAGATATTAGGTAATTAAATTCTAAAAAGTTAGTGCTATTTGTTTTATTATAATATTATATGTTTCTATATTATTATTTTTTATATAAAGAAGCACTAAGTGAATACTGTTGTACAAGGACAACACATGCTAATATTAGTCAAAATTGACAAACGTTAGCACGATTCCAGGACCAGGAGTGGATTTGGAAAAAGAATATGAAAGGGTGGGGATTACTTTCTAACGAGGCAGTAGGTACGATGTTGTCGTAGCAGAATCTTGTGATCCTTCTAATCTGTTATATACCAGATAAGGAGGTCATCAAACAGCTGATATTTGCAAGATACATAGATATGCAAATTTGATACGTCAGATTTTTTCATTTACACTTAAGTGTTAAACTTTGCAAGTCATTTGCACAAATTGCCTTTTAGAGCTGGTAATATAGTTGCTGAAGATTACATATATAATAAACATGGTTTGTTATTATACTTATCATAAATTGCATTGTGTTATTATTATTATATATACCTACATCAGTAAGGCCATGAAAATGGTAGACAATTTGCTGTTCTGATTCTCTATGCTGGTTTTATGTAGGTGGCATAAAACAAGAGAAATAAAACAGTTTATTTTTGTGTCGATTGTATTTTTGTGTGCCTGCATATCGCAAGTGATTTTTTCGATTATAGAATAGATCCTGGGACTAGCGTTGCGGTGCTAAGGAGCTGAGTTACGGAGATTGAAAATACCTATTTCTTTCCACTACTGGATATAGGCCCTCTCCCTTGGCTCGCCACCCCACACGATCCTCGGCTCTTCTCATCCAACCACCACCGGAGAATTTCTTGACGTCGGTCCACCTGGCCAGAGGGCGTCCCTATATAAATTATTAGCCTATATAAATTAATTTCATTACGAATGAAAAGCAGAAAAAAATACCTACAATGAAAGTATGAATGAAAATGAAAATGGATTAGGGAAAAAAACAAAAGGTCCAAAGTGGTAACTGAACGGTACCCCGGAGACAGTATACCGAAGGAAGAGGGGAAGGCAATACCGAAGATGGGAGGGATTAAAACAGTGGCGAACCTTTGCCACGAAGCAAACTGATCGGGATGGTGGCACAGATGTTGTTTTTTTTATATAGGAAGAAGGCGGCAGACGAGCATACAGTCCACCTGGTGATAAGTAGGTACTGTCGCCCATGGACATTGGACATCCACAGTATATGCCAATTTCAGTCCACATTGACAAACGTTGGCACGCCCCCGGATACGCTGCCTGCCTTAGAAGATGTAGGGGAATAGATTTAAAGATGATTTGGGAAAATGGGAAGGGATAGGACAGGATAGGATGGGAATGGGCTCAGGAATATCTCAATCACTGCCGAAACACGTACGTACATTGGGGAATAAGATAAAGTGGAAAATGCAGTATATTTCAAGGTAGTCTTCTGGGATATTATGATATAAGATGTTTTATATAATTATATTGAACATGTTTTAAAAATTCAATAATTAAAACTTACCTTATTATAAATGTGAACTCTGTTAATTTACATGAATCTTCGATTTCCATTTCCATTCCACCATATAGAATGATGGTATAAATGGCCATAGGAACGTCTATAAGGCATTAAGCCCGTCTTTTATACATTTTGTCTGTGCAATTATGTTTAAATAAATAAATAAAGGCCGAAGAGACGATGTCATTAAAAGCGAATCTTTTTAACGACTTGTAAGAGAATTTCACACTTCCATATTTCTGGTTATTATTCTTAAGTTTCTCGAAACGAAGTGAATAATGCACCTCTCTCTCTGACCACCTCTGAGGTTGATTGGTAGATAATGCTTTAAGGCATTACCCAACTGGCATATTATATATTTACACGTAATCACAAAAAGTGAATTACGAGTAAATATATATTAGAGTATTCGTTGCGGCAACTTGTTCTTTGTAACAATGACACATAATACGATTATAAGTAATACTAAATTGTCAACGTTCGACTACGTACGGAGCTACCATAACATGATTATATCTGCACGACTATGCTATATATGACATGCATTATAACTGCATCAAGTCCTGCTTGTATAAATGTGTATCTTTTAAAAAAACGCCCCTTAAAATAGGTATTTAAAAGACTTTTGGCTTTTGGGTCCTACTCTTTTTTCCTCGGTAAACATACTCATAATTTACTGACTCGCTGACTTACTTAGATTGAACTGAAAATTGACGAGACATGTTTTTCTTAATTACGAAAAATCGTATCTCTGGCACAATGTACTAATTGTGCTACTACCGTATAAGAAAAGAAGGAAAAAAATAAGTAAAACAAGTCCCCATAAAATATATCAACATTTATATTGCAATGGTTAAGAGGAACAAGTTCATTTTAAATGTTTTGCGAAACAAAATGTTTAAAGGAGTGCATTCAGCTATCTTAATCGCATTACATTATGCAAACATGGACCTCTGTGCAAGTTTAACGTTGAAAACAGTTCTGCAAAATTGGATATTACACTTGTTCCAGGCAAAATGCAGTTATTTAAATGTTCAAAGAGATAACAATATCGTTAATTGTTTTTTTTTAATTGTTTACATAATGTCCATGAACTGAATTTCCAATTTACCTTGCTACCTATCATTCTACCGAATTCCCAATCACTTCGGCCTAATAGGATTTTTGTTTTCTACTCCTGTTCTCTAATGGTGTCATTTTTATTCTTTACGATATCCATCTGTCATAGAAAGCTATTGTCTTCTCAAAAGACTCATCTACATATTACCAATTCGTCACATTTTCAAAATAGATACATCATGCATCATGTAAGGTCATTAAAGACCTTACAGGTGTTGTCGAATCATCTGTTAAGCCCATTAATTGTGACTTCGTTTTTGATAGTGGCTATGTTACTCAAAATAATATTTAGTTAAAAATAGATTTTAAAATATCAACATTGTGTATTTTTATAGTATAAGGCACAGACGGACATGCTGATAAGTAGCTACTACCTTCTATAGATGCTTTTAACACCAGGGGGGATGTGGATGCGCTGCCAATTTAGGACATTTTTGTTTTGACTAGAATAAAACGTCCATAAGGCATTTGTTGGTGAATCGGACTGCATTGTCAACGGCAATGGCAGATTTAATAGGAATAATACATTGTATTGGTTTATTCCACTAATTTTATTACAATGCTATAGTGGTATCACTAGGTTGTGCTTACGGACTTCATCACCTGGTATTATACCAACATATCATAGCATAACAGTGGTGACACCTGTCCGGCTTCGTCAAAGCAAATGAATCAATCGATTTTCATAAAAAGTACTTTTTATATATGGATGGCAGACAGATGGCAGACGAGCGGGCGGGCCACATGATGGTAAGTGTTCACCGCCGCCCAAGGACACCTGCAACACCTTTATAACCGTCCGGGATTAACATGATATATAGTATCGAAAACTGCAAAGAAATCGACTTAGTAATTCCCAATATTAATGCGAAGAAAACAGACATGCAATAGACAAAGTGGTATTTTATTAGATACTAAGTAATAAATAAAATATGAGTTAAATCAAAGTTTACGGACGAAGTGAAATTTTACTGTAATTTGCTCTGAACAGTAATTAAAAGATCCGTCAATATTTTAAATTATTACATCACTAACAAAATTGATAATTCCGTACTAAACCAAGGCATGTTTGTATGAGGCAATTTCAACTTGACCTAAGGATGTGGCTAGGACGTTTAAACAACACTGAAGCAATCTCAATTTTATAATAACATAAAAAATACACACACCATAACAAAAGCAAAAAACAATGTGTGGGAAACACGCATACATTGTAAGTATAGAGTTGCAAAATATAGTAATTTCTCTTTGCCACGAGATCGTCTGATACAATTTAAAACACCCTTGGACCTAAATGTGAACCAATTTAACGTACAGATAATGTTTTATGGACGTATTTTATAACACTGGTGCAGTAGAAAATTTAACGATTTTTTTTGTGATGATAAAATACAACATGAATTTAATATTCTGCAGTCTAGGCTGTTTTATATAGACAATTCTGATTAGATGACTCGTCAGAGGTCCTACTAATATACTATTTGTTTTATGCTAGACATGTCCTGTTAAATATAACTATTAATGTCTGATAAACTATTTATTAATGTCTTGTTAAAATTAGCTATATAGATCTTGTTTATACAGAAGTTTTTATACAGTTGTTACACTTTTACGAGTAGGTATAGATATATAGATAAACTCATTATCGTACACCAACACATGTTGCAAAAAGACAATTTAAGTAAGTAACACGAAATATACAACAGGCGGCTTACCGCCGAAGCGATCTCTTCCAGGCAACCTTTGCGTGGTAAGGCATATCTTTTTGATATATATTTTATTGACAATCCCTTATTTTCAATCACTTTTGACCACATCATACTTCTTATTCAGTTCATAACACAAACCTGTCACATTCATTCATAAACATTGGACAATAGTCGTGCGCCGCGCCATGCAAAAATCGATCAGTTTAAATCCTTCCAGTAACTAACACCTGCCACATTCGCATGAAATATCGTGTTTTACTTTGTATTTAGTAAATATAACAATGTGGCAACAACAAGAAAGAAAGATAATTTATTAGTAGCGTAAATTAATATATCTTCTATGTATAAATAAGTAACAAAGCTGTGTTCGTAAATTTATTATTTTATTGAAACATGTTGTTGCAGTGTAAAATACGAATTATACAGAGTCTATAACATTTTTTTTGGATTTTTTTGTCTGTCAAATCTGTCTATTTGTTACGTCGTCTGTTTGCCTGCTAATGCTTTTTTCTTAGGAGGGCAGTATTTTAACCTAGTATTGTAGCAGTATAGTTACCTGCTAAAATACTTTAACTCCTGTATCTTCTTCCGATCTACATATCATATTAAATTAAATACATATATTGTGAATAAACAAAATGTCTTCAGTATTTGTTGTGATGTAATAACCCAACCCATTGTGACAGCTTTTCACAAAATTATTTAAAATAATGCGAGATGCTAGGTCCCCAAAAGCTGATATATGTGCTCACTTTCATTTAAACCAACTAATCATTGCACGAAAAAATTCTGATTCCAATTCCATTGTTGCAAAGAAATGGAAGGAGAAGGATTGTTGCAAAGTTGCAATGCAAGAAAAAAGTGAATACAGCATTTTTATTTTTGTCGTTTTGACTAAATAAATGTCTTTCGGAATTATAATTTCAAATAAATGATAATTTAAAAATGGTACAGCTCAAATGAGTTCTCTTTCCGAAATTTGAATATCTTAAAATTTACCTAGTCACCCTATGTACCAGGTGGTATCCTCGATTATATACCGTCATAGAATCTTGACCATATTTTTATGTCTACAAATATTTGACTATTTGCTCATGTTTTCCGTCAAAAGCCCCACAAGTCAAGCGTCGCAGATTGCCTTCTGACATGTTATTTGGATTGCTCGCTTGACTTGACGCCCGCCATCTTTATGTGTACCGTCACACCCCGACGATGCGCATGTTTAGTGTTGTCAAAATAAATTCATTTCGTAGTAGGTAGTAGATAGATATTATTACTATCACTTTATGGTCCGGTTATTAAAGTAAGACATAAATTTTTAATACATAATAATTGACAGAATTTGACATACATTTGACATAATTGTAGTAAAAATCATTTTATAACTCGACAGTCCTTTAAGAATATATTTTTGTATTTTATTGGTTTATGTTATACTTAAGAAAGAAACGGTATTTACATAGAATTAATGAAATACAGAACTGTCAGCGCTCTTCCTATGATAACCGGACCATAATAAATAGAACTAAACTATTGACGTATGTACATTAATAGGAACAGAATTGGAGTGGAATTAAAGGTAAAGATCGACAAAACATTCACATCCCTCAGGGGTACTTTACCTACCTCAGAGAGGTGAATAATGTTGGTCTCCTTTCACCTATGCCATAAAAATTTCCGGCTAAGGTAGAGCAGGTAGGATAATTATAAATTGTAGCATAAAAACACCTATCTATTGAATCCAATCGAGCGTTCCCATAAATACAAACTTCTTTGCAGCTCATTATCAACTCATTGAATAAGCGATTAGGTGGTGTCAGCTGCAAATTATTTAGATGTTGACATTCTGATTAGACACACGTTTCATTAGAGCAGTAGAGTAGAGCACACAAGTAGAGCACACGTTTCATTCCGTTAAGCAACGAAAATTATATTAAAAATATTATTTTAAAGTATTTATATTTAATTTTGAAAAGCAATGAATTCTTTATAAAATATTGTCTTTTATTCAACATAAAATAAAATAAATAAAGAATGAATTAAATTTGCATCTAAAAATTATTATTATTATTTAATATATAGACGCGACCTCCCGAACGTAGTATATAAATGACTTTGATTATTATCTTAACACTATAATATATTTGTATAAAAAAAGAAATCCGATTCCATCGATTTATTGTTTTACATTTGATTATTTAATGATTTTTTTAGTCGCGTCATCAGCTGGTCACAGGATAAACAGGCCACAGAATAAATTAATATATGTAATATGATTTTCACTGAAAATGTAATTCTTCTTATTTTGGTGCCGTCTCCTGAGATCGACGATCAGCATGGCTATCTTTACGCGAAAGACTTTTCACTACAAAATTATAAACAAAAAGTTCGATATATCAAAATACTCAACGTAATCGATGACCTATTCCAATCCCCTTTTAACAAACAAAATCAAGCGGTTCTGGTGCGCAAGCGCAGTGACGCAACGGACCTTCGCGTTGTCTTCGGCGTCCGTTCGTTAATGAACGAACATTTATTTTGTCAATCTAACGAGTCCGGTACTTAACAATAGTGATGTAAGCGGGTGCAATGTTGGCAAAACTAGTCGTATGTACCAATAGGTAATTAATATGAGGTTGTCTCAATGACGCAGACTTAAAATTACTTAATTGTAGCATTCGTATGCGTAAAAAAAATCTTATACATATGTCCTTCACAAATCAGAAATAATCATCACAATCTACCTTTAAATATATTGACAATAAAGCTACTTTTCGCTTATGGGCTCTATTCAAAAGCATCTTATGTATGCGGGTCATAAGTCATGCAATTGAGTCATTTAAAAAAGGTTCATTTTGGATATTTCATACCAATTTTTGTTATAACTTAAACAAAGTATAAAAATGCAAGGTTATTTTTTTTTAATTTTCTTTTTTTTATGGCTATTTTAAAATTAAGTTTTTGTTTTAAAAAAACTGTTTATATCAAGTCTGACTTTTAGAAGAGATCTATGGTGGTTGATTAGTAGCAGCACCATCAATCCTGTTGGATATCACTGTCCGACATACAGGTAAGCCCTACTGTTTTTTCAGTCAGACTCTTAGATGGCAATAGTCTCCGTGAGCGATTGTGAGTGGACTTATGAAACATCAGTAGAATGTTCGCAATTTTCTAGATCAAAAATAGAACCTCCTTTTTCAAGTCGGCAAGTTGTTTAAGAATAGACTAGACATACTGTCCAATTGGTGATAAGTGGATACTGTCGCCAACATCAGCCCAGAATGACAACCGTTGCCACACTCTCGGATGCGCTGCTTACCTTTGGATATTTAGGAACAGATTTACAGAAAGGGTTGCGGAAAATGAAGAGGAATAGGATAGAATTCGATGGGAATAAGCTCTGGCATATCTCAGTGACTACTAACATGTACGTACGATAAAGTGGGAAACGTGATTATGTGAGAGAGGGTGTATCATGGCCAGTCTAGTGTGGCTAGCGGCTGTGGAATCGCCACAGTCGTCAATAAAGATTTTAGTCAATTAGGATTTTACATTTTTGGGTATAACTATTTTATGATGATGGCACCATTCACAATACAACAATAAGTAGGTAGCTCGATAAAAAAAACGCTCTATTTGATCGATCAATTCAAAGTTAAACCCACGAATCTAGCAATTAAATTACTCCGCTAAGCTTCCAGACGCCGGCGCACGTCAAAAGGCGGTATTTTAGACATTAAGCCGGCTCTACACTCACGCCGAGAATTCACGTCGTGAACCTCTGTGCACCGAGAAGACCTCTCTATACTTACAATTGTTCACAGTCGTTCGCGACCGTTGTGAGAGCGTTCACAGTACGCGCCCACGAACCCTTTGATGTGGACACAGCTTGCCGAGTCTAACCGGGAAACAAGAGCCGCTTACACGCGAGAAATCACGAAAACCATCCACACTCGCGTTCGCGACTATTCACCGGGCTTCACGGCGTGAGTCTAGAGCCGGCTTTAAACGAAATGCTCTTTTAATTATCCCTGTCGATGCCGACACAGATTATTTGGAATTAATTACCAAACTACCCGCGGCCGTATACATATGTCGTTCAAAATACAAGCTCGTGATAACGCCCCTTATTTTTAAATTATTAATTAAATTGCCGAGAAATTGAATTGATAGAGGATAAAAAGATGAATTAATAATTAAGTTTACTTTACATTGGGAGGCTTGGTACAGGTTATACAGAGCTATCTCTTAAATGTATTTGTTCAATATGGTAATTCCATTCGATCTGATATTGACATTTTTACCGGTTCTGTCTGTGGCCTTCATAAAAAACTAACCGTTTTATTCCGATAATATAGCTAGGTCAGCAAACTAATGGACTTTAGAGTAGGTATGTGTAGTTAATTCATTGTACTTCTACACATCCCATCCCTCGCTATCCAATTATATCCCTCTTTGTCATCACAACGCGAGTGAAACCGGGGGCATAAGCTTATTGTATAGAAAAAATCTCGGTGAAATTAATTTAATCTATCCACTTATTTGACCTTTATTCAATTGTTCTGTTTTGTGTTAGTGATCCTGTTTGGCCAACGTGAGCTGACTGGTGAAAATTTTGATCAATAACAATCATATAAGGACCAGTAATATTTGTAATTGGCAGTGTGTTATGGGCTGGCTTTAGAATAGCATCACTCCACCCCATCTCTTCCCATGGATGTCGTAAATCGTAAAAATCGATCAGATAACAAAGCCGCTACCACAAGTCCTGAGGAATTACTACACCCCCTCTAAAAGACTGGACTCGGCAACCCTCTTGGCCAGCGTGTCGTTTTTAGGCCATGTATCCTTCGTGCACTAGACAGTGTACATGAGAAGTCCCGTGTCCTGTCCAGTTGTTTGTGAACAAAACCCGACCAAAAGCTGGTTACGAAGTGACTAATATGCATCGTCATTTTATCCGATTTACATGGTAAATTATTATAAATAACTTACATCAAATAGTGATGTTATTATGACACCACGGAAACAGACCAAAGAAGTGCCCAACAATTTTAAATATAATGTTTCTACTTACTGGTTCGCCGATGAAAGGCTTATCGCAAGTCAATACCGGACCCCCCATTAATTTGATATCGTTAACCCTTCACTAAGGAGGTATCGATACTTCCACGAAATAATAATCGATTATTATTTCAATTACACCGTAATAAAAAACGAACAGCGAAGCGACCGACGTCCCGTGGTTTTTGTTTTATTTAACTATAGCATTTGGTTCCCAGTTTCACCTGGAGTATCATTAATTTTTAAACATTTCTTATTGTCAATGTCGACCTCATTTTTAGAAGTATTTTCGAAGTATTTTAATGTCGCATTTTTTATTTTCATTCGTTACTCTTAGTTCTACAATATACAGGGTTATACTGATATCAGCCTGAAACGTCCCACGTTTCAAGTAAATCCACAGGGTGGGAGTGGGATTCGGGACATAATCCACAACGCGGCCTCATTATGGAAAAATTGAGTAATCAGTGTGAAGTGTGAATTGGGAGTTACTCTTCGTTGACAAAATTAAAGGGTTTGAAATTAAATTAAATAAGTAGATAAGTAAATACCGAGACCCGTTACCGAATCTATACACACATTAAAATATAAAAAAAAACCTCACGCATTTTTTTTAACTCCGAATGTAATTCGAAATAAAATCTGTATAGTTCTGAGAGAGAGAGAACTAGCGATCGGCCCGCTACCGAAATTTACCGAATTCCGACGAACTGACACGATCGCGAGAATCACGACCATACCGTGTCCGAGCGAGAGAAAGGCGAGAAAGAGAAAGAAAAAGGCGTATGGAGGGGGTAAAAATCTTACGTGACGTTACATTTTCTCTCGAATCACACCTACCGCAAGCCGCGTAAAGGAACTTCGTTCCAATAAGAACAATGGTTTTTAGAATTCTTGTCTGTTTGTTTCTTCATGCATCACGCAAAATTACTGGATGGATTTCGTCAAAACTTTGCAGTATTATAAGGGTTTATTAAGGATTTGCCCAACATCTGAAATAAAAATCATCACATTGTTAGAATAATTTTTCTATAGTTATGCGATGCATCTTAATTATGGCAAGTGTTATTATTTGCGCCTATTACTGCACACGATCTGCAGCCCGACATCGTTTGAGATTTTGTAAACATTTGATGACGTTTCACACAGCCTGAACGTCATTTCATCTGCTAGAGGACGACAAACACTGGGAACTCTTGAAGAAGCTTACATAGGAGACAGTCCCAGTCGCCTATGACATATATTCTTTGCTGTTATGTTGGTGTTCTGTGGGATCTCAAATCCAGTAGAATTGCGGAAGAAATATCGTCATCGATATTTTACGGGCTTTGAAGCTTGATGAACAGTTGAAGAGGTTAATAAAACGGACGAGCGTGTTATAAATAACTGTCTATGTTCCCTTCAAGACGTCGTCCTTTCGATTGGTGGTAATCCACTGAGTGACTACGGGTTGATGGCTCATCAACCCCGTGTTAATCGCGAATACGTCGCTGAGTCTAACTATAGCCCAGGCGTGATAGCTGATACCGTAAAGGACAACGTTGAGAAGTTTATCTCAAAACAAAGACAGATTTTTGATACTGTTATCCAAAGTGGGAACCTCGATGAATGAAAAATATTTTTCCTTGATACAGGAACTGGTGGAACAGGTAGAACGTTCTTGACTATCCTTGTGGAAATCAGGAGACCAAGTAACCAAGTAGGTAGCCAGTAACCAAGTAACTGTAGCCTCTTCCGGAATTGCTGTCTCATTGCTTCCTGGCGGAGTGGAAAATTCCTATAGACTTAGACAACGATGAAAGTCCTATGTGTGCTGTGTCAGGCAATAACAACAAGATAATGGTGTTTGAAGATTTGTTTAATTATATGGGAAGAGTGTACGATGGCTAAAAAAAAAGAAGTGGAGGCTGTAAACCGAACAATTCAATATATTCGCAAGTCTATGATTCATGTCATTGTTCTCTTTTCTGACAATTTTCAACACACGTTATCTGTTTTAAATCGAGGTACAAGGGCTGATGAGATAAATGCCTCCCTGAAATGATATATTTTATGACCTTAAGATCGTAGGTTGCGCTTGAAGATAGATATGAGAGCACGGCTTGGCGGAAAATCATGAAGGAGAGCGACCCACATTGCGCTTCCCAGTATGTGGTCTCTATTCAAGGACTCGTCTACTATATCGGTACTATCTACTACTATATAGATCTTGCGGCAGACCTTCCAATGGCATCTCATACGTATATATTTATAAATTTAAGGGTCTCTTTGATTTGATTCCTAAAATTAGCCTGTACAACAAATTACCAACCTTATTTTCATTTAATTACACAAAACCACAAACTAAGAAAATAATAAATTGTAAGACATGACCCACACAAAGAAAATTACAAAACAACTCTGTTTCAACATTGATATATTACGTAGGTGCGTACGTGGTAGGTATATATACCACGCGTCATCACCTGTCAATATAATTAAAAAGACAGCATTTCACGGCCGATGCCAGATGAAAGAGCTTGTTAACCCGTCGCCGGCTGCTCATTATCGCCATATTTCATCGTAACGAGAGCGGGGTTAAAATGACCACTGATACGATCGCAAACAGTAAGCTAACTTCACAAAGATGCGCAAGATGATACTTAACACACACTGACACATGATATCAGTCTATAGCGTCACATTGCAGGGCACATGCCTCCTAGGGACTTATTAAATCCTTATTTAAGAAGAAACTAAGTAGTATGATGATTATTGTATGAAAAATGTGACATTAAACCCTGATGGGTTTAAGCGCGCAACAATATTTTGGGGCAATAATTCCTGAATTATCAACGGTATATTAAAAGTTCCGCTTTCTTCATAATAATAAGGTGGCAGATGAGCATACAGACCACTTAGTGGTAAGTGGACACTGCCGCCCATGGACATACGCGATATATCCTTTGCCTATGTAAAATTAGATTTTTTGTAAAATATCTGAATGCCAGTTGCGCGTTCATATCAATTAAAATAAATTTGAAGTAGCAAAATTATTAATAAATGTTGACCCAGAATATTTTTTAGTCATAACCGTGTCTAATTCCATTTAATGGTTCAGTGGTAATGCGTGATGCCGTAGTGTGTCATTACTACTGAACGAACAAACAAGACAAAAAACAATAGAAACAAACAAAGACAAACAAGACTGAAATTCTGGTTTTATTTTTTGAGAATATACAACATATACCTACTTTAAAACTGTATTTCGAAAAGATATTTCCAAATATAATGTTAGTGTAAATACGGATACCGTTCGTATGTTTACTGTGATTGTATATAATAGTGGTGGATTATCTTTAACAAGTAACCTTAATCTTTTTTGGGTTCAAAATATTTTTATGTGGTTGTTATGTGTACTTAACATGATTGAATAGTGATTTCAATACATTTTCGATACAATCGTAATTATTGTTTTCTGTAATGTTCTGTTGAATCACTATATATATGAAGTTGTATAGTAATGTTTGAAGTTTTATTTATAGAATGAAGATTGCAGATGAGTAGACAGTACCTGATGGTAAAAGTACAATGTCGCTTAAGGACATTCGCCACACATGCCAGTTAGATAAGAGTGACGAGTAAAATTATCGATACAGGATACTGTGTAAATCGATTATCAACTCAAATCTGTGTAATCGGATATAGACTAAGATTGACAACAACGATTATAGATGTAATCGCTTAAGAGAAGAGCGGAAGATTTGTTTATTTATTAATTGCTATCATTTTTTTTTTTTTTTTTTATGTTCGAAGGCGGCAGACGAGCATACAGTCCACCTGATGGTAAGTGGATACAGTCGCCCATAGACATCCGCGATACATGCCAACATTAGTCCAAAATGAGAAACGTTGGCATGCCCCCGGATGTGCTGCCTACCTTTGGAGATATAGGAATGGATTTGGAGAAAGGGTTGAGAAAATGGGGAGGGATAGGATGGGATTAGAATGGGCTCTGGCACATCTCACTCACTACCGAAACACGTACGTACATTGGGGAAATACGATAAAATGGGAAATGCAGTACATTTCAAGGTAGTATTCTGTGAGAGAGGGGTAACGTGGCCAGTCGAGCGCGCCCAGCGGCTGTTGGATTGCAGCGTGCACTCTCCCCCTCAAAGCGTGCACTCTCCCCCTCAAACTTAGACTCAACTCTCATGTACACAGGCAGGAACTTAGACTAAGTAGCTAGTCTTGGGCATTGCAATTTTATAAATTGTGACTAATAATAATAACTAATAAAATTTATATCATTTTACAAATCATTATTAAAAATAAGTACTAATCTTATGTCTGAAGAACGGGAGACATCTTGAAAAAGAGAGGTCAAAGATAGAACTAACTGGAGGAAGATTATGATGATGGCCAAAACTTGCAACGGGTTCTAGCACTGCAGAAGAAAAAATAGGAGAAAGATACGAAATTAAATTCTAAATTAGCCAAATATGTCACGTGTATAAGTAACATGTGAAATCTTCAAGTTTTATGAAATAGTTTGATAATTAATTTATAATATTTCATTAAATATGTACAGAGACTTACATTTGTATAGGTACTCTTTAAATGTTAGTTTACAGAGATGCCTTTATACTTTATACTTTATTTATCGTATTTATTATGAGAAATACTAAACATCGTGTACGGTGGTGTGCTGAGAGATCTATATCCCGTAGTGGAGAAACACAGGTTGATGGTATAGTACAGCACGGCACGGCTAGCCATTTCTGCAGTGGTATGATACATAATATGACAGAACTGTCATGATTGAAAAGGATTTACAGGTTCCTACGTAACTGTGAACAAATACGAGCCTGTGTCTATACTGTACTAATTTATTTATTATGATATTAATTAGTGCTTGACATTAGCTGACATAATCCTTATAAACCTATGCTTTGAAGTATATTTGCATAAAACATCGATTGGTTAGAGCGAGGTCAAAAGTCCAGGTTGCAGGTTCAAACGCTGTTCACGTATAATTAATTCGGATATTTGTCGTATACTATACTGTAGTACGTGATATATTCGTACTACAAAAAATAAATTAAATAGTTATAATATAAAAATTGTAGTTTTATTCTTAATTTTGTGTTTTAAAACAATATTTTGCTTGCATAATTTTATTTATAGCATAATTATATAAACTTTTATTTTTAAAGCTTTAATTTAACTTAATAATTAATCTGTGAACTTCCCGGAGGTAGATTCATCTTGATGGTAAATAAATGTGTCCCATAAATTCTTCTACGAATACCATTTACGATTACAAAATAAAACCCAAGTATGGTCCGCGACAAGTCGATGCGACAATGCAGTAGAACGTTATCGCGTAGAGTTTTAAGGTTAAAGTCGATTGTCTCACGTGATATAACAATCAAAGGTATGTGGTTGCGATACATTGAAAAATCGTCGACAATCAGAAAACACAGATATGTTTGTTGTCCAACCATAAAATGTTAATGTACTGCCATAGTTCACGTTCACGTAACCGCTACGGTTTGTGTGGGACGATCACTTTCACTGAGTTGACCTACTGCGTCTGGATCCATTAATTTTGTTTATACTGCGTACCTATTGGATACTTATAATAATAATAATAGCCTTTATTCAGATCAACTTAACGTAGAAAACAAAAGTATGGAAAGTATAGGTATACAAACTAAATGTAAAAAACAAATTATAAAATTTTTCTTAAAATGTTACTAAAGTATTTGTTGTTTGTTTATTTTCTGAAGATCTGTTTGCCAATCGGCAAAGGCCTCCTCCAACCTTTTCCATTCTAATCTATCTTGAGCCACTCTGTTCCACATCGTGCCTGCTACTTCTCTAATGTCATCATCCCATCTTTTCTTCGCCCATCCTTCTCCCTTCGCTAAGACCGACAATGTCCCATTTTATGTCTTCTAATACATACATTAGTTCAGCAAGGTTTTCTTCATTTTTCAGGGTAAGTACGTTGAGGACTGCGATGTATATTTTGTGTTTTTGATAATTTTGATAATTTTGATTTTTGTAGTAATGATTAGTGGTTGTTGTTGGGGGGTTGTGGTCTTCTTCCCCCACGAGGACCAGTCGGCTTGGGGGAGTTTTGTGTATTTTTGTTTCATTGTTGTCAGTTTCTTCGGTTGCTTTTGGATTCCGTTTACCGATTGTTGATTGCTATTGTTTTTGGGTAAAGGTTAAATTAGAAAGGGAGCTGGATCTAGACCGCATCATATCAAAAGCATTTATTCTGCTTAATTTGTTTGAAGATACAACTTGTTTTTTGGACTGGTTAATGTGAGTAGATGGTGAGGTAGATAACTCTCTCTTCCTCTTTTCTTGACTGTTATTATTCTCTTTAACTATTAATTTGTCGTACTTCAAATATGCTACATTGCCTTTTTTCCTCTCTTCTATTAATTCAGCTTGCAACATTTTCCTTTTTTCTAGCACTTCTTTTGTGTAATCTTCGCTGATATTAATTTCTTTTATGTTCTTTTTATTTTTCATAATTTCGGTCTTTCTCCAGTTATTTACAAACGCACATAGTACTGGCCTTGGTTTTTTGCTTTCTTTGTTTTTAGATCCTATGCGATGAATTTTGTTGATTTCATGGTCTTCTACGATAATGTTCAGATCATCTTTTTAAAATTTTCTTTTAGTTTTTGTAGTAATTCAGAGTTAAACTTTTCTTTATCTTCTAAGCCAAATATTATAATATTATTGTT
This sequence comes from Sesia bembeciformis, assembly GCA_943735995.1. Taxonomy (NCBI): domain Eukaryota; kingdom Metazoa; phylum Arthropoda; class Insecta; order Lepidoptera; family Sesiidae; genus Sesia; species Sesia bembeciformis. The sequence goes on from OX031042.1 coordinate 9,673,661, forward strand.
CTTTTCCCCTCTTTTCAGGAATTCTATTTCTCTTCCTAATTTTTCTATTTTGATTTTTAGGTTTTTATTTTCTTCCGTTAAAGGAATCAACTTTTCTTCCATTTTGTCCATGATATTTTTTGTAATTGATTCTTTCAATTCAGCTGTTTGGTATTGCATCTCAATTTTCATTTTATCGAATAATAATTGAAATTGTCCCTCCATTGTAAATATTTTTATGGAGTTGTTTATGTTGGAACGTAATAGTAGAAATAGAAGAAATTTTCCTCTGTTGGCAAAGACTGACTGGAATGTCGATGTCAAATAAATATCGTAATTTATTTTCCGTTGTTGGCAACACTGACTGCAGTGTCAATGTCTACGTTCAAGTGTCAGTTGCTGTGACGATGAATAATTTCCTATTGTTAAAATTTCTAACCTCAAATATATGTTGATATTTTGAATCTGATTTATTGTCGATCTTCAGCAATCACACATCTGATTATTTTAATCACTTCACGGAGGATTCATTTCTGTTTTGTGATGCAGTTATACATCCAGGGATTGTTGTGACTAACCTTGTTTATCGATTTCGTCAGAAGTTTATCACTATGGTGTTGACACTTCAAATAACGGAAACCTATTGGATACTTACAAATTGTATATCAAAATCCAAATATAGTCTACCCAAACAACTGCACTAGTTCAGCTTGATAAAAGAGAGAAAAAATTCAAAATCGGGTCAGTAGTTTTAGAGATTACTTACCTTTTTCATAAAAACAAAAAAAAAACAGTCTATAATACAACTATTACTATATATTTACACTACACCGTTCTGAGACCATATTGTCAATACCATATACAATTAACAGCCGTACCCTGCAATCCCACAGCCGTTGTATGCACTCGACTGGCCACGTTACCCCTCTTCACAGAACGTTTGTCATTTTGGGGTGATGTTGGCATGTATCGCGGATGTCCATGGGCGACAAAAACAATATCCATTTACCATCTGGTGAACAAAACAACACTCGTATTTAAAAGTATATATTATTGTGAAATAAGTATGGGTGATACATGGGTAGATGGATAGATGAGATGGATCGTCCATAATAGGGCCACTGTCAATCTGACATTTTTCTGATATTTATAATTTGACCTGGATTCCCGCTGCCGCTTCCCGCCCTGCACCCCCTGAGAACGCAGCCTAAGTGACACGGGTTTAGGAAACTGCCTTGTTAGTAGATGAATTTACTATTACGTAATACATAAATATTTGTTATTATAAAACTCACATAACATAACGGTTGCAACTATAATTTATATAATTATAGGTTTGCAACTGACAGACAGGGGCACTTCGGAGTCATCTACCTGTTGATTAGTAATGTTTTTAATTGCAGGTGTCAGTTCGCTGTTTATTATAACCTCTGTAATGTGCGTCTGGTGTTATTATAATTAGTATAATTAATTGGTGAGTTTATGAACACGTTAACAAGACATTCGTAGGTCGTACACGTGATGTTGTTTGTGTAGATCGATTATTATTGGTTATTATAAGTTCGTTTTATGTCTTTTAATTTGATTGAAAATATAATACTTGGATTTAATTTTTAATACAGACTTTAAATTTCTTTCAATTATATAGTGCAATATTCATCATTCAATATCAGTAAGTCTGGCTTTAAAAAAATAGAAATCCAGCAAGATTTCCTACAAAATTAAACCAGTAAATCCAAAAAGACCTCTATAGTACTAAGAAATGCCAATGACCTCTTTCAAATAAATATATAAAATGAAAATGTATACATCCGTATATTCGTGTTTTTACAAAAAAAAAATAGTCTTATATAACAAAAATCCAGCCAACGAAAACAAGATAAATTAAATTCCAAGAATTAAAATACTTGTAGTTGCCTCATTAATTTTACAAATGACTCCAATAATTCTCAATGCCCTCCCAGATGGATTTCCCTTTACTTAGTTAAGATTTCGAGATAAAGTAAGTACCTTTCGTTCCAATCGTTACAGATCAGATTATTACAGATAAATTAGACGTAACTTCTGACGTGACATTTAAAATTACTAGGAAAGGATTGCCCAGTTTTAGTAGTAGGTACTCCTATTTGCTCTGCAAAAGGACCAAGATTAGATATCTAGAGGACAAGAGCACACAAGGGGTGGTGTTATTTAGCACTTATTATTTGAACATTAGAATTAATAATGGGAAATAATGTATACATAAGTAATGTAGATTTTTTGTGATGAGCTGTTAAATCTGATGCCAACTTCGAGTTCTTACCATCGCATCTCTCATCACCAAGCGGCGGTTTATAAGTACTTCCTTGACAAAGAGCTGCTGCCTACAGTTTGGAAGACACTTTATACCGCTGATCCGAAAGTTGAGAAATAAACTGCCGATTGAAGGTTTTCCATTGAGATACAACATGGGGTTTGTTTAAGAGAGCTGTATTTTGTAATGATCGTTACCCATATGATCGTTACTTTTGGGTTCTAATTATCCATAGACATCTAATTGTCTATAGATATAGACATCATATACATTATATTGTCTATAGACATGTAATTGTCTAATTCTAATTGTCATAGACGGTAGTGACCACTTACACGCGCCATTCTGCCCCCACTACTTCTATAAAATTTATACAGAGTACAAAAAAGTAATCCTACACGTATCCACTTCAGGTACAAATAGAGAAAAATATGCATGTATTTTCCTTTTTTAATAATTATACAAGCATATTTATAACTCGACCTAAAATATTGTAACCAATGTACAATATTCCTTTCATGAAAATTGGAAACATAACAGTAACATCGTTATCAGAAATATAATAGCTACTAACAATTATACATACCAATAACATCAATTTATTTATTTCGTTAATATTTTATCCAAATTACAAAAGTAAACTGAGTTTTCTGACTTTACTAATAAACAATTTGACGAAACTAACTAACCCAGTGTTTCCCAAAGTATGGGTGGGCTCTGAAAAAAAAATTAATCTAATTTTAAGTAGTGTTCTGATTTATCTTAAATTTACTTATTAAAAATTTCGATTAAACCTAGATTTTTTCTTATTTTCTTAATTGTACAATCCTTCAAGCTATAGAATAGTACCACCCCGTATCTTCCCGTGGGTGTGGTAAAAGGCGACTAAGGGATAACAAAGTCGCTACCACAAGCGCTAAAGAACCACATCCCCTCTAAAAGAGTGAACTCATCAACCCGCTTGGGCAGCGTGGCGTTGTAAGTCAATACAGCCCTCATGCTCAAGACAATTTGCAAGAGGAAGCCCATGTACCACAGTGGATGCTAAAAGGGCTGGTTGCATTGCATTGTACCCCATATATAGAGCTCCGAACGACGGAAACTCAGCGTAGGGTTTATAGCACTTCGTTAGTTCGAACTTCGGTCGGCCTCGAAACTTCGGAAACGTAAAATAAGAGTAGACCCTAAACTCGTGACTTTATTCTATTCCTGTACTAGCAGTGATAATGGAATAATATATCATATTGATATAAAAATTAATCTGTGCATAGATTGAATATTTGACACCTAACTGTACAAAAAATGCATACCATAATAGTCTTATCATGCATCAAATTAAGGATGAAAACCCAATACAGTTTTACGAAGACCTTTCTTCCAGTGGTCGAAATTTTTGATGTATCGCTACTGAACCCTTATCAAGTTATCGCCCGACTGCGTATTGTACGCTATTGTTGCTTTAACATCAATTCGTGTATATTATTGATATAGGTTTGTTATCAAACAAAATATTTCAATTAATTACATACGAGTAGTGTACTCGCGTGTATTATATTTTATCTGTGAACATTGATCTACGGAAAGTAAGTTATTACTAGTTGAGTTCCATTCAACACGGTAATTCCTATGCGTTCTTTTTAAAATTCATCACTTTTTTTTTCAAAGATTGTATCTACCTAATCTGTGAATCTAAAAATGTAACCTACCTACTCTGTGAAGCGAAAAAATACGCAAGATTGTCAAGCTGTTGAAAAACAGAAATGACAAGGGGTCAGTGGATATATTAGACGAATAATACAAAAGAGTAAAGAAGATAAAAATTAAAATTAAAAAAAATAACTATCTTTGTGGTGAAAATATCAAGATCAGAAAAAAGTCATAGAACAAACGTTGTCAGTTTTAATGACAAAAATTCAGTGTTGAGAGGGTACAGGTAATTTTAATTTAACCCATCTTTAGAGACATTGTCCCGCTTCTCGCATAATGAAAACCATCGACATCGAACATCGACAACAATTCCATAATATGATAAGCCCGTGGTTCTCATTCCGGCCTCTCCTACGGCTGGAAGCATTAGGCAGGATTATCAGCTTTTTTATTCTTGATCACGAGGGTATCGTTTGCCGGCTAATGGATGAAAATTTAAAAAAAATGTGCTTAAGAAGAAACTACGATACGAGTCGGGATTCGAACTCACGACTTTAATAATCAAAATAGGCTACCACCGTTATGTAGGTACTCGTACGTAGGCATGTTTTATTTTTCCCATTATATCTAAATGAAGGATACAATGTAAAGAAAATGGCAAAGAAAAGCCTCAAACAAGAGCTAGTGCATACATAATGAAACGAGTATATGAATATCAAACAAGTTTACACACTTAAGCGAATGGCACGCGCGATATGATCGCAAAAAGCGGTTTGACGGCACCTCACACATTTTCTAATCCAGGTTGCTTATACGACGTTATAATTTATAATAACTCCCATACATGCTCAAACCAATATGACCCTTTATAACACTGCAATAAAATCTAAAATAGTTCGCACATGTGTACGACGACGGATTACAAGGTAAGCTCCAACGACGTGGGCAAAATGTAACAGATATACCTGGTTTTATCAGATTATGACTCATAAACACTGTAAAATGTGACATAATGACACATCCGTTGAAGTAAGTCACGGGGAAGCTCTGGAAATGGACAAAAATAAATTCAATGGGGTACAAATAGTCCCCAAAGTAGACGTAAAATTTTATGATAAGAAACTTATCTAACCTATAGTGGCTAGATGAGAAGATTTGTGACGTATGTTGTGACGAGCCTTGGAGGAGGCTTATATCCAGCAGTGGAGGAATACAGGCTGATTTTTAGATATGTTTCAAAGAAAACGACACCAGAAATCACGACTTTAAAATTTGGAAAAAATCATTTCATCTGTAGGTACTTCAGAAATAACAGAATATTTGTAGAATAATTTCAGGGCGAATTTTTTAACAGATGGCAATGAAATTTCACATAAATATATTTTTTGTATATGCCTGGATTAAGTTAGTGCATTGGTTTAATAGTTCCAAAATAACTTTGTATATGTCTACTGTCTTCTTCTTTATAAAGATTATAAGTTTCTCACTTGAAATGTACTTCATTTACCAGCATATCCTATCCCCAAATGTACGTACCTACGTGTTTCGGTAGTAAGTGAGATATGCCAGAGCCCATTCCCATGCTACCCTATCCCTCCCCATTTTTCCAACCCCTTCTCCAAATCAATTCCTACATTTCAAAAGTTAGGCAGGGCATAAGGGGGCGTGATAATGTTTCTCATTCTGGGCTGATGTTGGCATGTATCGCGGATGTCTATGGACGACAGTATCCACTTACCATCAGGTGGACGGTATGCTCGTCTGCCGCCTTAATATAAAAAAAACTAAAAGAGATAGTAATATTTGCAAAATTTTGCATTATTCTCAAGAACGTTTGCAATGTTTATAGATTTGATTGTAACGTTTGAGTTATTCTCACGTTTGCGCCTACTGAGAAACATAATTTTTATATAGAAAATAAAGTAGACGTAAACGCGTTAGTATTACTGCTGCCAATGCGGTTCTTATACTACCCTCACAGGCTACACATATACACCGTCCCCGCCCGCGAAGACGAGGATGTCGCCCTCGCTACACTGAGAACACACACCGGCCTTCAGCCTACACTATTAGTAGGTATCGGCACATGCCTCGGCGCTTCTCACCGACTCGCGATCCCGCGGTACCCTCCCAAAGCAACGCCCTAAGCCGAGGCCCGTTCCGTTCTTAAGCTCGTTGTTGCACACAGTCTTTGCTCCTGGCTAAGGGCCTTTTGCGCTCGCCCTAAACCATACCTGTCCGGTGACTCTTGAAAGGCCATTAGGGCCACAAGAATTTAGCCATTCCGAAAAAAAAGCGTTAGTATCGTTTACGAACGTTACTATTGTATTTGCGTCATTTGAGAAATTTATAATTATAATCATTATACAGAAAAACGGTAGAGATAGACGCGTTAATGTCATTTACAAATGATACTATTGCGTCATGTAAGGAACATAGAGATTTTATGAAGAAAACACAGTAGACATAAACGCGTTAGAATCATTTGAAAACGATAGAAACTAGGGATAGGTACTGTCGTCTATAACTAACAAGCTTCTAATCGGTATAAAATTCTGCAAGTATGGTAATACGCACCAACTACTAGAATGATATTATCATCTCGAACGTCGAATAAGCGGCACCTTATAAATTTAAATTGCAATCTATTGCAAGCTTTGTACCACGTTTATATTAGAACACCTAATAATTGTGTGCTCTTCTCGAAGACCGGTTTTATTTTAAGACATCTTGACAAATATTATGCGGGTTCGCTTTACGGACTCTTGGAATCTAATTTTACAAATCACTTTGTTAATTTAATCATTATATTTACCTAGATGACTTCATAATATCTTCTTACGATATCAGACTGTTTTAGGATTAATATCTTTGCTGTTTTAGGAGCATCAACTGATGCGATAAATTAGCTCTTAAACATGTACCACTTACCAAAAAACGTAGTGTGGGGATGCTCTCTAGTTAGGTGGATCGGCGTCTTAGAGAAGATCGCCGGTGGTGGCTGGATAAAAGGAACTGATGATCGCGTGTGGTCGCGTATCTTGGGAAAGATTTATATTCAACAGCTCTTGACATGTGCATGTATCAGTGTTGCTTTTACACAGACAGACAAATTTATAGATACTTTAAGTAAAAAAAAAGAGTAGAACAGGCGGTTTTAGGGTGCCGTCATATCCAGTGTGAACTAGCAGATAGTGAACCAGTAGTTACACTTAACGTTGCCCGGTCTCCAGCATTTCCGGGATTATCCCAATATTCGTTTATGTGTCCCGGAAGTATGATAAAAAAATGTAATCCCCAATTTTTATTGTAATCACACAAAAATATTGCCGAACAATTCAAATCCGCGGAATAGTTTGCGATTTACAAGTTCTGATAATTAATTTGGTTAATGCTTTGGTCCTTGTAATTGTAGTAGGTAGTTGTTTTGAATATGAAGTAAAAAACAATATTACTTCAATGAGGTTTTATTTTTAGTTAAAAATTCGAAATGGGACATATAGTAGAAATGTTCCGGAAAAGTAAATTTTGTAACTAGCAACCCTAAATAAACTACTGAGCTAATTAGACGTGAATGCAAAACTAGTTAGTAAACTATAAGACAACTATAGTATAAAGTGAGTTAATCGTGCCGGTACCAATGAGCAGCTGCGAGGATGAGACGGGGATGGCCAGCCGGAATAAAATGACTCTCAGATAGTTCAAATTCGGCTAGTTAACCTAGATTCAGGGCCGTCTTTACCAGGGGGTGCAAGGGGTGCGGTGCACCCGGGCGCGGAGCGCCCGGGGGCGCCTGTCGAGCGCTGAATTTTTGGATATTTCATTGAACTTAACGCCATTGCACAGTTTTATATACTTGTTACTTACGACAAATATGTATGCGCAATCAAAAAATAGTCATTAACAATAATATTTTTTTACTTTTATTACGCTTTCGGCGCTTGTCATACCGCATTACTACACTACACAAATAACAATTTTATTTAATACAACACGCGCGCGGCAAAATCTCTAATTACGCGACCGGTGACTCTTTAAAGGCCACTAGGGCCACAAGAACTAGACATACACGATGTTGAGGCAATCAGGTTTTTTAGTCGGTAGGAGTCCGACACTACCTGGTACCACCTAGGCTGGCCCAGCCAGACTAGATGGTACCAGGTGTCCCATGCAGGATTTTTCCTGATTGTCTCTCCTAACATAAAAAAAAAAAAAAAAAATCTCTAATCCAAAGACAGTGTATGTATGTACGTTTGACACGTTGCCGCCCGGTAGCAAAATGATCTCTAAGTCAATAGAGTGTAAGTTCATTTGAAATGGGCGCGCGGGCACTTATGGTATTTACTTATGGTGCAGGGTGTGCGGCGCACAGGGGCGCAGGGTGTTAGGGGGCGCCGAGCGCCGCTCGCGACGCCTCCAAAGAGTCTACTAGAGGGCGCCAGGGTATTGATTGCACCCGGGCGCTACATGGGCTAGAGCCGGCGCTGCCTAGATTGGTTATATAGTTCTATCTACACAGGTTCAGATTGCCAGCGAGTCGACAGTGCACTATTCTAAATAGCCGAGCGATAAAAAACTAACCCACTATGTGAACCAGCAACTATTAGTGTCATCTCGCTGTCACATATAATGAAGTTGCATTTTAACTTTTCTCGGACTATAAAATAGCTACTAGTTGCTAGTTTGTAGCTTTCAGTGTGAACCGTAACGATAGAGCGATTTATTTCAGGCAACCTTTATGTGGTAAGATGAAAATAGATTATATTTATAAACAGAGTAGCATGAGGCTACTCTGCTCATACTTTAAATTAGGTTTAAAGGATCTAATAATATCTGTTGTTATCAATAATATCATAAACTTTAGATATTGAGGTTACACGTTCGGAGAAATTTGCATTGATTAAAAACAAAATTAATACAGCAATAATAAGCAGACGATAAGGAACTTGTTTGAAACCACACTATTATTTTTTACGCATTTTTTTACCATTTTGATCCCACCTAGATTAGAGGGGGGGAGTGCACGCTGCAATCCAACATCCGCTGAGCGTGCTCGACTGGCCACGTTACCCCTCTCTCACAGAAGACTACCTAGAAATGTACTGCATTTCCCACTTTATCTTATTTCCCCAATGTACGTACGTGTTTCGGTAGTGAGTGAGATGTGTCAGAGCCCATTGCCATCCCTCCCCATTTTCCTAACTCTTTCTCCAAATCCATTCCTATGTCTCCAAAGGTAGGCACGCCCCCAGATGGGCGTGCCAACGTTTGTCATTTTGGACTAAAGTTGGCATGTATCACGGATGTCTATGGGCTACAGTATCTACTTACCATCAAGTTTACTGTATGCTCGTATGCCACCTTCGTCCATAAAAAAAAATACCTGCACTACGTAGAAAACAATTTATCTACCCAGCTCATTTATTATGCAGTAAAGTTATATCTATGCAATGTTATGGTCTTCTACTTCCTTATTTGTAATAATTCCAGTGTAATTACGAATATAACCGTCAGCAGGACTTGTTGCCAGAACCATTTGATCATGGAAAATGTTGCAACTTTTATGGTGATCTAGCATATGAAAGTCGAGAAAATAACTACGCTCTTAATTTATATCGACATTTAATGCAGTTAATGTATTATAAACATACATATAATTAATTACATAATACATTTTCTTAAATGCTTATAAGATTTATTAAAATACATAAAATAATTCGTGAAATTACAATTCAAATCGTATATTCCATTTCCATCTGAGAAAGAAGCAATAATGTAAATACGAGTCTATAAAGTGTTTCATCGGAAACTGAATGAGGAAACAAAACAATATTAAAAGTAGGTACAAAATAATTCATTTATATTCTTACAGTCCAAAGAGGAAGTTCGTTGACACGGACTACAGGTCGAAAAAGTAATTTTAAATTATTTATTTTTCTTTCCATACTAAACCTATAAATTAGTAGGTATGTAGGCAATACATGAATTAGGCTAATTAGATACGTTAATATAGTTAGTTGTAGTGTAGGTACACTGCAACAAATTTATTACCCTATTAATAATTAAAATTAGATTCCCTTAATTCCATTTCATGGTGATGTTATAAAAAGAAATCATAAAATCAAACCTTCCTATCTTAAGCTTTTATTTGCCAACGATTAAGAAGAAATACTGAAATAGATTTTTAATCTGCATAAATAACACAACAAATAATCTGTTCCATTTTAATATTTCTTTATTTAATTAAAGTTTAAAAGCTCCTTCATAATAATAAAGTGCTTCAAACCAGAGATAAAGTAACTGGTGTAGGTAAGTATCTACTTACTTTATAAGGATCGTTAATTTCAACTAAAAGGTTAAAATATTTGAATACTATCTCCAGTTAAATACCATCTTTCTCGTTACAAGTGGTAATGATGCAACGGAAATAATAAAACTTCAAGATACACATCTAACCAGAAATATTATATGTGGTGGATACTTGTTCAAATGGTAATTAGAGCGATTTGAACACTGATATACGACCATGGTAATTAAATTATGCAGTCATTGAAAATTGACTAAGTGAACCATAATTTAGTTTTTGAAGTTCATTACGAAACGGAAAATCATAATAATTATGTGAAAACCATTTACTAGTCTTTAATGATTGTAAATACATATGTAACATAAACACAACCTACTATAAATGAAATAAACGAATTAGTACTAAATTTAAAAAAAACTCTTTTACTAATGAATATTTATTTACGAAGAATGAATTTCATCGATTTTTTAAATACATATATTATTATGCAGTATAATACAAGTTGTACATGTATTGTATCTCGTGACTTTACTTGTGTGATTCGAATTTTGTGTTATTTTTTTAATTTAGCACTCATAAGAGTCATAATGCCTCCACCGGCGGCGCGCGCGGCGGTTCGTCGTAACGTGAACAAGTATACGGCTTCGTCTCGTCGCACAGTGGGACAGAACCGTGCGTACCGTCTCAAAAATCTGTAACTTTTTTGTTGATTGAAGTAAATCGCTGAAATTTGGTATGTAGTGTCTCCAGAGTACATACAATCCAATAATGAATGTATCATTGTCAAATCTTTAATAAATAATATAAAATAAAATAAAACAAAATAAAAATGTATTATTTTAATATTAAACCATGGTTTGGTTAACTTATTGAATTATAATTTTACAGTTTTATGATATTAATAAACCTATTTTATGTTATTTTATATTACATATGAATCTTACATTTAAATAAATGACAAATATATAATAACCCACTCCAAAAATATGTTTTACAAATAATGTACGAAATTATTTCGATTTAAATAGCTAAGAGGTTCTTAGCTTCCTCTAACAATTTCTTGGATATAGTGACTGATGGTTTTCTGATACTTGATATATAAGGATCTGACGTAAATAGAAGACCATGAAATACGTCTTCGTTTGTTGCGGACCTAGAGCATTTTCTAGCATGATGCAATCTGAATTTTTTGTAATCTTTATTACGCGATTCTTGGGCATCCTCAGATAAATGACCAATGGGCAGAACAGCAAAATGTCTTATTATACTTTCCCCATGTATTAAGATTTTATGTACTGAAGAAGGCATATTATACCACATATATTTTGTTACGTACAGTTGTGCGGTTGCACGAGTATATTCACCAAATTTTTCTGGATTTACAGCAATACCGGATGCCATGGTTTGCAGAATAACATAGAACCTTTTAATAAGTTCCTCGTCAACCCCTGTAATTTCTGAAGCGCTGAAGCTGTAATTTTCTTCTTGGGTTGTAAACATTTTCAATCTTTAAGATGCGAGCACAAGTGTGATCCAGCAAATCTTGTAGATTTACTTTAGCACTTATATCGGTTATTTGAATGCTGGATAGTGGAGGATAACACAGTTTTTTGGCGTTCGTCAGTATATTATATGATGGCAATATGTCGAAGTTTTTGTTAATCAAACTTGCTCGAAGAAATCCGTATTGTGATTTCGAAAGATCTAAATCTGCAAACATACTTAAAGCTTCATCCACCGTGAAATCTGTTCCATTGCGACTTTCATGCAATAATTTTTCCTTCATGATCCTTTTTTCATTTCTTTCACAATTCCGCATCATTGAAACAACAGTAGCTTCTTCGATTTCTCCTTCAGCCCGCAATCCTTGAACGTATGCATTATGTATATACTCGAGTCCATATTCTTGTACCAATTCCATATTCTTTCTTTTTTTCGATTTCTCTGATAGATCTTCATAAGACTTTGGTGGACGTCCACGTTTTTCAGATGTTGTAGGTGTAATATCCATCGGTGCTTCTTCGAATTGTACCTTAAATTCACCGTCTAACCACGATATATTATTACTAAAGAAACGTTCTTTAGTTCGGTTAGATTTGGTCCACCGATCGTTAAACGCTGTTATAAGCGTTTTTTGAATACGTTTCACAATTAATTCACTTTTTTCAGACGACAAATGGTGGTGTTGTTCTAAGTATTTTTGAATATCTTCTGATTTTGTTCCATGGCCAATAAAAAATTCGCATAATACTCGTCGAGGCACAACAAATTCACTCATTTTGTTTTTATTTTTAACTACTTTTTTTTTACCGAGGTTGGTGAAGACTATATTATGTTAAAGCACACTAAAGTACTGGTAAATGACACCGTAAATCAATAACTTTTATACTGAAATTACGTGTGAAAAAATATTACTATCTAGTGTCATTATCAAGTTCCTAACCACTATCTATGAAGGTGGTTAGTAGTAGGTAGGTACTGATAATGTACACTAACAACTATAACTAGATACCACTTGCTCCCTTTTCCTTCACCGCGATAGAGAAATACATAAACTATATGAGAAACATGTAATTCACACAGTGATAACAAAACATTAACCACATCTGACCGCACGATAAAAAAAATATACTACATACTAATACATTACCCAAAACTCCCACTTTACCTAAAGATTGAGTAAATAGATAATATTGTTTAAGAAAAAAAGGTCAAAAGTGATCTAAATATCCAAAAATCTCATTAATCAGAACTAAAATAATTTTTGGAATATTTTGTATTTTCTCCCCATTAGCCATTTTTAGTTTCATTTCAAGGGGGGCAGATTCGGGCACTCAATTTTTTTTGCCCTACCTTTAACATTAGCTGCTCTATACGATGCTATCAAAATTACGACATGGGCAGACATCGCTAACTGTCAAAAGTCTATGCAAAGTTTCTAATAAGGATAGAATATTAGGTCCTGAAATAAAAATTCTTTACCTCCCCAGGTTTCACATAATGGTTCACTTAAATTATTTTTAAATAGAGTACTTCATCACCATTCTAACCATATATCACACTTACAAATTTGCTGGTAAAGTAATGCAAATATGACCATGTAAACTGGTGGAATTGTGTTCTACATAATTGACATAATTTTGAGCGTCAACTTGCAAGCCTTATTCTAATACAAAAAATGAGAAATAGTGTATTTCAACTGCTATATAATATGCATTGAACATTCAGTTAGACATATGCATTAACAAAATATTCAATATAGAACATTACGAAAAGCTATTTTTGAGACGGTACGCACGGTTCTGTCCCACTGTGCGTCGTACCGTAGGATAACCGCGTCGCTAACAAGGGGGCTTATACAGCCGTTGACTACACTTGAAATTGCCATGTTTTGTGGCTTATTTGACAACTAGAAAAAAAATCAAACTTATGTATATTAAAAAAAATCAAAGTCACTATAATATTAAATAGATATATGTACTTGGACATAGTTGGGATTGCGAGAAATCGCAGTCTCTGTCTGCACTAATATACATATGCAATAATGCATAGTGGTGTCATTAACATAGTAGTGTGGTTAACTTGTGCATTCTAAGCCCCATAAGTCAATATTTTATTTAAATATTTTTATTTCAGGGTTTGATTTCTAATATTACATGATTAGCGATAATGAAGAGATGAACGTATGACGCGACTACGTCCATTTAATCTACAAAAACTCCACAAACTTATCACAATAAATCTATCCCCAAATTAATTATTAAATCAAATAAGATTACCCTTATCATACCAGATCTATGTCTCTACACTACTCCACTACTGGAGATTTGGTTCATAAATGACGGAATTTCAATGACTAAAAATATAAATTATTTATTAGCAATAAGATGCAGATATCTCAATGAGCATTTTATTTTTTGCTCTGAATAGTGTGAACGAAACAGTGTTTAAGTTCTAACTATAAGATGAATAAAGTCGTTATAATATGGACTGGAAAGAAAGAAATAAAATTATTTTATTGACATCAACATAATATAATACGGCGTGGAATTAAAAGCAATTTAAGAAAGAAGATTAATTGTTAAACCAAATGGCATGTCGCAGCGTGAACTGCGACGCTGATTTTCAGTTGGAGCACCTTCAGTTGATGTTCACCACCGATTGTCTATAGCGAAAGTCCCGCCATTTTTAAATCAAACCTTGTAAATAATAAGATGATTAATAAAATATGCCATGCCATACTTAATGTTGAATATCTACACGTAATGTCCACAACAATCTCTATAGAAAATTCGTAACGCGATACAAAATTGCGATAAACACCACACAAACGTCAAATACGCAATATTGGAATAATGTCAATTGTGATTTTCAGCACTGAGATAATAATATTATAACGTTATCGGCTGTGTGAGTTCATGTTACAGGTTACATCTGTGTATTGTTGTTTATTATATTCAATGATTTCATCAAACAAATATTAACGCATAACGTATAAATCACAATTTATTCATATCTGTGCATTTTAATCAAAGTAAAAATAAATTTTATGCCACCTAACATACCTACATCATCTGTGATGATGCGGCGACTTTTCTGAATACCTGATTACATTGGAGTTCATTAATCTATGTCGTTAGCGATTTTTCATGTAGATTTTGTTCAATTACACTAAGAATTTAACAACATTTTTTTCAACTGCATACCAGTGCAAGTACAAGTGGTTCACCATTAAATTGCATGTACACTGGGCGGTTCCAGAAAGCGATTAAGGACTTCGATGTTATCGCTGTAGGTATTATAAATTGTAGAATTAGCAAAGGCGCCGCGACGACGAACGTGTTCATTTAACTCTCATGTATAACATTTAAATTTAGACTTGGAGGTAGTTGGATCCCTGAAATAGATGTAATCTGACTACGCTTATTAGTTGATGCATTTCTTCGCTTCAGCAAATAAAATTTAATTATTAACGAGAATAATCAAAGCCAATAATTTAACATGTACAATTGTATTGTACTATATCATCAGCGTGGTCCCTATGGCTGGATAGAAGCCTCCCAAAATCGCCATCATACTCGGTCTTCGACTATTCTTATCCAGCAAACTATACACGACTTAAAGTCGCTGGTTCACTTGGCCGGATGGCGTAGCAGGATACGTTTGTCGGTACGTTGATATAGGAAATACGTATACTATTGAAAAATATGATAAGTTTGTAATCAATAGGCTTGTTATAAATAAATTATACGTCACTGTCACCAGCCCATTTGTCGTCCACTGCTTCAGAGAAAAGAGGTAACCCCTTGGTACACAAACATACATACCCCAAATGCATATATGTATGTAATAAAACTAATAAATAATATACCTACCATTTACACTCCGGCGCGGGTAAAAACAAGCCTTCTTTAATTTTTTTATACGCTACTATGGCCAGCTGCTTGCAGCCTCCACCTACGTGTAAACACTCAAAAATTGTTACATACTCGTATTTTTACATTAGTCAAAATATTTTATAAACTTTAAGCGCGTTTCTTATATTTGATATTTTAAAAATGATTTATGTGTTGAATTTACTCGGCACATTGATAAAAGTCAACCTAGAATGAGCTCAAATTGCATAATTAAAGAGTTACGTGATTTGAAAGACGATCCTACGAATAATAATATCGAATTTTTTCATACAATCGTGACGGGGCCCTTCAAATAAATAATTAATGACCACCATTAGAGCGTGTGCGTCCTAACGCTGCAATTAACTAGTGATTTATCTACATCAATACTGCAGCCCAATGGTAATTAATAACGCCATGGTGTTCGGATATATTGGATTCTTGATCGGCGAACACAAGTCCGAAATGTTAATGCCTAATTTGTAATTTCCGCTCGGATGCTTGTGAAAAATGCTTTGATAATGTTCATGTTAGGATTTGGTAAGTGGTTTTCGGCAATAGGTGACCAACTATCCATAAGTGCTCAAACTAGCCATTGTTTCCACTAGCCAACTTACATTGTCATCAAGACTGTCCGTTTGTTGGTCTATATTCTATTTCTGTTCACCAATAATTTTATCGATGGTACATCCTGATAAGATCCAGACCTTGGTGTTGCGTCGGTAAAACTAATCGTTGCCTATTTATTCTTAATCGTTGTTAGCCAGTCCTTTTACCGCTCACTGCTGGACATGGGCCTCCTCGTGCATATTGGTTTGTGCACGAGGGTTGTATGGCCTTAAAACACCACACTGGCCAAACGGATTGGTCAGTCCACTCTTTTGGAGGTGATGTAGTTCCTCAGGACTTGTGTTAGCGGCTTTGTTATCATTTAGTCGCCATTTACGACACCCACGGCCATTGTACTTAATAATCTTAGTGGTTACCAATTTGTACATTTGGCACAATTTCAGTTATGGTGATATGTATACTAATTTTATAATGAGATACAGTAAATTTGTTTTTTTGTTAAAACGTAAGACGTAAATTTACAAATCTGGACAGATTTGGAAATCTTTTCCACTTTCAGAAAGCTAAACTAATGCTGGAAATTTTGTCACCTGATCTTGTAAATAAATAAAAAAAATCGAAATCATCGCGTCTCCACAACTGCATTCTTTGTATCCTAACGGTGAACGGTCAATATTATGACGGAGGTACGAAGATTAGACAAAGAACATATAGCTATTAAATGCATTATGAATGTAATTGTTCAGTCAAGACGGTAATGATATATTGTTGTTGAAATTTCTCTAATATGTATATTGTATACTCATCTATAGACGGCGATGAATTCTGACTGAGGCTCAGACTTTTTCGATATTCTAGACCAGTGTTTCCCAAAGTGTGTGTCGCGACTCGCGATACACTTTCGTGTGGCGAGGGTTCCTCAGGTGTATCGACGAAATATCAAAATTTATACTAACAATTAATAGAATCTTTGTCTTTGATTAAGCTTTTTTCTTTTTAATGCTGGATATGGGCAAGTGGCAAGCTTCTACTAGTGGCGGGTCTGAACGGAGGGTATCACCTTATACTTCACGATTTGTAGGGCAACAAATCGTACCATTTGTTGCAACAACAAACAAATTTGTTGCCACACAAACATTTATTTAATCTTATTAAACTATTCATCCGGGTGAAATCGAGTAGGTACCAATTACAGTTAGCATATAGAAAGCGTTGTGTCACTACATTGTTTTGTTTTTCACCTAAAAATTACCAGACGGTACAATTTCTTGTAAAGGATCTTTCCTGTCCCGCGAGAGCCCGCGGGAGGCCCTGGATAAGGCGGGACGCCTTATCCAGGCCTTATAAGATGCCTCCGGAAGGCAAATTGTCTTGTCTTTGTCTTTATTTGTCTAAATTTTTAAATACCAGATTTTGAGTGAGACCCTGACTCTCAATAAGCACACAAAGAATAATTAAATAATAAAAAAAGCTATAGTGTGTAAAACAATTTACGTGCCTGTGTGCGTGTGTGCGTGCATGAGCTTTTGTGCGTGGGTGTGTGTGTTACCCCTCGTTATAAGAGATTATCCCGTTATAATAAGAGATTTCGCGCTTTGAATTTATAAATAAGGTAAAAAGGTACTCATGCCGAGAGCGGAATGCAAGGCCAAATACAACAGGAACATGTCGAGTTCGTCATTCGTCCCAATATTGTAAAAAATTGGTCAGTGATATACGATAGGTCAAACTAAAAGGTCTTAGAACAGACTACGGTATACGGAATAGAAAAAAACAAATTCAAATTTTAAAAATAGAACTGCCCTCTCACAGAAGACTACCTTGAAATATACTGCATTTCTTACTTTATCGTATTTCCCCAATGTGTGAGTATTCCTATCGTATATCGTATATCGAAACCATTGTGTGAGGCGAGGCATTCAGTCGACCCTTCTTTAGGCACCTCTACAACGGCCGTTTGGAAGGCCGTTACTGCCTCTTTTTTTTATAGAAAAAAAACTGCAGATAAGCATACAGTCCATTTGATGATAAGTGGATACTGTAGCCAGCCCATGGACATCCGCGATACATGCCAACATCGGTTCGGAATGACAAACAGTGACACGCCCCCGGATGCGCTGCCTACCTTTGGGATGGATTGGGAGAAAGGGTTGGGAAAATGGGGAGGAATAGGATACGATGGGATGGTAATGGGCTCTGGCATATCTCACTCACTACCGTATCACGTACGTACATTGGGGAACTACGATAACCGACACCACGAGGCAACGTAACTAATAACTGAGATTTTATTACACACACATATACCTACCGAATTTTATTACACTACCGAAACACGTAGACCGATCTCGTAGACAGACTATCTATGTACCACCTCTCCTACAAAATCTTTACATACCTATATTTCTGTACTTACCGCTTTCTTGATAATATAGTATATATTACGTGTTCTTCTTAGATACCTACACTTTATTTACAAAATGAAAAGATACATTTTCTATTATGTTTAGTAGCATTAAATCCGTGACGTATTACAAATTTAATGCTCTGCTTAGATTCCAAAGATGCTTTATTTGTCAATACCGTCGAAGTAAGCCGGAAGAGATGCGCTTGATGTAAATAATGATCTCCAATGATGCAGCCGTAGCGAGTCGGGAACGACAAATGATCCCATAGATCCCTATCTCACGATCTGTGGCGTTCGGATTATGTTATCTGTATCGGAGTTTAGTAATGGTAAAATTTATTTCATAATAGGTAATAAATGTATCTCGGTGCCCAAGCCACGCTATACATATCGGTTTAATTTCAATTGTTGGCATTACGAGAAGAGGTGAAAATGCATGTCGTAATTTCTTATTCTGCTATAAACACTTAAAATATGAAAGGTGAATGATGATAGGCGTTTGCATTCTAAACTCACATTCTGAGGTTGTGTGTTCGAACTCCAATCCGTACAACTTAAACAAGTACGTTTTTTATTATCAGTAGCTTGGCGATGAAGGAAAACAATGTGAGGTATCAGTGGACAGTGTGTATCCACCAAAGTTGAAAGTCCGTGGTATGGGACTGAAAATTGTAATCTCCTTCTTTTTAAATGAGATTAGGTTCAAAAGTGTGTCTAAGAGATGAAGTGAAGTTTTAACTATTTCCTTCTTCCAAGGCAAGTGGGACAAGTTCATTACAGGTTATATAAAAAAAAATATAAAATGTAGAATAAACAGGTATTCAGCCTGTGGATAAACATAGGTTACCATAGGTAGGTACACAGGGTTTATTATAATTTTAATAACATGCTTAAATAGGTACCTATGTATTATAATTTTATTGTACCTAGGCGCAGTTTGCGTCAATAGTTCTTTGACGAAAAGGAAAGACTGGGAATTGTAATTTCCCTATTCTAAGTAAAATAATATTTATAAAAGAATGTTTTATAAAAGAAGCGCTATCTACTGTCAGTGTTATTAACTACTTAAATTACAGTTGCCTATATAAATCAACTGATGTAGTATTGTGACCACATCTTCAATAGATGTCGCCATGAGTCAGTTATTTGAAATAATTATGAAAAGAAAAAAGTGTGAAATAAAAAATATTTCATAAATATTGGATGATATCTGTGACTAATATCAAGTTTTCTTGGTCTATTTGTACCAAATCTTTGCAAAAAATTATCCGTTATTTTATCCGTCTACGAAGTTTGTTTCGTTAATTAACGTGCCATCTATCGACCATATTGTCAACAATAAAATGAGTGACACTTGAGTTTGTTCCCAATGACGACCACTCTAAACTACTATTGGTTGTTTCAAATTTCATGCTCTCTTTGAACCAATAAGACTGTAAAAGTTGGAAGCTGACGAGAAGTGCACACTTTGTACAACGAAAACCTACCAAATACTATTCAAGTTTCATGTACTTTTCTACTGTGCAACTCTACAATAACAAAGTGTATTTTTATGTGTAGTGCATAATAAAATGACAAAAATTGTGATTTGTGAAGGTTAAATTGTGGTGTTAACGTGAAGAAATTTATAAAGATAATCGTGGAAAGCGATATGATACTCTCCTTGGCAGTGTTCTAAGATTGTGCTCATATCGCGAAGTTTCATAATACTGTCACTAAATGATTAAAAACGATATGTCTTCAAAACCAGCAAATCAGAAGAGGCGGTAAGTTTCATAATTTTATTATTGTTTAATATTAATTACCCTTTAGTTTAAATGTAAAGATTAGTGATGCTTCTAATCGTAATCTTTGAATCAAGTTTTCCTGCTAGCCTACTAGCACCGTACTTGGACTTTCTCTTTGATTTTTAATACATCGTTTAGTATATGAACTAATAATATAAATATAATGCTATTTGTGAGAATTCTGTTCTATAGTACAATGTCCATTTATAAGAAATATCTATAAAACTTCTAATTTTGTCAGAATGTTGCTGCTATTTTAATTTTGTGTTTGTCTTATAAATTCATAAATGTACATTTAACAATGTT
The DNA here is from genome assembly GCA_943735995.1 of Sesia bembeciformis. Lineage (NCBI taxonomy): Eukaryota > Metazoa > Arthropoda > Insecta > Lepidoptera > Sesiidae > Sesia > Sesia bembeciformis. The sequence goes on from OX031042.1 coordinate 9,694,353, forward strand.
ATACAAAACAATTCTGCGAATAAAATCCCCTTCAAAAATATTAAATTAAATAATTTTATCTTTGGAACTCATCATCACTTAGATCTAGCAGTTATTTTGTCTGGCAACATTTTTATCAAAACTGTTATCATAACAAAATGGATGTATCATCAACCCAAAAAACACTGTTGTTTTTCAATTAAAACACAGTGTATATAGTTGGTACTCCGACTAAAATAGTATATTTTATTAGTCTGGGTACTAACTACACTGGTGCTTATGGTCCAAATGTTCTTAATTACATAAACTATATTATTCGCCAATCGAGAGTTCGACCAAGTGCAAACTTCTATCCAGCTCATTATCAACTTTTATTCAATAGGTGGTGCCAACTGCAAATACAACTTTTTAGAACAAACTTGTTCCTTCAGTTAGATGCATGTTAGTTACGATTTATGATAATAAACTATTCATTAACATAACATTTATAATCGTCTGAACACCTAGTTGGCCAATGTATATCATCAAACATCATCATCATAGTTAATTTCCAGACCTTGTAGTCTAGTGACCTTTGTGTGTGTCTTATCCCTATCTCATTGTTAGTGGTTCCGGCTATTCTAAGCATCTTAGTTCCTTTTAGAAATTGACTTATTATGTTACAATATTCCTATGATTTATTATATTACAATCTATCTATCCTCACCGAGTCTATCTGATAGTTTGTGAAAAATGTGATGGATTTAGATTGTGAAACCACATTAATAGATGTGTACCTGTGCGCTACAATAGGACATTGTATTGGTTGAGGAAACTATGTTTGTTTTGTGGGGGAGGTGTAGTGCAATCTCACAGATGCTGGGTGGCCTAGTGACCTCAACCTCACAGAAGACTACAGTAAAATGTTTGGACTAGTATATGTTCATTTCGGTGAGCATACCATAGCCCAGTTCCCATTTCCCATCCCATCCCCTCCTGTCCCACCGAGTAAACAGTGTAATAGAATAAAGGAATCTCTTTATCACATGATATTCTTTACTCCCAAGGAGCAATGTGAGGTGTAATGGGATGATGAAAACTTCCTGTTTCCCCACCCTTCCCAACCCTCTTTCCAAATCCATCTCCAAAGGTAGGTAACATTCAATGATGTGCCAACATTTGTCACAGACTGATATTAGTCACAAATTTTACAGTATCCATGTTGTTTAGGTTTCATTGAAGGCAATGCTGTCCACAGATATTTATAATTAAATTTCAAAGATTATAATTTTTATTAAGTATTTGAATTGTTTTAGAAGAATGTAAAAGATTCATGTTCCAAGAGTAAATTAATTTTTCTCTTGATATTTTCTCCTTTTCCTCATATAGTAGTTAAATTATCTAGGTAACACATGTTGTAGAAGAACCCTTTAATTTGATGTATTCATTCCATCTATAATAGGCGTATTCCAAAGAATCAGTGATGGAACCACACACACACACACACACACTTATCACCAGATAGACTATTCTCTATCATCTTCTTTCAATAAAAAAATGTGATAAAAAAACATATTCCGTGTTTGGCATCTATATAATTTTCCTTGAAATAGCTGATTAATTAAGTATATATTAGTCATTATTCATTATTTATTACTGTAAATTAAAAGGTCACATATATATTAATTACAAAACATTATTAAATATTTTAAATTATTATTAAATCATTATTAGTTAAAGTCTTCACTGTTCTACATGTATGTAACAATTTTTCCTTATTAGTTGGTACCTTACATTGTATGATAGAGATATATTACTTATTTACTGCAATTTTAAAGCCTATGGTTGGATTCTAATTTGAATTATTAAGTATTCTATGTTAGTATCTAGAATTATTAATTTAATTCATCCTATCTTACCTGTTCATTGCCATTTTCAGATTATGTGGAAAATTGTATAGTTAGATGTTTTAATTATCTAACCCCATGTTGTAAACATAATTATCATTTTCAGACTAATAGCTTCCAATATAGACTATTTATGATTCATTGTCTATATTGATCCATATCCGATATATGGTAGGTATTTTGAATATTTGTCTATGCAGTTAAAATACTTAGATCACGCTTCTTTGTTGACTGATCTTTTTGTAATTGCTGTGTCATTTTTATGAAATCTAGTAATCTGAATAGGTAATGCAATCTCAGGGCAACAAACTCAAATGTATACATATGTTTTGCATCCTCTAGTATTCCAGGATTTTGAATTCATGTACATATGTTACTTTCTCAATATTTTTCTTTCTTATAAATATAATAAGTACACTCCCATTTTATTATAGAATGGTATGATATATGTGGGTTATGAAAATCCCCATGTTTTAAATTACTGATAGCTATCAAAATTCCCATAAAATGGCACTACCTATTTCCATCACTGGATTCAGCCTATTTTTAAACGCAGTCTTTACTATTCTATTTAGATTACAAAAACAGATCTGGTCCGGATTGCGTCTAATATTGAATTGTAAAAATAGTACAGTAATTGACAAAACAAACAAACAAATCAGTTAGTGCATGCAGAAAATATGCACTTGTTAGATTAATTTTAGGTTATTACAGAATATATTTTCATATAGGAGCCGACTCCTGTATGAACCTGCTTGTTTTTCGACATAAGGTTTTTTTTTTATAATAAACTTTTAGTCCGTACCACATAAAACTCAGCTTAGTCCAAAGATAAGGTTATCTAAAAAGTAAGAGGTTCAGTAAAATTGGAAAATATTTACGTTATGTATCACCTTATAAATACGTAATACGTAGTGTAAATAATTTATGGTATATTCTTGAGTGATCTGCGTTTAATAATAGATGCTCTGTGCCGGGCTAATTTAATAATTGGCTGCTACCTTCATAAACTTTAATAAACGAAAATTACTTTCGAATTGGATAGAGAATGATGAGATGAGGTATGTATTTTGAAATTTACCACGTTTATAAGCATGGAAGTTATTGATTAAGTAATTATTGTAAACAGCAGCGTTAAGTATAAGAAATATATTAAATACATGCAAGGATTACATATGAATCATTACAATATTATAGTGAAATTCTGTGTGAACAATTTGAACATCAATAAATATAAAATATAATTTATTATGGCTTTGACAAAATAATTTATTACGTAATTTCTTTAAATATAGCATAATACATATATATGTATCCGAAGAACAAAAATATGGAAACAGTTAAGTGTGGTAAAATAATGTACTGTGAAGTATGGAGTCGAAAATACTTGTGACACCATTTATTCCGAAGTTTTATCACTTTGTAGCAACATGGTCTGCAGTTTCTTTACAAATATGTGTGTGAATGAGGAAGCAAAATAATAAAGTCACTTTCAATGGGGGCATAATGACAAAAATCAAATGTTAGAGGACTTCGTCTTGTAGTTGCTTGCTATTGATACAAAGGCATGTTTTGAGCGCTCTTTATATGATTTATTTAATTATATGATTTCTCTTTATTTAATCTTACTATCTCCATTTTTTTTACTTCTTCCTCTGTATTTCCTTTTTTCCTTTAATTCTCGAATGCTTCAACTCGGATACTGTCATAGTTAGTCTGAACACGTATTGCATTCGAATGTTAGCCTTTCTTGAAAGGGAGATTCGTATTCATGCTCTTTTAATCATATATGTACTTTAGTCATTTATAGAAGTTACTTTTCAGAGAAAACGTTTGTTTTACAAAGTACACACATTACACAATCATTACCACACTTGCACTTAGTATAAATAGAAACGGGGCACTAAAGGTTATTCAACTCACGTCACATAATGCAGATTTTATGTAGATTTACCCACGAGAGTAAAGTGTTAATTTTACGTTTTGTTGGTTCACGGATTGTAGGTTTGCTTTTTAACAACTATTCAAGTCATAAAACTATACAGTATAAAATAAACTCACTGAAACGTGTCGTTTGTATGTTCACGATAAACACAAAAACGTGACTATTTTGATACGGTATTAGTTAAGGCATATGCTCGGGATTATTTGTATTTCAATATCTTTCTATAAGTCCTATTGTAGGGCACAGGATAGCCTTTGTAGCAAAAGGTTTTTTTTAATTCTGGAAAATGCGGGTTTCCTTGAATGTTTTTCTTCACCGTCGAGCTGGTGATAATTGAAAAATCCGTACTTAAGTAACAATTCATTGGTACGGGACGAGGTTTGATCTTACGCCTTCAGTAATGAGAGTCAAGAATAGGTACATAGATAGCCATAGTGTCTCACGGCTTGCTTAGTTACGTAGAATGACAGTGATAGAAGTCGAAAAAAGCAGCGACAGTCTGAAGTTACTTTCTAGACTGGCGGATTAAATTACACAACCAATCAATAGGGATTTTAAAATCGTATCTACCCGTGGAAGCAGGATCGGATCGCTATTTAATACTAAATTACATAGAAATTCCTTCCTAGTTTTGGAGTTGATTGCGACTATACAGACTGATGTATTTCTGAGCTTTACTATGATAATAACACAAAGAATTGAAAGAATCTTTTTCAATTCTCGATTCTGATGCAATATATTACTTACATCAGAATCGAGAATTCACTCATTATTATTGGGCCCGCGTGAAAGATTATGGCCTTACATCCATCTCCTTGCAATGCCCTTTGCCGGCACGCGTTGCATGCCCTGCAATTTCTTTGCACATAATATATAGTGTATGTCGATCTGGAGTAATGTACCTTTCAAATGGTGAAAGAATTTTTCAAATAGGTGCAGCGGTTCCGGAGATTACCCTCCACATACACACAAACTCACAAAATTCGCACTCTCTTTATTATATTATTATAGTATAGATTAGTTAAACGATTTAGTGATGGGATGAAGGAAGAGAGTCAGTTCAGAAGAAACATTAGTTTTTAAGAAGAATTTTTACATCAGTTAATTAAAATTTATTCTCATTTCTTAGAGTTGAGATAAATTTAGGCGTTACAGCGTTACAGCATCATTTGTTTAAACGAATAAAGTAATTCGCTTATAACCATTTTGTATTTTGAGCCTATATTTTCAATTTGTGGTTAGAATATTTGCAGAAACGTTTATTTATTTATTAAAGAATCTTGCAGCAAGCCTTCAATAATTGCATCATTATTTTGTCGTCTGAAACAAGCCTGTGGTTATTATCATTTTATGTATACAAATATAAATAACGGTGTCTGTTTGTCCGCTGTATTAATTGTTTTCGTAATAAACATGACAAACTCGTGAAATTGTTTTTATAAAAACGTGGCTAATGCTAATCGTTTAGTAATGAGTCCAGCCCGGTGACACGTTTAGATGCCACTGGTATCACTCTCATGTGTGCTTTCGTTACAAGCTATGTTTTTTTTTAAACAGTCCGAAATTGGATTCTAAGCGGGCGAAGTCGCTTGCAAAAGCTAGTTACATATTATATCCGTAGCTAAGAGTAAAGGGTAAAAAGAACAGTTTATTAAATTAAGATTTTAACAGTTGTAATTTTTCAACTGTTTAATTTTATGTATGATAAATATAAATGAAATAATCAATAGTTTTTAAATGCCGCACCTGTGGCGTGGACCGGCTTTAGAAAAGCGCCACCCCATCTCTTCCCGAGGGATGTCGTAAAAGACAACTAAGGGATAACAAAGCCCCTACCACCGGCCCCAAGAAACTACACCACCTCTAAAAGAGTTGACTCGCCAACCCGCTTGACCTGCGTGGTGTTTTAATGCCACTCAGCCCTTATGCATAAGACAATCATCATGACGACACCCATGTCCAGCACAGGATGTTAAAAGGACTGGTTATGGTATTACGGTAGTTATAAATGTATTCCTAAAAGTAATTTCTATTTAAGTGATAAAATTGTGGCTTATTTTTACCGTGTATAGTTTCATTTTTGGAGCGTGTTATACTTTACCTGTCGATTACAAATATTTAAATGTATAGAACAAATATAAGACATATGTAGATAATTCATATAGAATAAAATAGCTTCTGCGAATAATTCGTGTATTAAATTCGCTTGGTCGGGGTATTTTGCGTACTGAACCTTATATTATCAGCATTAGTTCGGTATTTGCTCATTTAAAATGAGTATTATGTGTGGAGATTCAATGTGTGAAACAATGATCATGTTTTTGATGCAAGAAAAATCAGGCAGCTTGAGTAAATAAAAGCGAAACGGATATATTTCGAGTGGAGTTGTAAACAAAAGTTTTACGATGGCGTTTTGCGCAACTATTGTCTCTTATATAATGTAAGCAAGTGGCTAGAAATAGTTTCTGCAGCCCCAGAAAACACCGGACCTAAATCGAACAGAACTGGACTCTGTGTGGAATTTTAGTGCCCGTCTGGCATATAATATTCGCTAAAACTTTCGAAAGCGAAGCCAACAGCGAAAGTTTACTACTTAGGTTTACTAATAAGAAACCTAATTAGGTTTTTTAATTTCATTCGTAACTATAATATGAAATGTGCTTACTATAATATATTAATTTAAAAAGTAAATGTAAAGTAATGTAAATGTAAAAGTACCTTATAGTTTAAAAATTTAAAAAGTTTACATTTTGCGAAACTTTGGTATACTGTAAAATCGTAAACGAATTTCCATTTCATATCTAGTATAGACTCGTACAATTCTTTCAGTATGCCTAAAAACGAAGTTTCCTTTCACAACACATGTCATTTAATCCTTATTCTAACTCACTTAATAAAGTACCTTAATCTCTAAAGGACATAGATAACATCTTCCTTGTCGCTATTCACTTTATCATGTTTTTGCTGAAACAATGACGTCATTGTCTTCCATATTGGTAGATGTTAATATCAAGTATAGTGTAAGGACAAACATTGCCGGTTTTATCTTTTTCTGTGTCGTTTCGTTAAACATCCTTATCTAGAGCAAATTTTAAAATTATTTAAATTTTACAATTATGTATCAGCAAGTTTTTTAAAACAATAAAATATTAAATGACAATTATCTTATTTTCACTATGAAAATGTTCAACAAAGCAAAGTTGAGAAGTCACTGCGGTGTACGAATATTGTCTTTGGTGTGAATATTGTCTTTCTTTAGTCTTTGTAAATATTTATCTCAGAACATAAATGATTCTTACGTAGGGTTAGTATAAAACTTAAAAAAATATGTTGGTCAGAAACTAGTTATTTATGTTATCATCGGCCTTACACAAATTTTTTGGATAGACAATCAGTCCTGCTCCTGTCTGCGATTATCATCTAGAAATTGTTGGTTCTATTCCCCATCCTGCGTCACAGGGATGCACAATGTGCGCTCGGCAGCAAAGCAACCTAGCAGCAAACATCCTTTAAGCATGCATAAACGTAGCATCCTGAAGGCGTTGTTATGAAAAATGCAAAATATTTATGATAATTCGTTTGAGGATGTTCTACTTTACTACACATATCACCCGCTTATTTCTGCTGGACATAGGCCTCCCCAAGGCTCGCCTGCTCATCCAGTCACTACCGACAAATTTCTTAGGCGTCGGTCCACCTGTCTAGATCGTTCTAGACATAGAGTTCATAACAATCATGTTTTGTACAAAGTTGCTGTGATTATAATTAATCTATCATTAAAGGTCCACTTTATTCCTTGCTACTAATTATACGTAACGAAATATTGATGTTTCTAGAACATTAGAATTAGAAAGCAATCAGTTCTTTAGCATGCATTTATTAATCACGCATTCGTTACCAATAAAATTTTCATTTTAAAGTATGAGGAAAAATTCCAGAATATTATGGAAAAGGCATAGTGTATGGTCGCAAATGGGTCACCTTAAACGCTGGAAATAAGAGCTGGAATGGAATGGTTATGGTTAGCGTGTTGTATTACGCATGTGATCACATAGCGTTGCAATTGATTCGAAACATAGCAATTTAAAAGTAATTACTGACGTATATTCATCAAGAGTGGTTGATAATTAGGGTTGTCATTCATAAATAGGTACATATTGTACTAATTGTGCTAAAAATATAGTACCTATCTATTTTCAGGAATAAAATCGAAAAAATAAAATTAATCATCAGAACTGATAAACATTCATAAATTTCATAAGCGTCTGCTCATCTTCCATATTCCTTAAAAAACTTATTAGAACAAGAAATGGAAAATGCATTAGTTTTTTAAATTTTTGAACAGATTAAGTAAGTATAGTATATCTAACTGAAAAATTGCACCATAGCTGCTGGATACAAATTAATCAAATTATAAATAGCAAACTATGCTTTACATTCCTTGGTCTGTTTATATACTTGTAAATAAATTTGCTTCTCTAAATAACGTCTGTTATAGGTTCTCCATTGTGAAAAAGTATTGGATTTAGAATTTTTAAACTGAGGAAGGAATTTTGAAACTGAATTTGTTGATAGGCGCCTAACCTGATGATAAATGACCTACAGCTGCATTTTCGTGAGGTGCCTTTGCGATCTCAGAGAGCTATGAATATTCTCTTTACCTACTTTGTAATATTGCATTTCGGTAATCTTACTGAACATCATATACTATCCCTATGTAACCTATTATTGCTGTATATAGTGCTGCTAATTTTCTGCACCATTGCATTACTGCACGCGCACGCAATTGCGGTTGGATTGAGATGATTTTTGCAGTCTACCTATAGGCAAGTTAACATGTGTGTCTGCTGATACCTTTATTATTTCTTTTTTTATTTATTCTTTTTTAGCACAGGCTGAATGGCAGATGGTTTATTTGTTGATTTGTATGTATGCCGTTGCCATGTGTGCAATGTTAAGTAGGACAGTGGCATGCATTAGTACCTACGTAGGTGACGTAGGAACAGCGGGATATATAAAAATAGAGTTTCTGCGACTGGGAGAATAAATAACGACACTATCGATTCCCAATGGTTTGGCTACGTTTAGCATAAATTTAGCCCAGATAAATTAATTAAATGGTAAAACTATGCTTGTTCGCTTATATGAGATGGACGCCATATTTATTATTGCACCACTATCGGTTTTTTCGAACCGTGCAATGTGCGAGTCGAAAAATGTATGTATAATACTTGTCCCTTTTTTTCTGTGGTTGCGCTGCTGACTTCGTACTCGTATTTTGGGCCTCTTATTTAAAATTCCGAGTCCGGATTCCAAACGGAGTGGATAGTATGATACAAACGCTAGGAATACAACGGAACAAAAAACAACCTGTTCAATAAATAGTAAATAAATCAGTATTGCGTTACGCGGGTCGCGCCTCTCCGCATACTTAGAGCTTGATAAATAACTATCCGTTTATCTCTGTTGCTTTCACATTAGCTATTCTATTTTTTACTATTTTGTTTAGAATCATGTGTAAAGTCTAACAGATTTCAACATTGTTTTGTCTGAAACTACTGTATTTTTATTTGATTGTACTTTGTCTATAAGTTATCTTTCCTTATTTATTTTTTTAATAAAGGGTTTTTCATTAAGAGCGCTCGAACTTTGAAATGAAATAAAACAAGCTGTCTAAGCGATATTGCCACAATTGTTTTTTTATTTTAAAGTAAATTTGATGACATTATGTGTGGAATATAATTTCGGCCAAATGGCCGCCGCGGCTCTGTTGTAGGTGGCGTATCCTGGTGGACCAATTTTGAACGACTTCTTCGCATAAATGGGGCCCAATTTCATGAAGAACGCGAGTTATGTTGGCCTTCAGGGCGGCAATCCCCTGTGGTTTGTCTGCATAGACCAGAGATTTTACGTAGCCCCACATAAAATAGTCGAGCGGCGTTAAGTCACACGATCTCGGTGGCCAGTTGATGTCGCCACCACGCGAGATGACGAAGCCCTCGAACTTCTCATCCAATAAATTCAATGTTTCCCGTGCAGTATGGCAAGTGGCGCCGTCCTGTTGGAACCACATGTTTGTAAGATCCAAACCATCCGTCCTAGGCCACAAAAAAGATGTTATCATCGTCCGATATCGGTCGCCATTGACATCTTCGCGGCTCCTTGCGCATCTTCGAAGAAATAAGGGCCGATGATACCGCCGGACCAAAATCCACACCAAACAGTGACTTTTTCGGAGTGTAGAGGCACCTGATGAATCTCCCGTGGATTTTCGTCGCTCCAAATCCGGCAATTTTGCTTGTTTACGAAGCCACTTAACCAGAAATGAGCATCGTCACTGAAGATGATTTTTTTCCCAAAAGCAGGGTCTGCCGCCAAATGCTCTAAAGCCCAATCAGCGAACACACTACGCTGTCTGTGGTCGTTGGGCTTTAGTTTTTGAGTTAATTGAACTTTGTATGGATGAAGGCCCAAGTCTCGACGCATAATCCGCCAAGTTGATGTCGCAGAAAGACCAAGCTCTTGCGCACGACGCGGAATGGACTGTCTGGGGTTTTTTCGCACACTGTCCCGAACGGCAACAATATTCTCCAACGATCTTGCGTTTCTTTGACGTACAGGCACTGCTTCATCGGCCACCGACCCGGTTGTCTCAAATTTATGGATTAAACGACGGATTGTGGACTCTGCAGGACGGCTACGAATACCATAAATTGGACGCAGCGCACGGAACGTTAGGCGAACAGAGCACTGATTTTGATAATAAATTTTAACAATTTCAACGCGTTGTTGAATTGTGTAGCGTTCCATGATTAAATGTCAAGACTAAATAAGTATTCCTGTCAAATTTGACAGCTGTAGCTTCACCAAGATGGCCGCTATATAATGTCAAAGTTCGAGCGCCCCTATTGAAAAACCCTTTACATATTTTGTTTATTTCTCATCACATCCTATCGTGACGTCTCTTAATTTATATTAGGTATCCATGGACCACGTCCATGTCCATGGGCGACAGTATTAGCATACCACCAGCTGGTTAACTGTCTGATATGTTTGCTACCGTCTTATAGAAAAAATAAAATATTTGAACAAATTTCAGCGCACGTGGAAGTATTTTATTTTTTTCGCCAACAACACCAACCATTTTCATTCTATACAGACGTGATAAACATTATATACATTATAATACACATATATGGTAGTCTCTTATAGGAGAACACAGCATTGATATTGTAACATGATAAGTGATCGAAATACAACCGGCTTAGTGACGACATCACTCTAAATTATTAAAGTTAACAATTTAATGTTTCATGTTACCATAGTCAAGAAATTTAACAGTTAAGATATTCAAACCAAAGAATAATAGAATAGCAACAAGTAAAATAACAGGAAAAAAGTAAATATTTTCAGAATTTATCGAGCCTTATGAGCAATTACATGATTTATACGATGTCTTAATGTCTTTGTATTCAAAGGTTACCTTATATTTTATTGTATTTCTTTATTGTATGTCACACCAATCATTCACACGGTTCAGGTTATCTTGAAATTTTTTGCTAATAATTTAATTGCATTAAGTTTTTAATTTGCAATGTGCGTTTTTAGAACTTATTTCAAATCCATCTATCTATCTATACTAATATAATAAAGAGGTAAAATTGTGTGTTTGTAGGTATGTTGGTAGTAATCTCTGGAACTACTGAACCGATTACAAAATATACCATATCATACTGTCAACCCGTCTCTTCACTCTGGAAATAAAACATAAAAATAAAAAAAATCTCAAGTGGATTCGTACAGCACATTAAAAATAAAATTGTATCGTTAGAAATAAAATCAGTGTGGATAAGTAAATCCGCTGAGTCGCACTCATATTCTAAGTAAATGGTAATTGAGGTACCATTAATTCTAATTCTAATTCTAATTCTAATTAAGGTACCATTCTAAGTAATGGTATAACAATTAATAAAATGGTAATTGTAAAAATATTGCAGTTTTTGTTGATATGGTGACAAGCAGTCTGGCTTTTTCAGAACATTGGATATTCAGTAATGATACATTTTCACACAAGTTTACGTAAGTGATAACAACTATCGATCGGTTGTCGTGGAATAATTTTCAAATGTGTTATCGATTTTGGTTGCAGGTGATAGTGAAGTATTACAACATTATCTAGTCATGTTGTTTGGGCGTGTCAGACTTTACAGACAAGGACTCCATTGCAACATTTGAGACAATGATAGAATTACATCAAATTCCATTTGAATCAGTCCGTAAAGATCAGCCTATTATTGATTCAATGAAGTCCCACTGCAAGGTTTAAGGCTCCACTTGTGGTTGGGGCTTTTAAAAACTTTAAAACTTCGCTGTGGCCATTTATAAAAGCCGTGGGGCCCAAGTAGGCTTGTTGCCAGACATCTTATCCTCGGTCACTGTCCTCTTTCGCCCTTGCGTCCGGGTAGATTTTTTTAATGTGTCCGGGGTCCGTCATCATGCAGCACCCCAACATCCAGCTTTTTTACAAAATTCAGTTTATGCAGGTGATCCAAAACTGTTCAGTGGTGAATGCTCTAAGCTCTTCTGCAATTTGATGACTGCTTATTTATCGATCTGCTTATTTTTTTTTTAATGATAACCAACATTTACCTTAATAGGACGACCACAGCGAGGAATACACATCAAAATTACCAAACCTGACTGAACCATTTTTTTGCAGTAGTTTTAGATAAATAATCTCCGTAAAGACAACAAATCTCCTTTTGAGCACTAGAAGCATTCATACCCTTATCGAACAAAAATTGTGAAACATCTAATTTTCTCCTTATTAGCTTCCATTTTAAAATTGTTAAAAAATATGAAAAGATAAAACTTGTAATTTCAATTTGCCGCCATTACAAAAAAAGTGAGCTGTCAAACGGTATATCACTTTCCCGCCAGTGATCAGTGTTGCCAGAAATATAGCACGCTAAAGTCATACGTTCAAAAACGCTGCGAACTTTTCCGACTACCTATCCTTGCAGGTATTAATGCGTTTCCCCCGTGTTCCCACAGATTATAGTCTTCTCTGTCGTGACGTCAAATAATACAGATTATGAAGGTACACGTAGTACAAAGTTTGCTTTGAAGAGGGCGGGGTCAAAATCTGAAGTATTCATACATAGTATTATTACATGACGGTTGTAATCACAGATGCCCTTGTCACGAATTAACTATGTATTCCTAAAAACATGTAAACATTGAATGTACAATAGTATTGAATATTAATTATTAACAGATACCAAAGACGATACTATATTATAGTCTTTGCAGTTACTAAAAGGTCCCTTGTGATGGCAGTGGGTTCATAGTAAAGATAAAGACTACAATAATATTGTAACCTATATTCATCTAGTTAATCATACATCTTCAACCTTTCTAGATATGAACGATTCCTCTCAAGGCGTTTTGTAATAAAATAGTCAATCAGTATAATTGGGACCAGGGATTATTGAAAATTTACTATAATCTGAATTGATTTAGTACTCAAATTATACCTATTCAATCTCAATTACACTAATAATAATAATATCAATATTTATTCTCAATTACGGGGCAAATTATATGTGATATATTAATTTATATGTGATATATTTATTTATATGTGATATATTAATTTATGTGATATATTAATTTATATGTGATATATTAATTTATATGTGATATATTAATTTATATGTGATATATTTATTTATATGTGATATATTAATTTATATGTGATATATTTATTTATATGTGATATATTAATTTATATGTGATATATTAATTTGTGATATATTTATTTGTGATATATTAATTTATATGTGATATATTTATTTATATGTGATATATTTATTTATATGTGATATATTAATTTATATGTGATATATTAATTTATATGTGATATATTAATTTATTACATACTCAAAGCAGGTTTTGTTTTATTAGTAGAAATCGACACAATATTTTTTTTTATCTTGATGAAGTTAATTAATTAATAGTTCGTTAATGTATTCATTAATTTTATGTAACTATTACAAATTAATGTTATAATAAATTAGATTTTTATGTGTTATGTTTGAATTGCATGTTAAATTTCAATTTGAATTAAAATAAGATAGAACCTATTGTTTGGGGACGTACTGGCGCCCGAGATAAAAATTTTTTCTAGTTTAGGCGTGAGTACTCGTAATAATTAATATATATAATTAAATAGAATTTCGATATTTTAATTTTTTTTATATCATGCCTGGCAGAATCTACCAACACAAAGTTCAGTTAGCTCTTTGTCTGTTTGTCTGTTTATCTGTTGTACATACATTCGTAGTATTTTATAGATAATGTCTGCGTTTCAAATATTCTCAAGGAAACGTTAAATCTATTGATTAACTTGTTTATGTTATCTGTAATGTAATTGAATAAAATAAAGGAAACAAACTTAATTGACTAATGAATTACCCCGTTTTCCTTGGTAAACGATTAACCAATTTATACGTACTCGTATATAAGGCCGATTGCAGATGGACGTTAACTTTTATCGAATAGGACTTTGCAAGGTCTATGCGCCTCCCGTATCCCTCGTAGCGTTGCAATTGTGAATGGACTATAATACTCTATAAAAAATATAGATACGAGTATATTTTTTATAGAGAAAAATACCTGCGATACCTTTTTATACGATTTATATTTATGAAAAATTTTTTATACCTGTGAAAATTTCTACCACCACCTTTGTACGACTTACAAAAACTTTACAAAAAGAAGCTCTCACCCCACGGACAAATAAATGGCGTGTGTCTCGTCTCACCCAGTTCTGTCCCTACGCCACATTATCCCCACATGTTGGAATTTAATAACAGAATATTTTCTCTAAGCGTTGTTTAGATAAACTCGACATTAATTGTGTCTTGGCTCTTAAAAACAAGAAATTTAATAATGAAAAAGTCCTCCGCTTCCAAGAATTTATCGCGTCCATTGGCATTTGCGTCCATTGGCATTTCCAGTTTTTATTGCGTGTTTAATTAATACCTACTCGGTGACAAAACCGATTTTTTTATTAGCTTCGTCGGCGATGCTTGAGGCGGTGTGTTGATTTGCTTCCATAGCTGTAGCCTATTCAAAGTGTAAAAATGAGCGCTAATGAACCTTAAGAACCTTAACCATTTAAGACCATCAAACTTTAAAAATTGGGACAATAAGAGCATCGAATGCTCAGCACTCATTTGTTTACAAAACTAAGGGCTTTTCTCACCACTTCCCGATACTTTGTCAGAAGGTCTTAGAAAGTCGGTTATACTTTACCAAAAAGTCAGTATCAGCTAGATTTTATTGGCAGATAAAAGGAATTATCAAGAGTTATTTTATCAGTTACTTTACCGCATTCTGATAAAGTATCTGATATGTGGTGGTGAGAAAGCCCCTAAATCAAACAAACATTTCTTTATTAATTGTTCTAGATTGCGGCTTAGATATTGATATATAGTATACTAGCTGTTGCCCGTGACTTCGTTCGCGTGGTCTTCAAGTACTGATTCCGAAACCTTCGCGCGCACATCTCACCAAAGTTTCATTGCAATCGCACGAATTGTATAGGAACGCACACGGGACCAACAAAGAATCATTCATTTATATATATATATATATATATATATATATATATATATATATATATATATAGATTATCGATATATGTATATAAATTTTGATTAATATATGAATATAATTATTTTAAAACGAACAATTTTTTTTTATAGAAAAAAGGTGATTATAGACAATCAAACAATGCAGAAATCCTTCAGTTATTTGATTCTCGTAATACGAAATAAAACAAGACAGTTCAGAGCTGTATAATGACACGCCTGGAACTTATGTTTCTGAAGCTCATAATACATTCTTTGATATTAGTATATCACGTCATCTGAGCAAAGGTCATCCATATTGTCGGTATGCACTTATTGACTGATTAAGATTTTTTAAACTTTCACTAAAGTTTCAATATCAGGGAAAGTAAACTCTACCATAAGCTTCCTTTTCTCAGTTAATGTCATAAATAATAACACTGTGAACATGAACATGAGTGTGGTTATATTGTTCAGTCCAACTTTACACATGACCATCATACGGACTGTAAACACAGACATGATAACACGGAGAGGTCAGGGGACTCGGGGACGTTTCTGTTGATTGCTAAAATGGTTATCGTTTTGTGGTATAGTAACTAAAAACTTGCGCAATAAAACTTATTTTGATTTTTATCGTTCTACTAGCTGGAACTTGCAACTTAAATCGTGTGGTATTAAGACTAAAAGCTATCCCGTGTTGGGCGTATGGAGAGGATCAATTCCGCCCCACGAATTACATGTACTGCAAAGGTAGCTACCGGTTTGTTGATTTATTTAGCGGTTATTAGGGAACAAACAAGCAATTAACGACGTAGTTTGCATTAAAGCAGTAGTAAAATTTAAAACGAAATAAATAATAGCTAATAAAAGATTTTCAGTATACAGTTTTTATAGAAGTTTTGGTATAGGTACATATAAATATTAAAAAAGTCACCGTTTTATTGTAATTTCTATAATAAAATCTTTATTTTTCGAATTGATGGTGTGTTTATATTTTTCGTATTATACTTTCATGAATGCCCGGCTATTATAGCCCGGCCTTACGACGCTTAAGGGGTGGGGTAGTAAACAAACAGGAAGTTTTCAAGGCTAATTAGGTCAGTCAAAGATTTTCTGTTTCGGTCAGTAAGACTATTCCTCCATGTTTTCAAACACTTCTAATACTGACAAAGAATTGACAAATACAATATACACGCGTTGAATAGAAGTAAACAAATTGTCCGACGCGTTTGTTTTTTTCGGAAATAATAGTACATGATTACGAAAACCTTTATTTCGTGAAGCATATTATTAGTAAATAGTGTGTTTACTCAGAACTAGGTTAAGTGAAACCAAACATGTGTTTGAAACCAAATAATGTTACAGTGTTAGACAGGTGTTACGGAACTCTTAGAAATTTGATTTAGGCAATTATAACTTTTATATTGTTGTAAATGAGAGATTCGTAGCTTTGTCAATGCCCTGTTTGAAATACGTGTGCAAGCCTCTAAACAAAAAGGCGTGTTTTACACATAATTATACAAAATAACTCAATAGTTTTACATCGATTATTTCTGTTCTATGTTAATGATTTCTACTAAGTGTACCGGTAAAACTAGTTTTGGACGTTTATATTTTATGAACATCGTTTATAAGAATTACGTTTTGGCTCTAATCTTTAGAAACAAAACATTTTATACAAGTCTTCTTAACATATAAAGTCTGATTGTAATTCAATGTATTCAAGTAATTCAAAGTGGAAATTACTTTATACTTTCGCACGAACTTTTCTTGGGCGACACAAAACAATTTCATTTCTCTGAACGCGTCGGGAGCTGCTTGTTTATCATATTATTTCTTTTTTAACAGAGCGACAGTAATCGACCGATAACAACAGCCCCTGACGTGCTTAGAGGAAATAAAACTATTGGTGTCATCGATATATCAGGTTTTATAAGAAAATTAAATACCGACGATTTATCCACGTTTACAAACTTATTAACAACGCAGGAGTAGGAATGGGCATCTGGAGCCGCCCATTACGACTTCGATACGATTCATGTGTCATATCTACGTCAAAATATGTCTTCACCTACGTGACTTTCACTGCCGTCGTAACGCCGCACAGTGGGACAGAACCGTGCGTACCGTCTCAAAAATCTGTAACTTTTTTGTTGATTGAAGTAAATCGCTGAAATTTGGTATGTAGTGTCTCCAGAGTACATACAATCCAATAATGAATGTATCATTGTCAAATGTTTAATAAATAATATAAAATAAAATAAAACAAAATAAAAATGTATTATTTTAATATTAAACCATGGTTTGGTTAACTTATTGAATTATAATTTTACAGTTTTATGATATTAATAAACCTATTTTATGTTATTTTATATTACATACGAATCTTACATTTAAATAAATGACAAATATATAATAACCCACTCCAAAAATATGTTTTACAAATAATGTTCGAAATTATTTCGATTTAAATAGCTAAGAGGTTCTTAGCTTCCTCTAACAATTTCTTGGATATAGTGACTGATGGTTTTCTGATACTTGATATATAAGGATCTGACGTAAATAGAAGACCATGAAATACGTCGTCGTTTGTTGCGGACCTAGAGCATTTTCTAGCATGATGCAATCTGAATTTTTTGTAATCTTTATTACGCGATTCTTGGGCATCCTCAGATAAATGACCAATGGGCAGAACAGCAAAATGTCTTATTATACTTTCCCCATGTATTAAGATTTTATGTACTGAAGAAGGCATATTATACCACATATATTTTGTTACGTACAGTTGTGCGGTTGCACGAGTATATTCACCAAATTTTTCTGGATTTACAGCAATACCGGATGCCATGGTTTGCAGAATAACATAGAACCTTTTAATAAGTTCCTCGTCAACCCCTGTAATTTCTGAAGCGCAGTAGTAGTTCTCAAAAAAACGCCGAGCTGTATTGCCGTCATTACTGTTTCCACTTCCTTGTCGGGGCTTATCAACGTGCAATCCCATCCGGCTTCGAAACAAACTTTGTACAAGCTTTTTCTTGTCTTCTTTACTTTTTTTATCTTCCGAAGTTCTCGCAGCCCATTTTTGAAATGAAAGGTTATATGAAATATGTAAAATTAGCTCCATGCACCTGATCCACGCGTGTAACGTAGACAAACCGTATTCGTAAGCATTTATATTATCTGGCTTTGATGCAATCTTCTCCAAATTATTCATTTCACTTGGCTTAGCCCCACACACTGTACATACAGCTCCAGAACTTGTGTCAGTAAGAACTTGTGTAACTTTTCCATCCACCATAGTTAGAAATAGATCGTGACTTATTTCAATTACCTGCGTCTCCTTGTGTATCTTTGATGTTTGCAAATTATTAATTTGACCCCGAATATCACCAACCACTGATCGGGTTTTCTCGGGCGTTTCTTTTGCAAGTTCCATCAGGATTGGTCGGCAATAACGAATAGAAGAACAAGCCGGATTTTGCCAAATTATCTCATGTGTTTCTGTGTCAGTCAGCTTTATTGGTACCAAAGACGCTATAAATAAGTTTGTATCTGAGACTAAGTCACTCTCATCTGTTAAAACTTGTTTATATTCGCTTTGCCCCGATGAACCATCACATCCCCACTTGGTAAACAATTTAAGAGATTTTCTTCTTGGGTTGTAAACATTTTCAATCTTTAAGATGCGAGCACAAGTGTGATCCAGCAAATCTTGTAGATTTACTTTAGCACTTATATCGGTTATTTGAATGCTGGATAGTGGAGGATAACACAGTTTTTTGGCGTTCGTCAGTATATTATATGATGGCAATATGTCGAAGTTTTTGTTAATCAAACTTGCTCGAAGAAATCCGTATTGTGATTTCGAAAGATCTAAATCTGCAAACATACTTAAAGCTTCATCCACCGTAAAATCTGTTCCATTGCGACTTTCATGCAATAATTTTTCCTTCATGATCCTTTTTTCATTTCTTTTACAATTCCGCATCATTGAAACAACAGTAGCTTCTTCGATTTCTCCTTCAGCCCGCAATCCTTGAACGTATGCATTATGTATATACTCGAGTCCATATTCTTGTACCAATTCCATATTCTTTCTTTTTTTCGATTTCTCTGATAGATCTTCATAAGACTTTCGTGGACGTCCACGTTTTTCAGATGTTGTAGGTGTAATATCCATCGGTGCTTCTTCGAATTGTACCTTAAATTCACCGTCTAACCACGATATATTATTACTAAAGAAACGTTCTTTAGTTCGGTTAGATTTGGTCCACCGATAGTTAAACGCTGTTATAAGCGTTTTTTGAATACGTTTCACAATTAATTCACTTTTTTCAGACGACAAATGGTGGTGTTGTTCTAAGTATTTTTGAATATCTTCTGATTTTGTTCCATGGCCAATAAAAAATTCGCATAATACTCGTCGAGGCACAACAAATTCACTCATTTTGTTTTTATTTTTAACTACTTTTTTTTTACCGAGGTTGGTGAAGACTATATTATGTTAAAGCACACTAAAGTACTGGTAAATGACAACGTAAATCAATAACTTTTATACTGAAATTTCGTGTGAAAAAATATTACTATCTAGTGTCATTATCAAGTTCCTAACCACTATCTATGAAGGTGGTTAGTAGTAGGTAGGTACTGATAATGTACACTAACAACTATAACTAGATACCACTTGCTCCCTTTTCCTTCACCGCGATAGAGAAATACATAAACTATATGAGAAACATGTAATTCACACAGTGATAACAAAACATTAACCACATCTGACCGCACGATAAAAAAAATATACTACAT
Source organism: Sesia bembeciformis (assembly GCA_943735995.1). Lineage (NCBI taxonomy): Eukaryota > Metazoa > Arthropoda > Insecta > Lepidoptera > Sesiidae > Sesia > Sesia bembeciformis. The sequence continues at coordinate 9,714,608 of OX031042.1, forward strand.
ACTAATACATTACCCAAAACTCCCACTTTACCTAAAGATTGAGTAAATAGATAATATTGTTTAAGAAAAAAAAGGTCAAAAGTGATCTAAATATCCAAAAATCTCATTAATCAGAACTAAAATAATTTTTGGAATATTTTGTATTTTCTCCCCATTAGCCATTTTTAGTTTCATTTCAAGGGGGGCAGATTCGGGCACTCAATTTTTTTTGCCCTACCTTTAACATTAGCTGCTCTATACGATGCTATCAAAATTACGACATGGGCAGACACCGCTAACTGTCAAAAGTCTATGCAAAGTTTCTAATAAGGATAGAATATTAGGTCCTGAAATAAAAATTCTTTACCTCCCCAGGTTTCACATAATGGTTCACTTAAATTATTTTTAAATAGAGTACTTCATCACCATTCTAACCATATATCACACTTACAAATTTGCTGGTAAAGTAATGCAAATATGACCATGTAAACTGGTGGAATTGTGTTCTACATAATTGACATAATTTTGAGCGTCAACTTGCAAGCCTTATTCTAATACAAAAAATGAGAAATAGTGTATTTCAACTGCTATATAATATGCATTGAACATTCAGTTAGACATATGCATTAACAAAATATTCAATATAGAACATTACGAAAAGCTATTTTTGAGACGGTACGCACGGTTCTGTCCCACTGTGCGCCGCCACGAATACTCTTGTCCCTTTAAGCCTGACTGATCTAGAAGTGGCTTTTCTGAGGGCCGCTACTTAGACGTGCTGCTCTACTCGTATTAGTATGAATTCGTTGTTTTTTGTTTACGAGTAGATACAATATCAATTAACATAATTGTTTCGAAAATAAATTTTTAACCCGAGCTTGTAATGAGCAATGTATATTTCAATGGTGCTGACATTTTTGACGACTAAATCCTTTTAAATACTTAGTGTGAAAGGGTTCTGTTAATATAAATTTGTGCTTTGTGAATGGTTTGGATCCGATTATTATTGCTATACATATTATTGCTGTTTTTATCCTAACATGTTACTGTATTTTTGTGTAGACTTTTGGCTATATGATTTTTGAAATTGTTGAAGCTTTGTTGACTTATATGTAAAAAAAATGTGTCCCCCTTACAATTATATTGACTGCTGTGTGCTTCTCAAAATAAAAATAACAAATAATGTTACGTACTCGGTTGACGGTTGGTCAATGCTTTACAAGCATAAGTAAAACGTGATTAAGTTGAATTAAATCAGGTTGTTTTACGCAGTTTAATGAGCATCCGTGGCATACGCAATAGTTGTTCGCAACTGAAATCTTTAATAAGTCTAATTACGACTATTAAATATAACAACTTTACACATCCTGTAATTCATTCATGCTTAATTTAAAAGGACAATGCCCTAAGAATGGGCCGGATACCCAGCTATCATTCTTCATCTATATCAGGGGTCTCCAAACTTTCCAGCCTTAGGGCCATACTGATTACTCCAGTAAGTTCCGAGGGCTATTAATAATTATTCAACATAAAATTAGAATACTTCAGTAAACTAAATTTAATTTGCTATAAAAAATATGATTTAATTTGCTATAAAAAATATGATTTAATTTGCTATAAAAAATATGTTCTCTAAAAGGAGTTTTCAAGTATGCTAGCTCTCCGCGGGCCGGACAAAATCTGTCCGCGGGCCGGATCCGGCCCGCGGGCCGTAGTTTGGAGACCCCTGATCTATATGAATGATTTTTGTCGTGTTGAGATCTTTGGTAGCTATTGATTAATAATAGCTAAAGTACAGTTTCCAAAAACGAAGTATTTTGGACAAATTGTTGTAAAAGTAGGTTATTAGGCTGCATGTGGAAATAATTGGTTGGTTCCAAAACGCACGTTGTGGAATACGACTGCCCGTTTTTTAACGTGTATATATTTCAATTCGGTAACAGTAATCTATTTTATTTTTCAATATTGGTTTAATTTAATTCTGTAGTGTCTTTTAAACTCGAACGATAATTACTACAGATAGTTTTTGCTTCTGCGTCAAACGTAATGCGAATCTCAAAGCAAGCAATAAATAACATGGCTGGCACCGGAAATGCATCAATAAAATAAAACTACTATTTTCTGTAGTATAATTATTGCAAAGTTCTTCAAATGTAAATATTGTTATTCTACAAATTATGAATTTCATATATACCTACATGGCTATTCAATGGCTAGGCCTTTCTTGATGTTGTCCTTTATGTCTTTCTTCAATTAGGTAGTATATTTTTCATTACTATTATCATTTCGTTTATGGATTTCATATTTAATACGGTACAATATTTTATTTTGTATTCATAAAATCATTATTCTAATAATCAACAAATGAAAATACGAATATAAACACCTTTGTTTCAATACATGCATGAAATATAGTAAAGTGTAATGTGTTTGTTCCGCTATCAGCTAGACTAGAGCGTGGTGGTAGGTGATACTAAAAGTGATATATGAATTAATTTAGATTAAAATCTTGATTTTGTAGAAATCGTGATAGTTTTATGAATTGTAATTAATATAAATTATATATTGTAATTCCCTGCGCATGCTATGTTATAGTCTATCAATGTATACTTGCCAGGCTCGAAATTGATAATGCTCGCTTTATCTATTGCTATATCAAGTTTTCGCTACCATGCCAGCTGTAGGTACAGTCGGCTTGAGATAAGAACATCTTGCTGCCTATCAGTCGTTCGCGGATTACGTACACCGATGGACTGCTCCGCTGTTAGCCTCGCGAGGACCTTGGCTCCGAGATGCTCGTGAACGGGTTCGGGGAGGCTTTGCCTCAGTGTCCCGTCGCGGGGGGTTACGAGGAGACAGGATGGATGCAGTGTCCGATGATTAACCAGTGGGACAGACCACAGTGCAGTTTTAACTACAATGTTTACCGTGAGCCCACTGTGCAGTGCTATAGGAATTCCTACGAGGTCCCTTGTCCACCTCAACGTACTGTTGTATACAATCAGTATAACCGGCAATATGTCCCGCCACAGCCCATTATGCCGAACCTGCCGTGCACCCAAGGCCAGCAGTGGGATTATAGCAGTATGTGCTACAACGTGGATGGGCAGCCGTGTCAATATACGAATGTCGTCGATTTGGAAGATTTTATGTGAGTGTCATTCGTGTATGTATAAGTAATTATGAATATTTTATGTAAGCATATTATTTGTATGTCTGCTCGTTGCTTTTTGTCTTTCAACTTATATAGGATACCTGGTAGAAATCTCGTAAGATAATAACTCTAATAAGCCTTCTTATTATAAATATTTTTATTTAGGTATATACATCGTATGTAAATATATAATACAACATTTTTAGATGTAAATTTCTATACATATAAAGAGAACTGTCATGAATCGTGATTGACATCGTATCAACGCCGAGCCGAAACCGCTCAAGCTACAAACATGAAATTTGGAAAATAGCTTATTTTTATGATGTACTAGCTGTTGCCGGCGACTTCGTTCGCGTGGTCTTCATGTACTAATTCCGAAACCTTCGCGCGCACAACAACTCACCAAAGTTTCATTGCAATCGCATGAATTGCATAGGAACGGATACGGAACAAACAAAGAAACATTCATTTTTATATTATGATGTATAGTCCCACTAAGAAGGAATTTATTGAAATTCATTCTTTGAAGGGGTGTTAATGTTTGTATGGGAAAAAAATGCTGGACGGTCCTATTAACTTTAATCTTTATATAAATAATTAAACACGAGTTTAACAGATTTTCAAAATTGCCTCAGGGGCTAAAAAAACTGGGTATCAAATTTTGTATTAAATCACTGTCACCAATATTTCTGTAAATACCAGCTAAGTTAATCCACATGTTTTTCATTCTGTGCGCCTCGGAAGGGACCTAATATACAATTAAATACATTTCTTTCTGTGTCAATTACCACGTGAAAATTAAACGCAATTAAATACAGTACAGTATACGTTTTATATTTTCTTGTAGACTATGTTATTCCGTACTTGCTGTATTCGGTCTATAGATATAAGATATTTTTAATTATGATTTATTTTACTGGCATCAGAAAAGATGTAAAAGCAAATAATTTGTGCTGTTCTTAAATACCCAAAATTTTGATACGTAATTTGGTAGTAAATTCTGGCATTTAATCACACACATAAAAGAGACAAACACGTGAAGAAAAACAGTGCAATTGATACTTTCATAAAATAATCTGTCAAATAAATACATGACACAATTTAATACAAACGGAAATGAGATAATTTTCTTTGTGTTCTAAAATGTTGTCTGTGTGGTGTCAGTCTGCTTTAGAATAGTTCCAACCCATCTCTTCCGGTGGGTGTCGTAAAAGGCAACTAAGGGATTTATAAACAAAGCTGGCCATTTATAAATAAAAAGAGGAACCGCACCACCTCTAAAACAGTGCATTCGCCAACCCGCTTGGCCAGCGTAGCATGTTATACATCCCTCATGCACAAGACAGCGTGCATGGGGAAGCCCATGTCTGGTAGTGGACGATAAAAGTGCTGATTATGGTATTATATAAACATACCCGAAATCGAAGAGTTATGCGATGAGCTATGAACGTGGGCGAGGCGAAATAGGCATGGACAACTCGAGGCCTATCTGACCCAATTCTATTTGACGTTTCCGAATATTCGGATAAATGTTTGTAACTAAACGAACAGACCTCGTGAGCTCATAGAACTAAAGAACTATGATATTTATGATAATAGTGTGCAATAGTTCATTTAGGTACGCACACCTAATAATGTCTCCTCAACACACCCTCTTACTGACGTGTTCGAAAAATCATTGAAAACCAGGTCTGGCTATTTCATTGCTCACCTACCGCACACCTTTTGTATGTATTTTCTTTTGTAACTATTTTTATCATTAAAATTTGTGTGTTCAATCAAGTATATAAATAAATACTATTTTATATATTATTTTAATGTCTTTTGATTACTATACACTTGAAGTTAATTAAAGAAACATCATTTATTTAAATGATATTTGGCTGTCCTTCTTCTAGTCTGAGCACGGCATGCAATAAACTTGACATAAAGTGACTGTTACACTTAACGGGTTGCTGACCGCTGCATTATACGAATGAAGCCAGTTTCTGATAGCGGATATTTTAATGAACTGGAATTTGGAAAATATATGTAAAACCTATAAACTTCCAAGCTACTAAAAAAGCTTCGCATTAATACGAACAAAAGTGTCTTATACATGTGTGTCTCATGTATATTTTGACAAGTTTACTATTTATTTATGTGAATATTTATTATTTTTAACATTAACGTTTAGTTAGTTAAAATTCATGTTATAATAACTAAAGCATTGCATACAACAGTTATCCAATTCCGCTCTGTTGAAATCTTCAGTATAAGTGTCAATAAATATTCTCGTTCGCAAATACCAACTGTGTTAACGAAACACCTTTAAATAAAGCGTTTAAGCTAATTATTTATCGTTTAATGATTCATGCTACTGAAACAAATGGTTTCGGTTACAAGTGGTCACGTGGTACATCAGCTGATAAACGGTTAGACGGCTGGCGGGCTTCCAGACGGTTTTAGTAACAGGATAAACACGTCGAAAACTAAAACGGCACACGAACACATGGAACAAGGAATCATGTGTGCAGCAACGACAATCAAAGAGGATAATTACACAATGACAGTTTCTCGAATATTGCTCAAAAGCTAGTATAAACAACTGTTATCATCATCTGATCATTGTTATCATTGAGTTTTTATCATCGTGTGGACAGTTGTCGGGGAGAATTGTATGTAGTTTGGTCACATACCAGAATCGTATACACTTTTCTGGACCGAACCGTTCGGGAGACTCCTTGTGCAAACGAGACTTAAACCCCGTCGCGTGCGGTGTAAATTCACTTGGTGGTAAGTGGATATTATCGCACATCTGAGATACACGCAAACATCAGTCAAAAATAACAAACACTGACAAATATTTGACACTGAAGAGAAATTTGCAAGAATACGAATTAAAGATTGAACTTTACAAATGGATATGACGATCTGCAAAGATATAATAAATTATCACCATTTATGTCTTTTACTCCACAGCCAAGAAGCGAAACAAATGGGTCTAAGGTGGGAGAACCTCGGAAACCTCATTATAACTGGACACAAGGCGTTTTCACATCGCGGCATAAAGATTACCACTCTTTGAATACTCAAGTCAACATAATAATATGGACAAATAGTGTTTGTAAAAGCGACAGTGAAACAACGGATGATAAGCCGTCCAGTTAAGGTAGCTGTAAGTAGTAGTCCAGTTAAGTAGTAACCATTAAGGTCACTTCTAGGCACAGGAACTCTATTGATAAAACAGAATGACAAACGTTGGCACTCCCCCAGATGCATCGCCCGCCCGCCTTTGAAGTTCAGGAGTGAAGTACGAGAAAGGATTGGGATTTGGAGGGACGATACCCACGGGAAGAGTGGTGTGGTACTATTCTAAAGCTGGCCCACACCACGCAGCAGATATTTGTAATATATATAAAGTGCATTAAAATTGTATATTTACTAACTAAATAAAGCTAATGTCCGGGCGATCAATACAAATATTCTCTACCGATAACATTCGACTCTTAAATTATGTACGTGACGTGACGATTACGTTATCTTTTAATATACTTTGAACTTAAGCAAAAATTGTCTTTGTTTACTAAATGATTATACAACGAAATATTTAGTACACAGTGTAAATAAGCACGCCTTATCATGTTAAGCCCAGACTTTAATTATGATAAAGTTATGTACTTTTATAAGGAAAAGTAACTTGTCCAGTTAAAAGAATCATACTTAAAAAACGATTGAAATGGACAATTGTATTCAGTGTTACCCATTTGAATTTTAAAGAACTTCTAAATAACAAGGCTACACAAAACTCAATTGCTATAGCTATAATATTAATCTGAAACGAGTATATAATATTTGGTCAGTATGGGAACCATAAAATACTATATGTACATTACGATAATCCATCTTATTCCATCAATTAGAAGGGATAACGGTATAAAACAAACTTCTTATTCCACTGCACTCTTTACTTTCCATCTCACCTCCTCAACGAGCAACGAGGGTGTAATGGGATGGAAAAACTTCCCATCCTGTTATATTCCCTATACCGCATCCTTCCAATTTTTTTTTCTAAATATGCTTACCACCAGCTAAACTGCTTGTCTGCCACTTTCTTTCTATAAAAAAACACGTGGTACAAACTGTTGTTTTCCAATATTACTAATAACAAGAATTATGGCAAATAACTAGTAATTTAACATTAACAATATTAAGGGAAATCCCTTCATAATTTAGTTAGGTATTTCTCGGTAATGTAGAACGCCATGAAGCTAATTATTTCATAGTTCACACAATCTATAAGATGAGTCGTTTATTGACGTATTAAGTGAATAAATTACCACGGCAATTATTAAGTCCTTTATAAAAGGGTCCGTTTGTCTGCTTTTTTGCCTGTCCGTCTATTTTTGAGCACCGCTGGGCAGATTTTGATATTACCATACCATCAATCAGCCTCTCCCGAGACTCGTCTTCCCACATAATTTTAATTTTAATATGTAATTTTAAAATTAATTATTTGTAATTTATTCGTAATTAATTACAAAACCTTCCTTGAGCAAGGTTTTTACATGTAAGCAATGACAGATGAGAGAAAAATAGTAACGATTTTATTGAAATTAGTTGAAGAAAAAAAAACACGGTTAGGATCACAACTTCTGCGAGCAATTATTAGTTGACCCATAATTGCATTACTACATTAGTGTGTATAGTAGCAGAAGGTAATTGCCGCTATATCAGATCTAACGACTTGGTTTACTACAAAGTAACGAGCACGCACGTAATGGTCTAGACTCTAGATAAAGGAGTGAACACGTACTAACACTACCGTTAGATTTGTACGATCTTGCAGTGAGTATAATTGATAACTTATTGAAATATAATGACCTACAGTGATCTCCCTCACTGATCGAGAGGTCTTTTCAACATTAAAAATGTGTCGTTTTGTGTTTGAAAGTGTCAGATGTTTTATCACAGCGATATAGTCTGGTTTCGGAAAAAGATACTGCTATTTACTCATTTATTGATATTTATTAGATAAATTCGTATATATTTATATTTTTGTACACTTAGACAGATCTAAGTACTATCGATGTGCACTGACATCCTTCAGGCGACATAACTTTTGTCTAGGGATCCTAAACTAAGCCTATGCCCTTCTGTATTACTTTAGCTTCCTAAGAGTTAATGAATTTTTAAAATACGTCCAGTAATTTTTGAGTTTACCTCACAGTATAGTTTTATAATATTAATATAGAATAGATATAAAAAATACTACTTAAGTGGTGGAACATTGGAGAAAAATAAACAACGGACATATTATAAAGAAGACTTCTCACTATACACAAACAAGATAAGTGCGTACTACTCGCCTGCCCGGTTGCGGGGCGGGCAACGCTGGTGCTGCGCAGGCGAGGACTCTTATCTTGTTTGTTCATACTTAGTCATCCGGGAAACGGATATAGCAAAGAATAAATACGTAGTGCATAAAGAATAAATGCATGGAATTGAATGCAGTTTTCACCGATGTATTGCTAGAGGTCTAACTTAAAATATAGGCTCCATTTTACTACAGGAAAATATCTTATTCCGATTGTTTTAAATTTAATAAACCGAAGCGAAGTGAATATATTTATAATGAGCTATACAGAGCTGTAGCTGTGTTTGTTAGTTACATTCTAGTCATATGATAATAGCTCACCGTATTATGTATCCTTTTTAACACTGCTTAGACGTACGATACAATTCTTTTCCTATCGGCTTTAAGATACAATAGCACAAAAACCTTGTTGATTTTTTTTTATTTTTTATTTTATTTATTGTTTAATAAACTTGACTCGTAAAGTGTTCAACTGTTGGTGATTGTGTTGTCGCCAGCATAATAACTTTTTAATTATCTTTACTTATCTCTTAATAATTGATTTTAAGGTAAAATCTCAGAGGAAAACGTTAATAAAAATGTGATCTGATTTTAATGAATTTATTGACAGCCTTGCGTCTTCTTTAATTACTTCTGATGCCATCCTATATATCTGGTTTTCTCTGACTTATAATATAATTAATTTTCTACTACTCTGTTAACAGTTTCGTCCATTTTTACTATATCCATGGGATTCCAAAGGATAGTTCTGTCGGGATGAAAATAATCTATATTCATAAATTATTTCTTAGTTGAACAAACAAACGAGAGCAAACAATGAATGATTTATAAAATGCATACACACATACTTGCCAAAAAATAAAAGGTATTTGATATATATATAGACACGGCTCTTGAATAGTTCTTTAATATTTATAGAAGACATTTAATTCATAAAGCATTTGCTTCCAAACTATTTAGTGTATTCATTTTATTATTTTCCTGTTTAGTGTAACGAGTGACGAGTAAATGTAGTTGCAGCTAACGAGAATTCTATAATGAGCTTGTGCCCACAAGTTAATTTAAAATATAAAGTAAGCATTTGTAATCGGTTGTTTTCATTATTACGTGTATATATAAATTATATATAGGTTTGTTACGATACATATTATGTTGCGTATAGGTAGGTATTGTTTATAAAACTGCCAGCATAAAACATTTACATTTATATATAAAGCATTTACATGGAACAATCCGCCATGCGCCGCAGTTACGCGTGATTTAGTAAGCCACCTATACATTTTACTATAAGGTCAAACTGACTCACAAATCTCATTCAAGGCGAAGACATGTATCAACAACATAAGTGTCAGTGAACTGTCAGATATACGTGGGCGATAACATTGAATTCTATAATAGGGATTTTTACACTCCCGGACACCTGAAGCGAGCCACCCTGCATTTTAAATTATGATGGCTTGAAGCTTAAGAAAATGTTTCATCTATCAAAATGTTTTTATGCAGTTCTGAAGTTGGCATACTAACCATCATTTCAGTATGCCATTGTTCTAAATTTGAATTGAGAGTACTGAAAAAAATGAGTTTAAGTGTAACAAGTCGTGTATTCGCCTTTCTCACGGAGAAGACTTGTATTGGATTTTTGAAGGAAACAATGGTTTACCTAAAAAATCGTTTATTCAGTAACATGTGTTGCCTCCAAGAGCCATTACGTCGGCTGTCATGCGGTTTGGCATGAAATCAATCAACCCCACTATGAAGTCTTGTGGAATCTTCTCCCATTCTTCCTCGATGGCAGTTTCCAGCTCTTGCAAGGTCTGCGGAGCTGGGTGGTGAGCTAGAACACGCCTCTTTAGCTCATCCCCTAAATGCTCTATGGGATTCATATCTGGACTTCTTGTTGGCCATTCCATGACCGTGATACCGATGTTATAAAGGTATTCCCTGACGATTCCTGCAGTGTGCGCTCTTACATTATCATGCATAAAAATGAAATTTTGGCCAACAAACCCACGATATGGCATCACATGAGTCTCTAGGCATTGACGAATATAACGGTAGCCATTTAGTGGTGGCAGCCGTGATCCCGTCACATCCTGAAGTCCACTTTTGCCTTCCGCGGAAATAATCCATTTAAAACATATAAATGCAGGGTGGATCCATTCAGGTGTCCGGGAATGTATTTGGCACAGATTCAAATTGAAAGTGAGTCAGTTAAACTGAAACATATTTTTGATATCCCTTTCGTGCACGAATGAAAATTGTACTCCACATAAAAGTACGTAAAGGTACTTATAGGTGGAGTACATTGTGAAGTATGTACAATTGTGATGGATCTTACTTTTATGTTAATTTATCAGAAAAAAATGATGTTGGACGGTTTCGCAAATGCAAGCGTTTACTATCAGGACTAGTTTGGTACCTTCCTTCTAAAAAGTATGCAATTTATACAGAAATAATGTTACTCAAAGATGAGCGAAGAACCAGATGATCGCTAGTAGGATATAAAATGAGATGTTGACCTCGAATATGGTGTCAACAACACTATTGAAACAAACACGGGTCATAAATTATCTATTATTTATTGCTGCTAGCGTATTAAAATGTGTGTTTGCAGAAGATTTGTTTTAGATGTGTTTTATGTAATAAAAGAACAAATTGATTGTGTCGACCAATGCAAATGTCCATCTCAAATCTCGAGTGTTATAATTAGGTATACGAGCACTATTTACTTCATCAGAATATAACAGAATTATTTATAATTGTTTATGAGTATGTTTTTACATGGATAAAAACGTCACAAATATTAATTAGATCTCTATTAACGCCAATAGTGTTAAAAATTCTATATCACTTCTTAACCTGTATGAATTTCTAGTTATTAGAAAAGGACAAGAGTTTTTAAACAATCGTTATTAGCGTATATAATACATTTAAGAGTAAAACGGCTAATTACTATTATTAACTTTTGTATTAATTTTCCCAATATGGCGACAAAGCCATCTAACCTTGATTGACTAGTAAAATAATTCTAAGCATTCTGAGTTTCAATAATTCGCCTCACATGATCACCTTGACGTACGGTGAATAAAGTTTATAAAGTTTGTATAAGCGTCATTTTTGTAGTTTAAAGGTGGATATACACATGGCCAGAAAATGGCTAAGTAGCTTGCATATTAGAATGTGGCATATGCTGGTAGATGGTACACCGGAGATAGATACATTTGTAAGTGAATGCTGTAAGTAACAAGTGGTATTACACTGGCCAGTACCATGCTGCCGACCGTTGAGTGCACCATGGAAAGCGTTCGAAATTAATTAAACAATATTATTCTGTTACAATGCATTATTAGACAAAAAGTAGAAGAGTAAGGAGCTACTCTCACAGAAGACTACCTTGAAATGTACTGTATTTCCTACTTTATCGTATTTCCCCAATGTACGCACGTGTTTCGGTAGTGAATGAGATATGCCAGAGCCCATTCACATCCCATCCTATTTTATCCCTCCCCATTTTCCCAACCCTTTCTCCCAATCCATTCCATAATCTGCAAAGGTAGGCAGCGCATCCGGGGGCGTGCCAACGTTTGTCATTCTGGTCTGATGTTGGCATGTATCGCGGATGTCTATGGACGACAGTATGCACTTACCATCAGGTGAACTGTATGCCCATCTGCCGCCTTTTGCTATAAAAAACCCGCCTCACATGTCAAAAATCAAATACTGTACAATTTACTTTCATGCCTTCTATAGCCTTCTATAGACATGCCTTTTTATAAATACATATGTCAGTAGCTGGTATCTGTAAGCTCCTTGTGTGCCATTGTGCCAAGCTTTAGGCATGTGTCTTCTCGTCTTAATTCTGTTCGTGTTGGTTACCAATAACCCGACGGGACATATAAATTTGCAGCCCGCGTCACAGCTCCTCAATTGGGCGACGGGAACGCGATTATTTTTGCAATCACCGCCAATTGTCCGCCACTTACATAGTTACCGGCGTGACCATAGAAATACACCGGACTAGAATTGCTTACTATACTTGGACCCCGCACCATAAGTGCATGTTTTAGTAATTAGAACATTATATTGAGAGTTCGATACTTTTGATGTTAATTAATCAAAGGCAATATTTAAAATTGTGAGGATGAGAGATCTGACTTGATGGCATTATTATCATCTTGTTAATAAAAGTTTGTGCTACTGGATCGATTTTGATAACTGGCATTGGCCTATTAACACTAAAACTTGTTTTTATTATGGCCTCCTGGGTTTGAGTACAAATGGTAGTTTTTTTTTGTTCTTTGTCGAAATAAAAGCTAACAAATATACTTGTTTGTTTTGCCTTTATCGTAATAAAATATCCTGTATTTTATCCCAGTACATAACTATGCTAAGTTTTATTAAAATTCGTTAAGTATTTTTTGCTTAAAACGAACACAGACGGATAAACAAACATACAAAAAGTCGTAGTTTTAGGCTCCTTATCATTCTTAATATGCACAGAAATAATTATTTAAAAAAGATCATGTACAGACAGGTATTAATTTGTATTTATTACTATCTATGACTATGTAAAATTCTTATCTTTAATTGATTATATCTGAATTTTACGTAGGATGTGTAAAGTATCACAGAAGGACAAAACTCTGTTGTCAAGTGTATTAATAGAAGTCTAACAATACGTATATACTCGAAAACTATTCAACTGATTTTGATTGATTAAAACTTAATAAGTTCCCTTTGCACAAATAACTTCAGATGTAATGTTTTGAGAAAAATGTATAATTTTCTTCAATGAATATACCCCACAAAAGCAGTTTTATTTAACGTGGAGATGAAAAATCGTTCGTATTACATCATAATTTCTGAGAATACGAATAGAGAAGGTACAAGTAGAAAAGACAATAGGTGCTAAATTACGGAGTTGGCGAGATCTTTTTTGCATAACACATAGTTCTAATTTTGACATTTTTCTGGCAAATTCCAATTAACATGTTTATACCTACGTCTACTGGAAGGCAAGACTCGGTTTTCTAAAATCTATGCTACATTGTATCCTTTCATATAGACTGATACAGTATCAAATATCCAAAGTTACATAAGAAAAGTGCTGATCAAAGAATGAGTCCCTTTCATTTTGGTCAATTGAACTAAATTGTTTTGTGTTTAATTTAGCCGTGCGTCGGACTGTAATTAGGACCGCTATCTATTGACCGCTTCCTCCGTTAACAAGTAGTATTTTGATTACATACATTAGTGTTACATAATATGAGATATCTAGCAAACAGTTTACATTTACACTGGGTAAGCGAACTTTTTTGTTCGCGAACTGGATAAGCGAACGAACACTATTTGTCTTCACACCTTTGGGTCCTGTAGTTATAGGTCCTATAGGTCTCCATCCGACATTTGACAATTTTATGATCCCTTATATCCAATTGCAAAAGGAGAACATAGAATTAGGCTGAACATCTCACCATACTTTGATATTTTTACTTCAATTGCCAATTATAAACGAGTTTTTTTAGAAAAAGTTCATGTGAGTCACGGAACTGTAATTAATAAGTTGGTGATGACCCTTAATAATTTTTAGAAAAGGGTCATGTGGGATCTACAATAAGGGCCAGAGAGGAACTTCTATTCATAGCAGTTTTAATTTAAGGATTTTACGAGGCGGTATATAAGTTTACGTTTTCGACCAGCGCCTTCTTAGCCAAGGAAATGTGCTTAACAACTTAAGATCAATCAAGAACGTAAGTATTTCGACTCAAAAACAGTGACTAGATTGAACCAAAATTTGAAAATGTCTTTGAATTTACTCTTTAGACTCGTTCACTTACTCTTTTGTTACTTGTTTTAGAACACGTGAATAGAGTAACAAATTGATTTCCCATGCAGACATATCACGGCTTTATTTGTATGACAAACGACTTGCTTCTTCGCCGGGAATTTGGGATTCTCTAAATCACCGTATTCTGCTCACGTTAACGACTCCGAATTGGCATCATTAATATTCCTTTCGCAAGAACTTTTTCATTCGTTTCGACCAGTAACTATTTTTTATGTTTTTCCTCATTGCAATGCATTCACACAACCATCCTTATCGGTCATAACAACGAAACTTGTTTTATCGGCTCTCTTTGGTCTTTGAGAGTGTAACCCGTTTTCTGTTGGTGAAATTTGACCTAAATTGGTGTGTTTACTTGAAAGTTAAGTAATTTTTGTAAAAATATAAATAAAGATTGCGGTCACCCTGCGGTCATGCTAAGAAACCAGTTGCATTATTTCGGCTAGTATAGTAAGGAGTATGTTAGTTATTTTGACATCTCTACATCTCGACTAAGGGTCACCTGCTGAATGCAAAACATCAGTCTGAATGAGATTTATGTATCTATAATATATACATATATGATATAAAGAAATTTGCGGAGAAAAATCATTTCAGTTTATATCTCGGTTAATTTTTAACATGAGTCAAATTGGTTTAGTAGTTCGAAAATTATGACTGTAAACTTTTCAAGGAACCCCATAAAAACATCAACGTCCATACATTCAAACTATATCTCGTTGGATAGGACTCGTAAAGCTCTACAAATTTTGTCTAAATACTTCTCTGAAACGTACGCAAAATAGCAGTTTCCCTACCCACCTGCGCTGCCATCGGGTTTATTTTTTTAACTTTCTCATAGTTTGGGCAGGTGATGCCAGCCGCTTTCTAATGTCCATGTCGTCCTGTCCTGTCATATGAAAACTATAATATAATATACATTTCATAGTTTTACTTGCTTTCGTTATGATTTTGTACATTTTTAGATCTTGTAATGTAAATAATAATGCTCAACGTAGAAAATTTGTAGAGAATATAAATACGAACAAAATGAGAGGTCGAACGACTTGATCGGATAATTAGCAACAGAGAAAATCCGAAAAAACCGGAAATTTCAGCGTTTTTTAAAAAGTTCACAATTCGCCCGTTTGACACTTGCAGGCCTGAAACTTCGCGAAAAGATAGTAATTTATAAGGACTTTATGCATGCAAAACCCCGACGCTGTCTCTATTAGTTTTGGCACAATCGTAATTTTAATTTTTCAATGTGCTATTTTGCAGCTGGCCTGGATACGTTATAGATCGTCAGATTTTTAATTTTTTAAACGGATTTGAAAAGTACAAATGTAGTGTGACAAAACGTATATTTTCATTTTCCCCTAAAATGGTGCAAAACAGGTCAAAAATGCACGTAAAGATGACTAAAAACGGATACAGTTACCCCAAAATAAAAAAATATTAAAATAGCTCCAGTAGTTGCTGACAAATTTAAATTAAAGATTTCAACAGTTCGCGCATATATACGTCTCTCCTTAGCTCTCGTTCTCCCCCTACTACTCGATTTTGGGGTATAGAATAGGTATATTTGGGGGATAGGTAATTTGGGGTATTATAAAGGTATAGCGGAATTGAAGGACTATAGGCTCGGACTGTGGCTCGGACTGTGGCTCAGACCTCAAGACAAGAAAGAAATATGATAGAAAAAAGAGAAATATTGATTAAGATGCTTGTAGATGTTTTTTATTTTATTTTATTTATTAGGTATAACAACAAATTTACAAACTTAACTAGTTACAGACACATTTTATAAAACATTTGTACGTTCGTAAATTCACTTACAGTTAGTTATACACAACTTTAACTCTTAACATGCAGAATAGGTAAAATGAAACTATATATTATATAAACTATCTAAAAGGAAAAATGTCTATCTAACAGAATTTTAAAACGGGCGTTGTTTAAATAGAATATTGCAAACTCGACATCCAGGTCGTTATAGTAACGACATATTCTATAAAATAGATTATTGTAAGAAACATACAGCTGTTCGGTACGTACAGGGCGATTCGGTGCCTTCAGATTGAGATGCCGCAAGAGATGCCGCAGATGATATGATATCCAAGGTTATCATATCAGTCCTAGTATTTAAATGTGAAAAGCCAAGTTATCGATACATTTTATTTTATAAAATATATACGCATTTACGTCGAGGAAAAACGATTGGCAAAAATATACCACTCAATGTTTACTACCTCTATGATTGATATATTGGCGGTCAAATGTTATAAGAACAAGTACTTCAACGCTTAAAATACGCCATCAAGAATGTTAATGAACAGCGAAATTACAAAGAATAAAATTGCACATCGCATTAATAAAAAAAGTCCGTCAAAAAGCGGTTTGATTAGATGCATTGACGTGTTTGAGAAGCTCCGGTCAAGGCTGTATCACGCGTTTCATCTACTTTCTGCAAACGACTATGACGTCACTCTGACGTACTCCCTTCTTAACCTTCTTGAGAATATCTTTAAGAAATTATATATCAGGGCAATCCCCTTTACCTTTTCGAATAGTCATTTCGGAAAATCTAAGAGACCTAACGAAACTCATTCATTATATAAAAATAAAATTTATGAACACCTTATACACCCCGTATTTAACTATTAATTCATTAGATATTGGAGATTGTGAGTGTGACCAACAAACGAGTGATTGTCAAATGGATAAATATGAAACAATACGAAGACAACATAGCTGGTGAATATAGTGTATATGTATATAGATATATATAGATAGTATTCAGATTTAAATCGGAAGGTTTAAATTTAATTTAAGATAATAGAGATGTGCAATTTTACTAAAACAATACTAATATAATATTTATATTATGACTAAGGTTATCTAGTGTTTTGGCAACAGCAACAGCAACAGGTTTTGTGATCCAGTTCAGTCATTTGCAAATTTTTGAAGCCTTTTTTTCACGATTTTTTCAGTACGTCCTCCAAAAACGGCCTCTATTCTTGCATCGCGTTCTCCACGCTTTTTGCTCGAATCTTCAATGTAAAAAAATATAAAGAAGAATTCGCACGACTCGTTTGTAAAGATTCTTGTTGCACTCATTTGTAAGGCGTATTTTTGGAAAGTGTAACGAGTATCCGAATTTTCAACGTATAATTTCTTTTCTTTGATGACAAGTTTATAAATATAACAAGAACACAACGTTTGTGTCATGGTTACGTACTTTTAATATAATATCAACTCTGTTTAATAAAAGCACTGAATACATTTACAATTTGTTTAATTAAAATTTTTTATTTGCTATTGAAATAAGAAATTTTCTATGTCACAGTTTGTTTCGGTCGCTTTTTGAGAAACCTGTAATCTTCGTTTTTGCTGATGAATATTCATTGTAATCAACTCGAGAAATACCAAATTTGATTTGTCCGGCTATTCATTATCAATATTTACGTTTCATTCGGTATTTGATAAGGCATTCTTATCAATGGAGCGGTTTATCTGTGTTGATACATGAGATTTAATATTATATTTACTAATTTTTTTTTTAAAATTATTAATAGAGTTGCTGCTTTTCTTATACTACTTTTCACTTTTCACTACATTATAAGATTTATGAGTTGACGAAGACAAAATAAAAATAGCCTTTATCAAACTTTGCAAAAGGATTTAAATTTTATGTTATATTTATTTTTTAGTAGCTCTGTGTTGAGCTATCTCTCCTCCCACATACAAGGAAGACTAAAAGAAAATATTCTAAGTCTGCTTATTACGTCAAACAAGATTTTCCCAAGTTAATTCCGTATGCAGACTTTTTACAACTTTATTGTTTGTAAAGTCTTAACTTGCCTCGTTTCTTTAACCATTACTAAGTTAACTGTTTGCCATTCTTATCACGTCGCCGTACTGCGTCAATGCTAATATGATGGTGTAGACGATGGTTTACCTATATCATTGTCGTAACTCGTGGCCTATTGTCTTTATAACTTCTGGTATCGTACGACGTTTAAGTAACGAATGGACGAAGTTGTAAAAAATCGAAATATGTTTAGTTTTACAAATTAACTTAATTATGATACATTTGCCAAAACCATATGATATATTTGCTTAATAAATACATTACTAACGTAACACCAAAAAAGGAGTTTGTATAGGATTTAAAGTACACATAATTAACAGACGGATCGTTCAAATTGTATAGAAATGGGATTGTTAAATAACTGTTTTTTCTTCTTCTTTAATTTAGGCAATTGTGTGTTTTTCTTTCAATTAAATAATTGTTTAACTTTATCTTTTAAATAATCATTGAGTAATTAATCATTGCATGTTGTGGCTGTCTTAAATAGGTTTTACACGTAATGTTTTTTTAATGACATGTAAGCATGCATTAGTGTAATTTACCGCTGGCTGTCCTTAAATGAATAAGTAATTTCTAGAGATACTTTCATTTGAGGTCCCGCCGCTGTGGGCATATTTTCATACCTAAAGTGCGGGGTGAGCAAGGCCTACTTTGTTCCTTTGTTCAGATAACGTCAAATATTATTTCCTTGGCACTTTAAGTTAGTACCTATACAATAAACAAAGTACCAACATAAATGTATAACACAATAAGTATATTTAATTAGGATCAATTTATTAGGTTAATGACGTGCATTTATAACATCTAGAAAGCTCTAATAACATAATAATATTGTACTATAATAATGTGCAATTAAATACAAGCTGTTATAATGCAGTTAGAATCGAATCAGTCCAACGCCAGACGCACCAAAGTAATGTACCTGTGTCGTTAAAGAACTAAATACACAAAAATGCTATTCGGAATGCATTGTGACGCACTAGATACTGCAGCGATAAATATTTTCGGTGGGGCTTAATGAGAAATTAATGAAATTATTGTTTTTTGAAATTTTAATGTTCATACCCGAAGTTGTTTCGAATAAGAGTAGACTCGTATCGTTTTTGTTCGTTATAGAATAATTATTAGGCAATTTATATAACAATAATTAGAATTAAGTGTCGTTTAAAATGTGTATACCAGATCATACAAACTTTAAAAAAGGAGATAAACTTCGGTCGATTACAAAAAGGTACAACAACAACTTTTTTTATTGGTTTCGTCAGTTCTATAAAATTTTAGCATTTAGATGGAAATAAGTATTTATGTTATACGACTTTTCAATTAAATTATTTAGAAATATATATTTGATGACTTGTGTAACGGCAAATACAATAGATAATCTACTCTGATAGTACTTATAGTGTTGGTAATATTCCATATTGAGCACATAGATATCTCAAAATAACAAACTGAAGCAGGAAGGGTCGCTAGTTTCAATTTGTATTAAATTAAAAAATAAACTCCCGCTTAGTTTCTTAATGGACTGTATTTAAATATTTACAAGGCAGTGGCAAGGCAAACCTTTCAACCTTCTCATACACAAAATAAAAGAAGGAATTTTAGTGTTGGCCAACAGAATATCAAATCGAGTCATAGACAATTAGTTTTAATCTGTATGTACAAGTGGAATATTGTACACAAACATCCTAGATAACAAATACCTCCGTCTGTGATGGTGGTGGATTCTTGTGCGTGCAAAAGGACTGCCTGCATTGGACATTATAATTCAATACAATACGAATAATGTGTATGAGCTGGGGTTATTACTTCTAGAATCCAATTAAAGTGGGGAAACAAGCATCCAGTTACGAGTACCATCACTTTAGAGGTTTGGATTCACGACAGATCCAAGTCAAAGTCAAGTTAGCGTCAAGTTTTGCAGGACGGCCATTTCTCTCATCATCTTTTAAGGAAAGTTTTCCTTGTTTAAATTGAGAAAACCATCTAAAAATTGTCGCACGGGACGGTGCGAGGTCCCCAAAAGCTGATACCAATTTATCTTTACACTCACTTTCATAAACAACTTTAACAATTGTATGGGCTAAAGGCCTGAAATAAACGAATTTATTTATTATTGAAGTCTTATAACATCCATTGCACGAAAATGTTCTCGTTCTAATTCCATTGTTGTAAAGAAAAGCGCGTTAAATGCAATAAAAAGGTGAATACAACATTTTTAATGTCGTTTTGACTAAATGCCTGTCGGAATTCGAATTTCAAATGAATGATGTTTTAAAAACGATACAACTTATTGAGTTCTCTTTCTGAAATTTGAGTATCTCAAAATTTACCTAGTCACCCTATGTATAGCATCTTTCTCTTGTAATATTTGTAATAGAATAGGGGATGGCTACAACAATGTAACTCTTTCTTTGCCATTTTTTGGTGTCTTAACTAACTTTGTTACTGATATATAGGTATAGTAAATTGTGATCGAGTATATTACGTCCACTAGGAATTGGAATTCTACTCGAGATAGCTATGTAACTTACCTATTGTGTGTTGGATTACCTACCGATAATAAAATTGCTGCGTCTGCAATTCCCGGAACAACCAACCATGATCCTTTTAAGCTTCCCGTACTTCTATGTTAGTAAATGTACCTATTTGTTAAAAAGAAGAATTAGACAACACAACTCATGCCTAACACAAGATTCGAGTGTAATTGAACTGATTAAACGAGAAGTATTAAAAAAGAAAAACCAATTATGCTGTACAATTACTCCGTGATGCGTGATGTATCCAAAACAATTTTAGATACACTGTTGACGCTGAAAATTCACTTTTATCAAAGAGCATATTAGTAGATTTGTCATAAATGTTAATTTTGAAGATACCAGCTCATCAGACTCTGAAGGATATTTAGTGTAAATAGTGACTGTGTAGTTAAAATAATAAAAAAATACCTAAAACAGTTTTGAAGCATTTAATTTTTCCCCAAGCATCAAGACTGTTAGGTCCGTCTAACTCTACGTGAGTTTTGCTACTGCCTATTGTCATATTTACCAGTAATAATTATTTCTTAACTTTTAAATTTTGCTAACAAAAGATAGCTCCAGACCTTTTTATCGAGTGGAATGTTGTCAATTCCCAGTGGACGTACTATTCCCATCGACACACGTGTTTATAACTCTTTAATTTTTTTTTTGTTAACAGGAACAATGAGAAGCGCAAGGAGAAGTCGCGCGTAGCCGCACGATGTCGGCGCACTAAGGAGATGCAGATCTTCGCGGAGCTCACAGCTGCACTACCAGCTAAGAAAGAGGAGGTGGAACAGCTCGACAAGGCCTCCGTGATGCGCCTCGCGATATCGTATCTGCGGGCACGCGATGTCATATCTATGCGTAAGTAATATTGTCTAATTTTATAAACTAGGTATGTGTAATTTTTTTACTCGGTATCCGTTAAATTAAATTTCAATATTCTTTCAGGAGTAAATTATTAAATCTTCAGTGTGATTAATATTGGCAGAAGATAGTATAATAAGCAGTAATGTGCTACAAACTACTTCAAAGGCCATCAATAATGTTGTCAATGTTTCTTATGCTGAATCGTGAGGAGTGGAGGAAGTTGGAGAGGAGGCTTTTGCTCAGCAGTTGGAAAATATGAGCTTATAATAAAATGTATGCACTAGCATACATGTTATTCTAAGGCCTTACCGATATCTTATAAAGCTTGTAATTATAAATCAATTTTGCAATAAAAAAAATTGCAAGCTCTTATTGAGCAGAGATTAACATTTCTTTTAATGAACATGAACACGAATGACACGTACTGAACACGAATTAATGAACACGTAAAGACCACATTAATGAAGTGCTTAATTTTATTTCCATTAATAAATAAAATTACTCTAAACCTTTGACCATAAATAAAATTAATAAAGGATCAATAATATTGTATTGTAGTGGGGCGTTATGACTTTATTTATATACATAATAATAATATTAAATTGTCGTAATCAATCAATACGTAAATTTTAATTCTTAAACTTTATTGTGTAATATAAAAATTTATAACATTTACACAGATTCCAAATTGGAAATACCCGCCATATTTTATGCAACTGAAATAGCTTAAACAATTGGAAATATTATAATTAAGTAAATTAACATACAATTGTTAAACTACTTCTACAAATAAATTAAAAAATGTATGTAAATGTATTAAAATGTCTATTGTGAAACTTCATAAAGGCTTCATAAATAATTGAATAAAAATGTTGGACTCGCGATGATGTAACCTGTACTGAAGATAGCACATCTTCAGTACAGGTTACATCATACAGGGTTACTTTGGAAATATAGTATATAGTACAATCTGCGAACAATATAATATCTTCATATTGCATGGTTTTATTCCATCAAAATTTAAATTCTAAAATCCCCACCCCGCCGCAAAAGGTTCAAATAAGCTTTAGGTTTTTCAGAATAAAAGCCTTATACGAGGTATATGAGATTATTATATGACATAGTCGCACGTTAATCAAACATCTTATAAAAATAAAAGTTTTTTTTTTATGTACGAAGGCGGCAGACGAGCATACAGTCCACCTGATGGTAAGTGGATACTGTCGCCCATAGACATCCGCGATACATGCCAACATTAGTCCAAAATGATAAATGTTGGCACGCCCCCGGATGCGCTGCCTACCTTTGGAGATATAGGAATGGATTTGGAGAAAGGGTTGGGAAAATGGGCAGGGATAGGATGGGATGGGAATGGGCTCTGGCACATCTCACTCACTACCGAAACACGTACGTACATTGGGGAAATACGATAAAGTGGGAAATGCAGTACATTTCAAGGTAGTCTTCTGTGAGAGAAGGGTAACGTGGCCAGTCGAGCACGCCCAGCGGCTGTTGGATTGCAGCGTGCACTCTCCCCCTATTTTGTTAACAGTACCTAGTACCTATTTGAGTGATAAAAATGATTTTCTGGGCGAAATCCAGCCCCAAACAGACGAATCAGACGAAACCTTGGTCAGAAATTAGTCAATATTGGTATCGAAATTAGATAACTATGATTAATAAAGTGCAACAATGCTCAAACAATGATTTGCAAATTATACTTGAACTCGCCACAAAAATATATTTTTTCCTTTATAAAACACGTGGGTGTGTCCAACCGCAGTTTCCGATGGCTATAAAACATCCAGCACGCGTCTGCATTTTCCAGTTGAACATCAATATGGATGACGAAACCGCAATGACGTCATTGTTGTCTGCAACGAATTCAAATTAAAGAAATAATGTTTTAGATGCATCAAGGTTGACACTTGAATCATGCTCATGTAATAATGTATCCTTAAGGATATATATTATTATATCACATTATTATTCTTTTAAAATGAAAATGTAAATGATAGAATATTAAATATAAACCACAATTTAACACACATATCCAAAACTCGACGCGGCCGAAGTTGTAGGACGTTGTACAGCAATTTCAAAATAAATTGAAATATTATTTTTCATTATTAAAAAGTCAACTAAGTAACTAAAAGTTAAGTACATAATTAAATAGTACCACAGACCAATTAAAAGACGTAATTAGGTGTGAGATGGATTGTAAATTAATCTGGGCTATAAAAAGCTGAAAAAAGTTTTGAAACATTTTCTACAAGCTTTTAGACAAATCTTGCAAGTCGATTTTAACCCACTTCCACTTGTACTACTGCCTTGAAATTTTATGCATCTATATAGAACCAATGACAATACAATAATCTGATGACCTTGACCTGATGCTGCAGCCAGGGAGGCCAGCACACTAGAACTCCCTAAAGGTGAACTGTAGACATGTGTTTGGGCTCGTACAGAAGTTTCTGCAACATAGGACACTAAGAAGGAAAACGTAAAAAACTTTTTTATAACAAGCGTTTGTTAAAATGCATCGAAATGAAGAAAATAAACTTAGAAGTCATTAATTACTATTAGTTGTTAATGTTTTTATGTGATTTAAAAGCTTTCTACGTGATTAATCATTAGGTTTGCATTTAATATTAGAACATTGAACCCACAGAGTAATTTTTCTTTCGGTTTAGAAAACGTTTCCTTTAAAGAAATTGTATTGAAAGTAACAATAGTTGTGGCCTTGTGGTGTCGGCCGCCTTTAGAGTAGCACCACCCCATCGTCTCCATCTCTTCCCGTGAGTGTTGCAAAATGCGACTGAGGGATAACAAATCCCTAGGACTAGGTACCACAAGCCCTTAGAAACTACACCGCCACTAAAAAGTGCACTCGTCACGTTAACATGCCTGGCCAGCGTGGCGTTTCAAGGCCGTACGCCAACGCCACCTACTAGAGTGGCTAGAGAGTACATCCGTTAAGCACAGTACATTATGCATAAGGAGGCCCATATCCAGCAGTGGATGAGGGGCTGACTGAGGGGGCTGATTACGGTTACTAGTTTTAAATAAATACGAGTACTTTAGGTACACAGGTATACTACGTCTTTATTCAAAATACTGACACTATCAACTTGCCTATTAAATGGCTAAAACAAACGAGTCATTTAATAATTATCTGTGTGTAATATTATTTGCTGTTAGATAATTGTATATTTTATTGTTCATTAATATTGTTATTATTATAAGTAACAATTGTATGTAATTTATTGTAACAATATTATGGCAATAATTCCTGTTTTAAAAGCCGACTGCGTCAAATACTAACAATTGAATACTAATTGAATTATTTATAACAATACACTGAATTCTATGAAATATTAGACACAGTATTATTCTAGGAATTTTTATGGCGTGGTGAGGAGCTCGATTATGGAGCGGAGAGGTAAAGGGGATATACAAAAAATAATGTTGAAGAGTAAAACTTACGGTGTACGTTCGTACTTGATTAAACTAACTTTTACTCACGGTTTCGCCAACATTTAACTGGGTAAAAACTTTGATGTGTTTATTAAAGTTTTACGGACTATAATACTTAGGCTATATTTAGTAGCGATTGTTCGATTTGTTATGGAATTAATAGATAACAACCCAACTTTCGCATTTAAATTTTGATTTCACAATCCGCTCGCTGTATGCTTAATTTATTAAGTACTAGTGACCCGCCCTCACTTCGCTTCGGTTTATTAAATTTAAAACAATCGGAATAAGATATTTTCCTGCGGTAAAATGGAGCCTATATTTTAAGTTAGACCTCTAGCAATACATCGGTGAAAACTGCATTCAATTCCATGCAGTAGTTTTTGCGTGATGCGTGTACAAACATACAGACAGACGGACAAAATTTCTAAAAACTGTTGTTTTGGCTTCTGTTGCTCTAATAAAGACCCCCCATATTAGATATCTATAATGTACAGTATAGATCTATAAGATCTATATGTATCTATAATCTATAATGTACCCCATTCAATATCTATAATGTACAGACATCGGCCTGTTACAATTTTATTATATGTATAGATACAGCGGATTGTGAAATCAAAATTTATAATTTATCCATTGATTCATTAATGGAGGATTTATCCTCCATCGTGGAATACGAAACGACCTGAAACAAATGTTTGTGTTCGGGAAAAGAATCTTGTTTTTTTTGTACAGGGATTTTACAGCATTGTTTTAGACAAAATTCGGTAAAAAAAAAATTTTGAATTAATGTTTTAGGGGCTCTATAGACTGCATAAATAAAGCAGACTAAAGATAGACCAAAGACTAAGCAAAGAAACTTCTATTTACCCGCATATTAGTTTCATCACAGCTTTCCATTGCATTAGTTTCCTATAATATGGAAACTGACCCTTATTACAGTCTTGTTTAACTTCATTTTCGCTTATTCCAGTGCCTGAAACCGTCACAAAGCACCCTGAGCTGGAGAGCCCAAAAGGCCTGGAGGAGGTGTCTTCGGAGTTGTCGTACATGAAGGCCCTCGACGGCTTCGTGCTAGTGCTGTCTCAGCAGGGCGACATCGTGTACTGCAGTGAGAATATAGCCGAACACCTTGGAGTTTCTCAGGTAAGAAGCACACACACATCTTCAGCTTAGAGCGAAGTATTAAACTATATTTGTTTTATATGGTAAGAGAAATTGTTGCCTCCTTATGGGATTTAAAAAAAATCTACCTTTGATACTACTCATCTAACGGATGAGGTCTGCTTGGGTAACTAGTCGATTTGTCCACCTAGCAGTGCTATTTGTAAGGCCATGTTTAAACGTCAAACGCATTGTTAAGCTCTTGTCGCCGTGTATTTGGCGTAGGGATAAAGACAACAGCGAGTTGTTAAATCAGATGAGATTGAGGAAACCCTCTTTCAGAGAGGCCCTTGCACGTTACTTTATTAAATGTTATATTGTATTAGTTAAGGTGTAAGATACCTTCTGTACCTCTCAAGGACGTGGTGAACACCACGTCATTGAGAGGTACTATAAAGTCGACCGTTTGCCTAAATTTTTTGTGATAAGATTTACAATACCTACTATGATTTATTTCTCTCTTATAAGTTTTATTGGGATCTTTGTATAACCCTGATCTTAAACAACATTCACACTCGACCGGACCTAAGATCATTATCAGATAATCTATAAATCCTTACTTTCAGCGACCTCACAATGTCACAATATCCGCAAGTGATCGCGGGCATAATCATTTAGTCACTATCTGCACTGCAATATTCAGTATTACTGTTAATTACCCTAATCAATCATGGCATTGTTATATTAGCTGTATGTTAGTCAGTAATTGATAGATTATTACCTAAATTGTGTTTGAGTCATAAGATTTAAAAAGTTGTGTAAGACAATTGTACAATTTGGCCGACCGATTGGCACAGTTGGTAGTGACCTTGCTTGCTGTATGCAAAAGGTCCCGGGTTCGATCCACAGTCGAACATACATTTATTTAATACAAAAAAAAAAAAAAATGTATGTTCGGGTCTGGGTGTGCGTTTGTCTTTGTATGTGTCTCTGGACCCACGGACACAGGGAATCCTAGTGTGGGCCATTGAGTGTAGCGTTATTAAAAATATATATATATTGTCACTGTTATGAATTGTAATTAGTTTCGGTACTAATAAATTAGAACAAATGCTATCGATGACGACATTTAATTCCATAAACTACAACGAGTTCCCTTTTTTTGGAGATCATATTAAGTAGAATAAGATAAGAATTTAATTAAACATTTCTTATGGTACAGTTCAACAAAAACAAGGTAAATCCTAGTCCTCACACTCGGACTCCCTGTGCTGTGGGGACTAGTTCATTCCTCACATTAGTTCACTCCGTGCTTCCGCTGTTTCGTAATAGAATTTTCTCACCGAGTGACATTTCAGCACCATAACCGAAACCATAAACAATGACGACACGTTGTTTTAAAACACCTTTATTATATTTTGATACTTCCACACTTTCAAGAGTGGTAAAATCACTAGCACGTCGGTGAAGGACGCTCTGGACCCGCCCGGTGGATTATGACCCCCCCCCATAAATGCAAAGAAAGGTAGGGGTCATGCACTGTGGAACTGTTCTTCAATAAAGCGTTTCTCAACTACGTATATTTTAATTTTTTTCACATGATTCTGTAATCAGAATAATTCTGCAGTTCCGCACGATATATCAATGCCATCCAAATCGCTACAATAATTTCCAAGGTACAACTCTATAAAATAGTCCAAAGTTACGTTGATACCTAACCACAGTACTTCGCGTGGTCGGACTTTATACAACGCAAAATATATTGTGACTGTTTTGTATCAGAGATCGTGGCGAGGTAAACGCTCCGAAGGTTTGATATTCACCTTGAAGTATTTTTGTTGTCAATAACAACGATCGCGGAACGCTGAAACATATTGCTGAATGCTGATAATCTTCTTTACAGTGAGTTATAAGACTTTAACGTATAGATATACGTTAAAGAGAAATGTTCCGACTGACTGACTCATCAACACCGAGCCAAAACCGCTAAAGATACAAATACGAAATTTCGACAGTTGCTTAATGATGTTAAAGAATTACTAAGATGGGATTTCTCGAAATTCAACCTTTGAAGGAATGAAATGGGGTGTCAAAGTTGGAAAAATATTTGCTGGTTCTATTAACTTGAAACTTGGCATAAGTAAATACTTATTCATGTGTTGTATCGTTTTCCAAATTCCATGATCTTCTATGAAGTTACTAATTCACAACTGTGGTGTTTCTTTTGAGTTACAAGATGAAATTCTTTAAGAGCCCTGAAACAGGATTCTGAAAGGTTGGCAGCATTGCCCGTAGAAGACCATAACCATCTACCTTCGGGTTGGTGGATTCCGCTTATGATTTTGTATTATTTGACATATACTGTTACATACAATATTTTTTTGTAAAAATATAAATTTTTGAGGTTTGTATTTAGCATGTTTGTATGAAAAGTTTTACTGTGGTACTCAGCAAAATTGAACAACTCATGAAAAGGTTCTTTTCTGCAAGAATTTTTATTCGTAAAATTTTCGTATGATAGAAATCAAAATCATTAACGTCTATCCTTTCGAACTTCGAGGAAGTTTCGTTTACGCAGGTAAACGTTAACCCTGTACAGCTGGTACATCTAAAAAATGAACATCAACTTGTCAAGTAGTGAGATGTCTGATAAAAAAGGTACAGTCTTAATTGTTTGTTTACGCGTTCATTCACTTTAACCATGAACCGTCATGAGCACATGGCATGATTTCTAACGGCGCATGCGCGATTGGCGGCAATGCCGCGCCGGCGCATGTAGGTCGATATCGCGCGCTATGACGTGATCGCCATGCGCATGCGGCGACCAATCACAAAGCTACTAGGGACCTTTGATACTAAGGTCTGGGATAAATACACGAATTCTCGGTTTTAGAATAAATCACATTCATGTTTTATAGCACCTTATGTAGTCTGCATAGAGGTTAGTTTCTAACGACACGGCCTAAGGGTCAGCGCAAACCGAACGTAAAAATACTCGCGCATCCTTTTGTCGCAAGACACACCGAGAGCAAAAATGCTCTTTGAACGCGTGGCTTCGAGAGGGTGCGCGCGACTGCTCGAGCCTGCGCTAGCATGTTGACTCGGCCCAATAGACATTCATTGTTACAATTTGTCACTGTACATACGGCACGACACATTGTATAAACATTTATATGTTTGAACTAAAGATTCAAGTTTTTCTTCGTCCATGATGAGAATACCCAAAAATCAAAATTAACACTAAGACTCATTGAAGTCTGCCAACACTGCGCGTCATCGACATGTTCGACTTTCGCGCTTGCTCGAGCCACCTCGGGCAGGTTCCTGGAGGCTCGAGCAAACGCGCGCACTCATCGTGAGTGTACGCTAGGAGACGCTTGATATGCGCGCCACTGTTCATACAATTTTGTACTTTAATGCGATTGCGATACAATTAATTGATGACATAATTTGCTGCTTATTTGGTATTTTTGCTGTTTGTTTAAATAGAAGCCTATAATAATAAATACAAAACATTTGAATGTCATTACATAACATCCTCTGTGTTTTCATTGCTAACATACCTCGACTGCTCACTGCACTTGCCGTCGGTCGTGTCACCATTCATCTCACCTGACTCGAACAACCATAAAAATTCCAGAACATATTGCCATCTGGGCTATATTCATCTCTTCTGTATTAGGATTGCGCCCAATTAGCCCAATGTTTTTTTTTTCACTGGTCAAAAGTTTCGACGTGCTGCGCCGATTGAACGTTTAGTTGCTGTCATGTAGACAGGTATTTTTGGCTAAAAATGGAGGGATAAAGATATGCACATAACTAAGCTAAAAACTGGGCTAAAAAAGTTTGAACTAATATATTTCTTTAATTTCCAGATGGAAATAATGGGTCAAACCGTGTTCGAGTTCAGCCATCCATGCGACCACGACGAGATTCGCGAAGCCCTTCGCGCCAATGGCACAGGTCGTCGCGAGTTGCTGCTTCGTCTCAAGTGCACGCTCACCAGTAAAGGCAGGAATGTGCACCTTAAATCTGCTTCTTATAAGGTTAAATAATGTTTTATATTACTTTTAATACCCTTATTACAAAGAAAAGGCCTAAACTGTATCATCAAACTGGAGAAAGACTGACTTTAATTATAATATATGCACCATCTACCTATTATTTTTCGGTTCGTATACATCTCCCGCCCAAAGGTTGCCTGCTAGAGAGATCGCTTTAACAACATGGTCTACCTTTTGTATGCCTATTTATTAAAATGTTGCGTCACACTATATTCTTTGATTGTGTGGAATAAAGTGTACTAACATACCCCTTCATTAAACTGCATTGGATGCGCTGCCTACCTTCGGAAATTTGGGAATGGATTTGGAGAAAGGCTTTGGAGAAAATAGGAACAGAATGAATAGGCTCTAGCATATCTCATTCACTACCGAAACACGTCCGTACATTAGGTAAATATGATAAAGTGGGAACTGCGGCACGATATTCTTCTGTGAGTGAGAGGTAACTTGGCAAGTCGAGTGCGCCCAGCGGCTGTGGGATTGTAGCATGCACCTTACCGCTTTCATAATATTGAAAATATTCAATTAGTGAATATTTACTAAACACCTAATTATACTGTGAAGTTTTCAGTCTTCGTATATTTGCTTACTAACTCGTTTATTTATAATGACTAATCAAAGCTGACACTGGTCAATATCATAATATATTGGACACAATCAGTTGGCCAGTATTCAATTACAGCTGAGACAACAATCTAATTTAAAATAGACGCTTATCTGGTCAATGTTTGTATTTTTAATCGTAAATATAATATATAATACAATAATAAATATAAATAAAATTGGAATCGCAATTTGAACTAATTTTGAGGAGAAGAATGCAAACTCATTATGATTTACCTACATTTTTGCCATTTGACGAATGTTTTTCATATATGCACAATTACTAGAGAAGTATTCTTTATAAACTTTCATATATTATTTTAAATATCTGTATATCTCCTTTTTTATGATATTCTTTTTCAAAATCATCTATTCATTTGTTTTTCCGCCAACCGACTTTTTGCTTAGATATCATTGTGTTTGCGACCGTGGAAAAGTTAAAAATTCGCGTTATTTTCGATTATGAGCTCCGTCGTGGCAGCAACTCAGCACAGACGGCTCGCAATATGAACTATGTGTACGGATCAAACACTGCAAACGAACGCACGGTTTTTGGTTAGATCGTTTCCGTTCTGGAAATTTCTACCTCAAGCACAAGCTCTGTGGACGACCGGAGATTAAAGTCAATAATTATGAATCGAAAGCAATAGTAGAAGCGGATTCATCTCAAACCATATCTGAGTTAGCAGCAGCCTTCGGCGCAAGTGACAAAGCGATATTGATTCATTTTCGTCAAATCGGAAAAGCGGAGAAGCTCAGAAAGTAGGTACCGTATAAACATAGTGAAAGTCAGCTGCAAATACGAACGTTGCCTTACTTTGCTGAACCGGCACAAAATGAAGGGATTCTGAATGGTATTTTCATTTGTGATGAGAAGTGGATCCTGTATGATAATCGTAAACATTTATCAAAATGGTTAAACCCAGGAGACAGCCAAACGTAAACTGAGTCAAAAGAAGCTCGTGGTGACTGACGGTGGTGGTCTATGCCGGTAATGCATATAATGGAATAATGGACAATTAATTAATTATATTATTATCATACAAAAAAAATATATTCCATATAAAAGGGCAATTTCATAGGTAAGGGTCTAATATGCAGAGGTATGCTGATGGATAACAGACAAATCGTTAATTCAAGGTTAATGTCGTGTTCTCCTTTGATTATTGTTCAATTATCCTAATGTAATTTTCCATGTACAATATACTTCCTAAACGTATGTTTTGCTTTTTGTAATCATGCGCGGATGTCCATAATATTTACCGTTGAGTTACACCAACTAATCATGGTCTTGAGCTGACTGTACTCCAGCCGAAATGTCGAATAAAATATAAAAAATATAAAGAAAACATCCAATTAAAACCCGTTAACAGAGAAAATAAACTCCCTGATGTTGCAGATGTCCATGGGCGGCGGTGACCACTTACCATCATGTGGCCCTCCCGCTTGTCTGCTATTCTATTCTATATAAAGAAAAAATATACATATTCAAAACTGATGAATACTTGGATATCGGCCTGTGACGTTTCACTGCACAAAACCTATACGTAATTACATATTTAACACATGCTTTACGACAGTATAAGAATAAAAATGTATTATATCGACATCTAATCGTAAAATGCAAAAAGTTCAAAGAAGTAAACAAGTTCATGCAAATGCAAAAGTTCATTCATAATCATAACCTGAATTGCGTTATGGCGGTACACATATCGAAATAAGCTTATATAGGTCACCTGGCGGACATACCATACCATCCACTCGTCATTGTACTAGCGAAACCCGATATGTGCATTTTTTTTTATTTTCTGTGTTTTTACTACATGCCGCCAGATTACTACGTACTATGAGTTTACTACCATAACATACTACTATAATATTTATTATAAACTGACGACATCTAGTAAAAAATTGGAAAATCAAAAATATGCACATATCAGATTTGGCTTGCCCAACAACATTGTTACATAAAGGCTCTCATGGCACCAACTGTGACACGGAAACCTTGGATCATCTGATCCCCATGCAAAACATCAAAACAGTGTTTACAGTTTTTCCCCTTATCGTGTCTATGGTATGGTAAAAAATTCACGAATTAAAATTGTGTGCCAGTTGCGAGAAAATTACATTTCGACTCAGTGACTGCTAGTAAAGAGAGTCATTACTTAACTATTACAGGATTCATTCATGACTTTCGTTTTAATGAAGTCGTTATGAATGATACATTTTAATGACCCATAAAATGTATCTAAAACAGTTAATAATCTGGACATATACGTATATAATACCCTTTTCTTGTCCACTGTTGGATATAGACATCTTCATACACATCCGTCTTGTGCATGTGGGAAGTATGGTCTTAAATCGTCACGCTGACCAAGTGGGTTGTCAAGTCCACTCTTTTAGAAGTGGTGTAGTTCCTCAGGGCTTGTGGTAGCCGCTTTGTTATCCCTTAGTCGCCTTTCACGACACCCACGGGAGGAAATGGGGGGGGGGGGGGTGCTAGTCTATCACCGGCCGACATACCTAGGTATCTTAAATTCAACGTATGTTTTACTAATATAAACACAATGGACAATTTCATAAATTGAACTTTTTTTTATTATATATTCCATGTACTATTTCTAATTATCCCTTCATTAGTGGGCTCAAGTGGAGACAGTTGAACGAAGGCCCTTTAAATTAATCTGTCAAAAGTCTTGAATTGGCAAATTTTAATTATTGTATTATTGTAATCAACTTGACCCTCCATCCGACGACATTAATTGATAATACCATGTTCTCAATGACCTTTATTACCAATTGCCTCATTTAATCCTAATCAATTTCTTTCTCAGGTGATCCACGTCACTGGTCACATGCTGGCCCCAGAAGACAGTCACACAAAGGAACACAACAATAATGCGGGGGAAGATGACAAAAAGGACGAAGAAGCTAAGAAAGCCATCAGAACAGGCTCACTGGTAGCTGTTGGCAGACCAATACCTCACCCGTCCAATATAGAAATACCTCTGGACAGCAAGACTTTCCTCACCAAACATAGTTTGGACATGAAGCTTACATACACTGATGATGCGTAAGTATTTTTAATAATATTTTTAGAAATGTTTCGTGAAGAAAGAAAGCAATGAATTCAAAATTGAATACTCAGTACTCATTGCGTTTATATTTAAGAAGTAGTTTTTATTGTTACCGGCATTTAAATAAAAATTGTAAGGGATTCAGAGTGGGCGCTTTGGTGGGAGCACTGGAAAATAAAACAATAATTAAATCGATTTTTATATTATTTATCAATAGGTAAAATTAGTAGGTAACAGAAAAAATTCAGAGACGTTTGTGCTTTCGTTTCTTGTGTTAAATTAACAAAATTTTGGAAATTCAAAAAACATTTTGAAATTCCTCCGCGACTTTGACTTTGGCGATCGCCTTGTTGGCCGCTCCTGCTATAAAAAGATGTTTATTGCAACAAAATCCCCACTGTCCCATGGGTAGACCAAAATACTATCTGTTAATATCCAAATACTACTGGTGTACCGAACAAAGATGGTGTTAAAGAATGTGAATAATGAAGAAAGTATTGTTCAGTATATTGTACATAATGTATTTTACATTATGTGTTAGACATAATAGTTATTTTTTCAGGAAAGAATAAATAGTTTTTCGTATTTTCGTATAATCTAATCCATCCAACAATATCATTGAACATATCTGATCTGTATTTTTAGCGTTGTAATGACTAAAATTATGTTTTGTCGCAAAACTATGTATCGGAATTGTTCTTAACAAGTGATACTAATTCGTTTTTATCATACGATTCTCTTTCATATACGTCGATAAGTATCGCTTGTTGTATTGTAACTTACTAATATGAAATGCGAACTTTTTCAAGGATACCGTAGGCGGCAATTGCATATATTACAAAAGAACGTGTTTTTAGTAACTACCAGAAGACATGGGGCATTATAATTGTTTGTAATTTGTCGCCTAAGATGATTTCCCTGAACAGGCTCGATTAGATTTACACTGAATTTGACTTAACTTTTACTATTTAGTATCTATCAGCAACAAGAGCCATTCCAAAATTGTATGTTGCAAGTGGTTGTTATTTAGATCTATAATTTTACATTTGACAGGCATCGTTTGCCGACACTAAACGCGCACCTTATTAGGCCGGTCGTAATCGTGTTAAATAATAAATTCACGAGTAGCTGTTTTAAAATTACATTTCTACTTGACCTATTTAATGTTACTACGATCGCTATACTTCAAAGTTATTATTTGTAATGTGTAGAGTGCTCAAAAGATGGCGCTGTGAATATTAACTGCTTTGAATTTACCTGACAAAATGAAAGAGCAGGTTTTGGCGCTATGCGGTGACCTTTGCTCAGCGTTCACTTTCAATGCTTCACCAAACATAGCAGAGTAATATCAACAAAAATATCACCTTCAAATGTGTTTTGTAAGTTAAACATAATGTGATTTCGCGGTTTTGTTAACAGTGTCTGATAAACGTACGAATTGTATCAATTGACCAAGTTGTTATGTGTTATTGTGATTGGTATAGTGTTGTGTTTATTGTGTTATAATTTGTGTAGTGTTCCCCGAATATTGCGGAAATGGCGGGACTTTCAAACAACATACTTGTAAGTTCCACCGTAAACGATTGAAAAATGATGTGATAATATGTTTAATTGGAAATTCAATATTATCGAACGATTTGTTATGGTTTTGAAAGGGAAAATTGTTTGAAACGTGTGAAAGGCGACGGCATTAGCGGTAGGTCATTCAAGGTTATCTCCTCGTAAACATAACCTAAATGAAGGGAGCTTAGGTCACATTGAACACAACCTTTGTTGGCCTCTGTGCTCTTTTGAATATATTAATGTTTTATAGATATTTACAACAACTTTCTTTATTAAAATGTTTCATTAAACAAGGTTTAATGTAATATTCAAAAAGTTTTTAATGACTTTTATGTGAGTATATTTTTTTTACTTTTTTTTATTAGGTACTTTTTTCTCTTCTTTATGCCTATAAACATATTCTAAGGGCCTTTCTCATTTATAAGAAAGGCCTGATACTTTATCAGAAGGTATTAGTATGTCAGTTATACTTCAGCACGTCAGTATCAGATATTTATTTTTTTCTTAAATGGCAATGGTGCAATTAGCACATTCTGCCAATGTCAAGTTTTTTTCGTAACAAACAAGTCTAAAACGTATCCTATCAATGTCCAGTCCCGTCATCGAAGTAAGTCGGGAGTCGCTCAGTAAAACGATAGTAGGTTTACTGAGAACAGAAGAAGACTCCTCGGAAGCACACAAAAACGCAGTCCCATGCTTTTATTTGATTTTTGTTTAAACAAGGCGGCAGACGAAATTATAGTCCACCTGATGGTAAGTGGATACTGTCGTCTATAGACATCCGCGATACATGCCGACATCAGTCCAGAACGACAATCGTTGGCGCGTCCCCGGATGTGTTGCCAATCTTTGCAGAAAATTCGGAAGAAAGGGTTCGGAAAATGGGGAGGGATTGAATAGAATGGGATGGGAATGGGCTCAATACCGAAACACGTATTCGTACGTACGTAGGAAATGCAGTACATTTCCTACGTACATGTATATTCCTACGTATATGTCGAAGATGGCAGACGAGCATACAGTCCACCTGGTGGTAAATCGATACTGTCGCCCATAGAAATCCGCGATACATGCCAACATTAATCCAAAATGAGAAACGTTGGCATTCCCCCGGATGCGCTGCTTACCTTTGGAGATATAGGAATGCATTTGGAAAAAGGGTTGAGAAAATGGGGAGGGATAGGATGGGATTAGAATGGGCTCTTCCACATCTCACTCACTACCGAAACACGTACGTACATTGGAGAAATACGATAAAATGGGAAATGCAGTACATTTCAAGGTAGTCTTCTGTGAGAGAGGGGTAACGTGGCCAGTCGGACGCGTCCAGCGGCTGTTGGAATGCAGCGTGCACTCTCCCCCTCAAGATAATTTAATTGGCAGATAATTTATCAATCAGATTTTTAAGTTACTTTATCAAAACTTCCTGGTACTTTATCAGGTGGTGAGAAACGCCCTGTTCTAAGTACATATTGTATTTTTGCATATAATTTGAAAAAATAGGTAATGACGCGTGAGGAATTTAAGGATCTATAATAATTTTACTATATTTCTTATAAATTATTTTAATAATATGTATTTGGTTAAAAAAAAGTATATTATACGCATAATGATTATTTTCTTTTAATTAAATTTTTTGACCTGATTGTACCTAAATGGAAGTGTCGGCTGTTATCACACAATGAATGGCTGTACTGTAATGACTGTAAATGGCCCCAAAAAGCTCACGAATTTGCGGCTGTCAAGTTTAGGTAAATGTGTTCGATTTTTGAAACCACGGCCATCGGGTGCCCATTGTACCCATATACATGAAGGAATAAACAATTTTGATTATTATTGTATCTCATTAATAATAGTGTATACTTTATTTTCTTAAGTCTAAGTTATGTAGCCATTTTTGTGTTATTTATATACCTAAGTAAATAAAGTTTATATATTTATTACTAGCTTTTTGCCCACGGCGAAGCCCGTATGGATTTTGTTTAAAAGTAATGGACTCTCCCTGGGAAAAATACGGTATAGAAAGTGAGTATAGATATTCACCAATACAAATAATTACACGTATTTTACAATTTTTAATTATTTGTTATGGAGAATATCTATACCAAGTTTCAAGTTAATAGGACCATCAAAGTTTTTCCATATAAACTTTTACATCCTGTTCACCCTTTAGTTAGGGGTTGAATTTCCAGAATTTTTTACTGTATAAAAGAAGTCTCGATAGCTCAATGGAAAATTTCAATGTTCACGTTTCTATGTTCAGGGGTTTCGGTTCAGCGCTGATGTGTTCTTAGTCAATGTGTTCTTGTTCCTTCATCAGCGATAATGAAACAGTCAGTCAGTCAGGACATTTCTTTTTACTATGTATAGATTATTTACATTTTATAAAAATGAAGTTAAATAAAAGGATAGACTTTTAAAAATTATTCTGTTAATTTATTTACACAAGGCGACATTAATGCCTAAAATTATATAAAATTTCGATTGATTTTCATAATATGTATTTCTGAATGGAAATAAAAAAAATTTACAACGGAATGTCTTCGAAATATATGAAATATATTATCATATGAATCATCAAAATATTTTGTTTTTATAGAAAGAAGGCGTCTGACGAGCATACAGTTCACCTGGTGGTAAGTGGATACTGTCGCTCATAGGCATCCGCGATGCATGCCAACATTAGTCCAGAATGACAAGCGTCGGCACGCCCCCGTATGCGCTGCCACTTTTGGAGAAAGGTTTGGGAAAGTGCGTTAGGGACAAGATATGATGGGAAAGGAGCATTGACATATCTCACTCACTACCGCAATGCGAATGTACATCGGGGGAATAGGATAAAGTGGCAAATGCAGTATGTTTTACAGTAGTCTTCTATGAGGTAGGGGTAACGTGGTAGTCGAGCGCCCCCAGCGGCTGTGTGATTGCAGCGTGTATAACAACTGTTTATATTTACTGTTTTGGATGGGCCATAACTACAACATTTTACATCAGCGGTTTCGGGCGGTTTTGATGTTTTTGATTTATATTGGGTGCTGACTCACACTAAACTGTTTTGCGGCTCAGTTAGACGGACTGACACTAAGTATATCTAGGTATAGTTACATACAGATCTCTAACCTAAACAACTCTAAACTGAATGTGTTTTGTTGCAGTTTAATGAAAACACTGGGCTTCGAGCCGAACGAGATGATCGGTTGCTCGTTGTACGATTACCATCACGCTGCCGACAGCGCTGCTCTGGTCCACCAGTTCAAATCCTGTAAGTATATAACAATATGACTATAGTTAATTGTGACACATACTTTAAGATATCGATTGAATGACTTTTTGAAATGATCGATTTCTCGTTCATTGACACAGCTTGAATTATATGACACTTTCAATGCTACCTTTCTGCATAATTATGATTATTATTATTTATCATATTTTTATTCACTATTACTTTTAGAAGTGATAGTACTCAAATTCGGCAACTCCGCACTCATTTTACAAATTCGACTATAACGCCACGCTACGGAAAGTCGAGAAGTTACTTCATGATAACGTCAGTAAGAGCGATATCGACGCCACCTATCGAAAATTTTCTGCAACTATGATATAAGTTTGAAATAGATGGCAGCACTTGTTTAGCGTAACAATTTTCATCGAAGGTTTATTTCTGCGGCTATTTGCAATTCTTATCTGCACATTAATCTTATCACTACTTGACTGAAGTAATTTTAGATTTATTAAACGTTCACATACATGTTATCTGTAGGTAATCGGTAGTTAATTTTGCAACGCTCTAGATTTTATTAAAAAAACATGGACCTACCTACGGCCATTATACACTTTTTTTGGCAAATACACTTTAAAATATGGACTTAAATCTTTGTGTAAATATGTGATAAAGCTTTTCTATACCACTTTAAATCTAGCTTGATTAGAATAATAGCTGTCAAAGCGCCTCTCGAATAGTACTGGGACAATGATGTTCAAATCGAGGTAATGTGTTTATTTATCGATTTAGTGTTATGCACTACAAATAAAAAATACCTGTCTTAACCTATGGCACAAACCCTCTGTGATTTTTAGGTTTATATACCAGTAGATTAATTATTTTTATAGAGCCCTATTCGAAGCACTTGACAGCTGTCATT
Source organism: Sesia bembeciformis (assembly GCA_943735995.1). Classification (NCBI taxonomy): domain Eukaryota; kingdom Metazoa; phylum Arthropoda; class Insecta; order Lepidoptera; family Sesiidae; genus Sesia; species Sesia bembeciformis. The sequence goes on from OX031042.1 coordinate 9,754,226, forward strand.
CTAATCGAGCTAGATTTAAAAGACTGTAGTCACATATCATGTGGCTAGATGACGAGAGCGGGGAAGATCATGGGTGGTGACAAGCCTTGGCAGCGGCCTATATTTAATAGTACAGAAAAAGGCTGGTGCATTATTGTATAGAATGGTAAGTCTGTCAAGCAGTGCTGAGTACAGTAAAAGTATAGGAAAAATAAAGATGTAAAGTAGACAGGCGCTGCTATTACTGACATGGCAACAGCGTCCTTAATCGTTAATTTTGGCACGATTCAAGGTGGAATAAGTTATTATTTATTTTCGCTGATATGATAAGCCAAACCCATCACTTTCCTACACAGCTCTGATAATAAAATGCACTTATTTTTCCTTGCCGAATTCTTTCGATCTGAAACCCAACAGGGTTTGTGATTTGTGATTCCATAAAAAGCTCATTGTTAAGTATCTATTTGTATAATTTTTAACTGTAAGTAACTTGTGTCCCAGATATGTAGGTAGATCTTAAAATTCGTGACTGCTCTCTTATCAAACCTCTGAGTGTTCAAGTTCAAATCCACTCGATCTTTGCATGGTTTAATGAAATAAAGTCAGCCTTTTTAACATCCCACTGTAGGGCACACAACTGTCCTAGTAACTAATTAGGGGGTTTCTTACTTAAATCAATCATTACTTATTGACAACTTTCTAAGATACTTATAATAAAATTGTAACGAAGTCGTTTATGCAACTAAATTATTTTTCGAAAATAAAACTCAAAAAATACTTGATTTTATTTGTAAAAATCTCTTAAGGGATTTTAGTGTAGCTTAACATGAATATAGTTCTGGTTCTGGATTAATATATAAGATATTTTTATACAACACCCACACGCACAAAGTCGCCTACTTACCTGTTATTGTGTAAAGGGTTCTGCAAACGTTACACTTTATTTTTAGCACAGATACTGTGTTATCTTTACAGCGTAACGGTGCTTATTATTTTCGAACTCCGCTATTTTAGCTGAGTTGGCGGGCCGCCACACCTTCATTGCCGACTCTCACATAACGCGGCACGGTCTTACAAAGTTATCAATAAATATTACACGCATTTAACATCTCTATATACTCGTAATAGAAAGTAATATTTATGTGTTCTTCTAAATGTTTTTCTTATACTAGCTGTGCCCGCGAGTTCGTACGTTAAAGTATGTGGAACTTTGTAATTGATCTGGATAAAAAGTTTCTTAAATGTAAACATGACACAAAAGCTTAATTATTTACTTACTATTTACCAATTATTTACAAAGTTTAATTATAATCTGTTCAGTAGTTGTTGCGTGATGACTGATGAGCGTTCAAATAAACAGACAAAAATTCCAAAAGTTGTAGTTTTAGACTCTGTATCATTAGCACTTTATATGACAACAACATTTAAAAAAAAATGGTACACATAACTTTGTTACGATTATTTTATATATGTACAAATGTATAGATAGACATTGACGTAGGTGTCAGTATATTCTTATTTAAAGCCATGTTCATAGACGCTTTGTCGCTTTGTAGACGGAATCGCTATTGACTAATACATATTTAGTCTCCTTTATATTCTCTCAAATGAACCAACACGTACAAAATCTTTGATTGAACCTACTATAAAAGTTAAACTTATTATTGACATTTTAGAAAGAGCATTTAAAAGTGCACAGCTTTTGACCGTTGGCTTTTAATCGACAAAAGTTGAAACGGCTTTCAAACACTGTCACGGTAAATTTATTTAACTTTACATGTGCGTTCGATGCTGTATGCGAAACATCAAACAGGACAGCGCCGCGCGCCGCCCGGGGCTAGGAAGGGACCTAGGTAGGTCTTATGCTGTTAAGGCCGTGTCACTTACACTTTTGTTAACACTTTACAAAATTGGCGTTAATTTTGTTAACATTTTGGCAAATTGGATTCCCCACTTCTCTACACAATCCATACACATAGTAAGAGAGCCGCAAACTGCTGCAATGCGAACCTTCCTGTTGAAATGTTCACCGTGAATATACATTTTATACTAAAAGTTAGGGAGTCACTTTGAAAAATATATTGAGTTGCCCTTCACGCATTACCATTTATAAGTGCGTCTCTTTAAAAATAAAATCTATAGGTATTTTCAAATATCCCACTCATGTAACATATTCGCTTATCAATTTCAAGCGATCCATTTGAGGGATGTCTCCTAAATTACGGATAACCCGTACAGATAATATCGTTTTACATAAATTCACATCCCCCTATTTGCTTATATCCAACCTGAATTAGGCAGGATAAAGGCCTCTATTCATAACCCAATCGATACTGACCGAACTCCTGGGTCGGGTTTTAATTGCCGGCAGATTTTTAATTGCAATTTACAGAGACCCATTTTATTGGTCCCTACGGTAGAAAGGTACACATTTTTTTATGGATATTTCATTTTGATTTAAACTGACTTTTTGTCGTCATTGATTGAAATAACGGCTTTTTTATGATACCTATGTATCTTCACTACTAGAATGAGACCTCTCCCAAATCTAGCCACCACACTCGATCTTCAACTCTTCTCGTCCAACCACCACCGGCGAACCTCTTCAAGTCGTCGGTCCACCTGGCCGGATGGTGTCCCACTCTGCGCTTCTCGGTACGTGGCCTCCATTGGAGGCCATTAACTTTTTATATATTGTCGAGGGTGGTATATATTTAATCGGCATTTTAGGTACGACCTACAGAAATAGATTCCACCGTCGACAGGACCTTTTCTAGAAAAATCTTTCAGTTTCTAGAAACTAAAAATGACGCGTGCCCTCTGTTGAAATATATGCACTCTGCGGTATCTTTTTTGATTCAATTGTGCTTGTGCGTAACATTGACTCGTTATGGTATTTGTCGATACCAGCCTATAACATCCCATGACTGCGGGCCACAGGCCTCTTCTAATATTCAATCACCACGTAGGCCCAGAGCGGACTGCAATGCAATGCAACCAGCCCTTTCAGGATCCACTGCTGGACAAGCGGGTTGGCGAGTTCTCTTTTAAAGGTGTAGTTCCTCGGGGCTTGTGGCAGCCGCTTTGTTATCCCTTCTACGACACTCCACGGGAAGAGATGGGGTGATGCTATTCTATAGCACGACACGCACAGAGCGGACTGGCGTATATATAAATAAATGTATGAATATCAAATGAATAGTTTCTCTAGCCATTTGCTATGGCGTACCTTCTGTTAGTACAGTAACAAGATTTAATCGTTGATTTGTATTTGTATTAAACAAACATCGACAATATGTATGTCACAGACGTACATATCAAACATCACATTAATTATTATAAACAAAATTTAAAATATAGGAAAATGTCCTGTGCTTTTTTTTTTTTTTTTATGTACGAAGGCGGCAGACGAGCATACAGTCCACCTGATGGTAAGTGGATACTGTCGCCCATAGACATCCGCGATACATGCCAACATTAGTCCAAAATGATAAATGTTGGCACGCCCCCGGATGCGCGCCTACCTTTGGAGATATAGGAATGGATTTGGAGGAAGGGTTGGGAAAATGGGCAGGGATAGGATAGGATGGGAATGGGCTCTGGCACATCTCACTCACTACCGAAACACGTACGTACATTGGGGAATTACGATAAAGTGGAAAATGCAGTACATTTCAAGGTAGTCTTCTGTGAGAGAGGGGTAACGTGGCCAGTCGAGCGCGCCCAGCGGCTGTTGGATTGCAACGTGCACTCTCCCCCTCCTAAAATTATTATGTGCTATTACGTATTCTTTGACATTGTGCCGTAGAAGCGTTTTAAGGAAAGGTTCTTTTAAACTACAGTATTTTCAAAGACTTGTGTTACTTGAACTGATTTCATCTAAATCATCACTTATGGTTGTTTGTGTATGAGCGTGCTTGATGTAGCCACTCAATCACCATAAAACACCAGTTTTTCTTTTAGTGTACATAATACCTGACATCGTTTTCACTTTGTGTTTAGGCAATACAATCCAATTACCCACCGACGGTATATGTTCAAGTTAATTGGTTAGTATATGACTTCCTCAATTTAGTGCGTACGACTTTTTTTGGACAATTTGTGAACACTTTTTCGCAGATCATTATCTGTTTTTACGACCTGCAGTAATACGAGTTATTGCGTAAATTGATGTTACACAATATACTTACAGCGGACCACACATTAATGTCCCCAGAACCATTCCATTTTGCTGCTAATTACTGACCTTTTAAGGTGGTAGGACGGTTTGATCTATTGCTGAACATCAGTCACCAATTTTTTATCGTCCACTGCTGAACATGGACCTTCTCATGCACATTGTCTTTCCTATGAGGGAATAATAGCCTTAAACAGCACACAGGTTGGCAAGTCTACTTGCTCTAAAAGTCTACTCTTTTAGAGGTGGTGTAGTTTCTCGGGCCTTGTGGTAGCGGCTTTTATTATCCTGGGCGTTGTTAGGGTGATGAAAATACAAAAAATAAAAGGTACGACCAACATCACATCAATTGCATCTATAACTATGCGCCTTACTGTCCTAATAATAAGGCTTAAAATTGAATTGTTTTAGGTGCATTACCAGCTGTATCATTGACAGAATAAAACTACAAGTTCTAATATGCATGTTACATACAATATTTTATTAGAAGTCTGAACTTGAAACGTCTTGAAAAAAACTGCAAAATGTCTAGTAATTTTTAACCGCTTTCATGTCGAGGTCATTGCCGAAGCAAATGAAAAAAAATTAAAAACAAATTTATATTTTTCTTGAAAATCAATTAACTTTACTTGACTGGTGGACCGGAAATTGATATGCCACCAGTGGCGATCTGCCGTGAACATGAAGTTTGTGCAAGTGACACATTCAGATAAAATACATAAATTATTCAGATCTAGTTATATTTTAAGTACGAGGGCCACACTGAAAGTTTCCGGAATAAATAATAAAAAAATACAATGAATGGCCAAACATCAATTTATTGTTTCTCAAAATATTCTCCGTGGGCGTCAATACACTTTTTCATACGAATAAACCAATTTCCATAACATCTATTCCACTCTTCCGTGGTGACCTCGGAAACATGACTTTCATACTCTTCGACAGCCTCTTCTGGCGATGAAAGTCGTTGACCGACTTTCATCATTGTCGTTGTATGGGGATGGCTCATGAGTTCTACGTTTTTCGCCTTCAAAAAGTAGTTTGTCTGTTTGACCGTGAGAGAGCTGGCATTATCATGGTGCAAGACTATGCGGCGTTTACGGTTGTTTTTACGGAGTTCGTCAATAACTTCCGGCAAGCAAATGGTCGTGTACTAATCAGCATTCACGGTACGACGATTCTCCAAAGCAACAGAAGTCACTTGTCCAGTTTTTCTAATAAAAGAAGCGATCATCTGCTTCGCGGCACTCAGCACACGTACCACTTTGGTGGGGTTCGGCTCAACTTGAAAGACCCAAATGGTCGATTGCTGTCAAATTACACTTAAAATCGTAGAGAATCATACAGCGGAAATTTTCACGAGTTGACTCAATCGTAATGCAGACACGCAATTTTTAAAATCACGCCACAATGAAAAAACAAATGACTGTTAGATGAAACTGTTAGGTATTATATGTGTATTGTATTATATGTACTGTTAGTAGTCTTTTTTAATGATTGTACGATCATTTCTTATTTCTGTTTAATGAACGTTGACTGGCAGAGAATGCCACTAGGCATTAAGTCCGCCTTTTGTGCAATGTTTGTTTGTGCATTATATACGATAACTTAATAACGTATATAACTTAACTAAAAGTTTAAATTTAAAAAAAAATGTGTAGAAGAATTGAGATGAAGCGGCGTCTTGCGTGAAGCCAGCCAAAACGGCCGCTTTTATAAATGAGATTGTAACGGTCAAATGAGACCTTTTAGACACGACATTAATGCATATGACCTTGTTATACGCTTTGGTACGCAATGGGCGACAAATAAATCATTATTGCTCTTAGACGCAGGACGACACAGCAAAATATGCAAAAACAAATGGTTTCATACTGTATTCTATATAGGATTCTACATATCCTACAACCAACTCACCTACACAGCTCACAGAATCAGCATGCTGAACTGGCAGTGGGCAGGTCATATTTGCCGCAGGACTGATAACCGGCGGACTAGACGAGTCTTCGAGTGGAGGCCACGGACCGGGAAGCGCACTCCGGCCAGGTGGACCGACGACTTGAAGAAGTTCGCCGGTGGTGGTTGGATAAGAAGAGCCGAGGATCGTGTGTGGTGGCGAGCTTAGGGAGAGGTTGATTGTTTGGTATGGTATGTTAACAATAGTATTCACAATCTATACCAGATGGACTTTCTGCACGTGTCATTTTCCTTCTATAATAAAAGCTATGTAATTCAACGCATTTATTCATTTCATAATTTAAATCTTTGCATCTTTCAAAGATTCATTTACCTCGATAACGTTAAAGTCTGCTCAGTGTTACGTAACGCGCTCGCCATTTTTCGCCATTAAGACAAAATGGCCAATTTGTTTTGATATTCGAGCCACGCGCCGCACGCGCTTTGCCTCACACCGGCCGTATGTGCCGTGAACCGACTGGAAGCGGACGTAACCTGTAATACGTATTTTGTTATACGATAGATGACTACTTGAAAATGATGTTTTACCACTTATTCGACTACTAGAGAAGAAAGTTTTATTAGAAACAAGCTCCGGGGAACTACAGCACCACTAAAAGAGTGGATTCGGTAACACGCTTGGCTAGCGTGGCGTTTTAAGACCATACATCTCTCATGCACAAGACGATGTGCATATGAGGAGGCCCGTGTCCAAAATATAGGTAGGGCGCTATCGTTATCCCTTGATACACACTGGGTGTAATGTCACCACTAGGATAATGACATAATTAACAAATTATAATTACGCCGTCGAAAGGTTACCGATTTGACAGTTCACGAACAGTTGGTTGAGATTAAAGTGGCGTACAAATTACGACAAAAATATTTTCATCGTTAATACGCGCTCTCAAAACAAATTTCACGCGAAAATGACAGTGTTAGGCAATTTTACAATAAACGTAATTGTTTGGAGCTCTAAATATTCGTTAATAACTAAGAAAATTATTTTTTTTTTCTTAATCTGTGACGCGCTGTTACAATGTTACGTCGTGTTTACTTTTTGTTTTTAATGATAGTGATGTAGGTAGTTCATGATGCTGAATACCGATACCGGATATTTGTAATGGCTATGATTAAAATGTTAGAAGTGTATGAATTTACTAATTCTATTATTTTTGTGTGATTTGATTAAGTCTAATATTAAGCTGTGACAGAACTAGTAGGGTAATTTACGATTAAAATCCTTAATTGCGATTTTTTAAAATTGTATAACGATCATTAAAACATTGCATTTTTTTAAATATTATCGGTATAAAATGGTATCACTGGCCTAACTATCGTCACCCCAACTTGCACTAACGCCGCCATTTTGTGTCTGCAAAACAGTCAGTCAATCAGTCGTCCGTCGTTCGTACTCGCGGAAATGTGGTGTTCATCGACGAGACGTGGTTAAATGCGAACCACACATTTCACGCTCTGCCTATCCCGGACGCTCTGCCTACCTTTGAAGATTTAGAGAATGGGTTGGGAAAATGGAGGGCGATAGGATGGAATGGGAATGGGCTCTGGCGTATCTCACTCACTACCGAGACGGAATAAAGTGGGAAATGCTGTGCTTTTGATGGTACGTCTTCTGTGAGAGAGAATTGTGAGAACTTGGCCAGTCGAGTGCGCCCAGTGATTGTGGGATTGCAGCGTGCACCCTCTCCGAAAATATAAATATTCCAACTTTAAGAATAGATTTTTAGCATCATAAGTTATTTAATTAAGTAACTGTTTAAAGAGTCATACACTATCGTTCGATTGTAATTGTCCCGTCCTTTGTAAATACATATACCAGATTTTGTTGTTATTGTTGTTATAATGGTAACAAAGTTAATTAGCGTAGCTAAGTTGCGACATTAGCATACGCATGTTATCACATAACGTGTGCATAAAAATGAAATTAGTGTTATTATGTCAGAACATGTGACGTTGTTTGAGCAAAGGGACCTCAATATCGGTATGGATTTATTGACTCTGATTAAGATTTTCTTACTTAAAATTTTGTTATTGCTCCAATAGCTGATTTTTAACAAAAAACATTAAAAACTGTTATTTTTATAAGATCTTTATAAGATTTCACTGAGGTCTCAATATTCGGTAACTAGAACTGACAACAAGGTCCCCTTTCCCAAATAATGTCACATAATATGACAACAATGTTATGTGGCTTAAATCATAGAAATAGTTGGGTTTTATCTTACAATATACATATATCTCTTCACCAAACCTTTGTCCGTAAATTGAAATATCGTACTGTTTTACCGATCTATTTATTGAATTGCGTTACTCGTAAAGCTCCTTGATGCGAGAGCCAAAAACGTCTACAGAGGAACAACATATACAAATTATAGGTCTTATAAACCCGTGTAAAAATGTGAAAAAAAATATCCCAGAAAAGATTGCGATAAAAATAAATGTGTACAGCGAAATAAATTTCATTAAAAATAAACCATAAAATATACAAAATTAGACATCCACATTCTAATCAGAAATTGAATCTCAAAGAGGAAATAACAGATTTTACGATTGAATTGGAACTGTTTATATAGCGTTATTAATATTAATAATGTTGCTACGGGAGTTATTGATTTGCGATCCTCTAATATTACAAATTGGACTTGTCATAAGGTTAAATGGAAGGTTATGGCCGAATTTTAACACTTCCCGCAGCTGCGAAGCTTTTTATAGCTCACCTTTGAGTACTCTTTTTATTGTTCTGAAAACTGCTGTAAAAGTAAAGTAAAATTGCCTTTTGTTGCCGGTGGAAATCGCTAAGATCGATTTGAATATTGAAATGTTTAGTATATCTATTATACAATATTTTAACATTACCAGGTATAAGGTTTGTTGACTTTCTCTTTGTTAACATTAATCTCGTCTCCAAATTGTTGGAACGTTAGATTATCATATCACTTAAAGCAATTATGTTTAGTATTAATTATTAAATTCACTTGTTTTCAATATTTTTATCCTTTGTAATGAATTTTGATATACTTAACACTAGCCACGTGATGTCCGATCTCTTCCCATGAGTGCCACAATGTCGCATGAGGCGATTAACAAAGCCGCTGCCACAAACCCTGAGGAACTAGGTACACCACTTGTAAAAGAGTGGACTCGCCAACCCACTTAGCCAGCGTGGCGTTTTAAATTTATACATCCTTCATACGGAAAACAATGTGCATGAGGCGGCCCATGTTTTTTTTTATGGACGAAGGCGCCAGACGAGCATACAGTCCACCTGATGGTAAGTGGATACTGTTGCCCATAGACATTCGCGATATATGCCAACATTAGTCCAAAATGACAAACGATGGCATGCCCCCGGATGCGCTGCCTACCTTTGGAGACATAGGAATGGATTAGGAGAAAAGATTGGGAAAATGGGGGGGGGGGATAGGATGGGAATGGGCTTTGGCACATCTCACTCACTACCGAAACACGTACGTACATTAGGGAAATAAGATAAAGTGGGAAATGAGTACAGTTCAAGGTAGTCTTCTGTGAGAGAGGGGTAACGTTGCAGCGTGCACTCTCCCCGTCAAAACCGCATGTCCTGCAATGGACGATAAAAGGCTGGCTACGGAACGCAAAAAGTTTTATAACCGTGCGAACGCCCTATATCCGATACAATACATATTCTTTGTATATGAGTTGCCACATCATGCGACATAATATTAGTTCTCGCATCGTCATGCGTTACTGCCGTATCGCATCGCATTCATTTACGTAAACTTGATTCATAACTATTTGCCCATTTTTTTAAAACAATACTTACTCGTAATTTACGATCATACTCGTAGTTCATGTTTAAGCAACATTATATTGTATTTACGAAGTAAACACTCTTAGCAAGTGGGGTGATTGTGAACGGATTCAATATTGCTTATCTATCTTGTAACGGGACAGATGCTTGAGATAACATGTTACATAATTCAAGATATATGGGATATCGGAGGTTATATCAATAGGGATACCCATGTTGTTTCAACTGTATCTATTTATAGTGGTGAGCCATGGGAGAGGTCTCTATCCAGTGGACAGACATAGGATGGTACACACCTTGTAAGTAAACCTTATATACCCATTGGAAATCTTGTCGAGATATTTTGTTTTTATGCTATTGCAGTCAGTTTCAATACTCACCCATACATCGTAGGTATTGGTACATAACTGTTAAATAAGCACCCAGTCATTAACACGATAATTTATTGACGCATTCAGAAATCACCGTGGGCACGCATATTTCCGATAGGTAAGGATCTCTCACCACATCTGTACGGTATGATATATAAAGAGGTGTCTATGTGAACCTATTAGGTATCTAAATAAGTCCCTACGAATATATCTCGACCTTTTTCAAGAAGAACATCGTAATCCACAAACATATCCTTTGCTAAAATTTTCAATTTGCGTCCAAACACTCGATATGTGCCTGTAATTTAAGGAAAAATAAGTTAAGTATTTTTTTCGTATTGTCCTTGAACCTATGTCCCAGACATAGTTTCTATAATGTAATCTCATGCAGTTAGGTACGTGTGGTAATATTATGTGATTATGTAGACCAGGTATGGGCAACCTTTGACATGTTGAGGGCCAAACTTTAGCGTGCAAATGCGTTCGCGGGCCGCGTTTAAAAGTACTTAGTGCATTTTAAAGTAGTGATAATATTTTTTGCGATAGTAGATATTAGACATGAAATAATACGACAATGTTATTATAGTACAATTTATTAAAATAACAAAATGAAATTTAAAAAAATGGTACATTATAATTAAATCGTTAAATTTGCAATTGTTACAAACTACGAAAGTTAAATACACCGAAATCAATGAGACACTTGAGCTTGAATTTGGGAAACTAATCCATCGATATTTGGATTAATTCCACTGATACAAAGACGTAAAGAATTTTCCAAATTATCGCCAGTCAGTCTTGTACGATGTGTTGATTTATTAACTTTCATCAATGAAAAGAACTGTTCGCATTTATAAGTACTGCCAAACGCACAAATCAATCTTCTTGCGAATTTTCTAAGCTGCGGAAAATTGTCTTTTTCTAGGTATTTTTTGTAGAAATTGCACAACTCTACGTCTTCAAATTTGGATTTTAGGAGTGAGTTTTCTTGAATCTCGATCAACTCCATTTGTAAGTGTATTGGAGCATTTTGTACATTATATTTTGTAGGAGTAGCAAATAAACTGAAACAGTCTTCCATGTTTTTGAAGTCGCTAAATCTGTTCGAAAATTGTTCCGACAGTAACTTGAGTTCTTCAGCATATTGAGCATAAGCAATATTTTCATACGCAGAGAGCGTGTTGAAATGGTAACTGTTACCAGACAGCATCTGTGACTCCCACAAGCGTAGTTTGATCTGAAACGCTTTCAAATGGCTGTACAAATCATTTACTAACTGTCCTTGTTTTTGAAGTTCCAAATTTAAATCATTCAAATAGCCTGTCAGATCGACCAGAAATGCTAAGTCTCATATCCATTTTGGGTCACTTAATTCAGATAGGTAGTGGTTTATCTTTTATTTTCATAAAGTCTGCTATCTCATTTCTAAGCTCGTAAAACCGTTTCAACATTTTTCTTTTGCTCAGCCATCTGACTTCACAATAATATGTTACGTCGTTATATTCAGCTGATATTTCATCCAAAAACGCCTTGAACTGACGATGGTTAAGCCCTCGGGATCGAATAAAGTTGATGGTTTTTACTACCACATTCATAACATTCTGGAGTCGAATGGACTTAGAACACAAGTTCTGTTGGTGGATAATGCAATGAAGGACTATCAAATCATCTTTTTGCACATTTAATTCATCTTTTTGCACATTTAATTCTGTTGCTTTTTCATTCAAAACTCCGATGAAACCTTTACGTAAGCCGACCATAGAAGGTGCACCATCAGTGCATACTCCAATTAATTTTGACCATGGCAAGCCAAAACTTGTGAATACCTTTTGAACTTCAATAAAAATATCCTCTCCTGTAGTGGTTCCTTTTAGCGGCTGTAAAGCAAGCAATTCCTCAGTAACAGTGAACTCCTTATCAACACCTCAAATAAATATAGCCAGTTGAGCTGTGTCAGACAAATCGGTGCTCTCGTCTAATGCTATGGAAAATGATTCAAAACCAGCCATACGGTCAGTCAATGTTGTTTTTATATCATTAGCCATCATTTCTATACGTCGAACAACAGTTCGTCTTGACAAACTAATTTTTTCAAATTCATTTTTCTTTTCAGGACATAAAATACCGCAAACTTCTAACATACACTCCTTGATAAATTCTCCTTCGGCAAATGATTTAATGCCTTTGCCAATTTTGAGCTAACTATAAAACTAGCTTTCACAACATTATCAAGTTGTGTTCTTTGTTTATGAAACATTTGTTGCTGTTTTTCCAAATTTGCGGTAAGCTTCTGGATTTTGTCTGTTCTTAATTGTCCTGTCAGTGAGTGCAGCGTAGCATGCTTAGTTGAGTAATGCCTCTTTATATTGAATTCTTTCATTACTGAAATGGATTCATTACACAGCAAACAAATAGGCTTACCATTGTGCAAGATAAAAAAGAATTCTTCAGTTCCTTTTTCTTGAAACTGGCGACCCTCTGTATCTACTTTTCGTTTCTTTCCACCAGACATCATTTTTGTTTACTTTTCGTTCAATAAACTTAATAACAAACTATAGTTAGTAACCACTCAAGATGCACACAAAGTCACAAAGCAAGTTGACGGCTCGAGCAGTTCGCTAGGATATCGCTTGTCCAAGTTATCACCTCGGTAGCTCAAATAGAACTGAACTAACGTTCGGGCCATCCACCCGCTTATATAGGCAAAATGAAGGAATAATCTGGAATAAACTAGTTTAGAATAATTGAGTAGCAATAAATCTTTTGATGTGTCGCCCGTGAGGCGGCAAACCTCAAAGAATTAGATCGAGCAAGCCGAGTGGCGGCGATTATCAAAGAGTGAGGCGGCAAACATCAAAGGATTTGATGTTTGCCGCCTCACTGTCACTCCCGTGAGTATAAGTACCTAATGTAATATTTTTTTAATTGGGTTTTTTCAAAATGTCTCGCGGGCCGGATCATATCTTACAGCTGGCCGGATCCGGCCCGCGGGCTGGTTGTTGCCCATATATGATGTAGACAATAAATTAGGCGACCGTCCCACTGAGGCCGTACCACAGCGATACGATAACAATGGAAACATATCCAAGTAGCTACTGCTTTTGTTGGCGCTCACTTCTTTCAGACTGCATCCCGATCGTGTAAAACTTGCGTTGCTTGTTCTCCATGATAAACCAAGGGAATGACAATTACAGATAAAATAGTATAGATGGATCGCTATAGTATCGCCTTAGTAGGACGAGCTATAGTTGACATAGAACAAAAAACTGTTTATTCCATTTGATTGTATCAAAAAGTTTGCAATATAAAAACTCGTCTGTTGAATATTAATTAGAACTTTGATATAACTTCATATCCTGTGTATCCCCTAATCCAGGCGTTTTCCCTCTGGTCCATGACTTATGACATATTTTTATATGCGTTATTTTATAAGCATCCACACACGACACTACACTGCTATCGAGAGGCCCGCCGACAAAAATTTTGAGGCCCGTTACTCGGAGTTATTAATGGTTAGATACGTACTGATAGCAAATGCGATTTTTACGGTTTGATTATAGGTATTTCATGTATCGTATTACACGGAGCCCCCTAAAGTTTAAGGTCCGATAGAGCTGTATCCGTAGTCCTTCCTTATCGCCAGCCTCATTATCGTCTCCCAAAAGTCTAAATGATAGAAATATAATAGAATTCGTATCATGTTCATTTAAATCTTCAAAATTGAAATGCGCTCTCAAGAGAATTTATTTCAACAACTTAGTCTTTGGCGAAGAACTGAAACCTCTAAAATCCAAAATTGCGTAATCCACACGACGTTTTCCCTGATATACCTATCTCTGACCTGTCACATGACTTCATCATAACCACAGAATTGGGATATGGGTCCGAGAGAATTTGCTCTATAACAAGGGATAACTGAGTTCCAATCCGATTTCAAGTTGTGAAGTTCTAGGTCGAATGGACTTCGTTTCTAATAGAAAAGTCGTATAATGAAATCGGTGTAACTATTGTAATAAATGTCGAAATTCATAATAATTTTCAAAATTGTAAATTGAATTATTTTATTTTTGTAATTATTTGTAATCGTTTCAGAAAATATGTTTTTAAACTGTTGACTTTTAAATTTTATTTAAATCTTTAAATCGGTCCATGGAATCATTGATTAATGATTACTTCAAAGCAATTGTATTATTTCAAAGTTGATTCAATTGATTACATTGAAGTAATTTTGCTGGATATCATTTAAATTAAAGAGATCTTTATTACGTTTATTCGAAATAAAGAGAATCGCTGCCTGAGTTACAGTTTTCTTTATACGAGTACATAGCGTATAATATTTCACTATATCTATTTGACGATAATACTTCCGTGTGGCGATCGTAAAGATTGTGCTAACTAATGGCCATTTGACGTTCGATTGCCGGTATCACTTCTATCTTTACGACCGCATTTATACACTTGTTTAGGAATGATGATATGTATTTTGAGTTTGTGACGTACTTTATTGACTTCGGTAGTCTAATCTGCAATGTTATCGTATCTGCAAACAAAATAATGTATTATGGCCACTGAACTAGGAAACGCTAACAAACGGAGTAAATAGTACGCCTGATTCTCCGCTGATATGTATAAAACATAGTATTGCACACAGTATACTTTCTCGGTTGAATATACGACATAAAGGGTCACCCCACAGTATTATTATGTCGAAATGTTGGCCTTGTAGTCGGGAAAATGAACGGTGGTAACACATTTTTCCCGGAGTTTTCCGGCCCGGGCATCCTTCGCTCCGTTTGGTGGTTACCAAACCACACGTTTTCAAAGCGTTTAGAATTGTTTTAATCTTTTTAATGTGAGTTTTAAATAATGAGGTAGACCTAATCATTCATACTTTATAGTTCGATAGATCAAACTCTTAGAACTTGCTACTGTATAATACGCTAGAAAAAAAAAACATTTTCGAATTTTGAAAATGGAACTATTTGCTTGCCAAACGCCATTAAATTTTCAAAGCTATCATTTGTTTTATATTTCTGGCGGTAATTTGAAAATTAAGTGTTTGCGGAAAAATTAATTTAACAAGATAAGAATTTCGTTCAATTATTTTTTTATGACTTTCGATGCGGTTTAAACGAAGTTAGTACTAAGTTATAAAAGATCTAAGTTAGCGTTTAGTGATGAAGCCCCATCCAGTGCCACTGTATATAACTAGTTCAGTGAATTTAAATGTGGTCATACCCACCTCAGTGAAGATGTTCGAGTCTTGCGGTGACGGAGGAAAACATCTAAACTGTGCAGCTTATGATTGAAGCAGACAAACATACATGAGTCAAATTTTTACACGATCACTTTGAGCGAAGCTCAAAAACTGGCACGCGTTTATTGATGTCTCCAAATGCTTGGAAAATTCCACAATGGTCAATCAAATGCTGTTTTTTTATTTATCAATTAGAATAACAAAACATAAAAGTTAGCATTCAAACATTTTAAAAAATACGAAAGTTTGTCTATAATGCCGATTCTGCATACAATCATATACATTAGCGGGTAGTTATACAATTCTATTGAAACTAATACAATAATTCAACAGCCGTAACAAACAGTCTACCCTCACTAGCCTCCTAGTCATAATACAAATTATAATTTTCTTAAAAAGTGCCGTTTTAATTTATTCCTGAAGTTCTTTTCGTTAAGATCATTTTTAAACATATTTGATATAGTAACAGGTGATGAAAGCTGGATCTATTTCTATGAGCCTCAAACTAAGAGGCAAACTGCGCAGTGGGTCTTTCCTTTCGAAGAGTTGCCGACGAAAGTGAAGAATGGTCGAAGAACTGAAAAGAAAATAATTGCCTCATCCTTTGCAGATCGGGCCACTTTGCTACTATAACTTAAGAAAATAAAAGAACAGTAACTGTGGACTGGTATGTAAAAAGCTGCTTGCTTTCTGTTTTGGAAAAGTCAAGGAACGACGCCCACGAAGCAGAATGATCCTCCATCACGACAATGCTCACCCCGCCAGAAAATCTAAGCATTTTTTAAGTACTGTAAATGTAGAGTTACAGTCCCGACATTGCGCTCTGTGATTTTTATTTATTCCCCAAATTTAAGGATAAACTCAGAGGAATATGTGTTATGAATACAGAAGAGCCAGTAATGGGCTTCCTAACGTCTGTTGAAGAGGTGCCTAAAGAAGAGTGGGCTGTATGCTTCACACAATGGTTTCATCGCATGATAGTGTATCGATTGTCGATCGATCTAAAAGCAATAAAATGATATTTATCTTTATATCTGATTTCATTTTTGAGATTCTAAAAACTTTCAGTGTCACTTACGTATTGATTCAAGAGCTGAAACATTTGTGGCATTTCAGAAGAGGTATATGAAGACGTTGCGCTGCGAACAATGCATGCCGATAGCAATCTGCAAAAAGATTTGAATCTTCCGTCGTGACGTGACATAACAATCGGTTTACCGTTAAATGAATCGTGACATTTTTTGGTCTAATTTTTTAGCCATTTTGTGAAACAATGGTCTCCGGTAGTACCGAGCCGGCAATGACTGCCGACGTAAAAAATGTGCGCTCTGGCCGCTATGTCCTGCGTTCCAAACAGAAGCCCCGAGACAATGTCTATTAAAAGATCAAGATTTTTATCTGCTGAATAATAATTTATTTGATGCTCCTTTTTTCTCTAAAATTAAATTACATATTGTTGATCAAAGAGAGACTCCTCCAAGGCCCTAATCTAATCCTAGGAACGGTGAGATAGGAAAATTGCTGGACTTAAAGAGCGTGGGTTGAAAGCCGGAAAGCTTTGTAAGTAACGTGCAAGTATATAAGGCAAAGATAACATCAGCGCCTTCAATGCGCTGCCTTTATGTACTCATTCTGTAACTCTTACAAAATATTCTGTAACTTTATCGAACAAATGGGGCGATACAAAACGATGCTTCGGAAAGTATCAAATCGTAATCGCTAACACTCAAACCTTTTATAAAAACGAGTTCCGACGCCGCGACAGCATCGCATAAAAATGACAAATGTGCTTTTGAACCGAACACAACTTTATCGTGTTGTTCTTTTGTGATAAATTGCGAGCGACTTCTAAGTAAGGTTCCGGTAAAACGTCCAAAAATATCGGATTTCATGAAATAGGGTATATATCATTAGAGTTTTTCATCTTAGGACGACATACATCTCATTCATATTAATAAGACCCCCGGGAATCTCACTGCGGTCGAGGTTCTGTGTACCCACGTAGGTCGCGCCTAGTTGGTTTAGCAGTATTAAATTAAACGTCATGTAGAATTGTGATTCTTTAGCATATTTTCCCTTTAGCTTAATAAGGTTTATTATCTATTGCTGACTATGTGTGGTACGTATACCGTTGTACTTAGTAGCACCTATGTACTATTTTGGGCGTCATAAGTCACAGGAAGAATATTAATCTTCTAGATAATTCAATTTAATGTAATAGTTGACAGTGTAACAAAAATACATGACAACACAAATTCACTTATATGTTTAATTCCACTAGAGAATGTTCAATTAATAATATCAGACATCATGTTAATAAAGCACGAGAACACGAAGAAAACTATCATAGCTAAAAATCTCTATCAATATTAGTTCGTATTTTGTGACAAAATGTCTTATTGTTTTATTTAGTTAATTCAGTGTACTCTCAGTATCAAATTGTTTTAAATATCACTTGAGCGATTTTCCTGTCGGTGTAAAGATATAAATATATTTTATTTGGGTCGTTTGATCGCATCACGCGTTTTCGGGTTGACACGAAGGAAGACCTTGCTGTTACATAAGTAATTGACTGAATATTTAATTCCGGTTAATGGTATACTACGCACGATAAAAAAAAATCTTGAAATTACCTGGAAATAAACGTATATAGCATTATATATGTTATTTCTAAAATCGATTGTGACTACAAAAAAAAATATTATGAAAAAATTGCTTGAGAAGACAAAAAATGTCTGATCAAGTTTAATAGATTTAAAGATTCAAGTACAATTCAAGGAAATACGAGTAGATTCGTTTTTATACAATGTAATTATGCAACAACTAATTATTTTTAATATTAGGTACCAGACTGATGATACGTTGTAATTTTCAATCTTTGGTGTTACGGTAAATGTTAATAAATTTCTATTGTCAATAAGTTTCCCAAAGATAACGAGTAAATGTCACGTACAATTCCTAACAAGGTTACGCCCTTTGGAATTCGTAGAGAAGATAATGGTCAGTATAGACATTGTCGCTGCTCAGTATCGATTTAAGAATATATACTAGATATATCACTTTTGAGATTTTTGCGTTTTTCATCTATTCATCTGGATAGAACTCCATAGTCTAAAAATTCTCTCCACTGATCACTACTATTTCTCCAGGATTGTGCGTGAAGCAATTGAAATAAAAAAAACATAGCAGTTTCAATCCAGAAGATGGATACAAACTGTCCTCGACATGGAAACCAGTGATTAATAAATTTTAATCTCGCGATTTTTTTGTCTGACGCTACTTCTGATGTTGTTGAATGTTGTGTACGGTAATTTTCCGGACTATGAAGACCAAATGCTGTTAGGTGATGAAACTGCTCGCAACTCTCGACGTGGACTACCCGCCTCTTCAGTCAGCTCGTGACCACGGTTGGTGCAACCCAACCGAAACGTCGAGTAAAATAAGTTAAACATTCGCGTTAAGACTCGTTTAAATAGATAAACATACTAGATATGATAGAGTGTAATAGTGTTCTATGTTCAGTAGCTCTCGAACCATTTAATTAATGCATTTTGAAAATGGATCATTCTTATTACGTAATACTTAGTTTCAAATTTGACTTTTTAATGAACCCCTTCTCATCTTCACGCCTGCTAGAAGTTGCCAACCAAAATTCTTTGATAAGAACGTATGATGCGTCATCTAGTCTATTCCCATATCGATGCTGCTCAGTAATCAAATAAATTTTTTTTATACTTCTTTGATATTTCTACATAATCTTTTATTCTTCCATAATACTTGTATTTTAATTATTTTACATATATTACTCACACCTACTTTTGAAGATCGAGGCGAACGCTACAGCTGTAGATCTTAAATTATTCGTTTATTCACAGAATTAGTTTTAATGCCAAAAAATTTCTTTAATTTTTTTCTGCTACATGAAAGGTGCTTCTACACGTCGCATATAATATGCGCATGTCTAGCACCCGCGCACGTTATTTACACCGTGTACACGAATATTTTCAACATATACGAGTAAATTTGTGGAAGTTCAACGCACTATAATCACTGGAGCACTGCCACTGGACGACTCTCACGAGTATCAAACAATACGAGTAAACCACACTTAGTTGTTCGTGAAAATCACTTGCGCACGGTTCACCAAATTTTGTGCGTTGTTTGATCCAATTACATGCGCGCATGTAACACGCACCATCTATCCTATACGTCTGTAATCCGCTCTTCACTTGACTCGCACATTATTCTAGTTACATGCGTCGTGTACAAGCGCCTTAATGTGCGGTCGCTGTGATGAATGTAGAATCTGCGTCTGTGTCGTTTGAGCGCGTCATCACGAAATAGAAGGTCACGGTCGAGGCCGCAAACATCTGCCACAACAATTTCATATAATACGAATATAATCAATGGTATTGAATGAATTTATTGTAAAGGATCACGTGTGCGGAACTGGAACTGGTAGAATTCACAATTTCATTACGTGAACTGGACTAAAACACGCAACGTGACAGGAATTATCTAATGTGGCACATTTGCCAATTCCTCGGTTTTAGGTTCGCATTGTTGGCGCAGGTGTAGACCGCTACACCGGAGTAATTATTAGTTCATATACTTGTGTTGTCGTAATAGTTTAAGAATAATATGATTTTAATTAACTTTGATTAGGAAACAAATCTACCGAAGCAAAGCAAATTACATACTTTTAAGAAGTAATTAACACCTACCTCATTCCTAATAAGAAATGTACCTGTCTCGACGCTTTAAAAGTGTGCTGTTGTCATCACGTGATGTGCGAACTAGAATTTTAAATAAAATATCGCAATATGCTCACGCGGCTGAACGTCAGACACCTTGAACTTGAATTCTGATTCATCGGTCACATATTTTTGTATATTTCGTTCTGGCGCCGTCGCCAACTTCTGGATAATATACCTAATTGTGTCTGTTATTATAAATTTAACAAGCGCTAATTGCGTTAACATCAATTTTGTTATAATCACCGTTAAGTGAGGCTGAAATAATGTACTGTAATAATATAGGTTACCCCGACCGCAACCACAATATGCGAGCGAAGTTGTTGTTCAATGTTAATGTAGATTCATTCATACATGTTGAAGTTTGTGTTACTTTCATTTCCATTGGGACTCAGTACTTCAATAATAACTTCTAGCCTTCGCTAACTTTGGTTCTGTTTACAACGACATTATATTCTTTCATATTTGCACATTGATGCATAAAACAAAATATCTCTCTTGAGTATCCGAAGAATGTAGATGCGAACGATCAAAGCGCTCTCGTAATAGATTTCGTCCAAGACGTTGGCATTCAACATCTGTCAGATGACTTTGATACTTTCAGTCACAGAAAAGTGTTTAGTTAGTTGATTGAATTCAATATAAAAAAAAATATGTTAAAAATATCAAATAGAAAACGTCATTTTTGTTAATTATCGATCTATTCATTTGTATGGTCATATTTTTCTTAACTATTATTTTTTTATTAACCTTAACAGTTATTATAATTATTATATACGTGTAGAGATAGTGTAGGTACAATGTTTCTCTGAAATTCCGATTACTTAGTAAAATAAAACTATGGTATAAAACGGAATATATATATATATATATATATATATATATACATATATATATACATACATATATATATATATATATATGTATGTATGTATATAAATATGTAAATAACCGCAATGATATTGGATCAGGCATCTTGTTGGAGTCTCGCCACAGAAGGGAGGCTATTAAACTTTTATACTGTATCAATATTCTGGTTCCTGCCGAATATTATTTCCCGAGGGAATTTTAAAGAGGTGTGTGTACTGATAAGAAGCGAATATACGAGTTTCGTTTCCATGAATTTCATTATATTTGCTTATTTATTTCTTTTCTGTGAGTTTCAACTGTATCGATCGTCTACCTATGCTAATATAATTAAGTGTTATCTACTAGTACTAGTATATTAGTTTTTAATTCGTGTTTATTACACCATGAAATCCTAATGGATTATTTTAAAACATGAAATTCGTCATCATTATCATCATACATACTTAGTACAATTTCGTCCGCAGTTGAGTAAACCTGCTTTTGTTTCCCTTTCTGGTTTCTGTAGTTACCTACTGTTGTCATCTACTTCTTGAACTATAATTAGAAGAAAAAAATACAATTGGATTTATCTATTTTTTGTTTTGTCAATTAAAAATAAATGTATTGTGGTTCAAATACAAATGTACCCAATCATTTAGCTTTATTTTTGACATGGTTTCTCTAATATTATCTACGTGTCCAACCTCTCGGATGTCGCATTATCCGCTTTCTTGTCCCAACGGGATTATTCAAATGAAGCGTATCCCTTTTTAGCATAACTACAGTGAATACTCCTAGGGGTCTATTCAATGTACCCTATTTGATTATTTCCCCGAGTAGCCACACGAGTGTTCCGTAAGCATTAGCTCCTAATTGAAATATAATATTATATTCGAAAACAAATATGTAGTTCCTGTATGTAGTTAAAAGAACATAATACATCTCGTTTAATTTTTATGTTCTTATTTTATCCTTTAATAATATTATTATGATGCATTACATTATTAAAATCCACACAATATCAAATCGTCATTACAGAAATGTTTTCAATGAAATCTCTTTACTTCAAAATATTTGAATTCAGCTTCGGAAGCCTTTCATTTCAAGTTTTCGCCGTCTGCATCTCAATTTGCCTTTGACAAATTTATTCTTAAACGCTTTGTAATGAAGCTCGTGCCTTTACGAAATTCCCTCGGAATATGCTCCGGTTATGCGGGACTGTCAATAAGAACTTCCACGTTATTTACTTCTTCTCTCTTTTAATCGTTTCTTCTCTACGAAATATGAACTAACACACATCTTTTATTATTCACATTTGCGCATACACAATTTTTTATATTATTTTCAACTTTTCAATCTATTTCGTTTGTAGAATCTTTACAAAGTTTGCAATTTAAATCAAGATGTTATTCTGTTTTCACTTCTCGGTTGTCTATATTTTTATATTTTAGTTCCTGTAAACTATGTTCCTGTACGGTGAAATGTTGTCTTCAGACAGAACAAGCGATGTTAATTACGTTTTCAAAATAAAAACACTACTTACATCAAAAATCCCATATTCCTATAATAATAAAAGTGTGGAAGCTGTTTTCATAATGTAACAATATTGGCGGCTAACTGGTAAATATCGGTTGACCAAGTCAACATTGTCAACAATGATGGATCGGTGACAAATGGGAGTTTAATTGCAGGTAGGTCACCCAATTTTTGAAAAAGGCTACGTTACACGTATTTCACATATTACACAGCCTTTTTTGATTGGTTTTCGTTTTATATCATATACATCGACTGTTGCCATTTTTGCCTTTAAATTCGTGCATTAGAATCCTCCATTTTACGCTGGAGTCGCTGCTAATTGTACACGTAACAAATGTTACTTCCTCTCGATTGCTGGAATTAGCTGTAATTGTCCATTATTTCGCTTATATAATTTAACACTCTTTACATAATTAATATAATCTATCCAATTGCTGTTTGGGCAATTTCCCATCGCAGCAGACAGGAGCTAGATAACAAGGAGTGAGTTTTACGACCATCCAGAATTATGTCGCCGCGGGACTTTTTATGAGGTCCCAGTATTTTGTGGATTTTTCGAGAACTGCGTGTCACCAGGCAAAATTTAACTTTCAATACATACGTCCATGTAATTATTTAATTTATTCGGATATTGACCTGTCCACAAAATTTTTACTTCATACATCCATAATTTTCTTTCATAGGGGAATTTATTTTTGTTATATATACTCGTAGCCACTTTTAAACTACGCTTCCAAGTCGGGTTTTATTATTGTTTTGACTGTCTATGGTAACGAGTATTGTGGCTTTTACGTCCCGTCGATAAGAGTTTTTGGGACGCCATAAATTTTCTTGTTTATACCAGATTCGTGTGTCCCCTATTTTTATGTTCTATATAGTCGCTAGGTATTCACTCGCTTTTACCGACGTCAGCAGCTAGCTATAAAGCTACCTTATTATGTCCCTGTTCTGAATATGACAAGCTTATATTCAACTCAACTGCCAGGAAAATAATTTTCTTTAAAATATATTTCTCTTGCCTACGCTTGTTCAAGGAAGTGATACCTTCTTTCATTGTTACTACAGCTTCCGTTTCCTCTCGGTCATTTTATTTAAGAATGACATTTTTTCCAACATTTTGCAGTTTTTAAACTCAATTCGTGCTTTATCAGCGCAGAATTTATTTACATAATCAGGGCATATAAAATGAACGAAATCAAATTTCATGTAATTTGCTTTCTGATTATTTCCGCTTACCGCTCCGGTAGGTTCATTATCGTTTGTGTCTAACAGCGTATTTGTTATTCAAAATTAATGATTCCTGGTGTATTACATTGTCTAATGTCGCGAAATGTTTTTTTTCCATTAGCTTCTGGAGAAAGAAAGGCAATAAAAAGGCAACTTTGTTGCCTTCATGACTTATTTACAGTTTACCTTAAACGAAATCGATAGTCCTACGACCCGAGTCCGCATGTTAAATATAATGAAAATTTAAACCCTACTTCCATAAGTGTACATTTTCTTATTTTGCTTTTTCTTATAATTATGTGTAGGTACTCGTATGTATCGGCGTGCATATCTGTGCGTTATTTAATATATCTGTTATTAAAATCCATCCGAGGAACTATTCATTTATTATTTTACTTTCAGACTTTACTGTACAGAATTCATATATCAGTTTATATAATTAACCAGATTCACTAAGCTCATAAAGTCACGTGTTAACACCACGCCCATGAGCGAAAATATTTATATTCTTCGTAGAAATATGCTCAGGAATTCTCGCCCTTATTTATTAGGGTTCAAGGTCCGTTCAAATTAAAACATTCATATCCTGCGGGATATTTATAGCATATTATTTATATTATATTATTTTGATATTTATAGCATTTCCACATACTTCAGATATGTAAATAATATCTGAACTAGAATATACTTACATATCATTATCTGATCTATAAATAGCCTATAAAATGCTTAGCCATATGTACTACAGATATCCACATTGTTTTTATATGTAGGACAATGGCGACCGTTGTTCCATTTTCAGTACAATTGTAGTCCCTTCTAAATATAACTTTCCGGTTCTTCTATTTCACTCGTCACTTTCGTCAAACCTTCCCTGGCCTGTTTTCACATTTAGTGGTCTCCGGGACCGCTTAAAATACAGCGACATTAGTAAAGTGAATTATGTAAAACGCTTGTTTAAACTGGCTGTGGTCTTTAATTATTTCGTAGTACAGCGTTTTTTGTTAGTTTCGTAGTACAGTAGTTTAATTATTTCCTGTTCCACTTAGCATGCTAATAATATTTTTAAGTGTAAACTATAACGTAATTTTTATTATCTCTCTTCAGGATATATATGAGACTATCCTTGTGCCTGCGACTCTGCTTGCGTGGTATATACACTGATGTCTTGTATACTAAAACCTACCGAAAGAAATAACTTTTACGATAGTGAAAACCGCATCAAAATCCGTTCAGTAGAATCCAAGTTGTTCAATTTCAATTGTTTAGTGTTCAATCAAGCCGCCATTTTCTGAAGGGGTTGGATCTGTAATAGTGAAAGGTCCGTCTAGGTAAATCTTGTTTTGTAAGGTCTCCATAAAAATCTAAATAATAAGAGAATAGAAATGGTATCTACCACCTATTACCTGAACGCAAGTCGCCGGTTCGCTGCTACTACTACATACACAGAAGACAATACTACGCAATTACGCCTAGATACGTACCTAGCATGCTGTGCAAGTTAAATTAAACCCTAACTGTTGCACGTTGACGTTGCAAACACATTGCATTGGCTCGCTTAGTAATACTTGGACATCTCATCACTAAGAGCCGGTTCCCATTTGGTCGTGACGACACATTGTCGTCGCTCTAAAAGTGTCGTGGCTTGTATATTTAAAAATGGAACTGTTCACATATAGTCGGGCACCAAAATATTGTCGTCCACGACCCTTTTATCGTGCGATTGGTCAAGATTTTCTTTTATGTCATAAGTTATTGGCATATTGTTTCTTATTAGTGCACTGTTCACACTTGTCGTGACGACGTATTGTCGTCCCGGTAATGGTGTCGTGGATACGATAAAACAGTCGTCGCCGACACTATCCTTGTTGTGCCAACAGCATCTAGACACCGACGCACCTCGCACCCTTCCCCGCACCCCTCTTCCCCGCCCGACTGCCGTCCAACGATAAAAGTGTCGTCACGACCAAGTGGGAACAGCTAGAGTCGACAGCAGGCCAACGATAAAAACAGTGACCTCACGACCAAGTGGGAACAGCTAGAGCCGATAGCCGGCCAACGATAAAAACTGACCTCACGACCTAGTGGGAACCGGCTCTAACTCACGACTGATTCCTGCGACCGAATTCTCTCGCACGACGACGTCGTTAACTGTGTATTACATTGCCTTTTGGGGTTCGTTACATTCCAAATATTATAGAACATACGAGGCAATGTAGTTGAAATGTGAAAACAAAGTAATGAAATATGATAATCTTATTACAAATATGGAATATCTAAGTGTATTTTATAAGAAACTATTATTACAAACAAAATATTTACCTATGAAATGTAATTCCTTATTGGTATAATTACAAACTGTAAAAGAGTTTCCGCTACGTTTCGAATACAACTGAATCACAACACGCGCACTGGTGGCTTACGCGTCACCAGTGGGGACTTCTATTCTCCTAGTATTTACATTTCTATGGTTCTCACGTACCAGGATGTAACAGATATAACACGCTGGAACAGCTGTCAACGATGACTGAACACTATATAAATCGATGTTGCGAAACGCGAACATAAAACACAAATTAATTAACAACAGACGGACAGACTGCATTTTATAAAGATAAAGGAGTATAAGAAAAGAGAAGCGATCTACGTCAGGATAACAAAACAGACCTGGCACGGTCAGCTGCAGAGAAATATGACCCCCTATGTTTCAATACGTAGGGGGTCATATTTCTCTACCGCTGACTGTACGTGGCATTTTACATAAATGATTATATATGGTTTGTAACGAAGTGGGCGAGGTACAGTTCATCCGCATTTCCTCGACGAGGGGGTGTCGTCTATTGTTCAGCCCACAAATCGTTTATTACCGCGAACACAATGTAATGGAACAAAATGCCCCCTGATATCTTTCCGTTACGCTGTAGCATGGGGTTCTTGAAGAAAGCTGTGATGAGAGTTTTACAAGGTAGACAGAGGGCACCCGCATATTCTCTAGTGTTGCAAGTCCCACATACTGGGGTAACCACTTTCCACCACATGGGTCATGTCTGACTGCCTCCTTTACTATAGAAAGTTGGCCATCGAAAACTTATGAGTAGAGTTCGTTTAACAAAACCATCTAGTCCTTATTCCCTGTTTGCCAATTCTGACTCCAAAATCTCCGAAGGTATACACTTCACGTGCAGACGTGCCATTCTTCGTTATTTTTGACTGATGTTGTCATGTATTTCAAATATCAATTTACATTTATTTTTCACTATATATAACAAATTAATTGACATGTCATGATAATTATGGAAAAATCAGCATGAGTATAAAGGAGTATGTTCATGGACAATAGTATCCACTTATCACCATATCAACCGTCAGCTCATATGATCTATATTTTCTCGTATTACATAGAGAATGTGGATATTTGTGGACCCAAGCAAAAAGGATTCAATAATAATAGTACCCTACTAGTTATTGGCAAATTATAAAACTAGAAAAGGTGCCTGACAATCTTCTATATAAATAAAAATGTAAACGTTCGTTTGTTCAAAATCTTTAATCTCCGAAAGTTCTTCACCGATTGCTTTGAAACTTTGACACAACGTAGCATTCGAATACGCGCGTGTTTTTATATACCTTTCACAGGGTAAAAACATGCTTTTAACCCAAAAACAGGTAAAAACAGGGTAAGCGCCATCTGTTGGGCAGCCATAGCAACGCGTGGCCGGGTACAGCTAGTATACAATAAAAAAGGCATTTCAGAAAACATATTTTTCGAGTTAGATATCAAAAAAGCCAGTTTCGGTAAAATGGAAATTAAAGGTTTTGGTTAAAAAAGATTCTAATAAGTTCAGGGAATTTCACACTTAGATTTATCGTATGTTATACAGAAATGCCAATTAAAAATAAACTAGAATTTAAGGAATACGCTCATGTCACAATACTATGAAAGTATGAAAAAAAATCTTCATTATTTAAGTATGTACACAGATTTCTTTTTCTACTAGATAAGTGTGTATTATTTTATTTGTCAAAAAACCACAGACTGATTCGTTTCTAGTGCGAAATTGTAGGTAAGAATACTAAAATTCATAATGTAATAAATACCAAAAATCTTTTTTTTTTTCACCCATCTTTCCAATAATGTACCACTATATCAGCAACTAGAAACCGATTATTGGTACCTTTTTGTCAGTAGCGCATATTGGTTTTTTTTTAATGAAAGAATATTTGTGAAGTTATCTGATCAAAGTGACCACATTGTCGCCATGGACTTATTAACATTTTTTAACTTAAGTAAAATTTCGTTATTTCAAATTTCTGTTTAAATTGAAATATGCTCTAACATCTGATTTGTAAAGAAAAGCAACATTTTTTTAAAGATTTCACTACAGTCAATATGTTAGGTAATACCGGTTAGTAACAGTACCGGACAATAAGAGCCCTTTTCTCAGATAATGTTTTACATTTGGCTTACTCGTGTATGTAGGTGTTCTTATTTCACGGTCCCCTAATTTCAAGCTACAATGAATAATATATTTATTTTATTGTTACCGGTCCGTATTAAGAGATATAATTTACATTAATTTGAGTAAAAATACAGAATTCAAGCAATCTTCCTTTATTATTATTTTTGAAAGAAATGTAGTACCCAATCGTCGAATATACAATACAAACGCCTTTGCAGTTCATTTGGTATCATTTTCAATAGGTATCTAGATGACGCCTACAGTAAATATAATGTTGTAGAATAAATCTGTTCTTTCATTAAGCACTACGAACGTAAATGCTAAAAAGTGACACTAATGACCCGTTTATGAACGACAAAATATTTATAGTAATTGCGTGAACGCCAATTGGCCAATTCACACTACTTATGTAATGATTTTCAAGGCAACAAGTTTAACACCATCTCGGTTAAACAGATAACATCACAACTTTATCATGAGACTTTTTACATTGCAATTAATTTATTGATAAGGTCTATCGCTTGTAGATGTGATGAGTGCGTGTTCAGGCGCCACGCATCGGTCATGCTGCGCGATTATCGACAATCTCTACTTTTTTATGTTACTATGTTGATGGTAATAGCTATTTTTGTTTCAATGTAGTGATCGTCGCATTAGTAAAGACAATTTATGTTGATGAAAATGTAAAGAAAATATATTTACTAAGTCGGTTGCTTTGTTTGTCATCAACCGGAAATTCGTCTGCATTTGACGCAGTTAACAATAAGTCTTTATTATTATTAATTGTCTTGATCGATAAACACGTGATAAATTAAAATAACCTCATTCGTTTTCGCATACGACGATCGTTTAGGCAGAAAAACGAAAGTGGCCTTTGGCGTTAAGTTTATTTTTGATGCGATAAGATATAACGGGTTATCTTATATCTGTAGCAACGAAAACGATTATTTTTATAATTTTAATGCTAGACGAATACCTCGACGGAACATTTTAGATGTTTTTTCGTTTTAAAGTTTATTTTTATAAATTTCGTTAAACTGGCAGATCGCCATAGGTTCACATAATCCAAAGGGCTCTCATTCTTTCCTCGTTGGTACCTTTTTTGAGCTACTACGCAATATCTTGTTTGTCCTTAAATAGCATGTGGCCGAAGTGCTTAACCAAATAGTATCGTATAGGTTTATAAATTGTAATGTCTAAGACATATCTTCCCATCCGAGAGAATCGATGTTTTCACGAAAAAGCCTCAAGCAATTCGTCCTGGCCCTGTGTGTAATAAATAGGTAAGTGGGTAATAGATTACACATACGATACCTACGTTGCTGTTGCCGTGGTAGTTTATTGTTATTAGATATGTATACATAAGTATTATTATATGATATTTATTATGATTTTGTAATATATATTTTGTATAAAGATTGTTAATTAGTGTCACGATGTACTATACACGTTATGTCGACAGTTGATGTTATCAAAATAGTTTGTGTGTAACATTCACAAACTAATTTGATAACACTAAACATGAACAAATTTCTTAGTTTTTACCAAATATTCATAGGCTTAATAACCAGCTTTGAAGTCTGAACCACTTTTAATAAAGAAAAGGAAGCTAAAACCTTGATCAGGAAGGTAGGTACCGAAAAAATCACCAAAAGTAGGTAGGTATATAAGGTCAGTGAACCTCGCTTTAATTAACTTGGTATACTTACATACAAACCACGATATTGTCTTATATAAAAAAGGAAAAAAATTAGAAAGTGTAATCAACCTGGTCTCTCCCAGGGCTTGTCATTAACTAGTGCTTATTTTAACTAAGCTATGCTTGTAATAAAATAGTTCTCATCGATAGTACAGAAGTGGGGTTTTGCACTTCATCTTTCACACGTCTATACATTATGGCTGGCTATTGCGACCGGAAGAATTTGGAATTGATACAGTTCATAGTGTTAAGTTTCAAGTTGTTCAGTGATATATGAGGACAGAATGCTCGGGATTTCGTTGTGGGATAAGATCCGAAACGAAGAGACTCGTCAAAGAACACTGTTAAGGAGAACTACAAAACTACAATCAACTACATAGTTTATATATGCGAGTATATAGGATATAATCTTTGTGAACAAAATGGAGGGCACATTTCTTACCCGACGAAATGGGGTTATGTAGGATCATTACTAAAAATAGGCATCTATAATGTTAATGTTTAGATACATATTTTTTAATTTGTCCATCAAATAATGTGAATTGGTGAATGCAAATTATGACCTATTCAGCTTCAACTGCACTTCAAATGAAATGATGTCAAAAAACACTAAATGAGCAGCAAATTACGATCAACAAAACAAACTATTTTTGAATAACTGAAGTAAATTAACTGAAAAGTAAAATAACTGAAGTACCGATACTCTACTTACGCTACGCTACTCTGTTCTACTTTAAGAATAACGTCACCAAGTCGACGTTCGCGGGACTCCTATTTCTGCATTGTCACAATAGAACCTAAATCGAACCCACCTTTTTTGCTGTTATAGCTTGCTGCTCATTAAATATTTTATTATTCTAATTATTTAATTATTCATTAATTCTAATTTAATTATTTCTCATCGGTGACATTTTCCGCCGCCCTACCATAATACTCTTTTTCACGAAATCAGATGTCCAGAGATAATAATTAAAACTTTATGTATTATTTCAGTATCCTAAGAAGATTTTAAAGCTTCCTTAAATATTGTCAGAAATGTGCTTTTGTGCTGAAAGCAATTCGAAGGCAGAAATAGATATAATGCGGTTAAGCCATGATTTTGTCTGGCAAGTCACATTTTTGAAAAATATGTTGTAATATAATATGTGTATAAATTATGTTGATACGTATATGAAATTTAGTATATATTTTTGCTTTTCTTTCGGATTATTCTGCAGCTAACAGGATGCATTGTGGATAAATTATTTGCTGTTATTAAATTTTCTTGCAGACTAGTCATTTTAATTTAGTGCATTATTTTGTTGACCGATTTATCTGCTGCTATAAAATTATATACCGTAATAAATATCCAATGTAAATACTAAAGCCTTCCTCAGATATGCTGTAATCAACGATAACAAAATTTTAAAGACTTCTATAGTTACTATGTGAATAATATTTACACAGTAATGGACGACTGATGAATTAATTTCATATAAAAGTATCGTATACCAATTAAATAGATTGGAATTGATTCTTCAAAGTGTGATAAAGGAGACTTACATTGGTATTTGTTTCGTTATCATTTCACATTTTTTTACACTCCTTTTCGCCGTAGCCGTAAATAACAGTAAATTTCCAGGCAAGATGAGAGATAAGTTGAAGGATAACTGTGCCGGTAAATCACTTGCAAACAGCTACTTTATGCTAATAAAACCCTATTCTTACTAGTTTTTTTATTATATTACCGCAGAGATCTAAGATATTGAAACTTACCTTGTTATGCTAAAAACTAAAATTCCCGTCACATTTTGGAAAGCTGTTTGTCAAATTTTCGTAAATGACCATGGAAATTATGACTAAAGCAGTTGCTTAAAATTCTTAGGCTACCCTTGACCCCTCTGTGTTTTTATATTAGAGGTCTGAGATTACCTTATTGTGCGAAAAATCTATTATTCAGGTCACAACTTTTGAAAGCTGTTTGTCTCTATATGACCATACGCAGACGAATATACCTACATTGGGCTCGTATTTTTGCTGTAATTAAACACGTATTGTATCTTTAGGGTTGTCTAACGAACACCGGACCTAACGTGAACCCACACGGAAAATATTTTGTGAACCCTTCAAAGCAGTAAATGAAGCGCGCTAGAACATAACAGGCTAAAGTTAGAGCTTAAATCCGAGTCTGTGCGAAGTAGTTCAGGCATCACAGACTGCCCTTATTCGAGGACAATGACACTCGAGTTGAGTCCTCTTTACACAAGGAATTTCAAATACCCGCATTAATATTTTAAGAATGGATTAACGTAGTAGGCAAAGCTAGGCGAAGCAAAAATTTATATTTCGTAAATACATACGAGGGGAGGTCCAAAAGTTTTTATTATCTTTTTATTTATTAGTTTTTCTTATTTTTTACACTCGAAACTATTTTTATTTTTCAATACAGTCTCCGTCTATTTGAACACATTTTTCGGAACATTCGTACTGTACACTGTGTACTGTAAAGAAACTACCTTATATTATTGACTTCGATGTTTCGTATCACAGAAAAGATTATTGACGGAGTTTTATCTATAAATCTACAATATATGTATTAGTGAACAACATAACATAGTAACGTATGGAGAAAGACTTCAAATTGTACCGTATGTCCTGTCCTAATAAGAGTACAGTAGGTTTTATATCGATTATAATACTACCAAACTGATCATAAATCCCTTATCGTATCGACATTGGTGTACAAAAACTGAGACGGAAATAGTATAAAGTATTTTTTTATTGAAAATAAACTTATTTTGGTAGGGATTCAGTAGTCGCGTGACCACTATGTGATATCATCAGCTCGATATTGTGCCTATCAAATTAGGTTAAGTGGACGACATTTTCTTTCACGAGAGTGGAATGACTCCTTTATGTTACTAAACGCCGCTGTTAACTTCTTACCACGTTACAAATAAGAAAAAGAAAAATAGATGCACTAACTTTTATATGTAAACTTTCCCGATAACAGAATAATTCAATTTTTGACATGTCAAGGCCAAACGTAAATTTGTTGAATATCATCAGTAAATATTCGTCCTAATAATTAATAATTATTAAGTAATTCGTAATAATAATTCATATTATTAATTCGTAGTAATTCGTCCGATTGACTGTCAGCCTGTAATGATTAATAGTAATCATATAAAAAGCAGCTTGCCTCACTAGCGAACACGAGCACCTTGCGGATACAATTTTTACCTTCAATTGAGGTCAATTTAACATGACTAGATTTATATCTCATTCATTAGGTATAAAGTGTGAGACCTAACATAATACGACACCACATTGTAATCTCATCAGATTGAAACAAAGCGGCAGCGGTTACATGAATCGAAATAATATATTAGCGTGTTTTTTTCTTTGTTGCTAGCTGCTGACTGGCAAAGGTCCAAATGCTTTGAATTTAGTTCAACAACTGTGAAATGTCTTCGACGTTTACTTTTATATATTTACCTTTTTAACATATAATTCGGAAAGGAACATATCCGTTTTTCCCCGAATTAATTAACATCTAATTACTAGAATTTGTAAGTGTAATTGGGAACAACATACCAAACAATACTCTCCGTCTATTAGTAATAGTTAGATATATACCTACTATTATTGTTATATAACTCAACGAACCTTTGCTCCCTTATCTTCCCATTTCGCGTGACTCTTTTCGTTGGCTTTTAGGGTTACGTAGGTTACACGCTACGTTAACTTCACCAAAATAATAACGTGTTTACTTTAGCGTAGTTTTGTTACGTAACATACCTAGTCGAAATTAAATTCTTACAAAAGAATATGTAGGACTTTTACACGAGAAATATACAATAAACAAACGTATACTTCTAGATTATAATTTAACCTAACCTAAACAACGCGACATCGAGGTGACAAACCTGCTATAACAAGATAGCAAGCCACAACCCGAGTTCTACTGCAATGAATTAATATAGTTATAAATTTACTGCCTATCGTATCAACGCTTTTAAAATACTTTAATACATTTTAATACATACTTATTTATAATATACCGCGCTTGCCTCGTTATATAATTGTTAGACGTTTGCCAATTGATTTATTATATTACGAAATTTCATTAATTAATTCGCATTAATTCATTAATTTCCCACAATTTGAATGAATTAACTACAAATTGTGTTTTAATTGAGACATAAATTTATCTGTTGAGCACAACGCCTACATCCCGTTAAGAACAGGCATCCAAATTCAGAACTGTGGACTGCCGCTGTCACGAAATAAATAACGACTTCACTTGCCATTGTTGCTCTGGCCAAGGGCTTTTAGTGCTTTGTGGTGAATACATTACCTGATGTTTGGTTGTGTCTTCATACAATTATTAATCATCTCAAAAAAATAACAAAGTGACAAATATTAACAAAGCAACAAAATATCTGTGTTACGAGTAGGTACTATATTTTTTTGAAATACGGGTGCTAATTCTTATGTTTAAGATTTTTCCAATTGTCACTTTAATTGGTACTAACGAACAAACGCTTTTAATAATATTGTGTAATATGTTCACAGTCACAAACGCTGAAAGAGATAATGTAAGTTTTAAAATGTTATCTTATCTATAACACATGATGCTGATTAACGCATGATAATATTTCTAGTGAAAAATTGCAGTTGCGATTATCTTATGATTGTCACATTATCTTGAAACTGTTCTAGTATTATATGTCGGGAATATCATTATTTTATTATCTACACATTTGTTATCAATTTTACACGTTATTTGTGTTTCATCATTTCAGTCCATAACGAGACAACAACATTTTTTTTTATTATTCAAAACGGCCACCACCGAAACCACTGGTGGTGGCGGTTAGCACAGAATCATAATTTTATTCGCACCGTTTTAAAATGTAAATTGTAACCAGGGATTGCAATGCCGCAGTGTTTTCAATCTCGCAGTACATTTGAAGGAATGGAGTCGACCTCGTGGGATTCAACATATATTAGTTTTTCAAAATTTTATGATTTAAAATAAAAAAAACTAGTAAATTGTTTATAAATTATTTTTTTCAAAAAATTAAGTCTAATCATTAATCAAGTTATGGTAACTAATCAGTTTTATTAGTTTTCATGATAAATCACATCAGTTTGTATGTGATATCTAAGCAGTCTCATTAATTTTTATTTATTTATCTTCTCTATATCTCTATATATATAAAATTCTCGTGTCACAATGTTCGTTCCCGTACTCCTCCGAAACGGCTTGACCGATTCTCATGAAATTTTGTGAGCATATTGAGTAGGTCTGAGAATCGGCCAACATCTATTTTTCATACCCCTTAGTGATAAGGGTTGTCCACCCTTAGCGCCATCTGTTGGGCAGCCACAGCAACGCGTGGCCGGGCACAGCTAGTATAATATAAAATTGTAAGTCACTTCATTTCAAATTTTTAAGGATTATGTAAGACGTTTCATTTTTAACACGCATCTAACAGTTGTGTTTTTAGTGAGTATAATTATAACCACCACTGGCGGTCAATGGGAATAAAATTATGAATCCGTGGGTAACAGCCACCAGTGGTGGCTTTCAGCCACTTTTTCAGCCACTTCAGCCATTCAGCCATTTCAGCCACTTCTCCTTAGAAGAGAACATTTTATGCGTTTCATAACTTAACAATAATAAGTTTACTTGAAGTTGTACTTCCTCCGAGACAAGGGAGGCTACGAAATTAGGCACGTTTTCGTTCCGTGACTACCAGGCTTTCATATTCCATGGAGTCCTATATGTTTTCACGAATTAAACGGCTTCTTCTTCTAACGAATTCATAGTCTTGATGTACAATAGTTTTGATCCTCCGAGCGCTCTAAATTTGGTCGTGTATTTTTATTTTGATGCAAGTTCAAACGTAACTTTACCTATAAAATCGACAGACATTTTGTATCGATTCAATCGCTATAAATCGGCCATAATTCTCTTAAATAGATAAATATCTATGGGAAAATGACAGCTTAGGATCACAGAGAGAATTAACCGGTCCTGTGAGATTAGTTTCAGAGTATACGAGTCTACTGCCATTGTGCTCTAGTTATTAATTTTTATCAATTTATTGTTGGATTATACCCTTGCTCATGTAAGTGTTACGTTTTCGATCCCTGGGATTAATTTTGACATCATGTCCTCGACATCAATGAATTTCCCTTTTTTACTAAGTGTTTGTTTTAGAAGCAATAATTTAACTGAAAGTTAAATTAGAAATGTTCATAGTTCGAGAAGCAGTACGCGGGGGCGAGCGGCGTTTACGCGGGAATAGTAGACTTGTTATTCTAATGGAATAATTTAACTAACTGAAACCCAATTTGGAAATTTCAATTTGCAACTATCCCAAATTTTAACCAACTAAATAAAGTAATTTTACAAAAATCACTATAAACTATCAAAACCATACCCACCAATATCAAATATTGCGATGTACCATAAAAAAAGTTCTGTAGTCAGTGAAAAGAAAAGAAACACGTATTACTGAAATCTTGTCTGACAAACGCCGGATGAACCCTACTTACTGTGATCCCGTCTTATAAACCTGTGCGCCTCCAGATAAAGAATTCCCCACTCTATTTCTCTGATTATTTGAACAGCCGAACGTTCGGGTCCTGCCGGTACATACAGACCTAATTTGTTTTATTCTCTGCAAGGTTTACTCCATTAGACATTTTCTGGCGGCTAACATGTTTTATTTTGCACATAATTAAAATAAATATTATGTTCCATAGTAATGTTTAATATACTACAAGTGAAATTCTTAGACTATAAATATAATGTTATTCATAAATATAGACATTCATATACATACACACATTGAAGTGAAATTTGGGTTACAATATCAGTGACATCTTGTTCTCACAAGAAACACTCTTGACATCGGTCATACAGGCACCGCTTTTTTATCCAAAGGACCTTTCATAAAATCCTACATAATAACACGAGATGTGACACGTCATTATTTCGGGTATCCATTGATTTCATGTAACATTCATCCTCTTGATGTTTTCATCGCTGCCACTTCACTAGCATTTTTTCAAGCATCTGTTTTATGGCCTGCAGATTCAGTTCGTTAAGAACCATTATCAGCCCTAAAGTCTTCAACGATTTCCGCTGAAAATTCACGGTCTATACAAATTTCTCGCTTGTTTTCCTTATTCTCTGTAGCTGATACTTTGCTGGTCTTAAAATTTGTTTATTCATGTTAATTAATAGACGAATCGTTATGCAGTTATTTGTTACCATTTTGAAGTCACAATTGGTTTGGCAAAATATTATTATACTAGATCCTGTTCAATCGAAATATATGTGGTTATAACATATATGTATAAAAAATTATATGAACGTCTAATTATGTATTCTGATTTGCAATGCGAATATTTTACAATTCCGACTTCGTTCAAAACAAACAGTCCGTTTTCAGCACATTCCGTATCATATTTACCCAGCTGACGTTTTTCGCTTTGTTCGATATGTTCAGTGTGTGTAAAATTGAGAAAATCCTCTAATAACGTATTTCTCAAAGATTTTCTTTTATTGTATAGTCCTTTAATATTATTTTCTTGTTGCAGTGTTTTCAAAAGGACAATGCGAAACCGGTCAGTACCGCTTCCTCGCCAAGTCAGGCGGTTACGCCTGGGTTCAAACCCAGGCCACCGTCATCACCGACAAGCAACAGAAACCTATCAGCGTGGTTTGCGTCAACTACATCATCAGGTAGGTCTAGAGATAAGATCAGAAACACCTGATTGTTCTGAATTTTTATTTCATTGTGATGTTAATCATATTTATATTTCAGATAAAAAGTTTGATTTCTTACAATATTATGTTACTGTTTTAATGAATTTTTATAAATGACTTTTACCGACTATTTCACAATGAAGGTAAACAAATGGTGTAACACGATATTGACGAACAAGGTAAGCTAAGATTTTTTTGTTATTATTTCCGAATTTTTGTACTTTCATTCTTTTATATAATGTATTAACCGGTCTACCATTATCAAAAAATGTGATGTGCCGCAGCGTTAACTTTTATTGCGTGGTTATTCCTAGAGTTATTTTAACACACTATCTTGCTAGGACCACACCTTAAGTGTTTCACAAAGACGACTCATTCAATTAAATTTCTAGCAATTTTCGAAGACATGATTTTTTATATTTTAAACTCGAAGGCGAAAACCTTCATAATAAAAGGCGTTAATTTGTAATTTTCATTAAGCTACGTAATTTCATTAATTACCAACCTACACCAAAATCTTGGCAATTTCATAAAACTTAATTAACGTATTCCCATTTACTTAGTGTTCTCTTGAGCTCCTACTTTATCCCTTCGTATACATATACAATTTATGCTATGGAGGAGAATTGCCTATGTCGAGGATATCATTCATCAAAAGAGAGTTTATTCTGATTTATGTCCTGACAAATTTAATTTCGACTCACGTCGGGGAACACGGTACGCACAATCTCACACTTTGCTGGTGATTAACGTCTTTTGACTTCTGAACGAAAAAGCAAATTGAACGTCTCTGACTAGACTAGACTCCTCTTCGATTAAACTCTTGTCTAAATTAACACATTTCTCTCTTTTCTATTCAAACGGCAAAGGGAAACGCGACTCGAAATTTTTTTACGAAAATTCATTACGAAATTCTGTGTGAACGTTTTCCTTGTAAAATTATATCCCTGTTCGACCTTAATCTCGGAAAATGCAAAATCGTAGAACGGGTGCGGATAACGAAGGGGACGAGATCCTTTGATCGTTCACTATGGCTTCTTATATTGTAACCATTTGTTTGACCATAACCAATATCGAGGTTATTCCAGCACGCTGCACTTCCCTTATATTCCTTTTACTACGTCTATTTGAAGTTAAACAAAATCATTAGTTCCGTAATGCTTAAACTTATGACCATTTTCTTCGTATAAAGTAAAACACACTTGTAATGTAGAAAATATCACCGTAATTCAGTAATAGAGTCCTCATTTACGGTTATCGATAATTATGCATATTTAATATGTCATGTATTCCCAAAGATTGACCAACGATCCTATCCATGATCTTGATTTTTTTTGTATTTTTTTTTCTATTTTTGCTAAATGTTTCACATTTTCTCGCTAAATAGAAGCATGAAAAGGCATATTGCAAAAAAAAGTATAATAGTTACATTTTCTATTCGCTACCAAGTAAAAACGTATGTTTAGTGAAAATAAAACTTGATTTGATCTAAAATGTTGAAATGGATACGTGTCAGGGGTGCCGCTTTGGCATGTGACTAAATAGCTACTATACATTACTTGGCATCCCCATTTATTGACTGTTTACAATCAATCGTTCGTAGATACATAATGTCTAGAACTTCGAAACGTTAGCCTGGCTAGCCCATACCCAGATCTACGCGTAATGACTGGTTATTTCATATATTTGTTTCACAGAACTAACACTATTTAAGTTGTTTAATTTTGATGAAACTAATGCAATTTTCATAACCTCATACCTCCTGGACTTCTCCGAGATTACGATTTTTGTACCTATATACATTAAATTTCAAAAAAAATTCTTCCACCAAAGAAGAAGTTTAGTTTTCAATTTTCCACGAATTAAAGTTAAGAAAGTTATCTGACTTTCCTAAATTGATATCGATCCCAAACTGTTCATTCTCTTAAAGTTTCTTACCTCAAACTTCACCGAGGTTAAGTATTTAAAAGGAAGACTGTGGTACTGGGCGGTCTCATGTTTTTTTCATCATCGTCATTGTCAAATACTGTTAAAGCTTCCTTCTATTTGTGCTGTCCTCCAATGTCTTGTATTGATCTTATTCTAAGTTGCTCTTGCTATTTTTGTAATACCGTTAGTACATTTTGTTACTTGACGACCGACACCCCGTTAATTTCCTCTCGGATGTGCAATTATTTTTACCCTTGATTCTGGTGCGTACATTCACTGACCACAAGAACTTTTAATATGGACCCCTCTAACACCGGGTGGTATAAACTTTAGGGTTGCATGGCCTCACGAAGTTTGGTTAATGTAATAACATCCTTTATAACAGTGATACTATATGGAAATATTGGAACTAAATTGGAACAGATTTTATGGTAGTAATAGAAATACTTTTTATATTCCGAAATCCACGTTGATAAATGTTAAAGACAAAGTTTGAAACTCAAACATTAAAAGTCAGAAACATGGTTGGAATTGCCGAAAGTTGATCTTTGTTATTTCATAACTCGACCTCAAAAGTTTCTTAAGATTTTTATTAACTTTTATATTGAGGGTGGTTTGCGGTCTGTATGTCATATTTGTAAAGAAATAGTGTTTCTCTGAAATTTGAAAATTGAGAACTTACTTCTTAATTTTCGGTAATGTTTGAAATCTACCAAACCAATATTATTGACTTATAGTATCCTACTTTCTTTACTTCTCAATGTGTATATTCTTAAGCTCGCATTATTGTTTCACTATAACTATAACAATATTAGCTTCATAATGGTAATAATACTAATAATTGATATAGTTTAAAACAGAATGACGCGACTCCAATCTAAGTTCTTCAATTTGGTTATCGTGCTGAGTTAGCTCTTAATAAGTTTTCGTACTAGGGAGTGAAGGGCGGTCATCCGTGATTAAGGATTTTCCAATATCCACTCCATCGTTGGATGATTGTTTGGTCGGCGAGATTTGATATTTGTAATTTAATTTAGCATTTTTTCAATCCCATGAATTCTAGATACTTATTAATAAAATGGTTTATTTGGTCAAATATAGTCTTTTTGTTATTTTCTTTTAACTTCCTATTTTCTCCAAAAGTTTTATTTAAAGTTTAAACTAATATTATTTTATGAACTGAGGACTTGGAACCAAACAGTTCCTTCGACAAAATAAAAAAATAAGTGTATCAATCAAATATAATATCAATATGAATCAAAAAGTTAAGAAATAAATAGTATTTTTCCTCCAAAGTTCTTTAACTTGATTCCCTTATTAAACTAGAGCACACCAAAAAAATATGATTTGTAAGATTTATACTCGTTACATAATTGGGATGACATAATGTCGGCTGAATACTATTACAGAAATACCTTATTTTAAGATATTTTTGTATGAAATAATTTGTCAAATAAATATTCTATTCTAATAATAAAAAGAAAGACTGAGGTTGTTTTTGTTTTGTTTTCATATAAGAGCTAAATTTCAGTAATTGCGGACGGGTTTTGAAATTCTTTCATCTTACGGTAAACTAATACTATGTTTTTATTCCATAGACAATCGTTATGCTATCTAAGAGAAGCAGGTACGGGTGACTGATAGGTAAATTTTAATGCAATAAGAAACATTTCTTTCACACTATTCTTAAATGCGAATAGATTAGTGATGTTAGTGTAGCTGCGTTAGATATACTAGTTTATAAATCTGCAACGTGCTGGCGGACACATTGCAAGAATAAATACGTATATTTTTGCCAAATGCTCATGACGGCGGTATTTCATTAGATTTTTACGAGCCCATTTTACTGCGTTATAACTTTCGCTCTCGAATCGTTCGCATCGTGAGCAAGAAGTGCTTTTACTCAGCGAAAATTGTTGCCGCTTTTAATGGGTTTTATTTGTTTCGGTTATATGATTTTGTCTTTACGTACGTAAACTTAGATTAATATTTTATGTTTGCTACATTCAAATTTTTTGGTACACACAGATTTGTATCTATATCTGTTGTGGCAGACCTGGTAGATGGTACATCCGCGATACATACTGACATCTGTCAATAATATCAAACTTTGGCACGTCCCCGGATGTGCCGGCCTACCTTTAGAAATTTAAAGGTGAAACATGATAAAAGATTGGGAACGATGCTGAGAGTACAATGGAATGAGTAAATTTTCTCATCCTTTTACACTCTCCATTCTTTTTTGGAATGGGGGTAAAGATTATAGTGGGACAAGAAGTTGCGCTTGTACAGCCACTTCTTGTTTCTTTACAATTCTATTCTTTGCTTATTACGTTAATCAGTGATACTATAATAAACGCAAATACTAGTACGACACATTGCTTATAAACTGAATTCTCAATAACGATATAATTAACATTAGTGTTTGTATTTTAAATGAAATTATTTATACAACTTATAAAGCAATTGTCACGAATTTCATTTAAAGCTCATCTAAGAATTCTCGTCTCAAAATTAGTGTCTTTAAGTTTGTCAAAATCGTCCCCGACGTTGTAAGTGTTCCCTCCCGTAAATCGTGTGGCGTTTATAGCTCTCCACCCTCCAGCAGGTTTCAACGGCTAACATTTCAGGGTCACGGCTAATCTTGTATATGCGTATAGCTACTAACAAAATACGTATTTACTTAGATACACTAACCAGTTTGTACGAGGTCGAAAATATGTGCAAAAAGAATGCAAGTTTTGTATTGCTAATGTTCTAGGTTTTAAGTTATTTAAGATCTAACTAGGCGGTCTGGCTACGAGACGGTTGATCATGTTAAGGGGATCACAGGACAAACTAAATGAAAAACGATAGGACACCTATATCCACCTAGGGGGTGCATAAAAAAAATTAGAATACCAATGTTGATGAATGATGATGATGAAGAGATGATTGTGGTCCGTGGTACTAACTGAAACTAACTGAATTGTCTAAATAACAACCAACACGAACTAATAGAAATACTTACAAATAAAATAATATATCCGACAATAATAACCATCATCTCTTTTTCCTTGTCGTCAATAGGAGCTTAAGATTACCTCTTCAGCATATTATTAGATACAATTTGAGGAAGAGTAAATAGAGCAATATCGAATTGCAGAACTAAGTGAACTCCGTCAATGCGTACTCATAAATCTCGGTTTATTGTTTCCTATTCCGCCCAAGCAATTTAGACCCTTATACACATCACGCCAAAGTTCAAGGCCCAAGTTATCGTATAAATGAGTTTAGGGGCCTTGGAAGTTTTATCATTTTATTGACATAATCATA
The DNA here is from genome assembly GCA_943735995.1 of Sesia bembeciformis. Taxonomy (NCBI): domain Eukaryota; kingdom Metazoa; phylum Arthropoda; class Insecta; order Lepidoptera; family Sesiidae; genus Sesia; species Sesia bembeciformis. The sequence goes on from OX031042.1 coordinate 9,797,314, forward strand.
ATCTGAGCTTGATAAAAATTCTCAGGATGACTTACAAGAAAAATTGGTCAGAGCAGGGTCCGTGTTTTGAAGCGAAGCTTTTTGTTTATTAGGAAAATAATTTACATCTGTTGTTGTGAACGAAAGTCCAGAGGTCAGTTTGTCCTATCTATTTGCTTCTGTATCATCATTATGCTTAAGCACGTAAACATTTTCTTTAATTTATATGATACTGAAAGAGTATTCAATATATCCTTCATCTCACGTATACATGTCATTGTTTTGATGTCAATTAAAACTATGAATATGCACAACATAAAAACAAAACATTCCAAATTCAAATTTCCTTCCATGTTTTTTAAGAGCTTAATCAAAATATCGTGTCCCACTAAAACATGGATATTCGACGGAAACATTTCCGCGCTATGATTTTGTATGATTTTAAATGTTCTTTAAAACCTGAAGATTTTCTTTTAATAGACTTGAAATGGTTGCAGACCAGTGCCCTTCTAAGGCAACTGTTTATTCTTGGTACAAGAATTTAATATTACATGGGCATCTACAAGTCAGGAGGATAGTATAGCGCGGGTGCTGATATGATAACAAAATTTGAAGCAGGGTCATCTCCGCGTGTCTACGACATCGTCACTGGTGACGAATCTTGGATCTACCAGTATGATTCAGAAACTAAGCGTCAATCTACTGTTTGGCTGTTTCAAAGTGAGACAACGCCTACCAAAGCGAAAAGAGCTAGAAGCGCACGGATTTTTTTTAATTTCAAGTTTTTTTTACTTTAACTGGCTACCTGATACACAGGTCTTCGCGGACTGCTGCTGCACCACGACAATGCATCTGCTCACTCTGCGCTTATAACAAGGGACTTTTTGGACAGTGGGGGCTTAAAGTTTTAGGCCATTCTCCTTACAGTTTCTACTTGACACCTTGTGACTTGTTTTTATTTCCCAAAATTAAATTTCAACTAAAAGGTAAACAGTTTTCATCACCGGAAGACGTACGAAGAGACTGTGAAAGAGGTACCTGAGGAAGAATGGAAAAAATGATTTCAAAATTCCTTCAGATGCATGAAACTTTGTATAGATTACATTTTGTTTGTTTTCGTAAAACGTTCTCAGTTCCCCACGTAAACAGTATTTAACTATTATATAATTAGTATTTGCCTGCGACTTCCCCCGCGTCCTCACTATCCCAAGAGAAACTTAGTTTTGTAGCCTATATCCTTTTCGTGGCTCCCAAGAAGGTCTATGCAATATTTCAATTTGTTTCCTCCATCCGTTAATGCGTGAAAGCATTCCAAACAAACAGACGTACATATTAGTTACAATAGTTAGGATTTATATAGTATAAGTCTTAACGCGTAACCTATCAATTCACTCGAAATTTCGGCTGAGTTACACCAACCATAGTCACCAACTGAGTTGGTGACTATGGTATGTTATTACATATGGTTATGACTATAATAGACAGGTATGTTATTTTTTAAATTATTTATAGTTTGCTTTTAACTAATCGACCTCGTTAATTGTTTTACACAACTTGAATCATATTATTATTATGTTTAAATTAGATTAGAAATATAAATTAGAAATGTATTCAATACAGATGACACAATATACTGAGTGTCGTCACACTAAGATTCCCTGTCTAGAGGTGTCGTAAGATATGAGTAAAAAATCCACGCGAAAAACGCACAAGTCATAAGTACAATATTATTTTTTATTTTAACAAAGTCGTTTGGGTGGAGGATGTTTTCGATTATATTTTAACGACGCGACGCTTTTAATATTTCTTCCTCAGTTTCTAAGAATTTATAAAACAAATATTTGTAATTACAGATGTTAATTCACCATAGATCTTCATGAAACATTCTTTTTGACAATCGCTATCTATCGCTCTCATCCGAATAAATACTCTTTTTCAGTTACAAATCATAACACAAGACATTTATTATCAAAATGAGACATTAAAATTATGACTAAAAGCACTTCATCCCCTGGAAATTCGGACACTATTCTACACGCAGGTATTGTAATACGAATTCCTACGTAGTGACTACATCGGCATCGACAATGTAACAAAAGTCTTGATCATCAATCGTAGAGGGCTTCATCAATTCCTAGTTATTTGCTTCATTACCTTAATGGAAAACACTGTGCGTGATTTAATTTTATATCCTCTGACTTATATACTAAAACAATGAGTATATATAGGTATAGATATATACATATATAGCAATACATGTATAGAAAGACCGCAAAAACCGGGATGTATAATAGGATTTTGTAACACATTTCAGAAATTAAGGAAACAATATTCTGAAAATAGGACTCGATCATCAGGACTTAAAATTTTAAGAAAAATGATTACATATCCAGTATAATAATCCTTAAAATCATTATTTTAAGGGTATACATTTATCTACTAAATCCTACATGCAAGACATGATTATCAATTAAAACTTCCAATGAATAACAATTACCTGTTAAAGTACCTAGCAATAATAAAAACATTTAATTATTTTCTGTGCCGTACTCCTTGTTTAATTAACGAAAAAATAACGCTTTGAAACTTCACGATTGCAGTAAAAAGAGTAACATCTTTGTAATTTAAATTTATTGCCATGAACAAAGGTATCCACATCCTTAAATTTTAACCTTCATTATCTTTTAATTTTATTTCAACGGGTTTGTCGGTATTTGCCATTTAATTATTGAAACAAGCGATGGGGTCTGTCTCAAATTATCTAAAGAAAATTTTGAAGAAAGTATCAATTAATTCTTATATTATTTTGTACATTACAGTACAGACAGGCTGCTTATAAAATGACAGCAATTCTTTGCGCCAAATTTATTTCCGTAGTTCTCGCGAGTGTTTGAACACTTGTATCCAACTAGACAACTGAAAAGGTACGAGTATAACAATCGTAACATGTGGCCATTATCTTCCTTCCCCAAAATCGCAACGTTTTGCCAACTTTGCGTTTCCTTACACGGTGCTTATGTACATTCGTTTCGGAGTCGGCAAACAAGTTCCCTTACAAAGTTTCGCACATGCGTAATAGCTTGGCAATCTTTGTACTCTTTGAGTTTTCCTCTTCACATTGTGTCCCCTGGCAAATATTTGATACAATCGCAGGCGTCCTTGTTACAATCTCTCTTCCTAATAACACTTATCAAGTTCAAATTGTTTCTACTATGCGGTCTTTGTTAATATGTTAAAGATGGCTATAACGCCATGGCATTTATTGATAAAGAAACACTTTGGCGGAGGAGGGTGGACGCTGCAATCCAACAGTCGCTGGGCGCACTTGACTGGCCACGTTACCCCTCTCTCACAGAAGACTACCTTGAAATGTGTTGTATTTCTTATTATATTCAATTCCCCAACGTACGTACGTCTATCGGTAGTGAGTGAGATATGCCAGAGCCCATTTCCTTCCCGGCCTATCCTATCCCTCCTTCTCTAAATCAAATCCTACATCTCAAAAGGTTTTCAGTGCTTGCCAGTGTTTATTATGCTGATGTTGGCATGAATCGCGGATGTCTATGGGCGACAAGATCCACTTACCACCAGGTGGACCGTATGCTCGTTTGCCGCCTTCTTAGGTACTATAAAAAAGTGAATTTAATAGTTAATATATATATATATATAGATAGGCATCAAGTATTAATAATTAATGTGACAAACTGAACCAATATTAACAAATACAATATTTATGCTTCTACTAACCAGTTGAGCGGAAAGTTTATCTTATCATTGTTGACTGTAGAACGAAAACATTGATACACTGAGCGCAGCGTACGAGTAAGTTATGTGCGGCTACAGCAGAGGATTTAATAAAAAATCAATTTTTGATTTTATTTATTGAACTAAGATTACAATTTATAATATTACTAACTAAAATGCTATTCTAAAAATATACGTCTTGACCGATGCTAGGTCTAAAACGAAGTGTCTCTACATTTGATAATACAAACTAAAATACTAATCTAAACTACCCGTCTTGACCGATGCTAGGTCTAAGACAAAGTGTCTACATTATAAAATACTACAAACTAAAATACTAACTAACTAATCTAAAAATACACGTCTTGACCGATGCTAGGTCTAAGACGAAGTGCCTCGAAATCCGAGCCATTCGGAGCTGCTGGCGGGAATTACGTCATTGCAAACAGTGCCGTCATTGTTCGATTATTGAGAGCGCTGTTTATCCATAAATCTTTATAAGTTTATATAAACAAATAAAGCACGTCGCGCGGTGTCAAGTGTCGTTCACAGGGCCGTTATTGTTCTGAGGGCGATTACATAACACCTCCCCCCGAAGATCAGCGGCTATTGAAGACCTTTGTCGAGAAAGACGCTGCAGGTTGATTCTCGTCAGGCTTTCTCCTTGCTGGAATTTAGGCGTAGGTTTCTTCAACATTTTGTTCCTCTTCTTTCCAATCTTTCAGATGGTTCAGATCGTTCAGACGAGTACACATGCACTGAGTATGGCCACGTACAATAGGATCGTGGTATGATAAGTATGTGTAGTCTGTACTAGTCTCGAGTTCGATCGGCGACTGTATTGTAATTATTGTATTGGTTGTATGCAAGTGGTCCAGATTGACGGAATTGAGTTTCCATGGTGGATGCGATGCGATGATTTGGCTACGACTTCTTCTAAAGCTGGCTTCTCGAGTGTGACGTAGGATGGCTTGTAGATTTCGCTCCTCTGTTGCGTAATGATAAATTGCTGGATACAATCTTGGGATGACTGGTTCCGGAAGCTGTGTGTTTCTTCCCAGAGGTATACTTTGCTGTTCTTCGGACATTCTGCCTCTATGAACTTGAAATCTTTCCCGTGAATAGCAAGGAAGGGAAAGGGTGGTATAAGGATTTCGTGGTTTCTATTTGATATTATGTATTTATAAATATCATATATTTTAGAGAGAACCACGGGGAATCTGTATACTATGACCATTACATTATTAACGTAGTATGATCCTAACTTAATTACATCATAGTACTCCCTAAGATCAATAATACCTTATCCGTACCGTAATAACTTGATAGTGTGGTAACATGATTAAAATTATGATCAAATTAATATGTGAGCATAAAAAAAATAATTGATAATTTAAAAATTAAAATTATATTTGATGTATCTTATATTATAATTAAGTTTTATATATTTTTCTCTGCATTTTTATTGTTATTAAAATAAAACCATTAATATAACGTTGAACATATTTATAATTAATTGTCTGATAATTAGAAAAGAACGTAAACGGTCAATAAATAGCGTCAGAAGATGACTAAAGCTGATATATCGCGATTATAAAGAAGCAAAGGTGTATATTTTACAGGTCAGGCTTGATCTTTGTGATTACAAAAAAAATATTGATCTCAGGAGTGCCAATTAGTATTTATTATAAAAGTATTTTTCTAATGTCCTTACATTATTGTTACATTATCACGTCTCACGAATATTTTTTTTCTTGTTTACTGGATTATTATAAGTTTTTATTGCCATAAAATTTTATTGCTAGTAAGTTTGTAATTTTGAGACTGGTTTGTTTAATAAAGAAATGAGTATTTTGATTTAATTATGGAAGTTTTTTGGTTTTGTTCCGGATATCCTACTATCTGTGATGAATTTCCTCAATATAAAATTTTAGATTTTTAGCGATTAATCATTCATCGATCGTTTACAAACCTGTTTACATTGAATATTTACCTAGATTTAATATAAGTTCAACTCAAAATTATTACTTATAACTATTTCAACTAAATAAATTTTATGTTATATCATTTCTAAATCCCTAAACTTGTCTAGCCTACTAGAACGTTTAGTCAGCGATCTATCTAAACTACTGTGCCTAGATCTCCTTGGGTGGAGAATTTTGGCAATTACACCTACACGGCAGTAAATACGAAATTGACACAAAAGTAATAAAAATTGACACAAAAGTAAAAAAAAAATGACAAATATTAGATAAGGGATATAGGATAATTTCTTAGGACTAGGACATGGGAATACACTTGAAAGATTCAAGCTACTCACAGTTTCGTCGTTGAATCGAGTTCTGGATTCCTCCTCTGCGCAGCACGCCGTAGATTCTTTATAGCAACAAGATTCGATGTTAGAAACTTTTAGCTATCCTACCGACTGCGCCAGTTATGTGCGGCTACAGCAGAGGATTTAATAAAAAATCAATTTTTGATTTTATTTATTGAACTAAGATTACAATTTATAATATTACTAACTAAAATGCTATTCTAAAAATATACGTCTTGACCGATGCTAGGTCTAAAACGAAGTGTCTCTACATTTGATAATACAAACTAAAATACTAATCTAAACTACCCGTCTTGACCGATGCTAGGTCTAAGACAAAGTGTCTACATTATAAAATACTACAAACTAAAATACTAACTAACTAATCTAAAAATACACGTCTTGACCGATGCTAGGTCTAAGACGAAGTGCCTCGAAATCCGAGCCATTCGGAGCTGCTGGCGGGAATTACGTCATTGCAAACAGTGCCGTCATTGTTCGATTATTGAGAGCGCTGTTTATCCATAAATCTTTATAAGTTTATATAAACAAATAAAGCACGTCGCGCGGTGTCAAGTGTCGTTCACAGGGCCGTTATTGTTCTGAGGGCGATTACATAACACCTCCCCCCGAAGATCAGCGGCTATTGAAGACCTTTGTCGAGAAAGACGCTGCAGGTTGATTCTCGTCAGGCTTTCTCCTTGCTGGAATTTAGGCGTAGGTTTCTTCAACATTTTGTTCCTCTTCTTTCCAATCTTTCAGATGGTTCAGATCGTTCAGACGAGTACACATGCACTGAGTATGGCCACGTACAATAGGATCGTGGTATGATAAGTATGTGTAGTCTGTACTAGTCTCGAGTTCGATCGGCGACTGTATTGTAATTATTGTATTGGTTGTATGCAAGTGGTCCAGATTGACGGAATTGAGTTTCCATGGTGGATGCGATGCGATGATTTGGCTACGACTTCTTCTAAAGCTGGCTTCTCGAGTGTGACGTAGGATGGCTTGTAGATTTCGCTCCTCTGTTGCGTAATGATAAATTGCTGGATACAATCTTGGGATGACTGGTTCCGGAAGCTGTGTGTTTCTTCCCAGAGGTATACTTTGCTGTTCTTCGGACATTCTGCCTCTATGAACTTGAAATCTTTCCCGTGAATAGCAAGGAAGGGAAAGGGTGGTATAAGGATTTCGTGGTTTCTATTTGATATTATGTATTTATAAATATCATATATTTTAGAGAGAACCACGGGGAATCTGTATACTATGACCATTACATTATTAACGTAGTATGATCCTAACTTAATTACATCATAGTACTCCCTAAGATCAATAATACCTTATCCGTACCGTAATAACTTGATAGTGTGGTAACATGATTAAAATTATGATCAAATTAATATGTGAGCATAAAAAAAATAATTGATAATTTAAAAATTAAAATTATATTTGATGTATCTTATATTATAATTAAGTTTTATATATTTTTCTCTGCATTTTTATTGTTATTAAAATAAAACCATTAATATAACGTTGAACATATTTATAATTAATTGTCTGATAATTAGAAAAGAACGTAAACGGTCAATAAATAGCGTCAGAAGATGACTAAAGCTGATATATCGCGATTATAAAGAAGCAAAGGTGTATATTTTACAGGTCAGGCTTGATCTTTGTGATTACAAAAAAAATATTGATCTCAGGAGTGCCAATTAGTATTTATTATAAAAGTATTTTTCTAATGTCCTTACATTATTGTTACATTATCACGTCTCACGAATATTTTTTTTCTTGTTTACTGGATTATTATAAGTTTTTATTGCCATAAAATTTTATTGCTAGTAAGTTTGTAATTTTGAGACTGGTTTGTTTAATAAAGAAATGAGTATTTTGATTTAATTATGGAAGTTTTTTGGTTTTGTTCCGGATATCCTACTATCTGTGATGAATTTCCTCAATATAAAATTTTAGATTTTTAGCGATTAATCATTCATCGATCGTTTACAAACCTGTTTACATTGAATATTTACCTAGATTTAATATAAGTTCAACTCAAAATTATTACTTATAACTATTTCAACTAAATAAATTTTATGTTATATCATTTCTAAATCCCTAAACTTGTCTAGCCTACTAGAACGTTTAGTCAGCGATCTATCTAAACTACTGTGCCTAGATCTCCTTGGGTGGAGAATTTTGGCAATTACACCTACACGGCAGTAAATACGAAATTGACACAAAAGTAATAAAAATTGACACAAAAGTAAAAAAAAAAATGACAAATATTAGATAAGGGATATAGGATAATTTCTTAGGACTAGGACATGGGAATACACTTGAAAGATTCAAGCTACTCACAGTTTCGTCGTTGAATCGAGTTCTGGATTCCTCCTCTGCGCAGCACGCCGTAGATTCTTTATAGCAACAAGATTCGATGTTAGAAACTTTTAGCTATCCTACCGACTGCGCCAGTTATGTGCGGCTACAGCAGAGGATTTAATAAAAAATCAATTTTTGATTTTATTTATTGAACTAAGATTACAATTTATAATATTACTAACTAAAATGCTATTCTAAAAATATACGTCTTGACCGATGCTAGGTCTAAAACGAAGTGTCTCTACATTTGATAATACAAACTAAAATACTAATCTAAACTACCCGTCTTGACCGATGCTAGGTCTAAGACAAAGTGTCTACATTATAAAATACTACAAACTAAAATACTAACTAACTAATCTAAAAATACACGTCTTGACCGATGCTAGGTCTAAGACGAAGTGCCTCGAAATCCGAGCCATTCGGAGCTGCTGGCGGGAATTACGTCATTGCAAACAGTGCCGTCATTGTTCGATTATTGAGAGCGCTGTTTATCCATAAATCTTTATAAGTTTATATAAACAAATAAAGCACGTCGCGCGGTGTCAAGTGTCGTTCACAGGGCCGTTATTGTTCTGAGGGCGATTACATAACACCTCCCCCCGAAGATCAGCGGCTATTGAAGACCTTTGTCGAGAAAGACGCTGCAGGTTGATTCTCGTCAGGCTTTCTCCTTGCTGGAATTTAGGCGTAGGTTTCTTCAACATTTTGTTCCTCTTCTTTCCAATCTTTCAGATGGTTCAGATCGTTCAGACGAGTACACATGCACTGAGTATGGCCACGTACAATAGGATCGTGGTATGATAAGTATGTGTAGTCTGTACTAGTCTCGAGTTCGATCGGCGACTGTATTGTAATTATTGTATTGGTTGTATGCAAGTGGTCCAGATTGACGGAATTGAGTTTCCATGGTGGATGCGATGCGATGATTTGGCTACGACTTCTTCTAAAGCTGGCTTCTCGAGTGTGACGTAGGATGGCTTGTAGATTTCGCTCCTCTGTTGCGTAATGATAAATTGCTGGATACAATCTTGGGATGACTGGTTCCGGAAGCTGTGTGTTTCTTCCCAGAGGTATACTTTGCTGTTCTTCGGACATTCTGCCTCTATGAACTTGAAATCTTTCCCGTGAATAGCAAGGAAGGGAAAGGGTGGTATAAGGATTTCGTGGTTTCTATTTGATATTATGTATTTATAAATATCATATATTTTAGAGAGAACCACGGGGAATCTGTATACTATGACCATTACATTATTAACGTAGTATGATCCTAACTTAATTACATCATAGTACTCCCTAAGATCAATAATACCTTATCCGTACCGTAATAACTTGATAGTGTGGTAACATGATTAAAATTATGATCAAATTAATATGTGAGCATAAAAAAAATAATTGATAATTTAAAAATTAAAATTATATTTGATGTATCTTATATTATAATTAAGTTTTATATATTTTTCTCTGCATTTTTATTGTTATTAAAATAAAACCATTAATATAACGTTGAACATATTTATAATTAATTGTCTGATAATTAGAAAAGAACGTAAACGGTCAATAAATAGCGTCAGAAGATGACTAAAGCTGATATATCGCGATTATAAAGAAGCAAAGGTGTATATTTTACAGGTCAGGCTTGATCTTTGTGATTACAAAAAAAATATTGATCTCAGGAGTGCCAATTAGTATTTATTATAAAAGTATTTTTCTAATGTCCTTACATTATTGTTACATTATCACGTCTCACGAATATTTTTTTTCTTGTTTACTGGATTATTATAAGTTTTTATTGCCATAAAATTTTATTGCTAGTAAGTTTGTAATTTTGAGACTGGTTTGTTTAATAAAGAAATGAGTATTTTGATTTAATTATGGAAGTTTTTTGGTTTTGTTCCGGATATCCTACTATCTGTGATGAATTTCCTCAATATAAAATTTTAGATTTTTAGCGATTAATCATTCATCGATCGTTTACAAACCTGTTTACATTGAATATTTACCTAGATTTAATATAAGTTCAACTCAAAATTATTACTTATAACTATTTCAACTAAATAAATTTTATGTTATATCATTTCTAAATCCCTAAACTTGTCTAGCCTACTAGAACGTTTAGTCAGCGATCTATCTAAACTACTGTGCCTAGATCTCCTTGGGTGGAGAATTTTGGCAATTACACCTACACGGCAGTAAATACGAAATTGACACAAAAGTAATAAAAATTGACACAAAAGTAAAAAAAAAAATGACAAATATTAGATAAGGGATATAGGATAATTTCTTAGGACTAGGACATGGGAATACACTTGAAAGATTCAAGCTACTCACAGTTTCGTCGTTGAATCGAGTTCTGGATTCCTCCTCTGCGCAGCACGCCGTAGATTCTTTATAGCAACAAGATTCGATGTTAGAAACTTTTAGCTATCCTACCGACTGCGCCAGTTATGTGCGGCTACAGCAGAGGATTTAATAAAAAATCAATTTTTGATTTTATTTATTGAACTAAGATTACAATTTATAATATTACTAACTAAAATGCTATTCTAAAAATATACGTCTTGACCGATGCTAGGTCTAAAACGAAGTGTCTCTACATTTGATAATACAAACTAAAATACTAATCTAAACTACCCGTCTTGACCGATGCTAGGTCTAAGACAAAGTGTCTACATTATAAAATACTACAAACTAAAATACTAACTAACTAATCTAAAAATACACGTCTTGACCGATGCTAGGTCTAAGACGAAGTGCCTCGAAATCCGAGCCATTCGGAGCTGCTGGCGGGAATTACGTCATTGCAAACAGTGCCGTCATTGTTCGATTATTGAGAGCGCTGTTTATCCATAAATCTTTATAAGTTTATATAAACAAATAAAGCACGTCGCGCGGTGTCAAGTGTCGTTCACAGGGCCGTTATTGTTCTGAGGGCGATTACATAACACCTCCCCCCGAAGATCAGCGGCTATTGAAGACCTTTGTCGAGAAAGACGCTGCAGGTTGATTCTCGTCAGGCTTTCTCCTTGCTGGAATTTAGGCGTAGGTTTCTTCAACATTTTGTTCCTCTTCTTTCCAATCTTTCAGATGGTTCAGATCGTTCAGACGAGTACACATGCACTGAGTATGGCCACGTACAATAGGATCGTGGTATGATAAGTATGTGTAGTCTGTACTAGTCTCGAGTTCGATCGGCGACTGTATTGTAATTATTGTATTGGTTGTATGCAAGTGGTCCAGATTGACGGAATTGAGTTTCCATGGTGGATGCGATGCGATGATTTGGCTACGACTTCTTCTAAAGCTGGCTTCTCGAGTGTGACGTAGGATGGCTTGTAGATTTCGCTCCTCTGTTGCGTAATGATAAATTGCTGGATACAATCTTGGGATGACTGGTTCCGGAAGCTGTGTGTTTCTTCCCAGAGGTATACTTTGCTGTTCTTCGGACATTCTGCCTCTATGAACTTGAAATCTTTCCCGTGAATAGCAAGGAAGGGAAAGGGTGGTATAAGGATTTCGTGGTTTCTATTTGATATTATGTATTTATAAATATCATATATTTTAGAGAGAACCACGGGGAATCTGTATACTATGACCATTACATTATTAACGTAGTATGATCCTAACTTAATTACATCATAGTACTCCCTAAGATCAATAATACCTTATCCGTACCGTAATAACTTGATAGTGTGGTAACATGATTAAAATTATGATCAAATTAATATGTGAGCATAAAAAAAATAATTGATAATTTAAAAATTAAAATTATATTTGATGTATCTTATATTATAATTAAGTTTTATATATTTTTCTCTGCATTTTTATTGTTATTAAAATAAAACCATTAATATAACGTTGAACATATTTATAATTAATTGTCTGATAATTAGAAAAGAACGTAAACGGTCAATAAATAGCGTCAGAAGATGACTAAAGCTGATATATCGCGATTATAAAGAAGCAAAGGTGTATATTTTACAGGTCAGGCTTGATCTTTGTGATTACAAAAAAAATATTGATCTCAGGAGTGCCAATTAGTATTTATTATAAAAGTATTTTTCTAATGTCCTTACATTATTGTTACATTATCACGTCTCACGAATATTTTTTTTCTTGTTTACTGGATTATTATAAGTTTTTATTGCCATAAAATTTTATTGCTAGTAAGTTTGTAATTTTGAGACTGGTTTGTTTAATAAAGAAATGAGTATTTTGATTTAATTATGGAAGTTTTTTGGTTTTGTTCCGGATATCCTACTATCTGTGATGAATTTCCTCAATATAAAATTTTAGATTTTTAGCGATTAATCATTCATCGATCGTTTACAAACCTGTTTACATTGAATATTTACCTAGATTTAATATAAGTTCAACTCAAAATTATTACTTATAACTATTTCAACTAAATAAATTTTATGTTATATCATTTCTAAATCCCTAAACTTGTCTAGCCTACTAGAACGTTTAGTCAGCGATCTATCTAAACTACTGTGCCTAGATCTCCTTGGGTGGAGAATTTTGGCAATTACACCTACACGGCAGTAAATACGAAATTGACACAAAAGTAATAAAAATTGACACAAAAGTAAAAAAAAAAATGACAAATATTAGATAAGGGATATAGGATAATTTCTTAGGACTAGGACATGGGAATACACTTGAAAGATTCAAGCTACTCACAGTTTCGTCGTTGAATCGAGTTCTGGATTCCTCCTCTGCGCAGCACGCCGTAGATTCTTTATAGCAACAAGATTCGATGTTAGAAACTTTTAGCTATCCTACCGACTGCGCCAGTTATGTGCGGCTACAGCAGAGGATTTAATAAAAAATCAATTTTTGATTTTATTTATTGAACTAAGATTACAATTTATAATATTACTAACTAAAATGCTATTCTAAAAATATACGTCTTGACCGATGCTAGGTCTAAAACGAAGTGTCTCTACATTTGATAATACAAACTAAAATACTAATCTAAACTACCCGTCTTGACCGATGCTAGGTCTAAGACAAAGTGTCTACATTATAAAATACTACAAACTAAAATACTAACTAACTAATCTAAAAATACACGTCTTGACCGATGCTAGGTCTAAGACGAAGTGCCTCGAAATCCGAGCCATTCGGAGCTGCTGGCGGGAATTACGTCATTGCAAACAGTGCCGTCATTGTTCGATTATTGAGAGCGCTGTTTATCCATAAATCTTTATAAGTTTATATAAACAAATAAAGCACGTCGCGCGGTGTCAAGTGTCGTTCACAGGGCCGTTATTGTTCTGAGGGCGATTACATAACACCTCCCCCCGAAGATCAGCGGCTATTGAAGACCTTTGTCGAGAAAGACGCTGCAGGTTGATTCTCGTCAGGCTTTCTCCTTGCTGGAATTTAGGCGTAGGTTTCTTCAACATTTTGTTCCTCTTCTTTCCAATCTTTCAGATGGTTCAGATCGTTCAGACGAGTACACATGCACTGAGTATGGCCACGTACAATAGGATCGTGGTATGATAAGTATGTGTAGTCTGTACTAGTCTCGAGTTCGATCGGCGACTGTATTGTAATTATTGTATTGGTTGTATGCAAGTGGTCCAGATTGACGGAATTGAGTTTCCATGGTGGATGCGATGCGATGATTTGGCTACGACTTCTTCTAAAGCTGGCTTCTCGAGTGTGACGTAGGATGGCTTGTAGATTTCGCTCCTCTGTTGCGTAATGATAAATTGCTGGATACAATCTTGGGATGACTGGTTCCGGAAGCTGTGTGTTTCTTCCCAGAGGTATACTTTGCTGTTCTTCGGACATTCTGCCTCTATGAACTTGAAATCTTTCCCGTGAATAGCAAGGAAGGGAAAGGGTGGTATAAGGATTTCGTGGTTTCTATTTGATATTATGTATTTATAAATATCATATATTTTAGAGAGAACCACGGGGAATCTGTATACTATGACCATTACATTATTAACGTAGTATGATCCTAACTTAATTACATCATAGTACTCCCTAAGATCAATAATACCTTATCCGTACCGTAATAACTTGATAGTGTGGTAACATGATTAAAATTATGATCAAATTAATATGTGAGCATAAAAAAAATAATTGATAATTTAAAAATTAAAATTATATTTGATGTATCTTATATTATAATTAAGTTTTATATATTTTTCTCTGCATTTTTATTGTTATTAAAATAAAACCATTAATATAACGTTGAACATATTTATAATTAATTGTCTGATAATTAGAAAAGAACGTAAACGGTCAATAAATAGCGTCAGAAGATGACTAAAGCTGATATATCGCGATTATAAAGAAGCAAAGGTGTATATTTTACAGGTCAGGCTTGATCTTTGTGATTACAAAAAAAATATTGATCTCAGGAGTGCCAATTAGTATTTATTATAAAAGTATTTTTCTAATGTCCTTACATTATTGTTACATTATCACGTCTCACGAATATTTTTTTTCTTGTTTACTGGATTATTATAAGTTTTTATTGCCATAAAATTTTATTGCTAGTAAGTTTGTAATTTTGAGACTGGTTTGTTTAATAAAGAAATGAGTATTTTGATTTAATTATGGAAGTTTTTTGGTTTTGTTCCGGATATCCTACTATCTGTGATGAATTTCCTCAATATAAAATTTTAGATTTTTAGCGATTAATCATTCATCGATCGTTTACAAACCTGTTTACATTGAATATTTACCTAGATTTAATATAAGTTCAACTCAAAATTATTACTTATAACTATTTCAACTAAATAAATTTTATGTTATATCATTTCTAAATCCCTAAACTTGTCTAGCCTACTAGAACGTTTAGTCAGCGATCTATCTAAACTACTGTGCCTAGATCTCCTTGGGTGGAGAATTTTGGCAATTACACCTACACGGCAGTAAATACGAAATTGACACAAAAGTAATAAAAATTGACACAAAAGTAAAAAAAAAAATGACAAATATTAGATAAGGGATATAGGATAATTTCTTAGGACTAGGACATGGGAATACACTTGAAAGATTCAAGCTACTCACAGTTTCGTCGTTGAATCGAGTTCTGGATTCCTCCTCTGCGCAGCACGCCGTAGATTCTTTATAGCAACAAGATTCGATGTTAGAAACTTTTAGCTATCCTACCGACTGCGCCAGTTATGTGCGGCTACAGCAGAGGATTTAATAAAAAATCAATTTTTGATTTTATTTATTGAACTAAGATTACAATTTATAATATTACTAACTAAAATGCTATTCTAAAAATATACGTCTTGACCGATGCTAGGTCTAAAACGAAGTGTCTCTACATTTGATAATACAAACTAAAATACTAATCTAAACTACCCGTCTTGACCGATGCTAGGTCTAAGACAAAGTGTCTACATTATAAAATACTACAAACTAAAATACTAACTAACTAATCTAAAAATACACGTCTTGACCGATGCTAGGTCTAAGACGAAGTGCCTCGAAATCCGAGCCATTCGGAGCTGCTGGCGGGAATTACGTCATTGCAAACAGTGCCGTCATTGTTCGATTATTGAGAGCGCTGTTTATCCATAAATCTTTATAAGTTTATATAAACAAATAAAGCACGTCGCGCGGTGTCAAGTGTCGTTCACAGGGCCGTTATTGTTCTGAGGGCGATTACATAACAAGTATGTCACCAGATGCTCTAAGGTTATCTCGGATGAAATGGTTGCCATGCCTCTTCCTGACCACTATCTTTATTACCATTAACATTATTTTCAATGTGTCCTCTTCATACCTCTTTATTTATTCAGAAGCCTTTAAGGATCGTTTTCTTCGTATGAATTCATTTATATCTTTCACTACACTATTTGTCTTTCTCATTTATCTTTAAATGTTCGTTTATCTTTTGATAAAATTTATGATAAGGGCGTTAATTAACAAACTTTTTTCCATCAAATTAGCGAATTCAACTGGAACCCTAAAAACCTTATCTAAGGCTTAAGAAAGTTGGGGAATTGGGTAACTGTATTTAATTTATAGCCTCTCGCCCATAATGGAATTACTGACACTTTGCCCCTTGTTTGTTTAGGTCGAATACTAATAAATTTACTTCGATTTAATTTCATTTACCTATGTCAGTAAACAGAATTATCTGAATAATTCAAGACACTAATCTTGTAACGAGTGAGCTTACAAAAACTAAACAACGATAGTTTAAGCGCCGCCTACACGAGCGAGTCTCTCGCGGCAATATCCGTGCCCGAGCCATGAGCTCTCCGTTTCTTCCGCCGAAGCCTTTAGACTCGTTGCTATACACACTTTTGCTCCTGACTGAGCGTCTTCTGCGCTCGCCCTAAACTATACTATTCTCTTGAAAGACAGTAGGGCCACAATATTTTACCCAATCCGAAAAAAAAATCGCCGAGCGGTCTACATGGGTGGAATTATCGCCCATACGGAGAGACTCGCTCGTGTTGGCGGCGCCTTATAGTACATATTTCCTGCATAATTATGTAAGTTACTTAGTCCTTACTAATGTATGTTACTTATTTCTATGTATTTCAAGTGAAGGGAACGGCTGAAGGCAAGTCATGAACTAATATACTACTTACATAGATCTTGTCACATGTGACACCTGCATTAATAGTTCAGATACAAACATACACTTAAACCTAACTAGGGTATTGAAATGAAATAAATCAGGGTTGAATAAGTTTCACACACATTATTATTATACTGTATAAAGCTCGTCATTATATAAAAATGCATCGTAATGATTTAGATAAAACTGAAATGTTGAAAAATGTACATTTATCATGTGAATGGACTTAAAAAAATAATAGTTTCCAAATAAACAAACGGTAGTTGACGGATATTATGGATATAAATATGACAAATAGGCATTTCGAACGGCATTTGATTTCTGGGGCACTCGTCACACTACATTGACAGCGATTCTGATATATTTGTACGAAGTATAACTCAATGATCTTTACAAACAAAGTTGCTCTTATTTATACCGCACTTTTCAATAGAGTTAAGGATGAAAAAACGAGGAATAAACTGAATTATTTATAATTGATTATTATTTACTGAACACGCTTTACAAAAAGATAAGAGATAATTAAACATTACGTTTAAATATATATTTTACTATATTCTTTATAGAAATTGGAAAAGTAATTTATATTATTGAACAATAATGGAGGCTTAATAAATCTCACTGCCTCTTAAAACAAGAGACAAGTTGTAGAAGGTCAGGCCCAGGGTAACACCCAAGTCTCACGAACACCACACTCGTGTGTTCATATGTTACTGTACAGTTTATTTTCACATACTATGTAGGTCAATGCAAGATTACCTTAAGTACCCATTCTATGTGCCACATCACGCTTCTACTATTATTAGAATTTAATTGAGTCTTGGTCGATGCAAATGATCCGAAGAAAAACGGACACTTTACTTAAGCTAATGAAGAAGCCGTTGAAAATAACAATGAAAGTCGTAAAACGCTTATTACGCTTTTAGTTGAAATGGTTATTTAGCAAATTGTTTGACGTTTAAGTGAATAAGTTAGTCGTTAGAAATGGAAAGTCACTATGTATTACTGCACTGAATAATAAATCACTAAACTAATATCTAAACCATAAGATTGAGTTTGATTCAAAGCTTTAAACGAATTCAAATTTATTCATTGCAGTAATGGATACCGATTGTAGTTTAAGCGGCCACTGAACTGTATCAGACCTGACATTACTATGTATTAGTGCATTTAATGCACATACGGATAGTGGGTCATAGCGGGATTCACTATTACAATTTGAAGTCATAATTTTAAGTATCTCATATAAAGGTTCTGCATTACTGAACTCAACACAAACCTTGACATTATGTGTCAAAAATGTATATAGTTTGATATGTATAAGTTGAAACGAAAGTTTAAATTAAATTTTTAAACAGTTTAAATTCATTATTATTTACTTGTATTACAACTGTGCGTCTTATAGTTGTAAACAGATAAATTTAATTCATAAATTTTTCAGTTATGTCAGTTGATCTCCTCGTGAAAGTTGCACGTGCTCCGTTTCCCGCGAATGTTGAGCGTAGCTCGGTGGTTGGTCGGGTTATGCAACGGTGGCAGGCGAATGCACTGCCACCTCCCTCCCCCGGTCATTCAACCTACCTTCCTCCTTCCTCCTCATTCCTCCTCATTCCTAGTAGTAGTAGAACAGGATTCATTTCTAGCTTCAGCATTAATGGGGCGCGTGGGCGTACTACACCCACGACGTTGACCTCACGTTTCAGTCACAAACTCTCATTTTATTTTGTAAGAGCAAGGAACTTATTTTATAGTTTGTTATACTGACAATTTACAAGTATTCATTGATTTTTGTTGTCTAATGTTATTCGTGAAAAAATGAGCCCACTTTCAAGTTGCGAACTTCAAAGTTTGATTTGGCTTTCTACTTCGGTATCCGTTATCGAACTCTGGTCATTGGAGTCGTCTATTTTAATTGGCGTCCTTAATAGAAATACTCGGGATCTGATTATTAGACGAGAAGATTGCGACGCGATTCGACCGGGAAGAGGGTCAATGTACAGGATCGGTGGGGACCTCTCAATTGTAACTATTGTAAATGGAGCTCGTGACTCTGCGGCCTTGGTCACTTATTTAGCAGATTCGCCTATTTTTATTAAGACATGCTGGAATGCGAATGTGTCAAGATTTTCTTTTGATTTCTTTTACGCCTCACAATTCCAAAAATGAAGATGTACTCAAACAACGAAGTTCTTTATAACAAAAAACGTTCCGAGTTAAATTGCTTAATGTCCCGGCGGCGGTAATATCCCATCTTATCGACGTAATTGTCTGCGTATTTATTGCGTATATGTCCCTTTCAAAATCGGACTCATTGAATGAGCATAAAGCTATATTTTTCCAACATACAATATTACACCGTCTACTAACTCGTTTTTCAAAGGTTTATTTCTCTATTGATATACCGTGAATTTAAGTTAGCCATTCAAATTGTACATGTATCTCGTAATGACGAAATAAAATGTCTATTTTTTGCATTTGAACAAATTCAGTTATTATCAGTTCAATTTCCGATGCATATTATTATAAATGACAGTTATTCTATAATGCTGTTTAAAAATTTAGACAGGTAGATAAACCTGTACATCTTAGATATGGGCTCTTATATCTAAGACTAGACTGCCGGCGTATTTTATCAACACTGAAATCGTCACAAACAATCTTGTTACTAGTTTAAAGCGGTACAAACAATTGAATCTAAGATATTGCTGCATCAGTTTTAGTAATGGCTGCTATATTAATGGTATCACTGGAAGTTTCCGTTTGTATATCACTACACTGTACACATTTGCACCATCAGTAGTTATTTTAGTGACGATATTAGGCGCGTCTTGACTTCCAATCATTTCATTAATAGCGTGACCACGGTCCTGGGCTACCGCTGGACAAGACGGTTCCGTGAGGTCGACGACATTTGATTTTGTCGCTGTTTTTATACAATGAGTAGGTACGTAGCGGGCGACTGCATCAGGTTCGGAATGTAGATCATACAGTCTACTTTTTATACCAGTGTAACAAACAGGCTCTCACAAACACGTGATACTTATCGTATTAATTATTTTGAAATGTAGCACTCCTATAGATCTAATTTTAATGATAAATCGTTTCTGTAGATCATAACATGCCCATTTCTTTTTTTATTATTGTGTCTATTCATAAATGATTTTCATTGGCGAATCTATTTTCATACTTGTATCAAAATCAGAATAAAGAATAAGATTTATATATGTGAAACTGTTTTGTAAGATCTTTTAAATAATATATGTTATTTGTTAGGGGCAAGTAATTACATTCCTTAAATTCCTTTACATTCCTTTCTTAAGATGGACATAGTAGAACTGTATAATTGAACTTGGCCCAAATGTTCGTTTACTATTTCATCATCAGGATTGTAAAATCCTCTGAATGTTGTGCAATTTGTAACGCGCATGCTCCCCAGTTACAACGTGGACCATAGTAAACCTTTTACAATCACCACGGGCTCACTCGATATTCGTCTCGTGGAAACGAAAGGAAATAGGGAATATTCTAAAAAGTGAGTTCATATACACGTTTTGGAACACGTGTCAAATCCGAATCCCCTCTTGTAATTGACATTGGAATTCAACGAGGCGTTCTCAAGTTCCGGTTCAGAAACGTGAGTTTTTACGTCAAATCTAAAGCTTTGTAGAATAAATAAAATCGAATATTCATTTGTCACGAGATTTACATTTTCCTGAATTAATTACAATTACATAGGAATATACATCTATATAATGCTTCGAGGCAAAATTTTCCTCTGTAAAAAAAGATAGTTATTCACAACAACTACAACTCTTTAATATATTGCGTAGGATTTGCAAAATAAAAATAGCATGACGCGTGCCGACTCAGCCTACAACGTTGATGTGATCACGTAGTCAAGACGCGAATCATAATGGGGAGGCGGGGCAAAGAGTCAATGGCCACAATGAGCCTTCCGCACCCAAATTGCATAAGTATGTTGCAGTTCGAAAGCTTGCTAACTACACTTGTACGGTGCGTGTGCTTTGCAGGCCAACCAATTAGTACTTGCCAAAGGAACGTGTTAAATGTAACACTAAAGTTCTTTAGATTTTCTAAGGTTTAAAGGTAGGCAGCGCATCCGGGGGCGTGTCAGCGTTTGTCATTTTGGCCTAATGTTGTCATGTATCGCGGATGTCTATGGGCGACAGTATCCACTTACCATCAGGTTGACTGTATGCTCGTCTGCCGCCTTCGTCCGTAAAAAAAAGGTAATATCTGTAAAATTACATAAATTCAACCCAATGACAAATGCTCATGAATAAGGACAAGTTATACTTCTAAAATTATCATTAAATTAAGTTAAAAGGAATGTTGATCGTTAAAAACTTTTCTGGTGTAGCTACCTAATTTAAGCAACAAATTTCTTTTCAACTGGTCTCAAACTAGAACTGATTTTCTCACCAAATACAAACTTCTCTTTTTCGGTAGCCGTTTCATAAAGTTGGGGCTAAATCAATATTGGGCAAGTGTCGACAACACTCGCCTTGTCACGTTCCCCTCGAAATTCGTAATCGTCGGAGCTCTACTAACACCATACCCTCACGTCTACGCACACAGCCAAATCATTCTAACACTTTATAATCTTGTTGAATCATCATACAATTTTAAACTACCAACTAGTTCCCAGTAAAGAACTTCAACTGTTGAAACTTAACATAGAGGTACAAGTTAACAGCCATTTGAGTATTGCATAATATTGTAAAATTATTGCTTGCAACCGTTTTCGCGGTATGCATTCAGGTACACTTTTATAAACCATTTCAACATCGCTATTGTTGTTCCGAAACTGACGAATGACGATATAAATATACATATCAGTTTGGCTGAAAATAACGCATGTGACGAACAAACAAGCATGGAAACTTAATTTTTTTAGAAATTTATTTAAAGACGAGACGGAAATTCTAATGTCACTACATCTGTAAGTTCATGTGAGCCATTATGTGTGTTAAAATCGATATTAAAATTTCTGTTGATGTAAAGAAACTCAAAAATTTACATTTTAAAAAAAATGTTCGGTTGGCTTGTATCTTTTATGACATTAAGGAATTTTTGAATGCGTAAAATTGCAGAAAATAATTTTATTTTGATCTCATTTATAATGTCATAAATTTTTGATAGGTATTCATATAAGTTCTATTAAACATATTGTATTATATTTGCATGTCACATGCATAGTGTGGCGAAACATGCGTGTGCACAGCGATCAACAATGACGCCTGTAATATACCATGTTTGACGCAAATAAAGATTTATTACTTTTATCTATTACTTTTAGTGATGTTTCCAAGTTGTTTGATGATCCATTTTTTACTGCTCTGTTCCTGTAAGCTGTAGGTTATACCTAGAATTTAGCTCACAACAACAGAGCGCCATTAGTGCTGGGTTTTAAGTTACGCGGCTAAATAGTGGAACAACGTGGCTTCATCGCCCAAACGTATCATGTGTCCGACTTCGCGTTGGCAAACGATGATAGATTGATTACTATTTATTATAGAAACAAAAGTAGCATTAATTGTGGCCATTATTATATCTTTCTGTTCATCTTCAATCATCCTGATTTTGCCTTATGTATTGCATTATTTAGTAAGATGTGAACGCGTTCATACAATGAATACATTTAACATACATATGAATAATTATATCAGCGAGGCGAATTGATCTTGAACAAAGTTATACTGTAAAATCCAACACAATCTTAAAACATTGAAAACATTAATGTGGAGCCGCGCGGACGGAAGTTGATTGATATTGATTGATACCATTATTTGGTTACGAACTATTTTGAGAATAACACCGAAATGTCAGGTGTTCAATAATTGAAACACGACCTTTACAAGTCCATCATACATTTTCATGGACATTTATTTATTTACACTTTATTGTTTTAAAAAGGCAGACTTAATGCTAAAAAGCATTTTCTCCGAGTCAACCGTAAGGTGATGGTATGGTAGGTGCAAGTGAACAAAAATGTATCAAATGAAATTTGGAATGAATACAATATACGAACATTATAAATAATAATAAACACTTAAAATATACATACATACATACATACATATACATAAAATACCTATGAAATTTTATGTATATTCAAATAAATAATTAATACATAGAGATACTTTCAATCTCCTTTTAAAACTATCGCGAGATGGAGTCTCTCTTACTTTGACGGTAAGTTCGTTCCAGAGTCTTGTCGCCCTTGTGGCCTACACGGCGAAAGATTTTGAGAGGAAATCTGTACGGTGCCAGGAAACCTGTATCTGCAGCAGCAGATTATCCCCAAAACGAGATTTTTTTGATGAGTCGCAAAGAAAGCGAAAAGCTCTTTTAAGATAATGAGGAGTGGTAGGTTCCCTAAGAATAGAGAAAAGGTAATTAAGTAAACGGAAAGGTTTACATTTTTTTACATGAACATTTGTTCGTGATTAGCTACTGTCTTTTGCAGTATTTCTCAATTTTGGAATTTATTAGGGTGGCAAAATAATATGTTTTACACATTTACACGGAGTGCAATTAATTTTTTTTTTTGTCCAAAAGAATATTTATTCAAAACTTATGTTTTTCGAGTCACGTGCATATCGTTCTAATTTATTGTTTTCGTCAAACTAAATTTATGTATTTTATCTGTGAATATAAATCTATACATATAATAAAATCGCACCATAGCCGTGTCTGTACTTAATTTTTTTTAAATGTCATAGCAGTGCAAGATTTCAAGTGTAATCATTTCTGAATTTCTTGTCTGTCTGTCTGAACGCGCGATACGCATAAACCGCTGGACGGATTTTAATGAAACTTTACATAATTATAACTTATGTGCTGGATTAACATTTAGGGTACTATTATCCAGATAAATTATGAAGTTCCTACGGGAATCACAGGTTCATGCAAACGAAGACGCTGGCACCGCTAGTAAATAAATAAATCTGAAAATTTAATTTCACTTCTCGGAATCACCATTTATATGTAGTATTTTGGTAGCATGCTCCGCCCAAAAGACCAGTGCCCAACTTCAGAATTTAGAGTTAATTATACTACATTGTTAAAATATAATGTCATTGCAGTCGATAGATGCCTGTCAAGAAAATGACAAAATTATTTTACGAACAAAATGGCACTATATAATAGAAAACTATATAGGTTTGTTTTGTAATGTGTAACCCGTACATGTTCTGTGCATTTGAATATCCCATTCCCGCTTTTCGACGTTAGATAGAACAAGCCCGTTGCTCACTGCGTCGTGGCACAATTAGCATCATCAGTAGGTAGCTAATGGAGGGCCAATGTGTATATATTCAGAAGCATTTAGTAATATTTATCATAAATAAAAATGAATTCTCATAATAAATTTGTCACTTGCCGATTGTTTAGTTTCTTTAGTATTTACTTTAGTTATAGTTATTACATAACTATAACTAGCTGCTTTATTATTTTTAACTTATTTCTCATCTCTTTCCATCAAGTTGAACTGAAATATCCCTTTCACTAAACAAGGTTCGTTGGCCTGTTCAGCAGCGACTCTCACGAAAATAACTCCTATCCCCGATCCTGCTATAATTTTAGGTACCTACCGTATTCGACACATTTTGAAACGCTATTTTGAACAACAGTGAACTCAATGTATCCAGCTCAGTGAACGTTACCTTTGAGAATATTAATGAATAGGTCAGATTACAACTTCATCATTACTCACGATAGAGTATCACTACATAAACATGTGATTATCATTCGTTAAATGATCAACGGAGTTGTTCACATGCGATAGACCACCGGTGGATCGAGGATTAGATATGTTATAGTTAGTATGACTTATGAGGACGCGTGGCCGTCGAATGTCGGCGGCAGGTTTCACAATTTTTTATTATCATGAGATAGTAGGATCACGTCGCGCACTGTGCGGAATATGTGGTTGGATGGGCCTGGCTGCGCCGACAGCGGCCGCGCGGCGTCATTCGCGCCACGGACTCCGTCGCAAGCGTACAACGTACCGCCCCGTACCACGAAAGTCACAACTACGATCAGCTGTTACGAGTGTGCTACCACTGGTCAGACACCGGCTGAAGTTTGACGAGTTTATTTAGTTACATTCCAGCGGTCTTCCAACATCATGGTAAGGATCAATGGAGAATGTAGTGACAGTGAACTGTGAATAGTGTTTGTGTTATCCAGTGAAGACAGTACAATTTGTAATTTCGCCATCATTTACGATAATAAATAGTGACTATGTTGTACTAAATTAAATGGTTTTAGGTAAAGTATAGTGTCACTGCAATGAATAAACATTGATATTAAACAGTAAATAGTTGGAACAACTCTTATATAACTTCGCGTTGTTCATTAATTCATCTAGCATTTTAAGATTTTAAAACATCAAAATACTTTGTGTCCTTATATCCTTTTGAATTCGATACGACTTTATTATTAAATGTTTACAACTAACAATCACACTTGGAGCAAACGCGACTGAAATAAATTCTCAATTTATTTCCATTTGCTTGTCGACGTTCATTTGCAGGCAGCACTTAAAACTCTTCATAAACACGGCGTACGTGCAATTGAACTTTATTGTCATCATTGCATCTGAAGTGAGCTACGTTCGCGTTGCGTCTGATGTGATGCGCGTCTTGTCTTGTTTGTGAGTTGCGAGACCGGCTAAAATTAGCGTTCCTCGCCCCCCGGTTGTTACATAACCGCGCCACCCGCGGCCTTGACTCCCGCGCCGCAAGCTTCACCATTGGCAGACCGATGCGCTGATTCTACTATTTGACGAGACATCTCTATTGAACACAATCCTAGATCAATTGAAAATTATTCTGTTGGTAGACTTGGTTTCAATTGATGTTGTTTTAAACTTTTGAATTTTGTAGTAGGTATCGAGATTGTTTAGTAATCGCACACACTTAAGATCGTTAGGTCTTCTTTTTCGAATATTATTGTGGAGAAATTAATTAGGAGGTAATGAGGAATTATTGAGAAATTGTTACATTTTTGATTACTTGCTGGGAATGTTTTACTAATATTTATTTCTCTATAATCTGTATAAATAACCAACAGGAAAATTTCAAATACTGCAACAATAAATTTATTCGTGGTTAATTTGTTACTCAGTAATTTGCGTTTTATGTACTTATGTGAGTTCTGAATTCGATTCAGTTGAATCAAATTTAGCTTTGATACAAACATTGTTATTCGTATGTAAATTTTATATGCATCTTGGTTCTTTTACATTTACATAAGTAATGGAAAACATGGACCCTTCATTCAAACTTAAATATTGTTTTCTTTTTCAACAAAAGCCTTCAATCTTCTTTATTAGGTTGTCACTTACTAACTTATTACATTGCCATGTGTTTAGGTAAGTATCTTATCTAATCTGCATCACCAGCCTTCAACTTGGGTATGTTTCCCAAATATTTATCAAACGATATCACGATAACGTGACGTCTGTTATGCCTGACTGGGACTTATTATAAATGATGGGCTAGAAAAATGCGCTTTAGACGTGTGACGCAGCAATTTCGTAGTTTTTCAATTTACGACAAAAAAATGCATCTGTTACTGTATCTATGGTATTAAGGTTACTTTTTTGCATAACAGGAATTGTTTTATTTTTTCTAATCCAAACGTTTTACCAACAATAAAGTTCCTAAAGGAAATGAACCCAATTTTCCCTAACATTTGTATCCCTCTGTTTATAGCTTCCAATGTTATTCTATGTAAGAAGTTGAGATCCGAGTCCAACTTTAACAAAAACCATTTATACACGCCCTTAAATATATATCTAGTTGAATAAGTTGATTAATGTGTGTATGTGACGTCACACGATTCGTCCGTACCAGATGTAATTGTTGAATTGAACTGCCCTGAACGGTATCACGGTCAAGGTCAGCGCGAACAGTCGAACAGCTGCCCGACTGATCTCGCATCCACTTCTTTTCGAATGCGGAATTCCTGAAATATTCCGCAGACTTGACGCATGATTGATTACGTGCTTCTACTTGCGTAGTACCTTACTTCAATAACATCCAAATGGAATTATGTAAAGAATTTGAAAATCCAATTCGGGCTTTAAGTCTCATTATTGTTATATAATGCAGTCGCATAAAAGAGGTATTTTGGCGTAGGTCGGTCGAAATGGGATGTGAGATTGGAATGTCTAAAGCCGGTAATCGATACGGTGTCCACCGCGTGTTTGTTGTGCGCGCGCATCCACTTTCACTGCCTCTCCTGGTGAATGGCCGGTTTGTAGGGGCTCTACTGAGGGGGTGAGTTTGCCGGCAAGGTCGTTAGCAAGGCCGAAGTTACTACCACCAATCCATCCCCTTCTCTCTAACCGGTAGCAAATGTAGCTATCCTTCTCAAACGATTTCGCTTTCGAAAATCGCGCGTAACTGCAGCGACCAAATAAAACACACCCACTTACGATTTATGTCTAGCCTAGGATGAATCGACGGTTTTCAGCGTGGTTTGATATTACGTCATACTAATACGGGCAGGTCGCAGATTGATGCTAACACAGTTTGTACTGAACCGAAAGATCTCCCTGCGAATAAAATAATAAGCAATTTAATTTCCAATTTAATCAAATTTTATTTGCGACGATATAATCTCTTTTTTTTTCGCTTTTGATTTTGATTTCATTTTGTAGTTGTAAGTTTTAAGATTTGAATAAAAAAGAAAATTACTATCCCGGTTAGTAAAATTTTTTTTATGGTTGAATACGCAAAATGAGCATGCAGTCCAGTCCACCCGATGGTAAGTGGATACTGTCGCCCATACACATCCGCGATACATGCCAACATTAGTGCAAAATGACAAACTTTGGCACGACTCCGGATGCGCTGCGCTGCCTACCTTTGGAGATATAGGAATGAATTTTGAGAAAGGGTTGGGAAAAATGGGGAGGGATAGGATGGGAATGGGTTCTGGCATATCTCACTCACTACCGAAACACGTACATTATGAAAATAAGATAAAGTGGGAAATACAGTACATTTCAAGGTAATCTTCTGTGAGAGAGGGGTAACGTGGCCAGTCGAGCGCCCCCAGCGACTGTTGGATTGCAGGTGCACTCTCCTCAGAAAATTAAGTTTTAATTCAGAAAATTCAGTTTTAATTGTGAGTAGTTTTCCATTAGTAAAGATCTTTTTCATATCTCTCAGGTCAATAAAAACATTAGCCGATGCTCAACAACAATTTCGTTATCATTAGTATGAATGTCGATTTTTAGAGCACTGACGCAAATGTTTCCCACGGAGACGATCTATAAGGTCATCTGAATTTATCCTACGCTAATTAATCAGTTTATATAATTCTCTGGGTGCTGTTAAGATATCGTTTCTTATCGTCCTGTCATCAGGTTGGCTCATTATATGTTTGCCGACTCTGCTGTAGTACGCACGCGTCAATTGGTCCTTCGTCGTAAATTTTCATTAAGTTTTGTTCCCCTAAACAAAGGTTTCAAGTGATTGAGGATCGTTTCTGTGATTTGCATAATACTAGCGAGTGTTTAAGGTTCTGTTAATGTCACTGCTTTACCCTAGTTAGTTTAGTTTCTTGTAGCTTTCTTTACAATTGTTTTGCATTTGATACTAAAAATTAGTTAATACACATTTCTTGTCCTTTTCTGTGACTTGGTAATATTTTATTTATTATCTTTCTGTAGTTTATATTGGTGTTAATAGTACAAAAAGAAAATTTCCAATTGCTGAATGGTTGTTACGGACTTCCATATTATTTTTGTACATTCTGTTCGAGTGCGCCACAGATAAGGATTACCTTTATCTTGTTGTCGCATATATCCAATAATCACTTATTGCGCTCGCCCTGTTTAAAATACTGCCTCAGCTATTTATTTAGATCTTGTGCCTTTCAAATGTATTTTAAATATAGGTACTTAAACGGAATAAATCAAACGAGACTCATGTTTGTTTTTCGAATTTTGAATTGAAACGAATTAGTATTCACCTTACAACTAGTTTATCGCCACCATACATGTGTCTACGTCTAGCAATTGCTCCTCAGTAGTCAGCCTTGAGTATTGTTCACTGATTAGGTAGGGATGTACCACGTATTACACATGCCACACTATTAAGCCCGTGCAATTGTAACCAGCGTTACTTAAACGTGTATTTTCTATTCACACTTCCTCCTCTACGCATGTATGCAAAAACAATTAACACTGCTGCGTTTGTTTCTCTGTTCTCTAATGACCGTGCAGATTGAATTACCTTTGCGACATTATCACATTAGTTTGCAAGCGGTAGACCAGATTGAGGTTGTGTCGGATAACACATTATTATGTAAAATGTTTTGTCAACAGTGGTATCGAGTGCAAAGATGAGGTGTTCGCTGCACATCAGGTGCAACACGCGGACCTGAAGCCCGTAGTGGTGCCGCTAGTGCCTGCGCATCCGCAGAGTTGCGAACCAGTTGACCTGCCGAACGGTGCCATAGTCGGGCCCGTTGTCCCTCAGGAGGAACGCCCCGTACCCGTTACAGAGCTCATATTCTCACAAATTGGAGACCAAGAAATGAACAAAGGGTTTTATATGTACTCGAAAGACGAGGGATTTACAAGTGAGTAGCACTGAAGTGGTATCCGTTATTACTAAATTTTAACAAGACGAAATGTGTTTATTAACTGTGTTCGTTTTTTGCAGTGCTCAAAGAGGAAGCCGAGCTTATTAACTTGGCACCCAACGCTGGTGATGCCTGTATTTCTCTTGATCATAGCAACTTCAATATGTTCGACGATTTCATATTCAGTGACAACTACAATGACAATTACTGCAGTTTACTGGGTGATGATTTAGCTACCGGTTCGCCGGTTGATTCTTTAACAGACTCTTTATTATTGTCTTCTCCCGAACCTCAGGTGCGTACGCTCATTATGTCAATGATTTTTAAGTCAGATTCCTAACTTCGCCTTCCTAGTATACTCCTAGCTTAATACCAAAATGTTATGTGCTATCTTTTGTTTTAGGAAAGTGATTCGTCATGCGAACAGTCATTAATAACAGAGCTGTCATTCGATGGCGTGAAGTCAGAAAATGATACCGAAGAAGGAAATTCCTACATCGCGGCAGGCGATGATCTGCCGGTTTTGGAATCGGCAGTAATGTGGGGCGCGCTGCCAGATAACGTGAGCATGGCGAGGCCCCAGCCCTCGGAAACGCAAACAACATCGCAGGCACCGGCGCTGCAGCGCTTACTAGTGGCACCGCCAACGGGTCCACCACCGCAGGATCTCATTACCAATATTTATTCAGATCAAGGTACAAGATCAAAACAATGATATGTTTATAACTATTCATTTCTATCAGAGGTTCATAACAAATAATCGCCTGTTTTAGGTCTAATTCCAAGCAAAACGGTTTCGTCATGGGAGACGGGGGTAAAAAGAGTATTGAAGCAGGAAGAGGAGCCGAGCGCGAAACGTGTGAAGCGCAGTCCGTCACCAACAACGACGACGTCAACGAGCACACCCCCTTCAAGCGTCCTCATGAACCTTCTGGTGAGCGGCTGCGATGTAGACGCCGGCTATATCTGCATGGTGCAGTGCCGGCCGCGCCACAAAGCTAAAGCCTGAGGTTCCCTGCCTCCTTAATAGCAGAAACTGTGATAAAGCGCGTCCAGTGTTCAGTCGATAGTTGCCTCTAGCGATTCGCCTGGTCCTAATCTCAACTTTCGTCGGATTTAATACGAATTACTAATTTTAATATTTATGAAACACATAGTGCCATCGATACTTGTGATATTACCGCTTAAACTGAATCAACCTCTTGAACTGTTTTAATCGAGTCATAAAAGACAATAAAATTCGGCATGCGATGTGTCCTCGGTCAGATTAAAGTCTGCGATAGCAATATACGCGCAAGAAGGGCCAGGCAAATGGGATTGTCTGAGTATTACAGTGGGTTAGTGTAGTTTAATCTTCCACAGACTTGTAATCTTGTGCTTTCGCCTGATGGCGTTAAACGAACTCAGTTTTAGGTGATATGTATATAAAGGTGTTTTTGAAGCAATCGATCGTTTTAGTCGTTCTAGTGCTTAAGTTTAAACGTGCGCATATCTTGGTGGTTATGTGATGAACCGTTGAATCGTTCCTAGTTACTTAGTTACCGTACGCTCGTGTGTGAGGTGATGTGCATGTATCTTTATGTCGAGTATATGAGCGCTCCGCTGTTCATAGCTCTTTGCAAAACGCTGGCATCCTGTCGTAGTATGTGCCAATGAGATACATGTACCTCGCTTCGAGTACCTCGCCGCGCACTCAGTCTTATGTTCGTATCGTAGCTCGAACCGAGTCAATGTTATTAGTAGTCTTATGTGCCCACTCTCAGAGGTTATCGCTATTTATTCGTTACAGTAAGTTACGCTTAGTTTTAATGTTAATTATGTCTAATGTTTTTATGAGGTAGCCGAATATATCGATTCGTCTGATAGAATGAAGTCGTACCTGTCGATGTGTACATTTTTTACATTCAGAGTTAGTAAGTGCAGTTTTTGGATAGTTTTTGGACACGATTTGCTTGTTTGACGTCAGTTTCCACTGCCAAGTAGTACAAAAATACAATATCGAACAAAGTATAGTTGTGTTGTTTATATATTTACGTTCTTTATATAAGAATATATTAATAAACATTTGGATTCATAATGTTTGTAGCGTGCATTTTTGAACTTTTATCTCACATTCAAATATTTTATAGTGAAGTAAACACTTAGAATCTAGATGGTACTCAAAATGTAGACTTAATGTGCTTTCCCATTTGTCAATGATAAAAAATTTGGAAATTTAAAAGACGTAAATATGTAGAAATTCAAAATTATTATCGTTGTTATCTTAATAAGTCCTATGGTGTAAGATGTAATAAGAAAAGCATATTTTTCTGGGCAAAATAAATTGTACTAAAAGAAATTGACAAAAACACCAAATAAGGAGAAAATTAAAGAAAAAAATCTTAGTGCTGGAGAAAGGTGCATATTGATTTTTATTTGCCCTCCTAATCCCATCCTTTACATTCCATCTCGGTATTGGCTTTGACTTGACCTTCGTACGCATTAGGGCATTAGCTACAAACCCTTCGATATACCTACTTAGGGTATATTAGGAAAATGGCGGAAATCACTAGTTGTACCGTAACATTCGGCGGTGCGTAAAATGATACATGTGTGCTCCAGTGCGTCCGAGGAAAACCTGTAATAATGTCAACTTCACCACTAAATCAGGCTATAAAAACTTTTCAAATGACCTCAACACGTTACGGAACTAATTATATAGTTCAGCCTAATTCCGGTCTTAGTCAATAAAAGGTAATTTTGTTTACGGAATTCACTAGCTTTTAGAATCATTACACAAACGTTATGTTTTCTACAGAAGGGCTTGAACGTATTAAACTTAATTATTAATCCCTTCTAAAAGACAATAGTCTCTTAATTACCCACATAAGGCATTACGTACCCTGCCAGCCAGGTAATATTAAGTCAAAAGCTCATACGGCCATACGATCTCATATAAACGATGAGGCATAAACTCGCGAATCATTGATTTTTCGCCATTCTCAACGCCCACGCTATGTAGAAACAATGCAGAAAAATTGGGGGCAAGACTGTAACTTTCCAGATTTTATTTGTATAAAATTTATATTAAGACCTATATATTTTTCATATCACATGAAGGCTTAGCAAAAATTGAAAATTACTGTATACCTACGTGGGCAAATGAGCGAGCAGAAATTGAAACCTGTTTTTACCCTTAAATCCTCGCCGTGGGAAGGAAACCCGAACAAACAGAATATAGTTCTCGCATCTCGTATTATTAGGCTAGTGAAGAAATATAAACCCTATTATGAGGACCGCAAGGTCATATTATCTACGGTTCGCTGATAGTGGATTTGCGAGAGAAATCTGGTTGCTCCAAAGGGGATTCAAACTCGTTGTAGATAGCTATCTACAAAACTAGCTAAGTATTACTTAGTTACTAAGCAAAAGCATCCAAGTAGATATTATTGAATACCTCTTTTTTTTAATTTTTTCTTTAATTGTCAATTCACAAAGTACCTTCATATATTATCTTTCACAAAGTACCTTCATATATTATCTGTTTGACCAAAGATTGAATAGCAGACAACGTTGGAAGTGTCTTTATTTATTTTTTCATGTATTTGTGATATTGTCGTCTAAAAGGGACATTCTAGATTTCCAGATACTTCATTGCTGCATCTAGAGCATGTTTCTATTTAAATAGAGTCTTACAACGACGTAATTTTAAGTTAGAAAATCTTAACCAAAGTTCATAAATCCATACCCACAATAATGGTCCCTTTGCTCGAATAACGTTACATTTAAATATAAAATAAATATTTGCAGCAACATGTTTATTTATTTATTTAAATAGGTCGCCAACGAAGTAAACGCCGCTATAACACAATATAAAACTTGCAATTTTGGGAATGTACAGCTAAGGTGTCACCTCAATTGAAGGCAACATCAACATGCAGATACAAAGTACATATACAGTTATATAAATTTAAGACATTTTTTATGATTAAGTAAAAACAGTTGATCTAGACAGTTTAATCCAAAGTATAATAACTATATAACTAAAAAATGAAACAAGAGACTAATTCCCATTTAAAAGGATCTTTTTGAATTTGGGAACGATATATAATATATAACGAGGCTATTAAATATTTAATGTTGCTTTTCTTTAGACTGATTCTTAAAGGTAGATAAACACGTTTTAAATTAATACAGAGATTACATGTTTTAGTATAAAAAATGGGGCTTGTTTGACAACAATACAAACATTATGAATGAAGAATATCGATAGGCAAAAGGCTAATATATCTAAAACCATTCCATTTTAGCCCTTATAGGCTTCCTCGTTAAGGTGGTTATCGGTAAAAGTTATACTGACTACCATGAATCCAAAGTATTTAATGACTGACATAATGATATATTTAATTCCACAGATACATAAAAATCAGCTTCATTATAGTAATAGTAATTCATAGATGTGGATACACAATTGTTGAGTTTACTTATTCAGTAAATGGCCGCGATCTGGTTTGGAAAACATCGTCACGTGATTTGAGCGTCATTATGGATTCCAAAATGTCACATAAAGTCCATTTTGACTACAAATTTAATACTTCTAATAAGACATTTGTATTTTACGAACCTGCAAGGGGTTTTGTAACCCTAAGTCTTGTATAACAACTCTTTCACAGCCTTATTGGTATACATGAATATTGTAATATCATTTGGAGTCCTTTTCACGCGGTTCACACTATAACTATGTAATCAATACAATATTAACCTATTAGAGCATCGCAGAATATTGTTGGATGTGGCTAATCTTCATAAGATTGTACACGGGCAACTAAAAACTAAACAACTCAATAATAGATATTTTTATGTCCCAAAGCGAGAACCGAGGCATCGTGAATTGTTTTTCTTGACCCCACATCGTCTTAGAAAAACAATTAACAAACCCATTTCTAGAATGTGCAGACAGTTAGCTTTCCGGAACTGGACTTACTCGCAGACGGTTTACTGACTTTCAATAACAAAGTCAAAAGCGCTACAAACGACTACACAGCGTCATAAATAGGTCTCCGTTTGTTAAATTTATTGCTTAAAATGTCAATCATGCTGTCGTCATATTATTGAGATTTCAATTTACAGTTAACACTTCTGTACAAACTATATTCATTTGTGCTTTGATATATATCTGTACACACTATATATATATATATATATATATCTATCCACACTATATATATATATATATCTATCTTGCTTTGTGATACCTAACTAAGTAAATAAATATTATAATTAAGTTAAAGATTGATAAATGTTTATGCCTAAATGTATCAGTTATATAATTCCAATAACCGTTATCTTATCACAATGGCAATAGATTAATATTCAGATTGCTTCACCTTTGTCTCGCTTGGCCGTTGATAAAATAAACAAAAAAATCGTAATAAAAATACGTTAATTGGCTGTGCAAACTTTTTGCTTGACGAAGTTCAGTTTAATTGTAGACATTTTCCATAGACTTTAGAGATGTACGCCATTTCTATGAAAATAATGTACCAAAGCGACTGGAATAAAATGGCGCATATTTGTAAAATTCGAAAATAGGCGCATTCGAAATTTGAAATACACCAACTGACATCTGATGCACACGATATCCTGCGATGCAAAGTATGATGAACAGAACTTGCTTCTATATTTCTTGGTTCAAAGATATTCTTCGTCGTTCTGGATTCCATAATAAATTTAAAACAAACGTACAAAGGTACTACTTTCTTATGTAAACAACTACACGGAAAGAAAATAAATATAAGCAAAGTACTACAAGAATAAATAGAAAAAAACTATGATAGAAATCCTTTCACATTTTGCCAACCAAGTCTTTAAAACTGCAAACGTTTTCAGTTAAACCCCTTGGCTTTTAAGAGAATTCTTGTTAAATTCTTTCCATAGTTCCCTTTAATAAACATTTTTGCCCAAACTCCTGCTAAATTTATATGAAACTAACATTTGCCGGCGTCCTCGCTTACTTTGAACTAGTTATCGTTTAACATTTGATTATTTAAAAAAAAAAACTGCTATATTCATAAAACTACTATACCTACCGATTAAAATCAATATACTACTTTCCTAATTGAATACTCTACAAAACCACGAAAACAGCAACAATAATCTAATTAGTAGTTCGACATC
The DNA here is from genome assembly GCA_943735995.1 of Sesia bembeciformis. Classification (NCBI taxonomy): domain Eukaryota; kingdom Metazoa; phylum Arthropoda; class Insecta; order Lepidoptera; family Sesiidae; genus Sesia; species Sesia bembeciformis. The sequence continues at coordinate 9,833,082 of OX031042.1, forward strand.
AGCGTGGACAAATATAATACATACAAACATATCTCCTTTTTAAAGAAGACTAGCTTGTTGTTCAGTTTCATCCGAGAGATTCGTTATATCTGAACCACTTTTTGAAATACTTGCTACGTAATTATAACTTTTGATCCGACTTCAATAAGGGATCTTCTCACACGCTGAAGAATGCGCGTGTTGAATTCTTTGTATAGACAGTTTTTTAGCGAAATATTAAGAGACATTAGTGCTTTTTACTTCCTATAGATGATATATTTTCCTAGACGCGTTAATTTCTATGTCTGTATAAATGAAGCCAAAGAGTGAACTAAAATTATCTGGAAGAAGTACATACGCAGAGAAAACTTAACAAATCGAATAATTAGTCTTTTAAATTAACGCGAATAAATAAGTACGTTCCCGATTAAATTACAGCAGTTTCAATAAAACCGTAGAATTTTTAAGCGTAAAACATAAAAGAATCCTTTTTATATCGGTCCTGGGAACGTATTGGTCCCTCAAGAATCTCAAGATAACTTCGTAATATAAAATGACTATTGACCAGATTTTATTTCAGACAACGTCCCTTGAACAACTTTTATGTCATTTTCTATTACCCAGTCCTAGTTTCGTTAACAAGATAGCCTCAAACAAAAATCATAGACTCGTATTATATGACCTAGTCGTTTAGACTGACATTGTACGTAGGAATTATCCGGTCTAATTAGCACAATGAATACTAGACGATAAATGACTGGCCTTGGTTTTGTCTGGAAAAATAATTCCTACTTCGTAAAATTTAGATACTCAAAGGTTTCACCTTAATAATTCCTTTATGAAGTTTGAAATGTGTTTCAGTTTGCTATATCACAAAATCTAATTATGATAGTAAATGCAGACTGACTGTGGCAATAGGTTATTACGATTAATCTTTAAAAAATATTAAAGATAGGTACTATGATTACTCGGATATAATAATTATGGACTATGATTGACCCTATATAGAGGATTATAGAGATGTCCTATCATCCTAGACATCTATACTATAATATAAAGATATAAAATAAATATATAATATAAAATATATAAAGACAGACTTTGTGTGGGCTTTTTTATTTTTGTTTTTATGTAAGAAGTAAACTCAAAAACTACTTTTACTTTTAGGAAGCTAAACCAATGTACATAGACGTAGGCACTACTTTGGTTACTTAGGAAATACTGGATAAACGAGAAAAAGAAACCCCTGATGCACTGTGCATCCAGAGGTTTCTTTTCTCGTTTAATATCAGAATGTGGATATATATTGAAAACTTGTAATGCCCTCAGTTCAGGTAATCGAATAAAATTGTAACAAGCTGTAAGTTTCCGCCACGAAAATAAAATAAAATAAAAAAAAATCCACATGCACAGCAGATAGATAGATGCTCAACATTTTGCTGGTCTATCAGCCCTTATTCTTAAATAAAATAAAATATTCAAGAAGTATTATGAGGCGTTCTGTTAAGTATTTTAAGTTGAAATAGAGTGAAGGAAAAATTGCACAATAGGATATTTACCCGTGTCAGGTATCTAAATGTATCTAACATCTGGGCCTTTTAAATTATATGAGAACGGGTACGTAGAAGCGAAATCTCCGATAAGAGCCTCTCCCACAATCCCTTGTAAGGCAAGAGGGTCCCTTAAGAGTGATAGGAATAAGGAGCTTGGACGAACAATATAATTAGAACCAGTAAAGTAACTTGTCAAAGCGTCCGATATGCAGCGTCTGTACACCTAAAAATGACACACGTAACACGATAACACCAGAACTAAAGGGGATAACTTAATACAGAATGCCTCTTAACTCATACTAGTATAATCTTTTCTGAATTTTTCCAGCTGTCCATTTTTAAATTATTCTGCCAAAAAACTATTTTCCCAACCGGCTTTCATCGCGTACATTTTAAATTCAGACAATTCTTGTCATATACAACAATCGTTGCTCTTAATTGGTTTTAGTTAAACATGCCCATTCTAGTTAGCGTTGTGTGTATATTATAAACATATTCATGTTTATATAAAAGTCCATGAATTTGTTTGAAAATGTATTGGTATCTACTGGCTTGTCCTTCCTTATCTTTACTGTGTCACACATTACAACGGAAACGTCAATTACCTCACTGCGGGTGGATCTATCTATACCCAATACGTACAGTGTCCATTATCTAACTTAATTCAATTACAGACGCCTTTTAAATTATACTGTTTGGGTTAAACAAATGAATGTTACATTAACTTTCCTTTGACCTTTGACCTTTGAAACAAAATTGTTGGAAGAGTTGGTTACTGAACTGACGTTAATTTATGGACTTAATAACCCTGTTGATCCGCCCAGTAATAACATCATGAACGTTGTAGAGAAAATAAAATTTACACACGCGTGTACCCACGTTAAGAGCACACATGAACCTTTTTCGCTCTTATGATACTAAATCTTGCATTAACTCGTAAAACATGAACAGTGAAACAACTTAAAAGAATGCATGCCGAAGTCGCTTCGCACGCGCTCCCGGTAACTTTGTAAAAAATATATACGGTATATATGGGGAAGAAACATGTCTTTCTCCCATATATCATGTATGTAGACGTATACTAAATTACATAACAGGAACGTGTAGGTATTAAATGGCCAGTAAGCGACTACTTCCAATCGTTTAAGTATTATTTATTGTGTCGCGTCGTGTTCCTAATGAACGTATCTTGTGGTGTGTGTGTGACAATGAATTCCACACACAACTATACTGTCTTACACATTACACGTATTGACGTGACAGTATGAAGCAGTGGTAATATTGTGTCTTTAGAACTGTCAAATTTTACTGGCGTATCGAAAAAGAGATTCTTTGTTCCGCCTACGTTTGTCTTCATGTAAATGTAACGTCAATAGACGTTATCTTTGTGATTCCAAGTCAAGGTTGAAGCTGATACTATCCTCTTGTCCTTCTCTGTACCTTATCCTAACAATGTGCACCTTTTAGGCATCAGAATCAAATAGAATCTATAAACCTTTATTCTTAAAATATGTTTGCTTGTTACTAATATAATGTGCTTGCTAATTTTATTCTTTGTGTATTTTATAGGATATACAGCAGTCAAAACAAGTACCCCAGCAGAACCCCAGACTTCAGCCCAACTACCAGCTGGCCCTCAACGCTCAGAAACTGCAGCGTCAACTGAACAGGAACGTCTCAGTGCCTGTCATGAACATCATACACAGCGTGCCGAATAAACAAGTAATGCGCAATAACGTGGCTGTAGTCAATCCGGTGGTTCGCAAAACTATTATAAGTAACCCTATGTCTCCGCTTAGCCTTAATATAGGCAGTCCAATGTATTCTCTTCCCCCAAGCCCGAACACTCCTAATTATTCCAGTCCAGCGATGAGCCCAGCTCAGAGGGATCGCGTGCTAAGTCCGTACTCTACTCCTCAGTCACTGTCCCCTGTGGGTAAGTTCCACCAGGTTTACAGTCCAGGCAGCAGGCTTATGTCGCCAGTCGGCGTGATGCAAGGTGATCCCTACCTGAATAAGATGCAACCGAGCCCCAATTATCCCCTCCAACCCGTGGACATGCTCATAGATTCGAACATGTCCTCGGATATGTGGACTGATTCAGATATATTGCAGGAAGCAAGTGACCTGCTTACAGCTTTCGACGACGTCAAGCTGGTTTAGTTAAAGATGTAATTAATGATTTCACTTTGAAATCATTTTGGAAACTTTGTGAAGAGATTGAATACCGACAATATCTTATTGTAATTTGCATTTTTATGAAATGTTTTTACATCACATTCACATCTTAACACAAACATTCCGAGAGAATATATGTCAGAAATATAATGTTTATATTTGAAATGTCCATTTCCAATGGAATTAATGCAGGGTTGAAAAGGGTCGAAACAATAAGAGCCAAAAGGATTCCACGCGCGTCTCACTTCTTGTGCCTACACACAGCACAACATTTTTGAAATATTTTTAACAATTTACATATGCAATTGTTATATTGTTATACGTGACAATTTACACGAATACAATATTTTTCGATACCGCTATAAGTGGTACCCTGTGGTGATGCAACGAAGTGACTTAGCGAGGCAACGGAATTAATTGCAAGATTACAATACTAAATGTTAGTGAAGACATAAAGTTTATATACATACGTGTAGGTGTGGTTGGAAGTTAACTCTGTTGTTAAGAGACTGGACACACAAAACTACAAAATAAATACAATCTTTTTTTTTTGCTTTGAACAACGTAATTTCGTGCGTACAGGACTTTTCTCTATGTATTTAGCTCACCAGGAAAAAATTACAGGAGGAAAGAAATGGTGTTTTTCATATACCTAATCCTGTTTTGGCGTGGAAATGTTGTTATAATTCGCGCTTTAACGAAATTACTTTGTTTATGGCGTACTTCGTGAGTTAAGTTGTCATCTTTGGTTTTAGTAAATATGAGTACCTACTATAAAAACTAAACGAAAATTGGCGTATGGTTAGTTACTTATAACATAATTTAGGTTAAATTCACACCAATCATAAAATTATATTCAGGCGTTTCTCAATGGCGTTATTTTTAAGTATTAGAGTTCTATTTATATTTTACTTTATTGATCAAATTCATATACTCAATTAGGTTTTAAGAAGAATATACATCTAAAGCGTTTTCCAACCGAGTGTTCACACGACAATAAACTTTAATTTTCATTTGTACGCGAGTTATAGTGGTGATTGTATAGTTCATATTCGTTGCTCTAACGGAATGAATAAGTTTGTTTTACAACGTTACATTTACGGTCGGCGGCGCGCCGCCACCTCACCGATTAATGAATAAGTTGATTGATAACGAGCTAGCTGTAAATGAGTTTGTATTTGTGCAAATACTCGATTGGCCGATACTGTATCTTCATTTTTTGTCGCAAGCAGACAATATGATTGTGTGTTTGCAAATTGTACATACACCCACATGAAATATCAAGTTTTACTTCATAAGGATTTGACAACACTTGATTATTTTATTAAGAAAACACATCATAAGAAATTGTTAATATTAAATAATATTCTATAACTAACAAAAACTTAGTGTTGATATGCGGAAAAATTCTCAGTTTTCTGGGGATTCCCCTAAATATCCGTTGCTAATTTGTATGCCTACTAATATTTTAATTATATAGTTCTACGTGACACATAGTCGTGATTCATAAATCATAATGTATCTTAGGTACACTAGATACCTTTATAGCACTCTTATGGAAGTTTGTTTTGGGACGACATTTTGATATCTTAACTTTTGCAACTGATTCAAATATGTCTATTTTTTATATTGAAAGAAAGTGGCATACGAGCAAACACAGTGCACCTTGTGGTAAGTGGATACTGTCGATCGTGGACACCCGCGGTTCATACCAACATCAGGCAACAATGACAAACGTTGACACACCCTCGGATACTTCTGCCTACTTTTACAAATATGAATTGAATGTTCGGTTACAAGCTGTACAGCATTTGTTCAAAGCTGTTATATACTGTAAAAGCTCGAATAGTAGCAAATGTTAGGTCATACGTGTAACTCGATTTACATGAATGAATTAGAATTGAGAAAAGAAACAAATTTTTCAGGGTTTGGTACAAGCTAGGATTTACCAACGGCTATTAGTTAAAAATTGTTTATGGGTATAAAATTCAAATGTTTATTATTTACTGCTTGCTTTTTTTCGTGTTCTTACCGATTTTCATTTGCTGTAAACATTTTGGGTATTTCCTTCTACCAAGAGAAAAGTCATTATTTTTCTACCAACGCCCATTATTTCCTAAAATCTATTTTTCACAATTATTTCGATTTAAAGTACACTCGGCTAAAACCCAGAATTACAGTACCTAAACGTGTGTACCGCGTTTCAACATGAAATATTTTCAACATTTACCATCCATCTACGGTAAAACCTACGATTTACAAGTGAATGTTGATAATTTCCAGATTTTACCGCAACTATTTACTCAAAATTAGGATTTACGGGAAAATTATAATAGGTATTTACCATTGTTCGAGCTTTTACAGTAGCATATAATACAAGTAGGGAGGGTTTCGGACGGGTTCTGCGACAATCTATTGTCATTACATCATCAATCAATTACTCTCCGCGTGTAAAGTTTCACTTCACGATACAGGTCTCCCGTTGTCAATCGCAAGAGGGGTTTAAAGATTGTTTAGGGGCTTTAAAACGCCACACTAACTATTGGGAGTTGGGAATAACCCATTCTTTTTGGGATCATTTAGGTCCCACGGTTTGTTGTAGCCATCCTAGCAAACCAGAGGATCCGGTGGTTATTATCATTATAAGAAACTACAACATCAGTTTTTGCTAACTACGAAATGAGCCTTGAAGGTTTCTGTTTGTTTTCAGTTTATTATTGTATGGAAGGGCTTCCACGCTCGAATAATTGTGTTAAAAATGGTTTTATGTCTTAATTACTGTCTTCTCACTATTTATTTCATTAATCATAAGTTCTACTGTATTTTGCTGTTTGCGCCGTACACATTAAGTACAACCTACAATTAATTAAGTTACAAAAGGGAATGCCCACTTTTGGCCCGTTTATGACATAACACGAACCAAAATAATGTTTGCATTAGAAAAACGGACTTTATTTTCAGAAATATTCTGCGATTTATGATAAAAAATAGAAATGGTAATACTTTTTAGGTACGTGTTTTATTAGTGTTTCAATCAATATTTGATTCACTGGTGGTTTCATTTTTTGAGACTTGTCATCTGCAAATTAAAATCGAAATAAAAATATTAAAATATAATAAAACGTTTAAATACTTGATTAGTTGATTACATATGAAAATGTAACCTTAAAATATAACTAAATAATGTGTATATTGCAGCGTTCTCCCATCTTTATTTAAAAAAAAAACCAAACCATTTTAATTTTAAGACAGTTTTGCTCGAGACTAAGCTAGGCTGAAATAACAATAGAAGGTGGGCATTGCTTTTGAAAACCCCCAACACAGAAATACTGAAGTCTATTATTCCACACTGAATATAAAAAGTAGAAAATTGTTTCACGCAATTATTACAATGGTTATACCAATACTTTTGACTTATCTGCATCTAAAGTTATAACGTAACGTTCTATAAACACTTCCAGTAAAAAATACTCTTAAATCCGTTAAAGAAATAGGGGTCCGCAGACAGACAATTACGAGTATATAATGCTCTCCGTTTTTGTGTTGGAGGTTAACAACTCCTGGACAATTTAATGTATGACATAAATTAATGCAATTTTTTTAAAATTTAAATCTCGTTAATTTTAAGTTATTTTAAGTTGGGGCTGTTTTATGTTTGACACATTAACACAATTCTTTGTTATAGTAACATTCAAAACAATATTAGTTTGTAAACAAATTACAAACTAATATCTAATTTGTTTGTAATTTGAAAATATAATTTAGAAACCCCTACCAGGGCCGTCTTTACCAGGGGGTGCAAGGGGTGCGGTGCACCCCGGGCGCCCCGCGCCCGGGGGCGCCTGTCGAGCGCTGAATTCAGTGCCGGCTTTACCTATGGTGCAGGGGGTGCGGTGCACACGGGCGCAGGGTCTTAGGGGGCGCCGAGCGCCGCTCGCGACACCTCCAAAGAGTTCAAAACGCCTACTAGAGGGCGCCCTGCACCCGGGCGCTACATGAGCTAGAGCCGGCGCTGACCCCTACATATAATTTAAAATAAAATTACACGTCATGGTTATCCATAAAAGCATTTTAATTTTGTGGTTAAATATTATAATACCATCTATAATTTGATTATTTACCATAATTATATTTTTGTTAAGATTGAACTAATTCAACATACTGCCAATTTTCATTAAACATTTTTAATTATATAGATTATTGTAAGAATATTGTTAAGTATGTAAGTACACATATTTTATCGCGAAATCATTTAAAAAGTCCGCACTGTGCCATAGAATGAATAAATATTCGATTTTATATTTTGGTTTGTTAAAATTTGATGTGACGGGCTAAATCAACTTATAATAATATATATATATATATATATATATATATATATATGAACATTGGGTAACTATGTTAATTAAAATATAATCAAATTGTAAATAAGATAATATACATTGTTTTATATTATAAGTATATATTTAGACATTAAATTTCTGTCGATAATTAACAGATTTTCATTTCGTTATTACCTAAATTCGTATGTATTAAAATATTCCTTAGTACCTAGTAGGTATTATCTAGGTTCTTTCCGGGAGACATTGCTGAAATTGCAAATGCTGGTATCCATTTGTAAATTTTGGATGACTTAAACATGATTAAAGGACACATTAAATTAAATGGTGCGAGAGCATGTTTCGATAAAATTATTTATGTGTGTTACCCGCGTAAAAAGAATTACGCGTTTTCACTCACATGACCATACCCATAATACAACTGAAAATTGTTTACCAAAAATTTTGGCAAGTTTTATTGGAAGTTTAGATACAAACAAAAAATATACCATCAGCCCTTGTCTCTCCACAGCATGATACGTCCTTCTAAGAACCGCTACCGCATACGGTCATCTGCTCTTCTCATCCAGCCACTACCGACGAATTAAAAGGTTGCGTAGAAAACTAACACCTGTAGTAAAATAGTGACAGAAACAAGTGCTTGTTACATACAAACCTTCCAATAACTGAAATTAATTTTATTATTATTAATCTGAGCAGTTTTCACTTCGCAAAATTCTTTAGTGTGGGTACCTATAACCTAACCTACCTATCGATATCCTATATTCTCATACGTTCAACGGTTTGAAAATATCTTCAACGGTTTTGTGAAGAAAATCTTTGTGTAAGAACCCATTGTTATGAATTAATTGTAGTTATAATAAAAGTGAACTTAGAACAATAAAACAAATCGAGGAAAGAAGACTTTCCTCACGTCTATTTATTAAAGATTCGCCGGTGACAATCATTTATAGTATTAAACTCGCCCATTATACTATTCACAATAAAGTAAATAAAAAGAAAAATGAACATAACACTATATCGGTGGAAAGCAGCCATTATAAACAATAATGTTCCTAAAAATCACCCAGCTAAAGATTTTATAAAGCGATTTCACTGCCCTCTAGTTATTTATATAGTAAAATATGTTAGTTTCGGTATATGTACATATAGCGCCTTCTATATGTGTAATAATGAGAAAAGTGGTTATAAGATGGCACCACAATGCTAAACTAATTTTTTAATTCCGAGTTAAGTAATTAAAATTTATATACGTTTTATCAATATTAAATATTTTTAGAAACAAATTGTATTCATTTATGTCTTGTTATTTACTTTATATTACATCCGTTTTAAAATTACTATGCGTTTATAGCTTTTGAGTGTCATTGAAAAATAGAAATAAAAAAGTGACATTAATGACAGTTAGACGTCATTGGCCCTTGCAATCAGTCGGTCATTCGCTGATTTTTTAATTTTATTTGTATGAGGTCGGCATTCGTATCGTAGTACTTTGTTTTACTTGTTCTCAAATTGTGCATAAAAAATGAGATAAACACTTGTCACGACGACATCGTAGTTCTACAGTGTAAAGTGTTATTTATTGGTAACTAAGCAATGGCTTCTACGCCAAAGCAAGTGAATGGCAATGCGACGACCAACAACGGACCTCTGGGAAAACGGAAAAAATCCCGGAGCAACAAAGGCTCCTATCTTTCGAAGTGGCTAGATAAGACCATGCATCACATTCAAGAGGCTACACCAAGTATGGACACATACGACTCTATTATTAATGCAAATTTGAACTGGCCGATGAATAACGCTGGCTTGGCGCCTGGCTTCGATCCGTGTAGGTTTAATATGTATGGATGCGCACCTGAGCCAATGTCACTGCCTACGCTGCCGACATATTACAACAGTTCCATGATGTCTCCTTTCTATAATCCCGAATGCCGTTACGTGCAGAGCGTGAATAAAAGTGTTCAGGTACAGAGGCCAAGACAGCGACGACGGAGTGAGAACAAAGCTGAGGAAGTCCACAGCACAGCGCATAGTACACTGAACAGTACATGCAATGTAAATTACTTACAACCAAAGAATTTCACTGACAGTCAAGACTATACAAGTCTGCCGCCGATCGTGACGTCAGTCGGCGACACGACTTCTAACAGTGACATGAATGCAAATGAGAAGGAAGGTGGTAGCGCGAGAAGATTCAGTGATCCTTGTGTTCAAGGTTTACCAGATATATCGAGACCTGCAAATGGAGATGTGGATTCAGGATCTGAAAGTGGCTCAGACATGTCTGGAAGCCATGTCGGCAGTCGGCTGCTCTCATATCTCCTTGATCAGATAACATCTCTAAAAATGGCCAATGAAAGACTGAATAAAGACTTAATGGATACCAAAGGTCAGTATAGCTATAATTTTAATGTTATCTTAATTTCTTGTTGTACAATCAAAAAAAAGTATTTCAGATATTTCTATGACTTGTAAGTTCAAAAGTCATTGCTTGTTGCATGCTATTAAGAACATTTACTAGACCTGAAGGACAAATCAGCATTTAGTTCAGATTTAATGTAGTTTTTGATTAACCTATTAGAGTAGTGATAAATATTTTGTGCCAATCTCATAATTAGATTGACACAGAATCAGGAGAGGTTGAGTAGATTGGGGAGCCCTTTGTTGTATTGCAGATGGACTCTTGATGTTGTCCCAAATTTGTTGAATACTAGATAATAACAAATTATACATTGAGATAAGAAGTCGCCAAGATATTATGAATAATGTATACCAAGAAATAATTAAGAAGGCAGTAATTTATTTGATGACTTATATAAACTTATTTGTTTTATTACCAGTGTCATTATTTGAACATATCTGCAGAATAGGTACATAAGCTGCCCACTCATGTAATAAGGCCATACATTCTAATACCACATGATTATAGGTAGATAAAGTAGATCACCCACACAATACACAAGTGAGTCAAGGAGACAGGCCAAATGTGCAATTTACATATTGATGTAAACTACTGATATTGACACACCTGCCTTGTGATTATACTATACTAAAACTTTGTGATGGCATGAAAACAGCTAAAATCAGTAAAACTATTTAGTTTTATTACATCATTGGAAAATCCTTCTCAGTCTAACAAAAAACCTACCTTAAAATGTATTGTATAAAATATGTACTGCATTTCCCACTTAATCCTATTCCCTATATATGTGCATATAATATAAATATATGTTTCGGCAGCGAGTGGGATATGCCAGAGCCCATCTTATCCCTCCCCATTTCTCCAACTATATTCCTAAATTTTCAAAGGAGATTCCAATAGTTTGTTTGTCATTGTTTGTCTTGTTTGTCATTCTGGACTGACAGTGACATGCCAATCGCAGATTTCATAGGTGACAATATTCACTTACCACTAGGTAGACTGCTCGTCTTGACACCTTAAAATATGACCACTGAGTTCTTATAATTAATATCTATTAATATAGGTGATTTTTCGAATTAAAAGATGTTGCAATCTTACAATTTGCAGGGTGCTTTCAATGTGAAAAAGCATCCAAAAAAGCAGAAAAAGTTTAAATAGATATTAATTAAAGAGCTCACTGGTTGGGTTCCAGTAGGAGGTTAACTTTGTATTAAATAGATTAATTCCTTCCAAATATATTAATCCAATATCTACTTAATAAAATTCTAACACTGACTGACTGAAAGACAACGCATAGCCACCTAAACCGGTGGGTCTAGAATCATGAAATTTTGCACAGGTGTTCCTTATATAACGTAGGTGAGCACTAAGAAAGGATTCTTGAAAATCCATCTCCTAAGGGTGTAAAAGTTCCTGAGATGTTGCCAATGAGATTTCTCATTGGGCACAGGGCTAGTATGATATGATAATGTAGTTAATTTATAAATGATATGACCGGCTTTGGAATAGTAGCACTTTTTTTTCCTGTGGTTGTCATAAAAGACAATTACTCATTAACAAATCCACTACTACAAGCCCGCAGAACAAGCCCTCAAATTTTGCACAGGTGTTCCTTATATAACGTAGGTGAGCACTAAGAAAGGATTCTTGAAAATCCATCTCCTAAGGGTGTAAAAGTTCCTGAGATGTTGCCAATGAGATTTCTCATTGGGCACAGGGCTAGTATGATATGATAATGTAGTTAATTTATAAATGATTTGACCGGCTTTGGAATAGTAGCACTTTTTTTTCCTGTGGTTGTCATAAAAGACAATTACTCATTAACAAATCCACTACTACAAGCCTGCAGAACAAGCCCTCTAAAAAGAGTGGACTCACCCACCCACTTGATGTCATTTAAAGACCATACATCCCTCATGCAGTGGAAGCTAAAAGGCCTTGTTAGGCTAATAAATTATTATGACCCACATTTTTAACTCATCTATATTTTACTGTTTTATTTTGAGTAACATTTCTTCATTTTGCACCTCATTATCTTTTTTTTCTGTCACCATAGAACTAATGGAGTCACTTTAAAGTCATTTAAGGTGTGTAATCTGTTTACCCATACTTTATCTATTGCCTATTTGAAATATTTATTGACTCTAGTTAAAGGAAAGATAATCACAATACAGGAACCTAACAGACAATGTGTTATTTAACTAAAAACATTTTTATATTACTCATATTTTGGAACTATTGAGCTTCACACTACATACATATATGTACTTGCAACTGTTCAGTATTGAATACAATGAAGCAAGCTTTTGTCTTGACTTGGTTCAAGGACTTGTTACACACTGCCTTAATTTTGAGTAAAGGTTTTATAATTTATGATATTATTTTATGTTTCCTGTCAATTACATTGGTTTTTTAATGAATGAAAACTACTTACCATAACAAGCCTTCTTTTGTCCATTGCTGGACATTGGATGGGCCTCCTCATGCTCATTCTTTGCATGCGGGATGCATGGCCCTGGCCTCATCACACTGGCAAGTCCACTCCTATAAATTAGGTGTAGTTCCACAAGGTTTATGGTAGCAGCTTTGTTATCCCTTTGTCATCCATGCAACCCGTGGTACTATTCTATAGCCAGCTGACTCCAAACGGCCAATGCTGACTACTTACACATAGAATAATAAAATAAATATGTTTTATTAAATTTATAACATTCTTTAAATTTCACCTTGTTACTTATAATTTGCTTATCACATTCCCTCATACTTCCCAGCCTTCTTAATCCAGTCCTAAACCTCCAAATGTTTTAGACACATCTGTAGCACATCTGTAGATGTGCCAACTTTTGTCATTCTGGACTGATGTTGACATGTATAACAGCAGTCCATTGGTGACAGTACCATCAGATCTGTCTGCTCGTCTGCCACCTTACTGTCATAAAAAAATATAAATGTTATGTACAGCTGATAACACTACTTTCATATTTACAGCTGAACTGCAGAATGTTCAACAGCAGAATGCTATCTGGCAGAAGGGAACTGGTGTTAATATGGGCACTCCCACTCATTCTCCACTCAACAGTAATGGTAAGTTTTGTATTGTAAGTGATGGTTTAACATTGAGCAAAGTATCTGTTTCATTTACATACTATACCATACCAACTGCCTATATCTCTATTGCTGGAAACAGGCTGCTCCCAAAACATGCTTCTCTTTCAGTTACTATAAATAAATCTATCAGAGGCTAACATTCTAAAATTTGTAATTTGTAACTCTGCCCAGCACAATACATTAGATATCCTTGATTCACAATAGATTCATTTTATTAGCTATTATGGATAAGTGCATAATCCACTCAGTAAGCCTTGAATCGACTAATGTTTATACAACAAGTGCATGCAAAGTTTAGAACCTAAATACAATTATATGCATCAACTATACCTATATCACCTACTATATCTTATTGAGGACATAGGTTTAAGGCAATGAATTAGAAGCTAAACTCTATTTACATTAATGCTTTTTATTGTTTACAAACAACTTTGTAGGCAAATCTATTAAATACTATACCACATCTCAACACCTAAGTCTTTTCCAAATCCTCGCCTAATTTTCTTAAGATAGCAAATGCATACTTGGGCATGCCAAAGTATGTAATTCTTGACTGATGTTCGATGTATCCCGAATGTCCATATCACTGACAGCATCTTCTTTCTATAAAAAATATATTATACAATTCATCAGATTTATATAAATAGGGGTACACAATTAAACACATTTAATCCAAGCATAGGTCTCATATAGAAGATACAAATATATTGTCATAGTAAAAGCATGACAGTAGTTGCACGCCGTCTTCGTTGTGTTCGTTGTTGCATTTTGCACGTTATTGTAAAGCGCCGTGCCACATCGATTGTGGTTTATGGCGCGCGTCCTGAATATTCAGTGAGATTCTATGTGCCAAAAATATTTATTATTCTATGCTTGTGTGCGTATAGTGCCCACACGTACAGTAATTGATCAACTAACCTTTCGCACGATTACAAACCTTTTTTTGCGTTCGTAAACTAGTTATTACGGTAACTTTGAAGTTCATTTTCGTTGCTCTAACGACTGAATAGGTTTGTTTTCTAACGTTATATTTGCGGTTGGCGCTACCTAACCACTTATCAAATTAGTTAACAATGAACTGCAAAGGAGTTTGTATTTGTGCGAATGGTCGAAAGGCTGCTGCTATCCACAAGCACAAGGTGATTCCAACGAATATTAAATCTACTGTTGTGTTTTTACTATGATATTGCGTAATAGATTTTGTGTACAAAGCGCGTGCTGCACGCATATGTATTGTATCACACACGCATGCACACGAATTTTGTATTAGGAAATAAAACTGTCAATGCAGACTGTGGCATGCTTTGTGATTTTATTAACATAATTAATGTATTAGAAGTACTACGAATATTTTGTTTTTAATTCAAAACATTAAAGTTAGTTAGTTTTTAAAAGACGCCTGTCTATCTGTTTGTTTATTCGCTATTTTCTCACTATCTACAGAGCTGATTTCATTGTGATTTTCATTGTTACTAGTCAGTCTTTCTCCCGTAATGCTATATGATTTTTTTTTCATTATAATCGGATCGGTATTTTTTTTGTTAAGTTGTGTAAGATAAGGTGATCAAATTAAAATGTTTTGAGTCTAATCGAGTTCCAAGCGGCCGATGTACCGTACTGTAACCGTAACCAGCCCTTTCTTATTATCGTCCACTATTAGACGCGGGCCCCTTCATGCACAAGACAATGGTGTGGCCTTAAAACGGCACGTTGGCGTGTTGGCGATTCCACTCTTTTAGAGGTGGCTCTTTTCCTGGGGGCTGGTGGTAGCGGCTAAGGAAGTTGGAAGATGGGCCGACTTCACACGGCCTAAGTTAATATTTATCTTCTATCTATACGTATAAGAAAACAGTAAAAGGGTCGAGTTAGTAAATTGACTTAATTTAAAAAAAAATGGGTGGTCTCTAGAAGCTACAGAAACGTAAAAACTACTGAACGAATTTTCATCGGGTTTCACCAATGTATAGCTAAGTGCCAGAAGGTAAACTGGTATATGTCATTTTCATATGACACAAACTATTGAGTTATAGAGGAAAATAAAAAAAAAAACTAATGGAATTACTCAAAAACTACTGAATGGATTTTCATCCGTGAAATCTATCATGTCAGTGCTTTTACAGGTGTTTATAAATCCTTTACAGCCGCTTAGTCCACGCGAGTGAAGCCACACGCAGAAGTACTCATATAAAGTATATAAAGTACTCATATAATATCTATCTCTTGTTTGGTCGCACTAATTTTGACAAGTACTGAACTGGCTTTGTTGCGGTTTTCATAAGTAGTGACGAAACAAAATGATTAAACTATTTCCCGGGTTAAATTGGAATTCAAGCGGAAAAAGCCGTTTGCAAATGATTGTACTTGATAACGATTAAAAAAATATTAATTACCTAATACTTTTCCACAAAAAAATGTACTTGTAATTTTTTTTAATTCAGTGATTTTACTTTACATTTTGAAAAGTTTCGCATTTTCTAACATTAGATTTTTTTTTTCTCTATAGTGATTGAATCAATGAAAATAATAGCAACTCGTAAAAATTGAATGACAGATCGTTGCAACCTCTAGCAATTGTGTCATAAAAGTCATAATAAACACTGATTAGTAAAACAGGCAGGTACACTGATGAGGTAAAAAATCTTTGCGTGCTCACTTCTTTCTTTCTTGCTCGTTCATTCAGATGTGATAATGGTGGTTCTTATAAACTTGTTTAGCTATGACCTAAATACTTCGCAAACCATTGGAATATGTAAGTAGATACTTACCGTTGTTGAGACTTCCATTAAAATTCAAATGCCCTGGTTATCCTAATAATATTGGATAGAACATTAACCAACGGAGCGCGATTACAAACTTTTTACGTTCGTAACGGAGTTATTAATATGGCTTTAACGTTCATATTTATTACTTTAACTGAAAGTCGAGGTTTGTTTATCAGCGTTGTATTTGCAGTTTGGATCACCTCGTCGTCACCTTAATAAGTTGATTTCGAACAAAGGGCGTAATCAAGATTTTATCCAGGGTGGGACAAAGCAAACAATTTTCTTATAATTTAAATACAAAATGGTGTAACGCAGAAAGTCTGTTTTTATTTTTCTGAATGTTTGGGGGAGCGCCGCAATCTGCCCCACCGTGGCTACCTACGCCCATGTTTCGAACGCTTCATTGAAGTTCGAAATGCGTTGTCTTCGCCGTCAATCTTTCGGTATCCATTCGATGGTGATTCTCTCCAACCTTATGAAACAAGCATAATTTTATTCTTTACTAGCGACCCGCCCTCACTTCGCTTCGGTTTATTAAATTTAAAACAATCGGAATAATATATTTTCCTGCGGTAAAATGGAGCCTATATTTACATCGGTGAAAACTGCATTCAATTCCATGTAGTAGTTTTTGCGTGATGCGTGTACAAACATCAGACAGACAAAATTTCTAAAAACTGTTGTTTTGGCTTCTGTTGCTCTAATAAAGACACCCCCCATATTAGTTTTTTTTCAATATCTATAACGTACAGACATCGGCCTGTTACAATTTTATTATATTTTACCAATACTATATTTTACCAATAAACGTGTTGATGATTGTTTACAGAATATAGGTTATAAGAAATCTAAATATGAACCTTGTCTCTTTATAAAGCAGAATGGTAATGACATTACATATGTTGCATTATTTGTCGATGATTTTTTTGTATTTTCTAATTGTTCTGCAGAAACTGAATACCTGAAAAAAGAGCTTAAATCTAAATTTAAATTAAAAGACTTAGGAGAAATTAGGCAGTGTTTAGGTATGTGTGTCAGAAATAAAAGAAATGTAGTAACTATTGATCAGGAAAGATTTATAGAACATTTATTAGATAAATTTAATATGAAAAATTGTAAACAGATGAGTACACCAATGGAGGTTAATTTGAAACTAGAAAAAGATAATACTTGTTGTACTCAGTTCCCATATCAACAGCTGATTGGGAGTTTATTGTATTTGTCAATACTTACCCGTCCAGATATATCCTATGCCGTTTGCTACTTGAGTCAGTTTAATAACAATTATAATGAGACTCATTGGAAACATGCAAAGCGCATTTTAAAATATTTGCAGTGTACTAAACATTTTAAGTTAAAATTTGTAAAAGATAATTCAGATTTAACATGTTATGTAGATGCTGATTGGGCCTCTGATTCCCTGGATAGACGGTCTTATACCGGGTATTTGTTTAAGATGTCTGGGAGTGTAATATCACATGAATGTAAAAAGCAACAAACTATTGTTTTGTCCAGTACAGAGGCAGAGTACATGGCCATCTGTGAGGCTAGCAAGGAAGCTATATATCTGAGAAATCTCTTATGTGAACTAAAATGTAGAAATAGTGATATACCTGTAATATTGTATAATGACAACCAAAGTGCCCAAAAACTAACTGAAAATTGTTTGTTTCATAAAAGAAGTAAGCATATTGATGTTAGGTACCACTTTGTTAGAAATGCAGTAGAAAATCATATTGTGAAAATTCAATATTTGAAGACAGCTGATATGCCAGCTGATCTGCTAACAAAAGCTTTGTGTTCGCCTAAACATTATAAGTTTTTAGCCGATTTGGGCATTGTAGGGATTAATGTATAGTACTTTGTTATAGAGTTCGTACGTTATTTTGATAAGGGGCCATGTTGATACTTATCAACATATCGTACTACTGTTGATATGGGAACTGAGTACAACAAGTATTATCTTTTTCTAGTTTCAAATTAACCTCCATTGGTGTACTCATCTGTTTACAATTTTTCATATTAAATTTATCTAATAAATGTTCTATAAATCTTTCCTGATCAATAGTTACTACATTTCTTTTATTTCTGACACACATACCTAAACACTGCCTAATTTCTCCTAAGTCTTTTAATTTAAATTTAGATTTAAGCTCTTTTTTCAGGTATTCAGTTTCTGCAGAACAATTAGAAAATACAAAAAAATCATCGACAAATAATGCAACATATGTAATGTCATTACCATTCTGCTTTATAAAGAGACAAGGTTCATATTTAGATTTCTTATAACCTATATTCTGTAAACAATCATCAACACGTTTGTACCATGCCCTAGCTGATTGTTTGAGACCATAAATTGCCCTCTTTAATTTCAAAACTTTATTTTGTCCATCTTGACATACAAAGTTAGCTGGTAAATTCATATATACAGTTTCATTAAGGTAACCATTTAAAAAAGCAGTGGTGACATCTAGATGAGTTGTTTTTAAGTCATATTTAACACTTAAAGCAAATAGAAGTTTCAAAGTAGAGTAACGGAGCACTGGAGAAAAAGTTTCTTTATAGTCTATACCCTTTTTCTGACTAAACCCTTTCGCAACTAATCTTGCCCGATATCTCACCTTTTTGTCACTATCAACTTTTTTTCTAAACACCCATCTGCACTGAACCACTGTACCTTGCTTTGGCCGGTCTACCACTTCCCATGCATCATTTTCTTCAAACGATTTCAGTTCTTCCTCCATAGCTTTACACCACTGTTTGGATTCCGGTCCATTCATGGCTTCATCAAAAGTAATCTGGTCGGCATATAAGTTCACATCTGCCTCTACGCACACATTGCCATATCCGTACCTGTCAGGCTTTCTTCTTGTACGTGTACTGGGATAGCTCGATGCACCTGCCTGAATGACACTATCCACCTGACTTTTAGTCACAGAGTCAAAAAATTCATCTGAAGAACTATTTGAAGTAATGTCATCTGGTGTATATGTGCTGTCATCGTGCCTCACTGTAGACTGTGAGTGTTTCGAGTCTGCATCTTCAGAACTCTCACTCTGTTCTACGGCATCTGACGATTCTGTCTTCTCTTCAACCATAGCTTGTATCATATCGGGGTCATTTTCTGGCTCCATTATCGTCACATCTCTGCTAGTGATTATTTGGTTCGATGCAGGATTATATAGCCGATACCCCTTTGTATTATCAGCATATCCAACGAGATAATGTTTTACTGCCTTCCTGTCCCACTTCAATCGTTTTTCTTTTGGGACATGGGTCATGACTATGCTTCCAAACATACGTATGTGGTTAACATCTGGCTTTCTGCCTGTCCAGAGCTCATAAGGGGTTTTTTGGTCCAAACCTGAAGCTAACGACCTGTTCTTTAGATACACAGCCGTGTGAACTGCTTCGGCCCAAAACTTCTTATTTAATTTTGCATCAAATAAAAGACACTTGGCTCTCTCCACAACTGTACGGTTGAATCTCTCACACAGTCCATTTTGCTCTGGAGTGTATGGGTTGGTGCGCTGATGAATAATACCACATTGTTTTAGGTAATTAGACATTTCACTTGAACAAAACTCTGTTCCATTGTCAGATCTTAAAACTTTGATACTGGCACCCATCCGATTCTCAACCATTTGCTTGAACTCCCGAAAACATTTAAACACTTGACATTTTGTTTTTAAAAAATACACAAATGACATTCTGCTGTAGTCGTCCACAAAAAACAAGAAGTATCTAGCTAAACCAATTGATTTGGTTTCCATTGGCCCGCATACATCTGCATGCACCAACTCCAAGACTTTCTTACTTCTATGACTGCTATGTGGAAAGGGTAGCCTCGTTTGTTTTCCTTCACAACAAACTTTGCAATTAAACTTAGTAATGTCTGCTTTATGACTATATGATAACCCTTCAACAGCACCATTTTTCATCGCATTCAGATCTTTACTGTTGATATGGCCAAATCTTCTGTGCCAAACTGTTCCTGTCGTTGTCGCTGAAGCTGCTAACAAACATGCTGACTTGATGTTTAATCTATATACTCCATTTACTAACTCTGCCGTGCCAATTAACTCATTCTGCCGATTTCTAATGTAACAACTTCCTTTCTGGAAGAAAACTTTGTTGCCATTTTCAATCAGCTGGCTAACCGACAATAAATTGGTAGTGAGGTTAGGAATACACAAAACATTCTTAACAATTATATCAAACTCTGAATTATTAACAATAGTCGTTATCTGTGCGTCTCCCGAACACGACACTGGTACACTCATTTGGTTTGCAACTATGATTTCTTTCGTAGTTGGGTTGCGTGACATGTTAATTATTAGTTTTTCGTTGGCTATCATATGAGTGCTGGCCCCGGAATCGATATACCATTCATCTTGATTAAATTTTCCGTTAAGAAACACTGCACTAAATTTATTAACAGTCTTTTCTTTCAATAACGGACACTTATTCTTATAATGTCCGGTTTGTTTACATCGGTAACATTTTATGTTCTTGACAGTCTTACATGACAATTCAGCAGTATTGCCAACTTTGCCGCTCCTTTTGTTTCGGTGCGCCACTGTCGATATAAAAACGCCTTCTGCCTCAGTGCTGCCAATATCTGTACTCATGTCTAAAAGTTTCGATTTTATGACGTCGGTGGAAATGGCAATACCAGAATGCTCTATGGCCATTATCATCGGTGCGAATTTTTCGGGTAAACCCGCTAACAATAATGAACCTACCCACTCTTCATTTATATCAAAGCCGGTTCCTCTCAATTTCTGCGCTGTATCCACGACTTGAGTAACGTATGCCGTCATTGACTCACTGTTCTCCAGACGAATCGAAATCAGACTCCGCAACAGGCTTATTTTTCGAGTAAACCCAGAGTCGTCGAAAAGCGATTTTAACTTTTTCCACACATCTTGAACTGATTTTTCACTTCTAATATGCACATATAGGGATGAATCAATGGTCATTATCAATTTCGCTTTCGCCTTCTGAACATCAACGATAGACACGGCTTCTTCATCTGGCTTGTTGATATCGACGCCTTCCAAAATCAAAAAATTCTCGGCCGCAAACGCCCACTCATCAAAATTTTCACGCCCCTTGAGCTTAGGAACGTTTACAATATAATTTCCAGCCATTTTACTACGAAAAAACTAATAATTTACACTAAAAACGGGACTGGGCCCATAACCTAATAAAACACCGTTGTGAGTTTCACCACAGACTGACTTTATTAGTACGAATCTTGTTATACCCTACAGCCATAAGATGACGTCAGTAGTACGATATGTTGATAAGTATCAACATCAACTCATTATTTCGTCATTTATCTTCATACTTACTGATGTCGACGTCATTCACAAAATTAATTTACCATTGTAATTACAAATTCAATTAAAAGCTTGTTTATAGTTTTAATCCGAACAAAAAATGTCTGTCATCATATGTCGGTCTTTTTCCGCCCATTGTTTTGTATTAGGTCATCGTCATAATGTTGTCTGAGTACCTGTCTAGTATGTATTTATGTCTGTATTTTTTACAACCCCTGTAATTTATAACATAACAAAAGGATTTTTTCAAAGACTACTTAAACCAAGTTTAATTTGATTTTTTATATTGAAAGTTGTGATATATTGTATATTAGCTTTTGTCTGCAGTTTCGCCCGCGTGCTCACTACCCCACGGGAACCTTAGTCTTGTAGCTCATTGTTCTTTTCGTGGTTCACAAGAAGGTCCATACAAAATTTCAGCTTGATTTCTCTATTAGTTGATGCATGAAAGTATTTCAAACAAATAGTTATTGTTTAATTTTTGTATATTACTTGGGATTTATTAGGGTGATTCGGCATCAATGATCATGATAGTTGGTGGCAACTGATGCTGCTCATCATATTTTTACATTTTTGGAATCGGTTTCCCTTTTTTATACATATTTAGTAATTGATAAAATTATTGAATAATGCTTGGGGGAATGCTTAGGAATGAAAACCAAGTTCAAGATGCGTAAAAAATAGTGTTTTTTATTTCTCATTTCGTTGCTTTTAATTGAGTTCATTAGTCATTAAAATTTTTCATTCCTCGAGACGGACGCTACATCGCCAGACCTCTGATAGCGTGAAGAATCATTATAGTCACCTTGCCGTGACAGTTGATAGACACCCAAATTTACACGAAGCGTTTCGTTCCGTTTTCAACAATAAATTTCACAGAATAAATATTTCGTTACTGTTACACCATTATTTATTAGTAACTAGAATTTGCTTGCTTCTCCATTCGCGTTGAAATAGCGACTTTGCCCTCCGACTTGTCTCATTAAAATGCCTCCCTTTGTTGTTACTTATTCATGAAACCTTTCTAGAACCTCTAAGTAACGTTGAAAATTACTTTAAAGTCTGCGAAAACAATTCTATCATTCAAGTTGCGTATTCCGATATTCAGAATTCACAAAGACAGTCGGCATCCAATATACGAAGATCTTTTGAGTTCTGTGACCCTTTGAAATACACCTTCCATAGTCTTTTGTACACAATCAACAATAAATTACTTGACTTGGATTTCGAAGGATCATCGGTGAGTGATAACAGTGGTAATTGTAACCAGCAGATTTATAGTTCACTATTAGACTAGGGCCTCCATATGCATGAGGGTCTTGTGCATGAGGGATGTATGACCTTAAAACACCACACCTGGCCGGGCGGGTTGGCGACTCCACTCTTTTATAGTTTTTTTTTTATAGAAAAGGCGACAAACGAGCATACAGTCCACCTGATGGTAAGTGGATACTGTCGCCCATAGACATCCGCGATACATGCCAACATCAGTCCAGAATGACAAACTTTGGCACGCCCCCGGATGCGCTGCCTACCTTTGCAGATTAAGGAATGGATTGGGAAACTGAGGAGGGAGAGGATGAGATGGGAATGGACTCTGGAATATCTCTCTCACTACCGAAACACGTACGTACATTGGGTAAATACGATAACCGACACCACGAGGCAACGTAACTAATAACTGGGATTTTATTGCACACACATATACCTACAGACATTGCATTTTATAGATGTAAAAATATTTATGAAATACAGTTGCATGCTTTCTTGGAAGCGGTTTTTGTAAAATATGTGCATAACTTAGTATTGCATCTTTCTGCACCTACCTCAACAATGTACAGTCGGTAAATATTTATGTACATTCACAAAATTTAAAACTGTACATGAATTCAGCCAAATGTTCGCATTGTTTTACTTTGAATCTAATTTTATGTGTCGTATTTTCATTTATTTATTTTGCATCACAAAGCAAGATATTAACATATCAAAGCAGGAACTAACATGTGCCAAGCCATTAAAGTTCCTTAAAAAGAAGAATAAAAAAACATATCAAAGCATAATTTAATATACTTAGTGTGTACAGTGTTAAATCTAATTGACATCTCAATAATGTGACGACAGCATGATTGACATTTTAGCAATAAAGTTAATTGTAAATAAGCTAGTGGATAAAAGTTAAAAGAAAAGGAAAGAAAGTAAAATGAGTGAGAACAAAACAAAGGGAGACCTACTCATGACGTTCTGTAGTCAGTGCGTATTTAGAGATAGGTACTGGACATAAATAAGCTAACATAGATTTACCGTATGAGTTACTTGTACGTATTTTATTCAAAATACAGTGCCGGCTTTACCTATGGTGCAGGGTGTGCGGCGCACACGGACGCAGGGTGTTAGGGGGCGCCGAGCGCCGTTCGCGACGCCTCCAAAGAGCCTACTAGAGGGCGCTAGGGTATTGATCGCACCCGGGCACTACATGGGCTAGAGCCGACGTTGCCAAAATAGCTCAAATATATCTAAAACTAGCCAAATCCTCTTGTTTTCTATGTGGAAATCTTTATTCTAAGAAATATTATAGCGTTCATTTGATCCCTAGGCTACCACCAACTGAAGTTTTTTTTTGGATTTAATTCCATTCGAACGATTCCTCTAATACAGAATTTTAAATGTACTTATTCATCATTTTGAACAATTTTATAAAGTTATGTTTTTATAGAAATAAGGTGACATATGAACACATACAATCCAATAAGCAGTAAGCAGTGGGTGGTAAGTGAATACTGTTGCCCATGGAATATATTTTAACATCGGTCAAGAATGGCAAACGTTGGCTCACCGTTGAATGCGTTGGAGAGTTAGGAGAGTGGATTAGGGAAAAGAATTGGGAAGAAGAATAGGGTAGGGTGCTTCAGTTATACTTAATTCAGTATCGTTCATGTGGTTTTGAATGTATGTTTTAAATACTTTTAACCAACTTTTGCTGCTTACTTAGTTCCTCATAGGCAAGCAGACGTGTAATAATCACAATGCATGCAAAAGTTTTTATAGCTCAAGTATGATTTATGTGAAAGAGTCATCGCCTCATCACTATAGACAACGGGGCTGACTGAGCAGCTCAGTCGAAATCGCGTGTGTCTCACGTGACCCCGCGAGTAAATAACAGATTTCCTATTATTGGATATGCGAGGAAATCTCATTTATATGTTTATTACGTTTTCTTTGCGTTCATGAACTAATGAGTTTCGAGCGGACGGTGATTAGGCGCTAAAATGGTGTTATAATTGTATTATGGGATTATTTAGTTAAAACGTATTCAGAAATTACTACCTGCCTGAAGAAACAAACATCACAAAAGTGAACAAATAGCGTTTATAGATTTTATAAACATGTATTGAGTAAATCAATTGAGATCGTTAAGAACTGCTTGTAAGACTTTACTGTAAAATTCACCAGATATACGTATTTGTTTCCTTTAATTCACCTACGTAGTTCACTCAGTAATTAGTGAGACTTTCTTCCCACTAGTTCAATTATAACATTAAATTATAATAATATTTTATTAAATATTTAAAATAATCATTTAAAATTGCATTAAAAGTTTGTTTTAAATTCATCAAAAATTCTAAACAGGTATATTTAGCACTATACTGTTTTTTCGGTGTTCCTCAGGCTCGCATCAGGCAGACAACCAAACCCCCCGTAAACCTCTTCGAACTTTGTATAAAGCTGTCTTTCAAATGCAATTCATTAAAAAATAAAGAAAACTAAATATATAAAACTGAAAGGAACCTCAATTTTTGCACTCCCCAAAACCAAAATTTGTATATGTGCTTGTTGCTACTGATGTATTCAACTTCTAATTATATCTTGTTATTTTTTCCAGGTCTAATCAATGGGCAGTACTCTCCTGGCTTCTTGACGGATCTAGTTCGTGAGATACGTGATGCGGCACGCATGCGCGAGGAGGCACTCTACTCAAGAGTGCGCGCCATGATTCTGGAGAGAACTGATGTATGTATAAATTGAAGGTTACACTCGATAGCCCGCTTATAGATATTCATAGCTCGATAGATATTCCCTCTGTCGTGGTTCCAATCACACACTTCTTAGACACCTTCGTAACTCAGGTACAAAGTTCTATTTTCTTATCGCATTTTATGTCTCTGAACAGGCTTAGATCAGGCCGCAGTTAATTACTTGTCGTTGCCACTGGCGAAAAAGAAAACAATAAAAGGTCAAAGGTCAATTGTCTGACTCGCCACATCCAATAGGTTGCAATAAAATTCTCTGTTTTATGGGTTTATAGCTACACTAGATAAACCTTCATTCTGAACAAACTTGTGTTTATACAAAATCTGTTTGATCGATAAATTGAATCCGAGATATTTTGCACAGGATGTAGGTTCACTACCAATGTAGCTGTATGTAGTCGTCGCGTCGTTTAAAAGGCGACATGAATTGTTAAATGAAGGCAAATATCTACTTTGTTACTACAATTTTCAGTTATACATTAAGACTGTTCTGCAGGAAGGAAATCATAGTCTCACACACAGGTATTTTGAAATCTAGAGGTTTCACATTATGCACTTCCCCTTTCCTCTTCCTAAGTCCTTTGAAACACTACGTAAAACTATGTTACTTGGAAAACAATTAATTGAAAATAAAACTAATATAGTTATATAAGGAAAATTGAAGACGGGAAATTTTTCTCGGTACAGAGATTTGGATACTTCCCGAAATCAAATTCTGTATTCGTGCCTAGATTCGCGCTTGGATTCATGTTTAGTTCTATGTAATAATATTATCAACGAAATAGTAAGCTGCTAAAAACTTCCTTTTAATTAGTTGTATGTTTAAAAACCTAAAACAAAGAACCACGTACATAAGATAAGAACAGCGAATGATCGCCTTTTGGCGGGCCTCAGGAAATGCTTATAGGCTTAACAAGACGGAGACAGGTAGATAGATGGTCCATAATGGTTTACTAGAGGAGGCCTGTGCCCTGCACCGGAACGTGATAAACCAATAATCGGTGTTTTATGAGAAAATATATTTCTAAGAATTTTCACGAAACATAAATACTTTTCAGTTAGAAAGCTAGGAAGTATTGTATGTCTGTCTATCCAGACTGGACATTTTGCAAATATTTTGGCCGAACTCCAACTGCGATTTTCGCGTCGTATTTCGGAATACAAAGGTCGTTGACTTATCCGGTAGAGGTGATCCGTGTTGTTATGGAAAGACTGGTTATTATTTTACTATACTATAAATTATATACTCTGTGGTTTGGTCTATCTCTAAGTTATACTACTAATTTATCTTAATCGTATTTATGACATTGTATATTTATAATGTTCTATAAATATTTCATTGAATTGAAATTGCAAGAAAAAAAACTGATTTGGAAAGCAATTCGGCTCATTTAAATTGGGAATGGAAATCACAAAATAAAACGAACTCTTTGCTTGTCAAACGCCATTAAACTTTTCAACCTGTCATTTGTTTTTATTTCTGGCGGCAATTTGAAAATTAAATTGGCAATTGTGGTTGCGGAAAAATGAATTTAACAAGAGAACATTTTCGTTCAATTATTTTTTATGACCTTCGATGCGGTTTAAACGAAATTAGCGAAGTTAGTTTTAAGTTAGGAAAGACTTGAGTTAGCATTTAGTAATGAAGCCCCATCCAGTGCCGCTGTATATAACTGGTTCAGTGAATTTAAATGTGGTCATACCCACCTCAGTGACGATGTTCGAGAAGGGTGTCCTGCGAAGGCGGTGACGGAGGAAAGCATCAAAACTGTGGGGCCCATGATTGAAGCAGACAAACGAATGACATATTAGCAGATACGGGCATCAGTATTGGTATGAGTCGAGTTCAAACTATTTTACACTTATCACTTATGGATAAGGAAGGCAGCTTTGTGCTAGATGGATTCCTCACAATTTGAGCGAAGCTCAAAAACACTACCGCATGGAATGGTGTCTCCAAATGCTTGAAAAATTCGACAATAGTCAATCAAATGCTGTGTTTGATATATAATAGTAACAGGTGATGAAAGCTGGATCTGCTGCTATGAGCCTGAAACTTAAAGAGGCAATCTTATGTCTTTCTTTTCTTAAGTGGGTCTTTCCTTTTAAAGAGTTACCAAAAGTGAAGAAACGATGCAGTGCTGAGAAGAAGACGATTGCCTCCTTCTTTGGCAGATTAGGACATTTTGCTACTATAATTGTATAAAATAAAATAACAGTAACTCCGTACTGGTATGTGAACTGGTGGTATGGTATCTGTGGACTTCTGTTTTGGAAAAAGTTAAAAAACGACGCCCATGAAGCAGAATGATACTCCATTACGACAATGCCCCAGCTCACTCCTCCAGACAAACGAAGCAATTTTTGGGTACTGTAAATGTAGAATTAATGGTCATCCGCCACACAGTCCCGACCTTGTGCCTTGTCATTTTTATTTATTCCCTAAAATTAAGGATAAACTCAGGGGAATACGTTTTATGAATGCATAAGAGGCAGTTACGGCCTTGAAAACGGTTGTTGAAGAGGTGCTTAAAAAAGGGTGGGCTGAATGCTTCAATCGATTGTCGCAGAGAATAAGTCCAAAAACAATAGAACAACTTCCATCTTTATATCTGATTTCATTTTTGAGATTCTAAAAACTCACGTGTCACCCCCATATACATAGATATATACTTATACACTTCCACTAGCTCACAAAAATTATCGCCGACAGAGTTTTAGTTCTGACTTCATGTTGGATATGGATCCAATGGATTTGTATCAGTAAAACCAATAAAAAATACTCTTAAGCGATAACGTCCTTCGACCGGTGGAAACATGCGGTATATAGGACATTTGCATAATCTATGATAAGTAAATATGTATGTATAAAATATCAATGACATGCGTGGTTGACACGCGATAAAGAATATGATAATAATAGTCATAATGATATTATTTTATTGCTGATAACGATAACCGTGATCTGACAACACTACAGTAATTATCGTAATGGTAATAACTATATGGTATAATCATAATTCAGTAAATTAATAATAGAAAACATACATATCTGTAAGAAAAGCTTTTATTCGGATCTACTAATTAAATAATCGACTTAAGCCACTTACAGTGTAAAATATTTAAAATATTATTGTCAACTGTTAATCCCTATGTGTATATGTGTACATCAAGGTCGCATCGACCAACAATTTCAGGCGCCAAAGTCATTTTCGCCAACCGCATATGCATGGACTTATAGGACCGGATAAATATATGTTTGACACTTAATTCCTATTAAAACTTTACATATTAATATTCAGTCTGCATAGAGGTTAGTTTCCAAGCAGCGGTCTTAGGGTGGTCTATTTATCTGGGCAACAGGCGCAGATATGTTCTAGCAGACATGTTCAGACCATTCATTCTTTAGAATGACTCGTTGAAAGCTAATCTCTATGTTGGAGCTTTGCATAAGGGCCGTATTCACATGCCAGTAAAAAGGCATGCCAGGAGCAATTATTTAGCATTTAGCAAGGGATGCCGACTCAATCCACATACCAGTGAGAAGCATGACAATTACTAGAAACGTTTCGTGAGTGCCAGTTGAAGGCCACAAAATGTATCTAAGCAGCACGGCAGCTACTGGTAAACACGTTTTGACGTGTCTGTCGGACATGCGAGTAGGCTTCCCTGCTTCACACGCGGTCCCACGCACACGAGAAATCAAACGGCTTGCGATCTACTGGCGTACACACGTGATTAAAGGTACACTACTGGCGTACACAAGAGGGTGATTAAAACGCATGCTTCTGACTTGCAAAATTTGAATACACATACATGCCAGTAGCGCACATTTGCTAGGTACAGGTATGCTTTTGTTCAAGTAACACGCATGTGTATCATGGTGTTTATAAAGGCTGGTTTTTTGGGGGTATGGAACTTTAAAATTAAATAAACACGTATAAATCGTGGTAATGGTCATATTTTGGCTTTATTGGAAAGATAGCCATTAGTGTTTAAATATAGCTTCGGGCGTATGGGCGCCGGTCGCGGCTGGCTCGAATAAAGCGCAATCTGGCAGTCCAATAGTGAACACTTTTTGGAGCAGCTGAGGCTGTCGGCAATAACGTGGCGAATGTTGGCTTCCAAATCGTCAATCGTCTCTGGTTTATCGGCGTAGATTAGCGACTTCACATACCCCCACAGAAAATAATCCAAAGGGTGTTAAATCACACGATCTTAGAGGCCAATTAACAAGTCCATTACGTGAAATTATGCGCTCATCGAATTTTCCTTCAATAAACCGATTGAGGCGCGCGCTGTGTGACATGTTGCGCCATCTTTTTAAAACAACTCTTCCACATTAATGTCATTCAATTGAGGAACAAAAAGTCAGTAAGCATGGCTCTATCAGTTTCCATTGACTGTAACGTTCTGGCCGGCATCGTCTTTGAAGAAATATGGATCAATGATTCCATCAGCCCATAAAGCACAACAGTGACTTTTTGTGGATGCAACTGTGTCTCAATAATGTCTTGTGGATTTTCTTCACTCCAAATGCGGCAATTTTGTTTATTGACGTAGCCATTCAACCAAAAATGAGCCTCATCGCTGAATAAAATTTTGTAATGAAAATGAGGATAAAGAGCAAGCTCGTTTTCGGCCCATTCACTGAACGTACGACGCAAACGATGATCATGCGGTGAAATGACAAACCAAACTGACCTTAAATCAGCTGTCAAATTAGCTGTCGCTGGAAGAAGTGTTGCCAATTCGAAAAACAAACCTCTTAAAACACTTTAAATACGATTCGGAACTAATTCCAAGATTAAAGGGGTCTTTCTCACCACCTACTGATAAAGTGATAGCCTATCTAGCGTTTATCCGAAGGATAGTTGTTATATTTCTGTTTCACAAGTATCAAATATCTGGCAGATAAAAGAGTCTGTTAATTGGCAGATAACTTAGCATATTGTTAACAGTTACTTTATCAGCAAGTGATGAGAAAGCTCCTAAATCATCTATTATCCGGTAATAGAATCGTCTATTTTATCGAGGCTTTATAATTACTCGTAATTGTAACTCATTTGCCCCGCCAACCTGACCTTTGCAAACTAATAGTCGTCTAAAGCGCGGAAGAGTTTTTTTTTCTTTCTTCACAATACTAATAAAACCTTTTTTCTTTATCAGAATGGTTTGGCGTCTTCAGAGGCGAAGTATACGGAGAAGACTCTTGAAGAAATCAAGGTAAAGTTTTTAATTGCGCCATCTATAAATCATTATTGTAATAAACAGAAACAGCCCCATCTATTTACGCAGTCTAGGATTTCATAAACAGAATATTTGATAGATGTCGTCATCATTACCCGTTGGACTTCAAATATAGTCAGTGATGAAGTAGTTTTGTTGAAATATCAGAGATGGCGCTGTTCTTATTATCTTACTATGGCCTTTGACAAACTCAAAAATGTTGATGTATGTTATGTTTTTTGCATTGCGCGGTTATTCTGTACCTCGTCATGTTCATGTTATTTATGTATAGCACATTTCGTGGTGTTCTGTCCAAGCAATTAAGACAAAATCTACACATACCACAAAGAACAACAGCACTTTCCATTTTTAATTACATTTGGGACTCAAAAATTTGATAGAAACCAGCAGTAATAGATAAAATAAAACACTGAGTAAAATATCTTATTTAGAGCTTATTTTTTATATAAATAACGTCAAACAGTGATCCACAACAATACATTATATTATTAATGTCTCTATTTTGCTGCGTCCAAGGATTCTACGCGCTATGCAATTCGTTTCGTTAAAAATTAACGAAACGCAACTTCGCACTGAACTAATTCTAATACATACTTGCAGAAGGTTAAGTGGTATTATCGGTAAAAAATTAATCATTTTCAAAAATACACAGTGCATTATTTTTCACCTTTAAAAAGTTCCTGTACAGACCCTCATCCCTCCATTTCAATAACTTCTATTAAGTGCAATTTGTGAATAATTTTATAACATTTGTTATTCCAAAACAAATTCGATAGGCACGCGAAGATCTTTTTAAAATGCCACCATATCTCGACACCTTTTCACTGACGCGTTTCACAGTTGAGTTATTTGTCGTCGCCCTGGGTGGTCCATCAAGGGCCCTCGACGCCACGCAACGCCAACCGCCAACGTGTTTATTTGCGTTCTCGCGAAACACCAACCTACGCTTAAAACTTGACGACGATTTTAAAATCATGGTCTTGATTTAATATGCCATTCGTACTTGAAATAGTGTTGCCCAGACGTCTCATATTTCTAAAACGTTGCGTATTTTTTTTCAAATGTTCTGCTAAACAACAGATTCGTGGGTAGATTTTTTTCTCGTTTTTGGGAGATCTCCTTTATAGATCTTGGTCTCCTCCGTTATTCTCCTCCTATTCCTTGCTTCCTTCCCGGTAGTAGAAGCATTGTTGCTGTGAACTTTCCCATCTGCTTTATGTCCTCCTTAACACAAACAATCGATCTTTTCCTGTCTGCTCATTGGTCTATTTTGCTGTGGAGACCACCCGATCATCAGTTGTCTGGCTTTCTCTCGTAAGTGACCGATCTATAGCTCAAGCTTGCGAACCGTCTGGTTTTCCACCGGACAGTCCGATTTATCCGTGTCCATGTCCCTTCCATCGACCGGACTCAAACTGTCCGGTTTATTTACAAATTTTAAACCCAATTTATTAAATTGTTCAACACGTATATGTTGTTTCAGTTTGAAATGCTTTTGTGGAACGAGTTTTCAGCGTTATGAAAAATATTTCGTCTGATAAATGAAAACGATTAAAGTGAAACTTCTTATATTTTAATTATAAGATGATTAGCGCTGAATTTTGTACACATTAAGTTGTATAACAGCCTGTATATTGAACACGGGTGATAAATTTTTATTGTACTAAATTTCATAAATTCCATCAATTATTTTTTTAGGTGAGCTCTGATATTGTACATGCGCCCTTGACAATGATTTCCGTGGGAAGTTTATAATGGATCTGGATAAAACTTACCCTAAATATAAATCCGAGCACGTAAGCTTTAACCATGCAGAATTTCGTTAAAATATGGTGGTTTTTGCGTGATGGACGTTCGGACAAACAAATAGACAGACGAGCATTCCAAAATATATTGTTTTAGACTCTGTATCATTCATAGTGTACACTACAATGATTTTTTAAAATAAAATAATAAATTTTAAATAATTTTAAATACAGACACGGCTTTTCTACGATTACTTACGATTATAGGTATGCCGTACTGTCTTAAAAGTAAATCCAGTTTTTTAAATACGATTTTATTACTACGAGTACATTAGAACAAGGTGAACTAAACAAGCGCGCACGCCTTATGCGTTCGCTTTTATAGCATTTCATATGCGCTTGCACACGGATTATAAAATCAGCAGGCGAATAAAACTGTACGCATCGATTTAAATATACGACAGGGCATTCGCGCATTCACTGGTGCGATTTGGCCCACTATCACACCGGAGACGCGTTATTAAAAAAAACCCCCAAACAAAAACTACGTACACCTATAAAAGTTATTATTTGTTTCTTTTTTCATTCACAATAGATACACCAATAGATACATTTTTTAAACGAATTTTGTCAACAATTATCTTCTATGTACAGTCAATGTTGAGCATTTCAAAGTTTAAATTTGACGTTTCTAAAACATAAGTTTCTAAACATAATCTTCTTTTCTAACGCGTCATTTTTTTTTTGTTTCTAATAGAAAAAAGGCGGCAGACAATTAAGTATTTCTTTTATTAAGTACCTACATTTGTTCAAAGTGAATATCAATATAATAGATATTCCGATATCATAATTTTAATTCTTTTAATATAACCAAAGAGAGTGATCATATTCTTTTTTTATGGGCGAAGGCGGCAGACGAGCATACAGTCCACCTGATGGTAAGTGGATACTGTCCTCCATAGACATCCGCGATACATGCCAACATCAGTCCAGAATGACAAACGTTGGCACGACCTCGGATGCTCTGCCTTCCTTCGCAGATCAGCAGATCAAGGAATTTATTTATTTATTTTACAAGATACACCAATAGCATTTATACGAAAAAATACAAACGTTAAAAACTTATAAATTCAACATACCGTGTGCAACATAAGCGTGAGTATAAACAAAATTAAATTTGGATGAACACAAATCCAATTAAATAAGGTTAAATTACAATTGTTTAATTACATTTACTAGAACATTAAATCGTTTAAGGGGTTAGGCCAGTCTAGGATTTTCAAAAAATCGAAATTTTTTTTTTTGGCTTAAAGTACACTTTAGGGTCCTAAAAACATTATTCAATTGGTAGAATAGTGAAAAAAAAAATTTTGCCTGCCCAATCCGCTGTAGTGTCGAAGCATTCGGAGCGGGCGACGAGCGCATTTTCTACCTGCCGCGGCGGGCTTCCTTTTGTCCCCTTTCTGCGACTCTTACCCTCTGCACTAATGTACCAACGGGGCCTGAGGGCTCTAATGGTTCCCCATAAGGTCGTTAGAAAGCGCTAGTTCATCAATACAGCTGTATATGTGGGCTTGTGTGCGGGTCAGTCAGTCGAAAAACGACGCCACGCGTGGACGGTTCTTTTTGTTTTCGTTTCGTTTTCTGCTCCAACAAATTACTTTATTGACTACAGTGGTTTTTACTGCTAAATTATCTTTGTTAACAATATGAGTGATAACAAGAAGCCAGTTTATTTGGCGCAAAAAGGCAAAAGAGGACGGAAATCCAAAGCAGATGGACCAAGCATTTTAAAGCGGCAGCGTCCGTTAAATCGCTTTGAAATGGATATACGGGTATCGTCAATTCATCACCTTATAAAGATTCGATTATCCAGAAGAAAGAGTGTATCGATCACGTCCAGAAACGCATGGGTACGTATCTCCGGAATTTAAAAAAGAAAATAAAGGGCCTCGGCGGAAAAGGTAAACTAACTGGCAAATTGACCGATGAACTGTCAATTTATTATGGTCTAGCGATACGCAGAAATCATGATTCTGTAGAGAAAATGAGGACTGCGATCTACGCAACGCTAGATCATAAATTATCAACAGATGCCGAGCCCAAGCACGATCACTGCCCGAGCGGAGAAAATTCGTGGTGCTCGTGGCAAAGGGCCAAGGCCACTGGAACTTTGGACGAATATACACATAAACCACCTTTACATAAAGAAGTATACGAGGCTATAACTCTAAAATTATTATGAAAAATTAACCAGTGATGACCTACTCTCTCGTTGCATAGGCGGCTTCACTCAAAACAGTAATGAGAGTTTCAATGCTACAGTATGGTCGATGGCCCCGAAAGTGACATCCAGTGGCAAAAATGTGCTTGACACAGCTGTATATATTGCTGCAGGTACTTATAATAATGACCTCGCAAGTGACATGAGTCATGCAGAACATAGGCATCAAAATTGGGCCGAACTGCTACAATTACTGTCAAGAGACTGATCAAAACCGCATCAAATTATCGGATCGTTCGCTCTCAGATGCTGCAAGAAGGTCTCGAATCGAACAGAAGGCATCCAGAAAGGAAGAAGATGAGTTCCACGTGTCCATGGAAGGTAAAATGTACGGCGCAGGCATCGCAGACTGAAGGTATAACAAAATTTTCAGCACGTAAAACTTTAAATGCGTTTTTCTCGAAACTGCATTTTTCAAATCGGGCGACGATGGTACTCGGAGACTATCGCACGTATCAACTTGAAATTTTAACTGTAGCTTCACAGTAATATTATCTAGTAAACTACGTACGATTTTTTTGTTATCATAGCAACTTTTTTTTTTATAAACAATTTACTGCTCATTTTTTCGGTCAAAAATTGAATTTTTTTTTTACAAGTCCGCCATTTTGCGAAAAATTGATGTAAAGCTAAATACATACGTACTTTACTAGCAAGTCTTATGTAGATTAAAATCCCGTTCTTTATTTTGTTTCAGATAGCACAAGTTCCTAGAATTACCGTCGCCCGTAGAGGCCCTCTTAAAAAAGGCGATTCCAAAGATTGGTCTAATAGCCGCCATTTTGTATGAAAATGTCAATATAAAAAATTTTATATACACATAAATACATGTTTAATAAAACCTAAAAGAGAGAAATTCGATTCCTTTTTCCTTACTCCCAGATAAAATTGTCAAAGTTAGGCCTTTTTTGAGGGCTCTAGACTGGCCTAACCCCTTAATTAAACAAATGAAAAAATAAAACAGAAAGTGCCCGCCTACAATTTACGTAAAATTTTGCGTTTGAAACTTGCCAAAGAATCATTCAAGATGAGATTATCATAAGATCATTAAAGATTAAGATGTCATGAATTCAACTCGTTATAAGTTATTCAGAAGACGATTTAATGACGAGAATTTACCCAGGTTTGTTTTAGACGGTAGCGGTACTAATTGTTTGCTTAAAGGATATCTTGGCAAGGCGAATTTGGTTTACCACCTCAAGTATTAACAAGGAGCTATTTAACATTTTGTGCAACAAAACCAAGCCGGAAACCTTCCGACGCACTACCAATTTCCCAAACTACCACTGTGGTACATTTCAAGGTAGTCTTAGAGACGGTTAATGTGGCGTCGGGTGCACCCAGCGGCTCTTGTCATGCAGCGTGCACTCTGTCAATACAAAACTGATTCTCTACCAATCAAATTCGTTAGTAGCTTCTTTAAAACAATGTTAAAACTGATTAAAACTTGACAATATTTTTTTAGTTCGGTGTGAATGCAATCCACGTAACTTTGTACTTTGTAGTCTTTAGTGTCTCCCCACACGAGCATTTGAAATATGAACGGGTGCGCGGCGGGCGGGGGGTACTAGACAAATATTGGCAGATGTAAGTGGTTGACGCTGCAGCCGTGGCGCCACCCCTGTGTGACGTCACTGAACGCGGCCCGTCCCGACGTAATGGGGAATTTTTGATTGTTGTTGTTCCTGTACTGAGCAGTATGTTGTCAGTTTCACACATTATATATAGTTTTGACAAAAAAATGATTATCCAATTTGGGCCACGGGTATTATGAGTATGAAAATTCATATAGTATAGTATAGTATAAGTATCATTATTAATATTTTCTCCAATGGTGTAGCAATTGCCTATATGTCGTATATTACAGTAAAATACGTCAGTATGATGTTTTCATCAAGTATGTAACATACATAAGAAAGTTTCATTTGTTTCCATTAAGGGTTCCACGAGTTTCAGCAACGGCTGCTACACCGTTACTCAGCTTTCTATTTATTTTGTCAATATGCCGTCAAGTTCTAGAAAAGGGAGAGTTAATATATATAGAGAGAATTTGTAGGGAGTCAAGGAAGAGCGCGTCCGAATAGCCAATTCAAGTACGGCTCGCTCCTCCCACGATTCGGTCCGAATAACAAGGTTGGTTAGACCATGGGAAGATGGAGGAACTTGTCGCTCATGTTCCATTAGGCTGTAATCCAAATCTCTCTTTGACAATCTAAATATGGTGCATCCTATGTTATTACGGTATATTACGGTTAAAGATCGCAGCATTATTTGAATTTGCAAACAGCGATTTTTACACTTTTGGAATTCAGCCCAAATTAATGAAAAACGCTACAAGTTCATTTTACCTTCTATTCTGTCCTACAATGATACCAATTTAAACAAATGTCTCAGACAATGATACAAAGAAACCGCCATTACTAGCGTGATGATCCGCAAACAAACAAGAATTCTGAAAAGTGGTTTGTTAAATGAGGTGTCAAAACACTTATCCCAATCATGGCCGAGTTGTATAGACGTGACGAAACAAATGTCACGGGCGATATTAATAGGGCTGCTGATATAAACACGAACTCTTAGGATGGCTCTTAGTTATCTATCGTATATCTATTTATATATATATACATATAATAAAAATGTAACTGATCGCTGTCTGTACATGGAAGATATATGAGAAAAATATTATTGGGGGCCTTTATCAACGCAATAGAACCCAAAACAATGATTGTTAGAATTTTTGTCTGTTTGTCTGTACGTTTGTGCTAAACGGCTTAACCGATTTGGGTGCGGTTTTCACTAATGTATTTTGGTAAGCTTCACTTAAAATTTAGTGTTTGTTTTATTTCAATCAGTTCATAAATAAAAAAGTTATATCAATCTAAAGAATCACGTCGAACATTTGTTAGATAAAAAATAAGCTATTAGAAATAATGTGTGTGATCGTTTTTGAAAATACCAAATACCCCTAAGAAGGTAAAGACGGTGTTTATAAACTAAAGTCCACGCGGACGAAGTCGCGGGCAACAGCTAGTATATAATAAAATTGTAAAAAAAAACCTCTGTAAATTAAATATTTTTTGAGAAAAAAGTCGTTTGTACTTTGTCGTTGGGTACTTTTTATCCAGATCGATTAAAGAGTTCCCGCGTAAATCAATCTAGCCAAACGTACTATAAAGTCTACGCGCATGAAGTCGCGAACAATGACAATTATATCCCCTCACTAAGGCTATTTAAAAATTGCTTGTAATATTTTTTTTTATTTTTTTGAAGATTTTTTTTAATGATTTTTTGTATCTTTAGATGGTATCAGTTTTCACAATTACCTTAATACTTAAAGATTATATGACTATTCACTATAGAATAAAGATAGGTATGGAAAGATAGCACTTTCATTTATATTTTTTTATTATTAATCTTATTGTATACTAGCAGTGTCCGCGATTTCGTTCGCGTGGACTTGTGATTCCCGTGGGAACTCTTATCTGGGTGGATCGGGATGAAAAGTATCCTAAATACTACCCCAGCATATAAGAGCTATATTTATGCCGTTTCATTGTTTTAGGCTACGTATCATTCGTACTTTATATTGCAATCACTTCTTTCAAGGGATATTTAATGTACAGAGAGATATGACTGCTACGATTTTATTATATGTATTGATTATTTCATATTCTTACGGAAAAGTGACTTAGGTGTTCTGATCTACATAATATATTATAAATATCTAACAACGTCAATGTCATCTACACGTCTAACGAAATACTCCTAATTACATACATATATGTACTTCATCATAAAGCATATACAAGAAGCGTGGGTGCATAGGTACACGTAAGTTTGCCCAAATGATTAGCGCCCAAGCGCTGCACTCGGCTCGTAATAAGTTAATTGAAGTGCGAAAACACGGCAACTGGCTAACACGCTTAACACTCCGGCTTTAATGCGCTGCGATGCGCACTAAACGAGTTACGCGCGGATATTGCATGGGAACCAGTCGACTGTTGGCATTTTTTTACGGAAGGCATAAATAATACAGCGGAGTGAAGAAAACATAAAAAATGAAAAACATCGACGAAGTGATTCGTCTACGAGTAGTAGCGCCATTAGATGGACCGTCCTCTTCTCTGCCGCTTATTGCCTATAAAAGGGTCAAAAATGCCGAGAGAGATGTTTCCCAAACCTGAATCCGGCTGCACTTAGAATGGTGCTGAAATTTTATTACAATGAATCTCCGAGTAAGGAATACCTTACTCCAGGGATGAGTGATATCAAAGTCAAGGAGGAGGCCAAATTCACGGGATTAAAATAAAAAATGATACAAATATGAATTAAAAATAAAATAATTCTATATTTTACGTTAATCAATATATTATGTATATCCAAATATGATCCAAATCTCGTATTTCTTTCATCCTGCAGACGTCATAT
Source organism: Sesia bembeciformis (assembly GCA_943735995.1). NCBI lineage: Eukaryota > Metazoa > Arthropoda > Insecta > Lepidoptera > Sesiidae > Sesia > Sesia bembeciformis. The sequence continues at coordinate 9,872,504 of OX031042.1, forward strand.
TGGAAACTAGTTTTTATTTGTATCGTATTTGTAAACAACCAAAAAAAAAAAAAATGACAACAAAATACACAGATTTTATTCGTTGACAGTGACATTGACACGACACGACTCAGTGTTACCAACCGCTCAGATTAATTTACCCTCTGTAAAGCAGAAATGTTATCTATGTAAAAAAATAATAAATCATGATTTTTATCAACCCTGCCTTACTCTTTAAAATAATCCGTTTTTGCTTTCATTTCATTATATAATATTTCACAGTCATGATTATCCGAGATTCAATCTGATTGGATCTTTCCTCATTGCGTCCCTGCAAATGATGTCATCTAAGATGTGATCTTAGGAAGACATCACTGCCAGCATATTTTTCCTCTGATCTTGAATATCCAAAGTTGTATTTTTTATGTTCTAGCATATGTAGAATTAGAGATGATTGTCCACCAATATCAAATCTATTGGCTACGGAAGTTGGACGGAATCATCTCTTACTGTCACAGTCTATCAGTTAGTGTTCTTGTAGCAATGATGACAGCTAATATATCGACAGTAAAAACACGGAACGAGCGGAACAAACAAAATTAGCTGGTCCGCCTGCCTGTGTGTTTGTCCGCGCATATAGACTTAGCCGTGTAATCTTACTTAACACGCTGAAGAGATCCCAAGTTGCAAGAGATGGCGAAAGAGATGTAGCCCTTTTTATTGTATTTGTTTTCATGTATATATACATGTAAATGTTTGTTACATAATTTACACAGATTTTATATACAATTATATTATATTGTATTTATATTATATTATATATACAATAATTTACATATAAATGTAAATGTATTTTATAAATGTAAATGCTTTTTCTTCTGCATATTTTTTCTACACATTTCACACCTTTATCAGTTTTATAACAAATTATATATTAACCCATAGTTTATTCGAAATTAAACTCTTAAAACTATGAGATTTATTTCTGTAAAATCACAAACAAGTAAACTGTTTCGGTAATGACGGCATCTAAAGAGAGAGAGAGAGAGAGAGAGAGAGAGAAAGAGTAGGTATTAGAATGAGACACCAACATAAATAAAACTTTTATTTAACAGGTATTACACTTATACTCGTATCATATATGTGCATGAAATATTTGCTTATAATCGTCCAGCATTAGATTGGGTTTAGTGTGCTCTAAGTACATACAATATTAGGAGCAGAACAGAAATGATAGAGATTTCATTACATATATTTTATCACTTGTTACGGTGTTTTGTGCAGGAAACAGAACCCCCTCCCCCCCCCCCCCATATTCCTCTAATAAAGAACAAAACATCCATATCTTAAAAAAGTTTGCGTGTCCATAGACGAGAGGTATGACTTTTCCATTGAGCGCTGGGTGGGGCTGTTGACTTATCCTGGGTAAAGTGACGGCCTTACCTGGTGTCGGTTTTCAGTTCTTAATTTTACCTAATTTTTGATATCTTTAGTTTTTAGGTTAGGTAATTTACTAACATAGTTTGTAAGTCGATAATAACAAGTATGGATCTTGTTTATCTGAGAATAAATGTTAGACTGCTAATAGAAATTATCTACACCATTAACTAATAATTGAATAAAAATGTATGCACAGTATTATCACGGGTGTTTTTGGCCTTAGTTTCTAGAATAGAAGCGTCCTCTGGTGATATATAAAATCCCCAGTGTAATTCTAAATCATTTCATGAACAATTTCAATGTCAAAGATAAGAATTTAGATTTTAAACCCACAAAAGTCTATCAATTGCACTCCAATCAAATAGCTTCATCGTCGATTCAGTCTCCAACTTGAATTGATCCGTACTTCCTCCCGCATCGCATACAAAAATTGACTAAACAAGGGTAGCTCGACAATATCCAAGAGTTCCAATTGTGCTGGTCGTGCGACAAACGACACCGTCCCGTGATGAATTTGCTGTGCAAATGTTGCCAATGGTGTTTTATAAGCGGCTTGCCGTGTTGATAAAACATTTGAGGGCTTTGATGGCCTTTGGCAGCTGAGTTCGTAATAATGAAATTCTTTAGGTATCTCAACAAGTTTCTTTAGGTTTCTTTCTTTAGGTACTAACAAGTGACCCAATATATACTTATAAAAAGCTATAAAAGGTGATTTAATGTAATTATTATTCTCTATTATTATCTCTCGTCCTTTATTAATTAGAACTCCAAACTGGTATGTAAGTAACAAAGAATGTTAAGTAATTATTTTTAAGCAGTGTCTCTATGAGTGTGGGATTATAGTTGAAAAAATAATTACAATGAGCACACGAAAACTGGCCCGAATGTATTGAGCCAATTTTTTTTTAAATGTAGGTATCTTTTATAGTCATTCCTTACTAGTCCTTCCTTTATAGTCTCTTTATTTTTTGAGACGATATAAAGATGTTATTGTGACTTCTGGACTATAAAAGAAAACATTTTGATTTATAGGCTCCTGTCAACTTTGTAATTGTACTAATATAGTTGTCTTCAAGTTCCTCTTTAGAACAATAAAATTTACAATATAACCAAATTCTTATTATGACTCAATGCTTTACTAGCATTTGTTATTACGAGATTTACTTCGTTGATCGTTACTCTGTTCTTGTTAGGAATAGGTTTTCACTTTACGTGTCATAGTAAGAAAACCATAGCTACATATATGTTAGCTAGTTTACGATATGTTGCTATGGTGTGAAGCAGATAGCGGCAATTTCGCCTGTAACGGGCCTCCAGCATCCGTAGGGACCGCCTACAGGGGCTAAAATGACGCTTTTATTCAAATATAGTAGTTTATTTATCATACTTTTGCTCAATTTCTTAAAGACATGTCTCAATATAGTTTTTACAATCAATTTCGATGTTCCATATAGAGGTGATCATGCAATATCTAATTACTACCGAGAACGGCAATTGTTCTAATTGCATTGTAAATCTAAGGTTTCTAATAGGATTGAAAGGATGGAACTTTTTAACACGGAGAACCTGTCTTATTTTTATTCATAGAATACAATTAATAAAGTGTTATAGAGGATACCAAGTTTGTTGTTGAGGCTTTAAGTTGTTGGTACAAAATACTGTCCAGGCAATGCCAGCGTTGCACATCGCCGCTGAGCAAACTCCGCAAAGACTTTGCCGACTTTGCCCGCTTTTATTAGGCCAATGTTGACACTGTCCAATCTGCAGTGAGTAATGTCGATAACAACCATTTCTCTCCAGACTTTGTCGAATTACAAATAGGCATTGCTGAATTTGCAAAGGTCCTGATGTGCAAAATCCTGCTACGAGACGAGCGATATCGACATATTAATAAAAAAAAATACATTTCATTGAATATTGTTAAGTAAGATTTTTATTTTTGGGACAAATGTTCTTAAAGAAATTGCGCATGAAAAAAAAAGATTAAATGCATAGATATAATAATTATAGCACATGTTTCATAAGCATCATTTTAACGTCGCACCGCGTGGAGGCACGCGGTCAGCACACCGTGTCCACGAATACATTAGCCTCCCAATGTAATGGCTCTCGGCTGCACTCATGTCATACAGTTAAATGCCGCGCCCAGGACGTGTAATACGAAACTAGGACGTCACTACATCAAGCGTAGCACTAGAAAATGTTATGTGGCTTCCACACATTAACCCTTTGCCCGGCAACATCGTAAGAAAATGCGCCACTATTGCCAGAAAATCTAGTATCTTAATTAGTAATTTAATTTCTTAGTTTACACTTGCTAATACTTAATTATATTTATGGTTGAAGAAGCTATTCGACTATAATAACCTAAAAAATAATGAAATTAATGCAATTGATCGTAGGTATACATAATTTTATTATATTGTATTAGTGGCATATATAAATGCCCTTGGAGTCTTGCGAGGTTGTGAGTGACTTTCGAGTTAGGGGCATGGAAACAAAAAAAAAATGCTCGTCGGTCATAAGACTCATCATAAGGGTTTTATCTACATTTTCAGAATTACTGCATAAATCCGACAACAAATCATTTCACTAAATGTGAGAAACTAAATTTTTGTTATAATAACGTGCAAGCCTCCTCTAGTAAATCACTAGGGGGTTTTGAACTATAATCCACCACGCGGACCCAGTGTTGTTTGCTGGATACACATACTCTAGGTGTTTTTTTGTGTCTCGAGCATCGACGAGCCTCACGACGATATCCCTCAGTGCTGACCTAGTTTTGGAATTTAGTTTAAAAAATCTAGATACGAAACTAGAACCGACAATAAATTTCCTTTCTCAAATAATGTTTTGGAACACAGCTTTGAAAAACTTTTGGAAAGGTCTTAAATTGGCATATGTAAAGAAACTACAGGTTAAAATATAGTTATTCGTAGAGTTCTTTGCGCTTTTGTAAGGTCTTAATTTAAAAAAATACATATCATGTAAAAAAAAATACAGATTTAAAATTTGTTTGTCGTAGAGTTCTCTGCGTGCTTCAGAAGCGGACAAGCGTCGCATGATGGATCGCATTCTCAAGTTGGAGGACGAGATACGTTCCATGAGGATATCTGGCAGGTGAGGCATAATTTGACAAGTGTTTTACGAGGAAAGAATAAACAAGAAAAATGAAAAATTATATGTGAATGATTCTAGTTGGTACATTAAAGCTTCGGAGAGATTACATAATAACAGTATGTGCGGTATTCTGTAGCGGTAGGTAAACGACAGTGACATAAGAAAAAGCAATTATTTGCATATTTTCAGCTTAACTTATTTTGGCGTGTTTAATTTTGCTAAAAATAACTCATTTTTTATGCCACACCTCCTTTTCCTTTACTATCACAATGTTTTTCGTTTAAGTGGAAGTCTTCAGAGAACTTATGGAAGACACTTTAGTTGTTCAACAGTACCTTCATGTTCATCCAACTAGTTGTTAATGCTATCGACACCTATGCTTATTGCTAGATGCTACATTGCTCGTAACTACTCTGTTCAAGTTAAAAAAAAGTGACGTTATCACTATTAGTCACGGGATTTCACCTATTGACCAGTCACGAGACAGCGTTCCTGGATTGACTAATTAACGCCACATTGGACGGATGTCAGAGAGTATAGCAATAAGGCAGCCCGTACATTTATTAAAAAAAGTTAAATAACAATTCATCTCAATTAAATTAAAGTATTAACAATTTATCTCAGATCGGAATCCAACGAGAACGGCATATTGAACGGGAACGCAGAAGACGCGGACGCTGAACGCCTGCGTTTGCGCAAGGAAGTTGCGGACATGCGCAAGGCCAAGCAAAACGCCGAGGAGCATACTCTCAAGTAAGTATGTATGTTAGGTAACTGTACTTTAACAGAAAAATAAAATAGAAAAAAATGCCGCCACCAAGAATGTAAATGGTTAACTCTATTCATCGTCAGTTCACTATTAAAATATATTTTTTTTATAAAATTCTATAGAACCTTAATCTCTAGTGCAACCAGCCCCTTCAGTATCCACTGCTGGACATGGGCCTTCTCATGCACACTGTCTCGGGCATGAGGAATGAATGGCCCTAAAACGCTGCGCTTGCCAAGCGGGTGGTTGGCGAGTGCACTCTTAAAAGTGGTGTAGTTCCTCAGCGTTTGTGATAGCGGCTTTGTTATCCCTTAGTCGCCTTATACGACATTCACGGGAAGAGAAGGGCTGATAGATTCTATAGCCGACCAACACCACAGGACACAATCTAACAGTGAATATGTTATTATGTAAATAGCCAAATGAATAAATAGTCTATGTAATGGTGAATTTTGATTAAAATATTTCAAGCAGTACTACTAAAGTTGTCATATATAATAATACATTTAAAAAATATACAAAAGGAATTCATTCAATATAGATTTTAATTGCCTTTTAATTTCTATTATTTTTATTGTGCTATTTCCCTTTTTGTGATTCGTTTTTGATAAATCGACGTGCTTATCTAAATTGCGTACTACCTTCCAGACTAGAGCGTCTAGTAACACAGCTCCGTTCGAAATTCAACAGTCACCAAGTATCGCCGAACGGGCCCGAATCGTTACCGAGCGAACCCGAACACGATACGAGCGCGCGCGCGCGGCGAACGAGCTTCAACTCTTCCAATAATTCCACTGTTGTATTTGGTCCAGTCACGGACTTGTAGCGAACAATCGGATTCTCACTTTGTGATCTTGCCACAGATTTATTCTGGTCTATATTTTATAAAGTGTTGTAAATACCACCACGTCGCGAAGCAATAAATTTCATAATTAACATTAGGACATATAATGTTCAATAATTTAGATGATTGTCAAATACGTAACTAGTTAAATTCGTTACTAGTCTAATTTCGACAATCATCTAATTCGATAGTCGTCTAAATCTGAATTTGTCTAAAGTTTGTACAGTCACCAGTACTTATACTTTTACTTAATAAAGAGTTTTGAGAAAACCTTCGCGTGCTGGAGAAATAAAAAAGCACGATGAAAGTATTATGAAAATGCGAAAAAACTTAAACCCAATATAAATTTCTTCGAAAATATGTTACTTATTATTTTTTTTTAAATCTGTGAGTCATCATTTTCAATTCATTATAAAGGTTCGTTGCAGTCGCTGTAACATAACTATAAAACATCACGTAGGTATATAATCTGCGTAAAGAGTTTAATTTGACTTTTTTAATTATCTTTACTAATAACGTGTTTGTCGAGTGCCGAATTAGATGAATAACGAATAAGACGAGTAAAATTTGAAGACCAGTTAATAATTCAAATGTTCTAATCCATTAACGCCTATTTTTGTGTTCATATTCTGGAAACAGTCTCGGTGAATTTTCAGCATAGAAGCAATAATTGTTATATAATAGAATTAAAAAACAATGACGGCTCAGTAATTTAAATTATACGAATTTAGATCAGATCCAAATTAGATGGTTTGCTTAAATCGAATCTCGTTGTCGCACTTAGAAATAACTGCTCAAATAATTACCGCTGTATATGTTGACGAACTCTTGTTAAAACTAAAACTCTTGTTTTAATTATATGGCTCTTGTTGTTTTTTGATTTGTTTTTTTTATAAGTATTGTCGGTAACATAGAACAGCTTAAAAATCATAGAATATAGTATCTGAAGATATACGCTATTCCTTTTTTACTTTGTGATTTTTGTAACAAAGATTTACTTGTTAATTGTTTTGTGCACGTGCTATACAATAAACAATAATCGCTTTTATATATGTCACGGAACCTTTCCTGAAACCTGAAACTGAGGACTCCTTTCGCAAATCTGAGTTCATTGACATGAAAATATTATGGATCTTTATTTGCAAAAATTCGTCTTTTTTAAAGTTTTTCCAAATAAGTATACATATAAAGGCCAAAAAAATTATATTTTTACAAAAAATTGCCTAGCCTTATATGTCAATCATTAGCTCTCTTTAGACGTCATGTAGTAAAATTTTACTCCATTATAGAAATTTGTCTTATTTTAATATGGATACCCACCCACATATTTAGATGCTCTTATTTATATAATTTTATACAAGATACATATTTTTTAGTCTATCACTCGTCAAATTGTTATCTGGGCTTGATGCCAATCAATACATATGTACTTAAGGGCGGGTCAGCTAGAATTTTTTCCCATAAGTTATTATTTCGTATAAGTGTATTATTTCGTTTCCCTTCTATTTTGTATTGTTTAAAATAAAATGATTTATGATTTCAGGCTTCAGGAAAGATTTGGACACATTCTGTATATTGACAACTCTATACAATTTAACTATAAGCATACTATAACCTACAAACATTGCCGTAGGAATTGTTATTCTCATACAATTATTTCATGGCTTCGAGACCGGTCTCCTACATGTTTAGATATGCTGATAGTTTCACATTATTTCTTCAATAATTGTTAATGGATAAAGCATTAAATTCCACGGGATATAATTACTTCGTCACACTTAATTCACTGTTTACTACGTATAATACAGATGAATTGTTGACGTTTGCAATTCTCATCTAATTCGCTTTTGACACCTTATTGTAGTTCTATGATCAATGTTTGTCCTCTGCGGCGGCTGATATCTTCGAAAAACCTGCTCTCGTATATCTCGAAAAACACACTTTTTTGTGCCACATATTTTATGTATGTATTGCGTAATTTCTAGGTATTTGAATTACATTGGCGTATTATAGACGAACTTGTCTTATCTTAGAAGAAAAACACCATTATTAACTAAATATCTTCGTAAATGTTCTATACTAAATTTTATTAAAATCGATTATAAATGGGAACAGAGCCCAATAAATTGAAAGATTCTCATACATATTATAGTAAATTGATTTAAATATTTTTATATTTGACATTATCGTTTCAAACCTATAACTGTGCGATTAATCATTTGTCTTTGAATTTAAATAATAAAATCAGTGACCGTGCCTGAATAACCTAATTATAATTAAAACTACAACCTTAATTAAAATTATTTAGTCAACAGTACGTACACTTTAGTAAAGACACTAAAGTGTGTTGTGTTGATATAAAGGCAAAAATGGAACAAACATGTTGAGCTTCTTGTGTTGTAAGCTGTAAATTAAAATGTATGCTAAATTATTACGGGAAATACTTGAACATTTTCGCTGGCATGACACGACACTGGCTGTATTACGATAATGTAATTTTTTTTAATATATTGTTTGTATCAGAAAGTTTTTAGTTTTCTAGATATTAAAATAAAAACATATTGATAGTAAAGTTCGTACTTCAATGAATAATAAAGTTTCCATCGTGATCTATCGACACTATGTCATCCACCAGGGAGGGTAAATATTCTGGTTGTTTTGAAGAAAAAGATTGTTTACAGGTCGTTTAAACATATGTAACATTTTCTTAAAAATGTTACAGTGACCGAAATAAATTCCTGGTTGAGGAAACATTGCACCTTTCGACTACCATTTATTTCGGTCTCTGAAAGTTTTTATCGGGAAAAATAAAGATATGAACCGTGTTAAAATGACGCTTGAACATTTGTTTCTTCAAGTCAGGGATTTTATAAAACCGGAATAATTGCTCTTGGTGGTAGATGGCAGTGTCATAGATCATTAACTAGATAATGCTCAACAAAGAACAATATTTTATATTAATTTCTTTTGTATTTTATTACGAATTTTATTAACATTGCACGATCTGTATTTATTTGATATTTTTTATCTGCTTCCTCCGCACCAACCACAGGTTGCCCGCAAGAGATCGCTTTGGCGATGATTCCGCCCGTTGTACTGTTCTTGTTATTTACTTAAATTATCTTTTTTTCCAACATGTATTGGTGTACAATAAAGAGTATATTAATATGCTTTCTGGTATTCCTAATAATTAAAATTTTCTAACATATTGTTATGTATCTTTCGAGTGAAATGGTTCGTCTAAGTGTGTTGTGTCGTTTGTCTCCATTTGCTGTCAAGTGATGGGATTAAGTAGTGTGCGTGTTTTTTTTATTTTACCTTTATAATTAAAAAAAAACTATAAACTTTACTCAAAAGTTTTTATTCACATCGTGTTGGTAAAGTGTGTTATCACGTACGTTTTTGTTTTTCATTGTTTGCGCCTATATGATGTTTTCAATATTTTTATTATTATTAGGACGGAAATAACGAATTTTAAAAAATAATGTTAAGATGGTGTGCTCTCTAAGGGCGATTATAAATCGTGAAATGTAACCGAGTGGTTTGTAGTCGCCCTAATGTTTGTCGATATATAACTAATTAATTTGTGTGAAATTGTGTGAGTATTGTTTTTAAATTAACACTCAAAATATTTATAGTTTGAAAATAAATTGTAGTAGGTAATGTAATATGTAAGGAATAAGTACTTTTAGTGTAAAAAAATACTACATTCTTCTTCGTTTACAATGTATGATATTCGTATATTTTCGAAAAATTAGCCATTTAGTATGTCTAATTTTTGAAATAACATAAGTCCTGTAATAATAGTCTTAAAGTAGAAAGTTTTTCTGTCTTTTGGTAAAAATATTACCCAATAGTAATACGGCTGGTATTAACATTTATATTAAAATTATTTATTAAAGCTTATAAACTTAACGTGTTATTGAACATAATAATAAGTAGCTACAAACAACAAATATATATTGCAAATTAAATTTCTAAATATACTCGTATTATCCCAGTCTATATAATAGAGTTTTTCGCTCTGAATTTCAATCGTGTCCACAATTATTTTACTAAAAAAAAGTATGTTTTCTGTCTTTCCCTTTAATACTAATGTAATAAAACTCCATACGAAGTTTAATAATAACTGTAAATAAAGTTTAAAAATAAGGAAGATATTGACTTATAACAAAATAATGTGAAATACAATATTTAATTCCCCCTTTCCCATACTAACCACCGAAATCACACTTAGACTAGAATAGACTGATTCCATTACTAATTTATTGACCTATGCTAAGTATACCAAATTGGAGATTATTAAATATATTTTCAATAATTGAAGTTTTAGAGAATAAAATTGTAATAATATTAATAGTTTAATGTCAATGTAAATGCAAAATATTACAATAATAACTAAGGTGAGGAACCGCTTTAAAAATACCGGTTAATAAAGTTTAAATTCGGTTATCTCAATTAAAACGGTGCTATTGACATCAAGTAGGCGACATTTCAAAGCGTTGAAGTCAAAATCCATATTTACCGGTACACAAACGTCAAGAATTTAAAAACTTGAAATACCGGTAAACAAAACGTCAAAAAATTGCCTTCAGCCACATTTTGCATTTACATAAAGAAATGATTTTACATAAATTAAAAAGCAATGTAATATCTGTCCACAGAGATATCTTTAATTGCTGTCAAATCAAATTAGATTTTTTTAATTTGACAAACTAATAGTAAGGAAATTATCCGGTATTTTTCAACATTGATGATATTCCATTTTGAACCCAAAAATATTACACATGCAATTCTGTGATATTTGGAACACCTGTATAACTCCAAAATGAACGTTTTTCTGTTAAATCCAATTTCATACTCTGTTTTTATGTTCTATTTTCATTTGGTCTTAATAAGTCTAGAACAACTAAATGTATTCGCAATAAATTGATCTAAAAAGTTTTCATTTGGTTTGGTAATATAATGGTAAAATAACTTATCATGTTGTCCGTTGGACGTTCACAGATATCATGTGTCCCAGAAGCCACAGAATCTTTAATCACGGTTGATAAATTACACATTAAGCACTTTTTACACAATTATATCTCTATGGTACAGATATTAACTATTTTAGCTGTACCTACCTTTAAATAAAATAACTAATTATTGCATATTGTATAAAAGAACGGTGCCTTAAATACGTAACGTGTGTCCGCCCACGTGTAAAGAGAGATGTTTGTGCTAAATGTTTTAATATCGCCAATGTTGTGAGCTTTGTGCCATGTTGCAGTGGTTTAAAGGTCATCATGACTTTTAGACAAAATTTCGAAAAATCACGCGAACAAATTTTGTTTTTGCGATCAGTATGCTGCGCTCCTAAAAAGAAAAGGCACTAGTAACATATTTTCAACGAAAGTATATGTAATATTATAGTCGGAAATTAAAAATAAACTGATTATAACAAATTGATTTTAAATTAATTTACCAATTTTGTTGCATTTTTCGTGAATGTCATCAAAATGCACTTGTGCCTTTTTTCTGAGAAGAACAGAATGACATATTGTGGCATTGTTTTCTTCGGAGCTTATCTATCAATCGTGATCATTTTTCGAATATTTTAGGGTCTTTATGGAGTTATTCGTCATGGCAAGTTTGTAATCGCTCAATATGTTTGGTTGAACAATGTGATGTGTCGGTAAATACGGTCTTGCTTGAAATAAGCCTCTTATGTTACGTACGAAAGTAACATTTAATTTATAGCAAAATAATATTTTTATATTTTTTATGATTATAAATACTCGTTGTATTTATCACTGTCACAAGGTTGTTTTATTTTACACGAAAATTAAGTTTAATTTTTGGCAATTCTCACGAAAAGAACAAAATTTTATAATGTTTATTCTTCTAAATAAATACTCATTGTATTTTCACTTTTTCACGAGTTTTTTTTTATTTCACGAATAATGTTAAGTACTCATAAGCAAATACAATTATGAACAAGACGAAATTAAATAAATGGTTAATATAAACACGAGTTTAATTTTAATTTTAAACAAATATAGTTCAACTAGTTTTATTGAGTTCCTTTATGCGTTAATAATGATCAGTTCAATTACATTTTAACCCCAACCCCCCCGGAACTAATTTATTCGAGTGAGACAACACTGCATTGTTTCTATTATTTTTGAGTATTTTGAATAAAAACAGTAAAAGTGCAAAGGGCGCGCCGGCACGCGGCGTCACGTGCGAAACGCGTGCCGACGCCATCTTGGTACGCCATCTTGTATGATGGGTGGGAACTTCCGCCGGAAAACGCGTCACCTAACCCATTGTGGGAAAACTCGTCAAGGTGCGATGCTCGTTTGAAGCAATCGTGTGAAATACCTGAATAACTACTTTTAACGAGGGTGGGATCTCCGTTTCATTTTTTCTATTCGCCGTCTTATTGCTGACATCGAAATATGTATTTCGATTTCATTACAAAAAATGTAGAACTAGAGGAATAATGCGTCTTGCGTTTTACTTACTACTTTCTAATCCCAAGTTTGATGGTCTATACGTACAAGTATCATTTTGTATATAATCTGCGCCTTTCGACTCTTAGAGATTTGCCACTGGTGCTCTCGTAATGGCCGCATGGTTTGAAAGCAGACGACGAATAGTTCAAGAATCAACAATTTAAAATGGCCATTGACAGGCCATATTTCTCTAAGAACCGATAGCCACCCCGTGTAGAACAAGTCCTCGAGAGGAATCTTAGCGGGAAACTTAGTCCACACGACTACTTACACACTCCGAAGGAGTCGACGTCAAGTTTTCCAAGAGCAGAAGATCTTGGGCAAGGTATAAATATATATATATATATCTAGCAGTCGATGCAGTGATGGTAAGTTATGTCATAAGTTGCGTCCGACAAAACTAAATCCACGCATTGTAGCATAAAATCTATTATACTATTTTGAATCCACTTAAATCGTCGTAACAGCGTTTTTTCCAATCATTCTTAATCAAATTACGCACCATTTCCTACTATTACACATTTTAATATTTCCCCGTGAACCCGCAGACATCACAATCAAATATTCATGCGACCGCAACGCGACAGAATTGGGCGCAAATCAATCGGTCGCGAGTCGCGGTGAGCGCTAAAAAGCTCGACCTCATTATTGGACATGAATTAATCACACTTGTCGATTCTGAAGTAGTGTTGGGGACGAGATAATGTCGATATAACCAAATCGAACTTACTCACATTTATAAAACACATTATGTATTCTGTTACCGAACGATATTAAGAACCATTAACTTAAAGATAAAGGGAAATCGAGTAGATTTTAACGAAATTATATTAAGTAGATTGTTACCTACTTTTTATACGAGGGCAGAAGCTCATCTATCTTAAGATAAAACTTTGAAATTGAAAATCGAAAATTGAAATTTGAATTGAAAAAGATTGAAAATCGGCAAATAAAAATGCCAATGCTATTGCCAATTAATCAAAGAAATTAAAGACACCGAAGTTTTTATATACGGAGTAAGTATGAGTACATACCCTTGTTGCCAAGAAAGAATTAAGGCTTCAAGGACCTGGCAAATACAATTAGTGTTGAACACGTCCCTACCGCGATGAATATTGTATGGTGCAATTTGTATAATTCGATAATGTCCCGCCGCACCTGTAACGCGAATGACCAGCCTGATGCTACTACGTATGACTATCTATGGCTGACAACAAATATAAAACCAATATTATACATACCTGGTAGATCTATATGACATTATTTTGAGAAATAATTAAATCATCAACAGAAAATGAATAGGCAGCAAATCGATGGCAGGTGGGTTAGGTTTAGGCTTTCTTGTGACAACAAGGAAATCGGGAGACCCGCGAATGCGATGTTGTGATGTCATTCTCATTAATTTAAATTTATTTACTTTACATACAGTTATTTAAAAATAACTTCTTTTCTTGATCATGATTTAGTAGTTTTTGCTGCTTGTTTAGATACATATATATATCATTTTATTAGTAAGTGAACACATCTGTATTAACTATGCAGAGGTATAATACTATAATGTATACGTGAAGTTCTGGGGTTCTTCAGGAGAGTTCTAGTAAATAAGGTTTTAGCAAGGTAGACAGCGTGATTACAGATGCATTACCTATGGTAGGCACTACCTTACCTATTACGACTATCTTACCTATGATGTTACAGGTCCATAGGCCTGTCTATTTTTATAAGGAGGCGAGTAAATATGATAATTTTGTTCTCAAAGTCCAAACGTTGCAAAAACAGGTAATACACAGCTTTTTTTTTTCTTTATAGAAAAAGGCGGCAGACGAGCGTACAGTCTACCTGATGGTAAGTGGATACTGTCCATAGACATCTGAGATACATGCCAACATCAGTCCAGAATGACGAACGTGGGCACGCCCCCGGATGCGCTGCCTACCTTTACAGATTAAGAAATGGTGTGGGAAAATAGGGAGGGATAGGATGGCAGTAGAGTTTTTCCCATTTTTTATGTAATTCCCAAAGGGATTTTCCCATCTCTGGCATATCTTACTCACTACCGAAACACGTACGTACATTGGGGAAATACGATAAAGTAGGAAATGTAGTACATTTCAAGGTAGTCTTCTGTAAGAGAGGGGCAACGTGGCCAGTCGAGTGCTCCCAGCGGCTGTGGGAATGCAGCATGCACTCTCTCTCTACAATAAAATGGCTAACATTGACATTGAGAGTATTGAGACCTATGGTACTAAAATATTTTCACCTATCCAAGTATCGATTTTTGTATTGCACAATCTTCCATATGCTATCGAAATAATATTAATGTAACGAGTTATTACAATAGTAAAAGGTTTGAAATGATTCATTTGTTATTCATTACATTATAAAATTGATGCAACATGAGCTTGCATTTTGTGCATTGTGGCGCGTGCCCCGGTGCATTCAATACGCCACCTGTCAGTGCATCGCCCGATTAATTAAAGAGGTGTCAAGCGGGTAATTTTATTAATTTTGTAACATTTTTATCCAATAGATATCAAAAACACAGTTCCTTTGACATACTTCCCTAGTAACGGCTTGTTCTTTTTATTAGACTTCGCGCCCGGAAAATATATACAAAAATAAAAACACCCACCCCCGAGATTGCAACAATAAATGCCTTTTGGTTTCTTCGGGTCCTTTCCATATTTTTCATTTTTTTGATGATAGGTCACTTATCATCTCGTGGGACCGTCAGTCGTCTCCTCGAAAAAAAATAACGGATGTGTAACCCATACCTGGCATCTTCTACTTACATTAGGACATTACGCGATCACAACCTACTTATTTATTAACCTACCTCGTAATTTTTAATGATTTTACGGAGTACCTAACTAAAGTTACAATTACTTGCTAAAATACAAATATTATAAAGGGATTATTCCCGTTACCACCATTCTCTTGGCGGCCACTAAGACAATATATATTTTTTGCGGTTGACAACCAGTGACGGTCAATGAAACAATTATTTCCATTTCCGTTAACCAGCACTCCTTGGCCACTATTAGTGGACACTAAAGCGGAGTATTTATTATTTCCCATTGACCACCAGGGGTGGATCGATACAAGATAATTATAGTTCTTTCATCTCGAGGTGGCGGGTTACGGTGGTTGTGCATGTACATTGTTTTATGGTGTGCCGCGGCGTCGGGAACCCAACTGATCGATCGTTCTTAAGTTTACGCACACTAGAACACGAATGTACGAATCCAACCACTACTAAGTGTAAACCGCCTTCGTAAGATGCAAAACTAAACAGTCCAAAAAACATCATACTATCACACGTTTAACTGCCACACTTCCCTTATCTTTCAAACGCATTTAACCACCACCTATCTGTATTGTGCACGCTTATTTAATCAATCAAACACCCCACGTTCGGCTTATCACAAGACCCATCCCGACAAATTACATAATAATACTGGCAACACTAAAAAGAGTGCTGTCAAGCTGACAGTTATAGCCCTCTTCATAAAAAAAACGCAGTGATCACCAGGCGGAAGCCAACATGCGCATATGATTATAATTATGTTTTACTAGTATTATTTTAATGTGTGGGGTTGCGTGGGAGCGGAGGGATAGGGGTGGACTCTTACAGGTAGCGTATTGTTAAAGGGTGGTTGATAACGATAAAGGATGAGCCCTTAATGTTCTTATTGTAAATAAATTGAGATAACCATGATATGATGTGTATTGGGGTTTTCCGAATCAGCGTGTATAGTATAAATATTTTATTTCACGTTTTATTACACTTAATTTTATTACAATTTATACTTGAAAAATACCCTATTATTTATGTAGGTACACGGGCAACAATAAGTTGAGTAAAAACACACCTAATTTTTTAAAAGCGTAAGTTTTAAGGATCTTATTTAAATGAAAGGCAAAATATTTTATTAAATTAGCAATTGACAACCGATGATTTATAAAAAAAACGTTTTATAAAAAGTGATTAGGATCTTAAAAAATACAGATATCCGGAACCAGTCCTGTATCATTCACTGCTTAGACATGGGCCACCTCGAGCATTTTTTTTTGATGAACGAAGGTGGCAGACGATCGTACAGTCCACATGATGGTAAGTGGATACTGTCGCCCATAAACATCCGCGATACATGCCAACATTAGTCCAAAATGGCAAACGTTGGCACCTTTGGAGATATAGGAATGGATTTGAAGAAAGGGTCGGGAAAAGGGGGAAGGATAGGATGGCAATGGGCTCTGGCACATCTCACTCAGCACCGAAACACGTACGTACATTAGGGAAATAAGATAAAGTGGGAATGCAGTACATTTCAAGGTAGTCTTCTGTGAGAGAGGGGTAACGTGGCCAGTCGAGCGCGCCCAGCGGCTGTTGGATTGCAGCGTGCACTCTCCCCCTCAACAAAACATTGTCTTAAATGTCACGCTGGCTCTTTTAGACGTGGTGTAGTTCCTCAGGGCTTACAGTAGCCGCTTTGTTTACCCCCTAGTCGCCTTTTACGACACCCGGGGGAGGAGATGAGATATGTGGTGCTATTCTTAAGTCGCTCAAGATATAATTAAGTAGGACACTATTTGAAATCTTGGTGATTTAGAACAATGTTTAGTCTGTAACAACTCTCACTTAACTTGGTGGAAATATTGTTTCTCAGGTCCTTCAGTTTTAAATTGTTGATCATTATCTTCCCAACTCCCCAATATAAGCAAATCGCAGTTCAATTACGCTATGTGTGCGACCCTTTGAGGTTACTTTTTAAACGCATCGGTCATTGTTATAGGACTATCGCTATATTTTCTAACATCAAAAACATTTTTATTCAAAACTAACTCTTATTTCTATTCTCATAGAAATGCGAACTTAGTTTTCCATATATGTACATAATACGAAAAGTAGGGTTAAAATATTTTTGCGCGGGAACTAGTACCGCGTGTGTTTCGTTCTGAAATCAGTCAGCCGTGATGAAGTGGTCGCGTGGCGTGAGCCACGCGTTATTCTTTTAATATTGCTTTTAATTTTAATTAATTGTTTTGTAACGAATCAATCTATCGGGGGTTGTAAAATATGCCTAAATAGCTCCAACATCGCTAAGTACTCCTATTTTCTGAGTAGAGTTCTCATATTTATACTGATTATATCTAGAATTTGACCAGTCAAGTGTAACCAGGCCACTAATACAAAAAAGTACAATTCAAAATCAAAGGTCACATAATACTTGCGAAGATACGATTGTCCCTAGAACGTGGAAAAGTGAGAAAAGTTTCCCTGTAATTAAAGTGCATGAGACAAGCTATCAACAAGGATTTTAATAGGCAATTCGATAAAAGGAGACATAGGTTACAATACAACATTACAATTACAGCAGTGACTATTCTATTTTATTTTTACAAGGAAAACCAACCATCCACAAAACAATGAGTTAATTAACATCAACAGACAATAGAGACAATAAGTTTCCACAGATGGTTATCTACAAGAGTAAGGAAAATATAATCAGACAAAAAATATGCACGATTTTTTGAAAACAAATGCTAGGGGGGTGGAGAACCGAAGAACCTAGTTGAAAGTAAATTTCTCATCACATTAGTATGAAACAAATCAAGGACTAGAGATTGCTTACAAAGCGTATCGTATTATGACAGATAGATAAGTCAATAAAAAAGATGTGAGTAGGTGCTTAGAGCAACCAGTTACACGCGGACGATGATGCGGAGTAAAGTCTTTTTACTATCTCCATGCTTGCAAATATTCCCTCACCCAATGTTTAAGTTGTCTTTCAAATTATGACCACAGCTAAAAATTCATCACATTTCAAAAAACCGCCAACTCACGTGATTTTTAACAGACTCATTTCACACTGTCCGGAGGCAGGCCCACCCACAGAGTGTTTGCTTTGCTCCCGTTTAATTGTGCAGGTAAACATTTATTAGGAATCTTTTTCTTAGTCCTACGCAGCGGTTTGTTGAGGCAGGTCGTTATCACCCGCTTAGACGCTGAAGGGTTAGATTATGGTCAGCCTATGCACATAAACAAACGTGAAACAGACCAATTTTTTATGTTAGCTTAATCCATTGTGTTGGCATAGTTCCATGCCATGTGTTCCATTGGCGCAGTTTTACATAGAACTTCTTAGGGGTAAATTAATTGAATTAATCATGTTTGCCGGATTTATAAAAATAAAGGAAAAGCACGTTATTCCAGAAATCCCCGACGAAGAATCCCCAGATTTACCACTGCAGGGAAACTAGAACCAAAGACAGAAAATTCCACTGTCCACACATAACATAATTATAACTTCTGTACAAAATGATAGGGTATCTAAATCTAGAATTATTATCTGTATTATTAAATTTCATAACGACAAAACTGATCTTATGTTCTAAGAAATAATTAATAATCACTAGCGGTACTTTTTAATATAATGCCACATATATGTTTTAGTAATCTCACACTCGATAGCCCACGCTAGTATTTGCTGTGTCGTGGGTTTGTCTTTAAACGAAGGAGCCCAGGAATTGAACCCGGGACTTTTGACAACAGACAGAAGCATTAGGTGCCAAATAGGCTTAATGGGAGTCATCAAATTCAAATTATTTATTGACGAAACACATTATAACTTAACTCGATTTTGAATTTTTTTTTCATTTTTAAGAAGCTATACTAATGCAGATGGACAGCATATTATGTTATTTTTGGGTTCAATAGGGAATCGTTATGTCACCTGACCGAAGTCAGGGCTGGTTGCTATATAACATAAGTAATATTTATACATTTCATCGCACCTTCCAACGTGCCTCTCTGTTCAAGCCAAAGTTTGGCTGGTAGGGTATGCCTCCAGGCATTAAGCTCGACTTTTGTACGATTAAGTGCAACAAAGTTTTTAACAAAAAAATATTAATTAATCCCATTCCATCCCACTAATATATAAATACAAAAGTTTGGATGTCTGTTACTGAATCACGTCGAAATAGCTGGACCGTCGAATGGAAAGTCTCACCTTTGGCAAAGGCCTCTCCTATTTTATGCCAGACCGTTCTGCTTAACGTCACGCTCCACCAAGTCCTGCGGTATGCATCTAAATCTTCCCGTCATCTCCTCCTCGGCGTGCCTTAACGTCGGTGCCCATTTTGCGGCATTCACCGGCAACGATTTTCGCCCACCTTTCTGGATGCGTGCGATAGACTTGTCCAGTCCAGTTCCATTTCAGCTTGGCGGTCATAGCATCAACATCAGTAATACGGGTTTAGAGCGCAGTTCGGAGCTCCTGATATGGTCGGTCCTTTTTATACCCAGTATGCTACGCACCATCGTCAATTGGGCAAATCTTGAGTTTGGACTTTTGACACATAGGCTCATGTTATTCATGTGAACTACGCGAACGAAGTCGCGGGAAGCTATTATGTTATAAAATAATTATACAAGTAACTAATAACTATGGAGTATATGTAGTTACATACTAAAACTAATTGATTCGTCCAATAGACGTGAATGTTCCCGGTTCCTAGAGAGACGGGAGGATCCGAGAGGCAGAACTAGTCGGTGCTCGAGAGTACTCAAGCACGGGTGGTCCGGTACAGTCGAACGACGAATTAGAACTTAGATAACACCTGAATAATACTCAATATTTATTGTTAATTAAATTTTACTCAGTCAGTATGTCTTTAGTTTTTAAACATACGGTCCGTATGTTAATTTCATTTTATTATTTGTCGTTTTATCATTTTCATATATATTTATATTTCTATATAGATTATTTATTATTATAGGTTACATTCTTTACTTACTTTTAACTTACGCCTCTGCTGTGGACAGCCCGTGGTCACCGGTGCGGTGCGGCTCCAACTGAAAATCAGCGTTGCAGTTCACGCTGCCACATAATAATATACTGAGTTGATGACGATTGGCACAACAATTAAAATATTTCAGTAAATTTCTATAGAGGTTTTATGCAGTGACTGCGTAGGAGCCTACGCAGTTACTGCTAACACAGTCACTAACGCAGTCACACAGTAGGCTAAGAAGGTAAAAAAAATGGAAATTATAACATTGCCTTTTTTAAATTCTACACTATATACGAGTATATCAATACTGTCTATACAGCTAGACATAATATAGGTATGTATGTGACGGAATGTATGTGACGTATTATGTCATTGTATTATGTTATAGGCTTTGTCCTGCTAACAGCGCGGCGCGACGCGTCGTGTCGAGGGTTGCGGCGCGACGCGTCGTGTCGAGGACGCGTTTTCCTACGTGAGAGTCGTGGACGCGTGCGTTAATACTATTCGGATTTTAATATGACAACACATAAAATTTGTCGCATATTATTCAGTGAAAACATTAACTTAAAGTATTTATACCTATTTAGAAAGTCAAGGAGCATAATAAGTTTTAAACGGATGCGCGTCGAAAGCGCGAACGCGCTGCCATGCTAGATGCATTGCTCTCGCAGGATAAATGTGTGAGCAGGGAATGTTTGACAGTTTCGCGACGCGACGAGTCCCTTCGCGATGTCTGGCAGGTAAAGAGGTAACAAACGGGCAACAATTTAGCTAACCATTTTAAAATTATACTTGTCGATTAGATTCTTTCAGCTTTTGATGTATCCATTTGTGCACAGCCGGGAGTTACGTTTTATAGAAAAAAAGACGTGTCTATCGTATTGCTGCAATTATATATCCCACATTTACGCAGATTTTGTAAATTCTATGAATCGTTTTTAATCAAAAATTATATTCTTTGGTGATCTCGTTCCAACTTTCTGTCCGCCTGTACCCACTACCTGAGACACAGGTTTATGATGGTTTTACTGCAAGAGCCACTTAACGCCCGACGCGGCTACCGTGTACCACCCCCCTCCCATTTCCCTTTAATTAGATGCACCACCCCCACAAAGTCTGAGATGTTTTTATTTCGGTAGCTCCTTAACAAGCTTAGAAACGTGTGTGGGTTAAGATAAGGAGGTACCTATTTGAGAAAACACAGAATAGCTACGGCAGGGGATTTGTTAAACAAATGTAGTATGCAGAATCAGTTATGTGATATTAATGCAATAATGAAATATGCTGTGATAGCCTAGGCTAGGGGTATCTATTCTCGACTTTGATTCGTGAGGTCGTGTGATCAAATCCTCCGTACCACTGATTTTTATATTAAGTCGACATGCTCAAGATTTAAAAAGTAGAAATCTGGAGTATGTGTATCCGTCAATCCACTCCGGGCCCAGTGCTGTACTAACGAAAGGTATCCTGCAGTGTCGTTAAATCGAATGAAAGATACGTTGTTCCATTTTTCGCTAGTTATGGGTTTATGCACGAGCGTTGAATATTCATTTTCACAAGACTAGCGCTAAGCGCTCGAGCACTAAACCGCTAAACCTGAATCGTTTCAGACTCGAGCACTTAACCTTGGGAGTTTGAATACCTTCAAATATTTATCTTCATTATTTCTATAACGCTCACAAGCGTTTAACTTTCAAGTCTAAAAAGATTCATGCGCGTATTTTCAGCGCTCGAACTTCGAGCGCTCAGCACTCATTCTTACACACGGACAGCACAGGCTATATTACTGTATCATCTACTTTTTTTAATTTCTTACAAGTTCTTTGCTCTTATTATGTGTCTAAATATCTATGTGTTTGCCTTTTGTAACTATAGTTTATAATCCTGTATTCTGAATAAATGTCTTATCTATCTTTCTTCTTTATGGTACACTCAGTTTCCTTTTGCAGATATGTATATCTACGTGAATTGCAGTGATTTATTAAGATACCAAACTTCACTATAGTCAATTTAAATAGATACCCACCAAATAGTGCTTAACACGTTAATCCCACGCAAAACAATAAAACATGTGAATCAAAGAGGGATCCCTACAATAATTTTACGAGTGCCTTAATATAAGAGATTAGCAATTTTGCCTGGAGGGCCGAGCGAATTAATTCTGAATTACAAACGTTAAATATTCTGATCTGAGTCTCCCACAGTCCCCTTAGTCGATACATGGGAATTGGGTGGTGGAGTTCCCAGGGATCCCCTGAGGCGACCACTTGCCACGGCTTACTGGTAAGGATTACTGAGAGATTCGCTCGCTATCGAATAGTGTATCGTTCGGGAGATGCTGGGGTTACATGTGGCAAAAAATTGGAATTTATTAGAGCAATTATGTATGACGATTATTATTCGATAGTTTAATATCGAACTGATACTTTTTACTGTAGTAAGTTAAAATTGTTTAACTAATTGATGAACCGCCTCCGACCGGATAGACCCGCGACTTGAAGAATGGCTCGATGAGAAGAGCCGAGGATCGTGTGTGGTGACGAACCTTGGGAGAGGTCTATACCTATTCCGTAGTGTATACTGGGTACTGAATTGTGGTGTTGTGACAACGAGTAAATATATTTTCCTTATTTCAATAAAACTTGGTAACTGTCGCGAAGGACAATATTTTAACATCAAGTAATTACAAATAATAAATTGTATGTCCAATGTGTTTGAAAGGACGATGAGAAAAAATCTATGCATGTTCTCCCAACTCACCAGTAAACAATATTAGTAACAATGTATTTGTTATGATCCATCTCATTCGTTATAAACAGTTTTATTCTTCATAGCAATGGTGCAATTAGCACATTCTGCCAGTGTCAAGTTTTCTTCTTAACGAACAAGTCTAAAACGTATCCTGTCAATGTCCAGTATCATAGAAGTAAGTCAGGAGTCGCTCAGTAAAGCGATGATAGGTTTACTAAGTACAGAAGAGAATTTCTTGGAAGCGCAAGAAAAACGCAGTCCCACGTTTTTATTTGATTATCATAAACACCGCACACGATAAACACTGGAAGTTTAATAAACTATCACTATTGAACCACCAAAACGCCTAATACACAATTTGAGGTAGATATATCGTATATCTCAAGTGTCTTGGTAGGTATATGTTGATTCTTTTTGGAAACTTATCCACGGTCCTTATGCTAATTTTCATTCATTTCTATACTATTCTCCACAGTTCCATATAGCCCCGGTCGCATTCGTATTAGGTCTGTGGCATAACTTTGATTGTTTTTTAAGTGCGTGCACGCGGACCAGTCCATTCATCTCGGCAGGGCAGCCGCGGGGGAGAAGCGGAGCGGAGTAAAGGGGAGGGAAAAGTATGAGAAAACACCAACGATCTTCTCTATGACCCTTCTAAGAGCGCTTAGCAAGTGGCAAGAGGTGCTTTAAAATAGTGATAGTGATTTAAAAGGTTTAGAAAAGGCTTTGCTGGTGATTGCAACGCAGCTTTTAAATTACGTACCTAGTTTTTGCTTCTTTGTATCTGTCAATTAATGTAAGTATTGGAAACCGCGCGTTCGTGTAATTTTTTTTTCTTTCGTAAACATGTTATTATAGTGATTTTAAAGTTCAGATTCGTTGCTCTAAATTAAACTAGAAATTTCTTCTACAATTTTATATTTACGGTTGACTTATTGAATATATTAATAATAAGCTGTAGAGTAATTTGTTCTAACACTTGATTGGCCATTGTTATCTAGACATGAAATATGATCAAAGATCCTTCAGTTGATTGATTGATTGATTGATATGAACCTATAACGTCCTACTGCAGGGCACAGACTTCCGCTAGTGAATCATTTGGGGTTTTTCAGATCATAATCCACCACGCGGGTCCAGTGCAAATTGGTCGATACATATTCCATCCAGTTTTTTTTGTTTTTTGAGCACGCGGGTTACCTCGTTATATTTTCCCTCTTCGCCGAGCTGGTAATAGCCCAGGGTTATCACATTCGTTAGGGTTACACGCGACTCACATTCGTGTGATCGTGAGTTCAAATCCTTGGTCCGTACCTACCTCTGAGTTTCGACTTAAGTAATTAACTGACCACTACTTAAGTAATTAATTACTTAAGTAGTTAACTTAATTAACTAGTGTACTTAAGCAAATATTACTAAAGTATTTAAAAAATTACTACTTAAGAAATTAATTACTTAAGTAGTTAAAATAATTAACTACTTCAGTAACTAATTATTGAATTATTAAAAAATGGGAAATTTTTGGATAACTGTTTTATGTATAATGTATTATTTGTAAGATGTTCTGTTTGTTTCCTAAATATAATGAAATAAAATTAAGTATGGATTTTTATTTTATTTATTTATTTAATCTTTATTATAAAAGTCATTTTCTAGCAACAATATTAGATTATAATAAAAGATGAGTTACCATACAAAAAGTAGCAAATACGAGTATAATGTAATATAAGATATACATGTGTAAATACTTATACATATATACGTCCACATTATATAGGTACACCCATAAATATATATACTTAAGTCATAAGTATGACACATATACACGAAAATTGAACAGAAAAGCTGAGAGTACTGAAGAATACTCTGCCACTAAACAATAATTCATACTTAGGATTCCCTCTGCCATGGGTTCAGAGACTTGCAAAAAACGAGGACAAACTACACAGATTCCAGATCTGTGTAGTGATTTTTGTTATCTGAGTTTAAAACTTAAAACTTTGCAATTATTGAAAAATCTGGGAACATATTCAAAATTTTAATGCATTGTGTGTCCAAGGTTTTATTATATTTATTTCAAGATTTAAGCTTTCAAGATTTTATTTTCATACAACAGTTTGAACGAATGTCGTCCTATATCTTGTTCCTAATCGATCAATGATATGTTTTTGATTTCTTTTCAGTACGATTTATTTACTCTTTTGTATATTATTACTAAAGGCGGATTTAATGCCTTGCAGCAATATCTCACAGTCAACCTTTGGACTGTGCAGGATATGAAGTGGCTGGGGAGTAAATAAATGTACCAAATAAGGAAGAGAGAAAAAACAAGGAATTATTACTATCAGAATCCAGAATCCACAATTATAGGTAAATGTTATTTTTGTTTTTTCTTAAAACTCCGAGAAACGATCTCTCGGTCACGTTTTAAGTCTCCAGTCAAAATGTTTCATTATCTGAAAAGGCAAAGGAAACAAGCTCTCAAGCGAGGGAAGGGTGAGTGGGGACGCTTTCATCGCCATACCTGCGCTGGCGCATCGTACCTGACCTAGGAAAACAAACATGGAGGTGTGATCGACTTAAGGTGGATGGAATTGTATATTAAATTCATTAATTTAATAGACAAAATAAAAGTCATTGCAATGAAAAGTACGAGTGACACAAAGCCGAAAACAACATTTTTTGGAATTGTTGTCTGTCACGCTACTGAATTTACTGAAGGGATTTTAATCGAACTTAGCATAGTTATAGATTATGTGTTGGGTTAACATTTAGGGTATTTTTTATTTAGATCGATTATAGAGTTCCCACGGGAATCACAAGTTTACGCTAACGAAGTCGCAGGCCCCGCAAGTAAGAAATAGAATATGTGGGTACCTATGTGTTAAAAGTTACATGAAGAATAATAAAGAAACATCAAGACGAAAACATATTTCGATTCCATCTCCCCCATTAAATTGACACAATAAATTTTTTTTTTTGCATTTTTATCATGTAATGATGTAAAAGCATTTTTAACAAAAGAATGTAGAAATGTTTTTATATTAAAAAGTAAAATAAATACTTAATTTTATACACCAACGTTCCTATTTCTGTTTGATCTGGTAGTTGACTGGTAGAAATTGCCATATTAAGTCCGCCATTTGTTCAATTAGGCACTTGAGCAATTAAGTTTAAATGAATAAAAATGATTTGTAAATAATTCTGAATCATAAACAGGATCCATGTTTGAGTGATCGGGTTTTTTATGGAAGAAGGCAGCAGACGAACATTCAGCATACAGTATACCTGATTGTAAATGGATACTATCGCTCCGGGACATATATAGGTTTTACATCATATATGGTCCTTAATTTTAAATAAACAACGATTTCAAATACTTAAATATTTAAGAGCCGTATTCGTTGGCAGGTCCATTCAAGCCTTACCGGCTATGAGTGTGATATTTTCATATTTTTTGGTGGTGAGTTTTTGTGTGACACGCTAAGTGGCGTGATGGGGACCACCCACCATGCACCGCAGTCCATCGCACCTTAATCTTAATAAAACTGGCATTACGTTTTACGTGGTGATAATTTTCGCGGTGTTATACCTATACGTTTGTGTTTGATGGATAGTATAAGTCACACATTACAGCAGTAGGTACGGTAGAATTAAAGTTTTGTCTGCGAATGTTTACAACTCGTAACCAGCCCTTTTATCGTCTACTGCTGGACATGGGCTGCCTCATACACATTATTTTGCGCATGAGGTATCGCTGGCCAAGAAGTTTGGCGAGTCCACTCTTTTAGAGACGCAGTAGTTTCTCAGTGCGTTTATTATCCCATAGTCACTTTTTAAGGATTTTACTAGTTGAGGGTGTGAATATATAATAATTAATAATTTATCAAGTCCCAAACATAGACAATAGAATAAAATCTACAGATTATGCTACAAGACGTGGATACAGGATAGGATATTGTGAGGATACAACTATGAAACAAACGTTATATTTCAGATTTAGTTCTTAGATATTTCATTATTACCTAAGCACACGGGTGTTAAAGTGTTCCCACCACTGCGCCTGCTCAGAGCCCGTTACAATTTTTATCTATACTAATGCAAATCAAATGATGGTCGCAATAAAACTACTTCTTAAATGTAAACAATATCCACTGCCGCCCTGCGACACGCTTGCAATGTGCAGCGAAATAAGTCTAAATTCGGGTGTTGCTGCATTAGATTGTTGAGCGATGCATGGTCCACGGCAGAGCGGCGTACCCTACATCAATGCACAGCAAACAGCGCTTGGCGACGAGCTCCAGAATAAGTTGGATACCATTCTGCATAACCGATAAATGAAATTTTACAGGAAAAGAGATTTTGTATTTGTGTTTGTACTAGATTATTTTATATTTTATTGTATTGTTATTTATTGTATTTTATATTATTTTATGCAAAAAAAAACAAAAATCTCAAATTTGACGCTTTGTCGCCAGGCACAGGAATGAACACAAACTATACAAGATCGTGTGAGTTAAAATTGCGACCTCTAATCAAGTTGAATACATATTTAATCACATTGCATCGCAGTTACATGCTTGCTTGGACATGCTAGGATATATTACGTCATTAGTCAGTAGTTTTAAGATTGTGTATTGATTTCACGCAATCGATTGAGCTAGTTAGCTGTTTCATACAGTACGTTATGTTTACATAATGCAAATACATCTACACAGTAGTGGCCCACTCGTCAGTATGTGCCTACGTACTCCACGTGAGAGCTCTCCGCTTGTATGAGAAAATAATCATAAAAATATTCTATACCACGTAGTTTTACGATCATAGCTTCATGTAGGTAAAACTGCTAGAAATAAAGATGAATTTAACCACCGACATTAAGTCCTTCACCTTCAAAGTTATGTACATATTGAAATTATTGATATGGACAATGGGCATAACACATTTAAAGTTATGTACAAACTCTATTGAAATTGACTATTTAAAGGGAGGGGGGTGCACGCTGCAACCCCACAGCCGCTGGGTGCACTCGATTTACCAAGTTACCCCTCTCTCATAGAACACTACCGTAAAATGTACTGTATTTCCTATTTTATCCTATTCCCCATTGTACCTACCTATATGTTTCGGTAGTAATGAGTGTTTCATTAGGTAGGTATATGCCAGGGCCCATCTCGTCTTATTCTATTACTCCATGTACCTCCAAAAGTAGGCAGCGGATCCGGGGCCGTGTCAACGTTTGTCATTCTGGACTGATGTTGGCATGCACCGTGAATGTTCATGGGCGACAGTGTCCACTCACCACCAGGTGGACATATCTGCTCCTCTGCCACATTTTTTCTATAAAAAAAACAATGCATATATCTAATAGTTTACCTGAGAGTGAAATAATTTCAGGGTAGTTTTAGTTTCGTAGTGGTTTTGGAGTGTACCTCTTACATAAGAACAAAAGAAACAAACTCGATCTTTATAATATTATTAGGTATAGAAAAAATACTTACCATAAGCATTTTACTGATTCTATTCTCAATTCGTGTCATTGACGTACGAAATATATTCGCCCACCCACAACACCTCATAATTATCTGTTTTTCTAAACGCGATCGGTCAGATATACGTCAACGTGGCGAGTTTTAATCATACAAGACGTAGATTCTCACGTCATTTGCTGCTCAATCTTGTCCCACAATGCACCATACGTTGTCATCAATGAATAGTAAGAACATGGGGTTAAAAACGTTTTACGTGATCTTATTGTGTCCATTTAGCTTAGGATTTACCTGTCCTTATCCTACGCTGGCATAGTTTTGACACAGTACTTAAAAGAGCAGTAAGGTATTATGATGTAAACATTTAATTTACGCACATAATTGTGGTGGTCATCTACGGGGTGATCTTCCGAGTGGTGGGTACGTGGTTGATTTCTTACAGTACAAGACTTCATTAGGTGCTTACCTATGGAATGATCGATTTGTATGAGAAACTGAACATTTTTTTTGTTATAAAAATATTTATTATGTTAGTCGAAATGTTAACCCATATTATCTACACACTTTCACCACCTCGCGGTAAAAGATGCCATTCCTGTAAAAGTCTCGTGGGCGGTTATCAATGAATTCTTCGAAAGCAACTATAAGTCCGATGTTTATTCGAGTTAGGGATACGACATGTGGAACTGTCAATAAAGTGTCATCTCCGTACAAATTTCACCCTGTTTGACAGTTCTACATGTCATATCCCTGACACGTCAATAAAAAATCCGTATAGATGAGTTTTCTCAAATCTCGTAGGCAAATCTCGCTTCCATTTCGACTTTAATCTCGATAATAATTTATAGTAGTGTAAAAAAAAACTTTTAGTATCATTTTTACATTTAAAAGAAGCTCAACTACTGTTTCTTCGTGTATTTGGTAAGGCTTTGGTGGCCATTTTGATTCTTTGTTGTGACTTCACTGCGGTTGTGGATGTTATCTTTATCTTTATGAAAGCGTTGTTGTTTTACTATTGCGGGGTGTCCTTTAACACACAATAAGATTGCACTTGCATGTTTATTGTACTTCATTAAGCGAGTGAAGTTGAAAAGATTAAAATTGTCTTTGCAGCTTGTAAAGGTGTAAACCTTACTTACAGTTGCTTAAGATGACCTTGCTTAAGATTGACATCTTTCAAGACAGTAAGAATAAAATTACTGATAAATTTGTAACTTGTTGAATTCTATCTCACATTTCAATCGCTCATTTACACAAGGAGAATTTCTCAAACGGTTCGGGCGAAAATATTGTATACTGTATGCGACTAAACTATGTACCTACACACAATTCTCGCCTACAACTGATGATAAAAACACATGATGATAACAGTGGCTTTTGGCCGATGTTCGAGAAACTCTTCTTGTGTAAATGAGCCATTAGATGTGCTTATTTACACATATTATTTTAAGGTTCTTTTCTCTGTTGTGTTCCATCTTTTATCTATACCTACTAATATAATATAGAGAGACTGCGAATTTTGTGAGTTTGTGTGTATGTGAAGGAATCTCCGGAACTACTGCACCTATTTGAAAAATTCTTTTACCATTTGAAAGTTACATTATTCCAGATGGACATAGGCTATATATTATGTATGTGGTATGTGCAAAAAAAATTGCCGGGCATGCAACGCATGCCGACCACAGCTAGTATTTAATAAATAGATATAATTTTAAAATCATTTTAAATTATTGTCTGTAATACTTAATGTTACAAAATGCCTCTAATATCACGCCACTCCGATTAAGTTTTAGCATAGTATTTAACTGCACTAGTGAACAAGCTGATGGTTCATTATGCCAATAAATTAATTATAAATACCTACAATATCTACCTTATTAAAAAAACACATCAGTATTCGACATTAAGGTTGTAAATATGGAGACACAAAGACGAACACAAGTCTTTATTTTGCATCTCCGGATATACTCGTAAATGAGTCTGGAACATATTTATTGTCTTTAGACATATGGGGGGACATTTAGGGGGAGAGTACACGCTGCATACAGCCGCTGGGCGTACTCGACTGGCCACGTTACCCCCCTCTCACAGAAGACTACCCTGAAATGTACTGCATTTCCTACTTTATCGTATTTCCCCAATGTACGTACGTGTTTTGGTAGTGAGGGGGATATGCCAGAGCCCATTCCCATCCCATCCTATCCCTCCCCATTTTCCCAACCTTATATTCCCATCCATTCCTTATCTGCAAAGGTAGGCAGCGCATCTGTACCGTGCCAACGTTTGTCATTCTGGGCCGATGTTGGCATGTATCGCAGATGTCAATGCACGACAGTATCTACTTACCATCGCTCGCCTCCCGCCTCTTTTCTATAAAAAAATAATATCCCTTTACAGTTGTAAAACCAATTATTTGATGGAATCTTTATTTTGAGAAAACTCCATTTTGAAAGTTTGGCGACTACAACAAATACTTATTTAAAGTAGATACTTTCTTTGTGATGCTATCAACCATTTTCAATGGAAACTGTAACAAGTTCTCGTGAACCAGCTAAAAATTAAAGAGAACCATGAGAATTGAGGAAAAAACCGAGAAATATATTAATATTAAATACTCTTTATTGCATACAAACAGTTATTACATGTGCATATTTTGTCTTTAAATGATAAAATATTATACAATAGGCGACCTTATCGCTAAGGCGATCTCTTCCAGGCAACCTTGGGATAGAGAAAAATAAAAGGGACATAGGTATTGTGAAACAATTTAAATTTATAGATTTATAATACAAAATAGAGCATTTAATTTGTTTTTCTCTCCCAAAATCTCCGTAACCGCTCATGATAACAGAAAACCAATTTTACCAGAAGAAAGAGCTAAAAAGCTCTTTCTCTCATTTGTTATAATTAACTAATTTTTGCTAAAATTGTCGATTAATCGATTTTTCCTCTAAGGCGGTAATAAGTGAACAAAAAATATTAAGATAAATACATTATCACAATGAAGACGTGTCATTCACTAACGAACTTTAGTTCACCTATTTTGTTATTATCTTGTTTGTTTCCGATTCGAGGCTAATTAACGTTGTTACTTGTTTACACAGACTGGAAGACGTTCTACTGACTCTGTGTTTACATAATTGTCTTGTTAACAATAGATAAATATAATGATAAACATATATAATGAGGTGGAGTGCGCTTTGTGGCCGTTCTTGGCTATAGTAATATATTTATTCAAATAAATTTTCACGTGGCAACTGTTTTTTGTTTTATCTATTTCTATTAAGGTTACTATTTCATTAGCATTAAAGCGAAGAGCGGTATAGCATGGGAAAGATTCTAATTTTTGTAGGTATACTTGAACCACTAGATAACTGTCATGATTGACATGGCATTGCGGATGATTCTCATATTATAGCAATGACACACCAAGGCAATGATCTAGATTTTAATCAGGTAAGAACAAAGTAATTTGTGAAATTGATTCTATATGTATCCATTCCGATTGATCCTCTATTAGATGAATTAGCAGAAAAATTGCTCATGAATGGACTTTAGTGGATCTTTAGATTGAAGTGGATGTAATTGGGAATTCAAATTAATATTTACGTTAATATTTATTTCAGTAAAAATTATCTCAGTAGCTCAGTGATTTATTTTACAGAAAAAGGCGACAGACAATTTTCCTATTATTAGCAAAAAAATTAAAAAAATATCACGATCTGATAAAAGTCATTTTTTAACATAAACCCGTGATATCGGTCGCTCTTTCTGTAGAGAATTAGGTAAGGTATATTTTGATGAAAATTTAATTTAATTGGCATCCAATTTGCTAATGCTATTTTTTATGGACGAAAGCGGTAGAAGAGCATACAGATGGTAAGTGGACACTGTCGCCCATAGACATCCGCGGTACATGTCAACATCAGTCCAGAATGAGAAACGTTAGCATGCCCCCGGATGCGCTGCTTACCTTTGCAGATTAAGGAATGGATTGGGAAAATGCGGAGGAATAGGATGGGGTGAGAATGGGCTCTGGCATATCTCACTCACTACCGAAACACTTCCGTACATTGGGGAAATCGATAAGGTAGGAAATTCAGTACATTTCAAGGTAGTCTTCTGTAAGAGAGGGGTAACGTGGCCAGTCCAGTGCGCCCAGCAGCTGTGGGTCGGCCGGCCTTACAATACCACCACTTTGTGTCTTCCCGTGGAGGTTAATAACCATATATTAACCTAAGCTTATATGTATGAAAGATACTTTTACTTTTATTAAACAATGTCAGTTATTTTCCAAGTACATACCTACATTGATTCATACAACGTGGAGAGCCTCCATAAGGCTAATACACTGTTCATATTACACTCGTGGGGGGAGCGGTACACGCATCAACCATTAACTCCTATCCGGTGTCGGGTTGCGGACAGTCGCCCGCGAACATAAAATATTAGGATCATTTTTATTATTAATGAAAGATGGAAGCATGGTGGAGATGACTTTATTGTACAGTCAGTAGAAACCTTCTCCAAAGGTAAGCAGCGCATCCGGTGGTGTGTCGACGTTTGTAATTTTGGACTAATGTTGGCATGTATCGCGGATGTCTATGGGCGACACTTACCACTTACCATCAGGGCTGTATGCTCTTCTACCGCCTTCGTCCATAAAAAAATAGCATTAGCAAATTGGATGCCAATTAAATTAAATTTTCATCAAAATATACCTACCTAATTCTCTACAGAAAGAGCGACCGATATCACGGGTTTATGTTAAAAAATGACTTTTATCAGATCGTGATATTTTTTTAAATTTTTTGCTAAAAATAGGAAAATTGTAAATGTCACATTTTTATCCTAACCTTGTCCAATGTAAACATTGCATTTTAATGGATAAACAAACAAAAGAATAAATCAATCTGTAGCGCTAATGATGTCCCAACACTACGTAGGAAACAATTAATTGTTTGTTCAAAGATAAATTCTAATGTGCACGCGCAGTTACCTAATTATTATTAACGGATCCATTTTCTGAGTCGTTTCCATACAGATGAGGAGTTTGGGACATAATAGCCACGAGTAGGTACTTTTTACATTCTTATCTTCTCATATATTCGTATAAAGGACAATGTTTCTTTGTGTGCTTGTTCGCGTTGATCTCGAGAACTTCTGGAACGATTTTATTTCGGTTTTAACTTTTATATATTTATTGAATTAATACACTTCATTGCACATTACAAAACTCAAGCTTAATGATTTACCAGCTAATCTTTGAGTTGATCAGAGAGGTTCAAATTGGAAACTTAGGGAATATTCCGGACAGCCTGTATAAACATAGACTAATGATACATATCTATATAGTATGTAAGGAGGATATTTTATACGTAGGTATAATTCATCCTTAATTATACTTAGACAAATTAGCAAACACGGTACAAAGTTCATTTGTGACCGTTTGTAACGTTTTAATGTGTTTGTATAACTTCGTTCTGAATGTTATACGGTCGACACCGGTGTTTGCCAACTCATAAAAAGCTAGGAAAAGAGGGACAGTTAAATTATTTTTATTTGCAATTGCATACCTCAAAAAATTAACACTCGTTACACTTTGGAAATATACAATATTTGCTATATTAAAAGTGTCATATGGAATATCCATGTCGCAGGCTAATAATAAAATCCGTTTCTTAATTAAAAACCTAGGGATTTAATTAATCTCCGACGAATAATGAAATTGATAAATATTCTACTGCACTCATAAGTGATTTCAGTTTTGTTTTTTATTTTAAGGCTTCACTGCGAATACATATTATTTATTTATTTATACATTTCATTGCACTATATCGTACAAATGGCGAGCGTAATAATGCCTTTAGGCTTTGAGGCATTGTCTACCTGTTAACCTTTGGATTGATCAGAAACATGCAATTTGGATGTGCGGGAAAGTCTCAAATTAGAATGGTATGGTAAAATAAATACGCATATATGCTGTATTATTGTATAATATATATATATATTATACAATATATATATATATATATATATTGTATATATATATATATTATAAATCTTCAGACATATAAATCTACATGTTTTAATGTACAGACAAACAAAATAAAGAATCATTTCCGTAACACTAATGATGTCCCAACTACGTATTAAACAATTGTTTGTTTAAAGATAGATTCTAATGTGCACGCGCACATTACAACTTATCACATTGCAATGCAACCAGCCCTTCCAGTATCCACTACTGGACATGGGCCTCCTCAAGCACATTGTCTTGTACAGGAGGCCTTAAAATGACACGCTGGCCAAGCGGGTTGGCGAGTCGACTCTTTTAGAGGTGGTGTAGTTCTTCATGACTTGTGGTAGCCGCTTTGTTATCCCTTAGTCGCCTTTGACAACACCCACTGGAGGAGATGGGGTGGTAGTATTCTGTAGCTGGCCGACACCACAAGGCACAAGATCCACATGAGTAATATAATTCACAGACACACCTTTTCACAAATTATCCTGATGAAATCTAGAGATTTAATTAACTTTATATTTTGATAGATAAGAAAATTATCTATCAAACGCTCCTTAAAATCTTTATTAAAAAAAATAATTAATCACTGCATTATTATGACTTACATTTAGTTCCAACCTAATTTTTTCCAAATCATAAACCTACATTATGAATTAACCTAATAAATTCATTAACAGAAACTTAATAAATTATCTGCTTACTTACTTTTACATAGTAAAACCTGAAATAAGTCCGAATATTAATTAAATTTCTAGATTTGATCAGGATAATTTGTGAAAAGATATGCCTGTTCGTTGTACCTATATTCGTGGTGGTCAGATTTTCAAATAAAAATCTGAAATCGTTTAGGAATCTAATACCTACAATATTTATCAAGTTCATTATTTTTATGTTTAATTAAATTTCTAGATTAATAAAAAAAAAAATATTAACTTGCGGAAAGGTTAGCTAGTAAACTGAATAAATCTCAGAAAGACTAGGTCTCAAAACGACTAGGTGTATCTACAGAAATTGGCGCTCGTAAGCGACAAACACATGGTGCTGCTGGACCGGCTCTCAAGACGATTTGGTAGTTGATCATGCGACTATGCGACGTCCGTAACAATACTCACGCGATTCCATTCATCTCCTATACAGTACGACCGACGCCTAAATTAAAGCCTACACTTACTTGAATAAAAACATTTTAAAGACACCTCATTTTTACCTCAAAAATGATGACATTACTGTTACAGATGCTCGTCAAGTGCAAGTGCAAGTTATAAGACGTTGTTATTTTTCTGATTTTTTATTTCTTGAGTTAAATATTAGTCAAAATATTTTCCGTGTATTATTGACGGGCTAAAATTATTATAAATTTAATTTATTATATAAAACTTTTCAATTATTTATTATAAAGTTTTACAAAATTGAAAAGTTTATTTTCGAGTACCAGGATACCTTAACGGAATGTGTCGAAGTACCTTGGGTGTGATTATGTATCCCTTAAGTAATCCACACCTCGATTGAGTAAAAACTTCGAGTCGAGGTTTCATCAACACATATAATTATGTGAGTACGTAGAGTCGAGTCGGGGAAATTTCGAGATTGCGGTTTAAAAAACGGATGATCTCATGTACGGTCGATCGCTTTCGGATTAATATAATATGATTATGACCTGTAATAAATAATATCTATAAAGGAACATATAATTCGGAAAATATTGTTCCGATTTCTTGCGGTTTTCACTATTTCATCTATTTCATTAATACTTTTAGTATTTGTTAAAAACAATTTTCTCGAACAGTTTTGAAAATAGAATGGTACCTACTTATAGTGTGTTTTCAAGGCTAAATAATATAATTATTTCAATCAATAAATATTGGCCTACGTATGATGAGATATTGAAGAGTATATGGCGAATATATTATATATATACCTATGGAGTTATTTGGCCTATAATTGGAGAAGCCACGAGCAAAAATATGTTCATCGACGATAACACGATTAATAATAATAATAATCTATAATAGCACCGTATTCATAACCGTGTTCATAAATATCATTTAACTATTTAAAATTATCATTTTCACCGTTATCACAGTCAAACATAGATACCTACTTATATTTAATTTATTTGAAAAAAGTATCGAATAGGGACGACATCAAGCCAAAATATAGATAGATTTTATAAGTTATAAATTAATACAATTTAATAAAAAATAATTAAATATGTGTAAAACTATAACACGGACAGTTTATCTCATCTATTTAGGCCTAACTATTTCAAAGTTACAACAAAAAGGCACGCGTAGGCTAAATACATTAAACGTTACTAAGATAATTAATTTATGAATATTCTATACTTATTTATTCATACAATAATTGCTTTAGGTTATTATATTAATTAATTAAGATGCAATTTGTTTGTAAAATTCTTAAGATAAAATAACGACTAAATAAATTAACGCTTAAAACAGAGTTAGGATACGTTGCTTCCCTTGGAAAATATTTCTATGAATCCCCCACATGGAGTTTTATTTTCCTATTGTATAATTTTGAATATACCCATATGTTCTTATTATTCCTTATTATTTATTTAGGTACGTACTATAATTATATTCCCCTTATTATTCATGGAATATATAATTGAAAAATACAGTAATACAAATAGTCAGGTACAAGTTGGTCTTTGTCTTAATATAGGTAAATAATTATGGAGCGTTATTATCCGTTTCGCGTAGCACCGCGTAGCACGTCTACGAAACATACGAGACGATATATACAATTTTAATACTAAAGTCGTATGTTCGATTGATACTTTCTGCCCTTTCACATTATTATTATTATAGTTTCAGTTTAAGTTACGTTTATTTTTTAACGAATTAAAGAGAAAATATGAACTATATTGTAGCTAAAACAACGTATCACCTAGTAAAATTACATGGACAAAATTTCATTGCATTATTAGACACAATTCTTAAATAGAACAATTAAGGGAACAATAGAAACAACAATGGGATTTTATAGTCATTGTTGAAAATTACAAAAATCCTTCAAACGTGTCATGGCTAAAATCAAAAGCAGAATATCACTCTTCAGTATTGATATCACAATACTAACTTCTATAGTATTTTTTTAACTTTTTAATAACCTAAATGTGAACTTCCTCACGAAAAACATTTATCTGTGCCTCTAGCTAGCTATACGAATCTATATAATCGTTCTTCGAACGAAACTGTACTCTCCTTATTTTCCACATATACACATTCCAGCTAACGCACTTATGATTATTCCATGTTTTTATCGTTGCGAGCTGCGGTATTATTACCAGCGGGCTTCGCCGCGCGGCTAAGATCTCCGTGCACGGGGGAGGGGCGCGGGGCGCGGAGCAGGGCACACGACCGGGCTTACTGCGCGCGCAGCGCTCGCAGGGCGGAGACTCGATCGGCCCCGCCTCACTCGCCGCCAATTACCACCGAGGTGGAGGGGAGCCCAGGCCCCTGGCCTCTATTTACTCTTTCAATCAGTGCGAGTGTTTGCCCCTGGCCGGCGTGCACGCGCGGGTGATGCGCTAGCCATGATCTCGCAGAAGCTCTCGTACGGCGACGTGCCGACGTCCGCGTCGTTGTCTTCACTGTCGCCCGGTCTCGCGCCACATTACGTCAATGGCATGGGATGTATGCCAGCGCAACCTTACCCGAATCTCTACACCAACAACATGGTGGCCGGCGGCTCGTGCATGGGTTCCCCTGGCGTCGGCTACTCGCCGCCCAGCACCATGGCATCCTGCATGGGCGGCGGCACTGCGATGCCCTACGGTTCCCTACCGCGCGAACAAGAAGCCGCCTCACCGACCTCCGCGTTGCAGCGAGCGCGCAACGACAAGACGTACAGACGCTCCTACACGCACGCCAAGCCGCCCTACTCCTACATATCGCTGATTACAATGGCCATCCAAAACAACCCTACGCGCATGTTGACGCTCTCCGAGATCTACCAGTTCATCATGGACCTGTTCCCGTTCTACAGACAAAATCAACAGCGTTGGCAGAATTCCATTCGACACTCTTTGTCCTTCAATGACTGTTTCGTGAAGGTGCCGCGTACGCCCGACAAACCTGGCAAGGGCTCTTTCTGGACATTGCATCCGGATAGCGGGAATATGTTTGAAAATGGTTGCTTTCTAAGGCGACAAAAGCGGTTCAAGGATGAAAAGAAGGAGACCTTGCGACAAGCGCAGAAGTCGCACGGTCATGGACATCACGGCTCCTCGCATGACAAGCGAGGAGATCATTCACATGAAAAGCCAGCAGGTGGCGGTGCTAATGCCGGAGAAGACAAAGAGATGCGGGATGAGCTGTTGGCACAGTTGCACGCGGGCCCTGAACTGTGTCTGCCGGAGCACACGCCACTTGCGCTTGAACATTACGCACAATTGAAGCAGGAGCCCGCAGGCTACGTGCCCGCGCCGCACCCCTTCAGCATCACGCGGCTGCTGCCCGGCACCGACACGAAGTCGGACCTAAAGATGTACGATGTGAACTATGGCTACGGACACACGCCTGCGGAGAACTACTACCAGTCGTCGCTGTACCACCACCACGCGCACGCCCATGCACAGCCGCCCTTGTGACAGTACCCGCTGGCGTAGGCGCCGAGGCGCGCGCCCATCTGGAGCGCGCACCACGACGACCCCGCCGCGCCCTAACCGCGCTCGAAGTAAGTCCTTACCCTCAAGTAACGAGCGCGACCGGGCGCACAAAGACTTTGCAACAAATCAAACTGATAATTACTATAAAATCTCATTCA
Source organism: Sesia bembeciformis (assembly GCA_943735995.1). Lineage (NCBI taxonomy): Eukaryota > Metazoa > Arthropoda > Insecta > Lepidoptera > Sesiidae > Sesia > Sesia bembeciformis. The sequence continues at coordinate 9,912,009 of OX031042.1, forward strand.
ACTTTAAATTATTGATATTGGACTCCGAGTGAGCGTGATTTGTGTTCTGGTGATATTCTAAGTAGCGCCGCGACGCCCGCCCTTCAGACACTATGTACATTTATTTATGTATATATTTGCGATTATTTTAAACGAGTCCATGTTGTGTGTATATTATTGTAGATGTTTAGTGCACATTGGATGCTGTTTGCTGCCGTGAGGCGGGCGGCGGCGGCGCCGCGACCTTAGGCCTAAACTGTTTGTGGGACTTTTGCGAAAGTGTCCTTTGCTGTCCTTCTAGTCAACTCTCATTTGTATACCAACTTGCTGCCGGATATGAAAATTGTTTTTATCATCTTAAAAGCTCAATATTTTTTAAAATCTGCTAAACAAAATATAATCAAAAAGCTTATTATTTCAAACTCGCTCAAAGTAAAAACATAATATGACATAATGTGCAAAGTAATCAAACCGTAATGCGATCAATATGATACCGTTATCGGCGGCGGCATGTTTATCTATCGATGTTTAGATAAATTATTTATTTATGTTCGCGCGTTGAAGTCTTTTATTCGACATTAAGTAAACAAACTGAATGCAGTTTGGTTACTTTTCTATCAAGTTTCAATTTTAAATATTTTTGTATGTAAATCAGTATATAATATTTATAACACAAAATATTAGACTACATTGATTTTTATACTATGACAAACCTGTACATGAGTTAGTTATTCAATTTTATTTAGTTTTGTGTCTGACAAGCGCAGTTGGTATGTGATTGAGAGCGTGTGAAGGAAATGACGTCATATCGTGGACTGTCGAACTGTGCAATGTTGTTTGTGTATCAAATTGTGTATAAATAATTAATTACTTAGATAGGTGAAATGGAATTATTAGTTCTTTCATCGACCATCGCATTTAGGAGTGTAGATAAGTTTTTGTATATATAATTTTAAGGTAAATTTAATATAATGACTTCTAAATAATGGTGTTTGGTGTAAGATGGGTTCCTATCTATATGCTTCAGCACATTCCATTCAAATATATTATATTTATATGCAAGTATCAATTTAGCATTTACCTACTGATATATAAATCAATTTGTTTGGCAAGCGTAATCTAAAGTTGTCTTATGCAACTTTATTTCAAGTGATTCTTTAAAAAGTTTAGATTATACACAATTATATGAAAAAGTTCAAAATTGTGCGCATTTCAATGGATTTTGCAATGAGGTTTGCCTTGAATTTATTAATGTTATTTTATACGAGTAATTCTAAAACCTTGAGCAGATCTGACCTTATATACTTGTCAAGATCTCGTCAAATGACAGGTTGTGTCAACAAAACGTAAATTCTTGTTTATTGACTTAATATTTTATAAAAACGATTTTGTTAATTAGACTACCTATCCGTTAAATTGTAGCCGTAAACAATTAAAAGATACTACATGCATAAAATGATTGACTTTCTTTGTTCCGATCATAATGGTGGATATTGAGCATTCATGTGTGTAATAGCTGGACTTTGAGCATTAAATTTTGGCCAATCAGTTGTTCGGACAAATACAAAGGGTTTTGCAGCTCATTATCAAGATATTCAGTAAACGGCTAGGTGGCGCCAACCGCAAATACACCGTTGTAGAACAAACCAGTGCAAATGAATGCAGTTAGAGAAATGAATAAAAGTCACCAAACATAAAAGTCACCGTAATAATTGGTTTACGAACGCAAAAAGTTTGTAATTGTGCCCGGTTGGAGAACGTTTTATAAGAGGTACTTACTGATTGGGAGAGTATTCACGTTTATAACAGTTCTTATTAAATATGACAGTTATGCATGTATCAAATGATGCAGGAAATGAACTAGGAAATAAAGCGTTGGATATTGATTTCAAAACTGTTCGCATGGAAACATTTTTAAACTAATTAAAAAACGGAACTCTTTTCCTATCAAATTTATTTTCAGTCATTTCTCTATTACATATTTGGTTTAATATTTTTGCAGTAATTTAATACTTGCTTAATACTTGACTTAAAATACCTATTGATGTCACGCTCACAATTCAAATTGTTACATTTTACGTGAACGCTCTTGGTCAGTAGGTGTAAGCAACGGTCTGTATGCATGACGTCGTATGAAGTAGCCAGTGTGCTATCACAGGTTTGCTGTACACTGAGACAAAAATAAGTTCTTTGGTAGATTCTTAACCAAATTTAAAACTTTTGGAGTCAAGTTTATAAATTCAACTATACAATGATTTCTTTAGTGGTATAATTTCTGAGAAAGTAACATTTATTTTTTTATTATAAGAACTCACTGTTTCGTTTATTGTATCTTCTAGAGACACGAAATAATAGTATCTGTTTAATTAAAATTAACATGTAAAAAACGAGCGGTCAACGTATTATTCAAATAAGAAAATAAGTTTTAATAATATATATATCTCTTGAATTATTCAATATTTGACAGCAAATTATTGTATGACCATAGATAAAAATAATTCCAATACATGTTATTATTTTTTACAAACAGACTGTATTTAGCTCATTGTCTTGTAAGCTTTAAAAATTTAATGTGTTTTCTTTTGTACGCGCTGTAGGGCGCGTCCGACGTAGACATTCACGTAGACAGACTTAATTTTAGTCGTATAATATTTAAAAGATATATCAGCGCTGGGTTGTTGTAAATATCTTTATGCGTCTATCTGAAACACAAGAAACTGTCACTTGAAATATATTATTAATATTAATCTTTTAGGCTTTATATATTAACGGGCATAAGAGAGATAATTTTTCATATTTTTACGCATATTCTTCACTTAGGACTACGCTTGCTAAACTTAGTTTAATGGTTTTATTATACCATCATGTTATTCGAGCTAAATTAATTCTTGTAGTTATAAATAACATATACTCGAATATAGATGGGGTACTTATATATCATCTGTTAGTTTCAGAGTTAATAAAATTAAGTATTTACAAAAATATGTTTTGTTTTCTTTCAGTATCACGAAATGGTTTTTCTTTAAATTTATTTTTTACTATATACCTTAATGATATATTTAACAATTTATATAATTAAATATTTATGTCATCGATCATTAGGTTGGTGATTACACAGAAAATAAATAAGAACTTAAATGTAACACACAATTGTATGAAATATACTAACATTACTTAATATTTAATTATATATAAATGTTTCTATTTAAATTTTAAAGCTTTAAGCAAATATTCCCATAATAGATTTTAAAATAAAAACAAAACCCTTGTAGAAGGAGATAATAAAACAGAACCTGATATAAACGGAACTTTACTTCCTAATGCAAATGAGAAATTACACTATGACTGTTTTGAATTTAGATGTTTAAACTTCCGTAGGAAAACTGAATAGTAAAGTAAACCTTTGAAGGATTTAACATGGTTTAACCCTTTAGGCCTACCTGCCGGCGCTAACAATAAAGTAATAATTTCACAAAAACACAGAATATTATCAAAAACCGATCTGCGACTTTTACTGCCAACCATTTTCACTTTTGTCGGCGTTGCGCAAGTTTCGGTCGTTTTGTCGTTCCGGTCGAGGCCGCCACAACACGGCTAGATGGTGACAAAGAAGACTGTAAAATAATAAAAAGTACAAAAGGTTTAACACGTGGCCGAAGACGGTGTTAATTGGTTTTAAGAAATGGGTGAAACTGCAATAAAATAAAAAAAGATCGAATGAAGTTGTTGTGTATGTAATAAAATAGTTGCTTTGTTTTACTGGAATTTTGCGGGAATCCTAGGAAACATGACGGTACATTCAAGCAAAGTCAATTCGTTACTAAATCTTCATGCAGGAAGAATTCCTCGAGTAGGAGTGATGGATGAGTTTCTTCTTCTTGTTCTTGTGGTGCCTCACCAACTAGTTGAGGTTGGCAATCAGCTCCGAATAATTTGCCGTGTCTCTCGCGAGGCGAAACAGTTCGGCGGCAATTTTCTTCGATGTAACTTATATGGATTAGATAACTTGTAGGTAAAAAAAATATTCTAGGCTATCGCTCATTCTAAACATGGTAACGAAATGATAACAGTGAATGAGCTCGATCAAAGGCAGCAGCGCTCCCAACGCTTTGCTGACTAACGCTAACTAAAGCGTTAAGCCAGTATAATTTTAAAATTATATTGACGCGTGCTCGGATTAGTAAATAATCGGATTAGTGCAATGTGTATTTTCGAAATATTTATTTTATTCATTATATCTTTAAGAGAAACAAACAACACAAATACAGCAACTACAGGTAGAATAATATGAGTAAAAACATAGGATAGTAAAGTTTCCTTGTGTTACAACTTTTTTTTAGTTTATAGGTCGCGTGAAGAAAAAAAATATAATAAAAATGACTAAAAGGTATCAAATTAGGTATTGACTAAAAGGTATTGAAGTAATACCTATATTTTTATTTTACTTTATAACATTTGTTATGTTTGAGAATATTATTTAAATGTATATTAAAGAGATCAATAGAAAAATCTTCATAATGTTTATGATAACTCCTATTAAGAAGGAGTTAGACAACTGATTAACCTAGTCGGACTATCGAGCTCTATTCCCAGTCGTAAAAACATTAGTTTAAGGATCATTGTTTGTTCTGTTGTGGGTAGTTTGTGGTAATTTTTTAGTATATCTCTGAATCACACTAGATTCTAGAATCATGTGGCATTACATAGAAAGAAAAAGAGAAAATTAATAATTTCCTACTGCTTCTAGATTTCTGTCGAGAATTATGACCATAGTATAGTCGTGGTCATCCTAGGTTATGAACTCTGACGATTAAACTAATCCAAAAATTAAAAGTCAACGAGGTATAGAGAGAACTATGTTTGAAGTTTCTTTGCGGGATAACATTAGAAACGAAGAGACTCGACAAAAAAACGAAAGTAACCGACATGACTCATAGAATCAGTATGCTGAAATAGCAATGGGTAAGTCGTATTTGTCGCAGGACTAATAACTGATGGGGCAAACGAGTTGACGAGTCCTTGAATGAAGAATGGTACATACCAGAAGCGCAATAAGAGACGGCCTCCAGCCAGATGGACCGAAGACTTCGTTGGTAGTGGGTAGATAAGATGGAAGCTGAAGATTGCGTGTAGTGCAGAGAAAGTCTTGGGAGAGGTATAACCAACAGTGGAGAAACACAGGCTAATGGTATGGTACCGCTCCTACATATTTCTTGAAAATCAATTTGTACGTGCAAATGAAAATATTGAGGAATTTCGCATTCGATTTGTTTGAAAAACCGACATTGATAAAGTTCCAAATATAAATTGAGAAGTTAGATTTTCAAGCGAATATCGCTCATACATTTTAGAAATGTCAAATTGAAACTGAAATTTGAAATACTCTCCATTAACATTGACATTGTACATCTTAGTAGTTTGTCTTACTACTCTTTGTAATAAATAGCTCTATCGAAATGTCTCATAAGATTTTCCTTCACACAAAAGCGAGTAAAGTCCCGACCGTGTAGTAGTACGTTCTCGTATAACTTTTGACACGTCATTAACAAATTCGTTTTTTTACTTCGACTCTTTAGCGTTGGATTCGAAGCCGCGACTCTGCGGGAGGTTTACAACGGCCATAAAAATAACCACTCGACCAGTGACCCACTGTCACTACAAAGGAATGAATGGCCCTGGTCCATTGTATCTTCCGTGCATCCGAGCTTTTTGAATGAGTAGCTTCCGTCCCGGGACGGCATCTCTTTTTTATTCAATTTATTACTTTTGTTTTCATCTTTTACTTTTCTTAACACACACATACACACACACACGAATAATTAAGATTTTTTTTGTAATTATAATAATTGTTGACGTTGCCGGATAAAAATGTTTATTAAGCTTTCATATCAACGTAAATCAGTAGAACTTGTTTGTCAAAATATATGTATTTGTTGTAAAAATACAAGCCGTAATTTTGTTTAAATAAATACCTAGGTATATCTTCACAATGTGAGTATGAAAACTGTAAGTCTGTTCAATGATGAATGTTAATGTGGATTTTAATAATTGCTACAAACGTGACAAAAATCAATTTGTCCCAGACAAAGCCCTAATTATAATCATTTATATATTGACTAACATAGATACTTCAGTACCTCAACGAACCGAAATGCGTCTAGAATTTCGCATTCCAAAAACAAGACTGCATAATTATATACTGCGCCACCTCCTTTCCTTTCAATTTGGAAATAATGCGAATTATTTTGTTTTCAAATTCACTTCTTTCCAGTTGTAATTTCAAATTAATGTATATTGTTCTTTATTTTTCTATTTATTTTTTTATTGCACGACCTTCCAACCGCATTTTAAAATTAAGGCAATATGTATGTTTCTATTTTTTTATACTGCGCGATTTCCTTCCAGTCCCATTTTGGAACTGTTGTTAATTGTTTTTAGAATACCAGTTTTCTATCTTTTATATGTACTTTAACAATGTGTTTCTTTAACAACATAGACGCGGGTGGTACAAGTGTTAAAATATTTTGAAGCATAATTTAAATGATATCAATGGACACAGGCACATGTGTGGGAGGAGGCTTTTATTTATCCATTTATAGTACACGTCACGCCATTCACCTCGTCAGGCTACCGGGCTTCGTCTTCTCAACGTTGATGACGACCATTCAACGACTTTACAAGTCATCAAAACTGACCACCAAGTTACACTTACCATCGAGAAACGACACACAAAGGACACTATATCTTTATTACAACGGAATGAGAGTATAATTTGAACTGATATGATTATTTCGGAGTCAAAAATTACGTGGTTCATTTGTAAGGTTTATAGTGAATCACTTGAGATGTGAATGATTTTTTGTCTGCTCTCTGTTGTTGTTTTTTCGTTTGGTTACAACACTTTGAATATGCGTGATATTATGTCAGAGGGTCTCGTGTCCACCTTTATGCGTTTTATATTGTGGTAATAAAAATAATACACTTTCTTTGTTCAGTGTAACGGTAAGATTTTTTGTGATTCATATATGAACTACCTACGCTTGCGATTTCTTTGTTTTTCTGTCTTTTTTTCGTCCCACTGCAGGGCACAAGCGGGCCTAATGCGGATTAATGGATACACATGCTCCAAGTTTCTTTAATTATAGAACATGTCAACAGGTATATTTTTTTAAAATCCGTACATAAGTAGACTCATTGATAGGGGCCGAGGATTAAAACTCACGAATAAGTGTCCAGAATAGATAGAGACTCTTAGGCCTTGACGCCCCCGGATACTCTGCCTACCTTTTAAGATGTAGGAATTGATTTGGAGAAAGGGTTGGGATAATGGGGATTGCTAGGATAGGATGGGATGGGAATGGACTCTGGCATATCTGACTCACTACCTAAAATGATGTACTTCCAATTCTAGAAGTCTTAGGCTTATTTTAATCGGTTTCATCGTATGGAACAATTATTATTCATTATGTAAAATTACGTCTTAGGTATATACCTAGCTAGCGAGTTGATTGTTTAAATCAATGGCACATAACTGAAATTACCTCCTCGGTACTTTCTTACTTTTACACTATAGTGTAGATCAGATAATAACTTTATGATCGGATCTATATATCAGTGTAAAAGTTTCCTTTAACGCAGATTATCTCTAATACTATATTTTATGCGTTATACCTGTTTTTTAAAGAATTGAATACATAAAAAAAAACCCGTAGCAGACTCAAAACTATAAATGGTATATATGTTCAACTCTCATTCGTAAATGCATCATGTGTTCAATCGTTACTATATCAGCGGAGGAAACCCGCATTCTATAAAAATAAATAAATGTGGCATATGTATCCACCAATCTGGGTGGATAATGACCCAAAGCTCCCTTGTGATTACTGTGGTCTGCGGTGGGACGTTATCAAGACATTAGAAAATCTCCATAAGACTGGCGATTCATGAGTTCCTTCAGAATGTTAGCCGCATTTCACACATGAAAATTATCCTTGACTTTCCTTTTTACAATTTTTGCTACCAATGATTTTTATATGAATTATGGCAATACCTTTACGTCATCTCACGTCTTATATTTTGGCATGTTTTATCACTGAACAAAGTTACTGAGCACCCCGCAGTCACATGTCGTCTTGCTTTATCATAATTATGTGTCATGTATCTCATTAATGTCATGACGTCATTGATCTCATGAAATTTATACTGCCTCTTTTATTATGTTGTAAAATAATACGGGTATTATTTATACCTACCCACAATTAGGTATTATATAGTGTGTCTGGTGTCATATCATGCCTTAAATTTATCTTTGAACACTATGTTTTAAAATGCAACTTTTCTGCTTGTTTCTCTGTTCGTTTGTAATTCATGATCTGCTCAACAGATTTTGATGGAATTTATTAACCAACGAAACATAACAGATTTATAAAGAATATAAAGAGAAGACAATTAATAACTAATTAAGAATTGTCTTCTTTATCTATACTAATAAAATAAAGAGGTAAAATTGTGTGTTTGTATGTTGGGGGTAATCTATGGTATTACTGAACCGATTTTAAAAATTATTTCACAAATAGGAAGCTACATTATCCGTGTCTAATATAGGCTATATTTTACCCACTAATTCTTAAATTGTTATTAACCCATAAAGAAGACAATTCTTAATTAGTTATTAATTGTCTTCTCTTTATATTCTTTATAAATCTGTTATGTTTCGTTGGTTAATAAATTCCATCAAAATCTGTTGAGCAGATCATGAATTACAAACGAACAGAGAAACAAGCAGAAAAGTTGCATTTTAAAACATAGTGTTCAAGGATAAATTTAAGGCATGATATGACACCAGACACACTATATAATACCTAATTGTGGGTAGGTATAAATAATACCCGTATTATTTTACAACATAAACTGTAAATGGGATTTCTTTTAAAATTGAATCATGTGAAAATTGACTGCAGTTTGCTTAATTTTGTTAGGGAAAGTCTATATTATTCTTATTTAATACCAAATTCCCATTAAAAATAGAGATGGCCCAGGGTATCTATTTTCTACTCTCATTCGTAAAGTCGTGAGTTCAAGTGAGTTCGTGACTTCAGTGAGTATTACCACTGAGTTTCTACATAAGTGCGGACTTTTAAGAACAAATATCGCTAGCTCGGCGGTGAAGGAAAACATCGTGAGGAAACCCGCATGCTTGAGAATTTTAAAAAAATCTGAAGAATGTGTATGCATCAATCTGCACAGGGTCTGCGTGGTGGATTATGTATGACCAGAATCGCCCCGGCTAGTGATTTGCGGGGATACCTGTACCCTGCAATTGGATGTTATAGGCTTATATCGTTAACATATTCAAGTGGGTAAGTAATATTTTCGTTTTTGAGTGAAAATACATTCTAATGTTTTTTGGGAGTATTTCTTACGAAAGTCGATTGTCCAATTAGAATTCAATTCAATACCATTACAATTCGTCGGCCCCAAGCTTTTCTCCTTTGCTAACCCGAGTTTATCAGTATTTTTTTTGGTTTTTGGTTTAATTTGATTGGTGATATGTTCGCAATTCTCTAGCGGTAACAATGACGAACGGTTGCATGTGTGGCAAATTTTAAATACGCTCATGAGATCGTTAGTAACAGGTAACAACTTACTGTATGTTTATACTACAATCTAATTTTAAATCATACTATAATAGCATTGTGAGAATGTGAACCGGCCACTTGAAGAGAATAGTCGTTCCAAGTTTATCATTGCTCTTGCTTGTTCGTCGGTGGTGGCTGGATAAGAAGAGCCGAAGATCGTGGCGGTGGCGAGCTGCGGTTGAGGCCTATATTAGTGGAGTGGAGAGAAATATGCTGATGGTATGGTACTTACTATAAAGAGAATCGGATTCAGAATCTGAACATTTATTCGCAAGAATAAATGTAGTTATACAATTATATTGGAACTATAATTACAGGTCCCTCTTGTTTTCTGCCAAATCCAAGAAGAACAATAAACTGTTTCATGTGGGTAATTGTCACTCTTACTCCATTCTAATAAATTACTTTATCTATATTTCATGTAATTAACTTTCAGTTAAGCCTCAGCTACTAGATACTGATTCAAGCCGCTAGATGGCATTGTTTTTTTAAGTATATCTATGTATTCATCTATACATGCAATGAAATTGCAACAAAGCCGTGTCTGTATATGAAATATATTTTGAAAAACGTGATTGCAATATAAAGTACGAATGATATAGAGCCCGAAACAACATTTGTTGGAATTTATGTCTGTTTTTTTTCAGTGGCCAAATTTTTGTGAGCCTTTCAAAGAATCACCGGACATGTATAGTTTAGAGCGAACGCAGAAGGCGCTCAGCCCGGAGGAAAAAGTGTGTGCAGCAACGAGCCTAAGAGTTCCCCCGCCGGTCGACCGGTGGAGGAAACGGACCTGAGATTAGGGCGTTGCTTTGGGAGGGAACCGCGGGATCGCGAGTCGGTGAGAATTGTCTGTTTATTTGATCGCGCTTCACGCAAAAACTACTGGACGGATTTGAATGAAACATGGCATAGTTTTAACTTATGTGCCAGGTTCACTAACATAAGTCAGTTAATATATGCAAGGTTGGCAGCGCACCCATATGCCCCCTGGTTTTGAAGGTGTTCATAGGCGAAGGTGACCACTTACCATCATATGACCCGCCCGGTCGTCTGCCATCTATTCTATAAAAAAATATTTGGGGTACTTCATAGGAATCACTCAAAAGTTCGCGCAAACGAAGTCGCTGGCAGCGCTAGTGCAGCTATACAGCTCCCGTTAAATAAATCTGATGTAGTAGTTTGAAGATACATTGAAGATCTGATTTTATAAAAAAGAAAGAAAAAAGTTAGATACCAAAATATAAAAAAATGGTAAAAGTAGGTAGGTATCGACTTATCTATAAATAGTAGACATATTTATTTATACTTAACGAATTGCTGTGTAGATATAGTTAACCAGCCATATTTTATGGTATAAAATATGAATGTGTGAGCCGAGAATACTGGCAAGGAAATCTTTTTTCGTGGTTTGTGTCGGCGTTATCGAATGTTTGCTCGTCCGGGGACGGAGTACACGCATACCCACCTATATACTCACTCGTATCTAACTACAGCGTCCTTTGAAGTTATGTACGTATCGGCCTATATGTGATTTTCTAGTCGTTTTTGTTTTACTCCACAGCAAGATGCGATCAACAAAGGCATGTTCTTAAATTGCTCTTTAAGATATTGTGAAATACCATTAACTTATGTCTGTCCACTGCTGGACATAGTTCTTTCCCAAAGTTCGCTACTAAAATACTCGTTACTCGCTAAAATTGCGAGCTAGCGAAGCTGGCGACGCGCGCGGCTGGAGTTGCAATTTAAAGAATATTTCACATCAAATATTTATTTTTGTTTCTTTTTTCAAATTATTTTAATACACTCATGACTAGAATAATTAAAATTTCAAATAATTCTCACACACACTTAAGCAGCTCGATGGCATTGTTTCTTTTTGCTGCCTTAGAAAATGAATACTTTTAAGAGCTTCATAGTACATAGCTTTCATACATAGTAAGTACTTTAGTAAAGATACAAGTGTCAAAAAAGTACCTACAATTTAACAAGCTAGTAATTGTATTTACGCCTAAAAGACCGGTAACAACGCTAGTCTCAAGGGAGATATCCATATTTTCCGATGGTTTTAGAATAAAAGTGTAAAGACAAAAATTGTAGAATTTAAGTCCTATCCAAAAACATATTTTTATATAAATAGGCTGATTTTTTTTTTTTTGGGAATTTTCTTTAAAATACTTTAAAATATAGAATAGATACTGAGAGACAGAAAAAAAAAAATATATTTATTGGTTGTCACAACACCACAATTACGTACATACATTTGTACATTAAATAAAGATATCTATGTACATTGTGTTACAACACGACAACAAAATGGAACTAATGCAGCAAACACTGTAGATAATTGACATCACTAATATTCCGCCAGTACCCACCTATATGCTAACGGACAACCAGAGAAATAGGCCATTCTTACCCAAAACAGAAAATATTCTTATTGTGTGACATTGAAAAGTAAGAAGTATGAAATAGAGAAAAATAGATAATGCTATCCTAACTATATTGTACCTGACAAGAAAAATGTAAGAACTTCTACATAAAAACTTAAAGACTAAAACGTACATACAAAATACAGTACACATAGTAAGTACATAGGAAACTAAACCAATTTGGCTTATCCAAGAACTTAATCGAGATATTAGACCTTAAATATTTTTTGAAATCCTCCTAAAACGCAACTTCTAAAGAGGTAACTTCGAAACCGGCCGTACCCAAGAATTTTCTAGATTACGTCCCTAATATCAATTTCGTGAGTGAAATCTTGGGTCCGATAGCAGCGGGCGCAGCGACGTAAAATTGAAAACTATTTGTACAGCAAACATCATCCATCATCTGGCCGCACTTAGCTGTATTGCCCGAGTGGAGCGGCTGCCACTACGCTTTACAACACCCGAAAAGGTGATTGGGAACATTTTGATTTAGGATAATTTTTATTTATTTTATTTTTAATTATTCATTTCAGGCAACTAAGACCCTTAAAATCTATACCATAACCTGAAATACATACAATATAATAAACTTAACTATTAATGTTGCTTGGTCTCGCGTTCCTAAAGCGTCGGAGCACTACCCATTCTGTCCAAAAATCAGGATTGAAGAACAGCTTCTGATGTACTGCACGAACCCGGAGTTTATAGGTCTTAAAGTTGCTTGGCCTACCATAATGCCATTTGTATATTACTCATTACTGAATGGTTTGTACCAAACGATTTATCGCTTAGGTACAAACAGCAAAATAGATAAGTTTGTATGCAATAAACACGGCATAGACACGTCACCGCGCATTAAACGGCTACTTATTTATTTTAATTTTGTCGACGTGCGATTAACGTGGATTCTATGGATGTACCTATCAGATGCACCACACACTTCGTTATAATGCTGTAATGGAACGAACAGTTAAACCTTGAACGAGAGTCATTTCTATAGATATGTCGTTGCAGCGGTTTCTTACAATTTGGTGAAACGTTGCATTACCCGCTCCGCTTATGAATATTGTCCCACACATAAAACAACGGTTGACATGTGACGTCACGAGCCACGGCAGATAGAAACCGACAGTAGCTACTTGCTCGCGCGCAAAATTGTTGCTTACCTTAGTGCTGTTACCTTAGTATCATTGGCTATTTATATGTAAATATTTTCAAATCATCTGTAATTAAACCTTAGTGCCCATCTTCTAATCTGTTCATTATTTATTCTTCATCATCTATCGACTATCAACCTCCCTTTTTTCACTGCCAAGCATCTGCTTCATATCACATCTTGACTCTTAGTCCATCTATCCCGTGGGTGAAACGCACCTACATCGTGACAGAGATTAATTTAGTATTTTACAATCACCGCTCCCCAATTCAGAAGCATTTTATTACATATTTCAATAATTTTGTCGCAGCAGACGCCATTAAATTACATTGACTCTTTAGTAAAGATACATCACGACGTACAGGAGCAAAGCCCTCATTTTCTTTATATTCTGAAGGTTGAAAATGGTGATGGTAAGTAGCTACCGTCGTCCATGGACACCTGTAACACCAGGTCCCCCCAGTAACGGGATTGTAAAATCCTATTCACAGCTTTTAGAAGAACCCCGTGTCGTAGCGCACCGAGAGAACCTCAGCTGCCAGTTCAATCCACAACTTTCGGGTTCACGGTATAAAGTGTCTTGATGACCGCACTGTGCGCAGCGACTCTTGTCAAGGAAGTGTGGATTAACCACACGACGGTGACGGGAGGTATCGGGAGGTTTGGGAGGTAAAAACCCAAAGTTGGCATCAAATTGAACAATGATCACACAATTATATTGAAATATACAAATGATATAAAACAATTGACAAATGATATAACGAAAAGAAAATACTTAAATCTAAAAACGAATCTAAACTTATTGTAAAATAACTTAAAAGTAAATTATAATTATTAACAATACTTATATTATACAAGTGTTTATTATACAAAATGCTCAAAATATAAGATTATATATTGAGCATGTTGTACAAATTTGGTCCCTGTGGCAAGGTACCCAGTGTGCTGGCGGCATTACCTTGCTGAACTATTCTGATAGACGCGACAATCATTATTTAATTTGTATTTTTTTTTTATTTTCACATTTAACCAACGATCGACTGGTAGAGAATGGCTTAAAGCATTAAGTCCGCCTCTGAGCAAAGTGCAAAAAGAGTAAATAAATAAATAAATTAGGTCTCAGTTCTCTTTGATTAGACTCTCCGTGCATATTATATATTATATTATGATGGTCATGTTGAAACGGAGCGGTCGCAACACTCATTTCGGTGACTCTTGAAACGCCACTAGCGCCACAAGAATTTAGCCAATCCCAAAAAAAAAAAAACAACACAACGTGTAAAACCTCAGGAAGCTAAACAACCGGCCATTACCTACTTCGCGAAGTCTCCGAATACACACTATGTGGGCGCATTATGTGGCCTTCGTGACCACGCTTTTTCCAAAAATCAATGGTCGCAGAGATCGTGGCCGCAGCAGCCAAATGCACTCTCATCGTTTTTGTTGTAAAACAATAATTTTAACAACCATTGATGGGAATCGGTACACAAAATTTCAAGTTCTCTTTCAATTATCCACTTCAAATGAACTACAGATGGACTAAGAAAAAAATACAAGTACCTAAGTATTAATAAAAAATACAGCTCAATTTAATTTAATAAAAAATACAGCTAAATATTTTCATATTAATGCATGACCTTCCACTAAGAAAGTTTGTTTTGTACTTACTATCTGTGCTGTAGTTACTTGAGTTAGTCAAATTTAGCGTTAGAAAATTTATAGTACAAGGTTAAATACCTGCACCCTCTTAACACAGAATTCTTATCATGAAAACAAGCAATTTTTATTCTAAGACTTTAATCTGAACTTGATATTTTCCTCAAAAATGCTTTTTTAAAAATGAGGTCACTCACTTTGTTACTCTGTACCTACGCTATACAGTAGTGGTTTTCAAACAGTTCAAACGGTTTTCATCGGTTTCAGTGGTTATTGGTCGCAGACCCCTTACAACTATTAAAACCGTTGAAAGTAATTTACTTTACTTACTCAAACTAATAAACTTGTACAGCATTCATGCATATTTCACTAGATGCACTCGAAGAGACAATGCACACACAGTTGTGCTACATGTTATTTTATGCATTTTTCCGTGTGACTCTTTTTGCGGTGTATATAGAGATAAAAAATCTTTTTAATTGAGTACCTATTGCAGTTATAGATATTTTGAACTAACGAACGAATAGCAGTGGTAAGGGAGTTTATTTTTTTTAATAAAACTATCGACCCCTAGAAAATTCAAATCGACCCATGGGGTCGATATCAACCACTTTGGGAACGATTACTGCATAGTATACGCTGTTATGAACGGCAAGGTCGCATACTTCATTCCTAAACAGCTAGTAATCGAACAGCTGTTATTAGATACCTACAAGTAGGTACATCGGAGCAAGTGAGTGGTTTTTTGTGAAAAAATCCTACATTTTCAAAAGTGGAACAAAACTTCGAAAGTAATTCAATTAAGACAGTCCAGGTATTTTGTATTTAACCGTTTTTAAAATAGAAACATACTTTTAACTCAAGCGTACTCTGGTGAAGGTATTCAACTTTCAAAGGGTTTATTTTAAAGTGACAAGCAAGTTTATAATCTTCTCGATCCCGAAGGCGGTGAATATTGCGTGTCCGTCCGATGATTTATGATGCCCAGCGCCGCAAGATGAATTAGCTACAACCACGTACTTGGAGCTATCGGAAAAATTGCTACGGTCATATAGGTAAGTAAATATTTTTGCTTGATTGAAACAATCATATGTGACATTGTCGGGGGAAAATAATTCACATATGATTGATGTGAGTACATATTAACATAAATTGTACTAAGCCGAGCTATATTTGCTATATGTAACTATTTATTTACCTTATTAAATAAATTTTATCACACTAATTAATGTTAGTAATATTCAAGTCTTTTTGTTTTACACTCAATCACGCCTCAACGAAACAATGGACGCTATACCATATCAACCTATAGATATCTCTCTACTGCTTGATATAGGCATTTCCTCAAAGCTCGACATTGCCCTTTGTTATTTATCACCACATTTTTCTCATCCAACCTCTACCGAGAATTTTCTTTACAATTCACCTGGTCGGTGCGAGTTTCACTGCACTTTCCGGTAGGTAGCTTCATTCAAAAAATCGGCTACTCGATCGGTTGCCTTTCCTGCTACAGATGTGGCAAGGCCATTGCCATTTCAAGTTACTGATTGTTTGAGATGAATATATTAAGGAATCTGAAACGAATAAATTAGTAAAAATACCAGTTGCTAAGCAACGGTCCGTACTCAAATTTCCATGATGGCGTATTACTAAACCAAGGAGCACACCCTAGACAAATTTTTATTCACATCTGTTACAAACTTCCCGCGGAAATTATTATAAAATCCACGTGAACGATGTTGCAGGAACAACTATCTATGAAATCAAATTTTAAGTCTGTAGTTAGATAACTAGTGTTGCTATAATTTACCCACGATTCATGTTGCAAACAGTCTTATTGTCCACTTAATCATTCCACTTAAAACTTTAACATTTCTCTGCAATACGATGAACGAGTGCAATGACCTTAACGGCCGCCATTTTGTTCTCCAACCTCTAATTATTGCATCATGCTGAGTGTTAATCAAAATGAACCGTCTGGATCCTTTATACACATAGGTACATCGATAAATAATATTTGTCTACGGACATTAAAAAATGTAGATATCTTCATAATATTGTTAAAGATAAAGCGAAGGTTTCAATTGGTGATTATTTTGGCTACAATTTACGTTGCCTTTGCTTTATCAAACCTAAAGACATAATTTTAGGTGCTCTTTTCAACAAACAATTCAATACTGTGTAACAAATATTTGTA
Organism: Sesia bembeciformis; assembly: GCA_943735995.1. Taxonomy (NCBI): domain Eukaryota; kingdom Metazoa; phylum Arthropoda; class Insecta; order Lepidoptera; family Sesiidae; genus Sesia; species Sesia bembeciformis. Next base: position 9,929,067 of record OX031042.1, read on the forward strand.
TTGTTGATTAGTATTGGTTAAACACCTACTCAAAATGTGGCGAATCATCAAAACAGAGGCTGAATTTACGATTGACAACCTACCATCGAAACTTAAATCGATAACGTCTACAAACATATCTATATATAGCGATAAAAACTATCTAAGTAGATAGATACAAATATCAAACATTTCCGTCGCGACTCATTCAGTAAGAATGTTTCGCGCCTTTTCCAAGAAAAACGTGGTAAAGTTAACGTTTATCTTAACCTTAAAACGTTGAAGGTTATTCATGGTTGTAAGATCTCTTTATGTCAAGAATGTAAAGTTGAAAATCGATTCGATTTTCGAATGTGATTATCACGCCATTTTCAGTGGAGGCGCGCTCAGTTTTTATAATCTTGGTTGTAGTATTTACTCATCGTCGCGGTATCAGTGTTGGGTCAGTATCGATTCGCGCGCCGTTGGCCGTTATCGAATAGTCGATATTTTTGTTTGCACAGCCCCATCAATGAGAGAGACTCGAGTGTATCTTGCGTATTTGAGCAATAACTTGTTTGATAATGCTTTACACTGCTTGCACTGTGATTAGTTTCTACTCTCTAGATTGCGTTTGTGATTTTTTGTTTTATCTATTAGAGCTCAATTGCGGCTAATTTTGTACGACTGTTTATTTTACTGTGTGTTTGTATTGCGGTTTCTTTTTGTAAACTAATCAATTATGATTATGAACTAATCATTTTGTTCAAATAAGGATCAATAACTTACCTGAAATATTTATTTTCTATTTTTTTATTAAAATTTTAGTTTTAATTAATCCTACAGATATCCACCCACTTACAACATAAAACATGAAGTGCATAGTGTTCTGTTAAATATTAACCTAATCCCTATAACTACTATTATGCCGCCAATAAAATACATCCATGTGTGCCGCAAATCCAAGCTTAACTTATAAAATTTACCCCATAAAATCCGAGCAAATCAACCGACGATACAGCCAGAAAACCGAAATAACCGCTATCCCCTTTCCCACAGAATTGGAACCGAGCACTTAAGACGGAATTTGGGACCGTCTATGTAATAAAATACTAACCTACGGCGATGTAATATAAAAGCCGATCGCATTAGCTAAAGAAGCCATTATTAAAAAGTATCGAGTTTCAGAACGCAGCGTGCCGGCGAGACGGCCAATCACATTCTGCCGCCAATACGCCGACCAATCATCGCGCGCTCTGTTTTCTTTTTTTTTCATTGTAGATCGAGTTAATGGATTGTTATTCATTTTGATTTATGAGTTGTTTCTTTTTTATCTGTTGTTTTAAAACTGCCTCTGGATTATTAGGTGAAGTTGGAAGTAAATGATGATTAAGTCAAAGTTCTTTTTGTACACGTAACAGTTTTATTTTAAAACTAGCTCCTGCCCTCGGCTTCGCCCGCGTGGAATTCGGTTATCGCGGTAAATACCCTAAGTTCGTCCCTGGAAAGTACCCTATGTCCGTCCCTGGATTTCGATCTATATCCGTACCAAATTTCATCAAAATCGGTTCAGTGGTTTAGCCGTGAAAAGGTAACAGACAGAGTTACTTTTTCGCATTCATGATATTAGTATAGATTACAAAGAAAATTTGAAACCTCTTATGTTTAATACCTGTTTATAGTCTGTAGAAAACGATACCTACCCTATAGCTCATTATTTAATTTTTCTTCAGAAATGTTGGAACGAAATATTCTTCCTCAAAAATATCCTTAACCCAGTTAAGATCCTACGGTTGTGTCTGATACAGCCTGTAACAAAGAGATATACAAACTGGAAGTACCTTTACTAATCTCATGTATCTATTATACCTTTATTCTTATGTATTATTTACGTATCTTTATTATATGTAGATGTGTAGATTTGTATGTGTGTATATAGGATAATATTATACATTTCTATTTATTTTACCACATACCATTTAGTTTTTTTTTAGTTTTCATTTTAGAAATCATTTTAGTTTTTCACACCTCCCGATTACACCTCTCTGATCATTGATCAACCCAAGTTTGACTGGTAGAGAATGCCGTAAGTCATTAAGCTCTTCCTTTGTACGATAATGTGCTAGGTATGAATTAGATAAATAATAATAACAATTATATTTCGATTAAATAATTTATTGATGGCTTGCAATTATATGCTCAGGCTGAGGTTGATAATTTAAATGAAGCTGTTGACAAATTAAACTGTGACCTCCGTCACATTTCCGATTGGCCTAGTAGGTTTGGAGTTGCCATCAACGCAGCTAAATGCCAGTCAATTATTCTACGCAGTTCTCATAATATAGCCAAATTAGATCTCGCTTTTGTTGCACCAGTTCGCTTTAAGAATATACCTACTCCGTGTTGTTCTTAGGTTAAAAATTAGGTTCTTAGGCCCCACATATCAATGAAGTGTGTCGAAAGGTTAGAGTGTCCACTTAGAGGTGGTGTAGAGCTGTTGTTATCCCTTAGTCGTCTTTTACGTCTTCTACGAGTAAAGACTACGAGAGTATAAGCAATGCAATGCAACCGGCCCTTTAAGTATCCACTGCTAGATATGGGCCTCCAGTACAGTAGACATTGTCTTGCGCATGAGGGACCTAAGGTCATAAAACGGCACGCTGGCCAAGCGGGCTGGCGAGTCCACTCTTTTAAAAGGTGGTGTAGTTCCTCAGGGCTTGTGGTAGGTAGCCGTTTTATTATATTTTAGTCGCCTTTTACCCACACCCACGGGAAGAGATGGGGTGGTCTTATTCTATAGCCGGCCGACATCACACTGCTAGGAGCGTATAAGCATTTATTATTAAATAGTAACTAATTAATAGTTGATGTATAATTTGAATCTACTATCTACGGTTGCCCGTTGACGCTTCTAGTTATCTACATCACAGGTTCATAGCTAGCGGAGTAGGCATGCGCAGTTCGCTTAGTCAATACCACGCCACGCGACGACAGCGCGTGCTGGCTGGATGTGGACGACGATTATGGAATGATGATAACGCGAAATACAGGTGTATTATGTAACTTTATTTCATTCTATTTACCTACAAGGTATAATTACAATTAATCAAGACAGAATTTCTCGAGTTGATGTTTTTGAATAACATGTAATAAATATAAATTACGTTTACCTACTTACTTATTTGTATCAGCCTATAACCGCGACGGACCCGTAGTCACATACCAGGTTGTCACACTGGTGTGTGACTATCATTATCATTGAACTGAATGCCATAAAATCCAACTAGTGGTTTTTATGTAAGCTCTGATATAATCATGCGGCCCTGATAATGATTCCCGTGGGAACTATATAATAGATCTGGATAAAAAAATACACGAAATGTTAACCTGGCACATAAACTATAACTAAGTATAACAAGTTTCGTAAAATCCGTCCTGTGGCTTCTGCCTGATACGCGTTCTGACAGAGACGAACAAAAGTTCCAAAAATAGTTGTTTTTGGACTTCGTCTCACTCATAGTGTAACACTGCAATTATTTTTTTCAAAAAACATTTAATGTACAGACTTGGTTTTGTTACGATTTTATACCGTACCGTAGGTGTAATATACCGTAGGTAGGTAGGTACCTACGATATATTGCATATATATATATATATATTTGTGTGTGTGTGTGTATATATATATATATGCAATAAACCGTATGCAATATATTTTAGTAACATACTTTAGTATACACTTTAGTTTACTTAGACTTTAGTATTTTAGTAAACAGACTATTTATATGTATATATATATAACAAACAATGAAAATAATACAAAAAATCTATCACGATAGTGGATTTGATATTAAAATTAGTAATATAGTAGTAATACACATACATACCATACATAAATAGAATTCATACAGAAAGAGATACACCAACATTTCCCCATATTAAGTATGCCAGTGGTGCGTGATCGGAGCGCCCACTGCCGTTCTCCCAGAACTACCCGACTGTTTATTTGCTAACCTAATATCTGCGGGTCGTTGCCCGCGTGTAACGCATCGATAGTAGGTATAGTCTGATAAATCTGGCATCACTAGGTTGTGGAAGCGTGGACCTCGGTGGCGCAACACAACATAACGACTTTCATCATCTTTTCTATGCCATATATTCTATTCTAATTATATACTAAAACTAGCGGTTCTACTAAAACTGTCTGAACTTCAGTGTGATTCCCGTGGGAACTCTGTAACGGTGGGAATAAATGCACCCTAAATGTTAACCCAGCATATAAGTTATTATAACTGTGCCAAGTTTCATTAAAATCAGTCCCCGGTTTTTGCGTGATCCGCGTTCAGACAGACAGATAAACATGCCAAAGGTGATTGTTTTGGGATCTGTATGACATATAAAAATATGAAATATATATAGGTTATAATGTTCCACAGCTTGATCGACAAGTTCAACATGCCAACATCAATCCAGAATGACAGACAGCAAGTCACCAGATGCACAGCCTAGTACTGATTGCTAGCGATGGAAATAGCTATGTTTGAGATATCTTTGATGGATAGGAACTGAAACAAGAAAATCGTATAAAAACCAAAGTCAATTCAAAGAATCTGTAATAGAAAGTGGGAATGAGCAGGTCACATTTTTCGCAGAACGGGCAATTGATGGGATACATACGTCCTCGAATGGACACAACATATAGATCTTTTATCTGAACCTGTAGTGGTTATGCTCGTACCTGTACAAGTACATAGTTTTAGTGTGCGTAAACATGGAAACACACACTAAAACAATGTGCAGCCACTTCGTGATGTGAAAGAACTACGAGGGGGCGTTTTTAAGTTCGCGGAATGGCGGGGTTCGAGGGTGGTTCGGAGTCTATTTTAAACCCTATCGTGCTGAGTGACTCACTATTAGTATAAATACTGGGTTTCATGATAATAGGATCATTAACCTTTGAACAGTCAGTCGCAACTCAAATCACGCAACTCAGTCGGGAAGAAAACATTCAATATGCAGAAAATCGAGCAACGCGCCGTCATAAAGTTCCTTACAAAGTAAGGAAAGTCTGCTCAAACCATTTTGGAAGAGATGTCATCAGTTTACGGGGACTCTTGCCCAGGAAAAACCATGGTTTACAAGTGGCATAGTCTCTTTAAGCAAGGCAGGGATTCACTTGAAGACGATCCACGGCCTGGGCGGCCTATCGAGGTGACCACACCAGAACTTATTCAAAAGTCGAAAAAATTATACTAGAAGATGCTCGTTTGAAGAAAAAACAACTTGCAGAAATGGTTGGAGTATCCGATACAAACAATTTAAAATTTTTCACGACCATTTTGGCATGACTAAGGTCAGCGCAAGATGGGTGCCGAGAATGCTCACGCCGCCGCAAAAACAACAGCGCGTTGAGTGTGCGCGTGCGTTTTTGAACCTCTGTGAAGAAGATCAGGATAGAGTGTTGAGTCGAATAGTCACTGGGTATGAAACTTGGGTTCACCACTATGAACCTGAGTCGAAGCAAGACTCCATGCAGTGGCATAAAAAAGGTACACCACCGCCAAAGAAGTTTAAGGTGTCACAGTCGGCCGGGAAACTCATGGCGACCTTGTTTTGGGACACAGAGGGAATCCTGCTCATCGATTATAAGGAAAAGGGTGTTTCAATAACTGGAGAATATTACGCTTCAATCCTAGAGAGTTTGAAACAATCTATAAAAGAAAAGAGACAGGGAAAATTGACGAAAGGTGTCCTGCTCCTGCACGACAATGCGCCTGTCCACAAGAGTCGTGTTGCACTGGCTGCCCTGAACAAGGTGGGATTCGATATTTTAAAGCATCCTCCCTACAGTCCGGATCTGGCTCCCTGTGATGATTACCTGTTCCCAAAAATAAAAAAAGAACTACGTGGGAAGAAATTTACCAGTGATGAAGAAGTGAAGGACGCAGTTTCAGCTTATTTTGAGGACAAAGAGAAATCTTTTTTTTTCGAAGGCATACACAAGCTAATTGAAAGATCTGAAAAATTTATTAGGGTTGCAGGTAAATATATTGAAAAAGAAAAATAATTCTGTATTTTAATTTTCTCTCTTTACCCTCCATTCCGCGAACTTAAAAACGCACCCTCGTATACCGGGAAACGTAGTGTGGGACGCACTCTGGTGAAATGGACCGATAACTTTAAAAAGTTGCTGATGAAGACGGGATGAGAAGAGTGCGATATCGAGTTGGAGAAAGCCTATATTCAGCAGTAGAGAGACATATTAAGATATATTCATAGGGGGAGAGTGCACGCTGCAATCCAACAGCCGCTGGGCGCGCTCGACTGGCCACGTTACCCCTCTCTCACAGAAGACTACCTTGAAATGTACTGCATTTCCCACTTTATCGTATTTCCCCAATGTACGAGGAGATGTACGTTTTCGTAATGAAATGTAGGTATATTTATTGCTTCGCATTACATGACATATTTTTAAAGTCACCAATGAACAGTCACAAAGGGAATAATTTATTAAAATCTCCTCACGTATGTTGGAAAGTTCGTTTCGTACCTATAATTTTTTCAGTGTTTTCTCTTTAACGCCAACGATTCCATTTAAAATAATATGAAGTTGGTAGGTTGTTGAAAGGAAGATTAATCCAGAACAGTTATACGGTTTTCAAGGATAATTTAAACCTATAAATAAAGACTTATCATATTTGATCAAGTAATTGTAGTACTTAATGGGGTGATGACTCGACTAAAGAATGGAAATCTGTGTGTAATTGCGATGAAAAATTGATAGTTAATTACCAGTTATTTGTTTAGTTCGCATCTTAATCTACTCTCTCCAACTTATAGTCTATTTCATAAAATACCTACCATTTCAACAAAATTTCTTTATCACTGTGTAAACTCTTCGGACGTCACAAAGCTAATACGGCTTGTTGGCTCATTATTGTATAAGACCGTTCGAGTTTAACTCAGATTTAATATTAGGCGACTTTTTACTCAACTTGTCAAAGAGCGGTACAATTTTATTATTGACATTATGAGAGCGACAATTAGGGATTTATTCCTTTTATTACTTTTCTCTTTGTTTACTCAAATCTTTAAGTCAAAATTTTGCTCGGTCCGGTTCATCTTTTTAATTTTATTGACTTTTATTAGCCAAATTTAACTTTTATTATTACCATATTAACAGCAGATTTTATTTTTTGTGTATATGGCAATGAGGAAATTAGCATTTTTTTTTTAATTGAAATATGGCTGCAGGCGAGTACACAGTCCACCTGATGGTAAGTGGATACTGTCGTTCATAGACATCTGCGGTACATGGAGGTTCAGGTTAGAAGTAAAAGGCAGATACCATACGCGGAACAGGAGTGCGCCTGACACAGCGAATATAAATTCAAAAACAAATACAAATTTGAATCAAGTCCGGTGACTTCAAGTCCAGTGACTCTTGAAAGGCCACTAGGGCCACAAGAATTTAGTCAATCCGAAAATAAAAAAAATTTTGAATCTGTGAAAGAAAGCGTCGTACACATTGTAGGTAGACATGTACATCACGTAATATTTTTCAATATTTATTTATTATTTATTTGATACTATTTATTATTTATTCAATATTCAATATTTACGTATATTTATTTGAGTTAGGGGAGAAAAGAATATAATATAAATTAAAATTTTAATTAAATTAAAAATTTATTGATATATTAGGCTTTTTTAGTAAAGATACCTATATATTTTGTTCATTTATGATTGCCTAAGGCTCATGTAGAGGCTCCAGTTTCTGGATCAATAATTTTAGCTGGTATTATATTAAAGTTGGGAGGATATGGTTTATTAAGTGTTATAATTTTATCTAAAAACTGTTCCCAAAAACAGAAAAAGGAAGGCAGTTTCGTTTCATAGGCACTAAGGTACTGGTACTGATATATATTGATATTTTACTACGCAAGTATTTTTAATATATGTTTCGATTTTAATATTTACTGATGAGTAGGAACACAAAACCCCAGCCAAAATAGTTTAGTGTTAGCAGGATACATTGAGATATTTTCCCCAAACTACAAGGTAAACGAATCCATCTAAAAATATCTGATGATGATTTATTTATGTAATTTACCCGATCACGCCGAAGGTGGTACGGGTCTGTTGTATGTTTGTAGGTATGTGTTTGTACTCGTATATATTAAAAAATCCACTTTTGAGCTCTGACGGTTGGACTGATTTAGACAAGTGAGGTGTTGAATTTGTCTTTATACTGCAGTTGACATAGAATAGAATAGAATAGCATAGAATAGCATAGAATATAATGTTTAGGCCTTTTATATATATTATACTTAAATGCATAATTTTGGAGACTTTAAATGACATGTCCACTAATTTTATTTCTTGTTATATTGATTGAACAATATTTTTTTAACATGTCACGTCACATGTTAGTTTAACATTTTAACATTATTTTTAAGGAAGATTACACAATCTTCCTTAAAAATAAAATAAATTCAAATGAAATAATAAATAACTGTAGCGACACGGCGACACGGCGACACGGCGACACGCTGTTTAATTTATTTAGTTTTTATAGTAGAACTTTTTACAATGACACAGGATAGGTACACAAGTACGTACTACTTAGGTACCTATAGTTCTATTTTAATTTCTGTTAAAAATTATTACTCTGTAATCAATTTAGTATCAACTATTATAATATCAACATTTTTTCATTACCCGGGCAATCTTACGCACACACTGACATACTTGTTTTTACATCGCGAACATATTTTTACATTTTTGCATCGGTTCGGTTACACACACGCACAGTCTTTTTCTTTTAGTCTGAGTTTAGAGGTATAGGAATGAATTTGAAGAAAGTCTGCCATTGCCATTTTGGAGTCATTCTGCTAGTGTCAAGTTCTTCTTCGTAAGAAACAATTTCAGTCTAAAATGTGTCTATCAATGTCCAGTCCCGTCGAAGTAAGTCAGGAGTCTCTCAGTAAAACGATAGTAGGGTTACTGAAGTCACAAGAAGACTCCTTGGAATCACACGAAAAACGCAGTCCCACGCTTTTATTTGTTATCACAAACATTACGCCCAAAAAATCTTTAATAAACTATCACTATTAAACCACAATACGCACTACACAATTTTGACAATAATCAAACAAAAACTCAACTTCACTGCTTGAGTTCTCGCCAAATAGTGGATTAAGTAGCATGTAGGTATATATTTGTCACAGTTTTTCGCATTTAATTAAAAGATTAGTATATTATATATATTATATAGTATTACATAGTATCACAGAATATTACCTTGAAATGTACCGCATTTCCCACTTTATCATATTCCCCAATGTATGTACGTGTTTCGGTAGTGAGTGAGATATGCCAGAGCCCATTCCCATCCTATCCCATCCCAGGTCTCCAACCCTTTCTCCAAATCCATTCTTTCATCAACAAAGGTAGGCAGCGCATCCGGGGGCGTGCCAGTTTGTCATTCTGGACTAATATTGGCATGCTTCACGGATGTCTATGGGCGACAGTATCCACTTACCGTCAGGTGGACTGTATGCTCGTCTGCCGCCTTCGTCCATAAAAAAAAAATATTATATCATTGATTAATATAGATAGTTTCTCCTACCCTATTTATTACACAATAGTCATAATTAACAGTAAAAACCACATTTAGTGAATGCCTTAAAATTCTGTACTGTTCGACAATCTGCTCGTGTAATAAGATCAAACAGTGATTAACGTGACGGGCTCGACGAGACTTTTCATAAGTTCAATTGAACGGAAAAATCTACCCCGGCTAATCACGACACGACGGACCGCGCTATGCGACAGTGAAGAGAGATTTTAAAACAGGTTTCTTTAAAAGACTTCTCTTGGGACTTCTCATGCACACTGTCTCGTGCATGAGGGATGTAAGGCCACGTTGGCCAAGCGGGTTGGCGAGTCCAGTATTAGGTATTCTTAATGTGGCGGTATTAAACAAACTACACATACATGCATGTCACAGTCGTATCATAGTATTATAACGCGGCAAAATTAAGAATAAAGGATAGTTGTTCAACAATAAATACATACCTACTTATAGCTTCAAATCGATTACACGCGTTTCGATTTTCAACACTAATGTGACGAGATTAAGCAAAAAGGTGCCAAAAACTTTTTGTTCTTGGCACCTTCGCGTCCACGTCGGTTTACCCAACAATTAAGGTCGAATTTTTAAAAAAAAGTTCTCTTTATTCAACACGGCAGCTACTCTGTTCGGTAATTTGTACAAATTTTCTTTAAAAATTTCGCCTCGATGTCCGTTTAATGGAGTGCCTTATGTTTATTCTAACTCGGTGATTCGATTGAATTGTTAAAACTTGAAATTAGATTAGGTTTTAATTTTGTTTTCTTAATTACTTTGAGTATCCGTTTGCCGGTTAAGTGTTACTTAATGAAGCTTTTGTTGAAAAAGAATCTTAATTTTAATTTAAGTAAATATATTATTCCTAGATTTTTAGTGTTTCCAAAGATTTGATTGACTCAGATGTAACTGAATGTAGAGTACCATTAGACGATCCATCACGGAAGATGAGCAGTTCTAGACTCTCATTCGTGAGATCACGAGTTCGACTGAGTAACAATTTACTTAAGTACCTACGAATTTTCAATTTTTTAACCCAGTGATGAAGGAATAGGTAAATCGTGAGGTTAACATGTGTGTGTACCACTTTGTACTAGGTCCGTGTAGTAATGGATTATGGGCCTCTGTAATTACTATTCGAGGGTGGAATTTTATCTATACCTACTAATATAATAAAGAGGTAAAATTGTGTTTGTTTGTAGATATGTTGGGGGTAATCTCTGGAACTACTGAACCGATTTCAGAAATTCTTTCACGAATAGGAAGCTACATTATCCGTGTCTAATATAGGCTATATTTTATTTTGAAATTTTGAAAACAAAATACTTATAAACCGAAGCGAAGCGAGGGCGGGTCGCTAGTAGTATATAATATCGAATAGACAGTTTAGAAATTAAATTTGATTCGATTGAGGGTTGGTATAAGAAAGAATTAATGTCGTGGCATGTTTATACTGACTTACTAACTGATGTACCGCACTTAAAATAAATAAAATATTCCATTATATTCCGTTCTGTTCTATTCTAAAGTATCTTAAAAAGAGCAATATCATACGATATAATACCATTAGTGTTTCTCCACTGTTGGATATAAGCCTTCTTCAAGGGCCGCTACCACACTCTTCTCATCCGCCGTTACCAGCGATTTTCTTCAAGTAGTCAGTCCATCTCTGGCTTGGTATTTCCCATGCTGTGCTTTTTCATTCTGAGGACTCGTGTACCTCGTCGATTATCAGCCCTGCAACAGATATGACAATAGTTCACAAAATTGTCATGAAACGTATTAATAGGTACGTATTTACATACCGAGTACATATTACTATTCTGAGAATCTACAGTTTCGCAATTACTTAAAAACGATTATCTAAGCCACAGTTTCGCGTATTTCGAAATTCACTGAACGACTTCGGTTCCAAGATCGGACTAAATTACCTCAGCTTTATGTTTATTGGATTGTGACCATTATCGCAAACAAGGTATGCAAATACAAAATTTAATAAATGACAAAGTTATGTTGGCACAGGTAGGCACCGAAAAACGCCATATTCTGAATTGGTGTTTTCCTTGAAGCGCACACTTGTCTTTATTTGTTCAGCTGAGATGGCAAGCGGTAATGAGACGAAAAAACCCCAAACCGGCTCGCAGACGATTTCGAAAATATTTAGGCTGATAGCGCGATCGTCGGCAAAAGCCTCATCTCATCATTCGCCTTATAAAAAACATTGTAAGTATCAAATCTTTAAATGCATGGATTAAAATTGCATCGGATCTGTTTCTATCTGTGAAAGGGATACCATATTAAAATTCGTTGGCAGGACGTACTACGAAAACCTCAAGAGAATTTTATATCAGCTCTAATTCCCAGTTACTGTACTCGTATACTCTAAAAAGCATTGCTTTTAATATCGCATTACCATACTACATATATTATACCATATCCACTGTTGGATCCAGCCACTACAGGCAAACAGCTCGGCTCCCACGAAGCTTTCTTCCAGGGAAAACAATAATATAAAAAATGGCATGAGGATGATGCAATGAAGCCTTACGGCATCGCCATGAAAGCGAAAATAAAAACAATAATTATTCCCGGCGTTGTGATATTATAGGTGGTGTTTAGGTGGAAGCTAGCGGAGAAGAGGAAATAAAAGAAATATCTATATGAGAAATTAATCCTATAAATATGGAAGAAATGGGTGCAAATTTGAACAGTTCAATAACAAACTTGAGAGTGACAATGGAATCCTTCTTACATCAAAAATTCCAAATAGAAAAAGATAATTATCGCAGAAACGAGTTCCCTATAGATAAATAGGCTAGGTTAGATGAATCTCACAGTCAGTATAATGTTGCGATGCTGGCAGTCGCTCAGTACGTGTAATATGGCAAGATGGCGTCGTCGCCGTCTGCAGTGGTGCGGAACGCTTCGCGATGAGCTACGGCCTCGCCCTGTAGCTATACTCGTATTACATACTTGATATATATGTATATATATTATATGTTTAATATATACCAACTTATATATTTTCCAAGCGACTCAACTTAACTTCGTTCAGGTGACATATCGGTTTTCTGGGAAACCAAACATAACCTATGCTATTTATTTAACTTCCTAAAAGTAACCGTTTTTACCCACGGTCATGACGTGCAGGAACGGAGATCGTATATGCGTTTGCGGTAAGAGAATGTGTGTTTGTTTGTTTGGCAGGCTTTAGAACAGCATCACTCTACCTCTTCCCGTGGGTGTCGTAGAAGATGGCTAAGGTACAACAAAGCCACTGCCACAAGCCCTGAGGAACTACACTACCTCTAAAAGTCAATCCGATTGATAAGCGTAGCGTTCTAAGGCCATACATCTCTCATGCACGAGACAATATGTCTGAAGAGACCCGTGTTCCAAAGTGGATGTTTAATGGGCTGGTTATGGTTTCTGTTACCACTTTTCTCTGAAACGGTTGCAGCGAGTGTGGTGTGATTTTTTTGTTAACGTTTAATCGTACTTTGTACTGTGTTTCCACTTTCCACATAATTTCCAAATGCCTAGACTTATTTATTAATCAATCGATTAATCTGCTTTAGTATAAGAATAAACAGTGAGATAAATGAATAAGTAAATATCACATATTATACTTACATATGTATGTATATTATGCCTTGTACATATGTTTATATATTGCATATGAATAGAAATAATTTAAAAGTAAGGGAAATTCATGCCTTGTCAAAAATTTCACATCTACAAAAAAAATTCTTTAACCACTAAAAAGTCAATAACAATAATCTTAATAATAAAAATCACCCTCCGTTTCCAAGTAATATCGTGACCCTATTTTTCTCATGTGCATGCGCATCGGTTCTCAGATAAGTGTGTTTGCTCTACGGTTCCGGGATGTCGCCGCCCTTATCTAATGAGACCTGATAACAGGACGCGACAGGACAACGAGCCTCCTATGTACTGGCACGACTAAGTCATGTTATGTATTAGTTGTAAGCGTATAAAATAAATAGGAAGTTGAAAAAGTGGACGTAATATAGAAAGTATGTACACTAATGTACAGTGAACGACATTGAATGAATTTCGAACTAAAATCCCTGCCTTTTTTGACTGAATTAAATGAAATGTGAAATAAATATATTTCTTTCATCTCACGAAGGCGGGTTACGCTTAGAAGTGGTTGTGCTTGTACATGTACAATGTACATTGTTTTAGTGTGCGTAAACTTGCGAACGTTCAGTTGGGTTCCCGGTGGGTTGGGTTGGGTTGTCAGGATTTCTAGTTGAAAATGTGTGCCATTCCATAGTTAATTCTTACTCTTAACTCATTCTTACTTATGTCAAATCATACCGATTTGAATTATTTCTAACACATTTTGCTCTGAGATTTGTGGTTAGAGGAAATAATTCAACATTTATTGATTAAATGATAATGAAATTTTCACAAACAGGAATATAAACGAATCTTAGCGTAATTTCTGAAAGTTACATTTATAATTGTTTATGATTAATCCAATCAATCTTGAATGTGTTGTAATCTGAATTACAAAATTCCATTATAACTGTCTAGTAGTAATCTAGAGTGGTCTGGTAATATTGGATCGATTGCTCGTATAAGTATAGATAATGTTGAAGAGATCGTCGTTACAGCTAACACCTTGATAGTAAACTTGTCGATAGCAGGTTCGATGTCCGATATCGCCATACTTAGCGATATGGATGACACTGAAACTTTATTTTATTTGATTCAATTACATGAACACCGAGGGCATTCATTACCAGTTTGCACATATAGTAACTGTATAATTATTAATAAATTGTCCAAAATAAGCGAATGTTGTCAGTGGAAAGCATCATAAAATATTATTTTATAAGATTTTATTAGAAGCTTTATAAAAAAGCATTTATTAGAAGTTTTATAAAAAAGCTTTTATTAGAAGCTCTATAAAAAAGCTTTTATTAGAAGCTTTTATTAGAAGCTTTATAAAAAAGCATTTATTGGAAGTTTTTTAAAAAGCTTTTATTAGAAGCTTTATAAAAAAGCATTTATCAGAAGCTTGATAAAAAGCTTTTATTAGAAGCTTTTTAAAAGAGGCTTTTATTAGAAGCATTGAGAGGCATTATATACAAGTAAGTTTGAAAGTATGTTTATTTTTGACTTCACGGTGAGAACCCGAGAAGTGGAGTTGCGTTTTGATTATTATAAGAATTGTGTGTTTTGTGGTTTAATAGTAGATCATTATACTTCAAAGTGTTTTCTGTGAGTAATATTTGTGTTAATATAATAAAAGCATAGGACAGCGTTTTTCGTGTGACTCCAAGGAGTCCTCTTCACTTTACTGAGCGACTCCTGACTTACTTCTACAGCACTGGACATTGACAGGATACATGACTTTGAAATTGTTTATTACAAAGAAAACTTGACACTGGCAGAATGTGCTAATTACACCATATATGAAAAAAAACGTTGAACGTACTGCGTACTGCAGCCTTTTCTTTATCATAGCTTGATTGTTTATTTTTTTTTTTTTTTTTTTTTTTTTTTTATAGACTAGAGGGCGGACGAGCAAGCGGTCCCACGTGATAGTAAGTGTTACCGCCGCCCATGGACACCTGCAACACCAGGGGGCATGCGGGCGCGCTGCCGACCTTGCAAAATCCTATTCACAGCTCTCTTGAAGAACCCCATATCGTAGCTTAATGGAAAGACCTCTTGAGGCAGTTCGTTCCACAGCCTACGGGTTCGCGGTATAAAATAATTTTTGGAGCGAACAGTGCGCGACACCTCCGTATCGAGGAAATGCGGATGGACCGGGAGGTGCGGTTGTAGAAACCCGAGGTGGGAATTATATTAAACAGTTCCTCAGAGCATTCCCCATTGTACAGGCGGTAGAACACACAGAGAGACGCAACGTCTCTCCGAATGCTGATAAAGTAATAATTAATAAAGTACTTAGGTACTACATTTATAAATTTAACATTTCTGTTTTCCTATTTCACCTAAGATGTTTAGAGCTGATTGCGTCAACAGTGATCGTGGCTAACTGGAGAAGCAGATAATAATACCCGTCGTCAGATAATAATAATCTTCGTCGACAGTTGCGAGCTACTCCTATAAGCAATTTAAGATCCGTTAAATACTTACAACACCTACTATTATTTTATGTATGTACCTTTTTTTAAAGAAAGTATGTAGCAGACGAGCATATAGTCAAACTGGTGGTAATTTTTTTAAAAGGCTAAAAACAAAAGTTTTAAAAAAATAACGAATTTTCTTAGGTAGGTAGGTACCTACGTCCGTAAGAGAAATTATCGTTATAATTTACTGTGAGTATCACGAGATAAATCTGTATTCTACTATAATTAGGGATATTTAAGAAATACAAACAATATTACTTAATTATTGAGATAAATAAATTACTTTGTGGATCCCAAAGATTCATAAAGTATATGGGTAGGCATATACCCACTTTTGGTAACATATAACTGTGGCATATACCTACTTATTGCATATAAATGTAGTGTAGTATATGGTAAGGTACCATAAGTATATGGCATATGCAAAACCATTTTTTGATCTTTCCCTCAAACGATAACAAAAATAGCACATCAAAGTGCACAGAAAATTAGAGTATAAATAATGTGTGTAGGTATAAAGAAAGTAAAGCAACGTGACATGTAACTCGTGTTATTTTAGTTTTCGCTAAGTGGGCGGCGGCAATCATCTCATACAGCCGGAGGCGGATCAAAGACGCCGCCTGCTCGCGCTGGGGGACTATTCTCGCATAGTTTTCAGGTTATGCGAAATTTTTACTACCGATTAATTGATAGTGCGGTTTGTATTTGTGTGTATCTGAAACAATGATATTCATAATAATAATTCATTTATTTTAGACCACAACATCAATATTTAATTCTATCAATTAGTGTTAGTAACAATTTGAACTTATAGACTATGTTTATACTTATTATTAAGATTTTATTACTAATTATATATATACACATATACACACCCATGTATATGCATATACATATTGCATAAACTGATATAACTCGTGAAAAAAATACATCTTATATGGTAGATTAGAAACATAACCATACCACGTATGTATTAGTTACAGCGCCATCTAGTAGCGACTAGTAGCATCTACAATCTACAGTCTTCATTTCATGCAGAACATATTGTATTTATTAGTTACGGTACACTTTATTGTTTTAACGAAAGGCGGACTTGATGCTTTAAATCATTTTCTCACAGCCAACCTTGTGATTATATAGTGATGATTTCAATATCAAAAAGTAAATGCTTCTTTCATAATATATTGTGTTTTATAGATATCATTTAACATTAACCGTGGGGCTCGAAAATAAGTAAATAATAGCTGTAGTATGCAAATGCCTACATAAAGATTATTTTAACAGATTGGAATATGTTAGGAGCAATTGGGGAATTAGAGGCAGCTTCGCCCACTTTGACGTAGATTTAGCGTACATAAGTACTTAGTTAAAATGGTAAGCTGAGCTTGTCTTCTTATAGGAGATAGAAGAAGTACGGCACCGAATAATATAATCATTCGATAGTGGAACGCTTTGCGTGTACTGAACTTTATTAGCTACATCGATTGATTTCGCTCCCACTTTCGTGACGTAATATTTATCGTACGCTTCAAGATTACTCCCCAAATAGTAAGTGCGCCGAGACACAGAGAATATTAGATGGCTCAATTCTCCATAATTTGCCGCGCACTTGATTGCCATTTGTGACGAACTGGCGAAGAATTAGCCGTTAGTGTTCTGCGCTACACATGTATAAGATATTATATACTCGTAGTAAGATTGTATGTGGTATCTATGGCAGAAACGTATATTTATCGCTCGCTTCGAGAATATTCCCCAGGTAGTAAGCGCGCCGAGACACAGAGAATATTAGATGGCTCAATTCTCCATAATCTGCAGCGCGCCCGCCTGCCATTTGTGACGAACTGGCGAAGAATTAGCCGTTAGTGCTCTGCCCTACACATGTATAAGATATTATATAGTAAGACTATGTGTAGTTTCTATCGCGAAAACGTAAATGTCTAATTTCGGTGTTATTCAGAAATGTCACGTAAACAGTCTTCCTGGAATCTGGAATTATACTTTTCTCAGAACATCAGCAAATTCTTGTCTCACGTTCTTGTTTTTCTCTATATTTTCCACTTCCTTTGGATTTTAAACTGCACATCGTTATACATAATGACTTATTTAGTGAGCAGGTAGATATGTAGGTAGATAAATAAAGGCAAATTACTGATAATTTAATATCTCCTAGATATTATCTACCGAGATGTTTTCCACGCCCTCCTCACACAATTTTGACACAGGCTGAAGGCTGATGTTATGATGGTAAGTTTATGAAGTGTTTCCAGCTGGTGCCCAATCGGATTCTGGTAATATTTATGAAACTGGATTTTATTTTAATCTTGTATTTGAAGAGCACACACTGAGATGTATTCTTAAACAAATGACATTACAAAAAGGACATTTAAAAATAATTGTTGACCTTAATCTACAGTGATTCGTCTTTATTGCTGGCTACTAGTAACATATTATTAATCACATTCTCTAACATACTTATTTCTTAAAATAATCCAGTTAGACGATAACAAAAGTAGTCGTATATTGCAAGAAAATAACCACAGACATAATACTAGTGTACGAGTATACACAAGGGAAGATCAGTCAGATATATAGATAGATGATGACAGATGGACTGATAGACGGATTTCTAAAATTTCCATTAGCTTAAACCAGGTTTTTTTGTCAGTTCTGACAACCACCATTTGCGTACACTTTTTAGTAAAATCGTCGCGTTGTTACATCGCGGCCGCTTCACACGCAGGCGCTAACGACGCGACACTTCGAGGAACTTACGTGACGTTGTGCTCAAACATACAAGGAATGCATGTACCACTATATACTTACCCCATGTACAAGGTTTTTAAACTAGCAGACAAGGCAGTAAGAAAACATTTAGAACATCAAGGAGTAGGTATTTTTCCATTTCATAGCAAATACAATTTCTTTTGGCGTCCTCTAGAGTACCTAGGTTAAAGTGGGAGTAAGTTCCAGGTTTAGTTTCCCTTTCATACAGGCTAACAGCCATGGAGAAATATATTCGAATGTATAGATATACTTAATAATTGAACATAATCATTACCTAAAATATTCTTATATTTGGAGGTAGGTACTTATAGGTTATATTATGTTTGTGTATATAATTTTTACGCCTACGCATTTTCCCTTTTATTTTCTCGCCTTTCTCTTTCACAGATTCCAAAGAAATCTCCAAAGGAGGTAAGTCCACCTTTGTGCTATGTATTCTCATATTATACCATCAGCCCATCTCTCCACTGCTGAATACTTCCAAGATCCAGTCTTCCAAGACAATTACAATAAAAAATCAAGTGAATCAATCCTTTAGTGCGCTTACAGTAGGTAATTAATATCTGCACAACTTTCGAATAAAACATTGGGTAGTTTTTGAAATATGACCACGAAAAGTCACATATACCTACAAAAGATCTTTTTTTCAATAGGTTTTTCTTTTTGTCACAACCCTAAAAATGAACGACCACCCAAAAATGGTATAATATAAAAGTGCCTGAAAATCATGAAAATATTGTTTGCGTCTGCGACCTAAAAACCCTCCCTGAAGTCTGTTAAGTGAAAAAGATCTAGCAATGTACAGTCTTATGTAAAAGCTTAGATATTTAAGATTTATATGGATAGACTATAGTGAACTCTAAATGCTAAATAAGCAACCTCGCTGCAAACTTTATTTCTGGCTGAGAGACATATCGTGCCCCTCGTGGGGGCAGAGAAAATCCCTCTCATCCCCCTATCCCTCTCGGTGGGATCACCTCTCTGCGAAAACACGGATGGATTCTTAGGGGATAGCCCCTAAAAACCGTGGTGCTGCCTCAGGATTCTGCACGAGCGCTGCCGCCCTCGCGGTGCTAGTCTACTGTGGAGATATCGCGTGTGGAAAGGCCGGTGAGCGATCAGCGTAGGCGGTAACTTACTTAAGAAGACCCACGAATGAATTTACATTGTTTATTATTATTATTTCTATTATTTATTATTCAGGTAGATACCTCTCCTTACTGCACACCAAAACAAAACAAGACGGTAATAGACATTGTAATACATGAAATGCACAAACGGCGGTCTTATCGCTAAAAGCGATTGTTCTTAAAAAAAAACGATTTTAAACCTTCTCGTCTCTCGCTCGATAAACCAAAATGAGGGAGAGATGGTATAAACGCCGGCGGAAGCACAGTCGGCCGGGGTTCAAGACCCTAGGGAGAGAAACCGGCGGACGATTCACGCTGTATCGAGCAACACTGCCTTCTGCATCTTCGCCGGAAGGGAGTCGCCACGGAAACCTAACCGCCTCAGATTGGTCGGGATTAACCCGTATAAGGATAAAATGACCGGGATGATTTCAGTGGCCGTCACGCTCCATATGTATTTTATCTCGGGCGCCAGGTCGAGATACTTATTTCCTTCTCTTCTCGGTTTCGGCTTTCACGAGGCTTATTCAGGCTAGAATAGTCCTGTCTGTGATGATAAGCCGGTCCCAGTAGAGTTATGTGCGGTTGTTCTCGAGTACCGGCTCCAGTGTCTAACTATAATAATGCAACCTATGTTCGAAGAGACCGTATTTCAGAACAAGCTCTTCGTGGAGAACACTGACCGCTTGGTTGTGTCTGTGCGAGTACTGAGTGTTGGAAAAAGCCGAACAACCGGAAGTGATATGTCTCAATGACTCACCGCGATAGCCACACGTCCGACAAACGTTTTCGGTGCCATCCTTCAGTATATACTTCCGGAACGTGCCAATAAAATCTTACTGTAAATCAGTCTCACTTCAATTGAGATATCAACCTCCAAATCGCAAGCGTTATGAGCCCGCCTGTACCCGCCAATAACTAGCCAGTGTCAATATTTATGGAACCGAGACAACGGCACGGTTTTTGAGAATTTCGAATGAAGGTCCGAGCTGTGTTTGTTTGTTTGTCCGCTCGGACGTAGCTCGTGTAATCTCTCTGTTTGCACGGGCGGCGATACGCGACCTGCGAGTTACCTTCCAACACTATTGGTCTACGCTATTGTTGGACGTGACGTATTTACCACGTACAGTCGCAAACACGCCAAATACACCCTAAATGTTTGGATTATAGCCCTTATTATTAACGAAATAAGATGCCTATGGTGTAGGTTAGGCTTTTGCGGAATATTGTATTGTTTGCCTTCATTTATTGTGTACGTGACACATAAGTTCATTTCGTACTTATATAAAAGACAAAATTCAAAAAAGGAACAACCTATCTGAGACTAAAAGTAGGATTCAGTTCACGAGTATGGAATTCCAACGAGCAAAGAGTATGTGGATATTATCCCCCCATGGAAATCTGCGGTACATGCCAATAGCAGTCCATAATCACAAATATCGGCACATTCCAGGATGTGCTGTCCGCCTTTGGAGATGTAAAAAATGAATTTGGAGGAAGGATTGAGAAAATGACGAGCGATAGGATAGGATAAAATGAGAATGGGCTCTAGCATATCTCACTCACTATCGAAACACGCGCGACGTACCTACGTACATTGGAGTAATAAGATTAAGTTGGAAATGCAGTACATTTTGTGTACATTTGAACATGCAGTACTGGGGTAATTTGATCAACGTGCACCCTCCCCTTCCCTTGCAACATCGTATTGTTATGCCATACCATAAGTCTGTGTGGTTTCACTGCTAAATATAGGCACCAAGTGAATCAGGATGTAGGTAATTACTTCGCATCCTGTTCACATTTTTCATGTCACTTCACAAGAACACTTAGTTCACTTTATGACGTTCGCGTTCAATAAGCGAGTGCAACAAGGTGCTAACAGGCCACGTCTAATGAGGAGATGCTAATCACGAACAAAGCGAGTGCCCGACTGAGCCACTCGCCTTATGAAGAGCCGATGTTTGGAGACGAGGTCCTCGTGAGCTGGGTCTTTAAACGAGCCTTTGGATAGAGTGGCTAATCTTGATTTCAATTTTAAGATCTTTACCGTATAGTTGATGTACATTTTATTACAACATTTTAAAGGACATATTGAAAGGAGATACGAACTTTATTGGCAATTGTGTACGCATACAAATGGATATAAAGTGGACGGATGCAAAGCCACTTCCTAGGTCCAAGTACTGGATACAAATCCACCCGTTTGCTGTCGATATATTATGTACGTCCCTCTCATTACTTTCATCAACTTATTATTACATTTTAATCCATTTAATTTAACTTTTTAATCCGTTTGACACACTTTGTAGTGTGTTCAAATATTTATAACGGACGTAGGTAATCGTTGTGTTCTCAATGGATAATGTTCATGATTTTACTTTTTTGTTTGGACAATTTTATTTAATATATCTTTCTTAAACTATCTCATATGCTAAGCATTCCTGAAGACTGAATTGGAATCTGTACATGCTTTAATGTTTTTTTACAAATAAGGGCTAATTAAGGTAGGTATTTTTTGTTGTGTTTACTCTCAAAGCACTTGTTTAATTGAAAAAAATATCAGCATGGCGTAGGTGTTTTGGTATCTTGTATCATATATGTTAGGAAATATGACATCAGTGATGTTTCAAAAAGACTAAAAATTAAAAAGAAAACAAAACTCCTAATGAAATTTTGGTTTTCGGTGTTATGGTACTTTTAATATTATAATTCTATTTTTAAAAAAGTTCTTGTTTAACCATCAGAGTATAACCAACTTAACACGGGGATTGTTGTTTTTTAAAGATTAAGATACAACTTATTGCAAAGTTAAAAAATAACTTAGTTTAAAGAGAGAGACGTTCACTATCATACATTTGAAATGGGGGTAATCTTCATATAACTTTGAATAAAAGTGCACCTTGCTTGTATCGTTCTAGCCTTTCACGACAGCCAGTAATCAATATCCAGCAGTGTACACAGCACAGGTAACCTATAGAGGCTCTGAGAGGCACCACAAACACGCCGATAGACAAGCGGCGTCCTTTGATCTAGGCCGCCCGCCTACCGCCTGACGCAGCGCTACTTCACGATACACTTACCAAAGAGTATCTACCTACACTTACTGTTGCGCATAAACGATCAAAGTGCAAGTAGATTGTTTTACGTGGACAATTTACGATCTCCTGAATTTGAATCTGAGCTACCACTACCTATACAATGCCCTCAGTTTATGTCTGTCCACTGCTAGATAGGATATAAGCCTCTCCCAAGGCACGCCGCCACTCGCGATCTCTCCCTATAAATAATATAGGTATATATAGAGACAAGAAAGAGGTGACGTGTATAATGATATGAACTTAAGATGAACTTTGGATAGAAAGTCAAACATTTAGATTTATAAATTCTTCTTAATTAACATCTGTGTTCAATTAACGATTCTAAACAGTCCCTTAAAAGGACTTATAGAGACCAGATATATTTTACCTATTTTTGGATACCAAAACATCTTTATTTCAATATAACAAAGCCACTACCACGAACCCCAAAGAACTACACCACTTCTGAGAGAGTGGACTCGCCAACCCAATGGACTCTTATTATACATAAGATAATGTGCTCATAGAGACAAATATAAGATACGGAACAATCCTATATTACGCACTTAGCGGAATATGTTAATTATGTTAATTGCACCTATAATCAACAATGTAGCACACGAGTATGTGACGTCCAAGTAAAGAAACCTTTTTGTATTTTTTGTCAGTATCAGACTTGGTTTAAAATTTTCTCGAAGCGGCGAAGTGTTTTCAAGCTATATATATATATATGGGAACTTACTTTTAGCTTTAAGAAAATCAATATTTTGTATTTGCTACTAAGTGTTTAGCTACAAGTTCTCCAAAAAAAATCACATGTTTGTAATATTATGTGGTATGACAAGCTCGATTGAGTATAAGCATGAAACAAGTGCGCTTATAGAGACAAAGAAAACGCTCGGATCGATCGCGTAGCGCAATAACTGCAAATAGCTAGCACTCGAGTGATTTGGGTATTTATTAAAAGGCACACAATGAGCGAGCCACTACACCGAGATCGCTCTCCCATTTTATTTTTAATATTAAACCCCCGGGCGGTAGCTTACAGCCGTAGAGTAATGCAGTAAAACAGATCTTTCATATTTTTCTAATAGAAATAATCGTACCCGGAAATTCGGTCAATAGTTTCAGCTCAATAGACACTTCAATAGTTCAACCACAATCGGCCACTTGTTCAGTGAATTCCTATTCTCTTCTAAAAACTTGTTGATTAAAAACTAATACGATTATTTGAATTTTCTATATATTCGTATAAATAGAAATGTGCCGACTGACTGAATCGACAATGCGGAGGCTAAACCGTAGAAGCTAGGGACGAAGTTTGGACTGTAGCTTCCTTTTATAACGAAAAGACTTACTGAGAAGGAATTTCTCGAAATCCAATCCCTAAATATTAAAATTAAATGTGTTAAAATTTGTTAGAAATGAAATATTATCGAGACTGTATGATGCATGATGCATATTTTATCGATGAGTGATTACGATGGTATAAACCAGAAATTGGCACTAAATTGTACGTTTGAACAAATTGAACATCAAATTGAAATTGATAAATTGATCATTCCCCATTGAATAATGAGATTACTCACCCATTAAAGTACCCGCAGGTAACTTGATGTCAAGTGTACATACCTAATGTTTGGTGGCTTTGTGTGCCATATTTTCCGTGAAGTCTGTTTTGGTGAGATTCAGGCGGCGGAAACCTTTCAATGTTTATCTCCTTGCCAATTACAAAAGCACAATTATAACATTTACCGATTGTGGTGCGTGGTGTCGACAGGCTTTAGAGTAGCACCATAGGACATCTAAGGCGACTAAGGGATAACAAAGCCGCTATCACAAGCCCTGAGGAACTACATCACCTCTAAAGGAGTGGACTCGCAAATCTGTTTGGCCAGAATCGCATTTTAAAACCATACACCCTTCATGCACAAGATAATGTACAAGAATGGGCCCATATCCAGCAGTGGACGATAATAGCGCTGGTTATACATTATAATGATACATTTATAGTTTAATGTAAACCGTTTAGTTTCTAGATTGTTGGAGACTCTGTGTGGCACGTTTTCCGCGGAGTCTGTTGGAGGGTGCTTCAGGGTATTATTGAGATTCAGACGGGCACGCCTCTTCATCATATTTCCTCGCCCGACGATCCTCTGCTGCTGAAACAAAAACATTGTGCGATGTGTATGTTATGTTATACAAATCTATTGTGTGATATGCAGTAAATATATATGAATAGGAATAGCATACCATCAGCCTTTGTTTCTCCACTGCTAGATTAGGTTTCTCCTAAGGCTTGCCACCACACGCAATCTTCCGCTTTTCTCATCTACCGGCAAACTTCTTCAAGTCATCGGTCTATCTTCCTGGAAGCCGTCCCACATTGCGGTTCCCGACAGGTGATGTCTATTTGTCTATGGTCTGTCGATGGTGATGTCTATGGTCACGACAGCTCGTGACCATGGTAGGTGCAACCCAACCGAACGTCGAGTAAAATAAATAAGGTAAACAAACGCATTGAGACCCGTTTAAATAGATAAATATTGCCCTGAGATTTTGATTTATAACATGAATAATAAATTTGCTGCTTCAACAAAAACCCTGGTACATAAGGAAGCATATTTTATTCAAAACATAAAGCCATGTTTCACATAATCAAAGCGCCGCCGTTAATTACACGATGAAGACAGCAGTGCCCCAGTAAGCCGTGTACACCGTCAGTACAATTACCCACTTTGTACAGCCTTTCCATGTGTTCCGATGCTTATCTGGAAAGCCAGCAATTTTGTTGATCGCGTGCTTGGGCGGCACTCAACACAAGCCACGAACGAGGGCGAATTCAACATTTTTCTTTCTATAATGAATGATTAGTTAACATGGGCTAACATGTGTTAAACTTTATATTTTTTAATACATTTTTTAGAATACATACAAGTACTAATTTAAGCTGGGGCCACACTAATGTTGACGTGAAAACAGAATTTTAGACGTAGATGTGCTGAGCGCTAGTTAATAGTGCAATAGGATTGGCATTAATGTTAGGGGAGCTTCAATTTCGATTTATATTAATTGTTATCATTTTTCATTTTCACTAGTAAGTGTTAGTTTTTATCTCCAATAATAAGTAATAAATATTGTTACTTTTTTCCAAGGAGCAGTAACAATGATATGGTTTATAGTTTCTCTATATTATAGTACCTATTATAAATTGTATTTTAATTTAGTTTTTAATTATTATTAGCGTTTATGCCCAATAAAATAACGCATGAAATGTTGTAGCGTAGCCATCAATTAACGCGTTAACTAGGGGTACTGGTTGATGCACTTTTCCAATTAGACATTGAATGTGTTATTACCATTAGGTGTTATTAAAATAATTTCGTTATCGCTTGTAACTTGGAGCCGGTGTTAAGCGCTATCTAATGGGCAGTGGATAACAAAGGCAATTATAAAGGTTGTGTAAAGTTTAATAGAGGGTAGCTGGCTTACCTACATTGTTTTATACTTTGCGTTATTTTCATACTTTAACTAATATCATTGTAATTTTATTGACACGAAATATTGACGCAACTATAGATATTTAATTAGGAAAATAACCTGTTTCCTTTTAACAACTAATCGTTTTATGTAACTTATTAGTTAATTTTCAAACTTGTCCCTAAATAAATGATAATTATTAGGTATGTACAGAATTAATTAGTAAAGCGACTTATTGACGTTTTATTATGGCAATAATTACGTATTTACTATATTTAATTTTAACATTTTTGCATTAATTTGCACATAGATCTCTGGTATCGTAAGTCGCGAACTCACTAGACATCTATGTATATGAAAATACGCTATATAAAGTCTTAGAAAAATCATTAGTGTGTAAGTATCGAATGTAAGATTGAAAAATATAAAAATGAGGAAAAAATGGGGAAGCATATCTTTATTTTTTCTTTATTTATTTATTTACAAAGTTCCCAGCTACAATTTATGAAAGGGGTAGCCTAACAATGTTATTAAGTTTTAGTCCAATAACGAACCAATATTATAAAAAAAAACAATTAAACAATAATGAATAAAAGGTGCACGTTTGAAGCATTTAACGATATATATTTATTTTTATGGAAGATTTACAGTTATTTGAAATATAAATCTAGGTGCAACGACAAATACAAATGTTATAATACGTAACAAATGATGTTAATTAAATCTCCACATTTGACTAGATATATATAAACATTTAGGCCTAATCTATAGGTATATATAAAAATGGATGTTGGTATATCTGAAATTAATAGATTTCGACACCGTTTGACCGATCACCATGAAAGTTTTTCACATATATGTATTTTTTCATAGAGAAGATTTTTATGCTATCGACTTTGTTGTAACTCGCCACTAGATGGCGCTGCAGCACGTCAACCTCTATGGCAGGACAACGTCTGCAGGGTTTTTCTAGTGAAATATAAAAACACTTAAATAAAGTATTAAATTTTAAACATAAAACACTTATATAAACACAAATTAAACAATTGGGAAATAGACAGTGCAATTAAATGTTTTCGGAGACAAAATTCCTTGCTAGGGTTCGTCTTACTAATGCTGTGCTGGTCCAAAATAAGTCTATATTAGTGGGCAACTTATTGAAAACATTGATAAATCTCGTAAAAAATGAGTTTTGCCTGTAGCTACTTCGTTTTAGTCAGGGGCGGGTGAAGTAACAAGGGCTTATTTTTGGGTGTACGCCATTGTATTTTGTCATTACATTTATATAATACAGAGTTTTATCTTTCTTTCCAAATCGACAATCCGTCTCATAGAATGTCATGGACTTTTCCTCCTCGTTACAGGTTCTACAGATGCCATCTACTGAGTTCATCTTATAGAGGAGACTGACTTTTTGTAACGAAGTGATTCCTAAATCCTCCAGACAGCTGCCGTAGTTGTCTTTATACCACAGTTGCAGATTATCATAGGCATTTCTGAAGATCTATTGGGTCTTATAAGTCGTTTGGTGTCGGTCGGTTTTAGATTAGCACCACTCCATCTTTTCCCGTGAGTGTCATAATACAAACCCGCTAGGTAAGTACCACGAGCTCACAGTAACTGTATTACCCCTAAAAGAATGAACTCGCCAACCCGATTGGCAAGCATAACGGCCACATTATCCCTCATGTACAAGTCAATATCCATGGAGGCCAACGTACAGCAGTAGACGATGGCTGGTTACGATTTTAGTGAGTCTAAAAAATCTGAAAACGTGAATTGCACACAATAAATTGCAAATTTATATCCAGGTCACTTTCTTATAACAACGCATGTCACCCCGCAACTGGAGCTGCAAACACCAAACATCGACAGGTGGAGAGACGGCTAATAGTTGAAAATGCAAAGTTGTACACAAACAAGTCGAGCAAACACTACGCCATCTGGCGGAGTTTGTCCAATAGTTGCACCCTGGACTTACCCCCTTGTGTGTAAGTGGACTACTTAAACTTCATCATTTTTACTTGCACTTAAACAAAATATGTAGGTAAAAACAAAGAATTTTGTTATCTAAGATAAAATTTGGAACTATATTGTGAAATTTCATAATATTATTTGGAAATGCACTGAATTTTTCACTGAAGCATATTTTTAACATTCTTTTTTGTATTCTACTTTATTCTCGGCATTTGATAATTTTATAGTTTATTTTAATAATTACATTTAATTACACTAATCTAATGGAAAATTTGAACATATATTTTAAATAAATAATGCCACACTCAATGGCCCACACTAGGGTCCTAGCCTGTGTCGTGGGTACAGAAACACATAAAGACATAAATTAGGGAGAAAGTTTTTATCTTAAGAAAAATAATTAATTAAAACAGATTTTTTTTATGAAATAAGATTATTTTAAACATTTTAATACCCATTTTAAAAAGTGTATGCTCGACGGCGCTCAGTATTGAGTGGTCGCCCTATAATGTCAGCGTTTGTAGGCCTGTCTTGCGTGGGCGGATAATTGACAGGCTCAAGGAGAGCCTGGTGCAAAATATGGCGAATTTTTATTGCTGTCAAACCACTTGTGCTGCCCCGGATTAATACGGTAGTTAATACGGATTAATACGGACATTGACGATTGGCGAAGTTATTTTTGATGTTGATAAGTGTGATATAATTAAATTTGTTAATGAGATAATTAAATAAAAAAATATGATTAATTTAATGAGTATTAAAAGGGTGCAATAACAATGTAGTAGATAAAGAACTTAAAGTATACGTTAAAGCTAACTACCACTTTAATTTTTGAATTACTAAATCTGGGTTACTTTTGGTATTCGTGATACGATTTTCAATATTAGGGTATGTATCTAGTTTGACATGATAGTCTAAATATCCATCGTATATTCAGCCGTGCAAACGATAAACCGCCTTAATGGCACTTATGACGTTTTTGAGTTGTTTATTGAACCGTGATCAGCGCGAGGTAAGCTACATGTGACCTTAGTACACGATTTTCTCTCCGATGTTATCTAAACTAAAATATCTTAATTGCAGTACAAGCTCATCAGAGCGAGCTTTTAGACTTATTCTGAGGAATACCAATTAAAAGGCAGAAAAGCAATTAATGCAAAAAATATTAAAAGATTTAAACTCCATTTTTCTATGAATAAGTACTACCTCAAGATAAAGAACTGAAATGCAGTAACCTGTTAACTGATTTAGTACAACCTCACTGAGTGATTTCATAGTTTTCGTTAGGTTAAGAATATTTTTAATTACTCACAAGATTTTTATATTTATTACCTTTACACGTACATGCCTTCTTTATTCCATCAAAAAAATAGGTAATTGTGACAGGAAAGTCGTTTTGTACGTTTTTCTCGAAAGCGCGATTTTTCTGTTACAGCGCTTTAGCATTTGTACCTACAGCAATATTAGAAGTATGCAAAATGTAGGGTCAATTACTGCAGCCATTTTTTTTTCTGATTATTTTTGAACAATTATTGATTTTTGTTTCTGCTGGTTTTATTGAAATTATATTAATTATATTGAGTAATTAATTTAAATAAGCCTATATGTAATAAGTAAACATAATAACATATTATGTTAGAACATATTACACGACAAAAATCGTCTCATCTTGCCACATAAAATGTGTAATTTCGAAATTTATGTTAATTTAAACAATATGCACTGTGGGAATTATTTGGAATTAGATATAACAACCGCGAAAATAATTACAACTTATGTAAATACCCCATTCTTATCTAACAGGTCGGCATGCCTCAAGTGGCCCCAGCGGGGTCGCGTGGACCCCATGGCGTGACGGGGTAACTCGTACCCCAGAGGATACTCTGTTTATTGCTGGGGTAGAAAGACCCCGCGACGGCGCTTTGTCTTCGCCCTCCAATTGAATATTTTATTAATTTAAACGTGGTAAAAAGGTTTGTTAATTTTAGTTGGAGTTTTGATTGTGTCGATTGAATGTCACAAGAGATATCTTGGAATTATTTTGGAAAATCCAAAATCCCTAATTTCATTCCATCCTATATGGATTCTCGGTGTTGATATTTCTAATAAAGGCGAATTTAGTACTCATAGAAGAACAAGACCAAACTGGCTATCAAAAAGGTATCAGACTCACAGCAGTCGGGACCAGAATTACCAAATTGTAAATACTTCTGGTGCCGAAAGCTGTGAGTCTGATACTGAATTGTCAAAGTGGTAGAGTATTTCAGAAAAGAAAAGAAACAAACCAGTTAGTGTATGTAGAAAATATGCAAATTCACTAGTTCTTTTTCAATTTTTGTTTTTTCAATATGTGTTTATTAGATTTTTTTTTAAATTTATTTATAGTAACAAGGCGGCAGAAGAGCTGACAGTCCACCTGATGGTAAATGGATACTGTCGTCCTTAGACATCCGCGATATATGCCAACATTAGTCCAGAATGATAAAGTTGCCATGCCCCTGGATGCGCGCCTACCTTTTGAGATGTAGGAATTGATTTGGGGAAAGGCAAAATGGAGGGAATAGGAACGGGCTCTGGCATATCTCACTCACTAACGAAACACGTACGTACATTGGGGAATAGGATACAGTGGTCTACATTTCAAGGTAGTCTATGAGAAAGGGGTAACGTTCCCAGTCTAATGCGCCCAGCGGCTGTTGGATTACAGCGTGCACCCTCCCCCATTTTTGGAAATCTTTGTTTTTTCTGAATATAACTAGTTTCTGGGTGTTGTGAATAGTTTAACATAAAATAAAATAGTTTATCTAAATAGATCATGTCAAAGCGAACAGAGTTCAATATAGAACAGTCATCACGTACACCTTGTTTAACTTGGACCATTAACTTGTTTAAATTCCATACCAATGAACTTAGAATCACGAATAGCATCAGCCTTCAGGTTTCAGGAAAAGTCCGAACACAACCTGTATGACAATAAATTATTTATTAATGACAAATCAGCGCAAAACACTAATAAAGGGCATTAGGCCACTGATGACGTATGAAAGGGTGCCGGCATATGGCTGACATTATGGCTGCGTTTATTAACTCTGGCTGTCAGTCAATTCGGAGTATTAGCCGTGTATGGCGTAGCTACAGGGCTGGCTTATATGTGTACAGGGTGATACGAGAAAAAAGTACCGCATTTCTAGCTGCTATTAAAAGGATATGGATTGTATGTAATTAATGGATTTTAATTTTAAATTCGTGATGGCAGACTGTAGAAAAAATTTGATTAACTTTAAATAATTTTATTTAAAAGAAATTTTATTTCTCAAAAAGAACAGTTACATAGTCAAGTCGTCAGTCCACCTGACCGGAGTGCGGTCCACACTACATTTCCCGCCAGATAACAAAATATATAGACTTAAAAAACTAAAATATTTCTGAACCTTAAAAAGAGTAAAATGAAAACAGAAAATTATTTTATTACACTAGTGACATTACATACTCGAGCGTTCTACCATTCAGAGTTCATTTTCACAACTCTAGTTATTACAATAAATTAATAAAATCAGTTACAAAACACCCTGTATTTGTACCAATAAGCCGCGCCGCGATACCGCGGGCGTTTAGCTGACGTGCTTTGTACCGCACCCCTGCAATCCGTGCGCGGGAGTCGAACCCGCGATCCACTGGCAACACATAATTGATTCATTTACGCGTGAAATTCCGTGGTCATAGAACGTTTATTTTGAACCTTCCGCTTCAGTTGTGACCAATACATGTTGTGCTCATATTATGAGCAGTTTGAGTCAAATATAAATAAATAAAAGGCAGTAAAGAGCAGTGATTATTATTATCTATCGTTGTTCGATTTCATTGAACTATTACACAGAGAGTAACTGCAATTAAGCCGTTTACGTGTGTACGTATCCATACATTAATTAAATTTCCTTAATTTATATCAATGTGTGTTATAATTTTGAAAGAAAGGAAATAAATTTATTTGTCACCGCAGACAGTACACAGATATATTAAAGTGATTATTAAAATAGTAATGTGGTACAAGAAAATGTGTACACTCCCCGGCCGAAAGTAATAAACATTGGTCTTTAGAAAGAGACTATCGCCTATCTTTGGTTTTGTAGAGCATTGTCTCTGTCGTGTGCCGTTACCACAGAGACGACGCTCTACAAAACCGAAATTAGCCGATCATAGTCATGTGTATTACTTTCGGCCGAGATGTGTATCTAGATGCTGCGGCGACAAATATGTCCCTAACTGCATGTTCAAAAATCGGCAAATATGTTTCATTTTGTAAATAGCAACAAAAATATGTTTCCAATTGCAATAATTCATAAAATATTCAATAATCATACAGGTTATAAAATATTTTCCGAGACATTTTTTCAAGGAAAAGACTTGATGTTACTCGCGACAGTCGGATAGAAAGAAGAAAAAAGTATTCAGACAAAAGTTGAAGATTTTTTTATTTATTGTTTACACGATCATAATTTTAGAACTACTGAACCGATTAGATGCCTACAAAAGAGAAAAATGTTTATAAGACAAATTTAAGGCTACGTATCTATATAACAATTTACTCAAAATAAATTGAGACACTTGGTTTTCAGATTTTATATTATTATTTATGAATGTGCTACTTTTCCAAAAAAAAAGTATTATTATTATGTTTAGGAAAAAGTAATATTATTTTCTAAATGCAACAATGAGAGTTGCATATTATTTTTTGCTAGGTACAAGTACGAATATGCTTTTACTGGACATTATAAGGCATTAAAAGAACTTTCGAAAAGTAACGCTTAAATTCAATAAATTATACGAAAGCATATTAATTTTTTTTAAAGTACCATGAACATATATTTCGTTAAATACATCCCGTAATTTATCAATCAAATAAGAATAAACACAGAAACATTCTTTCGCATGTGCCCCCCTCACTCCTACAACAATACCGCCCCAATGAAACTGTGATATAATTTATGCAGTCCGTCAGAATAATCCCAGCGAATCCGGGCCGTGGCGCGCGTGATCTGAACGCGATCAAATGCGAGCAGCGCGAACAATAAAAATCACTGCACTCCCTCCCTCGCGGGGAGAGGGACGACGCGCTGAGAGGATTGCACACATGCTTTGCAATATACCAATTATTCCGAATGTGCTGACAAAATACACCGCTTTAAAGTGACATGAGTTTAGGACTCATTTGCTTATTGTTAAAACAATATTTTAATTTTATTGGTATTTTCCTGTTCATCAACAAAGAAGTTATTATAGGCTACTTTATCTGCTTCTATACAAGTATAAGCATATTGCTTGTAGACTGTCTGCTTTTATATAGGCAGAGAAAAATACTAAATGAGCAGCAAATCATGATCATTCTTGATATTATTTGCTGGTTATTTTTGAATTTTTGAACAACGTGTCCTTAAATAACTAAAGTACTTACCTAAATAATTTTAAATTCGACGGAGTCCCTCTTCGTGGGGCTCATATATGTTTATTTCCCCCAAAAACTCTAAAATAGCCACCTATAAATTTGCTACCATCAATTTGCTGAGTACTCACTTGTGGACATTTATTAATAAATAATACTCAATTATTTATACATTTTCCATAGATTATATTCGATTCTTACACAGATGTTGCAAGGCCTTCTTACATTACTGTAAACTTTACTTTCTGTTCAAAATTTATTATCTCTATCACCTTTTTAATATTTTAAATTTATTTTGTATTATGAAGATTTTAGAATTATCGTACATTTAAAAAAATCTGAGTCATGTGTATCTTACCAATCTGCGCTGATTCATTATGGCCCAAAATCTCCAAATTAGAGTAGATTTATGCCCTATAGTAGGGCGTTATAAGCTAATATTGAGCAGGAAGTTTCTTTTAACTCTTTTTTAGAATTTAACGCTTTTAGCCAAATTATTATTTTCCAAATGTCAACTTTACATTAAAATAAGATACTTAAAGATTTTTAACAAATTCTGAAGAAAGCAATTTTGTATCTTTCTAGAGAAAGTTTGTGGTTTTTATTTAGCGACTGCAAACCCTAGTGTGTGATAGCCTTAACAGCGGGAACGCAACAGGGGTGCCAACCGAAAACAACACGATTTGTATTTATATCTAAACCGTTGCTTTGTCGTGCGATTAGTCGCGTATTGTGTTGAAAGGGGCACAAGTGTAGTTCACAACACTTAACGGACTCAGTGCCGGGTTAACTGTTATTGCGATATCTGTAGAATTAATAATATACTTTCTATAGGTGATATGTTATAATATGATGATATATTATGTTGTGCTTTACGTGTTACTTAAATTGTAATTTTCGCAATATGTAATTTAAAGTACAAAAAATGGTATGTCCTTTGCTGAAGCGTTAGGTACGTGTACAATTGTAGGTACATGTCAATGGAAATAAACTGGTATTAAGAAGAATAACTACCACTACTCACATAAACGTTGATAGGTATATACCCATTCGAGGAGTGAGGAACAGGCTCTCGCAACTTCCATTAGATATTTCCTAAATATATAAACACTTACATTACTAGTCAGCCTTCTGTCGGAGTATAATAACTCTTTCAGTACAAAGATTTCCAGCGGATGCCGTGAGATTCAATATAATTCCCCCTCAAAACAAGCCGTAAACTGCCTTAGGCAAGACATATATGTCATAGGATCGATAAAGCCTATGTGGGTAAACGCTCTCTTGCCAGCTGAACCCTCGGCCCCCTTGTCCACTAAAATCCATGGCAAAGATCCAGTGATCCACTTTAGTCCTGCATTGAGACGGACTACATGAATTGGATTTTTAAGGACACGAAAGTGTCCAAAAAACGATTATTAAAACTGTGATACACCTACTGTAATTTAAAAATAAATCAAGTCTAGACCAAATTAATTTCCTTTTATTCTCCTAAGAAGTAAGAACTCAACAGATGTCTCCATTAATTAGTTCTATTTGAGTTTCCGAAATGACGGCGTCGTATTTAATTTGATTTTTTCAGTTATCTTTTTTGTTTTTTTTTTATTTTTTATTAATGTTTATATTTTATTTTATTACTTCATAAGTAACCAGATAATTTGAAATGTTCTTATCAAACATGTGTAATATAATTCAATGAAATTAGTATATCACCCGTGAGTGCATGCCGTATAGTCAGTTTCAATGCAGGATTAAAGTGGATATAAAAGTGCACGAAAATCCATCAATGAATCTGTGGCGTCGAGAGCCGACCTCTTTGGTCGAGCTGCCAATTTAATTTATTGGATTCTTTTTGAGAGTGTTCTTTTCATAAGTTTTGCTTTTGTTATTTGTTATTCGTGACAATCAAAATTTTCACAAGATTGATCTTGTCACTTTTCTACAAGGGAGTTTTCAATTTATTAATTTACATTGTTTTTATTTTAATAATGTAAAGGCGACGCAGTTCGTAGTCGTAAGATTATCAATGCTACAAACGTTGTGCTGTATGTTGATTTAATAAAGCATATTCCGAAGATCCTGGTTTCTCCTCATGGTAGCTCAAGTAATAGATATACACAAACAAGCAACAGGACAACTTCCTGAAACTGGAGAGCTTCCTCCAAATTGGTGACCCCGACGTGATGATGAGCAACAGGAGAGCTTCCTCCAAAGATCTTTGCAATGGATTTTAGTGGACATAGGGGGTGAACTAACCACTTGAAGAAGTTTGTCGGTAGTGACTGGGCGAAAAAAGCTGAAGATTGTGTGGTGACAAGGCTTATATTCAGCAGTGGAGAGACACAGGCTGATGGTAAAGTTCCATATATTTTTTCTTCTCATTTATATCTATTTATCAAAGGCTTCATACAACCAGTACAATCTTTGTACCTCCACAAAGATTCTTTTGATCGGCGACCCTCCGCCCTCTGTACAGTCACGCACGAACGCCCCTCGCAGCCTGCTAATGAGAGATAATCCCGTCCCGACTGTACCCTGATTTCTATTTCGCGATCTAGCGATTTTGTTGCGACAACACAATACATGGTAATCGTTGGGGGTGTTTATTTCATTATTGTTTTTATTGGGCGTTTAAATAATTACAGCTGTACATCAAAATAGTGTGTTGGATAATCTTTATTGATTTGTCTTATGTTTGTGTTTTCTGTACACTATTTATTTGACCTAACGATTTATTTAATGAAGTTATCATATTCTCATAATTCACGTATTTATCACACTTATTCACTTGCCACCAGGTGGACTGTATACCACATATTTTCCAAATATTTAAAACATTTTTCCGAATGTTTCTTATCCTCAATGTTTGAGGGCGAGTCTTCAATCAGTAAGTCGTGCCAGTTATGACGTACGGTGCCAAGATGTGGATCTGATAGTAGGCCTGAGTCACAAGTTCAAGTAAACATAATTACAATAAAAACTAGACTAATGCTATGAACTCATGATCGAGAAACGAGACTGTGTTTGCCGCGAGATAACGTGTGTACACGCGACGACGGTCGCGAGCAAACACGGGCGCGGGCCGCTAGTCAGATCTCGCGAATAAACTATAGTAATCTCACGTTTATTGTGTAAATACAAGCCAAAATATCTAAAAGGTGTCGAAAATATCTAGAAAGGTATTTATTTATCTGCATCATTTTAATATTGGAAGCATGTCAATAATAGAAGTATTAAATAGCTACTTATTTAAAAGGAGATGTATCGATGCACGTTTAAGATATCTATATACACCTATAGAGGGTGTAACCAATTAATTACCGAGCCCGTAACTTGACACACCTACTCTTAACGTGGTAGGTATTTTAGGCTTGTAAGTAATAGTATTTTAAGTATATAAGCAGCTCATCTATAAGTACTAATAGTTTTTGTAAAAGTATATATTTTTTTGGCTTTGTACTTAGAATTTTTTTATGCAAAAGAATCGTAAAATTTTCATAGTAATTACAATCAAAACCATGAACAGAATTCATACATAGTTTAAAGCTTCGGGAATGGATCGGTTAGACTGTAAGTTATACCTATGTATATCATGTAGGTTTTTTTTATGGACGAAGGCGGCAGACGAGCATACAGTCCTAATGATGGTAAGTGGATACTGTCGCTCATAGACGTCCGTGATACATGCCAACATTAGTCCAAAATGACAGACGTTGGCACGCCGCCGGATTCGCTGCTTACCTTTGGAGATATAGGAATGGATTTGGAGAAAGGCGTGGGAAAATGGGGAGGGATAGGATGGGAACGGGCTCTGGCACATCTCACTCACTAGCGAAAGCGTACATTAGCGAAATAAGATAAAGTGGGAAATGCAGAACATTTCAAGGTAGTCTTCTGTGAGAGAGGGGTAACGTAGTCAGTCGAGCACGCCCAGCGGCTGTTGGATTGCAGCGTGCACTCTCAACCTCAAACACGGTATTATAGAAACGAACATTTGTATGGTAAACACTCTGGAGACCTAGGTACTTTAATAGATCGATATCCGCTTACAACGTCCCACTGCAGAGCACAGGCCTTCTCTTGACTAGGAGGTTCAGGGCCGTATTATACCACGCAATCCCAGTACGGATTGAGATGGATATTGCACATGACATAGCAACATATGCCATATACCATAGGATATTGCAACAGCTAGTAATTAATAAAATTAAGATTAAGTTCACAATTAGGCAATGTCATGATATAGGTACTAGTATTATACACAATAAATATTGTTATGTGGAATTAAATCTCTTTGTCAACAACCAACCAAACATTTCAGACTTCAGTTTATTAATTGATAGTTTTTTTGTCTTTATTATCATTAAATTTAACAATTTCTATAATATGTTTCCTACAAACTTATTTATCTAGCTTGCTAAATGCACCGATAAGTAAATTCTGGCTTACATGAAACATTCTTTGATATTATGCAATAACACATGAGACTTGTAGATAAAAAGAACGCTACAATTAAAACCCAAACGAGCCTATTGTAGTTAAGGCATCGCCACACGGCGGTATTTAGGACGGCGACACACCTGCATAAACATGAATAATTAAATTTCACCTTAGTGATATATCTGTCGCTCGCACGCATACGTGACGTGTGCGCATGTGGACTCGATGTTGTGTGATAATAAGAAATAAAGTTGATATGCAGCTAGTTAGAAATTAATACCACGGGACTTAGAAATAATCCCAAGGGACCAAGGCATATTTCAAGGTAAATAAAACATAGGAAGTTTAATAAAAAAAATGTAAAGTTTATCAATTCAAGATCGGCGCGCACCCACATTCCCCCTGGTGTTATTGAGTGTCCACGGGCGGTTGTGACCACTCGCCATCTGTTGGGCTTATCTGCCACCTCTTCTATAAAAGAAGCAACGTGTATAACTATGACACAAAACGAAGAATTAATTTAAATCAATGCAATTGGTATTGCCGAGTGGTGTCAACCCGGCTTAGAATAACACCACCCTATCCCCTCCCGTGGGTGACGTAAAGGACTAATAAGGGATAATAAAGTGGCCACCACAAACCTCGAGGGAATACACCACCTCTAAAAAGTGGACTCGCCAACTCGCTTGATTAGCGTGACGTTTTAAGACCATACATCCCTCATGCACGAGAAAATATACATGGGAAGCCCCAAGTCCAGCGGTGGACGATATTGCGCTGGTTACGGTACGGTAAAATTATGAAAGTTGAATAGGCGATTTTTCACAGACATTTCTCCTATATGCTTACTTACAATTCGCAAATCGACAGGGGGAACTCTCTCCAAGGAATACGTACGTACTTGTTTACTATCGCATCTCATCATTTACCGCCCCGGAGTTCCCCCCAGAATTCCGCCGACCATAAAAAATAAATAAACCCATCGCCCCCAACTATGCAATTGATTGTTACACTTTCCACATTTCTCTGCTCTGTTCCCACTGAGACTTAAAATGAACTTAATGGACTTACAATAAAGGCTGCTTTGGTATATTACAGTTTTCCAGTTTTATCTATTCAATTTATAAAATCATTTAATCATTTAACAACTAATGTTCAGTTCAACAATTTTGGCTGTATTGGTTTCAAATTATCGGATTTCGAAAAAACGTGTATGGGGAAAATGTAAAACATGACAGAGCCCATTTTTCTTTCTTTTTCATTCCTTCTCGTCGCGTCCTATTAAATCCCGTTCATTATTGTTACTTCCCATCCCGCTTCCGTCGTTCCACTCGATGGTGCTGAATGGGCGCAAGGCCGAGACGGGAAAAGCGACGGATGATATAGGATGATGTTGGATAATAATTCTCTTTATTCCCAATTCTTCTCAATGGGCAGCATGTATGCCAACATTCTAAATTTCTGATAGATCTTGCTATATATTACAAGTATTCATGGGCTACAATAATTACTTTTTCCATCAGATGAGCTGGCTGTTCCGCCAGTTACCTTTATCCTTTAAAAACAAAAAAAAATACAAAATTATAAATTAATAATAATTAGTATCAAGATGTTAATATGCCAATATATATTCATTAACAAACGATAACTGACGTGTTAAATGTCCAACAATAAATTCATATGCGACAATCACCAACTTCGGGTTCCAAGCATAAATTTGTTCAAATCCTGCGTAGCGAATCACTTCGGATAGACGAATGCACAAATAATACCGCTTACTAAAGATTAACATCAGGGGAGGGAACCATAAATGCGTTTCACTTAACTGCAAAATGACGTAAGTTCAATACTATACTCTAGCATGCGTAGTCTTTTGGAAATAATTGAGTTTTTGATGTCCCGGGTGTAAATTTAACAGTTTAACGTTTGTAATAATTCGTGGGTGGACAAATAAGAACAGCATGTGTTGCGTTTATCTGACAAGCTCGTTCTGAATTATTGATTGGAGGGTGCAATTAACACATAGTTTAATACATTGTGAGGGAACACAATGCGTTCGCAGATAATGTTAGGTTTCCAGTGATTATATCATCTCACTACAGAGAAATATAAAGAAAAAATATCAAAAATCAACTTGACAAAATATTCCTTTCAATCTCTGTCTTGTCGATAACGGGATATTAAAAAAATTGGCATGAGCTAAAACTGCCCACCCTGAGTTTTATGAGTATGAATAGCCATAGCTCGCATTATCACACAATCGAGTAAGAAAGTTGTAAAATGCGTTTGGTATATTTAATACTTTATTATTTGCCTAATTGGCGCGTATATATGAGTTTATATGTATGTTGAGGTTACACGAAGCAAGGAGTTGCTTTAATTGATTGGTTATGAGCGGAAGCCTGCCCTGGATCCCTAATTATATTTATAGTTATAGCATCGCATGATTACTTAGTAAGCATGGGTAGGGTACATCTTAGAAAATGTTTTTAACGTCTACGTATATATGTACTTATATATATTGATGTTAGATGAGACAAGGAGAGGCTTTAATTAATTGGGAAGAGCGGATACCGGCAGCATTAGCTCACGACAATAATTTCTCAAATTATAACACCATAAAATGTAGAATCCATTGTCTAAATTTACTTAATCAACCGCTGCTTAAGTTTTACTAAAGTCTCAAATATTATATGAGTATGTATATAGGTGTTGATATTGTGGCTACACCAGATACGCTGCGATTGTATTTTTTTTAAGTAAGTATTATAATATAAGTAAGCATGTAAGTATAATTTGTAAGTATGAGCGGAAATCGCCCGCTAAAAATAATAGTTGTTATTTTTTTTATAGACCAAGGCCGCAGATGAGCATACAGTTCACCTGATATTAAGTTCATACTGAAGCCCACAGACATCCGCTCTATATGCCAACATATCAAGATATAGGAATGTATTTGGAGGGTTGGGCAAATGAGGAGTAATAGGATGGGATGGAAATGGGCTTTGGTATGTCTCACTCACTTCCGAAAGACGTACGTATATTGGGGAAATAAGTAAAGAGAGAAATGCAGTACATTTCAAGGAAGTCTTGTGTGAGAGAGGGGTAACGCGCCCAGTAGAGCGCGCCTAATGATAGCGGAAAAGCAGGTACACTTCCCGGCCGAAAGTAATACACACCGGCCTTTAGAAAGAGACTACATTTTGTAAACCGTCGTCTATGTCGCAATCTTAGTCGCAAACCGAAGCTAACCGATCTTAGTCGATGTGTATTACTTTCGACTTGTGTACACTCTCCCCCTCTAAAATTATTACGATTACTACATCTACATATGAGTATGAGATATACATATACAATACTTATAAATATATATATATATATATATATATATATTGTACTTACAATATATATATATATATATATTGTATTGTACTTACAAGAGATACGATGCTGCTTTAAATAATTGTGTATTCAGATTTAATTGGTATATTTACAAGACAAATTAGGTTATAAATTATCTAGAAAGCAGAGCAATAAATAAAATGTATTTGCCATTTTACAAAAATTACCCTTTGAATACATATATTTATATGTGCGTATATATATATGTAGTATGTATACAGAAGCGGCAAGTTAGGGCGGGCGACTCCGCCCGCCTAATTATTTATGTAGCACCCCCAGCTCACTAAAAACGGGTTAATTTCTGTAATAAAACAAGCCCCAACGAAATTAAACGCTATCTCGCAGCTGTGGATGTTACCAACGACATAAAATGATGGGACGGCTTAAGACATGGAATTTAAAAAATATATAACCGGCTAAATTTAAAAAAAATATCTGAATTAAAAGAAATGGCGTCTAATTAACTTTCTATTAAAGAATTAATTTTTTTTTCGCATTTGGTCCTTACAAATATTTTCATGATCAATTAAAATGTTTTTACACACATTTCCAATGATTCCCTAATGATCTAAATCACAATTTGTTAGGTGGTCATCAAAATCGTAACCAGCCAAATTTATAGTAATAGCAGCAACAAACACGCTATTGGTACAGTCAATTAAAAAAAGTCAAATTAATCTCTTTACATTTATTTATACTGTATACCC
Source organism: Sesia bembeciformis (assembly GCA_943735995.1). Lineage (NCBI taxonomy): Eukaryota > Metazoa > Arthropoda > Insecta > Lepidoptera > Sesiidae > Sesia > Sesia bembeciformis. The sequence continues at coordinate 9,971,224 of OX031042.1, forward strand.
ACGTGATATTACAAACGACTACACAGCGTATCGTTTCAATGAATGAAAATGATGACTCGCGAATTAAAAAAATGAACAATTAACAGGATTTTCTTAAAACATATATAGGGTGTATGTTTCTTGGGATTTGCAAAATATTCTATTTTTCTATTTCGAATGTGTTTTAAGGGTTTTCTCAGGAGTATTTTTAGGTAAAAAAGGATATTTGTGATTGTATAAACTTTAGATAAGTCCAGATCTAGATGACTAACTAATTGGGGGAATCCCGAAATTAGACCACCTTAAAAATCTAAATCACTTAGGCATTGAGTTTAACAAAAAGGTCACGAGATTTAACTCGTTAATGAACTACATGTGGCATAATTCAATGAACTACATGTGGATTATATAAATGTTTTTACGTTTTATGCGCACTGAATGCCAAAACCTGGTATTTTTTTTTCTTATTCTTAATCCTGAACGAATTAATTGTAAGCTTGACCATAAAATTAAATTCCTACTTTTCCTAGACACGTAAGGCCCGGCCCGGCAAGTAATTTTATATTGACCGACGGATGAATGTCGGGTGGTAAAGTGCGCGCTCATAATTGCGAGTCGTCGGTAAATACTTGGATGTTAATGAATTTTTTTACCTACCTTTATTTAATTTCATATTTTTAGTCTTTGTTTACTACTGAATTAATTACAAAAGATTTTTCTTGGGTAGGAAAAAATACAAGTTGTTTAGAATGTACGAGTATCTTTGTATCTGTGATTTATTTATGTCCATCTTTGTTTGTCAACGATATCAGCTTATAATGCCCCAGTGTTAAGCATAGTTTTCCTTAATAGTTACTAAGGTATATACGGCCATAGTATATACTTAATATAGTGGACTTAATTTGTCAGCATGCAAACGAATTATTTGTGTAATAAAAATAAATGTAAATGCAACGGTGTAAACCCTGACCAGAAAATACAAAACGTGCTCTGGGGGCGCCACATTTGCTTTTTTCATAGCTAGTTAGTGTTGTCTGTAGAAGATATTAGTTCTATTAGTTATACGCATCATGGCTAGGTTTTTTATTTTCTTGGTCAGGCTATAAATAAAGTAATAGACAACTTAATCTGAATTTAAAAAAACACCTAAATTATAAGTACTGTGCTTGTACTTGTCGGTCAGACTACCACACCATACTATATGTATCGCTTACCTGTATTTCTCCAATGCTGGAGGCCTTTTCCAAGGCTCGCTGCGATACCCGATCTATCTACTTATCTTATCCAGCCAGTAAGAACACACCTTAAAGTAAGGTAAACCTTAAAGCATAACCAGTAAGGCAAGTAAGGCACAGCTGAACATGAGTCTTATCTTGTGCATGAGGGATATAGGACCTTAAAACGCCACACTCTCTGGCCAAGTGGGTTGGCGAGTCCACTGTTTTAGAGGTGTTTGTCGTAGCCCCTAGCTTTCAGAGCATACCTCTTAAGATCTCGGAGAGTATCGGGATCCTTGGTGTCGACATCTCCAGCAGAGTCGAATTTAGTGGTCATCTGGAAAATAAGGCCAAAATGACCTCCAAAAAGCTCGGTGTGCTGAACAGAGCGAAGCGGTACTTCACCCCCGGGCAACTCCTTATGCTTTACAAAGCTCAGGTGAGGCCCCATATGGAGTAATGCTCTCATCTCTGGGCCGGCGCACCGAAATACCAATCGGACCCATTTGACTCCACCCTACGACGTGCTGTTCGTATTGTCGACGATCCCACGGGCGGTTTAGAACCCCTCAGCATTCGGAGAGACGTTGCGTCTCTCTGTATGTTCTACCGCCTGTACAATGCGGAATGCTCTGAAGAACTGTTTAATATAATTCCTACCTCGGGTTTCTACAACCGCACCTCCCCTCACAGAAGTGCGGTCCATCCGCATTTCCTCGATACGGAGGTGTCGCGCACTATTCGCTCCAAAAATTATTTTATACCGCGAACCCGTAGGCTGTGGAACGAACTGCCTCAAGAGGTCTTTCTATTAAGCTACGATATGGGGTTCTTCAAGAGAGCTGTGAATAGGATTTTGCAAGGTCGGAGGCGCGCCCGCATACCCCCTGGTGTTGCAGGTGTCCATGGGCGGCGGTAACACTTACCATCACATGGGAGCGCTTGCTCGTCCGCCCACTAGTATATAAAAAAAAGGTATTTATTAGACAGCTTGACTAATTTCCCCCGTTTTCTCCACTAGAAGAATTCTTTTTAGGAAGGAACTTCGTGAATAAACCATCGATTTGAGAATCAGGGTTCGTAAAAATCCGATATTTATAATAAATATCAAAATATCCGATATTCCATATATGTATATCCGATATATCTCGGATATTATATCATGTATTATATATAATAAGACGTGAATTGAATTCTGTAAGTTTTAATGTGTCAAAATTGTTAAATTAAAGTTTGAGTTTGATTAATATACTAATAATAAATAAATATTAATAAATTTGATTAATAAATCAAAAGAGTAAAATTTGAGTTTTGAGATTAATAAAATCAGTCTACTTAATCAACATTCAACTAAATTATAATTATAATCTTTAGTGTTGGATCATTGCCAGTGGCAGTGATCATAATTTGTATTTATGTCAGTATAACAAGTTCTAGTTTTGACGATAAATATTAATTGATATATATCAATATAAATATCAATTGATAAATATCATGGCGTATAGTATATCATTATCCGCTGATATATATCACCAAACCCTGTTGAGAATACATACTAGATATATTATTGAAACACTCTAGGGCAAGGCACGTTAGAATCAATTTTAGACGTTAGACAATTGTAAATATCAATCTTGGACAGTTTAGATAAAATTCCATTTATTGTTCTCTACGTTCTTATTTAGTGTGCCTCTCTAAGTACATACATAGTTACATAATCTTCCCCTAAAGTAAAAGCCAAGGACCCCCGACTGCGGCGGCGCGATAGCACGCCCGTGCCTGCCCCTCGTGCCCGCGGATTAGAACCCTGCCCAAGGAATCCTAAACTCACCCAAGAACCCTTCGGAAACTTGACGGTTAAGACATGGTTTGATATGATTGCTGTCTGAAATAACTATAATTGGGAGAGGAATGATAAAAATCAAATGTGACATTATCTGAGCAAAGAGACCTTATTATCGGTATGATTTGTTAAAGATTTTGAAATACAAAATTTCGTTCTTTAACGATTCTGTTTAAAGAAGAAAGTTATTTTAACGTCTGAGTTTTAAGATAAGGCATTAAAAAAAGGAAAATAATTAAATGAACAGCACAAAATACTACACGGGCAGCAAATACTACACGGGTAGTAAATAAATACTACACGGCCAGCAGTCGGATTTTTTATTCGAGTCAGAGATATGACATATGAAACTGTCAAACAGAGTGAAATTTATACGGAGATGACACTTTATTGACAGTTGTACATGACACCGAATAAATAATATGACTATATACGGGCAACAAATCGATAAAGTGATTTGTAAATTTTTGCAGGTAAAAGAAAAGAAAATAAAAGTAATAAAGAAAATTTTTGGCAAATTACCGTAATCTACTGGTTTTAAAAGCCTCTTTACTTATCTTTTATTGTCCCTTTTTTAATTTCAAAAGCAAAATTTTCTACAAGAAACATGCGGCCGTCATAGTGGTAAGTGGTTACCGTCGCCCATGGACACCTGCAACATCAGGAATGATGCGGGAGCGCTACGGACCTTCTACATACCTATTCTCAGCTTTACATACCAAGCCCGTGTCACGGCGTATCGGAAATACACGGGCTCTTTCAAAAAAGCTGGGAATGGGTATTTAGAAGATCGACAGATAACCCACTGCACAAAAAATGCATGGAAGCTGAGGAAACGCGATCCCGTGTACTCAATGCGAACGCAATGCACGGGTGTGGCCTCCCAAAAAGCGAAAATCCTAGCAAATCCGAGGAATCTATCGAAAGCAGGCAGTAAGCCCAGATCGACTTCTGGAAGGAGCTTGGGTGGTTCGAATAGAATTCATGCTCGAAGGGCTCTCAGACAAAATGGTTTAAGAAGAAGAAGGAGAAGCGCATCGGAAATACCTTCAGGAAGAGTTTGTTTCCCCACCCATGTGTTTTTTTTAGTTACGCTAATAATTGTAGGCTTCCAAGCGAAAATCGATGGTGAGTGAGAATATCTCAATGATTTCTCTAGCGATTTCAATGGGCTCTGGCATATTGCCCATTCCCATCCCATCCTATCCCTCCCCATTTTCCCAACCCTTTCCATCCTTAATCTACAAAGGGCGCATCCGGGGGCGTGCCAACGTTTGTCATTCTGGACTGCTGTTGGAATGTATCGCGGATGTCTATGGACCACAGTATCCACTTACCATCAAGTGGACTGTATGCTCGCCTGGGTTAGGTTTAGGTTCCTGGTGACAAAACTGAAGCAGGAGTCAATCAACCAGGAGTCAATCAACCAGGAGTCAATCAACCAGGAGTCAATCAACCAGGAGTCAATCAACCAGGAGTCAATCGACCAGGACTCAGTCGACTGATTGTTTTGTTGATAATGATTTGCTGCTTATTTAGAATTTTTTGGTGTTCGTTTAAATACAAACCGACATATTAATCACTCATGATTTCTGGGGTCCGGGGTTTACTTTGCCCTGTTTCTGAGTAAACACTTATTAGACACAGACTACCACTTTTTATCACTTAACCCCGTATCGGTGACGTTAAGTGTTTCAATCTTGCACGGAGGACAATGTGCCACGTTTGCGCCACGCCACGCCACGCGCTTTCCAGCATTACCATATTCCTTTTAATATTGCTGCACTGTGCGTGCGCACGCGTTCTGTGTTTGCGCCACGCGTCGCCACGTGGCGAGTGGAGAGCCACACACCTACAAATACTAATTTCATAGGGATTTCCTAATAATGAGGGTGAATGTCTTATTGTTCGATCGGAAATCGCTTGCTCATTTCATTTCGGTTTTATTTTAAAGGTTTTATTAATTTGCTTAAGGCCAATGTTAGTTAATATTAAGATCGTGTGTGGTGGCAAAACTTAGATAAGCAAGGTTTAAATCCAACAGTAAAAAGATATAAATTGAGATGTTACTGGTTTGTCTAATAAGGAAATTTTCTGTCTAATTTTCTGTATTCTACTTATATTAATATTGTTTATTTCAAGACATGTACTTTTTTTCAAATAAGCTTAAGTATTTTTGATCTATATCAAATCGGTATTAACTTAAAAATGGCTTAAAAATATTCAAAAAGACATTGATTTTTTTGTATTGAAAAATAATAACGATTTTGTTCGGTAAAAACTATTGTGTCTTTTATAGATTTATATCTTTTGAAACTGATACAAAGGTATTATAAATTTACTAGAAGTACTGTTCTACACATCGTCATCGTCCCCCACCCAATTCGCACCGTGGAAAACTAACGCAAGTCCATCGCTGATTGATGCGGGCCACAACAATATGTGTTTACTTTCAATTACACACCCCGCCTCCGACCATAAGGCACAGAGGGGACCAGTGCGCAATCTTCGTGCAAACATCCAAAATAAGACGTACGCACACATGCAACTGCTTTCTTTGCAGTGAAAAGAAAACTACTTCAAGTGAAATGTCGTCAAATTCTGAAGAAAAAAAAACAGGCTATCTAAGTTTTTTCAAGTTACATGTAAGCCACCACTCATTTGTATACAGAAAAAATAGATATAATTTAAGAACTCCGTAATAAAACACATTTATTTAGCACATCCGCGCATCCCCATTTCAAGCACAACAGATATATTTTATTTGAGACGAGATAAATACAATATACACCAGTATTTAATGCGTGACACCATCACTCTTTGGTTCTAAAGGGCCAAAATAGAAATAGTATAGAAATAAAAATCTACTTCTGTATACGAGTAGGTACTTGAATTTTTAAATATGTATTATCATTAATATCATAGTTTTTTATTTAAAAAAGTAGTTTTTTAACAATAAATGGAACAAAATGACAATACTATATTTTAGGAACGGTTTCAGCACTATCGATGAACCCTGGAGGTTTTATACAGATTACAGAATTATTGTAAAACAATCTGATCATGAATGTTCAATAAGTAAATAAAGTGTTATATCCGAAGCCAGTTGTGGCTACTTTAATTGAAATATTGTATACTAAGTTTACAAAGAAATATAAATATTTTAGAATTAATTTAATAATATTTAATTAAATAATATTATTAATAAATTAAATAAATATTTAATTTGTGATGATTTTTATTTAGATTCCACACTGTTTTCCATTTTATACTCCGGGAACGTGTATCGAACATGCAATATAAATGTATCGGCTTTCATACTCGTAGAGGCCTGCCTTGAACACAAATATGTATATTTGAAAAATCTGCTTGAAAAATTACCTTCCTACATGAAATAACAATGTTTTTTTTGTATTTTATTACTACCTACAATTGCCGCGCTATAACTATAGCATAATTATTGCAATCTAGATAACATCTAGATTCTAGTTGCGCAGTATAAATAAATAAAATTTACTTTCATATTACTTTATATAATAGCTAGTGTCCGTACCTTCATTTACGTGGACATAGATTTTTTTACATTTCAGAGAACAATATTTTACTGAAATAAGAGTCATCTACCTTACCCCACCATCAACCTCTGTCTCTCTATTGCTGGATATAGGCCTCTCCCAAGGCTTGCCACCACACACAATCTTCGGCTCTTCCCATCCAGCCACCACCAGCGAACTTCTTCAAGACGTCGGTCCACCTGGCCTATGGGCGTCACAAGCTGCGCTTCCCGGTACGTGGCGTCCCTTCGAGGGCTTGTCTACCCCATCTGTAATTAACTAAAAGTCATCTAACTACAAACAATAAAACATCAAACATCAAACTACCTTCATGTAGAAAAAAGCAATAAAATGATTTTTCGAGGACTAATAGTACAAGTGGTTCGGTCGAAGTTATAAGAAGTTTATCAAATGACCACTTCAGATAAGATAACCCACGAGTTACCTCATAGATAGTCATTGCATCTTTCGTCTCCTCAAGGTTGATTGGAAGACAATGCCTTGTAGCATTAATCCCGTCTATTGTACTTTGTGCAATAAAGTGCAATAAATAAATAAATACTGAGACTAACGCAATAAACAAGCAGACAGACAGGCAGACAAACAGATATGCGTATTTCTTTATTTCTATCTCTTCCCGTGGGTGTCGTCAAAGGCGACTAAGAGATAACAAAGCGGCTACCACGAGCACTGAGGAACTACATCACCTAATACCTATAGAAGAGTGGATTCACCAACCGGCTTGGTTCGCATGGCGTTTTAAGAGGCCATACATCCCTCGTGAACAATGGAATGTGCCTGAGGAGGCACGTATCTAGCAGTGGATGCAGAATGGACAGATTGCGAACAAAAAATAATCGAAAATAGAGATACATTTACAAGTCTATGTCATTGGTCGCTTCAGTGCCAGTGGGTACCTACTCCAACAAATGCCTCGTTCAGACAGGGAATTTTAACAAGTTGCCCGTTTCTATTTGATTTATTTCCACAGCGGTGCGCTTGGGGCCCATCCACCAACTATTTTAATATTTCATTACAACGGCACTCGCTGTAATAGCATTCGATGTTACGTTTTTGGAGTTAGTCGGTTTTCCCACTCAGACTCGATTTCATTTTGCAACCATTCGGTTTTTGGTGGTTTTGTATTATTGCGTTGTGTAATTGAATATGTATATTGTGGTTTTGTGTAACTTCATCTTCATTAATTAAAGGGCACATGCCCTTAACTTGGTTTTGTTTACAATATTATTTATACAAAACCTTTTATTACGGCCGATGTGCTTGCTGGTCGAGATGTTAAGAGCCTTATATGTAACGAAAATTAATTAGTATTTTGTTAATTAATTATTGGTATAATTTTCACTATTCACGATTACTTCTATACAGAGGTACTTTTATCAATTCAATTGAATTATTCTTTTAACGATTACTCAAACTAATCTTAATTACCTAGATCTTTTATTAATTGCATCTATTTAACTTTTCGATTAATTTTCCGATTTAAATTTTTGGTCGCCAGTGTTGGCATGTCACTGGCGCGATAGCGCCTACTAAAAAACCATAAAGCCACTTCGAATTACACATATTTACCAGGACTCCGGGCCTCTCGCACTAAATGAAAAGTTGTGCCATTTGACAGTTAGTGCCTCCTTATAACAGGCAATACAAGAGGCACAGAGGCCGAAGACTTAAGGGATGAACTGACCAGGTAGTCGATATTCATAACATGCCAGCGAACAAGGCGCTTCACAATGCCAAAGATCTCGATAAAGGGAAGACGATCGTTGACAAGATTTATCGTTAGAGTCACGATTCTCAACAGTGAGGGAATGATTATGGAGAGAGCTAGAATGTTAATGGGTAACATTGTTGGAGGTGGAACGGGTACCCGGTTCGAGTCCACGCCAGTAACCCCATCGTATCGCGAGCGCTCTTATTTGAAACACAAATATTTGCCATCAAACTTTTCCACCGTCTCCCGCCATTATTAATATTTTATTATTTTGTCTTGTTCCGTTTCGGAAACTCCCAACTTCCCTTGTTAGCAACTCCCGCTCTAAAGCGATTATATTTTAAATTATTTTAATTAAAACACTGTGCAAACGTCTAAGTACACGCTCCTGTTGGAATTGTGGAGGAATATTAAAAATATTTTGTTAATATTTTTACGGTACTCGTATCTACCAGCCTGTGTAGTGCTTACGTAGCATCTACCTATGTAATAATGTGGAATACCGTAGATATCATTTATTTACTTTACAAAATACGATATATGTATTCACGTGGACCTCGACAACATAATATATTATGTAAAAATACAATATTTACATAATATATTTAGTATCAGCTCCTATAGATTAAGTTTTGAGGGGGAGAGTGCACGCTGCAATCCAAAAGCCGCTGGGCGTGCTCGACTGGCCATGTTACCCCTCTCTCACAGAAGACTACCTTGAAATGTACTGCATTTCCCACTTTATCTATACAGAGCACTTTATCTTTATCACTTTATCGTATTTCCCCAATGTACGTACGTGTTTCAGTCGTGAGTGAGATGTGCCATAGCCCATTCCTATCCCATCCTATCCCTCCCCATTTTCCCAACCCTGTCTCCAAATCCAGGTACGGCTAGGTCGACAATATACAAAAGGTGGCTGAAAATAGCTCGATAAAGAGAGAAAAACCTGGAAGAAATTGGAGGAGTCCTATACCCGAAACGGGGCCTTAAATAAATGGTTTTTAAAAAAATCAGTTCGACATTACTATTATTGTAAGTTAAGGAAATAAAGGCTTTTATTAATATAGGTGGCAAAAATTTTAAAAAGTTTACCTCAAAGACAACATTGACCCATTGAACCGTCGCGTTGTTGTCTTAAAAATTCTTTGAACATCCTTCGTTTTTATTTCTTAGTAAGTTTCAGTAAGTGTAACCGACACCGTTTGCGCAGTCGATTAAAAATGTTGTTTACACCGAGTTGCCGCGGAACGCCGGTGTTGCTACACAGAAAATATTGTAAATATTGACCCCCCCCTTCTTTCTTACAAGTTAGTAAGAGCTTAGGTAATAGAGAGCATTTTTTCAGGTATTATCAAGCACTAGGGATTATTATTATAATTTAATGTCAATTTTACTGTTATGTACCGTTTCCGATGAAAAATAAACTATAGGTAAGTTATGTACCTAAGTAACTGTTTGTTGTGTAGTTTCCGTGTATGAACAATATAGCAAAAACAACAAAAAACCAGAAAGTATTTTCATGTATACTTTTATACAAGAAGAAGGTGTCAGACGAGCATACAGTCCACCTGTTTGTAAGTGGCTATTATCGCTCATGAACATCCACGGTACATGCCAACATCAGTTCAGAATGACAAACGTTGGCTCGTTGCCCACCTTTGGAAATATAGGAATGGGTTTGGAGAAAGCATTGGGAAAAAGCCGAACTGCCTCAAGAGGTCTTTCCATTAAGCTACGATATGGGGTTCTTCAAGAGAGCTGTGAATAGGATTTTGCAAGGTCAGCGGCGCGCCCGCATACCCTCTGGTGTTGCAGGTGTCCATGGGCGGCGGTAACACTTAGCATCACGTGGGAGCGCTTGCTCGTCCGCCCACTAGTATATAAAAATATAATAAAAATGGGGAGGGTTAGGATAGGATGGGATGGGAATAAGCTCTGGCGTGCATCGGGGAATAGGATAAAATGGGAAATGTTTATTTATGGGAATATATTTTAAGGTAGTCTTCTGCGAGAGACGGGTAAAGAGGCCTGTCGAGTGCGCCCAGCGGCTGTTCGATGGCAGCGTGTACCATCCCTCTCTAATATGGTACGGTATATGTTAAATGAGAACGTAAGTATTAAGGCGTAATACATGAAAGAATACAAAACTAATGAAATCTCTTTCTTTTGTATTTTACAAAATATAAGTTTTAAAATTTTCAGTTATAAACCTATTACACGTTCGTTATTCAAACTAGGCATCTACTGGGTGATTCTGTGGAGCTTCAAGTTTTTGTAAATTTTATAACAAGTTTATCGATTAACGGGACGGCTCCCATGGGCAGATGGAAGTTTCTCGATTGTTTATTAATTAAAATTGCTCTTCGGAAATTTCTACATCGAAAAGTTTCAGAACAAACTAAAGGAATGGTCGTACAGACTTGGTGCCATAGTGAAAACTGCTCGTGCTAACTTCCCCGCCAGAAGTGATACCTTTTTTTTCGTTGGCCGGCACTTTGACTTTTGAGCCCAATATGAATGATCTCCTTTATAACATAACAAGCGGTGCCAGTGACTTCCTTCGCGTGAACTTGGGTATTGTAAATTGATCTGGATAAAAAAAAACTCTAAATGTTGACCCGGCATATAAGTTATAACTATGCCAAGGCTTCCAATGGCTTTTGCGTAATACACATTCAGACAGATAGACAGACAGACAAACAAAAATCCTAAAAATGGTTGCTATGGGCTCTGTATCGTTCGTGGAGTACACTACAATGATTTTTTTACAAATATTTCGTGTATAGACTGTTACGATTTTCTTATATGTATTGGAATGCTCTTGGAAATGCTATTTTCCATACCTCCCTTTCTGTACTTATAGGTGTAGAAAATAATTATATTTTATTTTCTATTGTTTATTGACTCCTTAAATGGACACTACCTTAATGGGAAGCGCAGTGTGGGACGCCCCCGGCCAGGTGGACCGACGACTTGAAGAAGTTCGGCGATACTGGTTGAATCAGAAGAGCCGAAGATCGTGTGAGGTGGCAAGTCTTGGGAGTGGCCTATATCCAGCAGTGAAGAGACATAGGATGGTATGGTATCGTATTATCTATCAGTAAGTTGTAGTGCAAGTCCATAACATATGTTTCGAAAAACCCAATATTCGTATTATCGATGGCAAATAATGAATCACAAGATTTTTGATGAATATTTTTCTTCTCGAGCTTATTGCTTCTTTTCAACGATTTATGAAATAATATTCAATGAATTTACGAGGAAATTTATTTGCGGTTTGCACGCGGCCTGTCAATTTACGCTACAGTTTTGAGAGCCCTTGATGTTGGCAACACATGACATGTCAAAGACATCGAGTGATTCTGTCAGATTTGGAGCACAATCTTTTGTGTCGTTCTGTTTTTAAAGGATTTTGTTTTTGTGAGCTATTTTTGGTTTTGAAGGCAGTTAAATGGGATTACCTATTCCTGCGAGAAATTGTATTATCTGCTCTTGAAATAAGTATAATATATTTATATACATTCCTGTTTATACAAACTACTTACGTAGGTAAATAATATTCTTATATCGCGAAAGTCTCCATTTAATTTGTATTTTTATAGGTATATGCACAGACATTTTATTTATAATGTATATTTATGATGTATCTCTACGACACCGGCTGGTAGTGATAACGTGCTCTAATCCTCGTATAAATCACGAGGTTGCAAATTTATGAGCCCACGGAGCACACATACGCAAATTATTTATTACACGACGAAATGCGCTTGAAAAAACAACAGTACACCCCATAATATATTGCCCGTAATAATACGTAAATTACACGTATGAAACTCATTTTCACTGCGCAATTTTATTTTCTCTTGATATATGGCAATAGCACAATTAGCGCATTCTGCCAGCGTTGAGTTTCATATGAAATTAAAAATTTTAAAGTAAAAAAATAATTCAAAACACCCTTGTCAATGTCCAGACCTGTCAAGCAAATTAGGAGTCGCACAGTAAAATGTTAGTAGCTTTACTGAGTACAGAAGTGTTAGACTCCTTGGAAGAACACGAAAAATGCAGCGTTATGGTTTTATTTCGCTATCACAAACGTTATGCACTCTGAATTTTAATAAACTATCACTATTTTTAAACCATACCTACAATTCACTTTTTTTATAATAATGAAACAAAAACGACTTCATTTCTTGATGCTCTGCCAAAAAGTCCAAAATAAAATATAATCTATCAGTAGTTTGTCATTGTCTTAAAAATAAAAGTGAATGACATAAAAAGGTTCCAATTTCATAATCTATTGTCCCACCACCACGTGGCGGTGTTGTCATATGTATAAACATTTTTCTTTTTAATGCTCTCGTTTCTGAACCGACCGAACATGTGTTTATTATTATTCTGTGCTTCATTCACCTATCTTTGTGCTGACAAAGAATGCTCCACGGAACTATGGCTCTGATACAATGCGAGATATTATGTCCAACGCATAAAAGAACAGAGAATGTTGGAAGAAAAATGTTACGCGTTTATTCAATGTGTATTTCGGATGTAAAACAAACTGACATCGAATGTAAATACTATTGTCAAGTGTTGTCAACCGAATAAAATAACAGTTATAATGGACATTTAATGGGCATTATGGCGAATAGATACATAGATGACTTTAAAATAAGCCAATACATTCTTAGCATTAGTAACTATTGACGACACACCAAAATAATTACTTCACTACTTTAATAAATAATTTGAACATCTCCACATCGTTGTTGTACATTTGTCTTATTTATGCACATTCAGTGACTACTGGAGGCATCTTACAAAGAGAAACACTAAGAATTATATAGTACTAGGCTGTTCCGCAAAATGTTAGTGAAACCAAAATTAATAAGTATCAAAAAAAATTCAGTTTTTCAAAAGACTCCCCTCCAGCCTATATGCACTTGTTCATTCGACTGAACCAGCTTTCGAAACATTTTGAAAAAGATTCTCGCGGAAGGTCGAAAAAGAGTCCACGTAGCACTTAAAATTGATCGAGTTATATAACACGATACTAATATAACTCGATCAATTTTAACCGCCGTTTTCTTGGAAGCGTTGCGTCTGTGACAATTAATATTTCACATCGGTGGATTATATGGTTCGTCATATGGCAAATCCGACCTATTAGAACGGCCCAATTCTAGTCACCGTTTTACTAGTGGAATTATCGCTACTGGACCACTACGTCGAAAAAAAACAGCAATCATTTTTTTATTTACACTTCGGCCGCGAACTGCTTTGGTAGGTAAATCGTCCTTTTCGAACACCCACTGTGTGGATTGTTGCTTTGTAAAGGGGTCGTAGCTGTAGATCCAAGATTCATTAGTAGGTATCCAAGATTAAGATGTAGGATACTTGTTGCGAACTCCCTTCATCGAACTTTTCCAGCATAAACTTGCACCACTCTACACGTCGGGATTTTTGCTCTTCTGCGAGAGAATGAAGTGTCCATGCAAGATAGTGGAAACCGCCTGTGATCGAATCTTCAGTTCACCCTGAATCTTTCGATGTGTAATGTTTTGATGATCCTTTATTAACCACTCTACCCTGATGACGTTTTCATGGGTAACCGCAGTCGGCGGTCGTCCCGGCTTAGTATCATCTTCAAGGCTTTCCCGGCCACGTTTAAATTCACGGTACCAAAAGGTCACGGTTGCTAGCGAAGGAGAAGATTCACCAAAAACAGTTTGTAAATTTTCGTGAGATTCCTTAAACGTTAAACTCCGTTTGTAATCACAGAAAGCATTATACGATATGCTTCACGCGACGCGTTCATTGATGCAATCAATTATTGTTTGACGTCTTGTCGTAAAAAAATAATAATAAAAAAAACTAACTGAAGGTGTCCAGTGATTTTTACCACAGCGGTTTACATTGACATTACCCTCCAATCTGTTATAAATGTAGGACAAATTGATTGATAGTAACAAAATAGCTAAAAACTTTCGGAACAGCCCACGTATAGCTATTTGTTCTATAAGTAATTACTAGTTTACGTAGAATAAGAAAAATTGGTAGGTACACGCACTAGGTAACTTAATTACTTTAACTTTTTTAATTTACTCGGACTGTACGAAATGAAGAATAGACCGAAGTAAATTTCGGTACTTTATCCAGACACAGAATTAACTAGAACAAGACAAATTGAAGAATTTTTTTTTTTTAAATGTACATTTATAACTAGGGTGCATTTTTAAAAAACCTCCAAAGTATTAGAGTATGCAAGTGAGGCCTCATCGAATTATGTATGAAACTTCTGTGTATTCAGACCAATACATTGTCCCTTTATCCATGGTGGCACAAACATGACACGGTCCTTTGAAAGGACAACTCAAAAAAATACACCTCAAAAATCTAATGATACTTTTCATTGCATAAAAATGATCCCTAACGCGCTTGACTATACGCACCATTTTCTTAATTTACATTTTCTCGTGTGCATATTTATTTATGTGACATTTCAAAACACGTCTCTCAAGTTTTCGTTACGTAATGAAATCCTGCGCGTGAGTTGAAATCCACAGTATTGTTTCACAAACGCTTATGCTAATAGACATCGTCACTGTTTAATACTATTAAATATAATAATATGCATAAACGTTTTGCTGGAAAACTACATTGAGTCAGCTCACGGACACAAGACTACATTGAGACACAAGGTAAGTTGCGCTCTATTGTTGAATAAATAATAGTAAATTCTATTGTGGTATTTTTATTTCATGTGTTTTGTAAAATGGCGCTTAACACGTACAGTAGTAATACATCAAGAACATACGTATTATATCGTATATTTCACATCTAAAGACCTAGATAAATCCTATAATGGCATATCCTAATCGTAATAACGTGGCATATGGCATAGCATTATATTATGGCATACCCTAGGTGCGGTCCTGAGTAGTATCTGAGTAGGTATATGTATTAATGAAATATAGCTCTAGTTACAAGGGTCAAAACATCCATTCGATGTCTGTCGATGTCTTTCACTTATCTCAGAGGCTAGTTTTGTTTACGATGAAAATCCTTACAATATACACTAATAATCTTTCTGTGTCGTTTTTCATCTTACATTCACAACATTATGAATATTTATATTTATCGACCCGTACTCGAGAAACTAAAGCGTCGATTGCTTAACTCACAACTAGATAACTAAGTACTCCCTGTCTGGTTTAATTGTATCCATAAAATGTTAGCAAAAGAATAAATGAATCTATGCTATTTGTTCTGTTTCTCTTTCACCTACTTGGTTACCAAGACAACAATAAATGCTTTAGTTTTTCTATAAATGGAGTGTGAGATGAAATGTAGAAAGTTATTTTGACTATTTTATTTTATCATGGATAATTATGATACACAACATTTATGAATGGATCAAAATAGTAACCCAACACAACATCTTATATTCAATTGAAGCAATGATAGGCGTAACGCAAACACAAGTGCGTAGTCCGTAGCTTTTGAATTCCCTACAATTATTGCTAACATTTGACCAATTTTCAATAAAAGACGTGTACCTGTTAACAGGAGATAGAGAACTAAAACTTCCTGCGCCGACAAAGCGCAAGTCGCAAATTCGACACGCCCAAATCAAAATATATTATCGATCTATAAATTCACAGACAAAAACTGGCAACATCGGATCTAAAAAAAAATCGCATCGGCATTCGCACAATCAATCAAGCGATAAGCCAATAAACCTCAACGATGCGCTTTTGAATTTAGAATTCGATTTTTGAATGCTATTGTTGTCTATGGCCAGCGGCGGCGCGCGAAGCTGCCTTGTCAAATTGCACAATGAAAGGGCAACCGGAAGTGAATATTTTGGTGTCTCCTGGTGAATTAAATGGGAATAGATCCTGTTTAGGAACTATCGAGATCGCTATGGAATCATGGTGAATATGTATGGTTAGCAAGATAACACAAACATAAACAGAGTGGTCAAAAATAAATTGCTGAAAATTAAAATAATCTTTCCTAACAGATATTTTTGTAAGATTTTTTGTTACTTTTTGTTGCAAAAGAAGGCAGATGGGCAATCGGCCCGCAGGTTGGTAAATGGCCACCGCCGCACATGTACATCTGCAACACCAGGGAGTATGCGGATGCGCTGCCGACTTTGCAGTACGTTCCACAGTCTGCGGGTTAGCAGTATCTATAAAACGATTTGTAGACCGAACCGTGTGCGACACTTCCTCGTCAAGGAAATGCGAAAGCACCGCACTTCTGTGACCAGAACCCGAGTGTGCTGTAGAAACCCGAGATGGGAATTATACTTATAAATCACTTTTTAACTGGGGCCATGTGGTGGATTATGACCTGAAATCTTCTCTCGATTGCAAGGGAGACTTGTGCCCTGAGCCGGTTATCACTAGATCACATAGTGAATGCTTTCACTAGATCATAGATCACTTCTAGATCACTAGATCACATTTGAGGGGGAGAGTGCACGCTGCAATCCAACAGCCGCTGGGCGCGCTCGACTGGCCACGTTACCCCTCTCTCACAGAAGACTACCTTGAAATGTACTGCATTTCCCATTTTATCGTATTTCCCTAATGTACGTAGGTACGTGTTTCGGTAGTAAGTGAGATGTGCCAGAGTCCATTCCCATCCCATCCTATCCCTCCCCATTTTCTCAACCCTTTCTCCAAATCCATTCCTATATCTCCAAAGGTAGGCAGCGCATCCGGAGGCATGCCAACGTTTCTCATTTTGGACTAATGTTGGCATGTATCACGGATGTCTATGGGCGACAGTATCCACTTACCATCAGGTGGACTGTATGCTCGTCTGCCGCCTTCTTACATAAAAAAAAAAAAAAAAAAAAAACATGCACTTTGTATTAAAAAGTTATATATACCTACATTTTGTATTCGCAACTGGTCATACTTACAGAGATGTACAAGTTATCGACAAAAATACTCCAGACAATAAAATTTTGATCTTGCATACAACATTGGCGTTTGAATGTTTCTTAGTAGTGGAACTCTATAAACTGATACAGTAAATATCCGCATTTCAGATATCCGCATTTTAGGGAAATATTTATACGAGTGTATTGGGCTATAAAAGCTATTGGGATTGTTATAATCTATGCCTATCTATATCTCTATATCTATTTATAAGTACCTACTTAAGTATTAGGAAGATAATTCTTAGGAGATTAATTTCATTTCTTATTAAAATAATTACTCGAGTATATATAATTCTATTACTATTTAATTTGTTTATATATACTTTTCTCAATTATGAACTAGTGATGAACTTTGTTGTAAAACTAGAAAAATACCTTATCTTCTGACGTTACATCAAATATCTAGAAACGCTTACAGAAAAATATTGTCTAACAATACACCGCCCCCTATTGTACAAAAACTGGCATTGTAACATCATGCCGTTGCCTATTAAAAAAATAATGTCCGGGGTTGCTAGCGCTATAAAATTACACATTCCATAAAAGGTAGAAAGTAATAATGAAATATGTATTACATGGGTATAATGTTGTTAGGGCCCGTTTAAGAATGAATGGGCTTTTTGATAGTCCGTTTGACTCGGTCCCTTTGTGTGGAATTGTCCGTGAAATCGGTCGAGATGTGATAGATTTATTGTGTGATAGAAAAGGTGACTACGCTAAACGGTTGATGGTTTTACTAATTACAGGGGTTGGGGTCGCGATGTCATGCCGCTTTACAGTTTAGGAAATTTTATGAATGGAGACCACATACCGGGAAGCGCAGTATATTTTGTCAGAATGCCTGACGAACGGGCGGCGACATGACGGTAAGTGGTCACCACCGCCTATGGACACCTGCAACACTACTGACGGTTGCTCGACCTTGCAGGCTGAGATTTTCGCGTTTGTTTACACATGTATATGTATTAAACAGGTCTTACCGCGTAATTTTTACCTTTTTTATTTCACTCGACGTTTTGGCTGAGTTACACCAACCATGGTCACTAGATGACTCAATGACTTGTAGAGTCCTGTTCATAGCTCTTTTGAAGAGCCCCATGTCGTAGCTTAACGGAAAAACCTTATCTCACAGTTCAATCCACTACTTTCGTGTTCGCATTATAAAGTGTATTTTTGACCGCACTGTACGCAACGACACTTTGTCAAGGAAGTGCGGATCAACCGCACGACCATGACGGGTGGTGCTATGGAAAAACCCGAAGTTGACATCAAACAGAACAGCTCTCCTGAACATGCCTCACTATATAAATAAAGAAAATTCTGAGAGTCGCAGAAAACGCAGCATGGGACGCCCTCTGGCAACATGGAACCACGACTTGAAGAAGTTAATCGGTGGTGGCTGGATGAGCAGAGTCCGAAGATAGTGTATATTGGCGAGTCTTGAGGGAGGACCTAGGTGATTCTTCAAAGTGGTTCACAAATCACAGACTTTTGATTACCACAAGCTCAGTAAAGAATATATTAAAATTATTATATGTTAAAAATAAATCTGTAGTGTTTGTATAACTGAACTGAGTTCGTGAAGCTCCGTTGATCTACTGACATGATATTGACGAGAGAAAGTTATGGTAATGACGTTTTTTGATACTTATTAATAAAATAGGCATCATTACCAGTTTCAGGACTTGTCAGTATTTTTTTAAAACTGAATACAAAATATTTTTAGAATTAACAAGCACTATTACAAGACATTAATTAATAAATCGTTTGAAAAAGTAATTAAATTTCTAGTCGCTGAACGCTATTTTTACAAGCTTTTTTAAATCATGGATTTATGCTCAGTCTATTCATGGATTTATGCATAGTTCTAGAGAATCACCAGCCTGTATCCAGTAGTGGAGAGAAATGACAGACATCGTTTCAGTGTACTCAATATTGTCGGTATGGATTTATTAACAGGTTGAGATTTGATAACTTAAAACTTCGATGTTTCAAGATTATGTTTTTTATGTTAAGGTAATAAAAAGAGGTTATATTTTCAAGATTTCACTAGTCTCAATATTTGAGATACTAGAACTTACAATCGGGTCCCTTTTCTTAAAAAATGTCACATATTTAGTTTTAAATTAAATTAATTTTCTAAACACTCGTTAGTGTTTTTTTTTAACTTGAATGTTATTCATTTAGGTATTATACCCTAACCAGCCCTTATATGGCCCACTGCTGGACATGAGCCTCCTTATGGGCATTGTCTGATGTACAAGGGATGTATGTCCTTAAACCGGAACGCTGGCCATGCGGGTTCATGAGTCCACTCTTTAAAGGTGGTGTAATTCCTCAGGGCTTGTGGTAGCGGATTAGTTATCCCTTAGTCGCCTTTTACGACACACACAGAATGAGATGTAATGGTGCTGGCTAAAGCTGGCTGACACCACACGGCCAACTTAGGTATAATAGTATTGGAATAAAATTATATTTTTAGGTAGGTACAATACAACCCGTGTGAAAGCGATTACTTTCTCCGTTAAACACAAATTGGACCACATTATTTTTTCTGTTCAGATTTAAACAATAAAAATAATATAAGCTTTATGTACCTCGCGCTAAAGGCGTTGATAATATAAATGACACTATTCCGACGGAAGTTTTGTTATCGTCGAGGCACTTTCATTGCTGAATGAAGTAAAGCCGGTTCGACTAATTAGTGTTAACCAAATAAAGACCACTTTGTCTTTAAAATAGCACTTTTTATACTTTAATGAGATATCTGTTCGCTTTCTTAAGATACCGTAACCGTAAACAGCCCCTTTTATTGTCCAATTCTGGACGTGAGCCTCCCTCCCCATGCACTTTCTTTTGTGCATGAGGAATGGATGGTCTTGAAATGACACGCGGGCCAACTTGGTTAGCGAGTCTACTCTTTTAGAGGTGGTGTAGTTCCTCGGGACTTAAGATGCTAAAGATAGGTCTTAAGCCTTATTATTAGTGATCGGTGTACATAGTGCCATTTCGGTTTAATGAACTCAAATGTTAATATGGATATACCTTCGATATTCTGGGATTTTATTGATTTTATGAATTTAATTCATAAAGTTGTTTTTGGAATATTAAATGTGTGTCAGATCATCACAGAGAGCGCCGTGTGGTGTCAGCTGGCTTTAGCATCACCCTATCTCTTCCCGTGGGTGTCGTAAAAAGGATTAGGGAATAATAAAGAAAAAGGGTTGACTTGCCAACTGTCCTGGACACCGTGGCGTTTTGAAGGCACACACATCTCCAGCAGAGGACAATAAAGGGTAGGTTATGGTAACGATATCAATATAATATACACCTTCGTTTTCTTGGTGTCTTGTTTTCTACTTTGCCTGTTACCAGCAGGCTCCTCAAAATTATCGTAATTTGGTTTTCAGTACTATTTGTCTAAAGTATTGAAGCATTCGGAGAAAACACGGAATCGAACCTCGGCTCGATTGTCCATTTTCAATTCTTTTGATTCTTTATGGTTCAATTTCAATTACTAAATCACAACAATGAATTAAAATTGGATCTAAATCTTCAGAAAAAAAATAGCAAATTAGATTAATATTCACTTAATTGCATTATATATATACAACCTACAGAACAGAGAAGACTTAGAGCCATTATATTCATATTAGGCCTTTCGCTGTCGAAGCTGTAACTTCAACAAGAAGAATACTAATAGATAAGTATACCTATCTGAAAAAGTTTTCCTCGCCTATGTCTCTCCGTGATTCAACAAACAACTCAAATAGCGGATGCAGTGTTGCCATACGCAAACAAGGGAAATCACCAGGCTTAGCGACTTAATTACTGACGTTGACAAATGATGGACTCGTTTAAAAACAGATGACAGGGACGTTCAGAAACCTCGGTATGAAGGAGAAAAACAAACGATGGAATAACGTTGTTATCAATGTACTTATGTGTAAATAAATTGTAGTGTATGTCTGTGATCTCACAAAAATACTTATTAACAACACATAAACCAAAATTCATTGATTGTTTTAATATCGTACAATTATAATAACGCGCGTGGACGTTAGAGTAGGTATGCGTGGTCAGTTTGATTCCCGTGGGAACTTTATTATTTATATGCCATTATTATTTATATTTATATATAAGTTATGACATAACTATGCCAAGTTTCATTCAAATCCGTCCAGTGGTTTCAGCGTAATGCAGGTTCAGACAGACAAATATTTAGAAAACATTGTTCGTTCTCTGTAGTACGCTGCATTCATAGTGTACGCTGCGGTGTTGTTTTCAAAAGAATATTTAATGTATGGACACGGCTTTGTTATGATTTTATCATATGTCAAATATAACTGTTCCGATACAAACAGCCTATTGCCATCCCACTCCATCCCATCCTATCCCATCCCATTTTCCCAACCCTTCCTCTAAATGCATTCCTACATCTTCAAAGGCAGGCAGCGCACCCGGAGGCGTGCCAACGTTTGTCATTCTGGAATGATGTTGGCATGTATCGTAGATTTCTCTGGACGACAGTATCCACTTTCCAACGGGTGTACTGTATGCTCGTCTGCCGCCTTTTTTCCATAAAAACCACAAATATGTCCTCCTCCCAATATTCCCTCTACTCTGTTAAATATCTAAACTACTTCTAGGAATTGTATTGTTGCGCATGTAATCATGTGTCGTATGTACAGTCAGCAACACGCGATTGTCGCTTCTATTGTCGATTCTAGTACTTATTAGAAGCGCTTTGAAGTACCGATGGGTATACATGACCTTGTTGCTGACAGTATGTATGTATGTTTACAAAAACAGATATTTTTATTTCTTTACCCAAAGTTAGGCTTATGTAAACTGTACGAAAGACTACCTGGAAAAATCGCTTTAGTTATAGGCCGTTAGTTGTACTTGTATAATTAAGTGTGTTATGTTTCTTGTATGTTTTGATGTAGATACAATAAAGTGTATCTATCTATTTCTTTATTTATGAAATCAAAGCTCTAAATAATTAGACAGACAATGAAAAGTTTATGAAGGATATCTTTGGCTACAACTTAAAATTTGACAGTATCTGTGTTTCGGACAAAACTGCAAACGAATTCTTTTGTACACTTTAATATACAAAATTTAAATATTATTTCACGTAAATGAAGTTGTGTGCAATTGATAGTTAAATTTGATAACTCTCCGTCGGACCGCTTCGTGGAAGTTTTCGTATGTTTAATTATTTCCAAGAAAATAATTTGATCCTTACTCATCAGCAACACGTAGGTGTTTTGTGATAAGTAGGTACCTACATGATTAGTATGTGCTTACTTGAACAAACACTTGTAGACAGGTAAATAAGAGAATACCTATCCGAATGCAAATACTTAAACAATTATTCTTAAGTAGGAATCAAGATAAAAAGTGATAGAAACACCTAGGCAGTTAAAAAATATTATACATCTAGATACCAACCTAGATTTTCTCCTTGTCTGCTAAATGACGTTTTATATTTAGTAAAAGGATGCAAACATGATAATATTTGAAATGCAAATAAGTTTAAGAAGAAAATAATTACGTACGCGGACAAAATATTCGTAGAAAATCTATTTTTACTAAAGCTCTTGTTTAGGCAAACTGCTTACTTATTTTTGCATTATATTATGAAGATTTATGACATACGGCTTCTCTCTATGTTCATGTTGTACGCCCAATTCATGTTTAGAAGCCTGGGCCTTGGTAGGGGCCAAGGCTCGCTACCTTCAGCTCCTCTTATTTAGCCACTACCAGCGGTTTATTAGGTGCACAAATTTGCTAAATATATAATTTGTTATAATTATTGGTGAATTGGCATTTATGGCTAAATTTAGAATTTATAAGTCTAGGCTTCTGTCTGGCCTAGTCTAGATCTCCCGCTCTTCCTATCCAGCGGTTTATTAGATACACAAACTAAATTTGCTAAATTTAGCATTTATTGTGTTGACTTTAAAATTACATAACCATTGTCAGTTACATTCTTGTAACATTTATCCGAACCAAATATTAAATATTTGCCTCAATAAACGTGGAACACTTAATGTTTACTGGTAAAATATTTCTAAGTCTCGGCAAATTAATTTAGACGTTTACTTGAATTGGACTGATAAATAGAGTCAATTTGACAGTAAAAATGTCTATATGCTCACGAAAGTAACAAATATTTTGGTATTTGGACGCTTCCGTTTATATAATGCCTTGCGAGAAATAAGATAAAATTAATATTATCTAAGAAATTAGTACTACAAATTAATGGCATTATGACTATGTACACATTGTTATAGAAGGCTATCAGGTTTGGACAAAAAGCTTAATATATTTGGTGCATCATTGATGACATCTCTGTGTCAATGAAACTCCTTCAGGTTGCCCAACCTGTTGCTAGAGAACTACAGAAACTGCTCCTTCTTCTTGTGTCAAAGAAATGGCAAATAAAACTTTGAAGAATGGCTGGAGCACAGTACGGACGTAGAGGAGAAATAAGAGAGCGAGCAGAGTAGTATGAGGATAAAATGCTACTGGTGGCTACGAATAACAATGATGGTACGTAAGTACTTATAATTCCTTTTGCGCTAGAAACAAATGGTTCGACTATCACCCTTCATGCATAAGACATCGTGCACAAAAGACCCATGTCCAACGGTGAATAATGAAAGGGCTGGTGAGTGGTGACGGTGATATGTTGTATACGAACATACAGACTAATAAACAGTACAATATGTATTAATTGCGAATTAATACATTTTTTTACCGCAAGTATAAAATATGTCACGCAATAAATCTTCGGTCTGCATACAAGTACGTATGTATACCTATATTGCAAATCACTTACGTGACTTTACTATGTCCATGAATATCACACAAGATGGCCGCTTGCTAACAATTTCAGCAAACATAATTATTGAAAGTCGCACGTCTACTATATGAACTCGCTTATTGGCCAACTGTAGGATTACAGTATAATTTGTTGTATTATTTAACGTATCTATACTTATATAGTGCGTCTACATTAATGATCGTGTGTGCTTTGCGCTATTCAAATGTTTTTTTAGTTGTTTACATTTTGCAAACAATTACCAACCTTAAATATAAGAGTTCAATGTTGAAGATTTGTCGTTGGTGAAGTAATCATAGCATAGGATCAGCCTATGTCTCTCCAGAGCCGGATATAGATCTCTTCTAAGGCTCGCCACCTCACACGATCTTCGGATCTTTTCATTCAGCTATCACGAGCGAACGTGGAAGGAGGGCGTCCCACACTGCGCTTCCCGGTAATTGGCTTCCATTCAAGGACTCGTCTACTTCATCGCTTATCGGTCCAGCAGCAAATATAGGTAGGCGCGCATCCGGGGGTGTGCCAGTTTGTTATTCTGGACTGATGTTGGCATGTACCGAGAGTATCCATGGGCAGTATCCACTTACCATCAGGTGGACTGTATGCTCGTTTTGTATGCTTTCTTTCTATAAAACAATATGATCTACTTATTAATTACCACTTCAGCATCCTGATTCCATTGAGCTATGACTTTATTTCTTTGGTGAATCTCTTCATTTCGGATCTTATCCCGCAAAGAATCTCGGAGCATAGTTCTCTCCATAGCTCGTTAAACGAGTTTGACCTTATACCTAAGTGTCTTACAGGGTGGTATCAGAAATGGGTCACAAATATTAAAAAGTAAGATCTGGATATTCTTAGCCTATATAAATTAATCCTTTTTCCGTGAAAGGGCCTTCGATAACTCACACGAGCAGTAGTCCTAATCCCGGTAATCCTGGTCTTTCGATTAGTATACTCGTTTAGGGATTGGCGTGTTCAAAATAAGAGGTTATATGACTTACCTTGACACGCCCTTGAGTCCACGCCGCACAGCATCCGCAGCCGGGAGTCCAAAGCAGTCCAATTTGTCCAAATTTGTGAGAAAATTGGAGTGTCTGTCCGTCACCATTGCTTTGTTACAACTTGACCACCGCCGCAGTGCTATTGGCGTCACGAACACATAGTGTCTGTTGCGACCAGTGAGTAACATAGTTTTCATATATGTTAGATAACTTTCCAATAAATTTTGAAACATTCTTTAGTATGGTTTTATTTTCTAGCCTACTTGTCAAATAAGCCATAAAACTTATTAATTTCAGCTGCAGTCCAACCCTACTGTGTCCAACCAAATTATTTCTCATTTCTAAATAAATGCGTATTTTCGATTAGTTTCTTAAAAATAACTTATTTTGTATTTTTAACCACATATATTAAATTAGTACTAGTGAATATGATCAAAAATATGAGTTTCGTTCTTATGAATATGAAGATTATTTTATTTTATCTTTGCAGTTGATTTTATATATTATATACGTGTATAGTGTTTGTTAAATAAATAAATAGGTTCCTACTTAGAGAGAGGTATAACAGAATACACATAAAAACCATCAAAATTTTAACAACCTAACGTAAAACATTTCGCGTGTTACATCGATTTTTGTACCAAAATGGAAATCAACATTAACACACTTACCGTACATGGACGACATTCGGGCAAAGCGGTATGCAATTATATGTATATCGCTAAACAAATACGCGTTAGCTCCACAGTGTTATCGAATCTGGTGGACACCAATTGAAAAGTCAAATAGTCTTGTGCTTTTGAGGGGAAAGGCCCGTTTGAACTCACTCGGCGGTCGAGTAGCTGGAACGATAATAAAAGTTTTACAACTAAAGCCTAGTCGAGACCTAGGCTCGGATAAATAAATGATTCTTGTTTTTAAAAGTAGTCCGTGTCGTCCGTGTACAGACTGTATAAAGACTAATTTCTAACCACTTGATCTAAATGTAAACCGAGAACAATCTAAGAAATGTCGGTTTAGCCCTAAGAGCCAAGTACATTATATAATTACACGCGAGTCACGTGCGCGCGATGGCGTGCGCAGTAGGAGTTCATGTTTTTTGATAAGTTTTGACAAACAACGATGTACAGGTACATAAGGCTGTCGCATGACATTTTTTTTGCGAAATCAGATACGCATACCCTCTTTTTTATCCAATTGATCATAATTACTCGATTATGAAATATTTATTGTCTTAGGATAACGAGAACCCGTGTCGACGTGATGTCAAACTTACAAATTGAGAATTTGTAGGTACTGAGATACTATGGATTGACTTAAGAATTCATGTAGTTTTGGAAAATAAAACACCAATTAGTCCAAATCGTATATTTATCAGTAGGTATTCTACATTAAAAAAATCAATTATTTTGCATATTTTATTTTCAACGTTTCTTTTTTACACTCAGGATTGATCTTTCCGAGCTCTTGTACACAACGTAACAAAAATTGATTTTGTTCCTCCTCAACTGTAATCAAACCATGAAAGGTTGCATCAACTGACCGTTCCCAGTTACAAGATAGTAGGTACTACTAGTAAGCCTTTTGGGAAAAAAAATCCCATTAGTAAGACTAAGCGGACTTAATTTGTTCCCGGTAGTGTTACCAAAAATAAACTAAAACGTGAATAGACAATGATAAATGGCAAACCAAGAGACGAAAGTAAAAAAAAAAAAACAGACGTTCGAAAGTAAACAGGACGTCCAAATATCGGATCGTGTGATTTTTAATTTTACCTGTATAAAGACTTAATTATTTTCCTTTGTATCAGTGATTATTGATTACTGCGATCTACTGCTCAATAATATTTTTATTAAAAAACGTAGGTAGTTATTTTAACACGGGTCTTGATTGTCGACTGGCAAGTTTTGTGTAACCTAACGCACGTTAATGGCAACTAGTACGAATTACTAATAAGTTGTAAACAGACCAGCACACATATAAGGACACCAGAGAGTCACATTACAGTGGATCCGATAATTTGTGCAGTCTCGCTACTCGCTTATCTTATTAACATATACCAAATATACCAAAAGGTTGAGAAAAAAGGATTGAATAGAAATAAGGCGGCAGACCATTCTCGATGATAAGTGGTTGCTGGCATCTCCTCATAGGCTCACAGGCATTTACGATACATGACAACGTCTGACAAAACTGACAAAAATTTAAACATCCTCAGACGCCTTGAAAACATAGAATTTTGAAAAGGAATTGGTATCACATGGTTAATGCAAGGGAAACGGTTGGGATAAAGGGTGGAACGAAGACACATCCCTCGTGAGTCCTGGTAATCCTATTCAATACCGAAACACGTTAGTATATTTCACGATAGATATCTGTGAGTGTGAGGTAACTCGGCTCAATGCGACTAGTGGACATTTGCAAATAAAAGAAACCTTGTTCACATCTCTTGTTTTTTTATGTATGACATTTTTTTTCTTAATACAGCCGCTAAGGATGTTGACTAATACTCTATACAAAAAAAAACATTTAAGGCAAACGCATTAGCATTTACAATCAATAAACTTACTATAGGACCCAAAAACATAAATCCTTGGCCAACCGAGTGTTTGCAAGATTGCATTCGTACACATGTTATTACCGTGATTTTCGTTGTACAAACTGAATTAATAGTTTTGTTCTATAATGTTATATTTGCGGTTGGATCTACCTAACTGTTAATTTAATAAATATACAATTAGCTACAATGGTATTTGTATTTGTACGAACTTGCAGGCTCCCCCTCTGCACGCTGCAATCCAACAGCCGCTAGGCACGCTCGACTGGCCACGTTACCACTTTCTCACAGAAGACTACCTTGAAATATACTGCATTTCACACTTTATCATATTTCTTTAATGTTACGTACTTGTTTCGGTAGTGAGTGAAATGTGCCAGAGCCCATTCCCACTCTATCCCTCCCCATTTTCCCAACCCTTCTCCATATCCATTCTTATTCCATTCCATTCCAAAGGTAGGCAACGCATCCGGGGGCGTGCCAACGTTAGTCATTTTGGACTAATGCTGGCACGTATCGCGGCTTTCTATGGACGACAGTATCCACTTACCACCAAGTGGGACTGTATGCTCGTCTGCCGCATACGTCGATAAAAAAGGACAAACAAAAGAATGTTCTATTGGCTAATGCTTCAGTTCCTTACTTGCTGTGGAATGTAGTACAGTCAGCGGTTCCATTTTATGCCTTATAACTAGCTTATTAAGGTACCGATGATTAGAAGTTAACCTGTTGCTGACTGTACGTTCTCCAAAGTGACTCAAGTGTAAATTAAAATTACGTTCATAAAATTTGTCAAACAACAATAGAACAAGAGCATCATTTAACTATGATGCCAGTATTAATTATTCTGTGGTTGAGCATACACAGTGAACCGAATTCAAATATGTAATGGATACCTAATGATGAAGTTAAAACACCGTTTTCAATTACTACAAACGATCCATTTATGCTAATCTATATACATATAAAAAAATGATAAAAAATTCGTGTCTGTAAATTTGTAAGGAGTTTTTGAAAATAGATATTGCAGTGTGTACGAATGATACAGAGCCCAACACATCATTTTTTTGAAATTTTTGTCTATCTGAATGCGAAATCACGCAAAAACCCACTGGGCGGATTTCAATTACAGTTGGCATAATTATTGTAATTTACTTGCTGGGTTCAAATTTAGGGTACTTTTTATCCAGATCAATCATAAAGTTCCCACGGGAATCAACTGAACCACTTATACTATGTCGTATACGCATACAAAGTCGCGGGCACTGATAGTCTTATACCTACATATAATAAAATTGTAAGAAATTTTATATCAAAGTACGAGTATTAATTTATTTTGTAACTATTATTTTTTGAAATTTTTGGCTCTGTCTAAACGCGCATCAAAAAAAACCACTGGACGGATTTTAATGAAACTTAGCAGAATTATACGAGTATAACTTATGTACCGGATCAACATATATGCAGATCAATTATAAAGTTCCTACAGGAATCAAGGTAACCACACATACTCTAACATCTAAAACGAAGTCGTGGACACTGTATGTATATAAATAAATTACGGATTACATGTTCACACCATAAACATACTTTGTTCCAAAGGTCAATTGAACAAAACCAATACACCACAAATAGTTTAGGCATCGCATCAAGACAAACACAGATTTTAAACGTCACTCCTGTACACAGAGATTATCAGTTTCAGCGGTTACACAAGTGTAACCGCTGTAGTGAACCGAAAACGGTTCAAATATAAATATTGTGTTTATATATTGATAGAGCAGAGCGCTCGTCAAACAGTACGGTGTGCCAATATTAACTCTAGTTATCAACTGAACCTGGAATGTCACGGTCAAGGTTAGGAAGGACGAAAACACCTAACTAGATTACAGATGTAACCAGCTCTTTCAGTATCCACTGCGGGACATGGGCCTCTTCATGCACATCGTCCATCGTCCATGACTCGTCCATGAAGGATGTAAGGCCTGAAAACGCCACGCTGACCAAGCGGGTTGGCGAGTCTACTCTTTTAGAGGTGGTGTAGTTCCTCAGGGCTTGTGGCAGCCGTTTTATTATCCCTTAGTTGCCTTTTACGACACCCGCGGAAGGAGGTGGGGTGGTGCCGGCCGACACCATATGGCACCACAGAATACAGATAATCCTGTTTAATATACAAATGTGGAACAGTACTCTATTAATTAATGTGTTAAATTAAAACTTTTTTATATAGAAAGAAGGCGGTAGATGTACATACAGTCTACATGCTGGTGGGGATACTGCTGTCCGAGGTCATCCGCGGTACATGCTGCAGTCCAGTCCAGAATAACAAACATTGACACGCCCCCGGATGCGCTGCCTACGTTTGAAGATGTAGGTTTGGATAGGATGAAAATGGGCTCTGGCATATCACACTCACTACCGGAACACATACGTACGTACATTGGGGAATAGGATAAAGTAGGAAATTACAGTACATTTTAAGGTTGTGAGATAGCGGTAACGAGCATGCAATTGTGAAGAGTTTTTGTGGTCTAATCCACCACGTGGGCCTAGTGGGGATTGGTGGAAGTTAGGCACATCTCAATTTTTTATTTATCTTCGGACATGCAAGATTGCTCATGATGTTTTTCTGCATTGTTGCGCTCGCGATAATTGCGAAATCCGTACCCTACTTATTTTTATTGAGTAACTTTCTTTACTGAGAATCCCCATTCAGAAATATTTTAAGAGATAAATTATAGCAGAAGCTTGCTACATCTCTAGTTGAAAGAATCATATCACGTTCATAGGGTCACTGCAAATATGAGCATTTTTTATGGAAAGGTGAAGACAATAAAGATTTTTTATTGAGAAGACAATCCACATCGTGCTATATAAATGTATCAGTTATGTTGCAAGGGGACATCCTTACAACATAACCGATACATTACGTCATCAGTTCAGAATGACAAACGTCAGCACACCTACCTTTACAGATTTAAGGGGGTAAAGGGAAATGGGAGTAAAAAGTATAGTGCGATAAGAAGATTCCTTTATCAATCAATCAATGGGACAGGAGGAATTAGGGTGTGATATGGAGTAGAGAGAGAGTGTAACATGACCTCACTTATACCATTAGATTTCTCAATTGTTAATATGGGATGGGATATGGGTTGTGGCATATCTTACTCACTCACGCCACTGCAGGGTAATTCGGTCAATCGCGGGCACGCAGCGGCTGTGGGATTACAGCACATGCGCTCCTCTTGAATGGTGTGCTTGAACCACTTCCCGTCAGCTTGAAGATCCGGTCAATTTAAAAAAATAACTGATTGACAATTTATTTGTTTACAGGCGCCACACGAAAAAACATACGCAGCAGGAAGAAAGAAAATATTGCGAAAAATTAATCGTATAAATCACACAACAAAAGTGGAAATCCCGATTCAATTCGACTATGAACAACTGAACTATATCAGTGTAGTACAAACAAGAATTACAGGTTAAAGGACAAGTGTAAATTCACCCTACAGCAAACTGATCAAGGCATGTATGTGTATAATTTATCAAGGCAAACTCCTTAGATTACATTGGTGGTGTTACCAAATATTTTCCGTGCAAGCCGTTGTGTGTGCTCTGTACATATATTGTGTTGTGTGCAAACCACATATTTAGCTGGGCTCAATGCGCGGCCCCTTGGCCTAGAGTCGAACTGTTTGTAGTTTATCGTAACGTTTGTTGTTCTTTTGTTTTTTTATATATCTTGTTCTTTGTTAGATTATTATTAAGATATTTATATTTTTTTTAGTTATACTAAAATAAAAAAAATATATATCCAAAATAAAGAAAAAACTCATTTTCTGAAAAGAATTTGTTTGGAGATTTGTTGTAGTAGGTAGAATTATAACTATTTTGTCCGGTTTTTCTATTTATAATAAAAAAAATATATATATTATTTTTAATTAATAAATAGCGTGGCGTTAAGCTGAGTGGTTTGGTATAAAAAAGGGGAGGCCTTTGCTGAATAGTGAGATACAAATATAGGCCAATAATCAAAATAAAATAAATATTGTTTGTTGAAAAGGGATTGGAATACAGAGAATGTAAAACATTTTGGAATAACATTCTGATTTTCGTAGATCTTAGCTATTGAATCGCTTAAAGATCTCAGCTTTTACCTCTTCTGAAGTAATATAACCCGTTTCGTCAAGTAACACGACAAAATAAGGCGGAATAAGGACCTATTCTGCCGACACATACGTAGCATAAATAAGTTTTAGCTTAAGATAGCCTAAGCCTAATCACGGTATTGGAATTTTATTAAATGGTCCTTGATTAATTATTAATAATTAAGTCGTAGTGAAATAAAGACCTTTCTTAGTTTTTGATATAAGAGATATATATGGTAAATTTAATCAGTATAATGTGATTTATTCATGTACATTATGTATACATATATTGTATCTATGTATGTATTCTATTAGAATTGTGCGAATTCGACCCCACCCTACTTCTAGTTTCTCACAAAATTTATTTTAAACCCCCAATAAAGTGCTAGTCATCTAGCAATTACAAACACGTCATAATTTAAGCATACAGCAATAAAATCATAATTTGAATTTCCAGTGCGTCGTAACCTCGATCTCAAATTCAAGATGGCCGCTTATCGCCGCCATGTTTGTTTGCGGAGACGGCGCGCGCCGATGCGCAAGCGCTTGCTTTCTGGAGACCTGTTTTTAAGGTCTTCACAATGATGTAGAATGCTAATGAGGACATTAAGATTACTGTGTTTACTTATATTTATCATTTATTAGCTTGGGCCAATTAATAATAATAAAATTGGAATTTAATAGATATCCATATCTTGAAATGAAGTCTAAAAAAAGGAATTCGAACATTGTGATTGAACCCAGTTTATATACAGGTACCTAACAATAATAAATAATCAATGCACCAATCAACGTTTTTCAACCTTTGACACCTTTGTCCACTGTGACATTAAGTTGGATACGTTCACGACAGCGATTTAGTGCATCTATCATTACGACAGCAAAATATATGACAAAAAGTGTAGGAACCATGACGCAACCCTGCTTAAACCCTCCTGTAACTGGAAATTCCTCGGAACATTCATTTTCGTAACAGGATTTCATTTTCGTATTGGCGTATCAGGTTTTTGAATTGGTCAGGATATCCAAGCTTCAGGATATCAGGATTGACGTGGTAGGCGGTCAAAAGCCTTTTCCAGGTCTACGAAGCACAATAACAGAGGACGTTATTGTTCAATATCAACGGTGCCTCTACTTGGTCAAAAACCACACTGACTCTCCGGTAGGTGTTCTTCTGTAAGCCTAGTTAAACGGGTGTTGATAATATGAGGTACAATTTTTCCAGCTGTAGAGAGGAGCGATATGCGTCAATAGGAACCACAGTCAGAGACTTCTCCTATAGGAATCAGAGTCAGAGACTTCTCCTTAACCTTTATAGAGCTTGCATCTTTCCAATCCTGCGATATTATTTCTGACTTCCACAAATCCAGGACAAATTAAAAACGACGATTTATTATATTAGGACCACTATAGTTGTAGGCTTTCGCTGGTAAATTGTCTGCGTCAGAAGTTTTGGCATTTTTAAGGCGCTTCACTGCCTCAACAAACTCATCCATTTACAATAAGTAGGCATTCCAAGCACTAGGATTAAGAACTTCATGAAAATGTTCTCCCCATCTGTCAAGTATGTCTTTCTTAGCAATAAGCCCATGTTTTCTATCACTAGCATAGACCGGGGCTGTTTATTATGACCAAAAACTGACTGTATCCCTTCAAAAACCCTTCCAGTTTGCTTTGTATCTATCTGCAAAGAATTGCAGCTCCGCAGTTTTTCTCGTTCACCATTTGTCCTTGAGTTCAAGTACCACTTGTTTCGCTGTTATAGCGTATGAAGGTAATTGCGTTGCCAATTGGCAACTGGTGTGCTAATACGATCGGTGGAGACAAGGGTGCAGTGATTGGCCATTGGTCATTGAAAAGATTCTAACAGACGCCCAAAGAGGCATATCACGATGCCTTGCTACATCACCACAGTTGTCGAAAGCAGAACCGGTGTAGTGTCATGTACTATTCAGCGGATCACCCGATATTAAGACTGCATGCATGTAATACAAGTACATAGTCCTCTCCGCTAGGTATAAACCACGGGTCGGCGTGGTTTACCAGGGTGTGGCCGCTGGGTACTCTATAGCTACTTGGAACCACTAGCAGAAAGACCACGGAGATTACAACCGAATTGGCAACTGTCACGTGTTAAAAACAAGTCGATGGACAGTCCTGGTGTCATCCACACTATACTCCACGCATCTAATAGAGACGCACTCTAAAAGAGTGGAGTCGCCAAGTCGCTGGGTCAAATGTATTAAGGAAATACATCTCTCACGCACAAGACTATGTCTATGAGGTGGCCCATGTCCAGCAGTGGACGAAAAAAAAGGCTGATTACGGTTAGTTTCTAAGTTGTAAGGGGTGATCAACCTTTTACGAAACGCCCTCTTTGCATATTTATTTAGTTTTCAACACCAACTTACCCAGTGATTCATATTTCTCTAGAACACAATACAATGCGACAATTTTGCAATACAAACATTCTAATTAACATTAAACGTGATAAGTGTTATCTGTGGAAAAACAGGCTAATCCCGTGCCGAGTGAGACGGAGAACAAATTTGCTGTACCAACAATCAGCCGGCACCTAACATTGGCACGTATACCTAAAGCGGTAGTCACATTAACTGAATCAACTTATGACAAGTTCTGACAATAATCTTGTCTATCTATTCTTGATCTCTATTTGTTGAATGAAAGCAAAACTACCCTGAAACCGTTAATCACAAAAGACTACCGTGAAATATACTATATTTCCCCCACTTTGTCCTATTTCCCCAATGTACCACAGCCCATTCCATTCCCATCCTATCGAATCTCTCCCCATTTTATCTTCACAAAGGTAGGCAGCGCACCCGTGGGCGTGCCAACCTGCCAATGATTGTCATTCTGGACCGAAGTTGGCATGTATCGCAGATGTTTATTTTCTTACGCCATGTCATAAGAAGTCAATTGACGATAAAATCGGTTAATTGCATTACTCCACTACATGACCACAAATGTCGGTCTTGCGACAAAAATAACATGTCCTAGATTAATTGTATTCGTATTCGTCCTCTATTCGTATTTTGTGTGAATATAATATGAATACAGATGTCTCAATACTACCGAGACAAACCCCTATAGGTACAAAATTATGATGTTCGGTAACCAGCCCTTATATCGTCCACTTCTCCCCATGCGGTCTTGTGTGCAAGGGATGCGTGTTCTAAAAACGCCACGCTGGCCAAGCGTATTGAGGTATTTTATTGATATGATATTGTTTTCGTCAAATTGGTTTGAAACGGACTATACGAGCTAATGATACTAAGTGTAATATAAATAATCATAATAATAGTTTAGTATAGTGTACCTAAATTAGTTGAGACTAGTGTAGTGGGCGTGTGTGAACCAACCTTTAGCGAGAGTGAATGCTTACACTGCAAATATTACAACAAAGATACAGGGGCGCTCACCACTAACTTAACTATCCTGGTGTACATAGGGATTTGTTATAGAATCTGACTTATGTTTATTAATTAAGTGTATTTAAACATCGTCTTTTGTTGCAATTAAAATAACACACTGTTGTAAAGTATATAAAGTATAAATTTTTTTTTTTTTGCGATTACACTTGGATATTTCAACAAAACAAAATGAAACATATTTGAAAGAAAATCTTTTTAAGATCGGTCGAATGAATTCATTGCAAATAAAGGAAAATTCTTAAAAAATATTGTTATTCTCAATTTATCTTTATATTAAAGTTTAATATTTTTTCATCGATTTGTTCTGAAATTATGTAATTAAGGTTTTTATTTAGTTGCAATGCAACGGGGCCTTTCAGTATCCACTGCTGGTCTAATTATATACATTATCTTGTGTATAAGGGGATATATGGCTTTAAAACGCCACGCCGGCAGTAAATGAGTACATTTAGAGGTGGTTTAACTCCACCAACTCTGAGAAACTCCTCAGAGCTTTTGGTAGCGGCTTTATTCCTCGGTCCTTTTATGTACTTATAGTGAAGAATTTCCATAAAGTTGAATATCAATTAGTTTAAAATCTGATGAAGAATGGGTAAATTTATGTTACCTTATATGGTAAAATTATATGGTGTAAGACTAAGTTGAACTTTAGAAAGTCATTAAAACAAAACACAAATTAGAAGTTAAAATACTTTATACCTCATAGCCTAAGGTTGTCTATACTCGACTCACATTCGTGTGATCGTGAGTTGAAATCCTCGGCCTGTACCATTGAGTTTCTATTTAAGTACGGATTTTTTTAAATTGTCACTAACTCGGCGATGAGAGGAAAACATGGTGAGGAAACCCGCATATTCCAGAAATAAAAAAATCTGGAGTATGTGTATCCAACAATCCGCACTGGGCCCGTGTGATTACAGCCCGGAATCCCCCTGTGATTTACTAAGGGAGGCCTTTGTCCAGCTGTGCTACATTAAAGGCTGATACAAGTATATTTTATCCTTTCCACTTGAGTTATCGCTCATTGTCTACGTTAGTTATACATACCATTCCATCAACCTGTCTTTCCACTGCTTGATATAAGCCTCTCTCGTGGCTCGCCACATGACCTTCCGCTCTTTTCATTCAGTACAGGCGAACTTCTTCAAATCGTCGGTCCATTTGGCAGAAGGACGTCCTTCCCGCGCTTCCACACTTCCCGGTACGTAATCCTTATTCATGGACTCATTTAACCCATCGGTTGTTGGCTCTGAGGCAGATATGGGTTGATCTTCACTTCAGCTTACTAATTCTGTGAACTGTGTCGATCATTTATACAAAAAAAAACTTCAACTGTTCAATTCTCCTCTGTATTAGTACCGTAACCAGTCATTTTGTCTAACATGAACCTCTTCATGGGAATTTCTGTCATGAGGGATGTATGGCCTTGATGTATGGCCACGCAGGCCAAGCGGGTTGGCGATGGTCGTGTGGTGTCGGCTTTAGAATAATACCACCTCGTATCTTCCCCTGGGTGTAAAAGGCGACTAAGAAATAACAAAGCGGCTACCCAAGCCCTGAGGAACTACATGACCTCGTACAACAGTGGACTCCGTATTCATTATCTCGTTTATAATATCATAATTTTATTACGCATCCTGTGAATTGAGACTCGTAAAATAGGTATAGATAAGTATCTATACCTATATGAATATGAGTACTACTCATACTACTCAAATGAGTAGTACCACAAGAGGAGTAAATAATATTATTTTTACTTATTATTTTATTATTTATTATTTATAGTTATTATTTATTCTCAAGGTAGTATACCTAAACAGCAATATTTTACATTCACACAACCCGAAATAATTTTTATTACAAATATATAATAAATCATGTCATATTTATGTGACAATGGTGTGAAATTATCCACAGACGTGTATCAGGTGTTTACACAAATGTTTTGCACTAGACGGATGAATTATATTATTGAAAAAAAAACCGCATTCATTAACGTAACATAAGGTTATGAAGAATTTGTAATTAGGCCATATCATAAAGTGTATTTGTATTATTAGGTGGTGGGGGAGAAAGTTTCTTCGTATTTTCTATCGAAATTCAAGAAACTTACAATTAATATGTGCTGTTTTGATCGATAACTTGTTGCCATCTTGTAGACAGTGTCATGATTGCTGTAGAAATATTGGGATTTTTTTCCAAAAAATTGCGGCAAGTAATTTTGACAGTTCTCTCTTAATGTCAACCTTACGCTACTTAAAAGAGTTCTGAAGTGACCGAAACAGATGGAAATCTGAGGGGGCAAGGTCAGGGCTATACGGTGGGTGCATCAACACTTCCCAGCCAAGCTGTCTCAATTTTTGCTGAGTGGCTAAAGATATGTGTGGTTTGGCGTTATCGTGGTGAAAGATCACACCCTTTTTGTTTATCAGCTCAAGCCGTTTTGTCTCAATTGCTTGCTTTAATCTCATCTGTTGCTAGCAGTTCCCCCAATAATATCAATAGTTCCCCCTGGCGGTAAAGCTCATAATTAACGATACCTTTCCAATCCCACCATACACACAACATCACTTTGTTTCGCGTTAAGCCGGGCTTTGCCACTGTTTGTGGAGACTGTCCGTTCTTTGACCACGATCTTTTTGCACGTTCTTGTCGTAAGTGATCTCGTCACCCATAAAATCAGAAAAATCGTCGTTTCAGAAATGGTTCGGTTTTGTTTCGTTTTAACAGAGAATCGCAAATGGAAACACGGTTTATGAGGTTTCTTTCCTCATAAACCAAATTTGGCACGTGGCACGTGGCACCACGTGGCATCACGTGGCACCCAAATTTCCTTACCGATACCGCATTACATCCATAAACGGCACAATTTTTTTTTGCTCCTTGTGTCGCATTTTTGTAATAAAATTCCAAAATGCAGCGAATTTCTTCGTTACTTGCACTTATTTTCACAGACTCGAAAACAATGGAAAAATAGCTACAAATAGTTTTTTTAAATATATTTTTTTAGAATTTTAGGTCTATTTAGGTGAATTTTAGGTTTATTTTTTAGGTACAAATAGTACAACCAAGGAGATTTGATTACAACTTCATACGTACAAAATACGAAAAGACTTTCTCTCCGACTTACTATTTGTAGTATAAAATTTCCAGTAGAATAAACATTCTTTGAAATCAAAAGTAGAACATGATTCTCCATCAGCGTGCTAAATAGATCGTTCTTTATCCACGACAGAACGGAGATGGTATATACGTTTAGGGATAAGAGAAAGTGTACTTTTTTTGTGTACACCTTAGTAAACACTTATCTCTGAAACGGCTGAACTCGTCATGATGTGTTTTTTTGTAAACATTCAAACGTAGGTACGTATTTCCAGTCGACTGGACGCATCCGGCTGGCCGAGTTAGCTCGTTTTCACAAAATACTGCGACAGTATTTTCTTCCTCCTGGTCCAATTCCACCATGATGGGTTGCAGGTTACATTCAACTATTGCAAATTTTTAACAAGACTAAGAGTTTAGTTTAGTTTTTATTTCAACCGTTTCAACGGTTTTTCAGTTGAAGGTTTTAAATCGTTAGACTTATAGTGTATTTTAATAAAATGGATTAAACGCAGGACGATAGATCATGATAAGGAACAGGAACAGATTGTCCAAAGTATTATTATCTGTAATATTGAGGACAAAAAGTCAAGAAGAAAACAGGTAATAAATTATTTAGGAAACAAACTTAGTGTACAAACATCAATTGTTTTTAGAGTCATTATGTATCTGATAATTAACTTGGTAATAAAAACTTAGTTAATAAATGTCTCCGATTGAGATGAAAGCTAAGGAAAGTCACTCAATCTTATTTTATCTATACAAAGACCGTTCACAGCTCCTTCTTTCTACTTTTTTAGCTTTCAACCAGTCAGTACCTTTATTTTTCTACTTTTTCCTATTTTGGGCAGTTTAATCCTATCCCACCCCATTTTTCCAACCCTTTCTTAATCCGCAAAGGTGGGTAGCGAGCGCATCCGGCGGCCTGCCAATGTTTGTCATTCTGGACTGAAGACTACCACTTTCTCACAGAAGACTACCTTGAAATGTACTGCATTTCCCACTTTATCATATTTATTTAATGTTACGTACTTGTTTCGGTAGTGAGTGAGATGTGCCAGAGCCCATTCCCACTCTATCCCTCCCCATTTTCCCAGCCCTTTCTCCATATCCATTCTTATTCCATTCCATTCCAAAGGTAGGCAACGCATCCCGGGGCGTGCCAATGTTAGGCATTTTGGACTAATGCTGGCATGTATCGCGGCTTTCTATGGACGACAGTATCCACTTACCATCAGGTGGACTGTATGCTCGTATGCCGCCTTTTTTTCTACAAAAAAATAGAGTGTTCAATTTATGTTCACCACTACCACATCTATATATATAAAAGAGGATGTTGGTATATCTGATGTTAATAGACTTCAACACCGTTGGACCGATCACCATGAAATTTGGCACATATATG
Source organism: Sesia bembeciformis (assembly GCA_943735995.1). Taxonomy (NCBI): domain Eukaryota; kingdom Metazoa; phylum Arthropoda; class Insecta; order Lepidoptera; family Sesiidae; genus Sesia; species Sesia bembeciformis. The sequence continues at coordinate 10,011,032 of OX031042.1, forward strand.
TATCTTTTCATGGAGAAGGTTTTTATGCTATCGACTTTGTTGTAACTCGCTCCTAGATGGCGCTGCAGTACATCAACTTCTATACCGTTCAACCGGTCGCCATAAAAATTGGTATACATAGGTACATACTTGAGCACGGAGAATATTTTCAAGCTATCGACTTTGTTATAACTCGCCACTAGATGGCACTGCAGCATATCAACTTCTATGGCAGGACAACTTCTGCGGGGTTTTGCTAGTATTATATAAAATATGTTCAAATCAATTGAATTACCCACAACAAATTACTAATTCATAACATATAAACTTATTTATTTGTTACCTGAGTACGTTTTACAGTGTTGCCCACCGATTTGCCTACTCAACACCCCCTTACAAATGTAAAGACCGACAGACAATCATGGCACTGTTTATTATATTTGTAAATGTTTCGTAATTATGTCACTACAGTCCATTCAATAAAAATATGTGTACTGCGACACGAGTATCGCACTGTAATCGAGTGGAGCGGAGTTTTCAAATATTAGTGTTTGGCAAAGAAATCAAGCGGTGCCGGCCGGGGTGTTTGTCCGTCTGTTTGTCTGACGCGACCCCAATCAACTTCGTGTTAACATCAGCGACAATATTAAAGGATTTGTCATTATTACTATCCATTTGCATGTGGATTTTTCCACCCATCACATCCAGTCACTACCGGCGACTTTCTTCTACTCCTCAGTCCACCTGGCTGGAGGGCGTCCCACGCTACGTTTCCAGGATTTTTACTTTTGCTATATTAATTCTTTTTATTATATGTACTGTTTATATTTAGATGAGAATGAGAGCAGTTATTTTAAGCAGTCTTTAGAATTTTCTTCTTTTTATATACTCCTAAATTAATATGAGGTAGTTTCTAAAAGTGTTCGTATCACAAGTAACGGTTGCTATCGTAACAGCCCTTTTAACATCCACTGTTGCACATGGACCTCTTCGTGTACATTGACTTGTGCATTTGGGATGTATCCACCTTAAAAAGTAGCGCTGGCCAAGCGGGTTGGCGAGTCCACTCTTTTAGATGTGGTGTAACTCAGGACTTGGGTAGCCTTACTCAGGGCCTTAGTCGAATTTTACGACAACCCACGGGAGGATGTGGGTTTCTTTTTAAAGACTGCCGGCACCACACGGCCAGCGATTATGCTAAATCAGGCATTGTTTTCTCATAGATATTTAAAACATGTTTGATTTAATCACGCGCTCGAATGTGAAAATTCGATTTTTCTACCCTAAATTTCTTAGTCTGCCATTACCCTACAAGGCTCGACAAGCTCCGATTCAGTCCGATTTCTTCCATCCCAATTAATCCGTTAGGCGGCGAGTTAAAAATCGTTTAAACGCTACCTGAGCGGCGGCCAATTGAATTATTAATGCTGCCTCCACAAACGACGCGGGTACATATTTACCCGTGCCGTAAATAGATGCGCACACAACCAACACGCGTTTTCAGCGCAGTATATGGGGAAAATGCAGATAATGCCAACTTATTGTGGATTAATTATTTATGTATTTACTAGGAAAACTACTAGGCCTCCTCGTGCATACTATCATTTGCATGGAAAATGCTGTATAGACGACGTTAAAAATTAAATCTAAACATCTAAAATTAACTTAATTTTTAACATGTAAAGTAATCTAAACATGAAATCTAAAATGTAAACATATTCGTTAATGAAACGTATGATTCATCGTATGTACTTATATACCAGTTTTCGCTTACAATTAGTAGGAATAATTTCCACGGTTAGAAGGTTATTTGACTTAAACGCCCCTTTGATTGGTTTTTGATAGTAAATATTATACGAATTTTGTGTTTTTAATATTATCGACAATCAAATAATTATATCAAATGGATTAGTCACTAGGCCTTTGTAGCTATCATCGCCTCCAGACACTTTTAAGGTATTTGTAGATGACATAAACCAATCTATCTATTGATTACCAACGAGTCGTAATTACCGGGGCTAAGAACATGTTATCAACATTTTTTATTTTAATTCGATCAAATAATATATAACAATAACACTGTACAAAATGCTATAATACTACATTAGATCTAGAGAAATTTTCCGATCGCTATTTAAAATGTGATATTTTATTTTTTTTACTTATATTATACCTACATGTTCCATATCTATTTACATGTTTTGTTTTAGGTGGGTTTAATTATTTAATAACAACTAAATAAAGTGGTGACAACGGAAAATCAAACACAAGAACACAGGTTATTGTCTCTATCAATGAAGTAAATGGTGTGGACATTGGTGGATACTAAAATTATACTTCCTTACTTCGCTGGTTCAGCGGCCCGATATAGAACTAGGCCTCCGACACCAACAGACGCCATCTTTTTTGGTCCTGCGCAGTTTCCGCAGGTCCCTCTCCGCTTCTCTCTAGTAGTAGGACTTAGGACGTCCGAGCGGTCGACGACTACCAGGTTGTCCCGCATAAACTTGCTTTATGTCGCGATCCTCCCCCATCCCACTACGTGATCGAGCAAGCTGAGGCTGGCCGCTTTAATTTCGGCGATGACGTTCGGCTTGGACACCAGCTCTGCCAACTCTTGGTTGCTAGTTAAATTATAATTATAATTTTTTTCTCATCATCTGATTTTTTTCTGTAACGCAAGGTCTAATCTTCCATCAGTTCAAGTGAGATACCTACTTACTAAGAATTGTGAAAAATATGTGAAAATTTGCAATATACATGATTCGAGTTCTTATACACAATACGTACGTAAAAGGCCGTAGTTTTCCCGGTTGCGCGCGCTGAGTGCGAGTGTGTGAGTGTATGCGGGTGTGTGCAGGGTTGGCCTTTTGCTACAAGAGGGGGGTACGAGGTGCGGGGGACAGGGCCATGTACAGAGCACACACGAGACAATTTACAGTCGCGACATGCTACTTAGGCAAATAGGTACTGACGTTTTAGTCGAACTAATAACCTAGCTCTACTGGATATAAAGAATTGATTAAATTAAATGACGTCTACTGTCTCTCTCTCTCTCTCCCCTCCATACTGCAGTTTCACATGTTGGTGGAATCAGCCTCTCTAGTTCCTCTCTTCCAGTTCGACCTATCAGGGACATCGTTGACTAAGTTTAATTACGTATTTTATCTACTACTCCGTAGAGGAGCCACAGATGAGTTCCATGATGTTTGTAAGAGCCTCAACTGAGAGTGATAGGACTAGAGTAAAGAGTAAGGAATACTACGACTAGACTGATATAAAGGCAACAGTCCTCTTCTGCCTTGGCAGATGGCGAAAGTAAAGTTGTGAATGGGGGGCGGTTTTCTACGCCGCGTATATGGAGCAGGCTACCCGCGGCGTTTTGCGTCTTTATATTATGCCGTGTGTTCTCAACTTACTAGGAACCATGGAGTCGCTCTCTCTACGATGTATTTGCCGACTTGTGCAATTAACAGCTCTTTATGAATATTCAACAAGAGTCAAAATGGGAATTTTTATATTAATTGACGTTTAAGTTACCTAAGACTTTTTGCTTATTTTTTTAATTAATATTTTTAACATGTGAAACGTTTTAATTAATATTTATAACAAATTATGTTGTTAATTATTTGAGGGTTTTTTCTTACTGCACATTTAATATTTCTTTTTTAAAATTTCAATTAAGTAATTGTTGTAACACCTACATATAAGATTTAAATTTATTTTGTTTTAAGCTCGAATTTTCTTTAAATAAATTTATATATGGAATACATTTTTGCCTAAATGTGTAAGTTTGTATTCGAGCTCTTTGTGCTGACTGATTTTATTTCATCAACCTTATCAATAATAAATAATAATAAATGAATATATTGTATGATAAGGAATATAGACTTTGTGAAGAAAATTTGCAATGCTACATGTACAGATGTAGGTATTCAAATTCTTCAAAACGTAAAATATACAGACCAACACAGCGTATCCCGCGGAAAACAGTGTCAGAGCGAGACGACATTGCGCCTAAAGAGATAGCGATAGCGGGGTGAGTTCGCAATACTTCGTAACTGAACGACTTTTGTGCGAAGAAAACTGCAAGGTTATATAAACTTAAAGACATGTTTGTAAGGTTTGTTTTAGGTTGGAGGCGTGTGTATGTGAGCATTGTGCGTGTTGTATTAAGGCAGAAGAGTGCGGACAACAAATATTGATTCGGCGGAGGGTGTACGCGGGTGTGGGGGACTGGGAAGCGGGGACGCGAGGCGCACATAATTTGGACTAATTCCTGCTATGTTGACACAGGCTTGTCTGGCCGCCCGATGCGGCTGCGGCCGATCAACTTGCCTTTTCTTTTACATAACTTTTCAAAAAGAAATGAGAAAAAACTCAGGATTTGCGTTGAGCTGATGGAGAAATATTTTGGCTTTGAATCTGTTTAAAGTTAAGCTGACCATTTAATGTTTATCTCTATATTTTATTAAAAAAATACAGCAGCATACTGTTTGCGGTATCGACATCGGATTTGCTATCAGAAGTATAATATTTAATCTAGGTTTACTATGTTGGTAGTAAACATATGTTTTGCAACGTAAATATACTTAACTAGATGGATATACTTTATTGTACATCAAAATAAAAAGAAGAGAAACACAAAAATACAAGTAATTAAAAGTACAGGGCTCGATGGTGCGGCCAATCGATGTCGACTTTTCTCGTCATTAGAGAATTTATCTAAGCTCCGTAGTGATCCTTTGATAGTCAAAGGTTAATTAATAAAGTTACTACCAGTCTGAAGAATCACCTTTACTATGCGATACCAGGCAATAGTTTGACATTAATAATAATAATAAGATAAAATAAATCAGTGCCAAATGTCTGCCAAAAATGCTTAAGTTTTTTGATGAAAATTAATCTACATAGTTTGAAGCACTGGGGCACACAGCTGACGTTATTTTACGAAGAGATCAATTTATGTATCAATGCTTATTTCAAATATACTACGTTTAATCTTTTTATAGAATAGATGGCAGACGGGCAGATAGCATACGTGATGAGAAGTGCCACCAGTAACACCAGCGAGGTTCCAGGAAAGGTTGCTTCCCTGCTGAGAAAAATGCTTAGAATTTGCAATCCATAGCTACCGATCCTTTAAGACAAAGGATTTTATAGAAATAGTTATTTTTATTGTGTATTGCTCAGTTCATAATTGATTAGTGAAGAGTTTCGATTAAGGTTTATTTTTTTTATAAAAATATCGTTTTATGAGATATACGTTATTTGCATGTGATTTTCTCGAAGTGAATTATTAAAAAAACAGACGGTGAAATGATTTTGGGTGGCATAAAAGTAAGTTCAACATAAACAATATGTAAGTATTTCTGAGGATATACTCGTACCTACCTAATTCTTTATTCTTCAAGGGAGCTTTTCCTCTTGCTCTAGAAAAATGGCTAAACGCTGTTGTTGATAGTATGTCAGACCCACTCCATACATTAAAGCTTTGACGTCTGTAAATAAGCAATTCCTTAGAAAATTCAAGGAATTCACAAGATTCAAATAAGTCTGCGCCACGCCCACAAACATGTGAAGAGAAAACAAGCCATCAGTAGCACTTAGTGTGTGCTCACAAACACATTGCCATACATTATTCATCTAGCGGGAACTTTCACGGACACACACGTTGATTTTCTTTTAATATTTGAACTTGTATTTTTTTTATAAAAGAGAAGGCAGGAGACGATCCAACACCTTTTTTATAGGATGAAGGAGGCAAACGGCCCCTGCATACTGTCGCCTATAGACATCCGCTGTACATGCCAACTTCAATCCAGAAGAAGTTCAGTGACAAACGTTGGCACTCCCCCGGATGCGCTGCCTACCTTTGAAGATGTAGGAATGGATTTGGATTAAGTGTTGAATAAATGGAGAGGGATACGATAGGATGAGATGGGAATAGACTCTGGCATATCTCACACACTACCGAAACACGTGCCTAATTGAGGAATGGAATAAAGTGGGAAATGCAGTACATTTCAAGGTAGTCTTCTGTGACATGCCAACATCTCTCACTAGCGACGTATTCACACGTGCGGAGATGTGCTACCTGCCTTTGGAAAGGGACTGAATTGGGAAAAAAAGGATGGTAACAATATACATCGATTTGAGAATACATACTAGATATGTTATAATGAGAAACGTGTGATGAGTCAACTAGTCTATTCCTCGCCATCGATGGTAAAGATAGTGTTCTGACATGAAGGTAAACTAAGGAACTTGCTTGTGATAAGACAATACTTTAAGTATGTATAAGACATACCTACATAATTAATAGAGGGCGCTAGTGACTACATTTGCTTATATCAGTTCCAGAAATACAGTTCAGTTACAACATTCAAGCATATGGAATACAGAAGACTACTGCAAACAAGAAGAAAGTAGGTTGAATTAAGGGCGCAAATAACAATAACTATCGAACGATGCTTTGATACACTAGCAGAGCCTACCTACACTTATCCACCCTGATTACTAGTACTTATCCACCCTGATGTTTCCATGTTCAAAGGTTTTGTTTGTGTCATTGACAACAGGAACCGCTTACCACAAATATCTGCTCGTTCTTCCAACGCCACACTCAATGGCTTACACTAGGATTCCCCGTATCGTGGATCCTAAGACATATACAAAAATGATCACACCACCCAGATCAGAACAAATCTTTAAACAAATTAATTTTTGACCGGGAATCGAACGCAGAATCAGCACAGCAGGCGGGGGCACTACCAATAGGTTCATCGCTAGTCAAAAGTTGTTTTAAGAATTTTTAAGATTGTTTTATACCTACATATGAAATACTTATTTACATATTTTACGGCATGTATCCATACTTACCTACACGTTTTTGTGTACGTACGTTCATTACCATACTAGTATCCGCCACATCGCTTATCTCACTAAGCAAACGTTAGTCGCTCCTTCGTGGGTCGTAAGTATCTTAAAATATTTTATACTACGGCGAGGATTTCCAAGAAAATTATTTTAAAATGAACGATGGTAATGAATGAATCAGAACTTGGCTTTTACATGTAGGTAGTTTAAGGCATAGAAAAACTATAAATATCTGGACTAGTAATATGCAAATAGATCATTTTATCTCTGAACTACTTCAAGTAGCTAGAACTGGTAAGTTGGCTTATTCGCCTTATACGAACGACACCCATGGAAAGAGATGGGATGGCGGTATTCCAAAGTCGGCCGACACAACACGACTACCAAAACCGCTACCACAAGCTCTGAGAAACTATACCACCTCTAAAGATTGAACTCGCCCACCCATTTGGACAGCATCCCGTTTTAAGGCCATACATCCTACATGCACAAAACAATGTGCGCGCCTCCACAACCATTGCCGATGCACTGCAGTAACGTAGCAGCCCTATCAGAATCCTTATTCTGCGTGTCCATTATATTGGACACGCAGGACTTTGATGGCCTCAAGCGTATGCCTTATCCACGGGCTGCTCGAGTAAAGGGATTGGCAATACTCCTTGAAAAGTGTAATTTTTACATCCTTTGAACATCGAGCAAACCTGCGGACCAGCTTGTTGCCTGTGAACGCCAACACCCTGCGCTCCTGTCCCTCTCTATACCAAGATCGTCACTGAGATCCTCGGACACGATGTGACCCAAATATTTAAAGCTGCTGACCACCAGCAAAGGCTGTATTGTTGAACAACAATGAAGGCACGTCCTTTGGTCTGTTGTTTACAGACTTAAATATTGAGTACTTTACTCTTCCTTGTGTTATACATTCTTTAAGCCGTGGTTTGCCTTTTAAAATTAGAGGTTTACCTTTTAAAATAAAATTATTTTAACCGAAGTTTCGGCTGGGTTGCACAAACCATGCTCAAGAGCTAGTTAGCTCGTAACCACGGTTGGTGCAACACGTTATCCAGGATGAAGAGACATAGGCTGATGGTATATGTTAGAAGTTGTATTGTTTTATTCATTAATTTTCAGTGAAATAACGCAAAAATTAAACTAACACCAACGTATACAATAACTGCCAGTAAAAAACAGGTACCTATAGTCAATAAAAAATAAGGAAGTACAATAATAACAATTTGCTACCAAATAAAACGTTTAATAAAACTAAAATGAATGTACCGGTGCATAAAAATCAGGGTAGTCTCGCCCCGAGGCCCGTCCCTATCCAGCCCCTTTTGGCAAGGGATGATCCGCGATCTTACCCGATATTAACACCGCGGGCCATTCTGGGCTATAAATAAAAAAATACTTATTACAAACCTTTAGAGCTGTACGTTATAAATATGTAATGATTTTTTTAGAGGGGGGTTTAGTTAGCATTATAAGAATTTTGGGTCTTTGTTGAATAGATTCGGAGATAAAACCGCTTGTATCGCGTTAGACAATTTTACAATACTTATAAGTATTAGCAACTTCGTCTTAGTAGAGATTCAATAGGTTTTAGGTACCTACTAAATAAAAAGCTTATTCAGATATAATGACCTAGAATTTAACCAAATACCTACAACAATATAGGAGATCACTGGTTTGATCTCTTAAGAAAAATTAATATATCAAAATTGTACTTAATTTGGAAAAAATAATCGCAACAGTTTTATAATCATGATCATGACATGCAGACATGCATTGTAAAGGGGGAGAGTGCACGCTGCAATCCAACAGCCGCTGGGCGCGCTCGACTGGCCACGTTACCCCTCTCTCACAGAAGACTACCTTGAAATGTACTGCATTTCCCACTTTATCGTATTTCCCTAATGTACGTACGTGTTTCGGTAGTGAGTGAGATATGCCAGGGCCCATTCCCATCCCGTCCTATCCCTCCCCATTTTCCTAACCCTTTCTCCAAATCCTTTCCTATATCTCCAAAGGTAGGCAGCGCATCCGGGGGGCATGCCAACGTTTCTCATTTTGGACTAATGTTGGCATGTATCGCGGATGTCTATGGGCGACAGTATCCACTTACCATCAGGTGGACTGTATGCTCGTCTGCCGCCTTCGTACATAAAAAAAAAATGCAGTTTTCATATATTTGTAAGTAGGTAGTAAGTAAGTAGGTAGGTAAATAGGTATTATTCCGTAAATAAACACAAACAATTTCCATATACCTAATTCTAAACTGTGTGTAATAGAACTCTGAATGCCGAATAAGTAACACAGAAACAGCACTGGTCGGGGCCGCATTCGATATTGCGAATATCCGAACGTGTTTGCAACGAGCGTACGATTAAAGCAAATAAAGTAGAATGCATTCAAATAACTACGACATAGACATAGCACATAGACAATTTTTCTCAAAGTAATCATTTTTAGGTACCATACGTTTTCTCTAACAGACAAACATTCTGGCCGACACTGATCATCTTGATCCGTACGTCTTATTAAGAGAAATATCCTGCTGACTAACTCATCAACGCAGAGCCGACGACCGCAGAAGCTAGAGACATTGAATTTGAACAGTATAATTTGAACGTAAAGATTTCATAAACACGATTTCTTGAGTTTCAGTCCCTAAAGGCGTAAAGGTCAAAATTTGTATGGAAAAAAATATTCGATGGTCCTATTAAGAAAACAAGTGGTTTTACCGTGCTAATAAAAACTGTTGCAATAAAAAATACAGGCTGCTAAATTTTGTACTGAATCACATTTACCTAACTTAGTAAATTATTTACTTATTAGATCGTATAATTTCTGGGGGGATCCAATCGGTTATCAAGAATAATTAAAGTACTTATAGGTAATGAATTAAAATAGAAACGAAATATGCCTGTTCAAGTAAATTTTGAGAACAATTTATCAAATTTATTACCCTTATTATTATTATTTATTTATCGAAGTAAACCATAGTAAAACAATATGATAATTAAAATTCTTAAAGGGATGTACAGCTAAGGTATGCAATGTCAATTTGCAAATACAAAAAATAAAGGTAAATATATAAGCTACCGGAGTATCAGCATCTAATACATTTTTTTAAGGATTTTAGGACCTATCAAGTTGCCTTTTTAACATCACAACCGACCCCAGTGCTGGCCATTCAGCGAGGTAATGCCGCCAGCTGGATTTCAATATGTAACGTTTTCAATTGTGTAGAAATTTTTAAGCCACACACTAAAAACGTGGTTTAATTTATTTTAAATTTAGCATTAAATTTTAGATTATTCTTGTATATATTATCTACATATACTTATATATAGGCTTTAGTATAAATCTTAGGTATTTATAATTTTAATATTTAAGTATATTATTGTTATAATATTAATTAATAGTTAATTTTCACACTATTATAACTACCTAAGTATTATATTATAACTATTATACCTTAAACAATTAAAATAACTAATATAAACTAATTATAAAAAGTTTTATTTCAAATGACACTACTGTCTTCATCTTGGCTTTCTTTCTGGTTTTCCCACTCCTTTCCATACTAGCTCATATTTCCCCTTATCTTACTTTCTTTTAGATAAGTCTATAGATTAATGTACCTAAAACAAATGATATTTATGTTCCATTAGTCACTGTTCCGCGAACGTTTCAAGATGGCGGCGCCACGTGACCGCGATGCGTTTTTAATTGCAATCATTCCGTGTTTTATGTTGTTTGCGCACTTTCCGTGTGTTTGCACAAGCGCGGCCTTTATTTATGGCCGGTGGGAACGGAATTAGTTGGCATATTACGCCGATGTGGTGGATTAACGGCGATTTTCCCCTGCCGAGCGGTTGATTCCTTGGTCTTGATAAACTCGTAGGCGGTGGTATTTGTTACTAATTTGCGGTTATTGGTTTAGAAAATGTTGGTTCAGAAGTCTGACCAATAAGATGTTGCCCAAAATTTTGAGTGGCTTTAAAATATCTTCTCAACTCTTTATGCCGTTAACCCGAAAATTCTAGATTAGACTGCCTACTGATGTTTTTTCCACTAAAAACATGGAGGCATTCTACTAAATTCTGACATGGAGGTCAACAGCCCACTTGCATTAGGTACGCCCTGGTGTTGCAGATTACAAATAGGTAGGTACGACCGTATGTTGCTTCTATAAAAAAAATAACAGCGTAAGTATCTACTACCTAGCAACATATTGTTACATAATATCCTACCGTTGTACAGAAGCCGCAAGTACCTACCTACTTAGTACATAGGTACTTAATCTACTTAGCACAGTGAGTTACCAAGTATTACCAACTAGCGTGTTTGCACATCGGCTCGCTCGTTTTACATAAATTGTAGATTCGGCCCGCTTAAGGTCTCGACAAGTTACTTAAACTTAGTTTAAGTTTCGTAAATTAATGAAATTACGCTTCGGGGTGGGCTCAGATGGTAATAACTTATATTACATACTTAAGTAGGTATATTAATATAATAAATTAAAATTATGTTGTGAATAAAGGTAAAATTGCGTGGTAGGTAGGTACTTAGGGTAGGTGCCTACTTTCTAGGTACCTATTTACTTTAATGGAAAAATTCTTAAAATCTCTAACTACAGTTCTTTTGTCCTTTTATTGTAATTACAATTTTAAACTGTTTAAAAAGTTACATATTTTTTTAGAAAATGATGATTTTTAACGTTTATAAGTAGGAAGATCAAAAAAATATTTATGGATGTCTATGGGCGACTGTATCCACTTACCGTCACTTACTGTATCCACTATAACACAAAGAAGGCGGGAGATATTCCACACGTCTCCCGCCTTCTTTGTGTATAAAAAAATATGATCCTTATATCAAGTGTGTTACCTCTCTTTTCAGTGGCCATGGTTGGCCTTAAAAAATAGTAGGTGCCTACGTCATTTTTACAATAAAAATGTCTTACTTTGATCAATGCTTGTGTATCAACTGTTTGCTGATAACATCGTTTTCTCTCAATTCTCAATAGATAAGTTCGACTTAAAAGAAATCTAAATTTTAAAGAAAATATTTAAGAAAGTACGCGTGCCTATGCAAGCAATACATTAAGAATTAATTAAGAGAAAACGATTTAACGATTCGATAAACAGAATTCAATGGGTAAGTATCAGTCGAGCCACCATCCCCTCGACGTGCATCATAGCGATAAAACGAACGCATCCTAAGTAAATATCAAAACTAACGCATCTGCCTTTAGCGCGACCTCAATCGTCCCTTTGAATGTGTAGCACGTACTATAAATCCCTAGAAGTAGCGGGATTTTATTTTAAAAAATAGTATAAAAACTTTGTTGTATCTATATTTTGAAAATTATTATTTTTCCTCTCGGCTAAAAGGCATTCTTCATAGAATCAGCAAGCTGAAGTTGCAATGGATAAACCATATCTGCCGCAGAACCGCTGGGGTAGAGACCTGCTTGAATTGATACCTGAATGTTTCCTTTAATGTGAAGCTAGTGTGTGAAGCCCTCTCGCCAGGTGGATCTACAACTTAAAGAAGTTCACCGGCAGGGGCTTACGAGAAGAGTCGATGATCCTATGTGATAGCGAGCCTTGAGATAAATCTATATCCAGCAGTGGAGAGATGGATGATGGTACGGTAAGGCATTTTTTATTACAAAACGAGATAATAATATAAGTATCTACATAAGAAAGGACCGGCTTATTTCATGCAATTTAATAATGCATGTCAGGCGGTTTTAATCGTACATTTTCATTATCATTTCATCGCAGTAAACAAATAGGTATTGGCGCACTACAGTCAAAGCTTAGAAGAACAATCCAAAAAAAAACATCTCTATCAAAAACAACAACGGTTATATTATATGTTGTATTGTAGGTATCTATACTAATATAATAAAGAGGTAAAATTGTGTGTTTGTTTGTAGGTATGTTGGGGATAATCTCTGGAACTACTGTACCGATTTCAAAAATTCTTTCACTAATAGGAAGCTACATTATCCGTGTCTAATATAGGCAATATTTTATTTTGAAATTTCGAAAAAAAAACTAATAAACCGATGCGAAGCGAGGGCGGGTCGCTACGTCGCTAGTTTAGATATAATTGGCTGAAAAAAATATAAACGATTGCTTATGACATTATACTCGTATATGGCATATATTTTTTCTAAAAAACTTGTATAAATATTAGTTCCTTTTAGTTTTCCGCCTTAAAATACCCAGATAGGTACTAAATGTTTTAGATTTCACAATTTCGAGATGAGACCTAAATATTAATCCGTCCCATAAAAATTAATAGTTACTTCCTTATTTTAAATCTTCTTCGTGTAATCAAGAATGGCGTGTCTGTTTGTCTGTAAGCGAAAATCTCGGCAACAATTATAGGTAGGGGAGAGGGGGGCATAGTGGGGTAGCGGGGCATAGCGGGGTAGTAACAAAACACTGTAAAGAAACAGTTGTACGACGATTTAAATGACGCGCTGTGATTGATGTTTAGTCGTCGTATGACTTTCGCTAACCTTACATGCAGTCGCGACGACGGTTGCAGCGCTCACAGCAAAAGTAATAATATTACGTATTTGTTAAAAAAATTGTTGTTATTCGTGTGATATTTAATGTATGTTCTAGTAATGTCTTGTTTGTGATTGTGTGCTACATTTTGCTGTAAACTATACCGGATACGAATACGAAATAGTAAATTGGATTAAAATCAAAGGTAAGATGTAGTTGTTAATATTTTATCTTGCAATGTGGGTCGGGGCAAAGTGGGGTATTCTAGATGGGGCATAGTGGGGTAGTCAATCATTAAGGAGTTTAGTGTCACTTTGCCTCGTATTAATTCATAATGATCAAGTTTATTTATACAAACAATTGTTTGTTTCAGCTAACAACAAATAATGCACAATATCCGGAAGCATCTTATGACCCACAAAATGCCTCTCACGTTCCACTTACTGTTAACGAGACACCACCGCCGACAGGGTCAACTACAAATCTCTCAAATCGAGAACAAAGATCTCCGGAATCCAGGCAAGGCTCTCCACAGCCTGGATGTTCTTGGATGAATAATCCACAAAAAGTTCTTTTTTGACGACCCCAGATCAAATTATGCCTTTGCCGAAGGAAAACCGTACGACACAGAGGGTTGTAAGACGAAAAGGGAAAACAGCAATCCTTACAGAATCACCCTATAAAAATGAGCTTGTTGCACTGAAAGAGAGCAAAGAATTGAAAAGAAAGGTCACCAAAACTATCGATTTAAGGGCTAATAAACAAAATAGTCAAAAAACAAAAAAAGATAAAGGAAACCGTAGATGATGATGCTGAATGCATTTATTGCGGTTATTTATGATCACAGTCTACGGAGGGTTGGATACGATGCATAAAGTGCAATCGTTGGGCACACTGCTCTTGCGCAGGAGAAGATGATGAGGATGACGAAACCACACATGTATGCACCATATGCGTTGTTGATTAATAATCAAGGGTTTTTAATGTTAATTCATTTTAGGTTTGAAATTTTAACTAAAAATGTTTAATTTTGTTTTAAGAAGATGTCAATTCATGTTTTGTTTTGAAATTTTGAGCAAAAATGTTTAATTTTGTTTTAAGAAACTTATAACAATTAAAAGTTTATATTTTGATTACAAAAAACTGTTGACAGAATTTCTATACAAATGCCCCACTGGTATCTTGTACCCCTGGTACTGGTACCCCACTTTACCCCGCTGTACGGGGCAAAGTGGGGTAAACTTCACTTTGAATGTATTTCGTTCCGTGAGCTAAACTGCTACTACTAAATTAGAAAATGGCGTGCCAAATAATGATAGACATGCTGTACAATCAAAAAAAACCTTATAGTCAACCTAACGCCAATATTAGCTGAGAAATTATCCATAATATCTTAGATACCCCACTATGCCCCCCTCTCCCCTACCTATATACTTACCATTATAATATTGTGTACTATTTACTTTGCAAGATTTTAGTGTGAACTATTTGCCCAATTAGAAAAAAAACCGATTAATTGATTTTGAAAATATTGCAGGCTTTTAAAAACAAAGGGGGGAATCGAATCAATGATTCTTGAGCGGGTTCCAAACGGACGAAGTCACTGTCAAAAACTAGTTGCTCATACGTAAAGAGACGCTACTGCATACTGAAACTCGAAATCGGATACCCGTTCTCCTCAACCCTCCCCACCAAAAGCCGCGCCGCGTTTGGCCAATCCAAGGATTATCTTTCTTGCGTGAAACGTCGCCCTAACGTAATAGCGGGAAATCCGAGACAAGATGGCCGACTTGTCTGTCCCACTCGTTTGAGATATTGCTCTTATTACAAATTAGGTGTTCGTTTCTGATCTGTAATTAGCTTTAACTTATTGGTGATATCTAATTCAGTTTTAAACGTCGAATGGTTGTGATATTTTAAATAAACTTATCTTTATCTAGATTTTAATAGATAATTACCTAAAACTTAATCATAATTATAACATAAGGTAGGTACTTCGTACACCAATCGTTCAACGTGTTGCGGAGAGAACTTTCTTTACATACAGAGTTTCTTATAGAGTTTGTTTATGGAATTAGACCCTAAACAAAGAAATTCTTCAAAGAACTACAGTCACCGTCATAACTTACAGAATTAGCAAGCTGAAGGGCAAGCTATATCTATCGCAGGACCGATCGCAGATGAGGTAGCGTGTTATAATAACGTCCCACAGCAGGGAACGGGCTTCCCTAGTAAATCGGTTTGAGGTTACGGGCCGTAATCCACCACGCTGCGCGCTGGCCCAGTGCGGATTGATGAATCACATACTCCAGATTTTATATTATTTCTGGAGCCCACACTGCCGAGCTAGTGACAATTTTTAAAT
This sequence comes from Sesia bembeciformis, assembly GCA_943735995.1. Classification (NCBI taxonomy): domain Eukaryota; kingdom Metazoa; phylum Arthropoda; class Insecta; order Lepidoptera; family Sesiidae; genus Sesia; species Sesia bembeciformis. The sequence continues at coordinate 10,026,788 of OX031042.1, forward strand.
GGGGTAGATAAGACCTTAAATGGAGACCACTTACCAGAAAAGCGCAGTGTGGGACGTCCTCCGGTCAGGTAAACTGACGTACAAGCTGACATGGCTATTTGGACAGCTGATAGTGGGTGGATGAAAAGAATCGAACATCGTGTGGTGGCGAGCTTTGGGCTCTCCAACAGTGGAGAGGTTAACATCAAAATAAAGAATAAATCTAAACGTTAAAACAAAGAAGAGTAAAAGAATACCAATTAATTATGTACAGATATATAGATTCATTATAGTAGGTTGAATTACGTACTACAAAGGTTGAATTAGGTAATATTACCAACCTATAAATGCAATAAACAATCAATAAAGGCGTCTAACATTGAACAGCGTGAAGAAGTAATGTAAAATTCCCTGGTGAAGATAGATAAATATTTTATAACGATAATATTGACACATTAAACGAAAATGATGTTACATTGCCTTCGCATTGTTGAATATGTCATTAAAGCGACAAAGCCCATGGTAGAGCAGCCGCTCGAAAAAAGTTGCGTACACATTGACATGGTCTCTTGTCCAGAATGGTATTTGCGGAAGCAATTTCGCGAAATGCCACAATTTATTTAAAAATTACGCCCTTGTTTGTATGGGTAAATATTGACGTGTTTGGTTTATGATAATGGCAACACTGAGCAGGTACCCCCGGCTAGCGACAGTATTATTTACCTGTACACATACCAACTTATTATTTAATATTTACCGTCGCAACGCAAAGTTTACAATATAATATTTGTTATGTATGCTCTTCTTTTGAAAATTTATGTTTACACCTTACATGTGGTTTTTAATCATAGGCAAATTTGGAGATTAAACACGAATTGTTGACTATATAAAGACATTGAGCAGTTTATTTGATTACTTACAAAACGGGAGCTAAGCATTTATCTACTAGATTGTTCTATGTAATGTTCTTGCATAATTTCCTTATTAATAACTTTCAGAGGAAAAACACCTATTCTAAGCCTGTTATTTACGAAGAGTCTACGTACTTAGTAGTTCAAACGCAGTTACTTTTCAGTTGAAATTGAGAGAATCTACAACAGTTCTCCGAAAAGATATTTGCATTAAAAAAGCGATACAATCAGAAGTCGAGCGTGCGTCGATCGTCTTAATCAATTAACTAGTGTTGACACGATAGGCCTCGTACTGCCAAGCAAACTCCTCAATCGAACGCAAAGTCGAACTGCAAACAATATCGTCATAGTATTTGTATTGAAACAACAAATTTGTAGCTAGCTTTAAATGCAAGCCCAACAGGCTGGCACACACTCCATGTGTGTACAGAGACAATATGTAGGAGTAGGAGAGTCTACGATCTTAAGCAACGCGAGAAAATGAATCTCCGCTCGCGACTGATACGGCCCAATTCAAACACAGTCTGCGCCATTTTGTTTTGACAAGCGGCTATCTCGCCCGGGATATAACACAGAAAACACGACTTAGTGTCAACAAGTTTAGAGCCAAATTGGGACAAAGGCCCGACGGTGTAGAAACATCGGAAATTAAGGGAGGACCAGACACGATTCTGTTTGCCGTCGAGCGTGGTCCCAGGGCGAAGTTACAAATATTTGACGTGTCAATTTTGTGAATGTTGACCGAGAATTGCGGTTAATATTCCCACCCGGACAACCTGGCGTGCGCGGCCACCCTGTAATTAAATGAATGAAATAGTCCAATTATTAATTTACTTCTGAACATCACGACGTAAAAGCGAGGCTGAACAGCTTAAGACATGTTTGTTAATATTTACAAATACGAGTACGAATTTCCTTTCAACACTACATTTTCCTTTTTATCTTTTCAAGAAACATTGTTCATCAAGAATCTTTACATTGAATATTCCTATTTATCCCAGACACCAAACACACTGTAAACTCTAATCTTAGTATTATCTCTTATAAAGAAATCAAGCTTCAGAATACCCACTAATAGGTATACCAATTAGACAGGTAATGATAAAAAAACAAACCAAAAGAAAATCACCAAAAACTGGGGTACATTCGTCAAGACAAATAAGGTTTGTTTCTGTTGTAACTGAGCTATACCTTCCCGCCCGTTAGGTGAAATTTAGCAATTATTCCTTTGTAGATGAAACAACAAACAAGGCGAATCGATTGTAAAGGCAAAACATTGTTACAGCTTGTTAAGAGCATATTGCTCGTTACCGCGCAGCTATTTATTTTCGAGTAGCAACACCGAAGAGTCCATAAACAAAAAAACACTCCGGCGACTGTTTTCATAGACAACAATGCGCCGAAGCACTTTACGTATAGTGTTAAGAGTGAGTCGTGGAGTGGGCACTTACTTTTCGCGACATAGGTATCTGAGTAGGGGTCCTCGATTCAGTATTTTCATTGTGTGCTTTTAATTTTGAGTGCGCGAACTAGCTCGCTCTCCGGGGACGTGTGTTTGCGAGGGTAATATTTGCTTCCGCTGTATAATTCAGGCGGCCGCCATATTTGCCAAAGAGCAATCATTTTAATAACGTCAGACCATCACATTAGAGCCGTGCGGGATACTTTGTTGGATGGATTAATTTTTCAATTTTAATTATGATTTCTGCTAATTTTAGGGGTTGTGAGACTAATTGTTACTTGACTAATAATGTTAGATTTTTAGAACATGAACTTTATGCACTAACATTTATTCGATACCAACGAAAGTAGGTTGTTAGATAGATGGTCCCTGCCTTCATCAGATTTTTTGATATTGCCTCTACTATTAGCTTTGAAAAGTTAATAAAATGAGTCCACACATAGCAATATAAAACTATTAGAATTTCTTAACCAAAAAGATTTTAAATGCAACGACAAGTTCTCTTATAGATCTTATCCGAGACGAAAACGTGGATCAACCTCAATAGGTACCTATACTCAATTGAAGGCATGGAACCTTAGCTTACCTAGTTCAAACATACGTAGGGGAGAGTTGGATAGTTGCGCGCGGTTGATAATACTCGTATCCAAAAAAAACAATAAAGTTACAGGACATCTGAGTGCGTAATATCATGTGCACATCATGTATTTTGCACTCATTGTATAATAAATACTGTTGTTTTTGTGCGTTGTGACTAATAGACGTGATTCGTAAACAGTACCTAGCAGCATAATTTAACCTAGAGCTAGCAGTGCCTAGCAGTATAAGCGCATCGCAGTTTTACTCGCACATCGCGCTCAGGTATCGCACCCGATACAAGATCTTTAACCTGTAAAAGAAGTTTCGGACGACATCAAGAACGTGATCCTCAACGCGCAACTCCGCATCATATATTGGTCACAGATTACGAGTTTGCCCTTTCTATAACTTTGCAACAAATATTTAGGTACTTGCGGGTTATGGGCCAAGATGTCATTAACTTGAGCTCTTATACATATTATATATTTTAATTTAGTTGGATTTATAACCAATGCATTTCTAGCTGACCACGTGACAATACGACAATGGACCTCAATCAATAGTCTGATGGCTGTATCTGTTTCGTCGGGTTTTCCGCTAATATAGACTTGCAGATCATTAGCGTAATTGTGAAATCTGCAATTCATTATGCCTTTGATTATATCTGCAGTACATAATATAAATAAGATGGGCCCTAGGATAGAACCCCGAGGTACCCCTCTCACTACCGCCCTTCAGTTTCACGAGTTAAGTTCGATAAGTAACATATTAGCATACCATTTAACTGCAGATACTTCAAAACCATAAAAGGACATTTTAGACAGCAATATGTATTGCAAAAGCTCGCGAATAATCTAACAAACTCAGGAATGTGCCCGCTCCCACATCTTGGGCAGCCAGTACCTACATTTACTGTAGGTCTATGTGAGCATGTTGCTCTAAAGCATAAAATGCTAAAGCATTTTATGGAATTACCCAACAATAGTTACGAAAACTGGGGTATTACTTTTCGGTTGCAAAGGTTGAAGCATCTCAGGACTTTTAACATTTATTTTTACCAAAAACTACATTTCTAATTTAACTTAAATAAAGTAAAATTTAATTAAACTTAAGCGTTTTGTCAGAATTGAGACTTTGTTTCTGACATTTTTTTTTTTATTTTTTAAAATCTAAAATTGTAAATAAATTATCTTTTTAACAATTAACAACAACTGATTTTGTTTTTTTATATCAATTAAATAGGTATTTAATACAGTTAAATAATATAGGCATATTTCTTTAAGGGCTCATCAATATCCTTCTCTCCCCTACAGGTTAACAAAGGTCAATATCGGTTCAAACCATATGGATGGTTCACACCAAATTTATGGACTGAAGCAATAGTCTGAAGAAACTGATTGCGAACGTTTCATAAAGGACTATTAATTGGATTACATCAGACTTCTGTCAGCATTGGCATCGCGTGAGCAGTGCGATTAATAAGTATATGAGCACTGCCCAGCAAAAAGTATAATTGACTTTTACCGGTAAACGAACGATAAAACTGATCAAATAGATATCTATCTATCAGTTTTATACAAATGAAAGCGAAAGAAAATCATCACGTTTTGCTTCGATTTTTAATTAGTCCGAAATCGGTTTGAAAATTTAACCTGTAAAAACGTGCGTTGAGCGCTCGACACTTCAGCTCTGAGTCAACTCGTTCGACCGCCAATGAACTTTTAAGACTACCGTCGTTATAGTCCAAATTTTTCATGTTTGATAGTTCATTTTATAGTTTCATGTCTTAAACCCTTGTAGTTAAAAGCTCGAGAATAAAACGGTGCAGTAATATTAATATAGCGCGCCAGTTTAGCACTCGTTTTAACAACACTACCTGTGTCCAAGCCTGTAATACTCAATAAATGAATTCTGACAGCACCCTGGTTGTTTTTACTGCTTCAGGATCTAAAGAAATAAAACAATGGCTTTGGCTTATTGCTGGAGTTTCGTCACGCTGATATGCAAGTGTGGACGTATCCATATGGGATAAAAAGGAAATATCTATCATTCGTGACTTATTAGTCAGACCTTACGTGAGTTCAGCGTAAAACAGATCATCACGTGGTCAAAGGAGTTTGTCGACGCTTGATTCTTTGATACTATCCCCCACGTGTAACATGCGACATACAAAATAGTAGTCTTACAAGCTTTTACCAGCAACTTCACCCGCGAGAAATTACCTAAGTTTAAAAATAATCCTATATCAGAATTAGAACATTTAATTATATTTACATATTCCCTTTGTATTATGACAAATCACTAGCATGCATATTTTACTTTTAAAAATAATCCATAATCAGCTTAAACATATATTTAAATATATGTTACATAATCCGTATCGTATCTAGAAGAGTGCTCATCAACCAGCTTGGCCAGTGTGCCGTTTTAAGGGCATACATCATGCACAAAATAATGTGCATAAGGACGCCCATGTCCACGGGGAAATAAAATTACCCACTGGTGGGGCAAAGTGACAAGACCGCGGGTCGTGATCCCGTATCCAGAAGTGGATATACTACAATAAAAGGACTGGTTACGATTTCTTTTAACCATGATCTGCCTGTTATTTTGAATTTCCGAGACTACTAGTGACATCAAATGTTAAAATTGTGTATTAGGTAGTTAGAATGTAGAGGAAGACTGCTTACTAGCGACATCTACTTACCTTTTAGTAACTGCCGCAATCGTACATGTGATGGCGCTAAATGTCTACGTGGGCGTCGGTAGTGGATCATGGATAACATTGAGTACTTAGTACATTACTATAGATTTCTCATGGGCGTTAGATATAACGTAATTACATAAACGACCTACTCGACGCACGACGCCGCTGCTGCAGTGATGTGCAGTTGGTGAGAATCGGTCCTCAGATAAATAAAACAGATAAATACTACTCAAAATAAAACCAGTATTTAAAACTAATTTGATGTATTTTTTTTAATTTTTGACAAGATTTTTGTTCATAATAAAAATATTTAGTAATTTAAATAGTAATTATTAGTAATTCTATATAATTATTAGTCAATCATAATTACGAATTTACTTTAATAGGTTACTAGTAATTATTTCCAGTAACTTTACTTTAGTATTAATAAAATCTGTTAGACCTGCTATTCAAAATTGTTTTCAGACAATAAATTATCGTATCGTTAAAACAATAAAACGTACAACATAATCATACAATGATAAAACTTTAATTAAAATTAATATACATTTGTTCTTAAGTTCTAATTAAAATAAATGCAATTTTTGCCATAATTTGAAAATGAACTATCTTTTTTATTAATGGCATGTAAATATGACGTTAGTTTGTACTGGTTTGTACTATAAATATAACTTTGTAAACTTTCGCGTTTTGTACATATTTTATATTCTAAATCGGTCCAAGCATAACGAGTCGAGATATTGGCTTCCAATTTCCAAGATATTCACATTTTTCTAAAGTTGGAAAAGTAAAATGGCATTTAAAGTATGTACTTTTAGAATCCAAGATGGTGGCTGCCACTCATAATTGAAATTATAAAATAGGTTTCTTGTTGCTTTCAAAGCCAAGAAAGTAATTTACGTTAGTTTTTGGAAAGATCCAAATTTCATTTTCAAGGAACGTGCGCGACCCTTAGCCGTTTTTTGTCGATAATGGAGAACATTAAACTCTTGGTTCTGCTACTCGACAATAGATGTCTCTATTTTGAATTTACTCGATTTATGCTCTTATCAAAGCATCAATTTCAGTTAGACTTTCACATTATCACCTGCTCACCAGCCCGCCTCACCTGCTTCCTCCCTCCTAAAATCGGCCAACATCTATCTATTCTCATATCGATGATTTGGTATAATTTATGTCGAGTTCCACTAAGTCAAGGGAAAGCCAATATTTCCCTTTTAGGGCCGTAACGTAGAGTCGCTATTCGTGTCCGGTGTTGGTTCCTTTACACAGAATCATAAAAATATAGTCAAGAACCGACAGAAAACCCATATATTTATATACTTTATTTGTATAGTGAAAATAATAAGTGATTAAATTGTTAGTTACTCAGAAGCATTAGGCTTCTGAGTAACTCACAAAAGGAATGTGTCGCTTTTCTGTAGAATAGGTTGACGAGCGGGACGGACAACATAATGGACACCTATAACACCACGGGGCATGTGGATACTTTGACAACCTCCTGTGGTCGATCAACTGTACTAGTGATGTCTAATTTAAAAAACAATGACTGTGATTATATCTGTGATTTCACATATTTGTTTCATTAACTATTTACAGTCAAAAACGTGAAGCCAGATCTTGAAGAGTTCACATGCAATATTTTTCAAGCTCAAGAACACGTAATGAACTAAAATAAAATTATATTGATTAAATCACTTTAAAACTTATTACTTTATAAGCTAAAATATTACATTAATAGGGTAATTGACTGTTTTATGGTTCATTCAATAACTATAACAGAAAAGGAAACCATATCAGAATTTTTCAAATTCACCAAAAAAAATTAGATATTAGCTTGAGAATTTTTGAAAGTACGTCAATGTTTGAAAGTAAGTTTTTTGACGTCGATTTTAATTATAGATTGAATTTTGTTTCGCTAATAACAATCAAATACCCAATTGTAAAAAATCAAATTACCATAATTACTATTAATATTGTGCGTATATTGCACTTACAGTATAATACCATATAGTTCTTTCATGACACGAAGGCGGGTTACTCTTGGTAGTGGTTGTGCTTGTATATGTACATCGTTTTAGTGCGCCGCGACGCGTCGTCGCGAGATTGGGTTCCCGTTGGGGTTGAAATTGGGGACCGTTCCCAAGTTTACGCACACTAAAACAATTTACCACTACTAATCGTAAGCGTAACTCGCCTTCTCGTGAGATGAAAGAACTATAAAGTCTATGTAATTATATTACGCACTGTGACAAGCAAATTTTTGCAAAAACAATTTTATAAAATGTAAGTAAGATATCAAACATGATTACATATATGTAATATCAATCGACATAAGATCTAGAGTATGGACCAATCAATAGAACGTCCGCCGAAATACAAACTGCAGCTAATTATCAACTTATTCGATAACGGATTAGACAGCGACAACCGCAAATGTAACGTTACAGAAGAAACTTATTCATTCGGTTGGAGCAACGAATATGAACTATAGAAAAACAGTAATAACACTTATACGAACGCAAAAAGTATATAATCGTGCGAACGATCGATTGGTCAATGCTGTAGGTAAGGCTATAATGGCTAATAGCTCATTTACACAACGAGAGTTTCTCGATCATCGGTCAAAAGCTAGTATAAACAACTGTTATTATCATCTGATCACGGTTATCATAGAATTTTCATCATGTGAACAGTTTTAGGCGAGAATTGTATACAATTTGGTCGCATACGAGAATCGTATGAAATATTCTCGGTCAAACCGTTCGAGAAACTCCTTGTGTAAATGAGCCTTGACACGGTGTCACTTATATCGTAGGTCGCCTCGGATCAGACGACCAATATTTATTAAAAGATGACTTTCGAAAGAAGCCGTATAGATTCGCTTGAAAGTGTACACTCAACACGTGTACGTGTCACTGAAATAACAGAAAGCTGTTCAGTAATGCGAGTAAAATCGATTCTACCAGTTTTCACAATGAGTTTTTTTTTCATAAGTTTACTGTTCATTTCTAGTATATCTTTTATACTACGCATAGTAAACATCCATGCGGGGTGCTGCCGTGGGCCGCGCCGCGGCTCGAGCGGCCAGTCATTGTCGTGAACTGAGGAATAAGCGCTACGAATGTTTTAGATAGAACAACAAAACAACATGTTTATAACTTTTGATTTATTCCCTAAAATAATTTTATTTTTCGCTAGAATGGTTTTCGATATTTTAATCTAGTCGACGTGTTTCTGGTTTTGGTTATTTCGGTGACACGTTGTAAAATACGTTATTAAGATATTTTACTAAAACACAATGAGATTCGTATTTGTGTGTATAAACGTGTGTGTGTGTGTGTGTGTGCTAGCAACACACCATTATGAAAATAACGTTCATAAGGTCTTTTACTATGGCAATATTTAGGCAGACACACACAATGACTATTCTACAACTAATAAGAATTCGTCTACATCGTCACACATGGCATTGAAGCTAGCTGCCCACGCATCTGCTTCTTCTTCCTGAAAATAAAAAATAAGGATGATGACTAAAAATCAAAATACTTGAGATATACCTACCTCAAATGAAAGCTTTTAATGTTAAGGCCGTAATAACTGTGGGCAAACCATAAAACAACACATACACATAATAAAACAATAGGTAGATAGATAGATGTAAGGAAGTGTGTGTATACCCTTTTTGCATCTACGGTAAGACAGGGTTATATCATCATAATAACAATTTTAAGTTATTATCCAATTTATCGATGTAAATAGTATTTTAGGTGTAATTGCGAACAATAAATTTTGAGAATTTTTAACATGTCAGTTATTTTGAAATTCAAAACGGCGTTGGCGCATAGTATCCCCATTTTGAAGTTCCGTTCCAACGCTATAGCGTCTTGGAAATGGTCTCAATGGTCTTGGAAAGTCCAACTACTATGAGTGAATCGGAAAAGAATTTCTAAACGTGGCTTTTTTAGCGTAAGACAACAACTTCGGTCCAACCCAACAACAACCCAACAACTTCGATGAAGACTTTGCTCCATGGTCTGTGCATGTTTATCTTTGAGCTGTCCATATTTTGCATATATAAATGTTGATTTTAGTATGTGGTGCACCACCTGAAGGAATAATTTGCGCTAATTTATAATTTGAAAACAAAATGTACCTGATTAATGTTCATAAAAGATTAAAAATAGTCTTTAACGTGTTTTTTTCGATTACTAAAACCCCGCTTCCTTAATTGCAAAGCATTTAATCTAGGTAAATGCAATAGGATGAATCTAATTTGGGTCTCGGGACAGAAACTGGCAAGAAATGGATAACATTGGACCAGAACTCTTTGTAGGTCTTGCATTAAGAACAACTAATAAGGTATTTAAAGAACAAGCTCAGCAAAAGTAACCAAAAACAATGGGAGGCTCTAAATAGCTTAAAGCATGCAAAAAGTTCCTGAAAGACATAAATGCAGGCGAGACAACGAAAATTTTGTATTACAGCAACTGGCTGGCGTATTCACAGACCACTTCAGTACAGAAAATCTTCTCTGGAGAATGAATTTAGCAGATGATAACATGTGCTGAGTCTGCAATGAGGTGGAAGAGTCCATGACGCATCTTTTGTGTGAATGTGACGGTCTGATGAGCGAGTCTTCTAGGCAACCATAATGCGGAGCCAGAAGTATACATATAGGCTTCCATGATTGTCAGATATCCTGAAGTATATGGATATTATATTCAGGGAGCAAGAGTATAAGAGGTTAGGGGAACACAAAAGCTCCCACTGGGTTGAAGTGATAGGGAATCCAAATGGATAACCACCCCTGATAAGATAAGATGGGCCTCCTCACGCTCATTATCTCGTGCATGAGGGATATACAGCCTTAAAACGCCACACTAATCAAGTGGGTTGGCGAGACCACTTTTTTAGAGGTGGTGTAATTCCTCAGCATTTATGGCCGTGTTTTGTTATCCTTTAGTCGCCTTTGATGACACCCAGGGGAAAAGATGAGGGTGGTGCGATTCTAAAGCTGGCAGACACCATATGACCAATATCTAAAATAACAGATACTAAAGGATTATAAAACAAAAAATAGTAGGACTGCTAATTTTATGTTTGTTGGTGGATTGGGACAACATCCATAGATTTTTTCTCATCAGCCTTTATTCTCAAGATCACATTTAAAAATAAATAAAAAATACAACAGGGTGTTATTTTGATTGTCTGGGTAGGAACTGGTCAATATGACTCCCAACTCGGGTTTCTACAACCACACCTCCCGTCGAACAAGCATACAGGAACAATGTCACTAGCACTGCTAGTCATCAATAAATACAACTTACCTCCTTTTTCCTCATCTTATCTTTCTTAGTCTGTTTCTTCTTAGTTCTTTTCAGTCTTTCTTTAGGCAACTTGAAGGAGAGGTCAGCCAAATCATCATAGTCACTGTCATCTGCCCTTTCAGGCATGTGAGCCAGTACATTACTGTCCTCGCTGTCTGACAATGAATGCTTTTGGAAAGTCACCTTCTTGGCTTTGTTGTAGCTCTTCCTGGCAGGCTGGAAATCATAAATTTAATAATTGAAAATCTTACGTAAAAAGTACCTAAAAGGTATATAACAACCATTCTAAACTTCTTAGAAAAATAGACACAAATGTATTTTGATGATATCTGAGAAAAAATTCAAATATTTGGTAAAATTTTCATTAATTTAAAATCCAGTTAGAAACTTGGGAGTTTTAGATAAAACAGAAAAGAATGAACAATAACCATTTATTTAATTTCAGAATGTTACTTATTTTTTCCTTAAAATTATTACTAATGACAAAATTAATAAGTGTCATGTGGTTTCAGCAGACTAAAGAATAGCACCACCCCATTTCTTTCAGTGAAGACTAAGGGATAAAAAAGCTGCTATGCTGCTGCACTAAGTAACTACACCACCTCTGAAAGAGTGGACTCGCCAACCCGTTTGGCCAGTTTAAGGTCATATATCCCTTATGCACAGACAATGTGATACTGAGAGACAGGTACTAAAAGGGCTGATTGCATTACTAATGCCTTATTTTCTTAGAAGGGCAGTATTATAAACATGTAGTGGTAAGTAAATTAAGATTTTGATAACAAGTGGCAGATGAATCTTCCATAAACATCCACAATACATGCCAAAAGACAAACATTGCCATGTCTCCTGGCTGCATTGCCTACCTTTGAAATTTGAATGATGAGGAATAGAAGTATAGTGGATCAAAGAGTTTTTCTCATCCCATTATTGATTTATTTGTTTACTCTTTTTACACTATATCATACAGGGGTGGACTTAATGCCTTCAGGCATTCTCTATCAGTTGACCATTGGTAAAGCGGGTGCAGTAAAAAAACATTAAGCTTAACATTACACCTCCCATACCTCCTTGGAGGAGATGAAGAATAAAGAGTATAATGGCATAAGGAAATTCCTTTATTGCATTATACTTTTTACTCAATAAGACAAGAGGGAATGGGATTGGATAGCGAGTAGGGAATATAATGGGATGAAGAGATGTATTAATATGATGTACTATTAAAACTTACCTTCAAATGATGCACAACTTCAACATCTTCAAACAAGTGTACAGACTGAGAATTATCATCTTGCAAAGAAATATCATTGACATTTCCATTGAAATTTGTCATTTCGATATTATCTTCTACAACCTTCTTCTCAGGAAATTCTGGTGCTACTGTTCCCGACTTTAGCTCATCATAGAGCTTATTCACAATTTCTGAACTAGGTCCAAATTTGGATTTAGCAGCGAGCATAGCCCTCATTGGTCCTGCCTGAGCATTTAACTCTTGGAGCACAGTTCTTGAATGAGGCCTAATAGAGGGTTTGTTACGTTTATTTCTCACAGGAGTGACATTTTCCTGATCTTCCTCAGTATCATCAAAGCCAAAGAATGTGTTCTCCTTTTCCTTATTCCGAGAGCTTTTAGCTGGCATTTCGCTTAGGACATCGTCATTCTTTCGTTTCCTGTTTTTTCTCACTTCTTTCTCATTTTCTTTTGAGTTTTCTTTATCTTCATTACTTTCACTGGTATTAGTGTTTGTTGTCTCTTTAGAAGTATTGTTGTGAGATTCATTTTCAACTGGATTAGGTATCTCATAGGGTCTCTCAATAATTCCATATGGGGTTGAAGTGATATCATCTAAAATAAAATTGTTCTTAACAGGTGGTGAGCGTGTCTTCTTTTTATCTCTTCTTTCTGCTACCTCCTTTATGAATGATATTATACTTGGCTGCCTGTACCTAGCAGCATCTCTTGTCTCACTAATATGTTTCAACTTGTCAGCAACAATTTCTGAAAACACTTCATTATTTTGAGGCACCATATTTGTGTAGACATGTTTCTTTTTGTCTTCATCAAAGTTTATAAAAGAGCTTTCAATTGCAGGTGTCATATTTGGTTTAACATAAGTATTTACATGCCACTTTATGGGCAATTTCTCGAATTCAACACGCCAAGGGCTTGCATCAGGATGTCTAACTGAAATCATACTGCTGTTAGCTACTGGTGGTTCTTCAAAAAAGCTTAAATCATCTACAAGGGTTAAGGGATCATTGCTATACCTCATAGGTACCCTTTCATTAGTCTGGTTAAGTGTGTTATTAGTTTGTGTGGGTGTTTTTACAGGTGTAGGAGAATTCACTGGTGAATAATCAATCTCATGATGATCTTCATGATGTTCATCTATTGATGGCTCAAAATTTGTTGCAATGTCCTCCACTCGAACTGAATTATAAAGTGGTTTAGCTGATGTGCTGCTAGTAGTTACTGTGACATCTTTAGATGTGTTATCAATATTAGGTGGTTGTTTTATTGCATTATTAATGACTTCATTATTCTGTTCTGTAATTAATATATTCTCTGCCTCGAGTATGGGTTGCAATGGTTTCTTTTTAGAAACAATACTTTTCAGACTAGACAGAGCTCTCGATATGTTCTTTTCATAATTACTGCCTGTAAAAAATGTTTTAAGCGTTGCAGTTTTTTTTTTCACAATCCTCTTTCGTTTTTTCTTTTGTGGAGGTGGTGGTTCTTCACTAGGGTCAAATGTAAATTCGTATACATCACCAGTTTGTGGTTTTCCTTCATCTTCAAGAAGTTTGGAGGACAAATTTTTGTTTAATACTTTCTTATAAGAAGTTTTTGGACTTGAAATTCTATGTCTTAAAACATTAGCTTTTACTTTGCTTATTTTGGAGATGGGGCTTATTGCCCCATTTATTTGGCCCTTTGAAGATTCAGATTTGTTAATATAAGCTATCTGAGGTGTAAGGTTAGGTTTATATCTAGGAGATTTAGTGATAATTACGGTTTTATTTTTAGGTGTTGAGCTTAATATGTTGCTTGTACCTTTATTTAGAACTTTCAACTGAGATTTACTATTACTTTTTTCATTTGGTGATTTTGTTTTAACCTTCCTTTTGTTTCCAGATTGCAGACTAAGAACTTTTGTAGATTTTGTTTCAAATTTCACATTGATGTTTCCACTTTCTTTCCTTATTGTATTATCAGTTTTGCTTGGTGAAGGTGTAGTACCAAAATCTAAGTTCTTTTTCTTTACCACTCTACCCGATTTGGTGACAATGTCCCCTTGCTTAGCTTTAGCGGTGAACGATGGACTTGGTGTAGGTTTTATCTTCTTTTGTGGCTTCTTACCCTTTCCTGAACTCGTGTGAATTTTTTTGGAAGTTTGAGCGCGGACGTTTTCTGGAGAAGAAATGGAAGGACGGTCAAAATTGTCAAAATTATTCATATCTTGTGGACTACTTTTGTATTGCTTTGATTGTTTCTTTTCACCTCGTTGTCGATGATTAGTCCAATTGGGTGAAGTAGAAGTGTCTTCAGTTGTTTTGCAAGAGTTTAGTGTCTTTGCTGGGGAAGGTTTGGATTTAGACACAACTCTTCTGTTCCGTAATAACATTGCCATGATTTAAATATCAGTCACAGATCAAAACTAAGCATTCACAGTCCGCTTTCTTCATAAATTTTTATTTTTTCGTCATCAATTTAGACTTTTCTGTGGACATTCAGAGAATTCAGGGCACTTTTCGGCGGGTATTATTTTATTTTCGCCCATAGACAACCAGTTACAGTGCGTATTAATTTTATTTTCTACAGCCTAAGTAAAAGCAAAGAAATAAAATCAAACTGTCATAGACTAAAAAAAAAATTAAATGTGAGTCATTTTAGCCAAAAGAGGTGACAGGCGCAATTTAGTGATTATATAGTTTGAATAAGTCCAATTTATCTATAGAGTCTGTTTAATGAAACGTGTCAATTCAAAACCGCGGCAAATTCAAAAATCTTATAACTGTAAACACAGAAAATACTCTGAAATATCAATTTGATACTTTCATTATATTTAATTTTTTAAACATACCTTTTTAGCAATTTGCTTCTTCTCTAAATAGTATAAAACGAAGTCGCTATTTCTGTATGTCTGTGTGTTCGCTTAGTGAATATTGGTTTGCTTAACTCATATTTTTAATGGAAACAAAATAAATAAATCAAACAAATCACATTGTATATATCTTTATATATATCAAACAAACAAATCATATTGTATGTAGGTATTATATCTTTGTATTACATCCAGGTTTTTATTTGTACGAGTCCCTCGACGAAGTGTACCTACTTGTGATGGACAATGCAAGTTATCAATGCAAGAAATTCTCAAAAAACAAAATCATATCCACATTCATGAAATTTTAATGCTGCCGCCGTTTTATTGCGACCTCAATTGAGCTTGTATGGAGTCAGGCGAAGAGAAAAGTAGCTAGCAAAAATATAGGAAGACCGGGGTCTGAAATGCAAAATTTAATAAAAGAAAGTTTTCAATCCTCTGCCAATGACTGAAAAAAATACACTGATCACATTCTGAATGTTGAAAATCAGTACAAATTAAAGGACGGTATTGATGAAAATGAGCTTGAGATTCATAATAAATGTCGGAGATGAAGAAAGAACAAAGGAAGCAGTTATGCTGGTTTAATATTATCAGGTGTAGAGTACTTGAAATTAGATTTCAACTATGAGATAAGCTACAGTTGAATACATTAGAATACTTGATAGAATATTTGACCTCGTGAACTGCAAAAATCCGTTTTGGGATTGGGTTCAAGTCTCCCATACGTGTAGGAAACAAGGGGATGATGAATGTTTTAAAAGTAACAAAAGAGATATTTGTTAACTATTAATATCGACGGTAAAAATATTCTACAGCATCGATGTAGCATAACAGTAGTTGGATTATTAATTGTAAATAGCATTAGCAAATTTAAATACCCAATAGTAAATTAAAATCAATAAGATTTGCAATGGTGGTTAACGTCAGAAACTGCATAAAACAACTTCAACAATATCTAAATGTGGTCGCCAGCAAATCGTCACATATTTTTATTGTACAAAGTATTTGCTGTGTGGCCCCTATAATATGTCCTCAAAAATAATGTGTTCTGTTAATGAAAGTACATTAATATTACAAATAAAATATTTAATAAACATGCGTATTCTGTTTTCTTGTCTCTTTCCCACAGGAATAGAAAAGGTTTAATTATTAATGTTTCCTAAATATTATCCCAGAAATATTGTCACCCTTGTTAGAGAGAGACAAAATAGACACTGTAAGGGTAAGAGTCCGCACTGCAAAAAATCGCCGCGCGATTTTTTTCTGGCGATATTTAATCCGCGTCCTGATACAAACCATATACGCACAGCGAATAAAATTCCTCGCGGTTTTTGCTAGTTTTTATGCAGTACTCACTCGAGACGCACGTGTCTGAAATAAATAACAGAAACAAAATCTTATCCTCTTAGTTGCAACTATACGTGTCGTCGTAAAATCCAGCCACTACCAGAGTCTACCACCTGTTGCTGCGCCATTTATTTACCGGGAATGTCAAATTCTACAGACAATAGTCGCTCGAAATGTAGGTTTCCAAGCTGCAAAAATTTGACTTTTGTTATGTGCATTATCTGTAAAATACATCTCTGCTTCACTACTAACAGAAATTGTTTTAAAGAGTTCCATGAATAAATTTTGATTTTCATTGCACCTATGTTTAGTTTACACCGTTGAGTCCCAGAGTATCTAATATGATACCTACCCTATTTCCACAGAAGATGATTGAAAAAAAAGTCCCGAAATCTGTTTACTTAATTAAGACCTAACTAACTATTATAATTAACCTATGAATCAGATTTTAGCATTTCTGCATCTCGGGAATGAAGAGGTTAATCTGGTTGACACTGGATCCATCCATTTACGGCCTTAACGCCTATGAAAGGATTTTTCTATATAAAATATCAATACCCTCTCGCCATCATCACTCGATCATGGTATTTCGTATCATAATATTTATCCTACACGGGAGGTCTCCTATGCATTTAAACGATTAATTGCTCTACGTTAGTCGTCAATGTCGTCATTTCCTGACTCAGCCGCTGTTGAGCATGACGACAAGGCGGAAGACGAAGAGCGCGACATACTCCTTTAAATTATTTCGCAATGCGCTGTACTACTTCATAGTGCATAAACATTCTCGCGAAAATAAATTCGCACCACATCGCGTCCAATTTGCATCAAACTAAAGATTTCGAAGCGAATTTTTACTCGTGCGGATTTTTATCGCGAGTGCGTGTACGTTCATATAATTAACATATGTTACAGAATCGCGGTAAAAATATCGCGCGGTGATTTTTCGCATTGCGGACTTACCATAAGTCTTGCTCGGCCCACTTTTTATGGTAAGAGCTCAGTCCAGAGTTTTAATAAAAAGTCCATGATTCTACCATCGACAAGCGTTAAGTTCCAAAACGTGCGAAAGTCACTTTTGACAATTTATTTTATATTACGTTTCTTTCTGTATCATGAAGATAGAAAAGGATGCACCATTATTAAATAAACAATAGCGATGCCTTACGATAGCAGTCGTTGCGACATCACCCGTTGCGGTTTGAAAGTTTATATATAACGGCCATCAGTTTTGTACTATTTAACGTCAACTTTTAAGAAGATAATCAAACGTTTTAAAAGACTTGATACTAACCACTGAAGTACAGTGTATATTGCATGATGTTGATAAGTTATTATATGGGGGTGAGTACTAGTGCGAATTTTGTTTCCAAAATTCTACTTAGTTTTTGTCCTCACATTTTGAAAACATTTTTACACGTCTTTATATTTTATCAAAAATGTGTAATATTGTATGAAGTTGCATCTAAACTAAAACTCTATTCCCATGCTATTTTATTGAGGTTTCTTTTTGTTTTTAACCTTGAACGTTTAAGTTTTATGGAACTTATATCCTTCAAGGAGGTTGGTAAACCATACATTTGTAACAATGTACTTAAAACTTTTTTTCTTACAGAAAATGTATCATAAACTTACATGACTGGCTCGTCAGAAAATCTGTATGTCATATGAGGGCATGAAAATAATTGACAGTTCCTAGTCATCCATATGAAATAGGGCAAAAAAAGGACCCTACACTGTGAAAAAAACCTAAACTTATTTTTTCATAACAATTTTAATTAAACAAAATGGTTGAAAGTGAAAAAACCCCAATAGAGACTGTCCAGGTAGCTCTTCGAATCCGTCCATTAATGCAATTGGAGATTGAACGAGGATGTGATGAGTGCATAGAAGTGGTGCCGGGTTCTCCGCAAGTACAAATAAAAGATTTATCATTCACATACAATTATGTATTCCCTCAACACATAAACCAACAAGAATTCTATGATACTGCTGTTAAAGGTCTTATTGAAAAACTGTTTCAAGGTTTGTAAATGAAGTACTTAATTACATATATAATATTAATTGTTATCCTAGTAAAGGGAATCTGATTGTCAGTATGGAATTATTTATTATTATTGACTCATTAAGATTATTAAAAATTATTGTTGTTTCAAGATTCTTTTTAAATATAAATTTACTCTAACATATGCATGTATATTAATCTTGTTCATGATTCCATAATTTATTATGTACATTCTGTATTATATAATGTACTATGTACACGTGTAGTTTCTATCTTCTCACATAGGTTTTCCCGGATAAGAAGTTTTTTTCGCTCCACCCCTTCAATATCATCTTAAGGGGCCGGTTCTACTGTAGGATAATTTTAAAACTATAATCAAGATTATCAAATAATCAATAATATCAATATCATCAAATATTATCTATATTATCAAGTCAGTTAAATATTTATTAAGCTGATTTATACCCTTAATTAATCACAGAAATTGATTCACAGGTGAAATAGTTTGTTCCCTTTACTTTAGTGTTGAGATAGTGATAATTTTTGAAATCTATTTTTGTACAAACACAGATACGTACCGACCAAAGATTTGAAGATTTGAACTCGCAATCTTACAAATGAGAGTAGAGTACAGATTTAGGCGATTTACAGATTTGCTTTTCGATGTATTATCCTCAACAATCAATACACTTTTTCATGCAATGATGCTTGTGTGAAGCATTCAGCCCACCCTTCTGTAGGCACCTCTTCAACAGCGTTTGGAAGACACTGCGTTTTCTACATTCATAAAACTTATTCCTCTGAGTTTATCTTTAATTTTTGGTAATAACTAAATATGACAAAAAAGGGCGCAAGGTCGGGACTGTATGGCGAATGATTCATTAACTCTACATTTACAGTACTCAATAATTGCTTTTCCTTTGTTTGGCGGAATGAGCTGTGGCATTATCGTGATGGGGGAACATTTTATTTTTATTATTTATACTTCATTGTACAATAATGCCTTAAGGCATTCACTACCAGCCAACCTTTGGGTTGATCAGAGAAGTCAATTAGGAGGTGCATGATTAGGAACATTCTACTTCGTGAGCGTCATTCTTAAATTTTTCCAAAACAGAAGGCAAGCACAGCACGTGTTCACATACCAGTCCGCAGTGTCTATTCTTTTATTTTCTAAAATTGTAAAGAAAGGTTTGCAAGTCTGTTGTAAATGTTCTAAAGAAGGGGGCAAAATCATCTTCTTTCCAGCTTTTCTTTTCTTTTCATCTTTTCTTCACTTTCTTCGGAAACTCTTCGAAAGGAAAGACGCACCGCGCAGATTGCTTCTTTGTTTCAGGCTCATAGCAGTAAATCCAGCCTTTATCACCTGTATTAAATACAGCATTCGATTGACTATTGTCAAATTATTCAAGCATTTAGAGACTATTTCACGCGGCAGTGTTTTTGAGCTTCTCTCAA
Organism: Sesia bembeciformis; assembly: GCA_943735995.1. Lineage (NCBI taxonomy): Eukaryota > Metazoa > Arthropoda > Insecta > Lepidoptera > Sesiidae > Sesia > Sesia bembeciformis. Next base: position 10,046,677 of record OX031042.1, read on the forward strand.
ATTGTGGGGATCTATCTAGCACAATGCTTCCTTACTCATAGGTGACTGTGTAAAATAGTTTGAACTTCACTCATACCAATACCCAATGATGCCCGTATCTGCTGATATGTCGTGCATTTGTGTGCTTCGATCATTAGCCGCACAGTTAGAGGTTTTCCTCCGTCACCGCCGTCGCAGGACGCCCCTCTAACATCATCATTGAGGTGGGTACAACCACGTTTAAATTCACTGAACCAGTTATAAACAGTGGCACTGGATGTGGCTTCATCACTAAATACTAACTTAAGTCTTTCATAACATTGTTTCTGGTTTAGACCGCAACGAAAACCATAAAAAATCATTGAAGAAAAATGTTCTTTTGTTAATTTTTTTTTCCGCAAACACTTAATTTTGAAATAAAAAACACTTAACAAAAAATAAAAAACAAATGACAATTTAATTAAAAATTTAATGGCGATTGTTAAGCAAAGAGTTCCATTTTCAAAATTCGAATTTGTATTTTCTATCGTATTGTACAGTAGCCAGTTCTAAGAACTTTTAGTTTGTCCTATCATACAATAAAACCTGTATGCTTGAGGTTTAAAATTTTAATGTGGTCTATTTGTGGCCAGTGGGCCTGCGTAATTCAGTAGAATTTAACACTTTCTGCACATGTTCTATTTTAAGAGGGCAAAATTGTCAACAGAAGCTATTTTATAATAATATATTTTACTTGTTGTTACATTCTCAGGTTACAATATAACTATACTAGCGTATGGACAAACAGGCTCTGGTAAGACTTACACGATGGGAACTAATTATTCAGGGTCTGATGGAGATTCTACTAAATTAGGTAAGTTCCCCATGTTTTTTGCCAGATTTTTTGTTATAGGGAAATAGGTGGACGAGCAAGCGGTCCCACGTGATGGTAATTGTTACCGCCCCGCCGCCCATGTACACCTGTAACACCAGAGGGTGTGCAGGTGCGCCGCCGACCTTGCAAAATCTTATTTACAGCTTTCTTGAAGTTTGATTAAGCTTCTTGGTTAAAAAGGTGAAATAAATCCACTAAAACTAAATATGAATATATATGGACATACATCATCCAACTCTGGGCGTCTATTTGTGTATATCTATACTTTTATTCTTCTTAGTCTTATATGAATAAAGAGAAATTGTCCTGACGGATTGATTTACTGACTGACTCATCAACGCTTAGCTGAAACCAGTAGTTAACTTGAAAATATAATAAGTTAAATAGCTAATTTAGCATTGCAAAATTGGAGCTTATAATATTATTCAGATTAGTTTCTGTTGTGGGTAATCTTATTATTAATGGTGGCTGGTATGTACCGAACGAGACTTACTTTGCTGTAAGAATAAACTAGTTGTTGTCTGACACTCACGGTGTTTCATTCTAATTATACCAGTTTCCAATGGAGCAATAATATGATTATTCTTATTATTTATTATTTGCAGGTGTAATACCTCAAGCAGTAGCTGACATATTTGACTACATAGAAATTCATGAAGACAAATTCATATTCAGAGTGACTGTATCTTTTATGGAACTGTACCAAGAGCAATGTTACGACTTGCTATCGGGAAAGGAGAGGGGACACAGCATTATTGAGATTAGGGAAGATATGAACAAGGGGGTGATTTTACCAGGTAAATTGGTGATACTTGCTAATTTTATTTACATTAAATAACATAATAATAGGAATTTGCCATTAGCGACCGCATGAGACTCGTCATTATTAACTCAAAAATAAATATCTTTCTTAATTTTGCATCTTACAGGCAGTTGCATTAGTGATAACAATTTTATTTTTTGACTTTTGTATAATATATGAAAAAGATACTTGATTTAATTAAACAATGTGTTTAAAAAAAGTATTCATCACCACCTAAAGACCTGTAAATCATTATTAAAGAAAATGTTCTGATGATGATACATTATGCTTTTTGCTATCATACCACTCATCATCGAAAGGCAGTGTCTTTGAATTTCCTTGACAAAGCACTGCTGCCTACACTCTTTAAGTTTCGAATGAACTGCCAGCTGAAGTTACATATTTCACTGAGCTTTTCCATGTGGTTTTTCCAGCGAGCTGTGAATACGGTCCTGTGTTGCAGTTGTCCATGAGTGGTAGTGACCACTCGCCATCATGTAGTTCTCCCGCTGTTCTGCAATCTCCTCTATAAAAAATAGTGTTCATAAATGACGGCGATCACTTACCATCGCATGGGTTACTCATCCATCTGCCAATAAAAAATATAAATTAATAATACCCTACGTCGACATGTACGGAAATTTTCCTGAAGTTCAAAAGTCGTTATCTATTTCTTCAAAAAGCTCCCTGAAGTTGTTGATTACAGCCATATTCTATTGCCACCATGTGGACGGTTTCCCACCGGTTCTATAAAGAAATATGTAATTTTTGCAGGTATAACTGATCTGCCAGTGACATCGACTATGGAAATGATGATGGTGCTGGAGCGGGGGTCGTCGGGTCGCGTCACTGGCTCTACTGCTATGAACCAGGCATCCAGCCGCAGCCATGCTGTTTTCACGATCACCATTGCTAAGGAGAGCCGTACTAACAAGTTAGTGACTATGATAACTGTAAATATAGAGTTATGTGCTTACGAATAATATTGTAATATTATCCCATGTAATTATATTTACTATCAAATAAGTATCGGGAATTTTGTAAAAAGAATGCCCTCTTAAAAATATATTGCTGTTAAGTAGGTTGGCACTATTGTAGCTACTTTTCATGTAAAGTTCTGACGCGATCTGTCAAATAGTTGTTTGAAAATTTTTATATTTGCTAGATGACCTTGAGTGTACTTTGCGAATTTTACAATGGATAAAAATATTGAACGAAGAATTTGCCTCAAATTTACTCTACAATTCGAACCTACAAAAGATTACTCTACAGATTAAATTACATTTACAGAAATTTAGCAACAACATCCAAGTTCCACTTAGTGGACTTAGCCGGCTCAGAGCGCATAAAGAAGACGAAAGCGTGCGGCGAGAGACTTAAAGAGGGCGTCAAAATTAACCAGGGCCTGCTGGCGCTGGGGAATGTGATATCTGCGCTAGGAGATGGGACCAATAGAAGTTTTATCAGTTACAGAGACAGCAAGTTGACCAGGCTGTTGCAAGGTAATTAAAGTACATGGGCCACACTGACAATTTCGCGCAACTTATAATAAAATTCCTCATAAGGAAGCTAATATATTTACGGCTTTTCAATATATTCGTATTAATATATTCCAATATATAAAAGTCGTGGATTCATTGATACCTGATCAATGAATTCTTCAAAAGCTCTAATCACAGCTACTTTCAGAATCAAATTTTTTTCTTGCAAAAGTCCAAATTTGGAAAGAAATGGAAATCTGTCGGGGCAAGGTCCGATGAGTAGAGCGCGTAAGTGGGAGTCTTCAGGTCCAACTCTTAAAGTTTTAAAACTGTCGTATGAAAAGAGTGAGAGTGGCCATTGTCATGAAGAAGAAGTGGATATGAGCCATTGACCAAACCAACCAAAATTTGTTGCCAGTTTTTCTATCATCGTCTGCAGCTCCTTACAGTACACATCTGCATCAATCGTTTGACTGCCTCACAAGAAACTGTAGTGGACGATACCGGCACAGGACCACCAAACTGATACCAGTAGCTTTTTCTTAGTGTCTTGCATTTTGAAATATAAATATGTCGTTCTAAAATATTTTCGTGTTAATTTCATTTTTAGTGGGACAGGTAGGTGAGTTAGGTTCGATTCGATTAGGCATAAAAAATAATTGACAAACGATTTCCCGACAAAAACTATCGTATTTCATAAATTAATTGAAATTCAAACTTTTTGAACATGTAATATTTGAAATTCAAATATTTATGGGTGTTCAGGAATACAAAGTCATTTATGAAGTCTGGCTGATGAAATTGTCCACACAAAACAGTATTTGTTTTTATATTGTAAATCGGGTCTAAATGCGTAAAATTAAAGGCTTTTGCTTAACGCGTAAAACCACATTCAACTCGTGACCGCGGCTGGTGTAATTCGTGCCGAAACGTCGAGTAGAAATAAAAGGTAAACAATTATCCTTTAATTTTACTCTTATGGATCCGATTTACAATTAAGTGTACAAAACGCGACAGTTGAAAAAGTATTTGTTTTTGTCCGCACGCAGACAGTCTCGGCGGCAATTCTCTTACACTTATGGTGGCCTGCGTGAGCCCGGCCGACTACAACCTGGACGAGACTGTATCGACGCTGCGGTACGCGGACCGCGCCCGACGCATACGCAACAAGCCCATCATTAACCAAGACGCCAAGGCTGCCGAGATCATAAGGTATGATTGAACAAAAAAAAAACACTATTTTTGTCTGCACACAGACAGTCTCGGCGGTAATTCTTTTATATTGATGGTGGCATGCGTGTGCCCGACGAACTACAACCTGGACGAGATGCTATCGACTCTGCGGTACGCGGTCAGCGCCCGGCGCATACGCAGCAATCCCATCATCAACCAAGATGCGAAGGCTGCCGAGATCAAAGTGTAATTTAACAAAATTGATTGAAATATGACTGATATCCCAATATTTTATACTAGCTGTGACTATTTAATACTACCGCGTAAACTTTAGAGTATGTGTGGTTAGTTTGATTCTCGTGGGAATTTGAGTATTGATTTCGATAAAAAGTACCCGACATGTTAACCCGCTACATCAACTATAACTATGCCAAGTTTCATTAAAATCTGTGCAGTGGTTTTTGCGTGATGCTCATTCAGACAGATAGACAAAATTTTCAATAATTTTGTTTTGAGCTCTGTACCATTCATACTATACACTACAATATTTCATTATGTACAGTACAGTACAATTATGTACATTATATTCATGTACAGACACGGCTTTGTGACACGGATTTTATTATATGTATATATATATTGGGTCTAAACAAGTTTTTTTTCCTTTTGGGGTTAGAGCTGCTCTTAAGTCTGCCCCCGAGTTCAGGCTCAATGCTGTCGTTAGTCCTTACGATAATGAAATAATTAATGAATTTAAATTTGAGGTAAATTTTATTTATTTCTACTCCATCCCTCAGCATGAGGTACACCGACCGCGGTCACAAGTTGACGGTAGAGGCGGGTAATCCAGCTCGGGAACTGCAAGCAGTTTTATCAACTACCCACGTTTGATCTTCACATTCGGATTTTGCTTCGGGATTGATCATTTGAAGTTAATTGAACAGAGAATTAAAGTCACCGACATACGGCCGATCCCAATAACCTATCCGCAATCTAAGATTGGAATCAATCCGAGATAGCTCGTAAACGAGCGATCGATCTCCAATCTGCGTCCCAATATTACCGATCTACACAAGCAAGCCATCTGTAACTACAGATTGCAACCAATCTCTTCCCTCTTTAACGTTCCTTTTTATGTAATCTTCATTGCAACACGTTACAGTTCTACTCATAATTTATAAACTTTATGTGTAAAATTACACTTTAAATGCTAATCGACTCTTTAAAAATTAAACTAATTTTGTTTTTATACTCTCTCCGGTGCTTTTATTAGTAAGATTTTTAAATACTAGTACAATCGGGACTGCATATATTGCTAGTAACGAAACGTCTTGTAAGCAAACTGTTAATGTTAAAATAACGGTTTCGGAATTGCATTTGCTTTTACAATAGAAGCCAGTTAGGTGAAAATTAAAGTTAAAGTTAATTGCATTTGCGTTTGTGGCCATTTAGGTTTGAGTTTTGATTCGTCTTTTTACAACAAAATAAATATGGATTCAGAAACCGTAAGTAAATTATATTTTTATGTATTTACTAGCATTTCTGCATATGCATCGTAGGTAAATAGCATATGCAGCGAGAGTGCGAAAAACAGACATGCTTGCATATCGCGCTATTTTCGAAGTATTGTAAAATAATAATTTTCTTTATTTCAGGGCAAGATTAAACCGCTAACAAAGGAGGAAACGAAGGCTTTGCTATCCTTTATTGAGGCTAGCAAAGTCATAAATAATAAGTCTACAAATGCCACTACCAACAAGCTCAAAAATGAGGAGTGGCGTCGAATCGCGGACCAATTCAACGCCACTGTCACAACATGTCGACGTACTCCACAACAACTGCGTTTAAAGTGGGAAAATTTAAAAAAGAATTCCCGGAAGCGCAGTACTGCCATACGAATGAACAACATCAAGGTTAGTCATAGTTTAATAAATTTTAATAATGAATACTTGAACTTCTAAAATTTACTACATACATTAATTATGTCCCTCTGATATGAATTCACACTTAACAATTATTATTGTTCAATTTAAATTTTAACAGTTGTAAGACCAGTTCATAAATTCACAGCCCAGCATTCTCATTGTATTGTTTGAATTATTGTCTCTCTCATTGTTTTTACATCATCACAAGATGGAGCTAATGTTCTCTTCATATTTCACAGCAGCGAGGATAGTAAGATATATTGGCATTATTTCTTTTTTCAGACTGGAGGTGGTGGTCCAGATTATTTACCACCAGATGATATTCTTGATCGTGTGTCTTCGTTATTGGGAAGTACAGTGCATGGGTTTGTTGTGGAGTTCGGAGGCGATGCTGAACCACAGGAGTTCCAGAATGGTAGTGGTGGAGAAATTGATGATGCCAGGGTTGTGGATTTGCCAGCATTATCTGTTGACAATGTTTTGTCTACAGATAATGCAATTTTAACAGACCAACCTGGGGTCTCAGGAGAGGTGATGGAGGTGGTAGACCAGGGTGCAACTTCAACTAGACCAAAGTTGAAATTGAGTACTCCCCGAGCTAGTGGTAATTCTTATTATAACATACAATGTTACATGTCTGGACCTATCGGAAGTGAACTCAAAAAGATTACTCGCACCAATTGCATTGTGTGAACTAACATAATATTTTTATTTTGGTTTGTAGATCATCCTTGAGGTTCTTTTTTATTGAAAAAAAAAGATGGAAGTTGAACATATGCTGTCTGATTTTAAGCAGATACAGCCCATAAATATGTCAAAAATGACCCACATTAGCATGACTGCGGATGATATTTATTGCACAATTTGTATGGATTTCAAACAACGTTATGAGTTCACGTTTGACAGGTCTACATATTATTTTGAAATATGTAGTAATTAAAAGGTCTTTGTTTCTTTTACATTCATTCCTCGTGGTCGGATCAGAATGTCCAATTGATCTGACCACAATGAATCATTAGTCTCATTTGTCATATTGTTCTTCTGTACAGTTCGAAACATAAATAGTAATGATGATCGAACATAATACTAAAGTACATTAATCAGATAAGATAAAGACCAAGGGGAATAATCATTTCTCATGGTCAGATTTCGCATCCGATCAGACCACGAGGAATGAACATTCTTTTATACCATATGTTAATCCTAATAATGTTTTGCAGGTTTCAATCGAAAACGACCAAAAGACCAGGGTCAGGCTGCCAGGAATGCAGCTATAGCTGATTATTATATTACGAAAAAGAAAATTTTAGAAGCTAAGCTAGATAATATTTTATTAGAAAATGAAAAACTGAAGTTAGAAATTAAGGAATTTAAAAAAAGAGATGATTAACTTCTTAATTATTCTTTATAATTTATATTTTTTTGTAATTGTATTATTATTATTATAATTAATAACTTTTTTCTGCAACAATTATCTAGTTTAGCTTCTATGTAAAAAATATTTGTAGTTTTAAAATAAAATAAACTTTAAGTATAGAATATGTCTTTTATTTCAAATTAAGTTAAAAATATAATTTTTAAAATTGTTAAAGATATTTTATTATACAATAGCTTATTATTAATTATCGATTATTAATAGCAATGAAAACAAATACATAAAATACACATTAAAAATATGAATATTACATATTTTGAACTTAAAGACTACTACATTCTAAAGTATTGATTGATTAGTTCTGCTCTCTGCCTGATATCTTCCCCACCCATGTTTTGACGAGAACCTACTTCAACATCACCACTATCTGTTGCCGGCAACTCAACTTCAGGGGGAACTTCTTCCATATTATAATTTCTACATATATTATGCAGAACTGCCGTTGCTATTATAACTGCTTGAATGTTGAGAAGTGACAAGCGTAGTTTAAGAGCTATAACAGGGAAGCGACGTTTCCATACTCCAAAAGTGCTGTAAAATAACAAACATATTCAGCTATAAATACACACAGTGGATGAAACAATAAATCATATTGTAATTTATTAACATCACTCACCATTCAATACTGTTTCTAGTTTTAATGTGTGCTTCATTATATCTCTGTTCATTTTCAGTAACAGGATTTAATAATGGTGTTAATAAATATGGTCTGTTTGGATAGGCACTATCTCCAAGCAGCCAGCGATTACCAAATGTACCAACATCACACTGAGCTGTAATAAATACATGTAGTTAGTATATGTTTCAAAAGTATGAAAACTAAAACTCGGCTAACACATATTACAAGCAAAGTTACCTCTCAAAATGGAGTTGTTGAAAATTGTGGCATCATGCGTGGAACCAGGCCAACGCGCAACAACATTCATCAGTCTCAGATTGGCATTAAAACAGCTTGAACATTTAAAGAAAAGTAACCTTTTCGGTTCCTGAATTCCTCGCCTATTATATGACCTGAAAGCAAAGTATCTAATAGGTATTTTTTTTGGTTTTGCTAAGTACAATGTTGTATAGCAAATGGAATTACCATCACTAAAGTTCACTTAAGTCCAATACTTACTTGGAGACTATATGCGTATGTGAGTACAGTCAATTGCACCAAGAACACGTGGAAATTGTGCTGTTCTGTAAAATTTGTCTGCACTGTCTTGGTGCATGACAATATATTTATCATAAAGCCTGGCAATAGCTTTAGATACATCGCGCACTATTCTACTTGCTGAAGACTTCGATACTCCAACAAAATCAGCAACTGATATAAGCATTGTGCCCAGTGCATAAAATCGAAGTGATAACAATAGCTGATGTAGGGGTGCCACTCCATGATTTCTGTAAATATTTATGAAAATGTTACAAAAGATTTATCAAAGACAATAAGATTTCATAAATAAATTATATCGTCACTTACCGCTTTGAAGTTACTTGTACAAATGGGATTATTTCACCTAAAAGTAACTCCACTGCAGCTTTGTTTAACCTAAACCTAAATGTGAAATCGGCGTCATCGAGGCTCTGCATGTAATTCATTCTCTTGTAGTTTCTTTGTGAATATGAATGTTGAACCATATTATCATCACTATCCCAATCTGATAATTGAGTTAACATTTCCAGATCACTGTCACTATCACTAGAGAATATTAATGTGGCCATTATTCTAAAATTAAAGGTCTTAATTACATTAAATTAAACGTTAAAAGAAAGTTAAACGATCTCAATCGCTAAACGTAATCCGTGGAATTCCTAGGATTGCTAAAAAAGATTGCTGTGATCCGCCATATTGATCTGTCAAAACCAAAGATAGGATATTGGGACGCATCTACTGTCATTTCCGAACAGAGGGCGATCCGTAAACCCATAAGGGACCTCCCAAAGATAGATCGTTTTTTTGGATTGCAATTTCAATCCGTCGATAGCTTATTGGGACACTTTAAACAACAAATGGATTGAATTTCCTATCTTGGATTGGAAAAAATGGATCGAGATCGAATATTGGGATCGGCCGATAGACGGAATTAGCCAACTGAAATGGCAACAGGCATTCTGTATTACATAAGCAAATTTTTCTAATCAACTACCTCGCCTCCTACACAATACAACAATCTACTGTAGGGCTCACAGCTGATGGGGCATATCAGTCCTCGAAAGAAGACCAATTAGCATGCCTATGTGGGTTGACCACTTGAAGCTCTCCGTGAGTAAGCTGTTGTAAAGAGGCGAACATCGGTTGTGCCGACAAGCCTTGGGAGATATCCAGCAGTGGAGAAACATAAGGTGATGGTATGGTGTGGTAATAGCATGGTCAGATAAAATATAAGCAGATTAAAAACTATACAAGTATATATATATACAGATTAAAAACTATATATTTTGAATACATTTGCAATACATGTTATAATCAATTTTAAGCAGTATACATTATCGATTAGTAGAATCAGGAAGGCCACAAAAATAAGAAGTTCAAAACTCAAAATATCGTCATAATTTTTTTTTCCTTTTTTTTACAAATGTTTTTTTTTTTATATTTAAGTTAACAGATGTTTAATTTACATATACGAAACATTGTTCTTTTCAACCACGATAAATTGATAAAAGTATAAAATCTTATTAGACCTTGTAACTGTTTTACCGACTGCACCTATGTTCTAGAAATAAATTAGTTTCCATTTGAATATTATTTTTCATTTGTTTACTACACATACACATAATTTCTCATTTTATTTGCAGGTTGCATAATTTAGTAAACGAACTTAGACTACAATTATTAGGCAAACTTCCAAATCAAAATGAACAGATTAATGAGCAGTTACAAGAGGAATTGGAAAGAGAACGTTCTAGATATTCAGAGTTATTTAAAAAACACAAACAGGTCACTGAACATCTTAGTAATCTGTTTATTGAAAACACAAATTTGTGTGAAAAGGCGTTGTTAGCGGAAGCAGCTAAAGAGAAATTTGAAAGGAAATTAAACGAATTGACAGAACAATGCAATCAGACTATAGAAACTTTGAATGCCAGTGAAAAACCAGATGATGTGACACAAAAAACTAGTGTTGTTGATTATTTGAGAGAAATGAAGTCTAGATTGGAAGATTTACAGACAGTAAATAAGAAAACCAATGAGGAATTGATTGACCATGAGATAAAATTGTCATTTATCAAGGAGGGTGATGAAAATGACAAACTAGACGATGGTGTGCTGTTGAACGAAGACCAAGCGGTTTTGGAAACTGAAAAGAGAACTATTGGACAGGTACTATTTATTTACTTACTATTACTTTTCAAATAATATATTTATAGATAGATTTATTATAGGTTCATGAAGAATTATTATATATTATTTATATCAAAAACTAACGAATCTCATTCGTAATGTCAAAACTGTCAACCAACATTTTGGCGATTTGTAACTCAAGTTTATTATGTGATAAGAACTTTCATACGATGTTTACTTATCGAAATCATTGAAGTCCTATTATTTTACTTACATTATACTATATTATTTTAAAGAGCGGTGATAGCCTATCAGGTATCTATTCTCGATTCTTTTTCGTCAGGTCGTATGGTCAAATCCTCGCCGTACTACTGAATTTCTAATTAAGTACGGATTTTTAAAAATATCACCAATTTATTGGTGAAGGAAAATATCGCGAGGAAACCTGCAGACTAGAATTGTTTTTCCAAAACTTTTCCCAAATCTTCAAAATAGTCATTCTGGACTGATGTTGGCATGTATCGCGGATGTCGTTCGGCGACAGTATCCACTTACCACCAGATAAATGTCACCTTTCACTTTACTTTTTTTTTTACTTTACTTACTTACTACTTATATACTCTTTTTATACTCCGTTCATATTATGAAGAAAGTGATGTCATCACTATCAGTCACGTGAGTTCACCTGTTGACCAATTACTATAAAGAGAGCATTCTTCGATTGAACAATTAATGATGTGTAATGCTACATTGAACAGATGACTTCACTTTTTTCTAATATGAATAGAGTATAAACTCTGTCATTGTCATCCGCAACTTACTGCTGTTCTCAGGTGGCTCTAAACCAAGAGTTACAAGAGTTGAACCGAGCTATGGCCATAAAAGCGTCTGTCGTACAAGCCATCCTCGCAAACAATAACGATATGTTAGAAAACCACCACAATCTGAAGGAAAACGAAGTCAAGATCGCCGATTTGGAAAAGGAGAGAGACGAGTTGCTACAACAGTTGAAACAGACTAAGGTAAATTTATTTATTGTTATTCATTTCTTTATGAGCTGTGCTCGTGCACAGCTTCGTTTACTTAAAACTAATAAATGTTCCGGGACAAAAAGTATCCTATGTTCTACGGATTTCAGGCTACCTCTCTGCCAAATTTCATTGTAATCGGTTGGTTTTTTTTCATCTATTCTCTACATTACATGTAACATTCTACAATTTATTTAACTATATAGGCATCACAAAAACCTTTAAGCTTTATCTGTGTGTCTATTCGCTTTCAGTTTCTTACTTACTAGTTATTATGAGATGTGTTCTAGTTGTTGATCTTTATTGTACTTATAATGAATTGTTACAATGAGACATTACAATATTACCGTAAGTATAAAGGAGGACTTATTCCTAGAGCGAATCTCTTCAAACCTTAAAATAACCGGGACGAGTCAGTAATAAACAGGCTACAACATGAGATGTGTTTTAAATTAAGTAATGAAAAATTACTGAGATTTTTTCATTTATTACTTACAAGAAAAAAAAATGTTATAAAGTTATACATTGGAATTGCCTTTAAACCCTTTCGGGTTTGTATTAACATTGAATTTGGTTGTATAATCTTATATGTATATATAGTATATGCATATTATATAAATAAATAATAAGCAGTGTAATTCTTAATTTTTCAGACAAAAGATCCAAAACACGAGGAGCGTCGCACCAAAGTGTCTGCTTTAGAAGAAGAGATAACGGAATTGAAAAAGAAATGCCAGCAACAAGCCAACATCATCAAGATGAAGGAAAAGAATGAAGCTAAGATCGCCGCTTTGAATGCTGAACTGCAGGCTATGAAGGCTACTAAGGTATGTTTTTATTTAGTCAAATTGACAAACAGTCGTAGATAGATGGATATTTTATTTGCGTACAACATGTAAATGGGTTATTACATAATGATAAAAGATACAGTGTTCCTCCAAATAGTGGCATGCAAATATAAAAAAACCACTACGATCATGCAAATTCCAACTATGTAATATCAATATCACGAGTAACAATATCTTAATGTCAAAAATGAAACCAACTTTATTCATAACTAGCTGTTGCCCGCGACTTCGTCCGCGTGGACTTTAGTTTATAAACTCTGTCTTTACCTTCTTAGGGGTATTTGGTATTTTCAAAAACGATCACACACATTATTTCTTATAGCTTATTTTTTATCGAACAAATGTTCGACGTGATTCTTTAAATTGATATAACTTTTTTATTTATGAAGTGATTGAAATAAAACAAACACTAAATTTTAAGTGAAGCTTACCACAATACATTAGTGAAAACTGCACACAAATCGATTAAGCCGTTTCTAAGATTAGCGCGCACAAATTTAGTGGAATTCGCTCATACAAATGCAGTAGCAACATTCATTGTGCAGTTTCGAATGCAATATTGTCGTAAACAACCAGAAATTCGAGCTCAGAAAGAAAGAAAGAGATTATTGCCACAAATATGTTTTTGTTCGTTAAGCTGAATGACAGGTGACAGTGAAGTTTATTTAAATCTGTGGTGACATTACTTTTCTTATACATTAGGATAAAAGTAGCTATCCATACATCCGTAACTGTTACGTCATCGCTTACATTTCACATTTTTCGCTATATTTTCCCAGTCCAAAAAAATCTCATACGTGAAGTTGTACATGTCAAATTCTTTAGAAACATTAATAATTATTTATTTAATCATTAAAAAAATTGGCCCATCTCCATTGTATAAAAAAACATTTATCGATTAAGACTGAATATATGGGATTACTTTTTGTCACCAGCCTAATTTCGTGATTTGACTCAGAATCACTTATGATGCTTATGAATTTTACAATTTTATTTATTTATTTAAGGAAGACATACAATATGTTGCTAGAATAAATTATGTTAACACAAATCTTAATAAATGTACAAGATTATAAAAAAATACATTTAGCTACATTTTTCACTATTTATGTTATATGTAAGGCCATGGACTTTAGCATACCTCTCACAACAGCCTTAAGAGCTTTCTACGACCACTGATTGTGGACCTCATAAAATAAAATAATAAATGATTTTATTAAATAATAATTTATTATTTAAAATAATAAATTATTTTATTTTATAAGCTAAATTAATGCAGATGTATTTAAGCTATGTTTAGGTTCCCTAGGGTATCGATACGTCACCTATCCGATTCCAGAGCTGGTCGTTAGTATTTTCGATAATTATGTGCAGGTGCGAATAATAAAGCAAATGCGCGAAGAAAGCGAAAAGTTCCGCAAGTGGAAGGCGGACAATGAGCGAGCGTTGCTTCGCTTACGCAACGAGGACCGCAAGCGAGCTACCGCTATGGCCAAGATGGAGTCTCTACACGTCAAGCAACAAAATGTGCTTAAACGCAAGATGGAGGCCACTGTCGCTGTCAATAAGCGGCTTAAGGTAAGTTATCATAAGCTGGTTTTATTTAACCAGTACAAAACAGAAGGACGACAATCAAACTAATACACAATAAATTATTTGGCGAAAATGCTAGTTAACTCCCCCCTAAATATGTACTGACATCAAGCCCAGATAATAATTTTACCAGTGATAGACAAAAAAAATCTAAGAAACTTAAGACTGAAAACAATAGATACAGACTGAAAATAGGTACTGCCGAGCGACGCTGTTTGCCGCCAATGCCATAGAATGGCGGCTTGTAGCTATGCCACAAAGTTTCGATCCCCTTTCATAATCTGTGTGTAACTACGAGGTAGAATAGAATTTTATTATTTGACCTCTAAAGCGACCAATATTCTGGTCGAATAAATCAATAGAAGGCTCTTTTTAACAGCTTCGTCATAAGATCGACACATGGCCCACAATTGGATTGAACTATTGTGCATTTCGCCAAATGTGCAATCATTTTTGTACGACCAGAAGCAGTTTTGTATAATATTATTTAAAAATGTATAAACATGTTTATCTCATTTTAAACCCTTATTTTTTTCTTTAGTTTATATTCGTTAAATGAATAACATTTATCGTTAAGTGAAGTAAAAATAAGAATAAGATATTGTTAGATAATAGCAATTTGATGGTATCTAATCTTTATTTACCTCTGTGCAACATTTTCGGATTGCACATTTGGCGAATTGTACATTATGCGCCTAAACCGCTAATACTAGTTAGGATTTCCTATAACTCGGATAGTATCAGGTAATCCAGGTTCTACTGTATTTTAAAATATAATTTACCCCCCTTGCATTTTTATAACCCAGGACGCCCTAGACAGACAAAACCAAACTCAAATGAAACGCAACGCCAAAGGCAAAGTGAAAGTGGGCGCCATACAACAGTATATTGAACAGGAATTGGAGGTGCACCTCAGCATTGTAGAGGCTGAGAAGTCCCTCGAAGAACTTATGGAGTACAGGTAAGAACAGCATCGAATTATATCGAATTGGAAAATTGACCGACTGTACATCAACACGTCTAACGTAATGACTAAGTAATTTAAAAGTACAACAGACACACTTATCGCTACAGCAAGGCAACCTCTGAAAGATGAAAAATAACGACAAATAAAGGTACAAGTAGCACCAAACTTCTCGTTCGCTCTGAACACGGGACAAGTAGCGTCGCATTAGCATATAACTCGTGTCAGCTGGGGCGATAGTGGAGAAGCGGGCGGTACACGCTCGTCAACACCCCGCGCCAGCCGCCTGCGCTCTAGCGCTGCTCTGTGTTTGCGTTTACCATCTGTACCTGTCACACATCAACGCTTCACTTCGATAGTACAGTCTCGTGCAGTTGTTTTAAATACGTTCGTTGTTGTTGAGTTTTTTTTGTTACTGTTATTAATTTTCGTTTTAATTATTGATTTTGTTGTTAATTGTTATAAAAAGCCTAGGTACTTTAAATACTGTGAAATACTCTAAATCTATTGTATTTTTATTGGTACCTTTTTCAAGTTGTTTTATTTTAGTAACTATTCTGAACGATTAATAGATACCTAGATAGAACGTTTATTTAGTTGCATTTAGTTCCAAATAAATACCTAATGTTATACATAACCTATAAATAAATTGAGTTAAATATTGTCTACTTGACTGTCCCTGCGTGAACTACCACTCGCATCGGGTTTCGACTGTTGTCACGAGCCGACTGGAGAGTTACGTCGAGAGTTGCGAGCTGTTTTTTTAACTACTCGCATATGGTCCTTATAATCCGGAAAGATGCAACACACGACACAGCATCCAAAGTTGCTTCAAACAAATATGACTGTAACTGAGAGGAATCCGTAAAAATACTCTAAATTATAGTGGCACCGGTGTATATATAGGTATTATAAACCCACATATACCATTTTAATATATTTTTTACGCAGATTATATTTCCAGTTGTAATACGGAATTTTTAGCAATATTTAATTAGTATTTCATGAACGGTGGATCTGACCAAGCCCGAAAATATTTTTCTTTATTTATTTATTTATTATACTTGTCAAAGTTATAATAAAGAAAGAAAGAAATACTAAAGAAAGTAATACAATACAGTAAGAAAAAGGACATATCTATTACATGGCTTGTATAGAATGTAAAATACACCGGTGAAGGGCGCTGCTCCCAAAACTAGGTAGGACCTTGTGCTATTAGGATAGGCATTCCTCAAAAATTGCATAGAAGCAAATAATAACAAAGTCAAGCATGTTTAGTTTTTACTTAAGTTGTGTGTGTGTTTGTGTGGTTTGTGTGAGCGAGGGAAATGAGAGGGGGAAAAAAAGTTAGGCTAAATATATATATTAGACATACACGAGAAATAATAATAATAGCAATGACTATTATTCAAGTAGCAGGATTCTTATTGCGCGTTATACTCCTCACTCGATGGGATGGGATGAAATGAGAAATTAGCTCTGAAATATCTTATTTACTTTCGAAACACATACTCAATATACATTTCAGTTGACTCAGCGGGGTAACGCCCACCACTCCCTCCCTGTCCGCTAATCTATGAACACCCCGTTTATTTCAGGGCATGGATAACGGAACAAATCGAGAGACTGCGGAAAGGTCCAGAGGACCAAAATAGTAAGAAAAAAATCGCGGAATTAGAAGACGATCTCGCTCTTCGTAAGGCTCAGATGTCTGACTTGCAACAGAAGATATTGACTGCTGATCAAGGTAAGATATTTTACAGTGCCAAGATAATGTAATTGATTTGTTTTGCTGTAGCCCAGCATCATACATAAGTTTAATTCGATTTGATTAAACATTGACTTTGTAACTTCTTTATTTCTTTCTTGTTCAATTACTATACTATCTAGATTGGTTCAAGTGTTCTACTTAGCATATACTTAGCATTGGATGTATACTTATATCTATATGTATACGTGGAAATTTCTAGCTATAAGAAAAACAATTTGTGTTTGTTATGAAGTTTTTAGCTACAAGTTCTCCACAAAAATATTGTAATAAATAAATAAATTGATGAAATATCTTGGTATTGAAAAGCTAAGAACTACTGCTCTTCACCCAATGAGTAACGGGGCCGTAGAGAGATGGCTATAGGTCTCTTAGGGCAGCATTGATGGCCAAGTTGAATAACACTTCATGGATAGACAAGTTGCCTTCAGTGCTATTTGGGTTACACGCAGTACCGAGAAGCGACACTATCGTAAGCGTAGCAGAGGTGGTGTATGGTACAATAATTAGGCTACCAGGCGATTTTTAGCACCCAGTTAGGAAAGAATTATGTGAACCTCACGAGTACGTAGAGAGACTTAGTTAGGAACAAAGACTGGACATAAGGACTATCGTTCAGTGCTTGTGCATCCGGAACTTAGTCATGCACACATGTTTTTATTAAAAACTATATGGTAAAAAACTCGTTAGACTAGTTCAGGCCCATACGCAGAACTTATATTTATTTCATGAGTTATTCAACAGTTTTACCAAAATTATAACTTCACAATTATTCACATTTCTCTTCATTTTTTATAGATATTTACATATTATACATTGAAAATAAAGAACAGAACATATACTTTCATATTTATTTTTATGGATTTTTATAATTAAGGAAAAAAGTTACTCGGATTGCAATTGCTGTCAGCCTCTTAAGGCTCATTTACACAAGGAGAGTTTCTGGAACAGTTATACAATTCACACTATACAATTTATTTATCGTATCCAATTGCCGTATGCGACCAAGCTATATACGATTTTCGCCTACAACTGTTCACTTGAAGATAATAACACAATGATAATAACACTTGTTTATACTAACTTTTGACAGATGCTCGAGAAACTCGCGTTCGAGAAATTCTCCTTTTGTAAATGAGCCATTAATTACTACAATATAAAATTTAATCTGTCACTTACGTGCACTTCTCAATTTTTTACAGAAAATAAAACACGTACACAATGGGACAACATACAATCAATGCTCGAAGCGAAAGTCGCTCTAAAATGTCTATTCGAATTACTAGTCGATACTAAACGGGAACTCCAAAATCAGGGCGAAAAAGGTTTTCAGGCACGATATGAGGAAATGAAAGAGGCATATGATAGGCTCGCCATGGACTTTGAGAACAGTAAGGCGGAGTTTGAACGACAGCTGGCGAATGTTAAGATGCAATCCGAACAAGAGGTACGAATATATGTGTGTGTGTTGTATATGTGTTTTATTTATGTATATATCTACGTATATTTTATATATGTATTATTTAGTATTCAGTCTTTACAAATACCTTATCTGGCATCACCATATTGCATTAACCAAAGGTTGACTGGCAGAAAGTGCCACCAGTCCTTACATTAAGTCCACCTTCTGTAAAAAAAATGTAGTGCAGTAAAGCTTAAATAAATAGATATGCACGATGAAATTTTAATGGCTTTAGAACCGCAACCTCTTTATTATTAAACATTAGTAGTATCAATATATAAGGTATATTAAAAATAGGACCATAAAAAAAATACCAAAATTAAAATACGAGATACGAGGGTAGATACGAGAACTCGTAGTAACGCGTACTTACCCTGCGCACTCAGCCTAGCTAAATCCATTTTTTTTACACTAAATAATTTCGTTGATAAATCTGTTTCTTTTTTAGTTGGTAGCTCTTGTAGCTATACAAAGAGGCGTAATGGACCGTGGCCATCAGAACGATGCTTGCGAACATTTGCATAACGTAATATACTATCATAAGGAGAAACTTAGTGAAATCGAAGAAGAAAACGTAAGTAACACTTGAAAATGTACTTAATATTTAACGCTGTTAAGCTGTTAATTATATTAACATACAGGAAAATGTACTTAAAATTTGGGAAAAAGTACATAGTATTTAACATGCAGGAAAAATGTACTTCACACTAGGGAAAACGTATGCTACACCTCACATACAGGAAAATGTATGTAGAGATTAATAAAACTTATGAAAACTTACGTAACACTTCTACATATGAAAACTTATTGCTATGAAACGTAAATACAAACTAAGATAAAAAAAAATGTAAATCATTTTAATACTTATTTATTCATTAAAGTTTAATTCACAAACGTTATTTTCAGTAAACATAACTTTAAAGTACAGAAAATAACCTGCAGTAAAACATAGTAGGTGTTGAAGTTGAAACGAAGTTAAATGTTGAAACGATAGAAAAAATTAATGCAATTTCTACGTCTATGGAAGTATCATATTAATGTTGTAGCTCTTAAAATAAAAATAATAATAACCTCTACTGCTTAAAACATACAAAAGTATTAGATTCATAATAAATACCTCGTGGGAATGAATAGAAATTTAGAAAAAAGTCCATTCCACCCATTTCTCCTTTATAAGGATTTAATTAAATTTATTACATTTATTTTAATTATAAATGCATGCCAAATAAAAAAGTAATTATACCAAATGTGTTGCATTTACAGAAAAAACTAGCAGATGAGTTAGAACAGCTTCGAAATGCTGGCAAAAAAATTAACAAGCGGTCCGAAAAGAACCCTCTAGAAGCGGTAAAGAAGATGGAGTATATTCCTACTGACGAAGAGGATGACGACTTTGAAGACAAGGATAACGATCCGGACTGGGTCGCCACCCCTCTTATAAGACGAGGACAGGTATTCTTCATTTGTTCACTTAAATGGCCTAATCCTTGACATATCGATACCATTATCTATGCCTAGCGGTACTAGCGACTTCGTTTAAGTGAACTTTACAGTGATTCCCGTGGGATCTCTGTAACGGATCGCGATAAAATACTAAACGTTAACCCAAGTCATAGCCTATAACTGTGTCAAATTTCATTAAATAAACGTACTTAATGATAATTCCCTCAAGAACTTTATAACGGATCGGGATAAAATTTACACTAAATATTCTTCCCAGGTCATAAGCTGTAATTACGCCAAGCATAACAAATTACTGACAATTTGACACATAATAAATTACAGTAACAATTTCCTTTTGCAAGACAAATAGATATAAACCATTGTCTTGAAAAAGAAATGACGTTTTGTTAAATAACGTTTAGTATTTTAGTTAGTCTATATACTGGTAGTCGGTCTATGAGCGGTCGAGACGTAAGGAATTGGATGAGTCGTAAGTAATAAAATTGGTAAAATTTTTCGCAAACGAAAAATATTGAATGGGCAGCAAATTTAAAGTTGGGTTGATGAGAAGTTATTTATTTCAGTTATTCAAAAATACCTAGTTTGTTTTGATAGATCATGATTTCCTGCTTGAGTAAATACAAGTTAATGGTGTTTAGTTGTTGCCTTGCATAGGTCTATTGTTTCCAGTCTCCCTAAGGGTGGGATTGAGGACTAATTAACAGTCCCTTTAGGCTTATCCTGGGAATACGGAACATCACTAGGGTAATCCACGAGGACTTATAGGAACATTATAGTATTTATACTATATGGGGTTGATAGTACTATGGGGGCTCTACAGTCCATATAAGGACTATAGTTGTATTATTAAATATTTTTTGGTATACCTCGGTCGCGAAGCAGGAAGAATTTGTGCCTACAGCCAGTGGTCAAAGATATTTTTAGATAAAGTTCAAATCTGTAAAATATTGCCAACTAGTAAATATTTATAGCAACATTATAGAGATTGAGTGGCGGATACGTCGAATCTTATTTACAGCTCTCTTGAAGTACAGTAGAAAAACGCCAGTAGGCACCTGTTCGTTCCACTTGTAATTTGATAATTTACTTACACCAGATATGGGACAGAATGTTCTAGATACAAGGTTTAATGATCTTGTGTAAAATAGTTAAAATCGATTCTTCATATATGCACAGTCAAATTTCTCTGAGGTGTTTTTTTTTCAATAGTCGTCATCAGCTTCACGTTGCTTCCTCTTTACGCAATTACCTTTAAAATACATTTGTCAGACGCCCTTGCGCTGCTTACAATAATTTAAAATCCGATATTGACATATTTTATGCCCTTTAATCAACAAATAATCTCTGAATCATAAGACCGTTGCGTTTGCATTAACGTCCAATTTATTTTTCAGTCTAAGAATTATATAAAGTCACTTGCATATGATTGGAATACATAGTGGCATATAACGTATGTCAGTTAATTTCACTAATTGTTTAATAGAGGAAACTTTACTGGTTTAGGATATTATCAATTGTTTCTAAATGAAATTATATTGTAAATACTCTCTGTTTCCCAAATTAAATATAAACTATGTATGTCCACAGCCGCAACGCTCCCGCCTAACAATGAACTTCACGGCTGCGGACATATCGAATGCATCAGTGAACACAAGTCGCGCGATTAAACGCGGCAGCGACGGGTCCCCGCACTGCGCGTGTCGCGGCAGTTGCTCCTCCAAGGTGTGCGGCTGCGTTAAGACCACCAAGGGCTGTGGCGCCGCGTGCCGCTGTCAGCGGGACCTGTGCAAGAACAGGCAGCGGACTTCCTCCGATAGCGAGGACACTGAGAACCACGTGAGTAGTGACACACATTGGTTGGAATATTTCACACTTTAGGTTGTTTCATCAAGATATGTGGCCGCGTGAATTCTACTCCTTAGCTGCGGAACCGTATGTCAGCGAGACCAATGCAAGAATATGCAGCGCACCTCTTTTAATAGCGAGGACATTGAGAACCACGTGAGTATCAACATGTTACCACGCATGGATAGTCCACACTGATAGTGAGGACACTGGACCACGTGAGTATCGAAACACTTCTACTACGCATAAACTCTTCTTACTTTAAGTTGTTACATTGAGGTGTGCGACTGCGTCAATACAGCAGAATACAGCATTCATATTGTAACATGTTATATCGACACACTACTACGCATAGACACCTTGTACTTTTGGTTGACTGGTCAATTTATACTGTAATTTTTCTTTGCAGCCATTAAACACACAATCTTCAAGTGACACTGTGGCAACAACATCCTACTTTGAAGAGGAGTAAGTGCTAACACACCTATCACTTTATTACCTACAGTCCTACCATAATGAAATAAAAGTATGTGAACATGTTTAGATTGGAACTGCCAGCAAAAACCGAACAAATGAAACTTCCAAATATATATAAATTCACTGCAACATCACGATCCTTGAGGCAAAGGAATGTTCAAAGTGATAGCACACAGAAATGGATGCTTGCACTTTTGTTGTACAATACTTGTGTCGCGCCCATATCGTGTTATTGTGCCGACAGCATACTTCACTACGGGATGGATGTCGCCAAATATAACGTGATTTCGTTCATCTTCAAATATCTGATACGAGAGGTTAACTGTCAATTTTATGGTGTAAAAACCGAGGAGAGCAAAGAAAGAATTACCTATATTGAAAACACACACACACATACACACACAGGCATAAACACATTGACGTCACTTACACGGTACCGATAGCTTTTTAATTCAAATAACCCCAAAAAATATTATTAATACGTTTAATTAAATATTAATACTCACATGCATAAACACAATAAAAATCTCATTTTTACATTGTGGAGAATGAACAGAATACAGGTAAAATAAACATACTTAAATTCTAGTTACAATATTTGTATGAAACAGCATGATTCAAGGAAAATTTCACACATGTGACAATAGATAATGTCAATATATAGATAGATGTGACAATAGATAGTGTCACGCGATAATCATGATTATTCTTACATTCTTAGTAAACTGGATTTGCAATCTTTGCAGGAGAGAAGAGTAATTTTTGATCTCACTTTTTTATTCAAAATTATTAACAACTTTTTAGATTGCTCTTTCCTAACATCGCACATAAATTATAGAATAAGTGCTGCTGGCACGAGGAACTGGTGTGTTTTATGTCCCCTATAGAAGAACTGACGTTAGCAAGAATGAAACTTTGATACGACTGATGCGCAAGGCTAACGCTCTTGGTGATACTGTTAATTTTTATGGTAACGATATTGTTGAATTTTCGCGCCAACTGAGAAGTTCTGATCTTATGTTGCTTTGAGTTGTACTTTCTATTTTCCTTTCTTTAATCTGTTATGTAAAAAGGGTATATCCCGTATAAATAAATAAATAAATAAATAAATAAATAGAACAACTATCGGGGCTAGGTTGCATACATCATTTTTTTAAAAGCTTTCCATTATTACAATAAATGCTTAAATATCTTCAATAAAAATCTTCATATAAATGTCTGATATAAATTGTGCTAAACCTAAGTTAGAGGAGGAGACTGCACACCACGACATCCACACAGGGAATTTTAATGTGGGGTCTAAAATACTGCATGTCATTTGAAACATTCTTTGTAATTTTTCGTTAAAAAAACGAAATGTTATTATTTTGACGGTATTATTGTAATCCGTAGGTGATTATACAAGTTTTGAGATAAGCGAAATTTTAAAATGGAACACATTTGCATTATATCTATTTTAATAGTAAATTTATTTGAAGATAGAACACAAATGGCCATTTACTTTAAATTTAAAAAAAATAAACATGTTTTTCGCATTTTCGATAGCACTACCCGCGCCTTTCTTTGCAACTATGGAGTTAAAACGTGAACATTTGCGTGCTATGATTTTAATGATTTTAAATTTGGTTTAACTGAAGAGTTAAGCTTGGAGCGCTTAAAATCAACGTTAGCTCCGTCACAGGCGATCGTTTTTAGATGGTTTGCTGAATTCAAAACAGGCAGATTCCACCTTGAAAATGAGAGAAGTGGACGACCGCCAACAGCAGTGACTGCAGAAAATGTGTGGAATATAGAAATGCTGGTGCGAGAAGATCCACGAATCACTTACAAGGACATTGAGAGGATCGTCAACATTAATTGGGTGAGCATTTTGCATCAACATCTTCGTCTGAGGAAACTTTGTTGTCGTTGTATTCCTCATTTGCCTCAGTTGTTGTTGATACCTCAGTTGGATTGGTGCCGAGAAATGCGGCAACGTTTTGAAAATGGCACATGAGACGTGTTTCCGAAATCGTAACTGACGACGAAACATGGAGCTATCAATATGATTCGGAAAGTAAGAAGCGTTCGTCGGTGTGGGTGTTTGGGGATAGACAGTTACCGACAAAGTTGCAAAGACCTAAGAACGTTGGCAAGAAAATGGTGGTTAGATTTTTTCTCGGAGCGAACATCTCACAACATTTAGGCTAGAAAATTGTAAATGAGTCAATTTAGAATGGTATAGAATGGTTGCATTGGAAAAAGTTTTTCGAGCTGTTTAGCAGAGGAGACCAAAGACAGGGCTGAGAGGGATCTTGCTACACCACGATAACATGTCTTCGCACACTTTTCGAGGCCCGAAGAAGCGGTAGCAGCCTACGAAGTAGCGATTTTTGACCTGTCGTAGGAAGACTGGCATAAATGTTTTTAATTAATGTTTTTACCAACTGGCTGGCATAGTTGGTTTAAGCAAATGGAAATGTGTATAGAGCTTTATGGAGAGTATTTTGAAAAAATGTAATACAAATAATTGTATAGTCACCTACGTACCAATTGTAATCACTTTGTAATCCTACTGTACCTATCGGTTAGATTACTAATAAATTTAAAATAAATTAATATTATCAGAATTTCATACTTGTTCAATAAGGTTTTTACATAATTATTTTTAAAGTTGATCGTTGTCGAAAAAATATTTGACTTTAAAATTACGCCAAATCGGATACTTCCCATTGTCAGCAATGTCTTTGAAATTAAAACTATTTATGTTCCTTTTATCTGTGAAATTCGCTTGTATGTTCTTTTCTTTGCTCTCGTTTGAACTTTCAAAACACCACAGTCTGCGGAATATGCTCTTACTGAAATTAACGTCACTCGTTTGTTTATACGTAAATTCGCCTTATGCCCTTTCATCTTCGATAGTTAGATGGATCTGAATACTAATTTAACCGTGATATTTTCTTCTTAGGCCTGACAAGAAGAATAACATGTTTTATAAAAAATGTATGTCGGGCTTTTGGCATCTATTGAAGAGAGAAACACTATAATACATGTTTGTAAATCAGTAAGTGCATAGTTCTGCAAAGCGTCCGTAGCGACATCAGAGTTATCGTTTAGATAGTTCTTCAATTATTTTAGTTTTTGACTTACAAAGCATCTAGTAACAACCATTTACTAAGTAGAAATTATTATGTAGTTAAGTTTATATCTTAGTTTCAAGTGTCAATGATATTCTTTTCCAAACTTTTTTCTACAAACCTATATTTTTCTAAACATTTTTAATTTTTAGAAAGTGGTTCGATTTGCAGAGCTATGACTGAATCCACGGAACAAAGAAAGAGTGGAAGTGATGTGTGGGCGTTCCCCTGTCCTTATAGTTAAGCGACTTTCCGCTCAACAGTGGCTCAACCTAACTTCGTCGTGCGTACTATCTCGCGTCGTTCGGTTGTAAGCATTGCCTACAGAAAATAAATTAATCTGCGTCAATTATGCCTCATTGTGCTATTTTGTACTGTCGATATGAAATCAAGACTAATGTGCCCCGAGGAAGCGTTTCATACCATCGGTAAGTGTCATTTGCTATAATTTAAATAAAAACTAAAATTTTATTTATTCAACCATTTTGTGTCATTATGACAATTAAAAAACAATTATATGTCATAGAAATAAAAGTTTACAAATCTTTGTTGTTAAAATGACCATAGGTCTGGAATGTTCCGCACTAGTCGAATAATGATGTAGTGTTGTCGATTTACTGATAAGTGTTTTAAATCATGTAAACCGCTTATATACGTACGGTCGGCGAAATAGATTCCTAAGACAATGCGTTCAAAAAATGTCAAAGCCATAAAACTTCTGGTAAATAACATGCATACCGCACTTACGACCTTATGACTATATTACAGAATAGTATGCACCTCTTTCTCGGGCTAAACAATTTTTTCTCGTTTTATCTTAGGAATCGATTTGGCCGACAGTAAATAGGGTCAATATGAAACCGATAATATTTGAAACACAATGTTTTTTTATACAGCTTTTTTATACAGAAGGGAATATTAAACAAAAATGGGTGAAAAGCCACAGGACGAGAAAATTGGGTTCCATTGAAATATAGCACTAGAACAGAGCATTTTCTTGAAAATTAATTTGTAATAACAAAAAAAGCTTACAGATATTCATGTTATTCTCAAATTATTGCAATAAGTGACCAATATTGCATTACATGTTGAATTTGCATTGTCATTTTGTCAAATTTACTTTTACATATTATAAATTATTTTTATTACAGACCTTCCAAAAAACGTGCTGCTGAGACTCTGTGGAAACACCTCAAGTAACTCCAAAAAAATTGCCTTTGCCTTTGTCTTTGCCGTTTTATAAGCTGAGCCAAGATCATATACAGCATTTATTTTGCAACATCAGACCACACGGCGGAAGTAACAACAATCTCACAGCGCGGCAGTTTCTCGCCGCATATAAAAAGATTTTAGTGCATGTCGAAATGAAGGATGGTAATAGAGGAAATTCCATTTATTAGAACAATTATCAATCCCGAATTGTTCATCAGCAGTAGAACGCATAAACAAAAGCACATGGAGCCAGAGGATGCAGCAGACGACAAATTAGAGGTGGATTTTTCCGACTTCAGCTATCAGGCTATTGCTTACATTGCTGGTTATATTGCCCGTGATGTAGTAACACAAATATATGCGATGTTTGTGTCAAGGGCCCCATATTAAATGAAAAGCTATTCATAAATATTTTATTTTTAAAGACAGGGGCGATTGTTATTCCCTTCTCCAGATGTCATAACAATATGCCGAATTTCAGCATTGCTTTTAAAAAGGGACCACAACGAATATTTTTTAAGCCAGCAAGTCTTTAAAAAAAGGTCTTAATTACTAAGATATTGCGATGCTTAGTTGGGATGAAATTGTTTAACGACATTAATTATATCATCAAATAGGACAATTCCCTTCTTCTAACCATGTGCAGTCACATTTAATAAAAGCTATAATTGAAAAATATATAAATATTCGTCTATATCATTTGTTGAAATTAAAATTAAAACTATCTAAAAGACAATTGTTAAATAAATATGTAATTTTCCAAGGACAATAAAAAGCATTTGTATATTAAGTTTGTTTTTGTTATAATAACTTAAAATATAAATTATTAAAGGTTTGTAGTAAGGACATAAATGTTTAGCAATTTTGTAAATAAAGTATCGATAAGTACCGTCAGCTACAAAAAAAATTTCAACCCTATCTGAATAGATTTCAAATTGTTATTTTATTTTAAAGCTTCCCCGGTTTAAATATAACGCCATCTAGCGTTAAGCGGCGGTCGAACTTGGTCGCAGACTAAAGTCAATATTTACGAATGTTGTATGAATTTTTAGGTGTCAATATAATGCGAGTCTTACGTAGTTTACGTAAAGTTGAATTTAATTCAAAAATAATATACGTAATGCCATATTGAAATTCAAAGTTGTAACCAATTAATATCACCTTGTCTTTGTTGTAAAATGTAATGATAGAAATATAAGTGTGTGAGTTCGGCGACATTGGTTTTCATATTAATGTTACGTGACGCCATTTCTACTCTTTCTTTGTTCCGTTACTGAATCAGTTTTCTGTGTACAAACTATGATATAAATTGCACCCAACTGTATTCTTATTTCGAAAGGTTTAAAACGTACTTTTATTCTTTGCCCGGTTATTTTCTATCGAGTTTAGTTTGACCATTTGTGATGTTTTCTGAGCAAAGGGACTTTATTGTCGGTATGATCTTATTTAGTTAAGATTTTCTAACTTAATTTTTGTTTGTTTCTTGATTATGTTTATACGGGTTTAAATAGAAAATACCTACAATTTCTCAACATTGAATTTCTTTAATAAAACTATCAATTTTTATTCTAGGACTGTTTAAAATTCAGCCCTTTTTTTCACACAAACCACCCACTCACTCGCATCGTGTACGGGAGTATACTCGCACCGATGTACATACTTAGATGTAGGTATCTAATAGTAGCGATTAGATTAGCAGTTGTTTATGAAGGAAGTGTGTTGCTGTTCGTAATGTGGAAATTATCAAGTCGGAGAAAAGTCGTAGAAAAAACGTTGTTAGTTTTAATGACTGAAAGTTAAGAGCGTTCAGATATTTTATTTAACCCTGTACAGAAACATGCTCTTACATCTAATTTTTAAGATGAGCAATAAAAAAAAATGTTATCTTTCACAATTTTCACTAAAATCTCAATCTGGTGGAAATTAGAACCGACAATAAGGTCCTTTTCTTTTATCACATTTCTATAATCATCTCTCTATTTACAGAAATCACCTTGATACTACATACGTAAAAAAGAAGAAGAATTACTTTGTCTACAATGGAAAATTGACGTGCAACTGACATGCGGGAAATTTAAAGGTTATATAATATGGATTGCTTGAACTACACACCCAATTATTTTCATAATTTTATCGCCAAATTTGAGAAACGTATGGCCAAAAATTCGTTTTAGTAGTTATATAAAAACAAAACGTTTTTTTTTAAAAGCAACTGTAATAAATAATAAACATAAAAATATCACCTTACAGAAAGTAATAATTAATGATTATATATTATTATTTTCATGATATATGTATATAAAAACTAAGAAAATTAATTAAATTATCCAACATTGGACAGTTTTTGCTGTATTCAAAAGTTATCATTTTCGGATTATGTGTTTATTCCACTGACGGTGCCATATATACCGCAGTTTTTGCATATACATGCATATGTGTCCGAACCTTCCCTGAAGCCTGAAACCATGATCTTTGCTCTTGATTCTGAGTTAATTGTCATATATTATTATATATTTTAAATATAAATGTTTTTGCCTTTAAATAAGTTTTAGTATCGATTTATTCCTGCCATACACAGATATTTAATACAAGTCGTATTATTTGTTAAATAATATTATTCTGTTTCTGTTTCAGACTGACTCCGCCAGGTTGCGGAACACAGCACTATGCAAATTAAATTGTTTATTGTATTTATGATAATTTTCTATATGTCTATCTACTCAATGCCCAAAACCAATCTGAATAAATCGGTGTACCAAGGAGTGATTTATCATCTGTAATTTTCAAGTTTATATCATGACTGCAATACATGTATATCATAAATTTATTTTAGTTTCGTGGGCGTCGTTTAGTTTCTCGATGAAAATTATTGTTTGATTCATTGTCAATACGGTAGTTGATTGAAATTATAATTATGTTGAATTGATATTATATCCACGGTTAGACTTTAGACGTTTAGACTTAAATGCTACTTTTGGTCGATTTTACGTTATCATTTTAATAGTCAAAAGTCTTAAAAAGGCGATTACAATTATGCACCTATATATAACGTAAAATTGAGCAAATGTGACGTTTAAAGTAAAAGTGCCTGTCAACCGTCGATGCGTTGATTGAAGTTCTGTTTTATGACTAATTTGATGACTTGATAATAAAATATGAAAAATGACATTTAAATTATATTTCTAGTGACGACACTATAATGGTGGCGCTGTCTTTGTTTAGCTGGCGAATTTTAACTTTGTCATCTTTAAAGATATTTTGTCTTTGATTTCACAGTTCAGTTTCTAGTATCATAAAGTATTTAAATATATAATCATATTAAAATACTCATTTTGTCTATGGCATTAATCGATAAAATGGATTTGTGTTCGAAATTAGAAAAGTGGATAGATTATTAATTATCAGCGGATTGAATCAAGAGTTTTTGAAAATAAAATTTGAACAGTATTCGTCATTGGAGCTCTGATCGATCAATGAACAAACCGCCTTAAAGGTGTTACAGACAATGTATATTCGTCTGTAAATACCTTATCATTATCATGTTTACATGTAAAGAGGTTGTTATTTATGTACGTACAGTTGACAACACGCTAAAATACCCTAAAGCCATTTGATTCTACCCTTATTAGTAGTGTTATAGGGTAAAGTGGTTATAGGGTATAAGCTACTTATATTATTATTATGCATTTCTATACAAAAAAAGTGCGACACACTGATAATTTATTAAATCTCAAATGTATTTCTTTCGATTATACTTTCTTATTTTTTGAATCTTTTCAAAAGGCTTAAAATTTCAGAAGACAGCATTTTTTTTTGTGTCCTAAAATTTCCATATTTAAAATATCAAAATAATTTTTAAGTGTACATGTCCACTAAAGTATCTAGACAGATACAAACTGCCGCATGCAATGTATGTTGTATTCATCAGTGTAGTTTGGGGTCTCTACGTTAGTGGACACTTTGCGTTTGAATTATATTTATAAGGGACTCGTTTTTTTTAAATACTGGATTTTGTAACATAACATTGTGATAAATAAAATAAGTATTTTTTCTAAATTTATGCTAGTTTTGTAATAATGTAAATTAGGAGAGTAGACCTCTGAATAAATTACTAATGGATTTATTTTTTTATTACGAGCATTTTGATTTTTTCCCTGATTTATTATTTTAAATATTCACGCATGATTTTATGGCAAGTACACAAAATCGATGAAATTAATATTTTGGAAATATTTTACTCGTCGGTTTTAGGTTCCTAGATACTGACCCCAGTGAAATTTTGAAAAGGATAATGTTTATAGAACTACTTATAAAAACATGTTCCTATTATGACGTACAATAATATGTAGGTACAATAATGTTAATAGAATAACACCTTACGAGTGAGTTTCCATTATCCAATCCAAATATTCTAATGTACGAAGACTTCTAGTTACTATTTTAACATCAAACTACATAAGACAGCACAGAGGAAATTACTCAATATTGCTAATAATTTACTCAGTATTGCTAAAATCTCACTGAATTGTTTACATTACTATTTTGGGGAGGGTAAGAATTCTGTTAAAACATTAAAACAAATAGATTAAAATATTTCAAAACAGTAATTTTAATTGATTATCTTACACTCCGTCTACCACGACGCGCGTAATATATTCATACAAACAAATATTCTCGTACTCTCAATAAATATTTTTACTCTAGTTCCATTACAGGTAGACGGAAAAGTTCGCGACCTTTTTGAACATATGACTTCATTGTGCCGGAACACTGATCACTGACGGGAAAGTGATATATCGTTTGACAGCTAGCTGACTTTTTTGTAGTGGCGGCAAATTGAAATTACAAGTTAAACTTTATATTTTTATATTTCTTAACCATTTTAAAATCGAAGTTAATAAGGAGAAAATTAGATATGTATTACAATTTTTTTCGACACGGGTATGAATGCTTCCAGTGCTCGAAATGAGATTGGTGTTTACGGAGAAGATGTTTTATCTAAAACTACTGCAAAAAAATGTTTCAGTCGATTCAGGTCTGATAATTTTGATGTTAAGCAACATCGGGCGCGGTCAGGGCTTGGATGGGTGACCGCCTGGGAACACCGCCCGATGTTGCCTATTTTTGCATCTTAGTTTAGCTTTTTTTTTTTGATGGAAATCTCAATTTGATTGTCTATTTGTAAGCAAAGCAAACTTTTATGGAATGTCATTACATCTGCATTGTATTCTCCGAAAAGAATCATGCGCTGATTGAAAGTAACAATGTATTGTGTAACCGCTAATTTGAAAACAACATTCATTGTGACGTTCGTCTACATTTTTTATTCTTTTGTTTTATAAATAATTGACACTTAACAGTTTGGAAAAGCAACTGGCGACAGTATTGTTTTCCACAGGTTTATATTCTGGCGAATATAGATAGAAATATAAGGGTCGAATATATATTTTTTTTATTCCAGGCGAAATAATCAAATTTCTAATCGTACCAATGAAATCATTTTTTAGATACAATGTGGACCATGGACATCCGCGATACATGGTAGGGCTGCCACCTTCGTAAAACTATACCTAAACCCCGAGATTAGACGCGGAACAAGAAATTTATTAGTAAATTTTTAATTTTACATTAAGTTAGATATTTTAAGTTATATTGTAATCTATAACATTAATATTCTCGATCAGACAATATTAAATTACCAATAATAATTGACACAAGATAAAGATACACATAGCAACGCTTTGAATTATATCTTTGAGACAACTCGAGAATAATCTTTAAAGGAATTTATATTACTGTTATAGCTTGTTTGAAAATTATAATTATATTTGTTCGAGATTTTTAATGCTCTACGAACTACGTCATAGCCGCGTCACCCGGAGATTTACCATGTTAACCCGTAGTCCGAACTTCAAACCCGGGAACACCGGGTCAAACCCAGAGGTACCAAGATATATGCCAACATCAAATGATAAACGTTGACACGCCCCCGGACGTGCTGCCTTTACCTTTAGATATTTAGGAATGGATTTGAAGAAGAGGTTGGTATAATCGGAAGGGAGATAGGATGGGAATGGGCTCTAACATACTACTGAAACACGTACGTACAATATTGGGGAAATAGGATAAAGTGGGAAATACACTACATTTTACACTAGTGTTCTGTGATGGGGAGAACTGTCAGTCGAGCGCCCCCAACGGCTGTGGGATTGCAGATTGTATATTTGGGAGGGGGAGGATGACCCCCTCCCAAATATACTCGTAAAGATACACCCGAACGCAACATCTACGTCTATGAATTACCATACCTCTCTAATTGCATACTTTATTGCATAGACTTGAATGAAGCGTTCGGGTGTTTCCGAATTAGCCGATGGCCAATGTTTTCGTAATGTATGTACATATACATGTAAAATGGTTTTTTTACATATAAAGAATATACAAACGCCGTGCATTTGATGGTAACTGGATACTCTCGCCCCGTGACATCTGCGATACATGCCAAAAGTCAATAATGTCAATTGTTGGCACAGCCACGACTGCTTCGCCTGCCTTCGGAGGTCTAGGGAGTGCATTGTGAAAACGACGTGAAAGGAATAGTACAATTAAATGAACGTTTACCTCATTACATTTTGATGCCAAATCGAGATTAAAATAACTTGTGAACTTTTGAAGTATACTGAATAGATACCAAAAATTTAGTCTGGCTCTTTAAAGTCATAACTCCTCTAATGGCATTAAGATGTGGCTACAGAACTAGTCGAAAACTACAGCCTGCCGGCCGAAAATTAATTAATTAAAAATAGGTTTCGACGCCACAAATTCTACCATCATGTGGGCTGCACTTGTTTTCCAGAGTCATACCAAAACCAAAATGTCACCATTTGCATAATTCGAGTCATCTTTATTCTTACTTTTGCCACCTTGACCGCTTTCATCAACATCCTGAGTGCATTGGTACGTCATCAGACGTTTTATGAGTCAAATGAAAGCCTCCAACACCCCTACCATTGATCTTGAGACATATGAAAGAAAGCATTTTACATATATTGATTTCCGTAATAATGATTCGTTTTATTAAAATAATTTTGCTTAATATTATTTGTGGCAGAGTTTGGATGTTAGGATGTTTGTTACTCTATCGTGTCGAAAGAGTTGAACCGATTTCGTTGAAACTCTTCAAATAATATGTAAGTCGTAATCCGGATTAACACATAGGCTACTATTTACGTAGACCACGCGAAGTACGTAGTCGCGGTCTATCGAACTCTACAGTATTTGTCTCAAGAGAATCTACATAATCTAAATATCCTAGGAAAAACAATTACCTGTCTTTTTCTTGAGAATCCATTTTTCTGAAATATTTTATTTGAAAACTCTCAACAAGACCAACATCAGCTGTCGTTCCATGGCATTAGAGTTAGCACCTAGAAAATTGTTCAGGAACTATGGTCAGTGTGTTGAATTGTTCGGAAACTGTTATAGATTTCTGTACAATATACTTATTATTGAATATCAGTTACCGTAAATATTCGTTGTATCAATATTTCGATTGGTTTCGTTTGGCTACTGTGTTAAGTGGAGCCGTCGTATTCACCGTCACTTGTCACTATCCTAATCTATATAATTTTGGTTAATCTAAATTCTGATCTCAACGCACTAAGGACGGTGGACACCGTCACAGGTACCGGGCCGCCGCGCCTGGGACGTTGGAATTAAACTGTCTATTTTCATTCCCTTCATATGAATGAATTAAAATACTGCTCTCCTAAGAAAAGGCATAAGTTACATTTTTAACGAAAGTATAAATAACATTATATTCGGAAATAAAAATGGAGAACTTAGAATGGTTATTCTTTTTGTTTCATTCAAAATCACTGGCGTACCAAAAGCGAATGTCATCAAAATGCACTTGTGCGGAAGGTGCTTCTAAGGTGGGCGGAATAGTGGTCTAAGGTTTGTCTCAGATTTCATTCGAGTTCCAACAGTACCTCGTCTCTCACACCTGCGTTTCGCCACGAGTCGAAGGCTCGCTTTCGATGTTTACGGGGAGAAATCTCAGACCGGTCGCGGCGACTTCGGCCGCGTAAGTCAGTCCCGCACTTCGCGTCGGCGCGCCACCACGCACCAGCCGTGTCACCAACTATCCCAACTACTTTTCACTGTGTCAACAACCCAAAGATTCTTCGGGGAACTGCCTCCGAATTTCTGAGCACGACTGAACTGTCGGGGTTTTTGCACGTGTGTTTTGTGTCTCGACTTTTGTGTACGTGTTGCGGCGAAAGTTTTTTATTAGAAAGTGCGTCTACCTGGAGTGTTTTTCTACAGTCCGTCGGTATGTTCTGTTTAGTTGTAAACGCGTGTATAATAGCGGTATTTAGGGACGCGTCTCTCCATTCAGCCGACTCATCTGAGCCTCTCACTCTTACCATCACTGGCGTCCCGCCTCACCATTGTACGTCCACTTATAAATATGTATGTGTGTTTACGTTCCGGTTACGAGCTTTTCAGAAGAATTCTCTAAGACTTGTTTTTTTGTAACGCATAATTGCCAGTCTTTTTTGACCCGAACTTAAGATATCTACTTGTACAAGAATACGTAGACATTTTAAAAGTAAACTAGGAAAATGATAGCGATGACGGAGCCGGCGTGAAATCTGGGACATCTTTTAAGAGAGGGGACACTTGTCTATGAGTGTTATTTAAGAGCCCAAAATGTGCCTCCGCCCATTAGGATTCCCTATCCATTTATCCATTTTTTCTCCATATGCATTCCCAAGGTATTGTTCGTTCTGATACCTCTAGAGTTTCGTTCAATAAAATATTTGGAAGCATGGAAAAGCTACGGGACTTACAAAAGATAGAAGTAAATGTACTGTGATTGCCACTCTGCGGACACTTAACACTAATCAAAGTTTACCGCCGCTCGATGGTGGTTTATTCGCAAGTCTGCAATTATTTAAGAATTTTCGCGAAGAATATTAGGACAGCGCCAGCAGTGATGCTAGGATGTAAACACATACATAATGATTGTAGCAATATGTAACAACTTTATTTGCCTATTTTCTTACAGAAATATTATGCTTATTAAACCTCGAACCCATTCCCTGTTCACCGTCTTTCCTAATCCCTTTCTTGAATCCTGATTTCTAATCCTGATTATAAATGTTATAATGTTTGATGTTAACATACTCGTATATCGCAGATTTTTATGGGCGACATCGCTTACTTTCAAGCGGGTCGTCTTCTTTTTTTTCTGTAATATGGAATCTTAAAAAATATGATAAATCTTAACTTGTACAAAAATATGTCGCCAACTTAAAGGTTGAAGGTTAAAAAAGCGCTGCCCTACAAAAGAGTTCAACGATTGCCTCACTTCCCAAGTATCGGTAAAATAACCTTTATGGTGTTAGTTTAAATTACACCGCATTTGTAATTATATTTTAAATAAATTAATTTTAAACTTTATTTAGTAATATTTTTTTATTTCATTAGCAAGACGACCGATCATACCAGGGGGTAGGCTTCCTTTCTGTTATGCAAAAGCCTGGTTTCGATTTCTGGCAAGTATACAATTGTTTAAAATAAAACAAGTATTTCTCCGATATATGGACATCTATATGTAGTTTGGATCTATGATATACCCAAATGGTAAAAAAATAGAAAAACTAACTCCTATAATATATATATTATATACTAGCGACCCGCCCTCGCTTCGCATCGGTTTATGATTTTTTCAAAATTTCAAAATAAAATATAGCCTATATTAGACACGGATAATGTAACTTCCTATTTTTGAAAGAATTTTTGAAATCGGTTCAGTAGTTCCAGAGATTACCCCCAACATATAATACAAACACACAATTTTACCTCTTTATTATATTATTATTATAGTATAGATATTTCCATCTTAGACATGGACTTCTTAGAGATTAGACATCTTAGATATATATATATATATATGTATATATCGTTTATACAGCCAAGATTGGGCGTCGTCATTGTAATTTAGTGATATAGTCATATTATTAAAGTTGTGATTAAATTATGTTATTGGAACGAACAACGAGTTATTGTAACGGACACTAATATACCTTTAATATCACTTTTATTGTGATATAAAATGGCTAATATATACTATGTAATACAGGGATATAGGGCATTCAATAATTGTCATATCTCTAGTTTGGCAAGGAATCCTGGGTTGGGCACTGAATGTGGTTGTTTAATATATTTAATATAATACATGTAGTCGATCACCACTTTCTTTAGCCTCTACATTGAAATCAATATTGACACACCTATATCGGGTCAAACTCACTTCAATGCGGAGAAGACTTTCTCGTACATTTTATATTGGAAATTAATCTATCAACAAGCTTAATCTTAATTTATTTTGTCCAAAATAAGCTTATTAAAATTCATGAATCGTAATTTCTTGAAGCAAAACATAAAAACAAAATGCGTTTTGGTAAAAGTCACCGTTATTAGGCGCCCACGCGGCAAAGTTGATTGTTTCGTAAAGCTGTCTGATGCCTTACAAAGTATCTGATTATGCTGACTGCGGCATACTGATATGGTCAGCGAATATCATGTGGTCGAATAACACTGATCAACAATGATTGAATCACAAATTTGTTTAAATTTGATAAACTTTTTTTAATATTATTGTTTAATGAGTTTTAGATGATATAATTTAATCCGATATTAAAATAAATTACCACTGGATAAAAAAATATTACACTATACAGTAATACACTATCTAATACCGTAAAGAAAATACCTATGACATTGGATTTCTGAAATATTGGAGATTTTAATGGCATAAGACACGTGTAAGACGCGTTTTTAAAATCTTCAATATCCTACGAGTCAATACATATAACATTAAAAGTTCACATTATAAAGATCTAGATGCCTATAGAGATTTCTTTAATTTTTTAAAAGTTTTCAAGTTTGAAATTCGCAGCTTGAGTTGTGCTTGTTTGGGCGGCCGGGCGGAATCGTTTATATGCAGCAGTTAAAGATTAGAACATTTCCGAATTACAGTTTTCAGGTTTAGAACTTAAAAGTTCAAGATTTAGCACGCAAATTTAAGATGTGGTAGTAGTTATACTAGATACTTACAAGAAAATATTATTCACTTTGCATAGACTACTTGGCATCGTCCAATTGCATTTATGTTTAACCAAAGGTTGACGAGCAGACAATGCCACTAGGCATAAGTCCGCTTCCTGTACAAATTTAATACAGTAAAGCTTAAAAATTATTATCTATTAAATTTAAATTAATTATTAAAAGTATTAAAAATGTAATCTATATTTATTTTTATATACTTCGAGCGAACAAAGTCAATACAAGGTAGACCCACAAATAAATTTTCTTTTGCATTAGAACTTTTCGATCTTAGGTATAACTACTGTAAAAGAATGTTGCTTTAAAAGTACCTTTAAAAGTGAGTAAAGCTAAGC
The DNA here is from genome assembly GCA_943735995.1 of Sesia bembeciformis. Taxonomy (NCBI): domain Eukaryota; kingdom Metazoa; phylum Arthropoda; class Insecta; order Lepidoptera; family Sesiidae; genus Sesia; species Sesia bembeciformis. The sequence goes on from OX031042.1 coordinate 10,084,862, forward strand.
CTTGAAAAAATCTGTTAAATTATACAGACTAGTGATAGATCTTATCTTAAAAACGTGAAGTGCCACCCCGATTTTATTATCAGATTTGAATTCTGTATCAATTTATCATGAATTATCATGAACCGCTATCTTCGCTTTGATGAGATTTTTTCCTTACATGTCCTGTCTTTCCACACCGGCTTTATGTCCAGTTCTTTCGCAGCTCAGGTTATCTAGCTCTGGAACACTCTTCCCACTGACATTAGGAACGCCCTCCCACCCCCTAAATTTTCATTCAAAAAGTTGCTTCGGCGATATTATCTTTCTATGCAACAGAGTTGACAAATATAGTTACTTAGTTCTTGTTTCTATGAAAAAAATTCCCTTGTCAATAATGAAAAAAATATTATATTTTAAGTAATTCAATTTATAGTGATAATTTATTGTTGTATGTATTTATGTGGGTATATATGTATATTATTATATATATATAATGTATTAGTGTACCTACCTAGGTATTATATGTATAGTTTGTAGTCATTTTTTATTGATTGCACGATTTCGTATTTCTGTTCAACCAAAGGTTGTCTGGCAGAGAATGCCACTAGGCATTAAGTCCGCCTTTTGTACAATGTTTGTTTGTGCACTAAAGTTTAAAAAAATAAAATAAAAAAATATCAAAAACAAATACATCTTGTAGTTCAACAATGTTAAAAATATCAAAAATGTTCTCATTTTGTAGAAAATTGTAATGTATACATTTTATTTACCATACATGCATATCCACCAACACCTAAACCAATACATACCGCGAACCCTTAATATAGCGAACCCGTAGATTGTGGAAGGAACTGCCTCAAGAGACTTTTCCATTACGCTTCCATCCATTCCAGGGTTCAGTGCCGGCTTTACCTATGGTGCAGTGTGCGGCGCACACGGGCGCAGGATGTTAGGGGGCGCCGAGCGCCGCTCGCGACGCCTCCAAAGAGCCTACTATAGGGCGCCAGGGTATTGATTGCACCCGGGCGCTACATGGGCTAGTGCCGGCGCTGATGGGGTTCTTCAAGAAAGTTGTGAATAGGATTTTGCAAAGTCGGCGGTACCCCTGGTGTTGCAGGTGTCCATGGGTAACCGTAACACTTACCATCACGTGGGACCGCATGCTCGTTCATATAAAAAAATCCTATAAAAAAAAAAAACAGTGCGAATAAAAATAAAGAAAGATGTCAAAGTGTGCTTATGTGGAAATTGAAGACATGATCTAGACTGATAATTACGTATGTGTGGTAGAATCTTTTTAATATTGAACTAATTTATAGAAACACATAGAAATATCTCACGGACATTTTAAATATTAATTACCTATTTGTCGATCATAATGAGACTAGCTTTTTGCTTTCCCGCTTTCCCAGTGTTACTTTTCCGGATTTCAGGCTACCTCTTTGGTAAAATTTCATTGAAATCGGTACAGTAATTTAGTCATGAAGAGATAACAAACAAACAGACAAACACTGGGATTTATAACGTAATACACCCCGTTTCACCCTTTAGGGGTTGAATTTTGATATAAATGAGAAGTGGAGAATTAAATATAATAGTTTTTGAGATACCAATAGATTAGATTTTGCGTCGAAAACCTTTTATGCATAATAATATGTCTTTTACGCCCTCTCTGTCAAATATAAAAAAACGGCGGTATCTATATTAGCAGATACGTATCTATCTATCTACTATGCAAATTTCATGCTTTTTATATGTCAGTCAATCAGTCAGAAAATCTCTTTTTATATGTATATTATATTATATATATATATATATGTTACATTCAGAGATTTGAACGTTTATACGCGTACAGAAGAAATATAGGATTCAGAAGGCTCTTCTCGGAAGAAATAAATTTATCTTTTATACCTGAGTAGAGGCACAGTATATACAAAAGGTTTAAGGTTCACAGAACAAAAAAGTTTGACGCCTTATGAATCTACACGGGAACTGGCAATTAACGCGTTGGCCAGGAAAAAAACTAGTCGAATGAGCAATAAACCTATTATTTTTTGCTCCTCTGAGTAAAATCATGCAACGAAAATGTCTGTTTACAATTATATAGGTAATTTTTTGAGATGTAATTATGATTAGGTATAGATTAGATAGACGCTTAATTAAGTAGGTATATTGTTTTAACTTTCACAAAATACACAGTGTTTTGATTACATATTCTGTGTTGGTACGCATTGGCATTATCATCTATCCACATTTGGAAGGCTGCGACACGCTACACTAACAAGGACTGCGGACGTATACGACGGTAAATCGCAAGGTTTAAATTTGTTAATAACCGGATTCCACGTCGACGACAGTTTATAAAAATAAAATGAGAAATAAAAGGTAAAAAAAACCTTTAATTTTACGCGTTCAGACCCGATTTACAATATACAATCAAAATAGTTATTGGTAAATACATACGTATAACTATTTCATGTAATCAATACGCACGGAATCCATCTCGTAGATTATGGCCCGAAACTCCTCGTGATGTCCTGAAGTGGGGAGTGTAAGATTTCATTCATCTTTCAAATGAATGAATATGAAATAGGTTTTTAAACGAAATAACATTATTAATAAAATATTGTACTGAAGTTAATGTACCTGAAGTGTACCGATGACCGTATGGTGTCGGCCAAGTTTAGAATAGCAACACTCTTTGTCTTCCCGTGTGGGTGTCGTTAATGGCGTCTAAGGCATACCAAAGCTGTTGCTACCACAAGCCCTGAGGAACTATACCACCTCTAAAAGAGTGAACACGCTCACCAGCTAGGTCAACATGGAGTTTTAAGCCTATACATCCCTCATGCAGAAGACAATGTGCATCAGGACGCCCATGTTCAGCAGTGGACGATAAAAGGACTGTTTTTATGAATTGATCATTAATTAACGTTTTATGTGGGTCGGATCGGGCACCAACGAATTGTTTTGACGTACTAGTATTCTAACCTATAGAGCTTAGACAGAGCGTATGTCACAAGAAAGAAACCACGAGGTAAAGCGCAAAAGAGCTGGATCGAGCGTATGGATAGAGGATGATCTGAGGAGTATGAGAATAGTGACATACTGGAAGACAGAGGCCAAAGATTGGTTAAGCAATTGGTTAGGATTGTAGAGGAGGCCAAGACCCATAATAAGTTGTAGCGCCGCTGAAAGAAAAGTAAAGTAAGAGTTTACACAGAAGATTTTGCGAGGTCTTGGAGCATAACGCATGAACAAGGCTCCACGCTACGTTTATTATGCCTTGTTAGCCGCATCTCGTACACGGCTGCAAGTCCGCCAATTTACATGCAAATGTCGTAGTGGGCGATGCACGACGCATCCAGGACGTGCTGGAAACTACACATTCTTTTGTGACTTCTATTATACACACAGTTAAATTATATGACATGATGTAATAAGTTGGTATGGTTCTTTCAACTCACGAGTGAATAATTGCTTGTGAATAAATATAGATATGAATTTTCGCTTCAATGTAGGTATATTGTGAAGGATATGGGACTCCTATCTCCCATATAATTCTAAAGATATGATGGATATAATTCTAGTCTAGAGTAGAAATTTGTTTTTACGCGTACGGACAATCACTGCTACCAGCAAAAATTATTTATAAATACTGTATTTAAACTGTGGATTCTGCTTATGACTGACTTCATATAATGTTATAATCTGCTTGTCAACAATATATATTAATAATAATATTATTTACTTGTGAGCTTGGCCTTTTTTTGTGAGCTTATTACAAGGGGGGTTCCCGCATCTCAACCATTAGCATGTGAGCCACTTGACCGGAAAAGAACGTTTTAACGAATTATTTTAAAATAAATTCGTTGTTCTAAAATGCTCAAACAATTCGTGTCTTTCGAGATTCGCAGCGCAACTTTTTAGTAAAATGGACAATAGAACTTAAAACTGTATTGAAAACTAGGAAATAAGACGTCACGAAGTATTATGCAGCAATATTAACTGTAGCTAGTATTAAATATTTGCTTAACGTACGTTGTATGAATATTGAACTTTAATCGATCGTACAATTTGACGAAATTTGTAATATGCGTAAATAATAAATATCTTGCGCCAACATTTAGAAACATTACAAATCTTTAATGTAATAATAGTAAAGTAATAACCCTAATAACGTACGCAAATAAAACATTTAAACGTAACGTACAACTTATGTAACTATACTGAATTACTATTAGCAAAAAACATAATAATGTTGCAAGAAAAAACAAATTCTTTATGAAACACAGTTTCCTGATGTTTAACATCACATAAAATACAAATTTGGTTATTTTAATATCAAAACATAAAACTTGTAACAGTTGTAACACATAATTACCGCGGAAGTGAGAATTAATTTATGGCACCTGTACGTTTATTTATCGGTGTTTTGTTAATGGGAAAACCGAGTAACTAAAGCTACATACACCCAACAAAGATATATTTATTAAATTATCGTACTGTGGTTCTTTTTTTACAAGCTTTTATTCATATAGAGAATGTAACAAACCGACATCACGGATTATGTCCATGATAATTTACGATTTTTTTGAAAAAAGAAAATTCCACTGGTTATTGTTGTATTTAGAAAATAAGTGTGGAAAGTATTGCACAAACAAAAAGTTTATATTAATGTTAATTTTTGATACCTATTAACTCAAAATTCTGAACTACCCTGTGGTTTCCGCCCCCGGAAATTATATCTCATATGAGTACATAGATCTATATTAAGAGAAGTGTCTTGACCGATTGACCGACTCATCAACGCCGACCCGTAAACGCTGAATCAAAAAACATGATATATGGACATTACCTTTCTTTTATAACGTAAAGAAGGAATTTCCCATCAAAATTCAACGCCTAAAGGGGTGCAATGTTATTAACTTTGTAAGGTTAGAATAAAATCTGTGATGGTGCCTATTAACATGAAACTTGGTATAATTATTCTACACGGCATATAAACACATGTTTTACGGTTTTACAAATTGTACTGAATAAACTGGGGACTGAAACAGGGAAATTTTGAATGGAATCACTACCTAATTAATATTCGTGCTCCTTTTACTACGCGATAATTAAGTCCACACGAGCGAAATTATGGGCTACTGTACAAAGTTTATTAATTCTGTACAAAGGAATATAATAACCATATCAATATAATATAATAACTACAACCAACAAGTATTAATAAATAATTAATAAAATTATAATGAATATTACTAGATTATAACACAAAACGCTCCAACTAATTTAAAATATATGAAACCGTTTTCGCTAGAACGGTTTTATTTATTTTAAATTTGGAATGGTTTTATTTATTTTATTTTTCGTTAAAAATAAAATCATTTTGGAGAATAAATCGAAAGTTACCAACATGTAAATTTTGGTGTTCTATCTAAAACGTTCGTTGAGCTTATTACTCAGTACATAGTAATGACGGGTGTAGCGGGGGACGCGGTAAGGCCCATGCGCATAAAATGCAACTGCACGTAGAATAAGAGATACACTATAATAGATAAGTTATGGGGAAAAAAACTGGTGGAATCGATTTTGAACAACCTGTTTTCATCGTTTGCGTTATTTCAGTGACATGTTGTAGTAGTAGCCATAGTACAAGCAATCGCAATTGTAAACTCACAACAGTGATGTGTCTTGATGATAATAAGTTATAATCCCTTGTATGAGGTAATTTCGACCTATAGTATAGGCACTGTTCCCATGCGCTGGCGCAACTTGACCTTGAACAACTTAAACTGAGTCAGGGGTCAACGCGGGGTCAAAGCTTCATATAAAGCTCCGTAGACGAATTTTTCGGAGAGTTGTAGCGATACAATGGCGAAATATTATTTAAATATTATTCACACATTTTAGTGAGATATAGTCACTTTGGGAATGAGATAACTTTGTAAGTTGCTTACAAGTTAAGTTTTTCATTTCTTTTTTCATCTTATTTTAAGCGTTTAAAGTATTTTAAGCTTATTTGTTCTTTTTTGGTCGGTCTTAGAATTGCACCACTCCACTCGTGGGTGTTGTAAAGCGACTAAGGAATAATGCCTGGGGAACTACACCACCTATAAAAAAGTGGACTCGCCAAATCGCCTGACCAGTGTGCCGTTTTAAGGCCATTTTAAGGCCCGTGTGCCCCTCTTGTACACGAGGGGATCCCTCGTGTAAAAAGATAACGTGCATGACGAGGCTAGTGTCCAGTAGTGGACGAAAAAAGCTATAAGTCTTATTGCTGGTTCGATCTAATTTCGACACTTATTAATAATTTTTTTTGCGAGTTTTCATATTTTTCTTACTGACTATATCGTGCGACTTTAAACTCAACAACTTGAGAGTGGTTTATACTTATTTGATTTTTTTGATTTTTTTATTTACTTTTACCAATAGCTTATTCACAATTAAATTTATTGCTAAAATATCAATCATGCTGTCGTCAAATTATTGAGATGTCAATTAGATTTAACACTTGTGTACACATTAAATTTTGCTTTGATATATTGATACCTTACTTTGTGATGCAAAAATAAATAAATGTCCATATTCTCTCGTCTGTACCTAAGGGTATTTCAGTTCTATTTTCAATAAAGACGATTAGAAACCCTTTCTATTATAGACAATTTTAATTTAATATCAATTTTGTTATTTCGTACAAAAAGACGCTATTGAATTATCGATTCATTCCTACAACATCACGGACATTAAACGAAGTGGACGTTTTGTTACTAAGGCATTAGGGCATTTTGCTTTTAGGACTATTAAGCAAACGGGGAGATTTTGCGATTTGGACGTTTCGCTACTTTGTCGTTTTTTGATAATAAAAAAATTAATTGATATTAAACTTTTGACATTAAAACATCTATTTGTCGAGTCACTGAATTATATTTAACACCATACAATACGAGTACCTACATACTCGTTTTTAGACATTTAAAAAAAATTTAGACCATAAGGCCCGAAACCTCCTATTGATTTACTGGAGAAGACATGTGCCCTTCAGTAGTACGTTAAAAAACAATCTTAAACAGGTATGAGAAGATATTTCTATTTAAATAGTCTGCGCGTTTCGATGCAACTGTTACGGTGCGAGTATATTTGGTGAAAACTTCACAAGTGGAGCGGTGTGAACGCGGTCGGCCGCGTTTTGTTATGATTTCTTATTGGACCAGCTGTTTTAAAACTGAACTACTTACATATGTGTACACACATTAATTATGTATGCGCATCTGACGCTCCTATTTTTGCATTTTACATATTTTGGTCCTCCTATTTTAGTCGATGTCTGCCTATCGCATACTAGATAAAAGGTCCCGGATTCGATTTCCACACTCAAAGTCTGACACTAGGATTCCCTGTGGTCTAGAAAGACGAACAGAAACCACCCAGATACAATAAATTCGTTTTGAAAGTAAATTGAAAGCGAAGTTCAAAGCAGCAAAAATATCTAGTTTTAAAGTTTATTGAAAAGTTGATTTAATTAACTAACCATTTTAGACTAAAATTTGGAATAATACATGGTCACAGTATTCAATATGGGAATAGACTAAATGACATATAGTGGGGGGGGGGGGATGAAGCAGATGAGGAGGGGTTAATTAAAAAGTCAAATTTGAAACTTATGTACAAGTAACAAGAACGTTGAATAGCAAATAAATAAATTAAAGAAAGAAATAAACTTAAGTAATAAAAATGTTACATTTTCAAAACACATGAATTTAAGAATTTTAGAGCTACTAAGCATAGAACACTATTAGAATCACTACGGGCTCACTTTTACAGCTATCCTTTATAGGACTCAATCTACAGATACGTTTATTTAAAATGATTGTTCCTCGAAAAGATTTATTAGTTACCAATAAAGATTTATTATTATTATTATTATTGGTAGAACAATTTAACAATATTGATTTATAATACAAAAAGAGAATACGACAACATCACCACGAGAGAGATAACTGATAAGAAACTGATGACACCCAGAACGAATAATTTCTATGGAAGGAAAACACTTAAATATACAATTCTGAGTATTATGAATACAATTCCATTAAAGATAAAAGAAAAAATACATAGTAAAAATAAATTAAAAAAATACTATAATATCTAACTTTGAGCAACCTATATAAACTAAAGTATGTAGAATTAAACCGGTCAAACAAGTATCAATTTTACCCAACTACCCTCAAGCGAATGTGCAGTGCTGTGATAAACTCACATAGTTTTATGACACCAAGCAATTGTTCTGTATGTACCCTTAATTTATAAATGTTAAATAAATAAAATTCGAACGTGCCTGCCCGAGAGTGCTTGTAAATACATATAACATATCTAGTACATATTCTCAAATTGATGGCCACATTGATCTATACCCACAAAGTTTGTTCATTTTAAAGAGTCCGGGTATCTCTATACTTTCTTTGTCTGTCTAAAATGAAATTGGCAGATACGTAATACACTGGACTGCAGCGTCAGGTCTTAAAGTAATGTCATTACATCAACACTTACGTTTCTTTATTACATTTTTTTACTACACATTCATAATTTATTGGTGAATGTCCTCAATTAACAGATTGCAATACGAAATTGAAATAAAATGAAGATTAACGATGGATTAACACCAAAAAGTCATCGTACTTATCAAAAACAATACCTACCAAATTTTCAAATTATAATGCAGTAGTTGTTGAACACATTAAGACAGTTTCGCAAATGGTGGCATCTCCGCGTCTCGCTCCGTTTAGCTTTCTCAATGGTAGACGAGATAACGAACTTGATAGCTTTGACAGCATACTTCTAAGTATACCTAACGAGCTAAAGTACCTATACTTTGAGGTACTTTACAAACTGTTTAGAAGCGGCTGCTAGCTTGTAGTGGTTTTGAAACATAATTTTATTGTTACCGGGGCAAGGTTACTGTTTGATCTTTGTATAGATGTAATTATAAGATGCAATATTCATTTGTATGACACGACTATTTCTAAATATATAGACAAGATTTGTGTTCCATTCGCTTTATTAAAATCAGTACCAGTACCCGACCACGTATAATATGACACGCTCTCAGAGGCAATATACCTATCTATGCACGCTGATGATAAAGAGACAATTAGCTATTTTGATTATCATAAAACACCTATTCAGTAGTTCATCGTTCACACGCAGATCATCTCAAATGTCCGATCATTTCAAAAAAAAACTTTCTCATTCACGATTTAATATATACCGCTCGGTGCTGTAAGTATATTGAATGTTGCAATCAATGGATAGCATAAGTTAACGGTAAGACTTATTTGTGTAGACAGACGGTCATATATATTGCTCGTAACACATTTCGCCGAAGAATCCGGAACTAGTTCGAAATAACCCACAAGTAAGTCCAAATAGCTGTATTTACAATACCATGACAATTCAGTCCTGTTACCTCGATTACATTTCTGCACTGGTAGGCTTCTGCGTATTGTCGTCAGAATAACAAGTAGATAGCTGTCATTTAAGCGCAGCGTGAGTGTGACAAAGTTTTGTCTACAAGTTTATCTCATCCGATCACAATATAGCAGCTACATTTATACGAATATTATACCTATCAATCTATCGTCCTACTGCAGGGCTCAAGTTCCCTTTACAATAAACGAGGGATAATTTTTGTTGAGAGGCACATCGTAGTAAAACACGTCTGTACACCCGGCGATCCAAGATCAAAATGGACGAGCCTACCCAGTTGGTGCTCGAAGCAAATGTCAAATGTCACCCCATTCCAGCGCCTTCTCGCAACCAAGTGGCGTTCGCTTCAGCGCCCTCTTTTCTTCTTTTTTTTAATTATAATAATTCTCTAATAATTCAGGCTACAATTCACCATGTACATAACATCCAATGCGAAATAACATTACTTTTTTTTTTTTAATTTCCGTACATTTTGGTGTAGTATTTATGTTAACTACGTACTTATAATATTATGCTCATGCACAGGACAGTGTGTATGAGGAGACCCGTGTGCACCAGTGGACGAAAATGAAGCTGGTCATAGATGTGGTTATCATGTTACACAAATTCCTGATTGTTTTAAATTTCGCCCACGAGGGTTTCTTCGCAATGTTTCCTGTCAGTTACCGACAAGCTATTGAGATATATTCCAAAATACTTTTGTGATTACAATAGGAGGCATCCTTGCAGTAATAGAGACTGTTAAAGGCTGAGGAGATTTTCTCGAACGGTTCGGCCGAGATTACTGTATACAATTATTTTATGACACCAAACGTCATACGATTCTCGCCTGCATCTGTTCACATGATGACAAAAACTCGGTGATGACAGTGATTGCATAATGGTAGAAGTTGTTTATACTAGTCAAGCATGTTATTGAACGATTTTCTCTACTGCACGCGTTCGAGAAACTCTCCTTGTGTAAATGAGCCTTTATCCTTCGTATACCACTTTGACGTCATGCAACATACCTACGCTTGAACTCATGATAATTATGCAAAGCAGTATAAAATTTGCCATTTTGCCTCTTTGTCGCCTCCGAGCAGCGACTTGAATTACAGCCGTTCGTGATACCCTCGCTAGTTGATAGTCACACAATACTCTTTACTTCCACGCTCCACAATAAGTTACGAAACGCCAGTGACCGATTAGGCGAGAAAAACTTCTAGTAAAAATATATAGCGATTGTTTTCGTGGGAACCGTGTGAGTGGTAACACGCTTAGGCCTACATACTGAGCATAATTTTAATTACAATCTTAAAATTGTTGTCTGTAATCTTAGACTAGTTCAGTAGCGACCTTAAATCATTGTTATGTCGCAATAATCTTGTTATGATTTAGGTATTTATTATGATTACAAATTTTAATGTCAACGGTATGTTTGTTTGTTCTTGTTAGATTATAAAAAACATTACATTTCTTAGCTCTAGTGACGTTGAGTGTTATTGATAATAATGTGTTGAGAGAAAAGGTCATATATCGTGTGAAAAAGTATCTCAAGATAAATGACATTTAGGCAAATCTCATAACCCGACGACTCTTTTTAGATAGATCTAATCCAAAAAAGTAACTAAAATCTAATTAAGCTAATCAAATCTAAAAAACTAATTAATGTTCATTTAGAATATGTTCTAATTCATTTAGAATATAATTTTCTGATAAAAAGATTATCAAAAAAATTAAAAAAGACTAACCAAAAACAATAATAATATAATTACTAATCCAATGCAATTAAAACCTTGATTTATTAATTATCATTGACATACGGCAATTTTTGAGACATTTTTGATTTTTTGAATTTTTGAGACATTGACATTTTTGAAGGGGAGAGTGCACGCTACAATCCAACTAGACTGGCCACGTTTCCCCTCTTTTACAGAAGACTACCTTGAAATGTACTGCATTTCCCACTTTATCTTATTTCCCTAATGTACGTACGTGTTTCGGTGGTGAGTGAGATGTTCCAGAGCCTATTCCCATCCTATCCCTCCCCATTTTCCCAACCCTTTCTCCAAATCCATTCCTATATCTCCAAATATTGGCAGCGCATCCGGGGGTGTGCCAACGTTTATCATTTTGGACTAATGTTGGTATGTATCGCGGATGTCTATGGGCGACAGTATCCATTTACCATCAGGTGGACTGTATGCTCGTCTGCTGCCTTCGTACATAAAAAAAAACAAAATACTCGTTGTATTATTTATACCTGTAAATGGTATATTTGTAATTACAGGAAAACTATTTAAACAATCTGTGTATTCTTTTAAAACTAATTTACCGAAACCAAATTGTCTATTCTATTGTATATTCACAGTCTTGAAAACATACTGTACCTACTATAACCATAATTCTAAAGTCTATCACATTATCCTATGACCGTGTTTGATAATACTGCAAAAATCAATTAAACAAAATGTTATATGCGTTCTGTATCTACATCCCACCACCAACATATTACTTAAGCAACTAAAAGTCGCAACGTATGACAGAACTAAGCGTGTGAAACCAAATAGTAGCATTTTATTTAAATTACCCGTGTTTGTTTGCAATCAGATTCCTAGTTAATTGTAGACGGTTGTGCCATAACGATTATACACTCAACTTGAAATCTTCGGTTAATCGGTCACTGGATAAAGATTTAATGGCGCATGAAATATGTTTAACTTTTGTCTAGTGGTTGCTTTTGTGAAGTTTATTAATTTTCACGAATATGTATACGAGCATTAGATTACAAATATTTGAATTCAAATTTGTAATGATTGTTTTCAGTTATATTTATATATATATATATATATATATATAGCTATAAGCCGTACAGATTTTCTTTTTCGTCCACTGCTAGACATGGCCCCTCATGCATATTGTTTTGTACATGAGTGAGTATGACCTTAAAACGGAACGCTGGTCGAGCGGGTTGGCGACACCACTCTTTGTGGTAGCGCACTTGGTATCGCTTAGTCTATGCTATATATTAGGCGGTGCTCTATATCTACCTACAAAAGAAAATATCTGTCTATTTGTTCGTGGTAATATCGAGATCTACTGCCGATTTTGTTTTGGTTTTCACCGTTGTGTCTATCCCAGACGTTTTAGGATACTTTTTTAACAAAATCGGCCCTGTTGTTTCGAAAATAACGCGCAAGAGTCATCACCGTGAAGTCGATATTACCCTACTGCAGGGCACACACCTTCCCTAGCAAATCACTCGGTGGTTTCGGGCCATATTCCACATCTAGACCTATCTAGACACATTACAAATTGTCTTATAAATCGGATTATTTTTTTACTGATACAGTTTGGAAGTCACAGACACTGTAGCAGTAAAAATGTCTTCTGCCTTTGGTAGTACTTCTTAATACTGATCTCAATATAAATATGTATCCCTCGTACCGTTACACTATATAAACCGTAGTGTACAAGTCCTAGAAACATGGTTAAACAAAAAACCCGACGTTACGATATCACCCTTTTCTATTTCCATTTAAACATTAAGAATATGGTAAGACAACGAGCGGTTTTCCAGTTATTTCATTTCAACTCACTGTGTCGTTTGTCAATTAGAAAATGTGAATTGAAAGCGGTTGGTTCATAAGCTGCGTTTAGCACAGTGTGATTTGTGTTAGTAGTTGTGAAGTTCGCAGACAATGGCATAATGTAGCGTGTCTCAATCAGTATGGGAAGATGATATGGCCTAGATTCCTTGTCGGCTGAAGCTGTTACCGTAGTATTTTATGAGAGAGGGGCACCGCGCCAGTCAAGTGCGCCCAGCGGCTGCCGTAGTTCGAATTCGCAACTTCACGTATAAGAGTCCAGGATACGGATCACCGCTCACAGAACGTTCATTTTTTTCTTATTATTTTAAAACTCAAATTAGAAATACAAAAAAGCCGGTTTTTTGAAAGTCGTAAACTATTAGTTACAGGTTAACCTAACACGTCGTCGCTGTATTCTTGCATTTCTGTGGCTTTTAAACTTACTTTCTTTCACCTTAATTTCTAGTTTTATGGTTGTTTCTTAGGAAACATTGGTATGTTTGGTATTGGTATTGGTATTCGGTATGTTGGGGGTAATCTCTGGAACTATTGATTATCCGAACATTATCCGTGTCTAATATAGGCTATATTTTATTTTTAGTTTGAAAAAAAAATTGGAAAAAAGAATAATCTTATAAACCGAAGCGAAGCGAGGGCGGCTCACTAGTATAAAATAAACCTAAGAACTTAGAAATTTGATATAAATTGATAATAAAGAACATATGTATTTTAAATGCAATGCAACGCAACCAGCCCTTTCAGTATCCACTGCTGGACAAGGGCCTCCTCAAGCACATTGTCTTGCGCATGAGGAATTAATGGCCTTAAAACGTCACGTTGGCCAAGCGGGTTGGCGAGTACCTACACTCTTTTATCAAAAATCGTGACCGTGGGTGTCAAAAAAGTTGACTTATGGATATCAAAGAACTGTTCAATATAATTCCCACCTCCGGTTTCTACAATCGCACCTCCCGTCACAGAAGTGCGATCCATCCGCATTTCTTCGATATGGAGGTGTCGCGCACTGTTCGGTTCAAAAATCATTTTATACCGTGAACTCGTAGGCTGTTGAACGAACTGCCTCAAGAGTTCTTTCCATTAAGCTACAATATGGGGTTCTTCAAGAAAGCTGTGAATGGGACTTTGCAAGGTCGATGGCCCACCCGTATATCCCCTCGTGTTGCAGGTGTCCATGGGCGGCGGTAACTAACACACCATCACGTGGGACCGCTTGCTCCTCCGCCTGCTTCAGTATACAAAATCACAAACGCAGAAACCAGGACACAAGGACCTCTAAAAGATCATACTTAGATATCATTTATTACACAATTGTCGAAAAAAGAAAGTTTCGCTTTCGTATGCCTTTGTAAATAATAATAATTCGTCATAACAACGTCTGTGCTCCTCGTCCTATTTACATAATAATCGTACGTACACCATTGTTTGGGCGAAGTAAATTGTATTATAATCAGTTGTCACTTTCGCACAAGGTCGAATGAAAAATAGATGATGTATAAGCCATCGACAATTTAATGACGATAAGTATCAAAATATGATCTATTGTTATTGTTATTGGACAACAAGACTGTGTTTTTGTTGGCAAATGTTAGTTTGCGGCCTTTTTATAGTGAAAATAATAGACTTTTTTGTATTACATAAATATTTATTGAACGGAATATTGTCCATTTAATTCGCTATTTTTCTGACAGAGCCGAGCCATTATCCCATCGCAAAAAAAAAATTGGGGTCTCCGAGCGAAAAACTGATTTAAATGGTTTATACAGGCTTCTCTTGAATGTAATTTTACTCCATTTGGAGAATTTTGTAAAGAGCGAAATAAATGATAATCCGAAGGTGCTACGTCTGGACTATATGGAGGATGCATTAAACTTTCCAGCCAAGGTCCATTAATTTCCACCCATCCATCAAGGTCAATCAAGTCATCAACGATGTAACCGGTCGAGCATTGTCGTGATGGAACACTACACCTTTTCTATTAATTCTGGTCGTTTTTCTTCAAGTGCTTGTTTCAATTTTACTAATTGCTGACAGTAGACATCAGAATAATTCATTTGGCCATGTGGCAAAAGCTCGTAATACACAATGCCTTCCCAGTCCCACCATGCACATAACATGACTTGGTTTGGAGTGAGGCCTGACTATTGGGACTATTTGTGATAGCTCACCTCGCTTAGACCTAGATCGTTTTCGAACATTGTTATCGTAGGTGATCCACTTCTCATCGCCTGTTACCAACCTCTTCAAAAATGGATCGATTTCATTTCGTTTTAACAACATCTCGCACATGGAAGTTCATTTTCACCAAGTTTCTGTCAATTAAATCACGCGGCACCCAAACATCTAGCTTTTTTTTAAAACTTGCATGGTACTAAACTTTTATAACCAATCAAACACTATCAAAAGCAACGAAAATGCATCTCCTCTTAGTCAGTTTCACGTTAAGTATTATTAATTCCCTTTGTCTATAAATTGCACAATATTATAATTCCGACCACATTCTCGTAATCAACCGCAAGTATTTCCCATTCCCATCCGAGTAAAGCACAAAGGTTCGTATTACTGCACACTGCTTATGTGATACCGCTAAAATGAAGATCTAATTACACAAAGTCTTTGAACAATGAAGTGGGTCAGACAGATAATTCTCGTAATTATTATTTATGAGAATAATAAAATTCTTTAGGCGACGGGCGAAGGATGCACCAAAAATGATTTTATTTTCTTTACTTACTAGCAGTGCTCGCGATTTCGTTCGCATGGACTTATGATTCCTGAGAATGTTATAATTATTGATCGGGATGAAAAGTAGGTACCCTAAATGTTAATCCAGAACATAGCTCATAGAATACTATAATTGGCGCGGGACCGACAACCGATAAAGAAGACGTGTCCATTACTGTCCACGTTTGACCATGTATTGGGAAGCACAATACATTGCGTCCTACAAAATGTCCTCCGGTCAGGGGGACCGGCAACGAAAAAGATCGCTGGTGATGGGTGCATGATATGGTATATGGATCCTTTTTGCATAGACTTTTTGAAATACGAGTAAACTTTTAGAATTATTATCTGATTTTCTCATTCCATTTAACACTCAATTATGTAGGCTTTTAGTTTAATGGGAATCTTTTCTATCTCTGATCGATGAAGAACATTTTTTACGAGTATATGTTATAGGTAACTGGTACTGACTACGTTAAGTTCCGAACACTTTAGAAACTTGTTTTACAAGACATGAACCATATTACATTACATAGGCCTCTGTGTGATGTCGAAACCAATAAATAGTTACTGGATTATTGTGTTTGTTTATTGATTAGGTGTGGATTAGGTGAAACAGCATTGTTATGTCGTTTGAATACATTTTGAAATGGGGAAACAATGTGAGAGTGCCTAGGGATACCTAGGGGACCTAGGACCTAAGTAGGCCTAGGGATAGACACGTATACGACGTACTAATAAATTTTGATACTGATTAATACATACATATTTCAATTATAGTTGTTTGTTTAGAAATTGAATGGTATAATCTTTAGTTTCTTGCTAGAATACAATGCGGTCTGTTATATATATTATTGGAAGATGTATAAAACATATTAAAGTCGGCGGATTTTTTATTCGAGTTGAGGATGACATGTAGAACTGTCAAACAGAGTGAAATTTGTACGGGGATGACACTTTATTGACAGTTCTACATGTCATATCCCTGACTCGAATAGAAACTCCGAGTTTAGAAGCATTTATTCTGATTGCTGAATGACCTAAATTTATGAACTAAATGAACTACCGCTAAATCGATTAAGTTTCAATATTTATGAACGTTCAGAAAAGAGGTGCTTTGGAAGTGCTAACTGCTCTAGTTCTATGAAGTTTTTACACTTTCCATGTTTATTGCAGATGGCGAACCGGTGATGGCGATGGGCGCATGCGCGGTAGCGCTGTGGTGCGCGGTGCTGGTCGCTAGCGCCGCTGCCTACACAGTCGACTGTAACCACGAGTACGCCGATTGTGACACCGAACTCAGTAAGTAAAATATCTCCTCGTTTAACATACCATACTATCAGCCTCCACATTGTGTGTGTGTGTGAGATTTCTAAGGCTCACCACCGCACACAATCTTCGGCTTTCTCAACCAACCACCACCAGTAAACTTCTTCAAGTAGCCTCGAAACGAGAAGTAAACTTCTCGTTTACCAATTATAATTATTAGTTATTTCTTTGAACTGCGAACTTTTTACTATGAAAACCTTACT
The DNA here is from genome assembly GCA_943735995.1 of Sesia bembeciformis. Classification (NCBI taxonomy): domain Eukaryota; kingdom Metazoa; phylum Arthropoda; class Insecta; order Lepidoptera; family Sesiidae; genus Sesia; species Sesia bembeciformis. The sequence goes on from OX031042.1 coordinate 10,102,176, forward strand.
AGCAAATAATGACTAGTAATCAGTTTTTTGTTCGCTCATTTAGTTCGAAACAAGGCGCCGCGGTGACAGGTGGCGCTGAACGTGCCAGAAGTAGCAGTGTAGGTAGGTTTTAATTCAAATTAACATGTAGCTATTTAAAAAAATGCGTTTTGCTAATCTTCGCCACACGTGCCTATGTGTGGAGATCACTTAATATAGCCGTCTGTGGCATATACTTTATTGTCATTGATAGATATCCCAACACACCTATCAGGTGACTCTGAGAGATGACTTCAGTGCCGATCGCAAAGGATTTGAACCAAACAAATAACCCTATTTTTCAGTTCGCTAACCCAGAAAAAAAGTCACGTAAAAATAATAAATGTTACCAGTAAATACATTTTTCTCAATACCAACAGTTTCTTAACTTTCTGGCAAAGTTGTTTTTACCGTTATGTGATTTCTAACTTAATGGACATTAAAATAAAAGTACTCATAACTATTCTGTAACTTCTGTAAAGCAATTGCTAGAATGATTATGAGTCCTTGAAATCTACTTCAGGGACGGGCACTTATCCTCATGTAAAATACGAATTTCAAATTACATTTCCTAGTAGACACAACACGATCGCTGCTGATAAATGTCGTATAGTTGCTCAATTCCCAGTGAAACTGTCCAGTTATTGAATTCATTCGTTTTTATAGGATAAAAAAGAAGCAAACATATGTTAAATTGGAAAATACGTTAATTTGTAATAATAATTGATTTATAGTTTATAGAAAAAAGTGGTCTGTTCTATAAAAAATGTGAGATTCCAACCACAGATACTAACTTTACTGTAAATTATGACTTATAATACTGTTATTGGATAACGGTTGTATAGACAGGCCATATTATATACATTTACATCATATCTACTCTAATGGAATAGATAGATGACCATCCAATAAGTGGAACTGTCAAACAAAGCTCTGACCACATTACCGAGCTAGTTTTTATATATGAATATTTACTAATGGCTTCGCTCCCTTAGAACCCTTTCTTTAAGGAAGATGGTGGTAGACAGTACATCAGATATCATCCAGTGGAAATATCCACTGGTTGATCTAGATGATCATGCTCTATAGGCGAAAATATTCGCCCATAGAGCATGATTATCTGTGCAGGTAGGATAGAAGAAGCGCGTTTGCTCGTAATCAGCGGCGGCGGGGAGGAGGGGAGGGAGGTTAATGCTCGGAGGCAGTGTTTATTCTAAGGTAGTGTTAAATGATAGATATTTATTTTCCCCGTACTAATCGCTTCGGCTCAAGTCTAGTTCGGTTAAAACGGACTGTGAAACGTCGCAGATTCTCACTGGGTGCATCCGCAAGAGGCTTCATGATATGAAGCTTAATGGTAGTAGCATGTGTGAATGTAGCATTGAAGATGAGGATCTACAGCACATGTTGTGGGTATGTTGATGCGCGTGAGAAGCTGCTGGAAGCTGCTGCTAGAGGGCAAGGAGGCAAGCCCAGTCCATTACCAGGACGGCTGTGAGAGTTTTCTCACTGTTGTCACAAACCTAGGAGCAAGTGGAAATAGGAGCTGTTTGGCGTCGGAGTTCTCGTCAATGTGCCGTCAAGTCCCGGAAAGGGAAGAGTTGATAGATACGGGAACAGAATTTGATAGGAGCCAAGAAAAAGCCCGTCGGAAGAGTCTACGCAACTACGGCGCACTCCTCCCACGAATCGATCCGAATATTCATTCGAACGTTGTAGGACCATGGAAAGGTGAAGGGACCAGTGCCTCATGGTCTCACGTGGTGGATTATGGCCCGAAACCCCCAAGCGATTAACTCCTTAGTGATACGTCTGTGCTCATACGAATATTGAAAATCCTTTTTATACATAAATACGAGTACGTACGATATTTCTTCGTATAAATTATGCAGAAAATTCAATTATATTCGATTACTTACTCATATAATCTATTATAATTTTCTCGTATCGATTACCTATTGTGCAGATCACAAACGGAATACAGATTTGTTACAAACATAATATTATTAAGCACATTGCTTGTTTCGTCTGTGTAATTAGTTGTTTAACAGATCGAAAGCAAGTAATGTGTATGAAATATGATAAAAGATCTTTCAAAGTGTAATAGTCGTTTTAGAGGTCGTTGAACTATGCCAGAGATCCAGCCGAGAATCAGTAAACATTTTTATGTTAACTATTCAACAGTTAGACGCTTTTTTGTTGGTCGCAAGTTGATGTCTCCTCAATTTGACGTTTAGATAAAAAATAAAATTATTTATGTTTATAAAACAATGAACAGTAATCTATACTAATATTATAGAGAGACTGTGAGGTTTTTTTGTTTGTTTTATGTATTTTATAAACTCAAAACCTGGACCGGTTTTGAATATTCTTTCAATTCTAGGAAGCTAAACTAATGCATCTGCATTCATAGGCTATGTCCATCTAGAATCTAGACGTGGGCTTAACACCTAATTATTAAATAAAAGACATACTTACGTATTATTTATTATCTAAATATTTTTATATAAGTAGTGCTGTGCGACTTTGTACATATTAGAAATAAGAAAAATAAAAAAGAATGTATTTAAAATATTGCATCATCAAAAGGTAACAATTTGATTTAATTCTTCGTCTAAAAATAGCCTATAAAATCGCAATCAACGGCCTATTATCTTTAATTTGATCACATATTGTTGAAACGAACAGCCACTATTAGATGTAGATTAATTTTTTTTTTAAATTTTGACCATCACCGCAGCTTCGGCCAATATTTTATTATTATAAACCGTAGGTAATTTGTGGTTACTGGCAAAAATGTTTGTTTGTCATAACCTGGACTGGATTTTTAAAATATTACTCTACTCACTGCTACCATACCACCAGCCTGTGTCTCTCCACTGCTGGATATAGGCATCTCCCAAGACCCGCCACTGCACACTGTCTTCCGCTCATCTCATCCAGCCACTACCGGCGACTATTTTCAAGTCGTCAGTCCACCTGGCCGGAGGGCGTCTCACGCTACCTTTCCATTCGAGAACTCGTCTCCCCCATCGATTGTTTTCTTTTTTTTTCTTTTTTTCGGATTGATTAAATTCTTGTGGCCCTAGTGGCCTTTCAAGAGTTACCGGTCTTGTTTAGTTTAGGGCGAGCGCAGAAGGCGCTCAGCCAGGATCCCCCATCGGTTATTGGTCCTGCGGCATATATGGCATGTCCATTGCCACTTCAGCTTTCAGATTCTTTGATTCTATTCAAAACTGTTTTGTAACTAAAAAGAAAACAAAATTTATCAAAACCTGTGTTAAAAGTTAACCACTCGAGTCCTCGGCCACTCTTATAAAAAAATATCTAGGTGCTTAATTGCCTGTAATAAGTAGGTAATTTATCTTGGTGAATGTACCCATGTAACCAAGTTAATTTTATTGTTTTTTTTTGTTACTCAACTAATTTGTTTTAAAATTAGCTCAATTTCATTTTAAATTCAATCTAATATTGCGCTAAAAAGGTATTGTATAATTACACAGCTTGTAAACCTACTAATTACTTATCTAGTCAGTTTTACGGTCCTTATTATTTTAGTTTTAACTCTATGTTACTTATTGAATTTATGTTTTTGGCACAAGAGTGTAACGGTATGAAATATTTGAAATAGTAATTACAAGTTTTAAAATAAAATATTTGATAGTCTCTTTAACGTTTTTATGCAAAATGATAAATGTTGATTCGTTTTTTTAATAGAGTTCAATAGAAAATGGACATGTCCACATTATTCATAACGGTCAATGAAAAGGTTCTAAATAGTGTGACGTATTGCGGAACAGCTGAATAATCAAGTCGTGAGTTCATCACACCTTTTTCGGGATAGGAGTCTAACCAAAGGCTCAGCATATTCTTTTTGTTTAAAAACAAATGACAATAGATGTGTTCATGTGACTAACTGTTGCCTAGTAATGTAGTATAACGGAACGGACATTTACTATATGAACACAAAGAAACAAAGTCTCAATACTGACATTTTTCTTGGAATCTTATGTCATATTTACTTTATTTTAAAAAAAATGTACATATTTTACTAGCCGTTGCCCGCTACTTTGTTCTGAATGGCGATTACGTCAGCAATATTTATTTATTTACTTTCATATTTTTTTGGCAAAATTTAGTAGATTCTGATTAAATAAGAAACCTCAACAGATTTTCTAAAAATTATACCAATGCTTACGTAAGCAGGGGGGGTTAAGAGATTTGCTTACTTTCGCTCACAAGGGGGGTTAAAAATGACTAAAATTCTGCTTATGTAATACTTGAACGGCCCCTCTATAAAATATCCCATAACACACTTCAATTATGCCCGCAAAGATCAAAAGATCTAAACCATAAATAGCTTCTTATTTTAGTTATTAATATTTAAATTATTACCAATATTGTTAAGAAAAAATGTCATAAAGAGTTTCATGATCATTTCAATACATTTATGTCACAGTTTACAATAAGTAAACTGTGTTTATTTGTAATTTAAAGTATGTACCTCAAAGTAGGTAGGTAAAGTAGGTAATAATTACATTACAGGAAATATAAAAAATAAATTGGTACTATCTACATGTGTTGTAATTGATTTTCTAAATGTATTGAATCAATGGATAGTTAACAGAATGTTTTAATAGTGTAAACCATTGTATAACCGATAGGTATACTTAATATAGAATCCGTGTAACGTATTTTCGTTGACATAACCAACCGCCACCGCCTGTAGAGCGTGACGTATTGCAGGCGCACGCGCATTGTCGCGCGGGAAAGTACGCAAGGTACGCTTGTTGAATTGCAAATGAATTAGAGATATAAATTCTTACATTAACCTTAATAAATTAGAATTATCACTACCTTGGTAGTGAAGAACATTTGTTTATATGATAATAGCGGGAGGGCTACATGCTGGTAAGTGGTTACCGCCGCCCATGGACACCTGCAACTCCAGGGGGCTTGCGGGTTTGTGCTGCCGACCTTGCAGAATCCTGTTCACAGCCTTCACATCGTAAGGAAACTTGCATGTTCCAGAATTTTAAGCACTTAACAATATGTATCATGTATAATCACTAAAGTGTACTGGACTCGCGTGGACGGCTGTCCCGAAACCCACTATTGATTTACTAGGAGAGGCCTGGGACTTGCAGTGGGAAGTTTAAGGGGCAGACATCATCTGCTATGATTACTGAATTTATTTACTTATTTTGACGATAACCCTCGTCACCTCAACTTCTTCAAGCTAATGCAAATTACACTAACTACAGCCGTTATCGAAAATGAGTAATTAATTTATATTCACAGTAGTGTTCATTATCAATACAGATAATGAATGGACATTATGTGGGAGGGGGAGAGTGCACGGTGCAATCCAACAGCCGTTTGGCGCGCTCAGCTGGCTCTTTACTCTCTCGTTATTTACCCCGTTACCCCTCTCTCACAGAAGACTACCTTGAAATATATTGCATTTCCGACTTTATCTTATTTCCCTAATGGTCGTACGTGTTTCGGTAGTGAGTGAGATTTGCTAGAGCCCATTCCCATCCTATCCCTTCCTATTTTGCAAACCCTTTCTCCAAATCTATTTCTATATCTCCAAAGGTAGGCAGCGCATCCGGAGTCGTGCAAACGTTTGTCATTTTGTACTAATGTTGGCATGTATCGCGGATGTCTATGGGCGACAGTATCCACTTACCATTGGGGGGACTGCAGGCTCGTCTGCCGCCTTCGTCCATAAATAAATAAAGATAAATAAACAAATATTTATACTTGTGTTTCACCTTGAATAAGTCAATGAGCCAAATAGAGTGCAAAGAAATTTTTTATCGTTCCTTAGATGCGCACAAGACGAGTAACCAATCAACGTTGTCCCTTCTCTTCTAACCCACAGCGTAATCTTGTACAATCGTCCATAAATCTCTTGAATCATTGTCCATTGACCTTGTGCCGCTTTGATGCGTTCGACTGTATCTGCTCAGAGTCAGTGAAAGTGGACGACCATGAAGTCATGATTGATGACACCTCATGACAATGTCACTGTTTTCCTGCTGCGACACTTTGATAGACGTCAGTGCGGATAGATGTTATTTTGATTCGATTGTGTCGACCCTGTGTCGTTTGTGTGTGATGTTGGATAATAGCTTTTGTGACAAGTGTTCGAAGTTCATGTCATTCGTGAACAGACAAAACGTTTCACGCGTGTGTTGCTTAACACAACGTACCTATATGTTTTCTATTAAGTTATTGTATGTATATGCACTAAATGGGTATAAGCTTGTTTAATAAGTAGAACGCACGTGCCTGGACTCAGATCATGCATCTATGTATCGGCCAATCAAGCGTTCGCACAAATACAAACTACTTTGCATTATCAATTTATTCAAAGCGGTTAGATAGCGCTAACCGCAAATACAACGTTGTAGAACAAAACTATCCATGCAGTTAGCGCAAAGAAAATTAACTTTAAAATCACCATAATAATTCTTTGATGAACGCCTAAAAGTTTTCGCACAAACTCGCTTTGTTGGCCAATGCTTTTATACAGGTTCTCCGAAGCCTAAAACAATGAATTCTGTTCATGATCTTAAGTTGATTTATGTGACCATTCTTTGCAAAAATCTTTCTTTTACATTTTTCATAAATATTTGCTAAATAAAAATCTCAAAAAAAAATATTTTCTCAAAAACAATACGCAATATTTTACGGAAATTAACTCTGAAAAATGCTGATTTTTTTAATATTACACATACCCATCAAACAAAATGTCATCATCACAGACATGACATCGTCATCGTAAGAAAACCCGTGTGTGCGAGAATTGAGAAAAAATATTGTGATATGATAATAGATAGGTACGACGAAAAAACGTAATAAATATAACGATATAATACTTATCACATTTTTTTATACGAAATTAAAACACTTCTTTAATCTAAGTTACAGATTTACTTTAACAACATTTTGTCAATAAATTACGTATCGGAAGCCCACCTGTTGCTTAAGACGCGGATTTCCTGTTCAATAATCAAACTGGACGGATGCGCGAAATATCCGTAAACAGAAAAATTCAATCACGTGTGAAGTGTGTACGAGCAGATGCGACCCGGACGCCTGTTGCCTTTACACAATATTAAGAGGACACGAACACGACACACTCGGGCTCTTTTAGTCACTGGAATTTGGCGCGGATTTTGACGCTTTTGAATTGATACGCTTTGAAACTAACAATGAGTGACTAATATATGTTCTTCAAATACTCTTGACAACTATTTAAATTACCTAAGTAGATGAGTACTTTTCTGTTATATTACAATATATTTAAATAAATATACATAAAGGGGGGGTTTTAAATTTATTCAACGTTTTAAACATGTTTTCGTTTTTGGAACGAAGTTCCTTTACGCGGCTTGCGGTAGGTGTGATTCGAGAGAAAATGTAACGTCACGTAATATTTTTACCCCCTCCATAGGCCTTTTTCTTTCTCGCCTTTCTCTCGCTCGGACACGGTATGGTCGCGATTCTCGCGATCGTGTCAGTTCGTCGGTATTCGGTAAATTTCGGTAGCGGGCCGATCGCTAGTTCTCTATCTCAGAATTATACAGATTTTATTTCGAATTACATGCGGAGTTTAAAAAAATGCGCGAGGATCTTCGTTCCTGACCGCACACGTTATTTTTTAATGTCAGTTATTTAGTTACCTTTATTTATATATTATTGTGATGGATGACTTTGGTCATGTAGTGTCAGCCGGCGTTAGAATAGAATCGTCCTATGATAGAGAAGAGATATGGCCCCCATCTCTACCCGTGAATGTCATAAAAAGCAACTAAGGAATAACAAAGCCGCTACCACAAGCCGTGAGGAGTTCCTCAGGGCTTGTGGTAGCGGCTCTATACTTCTAAAACCACCTCTAAATGGAGGCCCACGTCCAGCAGTGGACGATACAAGGGCTGCTTACGGTTTACTGTATCTATCTACCTCTTTGTAATAGACGCTTTGATTTTCTTTACTTCAGTCTTCATTATTACTTATGTACTGACTACGTAAAAGTTATTTAGATCAAACGCCGTACGGTAACACAGTCATTGTCGATTATGTAATCGGTGTTAAGTAAATTCTGTATAAATAAAAAAGTAAACAATTATTTAGGAGCTGTAGAGCAGATACAATAGAATATTGGAAGCATTATATCATACTACCAGCCAGTCTATTGCTAAAGTCTGTCCCAGATTGAGCGCCGGATTTAATTTAGAATAAAAATAAAGTTATTGTTTCTCCGGCTGTGTGACTTGTGGCGCCGTCCTGTTAGAACCACAATTGATCGAGGTCCATATCTTCCAATTCGTGCCAAAAAAAGCTCCTGTAGCATGTTCCGATACCTTTCTATGCCTACCTAAATACCGATACCTCACAAAAATGGCCCTAAGATCCCTCCGAACGAAAAGCCGCACCAAACTGTAACTCTTTGAGAACACATCCATTTTTCATGAATCTCATGAGGATTCTCCAAACCCCAGATACGGCAATTTTGCTTATTGACGTATCCGTCAAGGTGGAAATGGGCCTGATCGCTAAAGATGACTTTTTCATCAAAATGATGATACATTTCGTACTGCTCTGAAATTCATACTGCGTTACAAGAGTAACAAAAGATCATGTAGCATTCCACGTTGACTAATTGCAACTGTCATATGTGACAATTATAAACAAATCAGTTGTCAACCGTCAAACAAAAAAAAAATGGCGAGAACTTTAAATCCGGCGCTCAATCTGGGACACCTATAGATGCGACCACTATACAAGATCTTTCGCTTTCTCCAATCACTACAGACGATCACAAAAGTAAATCAAAAGGAGAAGTAGCATGGGTCGTCCTCCGTGTAAACGGACTAAAAGAAAATCTAAACCTTTAATTCTATCATTATTTAGTATCGCAATCGTGTAAACCGGTCGGCCCGGTATATTTGACGTCCTTTAGTTAACCCACATACCCGTGCCCATGTGTGAGGTCAGTTTGAGGTCGACAGTAAATAATGTTAGACCCGTTACCGCCTGCGCGTTGTCACGGTTGGATTTACTATAATAGATAACTACCAAATCACATTTAATTTATAACTGGATTTTATTTAAACGAGCAATAACACAGAGCTTGACAGAGTTTGACGAACAGGAAACATTCCCCTGATTTGAAAGTACAAATTTGAGCAAAAGCCTTCGCTAGAAAATCACTACATGGTTTTAGGTTATAATTCATTACGCGAGCCGATAGCAGAGACATGCTGATTTTTCTGGCCGAGTTAGATTTTATTTAAATCCGTACTTAAGTTGAAACTCATCGATAGAGAACAGATACCCCTAGAATATAACCAGTTATACCTAACTTAAATGGATTTAAAAAAAAATAGATAACATTTCTAATATATACCTACATTATTAACAGAAATATGGTTTTATTAAACACGTCATGACTATTTAAACGACCAATGAAAAAAATCTACACAGGTAACAAATCATGATCAACAAAAAAAAAACTATTTTCGTATAATGGAAATAAACAATTTTTAATGACCCATCGATTTCAGTATTTCTGCTGTTCACTAAATTATTTCCCCAATTTTTTTTATTTTTTATTATTAAAATTATCTTAACTTCACCAATTGGAATCATCTGGTGAGAGTTTCTAGAATACGAGTAATTTGATAAACACTACATCATGTAATGCTAAAATAGCCTTGATTACAATTTAGTAGCTTCTGAGATTACTTCGATTACTTTGATAACGATCAAACAAACCTTGAACTTTATTTATTAGGTAATGGCATTGTTACATTGTATAACGGAGTGTAAGGATGGATGTTTATTTAATATAAACCTTATTTATTTAATGTAGACACATAGATGATAGATGAGGTCTATCAGAAAACGATAGATATGAGTCTGATAGTTTTCTGATAGTAAAAAATTCTTTAATAATTTAATAAGGAACAGAAGTAAGACCAAAAATTATGTGTTATAATTATAACTTATAAAAATTATTGATTATAAATGTTGGAGTTCAATGTAACTCATCCTATTAACGTGACCTGCACACAGGTGTGCATAATGTATGCCACGACGTAATGAGAAGTTTTGCATCTAAATGCGTATAAATTGCAAGGACTTATTATGTTGGTTTCTTCTGGCGTTAAAGATGTACCTACCACGACATTAATTAGCTTACTTTGATGTTATAAAACTGAGTGCACTGTTTTTTTACCGAATCTGAAATAGAGTAGGTAGTTGATTCTTCCTCCAATAAATTAATATGTTTCAGTGTGATTGCGACAATTAAAAAAAAGGCTCACATTAAAACATGTTTGTCTAATTTATTAAAAAAGTATATTCAAGCTTTGAGAATATTTCAAGTGAGAAGTTATCCCTATCTCTGTCACATCTGCGTCATGCGCGGTTGTCATGCGCGGTTGTCATGCGCGGTTGTCATGCAGTATTAATGATGCAAATAGTGCAGTTTTTGTTGAATCTGTGACTTCCAATCTGTCTCAGTAATTTTTCAAGATATTTTTAGTTCGGTATTGTTCGGGGGTGGCTGACTCGTAACGCCGAAGGGTCAAAGGCTAACTAACAGGCGATCCGCGCCCGCGCAGCACGCGAATCACCCCTCACCTCGCAGCCCCCGAATACTACCGAACAATCGCGTGCGTGCAAAGCTTCGCGTGAAATCGCGGAGGCCATATAGCCCTATAGGGTAGGTACATTAAAATCGAACGTATTCGAATTGTCTTTTTCTACATGTCGTTGAAGAAACGTGTGTATAATATGACGTGTATGATCAATTGATCACCCCTGCTATCGCAAAGTCGTCAAGTTTGAACACAAACAGAAACAATCAACTCAACAAACACCGTCTGTCTGACAAAACCTATTTATACCTGCGAAACTTCTTTAAACGGGTTTGACGACTTCCGTCAAATGCGATAATCTGATGATTGTCCAATTCGTAATTGCATCCAAAACATTAGTTGACTATTGTCCAAACTGAAAATTGTCTTTCAGAAATAAATCGAATTGGGTCCTTAGTATTAATTATCAGTTAAACTTATTTATTTTAAACGCAAACAAAATGCAATTTTAACACAATACCTCTTTTTATAACACTAATAAGGTACTGTACAATACAATAAAATGTTTAACAACTGTACCTTACCTGTTATCAAAATATTAAAGCATAATAATTACGAACCTATCAGGAAGACAATATACACTGACAATACAGTTGAAAAACATAGAATCAATTGTAATACAGTAATTGTATTAATTGTCACAAATGTATTTAAATTGTATCTAGTCGTATGTGTGTGTTGCATTGATAGTTGTGTATCTATACTGTTGTGTCTATACTGATTTTGAAATTATTATTATTATTTTATAGGAAGAAGGGAGCAGACGAGCATACAGTCCATCTGGTGGTAAGTGGATACTGTCCTCCCATGGATATCTACGGTACATGCCAACATCAGTCCAGAATGACAAACGTTGGCACGTTCCCGGATGCGCCGCCTACCTTTGAAGACGTAGGAATTGATTTAGAGGATGGGTTGAGAAAATGGTGAGGAATAGGATAGCATGGGATGGAATGGGAATTACACAATTATTGCAAGATTATGGCTACTGAAATAGATGTACTAAAGTCTGTTGAATTTTGAAGTCTGAAGATCACCAATTTGATCTAAGAACCTTACCTACTTATACGGTGTTAAAGATGTCTTACAATGGGTAAACAAGGATGATAAAAAGTTACGTAAAAAATGTTGTTGGCCTCAAGTCTAACATGCTTTGTCTAAATATAACTTAAGCAATCAATTTATTTTTAATAGATGCGTTCGTATCAACAATAAGCCCATACAAAACTCACGATTCTCAATTACAATCACGAAATCGGTTCTCACGTCCTAACCCGTATTGTAATAAGAGTTACTAAACTAAGTACGTGAAGTCTCGAAAACAGTATAATTTATTACCAAGCCAATATTATGCAGGTCGCAAAAAAACAGAATGATCAGAAATCATTCTCAAAATTGAAAAGAAATAAATTTTGGCGACTACAAGAATATTCTTGTCCATAATCTGATACCAGTCGATACCGACTCGATGACAGTTATTTTGATTCCGCTAACGGAATGCACAATTTCCGATTCAGTCGACGCTTTCAATTCGTACCGATTGTGGGACAATCGAAATTCGACGTTAATAGGTTGTAATAAAAGTTAACGATGTTAAACATGACGGTGGATGAAACATTTACGGAGTTTTGTGATGAGGTTATCTTGCCTACTAACCTTGCTCTAGTTCATAAAGACTGAACGGCGCACTACTGTTTATGTTTATTAGAAAGTTATCGTACACGGACTTGCTAGGAATTAGTTTAGATATTCAGCTCAGTTTATAAGTTGATCGACTACTTCTTCATATTTAGTTCTCCTTCTATAAACTGGCCAAGCCAGTTTATACGATGTAAACAAACAAAAAACATAACTAGGTAAAACAAGTAAAGTATATACACAAAAATATCGGTATGGACAGTATTCACTTGAATAAACTTAATTATTTTGTTCTCTCGTGATAATGTTAATACAGCTATTGTTTTAAAGCATTTTCTTTCATCTGCAAACACTAAAAAACAATTGATGACAATGTTCTGCCTATCCATTTTATTTTCATGTCATCAAAATATGCTATTTAATTAGTAAGGTAAGATTGATTGGGGGTTTTGCATCACCATACCTCGCTTTGCTTCGATGCTACAGAACGTCCCAATCTTAACCTGTCCACCGTGTACACCCAGCAGATGAGTTTCGACATACCAACGGATCAGAACGTTGCTCTTAGTTCACACCAGTTGTTTTAGACCTCGTGTATACAATGTGTGAGAGCAAGTTTCATAATAACATTAAATAACTATTAGTGTAACACGAGAGCAGCTTTCTGATCTGTTGATATGTTTGAATCACATCTGCTGGGTGAAGCGAACGAAGAGAGCGAACCACCAACAGAAGCACGAAGCACCAACAGAGCGAAGCGAGGTACCATGTTACAGAGCCAACAATCTTACCCTACTTTAATTATAAATAATTAAATTTCATTTACACTTAAAACTTACAAATTGTTAGCTAAAAATTTTACATGTGTTGTTTTTATTTTACATGAAACAACAATATAAACACAGAATCAGAATTATATTCAATACAAATATGATATAGTTATACATATACTTTATACAAATATGATATAGTAAATATATTTCACACAAATAATGACCATTAACAAAACTTAACTCAATCTACATACACTATTCTCTTACAGGTAAACTGGCAGCCGAAGATGAAGAAAGATCACATTCATCTACAACTTCCAATACAGAAATTGCGATTGACGCAACCGTACTTCGAACAACCTCTACCGTACCTCCCACACGATCGACGCCAAAGATAGCAGATAACAAAGAAAACAGAACTGATATAGAAGCAAGAACAGAAGCATTAGATGCGACAGACATAACAGAATCAACAATCAAACCGAAGCCTAGACTATTGAATTTAAATGTAGACGAATTACAAAATTTTGCTAATGCCCTGCATAATCAAAGTAGTAAAGAGAATAAAAAAGACCTCAGCGATGTAAATTTAGATGGCGACGATGACGAAGAGTCTTCAAAGAATATTGAACATGGACATAAGCATGATAAAGATCTTCCTGATAGATTTTACTCGAATTTACAAGCACCGTTTCATCCGCTAGTGTCGATAGATAGGTCCGAAGAAGTGGATATGTGCAAAGAGAACGACATCCCTTACAAGGTAATGAAATTATAGTATTTCTCTTTCAGCAATAGATAAATTACGTATTTGTTTTCTTATTATTGTATTCCTTCTTCATATGTTTAAGTATAAGCATAATATTTTTGGAATCGCAAAACAATCTATGACAATGTTCAATTTGCCTATTTTTATTTCGTTCTTTACTTTCTTTCATCCTTTGTTTTTATTTCTTTAATCCTTTGTTTTTATTTCTTTAATCCTTTGTTTTTATTTCTTTAATCCTTTGTTTTTACTTTCTTTAATCCTTTGTTTTTATTTCTTTAATCCTTTGTTTTTATTTCTTTAATCCTTTGTTTTCATTTCTTTAATCCTTTGTTTTCATTTCTTTAATCCTTTGTTTTTATTTCTTTAATCCTTTGTTTTTATTTCTTTAATCCTTTGTTTTTATTTCTTTAATCCTTTGTTTTTACTTTCTTTAATCCTTTGTTTTTATTTCTTTAATCCTTTGTTTTTATTGAATTGTACTCGTATATTTTAAATAACACGTACAACCTCTTTTATTTACCATATAATTATAATAAAAAAAAGGGTATGGCGAAACGCTGATCGTGCAGTCGAACCTCGCCTTTCGATTCTCGACGAAGTTTTCATTTAAAAGTATGTTCTGTTTTCAGATCGGTGAGCGAATAGAACGAGGCTGTGAGGAGACATGCGAATGTACTCCGAGCGGTTTTTTCGATTGCACTCCAAGATGCAAGCAGCCTTTCGTCCGTCGTGGCAGACGACTCACTGATCCACTGTGCTTTGAATCACCAGTTGACGAGTGCTGTTCTATTATAGCGTGTGCTACTGGCAATGGAGGTAATGGCTCTCAAAATTATACCTGTAAAAACGGAAGATAGAACATGTACTTACTTTCATAAATTAAGGCTCTGCCACACAGCTGCAATATACCGGCTGGTAATATCGCAACGCGATAAAGCGATAATTTGTCTTAGTACATGTTGTATGGTACCGCATGAAATCTTACACACAGCGACGATTATCGCAGTGCGGTAAAAGTAGGGAGCCGCAATACCAATTACTGCAATATCCCGCAATATCGCCTTGCAATAATACCGTCCGGTATATCGCGTGTATTTTGGAGATTTATTTTTTATATGGAAGTAAGCGGACGAACATGCGGTTCCACGTGATGGTAAGTGTTATCGCCGCCCATGGACACTTGCAACACCAGGAGTTATGCGGGTACCCCGCCGATCTTGCAAAGTCCTATTCACAGCTTCCTTGAAGAACCCCATATCGTAGCGTAATGGAAAGGATCTCTTGAGGCAATTCGTTCCACAGCCTACGGGTTCAAGGTATAAAATGGTTTTTGGACCGAACAGTATCGCTACACTTCCGTATCGCGGCAATGCATCCGCACGGCACCTCTGTGTAGATGATGCGGCACGGGAGATGCGGTTGTAGAAACCCGAGGTGGGAATTATGTTAAACAAATATGGGATTTATATTGAACTTTATGGTCAACTATGGGCCTATGACACCTTATGAACACCTTAAAGGTCTAATAATAAGAATTATAATGGAATTGAACGGTTTTGGGTATATAATAATAATAATAGATAATATAAATTTATGGCATTCGGTGTTTTTGTTTCTTTGTTTTTCGGTTCAAAAACTACTACTGTATGTATTTTAACAGGATTTTCAAACTGTATTTGTGATGTATGTGTGAAACGAGTTCGACATAGAGGCAGTCGTAAACATAGGTACGTTTAATACAGGATAGTAAAATAAAAAAGCAAAGACAATATTAATTTTTAAAGAAATACCTTAAAATGTCTATTGTACTTTCTTAAATGTTTATTTTTTTATATATTTTCAGATAAATCGGTAAAAGTGGAAGTATGTCGTTTCGGTAACGACACATACCCCGTTGGAACCAAATGGAACATCGGATGCGAACAGACTTGCAACTGCGAGAAAAACTCCATTGTTACTTGTAAGCCTAGGTAAATTGCATTCTTTGTTAAAGCTTTTTAACAAATTTTTTAGTTGGTATTATAAATCTTCTCTTTTTCTTTACATTCATTATTCATTTAGTGACCTCTAAAGGTATTAGACTAGCAAGATTAAGGGCCTTTCTCACCACCTCCTCTTACTTTTACTTACATACATCTTACTTACATCTCCTGATACAGTAATTGTTAACAATCCGATAGCAAATTATCCTCCAATTAAATCTAGCTGATACTGATTTTCTGATACCTTAGTATCTGATATCTGAAGTATCAGGTGATGAGAAAGGCCCTTAGGAATCTAAATTTTAGATTCCTACATTTTACGAGTTCATGCTTACCTACACCAAATGGAATTATCGCTTTACCTTTATTTCCAAATTTTCTCCTATTAAGTACTAAAAAATCTAAATCATATAATAACTATTTAAGATATTGGCTTTTATTCCTTTATATTGTCTACTTTCTATGGACTACAACAACATAGGTACGGATTTATTGAGTTTAGCATATATTCTAAAAAACTAAACCCACAATTCTATGTCCACAAATTACACATCTGTCACTTCCTACAGATGCAATAAACCCCCCATGTCGGAGAAATGCATCAACGTGCAGGATCCTGCGGACGCGTGTTGCGAGGTGCAAGTCTGTGATGTGTCGCAGGATGTCCATGAAGAGCCAGGCGATAACGTCACCTCGTCCACAGAGGTAAAACCTCACTTTAGCACCTCAATCCTCACATAAATGGGAGAGCAGAGTAAAGTAATATTGGTGTTTTTAGATAAAGTTCTGTATACTTAAAGTTTTGAAATATAATTAAGGAAACATCGAGGAAGATGACCTCGAAGATAATCTCGATGCCCTTTGTGGATGACCGATATTATCTATTGACATAAAGGATTGAATGAAAATTGGCCCTTACTCATTATTTTACAATTACGAGAATTGAGCTTCAACAATTTTACCCAGCAGTAAGATAATTCCACCCAGCAATGGAAGCATACAATATAAGCTATTCAAAATGGTCATGCCAATAGCTTGCAAAAGCATTTTCATGTTTTAGTCAAATCTGACTATGAGGTCCCCGTCAGAATCCATTTACTGAGAACTCCTTCTTTTTCTACTTGTCTCTCTTTGTAATTGTTCTACGTGCTTCCTATCACACTTCCCATATCACATTGTTTTTATTTACAGCGAATAACAAAAGCGCAAGAAAGCGTAGATGTTGCCAAACCGTCTACGCGGCCCCTAGTCCTCACCGAACCAATTGGCTCAGTGAAAGTGCTACAGAACAACACTGTGCAAGTAAATCTAATGCACATGAACAATAGTCAGGATCCAATTCATTTGCTGTTGAGTAGCGATGGAGGAAAGTCGTTCAGAGACGTAGAACTGAAGTATTCTAACTTGATATTAAATCTAGAAGGTGGGAGAGACTACATACTAAAAACCAAAGAGACTGGAACTAAATTCAATTTTACAATAACAACTATCGATGTAGGAGTTAGTGGAAATGAGATAATTAATGCAACAGAGGAGGCCGGGTGTTATGAAGGGGGGATCTTCTATGCTGTTGGTAAGTGTCGGTTTTATTGTTTTTTAACGAATTTGTCAGTTAATACTTACATAAACTTTTTGTCTTCAAATTTCTTCCTTCTGTCCAAAAGTGGCATGGTACGAGAGGAGGTCCAAAAGATTCCGGCCCGACAAAAAAAAGAACACTCAAGTTCTTGAAACTATTTTTATTTTTCAATATAGTCTTCGTCTATTTGAACACACTTTTCTGATCGTTTAATTAGCATTTCTATCCCAGTATAAAAATAGTCACAAGTTTTGTCTTCAAAATAGGCGAAAACCGCAGCGGTCACTTCATCATCAGCGGAAAATCTTCTACCCCTTAAGTCCGCCAAGTCAGGACTATAGGATGGGTGGCGAATTTCCGCGAAGTCACACTTTGTAATAGCCGCTTTCGCAACTGCGGCGGCGTGAACGGGTAAATTGCAATGGAGAAGCCGCACACCTTTGCTTAGTTTCCCACGACGTCTCCGCTTGATTGATTCTCGTAACTGCTCTATAAGGTTAGCATAATAGCTTCCAGTCACTGTAGTATTGCAGTCTTTTATGTCTATACGCAATATTCCTTGACAATCCCAGAATATCGAAGCCATAATCTTTTTGGTGGACTGAGTTTGCCTTTGCCTTTCTAGACGGTGCTTCATCCGACGCCACTCCATCGACTCCCTTTTGGAAAGGGGACCATAGTAATAGAGAACCATAGTTTCATCCCCAGTAACAATTGACCCCAAAAATTGTTTTCGTTTCTCTGGAAGGCCCCCAAAAGATCCTTAGAGCACGCTACTCATTCACTTCGCTGAACACTTGAAAGAAGTTTTGGCACCCATCTCGCACTAACTTTATTCATATGAAGATGTTCATGAAGAATCATAAGGACTGTAGACGAAATTGCTTACATCAATCTTTGATGGTGGAAAATGATGGAGATGAATCCCTGTACACATTAACCAACCTTTGTTTGATATCGTTCGGGTTAACACCTTCCTTTGTAAGGAATTTAATCACGGATCGATACTCCAGTTTAAACATTTTAAATATTTTGCGACTTCTTGTTGTTCTAAGACTCGGGGAATGAAAACTAACAAAGGTTCCAAAAATTCTCTAAAAAATATACATGAATTAGCAGGATAAATGACGTATAATTTGTTTTTTTTTAGACATCTAGAAATATGTCAGGCCAGAAACTTTTGGACCTCACTGGTATGATTTATTTCAATAGTAAGGCCGCCGGATGTACTACCGGTAGTTGTATCTAATGTACATAGTTTTTACTCAAGTTATATTCATTTTTCTATATGTGCACAAGCGAACTTTCCTTGGAAGTTTAAGGTTAGCAAGTTAGATATATGTAGATTGAAGATAGATATATAAATCTTACGGTTGTTGATGAGATATGAGTATAAAGCTTTTGCTGCAGTTTAGTTTACGAAATTTACGAAACTGAATAGGTACTACAAGGTAGGTACTTATGCAAGGTTTATTTGAATTTCCTTAGGCGAAGAGTTCCGCATCGGATGCGCGGAGCTGTGTGAATGCACGGGCCGGAATACAAAAGAATGCGCTCGGCTGGAGTGTCCATCACACGTGGGGCTCGAGCTGATGTCAAAGGGTTGCGTACGCTGGGCACCCAGCCCGCCGCCCGTGCCGCCGGACTGTTGCCCGCGCGCCGCGCGCTGTCTCAGCGACGGCACCTGCCACTACAGGGGGCACCCGTGAGTTACGACTGCATTTATCATTCCACTAAAAATGAATTAAGCATTTAGCATTTAAAATAAAATGAACATTACACAAAAGGTAAACCGTTTTAAAAAATCATTTAAATCTGCGTTTTAGTTGCGAACCTATTAGATTACCGTTTGAAATACAACTATATTCTAGATATAAACACTAAAAACCTCAAGACAACACGCTATTACAAATTCGGAGATTAACAGAATATTCACAGGTCTCTACAAGTGGAATATTCACAGGTCTCTACGAGTGGAATTGGATGCCCTGGTCACAATCAATTTTTATACCTCTCTATAAAAAGGTTCAAAATTAGGTCCCCTCAAGAGACCGGTCTTTAAATATTATAAAATAACTATAAATTAAGAAAAGCTAATCATATACTTTTACTACAAAGTTTCTAGATAGGAAAGAACCAAAATATTTTCTAGTAGTCATCTATAATAAATATCTAATTAAAATCCAAACACATTTCAGGGTACCAAATTGGAGCGAAGTACCCGTGTCCCTCACTGGATGCGAACAACGGTGCTTCTGTGAAAACGGTGAACTGGATTGCCAGGATGTGTGCTCCCCTCTCCCCCCGGTGCCGCCCCAAACGCTCCGGTGCCCCCCCATGCACCACCCGGCCGCCGTCAACATCTCCGACGATGACTGCTGTAAACAGTGGGGTTGTCTTCCTAACAATGGTAAAAAGTTACATTTCAATTATTAGAATCCACTTCACCGCATGCTGAACTATATAATTATCATAAACAGACGATTAATCATAAAGGATAATGGATTTTCATCGAGGATGTCATCGCATGTACATTCATAGCATATCATCGGGTGGAATGAAATTCGCAGCTCATCGATCAGAAAATCACAATCTAATTGACCATTTTTCATAATTTTATTGTAATTATATTACAGCAGTTTACGAAGTGTAAAATTATGTGTAAAAGGACCTTCGTAAACTGCTAGTGTTCACTTGCATGATCGAGTAATTCATCATCATTTGCTTACAGCTGGGAATACGATTTCGCCACCCCTTACGACCCGTGACATGCCGACTGTCAACGACGTGGCTATGATGAGCTTTGTGACGCCGATCGTACCCATGATCCCTACAATCAAACCAGTACTATCAATACCAACCAGTTTCAACTCTAACGACTTTTATAATCAAATGAATATAATAAAAACATTTCCAAAATATGTAAAACCAGTCCTTCCAACGGCATTAAGTGATTTCATTCCTAGTCATTCTTCAGAACTCTCAAAAAATAGTGACGGTAGAAATATTACTATTTTAACTTTAGAAGACATCGATTCTCCGTTCAAAACTCTTCAACCTGAACCTCCACTAATAGATGCTAAAAATAAATGGCAGTCGTATAATGTTGGAAATAAAATGCCGATGTTACTAAACACCTTCAGACAATCAATTAGTGATGTACCAGATACACAAACTCAAACAAATCCACAAATAAATTGTGAGGTTTCATCCAGTAACCTGCATGATTATGTTCAGAAATCAAAAACGATAGATTTAGGTAAACAAATGTATCAGACAGTTCGACCGAATTCTTATCTCTCACCTAATTCAAAAACGCCAACTTTTGATACAATAAGGAAAGTGCCAATATCAAAAGTAGATCATCTGAATTACTTCTTACCAGCATATAATAAAAAACATCCCGGAATTCTTGAAACTTTTAGGAATCTACAAACCACCGATACTTCTAAAACTATTCAGTCTTACTTTAAGCCTTTAACAGACAGTAGGTCTTCAAATTATGTTACTACACCAATCCCGAATCCACTTTCATCCAGAAATAATCCTCAAGAACGTATATCACAAAAATCTCATGAAAAACCTGTGACAGTACTACGAACGAATGACATAAAAAATATGAAATCGACTGACAGGACAAACGCGGACACTTTATGGAATCAGGACACGAAAACGCACGTGTTAACGAAAGCGCCTAACCCATATGAGACAGTATTGTATAGAGTGCCGAATCATAGGATCGAAACATCGCGAGGGTATGACAGAAACATAAACGCACAAAGATTTCCTGGCAAGCCATATTCAACGTTAGATTTAGAACACCTTCTTAAGCAGATGGAAGTGGAATCAGAAGTGAATAGAAATCTTGGACGGTCTGCTGTTAAAAATCGCTCTGCGGCAGGTCAGTGACCTCGCCCTGTTGTTAGGAATTCTTGTCTGCTTCCTGTGTCTATTTAGAAAACTGTCTAGAACTACCTGACTGACAGTAAACTCGACTGATACTTCCTTTTTCTACATAATTACCTAAACTAATATTTATGTGATAGGTATAGAATCAAAACCAGCTATATCCACGAAAAATGTTTTACGCAAAATGTAATAAATGTTTAAATTTTTTTAATTCTGACAAATTTGGCTGGAAAAAATATGTATATAGTTTTAATCGAAATAAACCATAGAATACATTAAAAACAAGTGTCCTGAGTAGATTACAAATTGCATGTTGATATTAGTATGACATTCATAGTTAATTTTGTGATAGGTATGGCTTTTAGCTGTTTTTGATTTTACACCCCTCATGAATGTACATAATGATCTTAGTGTCAATAACACATCATCCGCCTTTCGCTATAACATACCTATTCATCCTGAACCTAACAGGCAATTCTTGTATATATTCTCATCGCTGTAATCTGCAAAAAGCATAGGTAACAAAAGGTAATGACTATGATATTTAACCTTCTTTCAGGTCAAACAACTCCAGAAGAGTTTCCTACACCTCCGCAGCAACCCTCATTTCTTCCAACCGTTCCCCCCGAAACTCCGCAACGGTTCCCACACGAAGACATCCCAGATTACGAGCAGAACAACATTCATCGGCCTGTTAACCCCATCGACTCAGGGTTGCCAGCTCTGCCGCCTGGATTATCTATTCCTCCGAACTATGGGGAGGAAAACAAGAAGCTGTCAGTTATTTCGCTTCAAGCAGATTCGCCGACCAGCGTCAAAATGCTGTTTGGTTTACCACCGGTCTTGGTTGGATTACGAGGCAGCGTCGATTTGAGATATACTGATAAAACGTAAGTTTGGAGGGTAGCCGAAATTAAACCTTTCATTCTATTATGGGACATGATTTTGTACAAACTTCTATTTATCTTTTCCAGCGATGAGGATGTATCTCACTGGTACTCGCAAGTGTTCGCACCAGCAGATGAGGTCTTGACAACTTCTCGGCTAGAGTTCCGCTTGACTGGTCTTAAACCTTCCACCGTGTACAAGGTCCGGGGAAAACTGTTCCTCCACAATTTACCAGTGGAACCGGAAAGCGAAATCTTCACTGTGCGCACTCAAGACATGCCTACGGTATGTTTAAATCGTATAAATATCAACAATCATCTTTTCCTATAAGAAGTTTGTGTGTGAAAACTGAAAAAAGTGCTACAAGTAAATAAGCCACTATGCAAATTTCATTGAAAAAATACATGAAAAGAAAAAATAGTAATAGGATTGATTTGCATTTACCACAGATAAACAGGTGCTGATGGGCTTTTGACTTGTGGAGAGTTCGCCATAGATCTTTAAAGCATACTAAATATACATAAATAACTCAATGATTGAAAGCAGTCATTCCCTGGCTGGTTAGGTACGTTTTATAGCTACAAATTTTCTTTGCTTATAATTGTAAATTGATCGTTTCAGATTCCACCAATAGAGGAAAAACGGCGAGAGATCGACAGTAAGTTGACAGTGGTGGACGTAAACGATACCACGGCGCATGTCAGCTGGAGGTACTTCACAGAAGACGAGCTGCAGTTCATTGACGGCATACAAGTCAGGTAATAAACGCCGGTAACCTGCCGAAACCGTGAAGCCTTCAAGTGGTTATCTACGTTTGTGTACATCACATGGATTTATTAAGAAATTAAATTTGCCGGCTCTGAATCCGATTTCGGCTTAAAAAAATGTTACTGTCTGTATTTATAAAACTACTGAACCAATTTTAATAAAAAAAAAAAAAAACCTCGGCAAACATCCTTAATGAAATTGAAATCCGCATCGAAATCTGTCTAATGTCTAATACTAATGCCTTTTTTTGGGATTTTTTATTTTTATTTATAATTTTCTGAATAGGCTTTACAGTGTTCCACCAAGACTCAAAGCCCCGTATAATTATACTTATACTAACATAATAAGTAACAGTAAACTATAAACGTAATCAGCATTGAGTACCCACTGCCGCTCTGCGAAACGCTTACAAAGCGCAATGAAACAAGTCCAAATCTGGGTGTTGATACAAATCATTGAGCAGACGCAGGGCCCACGGGAGAGGGGCGTGTCTCGCCGACTTAGTTCTACATCCAGGCGCTGATTAAATTATCTTTAGCATTAGCAAAAAATTGAATGAAAGCATTTTCAGAATGTATGGGTTTCTAGAAAGAAAATAGTGGTGATCTGAGAGGCTTTTTAATGGCGTATCTTGTGTTTCTATGGTTTTCTGAAATCACCCAGTACCTATAAATCGGAGAAGTAAAAACTGCGCCGTTTCACAGATACCGTCCAGTAGGCACACCCATCTACAGCATGACAGAACTCCTCCACCACAGCCGGTCAATCGCGGAGTTAAATGAACTGCATCCAGGAAGCCGGTATGAAGCGTCGCTGGTACTAATACCGCCGCCTCGAGCCACCACTGAACTGTACGATCCGGGACGAGTCGAATTCACTACCTCGCCGTACCTTGGTAAGTATCTTGGTTTTTCCAAGCATTACTTTTGGCGTCGAGTACAGGTTGTCGACCAGTAACCTTGGAACCGATAGCTCGTATGGAGTATGAAATCGTCTTGAAAATGTTTCAGCTTCGTGACTGGTTGCCACAACCAGCGGTGAGTAGTCCTAGTAGTTAAATTCCTAGTAGGACAAACATTTGTTAGAAGTAATTTATGCGTCATACACACGAGGTCATACAACTCCTTTAGAGGTCATACAATATTATTGGTCGTGTGATACAGCATCGACACTGTCTGCTCGGTGCCCTAAAGTCAAATGTTTGTTTGAAATTTCTGTAGTTTTCTTTCGTTTCTGTGTCTCTGGAGGGCATGGAATCCTTGTGTGGGCCACCAAGTGTAGTGTTATTTACTCGTACTTTTTTTTAAACTTCGAATTCCTTATCCATCCAAACCCTTTTTCTGAATCCATTTTTTTATTTATTTATTAAAGGTCGACAACAGACTATACATCATGTAAATGAAAAGGTTACATGCAAGAATGTTAATTTTACAAATGTCACTCTACTTAATGGCGACGATAACGTGGTTTAAAATTTAAACAGCCAAAAAAGAATTAAAATTAAAATCACAATAGAAAATTAAAATTAAAATCACAATAGAAAATTAAATTAAATTCAAAATAAAATAAAAAAAATGTATACAATAAAAATAAGTTATAAAGAAAGGGTCATAGTGCTTGCTAAAATAAATCGCCTAATTTTATTGAGACTATCAGCAAACAAGTCAAACCTGTTTAGGAACTGTTTGTTTCATTGGGCGATTTATCGGTGAAAAGTGCCCAAGATTCGTCCTAGTTGTTGTCTCCATTCCTAAATTTACAATGGTATGGAGCACATCTAGAGCCGTGCCAACGTTTGTCATGATCTTGACTGATGTTGGCATAATTTAGCGGATTTCCATAAGCGATAGAGTATCCACTTACCAGCAGGTGGACTGTCTGTCTGCTCGTAACCTATCGTCTTTCTATAAAAAAAATAGCGTTTGCCTTTGTATGTTTGTATGTGTATTTATTACCTATTCTTTTCAGATATCCGACAGATGTACCGTATGGTGTCGGCGGGTTATAGAATTACATCACCCCATGTCTTCTCAAGGGTGTCGTAAAAGGCGACTAAGGGATAATAAAGTGGCTACCATAAGCCCTGAGGAACGACACCGCCTATAAAAGAGTGGACTCGCCAATCCGCTGGGCCATCGCGGCGTTTTAACGCTTATGTCCATATACTGAAAGAACTGGTTCCATTGAATTGCATTATCTATTCACTGTGATTATTCCAGATCCATACAATTGGTCGGTGATCATCGAAGCGCGGTCAGTGGGCGCGCACGCGGCGGAATTACGGTGGCGCGGCGTGCCCGCACCTACCGAGCGGTGGGTGCGAGTGTACCGCGCTGCTCACGCATGCGCCACGCGGAGAGAACATGACTCCTTCCGTCTCGCCGCTAGGGACATGCCACCTACGATTACACTTAGTGGCCTTGAGCCGGATACTAGGTACGTAGACACACCTCGAAATCAGGGGTAAAAAACCTTAAAAACCTTCTGAGGGGGAGAGTGCACGGTGCAATCCAACAGTCGCTGGGTGCGATCGGCTGGCCACGTTACCCCTCTCTCACAGAATACTACCTTGAAATGTACTGCATTTCCCACTTTATCTTATTTCCCTAATGTACGTACGTGTTTCGGTAGTGAGTGAGATGTGCCAGAGCCCATTTCCATCTTTATTAATAATTTAGGAAGAATTCGAACACCGATTGCAGAGATCACTTTCGAATTTTGAAAACTAACATCTGGACTAAGACCACAATTAGCCGAGATAGAAGTGTCACCAAAGTAATTGGAGTATATGTCTGTGTTAGTTCTATAGATGGGGCAAATCCATTTAGTGGTTCAAAAAATTACGGCGGTTTAAACTTTTCGGAAATCTCAACCAATTCTAAAACTAACATATACAAACGATATGTGGTTGTATAGGGCTCATAAAACTCAACAACTTCTGTAAACAGTTTTTTTCTACAATATACCAAAAATACTTTTAAGACTAGTGCCTGCTATCGGCGTTTCTTAAATATCTTAAATATTTGTAATTGGGTAGATAAAATTTATTATTCTATAGTTGTTACAAATGTCAATTTATAGCAATTTCTTCCAGACAACCTAGAGAGTTGTGACTGAGATAATAATTACCTTATTTAAATAAATAAATAATGATTTATATTTCTTAAACAGGTGTCGAGTATGGCTCGAGCTGTTCCTCACTAACGGCAAGGTCAAGACGAGCAACGTGTTGGAGATCAACACGAAACCTGAAGATTCTAACGAGCCAATAGACAGTAAGTACCTGTAGATTCTAAGGTTAATCGGAATGTTCTTATGCAACTTTTGAGAGGCCGTGTGTTGTCGGTCGGTGTTGTTAGGTATATTAAATAGCACGGAACTATACCACCTATAAAAAGTGGACTCGCCAACTCGCTTCACGAGCAGCGTGCCTTTTTAAAGTCATACATCCCTCTTGCACAAGACAATGTGTATTAGGAGCTCCGTGACCAGCAATGGACAACAAAAGGGTTGATTACGGAAAAAGTCCACTCGTTTTGTTGTTTCGACAATTAGTTTATTAATTTTGAGTAGAATCAAGTCTAAAGTTAGTCTAAAGAGGTCACGTGAGTTCATTAGAGTTGGACATGGTATAAACAAAGTGTAACTGACATACTTGACCCATTGAACAAAAAAACAGCCAGTTAATAAATGACGCCACACAATGGTTCACACTAGGACATCCTCTGTCATCTAGAGACATGACACACACAACCGAACACAAATTTACCCAGACTCAAACATATTTTATTAACGTTGATTTTGTTATCCTATGCGCAGCAGGCATGGATACTAGCACCAGGCCTCTGTCGTCAAATCTTACAAGTCTCTTTTGTTATTTTTGTTCTCTTTAGTTTTATGAGGGTTTGATCAAAAAGATCATGCCACCCACATATCCCAACAGCTAAGTCTATACATAACATATAATATAGAGAATGTTGAGATAGAATTCTCTCCTTAATACCTAATTCTACCAATGCATAGAGCATTCTAGTTTCATCCGACATCGGAAAGCCAAGACACTGTTACATCTTCCAATATTTCTATCACAGCTCAAAAAAGTTGCCTTCTACATACTTCATTTCGAACACACTCCATCAGCATATGATACGCCTTTTTGTTATTCCAGACGAGATAGCGTCAGCGTCTGTAGCGTCGGGCGGCCGCGGCTCCCCTCGGGGCGACTACTACGGAGCGCTGGTGGCTGTGGGCGTGGTGGCAGCGTTAGGAGCCCTCACCTCCCTTTTGTTGCTGCTAATCGTGGTGCGCCGCCACCGGCCACACTCCGTGCCTATCACACGTGAGTACCTCATTACTGATCTATAAATTGTTACATTCGTAACTGTTCTAACTGACCGTGCATCGCAATGAATATTTTTGTAATTATTCGTGTAATCCTCTATTGGCTGCAAATTGTTAAACTACAGTTTTAATGTGTACAACTATTCTCATTGGATTACCAATAAATAAAGAAACAGGACTATTTATCTGTAAGAGTTATTTAGTGTCGAAGGTAAACGGTCCTCTATCCTGTCCCTACATACATTTTCGCAGTTAATACTGCCTTCCTTAGAAAAAAGGCAGAAGTGCAATTTGATGACATTCTAGAAAAATGCAAATAAAAAAATATTAAACTTTCACTAATTTGAAACCAAGTTTAAAACTTGAAAATTAAAAGAAAAAGAAATTAATTGAATTCTTTTTTAATTGTATTTATTACTTACATTTGCATGCCCTAGATTATAGGTGGAATATGGCGGCCTATTGTTATTGACAACTATGTATGTACAATGTACATGTATGTATGACAACTATTGTTATGGACAATATAATTTGAGTTTGAAAGGTTTCCTACCTTTAGCTTCGTGGATAATTCTGTTTCCTCTTCGATCCACGGTAACATTAATTACTAACAATTAATTAATTAATTACTAACATTTATTAACTTATTATACAACAGGAATTAAATTATTATTAATTAATAACATTTTTGTTGTTTTAAATAAAATGTGTAGTTATTTTATTTACCTCTAATCATTACTTTCGCCGCCTTCACAAATTGTGTGGACTGAAGTGACCTCGAAATATATACGAGTAATTATATTTGGAATACGAAATTTGTGGATGGAAGTGGCATAAAATAAATGTTATTATATTTGAATTTCTAAATTGGTGAATCGAAGAGGAGGAAAAACTATCCATGGATCCACCGGTGGAAGCTGGTTGTGGATCCATGTGAACGGATTATCGACTTATTCCCGCTATACAAGGATTTATATTTAAAACATACCTCATATCCTTTGTTTTGAATCAATTTGCTAATTTTGTACTCGTTAGGTATTTCAAAATTTTTAAATTACTTAGGTATTCCTTCTCCACATATTAGGATCCTCACAGGGTCTCGGGAAGTGTTATAGATATTAAACATTTCTAGCTGTGCCATCAGCTCCGCGAGAGTCCTCGCTGCCGCCGTACGATAATCCCGCATACAAACTGGAGTTACAACAGGAAACTATGGGTAAGTAATTATAATTACTTACCTTCTCTTTAAATCTGTGACTCTTTAAATCGATATATGTAACTGTTGGTACTTTCGCGGGAACTCGAGAAGTGAAGGTTGAGTTTGCGTTTGATTAATGTAAAAATTGCGTATTTCGCGATTTGTGGTTTAGGTAATTAAAGTTTAAAATACCTAGTTTTCGTGCATAACATTTGTGATAATCAAATAAAAGAATGAGGTTGTATCGTGTTCTACCAATGAGTCCAAGTCTGTCCTCAGTTACAATCTTTTTTTTTTATTGAACAATGTAGACACATTGTCACAAGACACCACAGAAGGATTTGAATGAATTCCTGTATATACACTATATGTGGGCATCCAAGCTAAAAGGGTCCAGATAAACGATATTGGAGTGATGAGCCAATTTGGAAACTAGAATAGACGTTTCATCAAATAACGTAGAGAGAACGACAGGTCAGATAAAGAATATTCAGAGAATATTCCAAAGTTCAAAGTCGAACAAATTACATTTGAGAAAATCGAGATCTGGACCCTTTTTCTTTGGACACCCACTTATTTCCATACTGACGACTTACCTAGTTATCTCTGACAATTCTCAGATCTCTGACAATTAAGTTCCCGTGGGCATACCAATGGGCTCAACGGGATTTGTGAACGCAGCATCGACGTGCAAAATGGCCGACATTACAATGAAATGGGAGTTTGAGCTGATAATCTCCACTTTGGTTCTGAACGGCAGCCATTTTTATTAACACATTCCGTAGCCTGTACATACGTGAACACTGAGACGTGAAGTGTAGGTATTTATAACAGTGTTAAAGTGTAAAGACATTGCAACGAACTTATTTAGTTCATACGGGATAAAATTAAAGATTTTGTATTTATTGTTAATTTGATTTAATGTAGTGAGTTTTTATCTCTGACTTTTGGTACGCATTTTTACCTATTTTTGTCATTCCTGAATGCAATGCACAAGATAGGTATATCTCTTCATCCACCTATTGCTCTTTTTATATTTATCTATTTAAAGACAGAAATTTTGTTATACCTTATACCGTAATTTTTCTGTAATTACGTAATATGCATATACCATATACCGCAATTTTTCTGCCATTAATTGTAATGTACACACACAGAAAAGAGAAGAAATATTATAAAATGCGGATCACGCTATAATAATATTATATGATAATATTACAATTAATGGCAGAAAAATTACGGTAATACCTTTTCCTTCTCGTAATAAATTATGGAGTAATTCGCTTTACTCCAAATATCTTTACATTCCATTTTAGGCGACTGCGACTTCCATTTTCGGTAGGTAAGTAGGTAGGTACTTAGTAGGGGTATAATTTGTTTTCTCTAGCCAAGTTAATTCGTGTAAATATGTGCACGACAGTACCCCGGGCCAAGTTCAATCAACGCGGCGGCACTGGCCGCCTTATTTGTGCTAAATTGCATATTCCTTCGATCTCAGCACAACAGCGACATCTGTCTCAATATTTTTGAGAGGCCAATTTAAATTGTGTTTAGAGTTATTAATATTTATAGATGACAAAAATAGACGACAACAAAGATGATGGTTCCTGTCAAAGATATTTGCATATTTGCAAGTTTATTTAACGTCTTCCAGTATTTAATGATATTTACGTGTTCTCGGCGAAAAGAATAATGACTTACGAGTATAATAACCATTAACCAACTAGGAGATAGTTATGACGAGATATGATATTGTTCATCGTATCTAAGTATGCTAGATACGAAAGTATGCATGCTATTTGTCTGCGATTATGTTGACCAATGGTGTGCGGTTTCAGGAATGCCGAATATAATTACTAACCAATGACGTCAGTTAAAGAAGAAAATGGTTTAAAAGTCCATTTTAAAAGTCTTCTTATTTCTTTGTTTCTTTAAAAGTTCATTTTTTTAAAGAAGCAGAATATGGGTATAATCGTGGCCATGTTTACCGTAACAACGTTTGAAATAAAAGTGCTATGAAAATTGTTATACGACTGTAATTGTAAATAAACGTAATTGTAGTTGTTAAATCAACAGATGTTTATTTTAATAAAACTAATATTCTGTTTGTATAGTGCTACAAAATATTTGTAAGTAATTGAAAACTGCCGCATTATATGATTGTTATTGTAAATATATGTACCTATGAAATAAATCATGAATTTTATTTTGTTTCAGTAATGTACCAGGTTATCTTAACATAAACTATTATAATATATCTTCTAGTAGATATATTATATAGAATGAGCTATTTCAGATGACTTGTTCAAAAGTTGTTCAAAGGAAAATTCAAACCTACAGCTATTCCAAGAAACTATAGAATTTCCTATACAAGACTCCTGAAAAACCTCAGCCGGTAATAATATGCGAGGAATCATAATATATTCTAATCTTCATCTGAATAGTTTCTTCTTTGGGTGGAACGTATTAAATGGGGGAATATTGAATAATAATAAACATAAACAAATTATAACATGAAAAGGGAAAGGTATAATTATAAAAAACGTCGTTTAATTCAAATACAACACCGAATCACATTATATTTTCTAAATATTTTTTAATACATAATATAATATTTTTCTTTATACGATTTTCATTTAGCCTACCATTTATGTATATTATTAAGTATAATGTAGGTACAATATATATATATAATACTAACGTTAATATGAAATTGAAAACACTAAAATGTTTTATAATGTATTTAATAAACTTTTTTCGTTAAGAAAATAGGTTAGTATATTATGTTTAGAGCCTGATAAATAATTACTGTTGCTGGGCCCAAACGTGACTTTATTTATTTATTAATATATAAACACGTTTATTATGTTATATTTTATTGTATAACGATAAATTTTCTAATATATTTCTTGTACATATTTAACTTTTCACGGTACATACCGAAGATATGGTATGCACTATGAAAATTAACTATCAAATGAGCTTCATTTAGCTGGGATAAATAAAGATCATTTGATTTAACACAAAGAAATTAATCACTTAAATAAAAGCTATAAAAATAACTTGAAACTAGCAAACTTGAAACTTGAACAAGCAAAATATATACAGTTATGTTTCACCCATATGAAACAAAGAAATTACATTTTACATAGTACTTTGCAACCTCTAATAGGCTATAAAATAAAAATCACCTAACTTTTATTTATTTCATAAACAAGCCTGCGTAATATGGAGGTTGTAAGAATTTTCTACAATTATAAAAACTACGTTTATGAAAACGTTTAAGTCATATTACATTTTACATTAAATCTTGTTCAACTCCTTATTCAGTACATGAAAAAGTAATAAATTAATTTGTGTGTATAATTTGGCTCATTTTCATTGTCTGATATGTTCTCCGGCGGCGAATTACTCTTTATATAACCTACTATATTGAAGAGAAGATGAACAAAATTTAATTAAGCCGAATAAGAGACTAGATGTTGTGTTACATACAAAAATAAATTAGTTTACAATAAAGGTGTAGAAATGACTACACATGGTTTTAATTTAATTAGATAATAAATATGTAGAATTTAAAAAGTTTATTGTAGAACTATAGTTTTTTAAAATCTTCTAGAATGTTCTTTATTAAGAAGAAAAATAACTTTAGTAGGTGCAAAATTATAAACATACAATTTATAAAGTACTTATAAATAATGGAAGGATAAAGAAAATTACTTAAAAAAGTTAAATTACAAAGAAATGTACCACAAATATGTCAATAGTCAAGTTGACTTTTGTAATGTGACTTATTTGCACTTTTACTCTGAAAATACATTTATTCATTCACTTGTTTTCTAATCAAGGATGATTTTTTTATATTTAAATAAGTAGCTAAACAGAATAAATATAAAACGAAATTAAATTTTGGGAATGAATCATTCCAACCTTTAATTCGCACCCAAATGGTTAATGAAAATGTTTACTCTATCATTTACGTTCCAAAATCAATTTCCCAATAACAAAATTAACTTGTATATAGTTTTGTGTAGAAGAAAACAACATTTTTATTTGTTTATAAACTAAAAAAATATCATCTTTAGATATTGCAACAAGAGTAGGATCACTAAAACATAGAATGCTTAC
This sequence comes from Sesia bembeciformis, assembly GCA_943735995.1. NCBI lineage: Eukaryota > Metazoa > Arthropoda > Insecta > Lepidoptera > Sesiidae > Sesia > Sesia bembeciformis. The sequence continues at coordinate 10,134,843 of OX031042.1, forward strand.
GAAAGTTGTGTAAGACTACAAAATGCGAAATATGTACGTCATTCAAACAGTTGTAAAATTGTTTGTAAACTAATCATCTGATATGTAATATGGCATCCACATTTTGTTGCATTATCTAGTAATAACATAAATTAATTTCCTATGTTTGGTAGTCATCACTGAATTCCTTTGAAAGGGGTTTGTATTCAAATATAGGTACGTATTGCAAATACCTTTTCTTGCATGGAATGATTTTAGTCATCTTGTGTCGTAATGAGCATATTCATATAATATCAATAATAATTAATGATTTGACTTCATTAAAAAAACCTGTTTTTAAATCGTACACAAAATGCTGATAAAATAATAATTTACGATCGCCGAGTTTTTATCCACAAAACCATTAGGCCATTATGATGGATTTCGGCCCATAACTTTGTGGGGCCTAAGGAAGGTCTATGACCTGCAGTGGGATTTTATATGTTGATTTGCTCTTGTACGGTAGAGTATGATTTCAATTAGACCGTTATCGTTTTTTTATAGACAGAACAGACAGTCCAACCGGTGGGAAGTGGATACTGTTGTCAGTGCCTGCGTTAAGGGGGCGCGAGGTAGGGTGTGCTGAATTTTCTTATGGTCGGAAATTCAAAATAAAAATTAGGAGGTACAAACACTTTCTACGTTCACGTCGTTAGCTCTGGTTTGTCCAAAAGGTTTCTATAAATATCAAGATGAAATTATTTTTTTCTAGGAATTTCATGTCATTAAGGGCCCTTTTAAATGTCAAGATTGTCGTGGAGCCCTTTTAAATCTTGCCCCGTTAGTCGGGCGTTATTAACGCTAAAGCCCGGCACTAACTGTCATTCATGGACATCCGCGATACATGACAACAGTTCACGACCCCGGATGCGCTACTTACCTTTGTGGCTTAGAAGTAGATATAGTTTTGGGAAGTAGTTTTTATTGCACCTGTATGCCAATAATTTGTAATATTTTTATATTAAACTTGCATACTAATAAGTAAAATAGAATTTTACTCAAAAATAATTCGATTTCTGGTATGCATGTTGGAGTAGTGATTTCTATAGTCGTTGCAGTTTTCAAATATTGTTTTCATTACATCTGTATGCCAATAAGATTCCCTCAATTTCAAAAATAATTCAGTGGTATCTACCTGAATCAGCGAGTTTATTTGTTGAGGGCGTTATCCTCGTGCGCTTTCTTGACGACGGCGAGCTTGGAATGCGGATCCTGTGCCTGCAATTGCGCATACGGCGGCGCGCGCGTGCCGTGCAGCACTAGCGACCAGCCACGGATCCAGCCTGTTGACGAACTTGGCCCTGAACCGCCGTTGAACCGCCCCTGGGAGAATTGGCAATTCAGAACTTGGCCTTTGCACTGCATACTCGAATTGTAAGTTTAAGTAATACAATATTTCAAACTGTATTATATGTAAAGATGGAAGATTAAACTATAATGTTTATTGGTATATTTATACTCGACCCTAAGAGTTTAATGAAAAGTACATAGATAATAATTATTACTGTTAGGTAACTGTCAAGAGGTGTTACGTAGAAGAGGACGACCCCATCTCTTCGCCACGGGTGTAGTAACAGGCGACTAAGGTGGAACAAAGCCGCTGCCACAACCACACGGCGTTTTAAGGCCATATATCCTTTATACCAAGACAATGTGCATGAGGAGGCCCATGTCCTACAGTGGATACTGAAAGAGCTGATTGCCAACTACCTATTCCAATTTTTTATATAAATTTGGTACTTTCTTTTTTATATAAATGTAATCACCTCTAACGTCCACGTGCCCTGAGGGTATTCGCCCCATGTGTGCGTCGTCATGAAGGGCCATTTAGTGAAACCGTCCCGCGAGTCATCGTCATTAGCGCGCCGACTTAAGATCATCGATCTGGAATTATAAAATACATTCATAAATATTTTGCACATTACCGATGATTAAAATCTAAAACAGAAAAAAATGAAGCAGATTTTAACAAATAAAAGACAAGAATAAAAAAACGGTTTATATCAGAAATTTCTCATTCTGCCTCCGAATTACAGCAGATTTGAAAACGCAAATTTCAAGCGCTCTTGAAAAGTTGCAATTCACCTTGGATAAATGTAAAAGAAATCTTGGATGAAGGTTTTAATTCAGGGTGTTTAGTGTGAACTTTTTTGTACATCTATTTAAATAAAGAGGATGTTGATACTTCGACACCGTTTGACCAATCACCACGAAAGTTAGCCCATATACGAATCTTTTCATGGAGAAGGTTTTTATGCTATCGACTTTGTTGTAACTCGCCACTAGATGGCGCTGCAGTGCATCAACTTTTATAGCAGGACAACGTCTGCCGGGTTTTACATAGCAATCTCTGTGTTTCTATAACGACGATGACGCGCATCGCACTAGAGTTCGGTCGGCGCAATGATCGCCGTGTGCATTGAGTCATGATAAGCCCACCACGGACAAAGATGGACTCTTTATCTGACACATAAAATGACCGCCGCCTTTGAACAGCCTTAGCGGGGATATACGAGTAGATTCAAACTATTTTTCTGCCAAACTTCATTCCAATCCGTTAAGAAATTACCACAAACAATCATAACGAATTAATCTGTAATTTGTCACATTTTATGCCAATGTTGCGGGTATAATCTGTGGCCAATTATTTCTCATAAATAAAATAAATACACGAAAGCTCATGTTACCTGGTGCCCATGGGGCTGGTGAGAAAGAGCTCTAGGTCGCCGCGGCGCGACACATTGGCGCTAACGACAGCCTGCACGTGCTCCAGGTAGCGCACCTCGCTCGCCGACCCCAAGCACGCGCTCGTCTCGATGCGCAGCGACACCACGCCCTCCGCCGGCACCTCGCTGAACACACGACATGCACATTTATACGTATCACTGAAATATCGCACAAGCTGAAAACAAGTTGTTCAGTATTGAGAGTACAGTCGATTCTCACAGTTTTTACTATAAGTTTTTGTCATGATTTATTAGTACATTTTTTTAATAGTATGCGCGTCGCCCAAGCCGCGTCGCGCTCGCCTCCTAGCCGCCCTGAGTAATGACCGCTACGAACGTTTGAAACAGGACAATTACGTACGTAATACGTATTTGTAACTTTTGATTTATTCCTTAAAATAACGTTATTTTTCGGTAGAAGGATTTTATATATTTTAAATCGGTTAACATATTTTAGGTTTTGCGTTATTGCGGTGACACCTTGCATAAGTTCCTTCAAAAGTAGTGTTACATATTTTATATGGCAATCAGTATATTAAAATTATTATGTCTAATTAAAATGAACTTGTATTTCATGATTATTTATTATATTAAAAATAAAACATTCGTGGTTAATGTACTCGCAAGTGGATAACACTATCCACACTCGCTTGCTTAGGTCTTTGACCTCTAAGCGCGCCCGCTTCTATAAGCAAAAGCGCATAAGTACGTATTATGCACATACGAGTACATTATATAATAGTTTTAGTGTACTGATTGACGTATTAAAATATAGCTTGTATTTAAACGAGCAGCAAAAAATACGGAATGGGCAGCAAACCAGCAAACAAAATAGCTATTTCTGAAGAACTGAAATAAATAATTTTATTTTACTAAAAATGTCAACACAAAGTCGGCGAAGTCTCACTTCATCGGACTCCTGTTTCTTTATTGTCACCACAGAACCTAAACCTAACCCATCTTTTAATTTGCTGCCATCGATTTGCTACCACTTTCAGTATTTCTGCTGGTCATTTAATTATTTCCCTTAAAATATTTTACACTATTCTTGTAATACCTTATTTAGAAAAGTGGTAAAAAACAGACAGTCTGCGTGATGGTAAGCATTAGCCTAAATTACAGGATCAAAATATAAAATAATATATACTAACGTGTGTGTGAGTACGGAGCCGGCCTCGCAGTGGTACCGCGGTGGCACCGAGCGCCAGTTGGCGGCGAGCGCAGTCATGGCTCCCGCGTCGAGCACGCCGAACCCGAACAGATGGTTGAACTCCAGCCCCACGCCGTTCATCGTCCAGTGGAAACGGCCCTGGAAATATTGTGAACATGAAAAACATCACCGACACTTGAAAATACTTGAACAATTGAAAATAAAAAGCTCGGTGTGCTGAACAGAGCGAAGCGGTACTTCACCCCTGGGCAACTCCTTATGCTTTACAAAGCTCAAGTGAGGCCCCATATGGAGTATTGCTCTCATCTCTGGGCCGGCGCACCGCAATACCAATTGAACCCATTTGACTCCATCTAACGACGTGTTGTTCGTATTGTCGACGATCCCACTCTCACGGGCGGTTTAGAATCCCTCAGCAGTTGGAGAGACGTTGCGTCTCTCTGTGTGTTCTACCGCCTGTACAATGGGGAATGCTCTGAAGAATTGTTCAATATAATTTCCACCTCGGATTTCTACAAGCGCACCTCCCGTCACAGAAATGCGGTCCATCCGCATTTCCTCGATACGGAGGTATCGCGCACTATTCGGTCCAAAAATTACTTTATACCGCGAACCTGTAGAATTGCCTCAAGAGGTCTTTCCATTAAGCTACGATATTAAAGAGAGCTTAATTAAAATATTAAGAGAGCTCTTCAAGAGAGCTGTGAATAGGATTTTGCAAGGTCGGTGGCGCGCCCGCATACCCCCTGGTGTTGCAGGTGTCCATGGGCGGCGGTAAAACATACCATCACGTGGGACCACTTGCTCGTCCGCCCACTATTATATAAAAAAAATAATTAAAAAGTAGTCAACTTGATATTGAATCAAGTAAAGTTATTTTCTACCACAGCCACGACTGTATCAGGCCAATTTTTTGGGTGAATGCTATATTTTTATACAAAATTACTACTTCTTTCAATACTACTTTCGTGTCTTATATTATGAGTAAACCTTTTTAGAAAAAAGAAGGTGACAGATAAATTGGCAGTCCATCTAATGTACTTACCATGTATATTGAGCGGCAGCCCATGTATGTATATTAGCGATATATACCAACATCGGTCAATAATCACGAATGCTAGCACATTCCCGAATATGACTTTAGAGGTTAAGGAGTAGATTTGGAAAAGATATTGGAAAAAAATTGTGACTTGTGTACTTTTAGTAAATTAATGTGTTTAAGCAATGTGGAAGATATTTGCGGTTTATTTCAGCAATCTTTTGAGCACTCCATAAATCAATTATCTCAATAAAAATCTAAGCTTTATTTACTCAAAAACAAATAGTAGGTGGTTAGAACAAACAAATAGTAGGTGGTTAGAACAAACAAATAGTAGGTGGTTAGAACAAACAAATAGTAGGTGGTTAGAACAAACAAATAGTAGGTGGTTAGAACAAACAAATAGTAGGTGGTTAGAACAAACAAATAGTAGGTGGTTAGAACAAACAAATAGTAGGTGGTTAGAACAAACAAATAGTAGGTGGTTAGAACAAACAAATAGTAGGCGGTTAGAACAAACAAATAGTAGGTGGTTAGAACAAACAAATTAGACGAGAATTCTACTATGAATTGTCAAGTATCAAATCAAATCGATTTCTTAATATAAATTTAATTCTGGTATAATTTCGAAGTCTTTAAATATCAAGAACTTATGACCTTAATTCTTTTGAATCGATGCGTTTATAGATTAATTAATAGAATGTACATACCTTTGCGTCATACAGAGAATTCCTCTTAGACGTCAGCACTGTCAAATGTTGTATGTCTCGCCATGTTAAACTGGGACTGGAAAAGAATAATGAAATAGATATTTTAATATGCTTTGGTCCATCTTAACACGTTTCAATATTTTTAATGCGAACTTGGCCTTTGTTTATATACACTACCCTCCAGTGTGTCAGTCAAGTCATGTTATTCACCAACAAATTTAAAAGAAATCATTATTATAAAAAAACACTAATAAATAATTAATGATTATAATTATATACCAATCAACGATTACAAGGCTGTTTGCTTAAATGCCACATTGATTTTATATTGTACTAGCGACCCGCCCTCGCTTCGCTTCGGTTTATAAGTTATTTTTTTGTTCTAAATTTCAGAATTAAATATAGCCTATATTAGACACAGATAATGTGGCTTCCTATTTGTGAAAGAATTTTTGAAATCGGTTCAGTAGTTCCAGAGATTACCCCCAATATACCTACAAACAAACACAATTTTACCTCTTTATTATATTAGAGGTACTCGAGTACTTGGGGTCTACTTGAGAGAGGCTATAATTATGCACCAGTAGAGAGACATAGGCTGCTAGTATTAAGTACATAGGTGCATCAGTAATTACAATTATTTCAAATTTAAAAATCTCAACCAAAACATTTTGGTATTATGTCATATTTCATTAGAAAGAGAATTATTTTCATTACAAGATAGTGAAGTTAAATATGAGAACTTTTTTATTTCACCTTCTTCAAATTGAGTGACAATTCAACAAAAATGAGCATTTTAGACATCATCTCTTTGCGTTTAATCAATGCGTTAGGGCCGTTAAAGAGGTTCAATGGCGGTGTAAGAGCTTTAAGGACAACGTTCAACGTTCAGGACGCCCAGTTGAGTTTGATGAGAATCGATTGAACCATCTTATTCACGAAAATTCACCTCAATCGACCAGAGAATTACCTGAGGAGATGAAACGTGACCATTCAACGATAGTTCGACAACTGCAATCATTTGTTAAAAATTAAAAAAAAATAATTGAAAACGACTTATGTAGTTAGTAGTAGGATCGCACTCACTTGGCGTGCAAGGCGAGCGCGAAGACGCCGGCGGCCTCGGGCGCGGCGGCGGAGGTGCCCGAGTGAGTCGCGGTGCACTTCCCATAAAGGTCGGTGGTGGCGACGCCGGTGCTGGGGTCGCGCGCGCCGTTGCTGAACGTGCTAGCGAGCGTCGACGAGCACGACTCGTCGTAGTGCGCGTTCTGACCGTCGTTTATTGCGCTGCAGTTAATACGATACTTATTAGTGTTTTGAATCCTATTTGCAGAGCACAGACAAGAATAAATAATCATTAAACTAGAAGGGACACTCCCGCTCGACCACGCATCTTAGCTGTCTAGTAGACACCTAAAACTACGCTCGGCTGTAGACTAATAACTCAAGGTCACGCGGAAGTGTCCCTTCTACTTTAGTTATTATTTATTCTTATGGCACAGATTTCCTTTAGTAATTATGAGGAGCTTTTCGGATCACAACCCAACAGATGAAACCGGCGAAACCGGTGGATACATACCTCAAATTTTTATTTAATGCTTGGGTATGCGAGAAATCTAGATTATCGCAATATTTTTCTTTACATAGTGATAGTAAAAAAAATTTGAACGGTCACGACTTCCCGAATGAGAGTTTAACATATATAACTTTAAGCGATCAGAGCTCACTGATATTAATTGCATAAGTATAATAATACACATAAAATGTATGTAAAAAAATTCAGAACGTCATCACACTATACTGAAACATATACAAGTGGCATACTGAAAATGGAAGGGATAACAAAACCGCTACCACAGACTTTGAGATACTAAAGACCTCTAAAAAAGTGGAATCGCCAACCGGCTTCGTTAGCGTGGCCTTTTAAGGACTTACATCCCTCATGCACGAGACCATGTTCATGATGAGGCCAGTGTCCAACAATGGACGAAAAACAGTAAGGGTGTATCAAAAAGACGTTCTTATAAAAATGTGTGTAGTTTAAGCAGCTAAAAACCTCACATTTATTTTATGAATTTAATAAATAAACGTAATGAAAGCACATTTCATTGCGGGCTACACAATCTAAACAAGAAGCATTTGTATAAATTGAGACGCTAACCTATTGATGGAGACTGTCCACATGGAGGCGGCATACCCGTCGCAATTGCAATCGTCGTCCTCACCGCCGTCGCCGCTCGCCCACACGTAGATGTTGCCGAGACCGTTGCGACCCTGAAAACATACATTATCTTGAGAAACCGATCAAGTCCGACAAAATCGGTCATAAATTATAGATAGTCATGTACAAGTAGTAAACGAACGGACCACAGATCTCATATCTGTGGAACGTATATCTGTGGGTATTTATTCTCGACGTTCATTATCACTAGCTTCTCAGTGAAGCATAATGAAGAAACTCGTAACCTCGAGAATAAAAAAAAAAGCTGGAGCTAGTGTATCACCAATTCGCTCTGGGCCCGCGTGGTGGTTTTTGGGCCGAACCTTCTGTTGATTTGCTTGTTGATTGTCGGATGTTATATACTGAAATCGAAATATCGTCTAATATCATTCCGTCCATATTCAGCTAAACGAGTACTCGAAAACAACTATAAAGAAATATTAACGCCAAATTTCAATTGCATTTGTAAAATAAATACCAGAAGCAATGTGGGAGTACGGCAGCACAAGGAAATTTTATATTTACATTTAAGCTCACTGGTAAAGACATGACGAAAAGATAAAAAGAAAATATAAAAATTAATCTTTCACTTTTGGTACTACTTTACTGCCTTGGTTTTATATTTATACTTATATAAAATGAAGAGTAAAAGTTTTTCATTTCTGCAAGAAAATGAACATTGGGGTGCCTCGAAGGTAAAGGAAATGGTCTGCTTTTGATGTAGAACCCTACATAATACACTCCCGGATATCTGAATCGAACCACCCCGCATTTTCAGTTTTGATGGCCTGAAGCTTAGAAAAATGTTTGATCGATCAAAAAGTTTTTATGCAGTGTTGAAGCTAGAATACTAACCATCATTTCAGTATGCCATTGTTCAAAATTTGAATTTAGAGTAACTATTGAAAAAAAATAGTATTTAGTGGATGTATTAAATGAATCTTGGCAAAGAGATGGGGAAGTTACATAACTACACTAAATTAACTACACAAATTATGACGGATTTATGTTATGCAACTTGTTCCAGAAATTATTATTTTAATTTGAATATAAAATATAATAACTTAATCATCTTAACGTATTTATAATTTCATAATGCGTGAAACTTTGGCAAATCATTTTCAATACACAGATTGGAACGGTTTTGAATGTGTATGATTTAGCACACCCATTTTAAAAAGTTGTCATTTAAGAAGGTGGTCATTTTAGATACTTAGAGATGACGAAATAAAAATTTAAACATTTTGGAAAAGTAATCGTTGCGTACATAAAGTATACATGGATACAATTGTACAGCGTTTTACGATCGAAATGGCAAATAGATTAAATCTATACTAATATAATAAAGAGGTAAAATTGTATGTTTGTAGGTATGTTGGGGGTAGTCTCTGGAACTACTGAACCGATTTCAAAAATTCTTTCACAAATAGGAAGCTACATTATCCGTGTCTAATATAGGCTATATTAGATTTTGAAATTTTGAAAAAAAAAATAGAATAAAAAAACTTATAAACCGAAGCGAAGCGAGGGCGGGTCGCTAGTATTACATAAAATCATTTGAAAGTGGACCATCGAAGTTACTCGTACAGTAAAAGGTTGACGAGGGCTTAATCCACTGAGCCTTTTTATTTTTAAGCTCTTTTCGAGCTGATAAAGGATGCGATAAAAATACTGCAAATGATATAACGATATGAATTTGCAAGGTCATTAAATCCGTTCGTTAAGAGAATTAAAAAAAATCACTTTTAAGCCAATTTTATATCTTTTAATGGTATTGTATTTTTGTGTATACTAAACTCATTGAAAGAGTGTGATCAACACAAGTAACAAGTGGCATGTTTAATACTCGTAGGTACAAGACATAAATGGTTTGATACTTGTATTGAAGGCTTTGAAGTACTTGATTTTTTAAAGTATAAAATTACTCTAATTTATTTTATTATATGTTGCTAGATGATACCACGATATAGCATCAATCAACTCTTTTAATGTTGAAATTGTGATTGAGAAGGTGGTAGATGAGCAAACAGTCCACTTGGCGGTAAGTGGATACTGTCACCTCTGGACATCTGCAATGCATGCCAATATATGTAAGTTAAACAGCAGTAGGCTGTTTACCTTTGGAGAGTTAGGACCAGGAAGAACCCATATATATTATTAGGTAGTAAAGAGTACAGGTTGTAAAGAGTGTCGTGTGGTGTCGGCCGGCTATAGAATAGCACCCCCCCCCCCCCCTCTCACCGCGGGTGTCGTAAAAGGCTACTAAGGGATAACAAAACGGCTACTACAAGCCCTGAGGTATTACACCACCTCGCCAACCCGCTTGGCCAGCGTGGCGTTTTCAGGCCTTACATCCCTCATGCACGGGTCAATATGCATGAGGAGGACCAGGTCCAGCAGTGGATATTGGAGGGCTGGTTGCATTGCAAAGAGTACAGTGAAGTAAAGAACATGTTTTAGACCTATATACAAATCAACACTTTACTTTTAGTAGTTCTAAAAAAAGTTCTTAGTTCGTGTCAGCGCTATAGGTATAGGTACAAGTAGCAAAACAAACGGTAATAAGTCATAAACGCTGTCTCATCCAGTAACTGTAGATTAGTTAACCGGACCCTCGTAGCTAACGACCCATCTAATGACCGCTATGATGGCTGGTTGTATAAAAATACTGCTTGCATCACTCCGCACAAAGCTAGCTCGGATTTCATGTGACAGAAATTAAATATAAATATGTTGTTGTTTCTAGCTTAATATGAAGTGGTGAGCACGGGGCTTGAAACCAAAAAATGTAGGTCACATCCCATTCAATCTCATCTAATAAAGAGTATAATGGGATAAAGAATGAGGAGTATAATAGAATGAAAAAACTCCTCGTGCTAAATCTCCAAAAAATCTAAGGTCTATCGATTAAGGAAGGCGACCCATTCGGAGGCATGCCAAAAATTAGTCATCCTTTACTGATGTTGGCCTGCGTGGCGGATATCCATGGGTGACAGTATCTTCTTATCATTAACAAGTCATTCATTTCATTTATGTAAATGGAAAATTTAATTTAATGCATTTCTTTTCAGTCTTATGATTTTGTTTTGACATTCAATGCGAACTTCAGGTTAGTAAGGAAAACATATTATACAAATAAATGAAAGGCACTCACACGATTACTCTGTATGGTATTGTTTAACTTCTTCCAATCTATATGTATGTAAAGAAAATACATTTCTTTCATTTGAGTTTTGCCGCGCTCCGCGCTGTCGGTAAATCTATCATAGTGTGGGTAAAACAGTGTAGGATATGGGAATATGGCGTCAGGTGAAGAGAATCGTGCTGACTGTCAAAATTGTGGGTAAAGTTAAATAAGAGTATTGTAAGGAAAAATAACAAATTGTAGAAAGTATTGAAGAATAAACTTTATATGTCGTTTCTTTGTATACCGAAGCAACACAATATACTTAGTTTCATTTGACAATCCTTAACAAGAGAAAATAATCGACATTACATATAGATTTACATAAATATATAATATTGACCGTTCTTTGTTATGCAGCTCGCTGAAGTAGTTTCGAAGTATCTTCACCGTACTTACGTGTCGTGTGTGTCGGGGAGCTATAGCGACTGAACAGAGACATCCGATTACTATGATATTCTTATTAACAGTGGCGGTTAAGAGTTTCGAAGGCCCTAAGCATAGAGGCCGTGTAGGCCCTCTGTTGCTTAGATCATCGATCGCGCATTAGGTATATCAAAGAACTAAACGTTCGCGCAAAGAAACGCCAACAGAGGAGAGGAGGCCCCTGGAGAACAGGGGCCCTAAGCACGTGCTTATAATGCTTATATGTTAATCCGCCACTGCTTACTAGTATGATATTGTTATGTGTTTATAGTAAAGAAATTAAATAAAATGAAATAGTCATTTATTTGCTTAAGATTTTGTCGATATACACATTAGATTAGATAGATACATTAGCCAGTAATTGTTATGAAGTTCCCTTCAAAATCTGCTTAGATTAAATCCTGAAAATATTGATATAAATATTACTGATAGCACAACGCATAATGCATATATTTAATTATTTAATATTTTTAATTTTATTTTATAGTCTATGGGCCCTGGTTGCCTTGGTAACTCAATAAATAACATAATGAAAATTAAATATACACTATGTAATACAATAAATCAGAGAGTGAAAGAAATGAATCCAGGACTCAAGTACTTCAATGTACACATGGATGGGTTTTTATTCAACTAATTCTAAGATTGGATTGGATTGCGTTAGGACTAGGATAGGACTTGTTTAAGCATTCCGCCAAATAATTCGATTTTGTAACTGCGTAGAACCAGAAATTACATTTACCCGCAAATTGTGCACTATTGAACGTAAACTTTTAAAGGACGGATTCCTTTTAACGTAGTTGTTAGAAAGACTTCTAAAGGTAAGCTCGGGGAAGTCCAATTTCCTCAAGAAAACACCACTTCCTCCTTAGTTATTTTTTTTTATCCCTTGATAAAATCTCATTTCAAATTACAGCTTGGGAAATTAGATTCCGTAGATACAAACTACCGTACTTTAATCTGTAGGCATATCATTTATTACTTGTATAAAATACATTAAGTTACCGTAAAATTAAGGTGTTACTAATCATGGTGACGATGTTCGTCGGTCGGTCCGTTGATCTGTTTTAATAATAGACGAAAAGTATATAATTACAAGAAGGCAATGTTGGCAATTTTTGAGAGGGAGAGTGCACAGTGCAATCAAAAAGCCGCTGGACGCGCTCGACTGGCCACGTTACCCTCCTCTTTATCCTTGAAATTGAAGACTACCTTGAAATGTACTGCATTTCCCACTTTATCCTATTTCCCTAATGTACGTACATGTTTCGGTAATGAGTGAGATGTGCCAGAGTCCATTCCCATCCTATCTCTCCCTGTTTTCCCAACCAACTTTATATCCAAATCCATTCCTATATCTCCAAAGGTAGGCAGCGCATCCGGGGGCGTGCCAACGTTTGTCATTTTGGACTAACGTTGGCAAGTATCGCGGATGTCTATGGGCGACAGTATCAACTTACCATCAGGTGGACTGTATGCTCGTCTGCCGCCTTCTACCATAAAAAATGTGAATTTTATTTCATTTTTATTAATTTACAAAATTCACGGCTATAATTTATGAAAAGAGTAGTTTAACTTATATATCTAAATATACCTGACGTAATATGTACCTATGCCTATGTTTTTTGTTACTTTTAGCCTATAAAAGTTTTCATAAACTATGATATAGATATTGGCGTACCAGCATGTGGTATTTCAGTAAATTAATAGTCTATCTAGGCAATTATCTTCATTGTTATGTGAAATCGATAGATGTGGACGTCAATTTCGACCTAAAGTCATAAGGATGAGCGAACTATGTTGGTCATGTGCCTAGTTGATTGGACACACGAATAGTAAAAAAAGAAATAGAACAGTCAAGCAGCTTGTTTGAGATAAAAAAAGGCTTAAAAAAGGTTGCGTCTCTCTGAGAAATTGAAGCAATATAGTTCATTTTATTTCTACCCATTAGCTATCCTAAATACTTTTATCGTTCTGTTTTCTTATTTATATTTCTTCAAGGCCCACGTAAGTACTCAAACGTACATAAATATAGGTGAGGCTCCCGCCATCCCTCATTTTACGTAATTCATGAATATTTTAACATAACATCACGCGAATATCTCCGTAATTTCGGGCCGTTGTCAGCAGCAGACAAAGACATCCCCGAGTTCACCAATTTGTTTATTTCAACGATGTTATTGACTATTATTGGCATGGTTACTCAATTTGCCAATAAGAAATTTTCTTAATAAGACTTGTGAAGCGAATAAATTGATAAAAAAATTGTTTGGATTGTAAATATTTGGAACCTTTAGCTACCCGACGCTTTTGAGTCTTCCAAGGATAAAACAACTGCAAACAAAATTTTACGATAGCTAATGAGACAGATTTTTCCCCTATTTTTTCCTTAACGGAGCGAGGTATAGGGTGTAAGTAGAATGATCTGAATTAACTAAGGATAAATTACTTAATTTGGGGATATAAACGAGCGCTCAGCGTTTACGGAGACTATTGGCAACGTGACGCTCACTGTGCGTGAAATAAATATCTATACTTAATATTATAAATGCGAAAAAGTAACTCTGTCTGTTACCTTTTCACGGCTAAACCACGGAACCGATTTTGATGAAATTTGATACGGCGATAGATCGAAACCCAGGAACGGACATAGGGTACTTTCCAGGGACGAACTTAGGGTATTTACCACGATAATCAAATTCCACGCGGGCGAAGCCGCGGGCACAGCTAGTTATGTAATAAAAATAATTTGGCAGTGTAATATCCTCCGGCTTTAGAATAATACCATCCCATCTATTCCCGCGGGTCTCGTAAAGGCAACTAGTAGATAACAAAGCTGCTACCACAAGCCCTGAGGAACTACACCACCTCTAAAAGAGTGGACTCGCCCACTCGCTTGGCCAGCGTTGCAACGGTGGACGAAAACAGGGCTGGCTGGTTATTCATTTCCTTTTCAATACTGTACAAAAAGGCCATTGGAGATAGATAAAAAAAGAGGAATAAAATAGGGAGAAAGTATATTACCAAGGGAATTTCCGGCACATGGTTTCATTTGAGGAATTTTCCCCCTGACCTGAAAAGGGACCTGTGACCTGCAGTGCAATGTTATAGGCTAATATCGATGTGTCTGCATATTATAAAAGTTGCCTGGGAGATAATGCTTCTAAACGTTAAGTCCGACTTTTGTCACTTTGAGCAATGGAAAAAAATCTAAACGTGAAGTCCGACTTTTGTCACTTTGAGCAATGGACAAAAATGTATAACGACATTGTATGGAAACCAAGCGTGGCACGTCACGAGTAAATTTTAGTGATGGCAAACCACTCACCGATGAAACGAAACATCTCCCTTGACTCTGTTCACCACTACTACCACACAATTAGGCGTTTTTGTGTTTTGTAACAACGATGTGCTACCGATACGGGTCGAAACAAACTGAACGAGCAGCGCGAAAGCTTAGCGTGGTTGGTGTAAAAGTTGGTTAGCGCCAACTTCGGGCAGCCAGTGGCGAATATAGAGGAATAGACAACACAAGCTTCGTTATCTCTCCCTCTATATTTGTGAACTTACCTCATTTACTCCTCGAACAATGGCCCTCATGGTAGCGTTTCTGGGCCCATCCACCGTCCGTCCATCGTCCGTTGGACCCCACGACGCGCTGTAAATGTGGATTTTATGGGGCTCGTGTCCCATCGAGTTGGCCTCGATCAAATCCGTCATGTACGGCTGGTCTAGCATTCTGATACCTAGAAGAAGATAGTATTTGTAGACGAAAACTGAATACAAAAAATATATTATAAAAATAAATTATACACACGCCGTTTGTACTAAACCGATATACGTATTGGGTGGGCGGCGTGCAAAGAATGGCAGAGCAAAGATAATATGTGAAATGTTTACATTTCATATCCATCAATCCGCATTGGACCCACGTGGTGGATTATGGCCCTAAATCCCCTTGTGATCGTGGGTGGGGCTGCTTATTTCCTACAATGGACCATTATAAGCTTATAGCAAAGATAAAGATTAATTTCATTTGAACATTGCGTTGGCATAACATTGGCTATCGCCTATCATTAATATATTTTAGACCAATTGAACTTCTGTAATTTAACTAATAAAGATCAAAATTGTTATAACGTCAAAAGTGTCCATAGATTGATGAAAAAATTGCCCACTTCCACCGTTTAATTAACTTATTCATTTAGATAAACGTCATGGAGTGAATAACAACAAAACGTCTGGTTCTACGTAAAGTAAATCAAATCGGTACATTAAAATGTACCCTGCATGAGTACATTAAATTAAAATTATAATTGATATTCGTTATTAAAATACATCTATTTATTTTTGAAGTTTCTATCTAGACCGCTTGCTCGTCCGCCCTCTTATCTATAAAAAAATAAATAAATAATAACCTCGAAATTCTTATTCATTACAGCAATTGGTATGCACTGTTGTGCTCTAAGGTTTTCAGCTTGATATTGCAAAATGAAATTTTGTTTATATAGGATCTGACGGGAAGGTAAACAATAGCGATCGAAGGTGACTGAGCTTGAGTGATTTTCTAAATGAAGCGATTGTCACGCTCACAGTCAACTGAACTGCCCATGTGTAAGTCTGATTAAATAGTGCTATTATTATAAGTACCCAACTAACTTCTTGTATTTACTAAACAAAGGTTACCCATGAAAGCCATAGACTGGTTCAGTGCCATTTTGCGTCAATTTCGTCAGCAATGTATACGTTAAATAATGGATAGAGTAACAAACTACGAAACTGGATAAGAGAAACAAGGAAAACTCTCGAAATGAAGGAAAGTTTACTCCCTGTGTAACAAAGTTTCAGCTGCTAAGTAAAGGTCAAACAAAATATTTATATACAAGTATGCTATGCAAGTAAGTTATAGTAGTCTAATAGTTTCCTAGCAACGATAATTAGTTGTAGCAGCGTAATTTAGTTTTATTTTATTTTATTATTTTTGCATTGTGGAGAAATAATAGAATACAAGTACAATTAGAACAACAAAGAGGGAAGAACATTAACTTTATAGTTACCTATTAGTAAATTTTGATCTTATAATGAAACTGTAGAGACAACGTGTCTGTACATTGAATATATTTACCAAAAACGACGATGAAGGATGAGTATCAGAATACAATAAGACGATTTTGAAAATTTTTGTCTGTCTGTCTGTTTGTCTGTTCAAACACGCTAATCTTCAAAACTACTCAATGAATTTTCATAGTTTCCACAGGATAATTAGGCTTAGCTTGGCGTTTTGAATAGGCTTTGTTTCATCGAAATCCTCTGACGAGAAGAAAAGATGCTGTATACAAAGCTTTCCACGTGTACGAAGTCGCGGGCACAGCTAGTGTTATAATAATATATTTGAAATGCGGTGGTAAGGTTAGAGAGATCAAAAGAAGAATATACTTTTCTCAGTTACGGTAATACATATAACACCGAATGAACGTCATTACGTCACTTAAACATTGGTTATGGAAATTAATTGGAGCTTTGAATGAAGACACGAGAATTGGTGTAGTGACGTAACTTCCAAGGTCTGACGGAGCCTGTCTATAGAAAGAAGACGGCAGACGAGCAGACATTCCATCTGGCGGTAAGTGAATACAGTCGCCCGTGGACATCTGTGATACATGCCAACATCGGTCCAGAATGACAAACGAAGGCACGCTCGATGCGCAGCCTATCTCTCGAGATTTCGGAATGTGTTTGCAGAAAGGGTTAGGAAAATGAGGAGGGATAGGATAGAATGGGAATGGGCTCTGCCATTACTCACTTACTACTGAGAAACAGAAAGTGTGAAATGTAGTACATTTTATGGTAGTCATCTGTGAGAGAGGGGTATCTTGGCCAGTCACGTGCGCCCAACAGCTGTTGCAGAATTGCAGCATTGCAACGATTGCAGCAAGCGTTGAATTGCACTGATTTCTTATCCGACACCAATTTTAGAAAGGGGAGACCTTCCACAATTTGTTTCAGATATGTAGTTGGTCAGATGGTGTATTTGGAATGCGAGAAATATTTTATTTAATATTTTATTGCTGAAACAGGTTAATTTATTCAACAGCCTTAGTATTTACTTTCATAAATATGGTGTGTTCCTACAGTCTATGAATTGGAGTGATTTCCTAGATGGCATTCACTGTTACTGTCTCGTCAAATCGTTCAGCGTACAAATCAATCATCATTCAACGCCATATTACAGTCGCTAAATTATGGTACCGCAACTAGGTAGTTATTCGATAGATATGAGTAGTTACTCGATATCGCATTCGTACCGCAAGTTCAGCAAACACAGGAAACCGAAGCTTAATTGGATTAATTAATTTTGCCAATTTAGCATCAGTATATTTGTTAACGTACATCAAAAATATATTATTATGTTAGATATATATTATTATAATAGTTGTTGGATATAATACACTGTTGAATTTATATCCAACAGTGAAGTACTAATATAAAATGATGGTATGGGATTTATTTATTTATTTGATAAATATTAATTTTGTTTGCCAACTGCCATCGAGAAATACTTGTATTTTTTGTATATTTTACTAACCGGCCGTACATAACTATAAACTTTATAATATTATTACTTAAACATCAATTATGCTTTAGCACAAGCAGAAAGTTTGTTGGGAAAGTACCTAGCTACAGATAAGATTAGGGAAATGAACTTCATAAAACGATAATTTAGTCTAGTTTGCTTATAAACGATTCATCTTGTTACGGTCTTAACTTCAAATTATATTATTATAAACACGTAAAGGTAGAAACCAATAATGTTATTAGGTAAAAATTCGTCGCCTGCCAAAAATTCATTAATTGAATCAAATCGTTATCGATTCGTTATCGCGTTTAATCGCAGCCGTCTATCTCAATCGACGTCCCTCACTGTGAAATACCTCTTCATTTCTGTCACTAATATAGCATTTCGATACATAATATATTATGTTTAGCTGTTTCTGTCTACATAATATTATGTAAAGAGCATTTGCTGCCTGTTTTTTAGGACTTTTTTCGCCAACTGGTCCAGTTTCTTCTATATGCTGAAGTTAATTAATTCGAAACGGTTTTTGTGTTTTTAGGTTAATTAAAATAAATGTAACGAGTTTTGAAACGAGCAGAAAGAGGCACCATTGCATCTAGTTTATCAATGTGGCCCTTAAATGAAAAAAGATACATGAAGGTACTTATACAATATATGTATATAGACACTCATCTGCGAAAGTCAGAAGAGGTACCCAAGCAATCCTACGATATTTGCACCAAAAATAAACTTTGACGGTAAACTACAAAAAAATCGATTATTATATAATATAAATTAGCAATGGATATAGTGATAGCTATTAGCTCACAGAGCACTTAATCTTAAAAGTAATAATTATTTTGAAAATAAACTGGATGGCAAAAATTCCGGGTCGCTAATAAATGGCGTGATAGTTTCATAAATACATAAGACTATAGTATTTCCATTTCTTTATTTTCTCGATGACAGTTCTAATTTGATAGTTGTTGTAGAGGTTGCTACCGTTTTGGCTCGAAGGACCATGTAGAGGTTGCTAGTTGATGTAGAAGTCGCTTGTCGAGAGCAAATAATAAGCAGCTTTGTTGGAGCTAAGGATTTAATTGCACTACATAATTACAAACTAATCTATCCTAAAGGTGCGGGGAGCACACGCGAGTAGAGCTGTTTTCGTACTGATTAGTTTGATTGCTGTAGATTAATTTATGTCCGCGTTACCGCTGACTCGGCGATGTATGGTTGTGCGTAGCTACACCGTACATGCTCCCGCGCGCGAAATAAACACAAATGAGAAGAAAAAGGAGAAGAAAAAAAGTTACAAGTCTTCCTTAAAAGTTACTTTTCGTGGTAACGGGGAGGTGGCTATAGTTCGTTTGTTTGTAAACTTCACTTCACTAGGCTGACGATCAGCCGTGCTCTGCTTTCGCGAAAATGTAACTCCACTCACTTCACTGGCCTGACGGTCAGCCACAACCACTACACTGTTGACTTCAGTAGGCGGGGCTGTATCTAACGTGACAGTCCTTTGGTTCCTTCGCCTCCATAGGAACACGGCTGTTGCTACCAGCGCTGCCCCCACAAGGCAGTAGCTCACTGTGTACTGATGGACATCGTGAGATGATAATATAACACCATCTATTGATTCCTCTTTGCTCTTAATTTGCTCTATTTGCTTCCCTAGATTTTCTAAAGAATAGTTGGAGAAATCGGAAGTTTCGCTATAATTGAGTAGTGATATATTTACTAAATTTGATCTCAAATATGACGTATTTTTTCGTTATTCGTGCCTTTACTTTTAACATGTTATATAAATGATAAAGGTCCTTTTGTATGTCGTCAATTGGCAAAATAAGGTCCTTTGTCAGGTGTCCTGATATGACTTGCAACTCGTTTCGCATTTGATATGGCGTCAATAAGTGTGTGCTTATTTGTCCATGATATACGTCGGTGATGGTGTCCAGAAGCGTATCTTGAATTCTGTTCAAATTGTACATCAAGTTCATAGCTGTTAATGCTGATAACGTAAAATCCTGTACTAGCTGTGTGTTTTCAACGTTTTGTTTTAGAATATTTGCAGAGTTGTCTAAAGCGTTCAGATGCCTATTTATAATTTTATGTTGTAACTCTATGGTTTCTTTTGTTCTTTTTAATAAGTTGTATTCTACTTCAACGATAGAGGTTTGATTTTTTATTAAAGCTGCTAGATGATGTTCATTTTGCTGTACAAGCTCTATGTCTTTCTTGTATTGTTCGGCGAAATGTTGATCCAATACTCCGAACAAACTATTAGCGACGTAACCTAATCCGTTTATAAGCCCGCGACGCTGTCTGGAGTGTGAGTCGAAATGCTGATTTAGTAATAAACCGTTGTAATGCTGTAGTTCTTCGTAATCGTGACGTAATTGGAGTAGTAACATATTGCAATGGTCTTTATTAGATAATGTAGTGCATGTTTTCGTTAAATAGTTTATATATTTGTTTGCTGCTAAATTCCCTTCCCAGTATGGAGACATGTCATAATAAACAATTAGCGTCCATTTATCTCTTACTAGTTGCATGCTTTTCAAGGGTTCAAAAAACAAAGATTGATTGTTAGGGATATTTGAAATATGATATGATGCATATGAAGTTGTCAGCAGCGATAGGAATAAAAGTAAATATGTTGCCATTGATAAAAACGTAGTAGGTTTTGCTCCTCTAGCTAACCTACTTGGTCTAGTTTCCTGCTTGGGTATACAGTTTCTTATTTCAAGTTTATTTGCCTGAATGCTGTTTACTTGTCCCTTCTCATCAGCTGATTGTATCGGTAAAATTGATAGTTTGAGGACTGGTCTCTTAATGATTCCGCTTTTAGTTTTTAATGACACTACTCTGACTAAACCATCCTGACCCGGGTGCAACTCCATTACTCTGCCCATCATCCACTTCCCTGGAGGTAGATTGTCGTCTTGTATTGTTACTAAGTCTCCGATTTTTATGTTTTCATGTACGTTTCGCCACTTAGTCCGTATTGATAGTTGTGCTAGATACTCCGCTTTCCATTTTTTCCATATATCATTTGCTAGCTTGACGGATAGGTGCCATCTAGTGCGAGCATCTTCTCTCGTTTCAATGATCGTTGTTCCAGCCCTTCCACTCAAAAAGTGCGCAGGTGTAAGCACATTTAGATCCTCAGTGTTTTCAGATAGTTCACACAAAGGTCTGGAGTTTAAACAAGCTTCAAGTTGTGTTAAAACAGTAGTAAATTCCTCGAAGGTCAGTTTTTGCTGTCCGATTACTCTCCTGAGATGATGCTTGAGACTCCTCACAGCTCGTTCCCACAGACCACCGGCACTCGGCCACGAGGGCGCATTAAAGTGCCATTCTATTTTCAAGTCAGTTAATTCCGCTAAAAAGTTATAATCACACATGTTTTTCATATCATGATATTGCTCTTGTATTAATCTATTTGCGCCAACGAAATTGGTCCCGTTATCACTGTAAAGATGCCGCGGGGCTCCTCTTCTGGCGGCCATCCGCCGCAAGGCTGCTAAAAATGCTGAACTGCTTAAATCCGATACAAGCTCCAAATGTATGGCCTTGGTCGCCATACAAATAAATAATGCGATATATCCTTTTGTAGTTTTAATCCCTCGACCCTTATTCGCTTTAATATCGACATAGCCTGTGTAATCAACTCCTGTATGATAGAACGGGTATGCTTGATTGCTCCTAGCTTCTGGTAAATCTCCCATTAGTTGTTCCTGTTTTATTGGGCTGTGTTTTTTACATACGACGCAGTTTCTTACTTCTTTCTTTACGGCATTATTTCCACCTATTATCCAATACCTTTGTCTAATAGCGGACAAAGTCAATCGTGGCCCGCCGTGGAATGTTAGTTGATGAGCTTGATTGATGAGTAATGTTGTTAAACGACCGCTATGGGGAATTATTGCAGGGTGTTTCATTTCTTGACATATGTTTGCTTTGCTTAAACGACCTCCCACTCGTAAGATGGCATTGCTATCCAAAAACGCATTTAATTTTAATAAATTACTTCTATTGCTTAATTTGTTGTATTTTTTCAAATG
This sequence comes from Sesia bembeciformis, assembly GCA_943735995.1. NCBI lineage: Eukaryota > Metazoa > Arthropoda > Insecta > Lepidoptera > Sesiidae > Sesia > Sesia bembeciformis. The sequence goes on from OX031042.1 coordinate 10,156,961, forward strand.
ATTAATATCACCTGAAAATTCCGTTCTTTGTACATCTTTTATTATTAATTGTTTAGCATTTTTTAACTCATATAACGTCAGATATCCAGGTGTGTTGTTATGTTTGCTTGTCGCTATAGTTTTGCTCGCTCGTAATATTTTGATTGCTCGTAAAGTCCATGCTAATATTTTTGTTATTTTAGTGAAACAACTGTATTTTTCCAATAGTTGCTGTATAATATTTTGTTCACTACTTGTTTGCGTCATATTTGCTTGCATTGGCGTTAATGTACCTTTTTCTTCTTGATTGGTAGTGTATTTAATATTAATTGCTGCTGATTTGTCATCAAATGACTTTAATGAGTGTGGCCCTTGCCACCATAATAAATGATTCTTTAACTGAGATGCCGACAGACCTCGACTGGCGGCATCGGCCGGGTTGTCTTCTGACTTCACGTATCGCCAGCAGTTTGGCTTAATGACCTCAGTTATACTTCTTGTTCTGTTTGCTACGAATGTTTTCCAGCGTCCCGGGTCACCCTGGAGCCATCCCAGGACAACCATTGAATCACTCCACCCATATATGCTGATGGGTGGCTCGCTTAAACAATTTACTACTTTCTTCATTAATTTTGCTAATAAATCGGCGCCGCATAATTCCAACCTTGGCAATGATACTTTTTTAGAAGTAGGTACCAATCGCGTTTTGGCGACGAGTAGCACTACAGCTGATTTATCACGTTTCTTGATACGTGCATATATTACCGCGGCGTATGCCTTTGTCGACGCGTCACAATAGCCGTGCAATTCAATGACGTCACCGGGTTGGTACCCGATCCATCGAGGTATTTCAAATTGATTTATTTGCTCAATATCTGTTTTTAATGCTGTCCATTCCTTTCTGATGCTTTCAGGGACTTCGTCATCCCAATGCATTTTGTCTATCCAAAGCTTTTGAAATATTAATTTCAATTTGGTTGTTATCGGCGCTAACCACCCTAAGGGGTCGAATAATTTGGATATTTCTGATAAAAGTATTCGTTTAGTCAATTTTGATACTTGACTAGTTGAGTTGTATTTGAACGTAAACTTGTCATCTACTGAGTTCCAACGTAGACCTAGCGTTTTAGATGTGTTTTCTGATTTGAAATTAAATATGATCTCGCCATCACATTTCCTGTTTTGTATATTTCTAAGAAGCTCTGGTTTATTTGCAGCCCATTTTCGCAACGTAAATCCGCCTGATTTTAGTAATTTATTTAATTCGTCGATCAGCTGGTTACCCTCTTCGATAGAATGGGACCCATGTACTAGATCATCAACGTAAAAAGCTTCCTCTAGGACCTTGGCAGCTTTGGGATAATTAAGGCGTTCGTCAGTCGCTAACTGCCTCAAGGTCATCATTGCTAAAAATGGTGCTGCTTTAGTACCGTATGTGACTGTAGTCAATGTATACGTGCGTAAGGGTTGATTTTGTTCGGCTCTCCACACTATTTGCTGCAATGGTTGGTCAGTTTTACTTATCACAATCTGCCCTGTACATTTTTTCTATGTCGGCAGTATACGCATATTTATACTGACGCCATTTTAAGATAAGATTTTGTAGGTCCTGCTGCAGATTAGGCCCTTTTAACATCAAATCATTTATGCTGTCTCCGCTAGATGTTTTTGCCGATGCGTTGAATACTACGCGAAGTTTAGTTGTTGATGATTCCTTTCGTTGCACGGCATGGTGCGGCAGGTAACATGATAGTACTTCATAGCCCCTGCCGCGGCTCGGCGTCATATGACCTAAGGCTATGTACTCATTGATAAATATTTTATATTGCTCTGCTAACGAAGGCTGTATATTAAATTTTCGTTCCAAGTTATGAAACTGCGCTATGGCCATCTCCTTTGATGACCCTAATTTTTTATTTGCATCTGGATGCAGTGGTAACTTTACTTCGTATCTTCCATCTTCTCGGCGTTTTGTTGTTGCTAAGTAGTAATTAATACAGTCTTGATCTTCAGACGAGAAATTTGTTCCTTCGGTGATGTCTTCAATCTCCCAGAATTGCTGTATATCGCTAATATTATTTAGTGCAACATTGCATTGATAAGATGTAATTTCACTACCGCCGCCGTATACTATCCACCCCAGCTGTGTTTGCTGTGCTACAGGCTCTGTTACACACTCTCCTTTTATAAGACCATTTAATAAAATCATCCCGTGTACACTCGTGTTTAGTAATAATTCTATCGGGCGGCTAACGTAAAAGTTCGGATCAGCTAATTTTATGTTTTCAATATGTGACCATTGTGGCGCGCTAAATGATTTGCTCGGTAAATCTTTTAATAACTCATTCATAATAAGTACGTTTGTACTGAATGTAAAATTATTGTTATAGGAAGCGCAGTTAATTGTTAACATGCCTTTGCATTTGTTTTCTTTTTCTCCGATACCGTATATTAAACCCTTGCATCGTGATCTCTGTAAGCCTAACTTCTTAACTGCACTTTCCTTGATTAATGAGACTTGAGATCCTGGATCTATGAGAGCCCTTAGAGTTTGGAAAGATCCATCCACGGCTGCTACTTTAATCAACGCTGTCGCCAGCAAAGCTTCGTTTATCTCTCGCTTATTCTGCGTGGGGTTGGTAGTCACCGCCACATGTTTATTTGTTTGATTTAAGTCCAAACTTGTTGTTGCTGTGTTATTCGGCTGCGGCCTCGTTTTTACGCAGACGTCATGTATGACGGAGTGGTGACTTCCACCGCACTTGCGACATCGTTTCGTCGACGTGCAATGCTGACCATTATGATTGAACAAGCAATTCATACATAGTTTTAATTTTGTTATTGTATTTAATTTGTTATGATTTGGTAATTCTAAAAATGTTTTGCAATCATACACGGCATGCGATAGATTGCAAACTTGGCATTTGATTGTAGTCACGTTAAATGCCCTATTTATTGTTTTGGATTTATTATAACTATCCACAAATTCATGGTTATATTTTCTTGCTATTTCGTTATGAGATACCTTTTGATTTGGCTGACTGTTGAATTTTGCTTCCCACTTCTGACCCCACTGACTGTTGAATTTTGATGCTGAATGATCTTGCTTCCTGCGTGATGACTCCAGACTTGTAAATTTGCTCTCTAAGTAGCCTAAAAATTCTTGTAATATCGGTAGTTCTTTCGGATTTTTAAGTGAATCAATGTAATCACTATATGTTTCGCTGTCAAGTTTCTGCGACAGTAGGTGCACAAGAAGTGGATCCCAAGTACTGGTGTTGATCCCTAAGTTGCGAATAGCATGAAGGCTTTCTAATGAAACGTCATGTAGTTTTTTAATATGCGCTAGAGATTGATGCTGTGCAGTCGGTAATCCTAGTAAAGTATTAATTATGGAAGTAAATATAAGCTTCTTGTTATTGTATCTATTGTTTAGTATTTCCCAACATGTGTTGTAGTTGTCGGAAGATATCGATAGATGCTGAATCAGTCTCTCGGCTTCACCTCTTATCTTGCCTTTTAAAAATTGCATTTTTTGTGCGTTGGACAAGGAAGAGTTGCTATGTATAGCTTCATTAAAAAGATCTTTAAAAGATAGCCACTGTTGACAATCACCTGAGAAACTAGGTACATCCATTCGGGGCGTTGACTGCTCTCTATTCGATACATTGTATAGCTTCATGTTAATCGCCTTTTTTAATTTATTGAACGTCTGTTCATGCTGGGTGAAATTAAATTCGTAGTCGTCATCTTCTTCACTGATCTCGCTCTGTATTTCCCAATGGAGAGAATCAATTTGAGACCATCTAATTTGCAAGGTCTTTAGTGCATCATCTAACTCCCATTTATCAAGGATCGACTCTAGTTCAATATTGCTCACTGTTCGCTTGAATGCTTTAAAATTAACCACTTGTTTACGTAACATGTCATCTAGTTTGCTTGTGGAACCTCGGGATTCCATGACCGTTACCGCTCTTGCCTCTCCTTCTTTTTGGTGCTTGTAACTCGCGGGTCCTGCTTGCTCTTGCTGTTCCTGCTCTTCCTGCTCTCCCTGCCTTGTTTGAGTACGCTGTTTTGATGCTGGAATATTTTGCTTGCTTGATAGCTCTAAACGCTGTTCGCTAATAAATATTTTAGTGGATGTATAGACCCTTTTTGTTTCCTCATACTCATTGTCTTGAAAATAAATATGTTGTGTGACCCCATACTCACAGATTCGCTTATGATTGCTGTGATAATCGGACCAATATCGCTCCAGTAAATCTAACCTCCTTTTGAAGTAATCTTCCGATTTTCTATCGGCGCTGTCCTTTTTAATATTCGTCACTATCTTATGTATACCTTCATTTATCTCGCATTGTTGGTTGTAAAGATCTTCCATGTTGCTGTTATCTATTAGTTTATCTATTAGTTATAAAAAGGAAGATCTTACTTTTACTAATCGTTCTAGCTGTTGCTGATGCTCTGGGTGTCTATGACCCGCTGTTGCTGGTGTCGACCACTTTGCTGACGCCGACTGTTGAGCTGCTATGCTGCTATTATTGTCTTGACGCTCTCGAGTTGGTGAAGTCGGTGAACTGACGTCCACAATGCTGATTCAGTACGATCGCACTCACTAGTAGAGGTGTCGACTGTTTTGCTCGAAGGACCATGTTGAGGTGGCGACCGTTTTGGCTCGAAGGACCATGTAGAGTTGCGACCGTTTTGGCTCGAAGGACCATGTAGAGGTTGCTAGTTGTTGATGTAGAAGTTGCTTGTCGAGAGCAAATAATAAGCAGCTTTGTTGGAGCTAAGGATTTAATTGCACTACATAATTACAAACTAATCTATCCTAAAGGTGCGGGGAGCACACGCGAGTAGAGCTGTTTTCGTACTGATTAGTTTGATTGCTGTAGATTAATTTATGTCCGCGTTACCGCTGACTCGGCGATGTATGGTTGTGCGTAGCTACACCGTACAGTTGTAGTGTTGTGTGACCAAATAAGTAATGATATCGATCGCATATATTTATTATATTTTGAACAAAGACAAATACAACAAAAACATTCAAATATATTTTTTCAAGGTGGGAACACTCAATGGCCCACCGCCATTTTCTGTTTGTTTTAATCTGTCACTCGCAACAAGACGGTCGTCCTAGTCACGTTGCTAGTTATCCATACGTTGTGTATTTTGTGTTCCTCCGTGTTGATTGCTGCCCAGCTGTCAAATATCAAAATGCCGAAAGGATCTGTTCTGAAAAGGCAGGCGAGAGAACTGGTGATCAAGGTTCGTAATTACTTTGAAGCAGAGTATCAAAATGGTGGCCCGCTATTATCACTGTCGCAAGTGCGAAAGCGTGTTGCGGCCGCATTAGGAATTAGTGGACCTACTGTTTCAAAAATTACTACCGAAGCTTACGGTACAAGCGGCATGCAGGAAAATAAGCTTCGTACGCCGAAGAAAAAACGCCAACCACGTCGTGTGACATCGGTTGACAACTTCGACGCTGACGCTATTCGCCGTCATATATATGACTATTACTTGCGCAAAGAAATTCCAACACTTAAAAAACTTGTTGTTTCTTTACGTGAATGTGGTTTGTTCCATGGTCAAAAATCGTCATTAAGCTTGGTTTTGAAAGAAATTGGATTTTGTTATAAAAAATCGGACAAACGTAAAATATTGAAGGAGCGTCACGACGTTGCTATGGCTCGCTGCGAATTTTTGAGCGAAGCCAAAAAGATATCAGATGGGTCAAATGTTATTTTCACTGACGAGACTTGGTTAAATGCAAACCACACAGTATCTAAGAACTGGACTGACGACACCGTCGCTTCCACTAGTTCAGTGCCAATGGGAAAAGGTGAACGCCTCATCATATGCCATGCAGGGTCTACGAAAGGATTCATGTCAGATGCTTTACTGGCCTTTAAATCCAAGAAAACAGTGGACTACCACGAAGAATGAAATGAAATGAACGCGGAGATTTACGAAGGATGGTTTAAAGAAATGGTGCAATCTCTGGAAGAACCGTCGATAATTATTATGGACAACGCTACATATCACTCCAGACAAATTGATAAAATGCCGACGCAGGCCAATAAAAAACAAGAGATAATTGACTGGCTCCAACGTCATGGCGAAAATGTGGATAATACTTTATTAAAAGTACAATTAGTGAATATTTTAAAATCGAATAAAAGCTACCCTAAAAGATATGTTATCGACGAAATAGCTGCCGAATGTGGTCATTGGGTTCTTCGACTTCCGCCGTATCATTGCCAGTACAATGCTATAGAACTAATATGGGCACAAATCAAAGGACACGCCGCTCGAAACAATACCCATCCCCCTTTTACGGCAAACAAGATGTTAGATTTATTAAAAAATGCATGTGCGGAAGTAACTGCCGAAAACTGGGAAAAAATTGTGAGAAGAACCCAAAACATTATAGCGTCGGATTGGGAAATTCATGTGGCATTCGATAATATAGAAGTACAGGAACTTATAATAAATGTTGGGGAGAGCTCATCGAGTGACAGTGACGATTCATCAGATTTTGATTAAAATAAATAAATAAAGATTACCTGTCATTATAATTATTTCGTTTCATTGTCGAGTACCTACCTATACCTACTTATTTTACAACAGCTTCGAAAATTTTAAAGAAGTTGGCATTATCAATCAAGAATTAACACGTGTAACATCTTGTAATGAAATATAATATTAGTTAATAAATTTGTACAAAAGTTTAGTTAGTAGTTTAGTTTCTTACATTTTGTAAAAAAATATCGGATCTGTTATCGTGTTACGTTTATCGATAACTACATCCCTAAAATTGCTTTCTGGCTGACGTGACCTTGTTAATGAAATATGACGTCTTGGTGCCTAATTTTTGTTCGGAGTTTTAGGCGTTGACGCTAGAACAAAGTTATATCGACCACTGTGTGTCAGCTGTCATCGAGAAAATAAAGCAATGGAACTTGTATAATTTGCGAAACTATAGTATATTGTAGATGACTGATTAATATATATAAAAAAATGTGTAACACGTTCTGTACACTATATAACTTTAATTAAATACTAAAAAATAAGAAAATTTCGCTTCTAACTTATGACAACAAAAATACACTTCGCAGTAAATCTTAAAAAATAAAAGTTTTTTTTGTCAATTTAATATTTTGTATTTCCTCCACGAGCCCGTATCACTTCAATAAGATGGTGTGGCATGCTGTAAACCAAATTTTTAATACGATTTTGGTCTATGTTTGCCCATTCTTCCACTAGCGCATTCTTTAACTCGTGTAAGGTAACGGGAGCAGGAGAGCGTTGTCTCACGCATCTCCCGAGCTCGTCCCATGCATGTTCTATGGGATTTAAGTCTGGGCTGCGAGCTGGCCACTCCATGCAGGTAATACCGACGTCTTGAATATACATATTGACCAAATGAGCAGTATGTGGTCGCGCATTATCGTGCTTATGAATGGAAATTGCACCCACTAAGAATGGACTAAGAATTGACCAGCATGCTCATTTAAAATCTCTCCTACGTATCTGACAGCAGTCAGAGAACCGTTTTCTATGATCACTAACTCCGTGCGATCCTCTGAAGATATCCCAGCCAAAACCATTATTGATACTCCACCGAATGGCACCTTTTCTTCAAAACACGCTTGATGATACCGTTCTCCTGGCCGTCTAAATACTCTTCGTCTCCCGTCGTGCGTAAATAAACAAAATCTGGACTCATCGGAAAACATAACCTTGGACCAATCTTCATCTGTCCATCGGATGTGTTCTCGAGCAAACCGTAACCTGGCAACTCGATGTTCTCTGAGTAGTTTGGGGCCGTTTGCTGGTCTATAAGGCTCTATATCAGCTTCACGAAGACGTCGCAGAATCGTATTAGAGCTCACATTGTTGTGGTGAATTTCTTGAAGACTGTTTCGGACCTGAACAGCCGTGAGATGTCGATTTCTTAACATAGTGCTCACGATGAATCGGTCTTCTCGTGTAGTTGTGCACCTTGGCCTGCCATTTCCTGGTCTCCTGATGTTCATGCCGGTCTCTTGAAATCGCTGGAGTACTCTTTGGACCGTTGATAAAGATACTCCTACTGTTCTAGCAGTGCTACGCTGACTTCTTCCTTCTTGTACCATGGTAATAATCCGTGTACATTCTTCAGGTGATAACGACATGATATTGCATTGAATACTCTGGTCAATCCAAGGAACCATTTATAATGACAGCTCCGTTTGAAACAAAAGCAGAAAAAATATTCTTTTCCTAATTTTAAATTTTGAAATTTTTCAAAATGCAGAATATTTTTTTTTAAATCTGTAACTTGTACAAATGAAACCTCTTTAGAGATTTAGAACAAGCATTAGTAACCTCCTTACTACATATTATTTATTCGAGCGATCTAGGTATATAATTTATGGAGATATCACGGTTTTTATTAGCGACCCAGAATTTTTGCGATCCAGTGTAAATAACACTTTAATTTTTCACATTTAACTAATGACGGTCGACAGATAGAGAATGCCTTAAGGTATTACCCAAGTCAGCCTCTGTGCAATATAGTGCAAAAAAAGTAAATAAATAAACCAATCACAGTGTTCAAAATTCCTAATTCTAACCATATCCACGAACAAAATATGTAGTATATGAACAAAATAAAAGTCAAATGTACGTATTGTGACATACACATGATTTTTTATACCATTATAAACTGAATTGTTTCCTTGCAACAAAATTCTTCGTATATTTTAATCGTTCGCTTAAAATGCCACTCCCTTGAGCCCGTTCCGTAGAATGTACCGCACTTCCGAAGCAATTTGGTTTTATGCATTATATCCATTCCCCTTTAGGGACTGAACGTGATAACGTCTTATTAAAGTAGCTAAGTGTAAGCGTATCTTACATATGCTCGTGCTTTATACATTCATATCAGGACTTTTTGGCGGGAACTCGGGATGCGAAGTTTTTCTTTGCTTATTGTAAAAAATGTGCCCTTTTTTGCAAAAAGTTTGCGACTCCTGACGTACTTCGACGGGACTGGACATTGACAGGATAAGTTTTAGACAAAATTATTTATTACATAGAAAACTTGACACTGGCAGAATGTGCTAATTACACAATTGATATATATGAAGCAACAAAAATATCTTCATATCGATAAAAATCAGTTGGTTTAATATTCACGGTCAATTGACTCTGATATTTTTCTTCTTAGTGAAAATCAACCTTCACACAAGCATAGCAAAAAGGACAAATATGTTTCTCAAAATAAACATGAGAATATATAATAACAAAACACGTTATCAAAACGTTTGATAAACGAACGTTTATCAAAACAGATATCGGCATTTATTAGAGCATCAAAAAATAATTGTACTCCCGACATTATTTTGATTTATTTGCTTTAGAGCGTACATTTTCCTTTTATAAACGTATATATTATACGTATATATAAACGTATAGATTTTATAAACGTTTTTTACTTAGTAATTAAATACTTTCTTTGAATTTTATTAATGTGTGGTAGTTTTTTTTATTTATTTCAAAACTTTTTTAGACCAGAAAGATAAAAAGACATAAGATTTTATTAATCTTGCAGAAAAAGGAAAAGAAAAAAAAGGCTTAAATATGGTGAAAAACTACAAGGGGATTAGATAATTTAATTTGCATTTGCTTGTCGTAAAAATTATATCGCAAAGATTGTCCTTTGTGAAAACAAAACCTAACAAAGGAGCCAACAGAGAGGACTTTTAATACCAACCGCCCACGTAAATCGTTTGATTATGTAAATAAGCTCATAGGCACAGTTACTTTACTTCCTTCTACGAGTATTGTAGATCTATACGATTCAATAAAAAGACTTGTGCCACGAGTTAAAGTGTTTTATATGAGAAACGCATGTAAATTTACATGTAAACGCAACTGTAGCGCCTACATTTGTTTGTAGTGTTTTATATGAGAAACGCATGTAAATTTACATGTAAACGCAACTGTAGCGCCTACATTTGTTTGTAGTGTTTTTCTTATATAGAAAACCAAATAACGCCCGTAACGGTCGAATTGAGAAACATAAAACTTAATATAGAAAAAAATAGTCGAAGCGAACACATTAGTAAAGTTCGCAAACGATAGAAATTACATTCGGCACACTGATCATAAAATGCTCTGTAAACTCACAGTGCGTCATATTGTGGTCTTAAAGTAAGATTATTTTAGGGAGATACATATAGATTGATATATAATATATATCAATGTAGATATGTAATACATATATATATATACATTATATTTGTCAAGGGATTCCCTTAAAAGGAAAATAATTAAACTCCATCGCGGATGGAGTCGAGTGGAGCGTTTTCATAATGAAAGAATAGCAATTCAGAACTTCACTCTGTTCACGCATCCAGGTTTTTGGACGTGTACCATTCAGTATCACCCCATTGCTGTGATACCGAAGATGTGGTATTAAATCAGTGGAATATTCCAAAGCTTACTGAGAGAAACCGGATTCAAATTCTTAGATTAAATTAAGGATTAGAAGCATTGGTACTGAATCTGACCCCATTACAGGCTCTAGAGAAGCCGCAGCTTAAGGGCAACGCTTTACACAGTAGGTCAAGGGAGCTAACGGGACTAAATGGTGACTTTACGCGTAAGACAAACAAACTAAGAGTAGGAAAGTTTCGTGACCAAGATGTGTTGAAGGGTCTTATAAATAAATCGCACTAATTTAATGTCTGTTATTAAAGGAACAAAATTATTTTCTTTTTATATTTTCTTCAATAGCTTTTCCATACATAGTACATGCATTTCCATTAATTTAATACTGTCTGAAACTTTGTCTTTTATATTGGAATTAGAGTGGTACTGAAATTAGAAACTCTTTTAACTTTTTAACACGTATCGAATTACTTCAGACACTAGAGAGAAAGGGGATGACAGCGGAGTGCAAGGGGAGGGGTGTGGGACAAAAATGTGCCAATCACGCGGGCCAGTGGAGCGCTAGTAATGTCGCGTGTACACTTGAGGGATTGCGGCCAGACGTCAGCCGTGTGACCTTGGCGGATAATTACTTTCATCTTTGTCTAAACTAGTGTTGTAAAAGCAAGCATTAAGCACTCGACGCTTGAGCGTTTAGTGAGTACTTATGAACTTGTAAGACTCTAGCGTTAATGGCTCGATTTAAAGGCAGGGTACAATAAAAATATTTATGTGATACGAGTAGTTAAGATACTCGTGTTCCAATAGACCCAATTAATATACTTTTAAACATAAAGGATTGTTTTATTTATTGTCTTAACAGTTTCCCTCTCACGTTGAAATCAGTCAAGCTATCTAACAAAATGAAATAATAAGCCCGTCCTATTAACAACAAATACGGCTCCATTATATTCTCCTAACTCAATAGAAAGCCCGAGAGGAAACTTAAGCCCGTTTTTGGTACACTAAGGAAGGGTCTAAGTGAATTCAGTAGAATATTAGGCCAGATTATAAATTAGGACGTAAATTGTACTTACATTTAAATTAATCATTGAGCATGGAACATTTCTATGTGTTTCTGCATGGTAATTTGAAGCTAAGGTGTCAAACACACGGTGTCCCTGGTCGCCGCGACTTACTATCGGGCGACTAGTAACTATGTAGTTCCAAAGGAGTCGCATGGGATCGCGTAAAAGTGTTCATATGATATCGCCCTGTTTTGTAACATAACAGCTTGTCGTGATTTGTATCTGTATTACAATACATAAATATATGCGTTCATTTATACATACATACATAGATTATAATACATAAATATATGGAACTTACGACCAATCATTATACGAGTATAAAGGACAAATTACAAACACGTGATAGGTAGGTATAATACGTTAAACGTTAAACATTGCGTTAATGTACGTTAAACATTGCTCTTGTATGTGTTCGAGTGTTATACATACTACTAGATACGATAAATCTATACATATAATAAAATAGTACCAGAGTCGAGTCTGTACATGAAATATTTAATAAAGTCGTTGCAGTATACTCCACGAACAATATAGAACTCAAAACAGCCATTTTTAGAATTTTTGTGTGTGTTGAATGAATTTAATTTAATAAAACTTGGCATAACTTTAGCCTGTGGCCCGGGTTAACATTTAACGTACCTACATTTTATCCCGATCCCTTATAAAGTTCCTGACGGAATTATCATTAAGTAAGCATGTACAATATCAGCCGTTACCGAATGGATTTTATTGAAACTAACTACAGTTATAGTTTATGTCCTGGTTCAACTCATAGGATACTTTTTATCCCGATATATTACAAGTTCTCTTGGGAATCATTGTCGTGGTGCTCGCCTGATAAAATCTAATAGCAATGTGTTGTTATAGGGAGGGATTATAAACAGAACAGGCGTCGTTGTTGAGGTTTTAACTTTGGATTATTAGAATTAAACTTCAGTGGAGAGGGCCTCCCGGTGAATTAAGTAACTGAATAGCTACGACCCTAAATAGCAGATTTTAAAAATAAAATATATAAAAATACAACAACGAAGGTAGTGCCATTGTCGTAAATAACAACCCTACCAATACTCTGCTGTACGTGTGTGTCATTACTGTCACTGTCCTGTCAGCCTGGCTCGAATTTTATTAGAGTTTGGCTACCAAACTTTGGCTACGACTGTGTTTTGGATAATTGTCACAAATAATGTCTGTGATTACTTAAGAATCCAAGGACTGTGGACATCCGTCTATTAGATGTGAGTACCGTGATTCCTACCATCACCCACCCGATTTTCTCTCCTATTCATCAGATACTATTCGTTAAACCCACTAGCTTACAATTTTTTATTGATGTAATATTAATAAACTAATTAAAGATTAAAGTCCAAAAAGTTCACGCAAACAAAGTCACGGGCACAGCTAGTATACGAAATAAAAACGATATGCGATAAATCTACATGTCTGTAGTTATAGAAGTGCTACGCAAGTGTAGCAGTGTAGTACTCTGCTACAGGTTGTGTAGTACACAAGTATCGGATTGCTACGAGTTTTGTTAGACGAGACTAGTTCATACTGTTCATTCATGAACAGTATCTATATGGTATATATGTACATAAATAAATCTACAGAATACATAAACACCTAGCAATAAACACATAAAATATTGTACGTACATACAATCTTTGTCGACAGTAATTGTAAAATAATGTTTGACTCGGTGATAGATTAGCGATACAATACAAGTAACTTTAATGAAAAGAAATATTTGACTTCTTTTTTTAAATTTCAAACAACAGCCTACTTTTGTTTGTAAAATCGTATATATAAAAAATATCTTACAAACAATAGAAGGCTGGCTTTGTTGTCTGTAGATTTCAATTGTTGTTTTTTTTTGAAAATTGTTTTAAAAAGACAAAAATTTAAAAACTTACAGTCACAACACCCGAGTATTCAGCATCTCGATGCAAGGATGAAGAACAGGGCAACACTGTTTCCCTGTTTTCACTCACTAAATACTCAGGAGAACCAAAGCTGTGACTAGAGGTCTTAATTTGTACTCTAAAAGTATTATTAGAGATCTATGATTATGATAAAAGATCACAAATGAAGACTGCTATTCTTCCAGTAAGCAAAAACATTTTTTCCCACTGTTTGCTGTCGAACTATATTTTTCCTCCCGCAGATTGAAGTTTCCCTAATAAAAAATGACTGTATAAAGTATGTAGTAAGAAACAACAACTCCATGGCAAACCGTTGCGTCCAAGACCCACAAAAAATCGGGAATATACATTTTCGTTAGTTTTTTAGGACCAATTAACATTAGAAACTGTGTAGGTATCTTTTTTGTGCAAATACCTCATTTGCTGATACTGCCCTCTGCTAGTTTGAAGAATTGTTGTAGCAATCATTTATATATTTAAACTTTAATGCACAAAGAAACATTGTATAAAAGGCGGACATAATTCCTAGTGGCATTCATTCTGTCAGTCAACCGTTGATTAAACAGAAATACGAAATTCGGTGCATCGTGCAATCAATAAGAAATAACTACAAACAATACAATACACATATAATACCCACGTGCATTAATACATAATCTATACATTGATAAGCATATATACTCATATATAACATACACGTATACTCGTAGTCATAACGATTTTAAACTCTATACAAGGCTGCACAATATATTAATTCAACTTTATGCTAAAGCTATCTTATCGTAATATACTAGGAAATATCTACAAAAATTTAAACACCGCGCGGTGTCACGGTTACGCGTCACCACCGCGAAGACATCATCTCTGAATATACCCGCATTATTGACATAATCCAATAAATATGAGTTAAATATAACGTAGTGTGAAACTCTTACCAGCGACCTTGGAGTGGTATGCGACCCCGACGCCGCAGACGCCGTTGTCGCGTGCGGCTGCCACCTCGCCCGCGCATCGCGTCCCGTGGCTAAGGAAAATAACTTTATTTAGCCATGTACGTATACATACTTCATTAAACATTTATAAGGCATATTATACTGTATATTATTTTAGACATTGTCGAAACTGAAGAAACTGTCAAAAATTTGAAACTAAAATTTAAACAATTGAAGAGATGTTCGTTTGATTTGAACGGTATGTTAGAAGACTATTTAAATATATTTTTTTTCAGATGCCTCTGACGAGACAAATGTTATACAGGAGCTATGCAAATGCACTTTAAGAAGTAATGACATAAAATTTTGTAAAATAGACATCGTAATTTAATTTTATTTGGAAAATTTTAATATATGTACGTGAAAAGGCGCAGTCACTTAATCAGGATCCGAAACAAGGAAATACCCCAACGAACAACACTTGTTTTATTTAAGCCAGAATTTTACGACGATATTTGAAGCACGTGGCGGCAAACGGAAGGAAAATAACGTCTGCCACTAAAAAAATTCGTTAGCCATCCATCTCCACTATGTCGTGCTATAAAGACAGCCGCTCTTCACGTTACTTTTACAAATTGAAAAATTATGCTGACGACCTCTTCAATATTATTTACAAATAAACTGTAAATAAACTTATTTACAGTTTTGCATAATTTTTAGAAGTGTACAATTTACCACGCTCCCGTCTTCCGCTATTCTTATCCTGCCATTACCGGAAACTTTCGTCAAGTCCTCGGCCCACCTGACCAGAGGGCATCAGGGGATCGATTACGGATATTTTAAGGTAGTGTTATTCACTTATTTTTGTTAACAAAAACATCTTCCTACCACTCCTAGTCTCCTACCCCACCCCTCCTTGAATGATACCATCTTATTTATTTAATCAGCCGGATAAGATGTTGTTTAATAAAAATACAATATCTATGACGTAAAGGTCACATATTTACGAAAGAGGAGAAGGTACCTACGATTAATTATACAATTTATTCCAAAATATTGACATATTAAACTTAGTGAATATCTAACCCTTTTTATCTAACAGTGGAGAGTCACGGGCTGTTTTACAATTTACAAAAACAAATTAGTAAAACATTTTAGAAGCCATTTATGTTAGATTTATTGTCGGCAAATGTTATTCGTAACTATAGACTTGTACCCACTTTCTTGTTTATTAAATCGATTCCAATTGTATTCAGTTCGTATTCTGAATCTGAATAGAGCCAAGAAGCCATTCAATTAACTAATTGAAAGCCGAAATTAGAACCCAAAATTAAGTTGTGTAAAACTTAATACAACTTCTTAATCAAAGAATTTCGTGACGTCATTTTATAAAGAAACGGGTATTATGAATCTTTTAACTTTTATAAGTTTTTATTCCTTTGAATATAAGTCACAATTAGATATCATTTTGTAATATAACCACGTCGTCCAATGGCAAAATTATATAATAATTTGACTATACAAAGTTTTCATACCTTACCAGTGAGTAGATGGCGATTAACTAGAAATATCTGTGCAATTATATAGAACATATATATATATACAAGTAATTATAAAATGTTCATAATAAGTACCAATTGGAATGAGATGGAATGAAAGAGTGTTTTCTTCTGCTAATTTTCCTTTATTCTTTATTTAACTTCTTATTTTATCTCGAAGCAAGTGTCCCTGTTATTTTTTTAATATAGTTATTATGTAAGTGAAAAATTCACTATTTCACTATTTTCCATTAGGTTTAGTAAAAAAAAAAAACATTTGTAGAGCTTTATGAGCCATAACCTACAGAATAATTTTCCGCATAGTTATTGCCTACAGCTGTGAACAAGAGAAATAGATTCTTTTGTAGACAGCAATTTTTTTCTTAGTAAAGAAAAAAACTTAAGCTAGGTTATTTCTTTGTAAAGAAAAAACCTTAGCTGTGAATAGGATTTTGCAAGGTCGGCGGCGCGCCCGCATACCCCCTGGTGTTGCAGGTGTCCATGGGCGGCGGTAGCACTTACCATCACGTGGGACCGCTTGCTCGTCCGCCCACTAGTATATAAAGTATATAAAAAAAAAGCTAGAAATCGGTTCCTAGGAATTTTCATTTCCTACCATTTGGAGTATAAATTTTAATTGGAAAATTTATCCCGTTTTAGCGAGTCGACCAAATTACGTTACTTATAATTATTATACCTACTTCCTTAATCAAAGCGTTACTTACAATTTTTTACTCGTATTCTTTGGTTAGCTTATTTGAGGCGATTTACAAGAATGATTACCACATCGATCCTGGAAATGACGTAATTTCAAAACGAGTAGAGAGACGTGTTTTTTTAATAATATAAATTTTATTAGAGTTACACGTTCCTAGGGTCAATATGTAACTCCCTAGTTCGTGGATATTGGTTTACGATTTGGTTTAGGATTTGTTTTAGGATATTTTGAATAGTTTAAATCGTAGTTATTTTGGAACCACTGTACAGATTTGATCTATCTACCAATTTCACCTACGTCCCCAACTAAGACTTTTTTTTATAAGAATATTTAAAACTAAACTACATATACAATTTGTTTTTCAAAATCGAAAAAATTGGAATGTCGTAGAAAATAGGTTATAATAAACTTACCTGTTAAACCAATCGTCGGTATACCTCGGATACGGAAATGGATCATTACTGCTAAAGTCGTACGAAGCCTCTGCATTCTGAAACAAAGAACTCGGCTTGAAACCACTTACAACATCGATATAGTAACTAAAATACCACGTAGCTAGTTCCAATAGTGGTATATTTCTCAAAAATACAAGGCTGTAAATTATAATTTGCACTAATCATCATACCTAATTGTTATTGTAAATTTGGTTTTGTTGACGATGTTGTTATGCAATACAAGTTTAATGTAATACAGGTTTGCACTACAAAGATTTGTCCTCATATACAACGTAATGACGCACGTATTACAACTACGCAGTCCATTAGAGCCTAGTTCTATGAAACTTCTTGAGAAAACTACATTTCAAGTGAAGCGAACGTTACACAATACACGACGTGAAGACTCGACGAACCGTACCTAACATTAACATTGCATGCACCACTTAGTATGGACAATTGAACACGCTTTAAAACAGATCCGTTTCTAAGTAGGAGAGATTTCTGCCCAATAATCAAAGTAAATAGAATTAATGGATATTAGGACATACATAACATAGTCCAACCTAGCAGATGCAATGACCACTAGTAATCTAACCTGCTCTTCCTCTCTTCGCTCGTCGTTGCATCTATTTTGAGTACACAAGTTTAAACATAACTGAATCGATAACTATTATAGCATGTGGACATTTAAGCATTTGACAATGATACCTAGAGACACATCTTAGTATTAAAATTGCCTAATTCATTAATAGGAAAGGGGTATGATTTTAAAACTAAGTTTTATAAATTCCTATCACCCGGCATCTACATTGACCTGTAAGGGAGGCCTATATGCCCCTTGCAAGGGCCATAATTTACCACGGGTCCAGTTCGGATTAGTTCGTCTCTCGGTACCATTAGTCAGTCTGTGTCTTATAACCGGTACCAATGCTAAGAGTCGTCAGCACTCTGGACACAGGGTTTTAAATTTTTTTACACATCTATGGCTTCGTGCAAAGCCGCCCATAAGCGAGCGTGCAAAGCGTGGTGACGCTATACGGGCGAATTACGAACTATACTCAATCTCAATTTATCGTCATATTATGGTTGTGTTTAATAATAATGTGCCGAAACGTGGTCTCCGACGGTAGGTCTCATTCACAAATTCATAGTCGCTCAGCGAGCGATGGAAGAAGCTATGTTCGAAGTCACTTTTCTAGACGAAATCCGCGACGAAGAATTTCGACAAAAATAAAGTTACTGATATAGCTCAAAGGATCAGCAAGCTGAAATGGCTGTGTGCAGGCCATATGCGCCGCAGGATTGATAACTGATGGGAGTGAGTCCTCGAATGGTGACCACGGGAAACGTAGTCCGAGGTCCAGAGAGAGACACAGGTTTACGGTATGGTTATATATTCATAAATGCAGCAGGTACAAGCATCTGCGGAATAAAGCAAGAAACAAGCACCTACAAAATATTATTTCATATATTTATTCGAATATAGTGAATATGCTTTAAAATTTTATCTAGCAGAATATGCATTTGTCCCTACTTCCTGAATGCATTTGTTACTACTTCCCGCAGCCATAAACATTTAATACCCTAGATACCACTCTCCTTAACCTTTGACCTACAACGGTGCGGCACGAGGCTGAACTTAATTAAATGGAATAAAACTAACCTACACCAACTTCTACAATAAAAGTAGGTAAAAACCTACTTTTATTGTCACGTATATTTCTGCGACAGTATAAATGTCACAAACCTTATTGTTGGCCACGCGGTTTGAAATTTGACATTTCTGTAGCTAGAGTAATAAGTCCAATATCTATACATACATATAATAAAATTGTAACAGGCCGATGTCTGTACATTATAGATATTGAAAAAAAACTAATATAGGGGGTCTTTATTAGAGCAACAGAAGACAAAACAACAGTTTTTTAGAAATTTTGTCTGACTGTCTGTCTGTATGTTTGTACACGCATCACGCAAAAACTACTGCATAGAATTGAATGCAGTTTTCACCGATGTATTGATAGAGATCTAACTTAATATATAATAATATAATAATTTTTACAGTTATGGGTACCCAAAGGGCTACTGTAAAAATACTGTAAGCAATATTTATATTTAATATAACCCTAAAAGTGATTCGTTTGAATGGTAAAATTTTGCTTATTTATTACTCGTCATCTAAAATGTTATTTCTGGCACTTGATATTATTTGACATAACCACAACATAACCACACATAACCACACATAACCACACATAACCACACATAACCACACATAACCACACATAACCACACATAACCACACATAACCACAAAATACAGTATTTAATAATATTGCATTACAGTTTAATGAAAATTATTATCTGAATAATAAATACCAAACTTTAAATAGATAGTTTGAAAATTTTACCTTTGCTTTAACACTAAATCTGTTGCGTTAAAAAAATGATAGGAACTTTCCGAGTAATACCGCAAAAAAGCAAACGGCAATTATTAAAAAAAGTACTTTTAAAAGTACCCTTACAGCCAGTACTTTTTTTAAAACGATTGGCATTATTTTGAATCTAAGTTAAATGTTGTTATGTTTTTATATAATAAAGTATTTAAAATGTAAATCATATTTTTGATATTAAATCATCATATAAATAATATCTACCTATTTTGATATTATCTGTTTCGTCCTTATCGCCCAAATGTTGGGTGGAAGATATCGCTTTGGCGATAAGGCCGCCTAATGTACATTTCGTGTTACTTATATATTTAAGTTGTCTTTTTGCAACATGTATTCATGTACAATACAGAGTTTATCTATCTATCATGTTAGTATACAAAATATAACACAAGAAGAATTAGGGTACAATGAATAGGTGTGTACCTACCGCAAATTTTATTTTGTAAATAGTCAAACTAATAATTTACCTCTACTTAGTTACACCTATTAAAATATCTAACCGTACAAATTTAATTGACCTTTATATTGACTATTAGGAGGGAGCTCGAAGTGAAGATTGAGTTTTTTTTTATTAATATAAAAATTATGTATCGTAGGTCTTGTGGTTTAATAGCGATAGTTTATTAAACTTAAAAGTGTGTAGTAACGTTTGTGATACTTAATCAATTAAAAATTAACACTGCACACGAAAACACAGTACCCAATTCTTTTGACCTCAGTACTATCATTTTCCTGAGCGACTCCTAACTTGCTAGTGTTTTGAATTTTAATTTTGAAATCGTTAATTACGATGAAAACTTGACACTGGCACAATGTGTTAATTGCGCAATTGCCAGATAAGAAAAGACATGTATGTATAATTTTGAGATAAAAACAGAAGCTTCTTCAAAAGAAGGTATGGTTTTTTACGTTTCACAAAATTTAATTACGCTTTTAATTTCTTTGTTGTTCCATAAAGTACAATATTCCTTTGCCTTAGAGAATTCATGACCTCCAGTCAAGTTTGTTTTTTAGTATATTTTAATATTCTACCTCACTTAATTGTAATTTTAATCAAAAGACGAGATTTAATGGAAATTAATTGATGAACCCTGTGAGTTTTCTATCGGGTATGATATTCAAATTACGATCATGAATTCAAATTTATGATATTCAAATTACAAATGATACTGATACTAAATATAGCAAATATGGCGTTCTTTGATGTGCATTCCCGCCAAAAGGTTTATTTATTAAATGACGGAAAACAGACGTATAAAAGTAAATAAACGGTGAAGAATGTGAAAGCTTTATCGTTGTTTTTTTTTATATTATTTCTTTTATTTAATTTTATGTCCCTCTATATTGTGTTTTTGTTAACTGAAATATTTTTGTAAACTACGAATTTATGTAATAGGTACCTACTGTATACATAAGATATACATATTTTCTCACAACAATCTCTAGTGATAAATAATGATCTAGTGATGGCGGGTCGCTAGTGATAAATAATGATCTAGTGATGGCGGGTCGCTAGTGATAAATAATGATCTAGTGATGGCGGGTCGCTAGCGATAAATAATGATCTAGTGATGGCGGGTCGCTAGTGATAAATAATGATCTAGTGATGGCGGGTCGCTAGTGATAAATAATGATCTAGTGATGGCGGGTCGCTAGTGATAAATAATGATCTAGTGATGGCGGGTCGCTAGTGATAAATAATGATCTAGTGATGGCGGGTCGCTAGTGATAAATAATGATCTAGTGATGGCGGGTCGCTAGTGATAAATAATGATCTAGTGATGGCGGGTCGCTAGTGATAAATAATGATCTAGTGATGGCGGGTCGCTAGTGATAAATAATGATCTAGTGATGGCGGGTCGCTAGTGATAAATAATGATCTAGTGATGGCGGGTCGCTAGTGATAAATAATGATCTAGTGATGGCGGGTCGCTAGTGATAAATAATGATCTAGTGATGGCGGGTCGCTAGTGATAAATAATGATCTAGTGATGGCGGGTCGCTAGTGATAAATAATGATCTAGTGATGGCGGGTCGCTAGTGATAAATAATGATCTAGTGATGGCGGGTCGCTAGTGATAAATAATGATCTAGTGATGGCGGGTCGCTAGTGATAAATAATGATCTAGTGATGGCGGGTCGCTAGTGATAAATAATGATCTAGTGATGGCGGGTCGCTAGTGATAAATAATCGTAGTTTATACACTTATCTTTGTTTATGGTAAAACTCAGTATTTACAATTTTAAATTATGTTACGTTGTCTGTTTTGGTTTGTTACGCAAACCATGTTTTAGATTAAATATTAAGTAAGTGTTATAAAATGTAACATTCTATGCGACTTAGTAAATAAATAAATAATATGCAACCCTATGCAGTCTGCACAGAGGTTAGTTTCCAACAATATGGTCTAAAACTAAGCAAAGCACGGTCTTAGAATTTTGTATTTATCCGGACCCGAGTCTTCTGTCCTCAGTAACATTACTACTTACTGAGTTAAGTTACTCGCTAAGTTACATAGACTGGACTGGACATTGACAAGGTGTGTTTGGAATTGTTTCGACTTTAACATACGTCAATTACAAAGAAAACTCGACACTGACACAATGTACCTACTAATTTCTCTTTTGACATATACGAAAAGAAAAAAAGGCTACTTTATGACATTTTCCTGTTTGGATGTAAGCATATTTAATCAAATGTGACGTGATTATAACTGAGCGACATTAATCTTCTAACGTTGTAATATTTTTCTCCAGATAACGGACGCCTAATTGATTGATGCGGTTGTCGGGTCTCTTCAAAATTACATCAAATGAGTCAGATTTATTCAGTTTTATACACAAATCTGGAAACAATGACAGTAAGCGTACCTACCTACACGTAACTAACCTGTTGGTATAACAATTAAAGTTCGTCGGTAAAAGTCCCTATTCCTGTACACCAGGTGTGACCAACTTGTTTAGAACAGTGTTCTAATTAACAAAATTCTGACCACTTGCGATCGACTTAATTGTACTTATAGCGGGATATATAAAACAATAATTAGATAGCTTTTTATTAATATCAATAATATAATAGTAAAATTTACATGAATAAGTAACAAAAAATAATGAGAAGTGTGCTTTCTTTTTTTCTGGCAAATTAACAAAATAAGATGTGAAATTTGATAATGTCAACGTTAACGAAAATTTTGATATCGCTCAAAAAATTCCTTTCGCGATCGACCGCTCTCTGTCTTTGGCGATCGACTTGTTGGCCATCCCTGCTTGTTGACTTGTTGGACTTGTTGGCAATAAATGCTTGCCTACTACAAGTAGTAGGCAAGCCGAGGTGATTAGTACTGGCTACCTGAGGATAGTGTAAGCCCTTACTGGTGGATTCATATTGTTTCGCTGTTTGCAATGTGTACCTACCGTGAATACATGGACGTGCGTAAGTGCTTTAGAATCGGGCCATCTGTATGGAACGCACTAGCTGTTAGGTAAACTGTACAACTCTCATAATGGTGTGTTAGTGTGAAAGCAATAATTCTGTATACTAATATGTATAGTAAGGAAACACGCTAATGTACCCAAACCATTCGATTCTAGTCCTTATAACTAACGTATTAAGGTACCGATGGGTATACGTTGACCTGTTACTGACTGTACATACTAACTTGGCGATGAAGGAAAACATCGTGAACGAACCCGTGTGCCCGGGAACAGAAAAAAATATCCACCAATCCGCATTGCGGATACTAAACCGAAATCTCGTAATGAATGCCAGTGGAGGCCTGTGGCCTGCACTGGGCCGTTATAATCTAATATTGTTAGTCGATTCAGAATTACAAAGATTAAAGATTAAGATCCAGAATTGGACTCCATTTTTAACTCTTAAATATACTAACATGGCGGGCTTTCTTAAAATCATCTGCCAGCTAAGCGAATTCCAAAAGCCGCTATATGACATTATTTCTTTTTCTTATTTTATTTGCTTACGTACATAGTAGCTAAAACGTATTACAAGAAACCTTTTAGAGTTGAAAGCGGCGGCCAGGAATAAAGCAAGTGTAAAAATGATCTCAGACAGCTTTGAGATAAAACTTAAAGAAATATCTTTTATTCTGATTCGATTTTACCTAAATTTACCTTGAAATGTGAGATATTGTGAAGTTTTTATTTTTTTCAGGCCATACTGTCTGTGGATTCTAGGTCGCCTTTTATCGATTCTTTTGTACGTGCCCATTTAACGCGTCCGTATTTTATTAAAAACGTCGATCTTTGTAGTTACGGTAATAGATTACTATCATATAAGTTTTCAAGATCTAAGTAGTAATAATGTAACAAATGCACGCCACTGCTCTGATTGATACTGATTTGTTATCTATCATTTGATACATGAGGACGTAAAGCATTGTCCATCCGAGCATCGATTACAAATTTTCCTTCCGTTACTGCATATTACGTTACGTTTTGCATATAAATTTACTGCATTTTCATTGCTCTAACTGATTGAATAGGTTTGTATCACAAAGGTTAGCGCTACCTAGACGAGCAGCCCACCTGATGATAAGTGGATACTGTCGTCCATTGACAACCGCGATACATGCCAACATCAGTCCAGAATGACAAACGTTAGTATGCCCCCGGATGCTCTGCCTATCTTTTGAGGTATAGAAATGGATTTGGTGAAAGGGTGGCAAAATAGGGAGGGATAGGATAGGATAAAATGGGAATGAGCTCTGACATATTTCACTCAGTACCGAAACACGTACGGACATTGGGGAAAAAGGATAAATTAGGAAAGCTTATCGAAAAGTGGGTTATGAGCTGCGCACAGTAAAACGTCACAATAGAAACGAGCGAACCGGTAGCACTCACAACGGATGACGAACGAAAAGCGAAAAACAAGCAACAAAAACAAAGATTTAATCAACAGGAAATTCAATTAAATATATGTGGGGAGTTTCAATACTTACCTACCGAAAACGAAGGTATTTTATTATTATTTATCTACCTCTTTATGAAAAACAAACAAATTTATGGAAACTGTATACATAAATTCGTAAGGCATATGAATCTAGATTAAAAAAATGCTGAAATATGAAAACATTTCGTTCAAAGATAACATTTACAAAAACGATTATAAAAACATCAATATATAACGCCAGTTAGGGATAAAAAGCAAAGAGGGTATAGCAAAGAGAGTCTCTGTTGGTTTTACATTCACGAAATAAAACTTTTAATAAATGTATAAATTAATCGCAGTAAAATATAACACTGCTTTACTTACGTAATTGTACTTCAAATCTGGATGCATGTAGTCCACACCTTAAACAAGATATTAAAGTCTATTAAAATACTTAAAGTTACATTAAAATACATAAATAATATAATTATGATTAAAAGGAGATGAAATCATGAAATAGAGATAGGATCGTTGTCATGAAGTTTTTGTGATCAGTATTTAACGCTTATTCGAAATCGCGAGTACACAGCTATTATTTCCATCTATTATTATTAGAACACAATATGTTCTCAATTACCTTCGTTCCCAATTAACATGATTGATCCTGCTACATTCTATGTTAGTAACGTGATACCACAGGACAATAATTACACCGTAAATGAACACATTTCTATTTACATCACACACAATAGCTCATATGAAATTTCTAGTATATCATAGAAATGTATGCAGGAATTGATGTAAGCGATTTAAATGAAATTTTCCATAATAATATAATAGATTGGTTCTATATCACGGTTGAGTTAGTAACATAGACGGGCCAAATCAGTTCAACACTGCCAAAATTTCGAACTTTTCAAAATACTGTTCAAAAATTCAAAAAAAATCTACGCCAGTATATAGAAACGATTTAATGTTGAATAGGGTTCATTTTGACAAAAAAAAATTTTATTACTAAAATGTACAGTGTGTATGTATCTAAATCTATGCTTCCATCAGACGAGTGACTTCATCCTATTTGTACAGCAAACAGAGGCACTACCAACAGGGCTAATCGATAATTATAATAGATTTTAATATAAGTATTAATTCAATTCAACAAAGCAAAGTCACAGATGTCATGTAAAGGGCGGCCAAGCTTCAATGGGAATGGGCGAGACATGTAGCCCGGGAGTCTGACTCGTGTTGCAGAAGAGTGCCAGACTGTAGACCGTGGGACAAGAACAAACAAATAGGCAGACAGCAAATGAGTAGGAAGGGCTATATTAAGAGAGTGGTGGGCAGCAATTGAACCGTGACTGCCCTAAATAGGAATAAATGGAGAAAGTTGAAGGAGGCCAGACATACCCGACAACTGGTCGACGAAGGCTAAAGAGGAAAAAGCATTAACTAAATTAATATGTACTCACCATCATCCATAATAGCCGTTGTCACATTCACCCCTGTATAACCCTGCGTCCAAGCAGCTTCAACATTTAAATCCAGCTTGGGCTTGCCCCCGTTCTGTCCCGTATTCTTCAAATACCATTGTAAGGGAAAGTAGGGGTCGCGGGGTTCTGCCGCGGGGGCGGTCTCAGGCAGACGCAGGGGGCGGAACCCTCGCTTGACTCTCTTGAACCCCGTCTGTTGGACTGCTGTGTGAATCTGAGAACAAAAAGACATTTCTTAAAGAAGATTTTGGTGTTGCGGTTAAAGTTGGTTTGTTAATTTGACATTATTTAGTTTTCCAGACATTGCAACTTTAGGTAACTACCCATTCAGTCTCCATTCAGTTCCCATTCAGTCCTCGTTTCAATTTCCATTCAGTCCCTATTCAATCCCCAATCAGTCACCATGTCTTCATTCAATTCCCTTTCAGTTGAAATGTTACATTACCGAGTTGTTAAAGGTTAAAAGTATGTGAAATGGTTATGGTTCTTAAACGTAAATTACATACTAAAAATATATTGAAAATGTTGTGAATTTCTTAGCAAAACATCTTATGCAGTATTATATACGTGTTGCCTTTTCATGAAGTTGTATAAATGGTAATGAGTTTGCGACAGTTTACAGAGAAGATACGAATTCCAGGAATTTAAAATTCATAACTTTTGATAAGTAAAATATACATTTGCATGTCTAATCCAAAACAAAATTCAAAATATTGAGCGACCGTTTACTCACAATAGACTGATGAAAAATGTGGTAAGTGTTCAGGGAGAGCCCATTTACCTTCTCATCCCTTCCTATGCCATCGAGAAGAGAGTACAGTAGAATAAAAATCTCCTCATTCCTCACTATACTCTTTACTACTCAGCCCTTCCTCTACAAGGAAATTAGGGAGTGTAATGGAATGAAGAAAATTCGTCGTGCAAATATTCTCCATTCTTTCCAACCCTTTATCAAAATCCACACCTAAACCTACAAAGGTATTCTCGGAGCTTTCAAAGCATGCCATCGTTAATTATTCTGGGGCGATGTTCACGGGGCGATAGTATCTTGGTTGACGGCCAGTCTTCAACTCTAATGAAGTCGGGAGTATTTCTTTCTAGCCAGGCCTGTATTGAGCGAGCCTTATGATCTGGTGCCGAGTCCTGCTGAACACTTAAGCCGAAGGTTTAATACCTTTTTCATAAATATATGGTTCAGTCACTCCTTGATAGCTAACACTTCACCGAATCATCAGTGAAGCCGGTTAATGACAACGTTGATTTGTCTATTGACCAATTGAGCAGCTTCTCTAGAATATGAGTTGTCAAAATATTCGTCAATGGTGAACAGTTTCGCGTCCGCAAATAAGATTTGTCTGTAAACTCCCTTTGCGTTCCGCCGAAGATGTTTTGATTTCTCAACACTATTTTTCTTTAAATTGTCAGTTAAGTAATGACCAGTACGTCTTTTGAAGTAGGAAGTCCCAGATCATCTTTTAAAACACGTGACATGGTTCTGGGTGCTATATTCATTAGGTCCTGGACTAAATATTTTGCTTCCGGACGGTATTTCTTCGGATTCTCTCCTTTACAGCTTTAGTACCTCACGTTTACCAGTTCACTTTAGCTTCAGTAGTCAGTTTAGTAGGACTAGTGCATGGATGGCCAGACCTTTACCAGACGTATAGCCCGGTACACAAACATTCGGGTAGTACTTAGCGTATGTTTAGGTAGTACTTAGTAATAACAGAGAGTTTTAAAAATTGCATTTGACTCCATGCCTACTTTGTGTAATACAATTACAGCAATATCTACGGGTTCTTTTATCACCCCACTCCATTTTAATATTAGTAAAATATTTAATAATGATTGGCGCCAAAATTGGAAAAACCATTTATTTTATACATGAGAATGATACATTCAAAATTCAAATGTATTTTTTTTCTTTTTTCATTATAACGGTATTTATGGCCCGACTAAGTATAACTTATTGTACACACAAATGATAAAAAAATAGTTACAAAAGAAAATACATACAAAAGGCGTGTTTATCCATTTATTTGTTTATCCTCTTCTCTTATCCGACATCCGTGGCGACGTGATGGCTCCCCGGAAAACCAGAGCTGTGGTTCACTGCAGTAGAGTTGGTCCGTTTCCAGGATCGCAATACACATCGGTACGATTGTTTTGTCTTTATTTTTGATGTTACAAATTATTGTGTTGT
Source organism: Sesia bembeciformis (assembly GCA_943735995.1). NCBI lineage: Eukaryota > Metazoa > Arthropoda > Insecta > Lepidoptera > Sesiidae > Sesia > Sesia bembeciformis. Next base: position 10,185,033 of record OX031042.1, read on the forward strand.
GTTGTCCGCAATAGTATTGTCTATTGTCTATTGCTTGTGTACTACATATCTTATGTTTAATGTAGTTATTAATTAAAATATGAATGCAATAAGGAATTATCATTCATTCATTACTAAACACATATAGCCACGTCACGTGATGTGTGCGCTACACGTGCTCTCATGTATAAGAGGTTTTACATGCCAAAATGGTGGAACAATTTCACAACAATATGTCGGCCGGGATTAACACGTGATTGATGTGGTTTTAGCGGGAATCCGCATGTTAGCCATATTGGATTAAAACCTTAATAATTGATTGCAGTGATTTGCGAACACTCTGAACGTTATCAATCATGGGGAGTTGGTAGAAAAGTTCGAGAAACGATCATTTATTTTCCTTGAATTTTCTAGAGTTAAAAAGAAGCAATCAGTTCGATCTGGATTTTATTTCCTGTTCAAACACCTTATTTCAATCCGATAAGGACTAATTTTATTGATACAAACTCATTGTGAAAGAAGCCATTTTTAATTTATTCGGCGTTTTATTGTAATGTAAACAGAGCGATGATAGGTTAACTTGGACTCGTATTCGTGAAATTATCAGTTCTAACTGCAAGCCATATCATTGAGTTTATACTTATATAAGTAAGAACAAAGGTTGCCTATAAGACAGAGATCGCATTGGCGATAAGGCAGCTTGTTGAAATATTCATGTTACTTAGTTAAGTTGTAATTTTGCAACATGTGTTAGTGTACAATATCTATTTTTATCTATCTATTTTTTTTTTAATTATCATTCTTAATATCGTGAAGAAAAGCATTGTAAGAAAACCCACGAGCCCGAGAAATATAAAAAAATTACGGCATGTGTAATATGTACCACCATTCCGGACTAGCGTTAGGGATTATGGCCCAAAACCCTCTCGTTATTGCAGGAGGAAGCTTGTGTCCAGCAGTGGGACCTTATAAGGTTGCTATTAATCGAGAAATATTTCTAGCGGAGGGTCTTCATAAGGCGCTCATTCTACAGACATGACAAGGGTCATATATTACGGTGTTTATTTTTTTCGTAAACTAAACAACTGAGGTATAAAAATAATAAATAGAGAGAGGGAGACGTACTAAAAATTAACCTTAAAAGATGAATTTGCTGATTAATATCTAATAATTCTTAATAAACGAAGGTCGTATAATTCAAATATATTTTCTTAATAATATAGTATTGTCTTCATAAAACATTGTTGCTTAGTTTTGTCATATTGTAACATTTATACAATAAAGAATTGTATAATATCTATCTACGTTACGCTTATAAACCGATTGGTAAATAACAGCTTTCTTAAGAAAACGCGTCAAGAGCGTCAAGAGCGTCAAGAGCGTCAAGAGCAGCGCAGAGTTTTTTGTACATATATATTTTCTCCTCGTACAAAATAGCTCTGGGCATAATGTAAATTGAATCATAAGGATGCCAGAGAAAATTACATACAAATTACAAAAACATCTACATTTTCGGTTCAATTTAGTTTTAGCTATACCGCTACGCCTATTTAATGTTTTCCAGGAAAATAAATAATCAACGTGAAATTGTTTTATAAGTACTGGTATCATGTTACAATTTATAGTCGCTAAACAATATCGTAATTATAAGTTGGGAGCAACACGCTCTCAAATACCCCTGGAAATCTTTAATTAATAGCCTTTGTGAGGACGATGAAGACGAGTTTTAATTATAACCTGTTTCAAAAAATATGTTAAACTTTTCTCTTTTCTTCGTCACTTTCCTTCGCCTGTATTTTCATTGGCAGCGCAATTACGCTTAATGCTGGGTAGTGACCAAGGATGACAATTTTCATATGGTTTTCATTGTTACGTATGGTGTTTATTCCTGACAGTTGTAAGGTAATTTTGAATAAAATGGGTTTTGTTACAATAAACAATTGTTACGACAACAGCAATTGTTACAACAATGGCAACGAACAAGCAACAAACCGCGACCGATACGGTTTTCATCGTTATGTATTTCCGAACGAATTGTTTCAGTAGTTTTGAAAATATAGAGTGGGTTTTGTTAGATATAGGTTAGGTTAGACAAGATTTTAGTTACAGACAAAAGTTAATAAAATAATAAAAAAAAGATTTTCACCACTGGGTTTCTGAAGTCGATGTTTTGTAATTATTGCGATGTAAATGCAATCATTATATCATATCATATGAGACTGGCACAAAAGTTAGAAGTGAATTTGTAAGGAGTGCGGATGAGGTTAGATCCAACCCGCCCCTATGTTCCCCTATGGGAAAACTTTTGAGCAGTACAATCCCAAAGATAAAATATTGGAAAAAACTTTAACCTGCGACATTGTCTGGAGGTTGTTTGTAATCACAGACGCCTGTCATGCGTTATATAATACGAGTGATGCGTTATATAATACGAGTGACACGTTTCTTACTATAATTTCATTATTAGTGTGATACCTAGTTCTTTTTGTGTATAGGCATACATACACGCGCGCGCGCACATGTATGCCTACAAGAATGTCGACAGTTCCTATAACACACGAGCCCGCGTCTGCCTTGCTTATAGTATTGTGTTCGTATCCGTCAGTCAACATACACCTTATATCTTTCAAAAGACACCTTTAATTACATTGACGCTTAATTTTTATTTTCGCGTGCGGATATTATTCACTTGCAAGGTTATCACAATTATTACGAGTGGAAATTAGTAAAGCCACACATGACGATTATAAAGTAATGAAAAAACATAACATCAGCGACTTAGTTTCATTCTAAAAAAAGTGTAGTTAGTTTCAATATATATTTTTTTTCGTACTTTGGTGATTTTTAAAATAAATTGCATGAATAATTAATCGGCTAGAGGTTATTACAGCTCATTACAGAAGAGATGCACATTTTTTCTGTCAGATATTAACAAAAAGACAAACACCTTTCTAAAATTCTAATCAAGTAAAAAAAAATATGGTATCTATTTTCATCGATCGTTTCGGATGCAGTATACGCCATTTTCGTTTGAACAATATCAAGAAATATTAACAAAGACGCAATATCATTACGTTTTTGTTAAGCCACTACAGTAGAGAGTATCGAGAGAGTGGAGAGGAGAGAGTATAGAGAGGAGGACATCTCGTTATCTACAATCAATAGTCACTAAGTTAAGGACTATGTTGAAGACTGACATCCATTAATGGATATTGATATCACAGATGTACGATGTCAGATATTATTATTGCTATGGTTTCACCTAACAAGGATACTTAATTACGGTTGTATTTATCAAGTTATTCTTAGGACATTTTCTAACAGGCATGTGAATTCTTAGTAGAGAAGACAGTGCTTTTAAAGCCTGATAAACAATTCCAGGTAAAGAAAGCACTTTACAATACGTCACACTGAAGTTTGCCGGTACGCGGAGATCAGGCCCCTCCCCCGACCACTGAGTTACCCTCTTAGTACTGTGCGGGATACGTATGCACTAACACGCAGTAGAATGCTAGTGTCTGTACTCCGCACCAACTGGATCGCCTGGGGGGTGTGGACTGTATAATAGGTTTTTCTTATCTTGAATAAAACAAGGCTTGTTCTTCAATAGAGCCGGGGTAGCGCAGAGGTACTTGTTCTTCTTCTTGTTCTTGTTGTTCTCGGAGTGGATGCCGCTGCGGAAGTGAAGTTGACCGGAAATGGTCCGCCTTTTATTCTATTTATTGGGTTCCTCAACCTCTGGCTAGTTGCGGGATTCTCCCACCACCGGTCAACGACGGGCCTCCCCTCCACTTGTCCATGTATGTACCCCTCCCGCTACCCGCGGGGAATCATTTATTTATCTTTTCGTATTTACGTATTTACATTTTATAAGATCCTAGTATGTCCCCAATTACACTAATGACCAACGATTTACGTAGAGACATACTAGGGATCACTCCATTATTATCAAATTATATACATAAAAACTTAACAACTAGTTGCGAAACTATATACATGTTTGCCTAAGTACCCTAGCCTTTTCGTCGTCAACAAGTACCATCTTCAACGTCATCGTGAACACGTGTATTTTTAACGTCATGCCCCATGACTGATAACCCATGAGGCCTCGAATGGAGAGCACGTACCGGGAAACGTAACGTGGAACCAGGTAGAACCATGTGGAACCAGGTCCAACCAGGTGGACTGACTGGCAGTCGCCGAACTTGGAACTTGGAACTTGGAAAAGTCGCCGATAGCGGTTGGATACGAGTACCATACGGTTCCCGTATGGTACTCGTATTATGGAATAAAACATAACTTACTAGTGGGTGTTGCTTCAACAGCCGCGTGTGCGCGATAGATCGGCGCGTGCGCGCGTGCGGCAAGCCTCGGTGAGAGAAGTGCCATTCTGTGTCGGACCCCAGTACCTGAAACAATATATTAAAAAAATAAACACTTAATTGCCTCTGTATGGATTGGTGGACATAACTACTGTATTGTATCTGTCATAATTATTGTATTTACCGGATATAAATTCTGTAAAACAATCGGGAAGAGATACAAAATTTCTGAAATTTAAATATCAGTTTATTTATATGAACTCAGATCCTTTACTATTAAAAATATGTATGTATAAAATATTTTTTAAGACAAAATAACCAAATTTAATGATTTCTCGGGTGAATTCAAAGTCAAAGCTACTGAAACTCTGGAACAATATTATTTAACTACACACTTATATTTCCTTTTTACTTATAAATTCGTATTATTTCCGAGAAAGAAACGCAAGCCATAATGTTAACATTATAAAGCTCTTTATTGACTCATCGCGCCATACGCCGTTGTTTGTAATAGGCCATAACTACATTTTGAAAGGATTTGTTGACGTCGTTTCGACGTAAGATACCTACAAAATATACGACTACGACGTTATCTTTAGCCGTTTCGGTAATTGTCTTCATAAAAGTTTTGTTTAGTTGCCAGTCATAAAATGAACCACCACCTAATTACAATTAACATCTGCCGATCTTAATGTCATCCCTCACCTTTAGAGGGCGGGCATTAATTAAAATTACTCAACACTTCAGCATTTAAGAAGGCGCAAAAGGTCACATAAATTAAGCATAAAATCATAATGTCTGATAGATATCCGCGATACATGCCAACCTTAGTCCAAAATGACAAACTTTGGCACGGCTCCGGATACACTGCCTACCTTTGTTGATAAAAGAATGGATTTGAAGAAAGGGTTGGGGACATGGGAAGGGATAGACTGGAAATGGGGTCTGACATATCTCACTCACTACCGAAACACGTACGTAGGTACATTGGGGAATATTATAAAGTGGGAAATGCAGTACGTTTCAAGATAGTATTATGTGAGAGAGGGGTAACGAGGCCAGTCGAGTGCGCCCAACGGCTATTCATTGTAAACTGAAATAGGTATATATTTCCTTTCCCGTTAATTAATGATTTTTGAAGATAACCTAATATTTTTCCAAATTTGACTAAAAGTTTCAGACTGCACCCCCACCAACAAAAATTTTAATTTGATTAAGTAAGTACCTACATACAAATATTCCACATTGATTTTCTCTGTTTGTTGAGAAAATAATAATATGTTTCCAAGAATTTCCCACTCTACTAGTATAGGTATATTGTAACCTCTGTGACACGTGAAACATTATTATGTACATACATATATTGTTTATACGTTATTCCTGCGGTTTCATTCTCGTGTATTGAATTATGTAAAATTTAATGTAAACTTAGTTTAAAATGGATTTTAATGTTTTTCTTTCACTTTGAGGTCACCTACCTACACTGGAAACTGAAGTAAAATATCGCTTTTATTTAAAAAAAAACTGCTATTTCTACGTCGATGCGCGCGGAGTCTCGAGTATAAGCCATCTCATTATTTTTAGAACTGATCTTCACTGGACAAAGAATTGAAACAATGAAATTTAGAAAAAGACCGATGGTCTGAAAAAAATATCAGAAACAAATATTGTAAGAGCAATACCTATACTATACATTATATATATCAAAGATAGTAACTACGTTAAGATATTAGGTTATAAAAATACTTCGGTGGGTACTCTGAATTATTTACTATTTATTACTGTATACCTTTTTCTTTCATATATTGTAGTAGCTGTATAGACACTTATACATTGACATTATTGTATAAAAAGAAATGATACTTAATCTAAAATAATTGTAATTAAAGTGCTAGGTTTAAAACCATTCAAATGTACGATTATATGTATTACAATATAATTGAAAAATAACTTAAAATACAAACGTAAATCACTAATAAAATTATGTCATGACGTAGATATGTATTAGATTTAGACGTGTCACAAAGTACGGGACAGTTAAGTATTCATACTTTATGTAGCTACAATATCTATACTTATCTTTGGATTTGTAACATTATTGGGATACTTAACTGTCCCGTACTTCGTGACACGTCAAAATCTAATGATGGCATCAAATGATGCGTATGTTTTTATTATTTTTTAAATGATGAAAATTAATATTTTTAAATATTTTAAGTCAAAGAAAATGTCGCGTGGCTTTTGTAATGAATTGATATTTAAACTTTTTATTTGCAAAGACAATATTTTTATTTAATGTTTCTGTTTTCCTGCAAATAATGATCACATCTTCACTGGGTATAAGAAGATCTCCATTGTCTTTCAATTTTATAAATTCAATTTGATCATTGCCATTGTCATGCCCCAGTAAGGCCAATAAACGTGTTTTAAATTTGATTTTTATTATTAAGTAATGTACAACAGAGCATGCTATATAGTCACCACTTGTGACGCAAACTCGGATATAGTACTAATATCACAAAACACTTCATTTAAAATATATTCGTTAATAACGTCTTCACCGTCACCCTCAACACGAAGTGGCGACACTGTAGAATATTTATTTTACCAATAGCTGAAGAACAATTTAAAATTGAAACATTTTCTGGAGCTACATAGTTTCCGCTATCAAAATCCATTAACTCAATGTTTACATTTTTTTTATAAATAGACATAAATTGGCATTCTGTCCGATTGTTATTACAGCCTTCGTGTAATCTTATGTGTCCAAAGGTTAATTCAATATGGTCTTACGAAAAATTACATACGTTGTCCAAACATTGTTATCGACACAAAAGAACATTGTCTCAGCATTAACTCGCGACCGACTCCAGCGGTCGTATCACTTGGAATTCTCGCGCACAACGATGTCGTTAACTGCGTATTACATTGCTTTTTGGAGTTCGCTACTCTCCAAATATTAAGGAACATAAGAGGCAAACGTAGTTAAAATGTGAAACAAAGTGATGAATTATGATAATCTTATTACAAGTATGGAATTGTTATATTTTAGTGTATTTTATATAAAAAACAGTATTGTTACTAATGGAAAATACTTACCGATGAAATGTTATCCCTTCATTGGTACAATTATAAGTTGTGGAAAAGATTCCGCAATTAGAAATGCTGCAAAACACCATGTTTACGGCTATACGTTTCAAGAACAACTGAATCACAACACGCGCACTGGTGGCCTACGCGTCACCAGTGTGGCGACAAGCTCACCCAAGTTTACGACTTCTATTCTCTTATTATTTAGATTTCTATGAACGCGACAATGGAAACCAAATCTTTGTTAAACTTGTTGCTTATTAGAAAACATTGATTAATACGAGCCGTCAATTTTATTGCGTGTGAAAACAATTAGAGTCTGTGTGCACAATATTATTAAATAATATTGCGCAATGACAATATTGTACAGTTTTGTCGTAGCTCTAGGGGCCGCTTAAGCCGACACGATTGAAGATTCATAAATACCATCCACTTTTTCATTTTCCTAACAATATTTAACATAGTGTTACAGCAACACCTAAAAATAAAGCTTACTTCCTACACAAAGGATTACACATTTCCCAGAAATATTCGACAAAATAAACATCAAATATTCTCCGTGAAAGAGTTCTCCGGCGTATTTATCGTGCAAACACGCCCGTAGAACGTAAATCCACACGTTACTTAACCCGACTTTATAGCATTGCCCTAATAAAATAAACTGCTAGCATCGACAGTAAACTTTAATGTGACTCAGAATATATTCAGAGGTAATAGAATAGGGACTGATAGAAAAGACTGCGTTATCCCTTTTTTATTTTTTTTGGCATAGATAGAATATAGGCCTATCTATGATCACAAATCGCAAATCTGTGCACATGAAACAAAGTGAAATTTATTTGTTGACCATAAGTACATAAGTAAAGATTTCAAAAAAGTATAAATATATCTCTATGGTCTACCATTTCTCGCGTACTATTTGAGACCGATGTAACATCGAATTATTTTACAAAATATATTTACATTTATTTAAGCGGAGATTTTACATTTTAAATCAAATTCGGTGGAGCCAAATTTATTATTTAACGTATAGTAAGCCGTTTCAACCAAGAAATATTTTTTCTAAATAAAAACAAGCTTGATGGTGTCAGTGTCTCATACTATCGCGTCTTGGCGATGATCTCTTTCTACATGCCCCATAATTTCTACATCATTGTTTAAGAGTTCATGTGGAAAGACTACAGCCTAAGCTCAAATATTTAGAATATATACAGACGCCATATACTTACACTATCACGGAATATAAAAAAGAAATCCCAGTTCTATGGACACTAGACAGGTCTCAGATGCCAAAATAATGAACAGAACCCATGATTTCGGATTTCAAGAAAGTTCGCTTACATTCTGTATATCGTCAGGTACTATATATAAATATATATATATATATTGTTAAAGTCAAGGTTTGTTTTGCACGATATGACACGGACGATACAAATAAACAATAATAAGCTGTATATATATATCTCACAAGTACCTTTTAAATTGCCCTGAAGACGCTGATGTGATAAACTCAAGTGTACGTGGAACCTCAACGGGGCGGTTAATTTCATTTACGCGGGAAAATGTAGCCCTAGACAAACATCTGTAAATAAGACACGAGGACACGAGGACACGAGGACACGGAGAGTTCATTCAAGGACTGAAAACGCTTATGAGACTACATTTTTATGTAATTTTTTTAGTTGTGTTTTGTTTAGAATACGATGTTATACCTATAGAATAGGTTACCTACAATTCCGATAGGGTCTAGTTACCCCCCACTCCCGCTCGTAATTATAAAAATACGATTGAGCCTTGCCGTTAGTAGGACATTATGGGTATAACTTTATTTGCCCTTATAATGAACCCGTTAATAGAACGTAACGAATGTGGCAGTATACGTATCTTTAAAATATTATAAAGAAAGCAAGAACATCAACATGACACAGTATACACGAGTATGGCGTATTTATATCAACACGACACAGTATAAACGAGTATGGCGTATTTATATCAACACGACACAGTATACACGAGTATGGGGTATTTATATCAACACGACACAGTATAAACGAGTATGGCGTATTTATATCAACACGTATAAACGAGTATGGCGTATTTATATCAACACGACACAGTATAAAGTAGTATGGTGTATTTATATCAACACGACACAGTATAAACGAGTATGAGATATTATTATTTTGTACATAACCTGGATACTAGAAATCGAACCATGAAATCAAAATATCTATAAAATGACTGCCCACCTGAAATACACTCAAGCTCATACTTACATAATTTTCTAATGAAGTTGAGTTTATTCTTGATACGAGTTTATTTTCTACCAACCTAAGAGCCACCGAACACGACAACAACGAGTTCAGTATTATAAGAACTTGTACAAGAGGCTAAGGGAAGTTCGTGAAGTTCAAGTTTATTTAACTTCACCTCACAAATTTACAAGTAATAACTCATCGTGTCACACACAGCACCCGCATTGAAAGGGTGTTGAGCTCAGCCTTAAGTGGAACACCACTAAATGATGTCTAAAGTTAGACAAGGTAAGCATATGAACCGTATATCTTCATTATGTAGATCTACATTTAATACACATCTATTTTATTCCAAACATGGTTTGAAATTCCTCAGAAGTCTGCACAGAAGAGAGGCTTTGCGCTGAATGAATATTGAATATGAATCGAGATTACTCAATACTCTGAGGAAAACGTCTTTTCCCCATCCGCAAAATATTTTCTCTCGTATTAGATTTATCTCAAAAAAACACTCGAAATATCAAATGAACTCCTAAATTATATCAAATGAAAATATCAAATTTGACTCCGTCTCATTCTCACTCTTCAAACCCAGGTGGTTTAGAATCGTTTTGTTCGAAGAAATATAGCATCAGTATAATGGTGAATGTACTGAAGAGCAATCTGATGCTGACTTCGGGTTATTAACATCGCACCTTCTGTCGCCGAAACACTTCATCCACACTTCCTTGACAAAGACTGCGAACCTAAAAGTTGTAGAATGAAGTGTATCCTGAGGTTTTTCTATAAACTACACCATGCGACTTTTTAAGAAACCTGTAAATATAATATAATTTGAAAGGTCGGCATCATAGCCACATACAGTATAATGGGCCGTCGGTACCGTCTGCCATTTCTTTAAAAAAAAGAAACAACAATCTTATTAGTCGATGATTCCTTATATCGTTGTTCTTACAGTTGAAAATGAACAGAAATAAGAAATCCGTTGCAAAACAGATTTTCATTCAAGTGTATAATTTTAAAGTATATTTTTATAATGTTTTCATTAACAGAATAAATATTCTACTTTATTAGTTTGTTCACTTTCTCAACTAAAAAGAGAATCTATTAAAAAATTATCTAAATCTAGTTAGATATCTACAATTACCATAACATGTACCATGTTTTGATATTAAACTTGTTCATAGAACTTGTTCCTTCACTTAATGACAGTTGTAGTTTGAATTTACTTCTAATGCCAATTTATCTTAGCACCTCGTTGGAGAACTTCACAATATTCTCTGTAACCTACTCGTAACTAAGGAAAAGTTTCAAATAGTAAATTAGATTAGTTTGTATAAGATTTACTCAGTTTGCTTCTCGCTTCCGACTTAATCTGCATCTACAGAGAATGCTTCTGGAAACAAAGAGTGAGTGAACAAAGAGTCTTTTGAGGTCTTGAACAGGGATCATGCGTAGAGTGCAACCGTGGAAGTATAACTTAGATTAAGTTAGGTAGACGTTAAACTTGTGTAAAAATGAAAAGCAGATATTTTCTATACGGTTCTGAGACTGTTAATATAAATCATTTAAGTACTATATGGTGGCAGATGACAGACATCTGGTGGTAAAAGGAGACTATCGCACATAGGTGTAAACACACATAAGAGTTGACAAACTCCGGATGTATCGCCTATATTTGGAAAATCAGGAGTGGGTTAGGAAAAATAATTGGGATAGATAGGGAATTGGCAGTGTAACGGGATGACAAGTTTACTCACTCTTCCTTACAAATCCTCATTCTTCCTTGGATGGGGTGGAATGGGGAGTAATGAGAATGATGGTATGAGAAAATTCTCTTATTCACTACACCATACCTCATAGAATATAATTGGTATGGAAAATGGACTCGGACAAATCTCACTTACTCCCGAAACACGTACATTTTACGGTAGTGTTCTGAAAAAGATATAAGAAATAAGTTGTGAGTTTATGAAATGTCCCTTAATGGTTTAAACTAAACTCGCATTTAGTAAGTACCTACTGAACGAAATTTGTTACATAGAAATGAAAATATAAACCGAGCATCTGGAAAAGTAATTTATTATAAGGGTATAGATATAATGAAGCCAGTCGAGCTAATAAAGGGCGCGGAATGATTGGTGGTCAGACGTTCCATGAATACAAAATATTCTCTTTTAACCATTTATAAAGGGAAAATTAATATAAATGGTGGACCAATTAACATTACTTAGGTTACTTATTTATTTCTGAGAATTCTATTGACTATTCTTATCGATATAAGAAAACATAGGTAATATGGTAAGTAGGCTCTCAATGGCTGACAACCAGCTACACTATTAGTATCACCTGCTTCCTCTTCCATAAAAACGGCTCACCATGTCCTCCGCAAGAACGTAATATGTGTTATCTATGTATTCCCATATCGATAACTAATGCAAACAATAGTATGAAACGTAAGTTTTTTTTTCTTTGTTTTTATAGACAAGTGAGCGGACGAGCAAGGGGTCCCACGTGATGGTAAGTGTTACCGCCGCCCATGGACACCTGCAACACCAGGGGGTATGCGGGCGCGCCGCCGACCTTGCAAAATCCTATTCACATCTTTCTTGAGGAACCCCATATCGAATGTAATATAAATTATATTACATGAGCCGTTACAAGTTTTTATCGAAAAATTATGAAATAAAATTTAACCTATAATCCTATAAACAAATAAGGCAGACAGTACGGCACTTAATAAAATACATACAAAAAATATCATTTTGAATCATCTGATCACTTTGAAGTGGATATTTGAGTATCGAGAAAGGATGTAGTAAATTTACGTCTAATGGAATATAAAGTATAAAAAAACAAGTCCAAATTAGTACTTTTTATGAATTTATTTATTTACATGAAAGAGTAAGGATATTAATATTTTCCGTTACTAATATACCTTAATATACCTACCCTGCTACGCGAACGGTAAAGTCGCGGACACAGTTCGTAGTAAATAAATAAAATGATTTGGGTATTACAATTTCTTACAGTACATCAATATTCTATCCTAGGAGCATATCATTAAATCACAAACGATATTTGCCTAACCCTTATATATAACACAATGAAACCAACAATCTTCTTGAATCCATAATAACAACATAATAATCTATACATATAATAAAATTGTAACAGGTCGATGTCTGTACATTATAGATATTGAAAAAAAACTAATATGGGGGGTCTTTATTAGAGCAACAGAAGCTAAAAAAACTGTTTTTAGAAATTTTGTCTGTCTGTCTGTATGTTTGTACACGTATCACGCAAAAACTACTGCATGGACCTGAATGCAGTTTTCACCTGAATGCAGTATTGCTAGAGATCTAACTTAAAATATATGCTTCATTTTACCGCACGAAAATATCATATTCCGATTGTTTTAAATTTAATAAACCGAAGCGAAGTGAGGGCGGGTCGCTAGTAGTAAATAAACCTGAAACAATGCACTATTATCCCTTGTTGATTCATTTTCGTTTATTTATGCCGTGTGACGTCACAATGTCAGAAAAAATTGTGGCAGTCGCGTGTTGTGTTTTGACAGCTAGCCTAAACTTGACATAGACGAAGGTTGACTTTATTAGTTTTCACGCCTCGCCTAATGATCGTTATTTCTATTTATGATTTTCTTTCTAGGAATTGATTTTTCTATGTTAATTTAGTACATATAAAACTGAGTTTTAGTTTATATTTTTGTACTTATATACATAAGTATTAATAATAAGTGTTTTTATTAGTAGGTATTAATAATTTCCCGTGTGGTGTTCGGCTTTCGAATGACACCTGCCCATATCTTCCAGTAGTCTTAAAAGGCGACTAAGTGATAACAAATCCTGAGAAACTACACTACTTCTAAAAGAGTGGACTCATCGACGCGTTTGGCCGGCGTGGTGTTTTAAGGCCATACAACCCTCATGCACAAGACAATGTACACAAAGAGAGCCATGCCCAGCAGTGGATACTTAAAGGGCTCATTACGGTTATTAAACAAATGTATGCATCACAAGTCGGAGATTAAGTGTAATAGCAAGCCTTGGATATCAAGCCTATATCCATCAGTGTAGAGAGGCAGGCCGATGGTATGTTATTGCATCTTCATGTGGCACTAAGGCTCGTGCATATTACTGAGACTGGTGTGAGACATAAATGGGAGTCAGTATAAAAATGTGTATATATCCAGCAGTAGATGGGTACAAACTGCAGATAGATAAAACCAAAAATATCCTTACATTTATTGTGGACGCTTCCTTCCGAGATTACAAACGATTTCGTAATCAGAATGACCCTAGAGACGTAAAGGTCATATTACCATATCAGAATCTGAGAGCAAAGTATATGTATCCCAGTTTGCGGTAAACAACTCTATGGGCATTTGCATACCAAATAGGGTTAAAACTGATTTCCATAGGCTTATATGAAAAGGTACTTTGGCGTTGCCTGAAACGGGGAAAAAGTGTCTCAAATTTGAACCGCAGTCCTTTGATTGGATCATCAGGTAATCATCAGGTATAAACAAAAAACGTTTCAACCTTTCATTCTTTTTACTCCTGTCTGTAATTTCGATTTTTTTAATTCACTGGCCACGTTACCTCTCTCTCACAGAAGACTACCTAGAAATGTACTGCATTTCCTACTTTACCTTATTTCCCTAATGTTCGTACGTGTTTCTGTAGTAAGTGAGATGTGCCAGAGCCCATTCCCATCCCATCCCTCCCCATTTCTCCAAACCCATTCCTATATCTCCAAAGGTAGGCAGCGCATCCGGGGGTGTGCCAACGTTTGTCATTTTGGAATAATGTTGGACATGTATCACGGATGTCTATGGGCGACAGTATCCACTTACCATCAGGTGAACTGTATGCTCGTCTGCCGCCTTCGTCCATAAAAATAAAAAAATAAAAAAATTCACGGGTTTCCTTATGATAGTTGCCGCCATCGCCGATCTACCGTAACGAGGCCTTTTCGTCCACTGCTGGATACGGGTCTCCTCATTGTTTCGTGCGTGAGGGATGTATGGCCTTAAAATGCCCGCCAAACGGATCAGCGAGTCCACTGTTTTAGAGACGGTGTAGTGCCTCGGGGCTTGTGGTAGCGAACCTGTTATCCCCTAGTCGCCTTTTACGACACCTCCGGGAAGAGATGTGGCCGATCTAGTGATAATTATTAGAAAAATCCGAGCTTAACTAAAGAATAATTAGTCCACGCTGAGTTTTGAACTCACAACCTCAAGATTATGATTGAAAAATAAATACCCATACGCTATCACAGCTCAATCCATAATTTATATTTCGTTAACAGTTTTATGAAGTCGTGAATATAAAAATGTTATCCACCGTCACATTTTAATAAATGTTCATCGTACTTTTATGTTATACAGAGCTGTTAAACCCCCCATTAAAAAGATTAAACTACATATTCCTTATAAAGCACATAATAAAGTTAGTACATAAGCAACATTAAACTGTGATCAAACGGGAACAGTATATGAATATCATATTAAGTTGTTGAGTGGGTCGTACTAGTCTTGCCTTTGTTCGGCATGTTGAGAGCTTTTCACTTTAAAATTAACTCCTGTACTTACTCGTGCTGGTGCTAAAGTTACATATAAATACCTTATACTTCCCTTTTGTATATGTAATATGTACAAAGAGAACATGATAACAACAATATGCTAATGTAAACAACATATAAGTATGTGTGTATGTAGAGTGACTATGTTGTAGGTATGCCTACGATCTCTATGCCTAACGTTATAAACTTAAGTGTGTTTTCGTGTTTCAGGGAGCGTGCCTTAAGAATCATAATTGCGAATATTTTATTGAAATATAGCGGAGAGATATTCATCGATGTTCCTGGAATTCGGAAAAGGACATAGGTTACTTTTTATCCGGGAAAAATTATTATATTTTCCAGGGGGGAATCAATTAATTTTAAAACAAATTCTACGCGGGCGAAGCCGCGGACAAAAGCTACGTTATGTATTATATGTATATTATATGATATCATATTGTACGTATCCATCAAGTTATTACTCATATTTAAATTATTTATACTGTTTGAGATATTTATATTTTTATACAGCTCGTCGCCGATGTATCTCTCTCTCTGTTTAACCTAATGGTTAGCTAGTAGAGGATGCCTTTGGACTCTTCTTTGTATCATAATGGGCAATAAAGTTATTTTAACAAATAAATAAAAGCCAGGTAATAATGCAATAGTGAAATGAGCCGCGTAAAAAGGGATCACGCCGATTGTAACCAATACATATCTTAGTACAGATAGAAGAAGAACAAATCAAGACACGCTAGAAGGAATTAGGCACATAAATGAGAAATTCTGTATGGAATCACCAATGAGTACGTGCTCTGAATATTGATTCAGCTACAATACTGACAGCGAATGGAGAGACGTGATAAAATAGTTGCACCGAACTAAAAAGGAGAATTTTATGAACAAAAAGAAACATTCCTTATTCGATCAAAAATAATTTGTGTACAGACACGAACACAAGGCGTCGCACCAGGCGTCGCAACTGGCAGGTCACAGCGCACTAATTGATGACAAGTCTTGAAGCTTATACAAATAATAAAATCATGATCCTGTTATTTATCTTATTGAAATGATTAATTGTGCTTGAGATCGTCTATAGCACATGCTTGCGGCTATTGTTTTACATATTTTGTTGTTTCTGGATGATTGCACGTACAGTGTCGTCTCCAATAATAGATAGATGTCTGGGTTGCAATGACACCGTTGCTGTTTCTGAGCTATTGCGGTAAAGCCAGTCGTAGGGCCTATCATTATAAGTGCCTCAATATGAAAACGGATGAGTTTAAGAACATAACTTCCGATTTCAAAATATAATGGTGTTGCCATGATAGAAATATAACCCGACGCAGAGGTGATAATTCAAATCTCAAATCCGCTCGGTGTTTTCTTCTGTACCACAAAAAACAAATACTGATCCAGTTAGGTACTATGGAAAGAATTAGCGCTCTCTTGGATTTTAAATTCTCTTCTGTCGTTGAGAAGGTGAAAACTGATTTCAAGTGCACTGTTATCAATTGTTAAGTCACTTTACAGTTACAAAGCACCCATTCAATGTAACTGGGTATCTTTTGTCTGAGCCAGGCTACGTTAATTATTAGCACATGTTCTCCATTACCGTGTGTTTCCATTAACCAATATACATTGTTTCCGACAGCCGACACTGTCTAGTAGAAACGCGTAGCCAGGCGGTAATTGATGAGAAAACTTCGTTAATTCAACTAGAGCACTAACCCAGCTAATTCATCCATTACCCTAATACGTGTAATTGTATTAAATGGACTCCATTGTATAGTAGGAAAGGATCTTTGGAAGTAAAATAATGTAATAAGAACTTACTTTGCAAAGAGTTAGACAAATTATGGTACTGGTAACTGCCGTTTAAGAAATTTCATTTCTCAAAATAGTCACGAGAAATGTCATATTAAAGAAAATTACAATAAGCGTTATGCCAGATCTGTTAAAACACAAATACTTCTACGATTACTTTCACATATAATACTAAATAAATAATCTTCGTACTTCAGACCCCGAAAGAAAATTGGGCGACTTTATACTATATAACATAGAGTGGTAATAACGTAAACTAATTAACTTTGGAAGTGTTATTGGATGTTTATTCCTTTTCTTACTTAATCATGCCGAAATTATAACGGAATACCCACTGTGGATTATGGAAACTTATTGCACAAACCACAAACGGTCGACGGTTAGAAAAAGGAATTTAATTGCGACACGCACAAAAAAATAAACGTAATTTTTAAATACGCGGTGCGGTGCGGTGTCGCGCGCGCAGTTATAGGCTCGACTGTCTGGTGAGTTTTAATAAATCTACAACAGACCGTTTTTCGTGACGTCACACGACCATACTCGCCCTTTCATAAACGAAATGTCCATATTGTTTACATGCAACAGACGTCAAAATACAATTTTCAAGATTTATATTAAATAATTACAATTGAGCACGTCGCCAACACCCACGAAGATGGCCGACCGTCATTATTGAATTACTAAATATATATTTATATAGCCATTTCCTTCATAATGTAAATGTATTTATATATTATATTTAAACTTCTACGCCGTGCGTCCGTCGCTTGTCGATATATGCCATATTAATAGTGTCGTAAAAGTAATTGGTTTCAAAGTACATAGGATGGACTTTCTCAAGTAATGACGTACATCTCACACAAGCTTACGATTTAAATACTACTTTTTCAATGCTAAACCGTTTTTTTTATGTGTGAAGGCGGCAGACGAGCATACAGTCCACCTGATGGTAAGTGGATACTGTCGCCTATAGACATCCACTATACATGCCAACATTATTCCAAAATGACAAATATTGGCACGCCCCCGGATACGCTGCTTACCTTTAGAGATATAGAAATGGATTTGGAAAAAGGGTTGGGATAATGGGAAGGGATATGATGGAAATAGGCTCGTGCACATCTCACTCACTACCGAAACACGTACGTACATTAGGGAAATAAGATAAAGTGGGAAATGCAGTACATTTCAAGGTAGTCTTCTCTGAGAGAGGAGTAACGTGGCCAGTCGCTGTTGGATTGCAGCGTGCACTCTTCCCTTGCCAACCTACGTTAACATAGACGAACCGCTGGCTATCGCTAGCATTGTTATTGTATCTGTAGTCCAGTATGGCCAAAAATACTTCAGAATGGACAAATCAACATACAGGGATTTTTTTTTCAAAGAAATACTTAAAGATATATTAATTAAAGATATCACTATATGCAGATCTGCTCAGTATGGAAACATTATTTAATTTTGCAATAAACATTTGGAAATTGCGTTTTTTTTTGAAAATATGTCGTTTCGTGGGCTAGGGATAGCGAAAAATTTCTTAAGGGTTTTTTTTTGTCTTCAAATATTCAACAAAATTACACCTCTCTTATCCGTTTATTGCAAAAAATGCAGTCACAATTGTAATAAAACCGTAAAAATTGTTATTTTCCTACCGCTACTTATTGCTACCGTAAAAAGTATATAAAATACATACTGAATACACGTGCAAGTAAGTCGCATCGTCGTACCTACAGTCATGGGACTATATATGCTACGCAGCTATATACGATAACATGTGAGTAATTTTGTCCAAGCAACGATAATGTACCTAAGATTGTACGGTGGACCTATGAAAATGTTGAGCAATTTCGCCTTTGATTCGTCTGAAGGAACAGACAATGATAAAGTTCCAAATATAAATAGACACGTTCGATTTATCAACGAAAATTGCCCTTATGTTTATTAAATGTCAAAATGAAACTCACCTTTGGAGTGCTCAACATTATTATTGGCCGACTGTACATTGCTATATCGTTTACGTCGGTATTAGTCTACGGCGTAGAACCTCTACGTCGTAGACCCTCTACGTGTGTAGACCTATGTATCCGTAGAAAATGTAGCATTTAATTCATTATAGCTATTCTTAATTGTTCCATGGCTTACAAAGAAGGATTTTCTTCAGTTTTAGGAGGAGATATAGGAATGGAAAAAGGCTTGGGAAAATGGGGAGGAATAGGATGGGAATGGGCTCTGGCACATCTCACTCACTACCGAAACACGTACGTAATATACATTGGGGAAATACAATAAAGTGGGAAATGCAGTACATTTCAAGGTTCTGTGAAAGAGGGGTAACGTGGCGAGTCGGGTGCGCCCAGCGGCTGTTGGATTGCAGCGTGCACTCTCCCCCTCAGTTAAAATTTTATCATTATTAACAATACTAAAACATTTATATCATGTCTTATTAAAATAGACAAGCAGGTCGACGAACGTAGTCGTAGTCTAACGAAAGAACGGTATGATTACAACTATATATTATATGTATATAATTTCAAGTTAATGGTCTCGAAATCCAATATAAGTTAAACATTATCACATCACACGTCACGTTTACCGCTGGATAGAAGTTTAATATTCTGAGAGCGTTGTCGCGGTTCCACCAACTCGTCGGGAACATCTCTCCAAGTTACTCCGCGAACTGAATCATAACTCCAACGTACAACTTCCACCATTATAATGTTGATGGACGTGACATTCGGCTATCTATACATATAATAAAACTGTAGAACCAGCGTGTACATTGGCTATATTTACCAATATATTTTTCTGTTTGTCTGTTCGAACACGCTAATCTCTAAAACTACTGAATGGATATTCATAAAGTTTCCACAGATTAATTAAGCTTTGCTTGTCGCTTTGGATAGGCTTTGTTTCATAGAAATCGCTTGATGGGAAGAAAAATATCCCAATTTAGAGTTTAAAAACTAAAATTGCACGCGAACAAAGTCACAGGCACGGCTAATATTAAATAAAACAGAAAAAGGATTCCGCTTATCAAACATATTTTGTATGCGGGATGAAACCCGTAAGTAATTGTAAGATACCCGGGAGGGAGGATCCGGTAGGATCTGCGGGACGCGGCGGGGTACGGGGGTGCAAATAATATGTGAAAAAATGAAAGTTATTATATAGTAAACTATGAGTAGCTGTGCCCGCGATTTCTTAGCAGTGTTCGAGCAGACAAATAGACAAAAAAATTCAAAATCATCTTTTTGTATCCTGATACTCATCCTTCATCGCCCCCAATCAGTTTTTGGTCAATATATTCAATGTACAGACATGCAAGTTCTACAGTTTTATTATATGTATAGATATATTTATTTGAATACTGGCATAGCCATTGGTCCACACACATAACAAATAAGTCCTGCTGCAAATAAGATCTATTTGCCATTTTAAATTATTTATGGAATTCTCTAGACTGTCGTACAGTATTTTTTAAGACCTTCAAATATTATGTATTCAATCCTGTCAATTGATTTTGAGTTGGTTTAAGTTGAGTAAACGAACTGACACTGAATAATAAATCTAGTTTTCTTAATTATGTATCAGAAAACACGAATATACCTCCATAGAAGTATTTTGATAACGAAGAAAAACAATAATATAACGCAGGAACAAAAGAGACCTCAAAATACACCCCGAGAGACGACAAAATATGTATTATAATTCAAAAGTATATTTAGAAATTACTTTGTTGTCGGCTAGCCGAAATATTAAGTACCCTATCATTTATATAAAATGCTAAAATAAATATATAATAAAACATTGAATGCTTAAGCATTTTACTTACATCGAGTTCTTTCAATAATTGAAAGTGGTTTGTTTCTTTTTTACCCAAGAACTTTTTGACATGAAAATAAATCGCTACCAAATTTAACTTGCTTATGGGATCGTGAAACGGATTAACAGATAAGATACTCTTTAACGCTAATTCCATCTGGGAAATCACGGGCGAGAACTAATAAAGCATTCTGAATTAAAAAGTATAATCGATCAATCAATTCGACCGATCAATATCAAAGTATAATAATTCTGAACTATTGATCTATATAAAAGGTTATATATTTTTTTGTTAAAATATAGCTATATATGTATTGTATTCATCTTAAGTGTATATGTAGAAAATATTATTATTATTACGTTATATTATGTTGATTTGATATTATGTAAAATTTCACCATCTACTTATTTTTGACATTGTTATCTATTTTCTCCTTACCACACAAAGGTTGCCTGGACGGGATCGCTTTTGGCGGTAAGGCCGCCTGTTGTACTTTTCGTGTTACTTACTTAAATTGTCTTTTTGCAACATGTATTGGTGTACAATAAAGAGGTTATGTTCGCGTGAACTTTAGTGATTCCTGTGGGAACTCTTCTACGGATCGCGATAAAATGGACTTCATATATTAATCCAGGCCATAAGCTATAATTGTGCCAAGTTTAAACAGATGTTAAAATATTCTGGGTGTCAAATTTCATTTAAAATACTGAATTAAATAAATAGTTCCTTACTTAAAGTAAATAGTAAGGATATTAGTCAGTTTCATGTAGTAATTTGTAAATTTAAGTAAGTAAGTACACTTTATTGCATACCAAAGAATACAGTGAAAGTGACACAAAGTTTACACAGAGTAGATATACAAAATATATATACTCTGAAACTCTTTATATGAAACTCTTTTCCCATCTAATTCGTTTTGTCTCGGTACTTATAGATAGTTTCACAGAAGACTGCCACGAAATGCATTATGTGGGTGTTGCGGGAGTGAGTAAGAGTCAGAGCCCATTTACTATCGCATTCCATCCCATTAAATTTCATCGAATGTTAAAATAAGGAAAGTCTCTCATTCTATTATACTTTCTACTCTCCCCATACCCCATTCAGTTCCATCCTATTCCGTCAACCTACATCAGGCTCGGATCAAAACCTGCAGATTTTGTTCCGTGCAGGATGAAACATCAATGGAACTCGGCAAGTGCTAATGTATATGTGAATATTACAATTTTATTATCTGTATACAATATATAGATTCTAGTTTCTAAGTATTAAAAGCATATTACGTATTCTGTGATCGTACATCGCGCGTAATTGTAATAATATAATACGTAACACCTCAATTTCGACAGGCCCAGTGTAGGCGTGAAAAATATAAAATTGCGTCACACGATACGTCACTGCTAGTTGTTTTCGCTTTATCCTGAATTCGGCAATAAAAAACCTTTTATCTCGGTTATATGTTCCATCCTTTCACATTTATCACCCGGACGGAATCTGACACGCGATACAATTTTTCATGTTTAGGCCTTTGTATTTCTGGAATCGCGTAATAAAAGAATTGTTGTACACGTGTTCTAAATTGTACGATATTTTTGTTTAAAAAAAGCGGCAGACATTTCGCCTAACATTAAATTATCACCAATACTGGCATACGCAAGCAGGTGTTTTTAATATAAATACATTTTTGGAGGCTTTTATCCTTTATTGATCATGCCAGCCCCATTATACCCTTAACTTAAATATTTGATTTCGGGTTTTTTTATAGAAGAGATGACACGGGCAGGCGAGACGATAGGTGGTCACTACCGTGGTCACCGTGGACACTGACAACACCATTAATATTCAATGTACAGACACGGTTTTGTATGTCGGTCTTGAAAGGAGATAATGTTTTCGAATTTTTCAATAATTTATACACTCCTCAAAAAATGACATCGTGTTAATTCCATTTCAGCAATCTCTCACAGACATAACCATTAAACTATAACCACAGATGCAAGTACAATAAACGGTAATATCTGTGTACAGGCGGAAATCCGAATTAACGCCTCGTTTGATTGCAAAAGCACGTTCCTCCGCGGTGCTGTGGCTCGCGTCCAATCATAGCGCAATTCATCACTGCAAATCACATTTACTTCAAATTCAATATGCAATGTATATTTTCTTTATTTTTTCCAACTTCAACATTGATTTTCCTATTTTGTTATTTATTTAGACATATCATCAGCATAATTATTATATCAGTGACACAAACATATTAAATTACAGTATTAGACTATGTAGACACCATTACAGATATGTACGTACACCATTAACAAAATAACTACGCTATGTAATTATAAATACAATTATAAATGTAATTATAAATATAAAAGAAAACTGAATTAATCTATCTATTTCTAGCAACTTGGACACTTTTTATACAAACACTGAAAAGTAATCGTGGAAGATGTTAATTTCATTAGATTAGAGATCATTATATGTGCTCATGAGTCTATTCACTGGAGACCGTTTTACATGAGTCTAATTTAGTGCGGCAGGGGAACGAACTAAATGTTTTACATAGTAGGGCTCTTGGAATAGGAGTACGAGGGCTATATTTAGTAGACATAAGAGGTGTGGTGCTATTGTGATGCCATGAATTATTTTATACAAGGTTCTTTAAATCCGCCAATTTACGTCGTTTTACAAGTGAATCCATTTTGTAGTTTTAAACGACTTATATATCCAGCACGGTAACGCCATTCATGATCTTTGAATGACAGAAATTTAGTAAAGTTGCGCTGAAGTTCTACTTATTTTAGTGGAAAATAAAGTCCCCATAACAGAATATGGATTCTTATCCTTTTTTCATCATCATATACCTTTATATACCTTTGTATATATTATCTGTATGTATTATATACCTATTGTATATATTTATGTACGTGCCTACCTTTGTAGGTAGCGCATTTAGGCGTCTGCCAACATTTGTCATTTTGTTGGCATGTAGGTATGTCCTAGAGCGACAGTATCCACTTGCCACTAGGAGAACTGTCTGCTCATCTGCTACCTTTCAATAAAAAAACTCATCTTTTTCATTCGGCGAAAATGAAATCCTTACTCCTAAATTTCCAAAAGAATGCGACCCATCCATGAGTGTGCCAACGTTTGTCATTCTTGCATGACGTTGACATGTATCGTAGAAAGTACCTACCTATCCTCTTACAATCAGGTGGACTGTATGCTATCTGTTACCTTCCCTCTATATAAACGAAATCTCTATATTCACTCTAAATTACAAAATTACTCAACTGAATTTGAAGCGAGTTTTAGTGTGTTTATTCGCAAAGATTTAGGTAAGTAATATATTTTTTTATAAATCTATATTTTTATAAAATATTAGCTGACCCGACAGACGTTCAATTGATCAGACTGTCCAATTTCAATAATACAATAATTTCAATAAGTTCATACAAAAATCCCATAGAAAGTTTTTCAGTTTTTCCCGAATTTTCTAATTTTCCGGGCAACTTTTCCAATTTTTCTTTCCCTAAAAACCTTATTCGGACTATTACGATCATTTTTAAAAAAAAATTAGCTAAATCGGTCTAGCCGTTCTCAAGTGATGCGCTTACCAACGAACAGCATTTAATTTTTATATATTATATAGAGATATAATATATAGCAAGATGATCATAATTCAACGACTTTTCGGCCTTAATTAGCCTTAATCTTAATGCACGAAGTGGGGATAGAAGTTAAATTAAATAATTTTGACAAAATTAATAATTAAGCAAATTGTAACAAATAAAGCAAACTCAAGTTTGCGTTTGATTTTTGGTGTCACATCAAATTTGACATGAAATTTAGCAGAAGAATAATTTTGATCTATATTTCGATTGGGTCCGAAAATGAGCTGAAACGGCTCAATAGTACCAATATTATGATGGTGTAAACTTTTAAAAGAGAAATCCGTAAAAAGAATTCGATGTATAAACTATATCGTTGGATAGGGCTTATCAAGTCGTAAGGATAATGTATTTGTATATTTTATTTATTCCATCGCAACACGTGGAGGACGATCGTAGACAGGCTTCGTCGGCAGAGTCACGATCCTCAACATTGAGGGAACGACCATACAGAGAGAGAAAGAGAGATTTAATCCAAATTTTATTATTTTATATAATGTTGTTTCACTTACACTTATACCTAACATAACATCGCTATAATAACTAGCCCCAACGTAACCTGGAAGAAAATGGTTTAAAGCATCAAGTCCGCCCTTTGTTAAAACTATAAAATATGTTAAATAAAAAATAAATAAAATAAGGAAATCTCGCTTCCTACTGGCGCTGCCATTCCTTGTTTCATCTGTGATCTGGTAATAAGTGATATAAGTCAGTAAGAATTTAAGTAATCGACCATGTAATAAGTTTCACTGTCATCGACGTCCTGACAGCGGACACGCCGAGAGTAAATCAACAAAACATAGCAGTGGAAAAACAAAAATAGATACATAATGTGTGTTCTATTTTTACCGTTTCCCTGGTGGCTTGCCAGCCTAGTAAAAGATTTATGTAAGCCGAAAATGACGTTTGAGCGACACCTTCACTTTGCACAAGCCTGAAAGGTCACGTTACGAGATGTTTATTTTTGCCTAAAATAATATAAATAACATTCCAATGTTACTTATCCGAAACAAAATCATTCTAATATAGGTACAGTCAGAAACACGCTAATGCACCAAAACGATTCGATTTTTTTTATTACCTGGTAAGTTTATTACCAGCGTATTTGTACAGACGTTGACCTGTTGCTCACCTGATGTGTACCTACCCGCCTCCTTACCATACAGAAGGATTAAAGTTTACAAATTGCGTTTAAAATTAATTCAACACGTTAATCTATGGGTAGGTCTATAAGCTCTCTAGTAAGAGGACTACTCATAGTTTATTTGAAACTTTACAGCTATGCTCGCTACTTCGCCTGCTTGATCTTTTAGTTTATAGGTTCTGTTTTTTTTTCGGTATGGCCCCATTTATTATTGCGGCCCCAATGGCCCTTTAAGAGTAACCAGACATGTACAGTTTGGCTCAGTCTCACAAAAACACAAAAACGAGACAACCTCTATAAGAGTGGACTCGTCAACCCGCTTGGCCAGCGTGCCATGTTAAGGCCATACATCCTTTGTGCACACGACAATATGCATGAAGAGGCCCCTGTCCATCATACAACGAAAAAGGTTTTTTTTACGTTATTTATGGTTACGGTCTCGTATACTCGTATGTCTTTGGCTCTGTTCAGAAATGATGTGACATTGCATACACAGACTACGCTGTTCTTTTAGCGGCAAAATTTGTTATCTAAATACTGTATTTCAAACTTTTTATCTACCTATCGATATAAATAATCTCGCCCTCGTTTCTGAAAACTTTAGTAATTTCCGAGTTAGATGGCGTCGTATCGATACCAAGGTTATATAAGAAGCTGGTAAAAATTAAGATATAAACTCGTGATACACTTGTTACTTTAAAATCCCTCCCCTCTGTAATGAGAGTGAGAGAATCAGGAGTGTAATGAGTTGAAATAACTTCTTATCTCGTTATACTTCTATATTCCCCAATTGTTTCCAAATCACTTGCTAAATATCTAATTACCACCGGGTGAATAAAATTGTCCGCTTGATCTTCTTTCTATATAAAAAATATACAAAATAGGACTGCCTGTGTAGTATGGATTCGTGGAATGACAGCTTTAGTGTGAGACTAGTCGAGACAGAGAGTTTGAAAATATCGAATCGAAGTCCACGGATTACATATTTAGTTAAAATAATAGATAGTCCAAAAGTTCGGGGCCTTTTTGAACGTATGACTTTACCGTGCTATATTTATGGCAACACTGATCACTGGCGGGAAAGTGATATACCGTTTGACTTGTGACTTGAAGAGATTTGTGGTTTTTACAGAGAAGATGCTTCATGTAAAACTACTGCAAAAAAACGGTTCAGTCGATTCAGGTCTGGTAATCCAATCTGGTAATAATGTATCCCCGAGACTGTCTTCTTTATTAAAATTACTTGTTTATTAAAACGTCTTCTTTCTTAAAAACATTCTTCATTTAACTCTATATCCTCCCGTATATAGAGTTAAATGAAGAAGATACCATTTTCTGATAATATTCGGGAGAAAACGGCGTAGGTAAATATTTACAGGTAGAGATATTTAATGCATTTTGGTGCACTTCTTTTTATTTTGATGTCTATTTAAGTTTTTGTGAGATTATCATTACATATTCAATCATTAAATATTAGGTATTCAGCATCAGTCAACCCGAAATAAGGTTTCAAACTCGAAACAATTTTAAAACAAAGTTATAGAAGCTTGTGATTTCTACCGGTCACCACCATTAAAACTTCAACAGGGGCGTAGCATAAACTAACTCGTATCTACTATTAAAATACAAATACAAATCTGCAGTTATAAATAAAACCATAAGGCTCGCCCTAAAAGGCGAATTTCGTGAAACCCAATTATATTAGGTTTGACCTTAAGCCCAGTGTACGGTCACGACCACATGTGGCTAAGCTTTTAACGCGATTTGAATATGTATAGAGCAAACTTTAAGCTCTTAAAATTAATTTAAACCAAGAGATCGTTTTTATAAATGATATCCCCCTAAAGTGGTTGTATATAAAACGTTAAATAAATATTATATTCTTTTTCTTACTTACTTTTTCCACTGCTGGACATTTGCCTCCAAGTTTTTTCCACTTTGCCTTATTTACTGTAAGCATGGTCGATACGGTGCTTGAAAGTTTCTTTATGTCGTCGGACCATTGCATCGGGCTGGTGGTCTACCCGCATTTCTATGTCCCGTTTGAGGTCTACAGAAGAGAACGTGTGTACTCTATCGCTAGTCGTCTCGTCAACCTAGGTAGCCGAAATAAGAGATATTAACGAAATACTTGGTAAATGGCGAAATAGATGAAATTAGACATTAAAATAAACCCTGTAACGCTAATACCGATGGAAACATAAATCGTAATCTATTATACTAATTCAGATTACAAAAGACACTGAGCTATGGTCTTATTACCGATGCTCACAAAAATGTCCTTTGATATTGTTTTTGGGTGGCGTATGTAAATATTTGCTTTTCTTTCCATGTCAATCATTCCTTAATTCAAAGTGCTAAATAAGAATAATACGAAAGTGTACTTATTAAAAATTATACTGTATTAAAAATTATTTCATACAAGTTTATTTCAGTCCTTTCATCAAATTTCTAATTAAATATTAAACAAAAAAGAAAAAGTTGTTAACGGTAAATGTCAGGATCATGACGAAAATGAAATATAAAAGACTTTTCAATGAAAATTCCTAACCACATTCAAGGCGTAAAAGTAAAATGTAAATTATAAGCAAACGAGCATTAAACTTGAAGAAAAACAGGCCATAAAAAAGAGAAATAATAACACTTTTGTTTAGAAATGTACCTTTTGTTTAGAAGCTGCCAACTTTTTCCCGGGCACGTACGAAACATTGTTACAAACCATTAGGCGAGAGAGGGTTTAAATCAAAATGCAAAACTTTAAATTGCTTTAAATACTTAATATCGCATTTATTCCGAACGAAACGGAATAGAAAGTTTGACATTGGTTTATGAAAATTTGAGCTTTTGATAACGAATTGAAATTAAAAAGGTTTTGGAATCACCAGAATACTTTTTTGCTGATAGTTGGATAGGCTTATCAGTGCCCACTCTCTAGCTGCGGCGATAACAACTTTCCATTAAATAAGTTATAAAATAGTTCAGAGATTTTGAACAGTTCCATTGCTGTCCAGACGATCTTTCACTCCTCTTATTCAGTCACTACCTGTGACATTCTGTACTATGCTACTGATTGAATAATGCCGGTCGGCCATCTTCCTACTCCAACACGAAGAGAACACGAACAAACACGAATCGATGACGAGTAAAAAAAAAAACATTCAAACACATTTTCAGGGTTCGGTCACACTCGGAAATTCGAAGATGGTCGACCAATATTAGTAGTATTGTAAATAGCATTGGATGCGTAATAGCCCATCTTCCGTTGGAATAATGTTTAGCACAAACAACATTTCGCAGCGTATCTTCATGTGCAAATTGTAAAGCAAATTGTAAGCAGTATTGTAAGCATTGTATTGTATTGTATTGTAAGCAAATTCGTAAGCAAATTGTAAAGCATTTCAAGCAATATATTGCACTGAAGATCTGTCGCGGATGTTACATCATAAGTGTCGCAAGTCCTCGTTTAGCGAGGACTTAGTAACACTCTCCTCAAACTATTTAAACAAGACAAAATTGAGGACGAGAGGAGGCCCGGAAGGCGAAGAACCTCTTGACTGAAGAACTTACGCTAATGGTACGGCATGAAGACTCAATCACTATTCTGTGCTGCAGTTTCAAAAGGACAGATAGTCATGATGATTGCCAACCTTCGTCAGGGGACGGCACTGCAAGAAGAAGTCCCCGCTTTTCTCAATCAATATTTTCTGACAAGTGTCGTAATCTAGTAAAAACTGATAACATGCAAATATTGAGCTAAGTAAATACTCGAGTTCTACATATAAATATACTTAACATATTATAAATTAATATTATTTTCAGGACACGCATTATTATAAGCGCATAAATAATTTATTAAATACACATCATGTGGGCGGGCTACGGGTTATAGATCCATGGTGTTGACGTCACTGCTACGTCCCATTTTGCTAGTAGACAAGTTATTTACAAGATACTTCATCTGAACAGATTGACATGACCTTTCACACCTACAATCTATATCATAACAATTAACAATGATTTAAGATCGATGGACATGAACGTAGGTGTTAAAAGTCAGTGTATATCGTCTATTTGTTGTCACAAGATTAGGTTAATAATTTTGTCACTAAGTAGCTACGTCACTATGTACAAAAATATCTACTTTTTGTCACGAAATAAGCCTTTCTATACTAATATAATAAAGAGGTAAAATTATGTGTTTGTTTGTAGGTATGTTAGGGTAATCTCTGGAACTTCTGAACCGATTTCAAAAATTATTTCACAAATAGGAAGCTACATTATTCGTGTCTAATATAGACTATATTTTATTTTAAAATTTTGAAAAAAAAATCTCTTATAAACCGAAGCGAAGCGAGGGCAGGTCGCTAGTTATAAATAAATGCATAATATAAAATACAAATGATAGCTATACCAATAAAAACAGGGGCCCTACCACCATCTTTTACAAAACAATATTGTTGCAGTAACGTTTTGTTTCAGGCTTAAAACAACATTACTCATATTCGTACCATGACCTCCACCAAAGTATTAATGCTTAGTGCTGCGAAAGAACGAATGATTTTAATTATTTGTTTATTCCTTGCTAAAAACAAAACGAGATAACGCTACATGAACTGTATAACGTCATTTCTTTCATACAACGTTCCGATTTGCACTACAGTAAGCTATCGAATTGTGTTGACGTCACCAAAACTTCCTATTAAAACACTCATATAGTAAGCTTACTTTAAGGACGCCGTGGTACAAAATTGAGAAGTAAGGTTAAAATAATGCTGCTATAAGGAATGGTAGTAAGGGCCCAGATTTGAATAAAATATTACTTCGGAAACGTCATTCGATATAGGGTTAATGATTTATTTTCTGAGTTCATCTTCTCTGCTACTTTCAGTTTTCTGTTTAATTTTGGTGTATGCATGTATTTATATATGTATGTATGTGTGTGTGTTACCTATGTACCTATTTATGTTTGCATTTATATATGTATAAATTTACAGTCGGCCGGCATTATAGATATCATCACCCCATCTCTTCCCGTGGGTGTCGCAAAAGGCGACTAAGGGTTAAAAAAGCGGCTAGAGGAACTAGACCACTTTTTGTCACTTTGTGATGAGAAGTGGAGTCTGCGTGATAATCGTAAGCGATCGTCACAATGGTTGAACCCAGGAGATACAGCAAAACAATGTCCAAAACGTAAACTGGGTTAAAAAAAGCTCATGGCGTCTGTATGGAGATCTGGCACAACAATTAATACAGATGTGAACAATGAAGAACTGCAAACGATGATGGACAGACAAGCTCGCCATCAAACAACCGAGTCTGGTTTTTTATTATACCCGTTCGGATCCAATTTAGAGTATAAAATGTGTAAAAAACGCCAAAGTTTAAAAAGTTATATTGCTAACCGAGTCTGGTCAATCACTCTAGTCCACTTCTTTTCAAAGTTACAGGAGCTTCGACTGGAAACTCACCGTCACCCACCGTACCCGCCAGACCTTGCACCTACTGATTTCCATTTTTTCGGAGTTTGAATAACTTTTTAGAGAGGAAAAAATCCAACTCCGATGAGGCAGTGGCAAACGCCTTCAGAGAATTCATCGATTCCCGTCCCCAGGAGTTGTATAGCAGAGGCATCAATCAACTTCCATTAAATGGCAAAAGTGCATTGATAATAATGGACAATACCATATCATACCATCACCACTGCTGGATATAAGCCTCTCTCAAGGTCTGCCACCACACACGGTCTTTCAGCTCTTCTTATCCAGCCACTACCGGCGACTTTCTTCAAGTCGTCAGTCCATAATAGCTGATGTTATAATAGTCCATAATAGTCCATACTTCGATTATTTAAATATATAATTTTCATATAAATAAAAATGTTTTTTTCTATATAAAACGGCAATTTCATAGGTAAGGAGGTAAGAACCTAATATTTGACATAGACACTGACTATTAAACGAGGTAATCTAAACAAGTCACAAAAAGATTATTCAATTATTTTAGCTTTTAGTCGTTTATCTAATTACCTAAAAGGTCATCAGCCAATTAGGTTTATTTTTACCTAATCGCCCACTAAATTTTAATGATTAACCTAAGTTCTTTTTAGTGTTAAAGCCGCACTTCCAAATAGAAATAGAAAAAATGTTATAGTCTATAATTACCCTATGATTAGGATCTTTTAGATAAGCGATTTTCAAATATGTTTCAAATATTCAGAAAAATGGCGAAAGATGGTCGAAATAAATGGACAATATTCCGTTCAATAAATATTTATGCAATAAAAAAAAGTCTGTATTATTTTCACTATAAAAAGGCCGCGAACTAATCCAACTACCTAATATTATCAAATGGCAATGAATAATCGCAAAACTAACTAACTAAAAAACTATTTATTTATTACATATCCACAATATATGTACATACATACTACACACTTGTGTAGGTATGGGCTCTACATACACACAGGAAGTATTCCAGAAAGTAGAACGCAAACAATCAACCTTTATTTCCTTTCACAGCTAAAATTCTTAGAAACTGAAGAGAATTTAAAGAATCATTGTCTTTAATATTGTCCGGCCTTTATTCCTCCTTGAATTTTCTTTTGTGGTGAAAAGACATGGAAAGCCAGAATTATTTAAAAGAAACCCGAAAGGAAATTTTAATGAATGAATGGAAGAATCTCAGGAGGCTTTCTTCTCAAGTTTTCGTTAAAAATAAGTTTTTGTTTACGAGCTCATATTCCGCTCCATTTTTTTCTTCCTTATGATGTTTTTGTTCATTTTCATTATCCTATATTACTCTGTGCGTCGTTCCACTTGCAAAGACTATATTCACTACATATACAAAACAAACTAGGTTGGTTACATGTTACATGTGCGGTGGACCCATGGAAATGTTGTACAATTTCGCGTTTCATTCGTTTGAAAGAACAGACAGTAATAATGTTTCAAATATGAATTCGCAAGTTAGATTTGCAAGCGAAAATCCCCCTTATATCTTAGAAATGTCAAATTGAAATTCAACTTTGATGTGCTCAACATTATCATTGGCTGACTGTGCATATTTTCTAAAGAATGACGTCAACTATACAGTTGAATACTAATAGTAATTCGTAAATTTTAAATTACCTATTTATCTATCTAATTAATGCGAAAGATTCCGAGTCAGTAACCTTTCCTAATAATACTATTTATTACCTAATAATACTGACTCGGAATCTTTCGCATTAATTAGATAGATAAATAGGTAATTTAAAATTTACGAATTACTATTAGTAGCTTTAAACCAAAGGTTAGGAAGGGAGTGAGGGAAACCATTGCCCATCAGTGGGACACAATATAGGCTAATAAAAAATACTAAAAAATAATATAGAGATATGTCCCGATAAAAAGTCCCGATTAAGGCTCCAAAGGATCTCTACTTATTTATCTATTTACTCTTCTTTGTAATTATTACAAGAGGCGGACTTAATGCGTTACAGCATTACACCTATACGTATTGCACCCATGTCCCCACGCAAGTCTTCCAAAAACCGCAGTCAAGACCCGGTGGTCTTAACGGTCTTTGGAATTCAGAGTCGTGAATTTAAATGAGACACAAATATAATTATTAGTGAGTTAGCTGTTGCTCGCGACGTCGCTCGCGTGTATTTAATTGCAATTTCATTACTTCCTGTAAAAAATTACTTCCTGTATTTTAGCCTCTTGACAGAATTTGAAAACGGTATAACACGTGTCTAATTATTTGTATTGTAGAATGTTCATACCAAGTTTCAAGTTAATAGAATCACAAAATGTTTTTGCCATACAAACTTTGATACCCCGTTTCACCCATTTGAGGGCTGAATTTAGAGAAACCCATTCTTAATGAGTGTTCACGTCATAAATGGAAGCTACAGTGTTCAAATTTCATGTTTCTAGCTTCAGCGGTTTCGGCTCGGCGTTGACTAGTCATTCAGTCAGTCAGTCTGGAAATTTCTATTTATATGTATAGATATAGATTTATATAACACCTACCCGCAAAATAATAAAAAAACTTTTTTCACAGTCCATTTGACTAATTATAATATATTGTGTGGTATAACAACAAAATGAATCTGACTTATCAAATGCTGTTGTAGATAAATAATTGACAGTACGAATATTCTATCAAAGCTTTAAGTTGGGTTCAGACTACGCTATACTTTTGTACTATATAGTATAGCATATTACCTCATAAGCTGTACTATATGGCAAGGCGATCACTATATTGCAAGCGAGTTCGCTATAAGGCAAGCTTCAGTTGAACGCGATTCGAAATACAGTGCACACGATGGATTTGGTACTCAGTAGTCTACTACTAAATCGTACACTAATTTATGGAAATGTTACGAATGTTTTATACTACCTAAGTAAGCCATCACAAACATCAAATCTAAGCCATCACAAAAGATAATCTTAAATTGAGACTAGAAAATAACTTAAACTTATTTCACAAATCTTTCCTAAATTCATGGAAAATACCTCGTTATATTTAGAATTGATTTCACAGTCTAGCGGGCCTGATGTTTACGTGAGTATTACTGGACATTGTTCATTGAATATTCACAGACGAGATTATACTTGAATTAGCGATTGTTATTTCTGGAGTTGGTTGACAGGCAGTCAAATGGTACTTAGTTTTCGTTGCTGTCTGATAAACCAAGAAAATGCGGGCTATTCTATCTCACGCCCCTGATAGGGAAGAAAGGAAGATTTTAAACTTATTATATATATTATATGAAGAAAGGATATATTTCCACTTATCCTTTGCAAATAGTAGAAATATGTATGATCACGTTCTTCTTCTTCTCGTGGTGCCTCTTTATACCGAAGGTTGGCAACCAGCTTCGAATACTTTTGTGGTGTCTCTCGCGAGGCGAAACAGTTGCAATAGTTCTTATCTTTCAGGAGTTAGCACTTGACCCAGATAAGCAACTTTTATGATCACATTGATTTTTATGAAGCACAAACATGTATATAATTTATACAAAAATTTGGTTAAGTCAAAAAAGGTAGTGTATTTTTTTATATTGTCACTTTATCAAACTATCATAACTATCAAACATCAATATATATTGTTTTAGACCATTATAATTTAGTTTCTATTCATAAATGTTTTTTCTCTCACTAGTACATTTCCGTAATAGGATAAGTGGTAGTAGAATTTTCATATATCTACTGGTGAGAAAGAGTGAAAAAATCCACCTTACTTCCCGGGGGCACGAGCCGGTAAATATAAATGGATTAGCCGCGTCAACCTTGCTTGTATACAAATGTCCGTATACACGAAAAGTAATATTCGTGTCAATGTATTTAAAGGCATATTACGAAGATATCTCGAAGATAGACACTCGTCACTACACACAAGGCAGACGCGCACTAGTTGCAAGAATTAGTGCTAGTGCGGCGAGTCTTGGCACTGAAAGACCCGAATAAATAGACGATTCTCGGTCGTAGAATTGGTCCGAGTCGTATTTACACTGTCCGCATAGAGGTCAGTTCCCTGTCACTCAGTCTAAATCAAGACTCGATCTAATCGAGAGGGTTTAATCAGAGGGTTTCTTTCTATTGTAATGCTTCTATTAAATGATCTAAGAACAGTCATAACATGTGCGTAACTGACCGACTTACCCCACTGCAGAGAAGACTGTTGTGAATATGTTGTGAAAGTGAATCAAAGTTACTGGAGCTTGTTTCCCTTCACTTCGCGTCCATTTCAATCAAATACGATGCCGTCTCGTTTTCGTTAACCAATGAATGTGTGATGGAGTGGAAAATATCATCGCAAAAATTGCCACCTTGTATTTGGCCAAGAGGCTAAAATACAAGATATCTAATTTTGGATATTTTGTATAAATCCCCGAGAGAGAAACCGCGGGCAACAGCATGAGTGCCATAAATATCGCCAGGCTCTCTAGGTACATAAATTAACAAAACTTAAATTAACAGAACAGATTTAAACGATTTTAGTTTAATAGCGGCCTTATTTATGACTATAAATAAAAAATCATAATATCTTTAATCAAAAGTTTCTTAAATAAAATAAGTTATTATGACCTCATTAAACTGATATATTACACTTGTTTCGTAGTTATTAGTATTATGCTTACTTAGAGTATCTTGAAGTTAAAGGTAATAAGGCTCTACTACAATTGATATCGATTTAGTTCAATGTTCATAATGGATACTTACCGCCCTGCGAGTTTATAACACCTATAGAAATAATGAAGGTTTTTCTAGCACTAATAGGAATAATGAAAGTAAGCAAATGAATTAGCAATAAAACTTTCCACTAAAATAAATGAAAGCAATGAAGTTCATCTTTTTTTATTTCTTACTTTAAAAATGTTTGAAAAATTACAAAAAGTCTCATAAATTTTATTTTACAGATGAATTTATAGCCTTTTAAAGTTGGATGTTGGCCACGCAGCGTGGACGTCACGATACTTATACAAATGATATATCGGTTTAATAATGTTTGAAACTATAAAACATTTATCTGAACATGTTTTCTCTAAAACATACAGAATATAGGTGCAAAATAGCGGGCTGCAGTTTGACAACCACGGCTCTAGGACTAACATAACAATTCTCTATCAGTAAGATAGTATGAATTATATTGATAACGTTACATATTTTTCCTCCTGTGTACTTATTACACATATTTTATTTTATCTGTAACTTGAAAACCTACGCATGTGAAGTAAAAGCCACATAAATATCAAATATTATTTTCCTTTCATCTTCTAAAAGGTTCCCAAATACTGCAATGTCACCGTTTATCGAAATTTTATTGGCTCTTTGAAGTCTAAAAATAAAGAATACCAAGTACGCTTCCTCGTGCATGACTTGTTGCTTCCCATTTCTCATTATGTTATAATGATATTAATCAATATATCAGAACAACAAACCTGGAAATAACCTCTAAATATTCAGACACGTGTATAGAAAGTCACCATACATTTTTCTTTGCTCCGAAGAAACAAGGGAGCTCATACACACATATACTAGAGTCACAAATTCACGAAGCTCTTACACTGTCAAAGACAGGAACAGATTGAGTTAGGCGTGTGTCATTTAATTTGGTCTCGATCAAAACAATACTGAACGCATCTGAGAACCACTGAAGCATTCAATCAAACGACCTAAACGAATCATCGAGAACCATTAATAGATTGAGACAGACGACCTAAACGAATCTTATGATCTACTGAGGTATGACTGTACTGACATAAACGAACTATAGAATGCATCTTATGTGTGTGTTAAATCACATCAGTGAATTAAACATGTCTAAACTGGGTACAATTTCTAGAATAAGAGTAATAATTAGAAATATCTAATGACATCATGAATCGGAACTCTAATTGAATTGAAATGTTCTATGGAAGAGCTTTCGGAATGTTCTTTCGGAAAGCAGCAATAAACGTTCCGTTTTGAACTTCAGAAAACATTGCCATTTATGTTATAATGCCCTTACATATAAAACTTTTAGCTTTCGAATTATATAGTTCTCTTATGTCCATAAAAAAAATTGAAAAAAGTGATAGCACTATAAAGTAGGTACTAAAGCTATAGAGCACAAAACAATACTTTTTAGAATTTTTGACTGTCTGTCTGTCTAAACGCGCATTACGCAAAAACCACGGGACATCATTTAATGAAACTTGGCATAGTTGTAGCTAATGATCTGGGTTAACAGTTACGGTATATTTAATCCTGATCCGTTATAAAGTTCCTGAGGGAATTGTCATTAAGTACGCATGTACAGCAGTTACATAAAAACCACTAAATGGATTTTATTGAAACTAAATACAAAGGCAGTTTATTTACTGGTTCAATATATTATAAGTTCTCTTGGGAATCATTGTCGTGATGTGCGCCTGATAAAATTTAATAGCAATAAGTTGGTGCAAGAACGAATTGTAAACATTTCAGGCACCGTTGAGATTTTTTTCAAATGCAGAGGTAATGGCCCCGGTGAATTAAGCAACTGGATAACTACACAATTTAAAAATAAATAAAATATAATAATACATACGTAGTAACAACAAAAAATACAACTACGAGGGTAGTCCTAAATAACATTTCTACCCTACCAATATTAATACTCTGCTGTACGTGTGTCATCGCTGTCACTGTCCTGTCAGTCTAGCGTGAATATTATTAGTTACATATCAAACTTTGGCTACCGGCTAATAGCTGTACTTTACGTTTTCCTGTGTTTTAGAAAATTGTCATATCATCTGTGATTGCTTAAGAATCCAAGAGCTGTGGACATTCGTCTATCAGATGTGAGTAGGTACGATGAAACAGAAAGAGCGATTAGTCGAGTGTCAGTTATCCTCTATCTACTTATATGTATAGGTACATATAATAAAATCGCAACAGAGCATTAAATATTAAAAAAAAACATGTTTATTTATATATTTATTAAAACATAACAGATTGATATTAATTTATGAGTTATTGATGTAACTAATAAACTAACCTAATCACACATTAAAATTACAAAAGTCCCAGCAATCGACGTTGCGGACAGAGCTATATCTATACATACGAGTAGGGGAGAACTGGGTAATGAGAGCTAGCGGGTAATGGGAGCTACTACAATTTACACACACAGGAACGTACAAGTCGCGCCGAAATGACACGAACGGCTTCGGGAACCTTCGATTATGCCACGTGATCGCCGCTGGCCAGCTCAGTAGCACGCGTATAGCGGTGACGAGAAGAAGTTTGTTTTGTGAGTCATCCTTATAAAAAAATATTAAATCTCGCAACCAAAGTAAGTACCTGAACTTTTATTATTCTATTGTGTTTTGTGTTTATTAAATGCCTTATTTCATAAATTTTACGATTAAAGTGGAAGATAGATGATTTAGCAACGTTTGTTTATGTTAGTTTTATTAATTCGGTATGTTAACATTCGGGTAATGGGAGCTAGAAGAGCTCTCATTACCCCGCCATGGCTACTATTACCCCTTTCGAAAAACATAATTCTAATCTAATGGAACATGTTTTCTTTTATTTTTTAGATGCCACGAACTAGACAGCGAACGACGTCAAAGGCCAGTTGGACCTCGTCTACGTTAGAGAGTGCAATAGAAACTATACGAAAGGAAGGAATATCAGTTAATAAAGCGGCACAGCAATTTAAAATACCCTATAGCACGCTGAAGAAACGGTTCAGGTTAGCAAATAGCGATGATATTACTTACAGTCGTTCTCCGCTGCTTGGGAGAAAACCTGTGTTCACTAGTGAACAGGAACATATACTTGTTAACCATATCATTGATATGTCGAATATGTTTTATGGTTTAACAGGCAGCCAACTGCGTAAAATATGCTATAATATGGCTGTGAATATCGGTGTTGAAAAAAGATTTAACACTGAAAAAAAAATTGCTGGAAAAGATTGGTTGTTTGGGTTCATGAGCCGACATCCTGAGCTCAGTATTAGAAAGCCAGAAGCGACTAGCATTAATAGAATTCTGGGCTTTAATGAGACTGAAGTTACCCGTTTCTTTAATAATCTTGAATCAGTAATGACTAAATTTAAATTTGAGCCTTAAAATATATTTAACATGGATGAGACAGGATTTTCTACGGTCCATGAGCCAGATAATATTATTGCGCTCAAAGGACGGAAGCGTGTTGGTGCAGTTACTTCATGGGAAAGAGGCAAAAACGTTACCGCAATTTGTGCTATGAGTGCAACGGGCATTTATGTGCCCCCGTTATTCATTTTCCCTCGACAACGACACTCTCCACATATGGACCACCAGGAGCTGCTTATACTTGTTCTCATAATGGGTGGACTAATGAGCAAATATTCCTTACATGGCTTCAACACTTCATTAAATTTACAAGCCCTGCTGCTGAAAAACAGATCTTGCTTATTATGGACAACCACAACAGTCATGCTACACTAGAAGCATATGAGATAGCCAAAAATAATCATATAACCATGTTGAGCATCCCTCCACATTCGTCACATCGCTTACAGCCTTTAGATGTAACTTTTTTTGGTCCACTTAAGTCAGCTTATACGAAGGAATGCGACATGTACATGAAATCAAGAAACATGATTAAAATAACTCCATACGAAATAGCTGGACTATTCAACAAAGCGTACTCTAAGGTAGCATCTTTGGACAAGGGAATATCTGGCTTTAAAACGACAGGAATATTTCCCATGGAATATTCAGATGAAGATTTCATTGCTCTTGACGAAAACGAGCATAATAACAGCAATACTATACTCACTACTAACGATCGTAATTCTGTTCTACCTTCAGAAACAATAGCTACAGTTACTTCACAATCATTGACATTCTCTCAAGAGCTGCTGCAAATGCCTACTACCACGTCACAAAATACCAGCAACCAACCATCACAAGGCAACATAAGAGATTCTCCACAGCCATCTACAAGTTTTGACTGGTACCCCTATGAAGAAAGTTTTCGAGGAGAAGAGAGAAAAAAAGAACAAAAAGGAAAATAGACCGAAGAAAATCCAAAAAAAGAAAACTAAGAATACTAAATTAAAGAGTAAGAATAAATCATCTAAAAAAAACATAAAGAAGGCAACCAGAAATTTGTTCCAAGACAGCACAACTAAGGATTCATCTGTCGATGAAAATAATATGTGTGATGATGATTCTGTATACTCAGAGGAGGAAAATGAATGCATCATATGTAACGATGTTGGTAAAAATAAAGAGCTATGGTACCGTTGCAGAGCCTGTGGAAAATGGGCCCATTCCGAGTGTTGGGGTTGCGATGACCCCATAGATTATATTTGCAATTTTTGTTTAGATCCCTAGAATACCTTATGTTGTATATTTAACTTTTAGAAAAGCTTTATTTTTGTTGATTATTGTGTTCTGTTGATTACATTATAACTGTGATTTGTTTAAGTTCCTATTTACTTGCGTGCACCAAAGTAAGTTTAATTTTGTTTAGTATTAAGTGATGGCTCTCATTACACATATGGAGGTTTTTTGGCTCTCATTACCCGATATGTGGGGTAATGCGAGCGAAACTAACATTTATAAAAAAAGCAATTTTAACTAACTAAGAGTTAGTTTTTAAAATTTTTGTTAGCAATTACTGAAAGACAGATAAATGAAAGACCGATTAGTGTCTAAAAAAATAAATGATTATAACATATACTCGTATTTTTTTAAACTTTTCCTTACATGGCTCCAATTCCCCCACTCTCCCCTATATTCGTAATAATACCGTAAGAGCATTAAATATTTAAATAACACAGGTTTATTGATTAACCAATAAACTAATCATACATTAAAGTTCAAAAGTCGACGCAAACGTTATAAATATTACTAAGGTCGTAACCTTATGAATACTTACCTATAATACAACACAAGGTGAAGGAGAAAAGAAATAAGAAAAATATTACTGTTTACTTACTAATACATTCAACATCGCTTGTGCTAACCTGATGGACACTTAGCAAATGTCCATCAAGGGGGCGCCTGTCGAGCGCTGAATTTTTGGATATTTCATTGAACTTAACGCCATTGCACAGTTTTATATACTTGTTACTTACGACAAATATGTATGCGCAAGCAAAAAAAAAATAGTCATTAACAATAATATTTTTTTTTACTTTTATTACGCTTTCGGCGCTTGTCATACCGCATTACTACACTACACAAATAACAATTTTATTTAATACAACACGCGCGCGGCAAAATCTCTAATCCAAAGACAGTGTATGTATGTACGTTTGACACGTTGCCGCCCGGTAGCAAAATGATCTCTAAGTCAATAGTCAATAGCGCACACGGGCGTAGGGTCTTAGGGGGCGCCGAGCGTCTTAAGGCGCCGTCTTAGGGGGCGTCGCCGCCCGCGACGCCTCCAAAGAGCCTGCTAGAGGGCGCCAGGGTATTGATTGCACCCGGGCGCTACATGGGCTAGAGCCGGCTCTGCCGACACTGATGTATTTATCAACGATTACAAAACATCAACTCTCACCTACTCTGAGTATAATAAACATTGATTTATTAGTAAAAGAAGCACAGATATGAATCCCTTAGAGCATTTATCGAATGAGCTAAAGAGGCGTATTCGATCTCCCCACCCAGCTCCGTAGACATTGCTGGAGCTGAAAACTGCCATCGATGAAGAATGGGAGAACATTCCGCAACACGTCATAGTGGCGTTGATAGATTCCATGCCAAACCGCGTGACGGCCGTCGTAAGCGCTCTTGAAGGCAATACAAGTTATTGATAAACGATTTTTAGGTAAACCATTGTTTTCTTGAAAAATCCAATAGGCCTCCCCGTGAGAAAGGCGGACACACGACTTGTTACACGTAAACTCAATTTTTTTTAGTACTCTGAATTCAAATATGGAACAAAGGGCATATCTACTGAAATTATGGTTAGTATGCCAGCTTCAAAACTGCATAAAAACTTTTTGATCAAACACTTTTTTTAAGCTTCAGGCTATCAAAACTGAAAATCCAAGGTGACTCGATTCAGGTATCCGAGAGTGTGTATAAAAATGGAACGATGTCTGCTTAAGTGAATTATTTTCATGCATCAACGGATGGGTCAAAAGTACTGAAATTTTGTATGGACCTTCTTGGGGACCATAAATAGAACATAGGTATACTATAAAACTAATATTTCTGTTGGATAGTGAGCACGCAGGCGAAGAAGCCGGCAAAAGTTAGTACATAATAACTTCATGTAACGCCTCTGAAAATTATCATTGTTCTCAACACCGAAAAAAATAAAAATCACTAAATGGAAATGAAGCGACAATCCATGGACAATATTATTCCCACAACCGGCTCCCATCGTGTAAGTTGGTCAATTTGCCACAATACACTTCATAAACCACGTTTTAGTGTAACAATCTCCGTGTATGACCAATAAAATTTTATACACCAATAAAAAAATATGACACGAATATCTGACCACCGAAAGCGTTTTCTCATAAGCGCCGACCCACTGACCTATAATCAGAAAAATACTTGAAAGTTTTCGAGAAAATTAGTAAATATGTGTTAATGTTAAAGAAAGTTAAAGATGACATGTAACACTGCAGCACCTTTTGCACCGTTTATTTCATTGCAGTACAAAACAGAAGGACAACAAAACAATACACAATAAACCATTTGACAAAAATTATTTGAAAGTGTTTTAGGAAACAATCGTCTTATGAACTGCATTACTAATGTGTGAATTAATGTGTCTCAAAAGAAGTGGCCTTGGCCCAAATGCAATAGTGCCATTTTTTTACATTACTTTTCTAGGAAGGTAGGAGATGGACAGACAGTCTGTTTTTTTATAGAAAGAGGCGGCTGACGAACGGAAAATCCTAGTGATTAGTGGATACTGTGCGCCCATAGACATCTGCAATACATAACATTATCAGTTCAGAATAACAAACGTTTGGAGGGTCGGGACTGAATTTGGAAAATGGTTGGCTAAATGGGCCTCCCCATTTAGCCAACCATTTTGAAGCCATAGGATGTGAATGGGCTCACTCACGAAACACGTAACACATATTGAAGGAATTGGAAATAAAGTGGAATTGTAGTACATTTTAACGTAGTCTCCTGTGAAGCAGTGTCCCTTATTGTAAACGGTGTCATGGGCATCTGCTATACATGCAAACATGACGAACGAAGTGCAAACACTTCAGCATATCTGCATATACCGGTGAAGTCCAAAAGTTTCTGGCCTGACATATATCTAAATGTCTAAATATGTCATTGTAATTGTCATTTATCCTGCCAATTCGTGAATAATTTTTAGAGTTCAACCCTCGTTAGTTTTGATTGCTCGACTCATAGAACAACAGGAAGTCGCAAAATTTTTAAAAGTTTAAACTGGAATATCGT
Source organism: Sesia bembeciformis (assembly GCA_943735995.1). Lineage (NCBI taxonomy): Eukaryota > Metazoa > Arthropoda > Insecta > Lepidoptera > Sesiidae > Sesia > Sesia bembeciformis. The sequence goes on from OX031042.1 coordinate 10,228,629, forward strand.
AATTAAGTTTCTTACAAAGGAAGGTGTTAGCCCAACCGATATCAAACAAAGGTTGGATAATGTGTACGAGGATCCTTCTCCATCATTTTCCACCTTCAAAGATTGGTGTAAGCAATTTCGTTTAAAGTGAGAGTCCATCGACGACGAACCTCGCTCTGGCCTGTTGAGGCACTCACTCCAAACAACATCAAATTAATAGAAGAAGTTCTGAGCAACAGACGGCTAAAGACGAAAGAAATAGCAGCAAGGACAGGGCTTTCAAAAACTAGTCCTCACGATTCTTCACGAACATCTACATATGAATAAAGTTAGTGGGAGGTGGGTGCCAAAACTTCTTTCAAGTATGCAGCGAAGTAAATGAGTTGCGTGCTCTTTTGGAACTTTTGGGGGCATTTCAGAAAAACGGAACCGATTTTTTGGAGTCAATTGTTACTGGGGATGAAACTATGGTTCTTTACTGTGATCCTCTTTCCAAAAGGGAGTCAATGGAGTGGCGTCGTTCTGGTGAAGGCAAATGTGACTCAGTCTACCAAAAAGATTGTGGCTGTGATATTCTGGGATTGTCAAGGAATATTGCTTAAAACATAAAAGAATGCAATACCACGGTGACTGGAAGCTAGTATGCTAACCTTATAGACTAATCACGTTAGCGATCAAGCAGAAACGTCGTGGTAAACTAAGTAAAGGTGTGCGGCTTCTCCGTGACAATGCACCCGTCCACGCCGCCGCAGTTGCGAAAGCTGCTGTTCCAAAGTGTGGCTTCACGGAAATTCGCCACCCACCTTATTTATAGTCATGACTTGGCTCCCAGTGATTACTATTTGTTCTCAAAATTCAAATCGGACTTAGGGAGAAGAATATTATCTACTGATGATGATATTTTGATGACAAAACTTCTGACTATTTTTGTACTGGGATAGAAATGCTAATTAAACGATCCGAAAAGTGTGTTTAAATAGACGGAGACTATATTGAAAAATAAAAATAGTTTCATGAACTTGATGTGTTCTTTTACTTTGTCAGGTCGGTGAATTTTGCACCTCCTCTCATACTGTACCTAAAATACTTTTGAGGATTTACTAAAAGTATTGGAAAATGAAGAGAAATATGGAGCACAAAAAATGGAGCACAAAAAAGTTCTGCTTACAAAATTAAATGAAAATAAATGATGAACGCAGACTTCACTTTAATTAAACTGAATGTAACCTAATTTTATTTTATTCCTATGGGTACATTTTAAATCAAATTACAAGCTTATTTTCGAAATGAAAAGATAATTTGACGGTTCAAGCGCCCTTGTTCAACCCGAGCGAAGGTCGAGGATCCACCAAACTTTGTTATCAAGGTAATTACATTTTCTGGAGTGACACTTATCTTAAATCTTAATTAAATGAGGATGGCAAAGCAACTCAATCATCAATACAAATAAATACAATTAAAGTGTCTATCTCTGCCTTTCAAATAATTAGATTTTAATGGAAAAGCTCCAAATATATAAAAAAAACTCTGGAGTTGTGATCCACCAGTCCGCACTGGGCCCGCGAGGTGAATAATGGCCCGAACCCCCACAAAATACACTCACGGAAAGAGATGAGGTGGTGCTATCCTAAAGTCCTCCGACATCCACGGGAAGAGATGGGCGGTGCTATTCTAAAGTCCTCCGACATCCACGGGAAGAGATGAGGTGGTGCTATCCTAAAGTCCTCCGACAACCACGAGAAGAGATGAGGTGGTGCTATCCTAAAGTCCTTCGACACCCACGGGAAGAGATGAGGCGGTGCTATTCTAAAGTCCTCCGACACCCACGGGAAGAGATGAGGTGGTGTTATCCTAAAGTCCTCCGACACCCACGGGAAGAGATAAGGGGTGCTATCCTAAAGTCCTCCGACAACCACGGGAAGAGATGAGGTGGTGCTATCCTAAAGTCCTTTGACACCCACGGGAAGAGATGAGGCGGTGCTATTCTAGTCCTCCGACACCCATGGGAAGAGATGAGGTGATGCTATCCTAAAGTCCTCCGACACCCACGGGAAGAGATGAGGTGGTGTTATCCTAAAGTCCTCAGACACCCACGGGAAGAGATGAGGTGGTGCTATCCTAAAGTCCTCCGACACCCACGGGAAGAGATAAGGGGTGCTATCCTAAAGTCCTCCGACAACCACGGGAAGAGATGAGGTGGTGCTATCCTAAAGTCCTTCGACACCCACGGGAAGAGATGAGGCGGTGCTATTCTAAAGTCCTCCGACACCCACGGGAAGAGATGAGGTGGTGCTATCCTAAAGTCCTCCGACACCCACGGGAAGAGATAAGGGGTGCTATCCTAAAGTCCTCCGACAACCACGGGAAGAGATGAGGTGGTGCTATCCTAAAGTCCTTCGACACCCACGGGAAGAGATGAGGCGGTGCTATTCTAAAGTCCTCCGACACCCACGGGAAGAGATGAGGTGATGCTATCCTAAAGTCCTCCGACACCCACGGGAAGAGATGAGGTGGTGCTATCCTAAAGTCCTCCGACACCCACGGGAAGAGATAAGGGGTGCTATCCTAAAGTCCTCCGACAACCACGGGAAGAGATGAGGTGGTGCTATCCTAAAGTCCTTCGACACCCACGGGAAGAGATGAGGCGGTGCTATTCTAGTCCTCCGACACCCACGGGAAGAGATGAGGTGGTGTTATCCTAAAGTCCTCAGACACCCACGGGAAGAGATGAGGTGGTGCTATCCTAAAGTCCTCCGACACCCACGGGAAGAGATAAGGGGTGCTATCCTAAAGTCCTCCGACAACCACGGGAAGAGATGAGGTGGTGCTATCCTAAAGTCCTTCGACACCCACGGGAAGAGATGAGGCGGTGCTATTCTAGTCCTCCGACACCCACGGGAAGAGATGAGGTGGTGTTATCCTAAAGTCCTCAGACACCCACGGGAAGAGATGAGGTGGTGCTATCCTAAAGTCCTCCGACACCCACGGGAAGAGATAAGGGGTGCTATCCTAAAGTCCTCCGACAACCACGGGAAGAGATGAGGTGGTGCTATCCTAAAGTCCTTCGACACCCACGGGAAGAGATGAGGCGGTGCTATTCTAAAGTCCTCCGACACCCACGGGAAGAGATGAGGTGATGCTATCCTAAAGTCCTCCGACACCCACGGGAAGAGATGAGGTGGTGCTATCCTAAAGTCCTCCGACACCCACGGAAGAGATAGGGCGATGCTATTCTAAAGTCCTCCGATACCCACGCGAAGAGATGAGATGGTGATATCCTAAAGTCCTCCGACACCCACGGGAGGAGATGAGGTGATGTTATCCTGAAGTTTTCCGACACCCACGTCAAAACAGGTAAGTATCGAACTTCTGTTTAGTTTTTGTTCTTACTGTAACAAACTATAAAGCTCCTATTAGTTTGTTTACAAAACATCTTGATGTTTACCAATACGTTTTTATGTCTGTATGAAATGATTCTCAAAAACCATTAATGAAATTGCAGTGAATTTTACATAGCTTACGAAACATCTAAATTGGTGGGCCCACTTTCGTTTTATCATAATACCTATCTCAAACAGTTCAGGAACTTAACTCATGTTATTTATTTGGTTCACCAATAAAAACATACAAATATTAACTTGAGGTACATAAAAACAGATATTTAGCTACTCTGACAATAATTACCGCGATTAATTAATAATTATAATTATAATTAATTTACCGCGAACCCGTAGGCTGTGGAACGAACTGCCTCAAGAGGTCTTTCCATTAAGCTACGATATGGGGTTCTTCAAGAGAGCTGTAAATAGGATTTTGCAAGGTCGGCGGCGCGCCCGCATACCCCCTGGTGTTGCAGGTGTCCATGGGCGGCGGTAACACTTACCATCACGTGGGACCGCCTGCTCGTCCGCCCACTAGTCTATAAAAAAAAAAAATTACTTATACCTGGAAAGTTTTTGTAGACCTTCCAAGTCTTTATAGAGTTTATTGATTTTTTTAATAATTTATTGTACAAACAACATGAAATAAATAAAAAACAAGAAAAAGAAAAGATCTTCAAAAGGCAAGTTTATCTCATGCGGAGATAATCTTTGTAAATTTATAAATATAGTTTTATAAATTTACAAAATTAAATCTTTATTGTGATTAACCTTTATAATTGAATTATGTATTTAGTCACTCATGACAAAATTATTTTTTATAAGTAGGTAGTTGGAGATATTGGAATTAATAAAGTGGAATCAAATTTCGGCGGTAGCCGCCCCGATCCCGTCCCACCCAGCTGGACCTAACGATGTTTCGGGATAATTAACTTTAATGTTTAAGCGACGTAACGAGGTTTGTTTAAAAGATAAAATATATCTAATCGTCCCTTTTAGATTAGTTTCATTGGAACTTTAGGTACTATTATTTTAATTTTGCGTAGAATATAATTTAAACAACTAAAGGGTACCTACTTGCCAGGTTCCGCAGATTATTACTCACTATATAAGCTGGGGTTCTTCAAGAGAGCTGTGAATAGGATTTTACAAGGTCGGCGGCGCGCCCGCATACCCCCTGGTGTTGCAGGTGTCCATGGGCGGCGGTAACACTTACCATCACGTGGGACCGCTTACTCGTCCGCCCACTATAAAAAAAAAAAAAAAAGAAAGAAAACATGACAACGTAATTAAAATGTTTATGTTTAAATTATTACCAAGAATCAATTCCTCCTACATAAAGCTAAAAAAAGATAGGTACATTTATTTAAAACTAACTATATTGATCAAAACCTATTCTAAAACCAACGGAATAAACAGGCATCTGTCATACATGATGACTAATATCGTAAGAAGATTTTAGAGTAATATATAATATGTCGCAAGTCCCGACGCAAGACCTGGAGACAAAGAATTCTGGCCAAAGTCTTAAGACGTTTCTGAGGGTGATTTTCGAGGGACACAATGGACGACATCATAGTGCAAATGTGTAGATTGGCCGTGTGGTGTCGGCCATCTTGAGGATGGCATCTCAAGCATCCCAATAGCATCCAATAACATTGGAGTGTTGAGAATAGCATCCCCACTCGAGGGATAACAAAGCTGCTGGAAGCCATGAGGATCTACACCACCTCCAAAAGTGTGGACACGCCAATTCGCGTGGCGTTTTAAGGCTATATATAAGGCCATATATCCCTCAAGACAATGCTCGTGAGAAGGGCCATGTCCTGCAATGAATGAAAATAGGGCTGGTACGGTAGGTAGATTTAGTCATTATAATAAATATTTTATTAGGATAAGTTGTAATGTAATATCGTACCATGAGAAGGGCACATAGTTAATATGGTATGCAGCGCCGGCTCTAGCTCATGTAGCGCCCGGGTGCAGGGCGCCCTCTAGTAGGCGTTTTGAACTCTTTGGAGGTGTCGCGAGCGGCGCTCGGCGCCCCCTAAGACCCTGCGCCCGTGTGCACCGCACCCCCTGCACCATAGGTAAAGCCGGCACTGAATTCAGCGCTCGACAGGCGCCCCCGGGTGCACGGCACCCCTTGCACGCCCTGGTAAAGACGGCCCTGATGGTATGCGCCGAGATCGCTTGGTTATGGTATGCGTGAAGAACACCGATTGATTTCAGTAAAAAAATCCAAGCCAGTGGAGTTAATTTCTCTACTTATAGTTCATACCTAAAGTCTGGACTGAACCAAGCACGATTAAGATAATAACGAGATAACATGCAGAAGAACATTCAACTGCGGTTCATGAAAACTAAAGCTAGGAGAGGCTCTTTGGGGTTGCATATTTTAGAGAGTGCATAGGCACGGAAACTAACCTGCTACCAAGTGGAACGCCTATCTCACAACCACCTATTATGAAATCCCGATTGGAGCATACGGGACTGGAAGACGTGGAACATAACAACAGGTGTTATTTTTAGCGTTGTGTACGTTGAACTACCCGTATTGTTGTTTTGTTGTAGATGCTATCTGTCACTATTCATCGATATACTCGTATGTATGCAGAATTGTAGATACAACACAACTACTAAGTGACAAAACCTGGATGCTTTTACCTACAGTCCATATTTCTTGTCTATTTATTTCTATCTGGTTTTGACACTTAATTAAAAAGGGCTTTATTAACTTTATTTATTCCAGAAGATTTTAGAATAGATGGTTAGAAAGAATTTTTAGAATTTTATAGATCAAGTTCCAAATAAATATATATGGGGTATTATTTTTTAGTTTTTTTTTTGAGTACATATTGCCTATATTTATTGCCATATAAATGCGAATACATATACGAATATGTTACTGAGTCTGTGGATGTCCTTTGACCGCACAACATTATCGTTGACGCTCTATCTTACTAATTCCCTAAGCTATTTCAATTTCATCGTCAGTCTTGATTTATGTCATCGATATGAGGTGTATTCTCTTTTATCGATGGTTTATATACATCTCGGATTTTTTTCGCAATTGAAAAGTCACAGTATTCGGCATTATATGAAAGTCGTAATGAAAATTTTCAAACATTCAAGCACTGAACAGCCATTTTAATTTTATCACCGGTCTTTATTCAATATATCCCGAAGTTTTCTTGGTGTTTATGTCATATTATGTAGATACCTACCTACTTGACTAAAATATCTAATTCTCAGAGACAACAACAGAATTAATATCGATTACAAAAACGTGACCATCATTGATGCGATGCTCCTATTTCCAGACTTGTTTCCTGATTCACATAATCAATTCCAATGTTTTGATTACATAAACAAAATTAAATGTATTATTATTCCGTTCGATATTGTTACATGTACCTACATGTTACATTAATTTTTTTTCAGCTTGATTAAAAACGAACCGCATTTTAGCTGACTCACACTCTTTCTTTTTTTAATTTTGATCACAGACTTGAATGGAGACTACGTAACAGGAAGATCAGTATGGGACACCCTCCAACCAGATGGATTAACGACTTGCAGAAGTTTGTCAGAGCGGAAGACCGTGTGTGGTGGTGAGCGTTGGGGAGGCTTATACATAGGCAGTGGAGTGACATAGACTGATGGTATGGTATCAGCCTGCACCCTCCCGTGAATCTGATAAAAGGATTGGGGGTTGGGGAATAGGAAGTATAGGGAGATTACATCCCAAGGAACATACTAATGAAGGTTTCGTTCAAATCGGTTCAGTTTCTGAAAATCAACCTATCTAAAATTATTTCTTTTGGAAGGTAATCATTGGAAATAGCTGAATGCTTACATTATTTTGTCATCATTAGTAGTCATCATTTTCGGAGCAATCATTCACAATCATCATGGTTAGCTTAATTCCTCTGCTGGGTATAAGCCTCCCTTCCTTTGTGACACCCTCCACTGTCTTGTACCTATTGTATTTCTCACAATCCGCTTGGTATTTAGCAACTTTTACATTTTAGTGTTTATTTGCCATATTTTAATAAGCCACCATTTAGATGGTGGCTTTAGATTTGAATATACTAGCATACCGAAAATGTAATCTGTTAATATGAAACAATTGTTGACACTAAGTACATCGATTACTAGGAAGTCGCCGTGATAACACATGGAGGAGCAAAGCGAAAATCATTTATGATGACAGGTTTTGATTATATCTATTTCAAGCATATACGAGGCACAATTAAGAAGTAGTTGCACTCACGACTGGCCTAAACAGTTCGAAAACAATTATTAAAGATATATGAGAATACTGCCCGGATAACCTGTCTCTCTTTCTTTTAAGTCGAACATTCCTGCCAGCAATGGTCACAATAATGATCGTGGGCTGACGCTGTTGGTGGTATTGAGAAACACTGGAGAAAGGTCAACGAAAACTGACCCTTAGATTACTTACCAGTTGTTAATATGTATACTCTAGACCGGTTGAAAGAGAAATGAAAACAAGACCCTTTCCCGGGAAAGGTTAGGAGAGATTAATGTACTCTTTGATATTATTTATTAATCACCTATATGCGAATATTACTTAGCCTAATATCTGCGATATAACGGTATACCTGGCGAAACATTACTCAGTAATCAGACCCATAGTTTAATGTAACGTCAGATTAGGGCGGCGAGTTTGATCCTTGCTCAGGGCGTTTTAGGGTGGCGCCAAAATGAGCCCTTCTTATGAATCTTATGAAACTAGCTAAAAATAAACTTATCACTACCTCTCAACAAATTTCCCATCAAGCTGCGGCAAATGTATAGCACATTTGCCGCAGCTTGATTGCAGGCTTTGGTTCGACATTGCAAGAAAGGGAGCATTCGATACTATGCGCAAAAATGCTATTCGGACAGTGTGGCTTGATTAAGTTGGATAAGCGGTCCATATTGTCTAAAAATAGATAGATATTCAAAACGTACTATGGTTTTAGTTGATTAAATTACGACCCCTTCCGCCTTCGTCTAGGTATCGGCGGTGTTGTGCTTCCATTAACAAATAGGTTAAAATACCCACGTATTTGTTTGTTAACAATATTAGCCTAGTTAAAGACTTAACGAACAATTAGCTTTCTACAAGTGTTACTACTAGTCTCTAGTGTTCTACTAGTGTTCATGTCAGCTGTGTAGACGGCCTCTAAGTCGATTTTCGGACTAACAAAATTTTTTAACTATAAAGACTAATGTTTGTTTTGGGCTCGTATAATGTGTTAAGGCGTTTGATCAGATCGGGTTTAGTCTGTCTTCGCTGTTGTACGTTTCCGAGCTTATGAAAATTCTTCTGTCAGTTTTTGTTTCGAGGAAATTCTGATGTGAAGGCGGAATTAGAATATACACTGGATGGCAAAAATTCCGGGTCGCTAATAAAAACCATAGATTATATACCTAGATCGCTCGAATAAATAATATGTATTAAGGAGGTTACTAATGCTTGTTCTAAATCTCTAAAGAGGTTTCATTTGTACAAGTTACAGATTAAAAAAAAATATTCTGCATTTTGAAAAATTTCAAAATTTAAAATTAGGAAAAGAATATTTTTTCTGCTTTTGTTTCAAACGGAGCTGTCATTATAAATGGTTCCTTGGATTGATCAGAGTATTCAATGCAATATCATGTCGTTATCACCTGAAGAATGTACACGGATTATTACCATGGTACAAGAAGGAAGAAGTCAGCGTAGCACTGCTAGAACAGTAGGAGTATCTTTATCAACGGTCCAAAGAGTACTCCAGCGATTTCAAGAGACCGGCATGAACATCAGGAGACCGGGAAATGGCAGACCAAGGTGCACAACTACACGAGAAGACCGATTCATCGTGAGCACTATGTTAAGAAATCGACATCTCACGGCTGTTCAGGTCCGAAACATTCTTCAAGAAATTCACCACAACAATGTGAGCTCTAATACGATTCTGCGACGTCTTCGTGAAGCTGATATAAAGCCTTATAGACCAGCAAACGGCCCCAAACTGCTCAGAGAACATCGATTTGCCAGGTTACGGTTTGCTCGAGAACACATCCGATGGACAGATGAAGATTGGTCCAAGGTTATGTTTTCCGATGAGTCCAGATTTTGTTTATTTACGCACGACGGGAGACGAAGAGTATTTAGACGGCCAGGAGAACGGTATCATCAGGCGTGTTTTGAAGAAAAGGTGCCATTCGGTGGAGGATCAATAATGGTTTTGGCTGGGATATCTTCAGAGGATCGCATGGAGTTAGTGATCATAGAAAACGGTTCTCTGACTGCTGTCAGATACGTAAGAGAGATTTTAAATGAGCATGCTGGTCCATTCTTAGTGAATATGGGTGCAATTTCCATTCTTATGCACGATAATTTGGTCAATATGTATATTCAAGACGTCGGTATTACCTGCATGGAGTGGCCAGCTCGCAGCCCAGACTTAAATCCCATAGAACATGCATGGGACGAGCTCGGGAGATGCGTGAGACAACGCTCTCCTGCTCCCGTTACCTTACACGAGTTAAAGAATGCGCTAGTGGAAGAATGGGCAAACATAGACCAAAATCGTATTAAAATTTTGCTTTACAGCATGCCACATCGTCTTATTGAAGTGATACGGGCTCGTGGAGGAAATACAAAATATTAAATTGACAAAAAAACTTTCATTTTTTAAGATTTACTGCGAAGTGTATTTTTGTTGTCATAAGTTAGAAGCGAAATTTTCTTATTTTTTAGTATTTAATTAAAGTTATATAGTGTACAGAACGTGTTACACATTTTTTTATATATATTAATCAGTCATCTACAATATACTATAGTTTCGCAAATTAGTCTTATGTATTTAAGAAACTATCACGCCATTTATTAGCGACCCGGAATTTTTGCGATCCAGTTTATAAACAGACAAAAATACTAACAACCACAGAAGGCTGTTTCTAACCTATGAAATACTTATTTCATAGGTTAGACGAAAAATAAATAGTTGTACAGTACTTATCAGTCTAATGTAGAGGAGGTTCCGAGCTGTATAAAGTATAAAGAAATCGCGCAGGATGAATGCGGATTGACTTATATTTGCTTAAGGAATGGGATATTCCTTAGGCCGCTCCATAATTCCATAATTTCTTTATGGCATGGCAATTCCATATGGAATTTGAGACAAATCAAATCAATTTATTTGCATAAATGTGGGTGAGATAGCTTCACAGATGCGATTTGTGCCAAAACATTTGCCAATTCTGGCGTGCTAAATATTTGGAAACAAAAAACAATAATTATTATTAGAGAAATAAAAACAGCAATAATAATTAGAAAAATAAAAAGAATGTCATGGGTCATTAAAATATCAAATTAATAATTACTATAGAAATGTCATTTAAGTTAAGTCAAAAGGTTTCAAATTTTAATATAAGATATTTATGGCCCTAGCAACGCATGCTTAATATTGAAGTATTCTTGAATTGAATAAAGACATTTGCCAAACTAACCACTTACGCAAATTGTATTTAAATTAATTATTAGACAAAGTTTTAATTCTTAGTTAGTTATAGTTCCATAAGACTCATTCTTTAAAACATTCTCGGATACATGATTTCTCTTTTCCAACACGTTCAATAAACATTTAAAAGCAGTACCTACTATAGTAAAGGCTTAAGTAAGGACTAAGATTTGAACTATGTTCTCGCGCTTGTCATTCAAAACTCGTGGAAATATGAGACACAAATAAAATATTATAGGAAAAATACCCGTAACACAATAGGTTTAACATGTCGTGTGTTTACAATAGGAACAATAGCCCTCTTTGTCCAGCGAGAATATTAGGGAGCAAATATTCTATCTACACATAACATGTATTTAGATATATGACTGTATATTTAGATATACCTACATTAGCTGAAAGAGAAGAAACATGTGGCTCTAAAAAACGACTGAGTTGTGACAAACACAACTAGCACGAAGTTCACACGCCGTTGCTAATATTACCTAATACCTAAACCCAAGAGACCCAATGAGATATGAAACACGAGCAAAATCATGCGATAGGGATTTTCCCATGAATCAAGTTATATGATCGCGGGTGTAGTGGCGCGCTGCGTGTGTTTACGTATCATCACGTGGCTGTCACTTACCGATCCGAGATTGTCGAAGCCGTGCCGGAGTGCGAGGTCGTGCGCCTCCTCCGCGCCTACAGACCGCTTGAACCGCACGAGGAAGGTATTGGTGAAGACCTCATGGGAAGCGACCGCGGCGAACAGCACCGTCGCAGCCAAACATTGCAACCACATGTTCACACTGTGGCCGGCGGCGGCTGACTGAAGCCTGTCTTCCACTGACGTCACCACATATCGACCAGTCCACCACGCATGCGCCGCCCCGGCCACTTCATTCAAACTCGCCTCTAAAGCTTCAGCATTTGAGCCTTTCAGATTATGAAAGCTCGTCTCAGCTATTGTTTTGAATAAAAACAGTTTGCAACAGAACTACGTTCCACCTTAGTATTGACCTTGTCATAATAGGTACTTGGTTGAAACGAGTTCAAGTGGTAGGTCACAAACAGATTGCGCTAAGTGCCTACTAAAAGCTTTACACTGTCCGAGAAATGAAATTGCTTTGGTGAAAGGCTTTAAACTTGACAACGTTTAAGTGCCTTCAAAATCAACGGCCCTTAAACGCAATATATTGAAGAAAGATTTATATTCATACGATATAGATTGTTCAAATTGATCGTAAATGTCTTACCAATTAAATATATAATTATATACATATCTATGCACCTACTGTCCTATCGCTTGTCATCGTAGCACGAGGGCTACTGATACCACCTACCATTTTGGCATTAAACTCAATAAAGACCTTTCTTACCACCTTCTGATAAGGTATCAGAAAGTCAATTATACTTTATCAGAAAGTCAGTATCAGCTATTTTTAATTGGCAGATAATTTATCTATTATATTGTTAACAGTTACTTTATCAGGTGGTGAGAAAGGTCCTAAGACTCACAAATATAAAAGTAACTAGCGATCCGCCCTCGCTTCGCTTCGGTTAATATGATTTTTTTTCAAAATTTCAAAATAAAATATAGCCATTTTATTTTGAGGGATCCCTCCATTATTATTTTTCTAATAATAAATATAGCCTATGTTACTCGGGGATAATGTAGCATTCTAATGGTGAAAGAATCTTTGAAATCGGTCCAGTAGTTTTTGAGTTTATTCGTTACAAACATACAAAAATACAAATCTTTCCTCTTTATAATATTAGTGTAGATGAGATTTAAGTTTTGTAAAGAAGTGCTTGCCTCAGACGAACCGAAACAGCTCTATTGGTCACATCGGCACCGGATATGAACTTTTAGACGTTTATGATTCTACTTTATCTTCCTTTAGCACGACGAGATTGATTAAACTACCTAGATCGTGGTAGATGGTATTCGGATGCATTTAAAGTATAAATCTTAAAGTGCTCATTTGTACTTTGATATCCACAAACGTAAAATTGTGATAGGCAACATATGTTTTGATGATCGAAGGCAATAACCGAGTAGCGGTTTCAATGTAAATGAACAGTGGGTATATTCACAAACTATCAAGGATCAGTGCTCAAACAGCAGGGAATCATTAGATAAGATCAATAGGTTAAAATTCGGCTCGAAGGACCAAAGTGAACCAATCTGGGATTGAAGTCTCTTGTCTTATATTTTTATAAATTGCTCAGCACATGAAATAACCGTTTGTACTCTTATACCTCGGCGTCATTCGAAGGAAGTAAAAATACACAAAATTCGTTCGAAAATAGTATGCAATATATTTTTAGGGACAATGTAGCCAGAAATGTTCTCTGTGGCGTGGAAAAGAATTTAATACTAAATATTCATTCGGTAGAGGTCGGTTTACCCTGTAACATTGTATTTTTATAAAGGGATATAAATTACATATAATAACATATAAAGGGATTTTTTTACAAAACTCGTGCCCCGTCTCTTTCCAAAAGCTTTCCAAAAGAAACTTGGAGAAGTTTTTGTTAGTTTCGCAGAAATGGTGAGTCTTCGTAACTGTGACCTACGCCAATTCTCTCTACCCACTTTAAATATATCCCCATTATAATGAAATCGTAACAAAGCCGTGTCGATATACAAAACATTTTTTTAAAGTCTATTCAATGTAAGAACGAATGATACAGAGCCAAAAACAATAGTTGTTGGAATTTTTGTCCGTCTGTCAGAGCGCGCACCGCGTAAAAGCAATTGCACGGATTTTAATGAACTAAGTGAAATTATACTCGTAGCTCATTTGGTAGGTTAACATTTAGGGTACTTTTTATCCCGATCCATTATAGAGTTCCCACTTGACTGTCTTAAAGTTCACGCGAAGAGTCACGGGCACCACTAGTACAGTATACAGTATATTAACGCCTGTAAAAATCGAAAAGCAATTTGTTGCGGTACGTAATTTGGAGATAGAGAGGCCTTAATAATAAATATTTAGTTATTATTATTTATTCTTATGGTCTCATTATGGATACCACGCAGGTATCCGGGACCTGCACACGTTTGTCATTCTGGACTGTTGGGAATGTCCATGAACGACAGTATCATTGTGGGAGGAGTGCACGCTGCATCCCACAACGGTTGGGCGTACTCTGGCCACATTATCCCTCTCTGACAGAAGACTACCTTGAAATGTTCTACATTTTCTACTTTATCGAATTTCCCCAATTTACATACGTGTTTCTATAGTGAGATATGCCAGAGACCATTTCCATCCTATCCTATCCCTCCACATTTTTCCAACCAATGTGCAAAGGTAGGCAGGCAGCGCCTCCAGGGGTGTGTCAACATTTGTCATTCTGGATTGATGTTGGCATGTATCGCGGCTCTCCACTTACCATCAGGTGGACTGTATGCTGGTCTGGCGCATTTTTGTATAATATAACAAAAACATTACGTATTTTTACAAATCTGAATAAATATATTTTAAAATTATTGTCTATTTCTTAAAAACCAGATGACTTATAAATAAGATAAAGCAATAAGCATGTTTCTACAAAATTTTAAGTCCCTTTATTTAGATAATACACATACTTTGTATAAATAAATTACACAGATAGCATAGGAACGCAGGTTTCCTAGGCTCCTTGCGATTGAATCCACCGCTGGTCCTGCAGTGAAGTGCACTGCTGGACATGGGTCTGCCTTATAGACATTTTCTTGTGCATAAGGGAAGTAGGGCCTTAAACCAGCACTACTAACCAAGCGGGTTGCAGTCTACTCTTTTAGAGGTGGTGTAGTTCCTCAGAGCTTGTAGTGGGTTTGTTATCCCTTAATCATATTTTAAGGCATTCATGGGAGGAAATTGGGGGGTGCTACAATTGGCTAACAATACATATCCAAATGAAATTTTAAAGGGCCAAGTAATTAATTGCTCACTATAAATATAAAACAATATAGCAATTGGAATAAAATGTAATACCTCTCCTATAATTTAAAACAGATCACCACCTTAAAAGAAACATTTTAGTTGCATACAAAATTATTACATTACTTATTTTTTTTCAATTAAAATAACATCAGTTATTTTTAATCTATATCACAAATTCTGGTAGTTGAATGAATCAAGTGCTGCCAGTACTGTTTCCTATTGCCGGAGAACATTCCTTTTCCAATGCATGTGATGGAGGATGCTCTAAAACATTATCAATTATGCCAAAAACTTTTGCCTCTGTTGGTGACATGAAACAGTCACGTTCCATAGAAGACTGCACCTTCTCTATCGGCAAACCAGTATGCCTTACATACAAAGAGTTTATCTGCGATTTGAGCTTTAAAATCTCTTCAGCCTGAATTTGTATGTCGGTTGCTTGACCTCTCACACCACCGGAAGGCTGATGAATCATGATACGTGAGTTAGGAAGTGCATGACGCATACCAGGCGCCCCTGCTGCTAGTAATAATGATGCCATGCTACAAGCTTGACCAACACACCATGTTGCAACTGGAGGAGTTATGTACTGCATTGTATCGTAAATCCCTAGGCCAGAAGTCACATTGCCGCCTGGAGAGTTGATGTAAAGATGCACAGGCTTTTTGCTAGATTCTGATTGGAGGAAAAGAAGCTGAGCGACGACTAAGGAGCTTATGTCGTCGTTGATTGGTCCCATAAGGCAGATGATTCGTTCGCGGAGTAATCTTGAGTAGATGTCGTAAGCACGTTCGCCTCTGCCGGTTTGTTCCACGACAATTGGTATCATACCAAGTCGAGTCGGCTCGCTAGTACATAGCTCTCTGTGGAGTTTTACATTACATCTACTAGCACTAACATTGCAGACTATTCTTGTGATTTGCCGAGCGTAGTTCAAAGCCATTTTATCTTACTTTGCCAATATTAGAATCGTTTAGGTTATGTCAGGAACTGTTATTCATCGACGCAATCTATTATAGTTTTCTCATAAATTAAAGCAACACATACAAATAGGATTTTCTTATTCTTCTCCGGATAGATGGCAGTATTAATTAAAAGGATTTTCTTTATATTTTTATTTGATTTTAATTGCTATTTCAATTTAGATATTTGACATTTGAGATATACTTTTTAATCAATTTGGACACAAGCATGGCTATTCCATTGGTCACATTTATTTATCTATAACAGTTCAAAAAAGAAAACAAGATATTTTGCTTTTTTTTACCAAACTTATTAAATAGAAGATATGTACATAGAACTAATAAACTTAAATCAATATTAAGATAGTAATATTTGTATGGTCAGCATAATAATAAAATTATTTCCATCATCATCGGTTCTGATGCAGTACGGTCAGAAAAAAATGCCCTTACATAATCAAATGCTTATTTTGCTAATTCCCCCAAGATTAATTGTGGAAAAATATTTCGAATTTGACTTTTTAATGAACCCTTTCTCTTCTGCTGCACCGCCCCCATAGAAGTTGTCAACCAGGTGTCTTTGTTAAGAACGTATGATGTGAATTAGAATTCAAATAAAGAATTAGAAAAACATTGATGTACACATTATCCATAAATCCATTATTTCTAAACATTAAGTTTTATAGTTATTGTAAATACATATATTATAACTGGACCTGGGCTATTTTGATTAAACAGTATTTCCTAATTAAGTTTACTTCTTATCTTCAGTACCGCTTCCTGTTTTTTAGACATTTTAATTTTTTTTCTCTCTTATATGTATAAACTGAGAACGTAGTTTGAGAATTTTTGTTTCATCTTTTCCGGGAATTTTTAATGTTTGTGAAATTTATTTCCATGAGTCGTTTCTTGTTTTTATTCTTATAGGTAATCATTGTTTGCTGTATCCCTTAGACACTTATAGTATGAGGACCCGCTCAAAAAGTACAATTAAGTACATCTACCTCATGGGGCTACTCATCTGGATAAAGATCTATAAGTAGCAGCACTACGTCGTTCATCGACATTATTGCACAAAATTAACTCGCACAAGTCTACAATCAGTGACTTTCGTCCCTCGACTGAGAGCGACATGTCGACAAGGGACAAGTCGCGCGATGTTGCCACATGTAATGCGAAGTCTGGCGATGTCGCGCGACTTCGCACAACGTCTACGACACGTATCCGAGGTACATTTGTCCCCTAGTGAATACGCGGCTTAACTCATCTGCTGTCGGGGCCGCGACCTGCGACTCTGCAACAGACACTGCCACTCTATTTCAGTGAAATATGTCCATTGTTGCATTTGTAGTTTTTTTATTAGAAAAGGTATTTATTGGGTATGAATTAAGATATGATATAAAATAAATTCTTTATGAGTCCAAAGAGCAATGAACTAATAAATTGTCCTTTGGCATCAATTGGTTTCCTTTATTTCAGAATGTAGCAATAATAAAATATTAAAACACGAGTAGATGTAATATCACAAAATTATAATATACCTATTCTCGTAATAATAATAAAATTACACATAATTCATCATCTTATTACTACCAAACAATTTAAAACTCGGGGATTTAGTTTTTTACGCAGTTTTCGTGTCGAACGATTCAATATAATTAATTTAATTCAATATTTAATTTAGGGCCTTTAGCACCACCTCCTGATAAAGTAATTGTTAACACTCTGATAGATAAGTTATCTGCCAATTATATCTAGCTCATACTGATAGGTTAACAGACACTATCTTCCAGATACAGTTATCTGACACTTGTGAAACAGAATTATAACAACTTCCAGATACAGTTATCTGACACTTGTGAAACAGAATTATAACAACTGCCGCAGCGCCGGCTCTAGCTCATGTAGCGCCCGGGTGCAGGGCGCCCTCTAGTAGGCGTTTTGAACTCTTTGGAGGTGTCGCGAGCGGCGCTCGGCGCCCCCTAAGACCCTGCGCCCGTGTGCACCGCACCCCCTGCACCATAGGTAAAGCCGGCACTGAATTCAGCGCTCGACAGGCGCCCCCGGGCGTGGGGCGCCCGGGGTGCACCGCACCCCTTGCACCCCCTGGTAAAGACGGCCCTGAACTGCCGGATACAGTTATCTGACACTTGTGAAACAGAATTATAACAACTGCCAGATACAGTTATCTGACATTTGTGAAACAGAAATATAATGACTATCTTTCGCATAAATGTAAGCTATCAGACAGTTTATCAGTAGGTGGTGAGAAAAGCCCTATTCTGACAAAAAAAAAATGAAAATCACAGATATAGATACAAGGTGGCAATTTAGATACATGATTTGTTCGTCGTTAAGAATTATAGGTATGAAAGTCTTATGTGATAAGACTTTAAAGGGATAAAAATAGGGACAAAAAGGATTCAAGCTTCGATGTCGCTGAATTATTAAAAAAAAAAATGTTTTCGAAATTGAAAAAAAGGTATGCTATATTATTTGCTCGTACCTATCTGACATTTATTTATTGCGTTAAATTGGGAACCTAGATACCAGAAATACCACTGCCAGATGTCCAGCCTCGTTGTGTTTTATTACAATCTATACATATAATAAAATTGTAACAGGCCGATGTCTGTACATTATAGATATTGGAAAAAAACTAATATGGGGGGGGGGTCTTTATTAGAGCAACAGAAGCCAAAACAACAGTTTTTAGAAATTTTGTCTGTCTGTATGTATGTTTGCACACGCATCACGCAAAAATTACTACATGGAATTGAATGCAGTTTTCACCGATGTATTGCTAGAGGTCTAACTTAAAATATAGGCTCCATTTTACCGCAAGAAAATATCTTATTCCGATTGTTTTAAATTTAATAAACTGAAGCGAAGTCAGGGCGGGTCGCTACTAATAAATAAACATGTAATAAATAATTTGCTCGTGGTTTTTTTTTTAATTTGTTGTTTTTTGTCCCTAGACTAGAACAAGAAATTATTATTGCCAGATGTGTGTGTGTGTGGCTGATTTTTTGAGCTCTGTAAATTGATTTTAAAAGGGGGGAAATACGTATAATAAATTATATTAACTTTTAAATCTATTAAAAATAGTTACAAAAGCATTTACATTGTTTTTTACAAATAATATAAATTATTTTGTGTACATACCACTGTATGTACAATATTATGTAAATTAAATATCATAACTTTTTTCGGTACTCATTAACATTAGTATTACCTATTGAACGGCTATCTATTATACAAACACTTTTCATTTACGATATGCAAAATAAAAAAATTGTTAAACAATGTATTTTTCAACAAATTACGATATTATTATTTTTGGTGATAATTACTAAAAAAAAAACGTTTGGCTTTAAAAAATCAGCGATATTAACGTGTGGCTTAGTAATATTCATAGTTTTAACATATAATAGAATCATTTGGCCAAACGCAAGAAGAGAGCAAATAATTGAGTGAACATTATTTTTTTCTGCAATTTTAAAACTGTTGCTTTCCTAAACGCAGCAGTATGAAGGTGACAGACATTATTTTTCTTATTTTTTATAATCTAATAATTATTTCCATGTAAATTTGATTTGCGAGCAAATGATTTAAATGTCCATATATCAAAAAATAAAATAACAATATTAATTAATCATTAACACAGAAACATACATGTCTGGAAATTGAATTTATATCAATGTTTGACTAAGAAATAGGTGTTAAAACAAATGACAGATGCGAGCAAATGACTTATGGACCCTTTTTTAACATTTTTAATGAGCTGTTAATTGATAACGCAGCGATAACATAATACCAGACGTGGTGATTAATGTTTCTTATAATTAGATTTTCACTACTATCGACTTCGGGCACACGAGCTAATCATTTAAATCATTTATTTCTGCCACCAGCTCCCTAACTATAATCAGACAATTATTTTTTTTATGATACATCACTGGTATAAATCATCAGTCACACATTCAATTTAATTAAAATTTATAAAATAATGGTCATCTGTTCTGCCCTCCTTAAAAAAGGCATTCGAGAAAAATGCAATTAATTTTGGTAAACTTCTCATTAATTTAAAATCTAGCTAGAAATTTAGGGTTCTGGATAAAACAAAAAGAATAATCTTTGTTTATTCCTTTATTTATTTCCGAATATGAATTCGGAAATAATCAATCAAATAATCAATATTACTTATGCTTTCGTTCAAAATGTTACTTTTCTTCTTAGAAAGGCAGTTTTACACTTCATAATAGGTAATGGATTTCTAAGTAACTCAGAACTTAATCGCTTATTATTATTAATTACCACTGTAAACCAATCGTAGGTTGTTTTTATACACTGTATATTAGTTTTCAGTCTTGACTTATCAGAACCAAAAGCGGAGCATTTTTCGCTCGACGTAGGAAAACTCCGCAAATAAGGCACAAAATATAACATTTCCTTGTTTTATGGCTAGTGTTGTCAAAACGAGCGCTGAACACTTGAGGACTCGAGCGCTGACGCGCTAAGTTGACGCTAAGCGTCCAGCGTTCTTCGCTTGTTTTTAGCGCTACTTATGGCATTCTAAACAGTTTTATGGCTATGTGGCTGACGTCTTCTTAGTTTCATCAAAGCCTCCTGTCTCTTCTTTTCTATCAACAATTTTTGACCTATAGAATTAATACTAACATTATTAACCTTGGGCTTTGTCTGTACATTATTACTAGACATAGTGGCAAATATTTCAGCAGTAGACAAAATTTCTGCCCTATCTGAGTTGGCAACCCTAAGCTGGAATTTGGGCTTCTTTGATGTTGCAGGATCAAGTGGTGTTGCTATCATAGACTGGGTGCTGAGTTGTGATGTAAATGGTAGCTGCCTTTTAGCGATAAGTTTCTCCTTGGCTTGTTGATGTTTTCTTTTAATCTCTTCAGGGGTGCACTTTATTGGAGAATCTAGAGACAATTTTTGTGTTTAGTAAATAAGTAATAATTATGTACCGTTTACACGAACCTATTATTGCTTGAGGATGGTGAATAGTGAGTATCTGTTGTCAAATCGCATTGTTAAATCCCAACAGGACTGACACATACTAAGGTCTGATTTTTAATTCAAGCATATTTATGTAAATAAAAATACGTTGTCAAATGGACATTTCAGATATAATGAACATTTTTCTTATGGAAACATTTTTAAATGTTACCTACCTATGTTTATTTTCAATTGTTAGATAATTCTAATCAGAATAAATTTCTCTTATATGATTTCACAATATCAAATTATGTATGTATAAATTATTATGTATCTAGCAAAACAAACTATTACTATTGCACTTTGAAAATACAGTAAGTATTCATGGCCTTATCTTTTCCGAAGCTGTCATCGCAGTTCGACGTCATTTCTATGCCGGGGATATAAAAGAATATCCATTGCCGTAGAAAGACCGTAGAAAGTAGAAAGAAAGCCGTAGTTCCATTTTGAATCACACACAGTAGAGATGGGCCGAATACAGTAGAGATTGCTTGCTATGCCTGCATATTAAGCTTGCCAGGCTTGATATTTATCAAAAAGAAACTTACCTGTGTGATAATCTGTTATCATATCACATTTTAACATTGTATTAAATTGTGTGATAATTTTGCCGAATATTCGGTTCGGCAAATATTGTACCAAACATTCGATTAAATATTTTTATTCGGTAAAATCCATATTCGGGCTATTACTAACACACAGACACAGAGAACTAATTCTGTAGTAACGAAAAACAAACTTATCAAGAATAATAACGAAACATAAACACAACAAAGAAACTCAACAAAAATTCAATAAGAACACGTAAACTCTACAATAATACAATACAAACAGCGCAAAGAAACCCATTTGAGCACTCAGGACTGACAGAAGCCGAATGACGAAATGACGGCCGGCAGCGTTGCGTTCGGTGGACCGGCGCGAGCGAGCAATGTGACCTGACGTGACTGAATTGTTTCAATATTATTTAGCTAATAATTATTTAGAATTTGATTATATTATTAAAACACCGGAATAATGTTATACACTACACATCTGCAGTGTTGCTAGTGTGATGGAAAACCAAATTATCATAAAGCCGTTTGGTAGTATTCATTCTAGTTTTGACAGTTATTTATACCCAGTTAACAATTTCAAGTGTTTATTTAATTCAGATGTATCGATAGAAGGGCTAAAAAATTATAACTTTGTTTTTTGTCACAAATTGGGAAGTTACCATAGGACATATTTTTTTGCAATGGTCTCACTTTTGTTTACATAAATATTCCCGCATTAAAAATCAGACCTTACTGAGTTTCTATTTAGAGGTATGATTTTTTTAATTATCACTATATAATTTAGTGGTAAAGGAGAGTTACCACTAAACTATTTTTTTAACTTAAATTAAAATATAATTAAACCTTTACCATTAAACTATAATTTAATTTAATGCATGTGTATAACCACAAATTAAAAAAATCTGGGGTATGTGTAGTATGAATAAATAGCATAAAGAGTTGCAGCATGATTTGCACTGTTGAAAAGTTCCTAAACTAAAACCCAACTATACAAAAGTTTCAAACACAACTTATGGGGCACTTCGCAAAGCCCCAATAATATATGCACTTAATAGAATTGTAAAATAAAATAGAATTGTACTCCTCATTACCTTTAATGTGGTGCATCATATTTTGCAAAATTTATCTTCAATCTCTTTAAAATTACAGATGCCATTTCAGACTTATTCCAAAAGAAAATGTGACAAATCTCTGGTTATTAAGATAAATAGGTTAACATCTCATCTAATGAGTTCAGGTCAACAAATTTTGGCCAATTCATAAGCTATATTTATGTAAAATGCTACTTTCTCTCATTTTGAAACAGCCTAATATTGCAAACTTTATAATAATATGATAGTTTGCATTTATGTTTCTAGCCTGCTGTTTTAATGCTGTGTTTTAATCATACATGCTGTTTTAATGCTGTGTTTTAATCATAGATGCTGTTTTAATGCCTATTAATGCTGTTTCTAGCCTGTAGAATAAATTTGAAAAATATCATTAAGTTACTAACCTGACCTTTTTTCTTCATTCCTATATGGCATAGTATTGTACCTTCCAAATGCCATTCCACTTGTAGATGGCTTATTCATTTCTGCTAGTGAAGGTGACTCGGGCATTGAACTGTGGCGATTTAGGAAAGTTTTTGAATATAAGCTTCGTTCGTACACTGTCGTTTCAGCCACAGTCCAATTTGTATCTTCATTAGATTTGTCTGTCTGTTTTTTACCTGCTAAATCACTTTTTACTGGAATTTCTGTAAGCATATCTAATACACTATCATTAAGATTCCCTACTAAATTATCAAAAGAATCATTATTCAGGCAAGGCGATTCACATTTTTTAACTTTGCTCACAAATGGGGAGTCCAATTTTATGCTATTTAATATAGCATCCATTGAATCATTATTTATTTCAACATTAAAAGTGGACTTTCTGTTATTATTTTTTGGAGTCTCACACACCCTTTTAGAAGTTGTTGGTTCATACTTTGATATGTTCTCTTCTACTGCTTGACTAGCTTTCAAAAGACATTCGTTCATAGAATCGTCGGATTCCAAGGCAGTTTCAGGCTCAGCCTTACTAAATTTTGAACTTAACAAATTCTTTCTCAAACAATGAGAATTAGTCTTCAAACCACTTTTAGGAGAATATTCCTGTGATTCATTAAAAATGTCGTCTTCACTTCCCGACTGATTTTTCTCCTTTGATACAGCATTTCTTGCAGTTTTCTCTATTAAGTTATTTAAATTCTGATTAAGTTCCTGTAGTTCTTGAAGAAGCTCGTTCTTCTTCTGGGATGCCTTCACGGCTCTGCGTTTTGGTAGGGCTCTCTGTATCCTTTTTGGTTTTATTTGTTTCTTTTCTTTTGTACTCAGTGGTGTGGAATTTTTGATCCGAGAAATTGTAGTGTGCTCAGATTTGGGTGTATAATAGTTCCAAACAACATCTGTTTCACCTTCTGTGCCATCTTGTGTACATAGAAATGGCACAGGACTGGCCGCCTCAGAATCGCTGTCCCTTGATGGCGAATAATCTTGATATTCCGGCGTACAGCATGATAACACTGAAATAGTATTTTAAAGATAATGATTTTAATGTAACTTAGTCGTGTTTAACATGAATAGGTTTTGATATGTGATTTTCTTTAGTAAAATTTAAAAACATCTTTGTAAACACGCAATTACCTTTAATTTTTTTCATCACCACTGAAAATAAATTTAAAAAGCCAATAGTTGTTACAGAAATAGAGACAGATTGGTTGGGAATTAATATGTTATGGATTCTATCCAAAACACACAAGAAATGCAATTGTTTGCTTGGAATGGACCATATAAAATCCGTAGAATGAACCAAAAATCCATTGTACAAGTGTTGTCAGTCAGTCAAATCATCCAACAACTTGACAGTTGACATTACTTTAATAGGGATGTCGATCAGGATCGAATTCAATGGTTTCAAAAAAATAGTTTTTAACATCGATATGAGAATAGACTAGATGACACATCATACGTTCTTAATAGTGTTGCAACGAATAGTATATTCGGCCTTCCGCCGAATACCGAATATTCGGTGGGATCCTCGGCCGAATAGCCGAATATTCGGCCATACTTCGCGCCAATTTGTCTAGGTGCAGAGAGGCACAGCTCACACTGTCTTTTGATTGGCTCGCGCTCCCTCCATTCCTCCGCAATCGCAGTGCTTTAAACTTTAAAAACTTTAAAAAGATACAGCAAGAATTGGGTTTGCCTGAACACTAACTTATCCAAGACATCAGCACTAGATGGAGTTCCACGTATTATATGCTGGACAGACTTCTAGAACAAAAACGCACCATTTCTTTTTACCTTACCGATTCATCAAATATTTCGAATCTGACTGCTGTTCGGTGGGAGTTTATAGAAAAACTTCTTAAGCTACAATACTAAAACCATTTGAAAAAGTAACAAAAAATACTAGTTCTGAATACTCTTGTACCTATATCTGAAGCTATTCAACATGTTGTAACTCTGAAGCGTTACTGTGACAAAGTCAGTGCATCAGATCTTACCCCCAAGCTTATGATAGTGAATATGCAATAAGGATTAAAGCAACGTTTTTCAAAACTTGATGACGATAAAAAATATTTACTGGCGACTATTAGGTCCTCGATTTAAAATGCATTTCTTTTCTGACAAAGTACAAAGGGAGAAAAAGTCCAATAGCATCTTTTACTAGAGGGTTTATTCCGTGAATCAAGCAGCGACGAAAGTACCAGCTCGTCTCTTGTTAAAACCTAACGAAAAAGGACCAACAATGAGCCTAGTCGGACCCTTCTTGAAATTTTTTGAAGAGGTAATTGTCGAATACGTTGACAAGAACTATTTTGTTACGGAATATTAAAACCAATTTTTATTAAATTCAAAGATTATAAATTATAAAAATATACGTCAAAGAATCAATTTTTGAAATCGATCGTTTAACATTTACTTTCGAATCGATCCAACATCCTTATAGCTGCCCTGTCAGCTTCATGTCATGACATATCTCAATGCAATCAGTTTAATTATAGCGTTAATTAGACAAAAATAATTTAAATTTCATACATTTTATGTTATTTCTTACAATTGTAATTATACTTTTTTAATTATGCTTATTTAAAAAATCAAAGTTGTATTTAACTTTTTGTTGATTTAACATTTGAAAGAGTTTTGCCCTGGGTGCTAGGTTCTTTCTCCTTTCGACAATGGTAATATTCAGGGTTGCTATTTGTAATTAAATATTTCTCCCTCAGAATTAGGGAAATTGAATATGGCTTCTATTTAAAAGAGCACCAAAAAATACTCTAAACTGGCAGCGAATCATTTTTAAATACTAAGAATTAATTCTAAGAATATCGACACAAAGTCGACGATTCCTGTGTCTTTTCAAGTGAAAAGGAAGAGTCGTCGACGTCGCGATCAAAATAAGTCCGGTACTGTTTCTGCAGCATCAACACATCTCAAGGCTGCGGCACCCATTGTATGTATCTACCTATCTCGCTTGGATGAGAATACAACGCCAGAAAACATTAAGCGGCACATTCCGGAGAGACTCCAGGGTCGATCCAGGGATACGCCTCTGGAAATGGAACTACGGCAGCTAGTCCAAATATAGGTCTAACAATTTTAAAATCTATAAGCTCTGTCTGGGTTACTGCAGTTTATCAGAAGCTGTTCCTCAGTCCTGACCTTTGGCCAGGAGTAACGGGGACTTCTTGGCGGGAACTCGAGAAGTAAGGTTGAGTCTTTGTTTCATTATTTGTTTGTTTCTTTCTACTTGTACCTACCACATTCTTTTACACTGACGTGTTTTGCTTTCGATTTTTTCCTTTTACACCAAAACGCACCTTGTATTTCTATTTTTAATTTCCGCGTGTTGTATTAATTAATAGCAATAAAATTGAAATTATTACGACACAATGAAGCCTAGTGTGAGGGTTAGGGTTTGTCTTGTTTTTATAAAACTGTGACTCATGTAATGTTTCTATAAATTCAACCGTAATCTAAAAAAATATAGAATATCGACGAACAAAGGGCTATTTGACTAAACGCCATTTTTTATAATTTATACAATGCAATGTGCAAAGCAATGCAATCCACTTCTGTATATGGGCCTCCTCAAGCACATTGACTTGTGGACGAAGTGAGGGATTTAAAAGCCCATAAAACGCCACGCTGCCCATGCGGTTGGCGAGTCTACTGCAATGTGTATAAGCGTAATTCATTGAAATTTTAATTCTATAAGTTTCAACTGTTTTAGTTTAGCTTCTATTTATACGAAACTAAATAGACGCGAAAATAACCATAAACAGAAATTAACAAGAAGACCTTCAAAGGCTTCAAAAAGATGGGGAAAACAAAAGTAGTTTATGGTAATACTGGTATCTTGCTCCATACCTCGATTTCACTAAAGTATTCCTTCCTTCATAATATTTCATATTAATTTTCGATTTTTAAGAAAAAAATTATTTTTTTTAATTATTTATTTTCGTAATGATTCCTTTGTGTATTTACTATAATAATTAAAAGTTGCATTCCCCTCAACAATAACTCTGCTGTAAACCATCGAACTCCTCTGAAAAAAACTTGTTTTGTTGATTATCCTTTTGAGTTTTGACTTTACTTTATTACGATTACGGGTCATATGTTACGTGATGCGAGTCACTTAAATTACACAGTTTTTTACGCATTCATTGCGGTTTTACTGATTCAGTCACGACAACAATAATTGTTTCCTTTAGTGGTGACTTCGGTGGTCGCCCTTCAGTCAACCAGTACTAGTTTAGTCAGTCGAGTTCAACTTGACGTGCGGCTCGGACGTACGTTTCGTACCTGCCATGCGCTTTCGATAGTGACCTCATAGTGTAAAGTGAAAAAGAACTGGTGCAAAATGTTGGCGGACGGTGAGATTGTTGGTGACGGGTCATGGAATCTGACGATCTACGTCACGGACTTGAACGACAAGAGGACGATGGTCGTCAAGGGAGACATGCACATCGGCGGGGTGATGCTGAAACTCACGGAGAGTTTTGGTAATATAATTAATTATCTGTTCTCTAACTTTAAATTCATGTCAATATTATGTTTATTTGCTGACGGCGTCAATGTCGTGGTTTGTGTCATGCTGAGTCATGCACTGGATGTTTTTTTAAGACTGTTCTCTAGTTTATACTCTCATAGTCACGCTGTAATCCAATCAACTTTGTGAAGTATTTATAATTGTATATTAGTAAACTCACATATTATACAATATTTTGAAATAATCTTTAAAATCGGCAATATATCTGAGAAGCAAGTAGTTACTTCAAAGCTATAAACATAGTTTGTGATATGTCATGTGTAAATACTTTATTAATATGTTCAGTTATATTTCTTATCTTATCTTATGACATGAATGTATTAATATTATAATTTCACAAGTATGCTTGTAGCTTCACTTGTATTCTCACTATCCCACAGGAAACTTAGCTTTTGTAGCTTATGCCCTTTTCTCTGGTCCCTGTGAATTTCCATACAAAATTTCAACTCAATTTGTCCATTTATTGACATGAAAGCATTTCAAATAAACATTGTTTCATTTTTATATACTAATTAGGATTTGTATTTATTGGCATACCCACAGTGTGTCACCTATTCTATAAAAAAACAACATCCAGCAACTTTAAGTATGATTAGTTTATTTCTATACTATTCCAACAGTCTATTATTGAGTTTTATCACATAAGTATGGGCTAATGGAGATAAATTATCAGAAACACATTAATACTACTTTTCAAATCTTATTTACTTGCTTACATAATATTCCTCACATGAAATGTTGATATCATTAGTAATCATTTAATCGATACTAATATGGAGTCTCCATATCTTTTTTTTTATTGAAAAAAGGTACCAGACGAGCAGGCAGTCTACCTGGTGAGAAGTCCACATTGCCCATAGACATTCACGATAGAACCGATAGATACCCCTAGATGCACTACCTACAGAACTATGCAGAGGTCGGGCTTAGATAGTGTGATTTTGGTACTTGTGACAAAATTATATTAATATGGATATACCCCATATTTTATGGCTGGGTGAGGTAGGAAATGTAACTAATATGATCAATAAACATTATTATTACTATTATTATCTATGAGACTATGATTATAAAATTAAAAAAATACTAATATTATTTCTTAATAATATCTCTTTTGTTTAATTTCCATATAATTTGCTGTTGATAAAATAGAGTAAAACTGTACAATTTTTACTGTACAAATATGTACAATTTGTAATTGTACTGGATATGTACAGTTTGTAATTGTACTGGATATGTACAATTTGTAATTGTAATACAATTTGTACTGGAATAAAGAAATATGTACAATTTGTAAATAGGTAGGTAGAGATGTAGATTATTTTAGAAAATTGGAAAACCTTGTAATACTTTTCTTAACTCTTCTATGCCAAGAAAACTTAACTATTAAATAGAAACTGTTTCGAAACTAATTAGGACTAATCTTAGTTTAAAGTCCTAGGAGTTATTTAGGAGTCCTTAGTTTAGTTATTTAGGAATGTTAAAATGACGCTCGATAATAAAGATTCCGGGAAAATGGGAATGTCCATATTAAATCTTTCTTACCGCAAGTACCAAAATCACACTACCTAACCCCAACCTCTGCTTATGACTGCATTGAGACAATGCATGCGAAGGTACAGAAAGCTGATGATGGAGTTTGTGTGGGGTATGTCTCGTAAACGCCTACTTTCTGTACAATCAATATTCCAGGCTCAAAAAACTACTGTTACAGAGTTCAGCAAGTCGTAGAGAAGCTTAAAAAATATGCTAGCAAATGCATCAGAGACAACAAAAAAATATTGCGGAGGTGTGTTAGTATGAAATCCAGTCAGTCATCAAACATACCTCTTTGTAGATACCAAACCATACCATACCATACAAAGTCATACCTCTTTGTAGAGGTATATTGACTTGATAATGTTGGTTAATGTTTTACTTCCTGTCAGTAAAGTAATAATGACTTCCTTATATTAATAAATAAATTAATAATATGTCATGAATATAACTCCCATAATGAATGGAATATTCCAGTAGAAGCAATTAAAAATGTATGCTTCTACTGGAATATTCAATAAATTTCTTTATTCCTAGAAGTTCCATGTTGCCAGTTCCACATAGAACTACTGCAGCCCACTTGTTCCATACACGGAAATATTGAATTTTAAAAAATATTATTTTTCTCTAGTTCCAGAAGTTCCGCGATAAAAGGAAACAAAACCAAAATAGATATAATTAATATTTTATATAATAAATATTTCATAATAAAGACATAAGTTAAAGATAAGTTAATAAATAGAAATGAATGTAATATTTTACTTACATAACTCGGAGACTATTTCGCATTTCATTTTTATTTATTTATTGTACACAGAAATAATAAAAATAGTTACAAAAGCATATACATACAAAAGGCGTGCTTAGGAGATTTCTACCAGCAAATCTGGGAGAGTGATAGGTGATCGATCATTGATCGATTCAATGTTTAATTTTTATATTATATCGATTCTTTTTTATATTTTTTACAACCAGCGTAAGCCAATGAACAATCAAGTATACCTACCTAGACATATTTATAAGTGGAAAGTTAGAGTATAGTAAGAAACTAAAAAAACATGAAACAATACAAGCTGTGGGTTTAAAAGCTGTATAACATTACATTGAAATAATGGGACATAACATCGCATTTTGAAGGTTACAAAAGTCCCACATGGAACTGCAACATGGAACTACAGGGAATAAATTGACCTAATTATTTATTAAATGTCCAAATATTCAATGATCTACAATAACTTTAACAGATATATCTTAGAAGTTATAAATTAATGTTGGGTACCGTATAAACTGACCGAACGTCAGCGACAACAACCCCTCGATGTGTGCACTGTGTTATTGAACCGTCATGAAAACGAAGAACTTTTGAATCGTATCGTGACTTGTGATGAGAAATGGATCTTGCAAACTTTAACGGCAAACGTTCGTATCAGTGGCTGAATCCAAGAGTTGCAGCCCAACAATGTCCAAAACGCAAGATAACTAAGAAAAAGCTAATGGTATCAGTTTGGTGGTCCTGTGCCGGTATGTCCACAACAGTTTCTTGCGAGCCGGTCAAACGATTGATGCAGATTGATGATTGTACAAGGAGCCGCAGACAATGATGAAAAAGCTGCTAACAAAGTAACCAAGTTTGGTCAATCGCCCATCTCCACTTCTTCTTCATGACGATGTCCGCCCTCACACTTCTCATTAAAGTTTTAAGACAGTTTTAAAACTTCAAGAGATGAACCTGGAGACTTTCCCTCACTCACCATACTCGCCGGACTTTGCCCCGACAGATTTCCGTATCATTCGAAATTCGGACAACTTTTTGCAAGGAAAAAAATTAGATTGTAGAAGTAGCTGTGATTAGGGCTTTTGAAGAATTAATTGATACCCGTCCACGAGACTTACAGGGGTGGCACCAATCAACTGCCCGTGAGGAGTCGAAAGTTTGCAAATTGAATTTTATTATATGTAGGTATTTACTTTGCAACGGTTAAATTAGTCAATATTTGAAAAATTTCGTTTAAATTTATTTAAGAAATACACAACTTATAAATGTCTAAAAATACCTCCGTATCCCGAAATTTATATTAATTTTGAACTAGAATTTCTTATAGTCCATATATATATTACCTAATAATAACTTAATAACACTTTAATTTACACTAGTAAACCTTCCACGTGTTATGGAATTGCTATAAATCAACTACATTTGCATTTTATCA
Organism: Sesia bembeciformis; assembly: GCA_943735995.1. Taxonomy (NCBI): domain Eukaryota; kingdom Metazoa; phylum Arthropoda; class Insecta; order Lepidoptera; family Sesiidae; genus Sesia; species Sesia bembeciformis. The sequence goes on from OX031042.1 coordinate 10,259,796, forward strand.
ATATTCATAGAATCCATCATACTTCGGGAGCCAGTCCTAACCAGGTGCTTACTAACTGGTCTCGAGCAATAAAAGCATTATCTGATTTAGGGTAGAAGCACATTAGTACGGCGAAGCGACCTGTCTTAAATCGATTTGGCACACGACAAAACAAAACAATGATTTTTTTCACGAAACATGACGCGTACTATACAAAACATATCCTCCTTCTAAAATAACTATTTCCTGCTTGACAAAATATTGACGATTATGATTATGGTACTACAAAAGAAATATTATGGGAAAATTACAAAACAAAATATAAAGAATTTAAAGTAACAAACAACCCTAAGATTAACTTAATACAAGGTAAGAACGTGTTTCTGTGTTGTCACACGTTTCTGTGAACGTCGTGCCGCAGTGATGTGTTTTAACCCTTAAGGCTCAAAAAGCGGAACAGGTATAGTCTGAAAGAGAAGTAGGTATGATGCGCGTACGCAGGCACGCGTCCTTCGCGACCGATATGTTATACTGAAGCGGGTTTTTTGCAGGGGTGAACTACCGATCGGTTATGCGTTGGTTTCTTATTACAATCCTGAAAACTAATTTGTTAATTGGCGTGACGTTTCTTTATAGGCCGATGTAAAATAGCTGTATTTTGCCACGTATTCATGATAGAACAAAACTACATGGTAAAATACGTCAATTGTTCTAATCATGATAGAACAATTGACGAACACGAAATGCCTGGGACTCGCAAACTTCTGTGCACCACTGACTGGTTAGTGTTACAGTCCCCTGATCTTCTAAAACTATGGAAGCTACTGGACCACTGCGACGGAAAAAACGGCTATAAACGACACCCGACGGAAAAAACGGATATTAACGACACCGGCCGCGAATAAAGTAAATAGTATTTTTCAAACATCCACTGTATCGATTGATGCTTCGTAAGAGGATCATAGTAATACATCCACGATATAAGGACGTAGGAAACTTGCTGTAAATTTACGTTTTCCAGAATTTTCTGACATATTTTGCATCAATCGCCTCGTCATGCTTTTTGTTCTTCGGTGAACAAATGCGATTTTCGTCGCGAAGCTACTTTCTTAAAGCTAAGGAGATCGTGTAGGAAGGTTAAAACTGCCGATCCGCTGTACATTCCATGTGATCTTGCGGTGGGTAGGTAATATACCTTCGTTGCTTAACTAACCACTCCATCCTCACAATCGAATCTTCAGCGTCACCACAGTTGACCCCATTTAAACCAGCGGTACCAATACGAAATTGTAATGGTACCAATAATGGAGTAAATTCTAAAATGTTTTAGCCAAATTTTAGTGTGATACTTTGAGCGTCAAGTTTCTTTTAAAATGTCATAGCACGAAATGATTGACACGAAACCGCCATTGCGATAAACAAAAAAAATGACTGATATTCATAATGAAGGTTTGAAAAAATTCAAAAATGCAATCTTGGTAGATTTCCATAACTACTAATAAATGAATTACTCTCAATTTGGTATAAAATTTAAGTCATACTTGTTGATGGTTGTGTGTAGCTAAAAATTTTCGGGACCACCTTCGTTTTGTGTTAGCGTTTTGTGAACATTATTTGAAATTTTGGGATAAACATTTAAACTGACGAGATCCAGTCGTATTCTCTATTTTTTAAGAATGTTACAATCCACATTTTTTTTTATTGTTATATTTTACATTTAGATGTTCATCGTTGTTGAAAATATTCTTTCAAAAATCTTCCGAACCTAAGTATAACATTTTATGTTTCCAAGAAAAGTGAACAGTTTGTTCGCGTAAACAGCCTCAAAACGCTCACCTACACAAATCTGACAAGATAACTTCCAAAATGGCGGTCGATACGCGCCCACTGCTCCGAAACATATGAATTATTCAAAAACTTGTTGGCCTAACTGGCTGACCAATCTTAATAATCAAGACACGTATAAATAACACATAATTTTGCAATATATCAAGTTAGATTTGGAGTTTTTGGCTCTTTCTGACGTTTATATGAGCATTGTCAAAATGTATTGTAGTAATTCATTCCTTTTATGAACAGCCGTGTAATAGTAGAACCACAGCCGTGTAATAGTAGAACCATGAAAAAGTTAAATAATAAGCGTCAAGCAAATTCCTATCTTACTTGCATACGTTGTCTCCACACAAGTCATAGTTCAAGTCCACACAATGTTGTTAGTAATATCACGAACGAGTGTATAATAAGGAAAACAAGGTCATAATTATACTATTTTTAAAATGAATATGTATTTCTATAATGAATATAATCCTGACTTACTCAGCAAATTATATTTTTCCTTTTGCAATACATCTGAGTATCTTATAATTGCAAAAGTCTATAATAATCGCAATGATTCTAAACTATTCGTGTTCATTTATATCTAAAAGTAAAGCAAAATTGATCAAGAAGTAGTTGAGAAAAAGCAGATATTAGACATCATTGTCATAGTTCATCAGCAACGCGCCAGTTATTTCACAAGCATAAGTTTTTTTTTTGACGACTTTTATTTACATGTTTTATTAAAACCTCAATTTTAAGATCGAGGCCGCTCATGAGACAATTTTACTGTAGGAACCTAGTCTACTATACGAATACCTACCTACTGTTTCAAATGATGACCATCGACTATACAATTGGAGTCATAATTCAAATTGATTTATACCTGCGTTCTATAATAAAATCAGTTTTTGCGCGGATACAAGTTTTCTTATTTGTAAGAAAGAATAGAAAACTGAATAATTTCTGCAAGTTCGTGGCAGAACTTGTTTAATGGCACTATAAAAGACATTGAGACGTCGGACTGCGTATGATAGACAAGTCATAACCTTCACTGATGACGATAAAATCTTTATTTCTTTTTCTTAATGGAAAAAGGTGGCAGAGGAACATACAATCTGTCTGCTGGTAAGTGGATACTGTCGTCCATGGACATCAGCAATATATGCCAACATCAGTCCAGAATGACAAATGTTGATATCTCCCCGTATGCGCTGGCTACCTTTGGCGATATAGGAATGGGTTGGGAAAATGGGGAGGTATAGTATGGGGTGGGAATGGACTGGCATATCTCACTCACTACCGAAACGCGTATGTACAATGGGAAAATATTTAGGATAAAGTGGGAAATAATGCAGTACATTTCAAGGTTCTATGAGAGAGGGTTAACGGCCAGTCGCTACTCTCATCCATTCAATAAGTGTACGACAGGCTTTACGGCTTCGATCGTGATAAAGTTGCCACGATTATTTTTTTGCACCAACCTTGGCTGATCCGTTTTTATGAGTTTGGACTGATTTAGGTAAACGATGTTTTTCTTGAGAACCGCTCTAGAATGTGCTTCAGTAAAAGAACATTCAAGGTGATATAGAAATGTAGAAAGTTGTAATGGTTCTCTAATAAAAAACATATTGATGGTTGACATTAGAGTATTGATACTTTTTTTAAATACAACTAGGTTGAATCGATTAATTGATTTATATTATTTGGAGGGACTGAAGACGCTGATATAATCAATTATTTTTAAAAGAAGAAACAATTAGTAGTTTCAATTTGGTAAGGAAAGCTAAGACTTCCGGCACGTCTGGCGACTTAAGATAAAGGGTAATTAATGTGCGGCAAAGGAAATGACAAAGTATCGAGAATAGCAGGCTCCTCATTACTTAGTGACAGACAGACAGACATATGAATGGAGCGTCGCCGTCTACTTATCAGGGAAATTTATGTCCTTTATCGTGGAAAGTAAAAAAGTTAATTTATACGTAAAGTGCAAATACGTCATTATTCATATTTGTCATTTGGTTTTATACGAATGGTTGTATTCAAACTGTATATAATTTATTCAAATAGTTCCAATAATTATTGGAGTCTTATAAGTCTTAATTGTAATTAAGACATAAAATGAACTAATGCAATAACAAAACCATTTATAACAAACTCAATAATATAGATTATTTATTTTAACTACCAGCTACGTAACATTACTGTCTACAGAGTCCATGATAAAATTTCTAGATAATGAAATGGCTTCCGTTGATATACGTACACACAACAATCGTCTAATAAACAAGTTTAATCTGCATTATTAGTATTGCCATGTAGTGGACGTGGCAATACTAATAACGCACTACTTAGTGAAGTACTTGCTACGTTTTGGACTTATTCAAGATGATACAATCAACAAACGGCCCCACTTTTATTATTTTTTGTAACAGCTTTTATCTTATATCTGCTCTTAAAAAACAGAAGGTTTATTGTCTTAATTTGTTGAATGCGACCTCACAATGACTCTGTCATTCCTTTAAAAGAGAGTCAATGCTAAGATGGCTCTGTAGAATCGTGATCAACCTTTTATTCAATGATACCAGAATGGTGGTGAGCGTAATACCTGATAAGATACAAAAATACATTTAATCTCAGTGTAAATATTTTAGATTATGTAAATCCATAAGGCACGCTATTACAAGGTTTCTAATGCCAAGAATCAAAATAATCGCATGTATAGAACATGAATTTTACACTGTCTCGTCACAAAATAGGTTCACCGATTAACTATATCCAAGATTATCTTTATCTAGGAAATAGGAACTTTATATTTTTCACATTTTTAGAATTCTTGCAATGTGTTGTAATATTAGCAAAAACATACTACATAGACATAGTCTACATAGACGCACCTTTTTACATAGAATAATCGTTTTTACATAGACTCACCTTTTTAGACAATCTTTGTTTGCCTCTACATTACGTTAATTTTTACAATCATGATATGTATTTGCAAAATTGAGTACTTACCAAAAGATAATACGTATACATATAAATCAATATATAAATAGAAAAACGAACATTGCAATATTGTGTATATGTATTTGGTTAATATCATCTCGTGGTTTCCTTCAAGTGACGCTTGCGCACGTTCTGCGGAGCCGCCATGTTGACTCGTGTGTTTCCGGCGCCTCCCGCAGCCGGCAGATAAGGCGTTATCATCCGCTCATTGTTCCCTTATGCTGATGAGGTACTTGGCCAATCGGAATAGGGCATTGACGTTGATATAAATACGTATATTTAGCGTGTAAAGTAAACATTTAATGTCCAAAGTTTAGCGCAAATTACTTCGACAGAAGAATTATCTTAAGCCAGATAATAACGAAATGATGTGTAGATAACGAAACGAAACCTAAAGATGATGTGTGATGATGATATTAAAAACTGAAATAATTACAAAAATCCTTAATTCCACTAAATTCACATTTGAAAGGACGACAAGAAAAACTACGTATTGACTGTTTTATATGTACGTAATTAAATTACATATTATAAAAGCCGATTGAAGCCTTTATAGAAGATAGTGGTGACTAAACCTGCACAAAAGGTCATTATCGACCAGAAAGCAGTTAGTTTAAAGCAAATTACCTATACAGTATCAAGGAATTGTTTACTAATAAGGAAGGATCGCGCTATTGTGCGGGGCCTTTAGGAAACTAATTGAATTAAATTAGCCCTTATCTAGAAAAACCTAATTTAGCTTATCCTCTTCCCGGGTAAACGGGCTGTAATTATCCAGAACGCATTTAGTTTTATCGTGAATGTGTCCGTATGAAGTGGAGGGGATGTGAGCTATCTTTTAAGTGTGGCGCGATAGTGTATGACATTCTAGCTGCACAACAGGGCCCTTGTTCGAACATTGTAGGTAGATATTATTATAGCTGATCTATGTAATGAATAACTTCGTTGTCAGGAGATTGTGATAGAGGAAATAAGCTTGAAACAACTAAGACTATACCATTGGAGCCACTTTGAATCGTAATGCTTTACGTTTAGTACCAAAAGTTTAGTTTAGTATGGTATTAAAGTCTTCTTTGGATAAATGGATTTTTAAAGGAAATTTAATCACTTGTTTGGCTATCGACAAATCATACGCGGTCAGAATTCCATCGGCGTTCCCTTGGATCAAGATGCTGCCTTGAAGCAGTGTCACCAACTAAGGCTTGCTGCAGCCGGACACTAACGGTAGCGCGCATTCCTCGCCCCTCTCACCTTTCATTTACCGCAGACGGAATATAGATAAGGAACAGTAGTGAATTAGCAATACTCAACATTATTCTTGAATAATCCGGCAACGCTCATTGCTCACAACAAATTATTGTTTATTAAAAACTTACTAATCACTCAGAAACACGTATTCTGTTTGCGACGATACAGCAATTTCTTGATACGGCTCGTATAAGTAGTTTCTTATCAATCGGCTACCAACGTTTGGCTACCAATATATTTATAAGTAACGGATGCATTTACAATCGTATAAACAGATCTTCTCTTGCAAAAAATTACTTAATTTCATTTTCGCTCCCGTCAATTATCCGCCACGCTTTGCAAACAATGCGTGACAGTTCTTTCGGAGATATGTATGCAGATCTCGTACTGTCCTTCGCCTCCATTTGATTTAGCCTTCAGGTAATTGGTCAGTTCTTACGCGCGAATGTCTCTCACAGTCTATGTTAATTGCCTGCTTTCCTTGAGCTTTCTCTTAAATTCTGTGCTGCACTTAGACCCGCCATTCTGGTTTCCTCGCCTCGGTTTATTGCCGTATTGATAGAATCTCATCAATTTAAATTTATTACAGATATAAATTCGCAGATCGCATGTTCATGATTCACATGTTGTAACTTGTGACATGTATGTTATTATAAGTATCTATGTTAGTATCGATAAAGTTTCTTCATTCGAATCAAGTATGGGTACTGGGTACGTTAATCCTTATACAGTTTGTCCCAAATATTTTAGCTATAATCATTTACTGTGTTCATGTAATTGTCACGTTTGCACCATTTGGCTCTCAGCCTTGCATCATCTCCTTATATTAAGTTAAGGCTAATTTGCATTGTAAGGCAATCAATAGTTTATGTGCACATCCATTATTTTCAACATATTTATGTTAACTTGAATTGTAATGCCATGCAATATGAGAACGTAATTGCTTAAGATAATATTTTAATCGACAATGATGCGTTAAAGCGGTATTTGAGTTTAATTAAATTGAATTATTCATATCAGAGCTTAAAATTAATTAAACGAGTCAAAGTTAATAACTATATAATTAACAATTCCGTTCGCCAAGTTGTCAGTAAAAGAAAACTCTTCTATTTCTCGTGGATGTGTTGACTATTGAAGATTACAGTATTTTAATAATAATTACTATTTGATAATCTAGAAATTGGTCAATATCAAGGCCTTCCACATCGTGTTGTAATCAATCACGTGCCGTGACGAAAGTATCCGTATGCAATAAACATTCAAATTACTCCATGCAGTGACGAACCGCACGTACGGCATGTCGTCTATGCAAAACATAATTAATCAATATAAATTTAAGTAATTATTTCCACGAAAATTCACAGGTTAATTAACGTATAGTTAATTGTCTTATCATCATCGCTTGTTATTTTAATTCCAATCCAGTGACAAATGTTTATTTATAGGGTCTGGATATTTATGGTATATATCTTCTTTCTTTTACACTCATTTCCATTATCTTTGTCATTTAATGAGGATTAAAGTAAAATTTAAGTTTTCTTTGTCTTGTAACCTTCAATCTTAATTAATCTGAAGTAATTACGTAATAACTTCAGAAATTTTAAATTTGTATTGTTATACGAATAAAAGTATTAGTATTTTATAAAATCGTAATCGTTATTGATAGTCAAGTATAGTCATGAGAAATACACACAACGGCTACGAAGATTTTTTCAAGCTTTCCTATTATGCAATTATGCATCATACGAGTACTGTTAACTCATACGTTTACAATAGAAATAGACCGAAATATATTTATCTGCAAATAGTGTTTAATATCTTCCACTGTTCTTATGAAAATTAGGTGTTTTGCTATTATATCCGCTGGCGCCTTCCGCTGTTTCAGTAAACACTAGCGAAAGTACAGTAAACCTTATTTTTAATTTGAATGTCATTCACAGTCGATGTTTCCGTTTACACATGTACGCAAACACGGGACTCATTGTTTTCCATTGTTATGCAAATCTGACACGTGTGTGTTCACCGCCAAATTCAATACGCCGCCTTAGCGATGACTATTTTAGACATTCTTGACATCTTACATAAATAAATTTCTATTCGCTGAGTTAAAGATAATTTTTTGTTTATATCGACTCTGGGAGCTTCTGTCATTACTTCTTCTGGAGCAGCACTGTTTTTACAAAATAGCATTTTGAAGTAACTGCTTAGCTTGTATTGTCGTCCATCGTTACTGAAACATAAATCCGTATTGTAAAATCATGTAAACTCAGCATACGTAGTATATAACTTTTACATTTAATTGAGATATCCCCATCTTAAGGAATAATTATTATAGTTCACCTATCAAGGAAAACATAGGAATGAAACCAGCATTAGTTCACCGAGAAATAAAAGCTGCGGCATCTGCCACTGATCTGCATTGGGCCTCCATGGTGGATTATGGTACCGAGCCCTTTCGTTGTTACTCGGGAAAGTCTGCGCCCTGCCGTGGGACGTTTTACGCTTATAAGTGCTGACACATTATAGTTTTTATCTATTTAAACAGGTCTCAACCGTTGCACTAAGATGGCCACGAGCTGACATAAATAAGGTAAACATACGCGCGTTGAGACACGTTTCAATAGATAAATATATGTGTAAAACGCGAAAATACTTTTATTTATGACACAATAAAAACCAACTACTTATAAGCAAATAAATATCGGAGTCAGTAGTCCTACTTATAATACGAACTACGCCGCTGGTATCGTTGCAATGTAAGTAAGCCTCAAGTACATTAAAACAAAGGTTTTCACTATAAACGTTTCAACTGTCCGCCCGTTACTATTTGCATTTCCAAAGAAAGAACCCATTCTCTTAGCATTTAAATTCTATTGTTTATCTGTCGCGACGACTGCGACGTCTAGCTGCTTTTGCATTGATTTCCTTAAGTTTAGCATTTCTAAAATGTTTAACGGAAATAAAATTTAAATGACTCACAAAGAAGAAAGGGCTATTGAAGAAGAAAACCGGCGAATGAAATTTCTTTCAGCGTCATCTTCTTCAGGATCCTATGAATCTGTACAGGACGATTTAGCTTCCAGTTCTGGTGAAAATATGGATTCACAAAATGACCTGCCAACTGTGTTCGAGAGCATACAACCTGGGACTGGGACTACTGTAATGGGTACTGGGTAACGAAGAAAGATTTGATGACTCCAAAATTAGTATTCTGCAAGCTGCTATCGAGGCTCTTGGACGTAATATGGACGAATTTCCGATAATTAAGTCTTCCATCCAACGAATTCGTACGGAAAAACGGAGGGAACGTGCGGAAGCCATATTTCGAAAATGTATCAGACGTAACTGTTCACTAGATGCCTGAAATTCCAAAGAAGAACGTCTTCCTATAGTCATTTCGTTTGGAAATAATGATCAAATTATTGCAGTGCCAACTTATTACATAATTCTACCGGCAAAGAGCAGGCGTAGGCTGTTTGGAATGCAATCACAGATAGGAATCTCGAAAATAAAGTGCAAATTCTCTGTTATGGTACCACGGCTTCGAATACAGTTCGTCTCAATGGTGCCAGTGTGCTCCCAGAGCAAAAGCTTGACAGGGAATTGCTTATTTTTACTTATGACTTATTTATTGCTTATGAACTGGTGCTGAAAAGCGTATTTGAAGTAAAAATCAGTCAAATGACCACAGATCCCGATAGCTCTTAAAAAGTTTTTTTGATAAGCATTAATTTTGACAAGATACAATAGTGCTGTGCTATAAGGTAAATGTGGAAACATTCTTACCGCTTCCGAACTTGAAGGTCTGCTAAAATTCTATCACGCTGAATTGACAAAAAATAGTCGAAGATGATTATCGAGAATTATTCTTGTTTTATTTCAGAGAAAAACATTTCTCTCGTCTCAGAATTTATGTAAATTTTCTCCGCGAATGTCTTTCTTTATGGGAGACTAACGCCTCGTTTCTAGAAGCCAATAATACCGTGTCAACCTTTAGAAGCCGATACTTTAAACGATACAGCCGAAAGGGTTGTAAAGTTGATGCAAGACTCGTGGTTTGATTACGGTTGAAGAGAAACAAAAACAATTTTTGTTATTTTGTCAATAAGAGCACCGAAAGATCTATCCTGACTGTAAAAACGAAACTGAATGGAAAATATGCTCAATAATTGATTCTTTTAAAACTAAAATAGTACGATGTACGATTTGGACCAATTGGTGTTTTATTTTCCAAAACTATTTACATGAATTCTTAAGTCAATCCCATACCTCACTACAAATTCTCAAAGTTTGACATCAAGTCGGCACGAGTTCTCGTTATCCTAAGGCAATTATATTTCATAATCGAGTAATTCGGACCAAATAGAAAAAAATAGAGAGTATGCGTATCTGATTACGCAAAAAAAATCCCCCTTTATGTCATGGAACACCCTAATGTACAGCTATAAAAGATCGCCGTTAATTATATCGCCTAATGAGACGAAGGTTATAATACTTACTAAGCTAAGCTAAGCACTGAGTAAGAAACTTGACGTCCTTGGCGATAGCCTGAACAAAATCAGGCAATATTTAAGTAAACCCGTCTGCCAACTGATCCTGTCGTGTTGTGTTACCTTGTCTATCTATACTCAGCGAAACTATGCTAATATAATAAAAAAGTAAAATTGTGGGTAAGTTTGGGGGTAATCTCTGGAACTACTGAACCGATTTCAAAAATTCTTTCACATATAGGAAGCTACATTATCCGTGTCTAATATAGACTATATTTTAGTTTGAAATTTTGAAGAAAAGAACTTATAAACCGAAGCGAAGCGAGGGCGGGTCGCTAGTTTTAAATAAATACGTACTCTTAGAAGTGGTCTGCTACGTGCTGCAACCGTCTTTTATCACACTGGGACTTGTTAGTCCATAACAATGAAGTCTAACTACACATCTTTTGTTGTAGCACAGATAACATTATGTTGTGTCACAATTCAAGATTGCGGATGACTCCATAGCGGTCACGCGTGAGGACCGGTTTACCGCAAGTGACGTCACTCACTGTGTTAAACTGAGAGACCAATACTTTTAAGGTAATAACATGGTAAGGTGTGATGTGTAGAAGCAAATGTTTACTGTAAAATGTATCACAGACGTGAAAATAAACACTCCTAACCGATGTGGAGTTGTAATTAAATATTTATATAGGTATCTGGGGAAGTAGTCAAGTATTTGCAGTAGTGATTCGTTTCGGCATGCCCCTGTTGATAAAGTATATAATGCTTTATAATCATTTCATAGATTTTTTCGATAAGTACTGATTCGATAAACTCGATAAACACGTTGATATAATTGTGAAACGGCAACTATATGCGAATGCAGACTTCATAGTTGCTTCTATGTTCACAAAGACTTTTTCCTATGTTTACGGTTCTCGGGGGTTATAGCGTCTTCGTTGTTCATGGTCGTTTCAATTTTATCTCTAAAAAATACTTTTAGCATTATGATTGAGGTCATAGAAGTTACGAAACTAATTAGAAAATTGTCCATTAAGTATGCCTCGACCTATAAATTGCACAATACTAAATCAAGGGCGTTTATTGCTGTATTAATTTACCAATTTAGATTGCTACAACTGGATATAAACAATAATTTAAACAACTCAAAAATTTGTGTGTTAGATACTTAGTAATACTACGTAATTAATACTGCGAATAATTAAATATATCATTTTCGTACAAAAAATATATGACTGTTTCCATGTAAAACGGCAATTTCGTAGGTAAGGACCTAATATAAAATCCAAACGCAATAAAACCCCAATTTAAAAATACACAAGTAAATAACTAGTTTCAAATTACCCTCACGTCATTCACAATCGGCCTATTGCTCCCTTTTGTGTTTTATTTAGTGTATGGCGGTAATAAATTTTGAATTGCTCCGTGAAAATTCAACTTCCAATACTCGTTTCGATTCAAGTTTCTATTTATAATCGTCTGACTTCACTCGGTCGGCGGCGTTAGGAACAACACGCACTGGTTTCAACGGCTCTACGCATCGGCTACTGTTGACGTTTTGCCAAATGATCAAAACCAATTGATCTTCAGCGTGTAAAGGTCTAATATATGAGTAAATAATAATATTTATCAAAAGTCTCACAATATTAATGCATTAGTATTATACATACTTTCTATTTTTAAGCTTTCTGTTGTAAACAAGTTTTGTGTTTATTACGTGTTTAAAGTCATATTCTTTCCAGCTCTTTAGTATTTAAATGTAAACTTTAATAATTATGTCGTCGTCACATCTAATAATAATTTGTTTTTCATACTCCTTTCACTTTCTCGTTTTGAGATCCTACAGGTTTAATCTTTTCATGTTCTCGCGTAGAATAATTTTGATAAGGGCTTTCTCACATAAAGTAGTTTGTAATAGGGTAAACCCTAAAATATATACTGCAGTACAATATACCTTTGTGGAAAGCAGTTATTGTACCAACGCACAGAAATTTAGGCGGCGTCATTTAGTTTCAGGTCAGGGTCTTTAAAGTACTTTATTTACATTTATAAAGCGAAAGTTTTTACACGACCTAAAACTTCAATTGGTTTGAGAGAATTTTATTATACGCAGAATTTAACATTTATTTGTCTGTTTATGCTTAAAGACATAATTCCAAAAAAAAAAATCCTTCCCAATGAACTAGTATGATCTGTTTTTACTGTACGACTGATCTCAACTTGTGATGACTAGGGGACAATATTCTTCCTTGTCCCCTGATCATGAAAATATTAATTATTTGTAGGCCGCCAATTGTACTTCTAATTACTAGTATTTTTTTGTGTTTCTCTTCAGTGTGTTTTGGTGGAAAATAAAGGGTATCTATCTATTCTATGGCGAAAAATTGATTAATATATGAAATAAAAAAAATGACATTTCAGTTACTACAGGGTCACATTATAGTCGTACGATATTTGTGTTCCAAGCTGTTTTTCTCTTCTATAATTAAAACAATGACAGTATTTCAAAGAACAGATGGTTTATTCCAATGTCTTTACCACATTTTGTTATTGTCCTTCACAAGTCGAGCATCCTCTTTTTTTCATACCAGGTCAAGGTCCTCGGGTGTGTCACCACTCCTCATATTTACCCATCCATTAAGCGCAATTGTTTTCGACTCGGTTCTTTCCTCTTCAAAGTTTGTTTTGCTTTCATTTCTGTCAAAACTTCACTTTATTAAATATTTGTTTACCTTTTTTACACAGATTTATCTTATCGTCAAAATTTGCTCGACGTTTTGCCAGCATGATTTGTAAAAATGTCATTTCTGTCATTCGAATATATATATGTATGTATATATATATATATATAATGGAAGGGGTGGTATTGTGGCCCCCCAGTTTGTTTTTCCTTCATAAAATCAAATTTTCTCACCGAAATATTTTCAGCTATTGTTTATTGTGAAGGTAAACTATTAAGTTTTCGAAAGTAAAAAGTTGAAACAAAAAAACACGCATTAACAATAACTAAAAAATGTATTTCTAAAAATTGACAATTTTTATTATTTTAAAACTATGGGGGTAAAGTGGCCCCCGTCTAAAATCAAATGAAAACAATATTTTTCAGTAAGGAACAAATAGATATTAAAATTAAAACAAATATTAAATTATACAAATATTCAAATTAATTGCAAAAATCACAAACATATACATCTTTTTCACAAGATGTGCACTCCTGGTGCGCCCACGATTGACATAGCAAGCACTGTATCCATATTTCACCACGATGGTCCATAGAATAGAGTTCATGGCAGAACATGCACGTCGTATCTTCATTAGCCTGATCTTCACCATGAGGTAGGATGTCGGAAACATCTGAGGTTGAGCTCTGAGGCTCAGAGTCGTCAGATGTGTTCGAGTCAGAAGTCGTCGCAGAATCGCAGCGTCTCTTTGATCCCCGGCTAGCTCCTCTGTGTCCTCCGCGACTATCGCCAGATCCACGACCACGACCGTGACCACCAACGCGGCCTCGATCAATCCTACCACGACTAGGTCCAGCTATCGGCGCTGCTGATTGAGGTTTATTCACCGAAGCCTCCAAATTTGACTTGTACGGAGATCCAGTAATGAGAGTTGCTGCTGATGCCTTGCGTCCCCTGTTCGACTTCTTTTTTTTAGGTTGTGGAATGGGTATAATTCTATCAGGTAAAATAAGAGGACTGCCGGTAGGTTGCTGTGAGGGCGGTACTACTGCAGAGGTGTTGGCTGTAGTTGGCTGATCAGGAACATCTGGATCCGGGATGGGTTCTACATCAACGCTCCTGGGTGCAGATTCAGACGCTTCGTGCTCTGCTGCAATGAAATCATCATCGTTGAAAACATTCCTGTCAAACGGGTAAATACCCGAAATTCTGAAGCCGTTGACAGCGATACTAGCAGTTTGACATTGTAGATATGCCTTGCCAAATAGTTCGGCTATGTCGTAAGTACCCACGGGACGATGCGAGTGGAGCAACCATTGCCTTATGTTTTCACTGTAGTAGTTCTTCAGAGGTCCCATGAAGCTCCTATCTAAAGGCTGCATCTTATGGGTTGTATGTGGCGGCAAGGATATGATTACCACGTTGTTTTCTCTTGCCATATTAATGACGTTTAGGTTTCGCGTGTGACTGTAGTGCCCATCGAATACAAGCAGTACTGGTGATTCTTGAGTTGGTTTTGTTTTATCTATAAAATGTTGAAACCACTCGGTGAAAAGCTCTGTTTGTATCCATCCCGACGGGTGGCACCTTCCGAGTGCACCAGGTGGTGCCCCACGCATTAGCGTTTCTGACATATTTTTGCGGGGAAATATCATCATCGGCGGAATGAATATGCCACTGGCCGACATCGCACATATTATGGTGATCAAAGCACCTCGTTCAGCTGAAGTAATTGCAGACACTTGACGCTTTCCTTTCAAAGAGATAATACGCGGAATTTTGCTTTGAACGATGCTAAGTCCAGTCTCGTCAACGTTGAAGATACGATCTGGAGGAAATTTATTTTTCTTGAATTCTTCTTCAAGGATATCGAAAAATACCTGGACATCTGCTCTATTGAATCCTTTAGCACGAGCTTGTGAGGTTCCTGTAGGCTTACGAAGGCTCAAAACATCCTTGTGGCGATTAAAAAAATGATCAAACCATGCACGTCCAGCTTCTTGATTGGTGAATGGGTGTGGTATATTGTTCAGCGTTGCCAGTTGATAGGCCATTCGTTTCACGTCTCGAGATGTAAACCCATAAAACTTACTCTCCATCAAAAGTAGATACTTTACCAACTCTTTCTCTAGTTCTGGTGGTAAGGTTGGTTTTCTCCCAGCACGTTTTACTACTACCTCTTCAACTGAACAGCTATCTTTTACAAACCTCCTCAGTGTAGTTCTTGGAACTCGGAACTCCTTTACTGCTCTTTTGTAGCCCATCCTTTTTTCTCGTACTGCCCTCACTGCATTGATCATGTCTTCCTCGTTCCATGATTTGAGTTTCTTTTTGGGTAGTGGAGTTCTTGGCATGCCTTTAACAAAAAATAAATAATTGTAATTCAACTGGATATGATGGCAACGTGGCCCCCGGGGGCCAGATTATACTCATTCTTAGGGGGCCTATTTGTCAACAAGCTATGTATTCAAAATATTGGCACTAAAATTAGAAATACGGTGATTTGTACAAACTTACTCGCAAATACCGATATCTTGTTTCGTTGACAGCAAATATACAGTCGGCGCAGCCTTCAAATGTTTTTAATTCCGGCAATATGATTTTTTTTTTAAAGGACCGTTAAACTTTGGTTCCTCCGTCAATGACATAACGGCTCGTACTTTAGCGTCATCTGTACGCGAACCGCTATAACTTTACTTCATTTCAATACGCCGCATAGGTGAACATAATTATAGTAAGGATTCAACGATGGCGTTGTGAGAAGTACAAAAATGTATAGGGGGCCAAATTGTCACCAGGGTGCCACAATACCACCTCTTCCTCTATATATATATGTCTTCTTCCACAACTCTTTCGTGAAGTCGTAAGTTAGTCCCGTACCACAGAGTTCCTACTTAAGTATGTATTTTTTTCATTATCACTGGTCCCACCAGGGAAAACATCGTGAGGAATCCCAAGTAACAAAGAAAAACCAGCGGCATCCCTAGTATCCACCTATCCCCACTGGACCCGCGCGGTAGTTTATGGCACAAAACACTCTCGTGGCTGCACGGAGAGATCCGTGTCCTGCAGTGGGACATGTTGATATTTCGATTGTTGTTAATCTATAATGTCCAGTGGCACAGCATCGATATCCTAGTCACTAACCCGCTTCCCTCTCGAGTTATGAGGAACGAAATAATTAACAATCACTGTTAGTAACAGGAACAATAATCTATTTCATATATTAGTTCACTTTTATTAAACTACATACATATATGTAAATGATCATTCACCGAATTCACTATGGTGGTGGCTATATGGACTTTGTGCCAGTCTGTGGTGACTCGGTGGTTGGGGCTATGGACGTTTGACAGTTCAATATAGTGACTGAATACAAGAAAGGTATTTGGTTACTTGTGTCTCAATAATCTTCCTGGAGATAATTAAATAGGAAATCAATAGCTCCAATGTTGTTTCTCTTTCCAGGTAAGATTTTGATTGTAAGATTGTTAAATTGATGTCGAATGTATTAATTGTATCCACATTTGATTTAATTAAAATAACCTCTTTCCAGGGCAACGCAATTTGGTTTTGATTTCGTGATTCCTACACATTATCTCTGGTGTTTGTTAGAGCACATTATATATATATATATATATAATATATATATATTAATTTCGTGCGAGTTGTCATATTTTATCGGCTAGTTTATTTGTCACCTTTCTCAATTACTATATTTAGTGTCCAATGACGACATGTGGCACGCACACATTATTTTACGCGATATTCATATTAACAGTAGGTGTATGAAGTCATTTACATATTGGGTCGAGGACAACAAATGATGTAACATTTAAAAATTAACTTACAATACAATTTTTTTTTTCTGAAGCTATTCCAAAAACGATTAAAAATAAGCAAATTTCTTTAGCACAGTTGAACTAATTAAGATTGTTTATATTTTGTAATTTTATTTGTGAAAAACGGTGTGGATTATACAAATTTATATATCGAGTCTAATGTGACCGAGTTTAATCAGAACGGTTTCAACGCACATTCACAGGTTTTTTTAAGTTATTCCTGTTCGTGAAATACTCTAATAACGAAGAATTTTGTGACAAAAATCCAATAAATAATCCATATTTTTTCGATCAAAACGACATCTAAAACTTGTTAAGACACACGAAACACGTTAACACTATTGCGATAATAGGATAAAGTAGCAAAATGCAGTACTTGTTACGGTAATCTTCTGTGCAATTGGGTTAACGTGGTCAGTCGAGTGCACCCAGCGACAATTGCAAAATGCTCATTATCTCAAAACTAGATGAATGTGGGTTGGACCCCGTTTGATTAAAGTCGGTTATGTGTAACATTGTGTGCACAATTGTTTGTATTTTATATTGAAATAAAAATATTTAAAAAAAAAAAGATTATTTTTAGGCGTCCCGTCGGCGCTAACCGAACTGTAAACCTAAATAAGAAATTTTCTGAAGAGTTATTCAGCCTGACGCCAACTTCGAGTTGTTATGATTGCAATTCTCGTCTCTGTCACCGAAGTGCGGATGAACCACACTTCGGTGACAGAGACCTACAATGCCGCATATACTTTATACCGCAAACAAAGTTGTGGAACGAACTGCTAAGTGAGTTTTTCCGCTAGGCTACGATATAGGACTCTTCAAGAAAGCTTTGAATAGAATTCTGCAAGGTCGGCAACGCGTACGCACCTCCCTGGTTGTTGCAGATCTCCATGGGCGACATTGACCACATACCATTTCGTGGACTGCTCGCCCTTCTACCAGCTCTTCTATGAAAAAAAGACTTGTTTTTCCTCATCCAGCTTTAAAAATGTTTTAAAAAACTTGAAAGTAAGAAACAGTTATGTTGTAAAATTTGTAAAGACGCTCGTATGAAATAATGACTGACTTAACTTATATGAAACACGACTCGCGTTGCCCTTTCAAGAAGACTCGACTGGACTGACATTTCCTTTGGTAAATGAGCGATCCATTTGCAAGAGTAATGGATCCTTTGTTTGAGTTAATTTCCTGCAAATAAAGCTTGTCTTTATTTGCAAGTTTCGTAACGGGATATTTGATGAAGTTGGGACTACCTGCATATTTTCAATTTCCAAGGTATATTTTCAGTTTGATAAATATTGTTTCTTCCACTCCTTTATCAAATTTTAGATAATAAACAGTAATAAAAAATGAAGAGTAACTAATAAACTGAATTTTTAATTCTTGAATAGACATAACTAAAATTAGTTAAGGATGTCACGAATATTCACTTGCGGTTTCGCAACATGTCAAAAGTTCGCGAAGTATACACTTTCGCATCGGTTTCGCTTTCGCTAATTTCATTGCGAAAGTTTAACGACGGAAACGGAAATTAAATGAAACTACGTAAACCATTGATATTACATACTTGCTTGATGCAGTCTTTAATTCCTTTTTATTACAAAAATGTGTATTTTTTTAAACCAGTAAATCGAGAAATTTATTACGTACGTAGATTCTTGTGGAATTAAAAAAACATATTCTTTGCTTTTGGGTTTGATTTCTCTTTCGGAATAGGATTTTTTTCCTTTGCTTCTGTTTTTGCTTCCAGTTAAATACTTTTGTTACGACATTAACTAAAATATTATCAGGAAATAACTTCTTACATAAGAGTAATCAATTTGTTTGTTCAGAATTTTTACAATTATTATTAAATGTTATATTTCCTTATATAATTCTATGTTACATGTATAATATTATTGTTATTTTCCTTATAGGCAATTATAAAAATACAAATTTAAGGAAAACCGCAATATTTTTACGTCAGTCTTGATCACGGCAGTAAGGCCGTTTTCAATAATTATACTCGTATTATTTTATGAAATGTGTTGCACATAAAATTGTTTATCAAATTAATTTAGTATAAAGTATCTTTCAATCTAAATTGGACGAGCCAAAAATATTCCAAACCCTTTATCACGAATCATGACATTCATGACCCAAATGCATACCAGGAACTCCAGAAACATTTCATTTATCTTCGCATTCCCGTTTCAATATACATACTACTCGTATTATGTCGTAAATTTTACAATATTGAGGGTATTTGAAGCTTGACCTACCAGCGGAGCGAATTATTGCTAAGGAATGAGAGAGTTGTGCAACCGAAATTATGTGCCTACTGAAAGATTAATATCCAAAGTATCTCTTTTAACACGTGAAATTTTAACAATATTTTAAGAAATCGAATGGTAATATCATACATAACGCATATATTTCTTTTTTCTCTAGCATCATAACTAGGTTTCGGAGAATTAATAATCAAGACTGCTGTGAAACTGTAGCTGCTTAATATAAAATATGTTGCAGCTAAATAATTTGCATGTTCTCCAAGTATGTTTATAGCAAAATCGGTCCGATGTCAAATTATAACGTCCCATTGCAGCTTACACCCTACAGGCCTACCTCTGAGAGCCATACATACGCCAGATTTTTAAATTCTTTGAATGCGGTTTACTATTCGATGTTTTCCTACATTCATACTAAGTAGGATCAGTGATTTCAGCCGGGGTATAGAGTCAAGAATACCTGGTACCTAGAGGTACCTGGGCTATCATCGCTCTAAAAGTAATCTGAAAAAAAAATTTGGTCCGGTAAAATAATATTTTTTATACAATTTTCTGAAATCTCACACGTTCTTTGATCACAGCATATAGTTTGTTGTAATTGTAAACTTCGTTTGTAACATTGTGTATTTCCCGTAAATGGTTATTACGAGTGTGTATTGTGTAATGTCGATATTTTGGTTGGCTTCGTTTTCACTACATTTCCTGCCAAGTGTTTAATATGCGGATCACGATTCTAAGCCAAAATAAAATTCGTATATTTGTTCAAACATTCATCTGAAAGCGAAGGTCATAATAATAACATTCACGAGTTTTGTGTTGCCGATAGCCACTATTTTAAGTTTGTTGCTGTTACTGTTAATATTACAACATTCACTGATTTCGAAATAATGATCGATTAAGAAACTGCTGGACTGGAACCTGAGTTTAACTTGACTAAAAAGGTAGGCGGTGTATCAAAGCGTGCAAGTAAAGGCATAGAATGTTTTAAGTATTTATATGACTATCTCAGCAATTCTGTTTATAAATATAACTAAATTAATTTCCAAATTGTATGTTTCGAATGTCTTAGTTCGTTGGATGTTTTTTTTGCCAATATTGATCTATACTAATATAATAAAGAGGTAAAATTGTGTGTTTGTTTGTAGGTATGTTGGGGATAATCTCTGGAACTACAGAACCGATTTCAAAAATTCTTTCACAAATAGGAAGCTACATTATCCTCGTCTAATATAGGCTATATTTTATTTTGAAATTTTGATTTTGCATTGACGAAGGCACGTCAATGCATAGTAAAGTATCGCAAATATTGGTAACATTCTCATACATCTGGTTACTGGTTACCTCATACATCATATTGGCGATTTCATTGGCACGTTTATTTATTTTTATATAATATTTCAAACTAAATTTACCATGGCCTAGAAACATTCTCTTGATTTCTTGATTCTAAATCCAACCAAAAACCTATTTCCAAGTTATATAAATCCCTTGATATTGACAATCTCCGATTAAATCTTTCTTTTGCTAGCATAAAGTTATGATAGACTAATGAATATAATCTTAATCCTTTTAACTCATTTATTGTACTTAAGCAAATTGAGAAACGCCAAGTCACTTTCGTAATGAATACAAGGGATAGGGCTTTTATAACGTCGAAATTGAATCAAGATTAACCCTATTATGAGACCACCCGCATCCGTCGGGCTACATCTGATTGTTACATATGAAATTAATGCTCTGCAATTGCTACGAGATCGTGACTTGATTTTACGAACTTCAAAAGTTTCTCATATGTTCCCGTGACTTTTCTTTTTCCATTATTTGCAACTAAAATTAATTCAAAATTATTTAACCTTCTTCGAAATCGAGAGTTGTCGAACCACTGTCTCGACGATGTGCTAAAATCGTGTGTCTGGGAACGAAGACTAACGAGTCTTTCTCATCACTGACTACAGACATTGATAATTAGTTTCATAACTCGGAAATTTGTCGATTTTAGTCTCTATAACTTCTTCATCAAGGGTCATGATTTCAGAGAAAAGTACTTCTAAAATGTCTGCTGTGGCTTGAAATTGTAGTTCCCACGCGAAAAGTGATCGTACTAGTGGCAAGTGGAGAGATAAATATTTGTAAACTACTCTAGCGTGAGTCCCTGACCTTGCTAGTGGGATGAAGCGTATGCTTGTCAAGAGACATTATAAAAAACTTTAAAGGCAATTTGTTTTGATGGGCCAGTCTTGTAACGATACTTTAATCTTGTTCAATGTTTTCCACAAATTTTATAGACACTTAACCGAGACACTAATTACTAGTTCTATAGAATTTAAAGGCATTTTTATTACTCACGTGGATACCTAAACTTTAAGTAGATACAGACCTAATACCAACTAAATCGCTTTAGAATTTATTTAGTTAAACAGATTTTTTTTTATAAAATTGCCAAGTCGAGTGGAATTGGACAAAGTAGTGTAAAAATATTGTTAACACAAGTTACTAAGATTTTTGAACAATGCGAGACAACAATCCTGTGTACCTATATATTATGATTAATTACAAAATTAGTATTTCTTTTGGAAGAGATTCTGTAAAGAATAACTTCACCAGAAGAATCCCAGACGTCGTCGTCAGCGGCACATGGCCGACGCCGGTTCTGATGCCCGTCAAAAATAGAACGCCGGCTATTTATACTGGGCGCGTATCCGGCGCACGCGCACCGCGTCCGAGTATTGAGGGCGAACCGAGTAAACATGGCGGCGATTGGAGTCTTCTTAAATCCAGTACTTTTAGATGAATTTCAGGGATCAATCAGCATAGAATAATATTTGCTTTATTTAGAACAAAACCAGTATTGTTGATGAAATGATGACATCTTTTCGTGTGCGTTTCAATTTTTCGAATTCCATAATTAGAGTTTAAGATGCTACCTAATTGTCGAAAGGAATGTAGCACATTTTCGATTTCTTTTTTCACAAATTAATACACAATATTTCTTAAACATCGTGCCGTCCGAGGTGATTGCTGTGGAGATCCACTCTTCATTTGTTCCGAATCAGTTCCTACATTTCTTTGACATTGCGCCGTCCCTAAAAAGGCTGAGAATTCATTCTTCATTTGTTTCGAACGAAAAGTCAAAATCAAACATGCACTATTCACGGAGTTTGGTCCTTACAGTGCACTCACATAGAGCGGACGCGCTCCTGACTTTTTCTCAGGTTATTTACATAATTATATGTATATTTGTAATGTATATCGTATATTGTGAACGTAATAATTAGTTTCGTCTATCATAAACCGCCTTCTTTTCCCATTTACTACAGGACTTGTTTAGGTTTTTCTCTTTTAATAATTCTTACCGCATTTTTTCAAAAAATAATTTAAAATTCTGAACTAGTACTACAGTATACTTTAACTTAAGGTAGGCAACGCATCCGGGGACGTGCCACCGTTTGTCATTCTGGACTGATGTTGACATGTACCGCGGTAGTCTGGACGACAGTATCCACTTGACCCTAGGTGGGTTGTATGCTCGCCTGCCACCTAGGTTCTAACCATAAAAAAAAATATATAAACATTAATGATTTTCCAAAGCAAGAATTTTCCTTTACAGATTGATGGGAAAGCTAATATCAAGGGATATATTATCATGGAAACCGGTAATAGCTCATCAATCATGGCCGAACTAGAAACGCGATGGGAAACTAATTCATCAACCCAACCCTTACCCCTTTTAAGGCGTTGCGAAAGTGTTACCTTTAGCTATAATGAATTCATTTTTAAAATGGGCATACCTAGTAAATTTACTGATGTGACTTGACAAATACGTCATTACTGTGACGGATTATTGATATGCTCTATTGACCAGCGTAGTCACGAAAAATAGGGTACCTTAAGTTATATTATGAATATTAAAACATGAATATTTGCGACTGCGGGAGCTTTAGTTGCAATATATACTCGTATTATATACCGTCACCAGCCTTTTTATCGTCCACAGCTGGACATGAGCCTTCTCATGATTGAGCGATGTATTTCCTTAAAACGCCACGCTGGCCAATCGGGTTGGCGAGTCCACTTTTTAGAAGTGGTGTAGTTCTTCAGGGCTTGTGGTTAAATGGCTTTGTTATTCTTTAGTTGCTGTTTTACCACACCCACGGGAAGAGGTGGGCTGGTGCCATTCTAAAGCCGGCCGTTCGGTCAACATTCTGTATGTTATAGATACACGATGTTATTAACACATTATTTTGCAATAATTTAAAAAATCTAATGTCCGTGCCTAATCCCAAACCAGTACTTGAAGCAAGTTTTAGTTCTAATCCACAGGCAAGGCAAACCGTATTTATTATCAACACAGACACAATGTCTGAAGGATTATTATAATCGCAACTGCTCAAGGCAATATGCATAAACGTTTAAATGTTTCTGACTGCTATGGTCAAAACAAACAAACAGACGCACCCAGGCACAATGATGTAATTGGAGATGACGTTATTTTTTTGTACCTATTTATAAAGGAGATAAAAACACGCCATATTTGCTTACGTTGACATTGCCTTCAATATTCACAACTTTTTTGCAGTTGGATAAAGTAATTACTTCACTCATTTAAAGAAACATTAAAAAATATATAACTAAGTGTAATGTGATTAATTTATTTAAGGATTATCTACTAATTACATACGGGACATTGTTAGAACATATACTCCACCTAAAGGATCATTTTTATATGCATTTAAATTACATATATGCCAACATTATCATACAGACTTATATACAAATACAGGATATCTTGTGAACAGAGGTCGGGGTTAGACAGGGTGACTGGGTAAATGTAATAATTATAACTGGATAAATTCTATTTTTTTAATAACACTCGAAACATGGCGTTGTCAATGAATTTTGCACAATGAATTTATTTGATAAAAACTAAATAAATAATTGAATTATCTAAATACTTACGAGGGCTAACTTACTTAGTCTGCTTTATTCACTTTTGTTGCTCTGTTCTGACACGTTTCTAGCACACAAGTAGTCATTTTGACATATAAAAAACGGAAATTAATAATGCACAAATACGTCTATACGTCGCCGTTGATTTTGACGTGTCAATTTGTGAGCTCTAACACTACGTGTAAGTATTTTTTGGACTTAATTCCTATAAACTAGATATCCTACGGAAGCGATGGATGTACAAAAATTCGACAAGAAATAGTGTAAAATACAAATCCATGTTCAGAATAATTATTTATTACGTGGCTACCTACGAGGGCAACGTAAAAAGTTCTCGGCTTAGCACAGAGATGGGGTTGCTATCAAGAAAATTTTTGTTCTGTGATATTGGCGGCACGCGTACGAATTGTTGGAACACCCTATTCGCCAGATTTGTCTCCCTCTGGCTTTCATCTATTCCCAAATCTAAAAAAAAATGTGGCTGAAAAACGTTTTGGAACGGTAGATGGATATTTTGCAGACCTTCCAGAATCGCACTTCAGGGATGGAATTAATTTATTAGAGAAACGTTAGACAAGGTGCATTGAACTAAAGGGAAACTACATAGAAAAATAAATGCATTTTTGAACTAAAGAATTCGGTCTTTTCACTTTTCACCTCGGCCTGGTATGATGATGGAGTTACGGCAGAGCTTTTGAAGACCGGAGGGACTCCCGTTCTCAGGGAGCTACAACGACTGTTCAATGCCGTTTTTCATAATGGTTATGTTTTCACGTCATTTCAGAAAAGTGCCCTACCATCAGACGCCACGATGTAAATCCCCCATAGGTCCTCTTTTGTCATCGCTCTTTATGCTTGTATTTCTGGTCTATCCTCGAAACTCATATCAATGTCACAAATAGCGTTGTTAAAGGGAGTAATAGATACTGATTGTTTGCTACGAGTAACATCAATATTGATTGACATAGACA
The DNA here is from genome assembly GCA_943735995.1 of Sesia bembeciformis. Lineage (NCBI taxonomy): Eukaryota > Metazoa > Arthropoda > Insecta > Lepidoptera > Sesiidae > Sesia > Sesia bembeciformis. Next base: position 10,285,051 of record OX031042.1, read on the forward strand.
TGTCTGTTTGTATTAACTTTCGTACAAGCGTTTCGTGATGATCAGAGTCTACAAATAAACATTAAGTGGGTCACGGTCCTGCGTCAACCTCGTCTCGTTTCGGTACCCGCATAACCTTAGCATGTGCTTTTACACATGTTTACAATATCTATCGACAATGACAATCCGCAGTAAAACTATTATTATTTTATAGATAAAAATATATTATTATAGATAATATGTAACAATTTGGAATGTAATAAAATGTAGTGGTATAAATATCACTACATTTTATTGTCTCTCGACGGAATTACTAACTGCAATCCCGATGATAAACCCTACCATACCATCAACCTGCTGGATATAGGCCTCTTCTAAGGAACGCCGCCACACGCGATCTTCCGCCCTTCTCATCCAGCCACTACCTGCGACTTTCTTCAAGTCGTCATTCCAACCGGCTGGAGGGCGTCCCACGCTACGTTTCCCGGTACGTGGTCTCCATTCAAGGACTCAACTCCCCCATCGGTTATAGGTCCTGCAACATGTATGGCCCGCCCACTGCTATCGTCTGCAACCTTAGTTCTTCGGCGAATCTCTACGTTACGGATTTTGTCCAGCAAAGAAACTCCGATCATAGGTCTCTCCATCGCTCGCTCAGGGACTTTGAATTTGTGAATCAAGCCTGCCGTCAGAGATCACGTTTCGGCACCATACGTCGTAACGGGCAGGACGCACTAATTGAAGACTTGGTCTTCAAACATTGTGGCATAGGCGACCAGAAGACGTGATGCATTTCCCTAAATGCTGCCCAACCGTGTTGAAGCCGTTTAGCATCCAACTCAAATCCTCCAACGACGCTGCCATGATGAACATGTTGTCCACGAATCGAAGGTGGGAGATGTATTCGCCGTTGACCCTGACTTCGCATCGTTTACAATCCAGCATCTTAAGTGTGTCCTTCATTGGGTTCGTGAACAGTTTCTGGGATAGTATGTCCCCGTCTCTGTTCCCACCCTAACCAGCCCTTTTTTTCGTCCACTGTGAACAGGGTCCTCCTTATGCACAAGACAATGAATAGCCTTAAAACGCCACGCTGGCCCAGCGGGTTTTTACAAATTCCCTCTTTTATAGATGGTGTAGTTCCTCAGGGCTTATGATAGCGGCTCTGTTTTCTTTTAATCCCGATGATGCGTCAATTTAGATAGGCGCTTAAACTTTCTCCATGTGATAAGCGTGTAAAATGCATATATTCGGTCTGTTATGTACTTATGTATAAATGTTTTCAACATCTTATGAATCATGTGTCTGCTGTCTGGCAAATAAATATTCTCCCCTCTCAATACAGCGATATTTTAAAAAGATTGCATACTTGCGGCGTGGGTTGAAAGCAGCCTTTATCTGAAAGTATTTAACTAGTTCTCGTCTCGTGTCTTCACATGCTATGACTTCATTTTTTATTTTCCAAACACCCCCGCACAAATTTACTAGTTCGAACTTGAACATTTCCTGCCGAGATGGATCAAAACAGTGAAAATATCTTCCATGTTGTTTACTCAGTTTCAGTTTTTCACAAATTGGATCCCTCCGAATGATTATTTGTTTCAGATATCGTGAATCAGACTACTGTTAGATACGTTATTGAACTTAATAATAAAGGGATGTAAGAGTACATACGGTCAATTTTATAAAAACATAGTAGACGTAGATGAATTGGGTCAATTTACTCGTTAGCATAAGCACTTTGAAAGCATAGATGTATTTGCCTCCTACATGAGCTTCAGTCATTACAATAAATCTATTTCAACCATTCATTATGCGTGACCAATCTCAGACTCCATTGTCTTCATTGGTCGTTAGTGTGCCCCTATTTTTAACTAGTTTTAAGCCCTCGGGTCTCGTTGCATTTTTTTTAATTCTCAACGATGGTTGCCCACTGCACTTGATACCTAATTTGTATGTTTCAATTCAATACAGTAAAATTATATTTACTCGTAATTGCTGCTTTATTCCTCGCTCTCTAAATTCTTTCAGAAATCTAAATTCGGATTAGGGAAACAATTGAACTGCACCTATTTGCACTTTCTAAAATGGTGCTTCAGAATGTTATATCATTTAAAACTCAGTAATTTGTTACTTTACTGAGTAGATGAAAAAAAAACAAAGGTTTTAAATTCGCACCTTTATTCCAATTTCCAATAACAATAGACAGTTCTAGATACAATGAAAATGAAGATAACTATAGATCAATTAAATATTGGCAGTCTTCTAGGGCTCCTAGTTGTACATATTGATCAAAATAATTATTTGTTATCAATTGTATATAGTAGCATCTTTATGAATGGCAATGACGTTTGTCACGCTCCAGTTGTTCGTTTGCCCATATTTGATACATTATTGTCAAGATTGACAACATACATACTCGTAGATGTGCTAAATACATAGATAGATGTCTATCTCATAAATTTTAATAATATATTAGGTGGTGTTTATTTCTAGAAACACTAATTAACTTATCGACAAATGTAACATTAAAGAAAATTACGATATTTAACATTTCGAGTCCAATTAAAACGCAAGTATGTAGTTCTGCAAATAAGAGTAATTATACAAAACGAATAATTCATAACAGTTGATTGTTATGGACCTTCATTTTTCTTTCTATCTTTATACGAAATTTATCGAAGGACATGCATTATTTTACAAATATATCTCTAGGCAGAGCTTATTATCAATAATTTATTCCCTAGAAGCTTATTATACTTGAGAAACTGACTTCTTATTTTATTGGGGTTTAACATAACCCTTCATGCTACGTAAACAAACACACTTTAAAACAGGTTATCAACCAATCAGATATTGTTAGACGATTGTTAAAATACTCTTTACATATATCTAGATATGTACTAAATGTATGTATAGTTATTAATAGCTATACCAGCAATTGGTATTGCAGGTATAGGTACTTATTATGAGTTTACGAAGCTGCTGTATCACCTGTATCATCCTATCCTAACCTAACCCACAGTTTAAGACCATAAAGGAAACAAAATACCTATTTTGTGTACTCTATTTGGTATTCTAACAAATTAAAAATGGATATTGAATTGTTATTTTTTAAAGGACGAAGTAATCCACATGTAGAATGAAGTCACGTAATATTTTTAACTTGCCTTTATAAGCTGCCATTGTAAAGATCGTGTCATTTTCTTATTATAACACTGCTAACTGAATTACTCATTTCAGTAGCAGGAAATGCGAGTTTATCTGGCAGCAATGCAATATAACTTGGCAAGGACACTTATAATGTAATGAAAATAATAGCTGGATTTATTTTGATATTTTCTTTTGGAGGCTGTAAAATTATATGTTGTTAGCCCTTTACAAGTAGGTATACATACACAAGTAACCTATTGAGTTTCCCTCGTGACTTCCACATTCAAGACACAGATACCGCGGTAAATAGAAAATTACAGCGTGCTGTCTTCCCACAGAGTTTTAAAAGGAGAGACGTTGTGTTAGATTTTCCAGTCGTGATTTACCGGTTCCAGGCTTATGTTGTAAACTGCATGTTTTTACATTTACGCGGTTTCTATCTTCACTTTGTGGTGAAATGTTAATAATACAGTAGGACTGGGTTCATTTTCTTTTATTTATACGTATATCTTTTGAGATTTACGCATTTTTTACATATTCTTCTATGAAACAAGTCTTAACAACCATGTCTAACCCGTGACCATAGTTGGTGAACGCAGTCGAAACGTCGAGTGAAATTAAAAAAGATAGATCTTCAGGTACATAATTCTGGACTGATGTTGGCATCTATCGCGGATGTCTATGGACGACAGTATCCACTTATCATCAAGTGGACTGTATGCTCCTCTATCGCCTTCTTTCTATAAACAAAAATCATATATGTTTTTGAAAATGAATTAAAAATAATCATTTCTCTATCGCTATGTGTAGTGTCTGCAAATAAAGTAAATAATATTCATGTTTTCGCGAGCAAATGAAATTGCCTGTCATGTAAAAAAGCTTTAGACCATCTACATACAGTACAAGAATGTCGGAGACGAGACTTTGATAAACGTCTTAATTTCTACAATTTATTGCAGGCTTGAGCGCCCCGAGTGAAATGTAGGTTTTATATATGGACTGTATTTTTGTGTTTTGACAAAAAGCAGTAGGTATTTTGTAATGTAAATAAACGGGAATATCTATCGTTTGTTTAAAGAGGGTAATCATTACGAAAAATGGTATGTTTATTTCTTTGTTGCCCAATAACTTTGCAATAAATTAACAAATCGCTACTAAATGTTCTTATACGTACCTATAGTTCGTGGAATGTATAAATACGAAGTACATATAGTTTAAAATCCTAATTCCATGCGGGAGAAACCCCCGGCAACACAATAGTATTAATAAAATAATATGAGTTAATGTAACTTGAATTATTAATATACTATAATATATATATATATGTATTATATTAATAATATATTATATATTAATATTATATATATATTAAATATAATAAACTTTTTCCATGAGATAGATTATTTGATTTTATATGCGTGCTAGACATAATTCTATGAAATCCAAAAAAAGCAGTACGGCTCAGTGTCATGACACTATGAAAGTTATGATAGTAAAGTGAAGTAATTGCAGTAAACCCGAAATGAGTAAGCCGGCCATACGTTGCGCTACACACTAACAAATCACGGCACGTACTTGCAAACTGCCATTCGAGTACTCGGTCGAACATAAATTGCTTATAAAAGGCAGCTTACATTCAATGCATGATTAAACGTTAAAAAGATTAACTTTATTTCTCTGGCGCCTGCATTGCACGCATAATTAATTTGCGCAAGCGCAGGGAATTACAATAGCAGCTGCACAGCCAGTTCATATGTTGATTAATACACATTTATTATGACGTCAGAAACACAATCCCTTTGTAGTCGTTCTTTTAACACATTACATCCCATATGCAACCGTTGTGCGTCATTTGAAGCAAATGGTCCGAAAAATAAATTGTCTGAGGAACGTTCCGCTTTCAGGTCCATAGGCAGTTTTTAGATAGCTCTAAGGAATCTTGAATAAGTGTCCAGTCATAGGTTAACGACTTGATTGAACAAGATGGCGAGCCGTGAACGTGCAAAGTGGATGATAGCAGCTCGTCAAATTTTTACAAAACTCGCTCAATTGAGCGAAGCTGACATAATAAAATATTTGTAATAAAAATATTTATTGGTAGCAAATTTTAGGCCATTAACATTATTATGAATCCCCTAACTCACGATGTAGGAAAACTTATATCACAGAAGCTGTGACTTCTCCAATAATATGACAATACCCGTATTTTGTGCATAACCAATGAGTACAGCTTAGTTATTAAAAGGTAGTGAACTCGATTATTTAAATATTAGAGAAACCTCACAAAAATATTATTCACACAAATTGACCAAAGAAGTGGCAATATCAGTCGTCATATTTTATATGTTTTTTACTCCATTTGCTGACATTATAACGTGTAATTTAATAAGACAAGGACACTAATTGAACTGAATCTTCGTAGAAGACGCCCGTGAGAACAACTTTATTGTCGACTAGTATGTAACACGAATAAAGAGATAAGACGCTATCAGAATTACGAAGTATTCGATGCGCTACTTTCTACCTACGCTATACTAAGTGTTTTATCGTCTGCCAAATATTTGCTTAGCCGAAATTTCTTGTACTTAACTGTGTAACAAAATAATTAACTGGATTTAATAAACTGTAACTGAAACATACATGGTTCTGATCCTTCAAACTAAGGTTGCTTGGCTACATTACATATTTTATTCTTTCTTCATTTAAATCTCATTCTCTTGTCGGATCTCGTCACGGTAACAGTGATTTTTACCTTCTACTGATTTTACATCTCGAAAATTCTGTTAAATTGTATGTTAGAAAATTAATTTCATAAATCAAAAAATTATTAAGTTTTTGCAGAAATGTCCTTACATTGGTCTTATTGCTAGCGAATATAATCAATTATAAACCGTTTACATTACTTTTACAACATACATCACGTGAAGCAATTTGGGTGCTTCGATATGTCTGATTATTTAGCCAGTGGCCGCTAATGGTCCGACCAGAACATAACGCCTAAGTAATTGTTCGAGCGTTGTTAATTGCAATGCTCCGTCGGTATCTATCTAATTATGCCACGGCCCCAGCCCCAGCCCAGACGCGTTAATGGAGAAATTTATTGGATAAACCCGGTTACCGGTAGCCGCTACTGCAACCTCGGAACCTAAAGTGATTAATGTTGACTCAGCTATTTTAACTCTTTATTATATTAGATGGTTACCTATGCAATGACCGATTTGTATGAGAAACTGAATTTTTTTTTTGTTATAATCGAAATATTAGGTATCTACAAACTTTCGTCGCGTCACGGGCAGTTGATTGATATCACTCCTATAAAAGTCTCATAATGTCTAAATCCCTATAAAACTTGTCTAAATTTCGAAAGAAATGGGAATACATCTGGACAAGGTCCGGTGAATATTGTGGGTGAGGGAGAGTCTCCGGGTCCAGCTCTTGAAGTTTTAAAACTGTCATATGGGAGGTGTATGGGCGAGCATTGTCATGAAGAAGAAGTGAAGATGAGCGATTGAACAAACTTGGTTGCTTTGTTGCCAGCTTTTCCATCATCGTCTGCAGCTCCTTATAGTACACATCTGCATCAATCGTTTGACCAGCTCGCAATAAACTGTAGTGGACAATACCGGCACAGGACCAGCAAATTGATACCATTAGCTTTTTCTTGGTTATCTTGCGTTTTGGACATTGTTGGGCTGCAACTCCTGGATCCTGCCAATGATACGAACGTTCGCGGTTATCGCACAGGATCCATTTCTCATTACAAGTCACGATGCGAATCAAAATTCCTTCGTTTTTGTGACGGTTCAATAACACAGTGCACACTTTGACGCGTTGTTCTCGCTGGTTCGTTCAGTTTATACGGTTCCCACTTTTAGAACTTCTTTATTTTGCCCATTTGACGCAGATGATACAACATTGTTTTATCATTAACATCAAACCCTGATGCTAACTCAGCTGTACTTTGATATGGATCTGCTTCCACTATAGCCTTTAATTCATCATTATTGACCTTGGTCGTAGGTCGTCCATGGGGCCCATCCTTAACATCGAAATTTCCAGAACGACAGCGTTCAAACCATCGGCGCACGGTTCGATCGTCTGTGGTGTTTGGCCCATACACACAGGGCCGTCTTTACCAGGGGGTGCAAGGGGTGCGGTGCACCCCGGGCGCCCCGCGCCCGGGGGCGCCTGTCGAGCGCTGAATTCAGTGCCGGCTTTACCTATGGTGCAGGGGGTGCGGTGCACACGGGCGCAGGGTCTTAGGGGGCGCCGAGCGCCGCTCGCGACACCTCCAAAGAGTTCAAAACGCCTACTAGAGGGCGCCCTGCACCCGGGCGCTACATGAGCTAGAGCCGGCGCTGCATACACACTATTGAAATTGTGAGCTGTCTGACCGCGATGAAAGTCATATTAAAAAAGAGCACGAATTTTCAATTTATCCGTTTTATTTTCAAGACAATCACATGAACAAAATTTATATACAAAAAAAACAAATTAAATACTGATTTTGAAATAAGAACATCGTAGCTATTATATACATATTGTTTTATTTTGAAATTAGAATTACCTAGAACAGAAGATAAGTGGCCAATAATAAAATCGGTCATTTCATAGATAAACACGTGATATTTTAACTTCTACTACATGTTTCTCTCTTTTTGCTGCCATGTGATGTCGGCCGACTTTAGAATACCGCCACCTAGACTAAAATAGCATTTTATCTGTGGCTGTGGTAAAAGTCGACTAAGGGATATTAGAGTCATTGCCACAAGTCCCTCAAACTACACAACCTCTAAAAGAGTGGACTCGCCATACATCCCTCATGTACGATTACAAGATAATGTGCACAAGGAGGTCCGTGAAATTACTTACATGGTTTTGAGTCTACCCTGTTTCGACTACAATTACCTTTAATATCGATTTTTTAATCCGTTATATCAACACCGCTGGCTGTCGTACCTCTTATAATACTAAGGCAAAATACCTTTAAAAAGCAACTTATTATTATTCTGTCTTAATATTTTTCTTTCGAAATGTTATTACCAGTTAGCTACTTCACTTACGTAACAATTTAGTAAGTGCTGCATAACTAATGCGACAGAACTATCTTGCTACTATTCAGTATCCTAGTACACAATAGCTCTGTCTGTTAACACCCTACCACTTTCACTATTCGCCCACTGGCTATGTAGGCGACAGAGAAAGCAATATGCTAATCTATGGATGCTTGATGATGTTTGAAAACGATATATCTTATGGCTTTATTCATGTAATAGAAGTAGTTTTTAACAATCAATGTGTTTTTGATCTTTATTGCCATCTCACGCTCTGTATCTCCAGACTTCGTTACAATCTTTTTTTATTGTGTACTCTTATTATTATACCTATTCGTGTGCTTTGTTTTTTTTATTATCAATGTATTTCTAATGCAATGTTTCTTTCTTTACAGGTAAAGGTGAGGAGCAATAATCACAACATTTATGATTTCCGGAATCAGTACAAGGTTAATCTTAATGAACACGTTCGTATTGATATTAGTAAGTACTTGGATACAGAGCTAAAGATTCTTTACGAATCTACTTGTTTACTGAAATAATAAAACATACTCGTAAAAGATCGAATTGACGACATCGAATTTTAAAGTATAGACTTGTATGAAATTTGTTATTGATGATAATGACGACTATTAAAAAAATATAAATTTAAACGATCCTACACAAAGGAACGTAACCAATCGCGGTATTTGTGTTAATTTATTAATTAACCCTTTAATTGTTCCAGCCATTAAAGCGATAAAACGTTTGGTTCGTTCCATCCACTAATTGAAGGTGTTAACAGTATCAGAACTAATTTGAAAACCAAATTGTGTTTCATAAATAAAACATTTAAGATGGTTAAAGTCTTTTATAGGGATATGGAGATTATTTTATACAAAATTAATGTAACACAACACCAACATACAGAGAAGGAGTGTTTAGGCGTAAAAACTTAAATCAGACACGCTATTACCTGCCATATAATGTTTCATGCCGTATTAACTATAAGTATATTACGAGTATAACTATGAAAGTATAACACTACGTTCGCTTTTGTACACGATATACAAGTACGTTGATGACGGCGGAGGTGTGAGTAACTTAACCATCCAATCAGTAGCCCATTACTTGCAGATTGAAACTTAATTGTATCTCCACCGCGATTACTCAGTTGCACATCACAATTCTTCGAAAAGTTAGATACACAATATACGCCTGATAAACAGGAATCAATAGTTTTGTGATTTAACTTCTTCAAACTCAAGTTTTCGATCTGGTTTTAAAGAAAACTTTCACTAAAGCAACTTCCGCATCCCACACTTATCTGTAGATATAAAATTAATAACACGTTACAGTTTCTGTGCCCACAATCGATTCTCGATTCGATACTACAAGATCATCCATGTAGATTAGAAGCCAGTAATTTGGACGCTAGTTTTCGAAGTGATGATAACTCGAATGATGGATGGTCATATAAGGTTGATTGATTTTTATAGATAAATTGATATTAATGAATGTACAGGTATTTAAGGAATGTCAATAATTTATTTTGGAATACACAAGGTGAACCGGTTAGTTGTTTTATCTAATCTATGACAGTTGATCCAAAACCTCGAATAAAGACGGTAGGTATGCGCGTGCGCCTACTCTAGGCATCTGTGATTTGTCAATGAATTCATACAATGAATGGGCTTTGTTACGTTTGTGGCCCTTGGCTTACGCGTGGGCGTAACTTTATCCATTCTTATTTATGTGGTATATCTTTTATATTCGGCAAAATACAAAATCTGTAAATGACTGTACTATACATACCTATGAATATGAAGTGTCATGTGGTTTTACGATTATACATGAACTACGAAGCCCCTACAACTGTTAAAACTTTATCACAAAGAAACCCCACCGTGTACTGCGTGTACTTTATTATTGTATTGTTTTGTTAAATGTCATTGCATGTGGACCCTTTGTAAGGGAACATGTTAATAGATATTGAGTAGGTGTCTTTACTTTGATATATTTTTTTTTATAGAACAAAAGGCGCCAGACGAGCATACAGTCCACCTGATGGTAAGTGGACATCCGCGATACATGCCAACTTCAGACCAGAATGATAAACGTTGACACGCCCCTGAATGTCATTACCTTGCCAACCTTTGCCGATCAAGATATGAATGGATTGGGAGAAAGGGTTGGGGAAATGGGGAGGGATAGAATGGGATGGGATTGGGCTCCGGTATATCTCACTCACTACCGAAACACATACGTACATTGGAAAAATACGATAAAGTAGGAAATGCAGTATGTTTCAAGGTAGTCTTCTGTGAGAGAGGGGTAACGTAACTAGTCGAGTGCGCCCAGCGGCTATGGGATTGCAGCGTGCACTCTCCCCCTACAAATTAAGTATAAATGACATTTAAAATTTGTTTCTAATGTCCACGACATGACATTACGCAATTCGTCGATTTAAGTATTGCTTGATTTTCGTTACTTCCAAAGCGCTCCACACGCGAAGTTTTCATAATGACACTTATCCTGTTATTTCAGACGAGTTTCCTGTCGTTAGCTACGTGTGACTAAAATAATTTGTTTTGCGTTTTAACATCGCCACGTGTCCCATTGTTCCCCGTTCTCATGTTTCGTAACATTTTGATTGCGTTTCACGCTTTCACCACATTTCCATCATAAAACAATCACGTTTGTTTACCATTCAATCCGTTTCTCAATCTGTTTACATTTTTAGATACGGTCGCTTCACTAGCTTCTACGTTAATATCTCATTCAATTTGGCATGTGTACGTAATTGGTTCGCTCGTGGGCTGAACCGGATCGCGTAACCTGCACTCGAAATAGGCCAACTCGGTACCGATTAAACCAATACGAACGATTCTGAACTTATACGGGTCTGTATAGAGTTGTAGCGGTTCCGCAGACTGGTATCCATGCCACGCAACCTTCGTTGAAAACATAGTAATGTGTAACATCGGACATTCGCTCTTGCAGTCACAGCCATAAAATTCCAAATTTATAACTGCTATCACGGATAAATAGTGCGATTGTATCGCAACCTCATATGTTCACAAATTTGAAGCCAATGTCCTCGAGATAAGATCTCTTGTACCTTTGCTCGCGCTCGATGTATTTTCTAGATAACTTTAAATTTATTTATACCATAATTGCCGTTCGATTGTACTGCGTTTTATAGCTGTCAGTTTTCGATTTGTCGTTTAATGCTTTGTCCCTATCGAGATCTCGATGTATCACTTCGAGTGTGGGCCAAGATATCCGCGTGAACTCGCAGATTGTTATGTTATGATTTTTCTGTCTCCATCGATTGTTTATTTCAACGAATTAATACACCCACGTGCGGAATTCCAAACCCACGTTTAGAATATCCAAATTATCTAATACTATAATTTTACGTACAGATATTGTAACCACACCTTAACTGTACATTATCCATTGGCGTGAAGTTCTACGAAACCATTTATTAATGTGACTTGTCAATGCGCCCCGGATTCCAACTCTTTGATCTTATTACTATCTTCAACCGTTGGCGATGGAATTCAAATGGTATCGTTTGACGATAATTATGTTTCTTATAATAACTCTACATCCATTTCATAATAAAAGCATTTTTAACTGACATTATTGGTATGAGGAAAACGATTGATGTAACCATATATAGTAAAGTATCACTTATATTTCTTTTTAAAGGCTGTATTGACGTAATGGATCACCAGGGAAGCTGACTAAGGTCCATCTTATCTAAGAACAAAGTTGAGTAATGCCAATGTGTAATAAACTCGCAAAGCGTTGCACATTTTGCTGTACTAATGACTGACGCAGTCATCAGAGGCTATGTTCTTAGCACTTTAATAAGTATAAAAATAACATTACAACCATTGCATTACTTACAAGTAATAGCAGTAGAGATGCCACTAATGCTTCCAGCTAAGAAATTGTTCAGTGTTCTCGGTGTCTTAGAATGCACACAATTGGCGATGGAAAAGATTTATAATCGATAGACTTTAAAGACTATGCTCATATCCAGAATACCTTGTAAAATGATATCTAACTATAATGGGAAAAGTAATATAATACAGACCAACGACTAAAGCCTACATACAATATATATTGAGAAAGCTTGCAATATAAATTATTTAGTACATAGACAATCTAATCCACACATCCTTTTATGGTACAATGCGCATAATTCCAATTATATCATTCAATTGTTCTTTCCGAAAATGACAGCTTGCTGTCATAGCTTTCTTTGTATGCATTTGTCCTTTAATTAATACTAACTGTTTCGTGTCTTCTGTTTATAACTGTCTACAATGTATGTGGCGTTATGTATGTGTACTCTGATTTCATTATTCATTATAATTTCATTATTATTATTGATAGGACGATATCCTGTGTCTATCGATTATTATACATATATATATTACTATATATAAATATGCCATCGTTATTGACGTCTGCATCCCGTTTATTTGACAAAATTGACAAGAGCATGTCAAAGGATATTATCTAATAGTTACCAGGCTAATCTTACTTGCAATTGCCTCATAGCGATCAGGTGCTGTAAGACCGCCCCCGCGACGGAAGCGGTGGGCGGCAACCGGCATGCACCCACGCAGGCCCGCTTGTGTCACCTATAACTACTCATCATATAAGGACAGCTGTGCGGAATATTACGTTTGCATATTGTACGGTTGTACAACTAATTCTTCATAGATCGTACTCTACAAAGTAGAAATTAAAAATAAAGTAGTATGTGTTAGTAAGCCTGGACATCTTTCGAAATGAAGTAAAATTCTAAGAGACGTTTTTAGTATTATATATTGCAAAGATGTTATTTAAAATGCAATTTGATATTAATATAAACCCATTCCGAGAACAACGTTGGTTCGGCTAAAATATTTTGAGGCGCCTCATTAAATCTTGATTCCTGTTCTTAATGATTTACAACGTAATAATCAACAGACGGAATCTTAAATTACAACACCTGCTGACACGCCACACGAAACACATGTTTACTCCCGAGACCAAACGAAGTCGCTATTAATATGCATCAAGCAAACAGACATGCGCTTCATCCATTAACCAACAGTAGCGGTCTGTAGTAAACAACTAAACAAACTACGGAAGCATCTTGGATTTTTAAAAGGCTTGGACACTGTCAATCGCGACCTTTATGAGAAAAGCTATAAGGTTTAATATGAAGTCACCTTATATGGTATTTCAATCGTGAGACGAACGTAGTCGCGATCGTAATCTAAAAGCGGATCTGAGATTATGGGCGCCCAAGCACCGAGATCTAAAGGTGTGCCGCAGGGAACGCCATGGGACCACTACTGCACTTCATTGATAAACGACCACCTTCAACAGTTAACTGTTACTTATCTGTTTGCTTGAGACACGTTGCTAGTTTTGTTGTGATTATGTAAGTCTGAAACATTTAGCGCACAGGCATAGTATAAAATAGTATAGCCAGTATAAACAGTATAGTATAAAAGCCAACCTACGTTGTCACATTTTGAAATATTCTTGTGCTAAAGTAAATTTTTCAAATCTAAACAAAGCTGCGATACATAAACGCGTCTGTTTGACTGAACTTGTATTTGCTTCTGTTTGTTTTACGAGTCTCTTAGGGATTTATTTTATATTGGTAAAGATAACGGTTGGTTTAATTACTTCGCCTGTTTTATGTTGATTCAGCATTGTTTTTTGTGAGCAAAGTTACTAGCACAAAGCTGCGGGTAAACTTACTTCGTATGCAATTTACGTTTAGTATCAGTAAAACCAATATGTTTAGATGGCAAAGTGCAGTCGGTATCACTATGCCGTCTAGAACAGAACTGTCTTAGGTTTCATCAGTCACACAAACTTCCTTTTAAGCTAGCTTCAGCACGAAATAGGTCAATTTCCATACATATGTCTGTCGCGTGACGGTGTTGACGTAAATATTGATGCAATTACATAAATTCTTTGTAACGAAAGGTCAACACATGCATTGCTTTATTGGGCTTTCATGAACGTCAATACATATATAAAAATGGACCATGTAAATAATATAAAGTAGATTTTTAAATTCCAACACGAAACATGTGAAATTTTATTATTATTCCAAGTATATGCGTACTAAATATTTTACGAGTGCTTGAGGAATATTTCCCAACACGGTTGTAGCAATAACGTCTGCAAGACGCCCTACATTCGTAATTTATAATTTAGTTAAAGCGACCTTTCTACATTCCAGGGCATAACGAACCTATTTATTAAACGTATCCACTGTTCATTTACTACCGAACGTAATGTATCATTAAACTGAGCGCAAACATCATTTACTGATCACATAGCGTCATATTCCTTGCGTTATGTCTTCCTTAAGTATCTTTAATGGTTAAGTTTTAACTGGCTCTGATACTTCGAGATTATCATAAATAGTACTATTTCGGTTGAACCGAACCGGTTGATCCCAGATTAAGACGTAATAATTATTTAGAAGCTCAGTTCTGTTTGTCTTATCTACTGACGGTAATGTAGCGTTAACACCTGCTCCACATGGCATTTCAAGTTTTGATCCAGTCTAAGTGTTGTTGTTTATCACCGTCATTAATGTATCGTAACTAATTTCATATTTACTATGGATCAACATCTTGATGATCTTTTTTTAATGTCATTAAATCACCCCGTTTGTCTACTTGAACCCATTACCCGGCTTTATCAGATTTTAGATTAGATTGACATTATTAATATTTTTTCGGTGACCAAGCTTTAAATTAAAATTATTTTGAGACATTTTTCTTTAAATTGATTTTCGGAAACTAGGCGTACGTTGTTTTTCGTTAATTAAAATATTTAATATAATGTTGTGCTGTCAACACATTAGTCTGTCGAGACAGTGGTGCAGGAGCTGTCTGCAGCCAGAAATAAACTGTCTCGTCCCACATAACTGTCGATAAAACCAGGAATAACCGTCCAATTAGTTAGGCAAAAGTTACGAAACACGCTCCCATAATAGTATTCTCCCTGTAAACACCTGAATAAATTTGAATTATTACCAACACATTTGGTATGGCAGCAGTTTACACAAGTGCTTTACAATCTAATTTGTTTTGATCTGTACGGGAAACTTAAAGTATCACTTAACATCCTATGATCGGCTAAAAATGTTTAGATAAAAATAATCCTTGCTTATAAAATGCCTTCCATGAACTAATGGAAATCGAACGCAAAGAACCAAGTAACAGTCGACGTGCGCATAGAAAGCAGAAGAGCTACTCAGCGACTCGATCAAGATCTGATTGCTATTATTTATTTTTGCTTTACATTGAATGATTTAATTTAATGTGCAAAACCAATAAACTCAAATATACAGCAATATACGACAAAGTTAAGCTTCATTCGAGCGTTCTTTGCATCTTTAAAACCATTTAAGTGTAACTCCGGTTGATCTACTAAGGTTCTATACCATAAAGGTACTGCATATGTGCCTCGACATTGGCCACAATCGACCATATAAGAGAAACACGAGTAACTATTGGAATAACTAATTAGATTACGAGAAGGAAAAGGATGCACGTACATGTAATAAAATAATAATTTATAATATATCGATCTTTACGAATGCAGTATTTATGAGGACCCTGACTTTCGATCGCCTCTTATAAAAAGTGACAGATTACTTACTGGTTTTATACGTTAACTACTTTTAAAAGGCTGCTACATTTATCGATAATTTTAAATTCAATGTCGTTGTAAAAAGAAACAGTAGATGTAGAAGATTTATCATGGATACGAGTGATAAAAGAAGTATTGAAGTTATACAAAATTTCGTCAAAAAGTATTGATGCACTTTAATAATATTATATTAAATTCGCAAGCTTGTTGTCACAGTGCCAAATCGACTGCGCTGTTTAAACGCGCACACGCTTCCTTCTACCACACATTGTCACCGCTTGTTTTGTGTTGTTTTTGTACAACCATTAAGTGTACCATATAAAACACCGGTATTCATTATTACCATTTGTACAGTGTTTAACAAATTGTGGCTGTAACCATACTGATTACAATATGAGTATGGTTCTGAAGACACCTTTGAAAGACATTGAAGTAATCAAAGGAACTTTACATGTTGAACACATGTTTCCAACTGAGGAATTTTCAGAAGTTAAAATACCTGGGACAAGAAATCTCTTTACGTGATCGGAGTGGCAAAATGGTGAGAGCCGAGGATGCCAAACGCGTCTATCCGGGACGAATATGGCATGTGTCGGTGTACAGAAGTCGAATTGACTATCTAAGTGCATTGTTACCGGTATGCGTCCGCCGCGATAATGATGAGGAATACATTATCCTTTCTGTTTACTTTAACTCCGCTAAAATGCGAGGAATGTGGTCATAACCACTTTAATAGGCATGCAATAGCACATGCAATCGACTCTAATTAAGCGTCTGCAGAGCGGCAATTTAATGTCTTTATACGAGATTGTGTGCTATTCATCATAAAATTTTCCTTAGTTATTTAAAAAATCTTTGTTTTAGTTTTATAACTAAAATAGTTTAATTCTACTTTTTATTTTCCCTTATTGTTATAAACAATTAATAAAAATAAAAACAACAGTTTAATAGTTTTCTTAACAGAAACGCCAGGAATCGATATAATATTAATTTGACTGTAGGTAAATGGGGAAATGTGTAAACATTCGTAATTACATCCATGCATATTTGGTATCAAAATATTTAGCGTATTTCTGGTATTTTAATAATAAAATACGATGTTTATCAAATCTCAAAATGTGTCGCAACCTTGTAATTCTTCGAAGAATTTGGATAAAAGAGCATCGCGATACTCGCCGTGTTTCTTCGTCACTGGACTGAATATAGCTCTGTACTAAATTTCATAAACAATTTGCCACAAATTGGCCTTTAAAATATTTTTACAGATGCGTTTTGTATTATACTTGTGACTCATAACACCGTATTGCTGATGGTCGACGTGACGTCATTTATTAATCTTATGGAAAAAAGTGTTGTTTAAAATAATATTACTTTAGAAAAAGTCGCACATACAATTCATGTATAGACTTACTATTTTAGGTACTAGTCATAAACTCATGATCTCATGCAAATTCTCTAATACAAAAATTATCAATTACACCAGTGTTTTTAAAATTGGGGATCATTATTATAATCGTTGGTAACGTTTCAACGTTTAGAGTGATCTTAATCATTATAACTTTTTATCTTACTTTTGTCATTATTCTCTAAACGACTATAGCCTTATTTATACCTTTTGATGTCACGTTTTCAATTACCTAAATACTTACTTCACGGTACCCAATATTTTTTTCTGTTAGATCGAACCTTAAAATAGCTGACTTTAGAGATCTCTTGGAAAACAAGAAAAAATAGTACAAATAATAAATTCAACACGCAATGAAGTATTTATTACATACTGATGATGACGATGTTATGATGTTAATGAGATTTTTACTAAAATATTGACTACTATGAACCCACACAAATTTGAAGCTAATGAGTTTTTTTTACATCCTCGTCCCAAAAGTTCAGAGGAAGGTTACGAGCATATTTCAACGCCCATAGACTGTGTCCTAGACAATACAATGCTGGTCGTACTCCAAATTCGATGGTTGATTTGGTAATCATTCTAATTGATCCATCCTTTGTCCTGAACAGAACAATGTGTTGACGTCATTAAACTATTATAATGTTAAGCGTCATAACGTCGTCAGGATTTTATAATGACAATTAAAGATCCATTAGAAAATCTACTCTGACCTCAATCTACTTACAAAATAATTGATATTTAGGATTTCGAGACAGTTTTAGAAATATCAAAATTTTCTATCCAGATAGTCTTTTATAAATCTATATATTACTTTATATATAAATCTATCTCTATATATATTACTTATAAAGTTATAAGATTACTGAAACGCAGAGGACAAATTTGGCAAGATCTGTATTTGCTTAATCTCTAATAATACGAAGTGGATACGTCAATGTCTGAATACCTTATAAGAATACATATATCTATAGGTTATTGAATTACGTATATGTACCAAATATCAATTCAATCAATAGCAGATTCTACTTCTGCAGATTCCTTTTTTTAACCGTCCAATAGCTTATAGGTGATTTTAAAACCAATGATCACATAAGTATATTGACTATGTAACGCCATAGATAACCACAATTGGTTAGATACACCTACGAACAGTTACTATAGTGTCCTTTTTACGACCGACGATAAACTTTCGTCATTAAAAAGCAGTGTAGCATTTTCACTATTTCCGTTGGCTAGTTTAAAGTTCATACAAACGTTGGTGGTCTACCGTGATAAGTCATAGTTGAGAAAGTTATGCGGTTAGAGTGTTTACATTATTTATCGCTTGTCTGTCAGCAGTGTCACCATAATTCTGTTTGTTTTGTTATACGATAGCTGACATGCTTGCACATTTTCTTAGCTAGCTCATATTGTTGCTATTTCTACTGTCACTGCTACTTGTGAAAGTATATCCGTGATAAGTTTCCGTAAATATCGAAGTTGAATCAACTAACTTTCGCATTTCAAGTACTTATATTGGGAGATGATTATTGTTTAAATATTCAGCAATATTTACTCAATAAAGTCGATGGGTAGATCGACTTTATTGAGGAATCCAGTCAAATGTAGCCGTACTAAATATTTGAAATCTTTACAAATTGAAGTTTTTAGCATTTTCTATTTTTTAATTCCATTGTCTTGACACGACTCAAAGTGCAAAGTATGAATCAGGTGAGTACGTAAGCACGTAACGGCATACCATGGGGTTTTTTTTTTTGTGGCTACAAGATGAGTCATCACTATCTATGTAATTAGATATAGTAGTTTAGTCTGGCAATACCCTTTAAAACCAGCTTCAGCGTGACTCATGTTTAACAGAAGCAAAACGAGTGTTCACGACTGGAGACGACCAGTCTTACATGACCTTTTACACCCCTCCGATTACCTCTATACGAAGGCTAGTTTAGGGGAACCAGATGAAACTCCACAGCTCAATCAACGCGCTAAATCGCACGTACTGTCAAGTATGACGTCAGGGGTTACTGATCGCTTTCTGGCTTTTTTTCCTTGTATGTCGATGATTTGTGAAGCGACTTGTGCCGGATGAGTTTTTATTAAGTGTAAAGACATTTTATATTCTAAATCGTGTCTGAACTTACAGGTATTATTTGTTTACCTTTTATTCCTACACGACGTTTCGGCACGGGTTGCACCAGCCGTGATCACCAGTAAAGACATTCTACTTACATTCTGAGAAAGGTATTTGCAAAGTTATACGAATAATAATTAAAATCTAACGATTGCCAAATTGCTGTCAATTGCAATATTGATAATTATTATTCAGTTCGCTGCATAAATAATTCTACAATAGAAAATTCTTCAAATGTTCCTAAGATATAAATCCATCAATATTTTTCTATTTGTGATATCATATCACATATTCAAAATTACTCTTGGAAAAAGAAAGTTTATTCTTGACTTCTTTATAAATACGTACACAAAATTCCACAGAACGCGATGATTTGTGTTCGCATTTATGCTGCAATTATAACTGTCCCAAATTTAATTCATAGCATTCTCACTTACGAAGCTATCTCAACTTTTAACTTCCCTTTCAGACTTCAAGAAAGACTGGTCAGATCACGCGCTGTGGTGGCCTAACCGGAACAAATGGTTGTCCCGGCCGAAACACACCCTGGACCAGTATGGTGTCCATGCGGACGCTGCCCTCCACTTCACACCTATGCATAAACCCCTCAGGATCCAACTACCGGATCTCAGATACATCGACTGCAAGATTGACTTCTCAATAGACACATTCAGCGCCGTGGTGCAACTTTGTAAAAGTCTCGGTAAGTCCTTTCTAAAATTTTACTTATACATTGTGCAAAATTTCTGATATCTGGCTTTCAAATCCTGTTTGTATTCAATAAAACCTGTATTTGTTTAAACTTAACAAAAATTTTACTCGGGCGATAAGTTTTGGCGTTTAGTTTTAGACGTGGGTGTCTTTTAAGGCCACTAAGTGATAACAAAGCTCTTACCCACAAGCGCTGGGAAACTACACCACCTCTAAAAGAGTGGATTCGCAAATCTGCTTGGCCAGCGTGACGTTTTAAGCCTATACGAGTACATCCCTCATGCACGAGACAATGTGCGTGAAGAGGTCTATGTGCAGCAGTGGACGAGAAAAGAGCTGGTTACGGTTGACTTTTTAAAATTTCGATCATGTTAATCTTGTAAAATCCTTCTAAAGAATCAGGTTTCTAAGTCTATATCTGTATATTTTGTAAAAAGAAAACCTGTATTTTTTAAACCTGACTAAATTAGTGAGGCAACAAACAGAAGTATAAAATGTTTTTATTAGTTAAGTCTGTTTACAAGTTCTCGGAACCACAGCGAAGTATCTATAAAACTTATTTATAGGACGCGAAATTTAAAAAGGCGAACGAGATTCAGTCTGAATTTCCTGTTAATGAAAAGCGAAGTAATGAAAATTACAGATAATCATTAGTGATCCCTCTAAATTCAAAGGGGATTTTATGAGGTATTCTTTTAGCTGCAAAGTTGAATGTTAATCGGAGTAAATTGAAACCATAGCTACCCGCAACTTAAAGTGAGCTCTAAAATTTTCCAAAATAAAATACTTATAAACTATAATATGTAATATAATTATCAATTATCGTTACAGGAATAAGGCATCCAGAAGAACTTTCATTATGTTACCCATTGGAGCCATCCCACCTCAAACAGAACTACCAGAACTTAAAAGAAGCAAAGAGGGTACGGTCAACGCAGCCTCCAGACACGAACACATTCATAGCGGCGACAAGAGGGTCTTCAAACAGCTTGGACAAGTCGAATGGATGTCCAGCTACCCCACCGCCTCCGAGGTCACAGTCTGCTACACCTGTGGCTTCACAACAGGTGAGAGAATGAGGATTTTAATTAAAGTTTAGCATCATTACCGATTTAGTTGTGGCATCATTTTAGATGGATGGCATGGATTTAGCATTATTAGTCGTCCGACTGTCCGACTGTGACTACTTATCTTTACTATGTTGTATATCTACAAAACATGACAGTTATTTTCTAAGAATATAAACGGATACTCGTTGGTACCTGCGTGACGTCCCTTCGTTACAAGCGTAGCATCAGTTGGAATAACATAACTATCACTCATCTCAGTGGAAAACAAAGTTAATTTTTGGCGGTTTATCCTTTTTTCATAAAGTTACACTGTCTTTACATCCTTTTCATTCGCTATTTGTATATTATTAGCGGCTGTTGCGAATGCATTTCCGTCTCTATTATCATGCAGTCACGCCTCACCTCAAACTGTCGCTCATTGTTAAGGATCGTCACCCCACCGGTTGTCAGCAATCTGTGCCCACTCCATTAAATTGTTAAAACACTACTGTATAATAGCTAACAGTGTAAAATAACTAACAAATATTTTAGTAGTTTTATTTGCAATTCCATTGTTCTTGTTATTTGAATTAATTATTTAAATTCCAATTAATTTTTGTAGCAATTATGCGAACTTGTTTCATTAAATTTAAATTATTTTAATATATGCCTTCATATAGGAGTTGGACGCAGGCGGGTTTTTTGTTCTTTAATTAATTAACTTATTTTTAGCTTTTTAGTTGCAAATTGCAAAGAATCGTATTTTTTGGTAATTCATGTACAACTTCTTGGCAGCATTTACGATATTTTTTACAAGCATTTGATGTAATGTCGAAAAGTAAATACCATGTCGTACCGTCGCCCTGCTTTCCTCTGCTGGATATAGGGCTCACGCAATGCTCTCCATCACACACGACTCTGTACTTAAACCTTTTCTTATACAGTTATCGTAACTATGACCAGCCCTTTCAGTATCCACTGTTGGACGTGTGCCTCCCCATGCACATTGTCTTAGGCATCAGAGATGTATAGCCCTAAAAAGCCACGCTGGTCAAGCGGATTGGCAATTTTTCAGTTAAATTTTGTACGGCGGTCAATTTATAATTTTACGTTTCACACTCGTCAGAGATTTTCTATATTATTTGTTCGGGTACACCCGACTAGGTGAAACCGTTGATTTTGAAGTTTTGAGTTGTTAATTATTGA
Source organism: Sesia bembeciformis (assembly GCA_943735995.1). Taxonomy (NCBI): domain Eukaryota; kingdom Metazoa; phylum Arthropoda; class Insecta; order Lepidoptera; family Sesiidae; genus Sesia; species Sesia bembeciformis. The sequence continues at coordinate 10,307,413 of OX031042.1, forward strand.
GCGAACTTTTGAAATTTTTTACACTATCGAAATGTTTGATTTTTATAGTATTCATTGGAAGTTTCTCTGTACGACCTTATATATAAATTTCAGTAAGTACCACCTAAATCAAATAGTACTTTTTCCACTTTCCAGTGCAAGTTTTTTGTCAATCAATGTACCAACAACATTGATATAAGTTATGTTCAGTATCGCGGGAGAATTCGGTCTAAAATACTAGTATTATATATATTTTCGGAACGTCCTTTTCAAGACTTTTAATTTGATACCCCACTCAATGTGTTTCATAAATCTTAATTATTTTGAAGCAAACAATATGGCGCCCAAAATCCACCATTATGATTTTTTAAGAAATCGAATACGCCAGTAACACTCGACAGCAAGGCGAATCTCACGACACTTCGTTGATTAAAATCCTGTCACTCTGTTTAAGCTTTGCGAGGGAATAAAGAGACAAACATACATACATAAAAACATTTCCCTCCTCGCATTCCGCAGTCGGGTCGGGTAAAAATAAGAATTGGGTTAAGAGAAAGAATTGGGTTCTGATATCAAACTTGTTTATCATTCCGAGATAATTTGCATATGTTCTCAATTTTTTTGAACTAGATTTTGATAGCGTCGTGTTCAAAGATTTGCTGCAGATTTTTGCTATTTTAAACAGTAATGTAAATAAAATCCATTATACACAAAAAGCCGCACATAAACGCTTTTTAAAAAAGGTCAATTCCGCTGTTAAACAGCACTTTAAAAAGCGGACTTGGCCTCTTTTCATTCATAAAACTATAACTTTTTCGTGCTTTGCAACTAAATTAGATATACTTTTCGCAAACTGTTTTTCTTGGAATGAATCTTATTATTAAGAATTGATTTATCGAAAACAATGAATGTGTAATTAGAAGTTGCAGCATTTCACGTATTTTTTATTCAAACAAGACTAAGAAACTGTAATTAAGGTTTTTTTACATCAGTGATTTCAAAATTTAATTTACAATTGGTTACAGAATGGCACACTCCGCCGGTACGGTGGCCACATTTACAGCACACAGAGCGATGGATCCAGCGACGGCGGATACTGCAGTACACCTCCCAGAGCTGCATCCCTTGATGCATTGGATTCTCTCGGAGAATTATCGTTAGCGGACTCGCCAATAGCACCGGATTCTCAGTCCAGGGAGTCTCTGTTAACGCCCAAATCGCTGATGGAACGCGCTAGAATGAATGTTGGGTAAGTTTAGTAGAGACCAAGCGTGTCACGTCACGAGTAAATTTTAGTAATAAGAACTATTCACCGATGAAACTAAATATTTCCCCTGACATGGTTCACCACTTTTTACTATTGAGTTTAGCGCAATTAGGCATTTTTGTGTTTTGTAATTCATATTTAATAGCAAGTACGTAGATAGTTGTAAAATAAGCAAACATTTTAGGAGCAAAATAATTACTTTATCACCAAATAGAATACTCGTAGTCGTTACACATGAAAGCGTTTTTGATACCTATAATTTAGACTGGGTTACACCAACCATAATCAATCACTGCCGAGGATCGAGGACTGCCGAGCTATGAAGAGGCCTATATCCAGCAGAGAGACATGGGCCGATGATATGACAATAATTACTGACTCTCGTGATAAATATTCACGAAACATATTTCCTCCGCAGCTGGCTAGATTCCTCGCTCTCGATAATGGAGCAATACATTCGCGAGTGGGACACACTTCAGCTGCGGTTTAAATTCTACTCGTTTTTCGACTTAACCCCGCGTTCGCAAGATGCCCCTCGCCTCAACCAGTTGTACCAGCAAGCGCGCTGGCAGATACTGAACCAAGAGTTGCACTGTACTGAGGAGGAGATGCTTCTGTTTGCTGCATTACAGGCATGTACCCACTTATCACCAGGTGGACTTTTTGACCGTCTGCTATCTTTTTTCCATAATGATGTGATTTGCAATTTTTTTAGAAGACTAAAAATTCTCAGTCACTTATAATTGTATGACATATGTAGCTTTTTCAAAATATTAACATTCATATTATGTCTTAGGACTTGGATACCCCTTTTTCAAAATACGTAAATACGTACATTCACCCAATTACGTGGTAGACCCATTTGATGAAATTTAATATGAATATAATATATTTCATTATACTTAGCCTAGATTGGTCCCTTTTGTCAACTTTTAACTGCAATAAATTGCTAGCAAAAAATATAGGAAAGTGTTGTTAAACCTAAAGTTAATACATCTGCTACTGTCGATTTAACAAAAGGTTCGATTGAGTCAAAGTGATTGAGATTTGTCGCTGTGTGGTGCGGCTGGAGAATACCACCACCCCATCTCTTCCCGCGGGTGTCGTAAAAGGCGACTAAGGGATAACAAAACCGCTACCACAAGCCCTGGGGAAGTACACTACCTCTAAAAGAGTGGACTCGCCAACCTGCTTGTCCAGCAGTGGATGCTAAATGGGCTTGGTTACGGTTACGACTGAGAATCCAAATGAATGATCACGTTGATAAGTGGCTTAACCATCAACGTACTCTTTGATGGTTGTCTTTAGTTGTCTACACAATTAAAGAGCCCCACCGCATTTTACATTTATTTTATAACCTATCAAGGTATATGACATTTGACCTTCAACTATTGTCTTGTATGTTAGACCAAGCTGTACTTTAACTGGTCATCTATTTTTCAGCTCCAAATCGAGCTGCAAACCCTAGCAGGCGGTAGCGCAGAAGCAACGGACGGAACCGTCAGCGCCGGCGCGCCCGAAGACGAAATCGATGCGGCGTTGACGGAACTACAGGCGGCTTTAGAAGGCGGACCACCGCCACACAACGATATCACACACGTGCCTGAATTGGCTGGATATCTCAAGTATCTCAGGTGAGAACATGGCTCTTTCACTTTTGTTCTTTTCTGTCACTCTTCTTCTTTAACTTCTTTTTTTCTTCTTTAATTCTCTTTTTGAGGGCTGAAAATTTTCTTTTAACGTGGCAACTTTCAGTCTTTTAATTTTGGTTTGAAGTGTTATTTTAAATATTCGTTACGTTCGTTCGTTACGTAACATAAAGATTACGATGTTTTTGTATTCTAATCATACAGCCACCATACAATATCTAGAATAATATGTCAACAAACATACGAACGAGAATTGAAAGTATAATAGTATGTAGTCCATTAGTGAGAAAGAGTCAGAACTAACTGTCAAATGGCACACGATTTTAACTAGTCAAAAAGATCTGGATACCTGTCAAGCATCTGCAATATGGAATGGATTGTGGTGTTTTGTAGGCGGTTTCGTATTTTGTATGCGTTTAATATGACATATTACACATACAAATACGACATTTTTGTGTTGCGTTAAATTGAACATTGTGTGTCTTGTAATATATGTGGAAGACACGTTAGTACATAGCAAATAGACCACCTTTTCATAAATGGTCCGTCGTTAACGTTTGAAATATTCAACCTCACGTTTACGACTTTTAATTTTATGTAGTATCATTGTAACTACTACACGGATACAGCGATTTCAGGCAGTGTTCTTATCTTATAAACAAATACATATATACCAAGATGCCCCTAAATCATGTTTAATTTGTTCGCTTTCAAATTCATTTCATTAGCTATCTATCTCTTTTATTTAATTAGACTAACTTTCATTGTCATAGTTTAGATAAATCTATCTTATATATCTTATATATTAAGTTATTTGTGTACTGTTTACTATACTTTAATGGCATTGTTTCTCTTCCATCATCTCGTACGGTGCGCGGCGTACTACAAAGCAAGTGTAACAACGATTTCTGTTCTATCGCGTAAGGCATACATTGTTATATACCCCGTTTATACAAACCCTTGCGTTAATTTTATTTTATAATCAGTTTCAAAGTAGTTTACTCACAAAGCACGCACTGTACAGAATTAATACCTACATATTTACCCAAGTAAAATTATTTATATACTTGTATGTTGTAAATAATAGTAAGCTAACTTCACGCTATTAATGATTTCAACATTTACAGAGTTTCTTCGCATAAGGACAGAATTCAGTCTTAATAAAAAAATACAGGCTAGATTTAGAATACGTTATTTGAATGCACAAATCATTACGTACTAACAATGATCCTAACTCTGAAGGACTCAATGATGATGAGAATCTGTTCATATGCGAACAAACCATTTACAGTTGCTCAACTTATGATTACAAAAACTGTACTTATTACGAACTTTTCCATTACATATAATAACATTGTACTAACATTTCTTCTATTTAAAACTTCAGTTTGTATAAATACATTAATATTAATGTAATTAAATTTAAATATTGTATAATTATGTAATATACATTTCTTAAAAGTACACGTAATAAGATGAATCCTATCCGTAACTATTATTATACATATACGAAGTAGTACATACACCTAAGTAAAAATCTACACTTTTACTCCAACTTCACTTTTAGCTTGGGCTACTTTGTCTATGTGTACTTTAAGACTACTTTGAGTCATCTCTTCGATAACCTTGTTAGCAAAGGTACCTATTTAACTTACACTAATTTTAAACAAATGTTGAATATATACCTGTCTTTATAGGATCTTTATTTTTAATGTTAAGTAGAACACTGGACAGGGCAAAGAGCTAGTTTCTAGATCTAGCAAATAATCTTTGTTTTAATTCGATATCAGCGTATAACATTCCACTACAGTGCACACAACCCCCCCCCCCCCTACCTCTAGTAATTCAGTATGAGATTTCGGACTATGATCCAACATGCCGGCTCAATGCGGATTTGTATCCACCGATACATACTGTTTATAAAACACATAGTTGTTTTTTAATGCTATAGCGGGCCGAACAGGAATAATAATGTAGTAGCAAGATTTAATAATCCGTATACTTCTTGCAACTGACGAACGCGCGTCAGCCATGCTTATCGATAAATGTCTGTATACACGAAAAATAACTTTCGCGTTAATTTATTTAAATATATATTGTGTAGGATATAAGGTTCTCTTTATTTGTACAGAAAATCACCAGTACAGGCTAAGAGCAGGCCGGACCCTTGAATTGCTAGAACTACACTTAATAATTGAGTGGTACGTCTAGGCTAACGATGGACGAATCTGTATAAAATAACAATTGAATTAATCGATAGTTCAATTGTTCATTTTAATGTTGATGAATTGAACAAGACCTAAAAAATAATTGAATGAACGTCGGTTAATCGAACCGCCTCGATTCATCCATTTGCCCAGTCGACCCGTTATGATTATTCTAATGAGTTTAATTATCTAATAACTCCAATTGTTTACATTCGTCATCACCCATCGCTAGTCTATGCTATTATCGTTCTCATTTTCATGACGCATTACCATTATTGATGTAACTGAATGTAAATGTAATTATCTATATCAACTTCTTAATTACTCTTGTAATGAGAAATTAGAGAATCGTATCGTATTGGACTTAGTATATAACGTGTGTTCAGTTTAGACCGAAGCGGTTCACGTTCAAGCGCGAACCGGTACACTCGAAGTTGGGTGTCGCGTCGGGACGGCATGTTTCGCATACACGCGTGTGTAAGTCATAACAGAACAAAAGTTGTTTGTTATAAATCAGGGTTCGTAAAGATCCGATATTTATAATAAATATCAAAATACCTGATATTTGATATATGTATATTCGCGATATATGCCGGATATATATCATGTATATAAAAGAAGTCGCGATTAATAGATAGATTAATAGTTGTTGATTAATAGACTTATTTATTAGAAAACAAATAAAATAATAAAAGTATTATTAGAGTAACAAAAAATTAGTCTTTGAGATTAATAAATCAGTCTACTTAATCAACATTCAACTAAATTATAATCTTTAGTGTTGGATCATTGGCAGTGAGTAGCACTGATCATAATTTTATTAATGTTAGTATAACAATTTAAAAGCGTGGGATCTGCCAAAATTCTGGTTTTGACGATAAATATCAATTGGTATAGATCATGATATATATCCGCTGATATATACCAGCGAACCCAGGTTGTAATGAAATATATTCCGTATTAAAAGCGTGCAGATATATTTTAATGAACCGTGTATAATGTATGTGTGCAGACCGAAGCGGTTCACGTTCAAGCGCGGATACACCCGCGGGTGGGTGTCGTGTCGGGACGGCATGTTGCGCATACACTCGTCGCGGGATGCCGCTAGCAAAGGCGAACCGCCTTCTTATTCCGTCGAGCTTCGTGGTGCTGAGGTCAGTATACCATACTATTAGCCTGTCTCTCTCCATTGGCGGATAGAGGCCTCTCCCAAGGATCGTATACAATATACGGTATGCCGGCCCTTTTATCCACTCCTGGACACGGACCTTCACTTCTATATGGCCTTTAGACGTCACGCTGGCAGGCGGGTTGGCGAGTTCGCTCTAAACGTTACCATTACATAGAAGTATTTCCTCTGGAAAAAATAATACATTTTCTGGGATAAAAGGTATGGCATAGAGGTAGCCTGAACTCCGGAGAAGGTATCCTGAAATCTATATACTCGGGATTTCGGTCAATCACTATACCAAATTTCATTGAAAGACATGACAAATCAAATATAGCGTGAATGTGGAAGTGTGAATGTGTCATTCTTTAGCGTAACATTCGATGTTAAACCTAAATAAATTAAATATAATTAATAGGCAGTGCACGGCACAGGCCTGCTCTGGTATTCACTAAAAGGCCATAATCCACATGCGGGTTCATACCATTGCTCCAGTTTTTTTTAAATTCTGAAGTATGTGGGTTTCTTCAAATTTCCTCCTTTGCCACTAAAGTTTTATTTCAAAAGCCGAACTTAAATAGAAACCCAGTGGTTTGGACCGAGTATTTTCACGTACGACTTCACGAATGAGAGTCGAGTTCCTCTAGGCTATCACCGCTTAATGAAATATAATAAATAAATAAAACGTGTATAACCATCTTGACACGTGCCACTGAGTTTCTACTAAGTATGGATTTTTAATAATTGTCACTAGCTCGGCGATGAGGGCAAATATCGTAAGCAAACCCGCATGCTCCAGAAATAAAAAAATAAAGTGGCGTAAGTGACCCACCTATCCGCACTAGGTCCGCGTGGTGGATTACGGCCAGAGACCCCTCAGTGATTTACTAGGGTTAGATTGTGCCCTGCAGTAGGACATTATATGCTGATACAAGATATAACCATTAGGTGACGCCGGACGCACACCCCGCATCCAGCCGCTACTGCATCAAGCTAGAGGTGCCTGCTGAGGACGCCATGCACGAGATGTGGCTCAAGTGTGAAACTGTGAGTACACACGCACACCCTAGCACACACACCTCTGTTCTCCATTTTCACAACCCTTTCTCCAAATCCATTCGTAAATCTCCAGCTTGCCAACGTTTGTCATTCTGGATTCTGTCGCAGGGCAACATTGTTCACTTACCACCAAATGGATTGACCACTCGTCTGGCACTTATTTTCTATAAAAATAATATTTTCATAAATCTTAAATACAAAGCAGGAAAACCAATACGTAAGCAAATCCGGCGACCAAACAGACAATTTTTTTGTGTAAATGCTGGAATTAGACATTTAATATTTATCGAGTATCTAAACATTGTCATACAACTACTTGTCTGAATTAATCTAAGAAAATGTACACTGTAATTTTCTTCACTGTTACAATACTCTCTAAGGGTCCGTATAGTTTAATAAATCTCAAAACCCCATTTGTGTGTACAGGAAGACCAATACGCAGAATGGGTAGCAGCATGTCGCCTAGGCGCTCGCGGTCGCTCACTCGCGGACGCGGCGTTCGCGAGCGAAGCGGCCGCGGTGCGTACACTGCTCGCTCTACAGAAGCCGCAGCCCGCCGCCGCGTTGACGGCGCACAGTGTACCGCATCTAGACCACTTGCAGGCGGAGAACTACGTCGCGCCAAGGTTCCTCAAGAAACTACGGAGCAAGGTGAGGAAGTACATTATGTTATTGATTCCGCGTCCGCTAACTAAAAGGCCGCTAAATGATATCATTGGAGCTTTGAGATATTGTCAAAAACGTGGGAATCGATGTCTCTAGCAAATGTGAGCAGATACGGAAAAGTTGAACACTGATTAGGGACATAATGCAAAGACAAAGAATTTTCGGCTTTATTAGGTACACTGTGTAAAATCTCAAAATCGGCCTTTTGTCACTTAGCCGCTTTAATTAGCGGACGGCAGACTTGCAGCCAGAGAACTACGTCACGCCGTGGTTCTTGACGAAACTACGGGGCAAGTCGAGGAAGACTTGGTGACCGACTCTAGTATAAGATTAACTCGTCCATATTTTTTTTGTAACGTAGGTACTTTTAGTTTTTTTTATAAATTAATTCCTGTACCCACATAAAGAATTCTATACTCATAATATTTAGTTCCATTTTCTGACATTTCATTGTCCTAAACCTTTTTAAGTAAATTTTAATATTATCAATATTTAAGCTACTTACCTTCTAGAGCCCGTTCATTTGTACCAGCCTGTATAATAAATGTATATTTATATATCTATTACAGTTCACCCAACGCGTTCTAGAAAGTCACGCCAACGTAAAAGACCTGCCGCTCCTCGAAGCGAAGCTCCAGTATATCAAATCGTGGCAAAATCTGTCAGAACACGGCCAATCGTTATTCGTGGTACGATTCATGGGCCATAGAAAGGATGAGATCATTAGCATCGCGAACAATCGCATCATGAGGTTGGATCCTAACACGGGAGACCATATTAAGACTTGGAGGTTTAGTACTATGAAGGTGAGTATGTTTTATATCTTAAATTTCAGTGTATTTCACTGGAAAGAAAAAATCCAGGGAGAAGAATATTTTGTTTGAAAAGCCTTCTGCAATAGTTTAAAATTGCTTTCTGTACATCTTTTTGATGCCCTTAAAGTATTGCCAATGATATTGTAACGATCACTAGGTCACTAGGTTTAGGTTCAGGTTCTCTGGTGACAATAAAGATCAAGGAGTCGCGGGATTCCGTAGACTTTCTGTTGACACTCTTAACAATTAATATTATTTATTTCAGTTATTCAAAAATAGTTTTGTTTTGTTGATCATGATTTGCTGCCCATTTAGTATTTTTGTGGTGCTCGTTTAAAAACGGACCGGTTCATTTCTTTCTTTATGTCAAAAAGATGGCAGACGAGCACACGGTCCACCATCAGGTAAGAAAATATGTACTGTTGTCCATGGACATCCACAATACATGTCAATGTCAGTACAGAATGACAAATGTTATCTAACTGGGCTATAGACACAAACTATTTTTATATTTCTTTTCAATCCGTTATGAAATTCGCATTGCGGTTTAACCATGAACCTCCCAAGTTACATTCCTTTATATTGACCGTATTTATACCGAATGGTTATAGGTTTTTTTTTTTATCAAAATCGGTCCCGTAATTGAAAATAACGGGTAACGGTCATCAGTGTCATTACGGTTATCATATGATAATAATAATATGATACTGTATAAATATATAACAGTCATCTAGATGTATTTGATTGTTTGATGTGCTCTATTATATTCTGCAGGGATCATCACAGTTTTGATAAACTAAAGAATGAACAAATATAACAAAACACAAAGTAACAAAGTGATTTGCAAAACCGATCCCAAGAGGGATTTACTAGTCACATCTAAGGTCTACAATTTTGCATTTCCTTTTTTCCAGGCATGGAATGTAAACTGGGAAATAAAACACATGATGGTACAGTTTGAAGAAGGCAACATTATATTCTCAGTACAGTCAGCCGACTGTAAAGTAGTCCACGAATTCATTGGAGGGTACATATTCCTCTCAATGAGGTCTAAAGACGCAAATCAGACCTTAGACGTGGAATTATTCCACAAACTCACCGGAGGGTGGACATAAATCATGGGGGAAAAAAAGCTTCAGTGTTGCCAGTAATAAACTTTCTTATAGGAAGCCTTGTGAACGTGCCTTCTACAATTATTTGTATTTTATATTTTTATTAACCAATCAGTCTACTGTGCAGACTTTTTCTTCAATTTTGATATTGATATTTGTGATGTTACTTGAACAAAAGGACCTTTTCTTGCATCAGGTACAAGACCTATATTAATATTAAATGACGATATAAAATTAAAATTGGATACATAATACATTCTAATTATTTAAATATATGAATGTTTAAAGACACATTTATATATTTAAGATAAATGGATTTATTGGCTTTGGTTAAGATTTTCCAACTTAAATATTCAGTTTCAAGATTATAAATAGAGACATGCAACATTTGATTTTTTTAAATAATGCAATAAAAAATTATATGGGGTTAAATAAAAATATACAGGGGTTAAATGTGGGGGGATGGGGGGTTATAACGCACCCCACCAGACACCGCAATAACACAATTGGAAAGGTCTCCAAGCTCATCAAATATCGCATATAACGTACTGATCAACAGATTTGTAAACACTTGGAATAATTACCCCAAGAAGTGGTGGGTTCCTCAACAGTGGGGATTTTCAGATCGAGACTGGACAAATATGTAGGAGCAAGATTAATAGTTTAAAGACTAATGTTTGTCGAGTGTATTTGTCTCTAGATTCACGACACAGAGAACAGGGTGTATTTATTTATTACAAAACATTGAGCGTGGCGTTATTTATTACAAAAAAATGCTAAGCAAGTACGTTATCTAAGAAAAGGTACTTATTCGTTTTGGTTAAGATTTTGTAACTTAAATTTTGTTGTTCTTCAAAATTCTGTTTAAATAATAAACATTCTCAGATATCTGACTTTTAACATGAAACAATAAAAAAAATCACTTCTCACTAAAGGCTTTGATATGGCTTTGAACCGACAATGAGATCCCTTTTCTCAGATAATGTGGATAATTTGCTTCGATATACGAGAATTAGCGTATGGTGTCGGCCGGTTTTAGAATAGCAGCTTTTTAACGTGGGTAAAAGGTAGACTAAGGGATAATAGCAAAGCAGTTACCGCAAGCTACTTCTAAATGTGTGGACTTGCCAAACCGCCTTGTGGGGTTAAATAAAAAAATATATGAGGTTAAACGAAAAATTAAATGGGGTTAAATAGAACATGATATAGGGTTAAATAAAAATAATTGAATAAAAAATACCCGCAACCTCTCAACACTGAATTTCTTTCGTGAAAACTAACAACTTTTGTATTGCGATTTTTTAAATGGACTTTTTTTTGTCACAATAATCATTAATTCTCTCTTAGTTGTTTCCATAGATGTGGGTATCTAACAGTAGCGGTTCGATTAGCAGCTGTTGATGAATGGACTGTTCAGCGTTGCCTTTCGTAGTAGCGTTTAATTAGTAGTACACAGTAATAGTCACTTCATTTAAAAAATATGCTTTTATTGGGGAAATATCAAGTTCAGAGAAAAGTCGAATAAAAGTTTTAATGATAGAAATTCGGTGTTAAGGCGGTGTAGAAGATTTTACTACAATATCTGGGGCACCGATTCCAACCAATAAGGTCCCTTTGTGACAATAATATCACATTTTATTTTATTCTATTTAAATATAGGGCTTCCAGTTATAATTAACTGTTGTAAATGCCAAATATAATTTTTCAATACACAATTTTAAATTAACGCTTTCACACATCACTTTTGTTTAAAACAGTTTTTAAAAGTATATTTATGATGGAATAAGAAATGAGCTTTTATATAAATATATTTGTTTTAGACATTTTATTATTAAGTTACTATACATAATATAATTATCCTATAAGAAGTGCCATTATTAAATTATAATGGTAAAAATTCACACTATAGTGAAACAAACTATTGTTTGGCAATATTTGGCAATATAAACGTGGCAAAAGGTGGTAAATTGGATAACATTTCTAATTCTGTTTTTCCCAATTTCTATCATACTTATATTATTCCATAGTTTACTAATGAATAATTTTCAACACTTATTACGCATTATTTTTATTAAAGAATTCTGGCCTGGAAGCGAAGTTTTTTGACCCAATGTAAAGAATGCTGAATATTAGTGACGTTTCGATTGCCAATAGAGGAATTGATAACAATGTTATAAAAATCACTAAATGCAACACTTTTTATTAAAAAATTCTGATCTGAATGCTAGGTTCTTTGGCCCAATTCAGCAGATAATTAAAAAATGTTGTATATTTCATTGTGACGATTGATTGCCATACTATATTTTTTATGAATTTGATAAGGTATTCATACATATGGTGCTTATTACGTATTAAATCGAATGTTTTAGAATTCACTAAATGAAATAATATTGAGTGGCCTTAACTCATCTCATAACACGATAGTTAGATTATTTACACTGTAAATAACATTAATTTTTAAATTATGTCACACCAGTGTTGGTTAATTTTAGAATTTATATCGCTTCATCTCGTACAGTGGGCGCGAAATATCCACATATGTATATACCTGTTATGTCCCACATATAACCTTTGAAGGGGGATTTCAAGGAATTCCCCAAGCGGGCCCAATGCGTATTATTATTATTTTATTGTATTATAACGTCCTATTGCAGAGCATAGACCTCTCCTTTGTATAGTCAGTTCCAATCCAACATGTGGAAAAAAAACTCAATCAAGGAAATATCTCAACATTCAGCTTTAAATCTAGGGCAAACTGAACTGTTGATGAATCAAATTATGAATGTGAAAACAATAATTATCACCTCATTATTTAAGGGCGTGTCAGTTACCTCAGGCCACCACGTTTGGTTACATTTTGGACAAATTGGATTGAAATGGGTTATAATTCATTGTGGGCCCAATGCGGATAAGTGGATCAAATAATGTCCCATTGCACCTCTCTTGTGGTCAGGTTTCGAGACATAATCCACTACAGCGGGCCTATTTTCACAAATAACTTCATTATCTTCGATTTATTATTAATTTATTTAAGAATTAGACCATTAATTTGTGCTAATTAGTCTGTCGAAAGCCCATATTTATTACTCCATTTAAAATGATGTCAGTTGATATTGTATTAAGTACCAATAAGTTAAGATAAATCGCCCCCACTATACCTAAATGCAAAGAATAATGTATTTTTAATGTTCTGACTACTAGTCTCGACGATTTCGCATATAATGCCGTAATTATGGTTTTAAGAACTAGTTAGTATGGTTTACAACATTAACATGTACTATACTGTAGTTATTGTACAAATTGTATGTACACCATCTTGTAAATGTCAAAATTAAATGTAAATAAATAACAAATTAATTACGACTTTTATTTTTTACCAAAATCTGTCCTAACATCTGATCTAATTACAGTGAAGATCCTGTCTTGGGTTCTTATATTTATCGGTGAAGTTTGTGGGGACGTTATATGTAGTTTTTCAATCTGATAATTAGTTCAGAATGGTATTATAGGAACCCTTAGCGTCCTTATGAGGGTTGTACCTTATTTATGAAGTATACATAAAGGTTAGTTTCGAACTACCCTATCCAAGATGTAGAGAATGGTTTTATAAAGGGGTTCGACACTGGCATAGTCCCAAACCACCACTTTGGTGTTTTCAAAAGTAATATAGGACCTACATACTACATAAATTATGAGTTATCTAAATATGTTTTATTTTTACCAACCGGTATAAAACTATGCAAGAAATAGTTTTTATAACAATTTATTAGCACATGATTTGTACATTTTGTTATAAACCTCCCTAGTAAAACATTCGAACCCCTTTCTATTTATCGGGACTTGGTGTATGTATTTATTAAACACTTGAGTAACGTATTTATTACTATATTTTATTACTAACACTTTTATTTACCATGTATCAATCTATATTACTGGCCAATCGAGTGTTCGCACGAATACAAACTACTTTGCAGTTCATTATATCATATATGATTCATATTCATATTTCATTAGACATATTCATTGGTGCCCAACTGTAAATACAATGTATAACAAACCTGTACTTTCAGTAAGAGCTATGAATAAAGTCACTGTAAAAATTAATTTACAAACGCAAATTAAGTTTATAATTGTGCAAACGCTCAATTGCCGCTTTGCCTAGATCCTGAATATCTTTTAAGGTACACTTTAGAATATTTTGAGACTTCGGGATACAGTGGAGGTATTTCCGTGACTAGAGTACATGATCCAGATATATCATTTATCCTCATGTCTTCCACAGGATATGTCCATAACACTTTGGGTTTTTCTTCTTTGTCGTCACCAGTGTATTCCTCGACTGATAAAGTTTCTAGTCCACACATATTCCTTGTGAATACTATTAGACGATCACCTACAATTTGAAATAAGTTCCAATTTGAAATATCATCACCTACAATTTGAGTAAGTGACGCTCAAAAGGTTAATTAACATCGACACATCTGGATTTCGATTTTGTTATGATCGTTTTAGTCTCTTAAAACCACAAATATTGATTTTGTGAGTATAAAGATATTGTAGTGATTTTTATTTAAAATGCAAGAATTTTCGCTGTTCAATTTATTTATTAGTTAAAAGTCCATATTCATTAGCCTTTTGTCTTTCTCAACGGATAATTTAATATTTCTTCAGTTTTAAAAGTAATAATCTATTGTTGTTGAGAATTAATGTGTGTGAGGTGCATGAGTTGGACAATGAGTGCATAATGTTCTTTGATTTTATACAAAACTCACCTAAATTACACATATATCCTGGTGAACATGCAAAAGAAGTTACAAATTCCCAATCATTATCAACATTTGGCCTAAACCTGAACATAAGGTAGGTATAATATTGTGTACAGTAAATATACCCTTTGAAAGATGTCATATAGCAATTTCTGACATTTGTCTCTAGAGCTGTAATCCATCTGTCCCACCCACCAAAGTCTTTGTATTGATAAATGTTCTTATGTCCTGCAGCATAAAGAATGTCCTCGTGTGAACACACCGCTGGATTCTGAAGAATATCAGGGAAGTTTGCTACTTTCCTGTAGGATCTTTGTACTAAATCATACACGACCACAGAGTCTAATACTATCCTGTAAATGAAATGTTTAATATTAATAATGGGCAATTTTCTTGAAAGAGTATTTTGTGAATGATCAAAGGCACTCGAGAGAGAGTGGAGAGAGTGCATTGTAGGCTTTGTATAGGGTGAGTGTTAAGTTTTTAGTATTCAGCAGAACCTTAATGACATTTACAATGCATTTTGATCATTGTGCATGTACAAACAAAGCTTCAAATTGGTAAAAATTTTCAACCTCGCCGTTTCAGGTATTATATATGGTAAAATTGAGTCTAGAACATGTAATTGGATTAATTTAAACTGTTATTAGGATAATAGCATAATAACAGCTTAAGTGTAAGCAAAGGCAACTGACCTATACCCACCCACTCCACCAACAATGTACAAAGAATCTCCAATTATCCCCACACCACCATGCCTTCTTGGTGGAAGCTGAACTCCATGTTGTATCCATTCCTTCCTCAATGTGTCATAGACTCTCACGTCTCTGTTGAACATTCCAGTGCCTCTGCCCCGCTCACCTCCCACCACTACAAGACGTGTAGGACCCCACGTGACAACATTAAAACCCCATACATTTTTCTCAGCTACTTCCAACCACCTCTCTAAAGGCTTTTCTGCAGTAAATGTATACATGTGATGGTTCTCATCCTTTACCGGCGACATTGGCACAGATGGTATGAACTCTGGCCCTTTTCGGCTTCTACTTTCCCTTACTAAGTTTATTATTTGATCATGAACCCCTTTTGAAAAATTTTTACAAGAATTTGCCCATTGGGTCTCAATGACAGATGTTAAAAATTCGACACCTCTTATACTCAAATCATATAAATACTCAACAACTTTCAAAGCGAGACTGTTCTCATACTCTTTCATTAATTCTTTCATTTCTTCAACTTCGTTGACTTTCAGTTTGTTTAAATCCAAACAACCTAAAATTATTAAAATTGCATCTGCATCTATCTCTGGACTCAACCTCTCCGAAATCCATTGAAGCCCAAATTTAAAGACATTCAGCTCACTTGCAACATCTAAATATGGGTGGGAAAGATACCAATGTAGTTTTTCTATTGCAGATATATATTCCAGCTTCATAGATTTAAATGAGAGAAGTCCAAATGTTACAGACAACTGTTCCAATTTTGAAAATGATATGTTTTGAGCTATTGTCAAAGTTTCCATCCAATTTGATACAGAGATTCCAGTATTTAACACATACTCAATTTGTTTAAGTAGTTCAGTTATCTGTAAAAAGTTAGCAGCCATAGCTAAGTCAGCAATTACTGACAATGTGTATTCTGAAAGGTCTATTAAACCAATTTGCATGTATTGGAGAATTATCCTCATACTGCTTGCATCAACAACCTGAAAAACAATTTCTTTTTTCTGTAATGAAGATTTAAGTCTTTACAAATTGATGCCCTAGCTAGGGGTGTAATCTAATTCCCATTTGTGAGGTGGAGAGAATAAACTAGTATTTCATAAGATGAATGTTGAGCTGTCAAGAACTAAGTCAGTGCTAATAAACCTTAAGCACCTTTACCTTAACCATTTTAGACTTGAGCTTTTAACCTCTAGCTAGGGTTTACGACCATCAAATGGACTATAATGCTCACAGGAATTTAACACTTTACTCTTAATCCATTTGATGCCCACAATATTTGTATCATATGTAGAAGTACAGAAAACCGGCATCAAGTTAAAGGTTCATTAGTGCTTACTCAATGGTTGAGCATCAAGCACTCAGCAGTACTCAGCACCCATTATTACAACACTATTACAAAATAGCCGATGTGATTGTTCTTAAATATGAATTTTTCAAATATAACTGAAGTTAAGACAAACATTGTAAGATTTTATAAAATCTGAGGCACAAAACCTGTTTACTTGACAAATTATGGCCCTATAAAGGGCTGCCCGATGCTACTACAACAGTTCCTCACCATCCCAACTCCCTAACCTATGTCCCCGATAGGAATGTCCCTCCCCAATACCATCATGTCCACATGTCCTATTATAGACGACCCAATTACTGCTGTCAATGCAGTTCTTACACTACACTCACAGGCTACACATATTCACCGGCCCTGCCGGCGGAGACGAGGATATGACCCTTGCTACACCGTGAACAGACACCAGCCTTTTGCTAGGTATTGGCACGTGCTTGTGCGCTTCTCACCGACTTGTGATTCCCAGGTACCCTCCCAATGCAACGCCCTAAGCCGAGGTCCGTTCCTTCTACTAGTCTACTGGTGAGGGAGCCCTTAGGCTCCTGGCTGAGCGCCTTGCTCTCGCCCTAAACCATACCTACATGTGCGGTGAGTCTTGAAAGACCATTAGGAGCACAAGAATTTAGACATTCCGAAAAAAAGGGTTTGTGCTCTGCTGTGAAACATTGTAGTTAGGTTCGTATCATCTCTTATTTAAATCGACTTAACGTTCTACTGCAGCAGGGCACTAGTAAATCACTAGGTTTCCATAATCCATCACGCGGGCTCAGTATAGATTGATGGATACATATAGGTATTGTACTGCAGATTTTTTAAAATTCTCGAGCACACTACATAAACAACACTTACATCAATAGTTATCTCTTGTTTTTCGTTTTCAATATAATTGCCACTGAACATTGCACGAAAATAATCACTGTATTCGCATAGACGTTCTTTTTTTACGTTGAACACTTCACCCTCTATTAATAATGAAACTTCCTCCATATTTCCGAATAAATCTAAACAATTTTTAATACAGAAAGCAACGTTTTCTAAAGTTATAGTTACAATGTATTTGTTTACATGAATTCCATTCCACGCTCTAATTTTTTCATATTGGCCCCGTCGAGACTTCGATCATGGAAATTCGGTGATTCTGCCAATGTCAAGGTTGAATGAAACAGTAAAAATATTGAAAAAAAAACACGGGAGATTATGCTGGTTCCTGTTGAGCGCACTAAAACAAAGAACACTTAAATTTATATATAAGAATAAATTAGATATTAGTTTTTTAGTTAGCTAACTAAGAAGACGGAGCATGACAGAGCAAAAAGTATTTTTGGCGGCGCAACTGACTGAACGTCAATTTGTGCATTTTCGAATATCCATCCGTTTCACTATGGTCTCGTTTGTAAACGAAAACTGGCCGTTTCTGAAATGGAGGGAAGGTTCGACATTGTATATGACAGTGACAATCCACATGACAGCTTTTTGGATAACAACTTCAAAAGTTGAAGTAAACTTTTGAACGATATTTGACTTTAGGGATTTGTACAGAATTAGCTAAACAAAAGATAGAAAATCGAGATTAAATCCACGCAAATCTTTATAGTGATTGGTTGTCCATGTGTAGATAATAAAAAAACCTTAGAATGACAGCTATAGCAGGCACTGCATCAGCTACTACAGCTTCTGTTGACGAGGATTTGGACGAGTGTGGACCACAGCTGATCAGCAAATTAGAGGTGAGTGTCATCTGATGATTATGGTACTTCGTGTTCGGGCTTCATATTTTTTTAAAATACAATATCCAAACATTCCAGAAATATTTAACTATGGTCCGGTTATTATAGGAAGAGCTCTAACAGCTCACATAAATCTTTCACACATAGTAAAAATCATTTTGTAATTCGATAGTCCTATAAGAATATTTTTTATTCTATTTTATTGTCTTTATGTTCCTAAGACTTAAGAAAGAAACAAGATTTAATATGGTGCTTCAAAAAATTAGTTTAAATTTTTTATCGGGTTACAGTTTTATATTCTTTCAATAGCCAAAAAAAATTCACATATTTTTAAGACATATTTAGTTGAAGGGGTCTCCTTTCCCGGCTCTGCAGTGTTGTAGACAATAGGAAGTGTGTTTAAACATGTTAGTATCGCAAATAGTTTGAGTAAAAATGCACTTAGAGTTTGTACTTAGCATTTACCGTGAAAGTGTCATTAGAACTATTATTAGCTCACACAAACTTTATCTCAATCAAGATTACCGTCTATTAAAGAGATCATGAATTTGTTTTTTTATTATAAAACTATATATAAGAAAAACAATTACAAATCTGCGACTCGCTTTTGTACCAGACTAAAAAAACATGTAATAGCAGCTTTTGCATTTTTCATGGAAACTAAACAGAAGACAGAAACAGGTCACTGCCGTTGAAGGGTTTAATTTGGAAGATTCTCAAAAGCAAGCGACCCTTGACTATGATCTCATTCTCATTATAAACAGAAGATTTTGCAACAAATCATACATTGACTTTTTTCAATACAATCGCCGTTTCTTGTGATTATTTTAATAAGAAAGATGTCAAAACCCAGAAGTATGATGATATGATAATTACACCAAATGTAAGACTTTTGTACATTCTATGAAATTTGTCAATGACATAGCAGAGAGAGGAGTAGTGCTCATGGAAGAGTACAATCATTTTCACACCAGCAATGTGGAGCAGAAGCAATATTTACTCTTCACAATTAAAGATTATTGATGAAAATTTCTTTTTAATTATGTTTATTTTTATATGTTTCATATGTTATTGTTACATTTTTATAAAAAATGGGTAAAATAAATATTTATAGTCTAATTCCTAACTTCTTGTATTTTTTGATAAAACTACATTTTCATAGCTGGCAGCGACCTCTGAAACCCCTTCAAAAAATCTGAAAAAGTACTGTGTAAGTTTTCAGAGTATGAAACTTATTATGGTATTTAAACGTATTTGAGATGTATTAGGGTGCCCAAAAAAAAAGAAAAATATTTCTTTTCTAACCTTTTTGAAGCATCCTAGTATTTGCATAAAATGAATACAGAACTATATGATTTCTCATGATTACAGAATTATCAGCGCTCTTTCTATGATAACCAGACCACGGTGCAAAATGTACCTTATTTGATATTATCATTTTTCTCGTTACCACCCAAAGTTTGCCTGGAAGAGATCGCTTTGGCGATAAGGCAGCCTGTTGTATTTTCTGTGTTAGTTTTTAAATTATCTAGTGGGAAAACATTGATTTTGAGAAAACTTGATACTGCAATCGTTGACTTATTTAAATTTATCAGCATTTGTTTGCTTTGATTATTTTTAGAGAACAGTAGAGGATGTGATCCAAACAAGTTTTAATTTCAAGGTATTTTGTATTTCGACAGGGCAATGGAATTACATCTGGCGACATCAAAAAGTTAGAAGAAGCAGGATATCACACTGTGGAATCTGTGGCATATGCTCCAAAGAAATGGTTAATAACAATAAAAGGCATATCAGAGGCTAAAGCTGATAAAATATTGGCAGAAGCATCAAAATTAGTACCTATGGGTTTCACTACCGCCACAGAATTTCACCAGAAAAGGTATCATACTTTTTCATTACACTACTTTTTCATTCATTACATTATATAAGAATAAAATTACTAATAACTTGACATCTTTTTTACATTGTATCTAGGGCTGCCACCTTCGAAATACCGTAAACCTGGAGATTAAAAAAAAGAGAGACAAAAACTAAACAGGAAGTTTAGTAGTAGATTTTAAATTTAATATTATACTCTTAAGTTTAAATCTATAACATTAATGTTCTCGGTGAGGTAATACAAATTTATTAATAATAACAATTAACACAAGATAAACTTATATTGTCTTTGGTACCAGCAACGTTTTAGTCCATCCGTCATTTTGTAGTAACCACAGGTGAAATTATAAACAAATGAAAACAATTGTCTGAGTATAAATCCTTTGCATTTGACTTACAATTACTATGAATGTTTACTGGAGCCAGCTTCATATTTAAAATCATACTTATCATTTTTCTGAGATTTTTGAAGCAGTTTTGATTGCTCTGCTTTATTTAAATATTTAAAGATTTCTTGACAATCCATATCATAATTGAATTTAATCAATAGTTCTGACTTCAGCATATCAACAGACAGACAATTACGTTCATCTGACCACTTTCCCATTAAGGAAAATACCCGCTCTACAAAGGTATTGCTGATCGGAATTGAAAATATTTTTCCGACTATTTTGGGCAACTCTGTGAAATTTGCAACTTTGAATAACTGTACCCATAGCAAGTCAATAGAAAAATTGGAAAAATCAGTTTTAGAAAATTGTGAGTTTACTGTCTGCAACTTTTTGATCTCGTCATAAAGCTGATCTTCATCTATATTTTTCAATCCAAGTAATTCTATAGCTTCTATAGCATCTTCATACGTAATTGAACTTTTTAAATCAAACTTTGAAAACATTTTGAAAATCGATGAATTAAAATCATAATTTTTAGTCAAATAATCAATAGTTTTTTGATAAACCCCATTAGCTTCCTTTTTAAACATTTTTTTATCAGAATCCTCCAAGGAAATTATATTTTTTGTAGCTTTTGCGCCATAAAATTCATCCTGCAAACGACTTTCAATTTTTTCTTTCACACTTTTCATTATTGGGTGCAATTCAGCAAAAGTAACAGATTTTTTTTCAAGCAATAATATTGCCTCCGTCAATATATTCATATAGTGATGTATAAAATACAGAAAACATTCCTGTAATGTTGTTTTTGCAGATGAATGGTCTTCATTATCATGATTCTTGACAAAGTCCCATACAACTTTATGACATGCATTTTCACCACGATCCTTAAAATATGAAGACAGAGCAGGCCAGGATAATATTAGTCTGTCTAGAGCAGTCGTTAAACTCAGCCATCTTGTTGGCCCATCTTGTACAACTTTTTTGTATTCAAGATCGAATTCTTTGAAAAATGTTTGTAACTCTCTAGTTTCCTTTGCACTGTTAGATAATTCAGCATAAATTTTAAAAATCAGATTTTCTACGTCATATGTTAATCCTTTCATAGCATTTCTAGCTACATTATGAAGAACATGACAGTTGCAATTTGCTTTAACCACTTTGGTTTCAGGATATTTGTCAGTAATTTTTTGATACACTGAATTATGAACACCGTAATTAGGAGATGCGTTATCAATGGAAAATGCAGACAGTAGAGTTATATCCAAATTGTATCTCTTTAAGAAATTTTCAATGTTTTCAAAAATTTTTGCTGATGATTCTTCTGGGTCTTCAAAAAAATCCATGAGTTTATTTTTAATGCCATTTTCCACGTCAAAGTATCTTATTACGATGGGGTACAGTTTTTGGGAACCCTTATTAGATGCATCGATAGTTATCGAGTAGTGAACTCCGCCGTTTTGCGATAGTTGTCGTAAAGTTGATTGTATCGATTCTGGGGCAAGGACATTCAAAATAATGGCTTCAGCCTCCGTTCGACCACGGTGAACTATCTGAGATAGTGCAGAGTCAGAATATAAAGAGGCATTCAATTTAATGCCACAGTCTGTACTAAGATAACTATTACCGAATGCCCGATACATTGATGCAATCTCAGTTATCGCCACAGTAACTTCATCAGATGTTTTTATTTTTGGAATAAACGCAGTCATTACATTATTAGATTCCAAGTTTTTTGCCATTTTCTTGTGAGTTTCACTGTTTAGATGTGTTGATAAAGCTTTCTTGCCGTCCCACTTAACTGTAAAATTAACATTACAAAATATGCATTTTGCATGCTTTTCATCCACCTTTCTGATCCATTTCGCATATTTTTCATTTGTTAACCACGATTCTTTAAAATTTGATTCATATTTCTTTTTCTTTTTAATCTCTGGTGATCCCCCGTCTTCCATAATGACAAATAAAAAAATAACAATTACATAAGACTAAATAATAATAGAACGTACTGTTAATTCAAAATAAAAGACCCGTAACGCACCGCACGCTAAAAACATGTAAAAAGTCGATAAACATAGACCGACCAGGCTTTTAATGAATGTGAAGGAGGACGTGACAATATACTATGGGTTGCCAGGTTAAGTACATCTGCTATATTTTAGGGTAAACGTAGAAGACGATGCAAAGTTGATTACGCCAAGTTGCCATTGATTACGTTTAACAAAACTTTTGTAAACTTCATATTACCTATGTGTATTTTGAATGAATAGGGTATTTAAATAGAAAAATAGTGATGTTTATATTTACAAGAAATTTAAAAAGCAGAATTCGAATAGTCAAGAAAAATGTGCAATTGTGTTCTCTCATGACAACATCCATAGGTGAAACTGTCACTATAGTCGTATTTTTAATTAGACGAAGCCAACTGACAGTAGCTAATGTCACTTTGTAAAATAATGTTGCCATATTTAAAGTAATAGTGATGCGTTCAGTTCTCGTTCAATCAGATGAATGAACAATGAGTGTGAATAGTTAATCATTTCAAACTATAAAAGAATATTATTTCTATTTTACAATAAAATTGTATAAAAGTGCTCTGATATAAGTTACTAGTAGTATGTAACTACAATCAGTTTTTTGACGGCTTATTACAAAGCGCGGCGCGGCGACTAGTGCCAACACCGATCAACGCCGCGCGCGTCGTTCGCCATTTTGTTTGTAATTCGGCTTCTAACCTCTGGTCTGATAGCACGAACGTTTTTTCTGCGCTCACGCTGTTTAGTTATTGTTTTTGTTAAGTTTTTCGTTACGTTGTGTTTGTGGTAATTGTTGTGTTTATTTGTTGCTATATTGTTTCGTACAAACGATATGGATCCTCAACCAAGCACGTCAAGCCAAAGCTTGTCTCCAAGAAAGAAGAGACCACGGATTGCTTTAAGCGTTACCGAAAAACTTATGATACAAAACGTCTACAAACACGTATTTCAGGAGAAAGCTGCTTCACTATTACCTATTGAGGCTCCCGAAAAAAAAGAATGTGTTTCGAAAACAGCTGACATTTTGGGAATTGGTGTGACCTCAGTTTACAGTGTATTAAAAGAATACAAAGAAAATGAACAATTTAAGTCTCCCGAGAAACGTGGACCGAAACACAGTTTCAAAGATAAATTAGACGATTTTACTTTTGCCGCTATAAGGCAAAAAGTACATCATTTTTTTTATGCAAATGAGCCACCCACCGTTATAAAGGTAACTTAAACTTTATTCCTTCTACTGCATTATATTCTGTGTCCACCATAATGTTCTTTGTAAAACCAAAGTATTAGATTGCGTAGACTTCCTTACTCGAAAACTTTTTTTTATTACATTACAGATTCTTAAGGTTGTCAATGAAGACCCAGACTTACCCAATTTTTCTTGGAGTACATTAAGAAATGTTATGAAACATTTAAATTTCAAATATGTCACAAAATCAAGACAAAGCATTTTAATTGACAGACAGACATTATTTTATGGCGCCAGCGATACCTTCGAAAAATTAAAGAGTATCGAAGGGAAGGAAGGTATATTTATTACCAAGATGAAACCTGGATCAACGAAGGTAATTACAATTTTCTGTTTTCTTTACATTAAATTGTACTTTCAATAATTAATTGATATTTTTCACTATCTTGAAGGTCATGCACCGAAGAAGGCATGGATTGACCAGACAGTGTTATCGTCCCGCCAGGCCTTCCTAGATGGCTTGACCACTGGCTTAAAACAGCCTTCAGGAAAGGGCAAACGATTAATTATCGGCCATATAGGCGGGGAAGAAGGATTCGTAGAATACAGCTTATTAATATTTGAAGCCAAAAAAAATAAAGAAGATTATCATCAAGAGATGAATGCCGATTCCTTTGAGAAGTGGTTTAGGGTGGTCTTGCCAAAACTAAAACCAAATTCCGTAGTAGTGATGGATAATGCCCCCTACCACTCCAGGAAACTAGAATCGCTGCCTACAATGTCTTGGACTAAACCTAGAATACAAGAGTGGCTAACGAGCAAAAATATTTCATTCGAAGCAACAATGGTTAAAGCTACTCTTATAGACATTGTACGGCAGCACAAACAAGAACATTGCGATAAGTATGTTGTGGACGAGATGGCAGCGCAGCATGGGATAATTGTTTTACGTCTGCCCCCATACCACTGTGAGCTCAATCCCATTGAGCTGGTATGGGCGCAGGCTAAAGGATATGTTGCAAGAAATAACAAAACCTTCAAAATGACAGAAGTAAAAAAACTTTTTGAAGAAGGACTTCAACATATCACACCTGAAAAATGGAGTAGCTGCGTGTCTCATATAATTAAAGAAGAAGACAAAATGTATGGTCTTGACCACATGATCGACAATGTTTCAGACAGATTTATAATTAATGTCACCGAAAGCGATAGTGATGATTTTTTATCTGATGATGAATAAAAACAAATTATGTAATAAGCGATGTTTTTTATTTTCATTACCTACCTATAATTGTTATATTTTATACATCTATAGTTTCAACTACATGATGTATTGAAAATAGGACAGTCTTACAAGTTTCCTCGCAATGTTTTCCTAAATGTTTAAAACACTCGGTATTCAGTATAGGTAGATACTATAGGAACATAGTCGAAAACTCGTTGGTATGTACAAAGCACGACTAAAATTCGAACCCCGTACCCGATATCGGCAGTTCGCACACTAACTATTCACTAGACAATCGAGGCAATTTCATTCATTCAGGAGTTTTTTCAATCATTCACTTTGTCACAACACTATTTTTATTTCATCAAAAACTGACAACACAGTAAACGTCAGTTGACTTCGTCTAATTAAAAATACGACTAGACTTGATTTTATAGACTGACGTTTCAAAATGGCGGCAATTAGTTCCCTTTTCGCCACATTCATTAAAATAATTTCTCTTGGTCAGTATGTTACTTACTTTGCTCCACCCGCCTCATCCCCCCCACAGTCACTATACTAAACGCCAACGCTCGTGGCAGTCGCGGTCATAAAGCTCTCGCTCGCACTTACGGGCCTTATGGCAAGGCGTAGTGATGCGCCGGGTTCCTATCGATTATGCTAATTACTAGTAATTCTATTGAAAAAGAAAACAACCATTTTTATGTTTGAGAAGTAGTTATTATTAGGCATTTTAACTTATTAACAATGGATACTAAAACTACATTTCAATAAAACACCATATAATAATAATAATATAATAAATAATGGAATTATAAAACAATTTTTACTTGTCATCCAAGTCGTAATCATTGTCGGTATCGCGTTTATTATGAGGCGATCGGAAAAATGTGCCTTTTTTAAATCGTCATCCTGCAGAGCCTCTGCGTCGTGAACACGTCTCGCCCAATTTTCCGTCGTTACGTGCGCAATGGCCTCGTGCAGCAATTTCTCTACGTCGGCGATTTTAAATGTGCTATCCTTATGTTTTAAATGTGCAATAACACTTTTATCAAACTCATCGATATCAATCACTGGACGAGGCTGATGTTACTTGTTGCCAAGGAATACTTGCTACACCACCATCTTTGCATTCCTGCTTGATTCTGTCCACAGTTCTTAAACTGACACCACAAAACATTGCGGTAAGGTGACGCGGTTTCTGAACATTCATTTCTTGCAATTTCTGGGGATCATCTTGTTCATGGGGTTCAGTGATTATTATTAATTTTTAGAAACCTTAAGAATATTATTAATGACAATCCGGATCTGTTGATTTACTTCACTCGCAAAACCTGTAATATTATTCTTTAGAAACACGTCCATGCTCTATGCAAACACAATGCCAAATGACATTAAAAACTACCCTAATTTAACTTTTGTGCATAGGTAGTTCAAGGAATTGAGGATGACTCACTCAAGGAGTCGATAATGCGTACGGCACGTGTACAACTCCAGTACGCGATTGATTTATGACCTCGACTGCCACGACCGTTGGCGGGTAGTATAGCTGACGTCGCATAGAATATAGTTATGTTTGACATCACAGCCGTGTTGCCTGGAGCAATGATGTCAGACGTACCAACTTCTTGGTAAACATACTAGTTTTTAGTGTCACGTACCATGTACCAAGACTACTCGGTCCTTGTACGCAAAAATACCAAGATTGGCCGTTGACCGACAAAAATACACTGACAACATAGAATAACCGACAAATTTCAGAAATGCATAAAAAAAAAACATTCCAATCAGATTTCCCTAATGTTATAAAACTTTATTACAACAAGCAGTCTCAATGAGCAGTTACCATTTTCCACGGTCGAATTCTCAGGATGTTAGATATAATTAGATATAATGCAATATAATATCAAAAGGAAATGTTAAAAGTGATATTTCTTCCGTGTCTTCAATAATTACTGCCCTCTATTAACGGTATACGAAATTGTAATATATTTTTTTTTTACTGGGATGCGATTTCCGACACAGTTTGTCTCTCAGTATTGGCAGCGCTAGAGCGGAGCACAGGCGTACTAGTTTCCCGTCTCCCATACCAGCTTTCAGCCAGCTCGGCACAAGGATTTCTAAGTGGCCGTCTAACATCCCTGACCTGGAGATTTACGATTAAAACCTGTAGCCCAGCATCCTTCAAACTGGGAGAGGTGGCAGCCCTATGTATTTCTGGTTTAAGAATCATAGGTAGAGGGTATGTTTGAAATTGTGTTGCAAAAATGAAACAATGATCATTAAACACATAATTATTTATATTTTGTATTTGTTTATTTTTTTTCACCTTGGTCTCTAAATATCTTAAACATCTTGAAATTTACGATTATAATGCAATTGCAATTATTATTTTATTGCAATTATTTAAATATAACAAGCAAATTATTTTCTGTATCAATGACTAGTTTACTGTGCATGGCATTGAAAAGCAAAAAATATATTTGAATTTTTCAGGGCGGAAATAATTCAGTTGACTACAGGATCAAAAGAATTGGACAGATTACTCGGTGGAGGCATAGAGACTGGTTCAATAACGGAAATATTTGGGGAGTTTCGCACGGGGAAAACTCAGTTATGTCACACTTTAGCTGTGACATGTCAGGTAACCAAACTAACTATTGACTTCGATAATTAGGTTTTGTATTAAAAATAAAAATGATTGTCATAAAATAGTTGATATGAGTAGGTCACTTGTAGAAGACTTGTTCGTCAAAACCAAACTTTACATAAAACAGAAAAAGAAACTAAGTATTCAATTATTATCTATGAAGTGCTATAATTAAAATAACATTGGAAGGGTGGTCTATAGTTACAAGGTTTATGGTCTTTTTATCAATGTTTATAATCACCGGGAAGCTTAATCTGGCAAAAAAATAATCGAATACCGGTGTTTGAAAATAGACTACTAATATTCAAGTATGTTTTCTTTTCGGATAATAATAATAATTCGGTAAGTTGTAAGGATCAACAGGATCTCCTTAAAGACCCCTTGTCTGCCACCTTACTATAAAAAAATGCAATTTAATTCCAATTTTTAGTTACCAATAGAGCAGTCGGGGGGTGAAGGCAAGTGCATGTACATAGACACAGAAGGTACCTTCCGTCCCGAGAGACTGTTGGCTGTTGCACAACGGTATGGCATGGAAGGAGCTGCAGTCCTTGACAATGTGGCATATGCTCGAGCATATAATACTGATCATCAGACGCAGTTGTTGGTGCAGGCTTGTGCTATGATGGCAGAGTCTAGGTGAGTTCTCACTCCAAAACTATGTTCTCTTTATTTCAACACTTGAAGTTCAAAAAGTTCTCATTGCTTATATACGTTTTAAGAAATGGAAAAATAAAACAAGGTTTTCCAGGTCTAGGTTTTACATTTTTGTATAATTTTATTATCACTCTTTCGAAGTCAATTTTCTTTCTGAATGTACAGTCAGCGTCAAAAGTCGATGATAAAAAACAATCTATTAAAATATGTGAAATGATATTCGAAAATTATAATAATTATAACTGAACTCATTTATTAATCAGAAATAATACACGCGCATGCGCTGTCCCGTGTGACAGTGAACTCAACGCATAAACGCACTCGGGCTTTTTTTTTATGGTAAATGGTAACCTGATGGTAAATGGATACTGTCGCCCGCAGACATCCGCGATACATGCCAACAGGTATGCGGGGACGGCCCGCACTCGGTTTCCGCCCCGCATCCTGATACTACGCATGATATGTCGTGTTGCGCACACGAACCACTAAAAGGGAGTATAAAGATAAGTAGATTGAGAGATCTTGTATGAAACGCCGGTTAATGCATAGAAAATATTAAATAGTGAAATACAAGGTATATGTTAATTCACACAGTTTGATGTACAGAATACAGAGATTATACAGGGTGAGCGATTGGAACGAATGTTACAGATACTAAAAATATGTATGAAACAATATGAACATCGTTTCTTTGTCGCGACCCTCTGAAAACAACGAAAATAAAGTAAATAACCTCCTTACTAATACTTAGGGCTTATTTGTGTTTTAACTGTTTAACATTTGATTACAGATCATTAATTAATTAATAAAATGATTTTTCGTACACAAATGCTTCATTTCTCCCGACTAACCGCTACCCCCCGGTAAAAGAGATCGCGACCCCCGGGGTCGAGAGACGATGCCGTACATAATGCCACCTGAACAAAAAGCCAGGATTGATATGTGAAGCAAAATGCGTAGAATGAAATAGAATACGGATAATTAACATTTTTTGATAAAATAATAAAAATCTCTATTTCAGATACTCGTTGCTAATAGTAGACAGTGCAACAGCCCTGTACAGGACAGACTATTCGGGACGTGGAGAGCTCAACTCCAGACAATTGCATCTTGGCCGCTTCATGAGGATGTTGCTGAGATTAGCCGATGAGGTAAATAACCATGACATTATTAATATGCAATTTTTTTCGATATCGTCGGTACCTTGTTGTAGGATTTGGTTTCGCAGAAACTAGTGGCATTTAATTTTTTGTTGCTTTGTCTCAAAAATCAGTTATTAAAGTAAGTATATTTCTATCTGTGTAAACATAATTTTAGGTTAGAAAACTAGAAAATAAAAGTTTAATATTTATCCAATTTCACGTCCGTACCAATAATAAGTTAATATACATTTTTAAACTCGCGTTTTGTACATATTTTATATTGTACATCGGGGTCTGAACGCATAAAATTGAAGGTTTATGTTTTTTACCTTTTATTTCTACTCGACCACGTCACCAACTCAACTCGTGACCACGGCTGGTGTAACCCGTGCCGAAATGTCGAGTAGAGAAAGTCGAGTAAAGAAAAACCTTCAATTTTACGCGTTCAGACCCGATGTACAATATAAAATGCCGACAACAAGTTATTAATTGTTTTTCTACAAATAATGCCACACTTTATCTCCACACTAGGATTCCCCATGTCGTGGGTCGAGACATACACATAGAATCAACGATTACAAACCACCCAGACCCGAACATATATTTGTCTTTAAAAAATGTAGTGTCCAAATCAAACCCAGAACCGTTTGTACGGTACACAGGGGTCACTACCAACTCAGCTAATAAGTCGTCAAATAACATGCGCATGACACTATTAATAAGCAATATTTTGAGATTATGTTGTAACATAATTTGAGAAAATGGACCTTAGTTTCTCAGAAACTAGTACATACAATCTAACTTCTCCCCTTTATTGTATACCCCTAACTGAATGTACGTACTACGCTGTAGTGAGTGCAATATCACAGAGCCCATTCCCATTCCATTTTAGCTCAACCCTCCTTATTTTTCCAACCCTTTCTCCAAATCCACTCCTAAATCTCCAAAGGTAGGCAGCGAATCCGGGAGCGTGCCAATGTTTGTCATTCTGAGCAACCTGGTTCATACATACAACCATGCCTATACATGTAAAAAAATAAAAATGTTAATTAATCATCTCCCTGAAGCTTTTATTTTATATTTATTTTTTAATTTTTTTCTAGTTTGGTGTAGCAGTAATAATAACAAATCAAGTAGTGGCTCAAGTGGACTCTGTGGGCGTCTTCAACGCCGACACAAAGAAGCCTATAGGCGGTCACGTGATTGCACACGCGTCAACGACACGGCTGTACTTGAGAAAGGGCCGCGGGGATAATAGGATTTGTAAGATATATGACAGTCCGTGTTTGCCGGAAACGGAAGCTATGTTTGCGATCAGTACTGAAGGGATTACTGATGCTAAAGAATAAATCTGGCACTAAGTTCTTGCGCACACTATAGACAAGACTACAAGCTGTAACGAGAACACACAACTTATAAAAGCAAATGTGAATGTTACAATAGACGTGAGTTATTTCATTTTAAATTAATTCCATCTGCAGATTGACTTTAAATCTTAATAGTTCGTGAACTAATAGTTCATTGAACTGTGACGAATGAAACCGCGATGGTGAATACAACGATCGCTTGACATGAAATGTTCTGTGACTTCGGTCTCGACGCAAACTAACTAGACGAATCTGATAATTACTGAAGCATTGAGACGACCCAAACGAATGTTTGAGATGTACTGAAATACTGTTTGTAGAAATACAAACGAACTAGAATGAATGAGGTTAATTAGTTCACCAAAGTTTAGTGAACTATTTCTTAACTACTCATAGTGTATAGAACGAACTGCCTCGAGAGCTCTTTCCACTAAGCTACGGTATGGGGTTCTTCAAGAGAGCTGTGAATAGGATTTTGCAAGGTCGGCGGCGCGCCTGCATACCCCCTGGTGTTGCAGGTGTCCATGGGCGGCGGTAACACTTACCATCACGTGGGACTGCTTGCTCGTCCGCCCACTATATATATATAAAAAAAAAAGTTTAGAATGTCTTGACCATAGTGTGTGCAGAATTTACCACGGTTAAGCAATTCAATTTGAATTTGTCCCGAATAGTTGTAAAACGTAAAGATCAATGAGTCGTGTTAAATATAAAGAACAATGAGCGAAAAAGAGTCCAAAACAGGAAAAAAAGTCAGAATGAAAAAAAGTCAAAAAATGAAAAAAATGAAGTCAGGAAAAAATGTTTCAATACTTTGTTTAAAAGGCCGTATCTAAGGAAATAAGTTTTTTATTTCAAATGAGCGATCATATGGCCACATTGTACGGTCGCAACAAATAATTGTTGAGATCATTGTTATAGTAATGTCACGTTTGGATACGGACCATTGTGACGTGAAATCATTTAATTATATATATATTATTGCTCAGAATCAGCCCCTTGTGGCCGACTCCAAATCGAGCGCGCTACGCGCATTAGAATACTAATCAAATTGTCATCAGTTTCAATGCATAGGAACATAAGTGCACCTGTTCTGTGGCGTCTGTTGCGTAGAAATTGGCGAGGGGGCCCCCGTGTCCGAAGTCCGGAGAGACGTGGAGGTCCTCACCAACTGGCACAGTTTACATTCACTATTTTTCGAAGCCAATGGCAAACGAAAGTTTATTTCTACAAATTATTTCATGGGTTACTATTCAATGCATCTAAGCATCGAAGCGAGACCCGAAGCGCAAGAGCGCGTGTAGTGTTGCCACAGACAAATGTCAATACCACCCTTTTTTAAATTTTGGCTACTAAAGAGGTCAACTCCGAACAATTAGGTATAAAGGATATAAAGGCTACAATACAATAATATTGTATTATATATTATTGTATATAAGGAATAAAGGCTCAACAATAATGCCTTGCGACCGTACGATGTAGTTGTGTATAATTTTCTGTAATAACTGCTTAATAACTTGGACACTAAAATGATGTTGATCAACAATGTATTATTTACGAACTGATGCTGGAAGTCAACGAATTAATTACATAGTGGTATGTGTACGTTTTGTGGAGTAAGCTGCCAGAAAATAATACCTTTGGCTCCAACTTTCTAGACCTACTTTCTAGAACTAGAATATAAAGTTATTCAAGTCACATTTGTAATAAATAAATAAATAAATAAATAAATAAATTGCATAACAATTGATTTTTTATATACGGTGTCATTATGATTTTTTTTTTTCATTACCTAGTAAAGAACAATGAAAAACCGATAGTATTCATTATTTACTACACTGTATATACTTTGCTAATACAAAATAACGTGTAAAACGCTCGCCGCGAACAGAAAGAATTTCGGTCATTGGCATGAGGTCAGCCAAGATTGGACGCAAAGAGATTTGTATGAAATCGTCGCACACCGACCACCTCTCATATTATTGAACCTTAATGACCGAAATCCTTCGTGCTCGTGGCGAGCGCTTTAGAAATTTATCAAGTTTTTCGAGAAAATATACAATAGTTCGTTAATGTCACGAAATTACATGATTCTTATACATGATTTAATGAAGAATATTTGCACCCTCTTAACACTGAATTTATATCAATGAAACTAACACATTGTGTGATTTTTTTCTGAATTAGATAATATATCCAAAAAAACTTATTTTATTAAATGAAGTCTGTCTTTATTACTCTATACTGCCCATTATACGCCACTTCGAAAGACAAGGCCGCTCAGTTAATTAATAAACAGCTGCTAATCGAAGCGGTATTATAAGATACCTAAATCTATGTAAATCTGTGCGAGTGGTTTGTGTGGAATAAATCCTGAATTTCGAAAAGCCAAAAGTTGATAGAATTCACGAATGAAATTCAGTGTTCAGAAAATGCTTATATTTTCTATTTAACCCCGTAAAGGTGGACAGAATTTTCTAGTACATCTTATAATTATCAAAGTATTTCAAGAAATACTGATTGATATTAAAATCCCAAGATACACAGAGAGCCGTTCAAAAACTTCCCAAAAATGCACCTTGAATCATAATAAATATTGCTGTAAGAATAAAGGAATGAACATCTGCCAATTTCATTTAATAATAAACGCTTGTTGTGATGTTACAGTAAAAATGTAAATTCGTGATCAGTGCCGGCTTTACCTATGGTGCAGGGTGTGCGGGTGGGGGGGGGGGGGGGTGCACACGGGCGCATGGTCTTAGGGGACGCCGAGCCAAAGAGTCCAAAGCGCCTACTAGAGTGCGCCACAGTTGCACCGGGCGCTACATGAGCTAGAGCCGGTGCTGTTCGTGATTAGAAGTTATGACCATTTCCTTCCTATTCGTTCGCAGATTTTGTTGGTTTTTTTTTTTTACTAGGAATTCTGTATCCAGGATTTTTTTAAACAATGACGTAATAAACAATAAATTACGTTAGAAACTGTATGAACTCGCACATGTCTTAAAATTGACAATTGGAAAATGCATTTGAGCTAAAACTGATTTTGGCTTCATTCGTATGGGGTACAAAGATAGTACGCGAGAAAAGCATTTATATCGCTAACGGTCCGCTAATAAGACACAGTGGCGGTACTTCAAAAGAAGAACAAAACAAATTGCAAACATTAGTATAGGTAAACCAAACTGATGGTACAGTACCGTAACCAGCCCCACGGGTGGACAATGTGTATGAGGCCAAGTACAACTATCCAATACTACCAAATGTCAAACCAGTAGTGTTAGTAATACCAAACCGTATGGTTATAATTATAGAATACTATTGTAAGATTTCTTAAGTAAGCCGGGCTTTTAGGGTTATGTAGATGTACTGCCACCGGTACGAAGGATCCAACGCATGCTGTTTTGATCCCATATGAATTAAGTTTTACTGTAAATAAAAGTAATCATTTGCATTTGCAATAAAATTTGATACATTTCATGGAACTGTAGTATTTATTTTGAAATAAAAACAATTATACCAGTGAATAACTTTTATTTTTATTTATATATAAGGGTAACGGCGGTTTATAATTTTAGAACTATTGCTTTTAACAACTTTATATTTATGTGAGCACAAGCTTGCTAGTATGTCTAAATAACTGGAAATACATATAATCAACATATTAATCCATTTCATATTCTAATATTTTATAAATTAAATGCATTCTATATTGATTGGGTCATAGTTATCAAACAATAATAATTTAGTACAGATTAATTTCTCAAAGTATTACTTCATTTCATTATTTAATATTTCACAAATTATAACTATTGAGTTATTGTAGATAGGATTGTATCTCATTACTTTTATACAATTATAAAACAAATTTAGTAAAATACAGATTTCTATGTCAATATTCTGATATCTCAATCAAGGTACCACTTATAAAATAAAAAAAAAAAACCGTACATAAATTCAAAAGGATCCATCCACACTAACGTGAATGTGTGTCTATTTTCTTCCCATTATACATAAATAATGCATTAAATCAAATCCCTTTAAAATCAACCACTAATGCGAAGCTACAAGACAATTCACAAATAACTGGTGTAGTATTCACTGCGATAAAAATAAATATATGATTAGATTTCATTGATACATCATTCTACAGTATGGCGAATCAAGCGTTAGAACAAATACAAAGTCATTTGCAGGGCTTACTAAATAGGCGGCTAGGTGGCGCCACCAGCTAAAACAACGCACAACAAACCTATTCAGTAATAATTCGTTTACGAACGCAAAAAAGTTGTAATTTGTAACGCTCCGTTGGTCAATGCTTCAATAATATCATTATAACATGTTTTTTTTGTGGTTAAATATTAATTTTAATGTGCAACAAATGTATGGGGCAGCTATAAAAATATTTAACACGTATCACTGTTTATTGCTCACAATTTCAACAATCACAGAGATGTATCCAAGATTATTCTAAAAATACATTCCTAAAGCGGTCATAATCCATATTCTGTATAATATATCTACTTTATTACGTGTACTAGGACCCTTTTCAACAGTAAGGCTAGTGTATAAAACTTTAATTTTTAAAAGTACACGTCTCGGCTACATGCATACACGTAAAAGCTGTTTCAAAACATGCGATATTCGCTATTTAACATTCTAATTACGGTGCATCTTTTTCTACCTTCTTAATAAAGAAAGAGACGCAGCGAGCGCTAATTGCGTCAAATAGCGAAGGGTAGTTGACTTACTCGACATCATTACTTTTAACATCATTACAGTAGTGAGTCTTTTTCTAACTTTATGAATTCTAAGTCAACTTAATCCGTATAATTAAGTAGTAATCAATCCATGATTTATGTTATATTTTATTAACCATTTTATCTAAAAAGCGTCAAATACCCTATTTTGCCCGCATTGGAACACAGAACAAGATAGCAAGTGATGAACAACACCAAAATAATAAAAAAAAAACAATTGTTTACAATCGCACTAGCATCTACTGCACACTAGCCAATATCCTAAATACAGTTAATAAAAATATCACTACATAAAATGACGTCATTTCATTACAAGAAACAAAATTGTTATTATATATTAAAATAAGCATGTAGATATATCATTTTAAACAATAATTTATTGTAATTTTTAATTTTAAGTTAAAAAAATAAAGGGTAGATACAAAAAACTATTGGAGGGGTCATATTAGGCAACAATAAAAGGTGACAAGTTAATAAAGTAGAAATAACTAGCTCAAGTAGTTGTTCGAACAATTACAAATACATCTGCAGCGAACATTACAAATACAATTTCAATAGGCTGTGAACTTCAATGGGCGATTTATCTGATGCCAACTGTAAAAGAAACACTGCAGTGCAATTTTATTTTTTCAGTTTGAAACGCCGAATGTAACCTTAGTAATATTATGCATGTTGTTTGTAAACAGCAAAAATACTTTGTAACCGTACGAATACTTCCTTAGCCCAATGTTTGTTTGACTATACAAAGCAATGAAATTCCACGAGTGAAAATACTCGTAGCTACAGAAACGGAAGGAAGAGTTCATTACAGAGATTTTTAATAAAATAAATGGCAATAAAATTAAAAAAATATAAGTTTTGACTGTTATCTAATTCACTAGTCACTCTTTAATTTTCTGTACTTATAATCAAGTCTTACAAACGGACTACATTACCAAACCGGTTTCGGCCTAACTATGTATTGGAACGTTTTGCGTCGGTTTCATGTGTATTTCTCATTATATCAAAGAAAAATTCTCATATTCTTAATGTTAGTGTACCGGTGTTGTACTTGTTAAGAATTACAAATTATTTTGGCGTGCCGCTTTGCGCAAAGCGAACGGCGATTCAGATACTGCGGTTTTGACTAAGAAAATACGGTTTATTGAGGTTTACGCAACTTTTACAAATCGGTTTCGTTCCGATCGTAATTTTTATATGAAACCGGTATTGACTAAACCTTACTCACAGGTGTCGTGTTTTAAAATAACAATACATATAACAAAAATATTTTAATTTTTACTGCTTGGTGTTCGAGCGAGTGGTTCATAAAAATTACAATTAACATTGTGTTAATTTGTCGTAATTAAGTCGGAATTACATTTATTGTGATGTCATGTCGTAAATCCATTTTATGTAAGTACATACTCGTAGTTATGAGCGCGTGATAGCGCGATTCTTTGCGGCGCCACACTACCCCTCATGGCGGATTTACACGGGTATAGTAGCTGGTGGCACTAACTGGCACCAATAACTAGTACTGCTGGAACGTGTCGTTTACATGAATCCAGTTAGCAATTTCCGATATCGATTCGATTAATCGATTTATTGTAGAAATCTTTGTTACCAATCGATTAATATAAACAACAAATACATCGAATTTATTATTACACGGCGATTAATCGATCTTGGCTAATATTTTTATTTTACCTTATTCGCATTAAAAAAAATATTTTGCAGTGATGAACGTATAAGATATACTGCATAAAATCGAATCGAAACGGTAACTAGAAACGAGCGTGAGGAGTGCGTTCCGAAACTACAACTTACGTTTGATTTACCGTCAGGCTTTATTTTATACGATCGGTTCGAGTAAGCAGGCAAACTAAGCCAGTTTGTTGGCTATACAAGTATCTTCAATCTTTGCACTGCCAGATAATCGATAGGCATTTTAACACAAATGAATGACACATTATTATTTATTTTAACCGAGCTAAAGTGTGGGTGGGTATGTAATTTCAGAACGAACACAAGAACTTATCGTTGTCTTGTCACAGGTGACAACTGACACTACTTCGATTAATCGATATCATGCCCGAGTTTATCGATTCATTGAAATCGACACAATTAAAATAATCGGTTAACAGATAATCGATTAATTCGCCATCGATCTGTCGCTAAATCTAGTTGCATAGATATTATTGTGGTATCTAAACGGTCCAGTGGCGCTGGGTTGCGGTAGGAGGCCACTGGCACACAAAATAGGCAGACACTATTTATTCTTGCCAGCACCGGCGCGGCACACTGAACTAGACTGGCATGAAATACTATTTACCATACCAGCGCTCGCATGTCAGCGATATTGGCGCCAGCTACTCTATCCGTGTAAATCTGCCCTCACACGAGATCAGTCCAAAAAGTATAGACTAGATGTGACCAGAACGAAAAAAACATTTATTGCCACACATTTAAAAATACAAAATTTAATTCCAAAACAATTTCTTTTTTTAATTTCATTTTATTGAGTGGGGACAGGAAGGGCTTGGCCGTGTTGAGATCTCCCTATGTGTCTGTATGTGTGCGTGTTTGTGACACGACATATCACAATTATATTATTCCGGCTTTAAACTATTCTACACAAAACACTCGCCAACCAAAATGTTCTAAATTAAATTATTTAAGCTTTATTAGGGCACTATTATTTTATATAATTTCATTAAAACTATGCGGTCATTGTGAGTATATCTCTGCGGCTAGCATATATAAAATACACGACAAAGAGAAATCATTAATCATTGGTTTTAGTTGCATATCATGTCCTCTCAGAGCGTTAAGTGCGATTTGCAACTACCCACACTTTCGTACGATGACTAATCAGTAAGTCTACTTCCTCGCTAAATAAATTTCCGTTCCCCGCATGAAAGAATACAAGGCTATGTTGGAATAAGTGAAGTCTCTTATCGTAGTATACTCCTTACTGGGGAGTAAGGAGTATAATACGATAATCTAATCCCATAGAGTGGAGAATATAATAGGATAAAGGAAACCGCATGTCCCACTATACCTTACTTCCCTTCTCATGGCACAACCTAAACTAAATGTCTGATTTCTAACAACAAGAATATTGACTGTCTGTCAGATCTGTTACATTATTTAAGCCACATACCAATTTTTATTTTCAGTTTTATTAATATGTGAACAATGAAATACAATAGATCGAACTAAGTGAATATGGGACCTGAGCTGCGAGTGATTGCTGACAATTATTTGAGAGCCGCAGGGATATATCTATGTATATATTTTTAATAAGTATTAATAAGGAATAAATATCATATTAATAATGTATAGATTACAATCCAATGACTAATCGGATCACATAACGTTACCGAAACCCATAAGTACCGTATGATTAAGCAAATGCATTTCCAACATGAATTCAAGGCTCATTACACAAGGACATATTCCCGAACGGTTCGGGCGAGAATATTGTATTCGATTCTCATATGCGACCAAATTACATACAATTCTCGCCTACAAGTGTTCACGTGATAACAACAGTTGTTTATAACAGCTTTTGACCGCTGTCTGAGAAGCTTGCGTTCGAGAAACTCGACTTGTGTAAATGAGCCCTTAGGGTTTGCGAAGGGGCAGAGATTGGAAAAGCGAGTGGGACAAAAACTATTTGACTGTTCCCGAAATTATTATTTTTAACTAACAAAGAAAACAAAATCCCTTTATTTCCTATGTTCATTAGAGATTTAGGGAGGTATGTCATTGTGTATTTAAATTTGGAGGATATTTGCGCAGAAAAAGGGGTCTTTTTGCTCTACCTTTGGAAGTTAGGAATTGATTTGGAGAAATTGTTGTAAAAAAGGAGATGGGGCGAAATGAGAGTTACAAGTTGAATGGAATAAGGTCTCTGTTATATATTTTTACTGTTTTATTGTTGGCCAACGATCATTATTTACCTAGTAGGACTGAAGACCCATTTCTCTGCTTCCTTCGAAACCAAATTCTGCAGATACCTATTATTATTATAGGTATTTGCATATTACATACATGATATCCATAAGGTGAATTGAACACACATAGTCGCCTCAACTCGTCGACGACTGGTCGTTTCATAGTTTGTTTTCGGTAGAGTTGTGCCCTGAAGACGTGTTGGGGGCGTGCGGGTTGGTGACCTTGTCTTCCCGCTCTAGTCGCTCGTGTTCGCGAGCGACCAACGCTCGCAGTTCATCCTGAAATTATAGCTTTTGTTTAGTGGGTAGATAGATAGTGTTAGGAAACCGACTTTTTTATTTCACATATACGTGTGTATATATTATGATATATATGCATGTAGGTATATATGTTATATATATATCGACGGTCCAAAAGAATAAAGTGGTAAAATGGAAACCCTTACTTTAGAGAAGAGTGAAAAAACAAAAATGAACTTCACCGATCATGCGTAATAAGTACACACGTGTTCAATATATTAAATAATGCAGAGAAAAATTAGCTTCTTGGAACTTTACCCTACATTCTAAGTTTTCTTCTAAGTTCTACATTCTAAATACACGAATTTCAAGTTATTTAAAAAAAGCTATATAACATTTATTTTCACAGGTGAATATGAGTTAATTGTTTACGTATTTATTGCTGCGACTTTATTCGTCTAAAACATGAAGCATTGGACCGGTATAAGTTTATACTTACCGACGGTTTTGGCCAGTGCTATATATAGTATCTAAACCTGAAACACGGTGAACCCGTAAAGACTCACTCACCCCCCATCCAAGCTTGTCAGCGAGCTCCTGGCAGCCGTCGTCGCAGTCCCCGAGGCGCGCCACGTCCCTGTATGCGTGCTCGTCCAGCTGCAGCCCGCCCCCGAATCCCACTAGCCGTAGGAACGGTGACCGCATACCAGCTTTCTCACGATTTATTAGCAGACGGGGACACCACTCTGGTACCCTGACATGAATAAACGGCATTTGAGTCGTGGTCCCGCTAATTTGACCAAATGATTAATGTATCTTGACTTACTGGGTTTGTGGTCCCACTGCTGGTACTGGTAGCACCACAGAGCAGTGGGACCATGAGGTCCCACTGCTCTGTGGTGCTACCAGTATCAAATATCAATTCGTAATCCTTACGACTCATGGACCCACCAACTAGTGAAAGACAAGAAGTCAAAAGAAGATTGCACTAAAAGAATTAAATGTGAAACAAAAAATTAAATATTTATTTGAACAATCGAAAAAATGATCAAAATACTTTTGTCCCTCGTAATACGATCTCATTTCGCGTGGAAACAGGAACACAGTGGGACGACAAGTCATAATCATAACCAAGCAGTGGGGCTACGAGCACATAAAATCGGAATTTTAATTCGATTCCAGATTTGACAATTTCAGTGTTGCAATGTTATGACAAGTACTAAATAGTAACGTTGCTGTTAAAGGTCTAATATCTACACTATGTTACTAGTGCTGCCATCTGTCGTGCATTGTCGGTAGACATGTTTGTTTGTTTTATGGTTTAAAAT
The DNA here is from genome assembly GCA_943735995.1 of Sesia bembeciformis. Classification (NCBI taxonomy): domain Eukaryota; kingdom Metazoa; phylum Arthropoda; class Insecta; order Lepidoptera; family Sesiidae; genus Sesia; species Sesia bembeciformis. Next base: position 10,348,703 of record OX031042.1, read on the forward strand.
AAAAGTCAGTCTGTGCCACTCGTCAATGCGTATACGTTGTTTTATTTTAGTTGCGAAATTATTCGATACGGAAATGGAATATTTCCGGATCGATTCTTCTCGTTTATAATTTTATTCTCGTAAACTAAGTATATCAGGAAATTAAATATTTGTGAACGGATAATTTAGTTATGACGATTAATTTTATTACGGATCTGAGAGTTTTCTTTAATAATTGTGTGTGAAATAAATAAATAAATGTGATCATGAAGGAACATGAGAAATAAAACAAATAGATGTATTATGGTAATATTTTATTTTATAAATCGTCGCCGTCATCGCTATCGCTATCGCTGTCACTTTCTGTAACATTTATTATAAATGTGTCTGTGATATTGTCAATTAACATATCTAGCCTACTCATTTTTTCCTCTTCTTTGACAACATGGGATACGCATTTAGACCATTCGGTGGCCGTAATTTTTTGAATGCCTTCCTCAAATAAATTTCTCACGTCTGTCAATTTGAAGGTTTTATTATTTTGAGCTACATGCCCCTTTACCTGAGCCCATATCAATTCGATAGGGTTCAGCTCGCAATGGTAAGGGGGCAGTCTTAAAACCGTGATCCCATGTTGTGCTGCCATTTCGTCTACAGCGTACTTATTAAAAGACTCGTTATGTGGAATCAGTTCTAAAAGCGTAGCTTTAACCATATCTGGTTCGTAATGAATATTTTTATTTAAAAGCCAGTCTTGAATGGCAGCTTTTCTCCAGCTCATTTTTGGTGCCGTTTCCAATTTTCGGGAGTGGTTGGGTGCATTATCCATCACCACAATTGAGTTTGGTCTTAATTTTGGTAAGACTCCAGCGAACCACTCCTCAAAACAAACTGCATTCATCTCATCATGGTAATCTTCACAATTTTTCTTTGCTTCAAAAATCATGAGCCCCTCTTCCAGGAAGCCTTCTTCACTACCTATATGGCTAATTATGAGACGTTTGCCTTTTCCAGATGGGTTTTTTAATCCAGTGGTCAGTCCCTCCAAAAACGCTTGCCGAGATGATGTGACTTGCTTGTCCACCCAAGTTTTTTTTACAGTATGACCTTAAATCACATATAGTACATGAACATTCAATATTACTATTAAATTTAATGTAAATGTATATTAATTCAAAATGTTAGCCTTACCTGCGTTAACCCAAGTTTCATCTTGATAATATATATGTCTCCCTTCTCGTCGAAACTGACATATAGATCGCAAGTAACGCTGGCGCCATGTTATTATATCATTTCGATCAATAAGTGTGCTCTTGCGTGACCGTGCAACAAATTTAAAATTAAGATGCTTCAAAATTTTTCTGAGGGTGTCTTTGGAAACCTTGGGCATTTCTGGATCATCGTTCATCACTTGTAAAATCTGAAATAGTAAATTTTATAATAGATTGGAATCATTACTTATATATAAAAGATGTAGGTATAAAATAATACTGTCTGACTGATTGACTAACCTTTGCAATGGTTGGAGGTTCATTTCGGTAAAAGAACTGATGAACTATTCGTCGTATTGCGGAGAATGTAAATTCATCAATTTTATCTTTGAAACTTCGCTTTGGTCCAGTTTTTTTAGGGGGAGTTGGCGGCGCACCTTTATTTACTTCCTTCAAAACGTTACAAACAGAGCGTGAGGTTATTCCCAATATGTGAGCAACTTTGTTCATACATTCATTTTCTTCCACAACTTCAAAGGCCTCCAATTGCGCAGAAGTTTCATTTTTCACGTACTTATATGCGTTGCGGATCATTACTTTTTCAGTAACAGTGAAAGCTTTTCGTGGACGTTTTTTTCTTGGAGACAAGAAAACATCCACGTCTTTTTGTGATGTACTTGGCGGAGGATCCATTTTGATGGAAAACCAAAACAAATAGATTCACTCAAAGTTCACAAAAAACTATAAACGTAACAATAAACACAACGTAACAAAACTTTAACAAAAACCCAACAAAATAACAAAATATCGATTCGCAATGAAACGAGATATTCGTGCAGTCAGACTAGGAGAATGAAGCCGAATGACAAGATAAACAAAATGGCGATAGCTGCACGAGCGCGCACGGGTTGCCAATACAGAAAACTATCTAGGCTCTTTTATTATAAGTTTTGTTTTTAATATAAAAAAAAACAAAAATATTAACTTTTTATAAAATAAAGCAGCGGTTACTAATTAATAAATAATTGTTATGAATAATTATGTATTTATTTAAATAAAAATCAATAATTTAGTCTTTAATTGGCACACCAATATTATGATTACATAAACATAAATCGCGATTGTTTATCGATTTTTGTGTTCATCACTACACTATTATATGTGGTATCATTATTTTACAAAATGACAGTAGCTAATGTCAAATGTGGAAGCGAATTATAATTCCGACTATAGCAATGAGGGCTAGTGGGACCACGAGTAATGATGGGACAATGTCGGTGGGACCACGAGTCAAAAACCGAATTAACAACTATTTGTTCTTAGCGTTTATAAAAGTCAAAAGCTCTCTTTAAACTGATGGGGGTCTACGTGGCGGGACACGGGGATGCGAATTCGTTCGCATCATTTTGGTAACGAACATGTCATTTTCCCTCGAAACATAGATATACTATTTTACTTTTTATTAGGCGCAAAGAACAAATATTACGCCAACGGGAATTCAGTAAATTTTACTAACAAGTTAGTAACTGTCTACTTATTAGTGTTACCTTAATACATTCTTGTAATAAGGATTAAATCACAGAGTCATAGAGTGAATAACTACATTTCTATTACCAGTTCTATTGATAACGACATTTCAGCTTCCCGTTCGTCTCACACGACTAGTCACATCAGAGCGAACGAGTTAATATGCTTATTTCCTATAAATGGTATAAATTTATACATAGATATTTATATAGGTATTATTGTTATTTTTTATACAGATACCTTGTTTAATTTTTAGTTACAAGTATATCTTTTTGAGTAACATTTTATTGTCTTTATTACTTTATTTCTGAAAAGCTGTAAATCAGCGTCGGATATCAGTAATCAGTAAGGTTATTTTATCAAAGTAATAGAAAGATATAATATAATAAACTTAACGTATATTAAAGGTGTTTAATAGGAACATATATTAAATAGGATACTTTTGCTCTTCTATGGCCATTTTCAAAAAAGTCATTATTAAAGTCTTATGTCATTATTAACTCTGGTTGTTAGCTCATAATTTGATTCTAGATTGGTAATAATTAGTACACACATAAAATAGTTTATATATCTTTTGTAATTACTTGTTGATGTTGCTGAAGAAACATCTTTAATATATATATACCAGCAAAACACGGCAGACATTGTCCTGCCTGTGTATATTTATTTATCTCTGTATATAAAATCACAAATTATTCTGTTTTGCCGTCGATATTATTTTTGCGATCGGTTGAACGGTATAGAAGTTGATGTGTTGCAGCGCCATCTAGTGGCCAGTTACTAGCGTATTTCGTATTTGTTTACATGAAAAATAAATAATTAACTCCTACAGTAGATACAGATTGATTGACTGTTGTTTTATCTGCCAGTAATCATAAGTCGAAATCATAACTTCAATATTTGTTCATTTTTAAATTCTTTACAGCATAAGTTGATAAGAGTATTATGTGGTGGGTGGCTCATTTGGCGTAGTATAATCTTTTAATACGACAGCGTTACATGTAAGTGTTTAAAGAAATGATTTATAAATGAAACTTTTATAGTACCCGATTAAGTGATAAATGTATAATTGTATTTGTTTTTACTGATACCATTGATTGATAAATAACCTGTGTTGTATAATATGTTGGGATACTGTATGATTACTTGATTATAATTGGGCCGTTCTAATAGGTCGGATTTGACATATGACGAACCATATAAGTTGATCAATTTTAAGGATCGTTTTCTTGGAAGCGTTGCGTTTATGACAATTAATATTCCACATCGGTGGATTATATGGTTCGTCATATGTCAATAAATTGAATAAATTGGTGTAACCATTCTTTTTGTGCTGTGCCTTTAATTTTTTAGGTTAAACAGTTTTCAAAATTCTTAATTGAATATGATAGATATTTTCAATGGGTGTCTTGTACGTCCCGCCATAAATACAAATACGATAAACCTATGACAAATATATTAACTTAATATTCATACCTCTCATCGCACCTCCCAATGTACCTCTCTGGTCAACCCAAAGGTTAGCCTGAAGGCATTAAGCTCGCCTTTTGTACCATAAGATGCAATAAAGTTTTTTAATAAATAAAATAAATATTTACATATAATGTAAATCTGTAAAGGCTTATGTTTGGAATAATCAAAAACTTTTGTAAAGTAAATATATATTTTGTAAGTATATATCTTGTAAAGTAAAAGATGTAAATTTTGTTGTAATAAATAAATAAATAATGTAATTTACTTACATATCAATAAGTGAGGCGAATGGTTGAACTTCAAGCGACGACCCCATAATAATAAGCATGTCGCATTGCTGAAAATCCTCCTGAAGACACTCCTGGAAGCGTTCTGGGAGACTTTCACCAAAGAACACAATGTCTGGCTTCACTACACCGGGGCATTCCGTACAAATTGGTATGCGGTCAGTGAATACAAATTCTGGAAACACGAAAATTAATTCAAATTAATTAATTAGGATTTGTTTACACAAACACCCCTCCACCCATGGCAAAACAAAACAAAATAATATTTATAATAACTACTTATTGAATAGAGCAAATTTTAATGTGCAGTGCCAAGATAGACTTTTCAGTTTGATGGCACCAAGCAACCAATGTATTTATGTTAAGGTAAACAATGAAATAAATTAAAAACATTGAAATTTAACTTATTATTCTCCCGCGATTTCCCAGTTCTATTACATAAATGTACTAGGAGTATTTTACATAATAATACAAATGCCTTAAAATGTACTATTTAGGGAGTAAGTGACATATACTAGAGCCCATTTCCTATTCCACGCTGTGCCACTGACATGAGTATAATCTCTTAATTTATTATATTCTTTATTCCCCATTCCACACCATCCTCCCCAAGGAGGGATTTGAGATGTATTCCCACATGCCCCAAAGTCTTTTTCCAAATACAATTTAATTTTAATTTAATACATTGATAATGAGGTCGGAAAATGGGTATGATTGATGGTACCTTTGATAAAGTCCAGTGAGTATTGCTTCCGACATTCAAGGCAGTGTGAGGTGTAGAAAGTGCCATGTGCTTCCACAATCTTATCCTCAAGAATGCCGGCTCCTCGCTCCAATGTGTCTATATTTTGTGTGTAGTGACGAAGTAGTAATCCTGTCATAAAAGTTTCTTTTTAACACCTCTTTTGAAGCAATGTATCCACAGGAGATATTTATCTTTCTTTGTCTGAGTGGATGATCAATTGATCAGGCATGTACATTTGTCAAATAAACTGTCTTATTAGTCAGCCTAATTTTCAGTTTATTTTTTTTAAACTTATTTTTATGATTTTTATTTATTTGTAATAAATGTAAAATGTTTTAAACACAAAATCTTCATTGTAAAGGTTTAGTATTGAATGAAATTTGGCCGTATATCTTGGTTAAGTTGACAAAGAGCTAAATCAGATCAGTAATTCTGAAATTATAACTGTGTAAAATTTCAAAACATCTGGAAAAGAAATTCGACATCTATACATATAAAGTATACTATACATACATATAAGATATCTATCATTGGACAGATCTCATAACAGTCTACAACTTTTGTCAGCTTTGTTGGTGCAGCCATCAGTCTTTTTTCTATAAACAAACTATAACAAAAAATACTATGAAATATAGTTTACCTTTTTCATGCAGTAGTCTAATAAAATAGTGTGAAATTGTGGGCTTAAAGCTGCCAGGAAACAATTCCTTTGCCAAAGTGAAGAAGGGCTTTGGGTTTAGTCTAAAGAAATTTATTTCAAATATGGCCTGAGGTTCGGGAAGATTATATTTTTGTAGATTATGGTACAATCCTGTTTCTGGGCTGCGGAAGTCGGGTATTCCAGCAGCTGAAAGAAATAAATGAATTCAGATAATTCATTGAAAAACAATCTGTTTACAAATTGTTAACTTAAAATATAATAAAAGGAAGTGATAACATAAAAGCAAATAAGTATTAAACTTTGAAATCAACTAATGTTAAAAAGAGTTTGCCAAATGAATGTTGAGGCTGGAAAACCAAAAAAAAAAAAATAGTTTAAGAATTGATTAAGAATAATTTTAAACTATTAATTAATAATAATTTTAAGAATTGAATTTAGTAAATAAAATTAGCATAGGACTATAATTTTCTTCTTAATATGTTGCAATTTTCCAGCTTCATCCTTCAGTTGCCAGACTAACAACAAAAAAATTAATTTTAGATTAAGAAAATTTACAATTAAGAAAATATATGGAATTTTTTACTGTCATCCCTGTATCTCAATTCCTTTGCGTTAAATATTTGTGAGGTGTCAAAACATTGAAAGTAAGCATCCACTACAGTCAATAAAATGGCATCTTGAATTAGGCAAAACATATTGACATCAGCAGGCATTAATCTCCAGTGTTAATCATGATTTATGGCAGTTTCATCTTAACTTTAACTTTTTAAATGTTGTAACTCAGATATACAATCACTGTTTGATTGTATTTCTGAATTACATTGTGGAATGTCATTGTAAATCATATAAACCCACTAAAAAATGTGTTTTCATAAAATATACACTATAGTTTACTAAATCTCATATTGATTATTTTTTAATTTTTTTTTCACAATTTTTGGTTTTATTTTTGATGTGCTTTCTTGTGACTATAAATGATATTTCATACAGTATATTTATTTTATTGTTTTATTTATTTAAACTTTAGTGCACAAACAAACATTGTACAAAAGGTGGACTATTAAGGTGGCCTAGTGGCCTCAAACAGGATATGCAACATCTTATAAGTGTCCATTTAAAAAACTTAGATTAAGGTAGATCAGAATTAGATAGCTAGCGTTGCGTTACTTATCATCAAATCAATATTTCAAGAAACTAGTTGAAAGCAAAACAATTTAATAACAAATATGGATAGACTATGCTAAAATCAGCTGTTTATCAAATTTTGTTGGGAAATATTCCAGTAGATAAAAACATTCCATTAAAGGATAGTGAAGGGACCTTGAGATAATGATTGATTAAACAACTACACCAGAAGGTTTTCCATTGATGCCAAAATATTACTGATTGAAAAAATAATTTTACAAAAACAAATTTCATTCCCTATAAACAAACAGGTGTTATAAAAACCTACTAAATTATCAACTGAAAGGAAAAAAAATATGTTAGATAAAATAGATAAAAACGAATATTGTTATTGCTGATAATATGTAAACAACAATAAGGCTGTTGATTGTTAACAAAAAATATTTAATAATGGTTAATTTGAAAGAAAAACGAAAAAAACGCTACCGGCTACTCACATGTTGATATGCCTGCGCCGGAGAGAGTTATAATTTTCTTGCATCTATCGCCTTTTATCCACTTCACAATACCATCCAAGTTAACTTCATCTAAAACCTTTTCTGCAGGTGTTGAAGGTTCATTGGTTTCGTAAAAACCGAGTTTAGCCGCTAAATATCGCCTTATTGAGTCCACATCTAAATCACGGATCCTAGCACCCAAATTTTCAACAACATTTGGCGGGACAGTTCTCTCGACTGGCTCCTCACCTAAAAGACATCAAAATAGTTTACATATGATTTTGAAAATTATCTATCACGCCACAGCAAGGCCTCAAAAACTTACCATCACTTTTTCCCGGTGGCGAATTAGCTGACATTTTGTGTAAATAATGAAAATTGCGATTGCGAACCTTTGTGCCGTTTTGCCACGGTTTCTTTGACAGATAAGACACGCGCATTCTCGGAAATAGCAGCGATGTAAACATGATGTTAGAAGTCAAAGTACAAGAACGTATTCATGTGTAATTGTTACGTAATATGTATGTGTAATTTTTATTAGACTATAAAGTTATTATATGAATGTAAACATATAATTATAAATGCAACAACTTTACCCTTTATTTGCACACAATACTTTATTTTCATATAATTGCAATATATACTATAACAGGCTTCGTAAATGTCTTCAGCTTGTTGCGCCACTTGCAACGTTCAGAAATGGTAAAAAAATACTGCTTGGACTACAATAGATACTACAGATATTAAAATATTTTATAAATTGGATAAAACGGACGTTCTCTTAATACATTTTATTATTGTAGATTAATATGTTTAAACTTGATTGACGAAGTAGAATAAACACGTGTAGAAATGATTAATATTCTTAGTATAAGAATTGTTTATTTTTTATAGGTCCAGTGTTAATATTTCGATTTTTTTTATAATTCAAATAACATTTTATACTGAAACGCACTATCACAAAATAAACAAGTTCAGTGATGCTGATAAACGAAAACCCTATGAGTACACCAGCATATCCACCAATGCTACCTGTAAAATGCAAAAATATGGTTACAAATTATATTAAACTCATATTGTACACTTACAGTCCCAGAATATAATTTACTTAGGTACTTACTCAAAATCTCAAACCAGTAAGCGACGACGTCCAAAATATTTAAAGTACCGTCTTCGGTGGATTGGTAAATACTTATAAAACATCTGTTTGTGGCATTTAAGTCCTGACTGTTGGAGTAATATAATAATATTATACTGTAGTCGCGTTATAAGAGGAGCAAAATCATTTTTAATCGGATCTTTATTGTTGTGGGTCAAACGGAAGCTATTGAAAAAAAGAATATAATGGACTAAGGAATTTCTTTGATCCAGTTATAGTCTGACCATGGAGTCTTCTGACTCCATGGGACGGGATGGGACAGCATGGAATAGGAAATCGACTCACGTGACATATATGAAATAAAAAAGTGATAATAAAGATATACCGTAAAACTACACAACTATAGTCTAAGGCAGGTATGGGCAACCTTTGACATGTTGAGGGCCAAACTTTAGCGCGCAAATACGTTCGCGGGCCGCGTTTAAAAGTACTTAGTGCATTTTAAAGTAGTGATAATATTTTTTGCGATAGATATTAGACATTAAATAATACGACAATGTTATTATAGTGCAATTTATTAAAATAACAAAATGAAATTTAAAAAAATGGTACATTATAATTAAATCCTTAAATTTGCAATAGTTACAAACTACGAAAGTTAAATACACCGAAATCAATGAGACACTTGAGCTTGAATTTGGGAAACTATAGTATTTCCATTTCTTTATTTTCTCGATGACAGTTCTAATTTGATAGTTGTAGTGTTGTGTGACCAAATAAGTAATGATATCGATCGCATATATTTATTATATTTTGAACAAAGACAAATACAACAAAAACATTCAAATATATTTTTTCAAGGTGGGAACACTCAATGGCCCACCGCCATTTTGTGTTTGTTTTAATCTGTCACTCGCAACAAGACGGTCGTGCTAGTCACTACATTTCTGTTCGCTGAGTTTTTTCACATTATCCATACGTTACGTTGTGTATTTTGTGTTCCTCCGTGTTGATTGCTGCCCAGCTGTCAAATATCAAAATGCCGAAAGGATCTGTTCTGAAAAGGCAGGCGAGAGAACTGGTGATCAAGGTTCGTAATTACTTTGAAGCAGAGTATCAAAATGGTGGCCCGCTATTACCACTGTCGCAAGTGCGAGAGCATGTTGCGGCCGCATTAGGAATTAGTGGACCTACTGTTTCAAAAATTACTACCGAAGCTTACGGTACAAGCGGCATGCAGGAAAATAAGCTTCGTACGCCGAAGAAAAAACGCCAACCACGTCGTGTGACATCGGTTGACAACTTCGACGCTGACGCTATTCGCCGTCATATATATGACTATTACTTGCGCAAAGAAATTCCAACACTTAAAAAACTTGTTGTTTCTTTACGTGAATGTGGTTTGTTCCATGGCCAAATCTTCGTCATTAAGCTTGGTTTTGAAAGAAATTGGATTTTGTTATAAAAAATCGGACAAACGTAAAATATTGATGGAGCGTCACGACGTTGCTATGGCTCGCTGCGAATTTTTGAGCGAAGCCAAAAAGATATCAGATTGGTCAAATGTTATTTTCACTGACGAGACTTGGTTAAATGCAAACCACACAGTATCTAAGAACTGGACTGACGACACCGTCGCTTCCACTAGTTCAGTGCCAATGGGAAAAGGTGAACGCCTCATCATATGCCATGCAGGGTCTACGAAAGGATTCATGTCAGATGCTTTACTGGCCTTTAAATCCAAGAAAACAGTGGACTACCACGAAGAAATGAACGCGGAGATTTACGAAGGATGGTTTAAAGAAATGGTGCAATCTCTGGAAGAACCGTCGATAATTATTATGGACAACGCTACATATCACTCCAGACAAATTGATAAAATGCCGACGCAGGCCAATAAAAAACAAGAGATAATTGACTGGCTCCAACGTCATGGCGAAAATGTGGATAATACTTTATTAAAAGTACAATTAGTGAATATTTTAAAATCGAATAAAAGCCACCCTAAAATCTTTTAGGGTGGCTTTTATCGACGAAATAGCTGCCGAATGTGGTCATTGGGTTCTTCGACTTCCGCCGTATCATTGTCAGTACAATGCTATAGAACTAATATGGGCACAAATCAAAGGACACGCCGCTCGAAACAATACCCATCCCCCTTTTACGGCAAACAAGATGTTAGATTTATTAAAAAATGCATGTGCGGAAGTAACTGCCGAAAACTGGGAAAAAATTGTGAGAAGAACCCAAAACATTATAGCGTCGGATTGGGAAATTCATGTGGCATTCGATAATATAGAAGTACAGGAACTTATAATAAATGTTGGGGAGAGCTCATCGAGTGACAGTGACGATTCATCAGATTTTGATTAAAATAAATAAATAAAGATTACCTGTCATTATAATTATTTCGTTTCATTGTCGAGTACCTACCTATACCTACTTATTTTACAACAGCTTCGAAAATTTTAAAGAAGTTGGCATTATCAATCAAGAATTAACACGTGTAACATCTTGTAATGAAATATAATATTAGTTAATAAATTTGTACAAAAGTATCCGGCAGTAGTTTAGTTTCTTACATTTTGTAAAAAAATATCGGATCTGTTATCGTGTTACGTTTATCGATAACTACATCCCTAAAATTGCTTTCTGGCTGACGTGACCTTGTTAATGAAATATGACGTCTTGGTGCCTAATTTTTGTTCGGAGTTTTAGGCGTTGACGCTAGAACAAAGTTATATCTACCACTGTGTGTCAGCTGTCATCGAGAAAATAAAGCAATGGAACCTGTATAATCCATCGATATTTGGATTAATTCCACTGATACAAAGACGTAAAGAATTTTCCAAATTATCGTCAGTCAGTCTTGTACGATGTGTTGATTTATTAACTTTCATCAATGAAAAGAACTGTTCGCATTTATAAGTACTGCCAAACGCACAAATCAATCTTCTTGCGAATTTTTTAAGCTGCGGAAAATGTCTTTTTCTAGGTATTTTTTGTAGAAATCGCACAACTCTACGTCTTCAAATTTGGATTTTAGGAGTGAGTTTTCTTGAATCTCGATCAACTCCATTCGTAAGTGTATTGGAGCATTTTGTACATTATATTTTGTAGGAGTAGCAAATAAACTGAAACAGTCTTCCATGTTTTTGAAGTCGCTAAATCTGTTCGAAAATTGTTCCGACAGTAACTTGAGTTCTTCAGCATATTGAGCATAAGCAATATTTTCATACGCAGAGAGCGTGTTGAAATGGTAACTGTTACCAGACAGCATCTGTGACTCCCACAAGCGTAGTTTGATCTGAAACGCTTTCAAATGGCTGTACAAATCATTTACTAACTGTCCTTGTTTTTGAAGTTTCAAATTTAAATCATTCAAATCGAACAAAATTTAAAGATCGACCAGAAATGCTAAGTCACATATCCATTTTGGGTCACTTAATTCAGATAGTGGTTTATCTTTTATTTTCATAAAGTCTGCTATCTCATTTCTAAGCTCGTAAAACCGTTTCAACATTTTTCTTTTGCTCAGCCATCTGACTTCTAAATAATATGTTACGTCGTTATATTCAGCCGATATTTCATCCAAAAACGCCTTGAACTGACGATGGTTAAGCCCTCGGGATCGAATAAAGTTGAGGGTTTTTACTACCACATTCATAACATTCTGGAGTCGAATGGACTTAGAACACAAGTTCTGTTGGTGGATAATGCAATGAAGGACTATCAAATCATCTTTTTGCACATTTAATTCTGTTGCTTTTTCATTCAAAATTCCGATGAAACCTTTACGTAAGCCGACCATCAGTGCATACTCCAATTAATTTTGACCATGGCAAGCCAAAACTTGTGAATACCTTTTGAACTTCAATAAAAATATCCTCTCCTGTAGTGGTTCCTTTTAGCGGCTGTAAAGCAAGCAATTCCTCAGTAACAGTGAACTCCTTATCAACACCTCGAATAAATATAGCCAGTTGAGCTGTGTCAGACAAATCGGTGCTCTCGTCTAATGCTATGGAAAATGATTCAAAACCAGCCATACGGTCAGTCAATGTTGTTTTTATATCATTAGCCATCATTTCTATACGTCGAACAACAGTTCGTCTTGACAAACTAATTTTTTCAAATTCATTTTTCTTTTCAGGACACAAACTTCTTACATACACTCCTTGATAAATTCTCCTTCGGCAAATGGTTTTAATGCCTTTGCCAATTTTGAGCTAACTATAAAACTAGCTTTCACAACATTATCAAGTTGTGTTCTTTGTTTATGAAACATTTGTTGCTGTTTTTCCAAATTTGCGGTAAGCTTCTGGATTTTGTCTGTTCTTAATTGTCCTGTCAGTGAGTGCAGCGTAGCATGCTTAGTTGAGTAATGCCTCTTTATATTGAATTCTTTCATTACTGAAATGGATTCATTACACAGCAAACAAATAGGCTTACCATTGTGCAAGATAAAAAAGAATTCTTCAGTCCATTTTTCTTGAAACTGGCGACCCTCTGTATCTACTTTTCGTTTCTTTCCACCAGACATCATTTTTGTTTACTTTTCGTTCAATAAACTTAATAACAAACTATAGTTAGTAACCACTCAAGATGCACACAAAGTCACAAAGCAAGTTGACGGCTCGAGCAGTTCGCTAGGATATCGCTTGTCCAAGTTATTACCTCGGTAGCTCAAATAGAACTGAACTAATGTTCGGGCCATCCACCCGCTTATATAGGCAAAATGAAGGAATAATCTGGAATAAACTAGTTTAGAGTAATTGAGAAGCAATAAATCTTTTGATGTGTCGCCCGTGAGGCGGCAAACCTCAAAGAATTTGATCGAGCAAGCCGAGTGGCGGCGATTATCAAAGAGTGAGGCGGAAAACGTCAAAGGATTTGATGTTTGCCGCGTCACTGTCACTCCCGTGAGTATAAGTACCTAATGTAATATTTTTTTAATTGGGTTTTTTCAAAATGTCTCGCGGGCCGGATCATATCTTACAGCGGGCCGGATCCGGCCCGCGGGCTGGTTGTTGCCCATATATGGTCTAAGGCCTCAATTATGGTCCAGCTACCTCTTTGAACAAAATACATCGGCTTTGACTCGTAACGACATCTAGTTTCATTATTCTGTACTATTTTCTTTAATCATCCTACTAGGTTTCTAGTTTCATGCATTACCGCGAGGTGGCTCCCTGGAATCAACTAATTGGGCTTTGTGTGAGAGATACCTGTTTATTCGTGTTACGCTAACTCTGCAAACTTTTATTTGAAAATATTGGTTGAAGTGAGAAAAAAGATTCTGATTTGGATTCATATAGAAGGTAATATTGCTAACATGTATTTATCGTGTTGTTTACTGCGTAATTGTACCGATTAAAAAAATTGTGTATTTCTTTTCTAATTTCTGTACTTAGATTTCAAATATGGTCCTAACGTATTTTTGGACCATATTTCAAACCCAACTTTTTTGTTTTTTAGGAAATGATGTCACGAGACAAATTAATGAGAAGAAAAGTTGGAGGGCGTGCTTACAGGTGCTATAGTGATCGCCAAATGGAACTTTGTCTTCTTGATATAAGCAACAAAATACTAACTCAGCGGGAAGCCGCTAAAAAATACAAAATTCCGAGAAGTTCGATAATTTTAAAGTTAAAGGCGTTACGGTAAAACAAAGTTAGGCAGCCAGGGCGTCAGTGTGTCTTCTCAGAAGCCGAAGAAGCTGCTTTTATCCAGCATGCAACAGAAATGTGTAACTTCGGTTTCCCTATAACAATATTCGATCTAAGATGCATTGTTAAAATGTATCTGGATAAAAAAGGACGTAAAATTGACCAATTCCAAAATAACTTACCTGGCAAAACCTGGGCAAATATGTTCCTGAAACGACACAAAAAAGAACTGTCCCAAAGGTTCTGCAGCAACATAAAAAGAGTAAGGGCCGCTGTAGACGAAGAACAAGTTCAATCGTATTTTGACCAATTGAAGGCAGAAATCGAGGGAGTGCCACCCCATCTCATATACAACTATGACGAGACGAATCTTGTGGACGACCCTGGCAAGAAAAAGGTGCTAACAAAACGTGGATGTAAATATCCAGAAGCCATCAAAAATTCCACAAAAGCTTCTGTTAGTTTAATGATATGTGGCAATGCTGTTCGGGATATTCTGCCACCTTATGTAAACTACAAGGCCGAAAATTTATGGTCCACATGGACGGAGGGTGAACCACCTGACACTCGGTTCAATAGGTCTAAGTCCGGCTGGTTTGATACTAACACTTTTGAAGATTGGTTCTTTTCATTGGTGTTGCCTACTCTACGTAGGGAAGAAGGGAAAAAGCTGCTTATAGGGGATAATTTAAGTTCCCATATAAATATTGAAGTTTTGAAAGCTTGCAAAGACCACAATATATCCTTTGTGGCCCTTCCGCCAAATAGCACTCACTTAACGCAGCCGCTAGATGTTGCCTATTTTAGGCCTCTTAAACTGCGTTGGCGTCAAATTTTGGATGAGTGGAAGGAAACTCCTGAAGGGCAGAGGTCGCCCACTGTCCCTAAAAATCTGTTTCCTGCGATGCTTAAAAAGTTGTGGGAAAGGATCATGGACAACTCTGCAGACAATCTCAAAGCTGGCTTTAAGAAAACCGGCATTTTCCCCATAGATGAAACTCCAGTGCTGCAACGCTTGCCTACATTTAAGCATCCCGATGCCCAACCTCACGAACCAACTCTGATTTCGGAATCATTCATGCAATTCTTAGAAAACAAAAGAAAGGAAGTGGTTGAAATAAGTGGAGGTAAAGGACGAAAAAAAAGGCTTAATATTGCGGCGGGTAAAAGCATTTCTGCAGAAGAACTAGCTGAAACACAACCTACTACATTAAAGCAGTCGAAACAGAAATTCAACACCGAAAATGACCCTTCCATTGAAAACGATGAAGAACAACCGCAGCATTCTACACCAAAGCAATCGAAACAAAAATCTAAGAAAAAATACATAGATTCTTCCAGCGAAAGTGAAGACGAAACTGAAATTCAGTATGCTTCAGACTCAACTATGGATCTCTCAGACGAGTTAATCGAAAATGAACCTTCAAATGAGAATCCGAATCCTTCAAAGTTTGTTCCCAAAACAGGCGAATACGTATTAGTGGAATACGAAGGTGAAACATGGCCAGGCCAAGTGAAGACCGTCGATGTTGATGGAGCATTCATTAGCTGCTTGGCACGCTGCGGGTTATCTTGGAAGTGGCCTGAGAAACCTGACTGTATATTCTATCCATTCGACAAGATTCTCTCCCCAATTAAAATCCCATCAAAATTAAGCACGAAGCGTGCATTATTCCGTGTGCCGGAACTCGAGTATAAATGGGGAATGCCAAAAAAATAAAGTTAGTTGGGGGTTTATTTTTCTATTTTTATTAAAGATCTAACTAATCATTTTAATTTTGATAAATAATTTAATATTGTTTATTAAAAAATTTAAAGAAATGTTTTCTCTTGTAACGTAAGGTATGATTTAGTCAATAAAACCTGTTTTGATCTCATTCTTATGTGTTTTCCCTAAAGACTAAACTATAACCAGTCAAATAAAGCTCTCTACTATATTCTAATGTATCACAATATACGTCCCGGGTATAATTTAAAATCTGGTCTAAAGTTGACAACACACCATACAACAATGGTCCAACATTAATAAAAAAAAAAAATGAAATAATGCCCTTACTATATTTTGACTTATATGTGTTATTTTAATACATCTTACTTTATATAAAAACATCAATAGGTATTAAAAATATATATCCATTCGTAAGTGGGAAATGCACAAATTTGAAACCTCATAAATCTGGACCATAGTTGTGTAGTTTTACGGTACCTATTGACCATTTTATATCACAAATTTATGCGATATTAAAAATGTATGTACGAGTAGATAGTAAAATACTCTTTCGTTGTGATAACTTTTTGTTTGTTGCAGCAATACAGTCTTATTACATACAACAATACAATTATGGTTTATTACAATTACCGCACTAAATTGTTACGCATATAGCTACAACAACACGAATATAGGTATAGTTAAATTGGAATATAACTGTGTCAAATCCTATCTAAATATATCAACGTGTATGTACCTAAATAACTTTTATAGGACCAATTTTTACTATGTTTTGCTAGTTAGGTTACTCTCGTAACAAGTATCTACACGGTACATTTAACGACAGTATCTAGTTATTCTGTGAGGTTGCAGACAATTCCGCGACTGTGGGATTGCAGCTCTCCCTCCAAGAGATAAGTACTTACAGATATTTGCCTCTAAACTCTTTATTCTGGTATTCTGGTGTTAAACTGGTGGGTGTTTTCGAAGATTTCGTGAAGTGTTGCGTGAACTCACAATCAGGCAAACAGTCGGGGCACTTTAATGAGTCTTGGAGCTCCATCTCTAAGCCACTCGTCTCTTTTACATCACTTGGATACATGTATGTTAGTTTTTCTGGAAATTTAATATCAGCATACATCCTATCCTATCCAGTTTCATCTTGTAATCATGAGGGGTTTTGGGCCATAATCCACCACGCGGGCCTAGTTCGAATTGGTAGAAGGTACCTACATTATGGATTTTGGTGTATTACGTCTTCTGCCACATGATATTGACGCTATTCATGAATGGTGCATTAAGAACAAAATATTTTTAAGCGCCAAGAAATGCGTTGTTATACGTTTCATTAGGAAATTAAATGCGGTTCTCTCTAATTACATACTCAACAACATCAAAAATCAAACCCAGGTAAATTCTCGCCATAGTCTTCTGAATACTTATAACGAGTTGAGTTCTCATGACATCGACGTATTTTATGATTCTTTGGCAAGTATCAAACGCGAAATTTTACATAATTTGTAGTTGGGCACTCTTTATGCATTCGTTAAATTAAATGGTTTAATTTTCTAGTATTATAAATTGTAATTTAACCTTATTTAATTGGATTTATGTTCATCCAATTTTAATTTAGTTTATACTCGTATTTTATCATTTTCGCATGCCTTGGTGTTGAACTTGTATGCACCTGTGAAAGTGTTACATACCATATTGAATTTATAAGTTTTTATCATTTGTATCTGCCTGTACAAGTACTAACGCTAGACAACGCCCGGACGCTCCTCAAACGCCTTCCAAACTCTAGTTTGTTCTAACAAATCCGGGGAAATCCGTGCAGATGGGAGCCATAATGCAGTTGACTAAAGGGTTGGCTCCACCCTAATTTTCTTTGAGAAATAATTATTCGAGCAGCAGTAAATACTGGATTGGCAGCAAATCGATGCCAGCAAATTAAAACGTGGGTTAGGTTTAGGTAACAATAAAGATGGTGATAACATTCTTATGGCTAGTTTAGACAAGAAGAATTTCTCGAACGGTTTGAATGACAATATTGTATACGATTCTTCTATGCGATTAAAATACATACAATTCAACTACAACTGTTCACATGATGGTAAAAACTCGATGATAACAGGGATAACAGTGATCAGATGATTATAACAGTTGTTTATACTAACTTTTGACCGATGTTAGAGAAACTCGCGTTCGAGAAACATTCCTTGTGTAAATTAGTCATTAGCAATTTAAAATTATTTACTTCATTTATTCAAAACCGGTTTGTTTTGTTCAATGATGTGTTGTCCATTTAGTATTTTTTGTTGCCCGCTGATATAACAATAAGAATAAGTTCAACAAATATTTTTTTGCTGGATCGATATATCTAAAATAGCCATTTTCTTTACATCAGTCGACCTGTCGTTTGGTCTCGTAACGTTTATTCTCAAACGTAATTCACAGTTGATGAGGCTAAAGGAACGTTTTCTGATATTATAAAAGGAATTATAGTTTTAGCTCCGATGAATACCTTGGTATTTGTTTAGACATCGTAAATCATTGAGAGTGCACTCAGGTCCATTAAGTTGACTTGGCAAGAAGTATGGGATGCAGTTGCAAAGCGATAATACTGCTTTGATGCGACAGTTCAAAATGCAGCCACTGTATGAGTACATTTCACCAAAGTCCTTTCGCTCGTCATGGAAAAGGCACTGTCTCTAGAACAAATAATAATAACTACAAGAGATAGACACGCCTTACCGCAAAATAATACTTAATAACCGGATATTCTGTAGATATGTTTAAAAATTGTAGTGTAAAGGAAAGAAACGTTTAACGAATCTGATTGCTCGAGAACTTGTTAAACGAGCGTTGAACACAGTTTCACAGTAAATATTGTTTCTTGTGGTATAAGGGGGTTATTTTTGATGTGTTTATGGATTTAACATTCGATAAATAGGTAGTACTAATTAGTAATTTTGATTAATTTAGATTTAACTCAAAACCTCGGCTCGCATCACCGAGTTTGTACTTAAGTACGGGAGTTCGACGGAACCTATCACATTAGTCAATCAGTTAATTCAACTCGTATTTATCCATTAAGGAGCGCAATATGTTCTGCAAATTTTCTAACAAAGACTAAACATCTAGAAACAACCAGAATCGATGGCAGACGTGCGGTCGGGCCACATGATGGTAAGTAGTCACCGCCGCCTATGAACACCTGCAACACCAGGGGGCTTGCGGGTTGTTTCGCACCTTGCAGAAACCTGTTCACAGCTCTTTCGAAAAGCCCCATAACAGAAATACCTCAGCTGGCAGTTCATTCCACAACTTTCGGGTTAGCGGTATAAAGTGTTTTCTCGACCGCACAAGAAAGTGCGGATGAACCGCACGACGATGACTAGCGATGTGATGGTAAAAACTCGAAGTTGGCATCAATTTGAACAGCTGTTCAGAGCATTCCCCATTATAAAGGCGGTAGAAAACGCAGAGAGATGCAACATCTTTACGGTTGCAGAGCGATTCTAAACCACCTGTGAGAGTGGGATTGTCGACAATTCGGATATCGCGTCGTTGGACGGAGTCAAGATGGTCCAGCTGGTACTTCGATGCACCGGCCCAGAGGTGTGAGCAGTACTCCATGTGGGGTTTAACTTGAGTTTTATAAAGCGACAAGCGTTGCCCCAAAGTGAAATACTGCTTTGCTCTATTCAGTACACCGAGCTTTTTACTAGCAAGTTTTGTCTTGCTGGCCAGATGACTCCGAAACTCGACTTTGCTCGAAATATCGACGCCAAGGATCCCAAAACTCTCAGAGATCTTGAGAGGAATGTTCTGAAATCGAGGTGTCACGACAAATGGAGCTTTCTTTGTGGTGAATGCACAGACATGTGTCTTTCTGGCGTTAAATTGGATCAAGTTAAGTTTACCCCAATTCGAGACTCGGTCTAAGGAGTTCTCGATTTCGGACACAAGTCTCACACGACTCCACGTCGGCCGGATATTCGCACGGCCCTTATACAAAGCTTCCCCAGTACTGTCGTCAGCATAATAACTCATGTTACCGACTTGTAACAGGTCGTTGATATGCAGAAGAAACAATGGAGAAGAAGAAAGTGAAAAACACAGAGCCTTGCGGGACACCAGCATTAATCGACATGATGTCAAAGCAGCTATCGTCAGCAACGATTTTGATGCTCCGTCCAGCAAAAACTGGAAACCCATTTGCATAATCCCTCTGGTAACCCGAATGATGGTAACTTGGAAAGCAGTGCTTTGTGCCAGACCCGGCCAAAAGCCTTTGCGATATCTAAGCTAACGCCTATACTCTCACTTCTATACTCAATGGCGTCAGCCCATCGGCGTGTAAAGTACACTAAAAGATCGCCAGCTGATATTAGGTATGCACCTACATTTCTAAGATAAATAAATAGAAAAGTAGTTACCGTCGAAGGAGAATATTTGCGTACTTCATACGCAGCTTTTTGCTGTATTGAGATTAGTTCAAAGGACACATCCATGTTTGGTTCGACTAGTCGATGAATGACACGACCTCCGAAGGGATCCACATAATGTTTCGGATCGAAAATGAATACCTAAAACAGTATCAAATTAATGTCTTCTGGATATGTGTAGGTACATGAGTTTCGCCATTGATATGATGGCGATTAATTTATTCTTTACTGCACAAAGTGACAAAAGGCGGACTTATGCATATAATCATTATCTCCCATTCAAACTATAGGCGCCGTAGGGGCAATGATAGGTAAGATTAAGTAAAACTATAGTTATTTATGGCGCATATAGATTAAATAAACATATACATATATATTCACACAAATATCTATCGTAAACTTTAGGCACGCTACTGCTGATATTGATCTATCGATAGCCATATGCAATCAATTGTAATTATACTTGCTTCAAACCCGGCCATGTTGATAAGTGGGAACGCGTAGTCATCCAGCAAAGGGTCGACAACTAAACTCAACCCGTACAGTTTGCCATGGTACCGCTGACGCTTGACCTCCATTATCGTATGCGTTGGTCTGTCAAATAAAATGTAACTAAATGAAGGGGGAAGGGTAAGCGGAAGTGGGATGACGCTTGTTCATACAAACGTATTCATCGGTTATCTCCAGGCATTTAAAAGCGCAATTATTTTTCAATATGTTACAGATATATACCATGAACCTTGATTAATTTTGATCTTTTTGATTATTTATTTCTTATAGGAGCTTGGACCCTCCAAAAAAATCCCCCTTTAAACACTGCATTAAAGAAGCCCAGTGTGCTTTGTTTTTTTTATTATTATAAACTCTGATTTTGATACTAATTCTTTTGGTACAGATGACGTATTTATTTTGGATCTCTTGAGCACACCCCTAACATATACTTAATCAACCACTTTAAATTATTAAGTCAGGCTGTAATTTTTCAATTATTAGAGTCGGAGTTTATACGTCAAAAAAAGCTGTGCAAAAGGACCTGGCTTCGATTCCTGGTTGGACATTCATTTGTTTAAAGACAAATGTTTGTTTAGGTCTGGGTGTGTAGTTGGTGATTGTCTTTGTATATATGTGTCTCTGGACCCACGACACAAGGAATCCTAGTGTGGGCCATTGAGTGTGACGTTATTTACTATTAAAAATAAAAAATATATATTTTCTTCTTCTTTTCCTATCTGTATGAAGACTCTCTAATTAGGTTACCTACTAGTAAATGGAACAGTTCCTTTCAGGGGTGGTAGTATGGAGTGTAATTTTTATTTTTTAATCATATACCCTGGCTAAAAGTTGATAGTTTCCAAGATATTTACGATTTTGTATTTTTCTCAAATAATACTACCTACCATCCATAAAACTCAATTATTTTGTTAATTAAACATTTCCTAATGACTTTTTTGTTTTAAAACTTAGTTGAGTATTGCAGTAAACTGATACGAAAGTAAAACTATATAGAACAACTAAGAATAATAAGTGAGGGACACTGAAACTAAAAAAAATACGATGAAAATTACCAAACATGTGAAAACTAGTAGAAATGTTTTGTATGATAGGCAGTGCAACATCTTTTTTTCTAATATATAACACCCCTTGTGGAGGGGTAGTGTGCACGCTGCAATCTAACAGCCGCTGGGCGCACTCGACTGGCCTCGTTACCCCTCTCTCACAGAGATTATCTTCAAATGTACTGCATTTTCTACTTTATCTTATTCCTCAATGTATCTACGTAAGTGTTTCGGCAGTGAGGGAGATATGCCAGAGCCCATTCCCATCACATACTAACCCTCTCCTTTTCCCCAACAATTCCTCTAAAGTCGAAATCCATTCCTACGAGTACATCTTCAAAGGCAGGCAGCGCATCCGGGGACGTGCCAATGATTGTCATTGTGGACTGAAGTTGGCATGTACCGCAGATGTCCATGGGCGACAGTATCCACTTACCAGCAGGTGAACTGTATGCTCGTCTGTCGCCTTCTTCCTATATTAAAAAAAGACATATTCAGTGGTCCACACTAGAGTGTATATTGTGTGCGATACAAATACAAATTACTCAAAACCTAGACTGCCAACTGGGCTAGTTGGTCGTCGATTACGTCAGAGTATTTATGAATACAACAAAGTCCCTTACTTCCCTCCAGCATTATACTCCAAAATGTAGTTGAACAGGCAGCAATGCCCTCGCAAGGTGCGTCTTACGGTAAATACACTCATGCAGTCTACAAGTTTGCCCGCCCAGCCACACCGCACCAACATGTCCTCACACTTTGGAGTCAGCTGTGAAACGGAAACACTCTTTAAGATTAACTGTTGACTCAAATAATTATACTTTTGCTGGATTTCTGAATTGCTTCGGTGCGCTCATTGGAAGTCTGCTCATTGTCAAAATGATCGAACTATCGGCAGTGTTAGTCAATAATTAAACAATGTACGGTGATGCGATGGAATAGGATAGGATCAGCAGTTTAAAACAGGAAAGGCTTTAGGCGGTCCTTCGGCCGCTTGAAATTCTTCAATACTAAGTTTGAGCATGTTTACAAACATATGAGTCTGACAAATGGCACTTGATACAAGAAAAGAGCAGAAAAATTAAAAACTTTTAGATCGATACTCTTACAAAAATAATATCATTACTATACAGTTGTTGCATATTATACCTACTAACAATAACACGGGGCTCTTCTTGTACAGTCTTGTGAATGAGGGATATATGGCCTTAATACGCCACACTGGCCAAGCGGGTTGGCGAATCCACTCTTTTAGAGGTGGTGTAGTTCCTCAGGTCTTGTGGTATCCGCTTTGTTCTCAATTAATCGTCTTTTGTGACACCCACTGGAGGAGATGGGGACTAAATAAAGCATAATAAAGGAAGCTCACCACTCAGCAGAAAAAATAGGCGAAAATCTCCGCAAAGCCTTGTGTTTTGAAAATATGCCTCAAGTTGGACATGATGAAGTACTTTTACGAGTGCTCTTTTTTGGAGTTCTTATTTACTAACCCTTTTCATCACCTCATAAGTCGGGAACGTGTATTCGGTTATGTAGTCCAACAGTCGATGTTTACTGAGGAACTCGCTGTAGTCGAAATTGATGAGTCTTCCATTCTGTAGAACGAACCACTCCACATCTTCCAGTGTTACTTTGTATGCGGTTAAATTTGGATAACTAAAACATAGTTAGGTTTACTTTTTTATTCTCATTAAGACAATTATTGCTACTTACATGAGAACTTACAGCTATAATACAATACAATAAAGTTAATAACAGTCTATTGAACTGAGCGAAAAAAAAATGAAGTCGATACAATTTAATATTTTAAAGATATTTATTTATTATTATACTCCTGTCTGTTTGTCTGTCTGTCTATCTCTGTGTCTGTATGTAGGTATGTTTTCTGATAAGATAGGTATTAATTGTTGGAGATCTGAATCATTAATTTTAGAAGTGAGTAGTCTTGAATGAAAATGTTTTGACATTTTTGATATCTGAGTGTAATTTATTATAGACTTATGCTCTCACGAATGTAAATTTTTTTTTACCATTTTTGGTTCGAATCTTCGGCAAAGTAAGATAGATGGCTTCCCCGTCGAGTTACGCAGTTGTGTGTTGTGTGTGAATGACGAAGGTTGGTAATTGTGCCCTATAACTTTGATGAGCAGCAGATATCTTGAGATGACACTGAATGGAGATGCCTATACTTAGAAGTGGAGAGTCGTAGACTTATAGTAGATTTAGTAGGTACTTACATTTCCTTCGCATATTTTTTTGCGGCTTTCATACTAATCCTGTTGGCATTGCAGAGGGCAACGGCTGGGAAGTCGATATGCGATATATGGTAGGTCGAAGACTGCATAGTGACGATCAGAGGTTTGGCGAGCGTGCCAAACCAGAGGTATACCAGAAAGTAGCAAGACAAGCCTAGCATGGCGCAGAAGAATGAAAACCAGAATATTCTACAAAAATATAAGATTACAATGATTTTTGTAGCAAAAGCTTTTTATTTTTTTATTGTTAGTAGATATCTACCATCTTCCACCACGCCCGCCCAATTCAAGAAATATTCAGGCAATCGTTGATTTTTTTTAAGTAAAAAGGAAGCAGACGAGCAGTCAGTCCCCCTGAAGCGGATGCTGTCGCCCAAGAACATCTGTGATAAATTGCCAATATCAGTAAAAATTACAAAGTTTAACTCGTTCGCAAATGACATGTAAGTATTTCATTTAATCCCAGAGTCGTTTGGAAAATAAACATTCAAGGATAATTTAGGGAATACGGGTACAATAGCATGAAGAGTAGAAATAATCTCTTCTGAAGAAGAAGTTATTGTGTAATGCTATGATTACATCATTACAGTTTAGTATCGGCAATAACTTACCTTTGAAAAATACTAATGTTAGGTTCGAGCATCTGTTTCATGCCAGCCAAAGAGCAATTGTGGATATATTCCTTCAAAGCTTCCTTGAAACTGATGCGACAGATCTTCTCTATGCTAATTTTCTTGCGCTTGTATTTTCTGAATGCATTTTTATATCGGAGTTCAAGAGATCCGTTCATTTTTTGCCTGCTGCACTTGACAATGTGTTCGAATTTGAACAAGCGTCGCGTGTTTACTGCCATTCAAACAACTTTAACAACTTGGTTAATTATAATAAAGTCATTAATAATTGAAAACAAGCGCCAAGCATGCAAACCACAATTACTCCACCCAACAACCGGTAAGTAAAATACTTCAGAGTAAAAATAAAATAAATCTTACACAAATTTTATTGTCATCATTCAAACTGCACTTGCCATGGTTGATCTTTGGAAATCTGCTTTGCTTCTTCTAGGAGTCGTCAGGTACATGGAGTCGCTGGTGGCAACGACCAGTACATCGACTGGTCTTGCTGCTGGCCACTAAAATGCGCGGCCCACGACACCACAAACGATCGATTAAACAAAAGGGGAGTCCGCCATTCATTCATACGGATATTCATAGAGATACGCCTTACGTCTAAATTTTCATGTATACTGAGGCGCGACTAGCTAGCCGTGGTCGATCGCTCGAGTTGTTTAGTCGTCAAGTCGTGGCGAGCAAGGAAGGGAACCAATACCTCAAATGGGGAGTACGTCCAACGGAGAGGAAGAGTGATAAGGTCGCTTGAAAGGGGTCGCTAGGTGTGATCTTTTAATGATTTCCGTATCGCCGTGACCAACGACTCTATATCCCCGACGCGATCACCTAGAACTTGTCGGTGCAACCGGCTGACCGCGGTCCTTCGCTCGAGTCGCCGAATGGCGACGACCAAGGAACTGAAAGAAGAAGTGTATGAGCAGTGAGTTGAAAGGGAGTCGCTTGAAAGATGTCGCAGGTAGCATCGTGGAGCCATGTGACTTGATAGTCAGTCGCCATTTATTAAATGCATCACGTATCGCTGTGAGCGACGCCTAAATCAATTATAGTGCACATTGATTGCTGTATCTAATTGAACATATCGCATATACTATCATCGTATAGGTACTACAATTACAAACATAGAATAAATTATATCATAAACTTTTAATTTGCATTATTTATACAAACTCCCCTATCATCGTATAGCGTGTTGCATGGATATCTAAAATTGTAGGATTATTATTTGAGTATGGTAGATTAGATTTTTTATTAACACAAAAGTCTGTAAACGATAATCGGCATTAAAATTAATGTATGTCCGAACAGCCAAGCCAAATATTTTAATATTCAAAGGAGATCATTTAAGAAAGAGTGTCTGATCGTATTTCTACCTAGTCTACCAATAAATATTGTTACTAAGAAAACGTTGATATTTTTATTTTACATTATCATTTTATTAGAAAAACTTGTGTTATTTTAGAAATAAATAGGTAAGAATTTTAAAAATATGACGTTTATTCAAAATGGTCAATACAATATACAATCTTTCAAACGTTGTGGCCAGTTTTCGATTGAAACACGCACCCTTTCCATGGCAAAATTGGCAACTGCCACCCTTATGGAAAGTTTTAGGGATTTAATGTTATCATGGCGTTTAGAGCAAGCTCTCTCTAAAGCAGACCATAAATCATAATGGAGTGGATTATAATGAGGACTAGATGACAACCAGTTTCCAGCTCTAATGAAGTTGGGAATATTGCTTTGTAGCCACGCCATCGTTGAGCGAGCCTTATGACCTGATGCTGAGTTGTTAAAAGGATCATTCTTGGTTATGGAACAGGGTACTGTTAAGAGGCTTTATGGCCTTTACAAGAATCGTATCTTGATATACTTGAGCCGACGTTTTAATACCTTTTTCACAAATATGAATTATGAGCATAAACTTTATTATTCTGCTTGTTCAAATGTTCCCCAATTTTGTCGTCCGTAAAAAAGATGTCTGTGAGCATAGCGTTGTTTTGATTTGTCAACTCTATTTTTCTTTAAATTATCAGTTAACAAATGATCATCAGTACGTTTTTTGTAAGTAGCAAGTCCTAAGTCATCTTTTAAAATACGTGACATGGTTCTGGGTACTATATTCTTCTTTCTGTATAAAATATTTTGTTTGGGACGGGATTTCTTCAGAATCTCTCCTCCACAGCTTGAATCGTCTGTTCAGTCTGTTAGTGCGTGGACGACCAGACCTTTTTCTGTCACAAAAAGTGGACGTTTCAATTTACTTCCCAATAGCCCGGGCGCACAAACATTCGGCTAATACCAAGCGGGTGGAGTTTTAGAAATTGCATTTGGCTCCATGCTTACTTCATTGCAATTACAGCGATACGGTTGTCCTTATCACCTCACTCCATTTTAATATTGGTACAATATTTAGTAATGATTGGCGCTGATTAAATGAGTAACAACATTTATTTTTCACGTGAGAATGACATGACATATTCCAAATTCAAACGTATTTTTTGTTTTTTATTGTAACGGTATTTATGGTCAGACTAAGTATAATATTTATGAACACCTAGGATATCAGTCAGCTAATATTAGTCAAAACTGACTAATGTGTGAATGCGATGCTAAATTGGAATAATGACTGAGAAAAATGGGGTAACACAGGACCGAATATTTTATGTTGGTACCTAATTTACAAATATAATTCGTCATAATGAAACCAATGTAACATTTTGGATATAGAACAATCTATGCAACGCGCTCTTGACATGATGTCGTGTATTTGGTAGGAATCGGGCCTGAAGACTGGTAACTCTTATGAACATTTGGCTTAAAAAAACTAGGCAACAAAGTAGTTTAATGCAATTGTAAAAGATGGCGCTACGAGAGTGCTACATTTTTATCCATTCAGTTAGAACCCGTTAATCAAGATGGCATTAGCTGCTGTTCATTGAAACTAATCTAGTTTCCATAGTGAAAGGTCAAATTTGCAATTAAATAGAAGCAAATACTGTTACTTTACGAGAAAATATGTGCAGATCTAAACTTAAAATTGTCAGCGTTTTAAGATTTATGTATGTATTTGGATGTCAGCGTGGTTGGCGATGTAAACTCAGGAAATTTTCACGTAATTCCTTAAATTATCTTCAAGATTCTATTGAGGCTGCCTAGTGTCAAGCGTCAAGCGTGGCGCAAGATCACCAACAGGATCCTGATGGTAATTGCAAACAGGACTGATTGTCCCATTCATAAATTTTGGAATACCACTTTACAAATTAACGGTTTGGACATATTAGGTATGTTGGTAAGTAATTAAGTAAATTTCCCACTCTTTTGTTAAAATTAAGGTATGTACACACAATTAAGTGATCAGCGTATAAATAAGTTGGTAAATGTTTTTGCTCCGTGAGTGGGAATAGGTGTTAACATATGGGAATTAATTAGTTAACATAGGTTGGGCATTAATTGCATGAATGGTTGTTTATTAATGCAGTTTCTTTAGCCATCTTATTTTAGTACGCGGGAATTTTGTAGTTCCACCAGTGTTCATATTTTCATATTGTAGATAATGCTGTACAAATTTTAATGTGGTTTCATCGGCCTATTTTGCTACGAGTATGTTGTCAACCGCATAAATTCACTTCTCAATGCTAACGTGACGCCGCAATGCGCAATGCCTTTTGTTGATAAGTTAATAAGTAGTGCGACCACTTCTCCGAAAAAATAAACGGAAACACGTGTATTTCTATGCAAATATTGCATCTTAAAATTTAGTTAAACACATCAACTTAATACGTCTAAATCGTATTAATATTATAAATTAATGTATTTACAAAAGTTTAGGTACCTACTGCTTAAAAAATGTAATATAGGACATTTTATGTTACATATAACAACATAAATATAACACATCAACATAACACAAAACGCATGGTGCAAAAGTTGTTGCGGCGTCACGTCAGCATTTTCAGTATATTATCGGTAAAATAATAATATCTACATTCATTTGAATAAAATAATACCGCCGTCAATGTTAATTTTGTATTCAAATGCAAAGATAATTTTGTCTTGTATGGAAAGTCCATGATTCGTATGTTCCTGTGGTAAGCCTTTCAGCCAATATAGTATACTAATTTCATAAAGTACAAGTTCACACACATAACGGGACATTCATATAACATAAAATTAATGTTCACAGAAGGCAACGAAGCAGTAAGCAAAAAGGCAAAAAGGAAACAAAAATCCCATTACGTGAACGGGCACCACCAAATTTGCTATACAAAATAACTTGTTGAGGAAGATCGCAAATTGTCATCGAACAAAGCCGAAGCGGGTCGCTAGTACAATTATAAAGAAAAGAAAGACATTAGACCACAATTACGATGACAGGCAAAGTGATGGTGCGTGATTGCGGTAACTTCTTAAATCCTGTTGGTCCAGAATTATTTTTGGTTTCCATAGAGATGAGAAAGAAGTTTGTTTATTTAAAACCCTTGGCACAGATATAATTGGCAACGCAGTTAGGGTGTGTTTTTAATAAAAATATATTTATTTTTAGAATTATACAAAATACCTTTTAAAAGGCAATTGATGTATTTGACTGGACGTGAATGATATCCCGCGCGACTTCTCTCCCTTCGTATGGTAGATTCGTCAACATTAGGCGACATTATTTATGTATAAGCTATAGTCTGAAAAACTGCGTTAACGAGTAATTTTGTTTCCAAACATTACTGTTGTTACAGAGTTCTAATAGCTTATCATCGCGTTCCCACTCCCATCCTACTTCAAACAGCCTCAAATGATTTAATGACCAGTAACATTATCGAAATGAGCAGCACATCATGACCAATATTTTTGAACCTATTTGAACCTATTAGAACCCATTTGAACCCATTTGAACCCATTTGAAACTATATGAACCCATTTGAAACTATTTGAACCCATTTGAACCCATTTGAACCCATTTGAACCCATTTGAACTAATTTGAAACTATTTGAACCGATTTGAACCTATTTGAACCTACTTGAATCCATTTGAACCCATTTGAACCTATTTGAACCAATGAGAACCCATTTGAAACTATATGAACCCATTTGAACCTATTTGAACCTATTTGAACCCATTTGAAACTATATGAACCTATTTGAACCCATTTGAACATATTTGAATCTATTTTTGAATAACTAAAGAAAATAATTTTAATTTACTAAGAATATCATCACCAGTCGACAGACTTTTATTTCTTTATCGTTACCCTATTAAATTAAATTGCTACAATAAATTTACAAGTTACAATTAAATTTGCTACCATCGATTTGCTGTCCATTAGGTATTTTGTTGCTAATACATTTTTAAATCAATTTATTTTTAAATACCTAAGGGATTGTTTCCATCTCTAGTTGTCAAATAAACCATATAAATTCTAGGCACAGTCAACTGCTGAATTATTTTGTCTCACATATATTCCCTACTTTACATTTACAAGTGTAGGTATAAGAATAAAAAAAAATGCTAAAGCATTGTGATTTTTAGCGAGTCGCAGTCGCGTAAAACATGTAAGTTATGCGGGCAAGTGTCAACAGTTAATTGTCGTCAGAGATGTACAGTTTTTTCATAAACATCCTCATATAGATGGGATTGTGCAAATATAAAATATTGAAGGGTACGTTAACCATGAATTCGCAAAACTGTGTATTTTTGTGATGCTAATAGGCTTTCTCCTACATTCTCACTAGTTCAATAAGAGACAATATTGGTTTTCTTGCTTTACTTTCTATTGTAAATATATTATTGCCTTACTAGTGTAGTCCCTATTGGTACGTACCCACGAATGCTGAGGAAAATCCATCAATCCGTACTGGAACCTGGAATCCCCCGCAATTAGATGAGTTTTGTGCCCAGTAGGCACGTTATAGGCTGACATTGAAATGTTAAAGAATAACAAGTACAAATTTACGTCTATGACCAGATGACTCGATGAAGAAGAGAACTGATAGGCTCTACGTACTAGGTAGGTAGAGAGCTATCAGTTGTATTAGTTAGAGAATCAGCCTCCAGGTTCAATGGCGCTGACTATTTGGTAGGCCACCCATGTGCCATCTTCTCTAAAAATATTAATCTACTTTAGCATTGTCACTCTACACGCGCAGAAAGAGTTAACAACTTTTTGTTAAAGCCGTTTCAGATCTTGTGATTTGTCACTGTTTTCCTATTTACAGAAATTGTTTTATAATCGACATTCGATAAAAACGTGCGGTCCTTTTGACGTATGTCTGGGAGCAAAATTGTCGATGCGTTTTTATCGTTACATCGATTGTTTCATATGTTAATCTCGGATGGAATATAGATGCCGTCATAACAAGATTTACGATTTGATACATCGAACAAGATGTTTTGCCTCGACTGCAAAATTTGATGTTATATATAACAGTTATGTAAATTGTATCCGACGACTTTTGTTTATTTTTATTTGTTTTTTAAATTCCATTGAATTTGTACATGCCTGGGTTTTGTCATTTTCATGTTAAACAGGTGACTGCAGTGTTACGCGAATGACCTTTAATTACATAAGATACGCTTAAACAGCGCAATTAATATAAATATTTAATATAATTTATAACCGGGCTAAATAAATTTATCCCTAACTATCCATACGCAAAACCAGTTTTTAATTATTTTTGTTAAGTTTACGAGATATTTGCATTGTTGAAGTCATGTAACTTCAAAAATGCTGAACGTACTAGGGCCAATACGTCAAATTATAATACATTGCAATATGTGCGCTTGATAGACATCGAGTTCGAGACGGTTCGCTAATCGCCGCTTGATTTTATTCGAAGACCAAAGAATTACAACAACCTTGTATAAGCTTTAAAAGTTGTGGAATTTCAAACAGGTCCTAGTAGTATATTTGCAAAGACAACATGTGGAGAAGTTTTTAAGGAGCTGGTTAACATAATTAAAAATGGCGCCTTTACTCCTCTGCACATTAAGACTATACTTATCTACATTAATATCTAAACCTAGATTATTTTTTACTATTAGTGATTTTGCCAAATGTTTCCATATTAATTTTATTTTTCCTATCTCATCTTACAGTTACACGACTCGTATATTTTGATCAAGTATTACTCAATGTATTCCCTGCAAGGAGCTCATGTAACTTAAATTACAACTCGTCGCTTAACCACATTTGTATCGAGCAACTCATTTAACTGAAGCATTAGACCAATATTTAACAATTTAAGATTTAAATAATAATGTCCTTACTATATATACACTTTAACGGATCTATTTGAGTAAAACATCATTTACATGACTCATACAATTTGATTTCTAAGAGCAAGTGTTTTAAAATCATTGTCATCGAATATCTCAAATCGAGCATGAAAAGGTTACACGAGATATGTGTGACACGGCAGTCGCGGCAGTGCAAGGGGCTGTGTTCTCGTGGTCCTACTAAGTTGCCCTATAGGTAAGGAGCACGAAGGACATATCTCGTTCGTATTTTATTATTCGTATTTTGCTACCTTCTGTATGTAAATTTATAAGGTCAATAAAGTGGCATTTTATTATACTGTGATACATTAAACTGAAAACAACCAGTGCAACGCTTGCATTGTATTCAGGCGGCAAGGTTAAAAGAGCGGCAAAGCATACTTGATTCCTTAAGTGTGAAGTATTATTTGAATCATTATAATTATATATTTACTGAATTTCAATCCAATCCATTATATATGCGGGCGTTAAAGCAGCTAACAGCAAACCTACCAGTAACTATGCTGTCAGTCACTATTAAATAGAATCTATCTCATGAATTTCATATTTTTTAACCACACATACACGTACACATACAAACACGCATGCACACGCGTGAATACTCACCCATATATATTGTTATACATTTATCTTACTAATTTACTATGGCTGTTAACTTGTACTGTGAGGGGCAACTGGCTACCACGATACAGGTTGTCCTAGTGTGGGTGCCAAGGCTTCATTTAATGTGTTAAATGGTTATTAGCAAATAAGGGATTTATTATTATTATTATTGAAACAGAAAAATATAATTCTACATATTTCTGCAATAGATACAATAATTACAAATGCAGGCCTCCGCCCTGATGTGGGACGTTACAGGCTGATAGTGATCGATATCAGGTACTTCTTACCTACACTACAAAAATTATCAATGTATGTATACTCAAATTACTATATCTTCATACCTTATTGAAATTAGGATAGTGTAAAGACAAAGGTCATATCGATTGATGGGCTAAATACTTACCATCTCACTGTTTTCAGACCATTTATATTATGACTATTTATTTAAATAATTATGAATGTCTCAAATCAGTAATATTTTATTTTATTGTTTAGATTGTCCCCCTCGTCGGGATATTACTGGGTTTTAGCTGAAAATAAGCTGTGAAAGATAGTTAGATTCCTATTCAATGCAATGGACGTTATAAAAAGGTTTTACGTTTACAATTGTTCATTCAAGATTCTGTTGTGTCGCATTGTCGCATTTACTTTGTCTATCTACTAGTACTTCATTTGTACTGAAATCTTTACTAATAGCATACGTAATATAACATTTTAGTGGCTCAATAAAATCACACTGAAAGACAAGGGGTTTATGTCCAAGGAGATAAACTATGTTCTCCCGAACATCTGTTGAATTCGTCCTTTATGCAAAATAATAGACAAGCTATCAGCTCGATAACATTTGAATGTCGACATTCATTGTGCTACGTCGGGCTACGTGGCACATTAAAACGCTTCAGATGCGCATACAGCGACACTATTATTGGCGTTCGAAAGAGCTCGTAAAATTTGAATGAAACCTCCTTCATGTAGACGCGGACGTTTTTAAGACTATTAAAATTGTAAAGCGAAGGTATAAAAAGGAGTTACTATAAAAGAGTTAGTATTAGCAGCGTAGACGACGTTAACCATAAATTGAACTGCGTTGGTTTTGGCATATCAGAAGAATGAGTATCAATCGATCTGATAAGCCTTCTGAGAGATATGTTAGGTAAGCAATCGAGTGCTACATATGCCCATATGATGTATATTATATTATAATAGTATTCATTGCAGGGTCGTCACAATGTCGGTTATCAATTTATTAGCAAACACAAGCAAGCAAACATGTATGTTGATACAATTTACAATTTGTCAAGAGAGCGTTGGCTCTCTTGAATAAACGAACGGTCAACAGCAGGTTATACATATCAGTATAACTATACATATCATATCAGTGGCGACGACGATTGTAGTAGATAATAATGGCTGGATATCTCGGCAATCTGACAATCTGATTATACGAAGCACGACTGGTTAATATTTTACAATCGGCTCCAAAATTTCTTTAAAGTGAATAGGATCACTGACTACAGAAACAGTGTGTCACTGACGCTTATCGTCTGGCACCCAATCTCGTTCATTAACATAGTTAATTAACGTTCATTCATTAACGTTAACATGAGATTTTGGAGTTTGAAGAAATAATACAGATCTTAAGCGGGCACTTCACACCGAAAACGGTCAAAAGGATAGCTTAGAACCTACAAAGTCAGAAGTAATTTGCAGCAAGAAAATCGGGAAAAATTAACTCCGTCGTTAACATTAGCTTATATCGTCCCACTGCCCCCTTTGTAATCATTAGAGATGTTTCATTTTTCGGACCATAATCCACCGCGCTGGTTCCGTGCGGATTGGTACCCAATAATACTAATAATTCCACTATCGTGTGGAACTTAAAGCAACGAACTAAGCCAAAAATATAATTTATATATCTTCTAATATTTATATAAAAATGAATGTTTGTTTGTTTGTCCTCTATGTGTTCCTATACCATTCATCCGAATGCGATGAAACTTTGGTGAGTTGTTGTGCGCACGCCCGCGAATGTTTCTATATTATCGCATTAAATTGAAGACCACGCGAACGAAGTCGCGGGCAACAGCTAGTATGATATAAAATAGAATATTACATACAAGTAGGTACCTACAGAGTGTGTGTGTGGGGATGAGACAGCTAATTGTACATAGAGCCAGACTAGATTGCTGCTAAGGTGAGCCTCATACCGTGAGATAGGACACATGCCTCTCCGTGTAAAATCGGAACGTTGGCGAGGAAGTTTAATTTTTTTTATTTGTATAAGTATAAACCATGGAACCACGGATAATTGAGACTATGGATTCCGTTAATGGACATAAACTGTTACATTTTTTTTTGTGAAATATCTATATTTTATAATTTGTATTTGTGAATATATATGGAAATAAAACTACAAAAAGAAAATGAATGAGAAATAAACTACACCAAAATAACCCGTTTACAAACGCAAAAAGTATTGTAACATTTGTAACTAAAGCATTGGCCAACCGAATGTTCGCAATTGCAATTTTTTTTTTTCGTTTGTAAAGAGTTATTTCAGTGATGGTAAAGTTCACATTCGATTGTTCTAACTGAATGAATATGTTTGCCTAATTCAGGGTAAGTTTATTTAAAGATCGGCACCGAAAAATCTATTTTTGTATTCTATTTGGTAATATAAATCCAGTACTTATCGTGAAGATTCAAGTGCGTATAGTTAAAATTTTTGAATACTCCTAATTATATAGTAGAACGGGAATGAGAATGACCAAGTAACCAGTTAATAAAACAATCGTCTTGAACGACAAAATCGTTTATTTGACAAGAAATAGTTTGGACATCACTTTCACATTAAGAAAAACGAGCAAAATTCTGTTTAATATTATAAAACTGAATTTTATTGGACGTATGTTTCAACATTATTAATTTTTGAACTAATTTACAAACAAATGAAATATAATATTCACAAATTCCACTTACAAGTATATTGTAAAACAGTTTCCATGTGAATTGTATATTTAACGAATAGATGTCGCTACTAGTTGCACTTCTCCCCAAGTCACCAGGTTTTTACATCAACTCTTCTCTTAACCCTAATTAATTAATTTAAATTAGTTACAGCTACACTAATGTGATGGACTTTGCCTTAAAATGTAGATAAGGTGAAGTTACTAAATTCTTAATTAAATTACTATACAAAAGAGAAAAATGTATATAGGGGAATTGTGCTTAAGATGACATACTCAGGTAAGATGACATAGTGCCTATATCCGTTCAAATATACGCGCCAGAAACGCCTAAACGACGATCACACATCGGCTCACAGATAGCGTCACCACTCAAAACTTTTGTGAGCGACCGCTTGCGTTGTTTGGATGTGGTGTGGATTGTTTTGATTTCGACACTCGAAAATATTATTTTGTTGAAAGTGTTTGTGCCAATAAATATGTTCAGGTAAGATTTTAGTTGTGTTTGACTACTTTGATATGAACTGTGGTTAATATGGGTTATGAATATTGAAGAATAATTAAAGTAACTTTAAAGTTTTTAAGTCGCAAAAGGTGGCAAATATTTTTTACCTCGTAGGGTAAGATGACATAGCAACAGTCGGCTTAAGATGACATAGTATGTCATCTTACCCTGAAGTTCTTGCGTTTATGAATACTTTAAAATCCTGTTTTATTTTTGTTCGGGACGACCGATGCGACAATAGTTTTAAGTCTTTGTTTGAGTAGATTTTATTATTTAAGTTTTCTTATAGTATTTATTTGATAGTTAACATTGTTATTGTTTGATTGATACGATAGATCCTGCAACAGTCGATCTAGTTCAGCGTGCTAGCCAAATCGTTGGTGGACCTTCTTTCTCAAAGAGCACTAAAAATCCTACATCAGTCGGTCCAGTTCAGCGTGATTGCCAAGTCATTGCTGGATAGTCTACCACCCAGGAGATACCAAATAGAAATTTCTCCATTTCCGAAATCAATGTCTACGGGGCAAGCAAGAAGCACGAAGAGGAAAATCACTGGCTCTCGGGTTCTGACAGGCACTCCTTTTATGGACGAAGTTAAAGCCCAAGTCCAAAATAAAAAAGAGAAGGAAAATCGCAAGAGCGTTAGAGCTCGAAAGCAGGTGAAGCGTACTATCCTTCAGGATGACTCAGATGGCCGGATCTATGGAAGATTTTAATCAGGACGCTGATGATGTTGATGACTCCGATGCTGCATGCCTTTATTGTAACGAATTATATAGCAAATGGAAGCCAGGAGAGCATTGGGTATGCTGCCAATTATGTAAGCGATGGTGTTACACTATGTGCTGGCGTTGCACCAAGAACTAAGGTTTTCAAAAGTGAAATGTACACCGATAATTAGGTATGTCAACTTAGACTGACGTGTGTCATCTTACCCACATGGACATGATTGGTGTTTTTTTATTTTATATCAATTATTAAGTTTTCTATAGCGTCAAGATTAATTTTCGTGCGTACTAAATAAACGTTTTAAATGTGTAGCCTTACATTTATTTTTTATAACCTTTGAATTTTCAAATATTTGCCTCAAAACAAAAAGTATGTCATCTTAAGCACAATTCCCCTAATTATTTTTTCAATATTTTAAAATTTAGGAAAGTTATGTAAGAAGCACCGGAAGTTATGGACGACGATTTAAGTAATACAAGTCTTTTTTTTAAATTTCCATGAAACTGCTAGTAAAGGTGGGATCATATAAGTTGACCTCTTCGAACTTTGAGGCATTTCCCGTCATTAGTGTTACCACATGGCGGCCAATCACCATGTCGTTACCTTTTACACGTTAAGGTTGAATTCCAAACTTTTTATCGTCATAACGCAAAAAGATACGTAACGTCATTTAAAATGTCAAAGAGCGATATTTGCACATTTTGAAAGTCTTCACGCGTGAGTTTTTGGCGGGAACTCGAAAAGTGAAGGTTGTTTTGTTTGATTAATTATAAAATGGTGTACCTATTATAGGTTTTGGAGTTTGATAGTGATAATTTATTAAACTTAAAGTGCCCAGTGTTGCTGTTTATTGTATGTGACAATGAAATAAAAACATGAAACTGTATTTTTCGTGTTCTTTCAAGGGGTCCAACTTTACTGAGAGACTCCTACTTTGATTAGACTGGACATTGACGTGATAAAAATAATTCGGTTTTATTATTTGTTATCTGTGTGGACCAATGGATATGCCAGTGTCTAAATCAATTAAAAATTTAAAAAAAATCAGGGTACTAGTTTTCATGTTTTTTGAATTATTAACCACGAATAGCAATGAAATACTAAAAGGAATTTGTTTTTGCAATCACAGTGGAATTGAAATATTATAGACTTTTCTATTACACTAGGTAGGTACTAGTCGTGTAAGGTAACCGTTTTCTGTTAGGTGTTTCAACAAAGTGATCAATTCATATGATCCCGATTATATTTATGGACTTTGGCTTATTTTGAAATCTGTGATATATACGCTGATGTCCATCTACCTAATTCAGTGGACACAATAATTCGAAAATTACATGGATTTTTTTATTAATATTATAATTTATAAATCACTAACTGGTGACGCCTCATATCGATGGACGAAAACATTAAAGGCCTGGGTTACACTAGCGACTTGTACAAAAACAAAGAATAAATTCACATTATTATAGTACCGAATTGAAAATTCTTGAAAGTGTTCAATTTATATTAATTGGATTAAATGTTATTAACGGAAGGAATATTGCTTGTGTAATCCAGCCTTGTATATATATCTAATGATATTACATACTTTATAACAGATACAAGATCTTAAAAATTACTAGGATCGATTCACAATGTACAACTATTTACTAGAATAATGGTTTACACAAAAATCAGTTCTTACATCAATAATAACAGGAAAACAAACAGAAATTCTAACTTGATCGTAACACTAGTTGCGCTTTTAAAACTATTTCTTACAAAAATATGTACACACTGACTGTATTACATTGATTTACCTACTTCAAAATGTCATTTATATGCGCATTTTTTCAAAAAGTAAATTCAATTCATTAACTTTTAAATTAACGATTTTTTTCTACTTGGAGGAATGGAATATTCACAATGGACTGATATAATTATCATTGTAAGCAACATAGATGATAATAATATAAATACCTACGTTATTTATAAACACTTTTTGAACTGTGATAAATCGTCTGCATGCTTAATTAGAAATACAGACACGAAGATTAATATGAAAAAATACAAGTTAATAACAGAGTAACATTTTATCCAAGTAGATATCACATAAAAACAATAAAATAACATTAATTTTAACATAGAAATTTAATTTCAAAAAGAAATAAGTATAGATAATGTATCATCATCATCAATCAATAGGTCATCATCAATCATCATATAATAATAATTAATTAGTATCATAAAATCATTAATTCATTGTATAATTATTGATCTCACAATTATATAATGAAAAATATTGTATTAAAAAACTAGGTATATTGTAATTTTTAAAAAATAATGTAAATATTTACAGGCTCTTGTAAAAAGACGGATTTTGAACGGTTTTGTAAAATCACTGGTTTGTTACACTCTAATTCTAATGTTAGAACTGGCCTTTAAGTTTATAAAAAACAAAATACCTACGTTTCTTCATAACCACAACTGAATATATCATAAATTGTAAAAAAAAATTATATAGAGGGTGCATCAAATAAAAATAATTACATATTTGTAAAACTTGTAAGCGAGATTTTTATGTAATGATTTCAGGTGTTCTATGTAAATATATTATGTTACTTTGTTTTATTGTAGGCGTGACTATATTTTTCCCTTCGCTTGGGCGTTTAACCAAAATAATTTTAACAATTTTGACTAGCGAACAATTTAATTCCTTATAGGTACCAAAATAAAGACACAGATATGTAAAATATTCTAAAATAATAAACACAATTAAAAAAAAATTCAGTTATAGTATGTAACGTGTAATGTGCACACAAATGTCAACTTTCATGATGTGAACAAATTACGTTCATATACAGTAACGTCAAAAATAGGTTGGTTTAGTTTAATAACAGAAAATATTTTTACAGTATATATCATTGGTAGAAATTATCGTAAGAAGAAGTATTTATACAGAGGCTTCCATGCCGGATAGATGAAAAACATCGGGCTGGTTGATTTAATATAGGGGCGTGCATCTCATATAAGCAAATAAGCAGAGCTTACTATAACTAACACATCTTTGCTAACGTGGGCGAATCACGGGTAATTGCTAGCGTTCGTCGTGAGCAATAACTTCCGACATTTTCCCAGACAGTTCAAATAATCTTTATAGGTAGGTACTATAAATATCTTCATACTGTCACTACCTTTTGTCAAGTTTCAAAATCAATGCACGCCACTGTTAATATAGAGCTGTCAAACTGGACACGATCAACAGAAGTTTTCTGGAAAATTTGAAAAAAAAAACCTCAAGTATGTTATGCATTGAGGGATAACGCAAGCTGTCTGTTGCCGCGTGTCCGAAGTTGGCACTAAGATGCTATTTCTTGTGCTTGTCGTTACGCAAAATATATATAAGTATAAAAAAAAACCTGTTAGTTTTAATAATGGAACATTAGAAGAGGGTGCAAGTAATTTTTATTAAACACCGTATACCTACTACTGCGTATTCTAAGCAATCAGTTAATTAAAAATAGAACTCATTTCGTTGACGTTGAAAAACTAATTCTATAAACTAAAATTTTACATTTACATACTTTTAGAATTAATCGCAACATTAATATTATATTTTAAAACCAATATGAGATCTAAATAAATCCTCAAAACTATCACATTCTTATAAAGTTCTCCGACGGATAGATAACGATATATGACAAAATGGATGGCTTGAACTTTCGGCACTAGACTTTACAATGTTTAACATTAAAATGGCATTGTAATATAAATAATATAAGGCCCTGATTTGGATTAATACATTTATATATCAAGTTCGTTCATCATACACTGTGCTTTTGAATCGAGAAGAAGAATATCTGTAGATATTTTAAATATCTTTTTAGGTCGAAATTATACTGGGACTCTTTTCCACTAAAATCTTCGGCGACGGAAGACTTTCAAAATGATACCAATACATTGTGAACATTAAATGGGATCCTACCCCATATTAAAAAGTATGTATTTTTAAATACAACGCTTAATACGAGTAGATAGGCCATTAATGAAAATCATGAACACAATTTCTATTAAAAAATATCTTGCGATTTTTTATTTATTACGCGCTCATTGGGTACGGAAAATATACTTCACTAAAGTATCAATCGATCATTAGCAGAATCGCAAATTCCTTTGCACTTATTAAACTTATTCAATAAATAGAGTTAATCGCAAATATTACATACATATTCAATTAGAGCGATGGAAATGAACTTTAAAATCAACGTAGAAACTCGTTTACTAACGCAAAATAATCTGTATTAGCTCGAACGATCTGTTGGCCGATGCGTTAGTGTGTTCTAAAATGTGACATTATATGTAAAAAGGGACCTTATTGTCGGTTCTTATTTCCTAGATAGAAAATCTACGAATGTCAATAAGTACAAATCAACAATAAGGTCCCTTTGCTTAGATTACGTCGCATACTCGTATATGCCTCGTGTCTAGGAGTTGCCATCTGTCCCGCGAGAACCGATCGTCTCGTTTCTAGGGGCCTGGATCCGGAATCCCGCATACATGATTTCGCGCTTTTAATTAAAAAAATTAAGAAGATTTAACAATCTTCTTCTTAAGATTTGACATTCTTCGTGACACGGATAACGGTGACCCGTTATCCGTGAAATAAAAAGTGTTGGATATCACTGGACTTATGGCAGTTTGATATTTAACTACTTAAATAAAACTTCCACTATACCTATTGTACCTAGTCTCGCTTTTTTGACTCTGTCCGGTATTTCAATTGTCGATTTTCAGCAATTCAATGTTCCAAAATCGGAAACCTTACTTGTTTCACAGTGAAGCGACTACATAATTGGTAGTTAATTTTCACGTTGTTCATACGGTTACATAAGTATGTTATATAGTTAACGGTTAGAACGTAGGCGGTGCTTGAGACTCCCCGCCCGTCGTAACCCCACGTATCTTGTTTTTTATCTAGCCTCAGACCATTCACCGTTTAAGACGACAATGGGATAATTAAATATGAAGTCTGCAGACCACTAAATAGGCAACAGAAATTAACAGAAATGAAGATTTTTATACCGGGGAACGTAGCTTGGGTTACTTTACAGCGACTAAAAATGCT
The DNA here is from genome assembly GCA_943735995.1 of Sesia bembeciformis. Taxonomy (NCBI): domain Eukaryota; kingdom Metazoa; phylum Arthropoda; class Insecta; order Lepidoptera; family Sesiidae; genus Sesia; species Sesia bembeciformis. The sequence continues at coordinate 10,390,752 of OX031042.1, forward strand.
TTATATTTTATTGTCATTTGATCTGATCTGATGAGCGTGTTCGAGTCTCAACAACCATGTTGTCAGGATTAGTACGCATATAACACAAGTATACATATAACGTTTGTTACAGATGAGTATCTCATCATACGCTATACAACGCGTCATAAGCTATACAACGCGTCATACGCTATACAACGCATAATACGCTATACAACGCTTCATACGCTATACAACGCGTCATACGCTATACAACGCGTCATACGCTATACAACGCGTCATACGCTATACAACGCGTCATACGCTATACAACGCGTCACCGAAATAATGCATAATAACATTTTAACTAATATAAAAAATATATATATAAAACCGTTCTAGCGAATAATAAATCAAATAATAATCAAAATCAAATTAATAATAAATCAAATAGGGAATAAATCAAAAGTTAGAAACATATAAAATTTGTCGTTCTATCTAAAACGTTCGTAGCGCTTATTACTCAGTTCAGGGTAGTCACCGGTAGTTACTAAAGCGCGCGTTACGAGCAGGAAGAATTTCGGTTTATGATATGAGGTCAGTCAAGACTGGACGGTAACGAGATTTGTATGAACTATATGTAATATTCAATATATTGAATAAAGTGTATTATTGGAGTAGATCGACGATTTCATACAAATCTCATTACCGTCCAGTCGTGGCTGATCTCATGTCAATGACCGAATTTCTTCTTGCTCATGGCGCGCGCTTTATGAAGGTATTTTGCGTAACTGCATGTGGAATAAAAGGTAAACTAGGTTTGTAGTTAGGTAATAAAAGGTAGAAAAAAGACCTAAGTATTTTAAAAATTGTAGAATAGATTTTACTCTCGATACCGAACAAGCTATTTTTAGTTTTTGCTTTATTTCCGTAGTTGTATACTTATTCGGCAAAAGTTACGCAACACAACGAAAACTCATCTCCAAATAAAAGTATAAAAAGTCTCCAAAATTATATAACACTTAATTTTGAAATTTTAATCTATTAAGTGTCTTTATTTACTTATAACGCATTATTTTGTTTATTTGTTTTATTCATATGCATTTTATTCATGCAGTGTTGTAGTAGAAAATGCTTGTTAGATCGCTTTATTGGGTGTCGAATTGTCCAATCCGATTGTTGAATGGTTCGCACTGTACACTATCGGTGTGCACTCACACAAACGCAAAGCTCGTGGCTCGTTGATTTCGCTGTAGAATAGTAGAAACCAACTTCAGACAATTTTCCGCTGTATCCAGTTGCGGAAGACAAAACCAGAAGCATTTCTTGTATCATTTTTAAGTAATTTTATTAGATCAGTATCAATAAGTATAGTCAGCTCTAAAATAATTTAAATATTTATTAAATTAAAGTATTTTATTACATATTTACCTGTAAAATCCTGACTCATAGAAGATTTAAAATATAGTAAGTTTAAATATAAATTTAGCATATATTGCGAGACGTCCATTCCGGACGGCATAAGAACAGACCGATCGGTACGATTAGCGGTTTCGGAGAGCACACTATTTTATATCACGATAAATTTATTATTTGTTGCTGACTATACATTTATGTAAAATCCATTACACAATGGTAACATGAAAAATAGAGTTACAATAAATAGCATAGGTACTGTATAATCAAAACATAAACTATTTTAATATAATTATTTGGAACGCATTTTTACAATTACTTGCGAGTACAAGATATTTAATTTTATAGTCTATGATTGTCACAATGAAAAATAACTGGTAGGTAATTTCCCATATTGTGTAATGCACATACTCGTATTTAACTCTGTCACTGCATGAGTAGTACTGAAGTATCACTGTAGTCCTGGGTTCCCACTGGCGGACGAGCCTGCTTAGGGTTCGTCGGCGTTCTCCCTCGCTGCCGATGTGGAAGGGGGGTCGGTGGGATCATGCGCCCTCTGAAAAATGAAATAAAAATAAATTATCTTCTTCTCTAAATAATTAACAAGCATCTCCTAGGGCGGCTGTAGGTAATCATTAGAGATTTACAATAGCATACAATCAGCCTATGTCTCTTCATAGCTGAATATATGTTAACCTTTTCCAGTGCTCGTCACAATAATATAGATAAATAAATCGCTTTGACACGGAGTACTGAGTAGGCGAATTGGTGGGCAACACTAATGCCTTCTCAGGTATTGCTTAAGAAATAAATAAAATCGATCGGAAAAAATATTGAGATATTTGAGGAAGATAACTTAGATATTCTGAGGTATTTCGATATTTTTTATAGAAATGAGTTTCAGTTATCGGTTCCATGATTTTAGATATAGAGAAGATAGAAATTAATAGTCCTGAGTTCGATATTTGGGGTAAAGAACAAGATGTTTGAGTAAGGACAATATTCCCGACATTAACAGACAGGACGGTCACAATATAACCGAAACATTGAAACACTGACATTAAATCATATTTCATTATATTTTGTAAAAGTCAAAATAAAAACATCTGAAAAATATTCCAAAGACTAATAAATTATTATTAAGGTTAAATGATACCAAAAAAAGATTATACAGACAGACAGTTATAAATTACAGCAGTTTATTTAAAATGCTCAAACAATATTAAGTACCTATACGTCATCCATATCAGTAAGGCCGTAACAACGAGCCCTTTTTCGTTGATTTCTGGACATGGACCTCCTGATGCACTTTGTATTGGTATAGTCGCTCAAGCATTAATGATTTATAATTATGATAAATAAAATTGTGTCGGAATTACGGTTTCCGACACTAAAGTGACATCATGACTTGACAATGCGGCACGCGACTGTAACATTAAGAAAAATCTCCCGAGCATCAAGACGATACTATATAGTAGTAGTAGGTATTTGATTATGCTGCGACTGTGAATGAATCATTCATTGAAGGGAACATCTTCGTGTGGACTGTTGTTAGCACGCGACTAGAAAGGTTCATTTAGGTGTGTTAAGATTGACGCCTTCTATGGAACTACATATTATGTCAGATTGGTTGTAATTGGTTGTTAAACCCCGGTTTATTCACTTACAAACCGAACATTTTTACAAACTATTAAAACTCAACAAATAATACAATATATAATTATTAATTAGTAATATTTAATTAGCAATATCATTATACGGAATATTTTTACAAATTATTACAACTACAAATAATATTTAATTAGTAATATCAATACAATCCGAATTTCATTGTTATTTTATACCGTAACTTCAAAGTCAGAGTCTTTAAAAACCTAGATGGTTACAAAAATAAGAAAACGACACGGGCGGTTTCAGGTTCACAGGAACTTCCGGTACTTCTTCAAGAACAAAATCTTGAAAATAACGACATTTTAAGTCACAAGATCTTAAGCAAAATAGGTCCCTATTGGTAATAAAGGTTTATTTGCTCAGATGAAGTCACAAATACATAGATTATAAAATTTTAAGTTTGGTTAAATCACATAACGCATCGGAATGCAAGACAAGTATGTTCCTAGACAAACCACCAATGATTTAATATTAATAGACACTTTATCGGCCCTAAGATGTCGGTCGGCTTTGAAATAGCACCACTCCCATCTTTTCCCGTGGGTGTCGTAAAATACTACTAAAGGATAATAAAGTCGCTAACCACAAGCGCTGAGGACTACGCCACCTCTAAAAGAGTGGACTCTCCGCTGGACCAACATGGCGTGTAAACGCCATACCATACATCCAGTGTGCTTGAGGAAGCCCATATCCAGCAGTGGACCATAAAAAGGGTGGTTATGCTTAAATATTTTATAGAAAAAAGAAACAATGGCAAACACTGTATTAGATACCTCGTGCAATGTTGATTAGAAATGTCCCGGCCGATTATTTCTGTGTTGACTTTAGTTGCAATGTTGTGATGTATTATAACTTGTAATGTACTGAAGACATCGGTATAGAATCTTCTGTTCGCACACAAATGCAATGCATTAACGTAGAATTCAGCGAGTACTTTGCACGTGTAAAGTACATATTGGTACGTACCATTATTACGCTGCATGGTTTCTGGAAGTGTTTATCACAAATTCGCAGCCAGAAACAATCGGAATGTGTTTGTTACAGGAAATGCTAACTATATACTAGCAAAGCTCGGACTGTATTTAATTCAATTTCTATAACCTTTATTGACTTTTAGCTTTGCGTCTTTTGGATGGGGAAGGATGCACGGTACAATCTTACAGCCACTGGGCGGACTTGACTGGTCAACTTACTCACAGAACACCACTGTCATACGTGCCACAGTTCCAACCATATCCTATACGGCTATACCCTCAATGTACGTGTGTGTTGCGATAGTGAGAATGCCAGAGTCTTTACAACGTCAAATAAGAATCGAAAATTTTGAAAAAAGAATGGCCGCGTAAAATGCTTGCGTAAAAATATATTGCTGTTAGGTTGGCACTATTGTAGCTAATTTTCACGTAAAGTTTTGGCGCGATCTGTCAAATAGTTGTTTGAAAATTTTCATATTTGCTAGACGACCTCGAGTGTACTTAGTGTACATAGTGTATTTTACAACGGATAAAAATATCGAACAAAGAATTTGCCTCAAATCTTGTGTTGCCAACAATATTTCTCGTGCGGAATCATTGAAAATGTTAGAGAAGGCCTACGGTGAGTCGACTTTATCAAAAACAAGATCATATGAGTGGTACAAGGCATTTAATGAAGGCCGACAAGTGATTGAAGTCTTGTCTCGTTCTGGTCGACCTTCAACGTCTTCGACTGAAAAAAATATCAACAAGGTGAAGGACATGGTGATGGTAAATCGTCGCGCTAGGTTAAGAGAGATAGCTCAGGAAGTTGACATGGGTCACTAATCCGCCCGCACCATTTTGGTTGATGTTTTAAGTATGAAACGCGTCGCGGCACGTCTTGTTCCGAAGGAACTTAATTTTCTTCAAAAATATACCCGCCAACAGGTTGCTACAGACGTGCTTGGACGAATATCCGATCTCTACATATTAGACTGCAACTGCAACCAGCTGTCCACTGGCTATTTCAGTATCTACTGCTGTACATGGACCTCCTCATACATATTGTGTTGTGCATTAGAGATGGTGTAGTTCCTCAGGGCTTGTGGTAGCCGCTTTGTTGTCCCTTCCACAAGACCAACAGGAAGAGGGTGGAGTTATTCTATAGCCGGTCAATTGCACACGGCACTACTCCAGGCGAAAATTTTTAATCGCAAGTTTCTTTACCTTCAGTGGGTTCCTGATATCTGTAGCTTTACGATACCGAAGCAGCATTAATGCAGAATGGTACGTAGCTACGTGCTTGCTAAACGTTTTCACTGCAGTGAGTAACAACCGTCCAAACACAGGTCTCAGCGGACTGCTGCTGCACCACGACAACGTGCACCGCGCTTTTGGACAGTACCCCAGTTAAAGTTTTAGGCCATCCTCCTTACAGTACTAACTTGACCTTGTAGCTTTTTTATTTCCCAAAATGTTATCTTAACTAAAAGGGAAGTAGTTTTCGTTGCCGGAAGACACACTGGCTACGTTCGAAGAGGCTGTGAAAGAGTCACCCGAGGATGAGTGGAAAAAATGTTTTCAAAATTGATTCAGACCCATGAAACTTTGCATAGATGCAAGTTACTTTGAAAAAATGTAATAAAAAAAATGGAACCGGTGGAACATTTGTATTCTTTTTCACAAAACTGAGTTCCCCACGTATTAAACATATTATTTAGACTATTACATAATTAGTATTCCTTCGCATAACTGATCGTTTCAGTAAAAAGAAAACCCGCTAGCTATTGAAAACCCCGCTTAGACGCATCCTGGATAAATCCCAATACCTGGATGAATGGCATGCTGAATTAATCGAAAAATCAAGAGATAGACACATCTACAGTTTAAATTTACATATAAGTATTGATATGACTTGATATTTTTGTAGTATAATTAAAAATCTATGGTGAGCGGTTTACATCCCTATACTTAAACAATAAATGACAGATGAAAATATTATAATAGTTACCATGTCACCCGTCACGGCGTAGACACGCAAGTTATTTTTTAAATAACAGCAATTTCATTTCGTACCGCATCTAGTAAGTATAATTTGCCGCTTGTTCGAAGGGTGTTTAAAAGGACTATTGACTAGTATTCTCCGGTAGCTAAGTACACAGGCAGAGTCACTTTATTTTTTATACACAATTCCTGGGTTGCAGTAGAGCGTCCAGCGTTAATGCAGTAATCCCGTCTAGAATTGGTACCTTTAGGAAATAATAAATAATAGGGACCTGCCCCGAATTCGGCTCGATTGATATTATCAATGTACAGTAAATAAAATAAAATTGAAAATAAAATAAAATTGAAAATAAAATAAAATTGGATAATACCTTCGGTAATTTAAAAATAACGTAGAAAAACATCATATTCAGAAGTCAGTGTAAACTCTGAAAGTCTTCTTGTCGTAAATTATTTATCGTAAATCCAGAAATTACTTTTACTGATTTATAAACAATACAAAGAACAACTCGTACGCATAGGCGTCTAAACTCTAGCGGTCATCTTCTAAATTATTTAGCAAATTTTGAAAAAAAAAAATACTTTTATTATTTATTGACACCCAATATACTTCGACCGTTGTACGCGGGACCGGATTTGTGTAGTTGGTCGCGAAGAAAGAAAACAATAAAACAATTACGTGTGCCGGCAACAATGTTGCAAACCAGTTCGCGGCGAGGGCCGCACTCGACCATGGATATAGGCCAATTTTAATTGGACGCTGTTTTTAAAAACAACTACAATGTCTTAATATAGACACAAGTCTTCATCTTACGACAGATTACTGATGGGAATATCCATTAAGTATAAAATATCTGTATTTTACCCTATTAAATATTGTTAAACATATATTTATTTATAACAGATAAGCATATACATATTTGGTACCTATACCAAAAATAGGATCACAATAATATTACGACAATAAATAGACTTACTTAATATTGGACCAGGTGGACATATGGATAACAGGTATACACTGACTCGCAGACCAATACCAACGTAAGACTTTACATTTTGATGGAACATGTAAATTTAAAAAAAACATCAATACTATAAAATTTAAACATTTGAGATTTTCTTTCACACATAATTATCAATTTAAACGGATCTCTCAATGCGTTTGTTAAAGTTATTTATTTTATTCGAGGTTTCAGTTGACCAACTAGGTTTCACTAGCTGACCAATAAGGTAAACATACGCGTTGAGACCCGTTTAAATACAATAATTAAAAATTTAAATTTAAATTTAACAAACATTAATTTTTGAAAACTTAGCAGTACTTAGAATATTATGGACCAGAATCAGATAAACTAATGAATTGTACGTATCGTGGCAATGTGTTGCAAAAAAATGTCAATGCTATGGTTCTCTGACATCGCAGTGTGTGTATGTGAATTATGTGGACAACATTCTGTTTAAAAGAAAGTTAGAACGAAGATTGGTGCGACTCACGCCGTCTCTCTAGATTATCATACACAAGTTTGTGGAGTACGTTGTGAAGTGTTTCAGTCTATCCTTATATTCAGCTTGACGAGGGCATGTACCATCTTTATAAGAAAGATACCCGGTAAAACTTCTCTATACTCGTTCAATACGCTTATATGGAATTGGTAAAAGGGGTTTCAGACGGGCGAGGCATATTCAAGTGTGCTGCGGATATAGGTGTTATAGGGTGTTTTTAAAGGAAGAATACTCTGAAACTCTCTACATGACCACCTAATAAATCTGACCATCTTGCTGGCCTTACCAACAACATTGTCATTTATGATTAATTTTGGTAGTTGGATGAGAAGAGAGGCCTATATCCAGCAGTGGAGAGACATAGGCTGATGATATGGCATGGTATTTAAAAAATATACCTACTGTTTAAAAAACTCTACGCGAAGTTTTGTGTCGTGTAATTTAGGGCTTGTCCTTAAAATAAACTTTACATAATTCACATTCCAGCGGTGTAGGGGTGTCAATCTTTGTTTTAGTGCGGTATGTTATGACACCAAGATAACCGTAGGAGACATGCACGCGGTTAGATTAGAATCTAGCTCGATCGCGGTTAGAATTTTACGGCCTATGAAAATATTCAGTTACATTTTAATTTTAGCGAAGATTGATGACAGTTTTATATAAAACTAAGAACAAATCCATGTGTAAATTTTCGACTAAGAGTAATCCTAATTTTCTATCGTCATTAAAATGTTCTAATTAGATGGTAGACGTCGGATACAAGTCACGCTTTTTATTCTATTTCGGTCAATTTCAGCCAATCTAGTATTATTATAATATTTTTAATTGTGAAAATAAATTATTAAAAAAAAAAAAATAGGAATTTACCGAAAGAGGGAAATAACCAACATAGAACAAAATCATAAAAAGTTATAAAACTATTATTTTAATACTTATACTTACTTACGTAGTAAGTATAAGTATATACGTGTACGGATACTTACTTTTAATATTGGAACATAAATGTCTGAAACGTGGAAAGAATTGATAATAAATCTACTTAATACCTTATATATGCGACATAATATTTATAGTTTGATTTTTGGGAGGGGGAGAGTGCACGCTGCAATCTAACAGCCGCTGTGCGCGCTCGACTGGCCACGTTACCCCTCTCTCACAGAAGACTACCTTGAAACGTACTGCATTTCCCACTTTATCTTATTTCCCTAATGTACGTACGTGTTTCGGAAGTGAATGAGATGTGCCTGAGGCCATTCCCATCCTATCCCTTTCTTCTAATCCATTCCTATATCTCCAAAGGCAGGCAGCCCATCCGGGGTCGTTGTCATTTTGTACTAATGTTGACATGTATCGCGGATGTCTATGTGCAACAGTATCCACTTACCATCAGGTGGACTGTATGCTCGTCTGATGCCTTCGTCCATAAAAATATATATATATATATGATGTAATTATCAGATTGTATCGAGTTTATTTTTAATAATATGTAATTTATAAATAGAGCACACTACTCGTAATAAAACGTATAAAACGTATACAATTACTAGGAAATGTCATACGATTTGGACATTTAACTGGACATTTAACTGGCTAAAGTCCAATAAACAATTTAACTGGCTATGAACAATGTTTATATGTTTAACATAAACAGTATACAACTATCGCATTCCACGATAAACCCTCGTGCACGTGGCAAATACCATATAATGTTTAGCTTCAGTGTGACTTCTAAGTGTTCTATGCACATAATAAAATCGTAACAAAGCCGTGTCTGTACATTTAATATTTTCTGAAGAAAATTATTGCAGTATAAAGTATGAGTGACACAAAGCCCAAAATAAGATAAAACAATTTTTGTCTGTCTGACCGCGCATCATATATTTAATGAACTACTAGACGGAATTTAATGAAACTTTGCATAGTAATAGCTTAAGAGTTGGGTTAATATTTAGGGTACATTTTATCTGGATCCGTTACAGAGTTCCCATGGGAATCACTCTAAAGTTCACGCGAACGAAGTCGCTGGCACCGCTAGTAAATATAAATACAATCGAATTAGTCAAGAGTGGTAAGCCAAGTCAAGAACCTTAATTTTTGTAGATCCTTTTAGTGTCAGAATTCGAACTACAATATTAGAGAGCGTTTTAATTAATTATTTTTTAGAATTGCATATATTGCGTGTTACGGTCAAATAAAGTTAGAATGTTTACTAATGGTGAACTCATTTTATAGTCAAAGTCCGTATATATTTATAATTCACTCTTTTGCCGTTCTCGCACAAGAAACCTAGTACACCTATATGTAATTACAATTTGAATAACATGCTTATTTCACTTTTAAAAGGTTTGAATGTAAAATATGTAAAAATCGTATTGATGTCGTTACCTAAATATGTAACGTCTAAAACTACATACAAATGTACTAGTTTTGGATCAGTTCAATAAGTCTAGTCATTAAAAATAATACTGTGAAGGAAAACGGCCCATCTCTTTCCCTGGGTGTCGTAAGCGACTAAGGGATAACAAAGCCGCTACAACAAGACCCGAGAAACTACACTAAAAGAGTGGCCTCGCCAACACGCTTCGCTAGCGTGGCGTCCATGTGCATCAGTGGACGACAAAAGGATTGATGAAAAAATATATTACCCATTTAGCAAAGTTCACTTGTTAAAATTTGACACGGGTTGCCTTGAAATATCTGGATTATCCAAGGATTTTCAAGGGCGCCGAAAATTGATAAAGTTTGAGAACCCACTATTTTAAATATTAAATAGTTTCGTGGGACGCTTTACACGTGTCCGTTTGTACAGATTTAGTTTTAGTGCCTAGTAAATAATTCAGCAAGGGATTTCGTTTATTATATAGCAGTGAAGAACACGTGGGTACTTTGTCTATTTTCGACCTAAATATATGATTCAACTTCGATTTCCCTCTACGATTAGTTTGTACTTACGGGTTGGTTTGCAATGTAAGATTATTGACTATGTTAGACATCGGATATATACCATATATATAAAAAAGACGCGAATTTCATTCTGTAAGTGGTTTTATTGTGTCAAAATTGTCAAATAAAACTTTGAGTTTGATTTATAGATTTATTTATTATAAAACAAAACAAAAAATAGGAGTAAAATTAGAGAAACAAAAAATTAGATTGAGATTAATAATCAGTCTACTTAATCAACGCTAAACTAAATTATAATTATAACCTTTAGTATTGGACCACTGGCAGTGGCAGTGGTCATAATTTTTATTTATGTCAGTATAAAAATTTAAAAGCGTGGGGACTGTCAATATTCTAGTTTTGACGGTAAATATCAATTGATATATATATCATGATACTCGTATATATCTGCTGATATATATCAGCAAACCCTGGCATATATGTTTCGCTTCAGCTATACCTACTTACTAAAAATCAAAGTTTTGCTAATCTAGAAATAAATATTTATTGCTATATTTGTCATATTGCGAATTTATCATTTGACATTAATAAAATACAAGAGAGAACAAGGGAAGGTCATAGACAGCATTTATATCGTATTATTACTAGCGACGCACCTGGCTTCGCTCAAGTTGCATAACGATTTTCTATACAACACAAAATATTCTATTTGCAATAGTTTAGTATCCTAAAAGTTAAGAGTTTTTAAAATAAATGCAGTAGTTTTGAGTTTATTTCTTACATAAAAATAAACAATAAAATAAACTCTAGTGTTGCGTCATCTGTAAAGAAGTCCACGAGGCTCTAAAAGGTAATTACAAACAATATGGTAATAAAATATATTTCAAAACTTTTGCGTCTTGGTACCTTTCCGCGTAACAAAGAAGTTGTGTGAAAATCTATTTTTTTAAGTCTCAACTCTGAACTCTGAGTTTGACCCTGTTCACATTTTTGGTACCATAAAAATACTGCCCTTTGCTTTCTGAAGCAATTTAACAAATGCATGGCAATGACCAATTAAAAATAAAACGTTAGCGCCCGTTAAAATATATGATATTCTTATGAACATTCTATGGACATATACAAATATAAATGTGCATTCCCATCTCGACTACAAAAGGAGAGACCAGTATCGCCAGCCTAGGCTACCGATTAAATTAAAAATAAACACCATCTATCAAACTATCTGGGAAAGAAATCAACATGGGTTTTAAAAAAAGTCCCTCACTTCTGAAAAAATGTTACAATCCGGTCCTGCTTCCTTTACAATTGTGTTATTTTGTCATTTTGTAGGTCAGGTTGCTTCGAGTTAACTCGAACATTTGTGTTAATTTTAGATATTCATTACTTCTTTAATTTTATTTAACTCAAGCTTCCATATAAATTTACACTTTATTTTTAATAGGTGAAATTAAAATAATTACGCCATTTTACTTATTATTTTATTACTTATTAAATCCTAACTAAGTATAGAAAAATGAAACGATGTTTGTTTGTTGTTTCCCTTCAAGTCCGGTGACTCTTGAAAGGCCAATAGGGCCACAAGAATTTAGACATTCCGAAAAAAAAAATGTTTCCGTAGAATAATGAGCACGAGAGCGAAGCCATGGGTAAAAGCTAGTAAAAGTATAAATTACAACACATAATGTTATGTTGAGGTGTTATATGGAACAGTACCTACTCGGAATAAAAAATAATGAATAATGTATAAAAAATGGTACTCGGAAATTTATTAGGGTTCATGAATCTGTCTTATTGGTTTTGGTCACCTAAAAAAGACATTCATTTATTAAAGCTGTGACCTTAATAAAAGGTTTTGGTAGAGCTTTATGTAATCATAGTATCATCTCAGATCAAAAATATAATCTACTCATAATAAAATAAGGTTTTGTTTAAAGCGCGCGGCGCGTCGAGGACGCGTTGTCCTACATGGGAGTCATGGAGGCGCGATTGTCATCAGTGGGTACTATTCGAATATGACAACACATAAAATTTGCCGTTTAGTCAGTATTTAATTTTGACATTTAATTTATTAAACGTCAATTTAATTTTTTATTTGAACGTCAATGTAATATTCTTGAAGGTTGTTAAAATATTTCTTGGGATTCTGTCAAAAGTGTTTGTTTACACTTTCTGACAAATGTCTGGAAGTGGTTAGATTTTTTATTTTTTATGATGATATTAGAATTTACTCACTTAATTCGATAATTTTTTGACACAGTGAAATGTCAGAGAAGATTTCCTGTTAAAGTACCGGCTGTTTGAAGATAATCTCGACCACTAATCTCTGTTTAAGTTAAGAAAAAAGTGACGATATCACTATCAGTCAGGTGATTTCACCTGTTGATAAATTACGAGAAGGAGCGTTCCTTAATTAACCAATTAACGCTTTGTTATTCTACATTGGATGGATGACGTCACTTTTATTTTAATGTGAATACAATAGAGAGGCAATTCACAGCCATTCACAAGAGTAAAAGTAAGAGTTAGAGTATTCAGTGGTGGGTGGCTTTACACCTCGGGTTTTCACGACGAGCTGTTCTAAATGTCTGTATTCGCTTTCAGGAGTCCGGTTGTGTTGTTAGGAGACCAGGCTCTGAAATAATTCAATTCACAATTTCTCAGAGGGATATCCGTAAGTATATTCCGTTATAAGCGTGTTGAGAACGAGGTTTGAGCACGTGTGGTACAAAATTGCGCATGCCTGATAACTGTTACCCAGCTAACGTCGAGACGACGAGTTCCTCGGATTCTGCGGATTCGACGTGGAAGTTATGTTTTGCCTTAAGTTTGCCTGTCTACATCTGAACTGGGACGTAGACCAATAGGGCAAGGTTATTTTTACAGACAAGTGTAGTTTTTCAGCGACTACCGGCGTATTAGGGTGTAGAAATAAAGAGGCAAGCGATTTTCGAAATCTTGCTGCGGATCTGATTGTTTTGATAGTCCCAATGATATGATCCGGGGTGAAAGAATTAAAATTATTTATTGCATTCTTCTTAATTAAGTAATTATATTAAACTTAGTTGACATATTAAACAGAAGCAATAGTCAGCCTTATCGCTAACGGGCAGTGAAATGACTTGGAAGAATAGGTAGGCTATGCAATAAAGGGTGGAATAAACTTATACAGTAACACTGAGATTGTCATTTTAAACGAACGTACAATTACAGCTGAATGTCACATTCGAGGATTGTAGATTATATATCTCGCGACCGCTTATCAATTAAGATACAGAGTAATGCCACCGAAGTGTTACAAAAGCGATCAAAAGTACATTACTATTTACGAGTGTTCTTATACTCTACGACATTGGGATCAGAAACTTTTTAATGTCGTGCGATTTATGACTGAAGTCATCTCGAAAGAGGCAAATTTTAACTACTATCCTGGTTTATAGCTCAAAGAAGTAAATATATTCAAGTGTAGGAATTTCAAATGAATTTTTTATGGTACATACAAAAAATTGCGTTCACCCATTAGGCTGTGGTTTTGTTCACGCTCAATCAGAATCTTGTTCCTCTTAGAACATGGAAATCTCGTTAGCATAAAAACTACCACACTACGTTAGCACACCTTTAGAGCAGTGTTCAACGCTGGTTAATAGGTTCCCGATCAATAAAATTATTATAGTTAATACACTTCTTAAATCAATATTTTAAAATTCTCCGACTGCATAAAAATATCTAATAAGATTTTTTTTTAATTTACAAAATATTTTTGTCAATGTACGACACATACATGGCACAGGCAACCACTTGCACGGAAGGGTTTACGAGAATATTTGACAAAAATAAAAATTTAATATTTTTCGAAAAATTTCCGTCTTCATAGAAATATCTACAAAGATTGTTTCGTAACAATTATTTCGACAATGTACGGATACATATCTACATGACACAGGCGACCACTTGTGCGGAAGGGTTTAGGAGTGGGAAGGAAGTACGAGTAATCTAACGTATCTAAGTAATCTAACGAGTAGTAAAGATCACATTATTTATATATTTATATTTCTTTTATTGTTGTCTAATGTGACATTTTTTTACAGAAATGGCCGACGAACGGAGAGATCACCTGGCGGTACGTGAATACCGATGGTAATACTTTTTTTTATGGATGGATGGACCCATGGATTTTTTTTAAAGTAAAAAGGCGGCAAAAGGGCAAACAGTCCACCTGGTGGTACGTGGATACTGTCGCTCATAGACACCCGCGATACATGCCAACATCAACCGAGAATGACAAATGCTGCCAGACCCCCGAATGCGCGCCTACCTTTTGAGATATACGAATTGATTTGGAGCAAGAGTAGGGAAAATTAGGATAGGATGGGATGGGTATGGGCTCTGGCATATCTCCCTCACTGCCGAGACACCTACGTACAGTAGTGAATAACATATATTGGAATATCCGCGATAAATGCCAACGTTAGTCCAAAACGACAAACATCGACACGTTCCCGGATGCGTTGCCTGCCTTTTGAGATTTAGGGATGGATTTGAATTATGGATGAGTCAATAAATGAGGGAACCACGAGTAGTTGCCTCATTAAAATAATCATGATCCCATTTATTACTAGAAATACGAACAATTTTACAACAAAAATGCCCTCCATTGTTTCACATTGTACAGTAATTCTACAATAACACGTTATAACAATAACATGTCAATTTACACAGCCAGTGTTTCCACAATCCCGTGCGATTGTCCTACTAGTAACGTTAGACGATGTTTCTCAAATAAATGTCAAGTTATGTTTAATAATATCGCTTTAGTATCACATGATTTACATTAAAACGGCCAATGTTTGAAAGATAAGGTAAACACATACGAGAATCTCGGACCGTGTTTATAGTGCGCTCGTAAGTGTGTAGTTTATTAGTAAAGTGTAATGTAACTTTCTAGAAATCAACGGTAAGGAGAGTAATGAAATAATTAATAGTTACTTAAGTCTATATTTGAAACACTAAAAAAGGTACGATATCGGTTCAAAAGCACTTCAATTGTAAAACATATGAGTCGTAAAACATAATAGTAAAAAGTTATTAAAAAAATAAATATACTAAATAGGTATATAGAAGAAATCATTGATTTCGTTCATTATTCAAAATTAATTGACATGAAAATTTCACGTATATTTTTTGCAAAGCACCCAATTTTTGGAGATTTTTTTTAGTATTTCCTAAATACAAAACAAACAAGATTATACGTAGGTAGGTAATTGTTAATCTGTTATTTACATCCTGTACACTGTAATAGATACGAACTGGAGCAGATATGAATCTCCTATCGGTGCTGTAGAGCAAATACTGTAGCAGTATTCGAAAACATACTACAAGTAATATAGTAAGATTTTTTAAAAATAAATTCTTTTTGATAAGTTTGTTATATTCTAGTTACACTGTAAGTACTTGTATGATGATTAACTAGGGATAATGATCGATTGATTTTATCAACAAGATATTGTGTATATTAATTAATAATTAAGTCTATTAAATAACTGTGGTTATATAACTATATCATAAATCATAATAAATCAGGGATTTTTTTCATTCAGGGATTAGAATAAATACATCAATGCAAGAGAGTAATAATTCTTTCTATATTTTTTACTGTAAAATGGAATTTCGTTACATTAAAATTCGACGAAGTAAAAGAAAAAGTCAATTAAAAAGAAGTTAATTTAAAAATATTCTCAGAAACGGGCAAGTTATTTGCAAAATTGTCATTTATGGGCATAAATTTTACGATTCCAAATAACCTAAATTATGGGAAAATTTTACGATTCGTTCATATGTATTGTTGAAGATTAGACCATAAAAAGTTTGGAGGTTCCTGAGATTTGGTATATTATAATTTGATGTTAACTGGCGTTGATTGCTTTTTAATATGGACGTCTTCAAACCTGCTTAGGTACTACATATTGGTATCCAATATGATGCGATATCAAGAAAAAGTAGCCCAAATAACTATTTTTTCCTTTTGAGGACTCGTCCCACTCATCGGTCCTACGACAGATATCGATATCACTGCTTTAGTTCTTCGTTTAGGATTTAGTTCATCAATGAAACTCCTTTTAGAAAAGAAACTCCACTGCGACGCACAAGAGTCGGGATACATAGGGGTGTACATATATGTACCCAATGAGAAACATTTTAAAAGTTATAGTGGAATTTTATCTCACTGGTGACGTTAAGAGCTATTTACCAATTAGTTTTTTATTCGTTACTTTTCACGTGGTAGACTTATTAATAACGATTAATAACTATTATTAACAACTTATTAATAACTCAATAATGGTTGTTATTACAGGTAGTTGGATAAATAAGTGGCGTGCGCCAACCCAAGAAAAATAAATTGACGGAATGAACTAAGCATTGACCAACCGAGCATTCGTACAATTACAAACATTTTTTTGCATTCGTAAACTACTTATTGCGGTGATTTTAAAGTTCAATCCGATGCTCCAACTGAATGAATAGGTTTGTTCTACAACGTTATATTTGCCACCGGCACCACTTAACCGCTTATTGAATGAGGAGTTTGTATTTGTGCGAACGCTCAATTGGCCGATACTTTACAGTAGGGTAAGGATAACACTTGGGTAACACGCAACGCAGTAATAGACCGTAATTTTATGCTATTAAGGCGGCGTGTGTATCATTAACAGCAGAGGATGAAGGAATATGTTAATAGCAGACGATTTGGTATGATTTGTGGACCTAATCGATAACTATTAGCTAAAATTCTTTAATGTACACATTACATGACCATCATCTCTCACAGACAAAGTACATAGAGATCGGGCCGATAATTTTTGATTTTATTTGTTGACCCCCTATTATGGACTGGTACTATTAAAGACTCTTTCCATTTTGAAGAAAAAGAGCCAAAAATGTTAACCGACATCTTAAATATAATTGCAAGAGCCTTAGCTAAATTAACCGCACAGTTTTTTATGAATATAGGTGGTATATTATCATAACATCGAGTAATTTAAGTATTTTCAATACATCGTCATAACCAGTAATGATTATACTAATATAGAGAGCGGAGTCTGTGTTAGGTATATTTAAGTTATTGTATGAAGAAGAAGCAGGTCTCACGAAAACACTCTCAATGTACTTTCATGTTTAATGTGGAAATAAATTTATCTAAAGTATTTACAAAAACTATAAAAGGAAAGGAATCAGAGTATTTTTTTTTTTACTGAAATAAAATGTCAGTCAATGCCAGACGCAATCTCGTTAAAGTACACCAATTAATCTGCTTCAGATTTATAATTTTAAAATCCCCTTATAAAAGATCCCTTTTCAAATTTATAAAAGCCCCTTTTGTCGTAGCACCTCGCTTTCAGAGCATACCTCTTAAGATCTCGGAGAGTATCGGGATGCTTGGTGTCGACATTTCCAGCAGTCGAATTTAGGGATCATCTGGAAAATAAAGCCAAAAAGGCCTCCAAAAAGCTCGGTGTGCTCAACAGAGCGAAGAGGTACTTCACCCCTGGGGCAACTACTAACGCTCTACAAAGCTCAGGTTAGGCCCCATATGAAGCACTGTTGACATCTCTGGGCCGGCGCATCGAAATATCAGTTGGACCCATTGGACTCTATCCAACGACGTGCTGTTCCAATTGTCGACGGTCCCACTCTCACGGGCAGTTTAGAACCCCTCAGCATTCGGAGAGACGTTGCGTCTTTCTGTGTGTTCTACCGCCTGTACAATGGGGAATGCTCTGAAGAATTGTTCAATATAATTCCCACCTCGAGATTTTACAACCGCACCTCCCGTTTAATTAAGGTTTAATATTAATTCTATATTTAGGTACCTTATCCCTATAACAGCGAAAGAGTGTTGATAGTTATAGTGTGAGTTAATTAATTACCAAATATTTATTTTTAAGTGATGAAAAAATCGACGAATTCATAACTATGGAAAATATATAATATTCAAGTTGTGACCAATCACAGCTCTAGATATCGGTAGTAAACCATAGAATCGGCCTTAATTAACATTGTTTATAATATACGAGTTTGCATAACATTTAAGTTCCTTTGAAATTTAATTTTGCGACTTTATATTAGCCCGTATGCCATAGTTTAATCATGAAAACGCTCGGATAGTAAGAGTTATACGAACTCGCATAAAACTCAGCTATAAACGCTGCATCCACTTACTTTTATTGCTAAGAACTACCTACAGAGGGTTTCGGCGAAAATCGCCCGTATTATAACTTAATACGAACAAAACGTTAATAGAATTCGCGAAATTATGGCGAGAGCAACAAACATGGATGTTTCAGTATGATATTTTGGTTTAAAGCTAGCGGAAACTATAAAGAGGAGAAATTAACTTTCTTCCATTTCACATATAGATTGCAGATTTAACATTTGAGATTTGCGCGTTTTTCACACATACCTATTTATCTATTTAAGCGTGTCTTAAGGCGAATGTTTACCTTATTTATTTTACTCGACGTTTCGGTTGGGTTGCACCAACCGTGGTCACAAGCCGACTCATAAAATAAATAAAAAATAAAATAAATAAGGTTGAATAAATAAATAGAATAAACAATAAAAACAACATTCGCGTTAAAATGCATTTAGACCCATTTCAATAGATAGATTGTAGATTATTAAGGTTTTAGATTTTTGTAAAATTAATCACAAAAAGACGACATACATATTGGTGTTGCCTGCTTATATCGTTCACGATAGGTACCACCTGTAATGTTTGTTGCAATAGCTCACTTTTATACTGTGTATTTTTTACTATGTATTTTTATATCTGTATTCTAATTCAATATTTTTAACCTCTGTAACTCATTACCCATCTATATGAATAATAGCACTGGCTGGAAACTGTTTGAGATCATAAAATCTGTAATTCAAAAATTCATAAATCCATCGAATGCTGTCAAGAAAAAGAAGACTGAAAAATCTAAGGCCCCGCACAGTCAGTTATTGTTTTGGAAGCGATCAGGGAAGACGTATTGGAAAAAGTCACACGCCTGTTCCGGGGACTGAGCTCCTGGACATCACATCTAGGCCACTACTCTCCTCGACTGCCGCAGCTCTGGTCCGTCGCTCTTTGGGCGCTGGTGCTCTACCCGGGCGCCGCTTCTTGCGTCTGGCCGCTATCGCCCCGTCCGACCGCTGTTTCCAGTCGGCGGTAGTGCCCGCTCTACATCACTCTGGGCGTGCGCTCTGCTAAGCGCCGCCTCTACTACATCCTGACCGTGAGTTTTTGGTGCTCGTGAACTAGAAACAGACACTTACAGACTCTTTGTTTAAGTAGAATACTAATTTTCGTCTTTCTAAAATTTTGTATTAAGTTTTCTATAAATTATAAGGAGCTATTGAAACAAATCCTACCTCTTTCCACTCTAGTAGAAGTTGATTACCCCTTTTTAGTAATATCTAGTAGGGTAACACGACACACCTATAAATAGTTGAGGCCCTAGGGCACGTTATATTTTTAAATATATAGCGAGGCGCCTGGTCGACACCACTGGTGACTCCATTTAGCCGGCAATTAGGGGGCATCCATTAATTACGTGAGCTCAAAATGGTGGGGGGGGGGAGGGGTCCAGTAAAATCTCACCAAATCTCATTTAATCGGAGGGGGCATAATTGAAAATGTCACGTCAACTTTTAAAAAATATACATTTAACCAGGGTTCGACCAACACGTGTGATCACCCGACGCGCTGAGGAGCTGCTATGCGTCGTAGACGAAAGGCTGGAGTGGATGCATGAGGAGGATGTAGATTATTTCTGATGACTGTCATATTACCAAATTACCAATGAATGCCCATGGAGTGAGTAAAAATTTAAGGAAGATGATGCTGTTCTGTTTTGAATTATAATTTTATTAAATTTAAATAATTTCGTTATAATGCAATTTATATTTAAATAATTCGTTAATTTTTTTACTTTATGAAAATCAATTTAGTCATTTAACTACTGTAGCGTAAATCTCACACAGAGGAGGGGGGGGGGGGTCTAAATTTAAAAAAAAACAGCTCACGTAATTAATGGATGCTTAATCACGTAATTTCCCTTACCTCGCTCAACGCATAAGCATAGCCATCCACCGGGGTAATGCCGCCAGCATGCTGGGTGTCAGAGTCCATTCCCATCCAATCCCTTTCCATTTCCCCAACCATTTCTCCAAATCCATTCCTATATCTCCAAAGGCAGGCAGCGCATCCGGGGGTGTGCCAACGTTTGTCATTTTGGACTAATGTTGGCATGTATCGCGGATGTCTATGGGCGACAGTATCCATTTAGCATCAGGTGGACTGTATACTCGTCTGTCGCATTTGTACATAAAAAAAAAATCTAATAGTAGAGAGATACGAGTTGATGGCATGGTATTTTATTCGTAGTCCAAATAACTGTAGCGTTCGGTGAAGATAATGGCAATGGTATAGAAATACAAAAAGGAGAGAATACATTAATTAGAAGCCACTAAGAGTGTAGGTACTCTTTGTTTACAATCATAAAAAATATAGCCATCGTAGGAACGCACCCAATGTCGTGAACAGAATTTATGCCTCAGAGCGAGCGGCTCGTAAAACTGCTCAGGTCAGCATGATTTAGGTGCTCAGCCCACTGGATGTCGTAAATTCCTAGTTGGGCGTAACTGTTACCTACGTGCTATATTGTACTGTCCACAACACATAAAGACATATGAAACCATATTACTTTAGGTTTTGTTAGTGAAGGTGAGTACGAGTTAGCTCGATCAAACTGTTAATCTCGCGGAATGCGTCAACGTGGGCAATTATTTCATGTACCATTAGCCAGAACTAAACACTGGTACCACGCTCCATTATGGAAAATGAGTAGATTAGCAAATGAACTACAAATTGATATAATATTTTCCCCGCCAACTGAATTTACACGTAAATTTAAAAAAATCACTTTAGTTGAGTTCTCATAGTCTTGCTTTCCTATTGTATAAACTTTATTATGTAACCTTATGTAACTTTATTTGATATGTAAAAACTTCTTATATATACCTTTGTTATTATAATTGTAATTGGGCGATTGCCTGTACAAATAAATAAATAAATAGAGCAGAAAGGAGGAAACAGTACCGGCAATAGGGTACTAAAGGTAATAAAGGTAGTATTGAGATATCACGAATGTTCAGTATCACGAGATATCACATTTAAACTTACATGAGCTCAAAAAATGTATATTGTATGGCTGCAAAGATACATAACGCTTTACCAAACAACTTACTACACTATCGGAGATTTGTTTAAAAAAACTACATGAAAGGCTAGGCAAAGAATGTCACTATTCAATGAATACCTATGACAGCAATTTTAAAAATGGATAAACATAATTTATGTGTAATTGTAAATGAATCAAAATACACTTTGTAATTATTTTAATTTATTAATATGAAATTGTTAATTAGAATAATTTAATGACATTTGAGAATTTTGAAACTAAGTATATAGGTACACCCATTATTATTTAATATTAGCTGTACCCGGCCACGCGTTTTTGTGGCTGCCCAACAGATGGCGCTTACCCAGATTTTACCTGTTTTTGGGTAAAAAGCATGTTTTTACCCTGTGATAGGTATATAAAAACACGCGCGTATTCGAATGCAACGTTGTGTCAAAATTTCAAATCGGTGAAGAACTTTCGGGAGATTTAAGATTTTGAACAAACGAACGTTTGCATTTTTATTTATGTAGATTTGCACGTTATAATGTAAGCAGATTTTGAAGGAAAATATAATGTGCCTACCCAAAATCTCAAGCAAATAAATGTCCACTTAATTTCATTATGGTTTTCACTTCTAATTTTTAAACAGAACCTAACAATTTCTAAACAATGAACTCATTAAATATTCTCGCTGCAATTCTTAAACTATCATTTGTTTCTGTAATACTGTAAACTAGATCAGCTGCGAACAACAATATGTCGTCATCTAATAAACAGTTTACTAATATTTAAACGGGTTTAAAGCGTTTTTAGTGGCGATATCCGCTTTGTGAGACGATATAGTTGGCATAGTGTCGTTTTAAAGTGGTTTTAAATGGAACCATAACGTTGAAACAGATGTCCTTCTTTCTGTTTAAAAACATGGCCATCGATCCAAAGAAGTGTCTTTCGGGTGAAGATAGGGTGAAGATTTGAAGTCAGACTTGAAAAAGTGTTTAGAGAATTTACATTTAATAGTTTACATTTAATAATAGTTTAGTGGTATCCATTCTTGACTCGCAATCGTGAGATTTTCCTTATACTTGACTACCTTCACTGACAGAAATATGAACCAATGTTCTTGTATCTGGTCACCAGAGTTTGGTTATATTGAGGACAATCGGATTTCTGGTTAAAATTACAAATTGTCTTATTTGTATTATCAAAATTTAATTTAATTATTGTAACATGTATACTTTTAATTTAAACGGAAAGTCGGAATCGTTACAGAAAGAAGCAAGGTAAATTTCTCGTCTCTCCCACACAGCCGCGATGTACCGGCCGGTGGTAATGTCGCAGCGCGGTAATGCGATAATTTTTCATAGTACACTTGGTAGGGTACCGCATGAAATCTTACACACAGCGACGATTATCGAACTACGGTAAAATTAGAGAGCCGCAATACCAATTACCGTAACTACAATTACAATTACAATAA
The DNA here is from genome assembly GCA_943735995.1 of Sesia bembeciformis. Classification (NCBI taxonomy): domain Eukaryota; kingdom Metazoa; phylum Arthropoda; class Insecta; order Lepidoptera; family Sesiidae; genus Sesia; species Sesia bembeciformis. The sequence goes on from OX031042.1 coordinate 10,413,869, forward strand.
TACCGACCGGTACAACGGGTCCATTTGGGAGAGCCCTTAATATGTAACGTATGTAAATTATAAGCATGTGGCCATTGTTAAAAATAAGCTCTTCTATTTGCCGCCTAGTATTTATGACGATTGTACAATAAATCATACCATTAAAACATTCAGCGAGCGGACGTAATAAATTACAAAGAAATAAGGAAATTAATGCAATTGCTATTAGTCATATTAGTATACAAATTACAAGGTATTGGAGCAATTCCTCAAGCTAAATGAACTTCTATGCCATAACTTGCAGGACATTAATTCACTGTTCGAGCTATGCTAATGTTTTCAACAAAATAAGCATTGACGCGTTTTTAAAAAGAATAAGTCTTCGCGCTGCCTCCGTATATAGCATGTCAATGTAAAGTACCGTATGCTACATACTAAATACAATCATACATAATAAAGAGAATGTCCTGACTGACTGACTCAGCTAAGCCGACTCGAAACTTTTGAAGCTAGAAACATGAAACTTGGACAGTAGTAGCTTCCTTTTATGACGTAAAGATGCAATACGAAAGATTTTCTCGAAATTTAACGTCTAAGGGGTGAAACGGGATGTCATAGTTTATTTGGAAAAAAATATATGATTCTATTACCTTGAAACTTAGTATGAATATTCTAGAATGTGTTTTAGCAATTTTCAAAATGGTGTCTCGGGACTAAAACACAATGTCAAAGTATGCGATCGCTTAAATATTCAAGAGCAGCGTAATGTACTTTTTAATTAAATTCACTTCATCGGTATAAAAATAAATCACGCAGCAATTAAATGCAAATAAATCCACGCGAGCAAAGTCGCGGGAAACAGCTAGTATGTATACATATATACAAGGTGCACACACCTTGTATATATAAACACGTCGATGTACATGTTGGTGTTGATGCAATTTATTGGTCAGAATGATTATAATAATAATATCAAATAATACATTTTTAATTACATATGACATGAATGGCGTCTTTTGATGCTAACGGGTAGTAGATACATGGTTCTGCGGGATACAAAATTATTTCATTTATATAACTTTTAAGACTTTAACTGGTCAGTTCATGACCATGTTGGGTGTAACTCGTACAAATGTCGAGTAAAATAAAAAAAAGGTAAACATAACTTGTTTTAGTCCCACTTACGATAATTAATATTATCACTGTAACCAGCCGTTTCAGGATTCACTCATTAGTTTGTGCATGAGGGGTGTGTGGCCTCAAAACGCGACGCTGGCCAAGCGGGTTGGCGAGTCTACTCTTTAGAGCTGGTGTCCTTCCTCGGGGCGTGTGGTAACGGCGTTGTTATCCCTTAGTCGCCTTTTACGACACTCACCACACGGCACGCCGACACCACACCACATGTACTAACAGTAAAGTGTAAAAATAATTAAAATAATTACATGTAAGTATAAATTAATTATTGCTTTTTTAAATAATTACAGTGCGTTATTAGTATATGATGGTAGGCGAGTAAACAAGCGAGTTAGCTTACAGTCTACTATACGCAAAAGGCCTAATGTATAATAGGACCCGTGTGCTTTCAATTTAACACAATTATCATCGGACCGCGTACGCATTCATTCCGTAATTATATACACAGGTTGATAATATGTCTGACTTTCTACAACAATAGCTATTCACAACAATCCAATGAAGATATTATAAAATATTTCGCAACATTCGAAGACCCTTTAAGAAGGCAATTATTAAAGAAACATTTTCTAGTATTTGCTCATACGTTATTGAGTTTGAACTCAAAATTATAAATGCCTATATTTTTCAAAAATATCAGTTCATACGCTTTCAAGCTCTTCGAGCTCGAAAGCAAAGTGATCCTAATATTTTAGAGCTCGGAGAGCTCAAAAACATTTTTCTTACAGTATTAATATATCTGAGCTCTTCGAGCTCAAACTTATTGTTTTTTGTTTCGTTTTAAAATAACAAAATAAAGAAAACATTACATCTTGATTTGTTTCGACAACGTTTTTTTGCGAATAAATAAACCGATTTTAATTGAACTTGAGAAATTTGCTGCAATTTGTCAAGCTTTAAAGCTGATTTAATTTTAGATTAATCTTGACCAATCCGAGTTCCAATCCGGAATTTTCCGAATGGGTAAAGTGGGTACTTTCGAGGGGGTAGAGCTACCCACTATACCCACATTATCCGCCGGCCCTGGTGGATGAGAACAGAAGATGATATTAAGCAAGCTGCAATCTCACAGCTGCGAGGTGCATCATCCTACTGTCAGAGAAGATTATCGTAAAATATAGCTTGATAAAGGCCTAAGCAAGAGTCGCCCGAGCCCATTTCCTGTCCTATCCCATCCCATAGGGAATATTATGGGATAAGGAAAATCGCTCATTCTAATACATTTTACATTTGTTGTAGCTAATCTTTTCGCCACAGGTTGCCTGGATGAAATCGCTTTAGTGGTAAGGCCGATTGTTATACTTTTACTTATATTTAAACAAGTGAAATAACTTTTGCATGTTTTTTTTTAATTTGACGTGTGTTTCTGTGCGCTATAACCTCAGTTGTCAGAATTACGCAATATTTTAAAATTCACGAATTATGTATTTGTTTATATGCCTTGAAACACATATTGTTAAAAACAGCCTTATAAAAAACATAATTTTTGGAATATCAAAATTTTACAAGCATCATAAGTCATAATAGATTGAGAGCTGTCGACACAAAAAAGTCAGGTGTTCGATGACCTACTTACCGCTTCTCAAAAAATGGTGTTATTTGATTTGTCACCGATGTCAGTGCTTCATCACAGTGTGACTTTTAGTCGTATGATCTCAACCCCCTACCCCCCAAATGCGGGGGGTGGATGATGTCTTACCCTAGTCTTGTCTAGGAGGCTTCCCTACACCTAGAACTACAAGTTCTTTAAATACTGTGACAATGAAATAAAATACTATATGTACTATGAAAATAAGAACCGACTTTTTGTGTCGATAGTTGGAAGTGAAATTTTAGGGCTCAATGCAAAAGTGCTAATTAATTATTATTTTTCCTTTGGCAAGCAGTTGAAAAATTTGTGGAAATTTTTCGCTGTACGTAAGTACAGCGTCGATTTTTCATGCACACTTTTATGACTCGATTGACTTTTACGGCTGTTATGTTATAACTAATATCGATTTGGGGTTCTCTAAACCTAGTGGATTTCAACCCCAGTAAGACGCAAGTCTATGCATTTACCGCTAAAAAAGCCCCTTTTGTAGTAGCGTCTCGATTTCAGAGCATATCCCTTAAGATCTCGGAGAGTATCGGGATCCTTGGTGTCGACATTTTCAACTAAGTCGAATTTAGGGGTCATCTGGAAAATAAAGCCAAAATGGCCTCCATAAAGCTCGGTGTGCTGAACAGAGCGAAGCGGTACTTCAGCCCTGGGCAACTCCTAATGCGCTACAAAGCTCAGGTTAGGCCCATATGAAGTACTGCTCACATCTCTGGGCCGGCGCACCGAAATATCAATTGGACCCATTTGGCTCCCCCGTCACAGAAGTGCGGTCCATCCGCATTTCCTCGATACGGAGGTGTCGCGTACTGTTCGGTCCAAAAATCATTTTATACAGCGAACCCGAAGTCTGTGGAACGAACTAACTTAAGAGGTCTTTCCATTAAACTATAATATGGAGTTGTTCAAAAAGGCTGAAAATAGGATTTTGCAAGGTGTTGCAGCACTTACCATCACGTGGGAACGCTTGCCCGTCCGCTTACTTCACTATAAAAAAGACATAAAAGGTACTAAGTTATTTACAGATTTCCAGGCCATTTCCTGAAATATGTTTATTTATAAAAATAACTATTTCTTACTTTTTTTTTGTGACCACATTTTTTTGCGATAAAGGGATAAAAGTGTCATTTTGTAGAAAAATTTAAGACAAACAGTAAGACAAACAGTAAATAAAGAATTTTATACTCACGATACGAGATATCAAAAACTCAATGTTTATTTTCATTTATTTATTTAATAATCTATTCTACACAAATAACATGAAATAAGTAGCTTATATACTGCGGAGATTTCTTCCTGCAGACCTGTTGTTGCAAAATTAAATATTGTTACCATACTGCACAGGTTTGCGCATAGTGATATCTTTAAATGTCAAGATATTCCAATTTTTTCCAAAACAATTGCCTCTGTGTTATTTCTCCATTCTGAAGCCTTTTCGGTCGTCCGTTGACTGGACTATTGTACCTATATGTAGGTAGTTGCTACATACCTACATGCTACCCTCGTTTTGAGTGTGGACATAATACACTCTGTGCCCAAATGTACTCAATTTCATTGAATTAATTCTTACAACTTACGCACAAGGAATTCAGTTAAAAAATAAATGTCAAATTATTGCTTTAGTAATTGTAGCTAAGGCGCAGTACACACGGCCGGGGCACGGGCATTGTTTACTTTAAAATCACGCGCGCGTGACCGCACCAAAACGTTTATTTCAAAAACAATCATACAGAGCCTCGGGTCGACAATGCGAGTGTAATGCTTAGGACACATAAGCAAAAATTCTTAATAAATTAAACGATTTCAACAATCATATTTTATTTTAAACTATTTACTTTTATTTCATTCCAAAATTTCAGTCATTTGTAGAGATCGAAATAAATATTAAAAATTCACATTTCAATTTTGTTTTTTGTTCTACACGAATAAATTCCTGTGACTTAATGAGCTTTCAAAAGTCACCGGTCGAAGATGATCTGCGCTGAAGACTATCAGTCAATAAGTGTGGTGATGTGGTGTGGTCAATAAGGGTTTCCCTGCTGACTCCCAAAGCATGGTATTTCTCCCAAAGCTATACTCTAAGTCGGCTTAGAATATTGCTTTGAGAGAAGGACGCGAGCTGAAACTTTTTTTCTTGATTTTTGTGGGCAGACGATTCTGCATTCCGATTGATATATGATATTATAGACATATCTGATAGCATACTCATAGGAATCAAGTAGTGGCAATTCCAAATATATGCCAATATCGAATCGCAAAAGATTCGCTTACCTACGTTCCTCCGATGAAAAATATAATCGTCGCGGAAACCTATGGTATACGTAATAAGTATATACATATTATATGACTAAGTTTTATATGTTTTTAATGACATATTGTAATATATTTACCAATCGGTAGTAAGACGTATAGAGAAATAATGCAAAGAAAAAATTTAAAGAAGGTCTTCCTAACGTCTTATTTTTACAGTCGCCTATAGTTTTTATAGCTATAATTTATATTGTAAAAATAAATTGTTAATAATTATAACAAATACATATTGATAAATTATTCAAAGCCAAAATCTATTGCGGCTTACTTCCAACGAAGATGCAGAAGACTCCGTTTTCTGTCGCTAGGATGTTGAATCCAGAATAATTGTCTCTCCCTCATTTTTACTTAGCGAGGAAGAGACCAGACAGACCAGACAAGTTTTTAAAATATTAATAATAATTATCCTATGTGTACATGCCCTTGTTTTCCTCATAAGTCGTTTTGCGCTGATTTAGAGTCTTGTTTGTCGGCCAACATCCGGAGCGACCGAATACATCTAGCACTGGTTTATGATGCTTTCAATGTAACCTAGGCTTTATAAATACCACAAGTTCGTGACAGTGAAGCTAAACCGGAATGACAAAGAAAGTGTAGAATAATAATTACATTAAAGGTACCGATGATACGTTACCTTGTTGCTGACTGTACTTATATAATACTATATAGTATAACAGATATTCTCTCGAAAATTGAAACCATGGAATGTTCTAGATTGTAAATTGACTGTTTTTGTTGATTAGATTGTTTTGTTCCTGTCACAAACATGTTTTTGACAAGTAGAATTTTTATTCTTGTAACAGAAACAATTATTTGGATTTTTTGCAAAATTGTTCATACGTTTCATTTCCTATATTTTTTTTAAAAAGAAAACTTAATATTTCAATTAACACAGGATCGTGCACCAAATTAGTGATTTCAGTGTTTAGGAATATTGCATTCTAAATCGGGTCTGAACGCGTATCCATTCAGCTCCCATCCTGGACCTGGACTACCCGCCTCTTCAGTCAACCCGTGACCACGCCTACTGTAACCCGTGTCGAAACGTCGAGTAGAAATAAAAGGTAAATAAATACCTTTACTATATGCGTTCAGACCTGATTTAGAATATAAAATGTGTATACAAAGCGGGATAGTATAATATAAAAAAATATATTTGGGAATGTTACATAATATCTGCTATATCCAGTAAAAAAATAGGATAGCAATACTCAACATTGTCATTAGGCCGACCATCATGACAGACTCATCATCGTCATAAAGTTCTCTTCGAGACGATTTCGCTAAACATTCGTTTCAATTAATTAGCATACTCGTAATTCCATGCAGTTTTTCAATGTATGTGGTCCAACAACAATAAAGAGGCCGTTCTGTTGTACGCGCACGACATCAAATTAACACGACACGACACGCCACGCCACAACATAATAATATATTATCGACTTACTAAAGTGTGTCTAGAATTATAGGCTACTATATCACTAGCAACACAAAAATGGACAAAAAATAAACATAAAAAGAAACAAAATTATGACAATTACTGCAATGTGTACATTCCGCCAGTAGGTGTTGGTGTTGTTTGCAAAAGTTGCGAAATGGTCGCGTGCACTGGAAATACGCCTCAAACTGTATCGGTACTAAAAATGGTCGTTAATTTTACGACATACTACCAAAACGCCGCCAAAACATAAAAGGGAACACATTTGATACATTTTAAAGAGAAATAATCAAAACGCGACTTTTAATTACATTATTAAGATACGGTGTATTTTTCTTATCATACGAATATTTTTGTCCACTAACTTGATTCAGTAACGCAGTAGGTATACTATCATATCATCCAATATGAGACTTTATTAAAAAAAAATGTGGACTTGACGTTTGACGACCCTAACTGTAGATTTAATATAGACCCAAATATAGTATAGACGAAATACTATAAAAAATTGAAATACCCAATAATATAGACGAAATATAGACCCAAATTACTCTAAATTTCATTTCAAACCGAATGAAATTTAGAGTAATTTGTGTGCACGACAGAATGAAAGCGTAGCACAAGTGCAGTGTATTAATATGTAAATAGAATCAAGTGTACGTGATATGTACGTACTGGCATCGCACGGCTCGGGGAAGAAAGGGGGTTGTCTCACAAGGGTTAAGCAACTAGCGAGGTGAGGACGAATGAATTCTCACATTACACTAATAGAAGCGTACGAGACAAATCCATACACCTTTCCTACGAGACTATGGGATGTTAGTACGTACATTTATATTATGTTTTTTATTATTGTCCTTGTTTATAAATTGTATGTGTTTTGTATTCGCTCTCCATAAATGTATTAGGAAACTGGGTTACAGGTCAGGGTATAGGAAAAATAAAGGCTACCGCCCGCAGTGTGTTTTATTGGAGCGGTAGACTTAGTTCTCCTGGGGTAAATCACCTGGGTGAATTAAGTACACTACTTAGTAGAATAGATTCACCCAGGTGATTTGCAGGGGCATTAAATGCACTACTTGGTAGACTTGATTCACCCAGAGGTTAATTACAAATTATGTATGATATAGGATCTACTTGGACACTTTAAATTTGAAGTGTTTATGAATCAATTATTGTAATCTATTGAACATGTCATATTTATAGCGATTTTCAATCTTTGTCTCCGTTTATTTTCCGACGCGACTGGATAAAATATTAAAATAAAATAATGAACGAATTTAAATTTATAAAAAGAGGACGAGGTCGAGTTCTTTTGTACAATGGTCGACAGTATTTTAAAAAAAAGACACAAATGTGGTGCTGACTGATGGAGATGTTCTAGTAAAATATCCAATAAAAAATGTAGTGGCTCCATGACAGTAAAGGTAAACCTTTTTAGCTTTTGAGTGATGATATTTTCAGCCTTACCTATAACATTTTTAGGACTAATTATATGACTTCTTAATCTAAAAATTTTAATTTTATATTCTTTATATTATAGGATCATAAAATTATAAAAGAAGTTTCACATTCAGCGGACTGCACCGTCGACACGGCCACAAATATATGGGCAGATAATTTAGAAACATGTAAGGAAAAAATTTGTACAACAGATCTGCCGATACCACAGCTTTATGAAGAAACAGTAGAAACTTACAAAAACAGTGGTACTGATTTAGTATACGAAATACCACCTCTCGAGGACATTAAAGCGGGCTTGTATAGAAAGAGAAATAAGTACCTGGAAGTTCCTAAAGTTGTGTATGATGAAGTAGCGAATGTTGTTATTCCTAAAAAATTTAGCGATTTCTTACTGGCTGACTACAACTGCGACGGCTTAAGAATAGTATTATTTAGTTCAAAAAAGGGTTTAGAAAATATGGCCAAGTTGAAACATTTTTTCGGAGATGGAACTTTTGAGGCCTGTCCAGTTCCATTTTCTCAAATATATACGATCCATGGAGACTGCGGCAGTAGCTCTGAAACCACATACATCTCACCGCTTATATACGCATTAATGTCTCACAAGAATTGCAAGTCGTATGTGATATTATTTGAAATGATAAAATCACAAATAGCCAACTGGAATCCAAAGAAATTTACAAGCGATTTCGAAAAAAGTACAGTTAAGGCAATCTCGACGGTTTTTCCAAAAATTACAGTAAAAGGATGTTACTTCCATTTCCACGAAAGCCTTAAGAGAAAAGCGAAGGCGTTGCACATATTTAAAGACAAAAACAATCGGCGCTGTGTATTTCTGTGTCGTAGTTTAGCGTTATTACCGCTAACTGAAATAAAAGCGGGCTGGAAATATATTGAGGCACTCTTTTCAAAATACAAACATATTCAAAAATTTTTAATATATTTCAAGACGAACTGGTTGAAGCCGAAAATTATGAAGCAATGGTGTTTTCGGTGAGAGGCACAGAACCAACAATTTCGTAGAAGGATGGCACACTAAATTGAACAAAATTGTTAAAAGGAAAAACCGCAGTATTTTGGAGGTTATCAGAGCTTTTAAAAAAGATGCAAACTCTGTGCGAAAGCCGAAACAACGCAAACCTCAGAGTCAAATAAATGACGATGTCATCCTGGATGTCAAAATAAGGTTCTTGGACGGGCATATCAATGTGGGTCATTTTCTGGAGATGATGCGTTGACAGGCGTAAAAGCTCGTATTTCTGCGTATCACGAGTGCCTACGAGCCTACTGCCTGCGTATCAGAAATACGAGCGTATTTCGTATTATGAGTAGTCTCTTTTATATTTTCTTTTCTTTCGACTAATTTATGTAATAGTTATAGTATAGGTGAATAAAGTATACTCAAAATTAATATTAGTATTAACTTACCCGACAAGGTGAATCTATTCTACTAAGTAGTGTACTTAATTCACCCAGGTGATTTACCCTAGGAGAACTAAGTCTACCGCTCCGTTTTATTGAGCATTGAATTAAACATATAAAGTTGCGGGCTAGATGACGAAAATCCGGTATCGGCGCCACTGTCTTCCCTTTACCTTCAGTCCTCCCATTCCCCTTGCTACTCAAGGAAGGCGGGAGGGAAAAAAGGGGCTAAATTGCCCAGAAAAATGTAGATCTTCATACTTCGTCATCGAAAATAGCCTTGTCCTCCGCATAAGAGGAGGACAAACCCTAGGATAAGTGACTTGTAGCTCAGAAGTTATGTATGACGTTGGAGAGCGAATAGCACAATAAACTACCCCAGGGAGCAGGGGGATCGCACGGGCAGCAAACTTGCTATAGGGGGCATAGGTTCCGACCTCTCTTTGCCAGTTCGTCCTCAGCACTTCAAGTAGTAACTTGAACTGCTAGTTTTACATTTATCACTTCAAGCAGTAACTTGATCCAACAGACTCCTCATTGTGGAGATACCTAACAAGTTCATACAAGCAAGCTCGCTGCCGACTGCCGCTTCCTCTCTGCCCCCCTGTGGTTCAATGTGAATTAGAGCAGCGTTTTTATTTCCGTATTTCACCCCTACACCCCCCCGTTGGAAGGCAACGTGCGGCCTGCAACATTGGCCCTGCGGTATAACATCGATCGCGAGCACCGCCTTATATATTATATATATCGTAGCCAACATCTGGTCCTTCGAGCCGGATCTCCTGAACCATCGTCATCCAGAAGATCGCCTATCGAGATACGGAGAAAATTAGAAAATGCCGACCACAAGAAGCAAAAGCGACAAGGAGACAACAGAAGCATCCTCGAGCTCGCAAACCGAAGCTACGGCCACCACGGGCGCAACAACGAGCACAGACTCGTACGCAACGACTGCCCAGACCGCAACCGCGACCGACACTACCACAAGTAAGTCCTCAAACAATAAAAAACAAGCCAAGGACAGTGTCGCTGTCGCCGTCTGCTCCAGGCCACCATCGCCTGTACCTGAGTGCTCCGACCACACAGTGCGCCCACACTCGAGCCACGCTCGGTCACGTCGCTCCGTACCCTCACGCAAGAGACTCCTCGCGGAGTTAGAGGCGAAAGAGCGGCTCGCCGAGCTGTACCTAAGAGAGGCCGAGTGGAAAACAAAAGAAATCCAGGCCGCAGCCGAACTTGAAAAGGCAAAACTCGAACGACTGAAACTAGACTCGTCGTCGAGTGAGGAGGACGAACTGGACGAACAGGATTCAGATCCTCAGCGTGTCCACCGATGGCTACACAATCAAAAACAGATATTAGCCATCAAAGACGCCGAGAGAGAGAAAAGTCCCAAACCCAAGGAAGCAGCTGTGTCGGAAAAAGGCAGTATTAGACAATCGGCCGGGAATGAAAGAGACCCGGGTGTTGCGGGAACCCCCACGAAAGAGGTCCCGTCTTCAGACCATTCTCCACCGGCGATTGACGTGACTACATTAGCCACGGCCTTCTCACAAGCTATGCGCCAGAATAGGGACTCACCTCGGTACATACAAGAGTTACCCGTGTACAGTGGACACGCCCATAGCTGGCTCGCCTTCCGAGCAGCGTACAACGAAACAAAGGAACGCTTCACTAAAACTGAAAATGTGGCCCGACTACGAAAATGTCTAAAGGGACCCGCCATGGAAGCAGTGAGTTGCCTACTAATAAGTGAGCCTGACCCGCCAGTCATATTACAAACGCTGGAGAGAAGATTCGGGCGGCCAGAGGCACTCATCCGCTTAGAATTGGAAAAAGTAAAGAGTTTACCCAAGGTCAGTGAAAACCCACGTGACCTTTGCATATTCGCCAGTAAATTAGCGAACATCGTGGCTGCTATAGAAGCATTAAAGAAACCACACTACCTCCACCACCCTGAGATGTTGTACAACGTGGTGGAGAAGCTCACTCCAACCCTGAGAAGTAAATGGGTAGACTACGCGGCGAGAGAGCTTTCAGAAGTATCCGACTTCAAAAAGATGTCAATATACTTGAACGAAGAAGCGGATAAGTTTGGCGCTTACGCCCTTCCAGAATACATCGCCGACGAGTCAACAGGGAGGGAGCGACCTATGCGAAAAAAGGTCGAACGCGCTTACACAATAAAAGAAAAGCGCAAGCCGCAAGAAAAGTGGCAAGAAAAATGTTGGCAGTACAAACAATCACATCAGTTAGTGCATTGCCCACAGTTTCTCAACGCTAACATACACGAGCGTTGGGAGATGGCAAAAAAGAGCCATACTTGTTTCCGGTGCTTAAAAGGTACGCACCAAAGAAACACGTGTCGCGTCAAACCATGCGGCCGCGACGGATGTACCATGAGACACCATGTCCTACTCCACCACCAGAAAACCGATCAACCATCAGACATCCCAGAAAGAACAGAAGAGGTACTGACTTCAACAGTAGCTACCAACTCGAATACGCGACGTCGGGCGTACCTAAAAATAGCACCTGTCGTGCTATCCGGTCCCCAGAATAAAATAGAGACGTACGCGTTGTTGGACGAGGGGAGTACAGTAACCATTATCGACGCATCTCTGGCCGATATATTAGGGATAGATGGGCCCAAACAACCAATGTGGGTGCAAGGGGTGAGTGGGACAGAGATAAAACACGAACAAAGTCGGAGTATCAACCTGGGCATTAAAGGGAAATTCAGCGGCAAAGAATTCCAAATTCAAAATGCCAGAACAGTAGAAAGGCTGAATTTCACGTCGCAATCCATAACAGAGGAAAACATGAAGGGCTGCACTCATCTACAAAACATAAGAAAAGAGCTCACGTACGACTACGCGTCCCCAAAGATACTGATCGGTCAGGACAACTGGGACCTAATAGTGTCACGTGATCTTTTGGAGGGTCGGCGCGACCAACCAGTGGCATCACTAACGAAACTGGGGTGGGTACTCCACGGATGCCACACGTCGAAAAGTAAGCCCGTAACCTTTTGTGGTCACCTATCCACAACACAGGGTGACACAATGGAAAAAACAATGAGGAAATATTTCGAACTGGAGTCATTGGGAATCGAACCCAGAAAACCCAAGAACGATCCCGAACAACGGGCGTTGGAGATACTCGAGAACACGACTCGACGACTTCCCAATGGCAGATTCGAAACCGGGTTATTGTGGCGAAAAGACGACCTAAAAATACCCAACAACTACCAAAACGCACTAAAGCGCCTCTACAACTTAGAAAGAAAACTAGATCGCGACGAACAGCTGAAAGTTCAATACCAAGAACGGGTCGACAACCTCTTCAAATGCGGATACGCCGAACCAGCCCCCGCAGCGCCAACTAGCGGCAGAACATGGTACCTCCCACACTTCGCGGTCATCAATCCCGCAAAGCCAAAGATAAGAATGGTACACGATGCGGCGGCTCAATCGCATGGACTGTGCCTCAACGACATGTTGTTGGCAGGACCTGACCTATTACAGTCCCTCCCAGGCGTTATTATGCGATTTCGACAACACCCATACGCCGTATCCGCAGATATAAAAGAAATGTTTATGCAAATCAGCATAAGAGAAGAGGACAGAGATGCCTTGCGTTTTTTATGGAGAGATCACCGGCGGGAGGGTCCGCCAGAAGAATACAGAATGACCTCGGTGATATTCGGTGCGTGCTCATCACCATGCTCCGCCATACACATAAAGAACAAAAACGCGAACGAGTTCGTCGACATCTATCCAGAGGCGGCGTGCGCAATAGAAAGAAACCACTACATGGACGACTACTTACAAAGCTTCCCCACACCTGAGAAAGCGATCAGAATGATCAAAGAAGTCGACTTTATACACCGACAAGCAGGGTTCGAGTTGACGGCGTGGACATCTAACAACATGAGTGTTATAAAAGATTTCAAGGAAAGAACGGAAACAAAAGCAATACCAATAGGTGCGAGCGAGACAGAAAGAACGCTCGGTCTCCTATGGAGCACAAGAGATGATTGCATAAGTTTCCGCTTGAACAAAACAAGAATAGCGCCTGAAATGCTTAAAAACACGCGCCCACCAACCAAAAGGGAGGCCTTAAGTGTCATAATGTCCTTGTTCGATCCATTGGGCTTACTATCGCCTATGACAACGCCCGCGAAAAGAATTATGCAGGACACCTGGCGCTACGGTACCAAATGGGACGAGCCCATTCCAGAACAGTTAAGGCAAAGATGGGACGCATGGCTGTCATTGCTAAGAAAGGTAGAAGACCTACGCATCCCTCGATGTTACGACTATGAATCGGCAACCACTTACGAACTACATACGTTTGTCGATGCCAGCGAGGAGGCCTACGCCGCAAGCGTTTACTGGCGAATCGTGCGTAACGACGGAAGTGTACACGTCACGCTGGCAGCCGCAAAGAGTCGCGTGACACCACTGAAGCCCGTCTCAATCCCCAGGTTAGAACTACAGGCCGCCCTACTAGGGGCCCGCCTAGCCGATACAGTGCTACAAGAGCACGAGTTTGAAGTCGCGCATAAAACATATTGGAGCGACTCGCGTACGGCCCTAGCGTGGATAAGATCCGAACCACGCACCTACAAAACCTTCGTAGCACACCGACTCGCAGAATTAGAGACACTCACTAAGAAAAATGAGTGGCGATGGGTACCTACGGCGGATAACGTAGCAGACGACGCGACAAGAGCGACACCTCACGACTTCAACGTGAAACATCGATGGTTCAATGGCCCCTCCTATCTACTACTATCTAAGAATGAGTGGCCTAGAGAAGTCGAGGTCAAGGTCAACAACTCTGGGGAAGAGAGAGAAAAATGTCTCGCAATAACTGATAAGCCAACTCATGACCATCTGCCAGATGTCCGACGATTCTCAAAATGGATCAGACTGATAAGAGCGACAGCTAGAGTGCTGCAATTTGTCGAATTATGTCGGGGAAATAAATTCCAAATCACCGCTACGCGTTACAAAAGAACGCGGACAAACAAGTCACGTGACCCCGACTGGAAGAAAAAAGATAAACAAACTCGACCCCAATCAACCGATACGGTGGTTCCCACGAGTTCATCGACCCGCCGCGACATTGACCTAGAAGTGCGTCATATTGAAAAGGCCCAAAAATTGTGGATTCTAGCGGCACAACAAGACAGCTATTACGTAGAAAAGCTGCGCATAAAAGAGAACAGGACGCCACCTACCGGAGATTTATTGTCGTCACTTAGTGTTATCATCGACAGTGACGACATAATAAGAATAAAGGGTCGTATAAATGCGGCCGAGGGAATACACGCAGAATCTGTGAGCCCAGCCGTACTAAATGGAAAACATATATACACAAAGTTGTATATACAACACGTCCACGAGAAACTTCATCACGGAGGCGTAGAAACAGTCGTAAATGAGCTACGCCAACGGCTATGGATAATGAAAATCCGACCGGCCGTGCGAAATGTGATCAAGAGCTGTATGGCGTGCAGAATAAAAAAGACTAAACCAACAAGTCCGACCACAGGCGACTTACCTCCAGCTCGCCTGGCCCATCACGCACGCCCCTTCACATTCACCGGATTGGACTACTTTGGTCCAATAGAAGTCACCGTCGCGCGCCACCGCGAAAAGAGATACGTAGCGCTCTTCACATGTATGACGTCACGCGCCATACATCTAGAAGTCATGACCTCCCTAAGCGCTGACTCCGCCATTTCAGCGCTGAGGAGGTTTATAGCCAGAAGAGGCTGTCCAACAGAGCTGTGGAGTGACAACGCAACTTGCTTCAAGGCGGCTGATAAAGAGCTCGCCCAGTCCATAGCTGAAGCCACCCAGCACGAGGCCACAAACCGCATGATCAAGTGGCGGTTCATCCCACCAGCAGCGCCGTTTATGGGCGGTGCATGGGAGCGCATGGTGCGCTCCGTTAAAGAAGCCCTGCGAGTCACCCTGCACGAACAACATCCAAGTGACGAGACGCTCAGCACACTGCTGACTGAGGCGGAGATGACCATAAATTCCCGCCCCCTCACTCATGTGGCGGTGACACCCGACGAACCGGCAGCACTAACGCCGAACCTTATACTACTCGGCCCGAACTGTCACATGCCGGTTCCCGGAGACTTCACCGAAGGCGACCTGAACGCGCGCCATCACTGGCGGCGCGCCCAGAGGCTCGCAGACGTATTCTGGCACCGCTGGGTACGGGAGTACATGCCCTTACTCCAGTACCGGCGGGAGCCCCACAGCACCGGTGAACCACCGAAGATCGACGACATCGTCATCGTGTGCGACTCCAACTTACCCCGGAACACCTGGCCACGAGGCCGTGTCACCAACGTCTACCCGGGTAAAGACAACGAGGTACGAGTCGTCGACATCACCATGGGCAACGGCACCGTGCTACGCAGACCTACGAAGAAGATCGTCGTGCTACCAGTCGGTTCGCAGTGTTGCGACGGCGGGAGAATGTGCACGACAGAATGAAAGCGTAGCACAAGTGCAGTGTATTAATATGTAAATAGAATCAAGTGTACGTGATATGTACGTACTGGCATCGCACGGCTCGGGGAAGAAAGGGGGTTGTCTCACAAGGGTTAAGCAACTAGCGAGGTGAGGACGAATGAATTCTCACATTACACTAATAGAAGCGTACGAGACAAATCCATACACCTTTCCTACGAGACTATGGGATGTTAGTACGTACATTTATATTATGTTTTTTATTATTGTCCTTGTTTATAAATTGTATGTGTTTTGTATTCGCTCTCCATAAATGTATTAGGAAACTGGGTTACAGGTCAGGGTATAGGAAAAATAAAGGCTACCGCCCGCAGTGTGTTTTATTGAGCATTGAATTAAACATATAAAGTTGCGGGCTAGATGACGAAAATCCGGTATCGGCGCCACTGTCTTCCCTTTACCTTCAGTCCTCCCATTCCCCTTGCTACTCAAGGAAGGCGGGAGGGAAAAAAGGGGCTAAATTGCCCAGAAAAATGTAGATCTTCATACTTCGTCATCGAAAATAGCCTTGTCCTCCGCATAAGAGGAGGACAAACCCTAGGATAAGTGACTTGTAGCTCAGAAGTTATGTATGACGTTGGAGAGCGAATAGCACAATAAACTACCCCAGGGAGCAGGGGGATCGCACGGGCAGCAAACTTGCTATAGGGGGCATAGGTTCCGACCTCTCTTTGCCAGTTCGTCCTCAGCACTTCAAGTAGTAACTTGAACTGCTAGTTTTACATTTATCACTTCAAGCAGTAACTTGATCCAACAGACTCCTCATTGTGGAGATACCTAACAAGTTCATACAAGCAAGCTCGCTGCCGACTGCCGCTTCCTCTCTGCCCCCCTGTGGTTCAATGTGAATTAGAGCAGCGTTTTTATTTCCGTATTTCACCCCTACACCCCCCCGTTGGAAGGCAACGTGCGGCCTGCAACATTGGCCCTGCGGTATAACATCGATCGCGAGCACCGCCTTATATATTATATATATCGTAGCCAACAATTTGGGTCTATGTTTCGGTTCAATTCGTACTCGGTTCTACGTATATACAAATGATAAAAATATTATTATTAATGTGTCGTTGGATTGGGCTCTTGAAGGTGTAAAACGGAGAAAGGAAGTTGAGTTTTAGTTTTTATAAATATTGTGCACAATGTATTTTTTGGTTTAATAGTGATAGTTTATCTTCAAGGTGTTTTTTGTGCGTAATGTTTGTGATAATCAAATAAAAAGCATAGGACTGCGTTTTTCGTGTGACTCCAAGGAGTCCTCTTCTGTTCTTAGTAAACCTACTATAAATTTACTGAGCGACTCCTGACTTACTTCGACGGGACTGGACATTGACAGGATTTGTAATAATCCTGTAATAATTATTAGGAAGGAAAATTGACACTGGCGGAAAGTGCTAATTGTATTATTGCCACATATGAAAAGCAAAAAAAAAAACCTTTAATAAAACATTTTATTTTTTGAAACATACGGAAAATCGCGACATCTCTATATCACGGGTAAGTTCGTAGATCGGCCTGATCCTAATAGATTCATTAGTTTCAAAATAATGTTCGATTTCATGGTCTTATTTTAATTTAATATATAAAGATGATTAGAATTGTGATCACTATCGATTGGTGCTATAAAAATACAGGGGTATTGGTAATAAATACAGTTTCGCATTTCTGTCGGTTCGTTTCCAGGCCATACACAAGCGACTTTTCGAAAATTTACAAATAAAATAGGAAATTTTACAAATAGGAAGCTACATTATCCGTGTCTAATATAGGCTATATTTTATTTTGAAATTTTGAAAAAAATATTAAAAAAAAAAAAAAAAAACTTATAAATCGAAGCGAAGCGAGGGCAAGCGAGGGTAGGTCGCTAGTTATAAATATAAATGTCAATTTAATAGTTATTATATATGGATAAACTAATTACCTATGATTATAACAAAATATATATTCTTTTTCGAATGTGACTAAAGAAACCTAATACTTTTATAATTTATGAGTTTCTTTTTTCTTAAAAAATAGTAATTCGACATCAGATGGAGAAGCTTCTGGTATTCAGAGTCATTCAATTAAAAACGTGTCACTGCCACCCAGGTGACACAAAGACGCCGTTCAACATTTACGACTTTCGTCACTTTTTATTACTCATGACATTTCAGCCACGTTTTAATGCCGGATACTTGTGATATACCGTCCGAGACCACTTCAAGATCGTCCCCAAGTTGTAAATCATAAACGAACCGTACGAAATGAAGTTAATTATTGAAGTTTTTGTTAACCGTCGACTCCCTTTGTGGAATAGTTGTCAACAGTTTACGAGCGCAATGAATGGTTCATATATGTAGGGCTGTCAAAATTTTGAAGAAATATTTTTGCTGGTTTTTTGTAGGAAAAAGTAATTCCAGGAAGATATTTTTAAATTGTTGTAAGGTCGCAAGAAATAATTGTTAAGCCACTTTTATTCTTTTTATACTTAATTTTGCCGTGTTATGTCATGTTTGATATGAATGAGTGTGACATCATTACTTCCAAATTAAGATTAAAGGATAGTGGCTCAACAATTAAATTTTGTGACCGTACAAGATATGAAAAAATCGCCGTGGTATCAGTAGTAAAATTAATCTTTCAAACAAACAAACACAAAAAGGATTTTTGCAAAATTGTTTTGAATTTGATCCAAGGGAATTGTACCCCAAGGATCCAGTGTTCTTTTGAGTTCTGTTGTTTGAGTGTGTGTTAGTGAGTAACCATTTAGAATGATTTTTTTTTTATGTACGAAGGCGGCAGACGAGCATACAGTCCACCTGATGGTAAGTGGATACTGTCGCCCATAGACATCCGCGATACATGCCAACATTAGTCCAAAATAACAAATGTTGGCACGCCCCCGGATGCGCTGCCTACCTTTGGAGATATAGGAATGGATTTGGAGAAAGGGTTAGGAAAATGGGGAGGGATAGGATGGGATGGGAATGGGCTCTGGCATATCTCACTCACTACCGAAACACGTACGTACATTGGGGAAATACGATAAAGTGGGAAATGCAGTACATTTCAAGGTAGTCTTCTGTGAGAGAGGGGTAACGTGGCCAGTCGAGCGCGCCCAGCGGCTGTTGGATTGCAGCGTGCACTCTCCCCCATGATAATGCGACGCTGGTTTATTTTCGATGTAATTCTTCAAATACAATTGTATGCAAATCAATACGCAGTGACAAACTTACATGCTCTCGTTTAGGCTATCGATACATGTACAGTCTACATGTAAAGAGAATATATTTAAATGTTCGTGTCGAATAAATTAAGTAGAGCATTAGTTGACCATAAATATATTTTTTTTCTTCATTTCATAAATATTTAAACTAAATATTTCCAAATAGTTTACGTCAAGGATTTATGAAAGACGTCCACGGTAGCGTTGACAACCCTACGTGCATGCGTCATTTACTTTGAAGAAATCTTTGTGAATGAGATTCTTGGTTCAGTGGCTTAAGTGCATTATGATGGGGGAATGATTGAAATGTTGACCCGTTTTGACGTTTGATTATGGTATGAATAAGATTACGCACTACTTTTGATAAACAAAGATGGTTTTATGGGTGTAGGGTTAGAACCAGCTAGCATTCGTCTTGTTTCTTTGTAAAAGAACATTAATATAATTGGCAAATTGAATATTTGTATACGTGTTTCCGGGTATTCCTATAATTAACACCTGTGACGGATTGAATTCGAAAACATTTAAGTACCTACGCTATCGCCAGGGATTTGTCGGGGATTGGGTGCACAAGTTTTCCAGCAGGACTTTGGTTTTCTTGTTCGAAAGCGTGAATTACAAATGGAAAGAACTTTTTGATACCTTTGGTAACGAAACGGTTCTTCTACCGTACGGCGAGTTAGCCGCGCCGTAGAGAAACCGTATATGCTTTTTCCGCCGGTAGAGGCACGGCTAGCGTATTTCAGATGCGGACTTCATGTGTCATTTTTGAGTGCTAAGCTAAGAAAAGGTAGTAATTAAACAAGTGGCCTAAATCAAGCATTTATTAAATACTATTTTTAAATTATGTAAAAAAAACTATATTTAGAGCTTCTTTTAGTATATATATATATTAATAACAAATAATCGTAATCGTCATTTTATTTATACAAAACATTCAAAGAGCACATTGTACGACTTTTATCGCGCTGTTATAATGAGAAACTAACACGCGTGTCGCACCTCTACCAAAATGGCGGATGTAAAATAAAATTTAACGTTCAAAATTTGGTAGTTTCAGAGCTTTACGGCTCGAGATTAAGGCGAGACGTAATAAAATACAGTGTACCTTTGACATGGAGATTGACAGCTGTGAGATGAACGCACTTCTTTGTTTCTTTGTATTCGAGGTACGTACGATCGCCATCGCATATAGTGTGGTACACGCGATATCGAACTTAAGAAAACAATACATATTTAAAATTTTGAATGCACGCGATTTAAAAGCTGCTTGAGGGAGTCTTGCAATAGTATCTACTGTCATTTTGGAGACATTTTGATTAAACCCTCTGGCGTTTAACTAAATCATTGGATCGCTGAGTAGCCCGAGTGTAAGTTTTTAGTTTGTAAACGCTACTATCGCGTCTGTACCAATGTTTTTTCCCATCTAGAGTATATTAGAGGATCGAGAAGTGTTTTATAGTGGATACTTGATGGACAATATGTTCATACCAGTATATTGACAATCTTACAATTTTCATATAAGACAAAATCACTTTAAGTGTACGCGATAATGGTGTTTGCAAACGAGAAAAACTTACACTGGGCCACAGATTATATAATCCTAAACTAGGGCCTCAGAACGGCAGAGGATTATCGGGTAGGCTATAATGTCGCATTTCTTATTGATATAGTCTGTTAATTTTTGCGGGGGGACTCGATACTAATTGATTTTTTTTATTTTTATAGACTAGTGGGCGGACGAGCAGGCGGTCCCACGTGATGGTAAGTGTTACCGCCGCCCATGGACACCTGCAACACCAGGGGGTATGCGGGCGCGCCGCCGACCTTGCAAAATCCTATTCACAGCTCTCTTGAAGAACCCCATATCGTAGCTTAATGGAAAGACCTCTTGAGGCAGTTCGTTCCACAGCCTACGGGTTCGCGGTATAAAGATTGGGGTTAATTGTTACTATTTGGAGAAAATAAATTTCTGGTGAATGTTTTTTCGTTATTAGACTCAAACGAGGCCTTTTCTTTCTTATACCTACTAGTAATTCATTGCAAAAAATATTCCAAATCTTTAATAAACCTCTTATATAGGTACAGGTTGATGTTTATTTTTGTACGGGAAGTAAACATATTTATTGTATCATATTACCATTAATATATACTGTATTAAAATATATTAGTATACCATACGGCCATCAACTTGTTTCTGTTCACTGCTGGACCTATATCCAGTCGCAGAAGAGGTTTGTGGCTCTTCCGATATCCGTCACTACACAAGATCTTATACTATTCTTATTCACCCACTACAGGCGGATATTAAGAAAAGTAGTGTACATTGACACTACTAATTTAAAACAATAACGTACCTTGTGGAAATTAGGAAACAGTATTACATTTTTTGTATGGGGAGTAAAAAAAACAGGACAGTGGCGGATTTTTTGTATGAAATTTAGTAGTTTAACATTAGACTGGAAGAATGATTAATGTGTATATATTTGAAAGTAATATGCCATAAATTAATGGAAGTTCTCAGAATGCGAGTTGCAGCAAGATTTACGATAGGAAAGGTAAATAAATTATACATACCATAAGATAGGATAATTCTACACAGATTTAGTTCAATATTTATGGGAAGTTAACTTCTCTATTTCAGTAAATTTGTTTATAAACTCGTGTATCGTGTGATGTTAGTTACTTTACAAAATTGTAATAATAACCAAAGCGTACACGGATGCGTGCGTATTGATGTTGATGGTATGTACAAATAGCAGTACGCGCCTACAACGGTACGCATTGTGTAGAAAGCAAAAACTTCTTACCATATTACCAGTATAATAGACAAACATAGGGTGAGCGAGATTCCTAATGTTTATGCAATAACAACGAGTGCGATAAAGATGGCGACATGTTGACATCTAAAATCTGTTTGTCGAACAAAAAGATCCCACAATCTCCCGGTCTGTCAACTGCTCGTTGTTTTATTTAAATTTTGGATTTATTTGTAGATATATTCATTTAATTTGTGTATTTATTGCCAATGGTATCATGTGTAGTGATTGATACTATTTACACAGGTATTGCAGGTAATGTTACAAATCGAAATAATCTCGATGAATTCAAATATTTTTGGTAAATATTTGCATAAATGTGCTTCTTTTCCAATTGATATTGTAAATAAAACATTGTACTTTGTGTTATTATAATTTGATGAAGAAATTCGTTTTAAAAATAGATATATTGTATACGAAAAGTCTTGGAAGATGCATAATACATATATATTTTAGATAGTACGTAAGGTTATACATCAGAGTGTCACGTCTTGCAGGTTTTTATTTATAGAAGGGATGGCAGACGAGCCGGCGGGCCACATGATGGTAAGTAGGCACTGCCGCCAATGGACACCTGCAATACCAGGCGGTTTGCGTGTACGCTGCCGACCTTGCAGAATCCTGTTCACAGCTGTTTTGAAGAGCCCCATATCGTAGCGTAACAGAAATACCTCAGCTAGCAGTTCAATTCACAACATTCGGGTTCGCGGTATAAAGTGTATTCTCGATCGCACTGTACGTTGCGACTCTATATCAAAGAAATGCGGATATAGAGAATATATGCACGACAATGACGACGATTTAACTACTGTAAATTAAAGTAAATTATAACTACTGTACCAATTTTCAATTTTTTTTCACTTTTGGAATAATTTGATGCAGATGGACATATGATGTAACATATACTAGAAAAAACAATTGTCCATATTCAACCCCTAAAATTTCAAACCTCCATTAAAATGCCTACTCAAATATGTTATTCAAACTCTTATGTATTATACATATTCATATTAAACTCCCAGTGGCTGAATATGGAATCGTTATGGTCCCTGAGCGAAGCCAAGGAGGCTCGCTAATGTTTGATAAACTGTGTACAATTTAATCCTCGATATCCTGTTACAAGTGAATGTTCTAATTTACATATTTACTGTTTTATCTAACCACGACTGATTATGTCCGATAAAATAATTCAGTTTATACTACGGATGAAACTCAATATGTTATTGATTGATCTCAAAAACATGATTTAATTACTTCCTCCCCCAACTAACTATATTTCCTTCCTCTTTGTTTGTTACCTGAATCGCCTTTGTACTTTTTACTACCGTCGTGTTTTCTAAGTTTAGGACTAACAAGGATTCGCCTCGGATTGGATTGTGAGAAACGAAGCGGGCATGAAATAAACTCTGATGACTCCATCCGTTTTACGATCGAAACTTGGATTGAACGTATACGAGTTTCGAGTGAAACTAGTTTCTTGCTAGTTGGACAATATAGGAATTAGTAGTTTTTTACGACATAGGTAGGCGGTTAGTCAAGTTCACTTGTATGATGTTAAGGTAGGGGGAATTTATGGTGTAGCGTAAATTAGTGAGGGGGAGCATCGCCTCCCTGAGAGGAGGGATCCATAAGGATTTCCCCACGTAAAAAGGGGGAATTTATGGTAAGGGCCCTCCCATAGTATAAAGGAGTGATATAATCAAAGATACTAGTGGTAAGGGGGACTTCTGGTAAGGATGGAATTATGATAAGGAGGAGGATTGATGTTAAGGGGGAGGAGGGAAGTACACATACTGTTCACAGTTCCTAAATAATACGTATGTATTGCCGAATTTTCACGTGAACTTTCGGACTTTATCAGAACAAGCTGGATTCCGTAACTGAATAGACGACGAGGCAGGCCATGAAAGAGATGAATAGAATGTGTAGTGTGTAAGATCTAAGGAACATGTGAAGAGTAACATCCTGGAAAAGAGATGCCAAAGATAGAACCGAATGGTGAAGGATTGTGAAGAAGGACAAGACCCACAACGCGTTGTAGCGCCGCAGAGAGTAAATAAGCTCGCCATGAAAAGTTGTTTGTTCTTTACCAGTTGTTGTTTGTTTACCTAGCTGTGTATGCACAATAGCCTTAGGAATTACTGGTCCAATTTTATTCCCGGGTACCTTTTAAAACCTAAATACCTACTAGTGATTTTTATTAAAATCAGTCAAAAGTAAAGAGTTCTTTTATAGAAAGAAGATGGTGGACAAGCATGTGCTTCACCTGGTGGTACGTGTCCCCCTTGGAATCTGCTATTCTTGCGATACAACCTTTTTGTAAACTTTTAGTTGCTAAGGAGCTATGTATTCTCTATTAATATTATTTTTTATTAAAAATAAACTCGATAAACCGGCACCTGTTGTTTTACGAAGTGGCGGGGTGTGAGTTAAATGTGGTACAAGGGACACGCGGATTGAGGAAATGATAATAAAATTAAAGATTGCCAAAAAAATTTAGTTTAAAGTAGGTACGATGGAACGATCCCATATTGTGGTACCTATTATATGTATGGATAGCCTTAACTATTTAATTGTAAGAAAATAAATTAAAATATTTAATTAATAATTAATTAAGACATTACAAATCGATATTAAAATATCTTATAATAACTGACTTAGAAGCCATACGTTAGGAATTAGGAAAGGTCTCCGATATAAAACAATGAAGTCATTATAATAGAAGTGTCATTACAGCAACGTAAGAGTGACAGGTACAGGAGTAGTTCCTCATCATATCATATATGCCTATTTAATATCTAATTATATAACATATTTTAATATTTTTTTAAATGTAGTATTGTTTTCCTGTTGATTCGTAGTAGTCGCATGAGCCATAAAACGTATCAATATCAAAAACAGTCTATTGGTAGAATATTCACGACCCTCAAGAAGACCTCAGGATTCTCAGAGGGTTGTGAATGATATAGGCAGCTGTAAGCTATCATGATTCGGTTCGGTTCGGTAGTTCCAAAATTGTGACGGTGTCAACGTCTCAAATAATCACATAAAACCGACATCTATACATACATACAACCTATATGTATGTCGTTGGTTATGGCTCGCCATCTATACATACGTACAAACTATATGTATGTCGTTGGTTATGGCTCGTGAAGATCTACAGCTATTGTCTTTTTTTTTTTCTGTAACATATGGATAATTGGGAGGTGTATGTCCATAAAAATTGGGAAAGTAGGAGGTTCTAGATGGAGGAGAAGAGTCCTCAAATGGCGATCTGTCACGTGACACTCGCTTCAGTCCGTACCTTGACCGTCACTGCAACATTGTTGCACTTAAACTGCAACAATTATAGTGAATTCAATGTCATCAGCGTGGTTTTTTCTACTTTTTCTGTAACTCATCGATGTGTAGTTCGTTACAAGGGTAAGGGGAATGTGACGGCGATTAATTTTTAATCGTCTGTCGTGCGTAAAGAGTTCAGATTTCATAGTTGAATTCACTGGTTTATTAATCTCATTAATATGATTACTTTTAATCAATTCCATAACTACGTAGGGTATAAAAAAGTACGTGATGCTATTTGTAAACTTGTAACGAGTATTGCAATAAGAAAATCAGCTATTGAAACAAACAAAGTGATTAAACCTTTCAAGCCAATCATCACGTTGATATCAACACACGCAATAATGTCATTACATACACTTATAGTACAGTACCGTATCTTTCTTTCTGCAGAAAGAAGTGAAATATTCGTGTTCTTTTTCCGGAATGGCTAATTTATTGTGGGTAGGCGTGAGGCGTATTTATTGGAACAGATAAAAATAACAGGTATTTGAAAGTAACAAATAACAACTGTTATTGTGAATTTGAAATAACTGTTATCTAAAATAACATAAAATACAGACACATAAATATTAAATACTTATACCAAATACTATTGTTATTTGTTACCGCAATTGTTAATAACAGTCTGTTATTTCACAAAATCTTATAACATTTCTTATCTCACTCTAGCTCATCAGTATCGCGCTTGCAAAAAAGAGAAACACCTAGTATTTTACATTCACAATTACACATGTTCACCTCTCACTTGCACTACAATGCTTATACCATGCCAAAAAGAGAAGCTCCTAGTATTTATTACCCCAAAAATATAGTAGATGGATTCTAAGAACAAATCTCATTGAAAAAGTAACTCCCAAATGTGGTCATGTTATGTATTGTCTTCTTATTCGGATACATTGTGAGAATTGTAGTGCCATATTGTGTGAACCACTTGACACTAAAATAAATAAATAAACATACTACGAACTAAATGTTAATATTATAATACGTCACAAATCTATATAATAAAAATGAATGTTGCTAAGCGAATGGCTCGACCAATTCGGCAATTATTATTTTTTTGTATGTTCCTTGAATCCCACGGAAGGTTTTTAATACAAAAAAAAAAAAAAAAAAAACATAACAGACAGAACGAAGTCTGTCCGGGCCGGGCAGCTAGTAAATAATATTTTATGAATCAAGTACTGTAAAACCAATTTTATTATTTAAATATAAGTATTTTAATAGCTAAACATTGTCGAATAAAATATGTGTCACTCGTTTGAAATTATACTATGTATCCGAACGTTGGTGCATTCCCGGATTGACATGATTGGTCGATAAATTAGCCTTGTAAATTCAACTTTACGACATTAAAAATAAAAATGATATTCAGTTGTAATTATGATTGATAATGTTTAAATTTTGAAATTCTCTCTTTATTCAAATTTCATAATCGAACGAATTATAAAGCGTTTGAATTTTGGAAAAGAGATAGGAGAAATTTTAAGATTCTTGTTTTTTAAATTAGTTTAATAATTAGTGTACTTAGTTAGTAATAGTTAGTTAGTGTTTATATTCATTGTATGTATAGTTTAGATTTCGATTAAAAATAGTGTATAGTTAGTTAGTTTTTTTATTATTTGTTAGATACTTTTTGGTTTCGGTGTAAACGTTCTCTAGTTAGGTATAAAATGTCTTTCAATAAAAAAGTGAGTGTTGTGTGGGACCATTTTATGGACTTAGGCGGCAACTACGCGATTTGTAATATATGCAAGGCGAAATTGTCCTATAAGGCGTCCGTAACAAACCTAAAAAAACATGTAGACAGAAAGCACCCCACGGTTCGGATTATAGATAGAACCGGTAGTTCTAGCACTAGCGTCCTAGAAGTCCCCCAGTCTTTATCAAACCAAATACCCGAGCCCTCAACGCAGCAGCCTTCTGAAATGGTTCTCCAAGTTTTACCCGCGGCGCAACTGTTGTCACAGCCACCACCACCAAGGAGGACTTTTGGCCACCAGCCAATAACAAACTACGTACAAAAAAGAAATTGCAATATGAAGACGGAAATAGATAAAAGAATCATGAATCTATTTATAATGGATTTCCAACCGTTTAGAATTGTCGAGGATCGCGGTTTTCGCGAGTTAATGAATTACGCGTTTCCTCATTATACCATCCCCACCAGAAAATTTTTTTCAAACAGTATGCTACCGGCCGTGTATGAAAAGGTCAAGGCACAGTTAAAAGAAAGTGTCCATACACAAGTGAAGTCACTTTGTATCACTATTGATATGTGGACATCCTGCGCAAACGATTCCATGCTGGCTGTGACTGGACATTATATTGAGGAGGAAGAATTTGCCCTGAAGTCATTTCTTCTAGAATGTATGCCTCTTTTAAACACCCATACAGCAAAAAATTTGGCTGACAGCATAAAGCATATATGCGAGGAGTGGAAAGTAGCAGATAAAATACTTTTGGCCGTATCGGACAACGGTGCAAATATTAAAAGTGCTATCGAAAGGGAACTTGGATGGAAACATTTTCCCTGCTACAGTCACACCCTAAATTTAGCGGTCAACGACATTCTGAAAAACCCTGACGTAGCAGAGCTACTTTCTAAAATAAAAGGGATAGTACGGCACTTCAAACAGAGTAATGTCGCTTGGGAAAAATTGAAGAAGTACCAAGAACAAGCAGGTACCACACCGAAACGGCTAGTTCAAGAGGTTCCAACGAGGTGGAATTCCACTTATTATATGCTCCAAAGATGTGTGGAACTCAAAGAACCACTTAACAGTGCAATGGTCAACCTTGGGACAGACACCATATCAGGATACGAGTGGTGTATAATCCAAGAATTGTGTGTCATTTTACGTCCGTGTGAGGAAGTGACACGGGAATTGAGTGGACAAAAGTTCATAACAGGCAGCCTAGTGATTCCTATCACTATAGGACTTATTAAAGCCCTGGATAATATGTCCACAGAACATACTTTTATGCCATTAGTGGAAAGTTTGCGGCAGTATTTAATTGGAAACATCAAAAGAAGGTTTTTAAACTTAAACCGTAGTAAAACTTTTGGGAATTGTTTGTTTCTGGATCCCCGGTTTAAGTTTTACTTCGATGAGGCAAATATTGCAGAAGAAACAAAACGGCGAATTGTTTCTATGGTAGCAGCACAGATTTCCCGGAGTTCGGCTACACCAGGCGAAGTAGTTACAACTGCGGAACCTGCAACATCAGTTAGCCACACGACATCCATATGGCAAGATTTTGATATGAAAATGCGAGGGATACAGCCGGAAGGTACAGCTCAATCCCGTGCCATTGTAGAAGTACAGCGATACTATGACGACAAAATCATCGGACGGACGGAATGTCCGTTAAAATGGTGGAGAGATCATAGAACAGTTTACCCTACACTGTACAAATTAGCCGCCAAAAATTTAAATGCGATGGCGTCGTCTGTTCCCTGCGAAAGGGTATTTTCAGCTGCGGGGAATATTCTTAATGAAAGGCGAACTCGTTTAGGTGTTAGAAAGTTGCAGCAACTAATTTTTTTGCAACAAAATATGTAAATGTGTAAATATAAATATAAATTACTTAAATGTAATTTTCTTGTTTTTATTTTTATTTTTTTATTTTTTGTCTTGAGTAATAAATAATGCTATAATTATTACATTCCATATTAACTGACAAGTGACAGTCCTAAGCCTGTAATAAAACATAATTGTTTGCTCGCAAACGAAAAAAAAAAAACCGACTTCAATTACATACACAAGTAATACAACGTAAATAGACAAAAAAATAGTCAAGTTAATACGCGTAATCAAAGTTTAATCAAAAAGTGCTAAGCTAATCTCGATAAAATTTAAATAAGACTACATGACAAGTATCAGCCCTCGATTAAAAAAAGAATTATCGAAATCGGTAAACCCAATAAAAAGTTACGAGGTATAATACAACGTAAGTTGACGAAAAAATAGTCAAGCAAAGACGTATTATTAGATATAATTCAAAAACTACCCGTCCGATCTCGATAACATTTAGATGGGACAAATTAGCACGCACCAGCTTTCATTTAAAAAAAAATCATCGAAATCGGTCCACCCAGTGAAAAGTTCTGAGGTAACATACATTAAAAAAATACAATCGAATTGAGAACCTCCTCCTTTTTTGGAAGTCGGTTAATGAAGGGAATTGTTCAGTTTGTAATTTACAAGAACAAAATTCGTAATCCGCGTAAACTTAAATAACAGGCTGTTATTTTATAACAGGTATTGGTATCTGTTATTTTTCCATAACAGTAACAGATATAACAGGTAACATGTTTCACCTGTTATAACCCACGTCTAATTGTGGGGGTACTGGGATGTCGTATCTTTCTTTCTGCAGAAAGAAGTGAAATATTCGTGTTATTTTTCCGGAATGGCTAATTTATTGTGGGGCTACTGGGATGTAAATAGTCACCGGACGTGTGCAGAGTGCGAACATTCTTTAATTCTAAATATATTACATATAACCGACGTAACGAAACGATAGCATGATTTTATACGGCACAGCGCCATCGGTTGGTAAATTTCAGAACTAAAAAAATTGAATTGTATGTTATCGAACATCAAAACATGCGGAAGGACGGGTTTCTAATATTATTATAACTAATAAAAACAAATAATTTAATTTGAAGAACTAATATTAGACTAACTATTATCAAATAAAATATAAAAAGAACTAATATTATAATTTGACAAATTTGGTTGGATGTATTCACATGTTTATTCATATTATCGGAATCGTTTCCAACAGTCGGTTTTACTAGTACCTTTCATTTTCTTTTAATAAATGTTAGTATTTATACGTTGGCGATATTTATAGCAAATACCGAAACCTCTTAGATTAAACCGTAATCCCACTGACTACACCTTTACTGTGGTCTCGTTGTTATGTTGTTCTGATTCATATCATGGTCATTGTATATGGCAATCATAAAAAATAATAAATAATTACAATAAAAATTACACATAATTACAAGTTAATCAATGACGCTAAATAATAGTGCAACTTTGTACATTTTACAATTCAACCTCTAAAATAATGGACTCGCCATCCCGCTTGGCCAGCGTGGCGTTTTAAGGCCTTACATGCCCCATGCACGAGACAATGCGCATGATGAGGTCCATGTCCAGCAGTGGATACTGAAAGGGCTGGTTGCATTGCAGGCAGAACATCATAGGTGACTATTTACCTTGGAAGAAGAAAAATTACACTGATTCTTCATCTTCTTGATTGTTACTTTAATTTTACTCTGTGTCCATGATATTTTGACTGTTAATATATGGACTTCATTATTTTGTAGCGGTATCATTAGGGTTAACATTTAACACGGCCTCCTGACCATGCGCAATGTATATGGTCTTAAAACAGCTTGCTGGCCAAGCGCATTGGCGGGTCCACTCTTTTAAAAGTGGTATAGTAAGTAGCAAGTCCTAAATCATCTTTTAAAATACGTCCTGAGTGATATATTCATCTCTCTGGTTAAAATCTTTTGCTTCCGGGCGGGATTTCTTCGGAATCTTTCCTTCACAGCTTTAATCGTCTATTTAGTACGAATAGTGCGTGGACGGCTAGACCTTTTTTACCACAAACAGAGGACGTTTCAATGTACGAGTACATACCTGCCAATAGACCGGTACATAAACATTTTTAAAATTGCTTTTGGCTCCATGCCTACTTTGTGTAATGGAATTGCAGCAATATGGTTTTCGTTATCACCCTACTTCATTTTAGTATTAGTACAATATTTAATAACGATTGGCACTAAAACGAGAAAAACCATTTATTTTTCACTTGAGAATGACAGATTCCAAATTCAAATGTATTTTTTCCCCTTATTGTAACGGTTTTTATGGCCAGACTACTCGTTTATAAGATATAAACTTTATAGATATTTATCAGTAATTGATTAATTAATTATTAATCCCTTTTGATAACACCCTAACCTCTGCGGTAATGTCGCAATAAACTTTTTTCAAAAAGCCGCGTGTCATCTGTCCTGCGTGTCTTGACATTGTTGCGTCCATGGAGGTTCGACCAAATACGGCGGTCAATATTACTGGAACGGCGTTCCAAATTGAAACGCTAATTTAGTTATACATCAAAGTAACTTTTGGGCGACTGGAGAAGTGAAGTTGCGTTTTTGTTTGATTATTTATTATAAAAATTGTGTATTGTGCATTTTGTTATTTAATAGTGATAAGTTTATTAAACATCAAAGTATTTTTTGTGCATAATGTTTGTGATACTCAAATAAAAGTAAAGGACTGCGTTTTTCATGTGCTTCCAAGGAGTCCTCTTCTGTCCTCAGCAAAAGCCTTACTATCACTTTACTGGACATTGACAGAGTTGGACTGGACATTTACGTTTTAGACTTTAAGATTGTTTATTGATGTTTTTTGTATATTATTTGTTTATTGAGAAGAAAACTTGACACTGGCAACATTCTGGCAGTAATTGCAACATTGCTGTATATGAAAAGAAAAAAAATATAACAGGAGTATCACGTAATAAGTGCATTGTGTATCGCGATATTCGCGATGAAAAATTAAATTTAAATTTTATGCATAAATTAGCTATTTTGCTAATTTTCGCGACTTATTCCCTTTTTCCATAGCACCGCAGAATGTACCGTAATACTCGCTCAACAATGATTCATCTCCAAAATCAAATGTTGACGTATTATAAACAACTCGATAATAAGCATTCAAAACAGAATGCAGTCAAAACAAAATTCACTCGGAAAAACTGTCTCACTCAGTTAGAAAACCTCCTGACGCTAAACATTTATATTGGAATCCTCAGTAAATCCGTTAAGAGAATATATTTCATTTGAACTAAGTTTTATTAGCATGATTTTACGGTTTACTGGGAAAGTAGTCCTTTGTATTCCGTCTCAATGTCGTTACAAGGAAATAAGTATAAGAATAGGTACGCCTCGATGTGGATAAAACTGATAATTAAATAGTACGGTATTGAAATCTTAAACT
The DNA here is from genome assembly GCA_943735995.1 of Sesia bembeciformis. Taxonomy (NCBI): domain Eukaryota; kingdom Metazoa; phylum Arthropoda; class Insecta; order Lepidoptera; family Sesiidae; genus Sesia; species Sesia bembeciformis. The sequence continues at coordinate 10,446,233 of OX031042.1, forward strand.
GGTGAGTGAGTAGTTATGGTGCTTAGAGAGAGAGAGACAGACAGACTGATTAGAGAGCTCTCTCATTCCATTAAACACTGTGTGCGTTGGCATATAGAATTGACGTAAAATATAAAACTTATAAAAAAATTACTACGATCAAGGGGCACAATAAACGATATTTCCACACAAATTGACGTAGCTTGGTTACATCAAAACATCGTAAAAGAAAAAAGTCTGCAGTGTCGTGACGTACATAAGTAAGGATACAGAGTATATTAGTACAAATTACTCAGATCTCAGCTAAGCATTTCATACGCTCGTAAAGAAGTCAATTTGCCAAAATGAAACAATCTTATCCACACGACAAAAGTTTTGTTTACTGTTCTTTTATTTTCGTACCATAAAAATAATAAAAACAGATTTTCGGCAGACGATGTCGCGTCTTATTAGTTCATTGGACTGAAACGCGTAAAAATAAAAGGAGTGATGTCAATAACTTCGCGAACAGAACCCCGTTAAAAATATTCCTTTTCACAGGTACAAGGAGCGGCTGATAAGTAATCTACCTAAGTATGAAAGAAAAGACCTTTTATTTTTATTTTTTTTTATTTTTCAATATAAGTCCTCTGCGACTGTAATGCATTTGTTACATTTGACAATAAGGGACATCAAACCATTAAAAAAATATTGTTTCGTTTATTCGTCAACCTCTTAATCTTCTTAATATTTTCCTCAAATTTCTGAACAGAAAATAGTCGAAGGGGCCCCAGTCTGAACTAACTATAAGGCGAATGATTGATTTCTGTGAAGCCGTTTTTACTTAAAGTTGACCTTGCAGTAAGAGCCGTGTGGACTGGAACATTGTCGAGTAAAATCATGACTCCTTTACCTCTTCTTTTTTCTTTTATCACTGCTCGCAGTTGGCCTAGCGATACGGCATAGTAAGCAGCATTTATCGTGATATATTTTAGCAGGATAACAATAGAATCAACTCCACATAACAAAAAATGGTGGCCATCAGCTTGCCGGCCGATGGCCGTACCTAGACTTATCGTGGTGGCTTTTCTCCCTTAAATTCTCATTGTAACGATTCTTGTTTGTTTTCGGACTTCCATTGGCGAATCCAGGTCTCATCACAGGTTCTTGAATTCTTTAATCATGCTCAAAAATGCCTCACTACTTTCAACGCGTCGCCGTTTGTCAAATGGCGCCAGCATTCTGGTCACCTGACGAGCGCTTAGACATCCCTAAATGTTCATGAATAATTACATGAATTCGTTCCTTGTCAATACGAATATCTCTCGTGATCTCCCACTGCCTAATTCTCCGATCTGCGAGTATTGATTCTTTCACTTTACCCACAGTTTCTTCCGTGACTGCCAAAACTGGTTGTCCACTACGGGGATCATTTTCCAAGCTGTTATGACCATGTTTAAACTGCTTTGACCAAAACTTTATGACGAAATCAGAAGGTCGTGAATCATTGAATACCTACATTTAACATTCAAGGAATTTAATAATGGCTTGTTGTTCAATCTTAATCATTTTACTATTTCCTCCGACATGCAATGAAGTCGCAATGCAAAGCCAAACATGAAAAACCAATGAAAGCTGGTATTTTTCAAAAAAGAATAATAAATAATACGATGCCAAAGTGGGGAGCATCATTTTCGCAATACAAATAATAATCAAAGTAGATTACTTATCAGCCGTATAATAATTGTAATTAATTTACTTTTGTACACATATGACATAGTTATGCTCTAACTTTCTTCGGCTCTTCTCATCCAATCACTACCGGCAAACTTCTTCAAGTCGCCATCCACCTGGTTAAAGGGAATCCCACACTGCGCTGCCCGGTATGTGGCTTCCGTTCGAGGACTCGTCTACCACATCGGTCCTGCGGCAAACATGACGTGCCCATTGTCACTTTAACATGCTAATTCTACGAGCTATGTCGGCGACTTTAGTTCTTTGGCGAATCTATATCTTTGTCATATCTGTTACATTTTTTTTTTCTTCACAACGTTTTTATTCATGGAATTAATAAATTAATGATTTAAAAAAATTAATATTATACTTAAGTTGAAATGAGACAATAATATTACGAAATCTGATGTGATCTCACAAATTAAGTCGAGAAATGGTCCCTCAGGGTTAGTACCATTATTTGTTAAGCTCGCGATACCCAACTTGCAACTTGCACCTATACCATACAAAATGCGGTTTGAAACATAATCTTGGAACATAGTCTTCAAAATGAGTGAGAATAATTATTGTTTAGTTGGAGGAATTGATTGAAGCTATGCGTGATAGTAAGTCAGTCACGTAGGCGGTTTATGAGTAAGTAAACTATGAATAAGATAATATTAGAAGTAAGTTTACCTCGAGCTATAAAATTTTTATATATCAACTTATATCAACTTATATATCAACTTATATCAACTTATATATCAACTTATATCAACTTATATATCAACTTATATCAACTTATATATCAACTTATATCAACTTATATATCAACTTATATCAACTTATATATCAACTTATTCCCGTCATGTAAACCGGCCATATTAAGCCAAATTACAAAACAGTCTTGGGTTGGTAGTGCCTCTATGCTTAAGTTTCCGGGTTCGACTCTCGGTCGGACATTCATTTGTAAACACATGTTTATTCGGGCCTGAGTGGTGTGTTCGTATTGTGTTCGTTCATAGGACCCACGACAGAGGAAATCCTAGTGTGGGCCATTGCGTGTGGCGTTATTTATTTTATTATTCATATTTACCTATGCCATGTTTTATTTTATTTTTCCGAATATATTTCTTTTTATTCTTACAACTTTTTTAATCTTTCTTAGTAACTTTAAATTTAATTTTAATATCACTAAAATACTAAAGGAACAGCCTTTGTAGTCACAATAAATAAATAAAATAAAATAAAGTAAATAAAATAATAAAGCACAGTAAATAAAATAACAGTAGGTAAAGTAAATCAGCCGAACCCTAAATCTGTAGCGTCATAAGTTTATAACTTATATATTAATTCATATCAAAGGATGTCGCCGGGAAATGTATGTATTTTAGTAGATAATTAAACTGTGTTCGCCGAGTTATACCTACCAAGGTGCGCGACGAATAGTGTTTGTCGTAAAACTATGACGAAGTGCGATGCAGTTTGTATAAAATATACTTTTTATTGCTTTAAAATGTACCCATATGTACTCTAGATATACATACCTACGTTAAATAGAACTGTGTATTCTATGAGATTATTCTATTTCAACCTACTAATATTATGCTACTGCTGGGTGGTACCTAATTGTCTAGGGGTGTCTATTTTTTATGTTTCAATTTATGTGTTTATTCCTATTTTTGTTATGTCGGAAAAAGTAATGTCTATGTATGTATAGGTCTATTCTCCATTCTCATTTATGAGGGTGTGAGTTCAAACCCCGTACCAGTGAGAAGTTTTTGATGTGAAACATCTAATGCGGCGGGTCAAACCGGGTATTACGCGTCGCCACGTAATACCGTCAAAGGCACCATCGAATATAATTACAGGTCACTAATTAAGAGAATTAAGTTGTTTCCATTTAATTTTTGTATTAAATTAATATAAATGTATATTAAATAAACAACAAAAAAATCTGAATATTATATTTTTAATTGTGCTATATTTATTTCCTTTCATAAGCTATCCTTTTATGCTCATTATTTCTACAAAATAATTTCGATGTTTCACATCTGCCAGACGTACCGCGACGGCTCATTTATTTTTTTAAAATTATCACTAGTTTGACAAAATATCGCAAAGAAATCCACGAGTAGGAAAATAAAATAAAATCAGGGTTATGTATATCTTAATACCCACTCGGCCCGCATAGTGGATTATGGCCCGAAACCCCATTGTAATTGCTAGTAGAGGCCTGCACGCTCCAGTGAGACTGTTACTTAATTAAAAGTGATTACAATATCTACACCTTGCGATTCAAAAAAGGTTGGTCGCAAAAAAGTCTACTAGTTGTAAAAACAACAAAGAAAAATTAGGGACTTGAATGCAGATGTAACAAAACTGTTCATGCCAGTTGCATTTGTGCTAGCCTAAAAAATAAGCAACTGCAGGCATTGCGTAACACGGGTGGACTTGAGTGGAGCTGTGACGATTGCTTGAGTCACCTAAGGAGAAGATCATCTTTTGTGGTTTCGGACGACGAATCTGAAGAAGGCAGGCAGCATCTGTACAAAAATCAATACCCGTCGAACAATTGAAATGATGAAAATAAAACTTGCTTTCACGTTTAATTTTTCCAAATCTACACTAATATAATACAGAGGTAAAATTGTGTGTTTGTTTGTAAGTATGTTGGGGGTAATCTCTGGAACTACTGAACCGATTTCACAAATAGGAAGCTACATAATATAGGCTATATTTTATTCAGAAATTTTGAAAAAAAAAACTTATAAACCGAAGCGAAGCGAGGGTGGGTCGCTAGTCTATAATATTTTAAATTAATTACAGTTTTTCCTTTCCTTTCCTGTAGTCCACGTTCTTTCTGTGCCAAATTGGCACTGCCAATAAACAAAGTTATCATCTAATTATTTCCAAATATTGGGCAATAATGTGAATTTATGTAACTGATGAAACTGATGGATGAGTTACTGCATTCATAACGTGAATGTACTATAAAACAAAACCATGTCGCGTTCCAATGTAACTGATCAGCGCCATCTGTTGAAGCTTGAGAGAAGTAACGTTTTAAATAAAGTTCATCTTGTGTAATGTTAACAAAATTTAGTCATGACTAAAATTCTGCTTCAAGTCACAGATGTTCCAAGACAACGTTAACTTCAAGCAACTAACTACTTGAGCACTGTTGTAATAACGACACTAAACCTTAAGTTCTTACTCATCGTAGTAGTACCTACCTACTACAGATATATTTAAATACTCAGACAATATTTTATGGCTTATTTTAGGTAGGTTTTACGACTGGAGACGGGGACGGCTGGATGTGTCTGGGACTTTATGTTGGGGCACGGCTAGACCGGAATGTTCTAGACTGGAATGTTCTAGATCGCGATAATGCTTTGTGGGTTTACTTAGAAAACTTGGAGTAATGCTCGTATTAAAGTGTTTCATAATAAATCAATTTGATCTGGGTTAACATTAATTCGTAACTAGTTCTTAGTTCTTACGAATTATAAACAGCGGTGATAATCTAAGATATCTATTATAGACTCATCGTCGTGAGATCGTGAGTTCAAACACCGACCCGTACCATTGAGATTCTTTTCAAGTACTGATTTCCTTAGCTCGGCGTTGATGGAAAACATCACGAGGAAACCCGCATGTCTAGGAATTATAAAAAATCTCTGCCATGTGTATCTAATACCCTGTAGATACTAGTCCCGCGTGTTGAATTATAGCACGAAACGGATTGCGTGATTAAAAGGGGAGGCCTGTATCCCGCAGTGGGACGTTATAGGCTACTACTACGTTTAGGTTTCATATTCAACAATAATTGTTTACATATTTGCCGCAAAAATATTATCTTCTAGCGCATTCAAAAGAATTGTCTTGCTAGACAGAACACAAGATTTCCAATATTTATTTTTTAATGAAACTAAATAACATCAGCAAATCTGTACATATATGTACAAAAAGTCCGTAAATATTCGCGTACATGTTCAAAGAATTTTGCTCTCTAAGGTCGTTAACCCGGCTTCACGAGCACGCATACTAAATTTTTAAGAGTAAGTCCAGTGCGCTGTAAATCAATATTGTTATTAGACGGTAAGTATGAAAGGGCCGCTGCGCAGCGCTGCAGCTGCTTGCGAATGTCAACTCAGACGTTTACGCGCGAAAAGTTTTACGATCCGCAGACGACGCGTCAAACTGTTAGTGATGTGAAAACTAACTATTGTCACCTTATCGACATCTTTATAACTTAGATTATAATAACTCTTCTATATTGTAACTTACAACAAGTTTACTAAAAGAGGCCTTTTTATAGCACTAATAAATACTGGACTTTAAATAATGTAGACATTGTAGACTAGTAGAAAGAATTGGACTACGAATAACGCGTGTGATGACGATGATTTGATGTTATATAGACATTGGTTGTGTAAGTTTTTGCATCATTGTTTAATTACAGGATAAAACGAGTAATTAATCAAGTACTAGTAGATATGTATTTTTGGTTCAATTTGTAAAAAGACTGGTTTTATATTTTTTATGGAAAGTTTAATTAAGGGGCTATTAAAAGATAATTAAAGTTCCAAATGCTCAATAACACTCCAATGCTGCTCAACACGGTAACGTTATATTAATAAAATTCTTTATTATTTTTAACTCAAGTGACGATATAGTCAGGTATTAAAAACCATAATTACAGAAAGGACAAAAATAAGTAAAAATAAATATTTAAAAGTTACAAAGTATATTTTTGATATTATACACACTACACAAACGTAAGTAGATAATTGTATAATATTTTAATAACAATTACATTCATGAAATTATTACTTTAGCTTTGTTATGTCATTTTATCGATACTATAATGAATATCGATAGAATATAATGGGCTTCCCTTCAATTTGCGTTTTACGACCGTCTCGTAACCGTGTTCCATTTTTAAATGGGTCTCCGCTTGTGGTAGGTCGCTGGATAAGCAATAATGATGTAAGGATTAGAGGAGGCCTATGGATATAGGTAATGAAAAATCATTACCAAATTAAATTAAAAGAATATCCCAACAAAAATGTATCTGTAAAAATGTTGTTTGGCGATTTCCAATCGTACATCTCTATCATTGATAACCTAACGGATCCCTTATAAAAAGAGGCCAAGCCACAAGAAGTGAAATTCCATTAAACAAGTCTTGGCGACATTTAGATCTCACCCCTTTTTGTTGACAAAACAGTCGCGGGGATTGGCAACATTTTTACAGAAATGTTTTTGTTGGGATTTCACGGCTTTTTGTAGATGAATTTTTAACCGGTAGCTAATCAGATTGTAGATTTTCAATGCATAAGTGTACATCCAGCTTTAGCATTACCACAGTGACATCCTGAATATCATAACAGATTATAATTATTTATTTGACAAATTATTAGTTGCTATGGAGATATATTGATTGTGACAAGTGTTTTTGTAAATTTTATTGTATTTCTGGTTGGGTTCAAATGTTCAGGATTTTTAAGTAGGTGACCTGCGTTCGAGTCTCTCCTCAAGAGCACTTTAATTTTACTTTTCTCTTTTTTCTTTTCTCTGTCTCTAATTTTTGCTTTGCCGTTTGCGTGACAATACACACACTATTTAATATATTCCGAAATCACCATAATCGACTTTAACGTGTTAGCAAGCTCTCCTTCTCACTTTGGAGGTGATCAGTGGAAAATTGCCATTTTCAGATTTTTCCTTAGGTTTTATTCCTTAGGCTTCCTTATTTATTTAGACCGCTATCAGCATGCCAAATTTCAGCTTCCTAGCACCTCTGGAAGGACCTTAGTTTTTTGATGATCAGTGGGTGAGCCACAAAATTGTTATTTTTCGTGTTTAAATATTTTAAAATTGGAAGTCGTAGAAACTTGAAATTTGAGTTTAATTTAGCTCCTAAACTTCTCATCGAGATATCATTTTGAGCCATCTATGTTTTTCCAGTGTAATATACGAGGGGGTCAAAAGTAGGTACGCTGAGTTGCTTCGAGAAAAGGGTGCGGTGTTTGGTAGTGCGCCGAGTCGCGGCGGGGGCAATTCCGTGCCCCCTTATAAACTAAATGTATAACTTAATAAGGGGCCGTTCAAGTATTACGTAAGCAGAATTTTAGTCATTTTTAACTTGTAACCCCCCTCCCCCTTGTCAGCGAAAGTAAGCAAAGCCCTTCCCCCCCATGCTTATGTAAGCATTGGTACCGTGGAATGGGGTTACTTTGAACCGCGGGTTTACTTTGATAAAAACTTCGTTTTATTTTTAAATTTAAATTACTAAATTTCTGAACGCGCCGATAAGGTTTTTTTTCTACGGTTGGCAAGACAGAATGTCACTCTCTGTCATCGCTCAGGCGTAACACGAATGGACGTCTCCATGTGGCCAAAAATAAAATAAATATGTAAGTAATGTATTTATACTATTCTGTATGCTTGAATAACTTCAAAGGTTACAAGGCAGTTATTGCAGTCACGTAGTTTTTATGAAAATCGCCTTGTCAGAAGCTTTTGATGGTACGACATTAGTCTTTGTTAGGTGGCATAACTTCAAAAATATATTTTATAGGTGAATATTTTTATCATGGGGTGTCTTTGATCGGTTTGATGGGTGTCATTGATCATTGATCAATCTCACCCCACGAAGTATCGCAGTTGTTAGTTTCTGGGTATTCTCAAGGATTTTGTTTAATTTGTAAAATGTTTGTAAGCGAATTTAACTTATTTCTTTACAGCATCATGCCTAGAACTTACCAGAAGCGTTTAGGCTCACGAGCTTACAGAAATTACACCAACGAAGTTTTGGATCGAGCGATAACAGCCATTGTTGATGGTCGTTTGTCTCTGCATGCAGCTTCAGAGAAGTACAAAATACCATATGGTACAATATTTAATAAGTACCACGGAAGAAATATAAAAAAAAACCAGGAGCTCAACCAGTGTTTTCGGAAACCGAAGAAAAGACCATATTGAAATCTGTGGCGAAATGTTCCGAATGGGGATTTCCGCTCACAATTATGAATCTGCGCATGTTTGCTAAAATTCTACTAGACCGTCAAGGACGAGCAGTGCAAAGTTCTCAAACAACCTCCCCGGCGTAAACTGGCGTTTACTCAAGCTTCACAAAGATGAATATTCAAAAGAATTAAAGGAGACGTATCGGAAATCGAACACATTGATATTGTATCATTCTTGCCAAATCCTATCGCCAAAAATGATTGTGTTGAATTCCCTTTTGGTATTAACGTTGCAGAATTGTAGTTTAAGAAATTATGTTCCTAATGAACAATTTGATAATTTTGATATTGTGATTTAGGAAATCTAGCTATTTAAGTATAACTTGTTCTGAGCCATTTTGATCTCTTTTTGTAATTTAGATTGGTAATGACGTTACCTAATAAGAATTTTTCCTACGTTTTTAATATTTTGAAGTTTATGATTGTGTATGAGGCTGTTAATTAGTTAATAAAGTTGATTCAAAATAAAGGTGATATTTTTGTTCGGTCAAAGTATCCCCAAAACAATAAAAATCCTTGTAACTTTTGATCCCGTTGACAGATTTTTTTCGTTCTTTAGAAAAAAAAGTCTTTTAATTGGGGTTTCTTTCGATTCCCGTAAAAAAAGTAGGGGTATTAAAGTAACTCTCAGTTTAACTTTGATTATCATTATTTTATTATTTTTGACGTTCATTTTTAATGATTTTAAATTGCTATTATTAAAATAGAAAGATAAATAAAAGTTGATGTTCCTATTTTTTTTTTACGGCAATATTTAGACTGGTTTTAAAATTAGTTAAAATTAGTGGATTCATATGGATTCCATGGTATACTTTTTACAAAATCTGTTCGAGTTTCTTTATTGTTATTTATTTAATCTTTATTTAGTCATAATCTACTACTTATATTTTGCAAAAAGAATTTGAAAACTAAATAAATAAATATTGCTGACGTAATCGCCATTCAGACACCCCCTTCCCCCATGCCATCAAAAATAAGCAAAGGGGGCCCCCACCCCCCTTTGGCGCTTACGTTGGCCTGTAATTTACTGAGGTCATATCTATTCATTTCCAATGGGTGAAAAAATTCTTAGATACCTATGAGATTTCATTTAAATATTCTGTAGAGATACATACAATATCGACGTAATGTACGCAGAACTTGCAGGCTATTTTGTGTCGTCACCAATTTGTAGTAAATGTCTCCGGTGCATCCAACAGAGATGTTTTGCTTAATCATATGGGCGTAGCCACATAAATAATTACATGCTAAATAAATACAGCATGTATTTATTTATCTATCGATTGTTTACAGTACTTTACAGTGACAATAGATAAACAAGACAGAGAATAAGAAAAACCTTTTTATTCAGCTACGGTGAGGCTTCATATAATTTACGAGGCAACCGTTAATAAAAGTTTTTGTTGCGTAAAACGGCAGAGTTATAAAAGTCTTCCGTTTCGCTCTAACGCGGAGTTTACGAGCGTGAAAACGTGAGACGGCAAGATATTGCGTTGTTGTTTTACGACCGGGACATGCAAGTAACCGGTAGCGTACTGTATGTAGTTCTGGATGCGAAACCATACCTTATGTAAATGTTTTGAGAACAATAAAAATCACTATTTCTATGAAAGGATTTGTACAAAGCGATCGGTGATGTTACCGAGTAGCGGCGACCCAGGGCCGATGAAGGGATAGGAGTTGTGCAGGATTGCTTGAGAGTATTCACACAGCGTCGCTCAGTCTCTCGAATAGGTGTCAGTGGACCCACGGGAAGGGATGGGGCGATGCTATTCTAAAGCCAATCGACGCAATACTTAACATACAATTTCAATATTACCTACCATAACTTTGTTTTTTGGGCGAAGGCGGCAGACGAACATACAGTCCACCTGATGGTAATTGAATACTGTCGCCCATAGACATCCGTGATACATGCCAACATTAGTCCAAAATGAAAAACGTTGGCACGACCCCGGATGTGCTGCCTACCTTTAGAGATATAGGAATGGATTTAGAGAAAGAGTTGGGAAAATGGGAAGGGATAGGATGGGAATGGCATCTGGCACATCTCACTCACTACCGAAACACGTACCTACGTACATTAGAGAAATAAGATAAAGTACAAAGGGAAATGTAGTACATTTCAAGGTAGTCTTTTGTGTCAGAGAAGTAACGTGGCCAGTCGAGTGCTCCCAGCGGCTGTGGGAATGCTGCTATCAAATTTGGCATTCGTGTAGTTCTTAGGACGGATTCATATATTGTATGTAGTTACAAGTTTCATCTTGACCAATTTAGATGAAGCCATGGGCAAAACCTAGTGTGGGTAAATAAATAAATGAAATATAATTTAATATCAAGGAACCTGCAATAATAAAAACGGTTATCTGGACGTGTGAATTATTACTATTAAATTCTACGTTTTATAGCTATTCCGCGGTACTCGCCTACGATCGCCATTTTAATGAGGTAAAATGTTATGGGGAAACTTAATGCTCCGTGTATCAAGTCCATTTATTTACCTATTTGTGACATTATCTGAGAAAAGTAACCGTATTGTCGGATCTAATTATCTAGAAGAGATTAGTGAAATCTAAAAAAATAACGTACATTTTATTGACTTATTACAAAAATCAGATGTATTGGAACATGCTAACTTATTTTATCACAAGTTTCAATTTAAACAGAAAACTGAAAAAACAAATCTTAAAAAAAATAAGCCGTTCGAATAGAACATTCGTATAAATACAAACTCCTTTGCAGCTTACTATCAACTTATTCAATAAACGGTTAGGTAGTGCCAACCGCAAATATAACGTAGTAGAACAAACATATTCATTAAGTTAGAACAATGAAAATGAACCATAAATGATATCATAATAACTCTTACGAACGCAAAAAAAGTTTATAATTGTGGGAACCAGCGCCGGCTCTAGCCCATGTAGCGCCCGGGTGCAATCAATACCCTGGCGCCCTCTAGTAGGCTCTTTGGAGGCGTCGCGAGCGACGCTCGGCGCCCCCTAACACCCTGCGCCCGTATGCGCCACACACCCTGCACCATAGGTAAAGCCGGCACTGGTGGGATCGCTTGGTTGCCGATTTCTTTAAGTTAGAAAATTTCAACTAAAGTTAATAAGCCCGACAATTCCTCAGGTGCCCATTGGCCTTATGGCTGCCTCATTTCATTAGCATTAGTAAGCAGTTAGTAACCAAATTTTTAGAAAATGTACCCGAATACTCCTATTTGTATTGGAAAAGATTTAATCAATAACGCCATAGTCGATAACCTACACTAGGATTCCATGTGTCGTGGGACCAGAGACACATACAAACAGACAAGTACACTATAAAGACCCGAAGAAACATATGTCTATAGACTGTATTAAAATATTCAACTGTCTGATGGTCAAGAGGAAGGTAAACACCAAGAAATACCGCGCCGCAATGCTCGATGCACCGCAACGCGCTGTCCAGTAGGTCAAAGCATCGTCCCAGGTCCTTAGTACATCACTGTCAATAACGGTGACATGTCCCGATGTATCAGGACAAATGGCAACCCCACTCTAGTTTTGTAATATTTGCCTTATATTACTACACGTTATACCATTTCGTATACGTCTGTCTCAGTTATCGATTAAAGTTCTTGTAACCCCTCGTTAATATAGGTAATGAAATACGCAATAAAATTGTAATTTTGCATAAATTAATTAAATTAGCTAACTTTGTTGCGCACTCCTCGTCTAGGTAATGAAATATTTATAATATACCTGTGCATAAAAACATTATTTATTGCTAATATAAAGGCGTCTATCTATAAGTAGATCTACCGACCTATGACTTGCAATAAACTGCAATTACACAACCATAATTAATTAAAAAATTAATAAATGATAATTAAACAAAAGTTGCAATCAAAAAGAGAAAATCAATGAAGTATGAAAAGAAATGACAGTATCAAGACCGTAGATATTGGATATTGTCGTCCATGGACATCCGCGATACATAACAACATCAATCCAGAATAATAACGTTGGCATGTCCTCGGATGTACTGGCTACCTTTTAATAGGTATTATTTTTATTGTTACTATAACCTTGGAGAAAAATAAAAAGAACCTCTTATATAGTCTTCGACGAAGATTATTGGTTAGTTAAGTACTTTTAATTATTATTTATTAAGATTTTTAATTTAATAAATAAAAAATAAAGAATACATTTCAGATGTGCAATGGTTCATGACGAAGACAAGTGTTACGATTACTATTATTTCATTGATAGGAAAAATAAAGTATAAATTTTACGATAGATTGACAAAGCTTCTTAGTGCAAATGAATATTAGTGAGTAAATATTTATATTTCATTTATTTTGTACTGTCTCATCTAGCAGTTTTATTTGAAAAACTGGAGTATAAAATTAAATGAAGTGTCCCATAAAGAGTGCATGTTTGCTTGTGAGTGGGTATTGAATATTTATATATACGCAGACGCGTTTATACCTTAAATTTGATATTCAGAATTGCTTTTTTTATGGTCATAGTTGTTTGTAGGTAATCCTAGACAGAAACAGATGGGATGAAGTTCCACACGTGTGAATATTCTTGTTAGTCTGTTTGTGGCTGCATTCGATGCAGCCACTGACTCATTCAAGATACATCATTTATATAAAAAAATATAAATGTCAAACACTACATACATACATAATTCTAAATACCGCGTGCAATACTTTTACATGTGTATAAAACTTGAACACAAAAGGCACAATATGAAAGAATATTAATTTTACTTATGTAAATATAATGTTTGTTTTATTTCATAATGATTTCTACAGCCTCGATTAACCTATTATCATAACAGCATTATTATCATAACAGCATTATTGTCACAATGCTATTAATTCATTGCAATTTCGAATCTGTTTAACTGTAATAATATTTATTTATCCAAATATAACACATTTTTATGTCAGTCGTATAGGTAGAGCAGTAGAAATAGCTACTTATATGCAAATGAAATAGTGACTCAGTCATTAAATAATATACCTATACTAAAGATCAGTGTCAACTCGACACTGTGTCGATAAACATCTTTCACCTTCATAAAAAAACACTGAAAATATGCATTGCATATCACCAACGACACTGAGCATACTCGTATGTATGTGTGCTTGGGCGGCTGTTTACGCATACGGAATGAGACATCGTGACGCAAATGCTTTGGAGGGGGGTATCAATAGAGACTGTACTACAAGAAGTCACTCTACACGGCACAGTTAGATATATAAGTTGCAGTGGTGAGTAATTAAGACTTCTCGGAGTGTTTTAACTCACTTAATCCTGCTTCGCTTGCGGATCCAACTCCTCTTAGTTACTCCTAAACTCTTTTGATTCACCTACTTATTCACCTTCCGAGAGCGTTTCATTCCCTTTCCTTAATGGATTGTTGCATAAGCAAAAAAAAAAAGTTGTGCCATCGTTGCATCTCGGTTTTGGGCCCTTGACAAGTGCCGATACGCGATTACACTCACGATCATGATTGTCGCCGGAATAGGAATCGGAATGAATAACTAACAATTCGATGGAACAATAAAGGGATTCTGCTCCGCTCGCAGATTCAACTCTTTTGATTCATTAACTCCGGAGTTACCCATCACTAATATGTTGTGGTAGAGGCTTGTCTACATTCTGTTCGACGCATGGAATTCTGATTCACGCACACATAGCTGCTTTTACTACTGAAATACGTATTAAGCGTCGCTTGCGTTATGCTAGCATTCATTCCGTGTTTTTAGTATGTTCGGTGTATCTACCTGTGTATTATGTTCCTTAAATAAATTTACTTAGGTGTTACTCTCACCTGACGAGGCGCCGACTGACATCGCTACAAGTGCGCTGGCGGCGGCGATGCGCGCTGCGTGATAAGCGGCAGCGGCAGCAGGTGGGGATACTCCGGCGCGATCACGTACCGCGGCGAGCAGCAGTACGATCCCTTCCGCGCCTGCAGCTCCAGTAACGAGTACAGCGACCGCTCGTACAGTCGCCATTGGTGCACCACCCAGTTGGCTGGAAACGAAGCAACATCAGCAATCATTTTAACGGATCCCTAGGTGCGTATTCAGAATTTACTTAAACAGTTTAGCAACGCAAGCAAGTGATAGTGTAGACCATTGCAAAATTTCGCCAGAATCGCACCTTCAAGGCGTCTAAAGGCCCATTTACATAAGGAGAATTCCTCGAATGCATGCACGAGAGAAAATCGGTCAAGAATGTACTTGTCTAGTACAAAACAACTGTTATTATTATGTAATTACCGCTGTCACAGAGTTTTTATCGTCATGTGAAAAGTTGCAGGCGAGAATCGTATGCAGTTTGGTCCCAAAATATTCTCGTATATCGTATACAATATTCGAGAAATTCTCCTTGTGTAAATGAGTCTTAACTAACGTCACTCGTCAGCATGCATTAGTGAGCGATTTGATGAATATATTAAGGTTTTAGAGATACATACATTGGTCTATTTAATATTTTCACAAGGTAGTCATTTTAAATTTAAGTCACTGGCCGTGCAGTGTCGGTCGGTTTTAAAAGTCGGTCGTAAAAGGCGACTAACTAAGGGATAACAAAGCCTGAAGAACTACATCACCTCTAAAAGAATGGACTTGCCAACCCGCTTGGCCAGCATGGCATTTTAAAGCCATATATTGCTCATGCATAGGACAGTGAGTACGAGGAGTACAATTATTCATTTTAAATAATTGACCAAAAAAAAAACTAGATAAAATAAAAAACCTATGTACGGTCTGCAATACACTCATGTATCCAAAACTAATCGTTTCTAGCCCTGCAGGCATATTAAAGTAAGGTATAGGTTGATTTGTTGCTGACTGTATATGCACGAAAAATTAATAAAGAGGGGTACAGTGAAATCAGCGGGACATGAGCTTTACATTTGTACACTCACGGTGTGCACTCACGCTTGCGAAAATTTCGAATTCGAAATTTCGCACTTTCGAAATTACAATGCGAACAATTTCCACAATTGGATTGGACAATTCGCCACCCACTAACACAGCTGCAGAACTCACGTCTCCTTGATTTCACTGTGGCGATTTCTAACCATTGCGACTTTACCATTACGCACTATTTTCTCTGCAGGATAGTGACTGGAACGCGTTAGGACAGGTAACCGCAACAATATGTTACAAATATATCCTATAACCTAATTTAACGTATAACAGCTTGTCTAGTACCTGTCTATACTCCGTAATTATTATAGGTATTATGAATACCTATAATAGGTAATTAATTAGAATACATAATTTATTTTAGAAAAATAAACACATTATTAAATTAATTTGGTGTTTAATAATTGCATCATGTTTTACGACCCCTGGAATGACCTCGATGTTAACGTGGCTGCCATCCCGATACGCTTGCGATAGTTATCTTACACGAGTGTCGCTATCGTAAACACGAGTACATTAGTACAGTAGGGATTAGTACAGTAGTACCTACAGTACGAGTACAGTAGGGAGGTGTGAAAGCTCGCAATTGCCATGCCAAATGGCACGGAGTATAGAGATGTAACGACTATCTGCTTTTGCCAGTCGTATGTCATATCTTTATTTCCCTTTGCTGTTAAGGATAAAGAATGTTTTTAATTAAAATAGATTTCACAGATACAAAATCCACGAGAGCAAACTCGCGGGAAACAGTCAGTACTTCCCTAAAGTACACATATTAGGAATATTTAAATTCAATACATCGATTTGATGTGCGCCTTATTAGTAATCGATGGTAAAACAAAGCATGTAAGTGTAGATGAAAAACTCTAATGTAATGATTTATGCGCTAGAGTGCGTCATTAAATAAGAGTCTAAATACCTGGCCATAAATACCGTTAGATACAATAAAAAAAAAAGTAAATTATATTCGAATATGAAATCTGTCATTCTCACGTGAAAAATAAATATTTTGTTTCTTTTGGCGCCAATAATTATTAAATGTTGTACTAATATTAAAATGGAGTGGGGTGATAACGAAAACTGTATTGCTGTAATTTTATTACACAAAGTAGGTATGGAGCCAAATGCAATTTTTTAAAATGTTCATCGGCTTCTATTAGCCGAATGTTTATGTTCCGGGCTATTGGTAGGTTACATTGAAACGTCCTCTGTTTGTGACACAATTCATATTTTGTGACACAATGCGTCCACGCACTATTCATACTAAACAGACAATTAAAGTAATGAAGGAAAGAATCCGAAGAAATCCCGTTAAGAAGCGAAAGATTTTATCCAGAGAGATGAATAATAGCACCCAGAACCATGTCACGTATTTTAAAAGATGATTTAAGGACTTGCTGCTTACAAATAACGTACTTGTCATTTCTTAATTGATAATTTAAAGAAAAATAGGGTTGATAAATCAAAACAACTTCTTCAGCGGTACGCAAAGGGAGCTCACAGACATATCTTATTTACGGACGAGAAAAGAGGAACATTTTAACAAGCAGAATGATCGAGTTTATGCTTGTAACTCTAGAGAAGATGCTGAATTAGTCAATAGGGTGCAACGTGGCCATTATCCGTGATGATTCCCACCAAATAGCTTTCAAGGAGTGGCTGAACCATATTTTTGTGAAAAGTATATTAAAACGGCGGCTCAAGTGTATCACGATACGATTCTTGAGAAGGTCGTATAGGCTCTTAACAACACTCTGTTCCATAATCGAGGACGGTCCTTTCAGAAAGCCTTATTACTAGGTTATAAGGGTCGCTCAACACAGGCGTGGCTAGAAAAGAATATTCCCGACTTCATTAGAGTCGAAAACTGGCCGTCATTTAGTTCGGATCTTAATCAGCTCGATTATGATTTATAGTCTGTTTCATAGAGCATGGCGTGCTCTAAACGCCATGATAATATTGAATCCCTAAAACATTCCATAAGCCAATTTTCCCATAGAAACGGTGCGGTGCGTGTTTCATTCGAAAACTTTGAAACATCGTTTGAAAAATTGTATAAAAGCAAATATTTCAAATTAACGTTACATTTTTAAAACGCTTACCTATTTTTTTTAAATAATGTAAATTCTTATAATAAAATGATAATGTAAAACTAAAAATATCAATCTTTTCTTTGTAACAATATTTATAGCTAGGTATTTTACAATAATTAAGTCATACGTGATCAAGTAAACCAAACAATGGTTTTGTTTTGAAGGTTAATTCAAAATTTAAAGGACACTATACAGGTCATTGCTCTTTTATTATAATACTAGCGACTACTTACAGTTTTGCCTGCGTTTGCATAAGTAGAGGGTCATGGTGTATATAAACGTAGCCTATAAACGTAAACCATCAGTAATTCACTAGTGGAGGTCTGTGCCATACAGTGGGATGTTATAGACTGATATCATAATTAGAGGTACGGCAAATAAAAAACAGAAAGTTCGCAAAAAAAAAAAAAAAGAAATTTCGAATTTTCGCTAAAATTAGTATTGTATATACTAAATCGACGTGTGAATTCAACATCCTTGTTTATAACCTTTTAGCTGTAAAAGGTCGAATTTTTGAAAAAAAAAGTTCCATCAAGATCTCGAGATCTTCCTTTTGTTGCCAATAATAACTGGTTAAAATTTCAAAGCGATTTCTGAATTTCTGAGTTGAAATAGTCGGAACTTTGTTTATAAACAAATTTGTTATAAATTCTTAAATTTCATAATTGTTATAAATTCTTCTTTAAATTTCTTAAATTTCAAACTAACCGGGTGGGAATCGAAATTTCATAAAATGGATTTTTTGAAACTTGCCATTGGGTTTAGCAAAATTGTCTAATTTCTATGGGCTAATATATGAAATAAAACAACATTTTTATACACTTAAAATTTAAATTTATTGGTATTTTCGCATCTATTCGCAAATATAAGAAATTTTCGCATAAATTCGCGTCTATTTCGTAAAAACGAAAATTCCGTACCTGTAATCATAATCAAATGATATTCCAAAGTAATTTAAAAGTAACTAACTTCAACATTACGCGTATTACAAACAAACAGACATTCCTTTAATAATTCTAATTTAATTATACATACATGATTTAATAGCAAAAAAATATATTACAAACAATTAATTAATGATAAAACATACACGGGACAAGAAATTTGACTGATATAGTCATATTAAATTGGAAAGACAACCTTGAGTGTACGAAAGGCGCATAAATGTTTATATAAGTAGATGGTATAAGTTTATATAAGTATAAGGTATGACGATGCAGATAATTTATTTATGTTATTATTTGGTTCACAAATGTTACATTAATACAGTCTTAAGTAGGTAATAAACACGAGGGTATAAGAAATCTTAACTAAGTGCACAACGTAGTACATACACTTCCCGGCCGTAAGTAATACACATCGGCCTTTAGAAAGAGACTATCGGCTAGTTTCAGTTAGATCATAGCCGATGTGTATTACTTTCGGCCGAGATGTGTAAGTGCACTCCGAATGCATTGATGGGGTATGCGTTACTATATCAATATATTTACTATGGCAATATTTTAACATCATCGCTTAACTTACTTACGTCATAAATTAAGTTTAGATTAGATCTATGAAAAGAAACAATTTATTATAATAATATGTCGAGTTTGTAGTCTGCGTTTGGAAATATTAATTCTTGTTTGTTTTGTTCCAAGCAACGTAGGGTTTATAAGCCCTATAGAATAGTAATGAATATCGTAGGGTCGCCTTTTAATTAAGTTACGTATTAAAACTATGTCGAGTGTCAATACATATGACATACACACGCATACGAAGTCATGCTATGCCGTTCGCCCCCATTAGGACCTATAACAAAATGTTTGAACACTTGCACATTCTTATGCAGATTGTTTCAGTTCGCTGTTCATTTGATACACCGTCTATTCTATTGTCTGTGACCCTATTGTATAAGTATGGGCATATATCGATCCTATGTATAGGCGTTAATATATCTACGTTTTAGAATTACAGAACATTTTTAGAACTACTGAAAATAATTTTGAAATATCGTATATGTATTTATTGAATTGAGTTAATTATTATTGGGGGGTTCCATTGTTGGTTATCAATTGACGTCGTAGAAATGCTTCACTTCAAAAAATGTATCATTGGCAACGAAAAATTAATTAAAAGTATAATCATAATAAAGTATCTATTGTATAACTTATTTTAAACGAAAATATTTATATATATTTTTTTACTTGAGGATATTTTTTAAAATTCATATATAGGAAGATTAATTGTGTGGATGTGTAAAGAAAAGAAGTAAAGAACTATTCCCGTGTAATCTTTACAATTTGTGAATAAACTGAACATTTTGACTCCACTGAATGTAGAGAACCCAACTGTTTTATTTCAAATCTATTTCTATAAATTAGCTGTATTATTGTCGAAATAAGGAAGTGAAAGAACATAAAATCTGCAGCGATACAACGACAACTTCGCTACAATGTTGCCGTCGATGCATATTTACCTAAGTCAATAACGTAATGTCGGTATCAAACTATATCTATTTTTATTACTTCACCCACACATTTGATGTTTGAATCCCATTACGCAAAACCCGACAGTTTGGAAAACAAAACAAGATTAACTTTCAATTTAACGTGAACGGCACTTATGCTGTTATACACGCGTGAGCTAATTGGAACGTACATGCGGCTATGTCAAAGGTATTGCCAAGTTATGCAGTGCGTACCACGTGCCGTTGTACTTATATTTGTATATAGAGCTTTCAAAATTATCCAATGTAGTTTGACCCCTACAGTTTATATGAATCACTCTCCTTTATTTGTAAAGATTAATAGATGCGCGAGGTGAGGTAGGTCTATTTATGTTGGATCGATAAGAACGCAACCAGTTGATTTATGGAATAAAATAAAATAAAATGGAATGTTTGGTTGGAATAAAAAAGACTGTTTCTGTTGCCACTTGGTTCGATAACGCTGTATCTTTTCAATTTGTTATTGCAATTATCGAATTAATTATTCCACAGTTTGTTGGTGATGTTATTTTTGTATTAACTAAAGACCAAAGTTCGAATGTGAAACAGATTGGGACTAGATGACGGCCAGTCTTCAGGTCTAATTAATTCGGGAATATTCCTTTCTAGCCACGCCTGTGTTGAGTGAGCCTTATGACCTAGAAATGAGGCTTGCTGAAAGGACCATTCTTGATTATGGAACAGGGTGTTGTTAAGAGGCTTTACGACCTTCTCAATAATCGTATCGTGATACATTTGAGCCGACCGACGTTTAAAACCTTTTTCACAAAAATATGGTTCAGTCACTTCTTGATAGCTAAGACCCCACCAAATTATCACTGAAGCCGGATAATGGTCATGTTGCACCCCCTAGACCGCTTTTAAAGCAGCAAGTTCTAAATCATTTTTTAAATTAAGTGACATAACTCTGTGTTCTATATACATCTCTCTGAATAAAATATTTTGCTTCCGGACGGGATTTCTTCGGATTCTCCCCTTCATAGCTTTAATCGTCTGTTTAGCATGAATAGTGCGTGAACGGTCAGACCTTTTTCTGTCAGACCCAATAGCCCGGTACACAAACATTCGGTTAATAATAAGTGTTCACGACGACCGGCTCCTAATAATTTATACATATATAAGCCTATAAGTATATTGGTTAAGTACAAATACAGTTCTTTTAAAACAGTAGGTTAAGGTAGGATACTATAGTTAAATTTTCTTTGTTCGTTCATTCCGTATAGATAGTTATTTCATTTTATTTGTAAGCACATTTTAAGGGACTTTGGAGTTGAACGGGAAGAGAAAGCGCGCTACCAAACAAAGGGTTTGTACATGTGCGCCATTAGCATTGAACAGACAAAGGAAAAGAAATCGCATATCAGACAAACGGCCTGCACATGTGTACCTACCACAGCGGGCACGTAGGCCAAAATCAGACAGCGAGCTATTGGTCGTAAGAATCGGAACGCCCAACTCCAGCGCCTCTCATTATAGAAACATTAATAAGGCCCGATCCCGGCACAAAGCGGTCAACTCGCAGTCACCACAGTAAACACACGTAAAATAGTTAAGTCTGCACCGAATACCAAGTCTCGAGAGTGCTTGATTGCGTTTTTCTTCTTCATAATCCCAGCGCACACGCAACAGTGCAGGTAATACAGGTCTGCGCACTAAGCGTATGAAGAGTAGGGATGGCGATTCTTCCCGAAAAAGATCGATTTTTAAATCGATTCGAATCAAAGTCCAAATAATCGATTCACAATAAAATCGAGGTCTGGGAGATCGATTTCTCAAAAATCGATCCTTTTTCGATTTCTTTTTGAGCTTTTACGTGGAAAAAAACAAAAAAGACACTAACCCAAAATAATCGATCTTTTATCGTTTTTAACTTTATTAAAGTTGTAAAAAGTATAAGCCTTTCTTTTAATTAGGTCAAATTGAAGAAATATTTTTAATTTAACAATCAATTTTATTTAATATAATACATGTGTTTGGGTGCATTCAATTAATTGTAAATAATTTTATGGTTGCATTCTTATCGAAACAGAAAAAATCGAATCTCGATTTTTGACTGTCTGAGATCGATTCACTGGATCGATCCATTTCTTAATATCGATGTAAAAATCGATTCGATTAATCGATCTCAGATCGCCATCCCTAATGGAGAGTTAAAAATTGCACTTGGCTCTATGCCTACTTTGTGTAATACGATTTTCATTATTACCTCACTCCTTTTAAATATTTAATAATGATTGGCGCTAAAATGAGAAAATAACATTTATTTTCCACGTAAGAATGACAAATTCGAAATTCAAATGTAATTTGTTTATTTTTCTTCGTTATAACGGTATTTATGGCCAGACTAAGTATTGTATAAGAACGATAGGTATACTTACTTAGACTACAAGAATTCAAATTGTTTGCAAACAGAGCTACAAGCACTATTTATAATGTTACACAAACTGTAGGCGCGAACAATGTAATCAAATACAATTGCAGTGTAATTATTGGTAGACAAATTACTGAATCATTCGCCGAAGGATATATTCATATTTATTACATAGATTTTGACAGAAAAGCCGACTGGCCTTAACCGTTTTAGACTCGAACTTTTGACCAAAAAGGTTTAAGACCATCAAACGTTAAAAACTTGGAATACCAATGCTCCGATATCGTATACCATCCACTGCTGGGTGGGTGCTGCTATTCTATTATAAATCTTCTACCTTTCATGCTAAAACTCAATAAGATCAATAAGTAATAAGAATGTTGAATTAATTTAGCTCCAAATGTGTACACGGCCACTGTTATGCATGAATTAACCTATATTCCCGTGTCTAAAGGCCCTTGTACACGTTGGTCCAACGCATTTGGCCAACGGGCTTTACTAGGAGTCTTGGCGTATACTGGCCATTGGTGACCAACATTGGCCGGCAATCTGTAATTTGTCGGTTTTTCTCCACACATCAAAATATCTTGGCGAAATGGCCAATAACGTTGACCTAAGTTATTACGTTAATGGCCAATAAGTAATAAACAATCCGTCAACGTGTAAGCGTATACGTTACGCTGGCTGGCCCAGTCCGTTGGTGCAATGCGTTGGGCCAACGTATACAAGTAGCATAATGCGATCACACAATCGCTCAATGCGACCACGAATAGACACATCATTGTAAACATGTTCGAAGTAAATAATAATTACTACATTTTATGACCGTAGATATAAATTAAAATCCGCGTAGGTAATAATTAATAATATCGCAATAAATTGTTGTGCAAATTAATTAGATGATGAACAATATCCAGTTTCCTGTGATTACTGATTACATCGAAATAAATGGGTGCATGACTAATTACTATGTTGGTTAGAAATCCATACACATATAAGCGGACAACGTCGTCGGTTTGTTCACGCTATTGGTCGAAGACTACTAATGTACTGGCCATTAGGTTGTAATATCTGTTCCAATAGCTCACCTTTTATAATCCTTGTGGATACAAGTGGATACTCGTACACATAACTTATCACATAATTTTTACATACACGGTATACATAAGGTAAGTAGTTGATTGTAGTTGACATTCTACGAGTATTTTAGACTTATGACAACTACTTTACGTATTATTTCAGAATCCTAAGAAAAATTTAGTTTTCTTTAAATATTGTGACAAATAGACTTTTGTGCTGAAAGCAAATGAAGGCAGAAATGTAAATAATGCTGCTAAGTATATTATATCTGCTGGCAAGTCACATTTTTTAGAACCTATATAGGTATATAAACTATGGCTATACGTATATAAAATTTGGTATACATTTTCGCTTTTCTTTTCGGATTATTTTGCAGCTAACGGAATGCATATGGGATAAATTATTTGCTGTTATTAAATTTTCTTGCTGAATAGAAATTTAAATTGCGTGCAGTATTTTGATGATTGGATGATTGGAAGTATTTGGAAATAAAGCTTATTTTTAAGGTGTTAAAAAATTAAGATTTCTTATGTGAAACTAAGATGTCTATAGCTCGGACAAATAGACAATTCTATCTATAATTAAATTAGTTCCCCTCCTTGCCACGACACTACCAAGCCGCACTGGTAATGTCGAGGCTTTTTTTCCTTTCTGCACTACCCCTGTAATGTCAGTAGGGATTAATTAGTTCGAGTCGTGTTTATAGACACCTTATGCAGTCTGTTTAGCGACTAGTTTTCAAACAGGCCGTTTAAAACTGCTACACAAAATTAAACTACTAGACAAGAACGATCTAACCATGAAAGGGCAAACTGCACTAGTTGGCGGAGTGCAGGATGGGAGTAGAGAGTATAAAGCGTATAATCGGAGTTATCCGATGAGATGCCACGGGATGGCAGTTCATACTAATTTTTAAAACAAATTGGTATTTTTCATGGTAGTCTTTTGTAGAATAACTCGGAGAGTGGAATGCGCCCAGTCAGATACACGATGCAAAATTACACTAACAATAGTCACATGTTATTTTTAAGTGGACGAAGAATGCAAGAGAAGACCTACGCATAAACTAGTTCTGTAAAAACGTATGACCTAAAGATCATTGTCCTTTATCAGCAGTAACTCTTAAAAATAATGTAAGTTTATAACAAGATGTTCAGTGTTTAGTTATCAAGGTATCAGAAGTCAGCACGTTAACATTATGCCGACAACTGACTCCTTGTATGGGGTTAAAATGAATAACAAACATTTTACAATGTATAGAACAGTTGATGTATTGGGCGGACATTTTTTTCATCTTTTGCGGCGAAAGGAAACCTAAACGAAGATGGCTTTTTAATTTGATTAATTTACATTTTTAATTTACAAGATAAGCTTGAACTGATAATCGAAGTGACAAGGGATATTATATCCATGGCGGGAATAAGTTGATAAGTTAAACTCAACTGTTTTCAATGGCGCAATTTAAAAGTTTAATGTTTGTGTTTTCGCTTATCGCGATATCACTTTAATAGTGACAGCAATTTCTCTGAAGCTATCGAATATTGAGAGATTTCATTTTGTTATTGATCTAGACAGAATGAAATAGTTCAGTTTTGGAACAATCTTATGTGGACCGTAGTATTAAATCTAGCTCTGTAACTCGATCGAACGTGAACTGAAAATTTTTAAATCTTTAGAAAGGTACCCTAGAGAAAATATAGTAAGCCCTTGCTGCTGAAACCGTCTAAAGCACTCTACTATCGCCAAAGGTGGGCAACGAATCCGGGGTCGTGCCAACGTTTGTCATGTGGCACGAATGTCCATGGACGACAGTATCCACCACAGAACAGATAATCTGTGTCAAATAATTGGTTTGTCAAAATTCATGGTTGCTGTTAAGTCAACTGTTGAATGAATTGATGGTTTGTACCTTCACCTCTCGAATGAGATTATTTTCATGTTTCTGTGATCCCAATGTTTATTCTCTTTTTATTAGTACATATCTTATCCGGTTGATTAAAAAAATTAAGATGGCTGTTATTCAAGTGGGGGGAATAGGTGGGAAGGTGATTTTGTCGATAAAAAACCTTAAAAATATCGAATATCGATTGCATGACAAATCACGGTCAAAGTGAGAACTTAATATATTGGACAACAGCCAAAGAGCAACAAACGAGAAGAGTGATTTAAATCTATTAACAGTCGGCTAATTGGATTTAGAATGTTTATTGATGATTAACATTTATAAACATTTATGAATAAAGCAATTGTATTAACACGATTGCTTTATTCATAAATGTTTCATTTCCGAATGTGATTGAATAAACCTTAACGTAAATAAAATATATAAAGATGTTATAAATGTTATTGTATTTTTTTATAAATTAATTTTATTTTTAATGTGAATTTCCATCGTTTCCTCACATTAAAAGCAAAATACTATGTCAATTCGCGCTCGTATGTTTTCCATAACTATAAAAATGTAAATCAACCTTCAGCGGTAGAACTACGAAACAAAACAGCAATGGACATTTCCTCCTTAATCAAAAATTATGGCAGTAGACTGATCCCGTTGGACTGATATCCTGCATATTGTATCTATCCGTTTCTACTTTCTGCCATCGAAATAATTATAAAATTTTCTAAATATATTGAGATGTTAGCTTAGTGGTTAGAGGTTCTTAATTAGGATTCCGCTACTTCTTCTCTACAAGATTATTTATTATATCAAACCATAACACCAGCTTATGTCTTTCCACTGCTGAATACCTTGTCTCAAGGATTGCTACCACACACGATTGTCTTTGGCTCTTCTCATCCAGCCACTTCTTCAAGTTGTCGGTTGACTTCGCTTACCGGTACATGGACTTCAACCGAGGACTTGTCTATTCCATCGGTTATGCTCTCATTTTTTACTATCGTATAAAAACATATATTTAGTTGTTTTCTTGAACTCGTATACGTTATATTTAGCAATAAGAAGCTAATAATTGCAGGGGGAGAGTACTTGCTGCATTTCCACAGCCGCTGGGCGCACTCGACTGGCCACGTTACCCCTCTCTCACAGAAGACTATCTTGAAATGTACTGCATTTCCTTCTATATCGTATTTCCCCAATGTACGTACGTGTTTCGGTAGTGAGTGAGATATGCCAGAGCCCAATCCCATCATCCCCATTTTCCAAATCCATTCCTTAATCTGCAAAGGTAGGCAGCGCATCCGGGGGCGTGCCAACGTTTGTCATTCTGGACTGATGTTGGCACGTATCGCGGATGTCTATGGATGACAGTACCCACTTTCCATCAGGTGGACTGTATGATCATCTGCAGCCTTTTTCTATAAAAAAAATACAGCATCCCATGCATAAACAAACGCTTCACCAGCTGTTGTGAGATCTATGCAGCAGTTCACTATATGTACATAAACGAGTAAATATTATTCTGATAGTAATGGTGTTGAGGGATAATGACAAAGCAAAATGTCACTGTCAATGTAAGCTGTCACTGCAGGGTGAGTGCCTGATAAAACTGGAGAACGAGAGTTGTCTGATCGACGTCAAAATGAACACTTAATATATGTCAATGCAAAAAAGTGGGTCAATGCAAGTTGCACCGCAAGCGCGTCCAAGGCACAATTAAATATATAAAAAATAAATGTAACTGTATGTACATCGTCCTAGTACAGAAGGGTTTTGTGCAGTGCTTCAGGCACGTACTCAAGGATCAAACGATATATAAAAAATGTCAAAGGTTCTCAGACATTCGATATTTAGAGGGAATTTGAAATATAATAAAAATCGGCAGGAATATAATTTCAAAATTATTTTTCGAAGGTTGCTTTAATGTTCATTAGTTGGTACGAGGAATTTAGAAGCAAGAAGTTCGATTCAGTGTTCAGGAGAGAATTGTTACATATATATCGGACCAGCGCGAAATACCAACCCGTGTGTCCGGTGACATGACCGGTGACTCTTGAAAGGCCACTAGGGCCACAAGAATTTAGTCAATCCGAAAAAAAAAACCAACCCGTGTATGACTGGTATAATTTAATAAGTGAAAATCAATGCTTGTTTTTCGTTTTGAATATAGAGATATTACTTTAATGCTGAAATCAATTTCTCTGAGGTACCTACTCGATAGTATCTATTAGAAGATTCAATTTCTTTTATTGTAAATCCAAAGTGATTGACATGTACAATGTGTAAGAACTTCTTATTTAAATTTTTGTTGATCTCCGATTATCAACTTATTTCCGGCACGGAAAAGTGATGGCGGACCTCGTAAAAGTAGGGTGACGGGTATCGCGGCACCTCTGATCTTCGTTTCTTTGGTACCAAATACACATCGGAATATCAACCATAATTGTAAGTGTAATTAGTACAAGGGGCCTTGTCTACTGACATAATATGGCGCGAGTTAAATGAATGGCAGTATGTCTGGCCGGTGAAGGTAAAGGTCGCGTTACATTGTTGCAGTTTGTTGATCCGACGCAGAACGGATTATTCAACGGGGGTTCTTATTTAGTTGATATGCATTGAACGGTGTACGATTAAAATATAGGTGGACTTGTAATGATACAATTATTAATTTCGTAATTTGTACCTGTACGTATATTTAAAAGATCCCAAGGATAAGAATAGTTCTTGTAAAGAGACTCTAAGGATACCTTGAACTCTCTTTGCTGGACAAAATGAAAAGAAGAAATTCAACGAAGAACTAAAGTTGCCGACATAGCTCAAGTAATAAGCAAGCCGAAATGGCCAGACTCGAATGGAGACCGTGTGCCGAGAATCGGGGACGCTCTCCGGTCAAGTGGACTGCTGACTTGATAATAGTCGCCGGTAGTGGCTGGATGAGAAGACCGTGTACGGTGGCGGTCCTTGGGAGACGCCTATGTCCAGCAGTGGAGAAACACACGCCGATGGTACGTTATGGTAAACGGCAGTCAGAAGGGAGATTTCGCTTTATGTAAACATTTTGTCTCAAGACAAGTTCATAATAATCATTTCATTTTAATTAATAGTTCTTGTAATTTCATATAATAAATAAACAAAAATCTATTTTATGCTAGTTGTGATCAGTACAGTACAGTCCTAGGGGCCTTTATGACCAGTCATTTATGTAAAAATGGCACATTATGTTATAAAAGAGATCTTATTGTCGCTTCTGGTTTCCCAAATATTGAGAACTTAGTGAAATCTTTAAAAATACGAACATATTTTCATTGCCTTATTTTAAAAATCAGATGTTAGAACATTCTTTTAATTAAACATAAATTTGAAAAAAAGTTTTTTTAAGATAGAGAATCTTAATCATATTCATTATGTTTAAAGTAAGTAAAATCTAAGTAAGTACCTAAGTACTCAACTAAGTAAAAAGAAATTAATAGTAGAAAATAAAACAGTACATAATCGTAGGCAAGGTGCAGCCTGAGACGACAAGGTTGACATTTCACTCATAGAAATAACATAACAGTAATTGCATAATCGATATAATTAACTACTCGCGATTCGCAATGAAACCGAGTTATTGATTTTTTTATAAGAAAGCAGGCGAGTGTGCCGCCTTGCCTATCCATTCACAGCTTTCATTACGGACCTCATATCGTAGCGTAATGGTAAGAAGACCTCTTGGGGCTGTTCGTTCCACATGGGTTCGCGGTATGTATAAAACGGTTTTTGGGCGCACAGTACGCGACACCTGCGTATCGAGGAAATGCAGATGCACCACAATTATGTGACGGTACGGAAGGTGTCGTTGGAGAAACCCGAGGTGAGAATAATGTTGGATAATTTTTCAAAGCATTCCCCATTGTACAGTATTCTCCATTGATACTCTTTAACTAACCCAGAAAGATTATTTTACACTAACTGTTGTTGCCTGCGGTTTATATTCGGTGGATTATAATTGTGATTCCATACAAAATTTGAGACGTATTTTAGCCGCTTGAAAATTTCTTCTTAGTAAAGTCTTTATGTTATAAAAGCAAATTACTGTCCAATTTTCATGTTTTTAATTTCAGCGGTTGAGTCAGTCAGTCAGGACAATCTCTTTATAGATTTAGTAAAGCAAACGCAGCAAGTACTTTCTAGGTTAAAGAATTCGTGAGGGCCCCAGACCACGTACTGGGCATGCCTATGTCTAAATAGGCCGTAAGAACTGAAAAATGGAAAAATGAAGCAATTTCAAAGACATCATGCAAATTCATAGTCTTATTACTAAGACAAAATATTTGTCGATTTTTTCTGTCCAATGAAGTGGTAACACAACTTAGTGTCAATGAGCCTACATATACCGTGACTGAATTACAGTGGGCCATTAAATTGAATATACATCGACACTGTTCTCCTATCCGTTCTGATTAATTGATAAATTAATCGACAATATGAACTAATAAAAAAAGTAAAAACCATCAAATTATCTATAATATAATAATGATAAAGTTAATCGATAATATGAATCAAAACTAAATGTTCAACAACATTTTAATATTGCACGAGTCGCTGCTAATAATAATAAAATAAAATAATAAATAATAATAAACGAGATATCTAACCTTATCGACAAACAAACAAGCGACACTATATATCAAACATTTAATTGCGGCAATCAGATTGAACTATCGACTGTCTCAATAACGATTGCAAGCAACTTGTATGTAAATTGTAAGCCTGTTTCCGTCCGTAATGATTGCATGTTATATCATTGTTCAGTAGGCCAACAAACTGCAACAATGTCAAACGTCCTTGACAATGAATCAGGCCAACAATGTTATACGCGCCATTTTAATTTGAGGAATTCCGTCGCAAAGAAAACAAACGAGTTTTAGCTTGTTTACAGGTTAATGGGACGAGTACGCGGCGGGAGATCGTCGTGATGATATAAAGGCGATTTATGTGAATATCTTACAATTGTTTCCAGTTAATTACAACTCGCTACTTACCATTTTTATAAAGGTTGCATAATTTATTTAGTAAGCCATCAAACTGCAACAATGTGCCGCGTCCTTGACAGAGAAACATGTCAAGAGTCAGGTCAATATGCGACTTTAATTTTCGAAATTTATCACGAAATAAATAAAGACGGGTCGAGTACGGGACGAGGGATCTTCGTGATGATATGCTAGTGATTTTTGTAAACATAATTTTATAAAGGCCAACACACTGTAACAATGTACCATGATGTCATTGATTGTGAATCAGGTCAACTATGTTATATGTAACACGTGATTTTTGAAATGTCATGATAAAAATAATCGAGGGTTCGAATACACGACTACTACGACTAGGCATCTTTGTGAGAAAATGTGGACAGTTTTTGTTTCCTGTTGTTACAACTCACTTCTAATCACTGTATAAAAATTGAATAACTTGTTTAGTAGGTCAACAAACTGTAACAATGTCCCATGTCCTTGACAGTGAATCAGGTCAACAATGTTAAAACAAGTGACTCATTTGTGAATTGTCACGATTAAAACGCAACGGGATGAACGATCTTCGTGATGCGATGTGGACGATTTTTGTTTTTTGTTGATTACAACTCTCTACGTATATAATTTTATAAAAATAGACTAACTTCTTCTGTAGCCCAACAAACTACAACAATGGCCCAAGTCCTTAACGATGAAAAAACGATAATTCCGTCACAATAAAAACAAACGGGTTTGAGTGTGTTCACAAACAAATGGGACGGATACGTGACGGGGGATTTTATGATGACATGAAGGCGATTCATGTAAATCTGGCGATTTATGGCGATCTTTCAATCATTCCCTGTTGATGCTTCTTATCATTTTATAAAGGTGGACTTGTACTTGTATAATAGGTCAAGAAACTGCAACGATGTTCTGCGTTCTTGGCATTCTATCATCGGATCAACAATGTTAAAAAAGTGAACAATTTAGGAATTTCGTTGCTATAAAAAAAGAAAATTTAGGGCTATTACAAATTGGTGTAATGAAACGCGTACGGTACGACCTCGGAAACTATGCGCATGTCCGCTTACTGGTTTCCATAACGACATTTGGACTACACACGGATCTTGGTTGTATCTCTCAATTGATTTATGATTTTAATTGTTTACATTGACTTTATTCTGCATTATACGAGTATACATTAAAACTAAAACAAATTGTAACATAATCTCACGTACATTGCAATCATATATAAGTATTAAAATAAAATTGAGACATTTTGCTACTACCAAGATGTATATATATACATATATGTATATCCACTTGGATAATATATTTCATGTAAAATGTATATTACTTCTCAGAAGCTCATTATCTTTATAAATTATGGCAAATAATTAGCCTAGTAATAATAAAGCGAATAAACAGCAAATATTCGACACGTGTATGAAAATTCATCTCGCATTCCGTTCCGTGGCATGTAAATAGCTCCATATTCAATCAACTGATCGTGTGGGGTCAATGAACTGCCACAATATGCGAATTGATATGCAAAATTCGTTTTCCTTTTACAGTATTAATGCAAAGTAAAATAAATCAGCAAGATAACTCAATACCATACCATATCATCAGTCTGTCTCTCCACTGCTGGTAGGCCTCTCCCAAGGACCGACACCACCCACGGACTTCAGCTCTTCTGATCCAGTCACTTCCCGCGACTTTCTTCAAGTCGTTGGTCCATCTGGAGGGCGTCCCACGCAACGTTTCCCTTATTTTAATACGAGTACATACGTCTAAATGCGTTTTATGCACTTAGAGATTGAATAGTAAAATTACAGATATTGAATAGCATCCATCGAGTGTAAAATTTTTTTAGAATAATTCGTGATTTCGGTTAATAAATAATTAGTTTAGTTTATTTTTAGTAACGCTATGTAACAAAGGTCCAAACGGTAAATGCCTAAGTAGTTAAGTTCTCAGTGGCGAGATTAAAACACATTCGCCGCGGTTAGATGCTGTTCAAAGTGGTACGAATGTCACCACCATATGAACTCTGGTTCAATAACAACCGTAGATGTGATGTGATATTCAAGATAATTTCGAAAATAGTGCTGGATTCGCATACTGTTCTTTTATTCATAATGGGGTATAAACACGAGTGTAAGATGTTTTATAGGGCACATCTTGATCGTGAGTTTGTTCGGTTTTATGCTAAATAGGAAGACTGCTCACATTTCTGGGAGACGTGTGTGTGCCTAGATATTATCGATAAACGCAAATTTGTTCTGTTCGCTATAGTCTTCTTGCTTTGTCGTGAACATGTATTTGACCGTCCAGTCGGCCGTACCTATTGTCTACTATGGGGCCTAGGGGGTCTTTTGGGGAGATTCTCTTTTTGTGGGAGAGAAAGGAAATAAAATTAGTGGACATTTTATTTTATGAATTATTCTATTTTGACAGTTCACTATCAGACTCAAAGGAGTCGGGATCAGACTTCAAAACAAATATATCTGGTTCCGATTGCTTTGTGTCTGATAGTGAACTATCAAAATAGTAGAGTAATTGATAAAACAGAACAAACAAAGCAGTTAGTGTGTGCAGCGAATATGCGAACATACTTGTGTTGTTAATACATTATTAGAAATTATGGCTCGTTATTATTTGTTTTATGTTTGATTACTTTTCTTACATGCATTGCTTTATTACTGAATAAATAAAAATTTATAAATAAATAACGCGTTCGGGTGGTCAATCTTTTCGTAATGTATCTGTACATCGTTTATAATATAATAATTATAGGTATGAAAACAACACAACGACGATTTCTCGGCGCCCCTCAGGTTCCTCAGGGCTTGGCTTTGTTCTCTTAGTGGCCCTTGACAATACCTATCCAATACCTAGAGAAAAAGTTGAGGTGATGCTAATCGCAAAAACCTAAACAGCTAAAATCGACCGACACCACACGGCCGAATGACACCATGTAATTCTTGGTGAAAATATTTTTTTTTTGTTAATTTAAACGTTGCCAATTTTAATAGAAGATTTTTGACATTTGATGAACAATAACTGAATAGATGGTGGTGGTTCGTTCGTGATACTCTTAAAATTATTTTGCAGTTAAGGGCAATTGACGGACTGTCTAAAAGTCTAGGGTACTTATATACCTAGTAAAAGTCTTGGGTTACAAGTTCCGTTTGATAGAGTAATTCTGATCAGTAACGTTATTTTAAATTATCAATGCAAATATTTGCACTGTAATTTTATAAATATAGAAGTAAAAGATCACGGGCATGTCAAAATATGCATAATTCATAGTTGCAAATGCAGTTTTACTGCACAGCAATCGGCATTGTAATGTTAAATACACATATTACCACCGTAAATTGTTTGTTTACTTAGCTATGAAAATACATTGTCAGTAGTCGATACGATGCTTTTTAGAAGGTACATCATTGATTTCATGTAAGTATGTACATTGTACAATAGTGGAACTATTGGATGTAAGTTACGTAAGTGAAGAGTGAGAAATTGTGCCATTTAATTATGAGATGTTGTCATGATCTAGTACTCGTTCTTGATTTCGTACTACGAGTATATTTGCTTGGCATTCCACGTTGCCAGTACTTACGAGATCTACAATGACTTCTATGTATTCTAGTGTATGTAGAATACTTAGAATACTTAGAATACTTATCTATTGTACTCCATAATAACCATAATAATTATTTTTGTAGGATGACTGCAAACTTTCTTTGTTCCCCGTAGTTTCGTGGGATAGTTCCTTAACGGGACTAGTAAGACTAGAAAAGCTGAGTTCTTATTTATTTTATTTAATAAATTGTGTTTTTGCACTTACCAGTACCTATTTCATACTAACAAATCAGATAACGGAACTAATGGGAAATACTATTCCCAATAGTCCCCACAGATTCGTGAGCCCTTACTAGGGCTGATATATTGGTACCTATATTAATATTATACAATGTAAGTTTAGGGTACGATGGAACTGACATGTGCCAAGGCATAAAAGTTCCTTAAAAATATGAAAAAAAAAATAAATACAATGAACGGAACTACACAAAATAGTTACTTTACCTCTTGAAACACAAGTTCTACCTAGTTTAAAAGTAAGATTACAATTATCATCCAACCAAACATTAAATCTGTTTATTTAAAAATATATACACGATGCGATGTGTCTATTTAAAGACTATACAATTTAAAACAAAAATAAAAAAAGTAGATAATCATTGAAAAGGGGGAAGGATAACGTTTCCAGTGATGTCAAAATTTTATTATCGATATAATTAACTTTTATTCCATTATTTTTTATAAATTAGTAAATATATTTCTTTACTGTAACAAAGTAATATATTGTTGTACAAAACGGGCTAATAGCAGTCTTTTTCAGACAATTAACATACTTTCATACAAAAGAAAAAAATACTCACAGAAGTCTGCAGTAAAATGTAACGCGTTTTGGGAATGAAAGAGATTTGCCAGAGACCAATTCCCATACCCTCCCATTCCATCGAGTGGGAAATATTATGAAATTAAAGAAACTCCTTGTGCTATTACACTCTCTACTTCCCACCCCCCTTAGCAAGAATGGGCAGTAAATGGGATGAAGAAAACTTTATATTTTATTTAAGTAACTGTATTCCCATCTTCACATCATTGAATCTCCAAAGGTAAGCGGCACATCCGGGGGCATGACGAAGTTTATCATTCTAGAGTTATGTCAGCATTAATCACGGATGTCCGTGGAAGATAGTAGCCACTTACCAGATGAACTGTCTACTTATCTATTACTTTCTTCATAAAGTATTTAAATAAAATTGCATTATTGTATTCTAATCTATGTAAATGAATTTTTGCTCTCCACACGGACATGCTTAATCGCATGTTTGCTAGTTTTATTGTGAGTAATACGGAGTAATCAATTTATCAGATAGAGATCTATTAGTGAAGTAGTTGTGATGTGAAGAAGCGCGAAAGTGATCGAGTGGTGCGTGAACAAATGAAAGGTGACTGATGTATGGAGTGTGAACGAATGAATGGTTAGTCGTTATTTATGTTTCTCTTCGTCTTAAGATGAATAAAGACGTATAAAGATGTTAAAAATGGAAGCGAATAAATGTCGTGAAAAATACAATAAAATATTATTCTAACAAATTTGGCAGCGTCCGGCTATCTATTTTCTATAGATAGACGGACGCTACGTTTCTTTTTATACTAACAA
Source organism: Sesia bembeciformis (assembly GCA_943735995.1). Taxonomy (NCBI): domain Eukaryota; kingdom Metazoa; phylum Arthropoda; class Insecta; order Lepidoptera; family Sesiidae; genus Sesia; species Sesia bembeciformis. Next base: position 10,482,046 of record OX031042.1, read on the forward strand.
TAGCGACCCGCCCTCGCTTCGCTTCGGTTCATAAGTTTTTTCAAAATTTTAGAGACATTTCCACCATACATTATATTCGTGTAACTTACGGTTTTTGCAGCGTACGCGAAAATACATAGCTCGCAGATGGCAGAGTTTTTTCCGACTTACTTGACACTTATCATTATATTTTGGCCAATTTACACAATATCTTTATAAATTATAGCCTATGTGTTTTTCTGATGTATGAGTCATATTATTGTAGTTTCATTAAAATCCATTGAGTAGTTTTTGCGTGAAAGAGTAACAAACATCCATACATCCATCCTCACAAACATTCGCGTTTATAATATTATAATAATGCGATATACTTTAAGTTCTGCTGCTACTAACATTATTGGATCCTTACTGGATACTAACTATATTATTATTATTTATGAGTCCTATATAACGACTTATGCTGTTTATTTGTTTTTTTCGACCGTCGTAATTTTTGAATCACTGAATTGGCTCATCTTCGAACTTCATTGAGATAGCCGGAGACGAGAGCCGGTGCCGACTCTCGAGAGCGTTAGGGGAAAATATCGCAAGGAAACTCGCATGCTGAAACAATCTGGAGCATGTGTAAATGCACTAACTCGCATGGGCCCCCGACTCCCTCGTGAATACAACGCCCTACAAAGAGACGTAATAGGTTCATACCTTTTCGGTATGAACTGAATGGTTGACTTCTCTATTTGCACGTGACGAAGGTCGCATTTATTACTTTGCGGCAATTAAATATTAATGAACAATACGTAAATTTTATAGTCCGGCCTTATACATGTTAATGAGAATTACAATGTTTCTAAGTGGCCTTCATTACTAATTATATCTTCAAGTTCTACAAGCATTCACTAAATATTGCATAAAACATTGGCTAGTGTAATGTCGCTCAGCACCGCACAGCATGGAGGGAGCACCGCACAGCATGGAGGGAGCACCGCACAGCATGGAGGGAGCACCGCACAGCATGGAGGGAGCACCGCACAGCATGGAGGGAGCACCGCTCAGAGTTTGTTTACGGGAAAAAAAATTAAAATGAAGAAATTCGACGGAGAACAGTCAAGGCCATAGCTCACATAATTATCGAGCTGAATTGCGTCATACCTGTCAACTGACAACTAATGGGGTAGCCAAGTCCTTAAATTTAGACCAGGTAACGGCAGCGCATTGTGGAACCAGTGTGCCCTCCAGTCAAGTGGACCGACCACATGAAGAAGTAACTGGATGAGAAGAGCGGAAGATTAAGTGTGGTGGCGAACCTTGGGAGAGGCCTATATCCAAAAGTGAGTGACATAAGCTGACGATATGGTATGATATTCAAACATCGGGAACATCTAGGTGTGGGGCTGCCACCCCTATGGGATTGACCTGGAGGCTTCGGGTTTAAAGGACGCTTGTCCGGGTTATGGGTTAACATCGTAAATCTCCGGTCGACGCGGCTGTGTCATGTTTTTAAATATCAATCAGACATGATTTTAAATATCAAGCTGACTTTACTTAGTAAAACACTAATACTAATATACTCTTTTGAAAAATAGGCATTGTTGTGATTCAAATGCAAGGATATAATTTAAAGTATATACCAATAATATTTTTTGTGCAGTGCGGTGTCGGTCAGCTATAGAATATCACCACCCCATCTCTTCCCGCGGTTGTCGTAAAAGGAGACTAAGGGATAACGAAACGGCTATCACAAACCCTGAGGAACTACACCGCTTCTAAAAGAGTGGACTCGCCAATCCGCTTGGCCGGCGTGGCGTTTGAAGGCTATACATTCCTCATTCACACAACATTGTGCATGAGGAGGCCCATGTCCAACAGTGGATACTAGATGGGCTCGTTGCATTGCAATCTAAATCTGATGCATTTAACTTCATTAGAAGTATTTGAAAAGGTGGCAGCCCTACATAGGCATGATCTTAATAATCTTAGTGGTCCCTTCTCGCCCTGTTGCTTTGTTGTTCAAGCTGCTCGAAAACTATCAAAATTTTACCCACATCAGTGGTAACGTCTGTAAAGTAACCGATACTACCTATTCTAAAAAGTTCTAAAAAAGTAACCACTAATTCTGAGAACCTATAAGTAGTAGTAATAACATCTCAAACTCTCTATTCTATGCACAACTTGATACCTACAATGTTGCTAGGGGCATCCCCTTTCATTGTGCCCTTCCTTCCAATATATGGATACAATTAGACAACTTATAATATTACTTTTAAGGGAAGAAATACGCATTAAATATAACCTTTTAGGTGTAACATATACTCGTAAGAGTCGGTATACACTATAATTTATTTATTCTTTATTACAGTGGCAAAAAGCGGACTTAATGTTTAAAAGCATTACCTCCCAGTCAACCTTTGGGTTATGCAGGTAATATTAAGTAAAACTATAGTTAATAGTGACGCATGTTAATTAAATACCATAATATAAATAAATATATATATATACATACCATACATACATTAGATATATACCTACATGAATATCAAACAAACATATTTAACTGTAATATACGATAAATAATACCTGCCTTTGCCATATGTCAGAGCAATAATCTCCATAATGGACGATGAAACTAATTAATACAACACTGTCAATCTCCCCAAGATATTTCCGTTTGTCAAGGCGGTGCCGCACAAAATGTTGCACGCAGCTGGTTCCGTCTTATATTTTATCTTTCCATCTTATAAGGTGTGAATTTTGCACGATAAAAAAGCAGCAGAGAATAAAAACTAGTTATAATGCTTACAAACACATTTTGCATGTGTCACACAGAATGGTGGTTAATTGCCATCTGCCCCCCCCCCCCTGACACAGGCCCTTTAAGTAGTTTTTTTTCATACCCCCCCGCTATCTCCAAGTGGGCCGAAGAAACAAGTGTTCCTATATATTTGTCAAGGGGATCGCTGGTAATAAACCAGAATGTTCTCATCGGTTAAACATTTTATAGGACTAAACGTGCTGTATCTCACCATTGTTTAATAAGACCACTTCCAAGACCACCACCGCATTTGGACTTGGGTGATTTTCCAGAACATTTGTGTTAGGTATTCGATGTATTTTTTAATAATAATAAAATAATTCAACACAAATTAAAAATAATAATAATAGAACGTAAGGCAGTATTGATGTTTGTCCCCTCATTGAGCCGGCGCAAACCGGTTTGTCCCCGGCGCGTAAGTCGGTGAACGATCCACGCACACATAGCCGCCTATTTAGTAATGTATTAAACCTATCGTGCCGGTTAGTATGAAGTATGAATACGAAGTATGATTTGTATGAAGCTGAACGGATATTTACTCATGTGACACTGACATAATATTGATGAGAGAAGGTTAAGGTAATAAAGTTTTTTTTATAGTAAATCATTAAATAGTTGTCATTACTATTTTCAGGACTTCTATAGATATTTTAATAAACTAAATACAAAATACTTTTGGAATTAACACGCGCCATTACAAAACATTAATCAACAAATTTGTCTAATTAAGTAGTTAAAATTTATGTCCTTAAAACCTATTTTCAAGTATCTCAAGATTAATACACGGTTCTGGAAAATCACCCATTTGTATTCTTCGTCATTTTATATGACTTGAAATTTTGAAATACTTTCTCAATAATCACAGAATAAGTTGTCTGTTATTTAGCGGATGTTTTAAATGACTGCAATACGCACTTGTGATGTGGAAAATAGTATCATAATGTACTGTAGCAGATAATTTGTGGTTTGTGCAGTCCAGGCTTTAGGCCCGTTTGCCACCGCAAGCGCAATAATCATTGCTATTACTGTTTTGTAATTTTATTTGATGCAAATATTAGGTAGTCGGATTAGTTCGCGGCCCTTTGATAGTAAAAATAATAAAACCTTTTTTTGTATTACATAAATATTTATTGATCGGAATATTGTCCATTTAAATCGCCATTTATCTGGCAGAGCCATTATTCCATCGCTATATAATTTCTGGGGATTTCTGAGCGAAAAACTGATTTAAATGGTTTATACAGGCTTCTCTTAAATGTAATTTTACTTCGTTTAGAGAATTTTGTAAAGAGTGGAATAAATGATAATCCGAAGATGCTATGTCTGGACTATATGGAGGATGCAATAAAACTTCCCAATCAAGGTCCATCAGTTTTTGTTTAATCATCAAAGATGTATGCGGTTTTCAGAGATGTAAACTACACCTTTTCTATTCATTAATTCTGGGCGATTTTCTTCAAGTGCTTGTTTCAGTTTTCCTAATTGCTGACAGAAGACATCAGAATTAATCGATTGGCCATGTGGCTAAAGCTCCATACACATTACATACACAATGCCTTTCCAGTCCCACCATACACATTACATGACTTTGTTCGGAGTGAGGCCTGGCTTTGGGACTATTTGATAACTCACCTCGCTTAGACCAAGATTGTCTTCGAACATTGTTATCATAGGTGATCCACTTGTCATCGCCTGCTACCAATCTCTTCAGAAATGGATCGATTTGTACGATATGTATTTATTTACCTGTACGGTATGTACCGGGGCTTATGATACTTACCTATATGTATTATCCGGCCATGTGGTGTCGGCCGGCTTTGTAATAGCACCACGCCATTTCTTACCGTGGGTGTCGTACAAGGCGACTAATGGATAACAAAGCCGCTACCACAAGCCCTGAGGAAGTACAGCACCTCTAAAAGAGTGGACTCGCCAACCCGCTTGGCCAGCGTGGCGTTTTAAGACCATACATCCCCCACGCACAAGACAATGCGCATGAAGATATCCATGGCCCGCAGTGGGCGATAAAATGGGTAATTACGGTATGTACGCTAAGCCTATGCAAAGGTGAGCGTTCTTCTCATATTAATTAAATGTTGGCATTAAATTATTCTTTGTCTTCGACAAATGGACGTCAATGAAGTGTGGTCAATTTATTATATTTATGTTTTTATACTTAAATCTAATTTAAGTAATTTATCGATCGTAAACACGATGGATTAATAAACAGGGCATATGCTACATGACTATAAAGTGTGATATGGTCGTAAAGTAACGTTGATTGACAGCGGCGATTATATGCGACAGGTGTTCGTTCAAGCATTTATTAACGTACAATTTAGTTTGTTGTCAAGCTTTGGTCGCTTCTAATAATCTAGTTTCGATGTGGCCAGGATTTCTGGGATTATGCCAGAATTTGTTGTTGTGTGCCCGTGTCCAGGAATTTAAGCTGTCACGAAAATGCACAAAAATTATGGAATGAAAAAATATCATGTCTCCAGCTCGTCACCCGCTTGAATAAGTTTAAGACACCTTTGTTTTTGCGTAAAATATATATAAATATTCGCACGCAAAGAAACTACTTTTATTGGAATGATGCTTTAATTTTACCAGGGAGTGAAGTAAAACCACAGGAATGAGTCTAGAATGGAGGAAGGTTTCACACAACTATTACATAATATCTAAACAATTTTGCAAAGAATACGGGAAAATATAATAATCTCCTTTCATGTTCTTTGCTGGCCGGACAGTATTTGGGAAAATGTATCAGCTCTTCTCATCGTCTATACCACAATGCTTGAAGCTGAAAGTTTTCATTAGTGAGTCCTGCCAGTAATTATGACGCACGGTGTTAAAACGTGAGCTCTGTCCAGTCCAGAATGTATAAAGAGCGATGGAGACTATGGACTGGAAGGGAGATAATCTTCTTTGCGGCATATAATCGGAAACGCAGACTTTCGGCTAAAAATTAAAGTCTTCGACATGGCTTACATATATCAAGTTGAAGTGGCAATGGGTAGGCCATATATTCCGTAGGAATCAACAATCGGTGGGATAGATGAGTCTTTAAGTGGAAACCTAGTACTCGGAAGCGCATAGTGGAACGTCCTCCGACCAGGTGGACCAACGACTTGAAGAAGGTTCATCCGTAGCCGTTTCACACCCTTCTCACAAGCGGTAGAGTTCAGCTCTTGAGCTGCACAGCCCATCGACGGAAGATTCTTTGCTGCCCGCTACTGCGGGCAGGTTCTTGTGGTGGCTTCGCAGTGATTGGGTTGCCGCTGGTGAGTCCTGATTCTTCACGCCGCCCACGCGATCAAGGCCACCGGATGGATTCCGCTTGTAGAAAGCCTAGTGAGCGACCCGGCGTGGGCGGTGACATAGGTGTCGAGTTCGAAGAAGGTAAGTCACGGGAAAGCCTATGTTATTCCACTGCTCTATAAAGCAGTGGAATAACATAGGCTAATGACCTCCTCTAACGTTGTTGAATCTTCAGCGGATTTAGAAATAGTACTTACTAGTTATTTAAAAAACTTTCCTTAGGTAATGCTAAAAAGAAGGTAAGTTACCAAGTAAAATCTTAAAGTGCAGTTCTAGTTACCGTTCCATTTCTAGTAGGCCATAAAAAGTTTCATAACATGGAGAAAACTGATTGTATTGTTAATGCCATAAATTTTATACAGTAGGTACTTTGCAGAAAGACACAAATGTTTAATTACCTATCAACCTATCAAGCAGCTTGACCTTCGACCTTTAATTGTTCTCTTTTTTACTAGTGGCCCTATTGGGCCCAGCTGCAATCAACTGGTCGATATAACTGACATTCCGCATGACAGATGTTTAATACCCATCACAGGGTTCCACGTTATATACATGGAACTACTCGTAGTAAAGAGAGAGACAAATGGTGTGAAAGAGAGAAGGCTGCAGTGGGCTAAGTTAAAGTTGAGTGGTATTTCATCTTTTCTTGATGTATTATATTTAGGTAATTCGTGCTATACCGATGAGTTTTTCTAGGATAAGGAGTAACGTGGACGTAACAACTACATACATAGATCTTCTCTGTGAAAATGCGAAATAATTTTATGTTTTTCGCGCAATGAGATATGTACTTCATTCGGTAAACGCAAAAATGCGCGCAATCTAAAGCAATTTTGTGGTGGAAATATTGTAATAATACGAACAAGTACAGATTACTGACCATTTAGCGCTACATTAAACTAGCAAACGAAACAAAGAAACCCGTTTTCAGAATCTGGGCATGTCACGTATACCTCGGTAAGTCGTGCGACCTTATGAGGTTTGCGAGTTACATTTTATGATACAGTGTTCTCTAGACCGCATGCAGGGAAACGGTAGGGCGCTGTCTAGACAAGTGGTTCGATGACATAGATAGTCGCTGATAGTGGTTGAAAGAGAAATGGATGGATAAGATTCACGAATATTGAAACAGGTTGATGCTATGCTATGGCATGACATGTTATCACTTTTTATACTTTCGCGTTTTGTACACATTATTTATTTCAAATCAGGTCTAAACGCGTAAAATTAAAGGTTTTTGTTTACCGTTTATTTTTGCTCGACGTTTCGGCACGGGTTACACCGGCCGTGGTCACGAGTTGACGTCGAGTAAAAATAAAAGGTGAACTAGAGCTAGCATCGTAGCTGGCGGTAGGGGTGACTTCCAAGGACGCAGCCCCAGGGGGGGCGTAAATTTCGTTCCTATCAAACTTATCAATAACAAAAGTACTTATACTTATAAAAAAGCCGTCAGTCCACTGACGGTATTAGACAGTATTATTGACAAAATGACTTCAGAAAAAAGCTACAATATTTTTTTAATATATCAACAAAATACCTACTCATATGTAGATTTTTTTTTGAGGTCGTAAAATTTTAATCTTGCCCTGGGCGTTCATGATCCTAGATAAGACAAAATGACAAAAGCGTTTAGACAGGATTTAAAATATAAAATAACATGATATTATTCTGCAGTTTCAATGAACCGTATATACAACCGTTGATCGAAGATCTGCAGATTCTGTCCTAAAGGTTCCCCTCCCCATCCTTTTCTATCATCTCCTATTTCTTCTTTCTTTTTTAAAATTTATATGAAATGGTTATAAACTTAATCCCTACTCGTGAAGTTTGAGTTACCATTACAACGTCAATAAGGCGTTTGTACCAGTTTTACGGATTTCGCGAACTAATGAAAGTAAGGAGTTGGCTAAAAAGTCACGCGCGTGCGTCCAGCAAACACACGAACCCATAAAACTGAGTCCTAGTTTACTGCCATCGAAATTCGCTCGAAGCGTGGCTGAAGCCATTTTTAAAGGAGAACTTCTTTATTACCAAGTGCAGTTCTGCAGTTAAAGTAGATTTAACGAGCGCAAGTGGTGGAGTAATTAATAAGTTTTTAATTATTCTATCCTGCTCACTTCCGCAATAGTTTGTTATAGCTATGTTTTTTAAATTGCACACAATGTTTTCTCGTATGACGGCCGGCCACCGTTGTGTATTGTGTTATAGCAATATTTGTGGTTAAGGTAGGTCATTTTTTCAGTTTCCGACGGAACATGTGGTATGGAGCGAACGTGAACAACCTCTATAACAGAATCGTGCAAAAGCGGAAAAAGGGAAGATAGACAAATGAGACATTGGGAAGACGATATCAACAAAATAACAGGCATAACACGGACACAACTAATTAGAGAAATGTAAATCTCTGGAAAAGGCCTGGTCGAAAGACAAGCAGATGGAAATTGTGACTGACTACCGGTAATGTTTAGTTCCAAATCACAATTATTATTTTCAATATTATATATGTCGACGTCTATATATTTTACGTTAAGATGTATGTCTTAAAATTAGCAATAAAGGTTTAATCGATATTATTTGTCTACACTAATATAATAAAGAGGTAAAATGTGTGTTTGTTTGTGGGTATGTTGGGGGTAATCTTTAGAACTACTGAACCGATTTCAAAAATTCTTTCACAAATAGGAAGATACATTATCCATGTTTAATATAGGCTATATTTTATTTTGAAATTTTGAAAAAAAAACAAGTTATAACCCGAAGCGAAGCGAGGGCGGGTCGCTAGTAATAAATAATCTCAAATAGGAAATTGATATTGGATAGTCTGTCTTCGACCGTATAATCGTTAAACTGGGTTTTGTTAAATCTATTTTATTATTTTCTTTGTGCCATCCGACTTTTGATGATAAAAACTTGATGACAGGTCCAGTTACGCAGGTGTTGGTATGTAATTCGCTTCGGTTCACTTGGATCCACACTCACGCTACATCGGTGGATCTATGGATAATTTTTCCTCCTCTTCGATCCATCAAATTAGGAATTCAAATATATAACATGTTTTTATGCCACTTCGATGCACCAATTTCTGAATCCAAATGTAATAATTATGTATTTCTAGGTCACTTCAATCCACACATTTGTCGAGGCGGCGAAAGTAATTATACAATAAATACGCATTTTATGTAAAACAATAAAAATGTAATTCATTATTAACAACTTCGATTCAGCTGTGAATTAGAGGAAAAATAATTATCTATAAATCCGGCTGTGGTTCCGAGAGGAAGGAATATTATCCATGGATCCACCGGTGGAGCCTGATTGTGGATTCATGTGAACGGAGGCTATAATACTTGGTTTATTAGCCTCAGCGTTTTGACCTTTACTTACTGTAGTTTATCTATCTATTTATGTGCCTTTTGTTTATTATTTTAACTAAACTATACAACAATATTTTGTCTCTTCGTAGACACGCGAATAAAAGGCCTTCTCACTAATTAAAGAGTTATAGGGTGGAAATTACTCGAAAGACCAAACGTTTGGTGTTCGAGAGGAATTTGAAATTTTAAAAACCAAAATAATAATTTTCATGATGTACCTATGTGTACTGATTACTGATGACCATGTAGAATTAAGTAGAACATAGAACAAATGGCCAGTAAGAGGCAATAGTTCAAGGAGTCTCGTTGCAACCTTACTTCCAAAACGATGGCAGCTGATTTTCCCTCTCAGCTCTATTAACTATCAGCTCAGACTGCATTTAAATTCAAACAGCTCACACAGGAGACATGGCGTCGTTAATAAGCTGTCAGTTTACGACTTACCCCTTCAGCAGTAACCTGCCGAAACACCATTACCCTTAAGTTATGCGCTCGGAATCCCCGTAGCGAGCTGGCTTACGTCAAATACCGTATTCCCTAGACATATGAGCCAATTAAATTTATATGATTCCCGCAGTTTCAAATTGCATCATTTTAGTTTTCACGTCATATGTATTAGATAGTTTGGTAACGCATATTTTCTAACACCCCTCGTAAATCTCTTACACTGTGGCTTTCCACGTAATAAAAGTGTAATTGACGTTGTTTTATTATTAACACGTACGGCGTTGGGATTTCTGTATCCCACAAACAATAAAAGGTCAAAAGTCATTGCTTGACTGGTAATCTTCGACACTTTCAATACGGTACCTTATTAATTAAGGGCCTATTTCACGACCTTCGAGTACACTGATTATCACCAATCGGCAATTAAGACTCTCTGAATATCTCTGATCGATACTCAGACTTGGTGAAATGAGATGCAACAATTACCGGTCACTTTAATTGTCGGTTAGCTTACTCAATACTTTACTCAGAGATCGTGATCTAGGCTCTCAGTTTCTTAATATTGGACATACTAGTTATTGTCTGGTTACAGCAGATAACTGAGTCGAGGCTGGAATGGAAAACACGTTCTTGCCTTTAGTCTTGTTGCTTAGCACGCATCTCTGCAATTCCACAATCTTATTTCATCGAATATGGAGTGGGATTTTACACATTTTTTGTGGAATGAGTATAGTCCCCCATCTCATTAAACACCCTATACACCATTCATCTTAATTTGTTTTTAAACAAACCTTTATAAATCTAAAGGTAGATAACGCGTTTTCGAACGTTGTAACGTTTGTAATCTTTGTCTAATGTTGATATTCATGGACGACAGTGTTTGCTTCAGCCTAAATTTCCGCTCATCTCCTTCCTTTTCTAAAATGTGTATTAGAAAAAATACATTGGAATTGCAAATGTACGATGAAACATACTGTTAGGTACTTCACTTTTGCTTAAATTCTCTGAAGTCACACGAAAGGTTTTCTAGTCGAGAATATGAAAAAAAATACATGATTTGCAGTACGTAGCACAACTAGATACTGGGATCAATAATGAGTTTCAACATTCTTTGCGGCTCGCAAACAACTTACTTAAGGTGACTAACGTTTCTATTCTGTACTCTAAATTGAATAAGTATAATTTTAGTTATTTTTGTGGTTGATGGCTACCGAGGGATTTATAATTGAACGCCTAGTTGTATTAGATAATTAATGTAGTAACTTTACTATACAATTAATTCATTTGTGTGGTTTATCAGAATAAGTTTTACATTGCAGGAACTCAATACGAAACTCGAATGCGGTTGTGGGTGTATAGTAAATATATGTGTTGTATACAAGGAGTAACATTCTATGAGACCAAGGAGTCTCATAGAACTCAGCAGCAGTACCAATAACTTTTACAGACATGCGAATCATTAAAGCAAAGATGGTGTTGCAGTGTAATTGTTCAACAGACGCTAAGTTGGCCCTAAACCGTGTGAATTTACGGCTAAACGTAGAGTTTATTGTGTGCTGTCTGCGACACTCGTAAAATTTCTATTTACGGCTTGCTGCAATGTGTACTTTGGTAGTTAATTGGGTTAGGTTTTTGCCGTTGATAAATATTGCTGGTAGCGGTCTTGAAAAGATAGGTCATGAAAGCAGTAATCTAGAACTATAAGCGAAAACGAAGTATGTATCGAAGTATCGAAAGGAATTGATCGGGTAATGTTTGCCGGCAGACTAAGGGATAATAAAGCCTCGTCAACCCGCTTAGCCAGCGTGGCGTTTTTAAGCCATGCATCCTTCATACACAAGTCAATGTAGATGGTTAGGTTCATAAATTTTATTTCTGCATTGTGCGTTCGTCGTAGCAACTTCGTCGGCAGATTTAATACGACTTTTGATGACCAAATCAACCTTTTATGTCAATTTAGCGACAAAAACATTAAACGTTTTTTGATGAGATGACTTTATCTTGAAAATCCATTTATATGACAGAGAGGTCAGTGCAAATGTATATTTATAAACGCGCATAATATATGTTTATTTACCTTTCTCCCTCTGTCTCCCGCACATAACAGGTAGGCACCTCTGAGTAAATCTTTCATGGATCTCCGCATACCTAATTTATTATTTTCTGTCATCATTGCTTTGTAGAAAATCTTAAATAAAAGTTGCAATAATTTAAACTTGTTGGCAATTCTGGTCAATATTAGTCCACCTGACCATAAATATCAGCCTGCGTTTCCCGGTATGTGGTTATAGTAGTGGGTAGATGAGAAAAGCACGAGATCATGTGTGCTAGCGGATCTAGGGAGAAGCTTTTATCTAGCAGAGAGATACAGGAGAATGGTTTGATTAGAGTTACCTACATTCATATACAAACACACCACGTATACATATTACTCTGTATAATATAAAAGGTAAGGGATTAACTTGTCAACAACCTCATATAATGAAATAACGACCTCTTGTTCTATCATTTTTTTTAATAATAAACGCCCTCAAACAGTAGATAAAGGAAAAGAAGACGAAGAAGTAAAATTAAGTCTTATTTGATATGCGTTATAGTTATCGTTTCTCTAGGCCACGAACTAAACGTTTATTTAACTGTCTCCTTCTACATGTCATTGAAATAAAATGTGCACAATAAATTGCCGATCACTGCTTTCGCGAGCTTTTTAAGGTGATCGAGTTTGAATACATACGGGCACGATAGTGTAACCGGTCTGCCATTACCTTGACGCGGGCTACATAACTTCCTTGTAACAATGATGTATGGTATGAGGATAACATCAGTTTTCATAGTTGAGATACGGACCTGTGTTTACACTATAGATGTCAGAAGCTGCGATCCAAAAAGACCAATACAGGATGTCAGATGTATTTAATTAAATTTAAATTAAAATTAAATTGAAAACGGGTCGTATGGTGCCATCCGGCTTTAGAACGGGTCGTATGGTGCGGGTCGGCTTTACAACAGCACCAACCCCATCTCTTCCTATGGGTATTATAAAAGACGATTAAAGAGCTGTGAATAGGATTTTGCAAGGTCGGCGGCGCGCCCGCATACCCCCTGGTGTTGCAGGTGTCCATGGGCGGCGGTAACACTTACCATCACGTGGGACCGCTTGCTCGTCCGCCCACTAGTATATATATAAAAAAAAAAAGAATAACACAGCCACTAAGCCACTACCACAAGCCCTGAGGAACTACACCACTTCTAGAAGAGTGGATTTGTCAACCTGTTTGGCCAGCGTGCCGTTTTAAGGCCATATATCCCCCATGCACGAGACAATGTCAACTAGCAGTGAGCGAAAGGGCTGGTGACGGTAGTATTGTACGGTAGCAAGTAGGTATTGTATTGGAAATTGTACCCACTAACTCGTACCCATCAATATGGAAATAGACTAGATGACCCATTATACGTTCTTATCAAATAATCCTGGTTGGCTACTTCTAGTGGTTCGGGGTGAAGTAAATGAGGTGGGGTTCATTAAATAGTCAAATTTGAAACTTAAGTGCTACGTAATAAGAATGTGCCATTTTCAAAATACATATGAATTAAAGAATTCGAGAGCTACTGAACCTAGAACACTATTAGACTCTAACTATTAGAATATAAGTTAAATTTATGAATCTTTAGGATCCTGTAAAATGTAATAGGATAAAGCAAATTCCTCATAATATTATACTGCCTATCCTTTCCAATCCTTTTCGAAATCATGATTCCTAAATTCCCAAAGGTAGGCAACACACTTGTTTTTCAATTTTAGCTGATGTTAAAAATTACAAATGGGGGGGGGGGGTTGGACACGATGCAATCCCACAGCCGCTGGGCGTGGGATTGCATCACCAAGTTATCCCTCTCTCGAATAAGATTACTGTACTGCATTTCCCGCTTTATCCTATTCTTCCAATATATGCACGTGTTTCGGTAATGAGTGAGATAGATATCCAGGGCCCATTCCCTTTCTATTCTATCCTATCCCTCTCCATTTTTCCAACCCTTCTAAATTCTAGATCCAATTCTAAATCCATTTCTAAATCTAAAAAGATAAGCAGCGCATCCGGGGATGTGCCAGCGTTTGTCATTTTATATATGCATGTATTACGGATGTCCATGGGCGACGGTATCCATTGGACACCAGGCGAATTATCTGCTCGTCTTTCACCCTTTTTCCACAAAAGAGCATAACTAGTAATTTTGTAACTAAATTTATTCGAGCCAAAACATTCTGTAATCTCTTAAGTACATATTGAGAACTGGACATTCCTAAGCCGCCGCAAACGCTGAACATCACAGCAATAGGTGTTAAAACGAATAGGCGCATCTGTCAAAGATAAACAGCACTTCGTAGCCGACTAAACAGACATAACAGCACATTCTCATAGAATAGTTGCTCGTAAAATTTCACATATGTTTACCGGAGCTAGGTGCAGCACCTTAAAAGCATTGGCCATATAACAAAACGCCCGAACCGAAATGACCCATAAAAGTCCGACAGCGTTTTCTAACTAAAGCCATGAAACTGAAACGCTGGTGGAATTTACAATGGCAGCGTTCTCGTCTACATTTAATGTTCGTGACGTTCACCTTACTTTAATTAAAGTGCTTGAACGCAGGCGAAACAGCGGAATTCGAACATCTTTAATGGAAATTTCATGTTTGAAAAGTAAGTAAAGTAAAAACAAACTTTACCTATGTATTTTATTACAAATTTGACAAGATAATCGGTCAAATCTGTGAATATTGCATTCACGAAATTTCAAGCATTAATCCACGAATTGCATTGAATTGATTGAAAGTTAAGTCATGTGTCTGTTTTCTATACAACACTCAGAAATTATTGGACATAACACTTGTCTAACTGAACTGATCGATGTAAGCCTACACAAAACGTTCAATTTTAGAGCACCCTTGCAATTCGAGGGGATTTCAAACCAGAATCTACAAGGGCCCATTGCGGATTGATGGTTATCAATATTATACATGTTACATCTAAACTAAATTTCTTTAGGAAGGATTGGTCGTATCTAATAAGTCTAGGAATAAGGTGTTGGGCATACGGTGTAGCCTGGTCGGGTCGACCCGCTACCAGGCAACCAGTAGCTCAAAAGAAATTGTAAGAGATCGCTTGAAAGTGTTCACACGATGTCGTTCTATCGCGCGACCAGGTGTTAGTGCCTTTTCATGTGCCCGGTTGCCTGATAGTCGGCGCCGCGTACCGGAGTCGAAGTGTATGGCCACAGTATGACAGCTTTCATACGCGCCGGCGTTATTTACTCGCCAACAACTCAATATGAGACTGAACTGTCGGCGTCGACTACCAGGCAACCGAGACGTGTGAAAAGAGTCACTATGCTCGACTCACTTTAAGAATAGTGACGTCATCCGTGTAATGTAGCTAACACGTTTAATCCGTCTAATTGGTCAATCATGTGACCGATGTTGATAACTTCACATTTTTCTTAACGTAAACAGAGCATAGTCAATTTAACACTTGGCCGCGCGACCATGTTATTATTAGTTGCGTTTAAATATTCTCAGTGACATCGGTGCAGAGTGATAAAATGGTGTGACCACGAGTTCGAAGAACAGACCTCACCGTGAGCCCGTCGCCTAAATTCTAGTCTAAATCATCATACCAGACATACCATTTCATTACATAATCATTACATACCAGACTTGAATGATCTAACTAAAGACTAGTCTATCAAGAAAGCAGAAACAATATTACGATTAAGTCGACCTTACAAACAGTATCATACACTTTGTATGAACTCGTAGTACGGGAATTGCGATATCAATAGAGTTGAATCAATGAGTGAATCGTTTAACACTGTCAGCTTCGTGCTATTTCACGTTAGATTTATTGCAACAATCTATTACAGGATAATTTGATTCGATTGACAAATTGTTGGCTACTGGTAATTTTATATTTATTATACGATCAAAGATTATTACTCCAGCTGTGACGTTGTAAATTGTATTGTGTGATTTATTTATATCGTAATGCAGAGTAGATACGAGTAGTATCTAAATATTTATTATAGTTTTTGTGCAAAGTATTTCAAGTGGTCTCACATTGCACTTCCGGTACGTAGTCTCCGTTCAAGGACTCCTCTACACTACCGGTCTTGCTGCAGATATGGCCTGCCGATTTCCACTTTAGCTTCCCAATTCTGTGAGCTATATCAGTGACTTTCTTTCTTTAGGGAATTACTACGTTTCGTATCTTATCCCGCAAACGATTTCTGTCTATATTTCGCTGAGCGACTAAACTTATGTCAACTGTAAGAAACTACATTTCGGCATTGTATGCCATAACTGACAGAACGCTCATAAAGCATTTGCTTTTAAACGACAATTTTCATAGAAAAGGGCAGGTCGTTGGTATAAAGTTTCACCTCTTATACATATGTGATTGAAGAAATACTCTTTTATTTAGAAATGAAGAAATAGAAATAGAAATATATTTTATTTAGAACTGGTACAATAACGTGAGATTAACGCTAAGATGACTGAGGTTAAGTGAATAAGTAATAAAAGTAACTTAGAGGTCATATACTATTCCAAATGCTGGATCTTCAGGCCCCGAAGGCCATATTTCTGACATTGTGATTTAACATTTCCTTTTTTTTATCCCACTACAGGTGGCCACGTTACCCCTTTCTCACAGAAGACTAAGTACACCTTGAAATGTACTGCATATTCTACTTTATCGTATTTTCCCAATGTACGTACGTGTTTCAGTAGTGAGTGAGATATGCCATCATCCCCATTTTCCCAATCCATTCCTTAATCTGCAAAAGTAGGCAGCGCATGGGGCATGCCAACGTTTGTCATTCTGGACTGATGTTGGCATGTATCGCGGATGTCTATGGACGCCAGTGCCCACTAACCATCAGGTGGATTGTATGCTCGTCTGTTGCCTTTTTTTCTATGAAAAGGTTTGGACTGTAATAACTGTTGGACTAGAAACTGATGTGGTAGAAGAAGAAGGTCACGTACCGGGACGCGTAGTGTTGCCAAGCGATTTTTTTTAAAACCTCGTTTTTTCTTTACCTTGTTTTCACGATTCGTTATGCAGTAAGCGCGTGTGAACTCGCTCATAGAAATTCACGAACAATTTAAAAAAAAAAATGATTTGTTATAAATCGCGGTCCCGAAAAATGACGAATCGTCGCCGTGTGAACGGGCTGTAAGGTGCCCCATTGACCTGCTACCGATTGTACATTGTATTATAAGTAGTAAAAAAGCGTAGTCGCCCTTAATAGTTATTAATATTAGTGTTATTGTTTGAATGCGATTATAAACAAACTCGTTCTCTAAGCCTGACCCCCGGATGTGACATACATATCGTCGTTCTAAGAATCACATTCGGTAATTCAAAGATTATTTCTTATCTTTAGCACTCCTTAGACCGGGAGTAGACTATACAAGTTTCTCTTCAGACATAAACTGGTAGATCCCGTCTAAATAAGGTGTAGACACAGCTTGTTTATTAATAGAATTCAAAACATTTTGATCACGGATTTTTTCGCGAAATTTCAAGGAAATTGAGTAAATGAACACTTTCAAAAGAAAACTAAAGGCATATGTATGTTATTATTTATTCTTATACATTATTATTTATTATGCAATTGTGTACTCTCACTGTTACTAGTTATCACTGTAATTATAAGTTACATTCTTATGTAAGTGAAATATATCTTTCATATGAGAATAAAGATTCTTTAAACCGAAATTTCCAGGAAATTCATCAAAATCTGTTTAATCTACGGCTATACTAGGCTTTTCGGAAATTTCAGGGTATTTTCAGGTTCATGTAGTGTCGGCGGGCTATAGATTAGCTCCAACTCATCCCCAGGGCTAATATAAAAGGCGCTAAGCGATAATAAAGCGGCTACGACAAGCCCTGAAGAACTTTCCTTTCTAGGACACTTACGATAAAATCTTTAAGAAATTGTCTATACATTAAATATTTCTTGAAAAATCACACAAAATATCATTTCATTAATAGCAGAAAGATAAACAGGTAATTTATTTCACAGTAAGTCCACAAAATCAAAATATTGCTTTGATTTTGAACAAGTAATATCATTTACGTTGGTTGTATTATACTTAATGATTACTTCAATGGCTTTGTACTTGATTACGTTGGAATGGTGGATACTATCAAAAACTCAAGTATCCACCATTCCAACGTAATCAATGATTAATTATTACAAATAAGCATTATTTATTCACGTGTATTGACGTATAAACACATTAAAATATTTTTTTAATTATCTGCAATTTTTTAATTATTTAGAAAATAGATAAATTGCAGGTTACTAAATAAATTTAGCAGATAGATAAGTTTACTATTATGGTATTATTATATCTATGCACAACTTAGTATTTGGGCTAATATGTACGGTGAATACCTAAGTGGACGGCGATCACTAAAAATTTTCGCGTTTTTCACAAAGTAGTGTTAACCTATTTTATTTTCCTCAATGTTTCCACTGGGGTGGAACAAGCCATGGTCAAGAGTTAACTGGAGAGGGTAGTTCACGTCGTGCAGTTTTCTCGTGACTATTGTTGTGATGTAATCCAACCGAACCCGTTGTTTAATATAAATGTAACCATATAAAAGTTTACAAAAAACCTCTATGCAAGCCAAATCGCGGTTAAAATTTAGTCTAAAGTAAGGCAACTCAAGCATGAAGCCTGCGTGGAGTTACGAGGTTCGGTGTAAAAACGTTATAACCGAATACGTCCCATTTTTACGGTCCGGAATATATTTACGAGAATTCGCTTCCAGATATTGCACGTAAATTTTGCTGCAGCAGCATTTTTCATTACCTTTAGACGGTAGCTGTTCGAGATATTGTTTAGTTTCTAGTTAAATGGATTTGCGCAATTTGTTGATAGAGAATTTATAATAATAATAAAAAGTTCTAGTAATTTACTCATCAATACAGCTGAGACATTTTATATTTCTTGCTCGTATATAATTGAAATTGCCCTGCCAATTAGTGGGGATAGAACTGAAGTATTAAAAGATTTTATTAATATTACAGAGAAATAAAGATGGCATTAAAGTTAAGGCGGCATACCGAAGGGATCTGGAGCTAGCTTTCAATCCACGAATAAAAATATGCGATGCTGCACAAGGAACATAAAACTCGGTACGACAATGAATTCCTGAAAAAGATAATACTACGCTAGCGTCATCTCTTTATAACCAAGTTAGTGCGAGCGGGACAAAAGATTCGCGGCAATAAAAGTTTTGATAGGATCCGCCGGATTCCGCGATATCGGACATAGCCAGTTTTACTATCAGGCCCGCTCCTGGTTTCGTCTTAACTTTATGTACGTTTTAAAAAAAAAATAGATTTATAACGTTTGGAAGAATAATTGTTACTCTACGAGTATAATATGATCATCATATAAAACTCCTTAACCAATTCGGCGGCAATAGGATTCCTGCAGCCGAGTAAACAATAGATAAACAATAAAAGGTCAAAGGTCATTACTTGATTGATCAGTTAATAAAAATTGGTTGTTAGTAGACAGTTGAGTAGAAATTTTGGAGTAAATAATATCGATTGGAGTAAATAATATCGATTGGAGGAAATAATATCGATTGGAGGAAATAATATCGATTGGAGTAAATATGTCTGATGGGCAGTCAATAAGCCCTTATAATCTAAATCGTAAATGGAAACACGAGTCTGTGTCGCGACTACAATAAAATTATCGATTAGCGGAGATCCGCTAATCACAGTATACCGTATACAGTCTGTATACTGTCACAGTACACATTAGACTGTATTACAGTTACACTGTTTATATATGAATGAATTCAGGATTAATATCGATTAATTAACGTGTGCATATTGATCAAGACACCGGCGTTCATTTAAGAACCGGATTACAAACCTTTCCTAACAAGGTACAAACCTTGTTAGGAAAATTTTCTTTAGCGTTGATTGTTTTCCGAAATGCGGTCAATTTGTGGTGCCAACTTTGAGAACTGTCGGTATCGTGATACAAACTTTTGCTTTGCATCTGACAAAATTAATGTCAAACGAATTTCTAACCTATGCGTTCGGGAAAAGAGCCTTTACCGCGGAAATGACTGCGGTATGTAACTTGTAGTTACGTCACCCTCCACACGTGTTGTCTCGCGCGAGTGAATCCGAAAATGGCCGAAAACTTCCGAGTGAACCGCAACTGGTAAAACTTTATTTACAAACAGTAACCAAAACAACTGTTGCGCAAAGTTTTGCTTTCCAGTTAAGTTAGTAATTAATTGCTACAATGTCCGACGTAGGTAACCCAAAATTTTGAGAAAAGGAAGAAAGTATATTACCTAGTCTAACCATAAATATTGTTGCAAAGAAATCATTGTTATTTTTATATTATCTTTTTACTAGAAGAAATTGTACTATTTTAGAAATAAATAGGTAAGCATTTTAAAAATATAACGTTTATTCGAAATGTTCACCATTTTTTGCTTTTATACAATCTTTCAAACGTTGTGGCCAGTTTTCGATTAAAACACGCACCCTTTCCATGGGAAAATTGGCAACTGCCACACTTATGGAATGTTTTAGGGATTCAATATTATCATGGCGGTTAGAGCATGCAACGCTCTCTAAAACAGACTAGATGACGGCAAGTCTACAGCTCTAATGAGGTCGGGAATATTCCATTCTCGTCACGCCTTATAACCTGGTGCTGAGTGAGTCTTGCTGAAAGGGCCATTCTTGGTTATGGAACAGCGTATTGTTAAGAGGCTTTATCTAGGCTTTTCTAGAATCGTGATACACTTGAGCCGACGTTTTAATACCTATTCACAAAAATATGGTGCAGTTACTCCTCGATTACATCACTGAAGCCGGATAATGGCCACGTTGCACCCTATTGACCAACTGAACAGCTTCTCTAGAGTTATGAGCATAAACTCGGTCATTCTCCTTGTTAAAATGATCCTCAATGGTAAACATTTTCTCGTCCGCAAATGAGATTTGTCTGTGAGCTCCCTCTGCGTACCGCTGAAGAAGTTGTTTTGATTGGTCAACCCTATTTTTCTTTAAATTATCAGTTAAGAAATGACCAGTACGTCTTTTGTAAGCAGCAAGTTCTAAATCATCTTTTAAACTACGTGACGTGGTTCTGGGTGCTGTAATCATCTTTCTGGATAAAATCTTTTGCGTCCGGACGGGATTTCTTTGGATTCTCTCCTTCATAGCTTTAATCGTCTGTTTAGTACGAATAGTGAGTGGACGGCCAGACTTTTTTCTGTCACAAACTGAGGACATTTCAATGTTCCTGGTACACCAATAGCCCGGTACACAAACATTCGGCTAATACTAAGCGGATGGAGCCAAATAAATGAAAGTATTAATACTTGCATTTGTCTCCATGCCTACTTTGTGTAATGCAATTACAGAAATACGGTTTTCCTTATCAGCCCAATTTAGGTGATACAATATTTAAAAATAATTGGCGCCTAAATGAGTAATAACATTTATTTTTCTCGTGAGAATGACAGATTCCAAATTCAAATGTTTTTTTTTTCTTTATTGTAATGGTATTTATGGCCAGACTAGGTATAATATGTTGTATATATGATATTACTTACTATGATATTACGACACCTATGGGAGGAGATGGAGTTGGTGCTGTTCTAAAGCCGGCCGACACCACACGTTATTATATAAGTTCTTATATTATACTTGTAAGTTATCATATTATATAAGTTATTTTTAAGTATTTCTTGTATAAATGATTTGTTTCAAAAATAAAATTATAAACAAGATAACATAAAAAAAACTACAATTTCTCAAATGAATTAACTCAAAATGGTCTGACCGCTGCTGAGTTAGTGCAGTCCATGCCAGAATTTAGTAATTGAAATCGAATTTCCTACTCGATACTGGCCACCCAACACTCTTGTATGCTAAGTACGAGGAAATAGGTGTAACTGGAAGAATCATCCGTGTTCTAAAATATCACTGTCGATTAGTCACTCGGCTTGTTTTCATCTGATGTCATCACTATCGATTCCTATTTCGGGCTGATTGTTTTCTTTTCTGTAAACACTTACATATTGATGCACAAAACAATGTGCATAAGGAGCCCCAGGTCTAGCAGTAGACGAAAAATGGGGTGATTACAGCTTCAATAACATGTATAAATAGGCAACTGTCTTACAATGTTTGATTAGAAGTCTCAATAAAACTGAACCATAGGGAGATCGCTCGCACATGGGTGCTTCTACGGTCTCTTTGCTCTCCCGCCCGTTCCCCTCTTTCATGTCATATTCGGAGCTTAGGTCGTCTACGTTTATCACATCTAGCTTCTCTATGGCCGTGTCACGCATTGCGTTTGACACTTATTAACGAGACGGGAGATTCTCAAATGAGACGGACGACCGCGGTTAATTAAAAATCATTTAATTGTTTCGTCTCGAATGTTGATTAAGTGTGATGAGATTTGTTTGGTGTAGCGCGCGGCGTAGTGGGGTGCACTCGTTTTTTATTGATAGTACAACAGATAGATTAATTGTAAATAGTTGACTTTGACTAATATAATTAGTTAATTGTTCTGTTCCTTCTGAATCCTGTTCTCCTTGACTCTTCTGGAACCCTTTGATCTACACCGAATTTTCTTGGAAAACTATTTTGACTTTATTATTAATTTTGTTTGTATGGTCAAACTATCGCATACAGTGGATTTCATTAATAACGACCTCGGTTGTAACGACTTTTCGGTTATAGCGACGTCGAACTTACGTCCCTAGAATTTAAAGCATACCTTCGTAGGAAATTCATTCGGCAATAGCGACTCCGGATATAACGCCTAATTCGGGTATAACGACTTGTTTTTATGAACTATTTGGGACAGATTCCTAGAAATTCCTTGCGGATATTGAGACTGAGTCGGCAAAGGCACAAAGACTCATTCATAAGCTTTAATGTAACGTAAACAAAGGATAAGAATCTTTTGTTTACATTCGCAGATGGTCAAATGCTTTGTTTGTGTGTAGGGTTACTTAGCATGTGCACGAAGTTAAAATTATGAATCAGTTACGTAGCAATTTCCAGTGAGTAAACATCGTTTCTTAAATTGTGAACATGGCTCCTAGACGTACATTTACTGTTAAAGAAAAAGTGGACATCATTTCGAGACTGGAAAATGGTGAAAACAATGTTGATCTGTGTAAACAATTTGGAGTTTCACATTCTACAATATCAACGATGTGGAAAAACCGCGCTAAAATTATGCAGTGTTTTGAATCAAAATCCCTGAAAATAAAGAAAAATCGTAATCCAACTCATCAAGATATTGAAAATGTACTTCTAGTGTGGTTTAAAGCACAGAGAAGCCAAAAGGTACCTATAAGCGGTCCTCTTTTGCAAGAGAAAGCTAATCATTTTGCCAGACAGCTTGGGAAAACAGACTTTAAATGTTCAGAAAGCTGGATTTACAGATTTAGACAACGTCATGATATAGTGGTCGGTAAAGTTTGTGGAGAAGCCGCTAGTGTATCGCAAAACGACTGTGACTTGACGGATAATGAAATTATTGAGTCTGTACTTCAAACACAAGAAAAGGAGCATGAAGAAGAGGAAGAGGATTGCAATGTAAACGAGATTCCAACAATTAGAGATGCATTATGTGCTATTACAACGCTCAAAAAGTACTGTTTATTTGGAGAAGGCAATAATAATTTAGATGTAGAGGGAATTATGAAAATGGAATATACCTTACAGCGTGCACAAAAGTCTAAACTTAAGCAGTGCACTATAACTCGTTTTTTTAGTAACAGCCGTGTATAATATAACTAAATGATAAATAAATAAATATGTATACATATGTACGTGATTTTTTATTATTTCGGATATAGAGACCTCCGGATATAGCGACGACATTAAAGTGGTCCCTCCGCCGTCGTTATAACCGAAATCCACTTTTACAGCGATTTGAGAATTCAATCTGGTTATTAGTCAATGGTAATCAATGGTTAGTTATTAATGTTATTAAGAATCACCCAAGACGTCCTACTATTTCTTGGCATAAAATTAGTCACAGAGTAAAATGAGCAATGCAACTTATGCCCTTGCAGTCATTCACGCTCGTAAAAAGATATTACCGTTTCTTTCACGCCGGTAATTGCTGCGCATGGTGTGAAAGGGAGGCAATTATGTGCAACATTGCATGGAAAGCAATACCGGAATAGGAGTTCGAAATGTGCTTGTCTTTTTACTTGGATATTATAGGAAATAGTAAAAGAGATGTGAACGAATTGTGAATAAAAAGTATAACCTATGGCCAGCAACAACTGGCACAGGATCAATCGGCCCGAATAAAAGTAACGGTTATTTTAGATATAATTTGTATTTCTATACACATTTATATGATGTCGTTTGTCCGTTCCTGTTAGACCGATATTGATGTTTTTTCACTGTAGACTTAATATACGAATTCATAAGTAGGTACCGCTACAATACATAGGTAGGCATGACTCGTGTACACAAAAAGAGATTTTCGAACGGTTCGGACGAGAATATTGTATACGATTTTATCGTTTGCGACCAAACTATATACAATTCTATATACAATCTTATAACTATTCACATGATGATAAAAAATCGGTGATAACAGGGGTAACAGTAATCAGATGATGATAACAGGGGTAATAGTAATCAGATGATGATAACAGGGGTAACAGTAATCAGATGATGATAACAGGGGTAACAGTAATCAGATGATAATAACAGGGGTAACAGCAATCAGATGATGATAACAGGGGTAACAGTAATCGGATGATGATAACAGGGGTAACAGTAATCAGATGATGATAACAGTTGTTTATCTTTTGACCGATGTTCGAGAAACTCGCGTTCGAGAAACTCTCCTTGTGTAAACGAGCCAATAGTCTTGTGCTCTTCATATCCAGCCGATAATAACGACTTTCTTGAAGTCGTTTGTCTACCTGAAAAATTGAATATTTCTTTACTCAAAAATGACGAACATTCTTGTTGAGAAACAAGACAATTTAATCAGTGTAAAGCCGAGTGCAAATGCAGTATTAACATATTATTATATCGTTGCAAATTAGCCACTTTGCATTGTTATCTTTAATGCATACTTTGGCATCAATAATGATGTATAATTGCTACCTCTAATACCATAGGTCTAGATAACTGCGGCAATGGTCTAGGTTAGATTAATTAAAAAGACGCCATTTTAAATTTGTTAAGGCATTAAAGCAAAGATTAAAGTAATATTTTTTACGTCTTGTTTCCTTCCTTGTATTGCATCACATCTGAATGTTGTGTCTGTAGCAAGTTCAACAAGCGATGCAGTGCACATTTCGATGCAGTTTTACATATAGAGTTTGCACATTTCATTCTGGCAGGTCACAGGTGAAGTGGTTTTGTAATAATGGCCAAGGATCGTCGATATAAAGGTCGGTTTAGCTACCTGGACGACTTTCTACAAACGTGTAATGTTGTTACTTAGATATATGTAAAGTTGTTATTCTAAGTTCAAACCCTCCTTATGTCATTAAATTACATTAAATCGAAAAATTAAATTACTGTCTAGAATGAAAAATTGCAACCCATAAAGAAAGATTCATAGGTATTTCTTAGCTATTGTTTAACACTGTGTTTGGTGTGTGGCATTATTAACATTTGCAGAGACACGTTGAGATACGCAATAAAATAATTTAATATTCAGATAACATGCATGCTAGTGAAGTTCACAGTCGCTCAGTGAGCTATGGAGACATCTACGCACGGAGATTCTTTTCGGTATAAGATCCGAAACGAAGAGATTCGTCAAACTACGAATGTTGCCGATACAACACAGAAGCAGCATGCTGATGAACAGGCTTGCTAAATTTTCAGTTACCAGCGACCGGACAGATGGTCAAATGATGAGGAGCGAGGGGGAAGGGAGTTTGATTTGATTTAGGTTTTAAAGTAACAGGAAAAGTACAACAAGCGGCCTTATTGCCAAAGCGACCTCTTCTAACCAATCTTTGGGTGGTAAGGAGAACAGATAACAATATCAAATAAAGACTCAAGGTCAGTAATAAAAAATTGCGATGGTAGAAACCTGAAGTTAGCATTAGATTGTACCGGAATTCAAAACGTTCCCAGGCGGTAGATAACACCTCTTTTGATAATCAAATCCTCGGGGGCTGGTGTAATTTTCCAACACCCTGATTTTTGTGTATTGTGATATAGAGTAGATTAATATAGATTGAACCAGAAAGTGGTAGTGTTAGAAATATGATAATCGCAGAGTTGTAACATTTTAGTCTTCATTTCATTTCAGGTCCAAATGGAGATGGTGTATTTTTTTAATGCTTAATTATTTATTGATTTTTCGAAGGAATTAGACATGTACAACATCTTGTACGAGTTTAATTTTTCTGGACAAAGGACTAGGAAATTATTGCGAAAATTAGAAATACAGGCTATGACGTCACAGTAACGGCTGCATGGATTATACTTCTTAGCCCCTCCAAAAAAAACGAAAAGAAATGTCAAACTAAACATTTTAGAAACAGAAAACAATACTTGGGCTTTGTGAATCTGTAAATAACCAGAAATTCGAGCTGAGCAAGAAAACAAACCGCAGTCAGTTCACAACACAGACATTATTGCCACAAATAGAGGTATATTTTTGTTTGTTAAGCTGGATGACAGGTGACAGTGAAGTTTATTTTCATCTGTGGTGACGTTACTTTTTTTTATACATTATGACAAAAGTAGCAATCCATACAGCCGTAACTGTGACGTCATAGCCTGTATTTATAATTTTCGCCATAATTTCCTAGTAGGTACTTTGTCCAAAAAAATAACACTCGTATGAGATGTTGTACATGTCTCATTCCTTCGAAAACTCAATAAATAATTAAGGATTAAAAAAAATACACAATCCCCATTCGGACAGTTGGAATGGGGACCCCCGTTGGACGGAGTGTATCGGTCCAGAGATATCTGGACTCCCCAACTTTCCCAAATACTGATTTATGAATTCCACTTCTGTGGATGTGCCATTTCCTTATACCTACTTCTTTATAAAATCAGTCAAGTAGCTTTAAAAATATATCTTATTCTGTGATAGAACTAATAATTTGCTGGGCGACATTGTTTTCTAAGCGCACAAAACAGCGGGCAAAAGGTTACGTCTCGTTTTTGGTTCGTAAAATTCTTGTTTTGGAAATGTGGGAACGAGTGAGGTAAACGCACAACCATTGCAATACGGGTAATTTGTTTTGTGGTTACAATACATGTAAGTAGAGAAGTTGTACTGTCTTCATCCCTCGACAGTTACCAAATAAAAAAAATGGACATGACATCCGTTTTTTAAAATTTAGTAATGATCAGCGTCGAGTGGTATCGGCCGGTTTTAGCACCACCTGGACTACCTCCTCACTTTTCGTGGGTCTCGTGAAAGGCGACTAAGGGATAACCACAAGCCCTGAGAAACTACACCACCTCTATAAAAGTGAACTCTGTAAGCTGCTTAGCCAAGGTGGGCGTTTGAAGGCCAAATATCCCACATGCACAAGATAATGTGTCGAACATCCACACACTGCACAAGATAATGTGTATATACTAAAAGGGATTATTGCAGTTGCGATGAGCAGTCACTTTCCTATAAAGTAGAGAATTACAAGAAAAATTACCAGCTGTGGACCCTGAAGTGTAGAACAACGCCTAAGGCAAGTCTATTCACTTTTATTTTATTTTATGGTTAAAAGAGTCGATGTACAATTTACTGGTCCATGGGCAGTATTGGTTGTAGAAGCGGGTTTAAAGGTTTACGAGGCCAGCTGTAAGTTTAATAGTGTATAAAATTGAGCACTTTAAAAAAAGTACTTAATTATATAGTAAGTAATAGATATTTCATTATTTTTTTAAGGGAAAGTTTTGATTTTTATCTAAAGAATTTACTGCGTAAATGAGGAAAAATAAGACATTACAAGATTAAATAAATAACTCTGAAAGTACATTTGAAGATCTCGTATTCAAAAATATATCGACTTAGGTATGTTTCCATGCAATATCTTTATATAATATGTAAACGAATTTCACATTGAAAAAATTGTAACGACGCAAGTTAGTACGATTAGAAATGAATTGATACTTGATGATAAGAAGTGACACGTGGATAGTGTTGCACTGAGCACTTAATACATTATAAATGACTTATCGATAGGAACTCAACAAGATTGCGAATTGTAACTCACGATGTAGTTGGCGATTGTGACAACTATACGTAACAAATCGTGGTCACATAAAGGTCAACGAGTTATTTTGATATTCTGATTATTCCCATAAAGATACATAGATGTAATAAGGTATAAAGAGAGTTTCGATTTCGTTGACGACTGTTCCTTGGTTATTTTTATTATAGTTTTATTTATAGACTGTTTTATAGTTTATTCAACAACCAAAGAAGAAAACAAATCAATACCTAATAAAAATATTTTTTGCTAATTCATTAGAAAATTATGAGTTTAATAATATTTATTGTTAAATATTAATTTAATATTTAATGAGCTATCTCTATCACACAAGCGTGGTTGTATCTCTATCACACAAGCGTGGTTGTATCTCTATCACACAAGCGTGGTTGTATCTCTATCACACAAGCGTGGTTGTATCTCTATCACACAAGCGTGGTTGTATCTCTATCACACAAGCGTGGTTGTATCTCTATCACACAAGCGTGGTTGTATCTCTATCACACAAGCGTGGTTGTATCTCTATCACACAAGCGTGGTTGTATCTCTATCACACAAGCGTGGTTGTATCTCTATCACACAAGCGTGGTTGTATCTCTATCACACAAGCGTGGTTGTAATGGTGTACTGTGTTAGTGTTATTAATGCAGAAAGTACGGTCCATTTTCACTTGTGATTTCGAAGTAGGTACTATAACTTAGTACAAAGTATTATACTATAACTATACGCTTTTTCAAGATATTTCGATTTTAATTCCACATATGAATTTCAAGTATCCGAAGTTATTGAATTTGTCTCTCTCTCTCTCACTCTCACTTTTGGTTTTACAGCCCGGGGTGGGCCTGATCCAGCAAGGTTTTCCAGATCGTTCTGTTCATGGCCTTCTCCTACAATCTGTAATCCTAACCGCTTTAAAATCTCTATCGACTCCATCCAGATCTCATCTCAACCGTGGCCTGCTACGGTTCCGACGTCCTTCCGGTCTGCTGGTTAGGCTCTATATATTTTTCGGAAATATTCCGTTCAAAGACCTGGAGGCCATTTGCATCTTTTTTAGTCAGGACCCAGCATTCCGAATCATATGTCAGCACAGTCCTTAATAATTTTTTTTAGAACATTAGCTTTAGGTTCCTGCACAATGTTTTTGACGTCAAGTATTTAAAAAATCCGAAATAACACGTACTAGCGGCAAGTATCGTTGCTGTATTTCTGCACTTACATTATTGTCATTAGTTACTAATGTGGCCAGGTACACAAACTCATTGGTCTTAGGAAAGCTGTATCCTTCTATTGCGACTTCCTCTTGTTCTTGCTTTTCAACGCTTTTTGAAACTGTCATTATACATGATTTTTTGCTGATTTACTGTTAGCCTTGCACGTCGTGAGCTTAGTTCTATGTCCATGTAAGCTTCCTTCATGGCCGGGAGAGTCCTTTCTACAAGGTAAATGTCATCTGCGTATCCAAGCATCTGGATCGATTTATTGTATTGTATATTAAATTATTTGAGTAAAATACGCTATTGTGTTACTACGAAGCAACCGATCGACGGCAGAAGCATCTCTGTTTAATTTTTATGAAATTACTAGTAATGTGTTGAAGTACTTTATTTTTTATTGTGATTTTGTGTTGTGTTAGGAGGCATTAATTTTATTATTCAAGTTTATAGAAGACGTAATAATTGAATATAAAAAAGAATAGTATGGCATTCGGAAATATGTGCTGATTTGAGATTAGTCTTGTTTATATTTAATGAGAAAACTTGTTCGGAATGTCCTAAACCTTTGGGCTTAATCAGACTTACAATTAAGATTTTAAAACCAAACAAATATATACATCAAAAAGAAATATAAGGCAAAACCCATAAAATGATTGCTAAAATGTTATTGCATTTCTGTGAATCGCTCGCGACTCGCCTCCATGCCCACATTACAGGGCTTGCTACTTTTACAACCCTCCTATTACGGGATTCCATTTAACATTTTTACAATCCATAATTGCGAATATAAACCTGTAAAATACTAAAACTTGCTGCGGCCGTGGAATAAAATATTATAAACAGCCGTAAAAAGTATTATTTGTATGACTCTTTCAATAAAAAGTATTACCAAATGCCATAACATATTTTTCTTTTCTATGGTTTCATAGCCAGCAATTGCTACCCATTACTTTGTAACTAACGGAGTATCTTACATAACTTAGGAAGCTAAAGTAAATTTTAACGAATTCAATGCTTAAGAAAATTTTATATCCTACGCATGAAATTAAGAGATAAACAAATGTTTTATTCTATTAGTTAATGAGAAGAATTCCATTGTTACAAGAAATGGAAAATAATTATAATATGTTTAGTAGTCAGCATTGAGTCAAATGAACAAATCCGCTCTATGAAGCATGTTCGCTATATTCTTCAATTTTAAAATGACAAAAACGAAACGTAAGTCGATAGTTACGTATATATGAAATGTTGATTAAAATTGAATCGATAATATGTACAATCATATTGATTATGAACGTACAGGTATTAAGGTAAATAAATATTTTTTACCCATAATTTGCAATGTGGTCTGCTTATATCCAGGATACACTTGACTCGTTAAACCTTTTATGATTATAATAAATCTTTATGACGATTTAATGATCACAACACAACCTGTACAATGTTTGTATCACTGCAATAACTTCAAAGTTCTGCAATCGACGAGTGCATTTAGACTCGGTAAAGTCGTAAATGGTTCAGTCGCGTAGCAAAGAAAAATAAACATACACATAAAATATGAGAACATACGAACGCTTTTAAAAGTTGGAATTACTATTAAATTATCGCAAGTGTAAATTAAAATATTTATTAACAACTTAATGGCCCTTGACACTTACAGGAATTTATTAAAAACATTCGTACGTACTATAAAACGCTATTATATTCTGCATTTACTTATTATGCAGAAATGACCTATTCTGCATTCTGGTTCCCATAATGTAACAATAATTAAATATAAAGTAAATTTTTAAAAACTAATAAAAATATTCAATTTTTTGCAAAGATTTATTCGCAAAATTTTGATATTAAAATTGATATGAGCTCAATCGTGAACGGAATACGTGATTTCGGAAAGGTACGGTTATCCGTCACACCTTGTATACTGTAGTATAAAAATAATATGTAATAAAAGTACTTTCCTGTAAGTAATAAATATGAAAACCAGTATTCAGAATAGGTATCTAACTAAAAGAAATATCATGAACACTCACCCAATATCCGCTAAGTATGTACAATAGTGTTCGTTGACGTTCGCGACACAAAGCACAGCACAGCACGCGTCCACACAACACACCGCACTTGTAAAACACAGTATCATTCGCAAAACAACTTCATCGACGACGATAGTACACCACTTATATTATTAATTTCGCTCAGCATTTTCCTACAAAAAAGAAAATAACGCTAAAATAAAAATAAATATCGATAACACACACTGGCACATCACTATGGCCGCTGGATGGAGTGTCACTTATTTTCGAATTTATATTTCAAATTTCTCCACCTTAGTCCGGTCACTGCAAAGTGGAAATCAGGACTGGTTAAAATGTTGGTTGGACTGTACCATTAACCTATCAGTCGATTTCATTGCCTTAGTATATTAGTATATTGCCTTAGTATAGTGATAATTGTTGTTTACGTGTGTATTATTAATTAATATAATGTAATGTAATTAATTTGATATGAAATTGAATTCGCAAATAGTGAACACCAAATTATATTTCAAGAACATTGTTGAAAGTTATACTTAGGTATGTGATATTATTTGAGAAAAGGAACCTTATTCTAGCTTCCCAGATATTGGACGTTTATTGAAATCACAAAATGTTCCATATTTTCTATTGCTTTACCTATCTTAAAGATCAGATGTCAGAGAAAGCTCCCGTTTAAACAGAATCTTGAAACAACGAAAAGCTAGATTAGAAAATTTATAGGTATTCTAAGTCAGTAAGTCCAAATAATAAGTCCCTCTTCACAGATAACAATAGAAATACTAAAACTAAAAGAATAACTAAATAATAAAGATAATAACTAAAAACATTATACTAAATAAATATGTAATAGAATTATTATTATTATTATTATAGTGGTGATTGCGTTCATTGAGGAGAGTAAAAAAGAAGAATATTGTATATATTTTTTTCATAGTTCTTAATTTATAAAAAAATGTTTGAATATATTAATAAAATAATGGCATATAAGTATAACGTTTACAGTAACCCCTTAGAATGATGTAAATTTGTTTAATTACATTTTATATCGAATAAAAATAAAAGAATATACAATAAAAAATTGCAGAATGAATTTACAAAAATATTTTTTGGTTGGAGTAGGACCTAAGTACTAGATATGACAGGATTAGGCAGGCCATATCTTTCTTTTATGGAAAGAAGGCGGCAAATGAGCATACAGTTCTTCTAGCGGTAAGTGGATATTGTCGCCCATCCGCACTTCATCCGTGGACATCCGCAGTAGATGCCAACATCAGTCCAGAATGACAAACGTTTGACACGGCTCCGGATGAGCTGCCTACCTTTGGAGATATAAGAATGGACTTGGAGAAAGGGTTGGGAAAATGGGGAGGATAGAATGGAATGGGCATGGGCTCTGGAATATTTCAATCGTTACTGAAACATGTATATACATTGGGAAATAAGATTAAGTGGGAAAATGTAATTAATGTACTGACATTTTACTGTAGTATGCTGCCGGAAGTCCGTCACCCGATGGGATAGACGAGTTCTCGATGGAGACCATGTACTGGGAAATACAGTATGATATCCTTAATCCAGGTAAAGGGACGGTTTAAATAAGTTAACCGGTTGTGGCGGGATAAGAAGAGCGGAAGATCGTGTATAGT
Source organism: Sesia bembeciformis (assembly GCA_943735995.1). Classification (NCBI taxonomy): domain Eukaryota; kingdom Metazoa; phylum Arthropoda; class Insecta; order Lepidoptera; family Sesiidae; genus Sesia; species Sesia bembeciformis. The sequence continues at coordinate 10,515,173 of OX031042.1, forward strand.
GGCGAGCCTTGGGAGAGGCCAATGGCCAGCAGTGGAGAGACATAACCTGAGGGTAATTGGATAATAAAATAAAACATCGAAAATGACTGTTATCAATTGAATATTATGCAAAAAAGAAAATAATATACCCATACGAAGAATTAAAATTGAATTATTTTTAATGAAACTGATAAATATTTAATATAGATAATTATAATCGATCTATAATTAAAAAAAATAACAATTAAATGTCGTATAAATTAAATTAATAAAATTAAAGAATGTGTATTGAATTATGTTATTTACGAATTCATTTTCATATGTTGTGTGTAACATAAATTCCTATTTTTATATTATTTTTATCTTCGCTATGAATTCGCCAATCATTTTGTGTTTCAGTTTGTGTTTCAACTATTTAAATTAAAATTCTTAGGAATATAAACTTTGTATAAGTGTGTGATATATGTGTGTCATTAGTCATAACACAGGGTTTGTACGGCACGTAGGTACCGAACGAAGACCTGGAACACAGTATTAGGAGTATAATAGTATTGTTAAATGTGCATTAAATTGCAAAAATTATACATCAATGTCTATACAGAGTGATAGAAATTATAATGCGTTTGGTTTATCTCAATCTTGAAAGAAGGAAAATATATAAAGACCGAAAGTTTGTTAAAAATATGCGTCGCGAAATATGGAGTATCAATTTTGATGCCACCATTCATTTCGACTATTGATCGTATTAACACGGTTTGTCAACTGAAATTTACAAGTGTGTGCGTGAATAAATAACTGTTATTTACTTACTACTTATGTAAAAAAGAAATACATTATGAATGTTAAGATAATATAGTCGGTTGTAGTGTAAGCGAGGTAAAATAATCGTCTTTATTTTGAAGACGTTTGCTGCAATGACGTGTTTTCAATGCATGCGTGTAAGAATATCTCCATTTGCTTCTTCCAAGGATTGGGCTGATCGGAACGATAATCTAAAGGTGTTTGTGAGTTCATTTACTTCTTATGTGTATCATTTGTATCATTACGAGAGGATCTTAAAGGCGTGTATGACAAATCGCGTGAGAAGTGCGAATTTGTAATTTAACTTATTAAAAATATTCAAAGCTTGTACAAATAAGAAATTTTATTGCGCGATAACTGTTCGGAAAGGCACGTAAGGAATAAACATATGTGTTTTTCTGAGAAATGTTGTATGGTCACACTTGGATAACAGTACTTGTACCTACATTTATTGCAGTGCCTTGCATTGGTGCGGTTTTATGAAGGGATCAGAGGGTCGATTCTGTTAACATAAAATTGCGAAAATTATACTAAATATCGCCTTTCATATTCTACTAAGAACAATTCAATATCGATTCCATCGACTGAACGCTATGGAAATGGTATTGTTTTCAAGAATCAGCAGTAGAACTGTCACTGAAATAATTATTAGTAAGAAACAAAAAATTGACACCAGTCATATGAGACAAAAGGGCAGAGAAGTAGTAGTTTGAAATTTGTTTAGTAGCCAGGCTTTTGATCTTATGTGGAACTATTGTATGGAAGTATGTGATTAATTTTTACTACACAGCTACTACAGCAAGAAAACTGTGAAATTAGAATTCTAAGCAAGATATAGAGCGCGCTTAATATATTTAACATTTTTTAAAGGATTTTATAATTTATACATATAATAAAACAGTAAAAGGGTTGTCTGTAAATTAACACATTTTTTAAAAAAGGGGTTCTCTTTAGAAGCTACAGAAACCAAAACAGAAGTTTTTAAAATTTTTGTTTGTAAGTTTGTCTGTATGTCTGTTTGTTTTGAGCATTACGTAAAAACTACTAAACGGATTTTGATTGGGTTTTCACTATTGTAGAGCCAAGTATCCAGAAGGAAAACTGGTATATGTGTCATCTTTAAATGACAAAAGGAATTTGAGTTATAGATTAATGTAAAAAGACTTTTAATAGAATTATTCAAAAACTTCTGAACGGATTTTGATCGGGTTTTCACTATTGTAGAGCCAAGTATACAGAAGGAAAACTGGTATATGTGTCATCTTTAAATGACAAAATGAAATTGAGTTATAGAGGTATGTAAAAAAAGACAATAGAATTACTCAAAAACTACTGGATGGATTTTCATACGTGAAATTCCTCATGTCGGTACTTTTACAGCTGCTTAGTCCACGCGAGAGAAGCCGCGGGTAGAAGCAAGTTAGGAATATGTTACGAGTAGATAGATAGATAAAACTCTTTATTGCCCACCAAAATGAAACAATAATAGACATTGTCGAGACAAAATACACAAAAGGTATTTTGTGTACCCAAAGGACAACCTTTGGGTAGATAGGAAATATTTTTTTATGATATTTCAACACGAAAATTTCAGATTATGAAGTGAAATTTTAGATTTAAGTAGGTTATAACGCGCGCTGAATATTAGAGAAAAATAAATTAAAATTAGCAATTTTTGAGCAACACAACTGCTAAGGTAAAAAAAAGAAAATTACACGTGCACTACTCGTGTGCTTGTTTGTTCTATTAAGGTATTTTTGAAATGTTATAGTTCATTCATTGGACATTAACCACGATTTGTCAATTTAGTGCATCATAGGTACCCACGTACCTACACCCGACTGTGCAGAAAAAAGTTATAGTTTGGTGTATGTTCAACTGTGTTATTGGCCAATCGAGCGTATGGAAACAAATTTCTTTACAGCTCATTATCAATGTATCAAATAAGCGGTTGTTTAACGCCAACCGCAAATAGAACGTTGTAGAACAAACAGTACTTTCAGGGCGAGAGACGAATAATGATCATTGATATTAATAAAATAACTCTTTTACGAATGCAAAAGAGTTTGTAATCGCGCCAAAGCTCGGTTGCCCAATGTTTTATGTCTATGTTATACATCCGTGTACGACAGGAATGAATTGATAACGCAAAATATTAAAAAAAAAGAAGTTAAAGCACGTTATATTACATTCGATTTATAGTCGAAAAATTAAATATTTCAATACTCGATAATTTCAGATAATTTGATTTTGAAGCAGGAACTGGCGCTGGTGCATTTTCTATTAAATTAAACTCCTGCTTAGTTTCTTAGTACTTAGTATTTAAATTTTGTTAGGTACAAGTCGATGGCAAGGCACACCGTTCAAGCTAGTGTTGGCCAGCACAAAATCAAATCGAGTCATAGACAATTAATTGTAATCTCTATGTACAAGTGCAGTATTCTACAGATTTCAGCATCTATTCCCGCCAGGCACGGATTTAATGTATTATGTTTCGTGTTTTTTGTGATAGTGGAGTAGCTGTAACAAAATAAACATAACAATGACGGACATCTGTTTAAGCAGAAATCAGTTTTCGCATTTTTATTTTTGAATTGATTGCAAATATATGTCAAGTGTTGCTTAAAAATGTATAAACACAACATTTGACATTATTTTTTTTATTTTTCTCTGTGTCTGTATTGTGTCGATATAAAATACCTAATACTCAATTAAAGTAGGTATAATATTTTATATCTGTACTCATATTTGATAAATAAAAAAGTTTATAAAATGTTCCACGCACCTGGTAACGGTTTAACGTTGTCATCTTGACTTGACGTGTATTTGCAGACAATTTTTGAATGATTGTCCTAATTAAGAAAATAAAAAAATAAACATTAGATACAAAATATACCGCAAATTATAATAAGATTTTGTTTATGGTAAGTGTGGATGTATAAGGGAGTGTGGATATGCTTGTTACTTTTATGACTGATTCTCTGAATGTTTTGTTTCTAATTCTGTTTGTAATTTTAATTCTTTTTTTGAATTTTGGAAGACACTTCTTATGTAAAATGCACTTATTTATTGTTTATTAATATTGTAGATAATAAGGTTACAAGAACAGTAAATTTTAAAAAGTAACACGTAGTTGAAATCAAAAATTAAAATATTCTTTAAACGTTAGATAAAATTAAACAAATGCAGCTGAAATTTGTCTTATTTTAGTTTATATAAAGCTGATAAGAAACGACTATAAATAAGAATAACAGTTTGGGAATATATATTAAATATAAATGTATACAGGGGTGAGTCCTAACTTCTCCCGACACCTGAAACCATTGATTCTACTCATAATTCCGAGATCTTTATTATTTATTATTATTATTTTTATAACAATATTTTATTGGGTTTTGTAATTAGAAAATTAGCAAAATATAAAAATTTTTGTAAATTAGGTACTCAAAAAAATTTTTTTCGCGAAATTTCCATGTCAATAAACTGAGAACCATGAACAGAATCTATTCCGGCCTCGGGAAAGGCTTAAACGCAGCCTGTAGGTATATTTATAGGTATTTATCCACATTTATATGTAAACGTAATTAGTAATTTTCTTTAAGCCTATAATGTATGTGTATGAATGTGTGTGTTTCTGTTTATGTAGTTGTATTATTCCCCGTATTTTAGTTTAGTGTATGGTTAGTGTGTTTTGGAACAACTAATATTACTGTAGTTTAAAGTCCGTACTGGCGTGTCGAGTTGCGTAGCTCGAGGCCGTCGAATACGTTCAGATTGTGTCTCTTCGCGTACTCGTTGATCATCATCTTTCCTGAGAACAAAAACAATCGCACAGTTTGAGCGTTCGCGTTGCGGAACACACGAAATGTATACATACAGTGAAAACAGTAAGTAAAGAAAAAAAATTAATTCTATGCCTGTCAAATGTGCATCTCGGGTAATAAAAATAGTGCCTATAATTAACATATACCTAATTCGATTTTCTTTGTTTAATAAATTGTTCACTGTATTGTTCAATGGTATTTCACTGGTTCACTGGTATTTGTTCACTATAATTATTTTTGAAAATCACGCCATCGAACTAGAAAATATTTTTCCAGATAGAGTCTGAATGAAATGAAAGTTGAGACTGGAAAAATCCGCTAAATAAAAAGAAAATCGAACTAATAATGGTTGGAAAAAAAATCTGACACGTACATATGAATTTAATGCTAGACTAATTTTATTATTGATCAAGTCCCGATGTGTCCCGATGTGTCCCGATGTGTCCCGATAGCCATCAATCATTTCGCCTAAACATGTAAATAAAATTAACTACATACTCTTTTCTACTGTTTGTGATAATATTTATTTCTCGGCTGTACTTAGAAACTATTTTAACCGTTAAAATAACTTACAAATACCTATTTAATAGAGATTTTGTATTGTTGAAAATTGTGACTCCGAAAACTCGAGAATTATTTATTGTAAATTAAGCTTTAATAAATTAGGAGTATATTTATAATACACTAGCTGCACCCGGCAGACGTTGTCCTGCCTGTGTATATTTATTTACCTCTATATATAAAATCACAAATTATTCTGTTTTGCCGTCCAGTGACTTGAGGAAATTAATTTTGAATATTTTCAAGTTAAAATATGTATTTAGAGTAAATACATATCTCAACTTGAAAATATGATAGGTACTGTCCATACGGCACGTCCAAACTCCAGGAAACTGAACATATTCATAATACAACAGTTTCAAGGTGTGAGCTAGTTTGAATGGCTTAGAAAAACATAATATTAATATCATACCTAACTGCTTATAAGCCCTTGCGGTCACATCACCGATATGCACATCAAAATGTAATTTAGAGTCGAGGGTAACTCACAGACTCTCTCACAGGTCCCTCACCTGAGTCATTCGCTTAAGAGTACTATTAGGTACAGAGTGTATATTTAAATACTATAGGTCGTTGCTTTTGTAAACATGAAATGATATGTCACTTGTCAGGGTTTCGAAACAATTGATTGCGAGAACAGAATAGGGAGAAATTGTGTAAATCTGCTTGCTAGAAGTCATAAATATGACAGTCGTTCTGTGTAGTAATTAACCTAAAAATTTTAGTGTCACCAGCATAGCATAAGGGTAAAGAATTTTTGAAAGCAACTCCAATGTCATTTATACATAGGGAAAAAAGAAAAATCGCCTGAAAACGATTGTTTATACAGGACTTGATCCATCTGAACAGAATTTTAAAGCTAAAACACTGAATTTAAACACAGCCCTCTAAAATGTAGGCAAAGAATAACTAGCATTTTTTATACGTTCTTGGGATTGGGGTTTATCAAAAGTTTTTTACGCCGTTCGATATACATTACTTAGACGCATGCATGTGCAACCACATTTGTTGTTTGTTGCTGCATATAAGATTATCATTTATTTTCATTGTGAGGATGACCTTGACAGTTCGGATACCTTATCTTTACTTTTAACTACTTGGAGAAAATGCTGATCAGACTATTCACGAAAATAGAGATAAATCCTTTATCTACAGTCCGAGCATACAGTCCACCCCGGTGGTACGTGTACTGTCGCCCATAGACATCCGCGATACATGTCAACATCAGTCCAGAATGCGCACGGATGCGCGCCAAGGTCAATCGTCATATCAAGGCCGTAGTAATAGGCCGATCACATCTGTTGTAGAACTGACAATCAGCGGAGCGAACACGTGTTAGTGTAGAGACTGAGTCTCCTGCATAAGTTTAGCATTGGACTTTTGGAGGTTTGGAGATTTTGTTTGATTATTGTAAAAATTGTTTATTAGGCGTTTTGTGGTTTAACAGTGATAGTTTATTAAACTTCAAAGTGTTTTTTTGTGCATTGTGTTTGTGATAATCGAATAAAAGCATGGACTGCTTTTTTCGTGCGCTGGAAGCGAGGAAGGAAGGAAGGAGTCCTCTTCTGTCCTCAGTAAACCTACTTGCTTTACTGAGATTGATAGAATACATTGGCTTTGAAATTGTTTATTACGAAGAAAACTTGACACTGGCAGAATGTGCTAATTGCACTATTGCCATATATGAGAAAAGAATAAGCTTAGGCATTGGACATTCCCAATCCAATGGGCATAAGCTAAAAGTGTAGCGGTTGAATTAGAAAAGTTGTAGCTCACCTTGGAAAAATATCTATATCAAACAGAATCTACTGAACCTTCAGCCCGTGTAGAACAGGGTACCTGCAGGCTGTATAGGTAGACATTTTTGGATATTTTCGTTGTGTTCTGCCTAGTAATAGGAAGAATGCTCACTGTGGACATGCTGTTACTTAGAAATGCTGAATGCATTAGAAACAAAATTGACCGTTTCTAAATGATGTCTCCGGGAGTAGCACAAGGTTTCATTCTTGCAGGTAATTATACTGCTAGGTAGGTTATAAGCCAGGGTCATGACCTAGGTCATAATTCACATGTTTATATTGTTTTATGCAAGTGGGAACCTCATCTGGCTAATAATCTCTTACGTTCGTGCTGAGCCACGAAACATATTCAGTAGTGCAGTTTAGTACAAAAGTAGAGTAATTTTATAGAAAAAAGGTGATGGACATACAGATAGCTTACTTGGTGGTCCTTATATATTTATTTTACGGGTCATTCCGGTCCATGGACAGTCGAGATATATGACAAAATCAGTCAAAATTGACGAATGTTCGTATGTCCCCGAATGCGCCAGGTAAAAAGTGGAAAAACGGAAGGATGTGGAATAGGGAATGCCTACAACGGAACGAGAAGGTTTTCTTATTTCATTACACTCTCTTCATTCTTTCTCGTAGGAGGTGATAGAATAGGAGTAGAGAGTAAAACGGGATAAGGGTTTTCCTTTAGCCAACTATAGTCTCTACTGGATGCCGCGATGGAATGATTAGGGATGGGGCGTGGAAATACAACAGGATGAGAGGTTACCCTCATTCTATTATAATTATAACTCGATGATATTGATTGGGAAGGGGAATACCAAATACTTATAATTAATTGGAAATATCATACGAGTGTGAGCTACATATACCTAAATGTTACATACTCGTAGCTAAAGTATGTGCAAGTTGCTCATACAACTAATAAATCGTAGTGACGATAACTGAGATCGGCATCCATCGATCATTGGGTAAGGCCCTGCCGAGAACAGGCGTTTTTTTAAAATTTGGTTGTTTTTTCAAAAAAAAACTTATACCTAGGTACCTAATGACAGTCTAAAGCTCAAAATATCATTTTGAATGATTTTTTACTAAATTTTATTAAATTCCCCATCATCTGGTGTCAAAATCATTCAATTACACTTCATAATACAGAATACTTATGAAGTTGAATATCAAATTAGTGACCGCCTATTTTTTTTTAATTTGCCACGCTATCCAGTCCCAAGTTTCATTTGTCAGACTATATTCATAAAATTTATGTGAATGTAATTGAGTGTAATGTGTAATTGTGAATCGTAATGTATTGTAATGTGTGAGTGTACTTTTAAATAATAATTCCGTTCCTACGAATGTACACACCACATAGTGTATTCCCTAAATACGAAAGTGGAAGCTAGCATAAAGACCCACATTTCTTTTTTTTACTTTATAAGTAGTCATAGTAAAAATATGCACACATTTGACAGACAAATTTTTACGAAAAAATTTATAAGAAACTTAGTGTAATGAAAATAAAAAAATATGAAGTATTTAAAAAACTCTTTAAAGAAAAATAAATATGAAAAATATTTGAAATTCATATTCGCAATAGAAAAACATTTAAATGAGCAGGAAAAATACTGAATTGGCAGCAAATCGATGGCAGCGATGGCAGTTGACAACGATGATATAGGAATCCCGTCGACTTGGTGATGACTAGGTGATGATGACATTCTTAGTAATGACTCAGTAAAATTATTTACTTTACTTATACAAAAATAGTTTGTTTTGTTGATAATGATTTGCTACCCCATTTAGTATATTTTTGCTGTCTGTTTACATATAAGCCTTCGCAATACATTCGCAAGCACTGCACAATCGCTTTGCAATATGTAAGTATGTACTTCAATTTAAAAAAAAAATATTCTACACCTACCTTCATCGATTTTCTTCGACGCCTCCTCCAGGTCGCTGCCTGCGTAATTCAGGATGACCAGGACTAGAGGCATCATCTCCCACGAGTAGTGGAATTTTTCCAGAAGTTTGTGACAATTTTCTACGAGTGTGTCTAGGTTTACGGCTGAAAAGAAAAATAATATTTGTTATTCAATAGAATAAATAAAATCGTAACGGAGCCGTGACTGTACATTAAATATTTAAAAAAAGACATTATAGATACCAAAAAACTATTTTTGGAATTTTTGTCTGTCTGTCTGTCCGTCTGTTTGTGTCTGAACAGCGCATTAAGCAGAAACCGCTGAACTATTGTAAAATTTAAATGAAAAACAAATGCATCCTTTTAACAATCAATTTATATCATTAAAAATAACATCTTTTGTGCTATGACTTTTTCTAAACTTGATATTTTCCCCAAAAAGTTTTAGTTCAAGATACGATTTTTGAGAAATTCGTAAAGCCTAACAACACCCTGTTGGATAACCAAGAATGGTTCGTTCAGCACCAGACAAGACTCAGCACCGGGTCATAAGGCTCGCTCAATACAGGCGTAACTAGAAAGGAATATTCTCGACTTCATTAGAGCTGAAGACTGGCCGTAATCTAGTCCCGATATTAATCCGCTCGACTACGATTTATGGTCTGTTTTATAGAGTATGGCGTGCTCTAAACGCCATGATAATATTGAATTAGTAAAACATTCCATAAGGGTGACAGTTGCAAATTTTCCCATGGAAAGGGTTCGTGTATCAATCGAAAACTGACCACAATATTTGAAAGATTATACTCGTATAAAAGCAAATGGTGACCATTTGGCAATGCAACCAGCCCATTCAGTATTCACTGTTGAACATGGCCCTCCTCATGCACATTGTCTTGTGTATGAGGGATGTAGGGCCTTAAAACGCCACGCCAAACACCTATAAATGCCAAACGGATTCTACTCTTTTAGAGGTGGTGTAGTGCTGGTAGCCGCTTTGTTAGCCCTTAGTCTACTTTTACGACACCCGCGGGAAGAAATAGGGTGGTAATATTCTACAGCCAGCCAACACCACACGGCTCTTTAGATATGTAAGAGTAATGTTTGCACGTCTTGAAACGCAAATTGCTCCCAAATTGCCATACTCGTAAATATTTTTTTAATATGATGGTGGGAGACAGGGCGAAACAGACAGACATTATAAGTCACTTCTCAGTATACATGTTCGTCTGGACTCCGGGCCTCTTCCAGTAGTTGAAAAAATGTGTCATTTTAACTTATAATTTTTGTCATGGGAAACAATCACAACATCCACCCCATTATGCATAAAACAAATGTTTAAACTAAGTCTCTGAAGTGTCAAACGGATGTTTATTTACGTCTACGGGCTAGTGCAACTGTAGGTGGTATCATACCGTCGTGTCATCGCCGTTTATCATTTCTCAGAATGATCGTATAAATAATTGTGCTGACGATGACGGTTGGTTAAACAAAGCACTTATTATGCTTCTGATGAACCGTTTGGGTCGTCTTTATCATATACATGAAACTACCACAGTTAATAATTTAAAAAATCTTGTCGCAAAAATAATTACGTCTTTGTCATATACACGAACTACGAAAGTTATTAAATAAAGACCCATAGCTTATTAAACTTTGTGTTTTTGTACGTAATGTTTGTAATAATCAAATAAAAGTATGTTTTTCGTGTGCTTTTAAGGATTCCTCTTCCGTCCTCAGTTATATCGCTTTACTGCAGTACGTAGTTCGTGTGGAACGAACTGTCTCAAGCGGTTTTTCCATTACGTTACTATATGGGGTTCTTCCAGAAAGCCCTGGTGTTGCAGGTGTCCATGGGTGGTGGTAACACTTACCAGCACGTGGGACCGCCTACTCGTGCGTCCACTTCCCTATTAAAAAAAACATATAATGAAACAGTAAAAATAAAACAGTTGTCTGTACATTACTAATTTTTATAAAACAGTTGTCTGTACATTACTAATTTTTAAAAAAATGGGGGAGTTTCATTAGAAGCTACAGAACTTCAAAACTGTAGTTTTAAAATTTGTTGTGTGTTTGTTTGAGCTTCACGTAAATACGGATTTTGATCGGCGTTTCACATATATATAGGTACAGCTAAGTAAAATACAAAACTGGAATATACGTGTCAGCTTCATAAGACAGAAAGAAGTTGAGTTATGGAGGAAAACAAGAAAAATACTTTATATTATAGAATTACCTACTCAAAACTACTGGATGGAATGGATGAAATCCACCATGTCGGTGCTTTTACAGGTGTTAAAAATCTTTTACAGCTGCTTAGTCCACGCGAGCCGAAGCCGCGGATAATAAAAGTGTATAAACCTCGAAACTGATTGGTGTTATGTATTCAGCTGGTGACCCTGAGTCGAGATTTAGCGATTTTTTCCCCAATTTCAAAACTGGTCTCCGTAATATTTCTTTAAAATATGCCTAAAATTATCTCAAAATGCAATATATTACTTCAGATATATTTCATGTAGTGCTGGATCATGCTCATGCTGTTCATCTGTTCGTGCTGGATAAAATTAGATAACACCAGTGACCGCCATATTACATTTAACACCAATATAGTTATTGGTACCTTATCATTGACTGTCAGCTTACCATTTAAGTGCTTCCTTTGTAAGGTAATGGTAATATTTAATGGAAGCAGTTAAATGGTAAGCCCAGCATGTCTATTTATACCAGTGAGATATATCAGAGCTCCCTCCCATCCTATCTCATTCCTTCCTATTGTCCCAAACCTTCCTTCAAAATCAATTCCTAAATCTCCAAAGGTAGGTAACGTATCCGGAAGCATGCTAACGTTAATGCTAATGCTAATCCAAATGGCCAAGATAAGCCATTCTGGACTTATCTTGGCATGTATAGCGGGTGTACATGGGCTCCAGAATATAATATTTACTAATAAGCGACATTGTATCTTTCGACCGTGCTGCATATTTACAACATTTTAACATCTGTGTAATGTATCTTTTTTCAATATGCATCTAATCTGTTATGTCCCATTGTGTAGCATTTACCTAATTCAGTGTAGTTTTATTTTATTGAAACATTTGCTAAAAACCTATTATTACAAGCGATAAACAAAAACAAAGATGTTATTTATGTAACTGACAACACAATCGAGATCGTAACCATAAACAAGGATTAACGAACATAATCGACGCGCGGGGGACATCACTAGCGTGCCATAAACTCCAGTCAGAAGGTCGCGCGCACTTTGCTCCTTTATGACTTCCCTTTGTGTGGAGACAGAACCGGCGACAGTAAAAAACCTATTCAACGTTTCAACAGACACCTAGACTCACTTCGTCACACTTTTAACCCTGCAAGTTGTGATAGCGTCAAAAGGTTGTCAATAGCTACTTTGGTCGCTATGACCATTTGCAATGTAGGTACAATTGAATATAACACTATTAAAATTCTTTATCCAGTTATAAAAATGAATGCCTAATTTAGTTTCAAAGTAGCGATTATTGAACGTAAAACGTGGTAAAACTGGCCAATTTGTTTCCGTAATAAAGCAGTCCGGTAATAACCGACGAGTAGTATTTTAAAATGAACACTAGGAGGCTTTACCGCTCACGTTAACAGCGATCCAAGATGAAGCAATCAGGAGAATGGTGGTGAGAAGCTATATTGCAGTAAGACACGTCCACACACACGGAATTGTCTCTATTAGTTTTCTATTTTTGTAATTCACATTTAAACGAAACATGCGGTTTCTGGATAGTCTACATACAATAATCAGGTTGTAATTACTAATTTAAAATTCTCAAACGAATTTAAGTTGCCTTAAGCTTTTTGTTCACCAACCAAATGTAGTCAGAATATTAGCCAATCAAGCTGACCTTCACTTTAGTATTACTGGCCCTAATAGGTCAAGCCTCCGATTGACTAGTCAAGTAAAAGATCACATTGTTGTAATGTTAAATAGAGTTGGTGCTATAGTTCTCAAATTCCATGGAATAAACTATGGACAACTACCAAGAAGTGTTCTTGAAAATGTGACGGCAAATAACAAGAAGCTCGATGAAAACGCGTCAGTGAGTCCACCGCCGTTTGTTTCTCTACATCGGGTGAGCACAATAAAGCTGGACATATAAAATAAGTTGGCCACTCGGCACTTGTGCGAAATAGCACTAACAATGATAAAAGAAGGTCGCACTGCGCCAACTCACACCAGAGCACGTTTTACAACATTGGTTTTATGTCTAGATGGTTTTCCACTGTACAGTTTACGATTTCAATGATGGTGGCATTACTTCATTAAACGCCGAGTTACTTGCTGAATGTCTTGTAGCTATATTCAAACGGCAATGTAATTTGCCACGGCAACATTGTCGAGGGCTATTGAAAAATCTATTTAAGAACTCACGTTCGAAATTTAATTTTAAACAGGTCGTAAAAATTGCACACGATAGATAGAAATTACGATATAGTGCAGTTGCTAGTTGCAGTTATACGGTGTGGTTAATAGAATTATTGTTGCCAATAATAATTTCGATTTTAATATCATTTTTATTGCTGTATTTTGCAAGTATGTACAATGTTTGCCAAAGGTTACAACAGGTAGGCGGCGCATCGAGAACGTGTCATTTCCTATTCTGGACTGATGTTAACATGTATCGTGGATGCCCATGGGCGACAGTATCCACTTACTACTATGTGGGTGAACTGGCAGTTCGTCTGCCACCTTCTATCCATAGAAATACTCAGTTAGATTTTTTTATGAAATGAAGTGGATACTGTCGCCCATGGTCATCCACGATACATAACAAGTTCAGAATAACAAGCGTTGGCACGCCCCGAGATGCACTGCCTACGTTTGGAGATTTAAAAGAATAAATTTCGAGGAAGGGTTGGGATAGGGTGGGATGGGAATGGGCTCAAGCATATATCACTCGCTATCGAAACACGTACGTAGGTACATTGAGGAACTAGGATAAAGTGGGGAATGCAGTACATTTCAAGGTAGTTTTCCGTGAGAGAGGGGTGACGTGGCCAGTCGAGTGCGCCCAGCGGCTGTGGGAATGCAGCATGCACTCTCCCCCTACCAGACAACTGACTGCTTACAACTGTTCATGTGATGATAAAAACTCGACTACAATAGTGATCACATGATGTTTGTGCAAGTATAATTTTGACCGATTTGCAAATTCAAACATTTATTTATTTGCATAAACATGGTGCCCACAATAGTTGTTACAATAAGTAGATAAATCCAGGTAATAGTCCAGACATGTTTTGTCAATGTGTTACGATGACATGGAAAATCCAACAGCTAACGTTATAAATTACTAGCTGTGCCCGGCACACGTTGCATGCCCTTGCACATAATATATATGTCCATCTGGAATAATGTACCTTTGAAATGGTGAAAGAATTTTTCAAATAGGTGCAGTGGTTCCGGAGATTACCATCCACATACACAAAAAACTCAAATTCGCACTCTCTCTTTATTATATTAGTATAGATTCTGTGATATTTACATCATTGAAATAATCTTATCAATTATTTAATTATTGGTCTAATTAATTAAACATCGGTAGGTAGGTATTTTATATAAAATTAAATCTTTGCTTTCCTTGCTGTGTCACATATTATAATCATTATAAGGGTCAAGCATTATAGGGATTATCAATATTATTTCACCCTTGTATTTAAATATTCCTTAATTTAATTGTATATAATTCAATTGCGTTCGAAAAATTCTTGTGTAAATGGGCCTTTTTTGTGATCGCTTATAATTCCCTGCCAAGTTTTAGAAACGAATGGTTGAGCCTCTTTCGGCTTGAGCAGGTAGGTATATGGGCGCTCTTTTATACATCAAAGGACCACATTCGCAGCGAGGTGCGAATAATAAATTAAATTAAGTCTTGTTTTGTCCCACAGAAGGCTGAGGAAACCAAGGATAAAAGTATAACGTAGGTAAAATAATTAGGGCATTCATTGTCAATCCACCAGAGAAGTGACAAACCCAATTGAAATTATTTATTTATTTATATAGGTCGCCAACGAAGAAAACACTGGTGTATAACACAATATAAAAGTTATAATTCTAGGGATGTACCTACAAGCTATGTGTCACCTCAATAGACAAGGTCAACATGCAAATACAAAATAGTTTGATCTAAAGTATTTTCACTATATAATCAAACAATAAAAGTACTTGCTATTTAAAAGGATCTTTTTGAATTTATTAAGACTTGCAGAAAATGAATCGATATTATTAGATTCAGACTGTTATACTGTCCTACAATTAATTATGTTAAGCTTTGATTGGTGGCTCAGTCTTCGATGCTTTTGTATTAATAGAAATGTAAATGTAATTAAACCAATAATTTGGAGTGAATATATTAGGTATATCCGTATACGGCAGGTATATGTTGATAACTAGAGACATACCTATAGAAATTTTAAAGAAGCTCTAACACTGAGAGATATACGTACAAATATCTCGATATTCAAAAGGAAAACTCAAACATTAAACTTTTAAGCTCTGATCTTAAAAAACAGTTGATTTTGACTTGTCAAATTAATATACAGAAGTACAGAAAACAATCATTCAAATGTGAATAGCTCATAAGAACGTAAGCACCCATTTTACAACGTTGCAGCACCTATAGACTCACGAAGTTTCGCCACCTTCAAGGCGTGACTTGTATGGGCAGAATGTCCCCACTTCACGGTGTTTAAACAAAACGTTTTCATTGTTACATTGCTAAACAAAGTGAGTAAATAGGTTTAAAGTTTTATAGCCTTCATTTAGTGTTTTCCTTGAGAACCATTCGAAACAATGGACTAAGGCCACTTTTATGGCTGAGACACCATGGCTAACTTAGTTACTAAGAAACGAGTAAATACCTACCAACCTACGTATTGACTAGGTACAACAGGACTTTATCATATGTGAAAACAAATATTTTGTTCCATGACTGGTTTTACGTTAATAGTCTATTCAATGGTTGAAAAATCTGAAATGAGGTTTATGTAGCGCTTTGGCGTTTTTGGTAATTTGATTTAATGGTGTTATATGGTTTACCAACAGGAGTTTTATGTTATACCTACCTAGTTATCTATACTAATATAATAAAGAGGTAAAATTGTGCGTTTGTATGTTGGGGGTAATCTCTCGAACTACTGAACCAAATCCAAAAATTCTTTCACAAATAGGAAGCTACATTATCCGTGTCTAATATAGGCTATATTTTATTTTGAAATCTTAATAAAAAAAAAATTGACAAAACAAAACTCTTATAAACTGAAGCGAAGCGTGGGCGGGTCGCTAGTACCTAACATATGTAGTAAATGTAGTACCATGTAGTGCCCATTAATGGTTTCATACTTATATATTCTATCTATTTTCTATATATTCGTTTATTATAGGTATACCTACTAGTTTATTTTCTATCTATAAGTAGTTACTATACTTAGTACCTAGTCGTTTTTTGCTCCCCCTAACCATGATATTTATTGCAAAATCCAAAATTGACCGACAGATCTAATGATTTATTTTTACGTTAATATGCAGAAAATAGCACATTAAGCTTACCGAACTTCAAATCAAATCATTTTATTGTGGACTGTACGTTTATAATGTTGTCATTTTTAATATGTATATAGGTACCTATAGCTGTGTTTTGTCCTTACAGCTATATCTTGCTCTAAGGGTGGGTATACAATAATCATATCGACGGTTACGTACTGAGACCTCCTAACTATAGGTTGATAAATTTTACAGGAGATGAAAAATAGTTTAAAAATAAAGAGAAAGAAATGCTTAAAATATTGGTGAAGGCTCAAAATTATTAAGCAGAAACGTAATTAATTTTGTTTTTTTTTTGCATTTAGTTGAAGCGAAATATTCAGGCAAATGTTAATATCACAGTTATGGCTGTTGAACTCTCTTATAGTAATTATGGTGATATTTAAATTGCACTTAGGAATTATTATGGACTATAAAACCGTGTCAGAAGGTCGCAATTACAATTTTATATACAATTTTAAAACTAAAATAACGGTGTGTGTGACGGCGAGGTATTTTTATAACCACTACAAAACTAAAGTTGAGGTCAAAATTTTATGACGCACGTAAATCTAACGGCATTTGTTTTATGGCTCCTATTCAAAACATGGCACCTGAACCTGAAAATAGGCCAGTAGCCTATCTTCTCATTGATCTTCTATATTAATATAATAAAGAGGTAAAATTGTGTGTTTGTTTGTATGTTGGGGGTAATCTCTGGAACTACTGAATCGATTTCAAAAATTCTTTCACAAATAGGAAGCTACATTATCCGTGTCTAATATAACTAGGCTGTGTTAGGTACCTGAGATTAATGCCTGCATTAGGGGCGTCGTAAGATAGAGGGATCGCGTAGGGCGCCAAAGGATAATTTTGGCCGGTATATCCAATAAAAACCACTCTTAACGCTAAAATAAAGTAAATCAAAATAAAAGCTTTTAACATACCTAAGCTGTAATTTTTATTACGGCAACAAGTCGCTAAAGTACCGGAGAAATGAGATATCTGCCTTAGGTACAAGTATCTTAAGAATGTATCATAATAAGGGAGAGACGATATAACCACCGGCGGAAGTACAGTCGGCCGAGGTACAGGGCTTTAGCTGGTGCATGCTGTATCCTGTGGAGAGACATGGCTGAGTGGACTTGTCTATCCAACCAGTCTAAATCCGTCTGAGACCATCTGAGTACGCCCAAGGTGTACCAACACGAGAGCGGGCATGACCCAGCCGTTATTGGCTCGTATCTTTTTAGGGCCCGATTTTTACCAGTAAGTAGGTAAGTTTTTTTATTTACCAAACACCATTTTTATAGATTAGTAGATAGGTACTTACCACATTAATCTGGGAAACAAAATATTTATTTATGGGTATCTAAGCGGTCCAACCTGCTCCACTGTGGCTACACCTATGAATTGACATACATTACCACTGTATTGGTGATCAGGCCAGGTTTCATAAAAAAGTACTCATCATTATTTGCAGGGGCGCTGAATTTTCCGATAATCGGAAATTTAAGCGTAAACAGGAATAAAAAAAAACTACTTTTCAAAACACAAGCGTTTGTTATCTACATGACTACAATTAATTAAAAAAACATAACAAGTACCAATAAAATTAAAATTAATTAAGTAATTAATTACGATATTAAAAGTCGTTACGCAAACTTTGTGGTCGTCGTAGTAAAACATTATAATCGGTCGTTTCCATCGCTATAGCGCGGTCGACGCGGGCGGCCAATCGGATCGTGCCGCCACGCCTCCCGCGCTCGCTATTGGTCGATGGTTATAGAACCACTTTTTTTTTTTCTCTAACGCCTACATAAGCTCAAGCCCGCTTCGGTTTTCCTTATCGACATATACAACTGGACGTGCCATGTCGATGGTTTTCCTTTCGCTACGAGCGACATCGCCACAGCACTAATGGCGCGGCGCGAAAATCTATAGCGGCCAGTGTTAACAGGTTAACTTAATAAGGTGCTTTATGATGTGATGAGTTGATGACATATTCGTATGGCTGAATGAATTTTTACTCAAGGAGTCAGACGGAAAAAAACTTTTGTAAGAGAAGATAAATATCTAAAGAGAATGTAAGGTGTTGGTCTGTTATTTTAGTGGGATTGAAGCCCCCTTGAAGTATGTTAGAATTAAACATTTAATTGATCGAATTAAAGAATGAAATTACAACAAACTTTCCTAAACAAAAAAATATAATTATAATTATAATAGGTAGATAAATAACGTTTATGTAAGTAGGTACCTAAATTTAACACGATGAGATAACATTAGCACTGTTTTATCAATTTTGATGATGTGGCTTTCAACTGGAAGGAATAAGACGGATTCTCTAACATGCGGATTTCCTCACGGTGTATTCCTTCACTGCCGTGCGAGTGGTAATTTATAAATACGTAGATACGTAAGGCCGGAGATTTGAACTCACATCTACCACACAATATCCTCGGTTTCTATCATCCTGAGTCCAGACACCACCAGCGGACTTCTTCAAGTGGACGTTCCACGTAGTGTTCCCGATACCGATTCGAGGACACATCTACCCATTCATTCAATTCATTCAAAAATTAAATTAAATAGAGAGATACATTTAAATTATCGTGAATATCGTGAATAACGGTGAAATACAAAGGTTAATAAGCGAATTTAAACTTTGTAATATAAAGGAGTTGGGAACCTAATGTAAATAATAAGTAAAACACAGAGATTATAAAAGGCAAGCTATTCGAACAAATGTTACAAGTATGTATGTTGATTCAATAACATGTCAGTGACTTGCGTTCTTCGTTATTATGTCTACACACGTGTGCCATACCATTGGCACATATATTGGCCAACGTGAAGAAGAGCCATTAGCCACACGTGCAGTGCCGGCTTTACCTATGGTGCAGGGTGTGCGGCGCACACGGGCGCAGGGTCTTAGGGGGCGCCGAGCGTTGCTTGCGACGCCTCCAAAGAGCCTACTAGAGGGCGCCGGGGTATTGATTGCACCCGTGCGCTACATGAGCTAGAGCCGGCTCTGCACACGTGCGCCATACCATTGGCACATATATTGGCCAACGTGAAGAGGAGCCATAATGGATTTCGGAAATTCTTTTTAATAGGAGTTGAGTTTCTGTTAATTTCTTCGAAAAGTAGTTAAGTACCTACGCCTATTGGGGGATTTTTCGAATTTCGGAAAAAATACGTTCGAAATGGAAAAAGAATTCGAAAGCGTTCGTAAAAGGCGAGACTACGAGATAACAAAGCCTCAACCTCAAGCCCCAAGGAACTACTCCACGTCTTAAACTCGCAAACCCGCAGGGCCAGCATGGTGTTTTAAGGCCATACACTTCTCATGCAGAAGACAATGTGCATGACGAGGCCCGTGTCCCCGCAGTGGATGATAAAAGGGTTGGCTGATTACTTATGTGGAATCGTATAGGTCTACAAAGTCTAAACGCTTGTTTTCTAAGCCGAATGGAAAATAGCAAAATCTTTCGACTGTCGCTGCCATCATTTCTTTTTTTCGTCAGTTATCGAATAAGTAATAAAATCTTTTAGAAACGTGAACTACTCTATTCTTAGGCCCCAAACATAGGTACCTACGAGATTTTTCAAAGTTATCGCTAAGTGAACAAGAGGGGTATTTCAGTACCTACTTATGTACCTACCTAGGTACTAGGTACCTACCTACCTACCTACTAGGGATGTTACGAATATTCGTATTCGTTTTGGCTAATGAGTTCTCACTAACTTTCAATTTAGCCATTTTCTAAACGAATAGGTGGTAAAACGCGCGTCACGAGCAAGAAGACTTTCGGTCATTGACATGAGGTCAGCTAACCTTAATATGAGGGGTCTAGCAAAAGTGGACAGTGTGCAACGATTCCATACAAATCTCTAGTGTCAATGACCGACATTCTACCTGCTCGTGGCGCGCGCTTTAATCGAATAGGAAAAACCTAATGTGAATACCTACCTAATCATAAATAAAAGAAGTTTTTCTATAAAAACAAAAATAGGGTAAGAGTCAAAGTTTATTTGAAAATAAATTACTACGTAGGTAGGTAGATACCTCTAACTACATATCAACGAACTAAAAACATACTTAGGTACTAATTGGAATAAAAATACTTAGGTAGGTAGGTACTAATTATGTTACAACTGCGTGCGTAAGTACCTACATTAGGTAGGTTCGTATTCGTATTCGCGAATAGTGTTTTTTTTACTATTCGAAATATGCCTAGTACCTACATTTAAAATGACTCCTCGCGCCTTACTCGCCTTAGTGTGTTTGAAGCCTAACTCTATGGCACAGCAATCTACAACCATGAGCAATTAACTCGCACTTCATATTGTCGTTCTAATCTTATCGCGCACTGTATACTTCCGGCGAAGTACCGTCGCCCGGTCACGTAGCTCGACCACGAGGAACAATGTAACCGTCTTTACTCCGATTGTTCGTATGAACGGCCCCTTGTACCCGATAACGTGGTGTGAAGCATCATTGTGTGACGGTACCCAATTGTAATTGTCCTGCAGTCTGATTCCCGATAAATCGAATGGTGGGTGGTCGATAGGTATATCTGTTTGTCGTATCGATTTGAAGGCTTTTACGACATTTGTCAAATCCTATAGGTACCTATTTGACAAATCCTCAATTCGTCATAAGTATAGAATTAATCAAATATGCAAATGACCACGTCCATAAAGTAGGTACCTACAATGAATTACAAAATTGAAACGAAAAAGGTTGCCAATGCTTAAAATGCATAAACTTGCACAAATAATTATATAATTGTTATATCTACATCATGTGGATAAATAAACTGGATCGCAAAAATTCCGGGTCGCTAATAAATGGCGTGATAGTTTCTTAAATACATAAGACTAATTTGCGAAACTATAGTATATTGTAGATGACTGATTAATATATATATAAAAATGTGTCACGTTCTGTACACTATATAACTTTAATTAAATACTAAAAAATAAGAAAATTTCGCTTCTAACTTATGACAACAAAAATACACTTCGCAGTAAATCTTAAAAAATAAAAGTTTTTTTGTCAATTTAATATTTTGTATTTCCTCCACGAGCCCGTATCACTTCAATACGACGATGTGGCATGCTGTAAACCAAATTTTTAATACGATTTTGGTCTATGTTTGCCCATTCTTCCACTAGCGCATTCTTTAACTCGTGTAAGGTAACGGGAGCAGGAGAGCGTTGTCTCACGCATCTCCCGAGCTCGTCCCATGCATGTTCTATGGGATTTAAGTCTGGGCTGCGAACTGGCCACTCCATGCAGGTAATACCGACGTCTTGAATATACATATTGACCAAATGAGCAGTATGTGGTCGCGCATTATCGTGCATAATAATGGAAATTGCACCCATATTCACTAAGAATGGACCAGCATGCTCATTAAAAATCTCTCCTACGTATCTGACAGCAGTCAGAGAACCGTTTTCTATGATCACTAACTCCGTGCGATCCTCTGAAGATATCCCAGCCCAAACCATTATTGATCCTCCACCGAATGGCACATTTTCTTCAAAACACGCTTGATGATACCGTTCTCTTGGCCGTCTTCGTCTCCCGTCGTGCATAAATAAATAAAATCTGGACTCATCGGAAAACATAACCTTGGACCAATCTTCATCTGTCCATCGGATGTGTTCTCGAGCAAACCGTAACCTGGCAACTCGATGTTCTCTGAGCAGTTTGGGGCCGTTTGCTGGTCTATAAGGCTTTATATCAGCTTCACGAAGACGTCGCAGAATCGTATTAGAGCTCACATTGTTGTGGTGAATTTCTTGAAGACTGTTTCGGACCTGAACAGCCGTGAGATGTCGATTTCTTAACATAGTGCTCACGATGAATCGGTCTTCTCGTGTAGTTGTGCACCTTGGCCTGCCATTTCCTGGTCTCCTGGTGTTCATGCCGGTCTCTTGAAATCGCTGGAGTACTCTTTGGACCGTTGATAAAGATACTCCTACTGTTCTAGCAGTGCTACGCTGACTTCTTCCTTCTTGTACCATGGTAATAATCCGTGTACATTCTTCAGGTGATAACGACATGATATTGCATTGAATACTCTGATCAATCCAAGGAACCATTTATAATGACAGCTCCGTTTGAAACAAAAGCATAAAAAATATTCTTTTCCTAATTTTAAATTTTGAAATTTTTCAAAATGCAGAATATTTTTTTTTAAATCTGTAACTTGTACAAATGAAACTTCTTTAGAGATTTAGAACAAGCATTAGTAACCTCCTTACTACATATTATTTATTCGAGCGATCTAGGTATATAATTTATGGAGATATCACGGTTTTTATTAGCGACCCGGAATTTTTGCCATCCAGTGTGTGTACAATAGATAAATTTTAGTATGCGTCATAGTGTATATATTTGTATATGTGTAATATGAATATGCTATAGGTATATGCTATCCTAATATAATATATACATATTTATATTAGGTCGGTGAGAAAGTTTCTTAGAGCCGTAGAGGTCAGAATCAATAGCTTCCCCCGGCGGTAAAAGCTTATAATAAACGATACCTTTCCAATCCCACCATATCACACAACATCATCTTGTTTCGCGTTAAGCCGGGTTTTGCCACTGTTTGTGGAGCCTGTCCGTGCTTTGAACATGATGTTTTCCGCATGTTCTTGTCGTAAGTGATCCACTTCTCGTCACCCGTGATCAATCGTTTCAAAAATAGATCGGTTTTGTTTCGTTTTAACAGAGAATCGCCAATGGAAACACGGTTACTTTCCGCAAGGTCATGTGGCACCCAAATATCGAGCTTTTTCTGGTACCCAGACTTTTTCAAATGACTTAAAACCGTTTTGTGATCAATACCCAGTTCTTCGGCAATGTCATAACTACTGACGTGTCGATCTTGCTCCACTTTTTCACAGATGCCATTGACTTTATCTGTAACTCGATGGCCAGAGCGAGCTGCATCTTTCACGTTAAAATTTCCAGATTGAAAACGCTTGAACCATTTTTGTGCTACCCTTATCGATACCGCATTAGATCCATAAACGGCACAATTTTTATTTTGCGGCTTGTGTCGCATTTTTGCCTTTATTGTAATAAAATTTCAAAATGTAGCGAATTTATTCGTTACTTTCGCTCATTTTCACATACTGATGATACAGTAAATCACATAATGCGAATGATACAGAGCCCAAAACAGCATTTTCTTGTGAGTTTTCTGTATGTCTGATCGTTTGACTGTCTGAACGCCCATAACTGCAAAACGCAAAACGCGCACTGGACGAATTTTAATGAAACTTGGCATTATAATACTTAGGTAGGTATAATTATTAGGTGTCGGGTTAACATTTAGCGTAGCGGTTAATTTTTTATGCAAATTAATTATAAAGTTCCTACGGGATTTAAATTACCCATAATACATAGGTCCTACTCTAACGACTAAAGGTGCGGCCACTGCTAGTAAATTAATAAAGCTAATTAAAAGCTATTTGACGGTGGTACAAATGTCCCATCAAGTCGTTTTAACGGTAATTATTATAATTATTCACTTTAACATTGGACGATTATTTGCATAAACCTATAGAAGAAACTCTTGGTGATTTATTAGCCATACAGTGTAAAAGAAAATCTACGTAACAACACAAATACATCGGAGAATTGCTATGAATCATTAATATCTGTCAGTTAGCTCCACCCATTTGCGCAGTTACATTACGCCGTTAACTTGATGCGAGTGAAAAAACAATCGAAAAACTACTTTGTTACAAAGCAGTATGAGTCATATTAACCGTATCGTTGTACTTGTCTCCACCAACCCTAGTCGCATGCATCGGCACGCCTTTTAAATATAAGATAAATTATGTTATGTAGATACAATGAAAAAGTACCTACATACTGTTTACAGCTGTTGTTCAAATACGTAGTATAGACATTTACATAAATTTTCTAGTTGAAGACTTGTCAAAATGAATGAAACTACATAAAAGAGCCGATATTTTTCGTTGTTAGTATCGGCCAATCGAGCCTTCGTATAAGAATACAAACTTGCTTTGCGACTCAAACATGTTTAGCGGTTAATTAGATAGCGTCAATCACGAATATAATGTTGCAGAACAAAGCTGTGGTAGATAACCCAGACGATTACATTAAGGAGATTTTGAGTTCTTACACTGGCGACTCTGCCTTCCTTTTTATAGTAGCAATGAATAAACGGCAAATAATATCTTTTCAGCTAATCCTCTGAGCTATGTTCGCAAACTTAGTCTTCGTTACGGATTTTGTCCAGCCAAGAAAGTCCGAGCGTGGCTCTCTCCATCGTTCGCTAAGTGACTAAGAATTTGAGGACCAGGCCTACCGTCACGTTTCGTCACTATAACAGGCAGGACGCTTTGATTGAAGACTTTCGTCTTCAAACATTGTGGTGTAAGCTACGAGAAGATGTCGCATTATCCCAAATGCTGCCCAACCGAGTTGAATGCGTCTGTCGGCCTGTCCACTGAAGTTGGACCGATCTCACTGGATTGACTGTCCAAGATAGACATATTCTTCTACAACATCTAGTGAAGCTCTCTCGACGCTGACCGGTCCAGAGACTACGTGTTGAATATGACTTTTATCTTGTTCATATTTTGACTATTTATCATATTTAGTTCATATTTTATCTTGTTGAATATGAATATGACTTTTTAGACCAACACGCCGCGATGTCACAATGTAGCCGTCCAACTCAAATCCTCCCACGACTCTGCCATGATAACAATGTCGTCCGTAAATGGAAGGTGGGACATGTACCACCGTTGTTGTTCTGCATTGTTTCCAAACGAGCAACTTAAACGCGTAATGGAGGACCATTGCGATCGTGATCAGTTTCGAGGATAGTACATCCCCCTGTCTCACTCCCCGACGCCAAAGGATTGGGCTAGTCTGCTGCTCCTGGATTCTGAATTTCATTGTCGCGGCGTGGTATAAACATTTCAGTATCTCGACATATCGCCAGTCGACTTGGCTCAAAGGCTCAGCAAACTGAAGTGGCAATGGGCATTCCATATATGCCGCGAGAACGATAACCGATGGGGGAGATGAGTCCTCGAACGAACGTACCGGGAAACGTAGCGTGGTACGCCGTCCGGCCAGGAGGCTTGACGAATAGAAGAAAGTCGCCGCTAGTGGCTGAATGAGAAGAACGGGGGACCGTGTGTGGTGGCGGTCCTTAGGAGAGGCCTATATCCAGCAGTGGAGAGATACGGACTGATGGTATCATACCTTTCCATTATCAAAACTGAAAATCTGGTGAAAAAGTAGAACAAGTTTATGAATTTGTATACTTTTTCACCTATTCATTTTTAATTGTATTTTTTCCACCTTTTTCCCTTATATCGTAAGTTATACATGATAAGTATTCTGGATTTTCTGTGGTAAAATTGAGCACAAAGGCAGTGCAGGTGAACTTACTAGCAGCCAGCGCATTATAACGCATCAAAATGTATAGACGTATAACTTCAAGCAGACAGTTACCGGAGCAGCTCGTAAAAGTAAGATAAACTCTACTTAAACTTAACCGACGGTACAGTTGACGGGAGCCAATGAAAAGTTTTTACAGCCACTATGAAAGTGGCTTCGCTGAGAACCCCTACTACGGACCCAAAACAGCTAGGTGTTACGCTAAGACGTGACTTACAGTGGCGTACATCTCATGTAAATAGATAAGCAGAGCTTAATATTTAACTGTTAGTTACCTACACTGAACCTACGATAAAGTGGGCGAACCATGGTCGACCTTTAGAGATGTAATTGCTTTTGATATTTTCTTATCGATAAAGGTAAAAATTATAGGTACATATAGGTAGGTATTTATATAGAGGTTTAATGCCACTACTGCGATATGTTGTTGTTGTTGCTCTTTATTGTAGTTAAAACGAGTTGTTACAATAAGACATTACAGTATTACCATAAGTACAAAGCCGGATTTATTCCTGGAATCTAATTGTTATTTAACTAATTATTACGTTTATCTAATAATTATTAAACCTTTGCACGTCGCTCTTTATTAATTTCCACATATATTTATTTACTTGTAAACATATACGAGTAATATTTAAACGAAGCATTAGAAAAAGGTAAACTTTTGTAAATGAGTCACTTTTAATGATTTTAATAAAGAAACGCATAATTTAAGAACACGTCACCTGATAAACCAATAGTTATTATATTCCTGGACCCTTCAAATAGTAACCACCTCGTTGAGGGTTGAGGATTAATGATTTTATAAAAGGAAAAAATAATTTAAGAACATCTGACCTTACGAAAGTAGTAGATAATACATGGTCCCTGGGTCTTTGAAGAAACATTGTTAGGGATGGAGGTACTGCTTAAAAATAAGTATAAAGTAGGTAGTTATTATTATTATATAAAGTTCAAACTATGCTGTGGGTAAAATAACACTTTAAACTTATCTTTGTTTACCACGTAACGTATCAATTTTTTATTATATGAGGTTATTATTATAGACTAATTATTATTAATAGTTATTATTATATATTATATCAATTTATTATAGACTAACACACTATCCGCGTGATGCCTGTCGCCCATGGACATCTGAGATATGATATACCTCGTTCCAATCCAATTTGTCTAAAAATAAACAAATACAGCGGCCTGAGATAATGGCCTCAAATTAAATAGTGAGGTGATAATTGTTTACAAATCCACAATCTGCCTAGATTGCCTTAGATTAACCTATCAAGCAATGACCCTTGACCTTTCTATTGTTTGCTGGGATGTATGCATCCTAAATGCGCCGTAATGGTTAATAAGGCGCCAACTAGGTACACGAGCGAGACTGTCGCGATGATATCCTTGCCGGTACTCGTGTCGCCGGTCGCCGGCGCCTAAAAGCAGTGTTGAAATATTTCATTGATTTAATTTAATTGGTTTGAAACCGGCTATACATGACAACATTAGTCACGAATGACTTTTGGTGAACACTCTACTTACGAAGCAACACACAGCAATAAAAATGATAATGAAAGTCGTAAATTTTTACTGTTCGTAACAATAAATTATAACTACCACACACTAATGCTGCTGAATAATGCGAAATAACTGCAAAATATCGACGTACCTGTGTAATTTCTAGCAGTCGTCGTGTGCAATTTTCACGACCTATTTAAAATTAAATTTCAAACGTGAGATCATGAACAGATTTTTCAATAGCCTTTGACAATGTTGCCTTGGCAAATTATATTGCCACGGCGACATTGGAGATATATAGGGAGCCGGAATTTCTCTATATAGGGAGAATGCGGCATCTTTCTTGAAAATCTCAACTTACTTTTATTTCATAACTAGCGACCCGCCCTCACTTCGTTTCGGTTTATTAAATTTAAAACAATCGGAATAAGATATTTTCCTGCGGTAAAATGGAGCCTATGTTTTAAGTTAGACCTCTAGCAATACATCGGTGAAAACTGCATTCAATTCCATGCAGTAGTGTTTGCGTGATGCGTGTACAAACATACAGACAGACAGACAGACAAAATATCTAAAAACTGTTGTTTGGCTTCTGTTGCTCTAATAAAGACCCCCATATTAGTTTGTTTTCAATATCTATAATGTCGCCATCGGCGTCATTATGTCTGTCGGATGTTCAGACATCGGCCTGTTACAATTTTATTATATGTATAAACTAGCTGTGCCCGGCCACGCGTTGCTGTGGCTGCCCAACAGATGGCCCTGTTTTTACCTGTTTTTGGGTAAAAAAGCATGTTTTTACCCTGTGATACTTGTGTGATATAAAAACACGCGCGTATCCAACGTATGCAACGTTGTATACGTTGCAACGTTGTATCAAAATTTCAAAGCGATCGGTGAAGAACTTTCGGAAATTTAAGATTTTGAACAAACGAACGTTTTTTATTTTTATTTATATAGATTATATAAATTAAAGTAAAACTTGGTAACTTCTCTCGGTTATTCTAAGGTTGACTGGAAGAGATTCCTTCTAGGAATAAGTCCGACTTTGTACTTACGGTAATATTGTAATTTCCTATTTTAACAATTCTTTACTTTTAACAATGGTAACTTTTACTCACTTGAGTGGATATCTAACGGGAATTCATAGTAGGTGCTGTCTGTGCCAGGGTCTATTTTACTTCCGCACCCCACATGCATATACAACTAGATTGTGTTAGTTTTCCACCTAGTTGACACAGAAATGAGGCTAAAATCTTCATTGTCCTTTTTTGGTAGAAGACAGTTTGACCAATTATCTGGTAGTAATTTTGTTTTTTCATGATCTATTGTACAATTCTAATATTTGTTTGATACTAGACCCCTGGTACGTTTATATCCGCTGCAGTTTTTTTTTATTGAACAGATGGCAGACGGGCGGGCGGGCCATATGATGGTAAGTGACCACCTGCAACACCAGGGGGTTGCGGGCGCGCTGCTGACCTTGCAGAATCCTGTTAACAGCTCTCTCTCGAAGAGCCCCGTATCGTAGCGTAATGGAAAAACCTCAGCAGGCAGTTCATTCCACAATTGTCGGGTTCGCGGTATTATAAAGTGGATTTTTGACTCAGTACGCAGCGACTCTATGTCAAGGAAGTGACTCTAATTCAACACTATGCAGTGGAACTTTATTGACTATTATATAATAGAATACAATATTAATATGTTTTTTTCACATTCCAATAGAGTATTTGGATTGTACCTATGGCTACTACAAACACATTTGTGTACCTACAGAATATCTCTACATACTGTGCTGATGAATCAATCATATACGTTTTTCTATCGTAAACAATATCAAAAACACAATAGTTTCTGATGCAATACTATTGTAATAGAAATTATTATTAAAAACAATGATGTAAGAATTACCTAACCCCCATTATTAGTAACAGATGTCAACGAGTTTCATTGTTAAATGACAGTTATAATGATTATTTTCATTGTTTGATATTAGCAAGTTCATTATTTATTAACTATGAATAGAATTCGAGGGATTCTAATCCCTATTGTGTTATTAATAAAACACGTGTGCTTATGTCAGAGGGCGTAGGGCCGACGCAGATCTAGCGAAGCGCAATTTTCATTTACTAACAACAATCAACCTTGCGTACATTGGAATAAGATCAAAAATTCAACAACGCACCTACCAGTCTTCGAGCGCATCAAAGCGGACATAGGCGCAGCGCTATACTAATGTGATTCGCCTAGCTAGGTAGTATGTGCGGCGAGCCAGCGAGCGCGAGCCAGCCAGGAGTCAGCGGGAGGATGCTTTGCGCTGTGCTTCGCTACGTTTGCGCTAGCCCTTGAAGTAACTGACGCATAGTTAGTATCCATAACAATAAGAGCGATGAGAGCCTAAAGCATCGTTCGTTAACCTTTTTCAATGCCCCCCTAAAAAGGTCAAAAATTAAGTAAATAAAATGACACAAGGAATCCTAATGTGGGGCCATTGGGTGTGGCGTTATTTATTATTAAAAAAATAACATCACGACTCCCTTATTAATTATTAGATCCTAATTGTTTTTAATTATGTCGCTGGCACCGCTAGTGTTATACTTATAACTTATGATATAATTAAGCAGGTGGTAGTATTTACGGGTAGGAACAAGTATCCTTTAGATTATACATAGGTATATTAATTAAAATGTCGATATTTAGCTGAATTCAGTAAACGCATTTATTGAGATTCCAGTTAACTTCGATTTTTTTAATTATGTCAAGCTCAGACGTGAGGAAACCCGCATGTCTGAGAATATGCGACATATGTATCCACCAATCAGCACTGGGTGGATTATTAGCCACCCAGAAGACCATTTGATTTGATTAAGGTCAAATGGTGGTCACATTAAAGTCACTTTATAAAAAAATATAAATATATTTTATCTGATATCCGTATGATTCATCAGATGTTTTTTCATCGGAAAAGTGTTCATAGAAATAGTTAAATTCCTCTATTAAAGCTTTAACTGTAAGATCTAATCTCATTACATAATCACTTTTTTAATAAGCATAAATTTACGTTTATTATAAATTAATTTGTTTCCTGAAGTTATTTTACGGTTACTATATTACATTAAATTTCCTGGATATAATTAAGATAACGCTGTTATTGAAATACTCAGTAACTACGCGATGCTTCTCAGTTTTCACACAGATGTAGGTACATCAGTTGGATATAAGCCTCTCCCAAAGACAGCGACCACACAGCTCTTCTCATTCAGCCACTACCGAACTTCTTCAATTCGTCGGTCCACGTGGCTGGAGGGTGTACCGCACTGTGGTATCCAGTACATAAACAGCATTTAACGTCTATCTATATCATCGGTTGTGGGTCCTACAGCAGATATGATCTGTCCATTACTACTTGTGCGGGATACGTATGCACTAACACGCAGTAGAATGCTAGTGTCTGTACTCCGCACCAACTGGATCGCCTGGGGGGTGTGGACTGTATAATAGGTTTTTCTTATCTTGAAGGAAACAACAAGGCTTGTTCTTCAATAGAGCCGG
The DNA here is from genome assembly GCA_943735995.1 of Sesia bembeciformis. Lineage (NCBI taxonomy): Eukaryota > Metazoa > Arthropoda > Insecta > Lepidoptera > Sesiidae > Sesia > Sesia bembeciformis. Next base: position 10,546,155 of record OX031042.1, read on the forward strand.
GGTAGCGCAGAGGTACTTGTTCTTCTTCTTGTTCTTGTTGTTCTCGGAGTGGATGCCGCTGCGGAAGTGAAGTTGACCGGAAAATGGTCCGCTTTTTATTTGTTTATTGACATCTTCAACTTCCGGCTAGTTACGGGTTTCCCCCACCATTTGTCAAGGACGGGCTTCCCCCACCACTTGTCCATGTATGTACCCCTCCCGCTACCCGCGGGGAATCATTTATTTTCCTTATCGCTAACACGTATTTACATTTTTGATAAGATCCTAGTATGTCCTCAATTACACTAATGACCAACGATTTACGCAGAGACATACTAGGGATCACTCCATTATTATCAAATTATATACATAAAAACTTAACAACTAGTTGCGAAACTATATACATGTTTGCCTAAGTACCCTAGCCTTTTCGTCGTCAACACTACTTCAGGATGCTGATTGAACGAGCTACGACGGTGACTTTCGTTATTGACGAATCTCTTAGTTTAGAATCTTATCCCACAAAGAAACATCGAAATCTTTCTTCATTCGACATCAGCCTATAGCGTCTCCACTGCAGGTCTATTGTAGGTCCCCACTGTATTTGCTTAGAATGAAAATGATCCACGCTCATTCCACTGCAACTTGCAAGCGTTTGGCAGGGCGGCAGTGAATACTCAGTACCGATTACATTTACATATAAGTAGTAATGTGATGCCAGCCTTTTACTTTCCACTGCAGGGTACAGGTCTCCTTGGTAATCACGAGGTGTTATAATCTACCACGTCGGTTGACTGTTTGATGGCGCCCAAGATTTTCTTTTAAATTCTTGACCATTTTAAACCTGACAAGTCTATATATTTGTTTGTATTACTAAAACGGTCTTTAACGTCTGAGAAATCTACCTACCGCCGCGTCTCGAAATCGATTCATGTCACATAGATTATTTCATATTCTGCGCTTGCGACTGATTAACGCGTATGTATATGCGAGCATGCACTCCTATTACGATGCTAAACGGTTCGTAGAATTTTTTACACCTGTGCTGTTGATTTTCGCGCGAAGGAAATAATAATGACAAAAAGTTTTAACAGATGGTCATCGAGCCTAAATTATAATCGATTGTACTTTCCAGTCTTCCGCATCCTGGATGCAATGTTCCCAGTCATAATCGTCTCGGCAGTGTGTGTATGTATGTGGAAACACTAAATTTATTTTATTGTTGCCCAGTCAAATTGAATATGTCTTTCTGCTGAAGTTGGACTTGCCTGGGATGGCCTGCCCAAAATTTATATAATCAATCCAGCAACATAGTATAGTAAAGAGATGGGTGTTTTTTTATCAGTGCCAATTTACACTTCAGCTCCTATTACGCTTTCATAAAAGTGTCAGATTAACCATAAATAGGAAAATTTCCCGTCGCTTAAGTCAGAAAGTGCCTATAGGTACAAAAGATCCGTCAGTCCTATCGGAAAGTATACTATTATTCATAGTTATATTTTTTTAAATATTAAGCCATCCATATATATGGAACTATTGTCCTACTGAACAGATAGGTATACTGTATAGTGTCAGCTGGCTTTAGAATAGCGGGACCCCATCTCTTCATGTGGGAGTAGGGCTGCCCGGGTTTGACCCGGAGTCTGCGGGTTTGGTGGACGCTTGTCCGGGCTATGGGTTAACATCGTAAATCTCTGGGCGGGGCGCGGCTGTGACGTTGAGCATTCAAAAATCTCAGAAATATCATTTGTAAATCGGCTCTAGTTAGGCTCGGACAAATGCAAGGATACAATTTAAAGCGTCGCTGTGTGTATCAAAGACAGTATAAGTTTATCTTATGGTAATTTTATTCGTAATTTAATCTTATGGTAATTTTATTCGTAATTAACTAAATAACTAACTTTAAATTAAAAAAATATTACTATTACCTGTTTCGTTTTTGTTCCATTTTTTTTTAATCTTAGGGTTTAGAGTATTCTGAAGGTGACACCCCTATGTAGGATTCGTTTATTGAAAAAATAGTCTGTTTTCAATTATCAAAACAACTTTTTCATTTACAAATTGTTTTGGTCAACATTACGAAGAGGGTAAAATAAAGAAAGAATTTTTATTTCAATTCGTCACATTATTATAAAAAGAATTATTCAATAGGACAAGAAAAACAACTTTAATTAACAAAATCACAATAATAATTACGCATGTCACAGCTCAGCATTATTTCTGAGACTGATTTTCAGCTGAAGCCCACTGTGAAGTTCGGGCGAATGTGACGCAATGTATGTATATAGAAATGTATATAATGTATGTATATAAAAAATATGTATATAGAACAAAAAATATTTATTTATTAGATATACATGAAGTAATAAATATATAGGTACAATTTTATAGTGTTAATGCCTGCCCTGCGTATTCATAAAACTTGTAATGAATCTCAGACTGCACAATCGCAAGGGCTATTAATCACTAGAACGTTAAACAAAACAATATTTCTCAGCAGAACTGTTGGAACTACAGATGGTTCTAAGAAACTGCTAGGTGAATTCACCGCAGGATGCGAGTAAGACCAACAACACTTATTATTGTACTAATAAAGGAACGCTCCGCTTTTTAAACAATACGTCAATAATCGACCCAAGTTGGCAGGTACCTAAACTGTTTTCTAATGTGCGTAGGTAATACACATGCATCCGTTTCTTTCGTATGCAAACATGATTCGAATGTTTACGATGCTAAATCACAGCGTCTGCAAATTGCATTATTTCAAATGAAAAATGTAGCGCTTGTTAGGGCGTTTTCTTTTTTCACTGCAAGTTTTGCATTTACTAAAGGGAATTCTTGAATCCGGTGTTGAATTCGTAAATTCTTGATTAATTAATTATCTTAACACTCCATTTTCACGACACGATTCTTTAAATCACCAAATGTAACTTTGTCACAAATATACACTGGATCGCAAAAATTCCGGGTCGCTAATAAAAACCGTGATATCTCCATAAATTATATACCTAGACCGCTCGAATAAATAATATGTAGTATGTAGGTTACTAATGCTTGTTCTAAATCTCTAAAGAGGTTTCATTTGTACAAGTTACAGATTTAAAAAAAAATATTCTGCATTTTGAAAAATTTCAAAATTTAAAATTAGGAAAAGAATATTTTTTCTGCTTTTGTTTCAAACGGAGCTGTCATTATAAATGGTTCCTTGGATTGATCAGAGTATTCAATGCAATATCATGTCGTTATCACCTGAAGAATGTACACGGATTATTACCATGGTACAAGAAGGAAGAAGTCAGCGTAGCACTGCTAGAACAGTAGGAGTATCTTTATCAACGGTCCAAAGAGTACTCCAGCGATTTCAAGAGACCGGCATGAACATCAGGAGACCAAGAAATGGCAGGCCAAGGTGCACAACTACACGAGAAGACCGATTCATCGTGAGCACTATGTTAAGAAATCGACATCTCACGGCTGTTCAGGTCCGAAACAGTCTTCAAGAAATTCACCACAACAATGTGAGCTCTAATACGATTCTGCGACGTCTTCGTGAAGCTGATATAAAGCCTTATAGACCAGCAAACGGCCCCAAACTGCTCAGAGAACATCGAGTTGCCAGGTTACGGTTTGCTCGAGAACACATTCGATGGACAGATGAAGATTGGTCCAAGGTTATGTTTTCCGATGAGTCCAGATTTTGTTTATTTACGCACGACGGGAGACGAAGAGTATTTAGACGGCCAGGAGAACGGTATCATCAAGCGTGTTTTGAAGAAAATGTGCCATTCGGTGGAGGATCAATAATGGTTTGGGCTGGGATATCTTCAGAGGATCGCACGGAGTTAGTGATCATAGAAAACGGTTCTCTGACTGCTGTCAGATACGTAGGAGAGATTTTTAATGAGCATGCTGGTCCATTCTTAGTGAATATGGGTGCAATTTCCATTATTATGCACGATAATGCGCGACCACATACTGCTCATTTGGTCAATATGTATATTCAAGACGTCGGTATTACCTGCATGGAGTGGCCAGTTCGCAGCCCAGACTTAAATCCCATAGAACATGCATGGGACGAGCTCGGGAGATGCGTGAGACAACGCTCTCCTGCTCCCGTTACCTTACACGAGTTAAAGAATGCGCTAGTGGAAGAATGGGCAAACATAGACCAAAATCGTATTAAAAATTTGGTTTATTGCATGCCACATCGTCTTATTGAAGTGATACGGGCTCGTGGAGGAAATACAAAATATTAAATGGACAAAAAAACTTTTATTTTTTAAGATTTACTGCGAAGTGTATTTTTGTTGTCATAAGTTAGAAGCGAAATTTTCTTATTTTTTAGTATTTAATTAAAGTTATATAGTGTACAGAACGTGTTACACATTTTTATATATTTATATATTAATCAGTCATCTACAATATACTATAGTTTCGCAAATTAGTCTTATGTATTTAAGAAACTATCACGCCATTTATTAGCGACCCGGAATTTTTGCGATCCAGTTTATTTTACTGGCAATTACGGCGTGGGTACCTACTATGAGTGCCGGACTCATTTTGTATTGAGATAATTACAATCCATTTTCCATTTCTTTGAACCAGCAAAAATTCCACACCAAATAAACAGACACCAAGTGCCTTATTAGGTATAATATAATAATTTTCATGCACTTTTTTTTATAGAAAAAAATGGCGGTAGACGAGCATACAGTCCACCTGATGGTAAGTGGATACTGTCGTCCATAGACATCCGCGATGTATGCCAACATCAGTCCAGAAAGACAAACGTTGGCACGCCCCCGGATGCGCTGCCTACCTTTGCAGATTAAGGAGTGGATTGGGAAAATGGGGAGGGATAGGCTGGGATGGGAATGGGCTCTGGCATATCTCACTCACTATCGAAACACGTACGTACATTGGGGAAATACGATAAAGTGGGAAATGCAGTACATTTCACGGTAGTCTTCTGTGAGAGAGGGGTAACGTGGCCAGTCGAGTGCGCCCAGCGGCTGGGAATGCAGCATACACTCTTCCCCCAACAAAACTTTTTTTGTATCTACTACATTATTACTAACTGTGGAGTCGTAGGTGACTCAGCGAGAAAGCGATCCATTTTTATGATTACCAGTTAGTTTGATAGTAGATCGTTTATTATTATTCGAGATGGTCATTTAAAGACATTTAATTAATCCATCATATAGTTGACTATTTATTATTGTATCATATAGTTGACTGTTTATTATTGTATCATATAGTTGACTGTTTATTATTGTATCATATAGTTGACTGTTTATTATTGTATCATATAGTTGACTGTTTATTATTGTATCATATAGTTGACTGTTTATTATTGTATCATATAGTTGACTGTTTATTATTGTATCATATAGTTGACTGTTTATTATTGTATCATATAGTTGACTGTTTATTATTGTATCATATAGTTGACTGTTTATTATTGTATCATATAGTTGACTGTTTATTATTGTATCATATAGTTGACTGTTTATTATTGTATCATATAGTTGACTGTTTATTATTGTATCATATAGTTGGCTATTTATTATTGTATCATATAGTTGACTGTTTATTATTGTATCATATAGTTGACTGTTTATTATTGTATCATATAGTTGACTGTTTATTATTGTATCATATAGTTGGCTATTTATTATTGTATCATATAGTAATGAAACATTGATTACATGGCAATTTAACATACCTATGTAAACTAGACTGTTTCGTGAGCTATTTCACATTTATGCAATACTTGTTAATAAAGCATACATAGTTTATTACCAGCATCACGTATCTAACTAACTTATTGAGGGGCAGAGGCCTTGCCCTGTAATCACTAGAGGGTTTAATCCTAAAAACCAGAGGAACACAAAGTGGATTGATACATTCTCCAATATTGTCGTCACATTCTCTGCTGTTGGATATAGTTCTACCTAGATTTTTTTAAACAGATCTCTGACTTGACTTTATATTTTGTCTCAATTTATTCATATAGAAGTGTGGATGGTCCACGAAATCTTATGTGGTCACCGCCTGTCCAACACTTGTTGGTGGAGTGTTCACGAAATGTACCCGAGAAGAAGGCTCCTATAGGGACTTTTAATTGAAACATCCAGAGCTGCAAACATTCTGTGCGAATTTGCGAGTCGCTACCAGTCATAGATAAGTTGGAGTTAAGTATGGATTTAAGAAAAACATTGTAACGCTTAGGGTACGATGGGGCTGACATACACACAAAAATGTAAAAGCCCTTAAATGAAATAAGTAGACAAAAAAGGACTATGGACACCTGTAACACCCATTCACGTGTAAGACGTCTGTTCTGCAATTTACTACAATAACATAAAACGTACAAGAATTAAAAATGAAGTAACTCATCAATCTTGAGTGAAATTACTAACGTTAGCAAGTTAATAAATTACGGATAATTTTTGTAACGTTTATGGTAAAGATACTTTCACACGGTGAAACATTATTTTGTGCTGTAAAAGGAGCAGTTTTATTAAATGAAATAATCCATGGTTCAGCGGGAATTCTTGTTCTTGTTTAGTGCTTACGCTTGTAGTATTTACTGCGCGGTCGGGCCGCAAAAGAATTGAAGGGGATACATACGAGTGTTGTGGATGACGTACTTGGAACCGAGCGAAACTAGTTGTCTGAATTATTACAAATTGTCTTTGCTGTTCGTTATCAACTTATTTAATATGTAGGTTAAGTGACGCTGACTGCAAATATAACTATGTAGTACAATCATATTTTTCAGTTTAGAGCAACTAACAACAAAAAACGTTGTGTAATTGTGCGAACACTCACTTGCCATTGCCAAAAAATCGCAAATTTTTTATAAGATACGAGGCGTTTTTTGTTAAATAAATATGAATACTATCTTATATGTATTTATGTTACATTATTAAAGTACATATTTGTAAATAACGAAAATAGTGACAATTTCTACAAGTGTGTAAGAAACGCCAATAATACGCGCGTATGTCGTAAATATAGTTTCTGGATATTTTCTGTACGCTTTAGAAAAAAATAGTAAAACTAAAGTTTATAAGCCCTTTTCAGCAATACTGTATTTATAGGTATTGAGTTTATTTGAAAAGTTTTCATATGTATGTAGTTGAAAGTAGTGCACCTATTTGGCCCATGGCTCATGGCTTTATACGAAATTAACGAAGTGCAGACCCAAACAATTTTGGTGCAGAATTCCATTTAAATTGGACGAGATGTAGTGAATTTTTTCCAAAGGTCATGATCTACTTACACAATAGATAGATCTCTTCAAAATCTCCCTAAAATAATGCTTAATGTGAGGTTATGGTGGGAGGTTATACAATCTTTCTGTCTGTATGTATCCACCGTTTTCTCGTAGATTAAGGCACTCAAACTAATTACAAAGTTTACGAGTCCATCCGGAGGCAGGTACATTGAGTTGTCTTTACAATGTGAGTGATACGCCGTCCTCTATACTGGCAGTTTTATAAAGCGGCCATCTTGGAAATTTTAACGCATATGAAATTCAACCCTTAGTTGCCTTAGTTGAAAAATGGTTATCCTACTATTGTATCAGCCTATAACTTCCCACTGCTTCTCCTAGTAAACCATTGGGGAGTTTCGGGCCGTAATCCACTACGAGAGCCCAGTGTAAATTGGTGGATCACAATATACTCGGATTTTTTTAAATTATTTCTGAAGCATGCGAGTTTTCTTACTAAGTTTTCCCTCGCCGCCGAGCAAGTGACAATTTAAAGAAAAAAAACGTACTTAAGCAGAAACTCAGTGGTACGGGCCGAGGATTTGAACTCACAATCACACGAATGTGATTCTAGTATAGGTACCCCTAGGCCATAACCGGTCTTTAGTAGCAGAGCGTGGTTGCTATTAATACTACCATGCTATCAATGATTTAGTTAGATTATCGTTTCTTAAACTGGGGGTCGCGACTTCCAAGATGGTAGCGATCACCTATAGGGGGATCGCAATCTGTCAACAAATAAGGCAAGTATACGTAAAATCCTTTTATTAAATAATGAATTTTAAGTTATAATCAAGTGTTACATTGGTGTTAATCAAGTGGTCGCGATACTAAAGTGTTTGAGAAACGATGACTTAGATTATGCTATAATACTTATTTACTTATCTAAAAATAACTTACGATAATTGCGAATGCATTGACAACAGTGGAGACCACAGCAGGAGATTGTATGCGGAGCTTTGGGAGAGGCTTGTTTTCAACAGTGGAGAGACAGAGGTTTTTGATGGGGAAATATACAATGAATCAAAGAAATAAACTTGTTAACCACTTAAGCACTTTTTGATCTAATAGGACCATGAATACAAAGGACAACAATACAAGGTAGCGGTCATATATATGATATGTATAACGATGTCACCGATATAACGCAAAACAAAACCTGAACCTTAATAACGCACATTAATTTGGAATACGTACATAAAATCATTCTAGCGATAAGTAAAGTTATTCTACGGAATAAATCAAACGTTTCAAACATGTAAAATTTGTTGTTCTATCTAAGAAGTTCGTAGCGCTCATTTCTCAATACAGAGTATTGATCGGGGAGCCGCGCCCGGTAGTTGCAATGATTGTTACGTATTTGTTTTCTATAATGGCGCGTAAAATGAAAGATTTACTAGAAATAAGCAATAAGTTATGAAAAAAAAAAACCTATTGTTGTCACTGAGAGATTCGATTCTATTCTCAAAACTTTTCGGCTTTTGTGTTATTTCAGTAACACGTATTGATTGATAGAACTGAATAATTTATTAGAAATAAAAAAAACATTTGTTTTTATGTACCTACCTAATGTATATCTACCTCTGTATTACATTTCCCATTCGAATAATCGAGTAGGGATCCAGTATTTGTGGTTCGGGTAATCGAGATTAATAGAGTAGTTGGCAATCAGAATATCAAATAAGATACTTTAAGAAATTATTTACGAGCTGAGTGCACGCGAGGCCGAGGGACGCATTGACATAAATATGACATAATATGACAAGTCGACAATGTGTGCCAATTAATTAATATCTTAAATATCTAGCTGTCACTTTCACGTAAATCTTGTTAGAGAGAGATGGGATGTGTGAGTAACGATGAATATTTCTTATAGATTTATGTGTGCAAGTGTTATATGCAAATCAAATCAAATTATTAGCTTTATAGAAATCATAAATGTAAATACAGTATTACAATAGATACTCACTCACTGACTCACGATACTCTCCCAACGCAACGCCCTAAGCCGAGGTCCGTTCCTTCCGCCGGTCTACTGCGCTCGCCCTAAGCTATACAAGGCCGGTGATTCTTGAAAGGCCGTTAGGGCCCCAAGAATTTAGCCATTCCGAAAAAAAAAGTAAATACAGTATTTACAATGCATTTAATACCTAAATAATAACTTTTTCTTGTCTGTCTGGTTACGATTTTCACCATCGTCGTGTAAATAATTTAAATCCAAAGATTTTACTATAATAATATAATTAAGTGACAGAAATAAAGGAGTTCACCATTTATTTATTTCTTAAATTACAAAAATCTCGTGACATTTAAACAAAAATCCTGTAGTGAACATTACCAGTGAGGTCCAAAAGTTTCTGGCCTGACATATTTCTATTTATTGTAGTTATTTCTGTAATTGTCATTTATCCTGCTAATTCGTGTACCTACTATAATTTTTAGACTGCACCCCTCGTTAGGTTTTGATTACTCGACTCTTAGAACAACAGGAAGTCGCAAAATCTTTAAAATGTTTAAACTGGTATATCGTTCCGTGATTAAGTTTCTTACAAAGGAAGGTGTTAGCCCGATCGATATCAAACAAAGGTTGGGGGATTCTTCTCCATCATTTTCCAACGTCAAAGATTGGTGTGTAAGTAATTTCGTTTACGACGAGCGTCCATCGTCGACGAACTTCGCTCCGGTCGACCCGTTGAGGCAGTCACTCCAAACAACATCAAATTAGTCATCAAACTCAAGGCGGATATAAGGGGTAGAAGATTTTCCACTGCGGTTTTCACTCATTTGGAAGACATAACTTCTGACTATTTTTATACTAGGATAGAAATGCTAATTAAACGATCCGAAAAGTGTATTCAAATAGACGGAGATCATATTGAAAAATAAAAATAGTTTCATGAACTTGAGTGTCCTTTTTCTTTGTCAGGCCGGAATCTTTTATACCTCCCCTCGTATTTACAATCACCATATTAAGAAATCCTTAAAATACAATAAAAAGCATATTTTTCTTTATTTAACGAGCTGTGGTAATTAAATTTAAAAGTTATAAAATTAATGTATCATCCAACAAAGGGCATCAGATTTGTCGTTAAGCATTCAACCAAGCATTTAAATATCCCCCTCATCTTGTTCGAGAGTTTTACTACTGTTTTTCCGACTCATTTATCACACCCGTCTAAAATTTCAATAATCGAGCGCAAATTATACCGTAAGCACGTTCGTCCATGTGCGACTAAGGCTGGAGCTACACTAATAGCGAAATCTAAGTGAATAAACCAATAGATTTTTTTTGACTTGGCTACTTATTGTCTTTCACAGATGAGCTGTTTGAATTATCGTTGAGTTAAAGAATAAACATAATATGTTCTGTGTAGATGGCTATATTATTACGGGAAACGTATACGACGCGATTACCGTATTAATTTAAAAGAATTGTATTTATTGTTGAACTTATTCTTAAAGTTCTTGTAGTAAACTTATTCTTGTATTTATTCTTAAATTTCGATACGATATCTGGTAGGTATATGAGTAAAATTAATATAGTACTATTATAAGTACAAGTATCGATACAAACGTATCAAAAAAGTACTCATATCGAAAAGTATCGATACCTTTTCCGTGTCCTTACACAGTATAAAAAATAATCATTTCTATATATCAAAAAAAATTATAACATGGCAAACTTAAGAATAAGGATGGCAAGCATAATTAAGTTCCTCGCTTAAGATTCGAATTTATGATCTTTTCGCACTGTCTATCGATCACGACATCTGCGTTCGTGCAGAAAATTGATGATGTTTGTAAAATTGACAGTGTTCATAGCGAGTGAAACCATGTGTCATTCTGTCGCACGTGGGCAGACCGGTCTAATAGTACGGTTTATCTATATCGCTAAATGAGCCGGCAACTTTTTACTCGAACAGTTTTTATTTCACGCGAATTTTACGATCGCGAACAATATTTTACGACTACGACTGTATCGCATCGGTTTTATAATACTTTAATTTCACCGCCAGAAAGTCGTAAAAAAATATGCAAATGCAACATAAAAGCCGTCGGTGGGGCGACAGTAAAATGCGTTAAATCCGCACAACCGATATGCCTAGTGGAAACAACAGCCACTAGTGACAGAACAGAACCACAAAATAGATAATGTCCAACAAACAAAACTTAGTATTAGTGAGTTTACCCCAGGTACAAACAAACTTGTAGTTAATAAATATTAATATAGGATATGATTTGGGCAGTAACACAATAGACAATTTTTTTCTGGGTATAATTTAATGTTTATTTTAATTTACCTTCTGTTTTTTTCATTCCTTGATTGCACTCTCTTCATTACCTATAGGTATCTTACTTCTCCTTAAGGTTGGCTGGAGGCCAATGCCTTGTAGCATTACTTTGGGCCACTGTAATTTGGGCAATAGTGTTAAAAAAAACCCTAACTAATACATACAAATGAAAAAGACGTCTGTTGATTTGAAATACTTGCACGCATCAACGAATGGACAAATTGAGCTGAAATTTTGCAGGAAACTTATTGGTGACGACGAAAATGACATAAGCTACAAAATTAGATTTCTGAGGGATTTTTTGCATGCCCTAATATTCCGAATATGGCAGATCACATTACTGACGTTCACAGGGGTGTAGCAGTCGCGTGATACACCCCACAGCCGCTGATCACACCCGTCTGGCCGAGGTACTCTGACCTCACAGAACACTGCCGTGAGTGCCGTGAAATGTACTACGTAGGTGTTTTCAGGAAAGTCTATTAATGTCCTATACCATGTCTATTAATGCTGGCGTCCTGCAAGGCTCCGTGTTATTCCCAATTCTGTTCCTTTTGCATATCAACTATCTGTTGCAAATTGGTGAATATGCTGCTATGCAGATGACAGCATTGGGGATGCCATGTACAGAGTCCGTGCCAACTCGGGTCGAAACTGAAGAGAATCGCGTCAGGCTTGTGTCTGAAATCGAAGACGCTTTAGATCAAGTCTCGATTTGGGGTTCTCTAAACCTAGTGGATTTCAACAAAAGCTTCAAATAGCTCGTTGTGCTGAACAGAGCGAGGCAACTCCTGACGTTCTACCAAGCTCAGGTTAGACCCCATATGGAGTATTGCTCACATCTCTGGGCCGGTGCACCGAAATATCAATTGGAACCATTTGACTCCATTCAACGATGTGTTGTTCAAATTGTCGACGATCCCACTCTCACGGGCGGTTTAGAACCCTTTAGCGTTCCAGTCTCCCAATCTCATTACTCTTTTCTCCATATTTCAATCTATTGAATAGATTTAATAGAATACGAAAAACTTCCTATCCCGTTACACCCAATTCGCCATCATTCTAAATGTAGGCGCCATGCTTATGTTTGTCATTCTTGACTGAAATTTTGACATGTATCGCGGATGTCGCGGACGATATTCTTTTCTATAAAAAATTACAAATTACAAGTTATACAAAATTACGCAGCGCATCGGATGCTGCTGTGTCATTTTTAGTGATGCTAGCATATATACCATGGAGGTACTTAATTTTCGGTGTATGATGTAGTTTCAGAAGATGAGATAAATAATTTCCATTGTCCTCTATACTATTATATTAAATATTAAGTCCGGAAGACAACAGTGGCGCTATACTGCAAGTTGTTGTCAACGAAATTACCGTGAGCGTTCTGCGTACACCATGTCCCTACAATTGCGAATGTCCACGGTGAATTTATTTTCAATAAAAAAAATATAAGCTAAAAACGTACAAAGGCAGTCGCAAGAATACGGGACCGTGATAACGTTTGTCATTGTTGACTGATGTTGGCAAATATCGCGGATGTTTGTGGGAGACTTCCTATTTTACTAAAAAAAATTTTTTTTTTTTTAATTTTTAAAGAAGACTAAAAATTGAAAGTGAACAACATAAAACGTTAGGTCCCAAAGCAGAAAAGTTTAAAAATTGTATCAAAGTAAAAAGCGTGTGACCGAATTTATTGGTCGTTAAACTACGTTTAGAGTCGGAGCCGGTACGATGAGGCTTTTACGGTTCGGACCTACCGCAGATGCTCGAATATTAGCAAATTGATGATCGTAAGTTACCATCGCACCTGCGTTTCTTAACTTACGATGGTCAGCTGGCCCTACAATATCTTTTGTCTTGGCTTTGCGGTTTAGCATAGAAAAGCTAATAGATCACTCACTCCTCAGTATATAATAACTGTAAATATTTATCGTTCCAGGTATATTAAAAGTCATCTTAAAGTCAACGGAGAGCGCTCATATTTCATTAGAAAGCGGCCGGTATTTACGTTATTTCCAAAACGTGGTACAACTAATTTCAATTAAAAAAAAAAACGATGCCAAACGGAAAGGATATATTTATCGCACGTTTTAGAAAAAAAGTGTTTAGACAACAGTTGTGCAGAATTGTTGTGGAGTCTGCACAACTGTTGGTTGTAATACAACTGCACAACTGAAAAATTGTTGGGAGTATGAGCTCTATCTTACACCATATTTTAGTTGAAACTTTGTTCAGAATTTTTTTTAAATTTAGAGTGTAGTAGTTTTGGAAGTACTGAATCGATTCGGCCCATCTTGGAACTTAATATTATACCATAAGCCTTCTTCTCTCTACTGTTTGATATAAGCTCCTTCCAAAGCTCCAAAGCTCGCCACCAAACACGATCCTCGGTTCTTCTCATCCAAGTACCACCGGCGAAATTCTTGAAGTCGTTGGTTCACCTGGCTGGAGGGCATTCTACACTGCGCTTCTCGGTACATGGCCACCATTAGAGGACTCGTATGGGGTATCGCTTATGGGTCCCGCGGAAAATATGACCTGTACATTGCCACTTCAACATGCCGATTCCACGAGCCGTGTCAGTGACTTTAATTCTTTGGCGAATGTCTTCGTTTCAGATCCTATCCCGCATAGAAACTCCGAGCATAGCCCTCTCCATAACTTGCTGAGTGATATTGAATTTATGGATCAGGCCTACCGTTAGAGTCAACGTTCCAGCACCATACTTCATAACTGGTAGGATGCACTGATTGAAGACGAAAGAATTGTGGTATGAGACGAAAGATGAGAAGAGTCAAAGCAAAGTCTGTAGACTTCTTTCCTGGCGTTGGACTTGAAAGCTGGACGAGCTCCCGTCTTACGAGAGCTGCAACACCTCCTTAATGCCGTCTAACACTGTGGCGTAACACCGGAGGCGTAGAGTAGGAGTGTGGTAGTGCTGTTCTTCAAGAATGGAGACAAGATCTTATTGAAGAACTATAGACCTATTTTTCTCCCAAACTACGTATATAAGCTGTTCTCGATTACGTATATGGTAATTACGAATCGTCTCACCCGGAGGTTTGACGAGTTCCAGCCGCCGGAGCAGGCTGGGTTTCGAAAAGGCTACAGCACCGTATACCACATTCACACATTGCGGCAGATTATACAGAAGACCGAAGAGTATAATCAGCCTTTGTGGTCTACGGGAAAACTATCGACTCTCTCGAGACTTGGGCTGTTCTAAGACAAACTATTTTTGTGCTATTTTCATTTGAATCAGTTAAGAAATGCGTCCTGCATTTTTAGACTGAGTTGTAGGGCTTAGAAGTCATGAGTTAGAAAGGAACGCGCTAATGCATTTTAATGACACCATTAACAGAACAGTGCCATTACATCCACGCATGAGTGACAGAGACTGCGATAGCTCTCACCTTAAAGTTCTCAAATTCATATCCATCTAATTTTCTATTGGGTTTGAAAAAATATTTTTAATGTAGGTTTATTTTCTTCTGTAGTTGTCAAATAGACCGTGAAACACATCAATAATACCAAGTACAACCAACGGCCATATTATTAGGAATGCATTTCCTAGATGTTTTAAATAAGTTATTCTAGTAGGATATGTCACGGTTATGTCACTCCAACGATCTTGGGATACATACTATCCTAGCAAACTATGTAGATACCGTGTTTAACTTTTTATATCTTTTATAAAATATCACTTGGCAAGACGGTAACACAGCTGCTCAAGGATACACTGACTCATAAAAAGAAAATGACCCAAAGAAAGGTGTAGATACAGGAAAAAGACAAAACAACTTACGATGCAACATTGTAACGGTGCGCGGCTTCTTACATCTCTCAACACATTTTACAAGGAACGGCGGCGAATGCAACGCAACAACGCACGTTTTTCGCGGTGTAGAATTACATATGCTTTCTTGTGGTATATAATTTTTGTACTTTCACAGTTTGCGTGATCGAAATAGCTGTATTAATTAACTAGCAGTCTCTTTGTTTTTATGTATTATTTATGTGCGCTCTTTTTCTCTCAGGTAATATTAATTAAACTGACGAATCTCTTCTAACACTCTATTTACCTTTTCAACACTTTAAGACGACATAACCATTAAAAATGCTTTTCATAGCTTCTCGTGAGCGACGAGGTCCACTTGCTAGCTAATGTTGCACCACTACTGCTTATAAGTGATGGGACTCCATTACAGAGTACGTCCCAATTCCATCCCAACTTACCCTATTCTACCGAACTGAGTGTATAGTAGAGAGAGAGAGTTACACCCTTATTTCTTATTTCATTTCCAGAATCCCGCGTGTACTTATAACGGTTCGAGTAATCTTTTGCGTTGACACAAAATTTAACTATCACTGCACAAGATTTCATAATGTGGCTTTATTGATAATATCCGTGGGAACACTTTTTATTGTATTTGTATAAAAAGTACCCCAAACCGACACATAAGCTATGGCAAGCTTCAATAAAGTCCGTTCAGTGGTTTTTGCGTGCGTTCGAACAGCCAGACAAATATTCTAAAAATTGTTGTTTTGGTCTGTTTCATTCATAGCGTATAGCTGCAATGATTTAAAAAAAATATTTTCATAAAGACGGCTTTGTTATATGTATCTATTTATATATAAATTTGTACTAGCTTTTTATCCACGACTTGGCCCGGCTGTGTGAATTTTATTTTAAAACTAATGGACTGCCCCTGGTAAAAAAATTCGGGATAGAAAGTTGCAGTTTTAATTTTATTCTCTAATTTTAAATTTCTCAAATTTTAGTCTCTAACTTAAAAAAATCTTGAGCTACATAAATTACATAGAATATACTTCGTTCCCATTTTCGCCCAAGTAAAAAAAAACACCGATACATGTATTTAATTATTTTAAACAATAAGTTTATTTGCTAAATTTCATACTTCTCTCCCAATCCCATCTCATCCCAGTAAGATCTCTAAAAATCCTTTCTTAGTGAATACGTATGTTATAAAACGTATCCACAGTGCAAATTCCATGTTTCTAACTTCAGTCGGTCTGTCAAGACATCTCTTTTTATATGGATAAATAATATATATATATCTGGAATATATAGATGATATATAGCAGACATACACAGGTACCTACTTCTTCTTCAGATATACATAGTCCTCTTACAAAGTACGCCACAATGATATACTTATTTGTTATTTACCTTTCCAATTCAGCCGCCACTCCAGCCAAAGAAACATTAACACGCAGATGTATGAAGATGGCCTACTGTTTTTTTCTATACTGTATTTATAAGCACGACAACAACACAACATTGTTGCAGAAGATTATTATACAACGTGACTTATTACTGGTGTTAGTTACGGACGTGTGTATCTACGCACAAAATATGTAATAAAAACCCTTTACTAGTTCTAATTATGTTACTTCGATTTTTTACATGGATTTCCTTTAAGTTAATCACGTACAATCAATAAAGTACCCAAAACCATTTGTGAGATTATCTCAGTAAATTTAAGATATGGTTCCAGACCATCTCGTCTCTTCCTCGGTTTGATAAAATCCCTATTTTTTTGAGACGGTGTAATCGCTGGTGGAAACACAGACGGCTGAGATTTAGAACCCTAGCGACTGTATAGAGCAGCACCGCCTTATGTTTTTTTTTTTCATAATGGCTAAATTCTTATGGTCCCTAATGGCCTTTCAAGAGTCACCGGATATGCATGGTTTAGGGCGAGCGCAGAAGACGATCAGCCGGGAGCAAAGAGTGCGTGCAGCAACGAGCCTAAGGGTTCCCCCGTCGGTACACCGGAGGAGGGAACGGACCTCGGCTTAGGGCGTTGTTTTGGGAGGGTTTTGGCGGGATCGCAAGTCGGTGAGAAGCGCCCAGGCACGTGCCGATATCTGGTAAAAGTGTTGGCTGAAAACGGTAAAACGGTGTAGCGAGGGTGACGTTCTCGTCTCGTGGGAACGGTGTATATGTGTAGTGTAAGAACCGCATTGGCAGCAGTAATTGGGTCCGTTACTAATTACTAGTCCGGGGTCGTCTAAGACTTGCCGAGGACGACGACGACGACAGGGAGGGTCATTCCTATCGGGGACATAGGTTAGACTGTCAATTACTAGGTGGTTGCGATGGTGAGGGACTCTGTCGTAGTAGCGCCGGGCGTAACCGCCTTCTGCATCATCGTTAAGAGCCAGGCACCACGGAAACCCAACCGCCTCAGGTTGCTCTCGAAGCTGGTCGGGATTAACTCGTTTACGGACAGCAGGACTGGGATGATTTCAGTGAACGTTGCGCCCCACATGTCGGCGACCTCGTGTGCCAGGTAGATACTTTCTTCTTCCCAGTTTCGGCTCTCACGAGGGGCCTCGTCATTCGAGACGGCGAACTGAACATTTTGCGAAATGTACACATTCTGTGCCTAAGCCCCGACATATTATCACTGTTATTTTTCAATTTAAATACAAAATCATACACAGAACCATTACAAATTGTAGCTGCCAAACTGCAGTACACTAATTGAGGCGCACGAATAGAAATGGCCAACCTACACGAAGAAAACTTTGATTAAACAAGGCTTGGCTGATTTTAGATCTCACAACGTTTGGTCAAACAGTTGCGAGGATTTGCAACATTTTTAGAGAAATGTTTTTGTTTTGATCGAATTGTCTTAAACGAAGATAAAGTTTAATTATAAATAAACAGCAGTAGGAAACTCAAAATATCAGTAACTAGATATATTTAGCTTTTTTATTATTATTGAAATAAACGAAACCGAAAATCACAAATTAACGTTTAATTCCTTTCAACACAAAACATTATAGTAGGTAGCCCGTTTGTATCTAATTACATGTATTTTTCATTTTATTTTAATTCCATAAGAACATTATATAAGATCACTTTATAAGATCATAATTTTTGTGTTTCTCTTGTGTATGTTTTGATTTAAAACAAAGTGTATCTGTCTATTTATTTATTCTGCAATAGCCTTCTCATTGTGAATGAAGATAGTAATGTTTTCCTAGAGATGCTGAGGAAATTGCGGAAAATGTAAGCTAGAGTAAAATGCTAATATTTTTACGTCGTTTTTATGGCGACATAGTGAAGCACGTTTCATATTACACTGTTGAATCATGCAAACTTTTGAAAATGTTTCCAAAAGTTTAAAATTAAAAATATAAGTTTTTAAATGAATAAACAACGTCTCAGAAATACTTACAATGCAGGAACAACTTACAGGAAATTACGTGGAAGTTGTAGAAATTTGTATGAAACGAATTTCGACAATTAGTATCTACAAATACCACAGATATTGTACCAGGAAACACGTGCAGCTATTGACCGTTCTCATACATTTCGAAGGCAGAAAAATAATGCCATTCGACAACTTAACCACACGAATAAATTTACCCTTGTAGTTTGAATCAGTATCTATTAATATCTAAGAATCATAAAGGCGAATGAAACTAATTTGGAAACACACAACTATAATTATTGAATTGTCAAATTATACAATTCTAGCCTTGAGTGTCTCTACCTAGAACACTAAGGTCGGGATAAATAGACGAATCTGTCATAGAATTTTACTCCGCATTTACTTTAGTATTTCATATACACCTTATGCAGTGTATACATAGAGGTTAGTTTCCAACCATTCGATATAATGATTCTTGATTCTTCAAGAATCATTTAAGTAACTAAATATTAGGGAATTACCTATGAATTCATAGTGCCCACTTTGAACTTAGTTATCTTGAGTTTGGTTTGGAATTCTAAATTCAAATTAAATTAAATTTAAAGCTATGACATTCTTTTTAAAAATCGGTTAGTCATTATTTATTCATTATCGGTTATTTGTTTTCCATCGAACGACTTTTTGCTTAGATATCGTTGTGTTTGCGATCATGTAAAAGTTTCAAATTCGCGTTATTTTCTAGTATAAGCTCCGTTGTGGCAGCAACGCGGCACAGACAGCACGCTATATCAACGATCAACGACCAAACACCGCAAACCAACGTACGGTGCGTGGAAATTTCGACTTTAAGAACAAGCCCCGTGGACGACCGGAGACTAAAATCGACAATGACGAATTGAGAGCAATATTGGAAGCGGATTCATCTAAAACAGCGTTTGAGTTAAGAGCAGTCTTCGGTGTGACAAAACGATATTAACCAATTTGTGTCAAATCAAACGTTATACACATATATATAAGCACAGAAATTAAGGGATTCTGAATCGTATTGTCACTTGTGAAGAAGTGGATCCTGTATGATAATCGCAAACGTTCATCACAATGGTTGATCTCAGGAGACAGCCGAACAATGTCCCAGATGTCTCCACGATAACGTTTGCCTACACACTGCACGACAGACAGCCTCAAAGTTACATGAGCTTCGACTAGAAACTCTCCGTTAACCACCGTACTCGCCAGACCTTGCCCTTACAGATATATATTTTTTTCAACACCTATGAGGCAGTTAAAAACGCCTGCATATAATTCATCGATTCCCGTCCCCAGAACATCCAAAGCTGAGGCATCAAATAACTTCCATTAAAATGGCATAAGTGCATTGATAATAATGGACAATACTTCGATTAATTAAATATATAATTTTAATACAAAAACAATTATTTGATTTTATCCATATAAAACGGCAATTTCGGTAAGGACCTAATATTTAACGACACTATTTTATATAACGACTACGCTAAATTCTCGATCGTAACATCACAATAATGAATTTCGTTCGTAACTGTTAATACTAGATATCAGTGGGTCATACAATCTCATACAATGACCCTAGTTTTGACTGAATATTAGGTGTATTTAAAAGTAAGGGCGTGATAAATCACGGAAAGTCGCTAGTATGTTAATATTCAGCATAGATATGATGCGATGGGACTTGTGTTGACGTCCCACAACAATTATTGCGGCAGTGACCCATTTCCCCATTTGGCGGGAAATTGAGTTTGTCCAATTCCATCAAAATCCGATGTCCACTTTTGCATTGTAAAACAGGTGTGTGTGGTCAGCATAATAAGTGTGGCGACACAATCAGAAGTTTGTAGAACATTCCTAGAGGAGAATACTTCAATCATTCAAGTCGATCATAAAGCCTTAAAATGTTTTAGGGAGATTTGAAAGCAGAGCAGTGTAAAAATGAGCACTGAGCGCTCGTCGCTCGAGCGCAGAGTGAACGCTAATAAACCTTTAAAACTGAAGCGTTAAACGCTAGTGAGCGTTATAGTACAAGTTTTGAATTTTGGATGGTCTTAAACCCTTATTTATTAAGACACTTCACTTGATAATAGCAATTGTTACAGGCATTTCTTAAATAATAAATATAACAAGTATCGCAATAATACGTATGTAAAATTTTCAAAGAAAAGAAAAGACGCACATTCAAGAAAAAAGATACAAATTGAAGTATAGGTGGATTAACTATTTATGATATGTACCTTGTGATTAAAAGATTGAGTCTAAAATGGTTAAGGTTCATTAGCGCTGACTTGGCGCTTAAGGGCTCGAGATTATACTTTTATGTAAATTATTAGGAAAAATGATATGTCTATTATACCTATTACAGAGATCAGGACTTCTATTATACCTATTATACCGAATCGAAAACTATTTTTCACAAAAAGATGTCGCAAACGGGCTGGCTGCCCACGAGACGGTAAGTGGTCACCGTCGCCCATGCAAGACCAGGGAGGATGCAGGTGCACTATCGACCATGTAGAATCCTATCGTAGAGCCCCATATTGTGCTAAGTGGAAAAATCAACATTAATTTGCCCCTTTTGTTCTTTATATAATATATATATACATTCATTAGTGTTGATTTGTCCTTTTGTTTCGTTGTTCATACTTTTTTAAACATTTTAAAAGGCTTTAATCCGAAAAAATGTTTTTGTTACAATATTATCGTCATGGTCACAATGACTAAATTATGATAATTATAGTCACGTTTCCTTTATTGTATAATCAAAAGTTCTCTTTTATTCTTCTTTAAAATATGTAGACCACATATTTCGGACATGTGTGTATGAGATAATGTCAAAAATAGCTGCAATTTTGGTGAACGTGATTAATATTTTTGTTGACGACTGTACTTCCAAAATAAGTTTTCTTCATTATCTGTTATATGTAAATAACAGACAAATAATAACACAGTAACAATGCAGAAAACAAATGCATTATTTCAAAATTAATTGTAAATTTCTTATCGCTTATTTATCTCTTTCCTTACGGGTATATTTTATTGTTTTGTAAAAATGTTAACATTTGTATTTGCATTTGTCGACTCGGAATACATTTTTATTGCTTTCAGTGTCGACACCCTAAGTCCGAGGGGTCTTAGTTTATTTTTTTAAAGACCTTATAATGCGTTACAAAAACATTACCTTGCGCAACACCTTGCCATTCAGTGCTAGCATGTTGGATACCTCGCCACAGGGAGTAAATTTGTAACGTTCTTTACTTTCCGTCCGGTATTTTGAGCATTTTGAATAATAAAGGTAAGTGATATATTTTTATTGTTATTATTACCTTTAAGCTAATTTAAAATGATATTGTAACATAAAAAGTTTTTATTTAAGGCTATTTATTACAGAAACTCCTAATAAGAATAACAGAATGTTAGTGAAGACTTATAAATTAGGTCAGTAATACAAAAGAGTGTCGTTTTCGAGGCCTCACCCCGACACATCAGTTCCCGCTACAAGTAGGGTGCTACAAGTGAACCTTTCAAGGGCGATGGAATCCACCTGTCATGAATGAATGAATAATGCTCCTATGATATTGATACTCATATGAATAAGAATACCTAGGCGTTTTGTTTTCGTGAAATAAATTTATAGCGTCCCGTGAATAAGTTTAACTGAAACTGTTTACTCTCTTAAAGCATATAGCAATAAAGCATAGAATTTAAACAAAATTAGAAATTGTTTTAGCGATTTACATGTTTGCTTTTACCCCAATTTTTAAGGAATTAAGGATGAGACGAGGACGGCCAGGTGGATCGACTATCTGGACAGTAGAAGATCGTTTGTGGTGGCGAGCTTTTTTCAGCAATGCAGAGACATAGGCTGATGATATGGTAAAAGAGTAAGGAGTATCAGTTAGTTTCGACTCCAAAGCACTGAGATTCTATAACTACCTGTGCCCAAGAATTAAAAAATCTGAGGCTGTATAATGTTCATTATTCTGCACTGGATCCGCATGATGGATTTATGAATGGCAAGAAACTGTAGCTGAGAGGGGAAGTCTGTGTTTTGCATTGGGATGTTATAAGTTGATATCGAGAAGAAAGAAAAGAAGAGGTATACAAAAAGAAGCCGACACTGCTTTTGTTAGCAGACATTCGTGAGACGTTTGGCCATAGACATCTACGATATATGCCGATATGCAAAGTTTGAAAATGGCGAAGCATTGTTACGCCTGCAAATGCACTGCAAATGTTCAGGAATTAGAAAAAAGGATGGGGCGAATGGGGAATAAGTGAAGTAATAGGACCGCATAGGGGATGAAATTGTTCAAACGGGTTCTAGACTCTCACACCTCCCGAAAGACGTTAATATGCTTCACGAGAGTCTATTTTGAAGAAGGGAGTAACTCAGTATGTACCACACTTCAAATTTGTCATATATTTTGTATTTTATCTACCGATTAAGAATCTTTCTTAATCGGTAGATTAAGAAAGATAAACACTAAACAAATAGACACACACTAAATAACACATACACTAAACACACTAAACAAACCCGGAGGTGAGTTATCACGTAATGGTGATTTTAACTTCAATCTATAGAGGAATTTCGCCCGAAACCCCTTCGTGATTGCAAGGGAGGGTCCCTGTGGGACGTTATGGGCAGATGTCAATGTCATGAAGAGGTGGCAAATGAACGGATGGCCTTCATGATAGTAAGTGGTTAGCACCATTCAAGATTCTTGCGATATCAAATAGATGCGGGTGTACTTCCAAACGTCAGTCACTACTGGAATTGTACCGCTTTCAAAATATTTATGCCCCAATATAAAACGAAGAGAACCAGATAAGAAGAGTGAGAAATCGTGTGCGGCGGCAAACCCTGGGCTCCATGCCTGCTCGATATAATTATTGAGCAGTGGGGAGACATACAAAATTCGAGATACTGTTTGATGTCATAAATATCGTAATAAAATGAAATAACTGATAGCTGTTGTTAAATACAATAATGTAAGAGATAAGATTGCAGTTATCACTGTTGCACCAGTGGTACGTGTAGGTCAAGGAAATGAATTCTAGATTTTGGATAATGTTATTTACTTGTATTATTTAACAAAATAGTGTGTTGCTCTCTACAATGGAGGTGTAGCATTTTTTTTATTAGCAATGTCAAAAAACGTGGTAGTAAAAAATCAAACCATAGCATCATCATACGGGAAAACGAGTCAGACGGTATACCTAAATGTCAAATGACACACGTATTTAAATAGTCAGAGAGTAGCTTATGTACTACAAACTAGCATTTAATAAAATCACATAAATAATAATTTCTAGTTCTAACACGTCTTAACACGTTCATTGCCAGAGCTAAATGATGGAATACGTGAGGTGGCCAAAATTTAATTTGTTTTTATTTTGTTTCTGTTGTAGTGAGGTTATAAGTGAAATGTCATATTATCATTTTATTGTTTTACAAATAGTTTTATACACTTAAAATATTTACCACGCGATATCGCGTGATTGGCCATACACAATACGATTATAACTCTCATGGCCAGAAACGCGACATCGCGTGATATACATATATGTAGTGCAACGCTATTAACTACAGTTTCAGATGTAAATACAATTTTGTTGAGGGATATACTGAAAAAAGCATTGATTGATTTAACATTTTGTATTACAAAACAACTTTTTAGTCTTACTTTTCGCAAACGGAAACAAAAAAATGTTTATAAACAAGTAATATACACCAATATTCATAAACGTACAGGAACTAATCATTATTTTTGGTGTAATTGATAATGGTACCTACATATTTTTTCTATTATAATGAAATATCAAAATGGGTAATTATGTAGATTTTGAAGTGAAATAATGTAAATCAAAAAAATAATCTGAACACAATGGTGGACTATCAGGACACGTTTTACATTGCATAGTGGTGTTCCGTCTTATTTTATTTACGTAACAGTTTCTACAATCCTTTCTCAAAGTCGCATTTACTGTTTTTCCACCACGAAGAGTGTGTTCTTTAGTTTTCTGTATTTTAGTCAGTCTGTGCTGCTCTTCTGTGCACTGCCGCTGTGTGAGACGATTTATCTCTTTTTTCGGCAAAAACGATTCAATTATTTGTTGTCACACATTCTAAATAACAACAAAGTACTCGTAAACTAATCAAAAACAACTTAAAAGGGAATCTAAAAACAAATTACTTAAAGAAACACATCCTTTCCAATAAGCACCGTTGAGTGAACTGTTGAACATAAACAAAAATGTCTACCCTCAGGCCACGGCCACGTGTGAAACACCAATCCCTTCCCTAGTGGCCAAAACTAATACCATTCGCTGTTGTGCTATGGCCGATATTTTACAGAGCATAAAAATTTGTTAGGGACGATAACGCGATATCGCGTGATCGGCCATGTCGTAGCGGGCCAAATCACGGGATATCGCGTGCTCCGGCAATGAACGTGTTAAATAAACAGAGAGACAGCAAACAAAAAATAACAATTGTTAAAATTAAACAAGGCAACAAAACTGCGCGGTTCCAAATGTGTCGACGAGGGGACCAAGACGAGTGGACGGAATTAACAGTGTGCGGATATGTGGATGATATAGTGTTTTAGTAGGCGGTGTCAAGTTTTTTGTGCCACGTTAATTTAAAATTAGCAGTCTTGTACTAAGTCTTTGGATGGCCACGTGAATATCAGCCTAAGGGCAGAGGTATACCTTTGTTGTTCATGTGCAGGGCCGAGGTCTACCTTTGCTCTACCATTGCAGGACAGAGGTCTACGGTTATTGTTCCACTGCAATGCAGATCTAACTTTTTTTGAAATTGGTTGACCTTTGCACAGGTCATAAGGGTATTTAAATGGTCGCGTTGGGAATTGCGAATTAACGAGTTCACGGTTTGTGATAGCCGCCCTGACAAACCAGGGTGTTAGATTTATCACTATCCGATCCGATATTCGGAGTTGTGTTGCTGCTTGCCCTTTTAGCACTATTAGGGAGGCACGCGAGCAGCAGCTGTTCCAAGATGGCCCCATATTATCCATAAAGTCAGCCCTTTTTAATGATAAATGATAGGTACATTCAACTATTGAAGTGTTATAGTTCGCACCAGATTATCAAAAAATATCTACTTATATAAAATTAGTACCCTCGACATATAAAATGTTATCCTTTCCTAAGATTTTTTAAAGAGGGAAATTTCGTTCAGTAATGAATGATACTTACCTACTTGTTGTTTAAACTTTACGGCTTTCTCAGCCAGTGTCTTTACTATACTCTAGATCGATATAAAGATAAATAGTGAACGGATCGACCATTTACAACTTTCTTGAAGAATCCCGTGGGAAAATCTCACGAGATAAATTGTTGCACAGAATTCTGCGAATCTTGAATATCACATTTGACATAAAATAACCAATGAGGTTAGCAGCTCTATTACACAATATGTATAATATTCCGAACATAAAATGGTAACTGCACGCATTTTTAAAGAGATTTCGAATAAATTTGTTTATAGCGGAGATAACATATCAAATTTTGAAAGAAACTGGGAAGGGGAGTATGCACGCATGGTACTGGGCGGGACACGTACAGCGTATGCATGAATCTAGAATGCCGAAACGACTTTTCAAAAACCGGAGAGACGAGAGCTCGGGGAAGACCTAAGCTCAGATGGCTAGATGGCATAAACCAAGATGCAAAAGCGATTGGCATAAGCTGATGGGGAAATGATTTGGAAAGGAAAGGTGCCCAACAGGTCCGAATGGAAGGCAGACAAAGGACCACTCGAGGCCATAGACTCGCAGCCGCTGGGTACAAGTTACCCCTCTCTCACAGAAGACCACAGTAAAATATACTACACTTCTCATCCTTATCCAATTTACTCCAATGTACGTATCTGCAGGAACAGGTCCACCTATACCCACCGGTCTTTTTAGACGCCTAAAATCGAATAGTGAATGAGACATACCAGAGGCCATTACATGTCATTTAATCCTCCTTTTATCCCATCGAATGGAGATAGAATGGAACATAAGAAAAGCTTTATTCCATTATACCCCGCATCCTCTCAAAGAGGATTGGAAGGTATAAAACGGATGAGGAATACTGGACTAATAACTAAATACTAATAAGTTATTCTGGACTGATGTTGACATGCATCGCAGACATCCATGGGCGACAATTGGCGGCATGTTGGTCTGCAATCTTCTTTCCATAAAATTATATACCTATAAAAAGGTTAAACTAATCTAGACCAACATATTTTGTGTTGCTCGTGGTTTTAATCAATTGTACTATTTATGACGTCACAGATAATTTGCTCCGATATGTCGGTACAATACATTAATCACCGAGACCTGTACTAATTGCGTACAAGCAATTAAAAAAATATTAGTTACCTTTATTGGAATCGTAGGTTAATGTTCAATTGAAAAAATTTGTTACTGACCATTAATTAATTGAAAATTACTTAGCTGTCCACATCTCTTCCACATCCGACTAAGGGATAACACACCCGCTACATCAAGCCCCGTGAACTGCATCATCTCATAAAGAGTGGATTCGCCAACCCGCTTGTCTAGCGTGGCGTTTTAAGGGCGTAAATCCCTCAAGCACAAAACAATGTGGACAAAAAAGGGCTGGTTCTGGTAAACTATAACATACCATCAGCCTGTCTCTACATTGTTGGATCACACACAGTTGTTCGCTATTCTCATCCAGTCACTACCGGCGACTTTGTTCAAGTCTTCAACCCACCTGGCAGCCGTCCCACGATGCGTATATAGTCTCCATCAGTTAACCGAACCTACGTTATTACTACGTGACTGGCATTCTGTCATTTCAAGATAAGAAAGACATGTAAAAATATAGGCAATATATACAGGTTGCGTGCTTACTATTGCTGAAGCCTGAAATCGTAGATTCTGCTCATAATTCTAAGTACATTGATATATAATGTTTTAGAATAAAAATAACGAGATTTTGGGCTTTACATTTCACAAATTTGTGTGAAAAATTGGATGCAGGCGAGATGCAGAATGAATCTTCTAGGAAATTGTTCATCTACACCAGAATACTACAAGCTTCTACGACAGCTGGGTATCCTGAAGTATGTATTTGAAGATTTATTAATTTTGGAACTTTAGGTTTGTTTAAGTTTATTATCTTGCGCTGCCGATCTTGCAGGATCCTATTCATAGCTTTTATGAAGAGCCTAATGCTAAGTGGAAAAGCGTCAGGAGGCAGTTCGTTCCATAACTTTTGGGTTAACGGTATAAAGTATCTTGAATACTGCATAGTACGCAGTAGAATTCTAATTGATAGAAATATTTGTAATTTTAGTATGCAAAAAAATCATAATTTAGATTATTTAACTCATCATATCGTAGCATCACAGATGTAAACAATGTATTTGTAGCCAGATCTGACAAAAAGTTTATGCCTATTAACTATGGAGGTCAACATTTATTGTAGTAAGTAGGAGAGAGTGCATTTTGCATTCCCACAGCCGCTGGGCGCACTCGCTTGGCCACGTTACCCCTCTCTCACAGAAGACTACCTTGAAATGTACTGCATTTCCTACTTTATCGTATTTCTCCAATGTACGTACGTGTTTCGATGGTGTTAATTATTAATTTGTAAGCTAAAATGAATTATATATATTTTATAAAAACCACATCACAACATTTAAATCGAACTTTTAGTTTATTTAAACATTTCACATAAAGAATTATATATGACTTTTAATGTATCCAACTGTCATCAATAAGACGGATTATCGTATAAAAGTGAGCGGGCTATGAGACCTTTTAATTGAACCAACACTCATATTAAATGTCACCGCGTATCTTGCTACCAAAACGAAGAATCCTAAATCCAGAGACATCGAGTTTCTGTTATATTTAATTATTTTTTCATAAATCAGAAAATCTTAGTTAAATTTGATTCTAAACAGTACTTAGTTTCTTCTATCGAAAATTTGTTTTAAAAAGCGTAGATACTTCTTACAGATACCTATATTTTCCATCTTAATAAAAAAATAGGAAACTGACGAATGGTAAACCAATCTATCTATACATATAATAAAACTGTAGAACCAGCGTGTCTGTACATGGAATATATTTACCAAAAACTGATTGGGGGTGATGAAGGAAGAGTATCAGAATAAAAAACTACTGAACGGATTTTCATGGGGTTTCCACAGGTTAAACAAGCTTAGCTTGGCGCTTCGAATAGGCTTTGTTTCATCGAAATCGGCTAACGCGAAGAAAAGATGTCCCAATTTAGTTTAAAAACTAAAATTCCACGCGTACGAAGTCGCGGGCACAGCTAGTATAACATAAAACCATGTTATTAGGCATAAATATTACGCACGCTTTAAATAAAAATAACCATTAATGTCATACAATCCTCACAATTAAAAGAGCAAACAAAACATATTGTATGATGCATGAAACACAATATCGGACGGAGGCTTTCAAAAGGCTTTGTGTGAAGTGTATTGGCATTGGGTGCGCGGGCGCAGCGAGAGAGCCCGCCGCTTCCACGAACGCCAAGTTATAGCCCTACAAAACGTCAGGCGAATCATCAATGTTTAAATCGTAATATATTGAAGAATTTCGCAATTATCATATTTCATACTTATTTACGACGTCTAGGCTTCCAGCCGACGTCTATCCGATGCGATCCTGGAGGTCATAAAACGTATAAACCCCACAGTAATAACCGTGTTTCATTCCTTGTATAATTATATAAGTTATTTGTTTTCGATTTTTTGGCATTGTACGTGCTAGAGGGCGGCGTTTACGACCGTCTGGGGGCGATACCGGGGGCGTAGTGTCGTTCGTTACGTAGAAACATACAAGGAATTTAGTACAGGGGGTTGACTTAAACGCGTATTTACCGCCGTGTGCTCTATGCAGACTAGCGAGGGTACCGGTGACGTTTACTGCCCTAGCGAGTGGTAGCTATGAATTTAATGGGTGAAAACAGGGCAAAAGCGGGTTAAAATTAGGTACTTCTGTGTTCTCGTTTACTTGATTATCCGATTAGAATGGGCTATTGTGATGTGATAAATAAATATCTAATTACCTACACCATTAACAATAGCTTCTATACCGGAATAATCTAGTTTGCCGTCACAAAGAGAGAAAGTTTTATAATTTAATAATTTAATAACGTGGACTGCATTTATGAGATAGATAACGCGTAATTACTGACGAAGAAAGTGACTAATTACCTAACAGATAAGATTATTTCTTAATAAAGTAAGTAATTTACCAGAAGAAATAAGAGAAGAGTAGCGTGACTACGTTTCATGGCAATTATCTATTTAATTAGTCGATCAACCAAGGTGCTGTCGCCTTTGGTATTGTAAAATGTATGACAGACAAACAACCCATCCCCAACTAAGTTAGATTTCAAATTCAATAACGCATTGTTAACTTCAAAATGCATGCTTAGGTACAAGGACGTCGCCAGACAACCGAGCCAATAGGCCGGTGGGGGGGGGGGGGGGGCAAGATGAAAGAGAGGATGGGAGAAATATAAATTGTAGGTACAAATACAATTTTTTCGAATCTCTAGAGGGGGCAACTGCCCTGAACTCCCCCCCACCCCTTTCGGACGCCCTTGCTTAGGTATTTGAACTAAATTAGGACCAATACATGCCAGTTGGAAAGATTTCGTTCTCTTCAAGGTGTTTTAGAAATTTTGTTTAAATGTTTGAATTTGTAGTTTTGAAATCGACCGATCGGTCAGCCTTATTAGAGATGGAAATAGTTTTTTTGAAATTCATTTTAAGGCTATACATTACTCATGTGCAAGACAATGTACAGGCCCATATCCAGCAGTGGATGATAAACGACGATAAGTGTTCGGTTGACGGTATATCATTGTTTTTAATCCAATGATTTCTTTATAAAGTTTTCGCTTTTCCCAACTTATAATATTGTTTTTTATAGTAGGTACCTACAGTATATTTTAATGCTTTGGATTTTCAAGTTTAAAAATAAAATCATTGAGTTTGCTATTAAAAGACATATAATCCCACAGATTAAAAGTCTATCTTGTTTTTAAAATATGAAAATAAATGGTTAATTATCCATCAGGATATTTTATTTTTCAATACGCCATTGACCGATATTTGTTATTGATTTTAATATTATACTTATATTTTGGCAATCATTTCGTCAAGCGTGACCAAACCAAATCATGTTGTAGAGGGAGAGTGCATTCTGCATTCCCACAGCGCACTCGACTGGCCACGTTACCCACTGCATTTCCTACTTTATCGTTTTTTTCCAATGTACCTATGTGTTTCATTAGTGAGTGAGATATGCTAGAGCCCATTCCCATTCTATCCTATCCCTCCCCATTTTCCCAATCCATTCCTTAATCTGCAAAGATAGGCAGCCCATCCGGGGGCGTGCCGATGTTTGTCATTCTGGACTGATGTTGGCATATATCGCGGGTGTCTATAAACGACAATATGTACTTACCATCTGGTGGACTGTATGCTCGTCTGCTGTCTTTTTTCTATAAAAAAAAACCGAACAAGAAATATAAAATTTAGTTACAATAATTACTACACACACCTATCGCTCTCACAAGTATTCTGGTAGAAATCTCCTAATGGCCCTTAAAAGCACGGCTTGTATACGTATTTTCTTTTGTTATTATTTGTATTATTTGTTTAACCTTATTTTCTTTAACCTTATTCATCTTTATTCTAACTCATGTTCACTCCAACACGTTTTCAAGTGTAAGTAAATAGGCAGTATTTTGAACTATGCTTTGCCTATTTCTGACCGTTTATTTGATACTTTTTTGATACTTTCGAAATAACATAGTAAAGTAGGTATAGGTTCTGTAACACGATTTTAAATACCATCGTGTAATACAACCTAAACGCCTTATATTTGAAATGAGATAGGAATTTTGTCACATTTACTTAAGTACCTAAAATAAAGGTTAGTAGGCATCTAGCACGCGTTTGTATTGCATATGTAATTGCGGTAAAAATAATTTTCCACAAAAGAGAGATATTGTGGCTACTGGACTATAACATATGGAAGTATATACTTACATTGTTTTATAATTTTATAGAAAATGTTGGCAAACGAGCATACAGTTCATCTGATGGTAAGTGGATACTGTCGCCCCAGGACACCCGCGCTACATGCCAACATTAGTCCAGAATGACAAACAGAAGTTATGTAAATAGTTATATACATATTTTATAAATTAATCTGAATAGAATAATAATATACAAGCATGAGATTAAGTGAAGGAGCGTGCCACCTCTTCATTCCTTTCACAACCAGGATCTTTGTAGAAAAATAATGCCGATAAGGATCTAACCCCACGTGCACGTGCGCAGTGAGACAGTGAGGTACAGTGAAGCTACTAGGGGCTTTATTACAAAATAGTAGGTGGTCGTTTGTATTCGCATTTTTAATTAGCAGACCGAGACCACGGGTTTACAGACCAAGATATACGTACAGGGCTTGGTTAGACCGCCCCAAACCCTTTTAGCCGGATGGATATTATCCTGACACTCGTAAAGCCCGTTTATGGCCTATAAAACCAAGTGGAGATGTGTATACGTCCATACCCAGTGTGCATTTCGTATACTTGTTGCACTTTTATTAACCAATATATTTCGGTTTGATTTGCAACTTCTGGCCGCGAAATGGGAATTACTTTTTAGTCTGTTTGCTTTTGAAACGGGTTTAAATATTTTAAAGTTTTATTAGATGTAGCCATTGAAAGTGTGGGAGTAATAAAGATATTTATTTATGTATTGTGCATTCTGCAAGTGATTCATAAGAAACAATAGTGCAAACAACGTCGTATCACTATTAAAACGGAGTGACAAGCAAGTATATAACGAGAAACATCACAGTACTTTGATGTTTATACTTGCCTTATTTCTTATTAATTGTTACCATATAACAAATTAACAAATGGCACGGCACCTACACTGGCATGACACGGTTTAGGATCTCAAATCTACCACGCAGGCGGCTTGGTGGATATTTCACATGCTCTTATTCGTTTTAATTATCATAATTCAGGTTTTATTTATTAATAACCTCAGTGGCCTACACTAGGATTCAATTTGTCATGGGTCCAGAACAGTGGCGTGCGTTGGATTGAAACTGAGTTAACAGTTTTTTTGTAGTGACTAGAAAATTACAGTAGGAAAGTAATAATGACATTACAGTTTTTTTTCTTCATATGATGATGATGCAATTATCACATTATGCCAGTGTCAAGTTTCTTTTCGTAACAAATAATTTCAATGTTGAAAATGTATCCTATCAATGTGCAGTCCCGTCGATGTAACTCTGGAGTCGCTCAGTAAAACGATAGTAGGTTTACTGACTACAGAAGAGGACCGCTTGGAAGCACGAAAAACGCAGTCCTATGCTTTTATTTGATTATCACAAACACCACGCAATATTAAACTCCAAAATGCCTAATACACAATTTTTACAATAATCAAACAAAATCTCACCTTCACTTCTCGAGTTAACTCCAAAAAAATCTGACATTACAGTTGCTCGTAGTTCACCCACTTTAGCGTAGGTTTAAAGTACATAATTAGTTACATGGTACGCTCTGCATATCTGCTTATATCGGTTTAAATATATTTATTTCTCAAAGAACATTAAATAGTTCACTTAAAGAGAAAACTTATGATTAATTTAAGTTTACAATACTCCAGCGTACAAAACGAACATACTACAGTCGGATTTTGTATTCGAGTCAGGGATATGACATGTAGGACTGTCAATAAAGTGTCATCTCCGTAGAAATTTCACTCTGTTTGACAGTTCTACATCTGACTATATAATGATATATATCAGTCTATTAAAAAAATGTGGGTAGTTAAGTATATTATATTGTCATAAATGTTGTTTTAAAATGTTTAGTGAGTCTCTTTACTGTTGTTAGACAAATTGTTGTATAATTGCACTCCCCCATAGATTAAGTTTCTTTTACCTTATTTAGTTATAGGTGTAGGTTGTTCTAACTTATGTTTGTTCGTCAGTTGAATTTTGTGTGCACAAAATACAGTAGTGTTTGAACTACTTTTGACTATGAGTTGCATCATATCACTGGTCTAGAGACACAAATAAATAGGAACACAATTCACTGGAACAAATATTTGTGTTTAAATAAAAGTATGTCCGACCGGGAATCGAACTCGGTAGCTCGGTAGCACTGTGCGGGTCACGGTTTGTTTGTAATTCCACACATAGGTAATGTTAGGAATGTCACGTCAAATAGTCACATGTGCGACATCGTTGTCTGCTTTCATTGCACTTAATGCATGCATGTCAGGACAAACGTTTAATATAAAAGTCATAGTTGTCATGACATGGAGCTCTTCAAGTGAGCTGTGAACTGGATTCGCAAATCCATGGGCGGCGGTGAGCACTTACCACCATGTGGCCCGCTCGATCGTCTACCATTCTTTCTATAAAAAAGTTTATATTTCGGTTTAATTGAAAATGCTTGTTGTCGTTGTCTCTTTTGTCGTTGTCTGCTTTCATTGCACTTAATGCATGCACGTCAGGACAAACGTTTAATATAAAAGAATGTACCTATAAGTTGACTCATTTAAGCACTACCGATTAGAATAGTCAGTTGCACTTCCTCACGATGCTTTTCTTCTCCGCCGAGCTGGTCATAATTGAAAAAATACCATCTAGTTAGACTGGGGATCGATCTTACAGTCTCAGTACTGTATATCAAAATTATTACGCTGCCACCGTTCAATAATAATCTTCTCTGCAACTCAAAGTTTTTAAACGTATCCAAATTGACAATTTTAATATAAAAAGGCCAATTTGAGACTCGTAAAAATAAGTATTTTAATTTTAAACATAAAATCGCATGTCGGTGAGCCTGAGCCATCTTTGTTTTACATTTGACTTTACGATCTTCCGCCGAGTTCGGCGAAAATTAACGATCGCCAAGTAGAGTCGTTTGCTCCAATCACTGTTGCGATGTAATTTTGTACAATTTCATTATTAACTCAAATAGCGTCATATATTTCTTCTCGGCTCTTTGGAATTGCAAGGATTATGAACAAGTATAGTAATCGCTTTATCGCAAAAAAATGACCAGTCGTTTGGCGTAAGAGACTTTAGAGAATTAAAGTGCTGAGTGAAATTAATTAGTCTCAATTATTTCTTTGTCAGAGCGTAGTTTCTGAATTCACCGTAAAACTTAATTTCTGCAGATAAGATTTGTGTATAAATTGAATTTATGCATAAAACCTTTCGGTTGGGGATAAAGAGCAGATGCTTTATATATGTATGTTCAGTTTTATAAGTATATATATATATGTACAGATATATTACGAGAACATTGGCGATCTGCTAATCTGGAAACACCCAAACGCCTATACCGTACCTCTAATTGCATAAATAATTCAAACGAACCATTAAATAAGCGCAACAAATATTTTTGAAATATTCTAATGTGCCAATACCTGTAACAATTAACATTAATTCCGGTCGTTACATATACCTAGTATAAATTTAAATGACGCAAAACATTGTACGCCTTTTCTGTCACGAAATTGCCCACTGGCGATATGCCAGTAGGTATTCTTAGTTTTATAGCATACTAGCGACCCGCCCTCACTTCGGTTCGGTTTATTAAATTTAAAAGAATCGAATAAGATCGAAGTAAAATGGAGCCTATATTTTAAGTTAGACCTCTAGCAATACATCGGTGAAAACTGCATTCAATTCCATGCAGTACGCGTGATGCGTGTACAAACATACATACAGACAGACAGACAGACAGACAAAATTTCTAAAAACTGTTGTTTTGGCTTCTGTTGCTCTAATAAAGACCCCCATATTAGTTTGTTTTCAATATCTATAATGTACAGACATCGGCCTGTTACAATTTTATTATATGTATATATTTATTTGTTGTCGTAAATTTTTGAACAAATTTCATACTTTTCTTGAATGAATTCTTGTACTTAACTGCGTTTATTGTCGTGCTGACGCGACAAATTGAATTCTTCAGAATGTTTTTTCTCTACACTGGGCGTTTTGTTTATAGGAATACTATACATTATAATGGCATTATTCGTGTTTTGAAAGAATAAGGCCAAGAACAGGCAAGTCACAATGACATGAATTCAGTTATCCAGAAATGATTCGCAATATTAAGATTATTAAAAAAAAAAATTAGGGAATAAATCAAAACATACAAATATGAGGTGTTGTTGTTTCATCTAAAACGTTCGTAGTGCTCATTACTCGGTAATATATTATAAATGAAGCACGCGCCACTAGCAGGAAGAATTTCGATCATTGACATGAGGTCAACCAAGACTGGAATAAAAGAGATTTGTATGAAATCCTCGTTTACCGACCACTTTACTAGACCGCTCTTCATGCTCTTGGCGCGCGCTTTAGCAAGTGAAAATATTAGGATCAATAATAAAAGTACAGTGTTATCACTGCGATAAAGACGCCAATTGTACAAATTATTCATTCTTGTGCTAAATACAATATGTAATGTTAATTTTATAGAATAAAGTGTTTATAAAAAGTAGTAATCACCCTCGTCTTACCCATGTCAAAGTTTTTTTAGCGTCGATAAGCAGTAATTAAATGGTCTGTTTATCTAAAATGCCTACATACAGTGAACTTTGCGTTTGTGTGAATGTGTACCGTACCGATTGTGTACAATGCAAACCATTTCGACAACCGGATTGAACAATTCGGCACCCACACCCACAGATACAACGCTGATGTCTCGTTGCGACAATCAAATTGGACAATTCGGCACCCTCTCACAGAGATGCAAAGCTCATGTCAAGTCATGTCTCATTGATTTCACTGTATTTTATTTTCAGCGGCGCTACATTGTGTTGTAGGTCTTGGTCTTCTCCACAAGCCAACAGGTGGTCTTTAACATCTCTTTTCCGGGATGTTACTCTTCTCATTTTTCTTGAGACGAGTCTGAAATGAAGCTCTTTGATCTTCCCCGTGGTCTCTATTGTTGGAGGATAAATCCTGTCAGTACTTTTTATCACAGCATAATTTTCTTTGAAATCTCTTCTATATATAAAATTAGAAATAATGCTTTATTTATTCATTTTATTTATGAACAAAAATCCACAGCACAACAGGAATGTGAACTTATTATACTACCTACATGTAAATTATCTATGCTTATTACCAAAAACGGATTATACAAATGTTCAATAATGAAGTTATTGATAAAGTTCAATAATGCGGAGGTTACATAGTAGCATGGTTACATAGTAGCATAGAAAACAAACATAGGTGTGCGTGTGTGTCGTCATCTAGAATCTTCCACATTTGCATCTGAATTTTGTTTGCTAGCTGAGAAAATATTCCTCAAGGAACAGAGCACAAAATACCACGGGTTTGGGTCTTAATTGAACCGAATAAATGCAAGACGACTGTGCGGAACTCACACATCCAATGGTGAGTT
Source organism: Sesia bembeciformis (assembly GCA_943735995.1). Taxonomy (NCBI): domain Eukaryota; kingdom Metazoa; phylum Arthropoda; class Insecta; order Lepidoptera; family Sesiidae; genus Sesia; species Sesia bembeciformis. Next base: position 10,583,426 of record OX031042.1, read on the forward strand.
GGTGTATGCATGGTGCGGCCATACAATAAGCGGTTAAAACAATACCAATAATTTCGGAAAAAATATTTAGGATGGCATTTTTATAAGAAACCAATTTTAATCTAAAGCTTCGCCCACTTAAAACCAGATTTCGGCAGAAAAAATCGTCAAATTTAATTACCATGTTTTGCAAAATGTGTTATATTTTGTAAACTAGTAAATCGAATTCAATAAAAAAAATACTAGAAATATCTGCAATAAACACATAATATTACAGTCAAAATAACATTGGGTACTAAGTAGGTAGTTGAAGCAATTACACAAACAGATGTTTTTTGTGTGTTAGCATACAATTTTGGACGTTTTTTATTGCTAATTTTCATAAGCTACCTTCATAGCTACAAGCATTAAATTAAATTAAGAAAAATATTTAGAAACTAGCTATATTTAATGGAACTTGGTTAAATAACGTTGGTCCAAAAAAATTGTAGCTATCTGACAAAAACAAGACAATTACGAATAAAAAGATAAGGTAGAGATTAAATCAAGTGTTCAATTCTGAGATCATTCGGTTTTCTTATTCCAAAAGTCATGGGCCCGTGAAATAAAGTAAGTTTACTGTTTTATTTGCTTTAAAATATTCTCATTGAGAAATTGATATTTACTCATTGATCCGTGTACATTGTACATTCCATATTTATAAAAGTTACAACATTTAATTAATTACAGTTATGGCTCATATATTTAGTTTTACAGTTTCATTTAAATACCTAGCTTGTAATTAAATACCTAGCTTGTAATTAAATACCTAGCTTGTAATTAAATACCTAGCTTGTAATTAAATACCTAGCTTGTAATTAAATACCTAGCTTGTAATTAAATACCTAGCTTGTAATTAAATACCTAGCTTGTAATTAAATACCTAGCTTGTAATTAAATACCTAGCTTGTAATTAAATACCTAGCTTGTAATTAAATACCTAGCTTGTAATTAAATACCTAGCTTGTAATTAAATACCTAGCTTGTAATTAAATACCTAGCTTGTAATTAAATACCTAGCTTGTAATTAAATACCTAGCTTGTAATTAAATACCTAGCTTGTAATTAAATACCTAGCTTGTAATTAAATACCTAGCTTTAATTAAATACCTAGCTTGTAATTAAATACCTAGCTTGTAATTAAATACCTAGCTTGTAATTAAATACCTAGCTTGTAATTAAATACCTAGCTTGTAATTAAATACCTAGCTTGTAATTAAATACCTAGCTTGTAATTAAATACCTAGCTTGTAATTAAATACCTAGCTTGTAATTAAATACCTAGCTTGTAATTAAATACCTAGCTTGTAATTAAATTCTACTTGTAAAAGTTCAAATATGGCTCCTCAGTTTATTGATACTATATTATTATTTGAAATTATTAAACAGTGTATATAACGAAGATAAAACACTGTGTTCCATTAAACCGTTGGATCGAATCTCATCTTAGATGTTGATATAAAATTTTAATATATATAAACTTCTGAAATTATTTTATGAAATTATTTTATTGGTCTTAGATCTAGTGTTGGTCAAATGTATGAGGGGGAAAAAAAGGAAATTAACACGGACAATGCAAAAAGATACAAAAGTCTGTATTTATTGCAAAACCATAGCAAACGCCTATGAATGTTTTATAATAATATATAGACTATATCTATATACAGCAAGCATATTATTATTTACATTTACATCTTCATGTACATGAAATATTTTTTTAAATAGTAATTGCAATGTAAAGTATGAATGCTATAGAATCCATATGTATATATATTGTCTGTCCGTCTGTAGATCCATTAAAGAGTTCCCACGAGAATCACAAGTTCACGCGAATGAAGTCGCTGGCGACAGTTATGAATAAAATATATATAATTTACTGGCGGTTCGCGTGAACTTGTAATTTCCGTAACCTTCATAATTTGTTTTAATAAAAAGTACCCTAAATGTTAACACAGGATGTAAGTTACAACTATGCAAAGTTTCATTAAATCTCGTCCAGCGGTTTTTGGGTGATGCGCGTTCAGACAGACAGATCAGAATTCCTAAAATGGTTGTTTAGGGCTGGCCTGTTACTTTACACAGCAATGACTTTTAAAAAAAATATTTCAATTACAGACTTACGATTTTATTTTGTAGGTATAGATAATAGACGTCGAGCACGAGGTCGACACTAGAGTCACTTATTTGTGGCCACTAAAACATCCATGTACCTAATCGTCGACCTACGTAGTGTACGACCGACGTTTTATTTATGTACACACATTTTGTCTGTTATTATTGCTATGTTACGTCACAAAACAACCGCTCTTAACGTTTCGTTAATCTTATGGCCCACTGATATCAGTGACAGATGAGAATAACGGAGCGCGTCGCGTCGAGTTGGAACCTATAATTATTATGTTTGGTTGCGTATTAAATACCACGAAGTAAAAGTTCCTGTGGCAATAGAAATGGATCTTTTCAAAGGATTTTAGTGGACAGAGGGTTTTTACAAACAAACATATAACAATTAATAAAATAAAATTTCAAATAGGTAGTTAGTTACAATAGTCCTTCCTTATTAAACATATATCAGACTATATGTAATAAAATCAGTAATTATTTATTAATGTTTATTTATCTTTTGTGATAAATAGTAGTATTTTGTGAGAGAGGGGTAACGTGGCCAGTCGAGCGCACCCAGCGGCTGTTGGATTGCAGCGTGCACTCTCCCCCTCAATGGGCCATATTGGCCAATTGAGCTTTCGTGTAGATACAAACTCCTTTGCAGCTCATTATCAGCTTATTTAATAAGCGGTTAAGTAGCACCGGCCGCAAATATAACGTTGTAGAACAAACCTAATGAATCAGTCACAATATTTAAGACAAGACATTTCTCTATATTTCGAAGGTAACAAAAAAGGAAGCCATTTAGCGGCTTGCGTCGCGTCGGGAGATCTGACCGAGGATTATTGGCTGAGGGATTGCTGAGAATTTGTTGGCACATTTATCTGCTGGGTTTAATTATACTAATAACGATGATGAATGAAACTAATCTGGCGCTTGCTGTCAGCGCCACACAATTTACTCTCAGAGTATCTGTAGAATTTATGGGTATGGTTTGTGAATACAGCTAATACATAGTATAATATTTCTGTTCATCAGGCTGCATCAATTATCCTTTGCAATTGTAAAGAAATTAATCAAAAAGAAATACTTTTTTAGAAATGTTCTTTCTAGAAACAGATGGATAATCTAGAAAATCAATAAAATCAATTTGAACCGTAAATTAGTAAAAAGAACGGAAGAGATTATAAAATTTCTTAGATTGAAATATTTGTAAAATGTGCAATTTCTATGCTGTCTAAACGTTCTTCTGTAGTTCATGGATCTGCAGCGACCTTGCCCGCTCGAGCTACTGCCCGAAATACAGGCGGCTCGTAAAATTCTACCCTTATCGCTAGGGTTATCACCTCGCTTAAATCGAAAATTTAAAGCTTTTTAATGAAACACGAAATTAATTATTATCATCAACAATCTTATCTTTATCCTCCGCAGCATAATGAAGCTAAGTATAAACACCGTAAAAATTGTATAATTATTTACTTAGGTAAGGTCATAACTGTATGACAGTACAAAAAAGTTACTATGTGATTTTATTTTAGAGCTCGTTTTGACAGTGTTTAATGATTTTTGGGGGGGTTCTAGTCCCTATAAGAAACAGGTACATACCTGTAGTACCTATGTACTTAATAAAAAAAATAAAAACCTTCATTATTAAAAAATAATTGCTACCTATGTTTGTATGTCCTATATGTCCCCTCTTAATAGTCGCAAGATTAATCAGAATAGGACCATAGAATGTCAGAATAGGATGCATGTTATAAACCACAACACATCACCATCCATAACGTAATTTTATTTTATTTTTTGTTGACATGTGGCAGATGACTTTGTAGCAATCCATCTGACGATAAAAGCTATAATTCTACCCATGCCATGCAATGTAACCAGCCCTCTCAGTATCCACTGTTGGACATGGGCCACATCACGCACATTGTCTCGTACATGAGGGATGTATGGCCTTAAAAAGTCACGCTGATCAAGCAGGTTGGCAAGTTCACTCTTATCAAGGTGATGTTCCTCGGGGCTTGTGGTAGTCACTTTGTTATCCCTTAATCGCCTTTTACGACACCTACGGGAAGAGATGGGATGGTGCTATTCGATAGCCATATGGCACCACACGGCACATGTGTGATAAATGCTAAAATTAGTCAAAGATAACGAAAATTGGAATATACGTTGTTTATCTTTAGTAGATCGAAGTTTGGAAAAAAGATTATTAAGAAAGGACGGGGAATAAGAAGGTAACGGGATGGGTGTAAGGAAACAGATGCGATAGGGGAAAAAAATCACAGAGAATCTCTTTCATTTCTCAGCTACTACTGAAATAGGTTAGTACATTTTACTGTCGATCATGGAAATGCGACAGTCAGTCAGATTATTGCACTATTGTACTCCCTCTAGAACTTGTTGGCTGTCATAAATAGTTTACTTGTAACTTCTTTCAAATTAATTATAAAATTACGTTTGTTAAATGGCTTTCATAAACACATTACATACTTTTGAAAAACACATATTGTTTCTATAATAAAGAATTCAAAGACAAAGCTGATTAAACTAATTAACGAATAGCTGTTTATTTATAGATAAAACATTTTTCCAAGTGACAACCCTGTCACAGACATCCGTCCAAAATAGGGAAGCTTTAATGACGAGTGGTGGAAGTCGTAAAATGTGGATTGTCTGAACGTCAGGGCTGTGCTAAGTAACTTTTGTAACGTACCTATGTCAGTTTTATTATCTTCACTATACTTTGTAACGATGAAAATCAAAATTATTGGTGACGTTATTTGAGCAAAAAGTCTAAAATGAAACAAAGCCTAATTGGTCCGTGGAGTACATATTGTCATTATTATGAATGTTTTAAATTTGATTAAAATTAACGTTTGGTTAATTTTAATTTTCGTGGTTTCGAGATTCTATTTCATTTAGTTTGTTTGTGCATATTTTGTTGGTATATAAGTATGTCTTACAAGCTATGTTATTAGATAATTACAACAAATACATATAACAACGGGATACATATAATAACATAATACATAAAACAATATAATACATACATGCACATACACATATTTTTGTATTTTCTTTCTTCTTAATTTCTGATTCATTTATTTACAGGGTTAAATAAATATACCCACAGACTATTATAAAATCCTGTAGATATACACCTGTAGAGGGTGTAACCTCTTAACACGGAATTTCTATCACTAAAACCAACAACTTTCGTTCTAGGACTGTTTTTGAACTTGATATTTTCCCCAAAAAAGTCAAATGAAGTCTCTAGCTTTGTTAATCTGTACTATTCAGTATAATTATATGCTGCTACGAGTACAAATGTCAACGCTGCACACTCCATTCTACTAATGAAACCGCTACTATTAGATACTTAAATCTACATAAATCCGTGTGGTGGTTGGTAAAAAATGCTGAATTTTAAAAAGTCGTAGAATAAGAGAAGAATAAAGTCATAGAATAAGTCGTAGTCGTAGAATTGTTTGGTTTTAACGACAGAAACTCAAAGACGGTGGGGGTAGTTTTTTATTTAACCATATAGAAGCATGATCTAAGATCTGATTTTTAATAGTAAGCAATAAAAAATATATAATTTTCATATAATATTTCACTATCTGGAAACTATTTCAATATCTATTTCAATAACTATAACCGACAATAAGGTTCCTTTTCTAAGATAATGTCAAAATATCTAACACAATATTTCTTTTGTTGAAGACTAACAATGAAATATCGTTGTTCGAATCTCTTTTTTGTGGTTTTTGTCGTCTGTGTCTTTAAATTAAATAGGATTACCTTTTAATTGCATTAACTTGTATTAAACAGATAAACATCATACCCCCAATGGTTGCCTGGAAGCTCTAGAGATAAGGCACCCTCTGTATTTTTATTGTATCTTGTGTATGTTTTGCTGTATAATTAAGTATATCTATCTATGTAGATATTTATTTATCATGTAATGACGTTATAATTTTAGAAATATACTTAATCTTCAAGGAATACAGTTTCTTTGGGGGTTATTTATTAAAATTAGGGGTGATCTATTTATCTTCACGTTTCATTTCATTCTTCATAAATTGCGACAGGTTGTATTAAACTATTGCAGATTGTCAACAAGACAGTTTGTTTTTATTTTAACCTTTTCAAAGGCAATGAGAATTTTTTAACCGTCGCGTCATTAGTTTTATCTAGCAAACGATATGTAGCTAGAGCTCATGACGCTTATGTCTAATTAAAATTTACCTTTGTGTAACATTTTTAACATTGTCCAACATTGTCCCTTCCGGCTCGCGCTGCCATCGGTCATTATTAAATCTTTCTATGCCAGTGACAGCCCTACAATTGTCCTTAACCCCCCTTCGGTCCACAAAGTAACTCGGGGGGTATCTAACAACACTAGTCCAATGTGGACGTAACCTTGTTTTCCGCCGGGATTCCTTCCAATCCCAAACTTAGCTCACTTCCAATTTATTCCTTGTGACCAACATTAACCCCAATCGATTTCGATGAATGATTTGGGAGTAGCTTTTATTGTAAAGGGGTAGAGTTCAAAATTAATCTAAGTCGACAATTGGTCAGATTCACTTCAATGTTTATTAGACTAAGTTGTAGGTCGGATTCTGCTATTCATTGTTACTGCTACAATGTTTGTTTTTCTTCAGAATTTCGATACGATAACAGTTACGTATTACTTCGAAACCTTGTTTATGGTTATGATGCAAATTAGCGTTTCTATTTACATTTATTTTCAATGAACTTTATGTAATTTTTTCTAATGAAATTTCTGATTTTCAATTAAAGTCGGAAACGAAATCTGTAACAACACAAGATAAATAAGAAGTAAATTCACCGTATTTACTTCTTATTTATCTATCATAATTCACCGGAAGCGTACATACAGATACAGGGAGATTAGAAAAGGACCCCAGATGCGCCCAGATCTTAACATAACCGTACATAACCCCCGGTATAGGCTGGAGTTTTATTACACCCCTACCCCTGCACGCTTGCCGGCCTATAGCGTTGCTTCACCCCTCGGGATCCCCGTTCTCAAGAGCGAGAGAGATAGACGTGTAAATTCGTTATAAAAGGATAGGAATAGGTGATGGGCGTTACCGTATTTACAAGAGATTGGAGACGAATTACTTTTGCGTTGGAGTGGGTTGTTGAGACACCATGTTTGATTTGTTAGCTTTTTTAGTTGTTTTAGAATCAAAGGCAGTAAGTATTTAAGAATGATGGTGGGCGATTCAGTCGAGGAAGTGCTTTGTAATTCTTAGGGTGTTATAGATAGACTCTTGGCAGGTAGGTGTTCGAAAACCGCATCTTTTTTTTTATAATGATGGTAAGTGTTAATGGTAAGGTAATAATAATGGTAAGGTATTATTGTTTTTTTATAATCTTTTTTTTATGATGGTAAGTGGGTCATGGCAGCTCACGGACCTGCAACACCACGGGGCAGGCGGTCGCGCTGCCGACCTTACTCCTATTCACAGCTCTTATGAAGAGCCCTGTAAATACACCCAATGACCTTGATGCCTATGGCTGTTTTAAAGTGACAAGCAATGTTTATATAATGTCCGTGGAACTGATTGCAATCTCTAAAGCTATAACGTATATTGAAACCAGAATGAACAAACAGGTAGTGATATGTACAGACAGCATGAGTGCCTTGCAACTATAGCTCGATGTGTCTCTGGTTACAGTGTATCGATAGCTTATTAGGACATTTTGGCGATATTACAAGTACTTAGGCATAGCGGTATGAAGCTGATATTGCAGTGGGTTCTAGCGCACATTGGTTTGAAAGGTAATGGAGAGGCTGACCAATTGGCGAAGTGAAGAATTGCATAAGGTACAAAGATCCGTATTAAACCTTGTTATTCATAAATACTGATAACATATAAAAAGAAATGTCGCGAGTTTTGGAAGGAACACTTTAATGAAAGATCGTTAGAGAAAAAGATATAGTACCTACAAAATTATTCAGGATGAGCTTCCTCATATACCTTGATTTACAGAGTCCAAGCTTTGTAGAAAGTTCATAGTTAGGTATATCTTGTAGATTGAGATCCGGACATATGCCACTTAACAAGTTTGCATTTCTCATGAAGAAAAGTAATTGTCCTAACTGCGAAAGGTGTGGAACGGTCGAAGAGATCCATCACTTGTTGGTGCAATATGCTCTTAAACTAAACAGAATGGATGTAGGTGAATTTAAAAGAATTTTAGCAGAACCAAACTCAAAACTGCCCAATTACTGTGCTTGGTTTATGAGTCTTCATTAGTAGCTATTTTTTCTTTGAGTTATTCTCCTTTTTATTTTGAGCTTGCGTAGTTTAGATTATGATGGGGCAGACATGAGGCATATGCATCAAAGCCCCCAAATAAAGTAGAAAAAAACAAAAAGAGTCCCATGTCGTAGTGTCACGGAAAACCCTCAGCTGGCAGGTCATTCCACAACTTTCGAGTTCGCGGTAGAAAACTTCTTCATGACCGCACTGTGCGCAGCGGCATAATGTCAAGAAGGTGTGGATGAACCACATCTATAATTGGGAAAATTTATATGCGGGGGGTAATTATTTTGTTGTATAATAGACAACGTCGACTTTAGGACGGTGAGCTATCGGAGTAAGTAACAGACAAAATAGGTCTTAGGTAATGTTTATTTGTTGGTTTATTAGGACGCTAAATAAATTTATATGGGAATTTAATTGAGAAGTAGCTTTTAGTGACGAAGAGGTAGATTTTAGAGGCTTTACAGGTAGATCAATGGAAATGATACTAGCCACTGTTTTTCCCTCAATGTTTATTTAGGCTATAAACATTGTATGCAAACACAGGATAAAAGCATGTATTTATTTACAAAATTACTTTATATAAATAGTTAAAATACCGTCTATCCAAGTTTAATTTTATGCTATCAAGTGAATAAAAAGGTGACTGAAATACTGTTTTCAATTAATTAATAACAGTAGATAATACAGGTCAGTAGATAACAATGGCAAAGGGCACGTCATATTTGTCGCAGGACCGATGGTCGTTGGGGTAGACGATTCTTCAAGTGGAGGCCACGTACCGGGAAGCGCGGTGCGCGACGCCCTTCGGCCAGGTGGAACGATGACTTAATGAAATTCGTCGGTGGTAGTTGAATGAGAGGAGCCTGAGGATCGTGTGTGATATATGATATTATTAAGATATGAAACTAATTATAAAAGGTGAGAGAAAGAATATTAAAAGAGGCAGCAGAGGATAGATTAGTGCGCTTGGTAGTGGTTGTGTTCGTACATGTATGTACATTGTTTCAGTGTGCATAGAACGCTTGAGAACGCTCAGTCGGATTCCTGACTCCGCGCACACTAATACAATGTACATATACAAGCACAACCATGCGTAGCCCGCCTTCGTGAGATGAAAGAACTATGCTTCGGATGATTTTTATATTGGTCCACCTGGAGGACAATTCACTGTGCGGTTGTTAAACTTATACCTGGCATTGGCAAACCATACATCAATAATTGTATGAATCTATACTAATATTATAAAGAGGTAAACTTTGTAAGTTTGGATGTAGGAAGTAATCTCCGAAACTTCTAATCCGATTTCAAAAATTATTTCACCATTTGAAAGGAACATTATTCCAGATGGGTTATGTATTGTATATTACATGTGCAAAAAAATTGACGGGCATGCAACGCATGCCGGGCACAGCTAGTAGGTACCTAATAAAAAGAAAATTAAAATTGAGAACAAATAAAATAAACTGCCTTAAATAGCAAAAATCGACTTCAAGAACATGCTTTGTGTGTACCTACCTTGTGTATTTTCTTGGAGTCATTGCAAACATTTTACCGGCAATTTTATTTTTATTTCGGCACCGCTTCATTAGAAATCTATTACATATAATAAAATCGAAACAGTGCCGTGTTTGTCCATGAATTTTTTTTTGAAAAAAGTCTTTGAGGGTGTACTCTATGAACAATACAGTAGCCAAAACAACTAATTTTAGAATTTTATATCTGTCTGAACGTGAATCACGCCAAAGACTTTAATGTCCATTTTATCCCGATGTGTTAAAGAGTTCCCACGGGAATCACTAAAGTTCACGGAAACCAAGTGGCTGGCACCACTAGTTTAAACTAAGGGGTATCATTTGGTGATTCAACATTTTTACATAGTTTTATTTTTAAATTTTGTTCAATCTGTGATGTCGAGTTGGTAACTGAATTCTGTTTTTTTTTTTTTAAATAAACTCGTTACGATGCAAAAACGTAACGAGGGAACTCATCGATCAACTTCATTGGAGATGCATGTTCAAAAGGTCTGGGACAGTTTCCATATGTGTCTGATGCAGCCTCATTACGTTTTGTTTGCCAAACTTTTGTTGTCTCTTACTTTTTTTAAACATATGATATTTTATTTTTATTTTTGGTGAGTTAGTGATAACCTGATAACTGAAATAATTGCACTTAAGAAAAGAGATTCATTGGTACAGGTTCGAACTCACGAAATCACGAAAGATACCTCTAACCTATTACTATTGTTATAATTTTTGAATAATCACTAGCTCGGCGGTGAAGTATTGTGAGTTAATCTCCAAGTCCGATTTAAAATAAAACAGATGTGGGCAGTGGTGGTACACCAACCCACACTGGCCCCGCGTGGTAAAATATGGCCCGAAATTCCCTCGTGATTACTAGGGCCTCTGTCCTACATTGGGACGTTATAGACCAATATCGGTGTCAATTTATAATGCGTTTTGTGTTTATATTAATACAAAGTAAAGATAAACAAAATAATCATAAACAATGAAGCGGTTAGCAACGCAATCTTGTCATATTCAAATCAAGAGATGTAAATTATATTTGTAGACCGAGAGCCGGACGTAGGAATTTCTCTAGATTCACTATAAGCACAAAATTAATAATAAGTAGATGTCGCTGGTAGTGCGATAGGGCGGTAGACCCTGTGGGACATTAGAAGTGTATATCCAGTAAAGAATAGAAACACATGATGACGGTATGACATAATTGGTTTAGTATTCTCCGAGCCACCTTTCTTTTAAAGTTGTAATGAGTAGTACTGCCTAATGTACGTACGTGTTTCGATAGTGAGTGAGATATGCCAGAACCCATTATCATCCCGTCCTATCCCTCCCCATTTTCCCAAACCTTTCTCCATTCCTTGCCATCCCCAATCCATTCCTTAATCTTCAAAGGTAGTCAGCGCATCCGTGGGCGTGCCAACGTTTGTCATTCTGGACTGATGTTGCCATGTATCGCGGATGTCTATGGAAGACATTATCCACTTACCATCACTTATCATGTATGCTCGTCTGCCGCCTAAAATAAATAAAAATACTTAATAATGAGGTTTAGTGTTGTCTTAGCCCGAGGTCCTGCGAGGTGCGGTAGGCTTTTTATATTTGATTGCCTTGGCACATGTCAGTTCCATCGTACCCCAAACTTACATTTTACAACATTAATGTAGGTACTAATGTATTAGCCCTAGTGAGGGCTGTACAAACTAAATGCTGCTCGTGAATTAGGTACACACAAACATTATTCCAGTTCAGATCGAGGCCTCCCGATCCTATTGATGGCAGACACTCCACCAACAAGTGTTGAACATCTTCAACAATTCCAGATACAACGCAATTTGGATAGCTAGTCTTTTTCATGAGTTGTCGAAACTTATTGAGTGCCATGTGTCCAGAACGCAGCCTGAATGCTAAAACCGTGTATTTGAATTGGTTTCAGAAAACCAAGGTATATGAGGAGGCTCACACTGAGTGGTTTTATACCATAAGCCTTTTTCTCAGGATTTTTCATCAAAATACTCCTTCCAAAACAGATTTTATTTCTGAATAACTAGGAGGAATATGTATTTCTCTACGCTCTGAAATCGCACGCTTTGCTCGCTGGTCGGCCTCCCCATTACATTTCAAACAAATATGTGACGGGACCCATTGCAATCTCAAATCAATGCCACGGTTATTAAATTGAAATATTTTTGCTAAGATAACATAAGCTATCGATAAACCTCTGGTCTCAGGGGCGCATCGAGCTATGTGGTAAAGCACTCCTACTGTCTGTACATATGAGCACCCTTTTACATCCAATTGCTTCGACGTATGATATAGCTTCAGAGATTCCAATGAGTTCTACTGACATAATGGAAACATTCGACATCACTTTGATGTAGTCACACGGATAATGTAGCTTCGTATTTGTGAAAGAATTTTTAAAATCGGTTCAGTAGTTCCAGAGATTACCCCCAAACATACCTACAAACACACAATTTTACCTCTATTATATTAGTATAGAAGTATAGATATACCCAGAATAATTTTCTTTCAACTCTTTTACAATATTGAACAAGTAAACATTTGTTGAGGATATGCGGAAAGTACCTGATCCTCCTGTGTATCTCTGTAATGGTATCCTTTCATTATTCCAGTATCCATTTTGGCAAAGAGAACTTAGTTTTGTTAATAGTTCGCATCTTACATTATTATTCCACGACCGAATCTTTAAACAATATTTAAAAGCCAGAATCCTTCTTTTTAAGTGCAGTAGAGGAACACAGAGTTCAGTTTGCAAAGTATGAATTGGAGTACTTTTAATAAATTCTCCTATAATCCTTAAAGCCTGATTCTGCACCTTGTCTAACTTGTATAAATGAAATTTGGCACTATTTTCATATGAAAAACAACCGTAATCAATTCTAATTCTAATTACTGCAATGTATATCCTACGCAAATGTTTTAGGTGAACCCCCCACGACGATCCATCTAGCACTTTTCATACATCAAAAATTGTTTTCTGAGTCGTTTCATTAATGTTCGATTTGAATTTGAATATAAAGAATAATGTTTGATTTGATGTATGTGGCCATTGATATAAGATAGAATATTCAAAGCCGCGTCAGAAATTTCGTCCTCGCCGACTCGTGATCCCGCAGTACCCTCCCAAAGCAACGTCCTAAGCCGAGGTCCGTTTCTTTCGCCTCTCTACAGCGGCGGAGCCCTGAGGCTCGTTGCTGCACACACTTGTTGGTCCTTGTTGAGCGCCTTCTGCGCTCCCCCTAAACTATACATGTGCGGTGACTCTTGCAAGGTCATTAGGGCCACAAGAATTTAGCATATTCCGAAAAAAAATTAGTTGAAATCTGAGTAAGCGTCTGAGTCGGAATTCAAGCGTCTGAAATCTAGGTTGAAATCCAGTTAGTAAAGCCCAATTGTAAGATAAACTTTTATAATTGCACAGTTGAAATGTTTTTTATCCATAAGTATTGACTACGAGTAAAATAATTTAATGTTCAGTCAGTTCTTCTTGGCTGTCTTTAAGTACCTAGAGTTTGGTGTTACAATAGTAGTATGAAGTGTAATCTTAATTTGTATGTGAAGCGAATAGAAGTTTTCAGTATACATATTTGTATATTATTAATTACTTTGTTAGCTGGTGGCGGCAAATGGAGACGAAAAGGAGGCGACCCTGAAAACCGTGAAGTCGTTTTAGATTATTGGTTGTTAAAAGAAATATTTGCTGTTTCATAATGGAATCCCACTCATGAGACCCTTTTAATTATTAACTTCTACATTAGTACTTATACTCTATACTACTATACTTATACTACTTATACTCACTAATGTCTCATACATTAGTGCACGCCATGCAATATTGAATTGTTTTAAAATTTTGATAAATTTTCGTGGTAAGGAAGTTTTACATTATTACGTGTTCCGTGCTATCGTCTCGAAATTCTCAGTCAGCTCTCCTACTAAGTATTATCTAACATATTAATATAAATTGTATCGAAGTCGTGTCTGAAATACGTTGCTATTGTACTTTGCCAGTGATATGTCAATCTGTCTGTTGCCGACAGACTGTTGCCGACATTGTTCAATAAAAAATTCAGCAAGTTAAGCGGCAGTTGGGGTTGTTCTGGTCTGATCATGCGATCAGTTTTTTGTTCTATCTGATCACGGCGTATGTTTCCGGTCTGATCCCGCTATTCGATGTAACCAGCAAAATAAAATATATTTTTTTCTATCTGATCAAGTTTCAGTTTCATGGTATAATCTGTGCACAAATTACGCAAAACCACTTGATGAATTATAAATACATATTATAACTAGCGACCCGGCCTCGCTTCGCTTCGGTTTATAAGTTGTTTCTTTTTCAATTTTTTTTTAAGTTTCAAAATAAAATATAGCCTATATTAGACACGGATAATGTAGCTTCCTATTCGTGAAAGAATTTTTGAAATCGGTTCAGTAGTTCCAGAGATTACCCCCAACATACCCACAAACAAACACACAATTTTACCTCTTTATTATATTAGTATATATTATTATGTAACTCAGCAAAGTTATATTTAATAAAGAATTAATAAAATAAACAGAATACATTTTATAACAGCAGATCTGTTATAATTGTTATATCAAATTCACGCGAACGACATCATAGGAAGAGCTAGTGTATAAATGTAATCATAATTGCATTGATAACAGCTCTGTGTCAATGGAGGTGATCATGATAACACTTGTATGTTTATATTAAGCACAAATTGCGATACAGAGGTATGTTCTACATACGTCTGTATCCGTGACACATTTTGGTTAGAAGACTGGACAGTTGCTAACCATACGTAGATTTCCCAAGGCCGCCATTACACATGACCTTCTGCTATTGCGATGGGTTCTACGTATAAAACTTTTCTTTAGCGATGATTAAAGATGATTGAGGCTGTGAAACTTATAAACAAACAAGCAGTGCACGCGACGTCGTGCCCGTAGACGTTAGAGTATGTGTGGTTAGTCTTATTCCCGTGGGAACTTTAAAATTGGTCTGGATAAAAAGTATTCTAAATTTTAACCAGATACATAAGTTATAACAATGCAGGGTTTCATTGAAACCCGTTCAGTGGTTTCTGCGTGATGCGCGCTCAGACAAAAAAATCCAAAAAAATGTTGTTTTGGATTCTGTAAGTACCGTTCACACTGCAACAACTTTTTTCAAAAAAATATTACACGTACAGTGAGGCGCGACTTCGTTACGATTTGTGTCTATAGATGTGTTAAAATGCCAAATAAGCATTTGTGCTATATTAAAAAATTTAGAATAGGTAGAAAATATTTTTAAGCTATCATATGTTAAAAAATTATGTTACTGCTATAACCAAAAATTAGTCGCATCTCTCCATTGCTAGAAAAAGGTCTCTCTCAGGACCGGCATCACGATCTTCAGCTCTTATCAACAACGCTAGCTTACAATAAAAATAAAACTGTTAAAATAAATAACTAAATGAGCAGCAGGTACTTGCTTCGGCAGTACATATACTAATATTGGAACGATACAGAGATTAGCATGGCCCCTGCGCAAGGATGACACCCAAAATCGTGAAGCGTTGCACATTTTTCCGAGCCAACATCGAAAGCTGCAAACATTCGGTGTGAATTTGCAAGTCGCTATCAGAGTCATAGATAAATTAAGATAGAAAATAAGGTAGATAAGTATGATAGACAGACAGACGTTATTATAGTATAGATAGATACTGAAGTTGTAATTTTTAGGGTACGATGGGGCTGACATACACAGCAGTGTAAAAGCCCCTAAATAAAATAGAGAAAAAAAAAATTGAGCAGCAGAAAATACTGAATGGGCAGCAACTGTAAACGGGTAAGGTTAAGTTCTCCGGAGAGAATAAAGAAATGGGATGGGAGGGCTGCGTCGACTTTGGGTTGACATTCTTAGAAATTTAAAATTATTTCAGTAATTCAAAAAAAGGTTCATTATGAACGTGATTTGCTGCTAAATTTAGTACATTTAGCTGCGCGTTTAAATACTAGCCAAAGAAATAATTTGTGTGTATAATTTGGAGAGATACACCTTTCTTTTATTACGTAGAGGAGAGGTTACAACGATTAAGACTGTTAATATATATTTCAATAATTGCGTTTACTTTGACCTCTTTGCTATTGAGTTGTGCAGTTGTTATCGTATGAATTTCGTACAAAGTGAATTGATTAATTACAGAATATATTCGTAGATACGTACAGTCAGCAACACAGTAATGTACCCAAAGCCATTCGATTTTGGTCCTCATTACATTAAGGGTATAATGTATACCATAAGTAAGCCTAAGCTATTGCTTAATGTAAGCTGTTGCTGAACGTGTGTATATAATTATTTCGTTTTTTTTTCTAAACTTTATATCTATACTAACACAATAAAGAGAGAGTGCGAATTTTGTGAGTTTGTGTGTATGTGGAGGATAATCTCCGGAACCACTGCACCTATTTGAAAAATTATTTCACCATTTGAAAGGTACATTATTCCAGATGGACATAGGCTATATATTATGTGCAAATTAGCTAAAGTTATGATGATATTCGTGAACTAAGTAAAAAAAAAACTCGTATAAACCGAAGCGAAGCGAGAGCGGGTCGCTAGTCATACTAATATTATAAAGAGGAAAGATTTGTATTTTTGTATGTTTGTAACGAATAAACTCAAAAACTACTGGACCGATTTCAAAGATTCTTTCACCATTAGAATGCTACATTATCCGTGTGTAACATAGGCTATATATTATATATAATTGTATATAAAAAAAATCTTATGAACCGAAGCGAAGCGAGGGCGGGTCGCTAGTGTTATATAATTTTACATACATATCTCACTATTAAATCGCTTAGTGCACTTGCCGCCTTACCAATTCCGTAGTTTATATGTTGAACATATTATATTATGTTGTAAAATAAATTATTTGTGTAAGGAGAGAATTTTGGGAATAAGTCACAATTAGTATTAAACGCGCTGTTTTACGATATAACCCGCAAGACAACAGACAAGTTACAAATGAACCAGCCTCAATCCGCTTACAGCTGCGTGGAGTCGCATTTACTGTACAGCATGATTCAAAGTTTAGGAATGAAATATTTGTTTTTAAGGTTAATTATATTAACCTCATCTTCAGTTGTTTTAGTTATATTTATTCATTAATATTGATAATATATATTATCTTCTACGTGGTCCACAATAGTTGTTATATCTTATTGTTACAAATTTATTATTAGTTATTTGTCGGGTTGTCGTTATATGAGATACAGGTTAATTATTTACTTATTAATTATTTAATTATGAGGTATTAATTATTTACAAAAATAGTTCCCTTTAAGTAGTTTATATAGGTACTTTGTCGTGTATAGGTGGTGTATTGCAGTACTTAAAGAGCCCTTTTACATTGTCCTTGTGTTTTCATTTAAGTGAATTAGGTACTACTTATTAGTTTAAGAAATTTTCATTTTGATATTGTGTATAATGTCAGATTTTAATGTCCGTCCGTAGGTAGCTACTAATCCAACTAGAACCTTGTCTAGAAATATGTTGGCTAGTGCTATTTAGCACAAACAACCTTATATTTTGGGATACAGAACCTCCTGTAGGAAAAAAGGCCCAGCCCGTAGAAACTCCGCAGAACCAATTGGCCCCGTTTAATTTTGTAATTTTTTTCTTTAACTCACGTAAATTTAATAATGTCAGTAATTAAGTAAATGTTTCAAATTACACATCTTGGTTTTTTTCTTCTTGGACCACTTCAAGGGAAATATACATATTTTTTTTTATTTATAGAAAGAAGGTGGCAAACGAGCATACGGTCCACCTGGTGGTAAGTGGATGCTGTCGCCAATAGACATCCGCGATACATGCCAACATTAGACGAAAATGACAAACTTTGGCATGCCCCCGGATGCGATGCCTACCTTTGTTGATGAAAGAATGGATTTGGAGATAGGGTTGGGGACGTGGGAAGGGAGAGGTAGGGAATGGGCTCTGGCATATCTCACTCACTACCGAAACACGTACATACATTTTGGAATATGATAAAGTGGGAAATGCAGTATATTTCAAGGTAGTATTATGTGCATTTGATAACATGATCATATGATAACTTCACAAGTGTTATTTTTTGGTAGAAACATTTTAAATATTAACATTTTAAATATACAGTATGATCTGATATACACGAACTAATCCAAAAGGTATTCAATTATTCAATATGGCTTTTATTAAACTCTTTAAGTTTTAATAAAAACTAAATAAGATCAAATGGCACATAAATAGTGCCAAATAGTTATATTATAGTTATTGAAAATGGTAACATGGTTCAAGAACAAGTGGTTCTCTGAAGAGGTAAAGTTAAGGCTGTGTGTATGACATAGCAATGGCTACAATGTAAAAAAATGGCTCCAATGTAACCTCTTCAAAGCCTAAACACCCCAAAACCTTTTAGTCAGGATATGAAGCAAGCACAACGTTGTTATGGCGTCTTATCAAAGTCTTATAAGATTGTATAAAAACTTACAGGTTCTAGTACCTGTTTGAAATTTATATTACTTATATATTATCTTTTAGCAATGCGATAGCCTATACGAAACCTTTATCAGACTATAAGGTCAGTGCAGAACCTACAACTTCAGAAAATATTAGCTGGGAAGTCCATAGGATATTATAGGATTAACCATAGCTTCGCTTACTTTGTGTTAAGTTACTTACGCAATTGAATTACTTTGTGTAGTAGGTACTCGTTCTCTGATAATATAAAAAATGCCAGTAGGTATAGCTCGAAGTTTTTTGCATACGTCATCGATGTGACTACCCCAGTTAAGGTTTTTGTCGATTACAAAATCGAGATACAATATGTGTGTTTGTTGACCAATTATATTTCCTATGTAACACACACAGTCATATTCGCAACTACTAATATCTATGGGTCTGTTAAAATGTAAGCACGTGTGGTTGTGTCTCTTAACAAACTTACAGAAGAAAATTAAATTAAAATAAATTTAATTTTCTTCTGTAAGTTTGTTGTGTGATGAGTATGTACTGATGAGGTTTTATTTAATATCATAATGACTTAATTACTAGTAAAAAATGTGTAGGATAATAGGTAGTTTTAAAATGGAATGATTTTAAAATGATTTCTAAATAGTAATGCATAGTTACGTGATTTTTGTTCATCGGCGTATCTTCTTCTTTGTTTATAAATGTCAATCCTTTATATTTTAAACAGGTTTTAATTCTGAAATTTGTAACCCAAAATCTTAATTATCGAAAAACGCCGATAGATTTAGCTTATTACAACATTTCGTACTGATGATCGCTGGATAGGCCCACTAGAAATATTTTTAAATACCTGTATGTAATATTTGAATAAGTACAAAATTGTATTCGTTATATACTATATACAATAGTCTTAGATTAGTTAATTACTCTTAATCTTAGTTACTCTTTATACCAACATGCAAGTTAAAATTAAGAAACAAAGTAGATACTTATTTTTAATCGTTCTGTGCTCATCTGTTCAATAGTCTGTTCGGTAACAGATAGGCCTACATCGAGGTTCATTCTCTAATTATCAGTTTTATTTACGGAATAGAGCCATGGTCTAATAAACTTAAAAAGTAGGTACTAACACGCAAGAGGAAGCTGCATTAGTCAGTATTCTTAAGAAATGAGCGGTTATTAAGTGTTAAATAACGAGTTAATTTATGATACTTTGTGCTGTGAACTGGGATATTAATACATAGCTTCAATGAGTATCCGATTGGTATGCGGAAGATATATAATAATGTATTTCTAATTAAGCAAAGGTTGACCGGCAGATAATGCCACTAGGCATTAAGTCCGCCCTCTGTACGATATTTGTGAGGTAAAGTACAAAATAAATAATAAATAGAATAGGCGCGAGTTTAATTTTCGTTTCATTCAAATATAATTTTTATTTCTCGAGAAAACCGTTTAACCTAATTAGTTTATTTTTTCAACGTCTAACAATGTGATACTGTATCACCTTTAGCCTAGGTAAGGAAGATATTGTGTTCAAATAAGATCTAGAACAACTTTTGCAGCACATTTTTTTTTTTAATTTGTGTTTTTATATTATTACTTTTAAATCTAACATCTTAACTAAATTATGATATGTTTAATTATGATACTAATATGATATGTTAATTAATATGTTTCAATAAACCACCAGAACATAACTTAAAAATCTGAAAATTAATAAATGTCCACATAAAATTATTATAATTATTTATTAAAATTAATAGGTGATTTTTAAATCAGACATTATAACTAGATGATTTAAAGTATCATAATGGCATTTATAAATTATAGTTTTACTAATTGTGAGAGTAGGTAGGTATGTCAATATGTTGAAATAAAGGGCCATTGCATGACATAAATTAAAAAAAATAGAATAATAAGAAATATAAACTCGAATTAGATTTTTTCGGCCCTCTACAGTAACTACTTGCATCAAGAAGTATTATTATTTATTAAGTATTATTATAAATTTTGGTATGTGAATCATCAATTAAAATAAGCTCTACCTGTGCATTTTGGATAATAGCCTGTTCGAAGACCGGTTTTAAGATCCTTTAGTAAAGAAATAAAACTGCACTAGATTTTTGGTAGCCGGTGTTATTAAAAATCAAATTATTTTCAAATGATTGTTGATTAATCGTTCGATTGTGACTGTTTTACATAGCTTTTTGCGATGACGTAATATTTTTTCTGATACGATAATCATTTTTCTGATATATATATTCTCTGTCCTTCTCATTTAAAGTGAACTTGTGAAGAATTGTATTGCTATTAAGAATGTCGACGACTTAATTAGGTATGAATGTAATTAGAAGCCAAATATTTTTTAGTTCTGATTATTGGCCATGTGAACATATGGTTCGCCTTCTATCAAACACCATTAGACAAGGGATTCTATGTTTAAGTATAATGAATAAGGCGTTAAGTCCAATTTTTGTATAAGATTTTTAAGCTTTATAGATAAATATAATATAAAATAAACGTGTAGATAAAATTATAAAATGAAGTAAAATTCGTAAACAAATCTCTGATAGGTACCTACTTGTTTGAATAATTTATAATCCTAGGTATAGGTTATTTCTCTCTACATGGATCGTATTGTATGGTAAATAGAGTAGAAATGTTTCATGTAAATCCGAAAATACATTTTCTCACTGGTTTTAGGTACGTCAACGAACGTCTCAAATAAGTAGTAGATCACTATCACTTCGTTGCATCGGGTATCGTTCGACTCGTATCGTTAGTATAAATAGCGAGAAATGCGCGCGCGCGCATCTCACGCGACCTTACAATGTTGCGATTGATATATTAAAAAAAATCAACTAACCGGGCTGCTGGGGCGGCAACAGTGGCGGGATGGCCGGCGGTGGAGGTGCTGACGGTGCTGGAGGCGCATATGGAGACACTCCAGGGGAATCGGGCACTGAATCGCAACTGGCGGACCCAAGGGACCGCGGTGGCGGAGGCGGCACCACCGGGCTCCTCGGCGCCTTCACTATCGGCGGCTCGGGCCGCTCCAACTCTATCCCAGCCGGCTGAATCCCTGTCTCCAAAGCCCGTGCTCTCGCTTCGTCTTGCGCTTGAGCACGTCTCAGCGCCGTCTGCAGTGCCATAACCCTCTGCCTGTCTGCTGTCAGGCGACACTTGTCACAGTTGCAGTAACGATACTTGCAATATCGCTTGTGCCCTTTCAGCTCGATCTTGAGCCTGTGGTTTCGGCACCTAGCACAGTTTGGCGGGGCGCGCGGTACGGCTGAACTGGAGGCGCCAGGTTCGGAGCGCTCTTCGCAGTCGTCGGGCGCGCGACGCCTCCACGCGCCCACGGAAACCATCTCGAGTATTCCGTTTACGGACGTGTTGGCGGTAAAAACACGCGCGCAAACCGAATATATTACTAACGCAGCGCGCGGACACGATGCGACTGCCTGCCCCGCCGAGCGCACTGCTCCGCCCCGCGCCCCACCCCGCTACGATAATGCACTTTATTACCGTGCTGCATTGCATTCACAATTAAGTGTTTGTCGTCTTTCATCAGACAAGCAGAATTTGTTTGCAATATAGACATTTCTTGAAATCCTATGAAACACGAGGAAGGGTCAGATGAGATCACAGGGCTGAGCTACTACCAAACGAACCAGCATGCTAACAAGAATTTTTATGTCAAAAGGTCTACAAAAATACTACCGATTAAGAGTATCTTTGACATTTTTGTCAATCATAAATGTTACTAACTTTTTTTGTATTCAATTTCACAAAACTAACGACCCGCCCTCGCTTCGCATCGGTTTATACGAGTTTTTTATTATTTTCAATTTTTTTTTCAAAACATCAAAATCAAATATAGCTTATATTAAACACGGATAATCTACATTATCCTATTTGTGAAAGAATTTTTGGAATCGGTTCAGTAGTTCCAGAGATTACCCCCAACATACCTACAAACACACAATTTTACTTCTTTATTATGTTATAGTATACTATAACAGTATATAGTATAGTATGATATATATATAGATATATTTATAGTTATAGTATGATATAGATAGATACATTCAGTAGAGGCAGGTTATTGCCATATAACTTGAGCGAGGGGGTCTGCTCTGATTTTACACGTCCGAAATTTCAGGGATCAAAGTTCGAACGAACGAAGTGTTATAATTATCAGGTTATAACCCTACTCAGGGCCGTCTTTACCAGGGGGTGCAAGGGGTGCGGTGCACCCCGGGCGCCCCGCGCCCGGGGGCGCCTGTCGAGCGCTGAATTCAGTGCCGGCTTTACCTATGGTGCAGGGGGTGCGGTGCACACGGGCGCAGGGTCTTAGGAGGCGCCGAGCGCCGCTCGCGACACCTCCAAAGAGTTCAAAACGCCTACTAGAGGGCGCCCTGCACCCGGGCGCTACATGAGCTAGAGCCGGCGCTGACCCTACTCTGACTTTCCTTCGGTCGGAGCTGTATTCCTTGGCTATCTCCAATGTTATCGTAAAATTTGACGTTTTTACGCGAAGTATTTCTTGACACAATCTATATTTCGCTCGTTGTCTCGTACAATCGGAGTAGTTTCGACGCAAAAATTGTCAAATGAACTTCGTTCGGGCCGATATATCGATGTGAACGTTTTTGTAGTAGGAGTCGCCAAGACTTCAGAGTAGACCCCCAAATTACCACTGTCGAGAAAATTAACCGATTGGAGTGACAGGAAGGTATTATTTCCAATTAGACCATGTCCTTTTTCTTACACGCAATATCTGAATCAAGTTTTAAAATCAGCTGCATAATAATCAGCTACAGTTAATGGACTTATTTATTTCCCTGTACCTACACATGTTTTGAGAGGGCTCGGGACTGTGGATTCTTGATAAGTGTCCGTTTGACGCTCGAAAGTTTTATTAGGTATCCCATACGACCCTTTTATCTTGTTATTTGTTTACATCCCTCAAGTACAAGACAACGTGTCCAGCAGTGGTTGGTTACGTTATAAAAGGGCTGGTTACGTTACTAAAGTTACAAGCATCGATCGACCGCATTGATGCTCGGCTTTTTGACTACTCTCAGCGGTTGATCGTAGCATTATAATAATTATCGCGTATTTTATACTACCATCTCATTTAAGTTTTTTTATAATACCATGTCATAATGTGCATTAAATTGTATACCTAATAAATGAATTGCATTTCAATATTATTAATTTTATTAGTGGCCTTGTTAGGTTTGACCCAACAAGGCCAATAATACAAAGATCAAATAATACCTTGATACGTTTAACAAGACTTTTTCAGTGTAATTAAGAAGAGAAAAAGCTAGTACGAAATTCTTTTCGCACACGAATAAATGCCCCGACTGCATTTGGTTGCACTTCTACGATCGCGTGCAACAACGTAACCTACACACGTGTATGTATCGTAATCACGGCGCTAATTTATGTGTGTGAGAATTGGGTGTGCATGTGTGCCTGTGTGTTGAGTGAAGTGTGCGGTGTTTACTTGCTTAGAGATTTGAGGTTTTATTATAAATTATTAAAAATAAATACTTGAAATTTATTCATTAATTTATTTAAACAAATCTACAGCATTTACATAACATATTAATAGTTTTCATATGCCCAATGCCTTTACAGATACATATTATATATTAGGTAATATCAATTATTAATTATTCAACCTCTTATACAATGTTTGTTTATACAACTTGGATATATGTTTAAATTAGATTAATTACGTGCCAGTGACTAGATGACTTCGTTCGCGTGAACTTTCGTGTGAATCCTGAGGGAACTCTATAAAGTATCTGGATAAAAAATAACGCGTGCGGTCAGGGGATCCCCATCAGGAACGAAGATGCTCACGCATTTTTTTAAACTCCGAATGTAATTCGAAATGAAATCTGTATGGTGTATGCCGAAATTTACCGAATACCGACGAACTGACACGATCGCGAGAATAGCGACCATACCGTGTCCGAGCGAGAGAAAGGCGAGAAAGAGAAAGGCGTATGGAGGGGGTAAAAATCTTACGTGACGTTACATTTTCTCTCGAATCACACCTACCGCAAGCCGCGTAAAGGAACTTCGTTCCAAAAATACCTACCCTAAATGTTAACCCGACACATAAGTCCATAACTATGCCAAATTTCATTAAAATCCGTCCAGTAGTTTTTGCGTGCTTCAAACAGACGGACAGACAGATAGACAGACAGACAAATATTTTAAAAAAAATTGTTTTGGTCTCTATATCACTGCGGTGACTTTAAAAAAAAATCATGTATAGATAATGGTCGGTTACGATTTTATTGTACTTATGTAAAAAAACCTAGTCTGGCCATAAATACCCTTTACAATAAAGAACAAAATACATTTGAAGTTCGAATCTGACATTTTCTCGTGAAAAATGAATGTTTTTTTCTCATTTTGGCGCAAATCATTATTAAATATTGTACTAATATTAAAATGGACTGACGTGATAACCAAAACCGTATTGCCTGTAATTGCATTATATTTACAACGTTGGCATGGAGCCAAATGCAATTTTTAAAACTCCAACCGCTTGATATTTACGAATGTTTGTGTGCCGGGCTATTGGTAGGTACATTGAAACGTCCTCTGTTTGTGACATTTCACTGCGAAGCTGCGAAGGAGAGAATCCGAAGAAATCTCGTCCGGAAACAAAAGATTTTATCCAGAGAGTTGATTGCAGTTCCCAAAACCATGTTACGTATTTTAAAAGACGATTAAGGACTTGCTGCTTAGACTTTTCTAAGACTGTAAGATCTAGGACTATTCTAAGACTGCTTCTAAGACTTAGATTGCTTATACGTACCCACTGGTCATTTCTTAACTGATAATTTAAAGAAAAATAGGATTGACAATTCAAAACAACTTCTTCGGCAGTACGCCGAACAAATCTTATTTTCGGAAGAAAAAATTTTCACCATTGAGAAACATTTTAACAAGCAGAATGGTCGAGTTTATGCTCGTAACCCAGAGAAGCTGCTCAATTTGTCAATAGGGTGCAACGTGGCCATTATCCGGCTTCACTAATGGTTTGGTGGGGTGTTACGAGTACAAATCCAAGAGTGACTGAACCAACGTTGGTTCAAGTGTATCAAGATACGATTCTTGAAAAAGGTCGTAAATTCTCTTAACAACACCCCGTTCCTTAACCAAGATTGGTCCTTATAGCGAGACTCAGCATCAGGTCATAATGCTCGGTCAACACAGGCGTGGATAGACAGGAATATGCCCGACTTTATTAGAGCTGAAGACTGGCCGTCATCTAGTCCCGGTCTTAATCCGCTCGATCATCATTTATGGTCTGTTTTACAGCATGGCATGCTCTAAACGCCATGATAATATTGAGACCCTAAAACATTCCATAAGGATGGAAGTTGTCATTTTCCCATAGAAAGGGTGGGTGTTTCAATCTAAAACTGGCCACAATGTTTAGATTTCATAAAAAAAAATTGTGACCATTTTGAATAAACGTTATATTTTTAAAATGCTTACTTATTTATTTCTAAAATAAAAGAAATTTTCTAATAAAATGATAATTTAAAAATATCTCTATTTTCTTTGTAACAATATATAACTTTGTAATTTGTAACTATGTTATACGCATTCAGACCCGATTTACCTACAATATAAAACAATATTTATGACTAGACTAGCTAGATATAACTGGTTGTATAAAAAAAAAAAACGTATTTTTCCTAAAAATGAAAGAATTTTCATTTAATATAACAATACCTTTTGCCATCTTTCTGGTAGTTCCACGCTCATAAAACTTGTGATTTTTGCTTGCAAAAAACTGATCCAGTGATTTTTGACATCCTCAATTGAAATAGACGGGTCTTAACGCGAATTGTTTATTATATACGAAGCCTTGTTTATTATGTTATGTTGGTTATGTATGTTATGCACCTTATGTTGGTGCAACCCAACCGAAACGTCGAATTAAATAAATAAGCTAAACATTCGCGTTAAGACCCGTTTAAATTGATAAATACGTGTGAAAAACGTGAAAATCCCTCTTTTGTTTTTACCTAAGAAAATTTCAAATGTATTCAAGTAGGTACTAATTACTATAGGTATGTACTTAACATTTTTTGTTGTATTATGTTTAAGTTAACATTTAAGTAATGACGTTTTTTATTTATTTATATAACTACCCGGCCTTAGCTGGATACTGGACCACAATCCGGGCGGATACCGGGCAGCGAAGAATTGGCCACCAGATAGTTACCGGATATCCGTTGTATCTCTGATATCCCTACTGTTTTGTAAACAATGCAATGCAAAAGCGGGTTGGCGAGTCCACTCTTTTAGAGGTGGTGTAGTTCCTCAGGGCTTGTGGTACCGGATTTATTATCCCTTAGTCGCCTTTTACGACACCCGCGACAACAGATGGGGTGGTGGTATTCGACACATGTTTTGTAAACGCTAAAACTATAATAATTAAAGATTATTAACAAAAAGATATAGTTCATACAAGTCTACGATAAATAAATACTGCTAAAAAGTTATGTAGGTTTTTGTTCTCCTGCAAAATTCGCTGCAACGTAGGTACTTACGCGGCCTTCCATAGTAAATCACTAGAAGCTTTCGGCCCATGCGACTAGTGAAATTTTTTAAAAAAAATTTACCCCACTACTGTGAATAATAACACAACCGGCGTTTTTACGGCGTGGAGAATAAATGGTCTGCAACAGTGACATTTTGCAACTGAAAAAAACATAATAAGTATGTTATATTTATTCGTCATAGTCTCTTTTATATATGAAAATTTGCCGCTGGTATTTTTATGTTTCGAAGCTCAAAAAGTACTTCTTACTATAGGCAAGAAAGGTGAACTGATATCTCAAACATCTATCATATTTTTGACCATAAATTTGTATGTGAGTTATTTTCGGTATTTCCGTATTCTGATATTTTGAACTGGATCCTTTTGACTTCGTCTAACGACGTTCTTGGCAAAGAGTTGCTGCTGTCGTCAAGAGATTTTATTTTCGCTGAGGTTTTTCAATTCTGCTATGACATGTGGCTCTTCAAGAGAACGTGAACACGATTCTGCAAGTTCGGCGCGCACCTGCATACCCCGTGGTGTTGCAGATGTTTATGGGCAGCGGTGACCACTTACCATCAACTAGCCCGCCCGGTCGTCTGCCATCTCTTCTATAATAAAATAATACATAATAGAAGTTTAGACTTGAAGAGGCCATCGATGCTCCGGTCTTCGTCCAACGCTGATGCAACGGGAGCTTGCAATGGCTACGGTGTTTTGACTCTTCGAATTTCGCTCTACGCATAACTTCTACGAGCCTACGACCTACTGTTAAGTGTTAGTCAGTTAGCACTTCTACAGATATATATTAGTGAATCATATCTATTTTAGCGCCTGTGTTAGGTGTACAGTAGAAAATTAATCTCTGGTTGTTTTGTAGGAAATAAGTTTATCTATGGTTCACGCTCTCTTTTTTTTCTGACACGAAAATAAACAGAAGTGATGTCAGAAGAAAAATATAGTTTTAATGTTTTCGCCAAGAAACTATTCTTCATTTCCACTGCAGAACAAAGCTGGAGCGCCCTCCACAATCAATGAATGCCTACCTACCTGGTCTCACATTTAACACCTAACTTCCAGATATCCAGGTTATCTGTAGATCGTACAATGACCCATTGCTCAACGTGTTTCGTGTTACTCACGTGTTTCGGTAGTGAGTGAGATGTACCAGAGCCCATTCCCATCCCTCCCCAGTTTCCCAATCCTTTCTCCAAATCCATTCCTATACCTATCTCCAAAGGTAGGTAGCGCGTTCGGGGGCGTGCCAATGTTTGTCAGTTTGGCATGCATCCCGGATGTCTATGGGCGACAGTATCAACTTACCATCAGGTGGACTGTATGCTCGTCTGCCACCTTCGTCCATAAAAAAAAGCTTATACATATATATAGGTGGATACTGAGCGACATAGGTGGATAGTATCCACCTATGTCGCTCCACGGCTGGGTAAAATATAGGCAATGGTGGGTAAGTGAAACGAGTGTTACTAAAAAAACCACTGGATAGGTAGGTACCATAAATAGTTAGGTTTCTTTGTGACTTATTCAAATGGCCGATATTTTTTTAAACAATGAATTAATCATGAAAAATAGTAAGGAATGAGCCATGAATACTAATGAATAGTGTAGATAGGCAGTCCGCGAGGTCATCGCACGTGGCTTCAACTGAAAATCTGAACTGAAAGCTGAATTGTGTCGATTAGCACAACAATTAATATTAATTCCTTCCTTTTCGCTCATTTTATTGTCTTCTAATATTGTTATTGTCAATAAAATAATTTTCTTTCTTTCTAAATTTATTCGTTAAATTTCTTTGAACTTAGGACTTAGGGTCCTTTGAACAGCTTCAGTCTTGCGTGGGGATATATATGGGTTTAACACACGTAGGTAGAGGCCCTTTATAGAGACTGTATTATAAATATATACGGTATGTGATAGTGTGCACCTATCGGGATTACCTTTATGTGCACAATTAGTATCTTTATCTTTCAATGTATATATGGAAAGGTAAAGATATTAAATAGATACCCAACAATTCATAAGTTTTCACTTTTAGTAAACATGACGCCATCTATTATCGGTTTTAAATACTATTGTGTTATAAAATAATTCATATACACTACCTATTTAACTAGTTCACAGTTAACATACGAGATGTCACGTAATTAGATATTGCAGTCATACGTAGAGAAAGTAGTACCTATAAGAACGAAGAGATGGCGCAAAAGTTTGGTCTGTTTTTAATAATTTAATTTTGGGGTCCTTTTCAATAATGTTCTATTATTTAAAAAGTCAATGATATCATTGACTTTTTTTAAATTAAATAGAAGATATTTATTGTTTATTCTTTAAAATTGCATTCACAAAATTACACACAAAATTCTTGTCACTGTCAATTTGCTATCAAATGTCCATCAAGTCTAAAGTGAACCAGTTTACCTATTTGTCAACAAAATAAATTGAATTCATTGAAATGTATTCGAGATTCAATATATTTTTGGTATTTTAATACTCTTTATGTATTACTATTATTAGTTTACTTAGATAGTTGTGATCCAAGTATTTTTTTTTGCCGCGATTTTGGAGGTGTCAAAATTTACTTTAAAATTCCTTTTAGTTTGTTCTAAAACATGTCTAAATCCCCTATCGACGAGAAAATAGCTCATTATGAAACGTACATTAATGACGTGCTCAAGGAAGACCTAAAACAAACTGATTTAAGATTGCAACAGATCAATGCTGAGATTTCAGATCTCATACAACAGAAACACACTTTGAAGGTAAGTGCATTATCAAGCTAGAAGCTAGTTGCCTAGAAACTTGGGAGTTTAGGCTGAAACAAAAAGTAACCATTATTTATTCTCTCTGTTTATTTAAATTTCCGAACTTTTATAGTTCACTGCTGGATATAGGCCTCATGCACTTTGTCTTGTACATGACAGATTTATGGCCATGAAATGTCCATTGACCAAGTTGGTTGGTGGTTCCACTCTTTTACAGGTGGTGCTGGTGTAGTTCCTCAGAGTTTGAAGTAGTGAATTTATTATTCTTTAGTCACCCACAGGAAGAGATGGGGCGGTGCTATTCTACAACCAGCCGACATCACACAGTTCAGGAATGATTGTATCAACATATAATTATTATTTTTTCAGGTCATCACAGACAAAGAGGTACACCCATCCGGTTTCAAAACACAAGTGAATTTAGGATGTAACTTCTTCTTGGAGGCATCTGTAACTGACACAGCAACCTTATTATTAAATGTTGGACTCAATCATTTTCTAGAATTTACCATTGTTGAAGCAAATAAATATTTGGATGTAAGAATAAAAGCTTTTGAGAAAAAGGCTGAGGAGTTAAGGGATAAGAGTGCAGCTACCAAGGCACATATAAAATTAATGTTAATTGGCATTGGAGAACTACAACATACAAATCTTTGAAAGACAAGTTGAATTTGAACATTATTGTGAATAGTTATGTAAGTACACTTTAATATACACACAAGACTACCAGAAACTGTTTTATTTACTATTTTAAACTTTGACTAGCAGTGCTGACATGCGCGCATAGACATTAGACTATGTGCGGTTAGCTTGATTCCCGTGGGAACTTTTTAACTGTTCTGCATATAAAGTACCCTAAAAGTACAACACGACACATAAGCTATAACTATGCCAAGTTTCATTAAAATCCATCCAGTAGTTTTTGCATAATGCACATTTACATAGATGGACAAAAATTGCAAAAATTGTTGCTTTTCATATATGAGGAACTATAATGTCCTTGTGCTCTAACTGATGATGTTATTGTACCGTCACATAGTTAGGATTTTATCCAGTGTGGGCCAGAAGCAAACAATTTTATCCAGGGGGGGGGGGGGGGGGGAAGCAAGCAATTATCTTATAATTTAAATAGAGGTGTAAAGAAAGTCTGTTACTTATTCTTATCTATACCTTGGGAAGCGCCCCAACCTGCCCCACCGTGGCTACGCCCATGTTATTGTACACACAACGTTTATCTCTAGCACACTTATTGTTGTCACAGTTATTGTGATAAATTTCATATCTATTTACTATTGCAACCTATTCAGTGCATAATAGATGTTTAAAAAAGACATTTGAATTCAATATCACATGCAGGAGAAAATAGATATACCACCTCAAGTCATTTGTTTGTAAAGTTGTAGACAGTTGACGAACTATTTACAAAAAATATTTATTATATTAAAATGGCAAGTGATGAGAAAATTGATGAGACTCCAACCTCTTACACTCCCATTTTCATAAATAGAAAGGCTGGGACTGTGCTAGTCTGCAATGGCTTATAATATTATAAGCATAAGACTTATAAAAATGGTAACCAATTCTGAATGTGTAGCAAATCAGATATACAGTGCCCCGAAGTCTTTTTACCAACTGGCTGAGATACATGCGATGATGGGATAAATCTGATCTGATTCGCTACACACCCAGAGTTGGTTACCATTTTTATATGTCATGTGCTTATAATATTGGAAACCATTGCAGACTAGCACAGTCCCAGCCTTTCTATTTAATACAGTGCCTTTAGTCTTTGCTTTGAAGAATTTCATTTTGATGGCAATTTCGGGTTTTTATCATCACTGTGCTCGTCATCGTCGTGCGGTTCATCCGCACTTCCTTAACATAAGAGTCGCTGCGTACAGTGCCGTCAAAAAGACACTACCGCCAACGCGAATGTTGTGGAATGAATTGCCAGCCGAGGTTTTTCCTTTATGGGACTCTTCAATAGAGCTGTGAACAGTAGTCTGCAATGTCGGCAGCGCAACTGGAAGCCCCCTGATGTTGCAGGTGTTTATGGGCGGCGGTGACCACTTACCATCATGAGGGCCGCCCGCTCGTCTCCCATCTATTCTAAAAATTATCGTTTTTATTATAATATATACATATATATATATAGATGTACAAAAGATACAGGTTTATGGGTGCTCATCTGATGAAGCCGCATGAGGCCCAACACCTCGCCGCTAAAACTTTTTTTTTTTTGTACGAAGGCGGCAGACGAGCATACAGTCCACCTGATGGTAAGTGGATACAGTCGCCCATAGACATCCGCGATACATGCCAATATTAGTCCAAAATGAGAAACGTTGGCATGCCCCCGGATGCGCTGCCTAGCATTGGAGATATAGGAATGGATTTGGAGAAAGGGTTGAGAAAATGGGGAGGGATAGGATGGGATTGGAATGGGCTCTGGCACATCTCACTCACTACCGAAACACGTACGTACATTGGGGAAATACGATAAAATGGGAAATGCAGTACATTTCAAGGTAGTATTCTGTGAGAGAGGGGTAACGTGGCCAGTCGAGCGCGCCCAGCGGCTGTTGGATTGCAGCGTGCAATCTCCCCCTCAAAAACTCAAAACTATCCTGCGATATCTGCAGGCCATAGACATTGTTAGCGAACTATAAGGCACCAACTACACGAGCGAGTCTCGCATCTATATCGCCGTATGTAGATTAGCTTGGTGAGAAATAAATTAGTGGCACGGCGAGAGACTCGATCGTGTAAGGCGCCTTTATTTATGAGATCTACCTAGCTAGATCCTACCTATACACCTATTATGTAGATATTGGCTATGAGGACTTATTTCGCTGTTATACGTCACGGTTCCTCTACTTTAATTACATAACCATTGCCTTCATAGTGGCCAATAAAAAAAAACACCTACTTCAAAAGCCCCTCCCTACCTTTTGATCCTCTGTTTAACATCTTTCGAACCTAACCTTTAAGTGATGTTGAGAGTTCTATTAGGTCCCCGAGGTCTTAATCAGCTCTAAATCTGCTGTTACAGGCGAATTAGGGTTAATTTGAATATTTGATAGTCTCAAGATGTAGGGGCACATTATCGCCCAGTTGACTGGAAACAACTTGAATTCAATTAGTGTGGCAAATAGGGTTATACACGAGATATTTCTGTTACACTGCATTTTTGCATAACTCTACTTATGCAATGTAATTGTGGTCAGGCCGTATCAGCCATTAGATTTACATCTCCCCATGTATTTTCGTGGGTGTCGTAAAAGCGACTAAGTAAGGGATAACAAAGTCGTTACCGCAAGCCCAGAAAAACTACATCACCTCTAAAAGACTGGACTTGCCAACCCACTAGGCCAGCGTGGTGTTTTGATGCCATGAAGACTATATGCATGAGAAGACCCGTGTCCAGTATTGAATGAAAAAAGGGCTGGTTACTATATACTTGGGGTCTTTCAGAACCTAAAAGGGACTTTTTTAGATCCTTCATGTTGGTTAGCACATCAAGCCACGATACGATTAGATTTTGACTTGACTCATTTATCCAAACATTTTTCCAATTCCATTCCTAAATTTTCAAGGTAGGGGTGCAAAGTTTGTCATTATGGGCAGATATCGGCATGTATCCCGTATGTCTTAGAGCGGCAGGACCTATTCACTTACCCGGCTCTTCTGCCTTATTGAAATTGCAATTTAATAATACAAATCTTCATCCTGATTTGATACCGACTATCGTTGTCCACACTGACATACAACGGAAATTGTTGACAAAAAATGTTATGTCGGGTGCCTTCTGAATACCACCTACTTGGACTTGACACTATTTCGATTAGAAAAAGATAACACTTTGCTTCTACAGGCAGTACTTCAAAAAAACAGTACTTACATTGAAAACGAGTTATAACTCTTTATAAGAAGGGAAGTGTTTAAATTATAATAAGCAGATAGTATTTTTTAATTTTCAACAAGCATTTTCAATAAAGCACAATGTATTTTTGAAGATGTCTCGGCTTTTTATAATAGAAACCGTTCTCTCAGTCTCGATTCTAGGATTCGCCTAGTGCGGAGTTACGTCTTCTCCATCCTTATGTGCGGTGATGAATCCTGGACCCTCACTCAGACTATGTGTAAAATAGGTTTTACGCATTCGAAATGTGGGTGTGCAGAAGGATGTTACGAATATCTTAGGTGGATCGGGTGAGAAACGAGACTGGTTTGCATAAGGGTTTAGAAGTCATTAAAACTGTTAATATAAGAAAATTATGATATTTTGGTCACGTCATGCGCAATGATAGATGTATTTCTTTTGCAATTAGTAATTCGTCGTACACTTGCCACAAGACGGACATCTTGGCTTAGAAATCTTAGAGAATGGTTCGGGATGAGCCCCAGGTCTTTGTTCCGAGCAGCAGTCTCTCGCGTGAGATCGCCAACCTCCCTTAGGAGATGGTACCAAAAGAAGAAGAATAGTTATAAATGGGCTTTCGATTCAACTTTAGCTGATTATTGATAATATATTTATATATTTACACCTTGGGATGTAATAACTTAACTATTTTTTATCCCACAGATATCATTAAATTGTTTTTTTAATTCTTTCATTACTTAGGGTATTTAGTAACAACTACAGTGGGGCCAGCGAAAAATCAAACACAAAACCAATTTTCTACAATCTGCGTTGTCCCCACCAGTGGGGATTACTAATGGAGAAAACTATCAAATCATATTATTGTGTAACTCCATATGTTAAATTAGACAATTACAACAAAATTAGACAATAGAGTTAAATTGTGTTGTTACTGTTTTATCATAATAAATACTCTCTTATCACAACTTAACATAATAAATAACATTTTACAACGCGCTCGTTCTAAAAACCAGAACCCATCGATATATTTTTAATATCACATTTTTGTTATAATATAGTATATTCCATAAATGGTATTTTGCTAGTTTGGTCTTTTTCAAGTTTTTTTCATGAAACCTAAGGTCAGTTTGATAGGGAAGACGGGGATGTATGAGGTATTAAAATAAAAGACGGCGAGTCAAATAAAAGCTTAGCTTTATTACTCGTTATATTCACGAAGAAACATCCCTCATTGGTAGCAACAAGTCTCCATGCTGACATGCTAGTAGAGATACAACTCATGTTTCACCGTATTACAATTTTTCCATTTAATTTTGTTCAACAGATTTTAGAACCGCCAATTTTTATACCAATATATACGAACGTAATTCTTAACAATCCGACGGCCGTGATACCGATGGATTCAAATTTGATACAATTTATTTTTCTCCCATAATTATAACCTCACTTTTTAAGTCTAATACACCAAACAGTGGTTAGTTCCTAAAACATTCACGGACAAAGACACACGCTCGTAAATTATAAGCATTATGACAATGTGATATATTAATGTATAAGTATTGTTGTAGTATTAAGAACCGTAATAATTAATGTGTAGTTAGGTTAGGTTTTCGTAACATTAGGTAGGTATGATTTGTCTGAGGCCCACAGATTACAATAGTGACCCGTTATCAGCCATTCTAAGACAAATACCGAGAATTCGTTTTTTTTTTCTATCTCCTTAAAATTGCTTTAAATTTATTATTTTTACATCCAGAACCATATAAACATCTTTAAGTTATTTATATATTTTTATCTATAAACTGGCTGACCACCCCACCGCCCTGCTCCCACGAACGGTCAACTTTTTATTTACAAATGGTTAATGTTTCTAAAAGTTTAATATCCGACACTATTCTTAAAATTAAATACAAAAACGCATGACACTCTAAAAATTACCTAACATGTCATTTTGTCATTGCTATAATTTATGAAATTTTGATCTTTACACCAACTTTAGAAATATTCAATACAAAAATACACTTTTTGAATAAAATTTTATACACGCATTTATTACGTCGACGTGAGGCGAGGGCGGAGGCGCGGTTGCCTCAAAAGAAAAGCTTTGAGCCTCGTAACCTTAACATCATGAAATTTGTACTAAATATATCAGAACAAGCGGACGCGGGGCCTTATCACTTAGCCGAAATGCGAGGATGCCGAAAAAATGCCTAAACACTAGTCAATTTTCAATTTCAGTGAGACGTTACGTGTTGTTCAACACCTACAAGTGCACAGTGGGTCGCACCTCTATATCGTGAACAAAACATCTCGCGTCACTTTACTAAAATAATTTCGTTTTTTTTTTAAATTTTGTTTCTAATTTATCACTGGCGTCCGCGTCCGCTCACTGTAGTTTACAAATATATTATACGAAATGGTGCCACAATTATACACCGTAGCTCACCAGAAACAAATGGTAAACTTAACACGTATTTGCGCACAAACACACAAGAATATTAAATGAACGTGTATCGCTGTTACGAATGAAGACCACAAGGATATTGAAAATATTATTTTTATACACTATCGGGTATTTTTAAATACAAAATTACGAACACTTTTCTTATATCGACTTGATGTTTCTGTTATGTGATAGTACTGACTGTCATATTTCTTTTCTATTCACAAAATTTTGGGCTTTCGAGCTCATCTTAATTTAATATTACAGACAAGCGTCGGCAGTATATGTTACAGACATTCTAATAGTATATCCGTGCTCAATTTTGACAATTTTTAATCAGTTATTATTAACGAATGATACTTATTTAATGACTACCTAATTTTTGCAATTCTCTTATTAAATTTTTTCACGTATAGAAAAGGGGATACAGCTATTTGGTAAATCTAATGTTTTCTAACTTCCAAAAATGAAATGCTACATATAATAGTCTATTACAATTTCGAAAATTTAGGAACCATAATACCCAAACGTGAAACCAAATACATCATATATTGTTTTTTTTTTTATTTATAATTAATTTTGAAAATAATTACAATATTTATTTCTTTTTCATCGATA
Source organism: Sesia bembeciformis (assembly GCA_943735995.1). Classification (NCBI taxonomy): domain Eukaryota; kingdom Metazoa; phylum Arthropoda; class Insecta; order Lepidoptera; family Sesiidae; genus Sesia; species Sesia bembeciformis. The sequence continues at coordinate 10,620,231 of OX031042.1, forward strand.
AATCCAAACATTTCGTAGACGGAATCGAAAGTACTAATAATGTAAAGCAAAAACATTCGATACAATTTTATGGAACAGAAGCTATCACACACTATCATCTACATACAAAATTTCGAAACAATAAGAACTGGCGCTGCCGAAAGGGCATTTTTAATAAATCTACATACATATTATAAATACAAACATGAGCTTTAAAGTCAACACCGAATTTTGTACTTTTTCTGTGGGATAGCCCTCCATGATCACTGTGGACTAAGTATTCGATGTTTTTTACTCGAGTTTTTACACTAATTTAGAAAAATTGTCAACCGATAACTATAAATATTATGAACATCGAATAAATCTTAAATCAGCTGTATCGCATATCCATTGTGGTCTTGTAGCGGCTGTTGCACAGTGAGTCACTCAAGTAAAAAATCCGGAAAAACTTATATTAACAGCTTAGAACAAAAAGTAACATGTAGGTACAATTTTACTTTGTCTGAAAATATAGTCTAAAACATTTAACGGCTCCAAGTATCTGCAAATTACGGCATGTCGGTTGAATACTGTTGATGGGAAATCAATACATTTCTATTGTAATATGTGTTGTGTAGCCTGCGGTAACATTTCTATTGGATATGAAGAAATCTATGGAGAGATCGGAATAACGGATTACGTACTACAAGGAATTAATATTGGGGAATGATTGTCAATTCAGATCTGAAAAGTAAGTAGCTCTAATATATTTAGTGTACTGATGAGTTATAAAGTAATTGTGACTAGTTTTTCTTAAAAATATTCTTGTGTCTAGCAAGAGCCTTCCTTGGTTACATTAATGACGTCAATTCCCTTGATCAATTCATTATTAATTATTCTAACTCTGACTAAAGACACATCAGACTTTCAAATAAACACTTTTCAGCTCTAAAGTGACCATATGGTAAGAACAAAACAAACAACATGTAACAAAATACGATCATAACGTAACATGGAACGATGCTCGATCTCGAATAAGCCCTGCGGCGACTGTGTATATTGTACAAATCGACGCGAGTTGTGGAACATCAGAAAATTAATCCGGGCTATTGCTGTGAAGAGTTGGCTGGTCGTTAATGGCCATCTCCGTAAACTCACTGTCGTCTATTGTCGTTCCGAAAATGACCGGGAAATTTAGAACTAAAAACCGGTTTCTCAAACGGGGAAGAGGCTGCATGCATGTTTGTGTCGATGTCTCTGAAAATATCCGTATCTCTCTCGCACACACCTAACCTGAACTTCTACTCTAAACACACCAGTCGACGCCTGGTCCATCCTAAACTGAGGTACTCTTAATTATCGTAATAGTTCAAATGGTTACAAATGAAACGATAACAAACGTGTAATATCAAATCAAAAATGCTTACATCTGCTTAGCTAGGGCCGGCCATCCGCCCTGCACGGTTCGACGTACTCGAAACTGAGGATGGTGTAATATTTTGTACAATTTCGCAAATTAATTCGCAATATTCCATTTTACTATTGAGCCCTTAATGAATATTTTAGCGCTAAGATAGATTATTCGATATTATTTGATCTGTATTAAAACTATCGTATTATATACAAGTTGTCTATAAATTTCTGTACAAGTATCTATCTTACCGTTTTACGTCTATTTTGAGAAGCGAAATGATAAATTTTTGTGTCCTGTGAAACTGAGGATGTGAACTGAAGGTGTGCTACCGCGTAGCGGGGTCGACGGCCGGCGACTACATGTTATAACAAATACATCAAGAGCTGCGACTACACTCGAGTTTGCTTCTGAAATTCTCCAACCGCATGTAATTACGAAACTACAACTTCTCTAGTGACGGATTCTTCTTTCATCGCCATTTCAGGAGCAAAGCTCGAGTCTGCCGCACTACGTATATCTACGAATCAAACTAATTAATCTTCTATAGTATATTAGTAAGTGTGTGTATGTATATTGACTGTTCGTTATGTCGAACTGTTATGCGCGTGCGCAAGGCGAGGCGGTGCGCGAGCGTCGCGCGGCATCTTCGGTTGGGCAGTAGGTTCTATTGAGGGCCCTTTGTATTAATTTTTATTAACTTTTCTGGTAAAAAATCAACATACTTTTGAAGGCACTTCTGATCGGACGAGGTGGCCCAGTGCGTATTTGTAAATGGTCTGATACTAGATGCCAAAAAGGGTTATTGTAATTTAGTATTTTTAATAGTAGGTAGTATATGAGATTTTGGTTTATTGGAAATTGTGTTGCCTTCAACTATTGCGCCTGTTTGGATGTGAGTCAAATGTCTATGTGTGTATGAGAGACGCCGCGAGGCGCTCGCCTGCGGAGCTAACACACTACGAGCGTGTCACAATGGCTGATTCGTGGGATTTTTTTTTAAATGAATAGATAATAAATGTTTATTGTATATATAGTCTTGTTGCTTGTATTGTAACGTACTGACTAAAATTCATGAAAAAACAAAACCCTATTTCTGCATTACGCAGTAAACAATAAAAGTTATAGGAATTAGTATGTAGACTGTATATTGACTGTCAAATAGTAGTGTGATTCTCCGCACTCGCACTAGGTTACTGATGCATGATGGGGCCCACGCATAATTTCGGAAAATAGTACTTTTACCTAACAAATAAACTTAATCCTATGTCCGTAGCGAGACGTCTCGCAGATATTCCGGACTAACTGAATATGCGACCCGAACAATGCCAAAACGTGTAAAAATTCAAACAAGGATGCTTACGTAAACCGTAACTGAGGATGTTTTATTTTATTGGAATTTTGTGACTGCATTTTCATTATGCTATTGATTAATCTGCTGCACGAACACAAAACCGGCTATCAGTATAAAAAATATGTAAAATCTGTATGTTTGTGGATCGAAAAATAACCCTGCTCTATTGTACTAATGACTATGGTTAACGTTAATTATTTCTAAAATGATTAAGACGAGGTAAAGGTTGACAATTTTCGGCGGCGCGAGGCGTGCCAACAAACGTAAATATTTTAGAGAACAAAACAACTAATGCATGCTTAAAAGGGATAAGGAAGAACCGAGGTAGAACAAAAATAAAAACAAAACATCAAACTTAAGCAGTTAATATATTAATCGATTCTTTTCTTAAAAATAAATCAATGAAATGATTTTAAAATATACACAACTATAAAAACCATTTCAATTTATGATAATACTTAATAATTATATATAGCGAAATATATTATGTGCAGAAATAAAATTCTAGGTGACTTAAATTTTCTCTTACTCATATAACCTAAGGAATTTTCTAGTAGAGCGCAGGTTGTGGCTTGGCGAGTAAGTGCTCCATGCCACGCCACGCCACGCCACTCGACGTCCAACGTTTAACTTCAAACTTTTTAATAATTTAACTTTTTTTTATCAATAATTTTGAATCTGAAGGCCTAAATGCGAGTGTCGTAAAATTTTGGTGTGCGAAACAATCGTCCAATGAGTTTTCTATAAATTTAGTTATGCCGAAACATTGTGTGCGTGGAGTCGATGCGCTCACTCCAACTGTTCGAGGAAGTTCGGCGACTTGAAGTACTCGGGCACGGGGTCGTCGAGCCGCGAGATCACCTTGTAGATGGACTTCTTCCAGCTCTGTTCTGCGTCCTTGCCGCCTTGGATCGCGCGGAAGAACTCTTTTAATGTCTGCTCAATCACGTATCTGAAGTTTGGAGGAACCTGGAATATAAAAAAAACCGATTACATTTAGAAAAAATGACTTTTATATCTTTAAATATGGTCAGTCCATTAACATTTTCGACTGTAATTCTCACTGATAAGCTCATAGAATAGACACTTATTTAAATTCCATCAACCTGTGGCTCTCTACTGCGGGATATTGACCTTTCTCAAGGCTTCCCACCTCTTGTGACAACATTCCGTCTTCTCGTTCAGACATTAAGGGCGACTTTATTCAAGTTCGACGGCTTTAAACGCAATAATGACGATGAAGATGACGATAATATAAAATTAAGTGTATAATCAATAATAATAAATGAGAAGTCCATCAACTCGCTGTTTATCTATTTAAACTTCATTGGCACAATTATTTGTACAACAGGAGGACTTATCCCATAAGGCATTCGCTACCAGTCAACCACCAGATTATACAGAAACAGGATATCCTTTTTCTTATATAACTATCCTATGGATAAAGTAGTTTAGTTATAACTTAAGAGGATAGTTATATAACTATCCTACGATATATACAGGTCTACTTAACCGAAAGGCGTCCTGTCCTACGTTTCCAAGTACGAGTTACTTGGAGTATCGGTCCTGTAACAGACGTGACCTGCTTCCAAATATCTATAAAGAATAATTATCACATGATTGCTCACCTCAATGTGGTTATTTCTGTTGTAATGAAGATTGAGTACTCTGTACAACTCTGAGTCACCAGCTACATGCAGTTCATCGGCCGCTTTCAAACCTTCACTGACCGCCTGCCTCGCGTACTTTTCCATCTGGATGTAGTAGAATTCCCTGGAAAGATGCAAAATTGCATGTTATTTTTTTTTATAAACGTATGTCCATCAAAAGGATTGTCAACGTCTGCCAAGATGTTCGATAATGATAATTAATCGATACCTATACAGTTGTTTTGCATCATGACAGCGATACATATGCTTATCAAGAGGGGTACATTGGATTAAAGCGGATTAAGTACCAGTGTTCCAGTTTTATTTTTATTTCTGGAGCATGCGGGTTTCCTGACGAAGTTTTCACTCACCGCCGAGCAAGTGAAATTTAAAAAAGCTTTTTTTTTAAATATAAACCCTTTATGTTAATTTACTTCCTAATAATGTAAGAATTGTTTTCATTGTTATGAAATGAATTGAACGTATCAAGCATTGTACTGTCGGCAACATATTATAAAGACGAGTTGTTTTTGTAACGTAATTTAATTGGTATAATCTAAAGTACGAGTCATGAGTAGACTAAGGTCGTCAATATACTGGTATCTACAATCGAGTGCTGCAGACGCGCACGTAGTTACCACCTGCAGTGTGACACTTCACGGCACAATGAAAATAAAAAGCACTCGAAATCCGTCGAGAGCGGGAAAGGATTTGATTAGCCAGTTTCGCTCACTCCGCTTGTGTTGCATCGCTCCGCTATCTTCGCTTCGCTTACAAGTGCGAGTCGAGCGAATCGAGTGTCTCGCGAGGCTAATTACTTACGAGTTTGCATTCAGACAGGCTAATTCAGTTTTATACGTTTCTGCAAGTGACGCGTTTCAGTTTGTGGGGTAATTGATGCCCTTTTTAACTTATAACTAGCTAGGCTACGTATAGCTAGGCTGCATAGCAAAATGCTATAAATAGAAATCCTTGTTTACAAAAGTATTTTTAATATACATATTGCGTAAATTTATTTGATAATCGATTTATGATATCAATATAAATATTTTTACATATTCGTAAACCGAAGTATCATCTCTAAGGCTCTTACGGGAAAGAGAGATGCTCGAACCTTCCGCTCGCACATAGCAGCTTCTATTATTTTTTAATTGGCACTTGGGATTGCAGCCTTACTAATTGAGTACCTAAGTAAATGAAGTGTCTAAATAATTTGATGACTTTTTGGCTGGCGCGGGCGGCGTCGAGCCACTTAGCTCTAAACAATTTTCATGTAATTTTTCATTTTAAATTCTAATTATATAGACGTTTAGTTCTTTAAATTCACTTTTTCCGTTCGCTCAATTCCTCCAATTTATACTCTTATTTCTATTGGATGTACCAAAGAATTATTTTCTGATAATTATATAGGTAGGTAATTAAATAACTTACGATACAGAAATTAAGGTCAGATATAATATTTTGATAGTTACAAGTAAAAAAGACTCCAATTCTAAAGTATGATCTCATTCTTCTATAGTGACATTAAAACCATATAGGTACATATGTGGTAGAGATACCGATTGCTGCCTATCAATAACTAATAATTCTCGAACTCATATCTACCTAATTTTACAACGAATTTAAAAAAAAAAATTAATATTGATTAATATTGGCAAGACAATATTGATTTGCTTTCTTCTCTAGTTATCGGTCAAGCTGTAAAACTATATAGATAGATATAAAGTTATAAAACTTATAGACCGTTTTTAATGATAAGACATCTGTCGTGTTGACATTGATATAAAAATTAATTACTTAGTTGAGTACCGAGATGCACGATAATCGATAATTGGGAATCCAATTCATGCTGCGTCTCTTTTTGTTTTGTGAAGATAGATAAGGATGCGCTATATTTGATATGTCAAATAGTGACATTCGCACATTTTGGAATTAAGCTCTAATTGATAACAAAATAGCTGGTAGTTATTGTGAAATGATTAAAAACAATAGTAGGTATATAGTAAACAATATAGATAATGCGCTTGCATCTAATATGTTACAATATGTAAGATTTGTTAATAACAATATCTACAAGCGATTGTCGCCTTTAATATGAAGGTTTCTTGTGAGACTAAGCAATTAAATTATAAAAATAACTTACTATAAGCTACTTTAATTTTATGATTAGTACTGTGATTATTATTAATTATTTTTATTATCACTATCTCAAGTGCTGTCAGATGCTAGCATTTGGAGTCTGATAATTGTAAGTAACTGTTTTGGGTTAATGAACTTAAATGTAGGTATATGTCAATATGGACATGATTTCGGGTTCCTAGTAGGTAATGATCTATAGGTATATTTAAAAATGGATGTTGGTATATCTGATGTTAATAGACTTCGACACCGTATGACCGATTACCATGAAAATTGCCACATATATGTATTTTTTCATGGAGAAGGTTTTTTGTAACTCGCTACTAGATGGCGCTGCAGCACATCAACTTCTATACCGTTCAACCGATGGCAAAAATCATATCGACGGCAAAACAGAAAAAATTGTGATTTTATATACAGAGGTAAATAAATATACACAGGCAGGACAATGCACCCGCTATACAAACAACTCATTTTTATATATTAGACTAGCTGTACCCGCTAGTCTAATATATAAAAATGAGTTGTTGTGCACGCGAAGGTTTCTGACAAAAAAATATCTAAGTGTTATATAAAAATATAAATAATTTCACTAAAATTCCAAATTTTCCTATAAACTTATTGATGGAATACCTATAAGGGATTTTATTCGATTTTATAGAATTTTCAGTGTTGTTCAGTCCACACATAGTAGGTATACAGGTAAAAAGTACCCACCCAAATCAATTAATTGTCTTTATGTGAATGTTTGCCCGACCGGGAATCGAATCGGGGAACTATCACACTACAGAGGCAGAGGCACTACAGATTGGACTAATCATGTAATGTAACTATAGTAATTTTATCTATGGATTTTCCTATTTTACAATCATGAACTATTTCCTACATTACATTTTACTATTTCCATCATGAAATTATTTTAAAAATGGAACAATGCTGTATTGCCAGCTTGATTTTGTCAATTTACACAATTGAAATTTTACGAATCGTTTAATTTGCGAATTTAAAACGGGATATATTGCGGATTTTAAAAAGTACAAAGTCAATTAAAATAAGAATCAACAAAACTTTAATTTTGGATAAAAACGTTTTCAGAGCAGTGCAGGTTTAGTAATGTAATGAAAAGTACTTAAAATTATTTAATTTTTCAGCAGAGAATCTATTCACTTTCCGTTTGATTTTCCATTCCTTTCTTCGAGCATGATTCTATAAAGTATATTGAACCTATAATTTTTTTTTCTTCATATAGTGCAGTGGTGCAATTAGCACATTCTGCCAGTGTCAAGTTTTATTTGTCAAGTGAAAACACATCTTATCAATGTCCAGTCGCGTCGAAGTAGGTAAGTCAGGAGTCGCTCAGTAAAGTATGGTTTACTCGGGACAAAAGAGGACTCTTTGGAAGCATACGAAAAACGCAGTCCTATTTATTTCATTATCACAAACATTGCACACAAAAAACACTTTGGAGTTTAATAAACTATCACTATTAAACCACAAAACGTACAGTCGAACAAAAACTCAACTACACTTCGAGTTTCCGCCAAAAAGTCCAACCTAGGAGTTATAAGATGTTTTAATTACAATTATGGTTCAGTATTTTTACTCTTCTAAAATTAACGAATAATTTTCTACAGCCGTTCGGTTGGTAGTGTGCAAACGGTTCCGGATTCGATTCCCGGACATTTATTTGTTTAAAGACAAATGTTTGTTCTGGTCTGGATGGTGTATTCGTCTTTGTATGTGTTTCTAGATCGATGATTCGGGGAATTTTCTTGTTTAACTATTTTAAATTTACCCGAGAATTCCAATTTAAGGTCATAATAAAAAATCTATGCATAACTTTAATTACTGTGTTTTTGCGAAATCACCTTCAAATTCTTCGCAAATTAAATCGAAATCGACTTGAGATAAGAATCGCGCAATTGTAATGTTATTTGTAAGCGGATAACGTTTTCTACGTCTGCCCATATGCAGTTTCATGCGGGTACTTACACAAAGTTTGGGGACGGAAAGGCTTGGAATATTCGAGAAGAAATAATGAAAGTTGATTATGACGACACACGCATACACACACACACACACACACAGAGAGAGAGATAATAATTGTACTAAGATTTTTTTTCATTTATTACACCTTTAAAATAAGTTACAATTAAGTAGTATACACAGGCTGTTAGAATGTAGCAAATAGGAGGAGTGCCCTCTCTATATTTGTGAGGATATAGACTATTGTCTATATAATATAGACTATCTCTCTATTGTGAGGATTTCTATATTTTATAAAATCTAACTGAATTATATGTGTATTTAAACTATTTATTACTATACAAATGTTTTAATATAGTAAGTACTGTACGAGTACCTACTAGATATTTTAGGGATTAGTTAAGATGTTAGTGTTTATTATACAGTTCGGTATATTAATAATATGAATTATTATTTTCTGTTAGGCTATTTTAAACATATTTATTTAACGTATTCTATTTACTTATCTGTCTGTATGTTCGCTCTTTAAACAATCAAGCAACTTATTGTAGTATGTGTGCACATACAAATTATCGTATTATTTTTTGGTAGTACCTATTCATTGAGTAATTTATTCATATTATATGTAAATTTTAGTGCAATGATGTATACTATGATGATACTATGATGATGATGTATACTATGATGATACTATGATGATGATGTATACTATGATGATACTATGATGATGATGTATACTATGATTTACGCTAACGCTGTGGCGGGCCCAAAAAAAATATCTTCAAATTTTACTATCTATGAAAAAACCGTTACTTTGCGAATCAGCTGTTGCCTTGCGTCTTTGTCCCCAATATCACCTTTGCGAAATAAATTAAATACAATTTCAACTCTACTACTATCAGTTTAATGTCCAAATTACATTAAAGTCACAGTAGTTGTAATTCAAAACAGGTGATTAACAATATCAACAGATTTAGAATTCTGTCTTCAAAGATTTAGTGTTTATTTTCCTTTCTACATATTTTATGTGTATTTTGCTATTTTTCTTAAGATGCTGCGTCTTGCTACCTGGATCGAAACGTCTTGGATCACGTTGAATGGAGTTTCTTTTGTAATGATACAAATAAAATTTCGAAATTAAAGTTCAAAGAGGAGACTTCTTTTGAATGAAAAATTAAACGTCAAAGAAATTTACAAAGTTGTGAAATTTACAAAGAAATGAAAGTTGTGATCGCAAAATTATTTTTTGATACCCGTCTTCAAAGTGATCAGATGTTATTATTTTTTTATACGTATTTTATTATTTGGCACCATTTATTATCTTTGTTATTTACCATGTTTAATTTTAATATTCACTTATTGTTAATTAGCGGCAAAAAAAAAAAAAAATAATTACCTCATTTGGCTAATTTATTTTAAGAATTTCGTGTTATTTACGGTTTGAATACCTATGTCCTTGTTAATATTCCACTAAACTTTTTTTTAAATAAACAAGACAGTTTTGTTTTTTTATAAAAAAAATACCAGCAGTATGTTAGTGAGTGTGATTTGGTCCCCTTCAAGAAATCATTTGATTCCCGTGTGAACGTCGCTTAAACGATCTTACCATAGAGTTTGGAATTTATTACAGTGGATTCGGACTTAATATAACGCACATAACCCTTAATCTTCAATATATCTATCAGTGAATTGATGCAACAATCTTGCGAAATTGTTTTACAATCTACAGTTTTTGTAAATTCTTAAAAAATTGAGAAACTCGCGAAGGTTTCTCGAAGATTTTGGCATAGTCACGTGTACTCATTTTCGAAAATTGCGCTCATCGATGAAATATGACCTATCAATGAGCGATAGGATTGTAACAAAATCTCATACAGTATCACTTAACCGAGATATTTGGAAGTAAAGACTGTTGAATAATAAATGTTTTAATATTTTTTCACCTTTGTTTAATATTTAATAATCTGTTTTAATATTTAATCCCTTTGTATTATTTTGTAAAAAGTACCCAATCCTTCGTGGTTGCGATTCTATGTGGAAAATTACTAATTTGCCCAAATTCTAGATTCCAATTTTCTTCATGTCAGTTCTAACACAATTTATTTTCATATATCTATGGCCAAGTCGCAGCTAAGACGTTTCTTAGGGGGGTCAGAGTATTGTTGTTTTTTGCCTTCTTCCCTTTTGTTAACTTGAAAGCGCGAATGTTGCTTTTGATAAGTTCGAAACTCGAATTCGAGCCAACCGTTACATTAGTTTATCTGCAAATATTTGAAACATTTACATTCAAGCCTTTACTCATTTCGTAATAAAGATCAATATGTTAAATAAAAGAAAAAAACTCTACCAGAGTAATTAGTAACTTCTTATGTTACTGAAGCAAACAACGCAATTACCTACCTGCGATATAGGTCAAATTACTAAGTCGTAATCAACTTTTATTAATAAAACTGGAGGCTGTATGTATGTTGAACTATCACATGATTTCTGCTGTAGTATAATATGCTTAACAAGTCCATGATTATTTGCTGTTTATGGTTTGGAACCGAATTAATTACCTTTATTATTTTAATATTAATTTACATTTGTATTTTTTTATAGGAAAAGACGACAGGCAAGCATACAGCCCACCTAGTGGGAAATAGATACTATCGCTAGACATCCACGGTACATGCCAATATAAGTCCAGAATGACAAATGTTAGCACGCCCCCGGATGTAGAGTTATCTTTAGAGATGCAGGAATGGATTTGGAGAAAGGTATGGGATAATGGAGAGGGATAGGATGAGATGGGAATGGGCTCCGGCATATCTCACTCACTACCGAAACACGTGCGTACATTGGGGAACAGTATAAAGTGGGAAATGCAAGTACATTTAAAAGTTAGTCTTCTGTGAGAGAGGGGTAACGAGGCCGGTGGAGTGCGCCCAGCGGCTGTTGGGTTGCAGCGTGAGCCCCTCCAAAAATATATCAGTATTTATAAACAAAAGCGTTACAAATAACAACTTTATTGTTATTAAATTATTCATTCACAGTTTGGTTTCGAGCATGTAGTGTTTATCAAAGTTTAACTAGGTTTTACTAGGTTTAGAATAAAGGTTTGGAACGATATCGAATACCACGAGGGGACCGTGTGGATTGGTGGATGCATGTACAGTTTTGTTTTTTGTTCCTCGGGCATGCCGGTTTCCTCACGATGTCTAGTACGATGACACCGAGCTAGTGACTTTTTTTATATCGATAAATCTAACCCTATAATGTAGTACTCCAAGACACTGGCCTCCTTTTAGAATCGCGAGAGGGTTTCGGGTCTTAGTCCACTACGAGGACGTCATATAAACAATTTTGAGTTCTGTGGTCATGGACGTTGAGTCTATCAAAAATGGATGTCGAGTTCTATTTGAAGTTGTTTCATATCGCGCAGATACACTAATAAACGGAGTTTTCGCTAATACATGGAACCCGGGTATGCCTTCGATACCATTTCGTTACATAGTTTGGGGATTCAGCTGAGAGTTAGGGAAAAAATATCGAATTTCGAATTGCGAGCGAAGTCAAGTTAATGTAAAAGTTAATGTCCTACATTTCCATGGCTTACGATGTCTGTCACATGCGGGCGCATACCGCTATGCGAGAACTCGATAACAGGGTAAGAACCTTTGCTTTCTTTTCTGTTATTTATAACGTTATTTATAGCTTCAACGTAGTTTCCATTAACGGTTAATTGAATAACTTGTACAAGTTACATGCTACAAAATGCGGAATTGATGTAATCAAATAGGATAGGGTTTAAGTAGGATAATTATAATTTGTATTAAATCAAGACCTGTAGTTTTCTGAGTTACTGGCTCCATTTTTTTTATATACAAATACATATACATTTTTTAGTCTGATAATAGTGTTTAACACAAATAATATGTTGTTAATGAAAATTATCCAAAGGACTTTTCGGGGGGGACTCGAGAAGTGTGTTGAGTTTATGTGTGATTATTGTAAAAATTGTGTATTAAGTGCTGTTCGTGCGTGGTGTTTGTGATAATCAAATAAAAGCGTGGGACTGCGTTTTGTGTGCTAACAAGGAGTCCTCTTCTGTCCTCAGTAAAATTACTATTGCTTTTGAATGGATATGTTTCGAAATTGTTTATTAATTATTACGAAGAAACCTTGACTGGCACTGGCAATGCTAATTACACCATTGCCATATATGAAGAAAAAAATATCCAAATATAAATTGTCAAATATTAATATTACAAATAAATAATAATAATAATAATAAATACTTTTTATTATATTTCATACTAATGGTTATTGCATGTGAACATATCTTTAAATAACAGAATACCTGTAGGTATTCTATTATTTAAAGATATGTGACGTTATGGCTAAGGTCATCTCCTAAGGTCCAAGGTTGCGAACCTTGGAATAGAGAAAAATGATAAGAAAATAGAAAATAATGATTTGAATTCATATAGGTAAGAATGTTTGCCTAATTTAGGTCTAATATTTCAAATTTGGGAATTAATTTGAAATAATGCATTTATTATCTTAATAACTGTAGGATTGAAAACTTATACCTATGTGTTATACCTGCCTTACCCACTACCACAAGCGCCAAAATACTACACCACCTTTAAGTGGACTCGCCAACCCGCTTGGCCAGCGTGGCGTTTTGAGGACACATCCCTCGTGCACAAGACAATATGCGTAGGAAAGCCCATGTCCAGCTGGATACTGAAAGAGCTGGTTGTTGTATGTGTTGTACATATATTGTACGGGGATTATTCTACACATAAAAATGAACAGGAATCCCGGAAGTCGGGATTGAGGAATTATTGCTTCGAAAATTCACAACAGGACTTCATTGCGACCGCTGGCAATTAAAAATATAAATACACTCATACGTATGCATTCAAGTGGTTTCTTGACGTCTTATTTTAACCCAACCTATCCTGGTTTTATTTTAAATTATGACTTTAAATATTGGCGTATTTCCCCTTTATTACCGAGGGCATTGTTCTTTATCAACAATACTCCTTTATATGGGATTGTTTGAAGGAAAATTCGTAGCATATTAATTAATTATATTTATCGGCGTTTTAAGGAAACATTGCGTTTATCACGTAGTGCCTGCCTACTGTTGGTTGCAATTAAACATACTCGAAGATAAACTGCTAAGAAATATGTACATATTATATGTATATTATTTATAGGTATATACTTATAGCTCTACGTTTTAATAATTAAATTATTAATATAGATTTAAAGACCGTGTGTGGAAAGTATTTGGGAGAGACCTATATCGAGCAGTCGAGAGACAGGCTGTTGATATATTTATATAGAATCAAAAACTATGTTTGACTCTCCTAACGTCTACTAAAGTTATAATATAATATTTAAGGTATTAAATAATCATTATATAATAGATACAATTGATGAAATTGTATTGATATAAAAAAATTAAATGTTTAGAGAAGAGATTTCAAGACGATATCCTTATATCAGTCTCTATATTATTTATCATTATATCAATGATAAGATTGACCAGCGATAACCTTTTATCAATCTCTTCTAGACGTTCTCGTTATTTTTACAAATAATTTATTAACAACTAGCTGTTGCCCACGACTTCGTCCGCGTGGACTTTAGTTTATAAACACCGTCTTTACCTTCTTATGGGTATTTGGTATTTTCAAAAACGATCACACACATTATTTCTTATAGCTTATTTTTTATCAAACAAATGCTCGACGTGATTCTTTAAATTGATATAACTTTTTTATTTATGAACTGATTAAAATAAAACAAACACTAAATTTTAAGTGAAGCTTACCACAATACATTAGTGAAAACCGCACCCAAATCGGTTAAGCCGTTTCTAAGATTAGCGCGCACAAACGCACAGACAAACAGATAGACAAAAATTCTAACAATCATTGTTTTGGGTTCTATTGCGTTAATAAAGGCCCCCAATAATATTTTTCTCATATATCTTCCATGTACAGACAGCGATCAGTTACATTTTTATTATATGTATAGATTATAATTTGTTACAAAAGTTTTATTACACTTCATTTTTCACCAATGTTTTTCCTAAGCATTTATTCAGTGTTCGAAGAGTACCTATTTAATTATTTATTTCAATTATTAAATAAACCTTTAGATATTTAAAAGAATCTGAACAATTAGATAGATTTACAGTCACTATAATAATGTTGCTATCTCCATCTTCACCTCCTTTTAGTTAGTAAGTATTGATTTTAAGCGGTTAAAAAACTCATAAACGAAAACTGTCCGTGGCACTTGCATCAGAAAGTAGTTTCCAGACATTTTCCACTTTTCCAAACACTCATTTCGATCGTTGCCAAATACAATGGTTATTAAAACGTGATGCATCCCGGAGTCGCTCAAATGATACGCTGGTATTATGCGTTATGTACCCACATAACTATATGCATTATGTAATGTGCAAGTTGTCTGTGTGTGTGAGTGGACGGCGTCCAGCTTTCCAGAAGTACGGGAGAGTGAGCCGCCACAGACTGCATTGGATAGAGCACTGAACGGCAACAGAGATGGCAACAAATAAATGTAACTAAAAATTCGAAGTAATTTTTGCGTTGTATAAAAGCCGATGTCAGTTGAAAATGGAATAGTTTAATTTTTTTACAATTGATGCAGTGAAAAATTTACCGGAAAACTTGCATATGACGAAAACTTTATTCGGCGAATGTGAATATTAAAGAAGTTATTTTTGAATCTGTCGACAACAACTTTCGAGGATAGTTGCGCCCTCTATTTTTTGCGAGGTCTGTACAAAAAGTTGCACGGCGCTCCGCACACATGCACACAACTCACACATAGGCGCAAGTAAAGGCGAGTAAACTAATACCGGCCTGGATTAATGCTTCAGTTAGTAAAAAAACTTTTTTCAGACTGCACCGTCCGGCACAGGGTCGCATTCAGACAAACGTAGACTAGTAATTATCTCACTCGTGCGATACGACACGCGTTCCTCTCACATCCAGACTATTATTGTACCATAAACGTGTTCTGCAATTGTTTTAATTACCGCTCAAATTATGGTTAAATTATGTCACGGATGATTACAGCACTCTCCGGTTTTTCCTCTTTTTGTGTTCTCGATACGGTTTTTAATTATTATTGTTAATTGTAGATGTTGTAATTGGGATGTTTTAGTAAACTTTTTCATTTTTAGTTAAAATTAAACTAGACATCCTACCTACAGCTAAAGATAACTTTGGAGTTTTAGGCCACTTTAGGACAAGACATTTTCTTCGTAATATGAGTTTAGTAGACCTTTATAAATTTAAACCTTGTTATTTACCGTCGAATACTTCAGCGGACATTGTTAGTGTAGTGTGTGCTTTTCCGAATGTGAAGATCAAATGTGGGTAGTTGATAAAACTGCTCGCAGCTGCCATCCTGAACCCAGTCAGTAATTCAGTCAACTCATGACCACGACTTGTGTAACCTGTGTCGAAACGTCGAGTAGGAATAAAAGGTAAACAAATACCTTTATTATACGCGTTCAGAGCCGATTTAGAATATAAAAAGTGTACAAAACGCGAAAGTTTAAAAAGTAGCATTTGTAGAGCCTGTAATGAGAATTAGAATTCATGTTCCACCTATTGCGCGGATGTGACGAATTGTCTTTTGGGAAGTCATCCATCTACGCCGGAAGACTGAAGGATATCCTGAAGTGTATGTATATCGTCTTTAGAGACAAAAAGCAAAAGAAGAATACAACAAGTCCTAATGGTTCACAGTGATTGGAAATTCGAAAGTTTATCTATGGACCACCCTTGATAAGTTAATATAAACTCTTTCATTGTTTGGTGCGTGGGTGAACTGTTGTTTGTTTGTCAGTTGTTGAGTGTTTTTTATGAAAAAGGTTTTTATTACAATCTGTTTATGCATTTTCGAATCGTGTTATATCGAAGGCTTTGCTCACGAACTTATTATTAAGGATTGACGTTTGAATGTCGCTAGCCCCGCATGGCTACCTGTCATGAAAAGAGAAAGTTTACGACGATCATAGACTTATATTGACTACATTATAATATAGTCTTATACTTCTAATCATTAAGCCTAACATTCTGTAGTAAGTAGGTGCATTCCATCTACCACATGCGGGCTATGATACATATACATACGAACGTATATTTACTTGCTTTCTCGAAAATACTTTCCGTATCTAGAATAAATGGGAAACCCAAAGTTATTTGCCACCACAGACCGCAAGCTTTATCTTGTTTCCTTTAGTGACATAATGCAATAACAAATAAAGGATGAAATCGATCGATATTAAAAATACAAGAGCGAAGTTCGGCCCTGGTTAATGACTCCCCCTCGCTGACCTGCCTCTGTCTTGTACCCCACGCTTCAAAAGTTCAGCTCATTTGAGTGCCTGCCGAGATTTTATTACCCCCCCAACTACTCGGTTCGGTATTAAAAATTTCGAAAAAAAGGGTTAAACAAATGCATGGACGTTTAAGGGTGTGTACTCAAAAGCTGACCGTTTACGGTCAGTCGATTCTAGAATTAGTTTGTAAATTGTTGTTAGGAGACAGTTTTGTGAGAGCCCGTTTGCTTTGGTTTTGGTCGCCGATGCGGCATAAGTGTCGGTATTTGAAACAAATTAAAAACTGTAATCGATCCGCCTCTGCACTCGCGTTAATGCGAGTACACAGAGGACCTGTAGTTATATTTTTTGTCTACATTTTTTTTTACTGCACCTGTGTATGACGATCTATAGAAAAGATTATTAAGCTTACCTAACCTGCCTAAAAAAGTTAATTCTTTGTATAAAAACCGAACAACAATTCACAAAAACCTCGAGATACAAACAGTATCTATAGAAACAAATATACATCTCTATTATAGACTAAACAAGTTAAAACCTTGTCTTTACACTCAAAACCTTTAATATCATTCAAGCAAAGCCTGACATAATATATTCAACATACTTGCTATATTTATTTTACATAATATATGAATACGAAGGGTGTGATCACGTGTCTAACAATAATTACTTTAGTGATGCTAGGTGTTATTATGCCAACCGTCTGCCATCGCATTTTCAGTTTTACTTAAGTTATTTCCCATGGGTTTTTCGTCATTGCTATTTATTAAGATTTCAGACGTTAGCGTGTGTTATTTTTTTGTTACGAAACGCCTAATTCAGTGACCTGCTCTAATTTGGAATAGACGTTAATCCGAACGCCGTTCCAATTTCAAATTTGTTTTTTCTACGCTGCGTTCGGTCTAGAGCTAAGAAAGTAGAATACAATCTCTATTATTCGAACTATTTGCTGCTGAGGTCATTCGTATAATCGAAAATTCTGATATTCGAATTCATAGAAAAACGAAACGTGTAAGTTAAAATTTGAATAAAACGATTTTATAAAAAATCAACAATCAATGGTTACTTACATAGGCATATGTGTGTATGTCAAGAGCATGTAGACCGTAGGGTTTACAATTCGGATAATGAAGTATTTGGATAGCTAAGATTCGGATAATCGAGATTATACAGTATTGATTAATGTTTAATGTGAAAGTTTTCCTTAGATTTCATATTTATGATACATAGGTATGTTGTCATTATCACTTATGCAACAGTGAACTAGAAAGTGTTTTTTGCATTTACTGACCCATTCGGAATTCAGAATGACGATCTGTGCATTCATCGTCGGTCACCGATCACTCAAAAGGGGTTTTGGACTTAATACGATATTTGTTTTGTTTTTAAATTCTAATCACGGTTCATGAAACACATCTGTGATTATGGAGTTATATAATCTCATTGAATTAGTGAATAGATTGGTATTATTGATAAGATGATGCAATGTTTACGCTAAATGCAATTTTAAAAACTTTTTGAGTCTTATAGCCTAATTTTGTTGTCCGTGTGAAAACTTTGAAAATAAATTGTTATTTATTTATTTATTAAATGTTTTTATCTTTAATATTGTCAATGTATTGTAGCTATAGAGCGTGTTAAACTTCGATAGAAAAGCCCATTGTGAGGTTTACTGGTTTACTTGTTCAGTAGAAGTAATTGATAAAATTAAACGATTTGGATAAATAATTTAAACAATCTTTTCTAAGATATCGTCGATCTTCTTTCTATATAAATTAATTAACTAAAACCCAAGCGAGAGGATATAGATGCTTAGAGTCACATAGATGATAAATCGATAAACTCTATTGTACCACAATAGATATGGCTAAAAGAGAACTTAAGTAAGTAACACGAAAAGTGCAATAGGCGGCCTTATCGCCAAAGCGATCTCCTCCGGGCAACCTTTGGGTGGTAAGGACAAAACAGGTAACAAATAACAGAAATAGATAACATAATATAATTGAATAATGTGATGTGAGCCTTTTTAAACATAACAAGTAAACGTAAACTGGAGATTTCGGGCCATAATAATCCACCAGACAGGCCCAATGCGGATTGGTGACAAAGATGCCTAAAATTGTTTAAATTCTTAATTAATATACGTTTCTTACGATATCAAGTTAAATTGACTTAAGTTGAAATTCTGTGCTACGGTCTGAGGATCTAAACTTCATGTTCTCACGAATGAGAGCCGAGAATAGAGACCTCTAGGCTATCATCGTTAGTCACTAAGTACTACTTAATTATTTAGTTACGTTATTAAGTTAGATATTAGTAAGTACTAAAGCGGTCCAGTGACATTAGAGTAGAACTACCTTGCCGTGGGTGTCGTAAAAGGCAACTAGGAGATAACGAGGTCGCTGCCATAAGTCCTGAGGAGTTTCGCTACCACTAAAAGAGTGGACTCGCCGACCCGCTTGACCAGCGTGCTGTTTAGAGGCCATATATCCCTCATACCCAAAACAATGTGCATGCGGAGATATTAAATTGGCCCGAGTAGTATTATATTATAACTATTTCTATAAGAATAAGAGTAATTATTCTATAAGAAAAAGTATATGTTATGTAGGTACGAAGTATTAATTAATTATGTCTTAAGGTGGGTCGTTTTGTCGTAGTTTGTCGTGCCACTTGGGTAATTTCCCCAGTGTATACACAAGCCTATGTCGCACCTTATTCGCCTGTCACCTCACTGTGAATTACTCCTTACCTACGTATAAAAATTAGTGTGTACATTTTAATACAAATAGAGAAAAGAGTAATGAAAATGTTCAGCGAAGTGTTCGCGTTGTTACAAAGCTAGCTGATACCAATGCGTGAGATGAATGTAAGTAATTATTTATTATAAATACATTATTTGAAGAATTTCGGTGACGTTATCTGAGAAAAGGGACCTTATTTTTTCTAAATATTGAGACCAATGGAATATTTAAAAAATTACGTATTTTTGCTGTCTCATCATAAAAAATAGATATCAGGTTTAACGATTAGGTGGTATTTATAAAGTAGAAAAGTATAAGTAACTGTAAGCGGCTCATTTATTGACCACTGCTGGCCACTGAGGAATGTAAGGCCTTAAAACGCCACGCTGCTGGCCAAGCGGGTTGGCGAGTTTACTGTTTGAAAGGTGGTGTAGTTCCTGAGGGCTTGTGGTAGCGACTTTGTTATCCTTTAGTCTCCTATTATGACACGGAAGAGATGGGCTAAAGCCAGTCGACACGGCTAGAAAATAACAAGAACGTTACATATTTATTTGTATTAAATTCCAACGCAATAGCTAACAAAACGTTAGTGTAAAATAATTATACATATTTAGACGTCTTCAGTACCAACTGTCCACCATAACCTGACCTTCCGATAGTTCTTCGAACAAACGAAAGAGAGGATAGTAGGCATGTGTGACGGATCTGGACAAATTGGTGTTTATACCGGCTTCAGGCCAGGAGATAAGGCCTACGCGAGCGCTGCCCCGCTTCCGTTCTGATAATGACCAGAAGGACATAAGAAGGGCAAAACATTGTAGATATTATTCTAAGAAACAATGTTAATTGTTTTTTGAAAAATAATGCAATTATTTTATTTATTCATTAACGGTTTCATTTAATATATCATTCGTAATAATTGTAATGTGATTTTTATTCGCTTGTTTGTAAGTGACTCTTTTAAAGTAGGTACGTATAATAAAACAGATTTTACTATAGTTTTTTTATAAATAGGTAGGTACTTTAAAGTAGGTACTTTAGATTTTGAAATTCTAGAAGATGTTCATTTATTTATTTATTTTGTATATAGGTAGGTATAGTTTGCAAACCAAAACAATTTGAAAAAGTATCTAGCAAGGCTAACAACTTGTTGCAACATTTTTTTCTTTATTGCAACGATACGGTTACAATACGAGTATACCGTACCGTAGTACCCAGTCCTTTTATTACCCACTGCACATTATTTTGTGCACGAGGGACGGATGACCTCAAAACGCCAAGTTGGCCAAGCCGGTCGGCGAGTCCACTCTTGAAGTGGTGGTCTAGTTCCTCAGGGCTTGTGGTAGCCGCTTTGTTATCCCTTAGTCGTCTTTTACGAGGCCCACGGGCAGTGGTGGGGTTTGTGCCATTCTATAGCCTGCTGACAGCATACGGCACAAACGATTATGGAAAGACTAAATTATCACAGAGATAGGAGATAGGTATCTACAACATGACTATAAATTGGAAAATAACTGCGCCCAATTCTGCGTTTATAAAAGTGGGTATACAATTTTTTTACTAATTTTTGTTAGTTGCAAACTATCGATAGATTTTTCCGTATTTCGTCAAAAAAATATCGTCCGTTAAAGTTATCGTACTTTATTCATTTGAAATCACCAAAATCTAACACCAAAATTAGAGACTCGTTAAACGTGCTTACATCACTGACCCACTGTCCAAGAAAGAAAAACAATCGCGTGACGTTTCCGCCCAAAACTCGTATGTCATTAGAGCAGTATGAAGTTTTTAAGGTGGTACTAATGAAAGAACGCCGCGCCCGCTCCTTCGAGAATAACGATACAAGGAGTGCCCTCGTATGACGACCTCAAAAGCACTAACATCGCAGTTTATATCGTTATTAGTGTTTGTTAATTTGTCACGAAAAATGCTATGTACGAGACATCTCTGATTATACTTATATATAAATACTTAATAATGTAGATGTCTTGATTAAAGTTGTTTTGCTATACGAGATTGTACTAGAGTCATCATATTGCTGACAATCTTAAGGTAGGTATATCGAAATTACAGATATCGAATTGAAAGATAAAATTAAGATTTACATATTCGAAATCGAAAACAATTGGAATCAAAACTTACAAATCAAATATTTGTCATTACAAATTTATTATCAAACATTATTTGCACTAATAATAATAATAATATATTTCATATCTTCCATTATGTTTTGTCTATATAGGCGAGCAAGAATTATAATAATTTCAATACTAATTTCATATTAATACAATACAAATTGGCTCAGAATACTTAATACGTACTGTTAATAATACATTTTGTTTAACATTTAACAAACCAGATGAGCATTTTTAATAAACGCATCTAACAACAGCAAATACAAAATTTACTCAAAATCATTTCATACTACCCGTTTATCATCGATCGTAATAACCCGTAGGGAGTAATTAAAAAGTTTATGCCCCACCGAAGACAAGATAAGGCAGGTCGGAAGAAACCCCCACTTTTTCTAATTACACTTTCATTAGCTGATGGAACATAAACGTAGGCAGTTTGCGGTTATGAAGGCATGTAGCCAGTATCAACGGATTTCCCGTTGACAAATACTTTAAATATAATTTGGTTTAATGTAAAATTAATTAAATGTGGTAATTAAAATCATTAACATTTAAAATTACAAATTGAAAAGTCGACATTTCAGTGTACATGATTAAATTAAATAATTATAGTATTAGTAGGTAAGGAAACGTTTAGTAGATTTATTAATCGTGTTAGGCACCTTCTTGTGTCTAATTTGCCGTAATTAAAAAAATAATTAGGTTTTATTTTTGTAGCCCTGGATACAAGTCCTTCAAGCCTTTCACTTTGAAATTGGAATTAAGGCCACAGTCCGTCAAGAGCATCGCAACGCCCACGCACGTCCCCCACCTTCTTGATTACGACGATAAGTAGGACCGCGCCTTCGCGTGTTTTAATTATATTATTAACGACGATGCCCGGTGAAAGGCTAATATTTTATAATGGCGAGCGTATCGCAATGATATGTAAATATTCAACCGCGCCCCGTACACCTATTACTTGGTCGCGTGCGTGTGAACTTTAATTCGGAAGTAAAGATACGTTAGTGGAAATTTAGTAGTAACGCGTGACGTTCTTTTACGCTTATTCGGTGCTAAACGAATTCTTATGCTAAACGTACCTATACGTTGTTGTGTAGCTAGCTACTAACTAATGGGATTGCCTGTCGACTTGTTAATATTCGTTGCGACGCGACGCTAAAACAAGACGCGAAAACTTGTGTGACGTGTAATTAGCAGCTTTTTAGAAGGAAAACTACTCATAAGCTTCCTCGAAAGGGTCGTATTAATTACTGGAGGTGCTTATACGAGCGTGGCGCGATGTAAACGGCCGGCCACTTGGCGCCCTAGCCTCGGCAGGCCTTATTAAAAATGTTAACACGTAAATTAGACTCCACATGGTAGCTGTGTATTAGCCAACCAATTAAATTAAAGAGTTTCCGCACACAATGCAACTGCAACCTGACTTCGCACGTCGAGGGATGGAGAGATGTTACCTACGTGAACCTGACTTGTTCCTATTCACCACGCTCAACCCCAGACATCCACATATAACCTACGCCAAGTTTACCCTCACACTTTGATAACATTATGAGTGTTTCATACGCACACAGGTCCAATAATACGGTAGTTTTAATTATAAAATTAAATAAAATATTGAAATAAATATATACAGAGCACTGGTTTAACACGGTAAGTTAAAAAGGCATATGAAAATTGCGACGTAAGGTTGCAACATTTCCGTTTGCGACTGAGAGTCCTTACAGACGAGAGATTTTATTCTCAGTTGGGTTTATGAAAAATCTATAATGATTTTAATGTTATTTAGGCATGATGATTTAAATGAAAAGTGTTTTAATTTAAACTATTATAGAAAATTAAGTCACTAGCTGCGGTATATCGTAGTTTTGTAGATGAATTATTCCGAATCTTAAATTGCGAATCGTTTGCGATTCCATTTATAACAAAATTAATGACTGCGTTTTCTGTATGTAAATGGTTTATATTATTTATTTTATAGATCATTAAATACGTGCGGAAAAAATAGTTTATAATTAAATGTGACGTTATGGTTAAGATTTTCTAACTTAAAATTTCGATATTTCAAATTATGTTTAAATAGAATCTTTAAGATAAAGTAGGTAATAAACAAATCATGTTGTTTTTTTTAATTTCTCTGACGTCTCAATGTCTGGGAGTTTAGAACCGGCAATAAGGTCATAATATCACAAATGGATTTCGAACGTTGGCTTATTAATAAAATGATTCGTTTGCCAACTTTGCGTATTAACATTTTATTTAGGCGTAAGCAATTTGTATTAATATCTATTATAGAATAGTCAATGTCTCTAGTGGAAACGGGTCATACGTGTAGAAACGATCCAGGTAGGTCTAAGCGCACACCCTCGTGTTGGATGTGTAAAAAGATTAATTGGAGTGTGCCCGGGCCACAATTTACGACGCCTTCACTCGCGGGCCGGCCGCAGACCACTTACACAACTTAATTAAGTGAAATAACTTAAAAGACTTACCGTTGCTAATTAGTGCTATCGTCGCGGCAACTAATTCGACGAGTGACTCTTTGTTTGCAAGCCTGCACTTTATATTCGCGCGCAAAAGAATTTGTCTTTGCATCGACTTTGGTTAAAGGATGTTTGTTTTGCGTCGAGAGTCAACTGTCAACATTATTGGAGGAACTTTTGGATGGAGAAGGATATTTAAAGACGACTGTGATTTAAAAATTGAAGCTGGTACGAGTTGGCCTGTTTCTGAGCAATACACACACGGAGAGAGCTCTTGTATTTAGCACCCTTGAGCTGTCCTACACATATGTCAACAAGTGGCTTGTGATATATTTTCACTGATCTATAGTGTTCCCGGATCATTTCAATAATGCCTTAATAGAACCAGCTTTACGTATGCTTCTTCCTTAAAATCATTCTTAAATATTTTCATCATGTTTCTTTGTATATAAATACGAAAATGAACTTTCTGCGTGTTAATGGGTAAAGATATAACCGTGACTTGTTTATTCTTGTTTAAATTTGATTGACATATTTTAGAAATCATAATGAGCAGATTATTGATTAATTAAAATATTTTTATCGTTCCGCCATCGATAGCTTATCGATGTTGTAAAGGCTATCGTAAAGTTTGACTTTTAAAATCGCATTTTTTATTAGAATGCAGTTTTTACTGGCGTGATAAGGCTTTAATCGAAGGGGGATATTAATTGATCCTTTGTTTTAAAATGTTTATTAATTAATGCAACTATTCAGGTTAAAGGCGATAATCGATATCTTTGTTTGCTTGTATGAACCTACTCATGTGTTTTAATGGTATCAAAATCAGCAAAGACGTTAACAAAAT
Source organism: Sesia bembeciformis (assembly GCA_943735995.1). NCBI lineage: Eukaryota > Metazoa > Arthropoda > Insecta > Lepidoptera > Sesiidae > Sesia > Sesia bembeciformis. The sequence continues at coordinate 10,645,317 of OX031042.1, forward strand.
ATTTGTAAAATGATTAGAATACGCCTTCCACTACGTCGCTTTATATTCGATCGCGGTGACCACATGACAATTCATATTGAGATATCGTCACAAAGTATTTGGTAGCCCCTAACCGCTGTCGTTTTAAAAAGTTTTTTAAACCCCTGCTATTAGTACATTGTGTATAGATACGCGAACACCTTTGGTTGTAATTGCTTTCCGTGCGATTGCGGGCCCCTCCACCCTTTCAGTATCCTTTCAGAGATGTTTATCGTGAAGGAAATGGTCGTTTTCCGTTGTCCACAATGCAGCCATTAAGGGGACAATGCTAATGGGCCAAGTTTCCAAGAAAACGCGGTTTTTCATAATTTTGAAACAGGTATCTTATCATGACGCAACTGCGTTTTTCCCATAAAATATCTTTTATATAAATATTAAGGCTATTATCTAAAACTTTTAAACGAATGAATGAATATTTCAAAGTTATAATTAGTAAGTTTTATAGTACTAGTATAGCATGGGACATTTTTAAGTTACGTAGGTAATGCTTCTAATTTAAATTAATTTTCCAAAGGATCTTACATTTTGAAATTTTTAGTATCAATAACTGTAAACGAGATAGTAATTTTTATAACAAAGTATGCTGCCAACCTAAGAACGAGAAAGTAGCTAAAAGGCTAAATTAGCTTGCGTATAATGCGTATACAGTTATTGATCATGAGTAATGCAAACACAGTTATCAAAGCTTTTACAAAGTTTTTGCCTTATCTAAGATAATGATAATACTGGCTTGAGATAGCAGCAGAAAGGTTTAATATGAAAGTCGCTATATCAGAACCTTTTCAAGTGTTTTATACACACTGACGCGTGGAGGGGACCTATTCTGACACGATTTCCAATAGATATCCTATCGCTGCCTCACAATCTTTCAGTTAAGTGGGAACATGCAATATCGATTCTATATCGCCATATAGAAAACAGAATAGGTCCGTATGTCGATATGCAAAGAAGGGGAAGTCTGTTTATCATAGAGGCACTCCGTATTGGCAGGTGACTGTTATCTGTGGACTTAGATAAAGCGAAAATCAGTATAAATCAATACCGCGGGGGGATTTTCCGTTGCTTCGGTTTTGGAAATAAAGAAAATAAAGATGCCATTGTTTTTTTAACTGTGCCGAATTGTAGGGAAATGTCATAGGTACCTAAATAAAAACTTTTCACAGTCAAACATGAAGGAAATTTTGCTCTTAATTGCCCGTCTTCAGTTTACCAACTTTTAACGTTTTTGTGTTTAATTTGTACATTACATTTACGGTATCTTCTTTGAATCAGTAGTATATCAGTAGTTTCTGGAATTAATTTTTTGCTTTATTGGTATAAAGTATGTATATAAATATATTTATTACATATATTCTTTATATTCATAACTTGCATAATATCGCTCAATTATTGCAATACTGTCATAACTTTAAAAGAAACATGATTTTACAGGAGAACAGTTTTATATATTAATAAAAAATAATAAGTTGCTGTATTTTTGGTGACAAGCAGTAATAGCCAGTGAACTTTTATGCAGCCTGTAGTGAAGGTATCTTTATGATACTTTAACAATAAAAAATATATTAATTAAGGGTACATTTTTTTATCAATAGCCCACAATACGTGATTTTTGAATAACACTCTTGCAATAAATGTGCGATATAACTCCTTCCGCCCAAAGGTTGCCTGGAAGGGATCACGTTAGCGGTAGGGCTTCCTTTTGAACACTTGTTTAAATTGTATATTTAAATATCATAGTAACCTTTTAGTGTATTGTAATTGTAAACCGTAACCAGCCGTTATACCGTTCGCTGCGGGACGCGGGCTTCCTCATGAACATTGTCTTAGGCATGAGGAACGTATGGCCTTAAAACGCCACGTTGGCCAAGCGGGTTGGCGAGTCCACTCTCCTTTAGAGGTGTTTTTTGTGGGAACCCGACAAGTAAAGTTAAGCTTTTGTTTATTTATTGTATATTAAAAAATGTCTATTATGGGATTTGTAGCTTCATAGTGACAGATTATTAAACTTCAAAGTGCCTAGTGCTAGACTCTAGCAGCTAGAGCATAATGTTTGTGATAATTAAACAAAAAGTAATATTGCATTTTCCATGTTCTTCCAAGGAGTTCAACTCTGTGCCCGGTAAACTTACTATAACTTTACCGAGCAACTCCTTACTTCGACGGGACTAGACAAGGACGTGATAAAAACAATTCTGTTTTATTATTTGTCTGTGGACCAATAGCTATGCCAGCGTCCAACTAAATTATAAAAAAAAGAGGTGGTGCATTTCCTCGGGGGTTTGTGTAGAGGTTTTTGGTGTGCGATAAAGTGTGACTCACGTATTTACACGTGTACTAATTTCGATTTAATAAATTAAATTACTTTGAAGACGAATAAAAACGAAGACGAAATAGCGACGACGTGTACAGGAAAAAGTGAGTTGATTCCGTTATTACAGTTATTGCTTTGTTTGAAGAAAATGTTCTATCCTAGTTCCTACAAGATAATTTATTGAGTAAATAATATGTTTAGACCAGTCTAGGGTGCCTTGGTTGCAAATTAAAGGCTAGGCAATAAAGGGTGTATGTTTGTACCTAATGTTTCTTATTATTTATTGTAATTTTCATTCCCTATTCTGATAGTTCTTATAATAATGAGTGGTTTAAGTAGGTACTTATTTATATTCTTGTCGTTATTTACAGAATATTATATTAAATTGCTTTTGATGATTGGCGTTCGTTGTCTTGGTTGATGATTGGCTTGATGATTGGCGATATACCTAATGGTCGAACGAAGTGTTAAATATAATAATTTCTCATCTTTTATTAATTGTACTTAAAATTAATATTTCTAGGTTTATATTAACACTAGAAAAAAAAATGAGCTTGAGAATGTAAGAATGTAAACGGTAATACTGTGTTAGTGACGTCATTATCGCAGTAGCGCGGTCCTTTCTAACTTTAACTTCTAAGGCCTATTAACTTAGTCACTTGTCAAGATATTTTGATTTCAATATCACGCATTAATTTCCAGTGTTCTCCAATTATTCATTTATATAATTATTTAAATATAGCCGAATAGTCTAGTATTATTTATAGTACTAAATATTTACAAAATTATCTTAATTTTACAAACAAACAAAAAGTGAATACGATAACAAAATAATGAATTAATTGTCTATTTATTTCGACATCCGTTTTAAATCGTCGCCGTTTAGTTTTAGGGTTGTTCCCCCAAAGTGATTCGGCAATTAGGAAATAGTGAATTCCCAGCCCTTTACTTGTGTTATTAGATTATAATCTCAGACGAATTGGGAAGAAACCGAGATTGATTTTACCCGATTATGGAGAATCCCTTTTACAGAAATATTTTTGCGTCTAATATTGGTATTGAATTTGCATGTTATGTATAGCATAGCATATATTATAAGGCAACTTTAATGTGCCGTTTGATGAAGTCACACGTTGAATAATTCACGCCCAAAGAGAAATGATGATATTGCTTATATTTATGTAGATAATTTTTGAAAACTATGGACTCGAAGTATTGTGGACAATACCAATTTTAGACAGAATACTACCTTGAAATGCACTGCATTTCCCACTTCATCATGTTCCCCAATGTACGTAGGTACATGTTTCGGCAGTGAGTGAGATATGCCAGAGCCCATTCCCATCCTATCCCTTCCCACGTCCCCAACCCTTTCTCCAAATCCATTCTTTCATCAACAAAGATAGGCAGCGCATCCGGGAGCGTGCCAAAGTTTGTCATTCTGGACTAATGTTGGCATGTATCACGGATGTCTATGGGCCACCAGGTATCCACCATGTGGACTGTATGCTCGTTTGCCACCTTTTTTCTATATTTTGACAACTGGGCGTATTTGATTGATTTTCATGGCGCGAATTTATAATAGTAACCTATGAAGTTGCCGTTTTATATGGAAAAAGTAAAATATTTCTTTTGAATGAAAATTATATATAAATTAATCGAAGTATTGTCCACTGTTACTAATGCACTTTTGCCATTTTAATGGTAGTTGATTGATGCCGCTGCTACAGAACTCCTGAGGATAAATTCTCTGAAGACATTCTTCATTGCCTCATCGAAGTTGAACTTTTTCCTTTGTAAAAAGTTTCCAGATTCCGTAAAAATGGAAATCAGTAGGTACAAGGACTGGCAGTACGGTGGAATGACGGAGTCTCCAATTGACGCTCTTGTAACATTGAGACTGTCTGTCGTGCAGTGTGTGAGGGAGACGTATGGGACATTGTTTCGCTGTGTCTCCTGAGTTCAACCATTGTGATGAACATTTAAGATTATCATACAGGATCCACTTTTCATTACAACTTTTTATTCAATACGCTTCAACATCCCTTCAATTTGAGCCGGTTCAGGAAAGCAAGTCAGGATTTGACGCGTGTTTCAGCTGTCTTTCATTAAGATCATACGGTACCCACTTTCCAAGCTTCTTCACTTTCCCGATTTGATGCAAATGAATCAATATAGCTTTGTCACTTACGCCGAAGGCTGCTGCTAACTCAGACGTGGTTTGAGATGAACCCGGTTCCACTATTGCTTTCAATTCGTCACTATCGACTTTAGTCTCCGGTAGTCCGCGGGGCTTGTTCTTGAGGTCGAAATTTCCAGAGCGGAAACGATCAAATAAAAACGCACCGTACGTTGGTTTGCGGTGTTTGGTCCGTACACATCGTTGATATTGCGTGCCATCTGTGCTGCGTTGCTGCCACAACGGAACTCACTTTCGAAAATAACGCGAATTTTTAACTTTTCCATGGTCGCAAACAACGATTGTAAGAAAAAAGTCGATTGACGGAAAAACAAATGAATAACTGATTTTGTAAAAAAATGTCACAGCTTTAAATTGAAATTAATTTGAATTTGCAATTCCAAGCCAATCGCAAGATAACTAAGTTCAAAGTGGCCACTATGAACAAACGGTAATTTCATAGGTAAGGCCCTAATACGTAAATTTACAAGTGCTGAAAACAGAAAGATAACTATTTTAAGAAATAATCTCTATAGTTACAACTTTGCTTAAAATTTAATTTAAATATTTAAATTTTGATTAAAATACTTATTGATGCAAGAAAAATATGTGGCTCCGAAATCAGTCATACACGCCCGTCCTCAATAGAATTAAAGAAATATCCATAATGGAAATGCTTAAATGTATAATGTTGATTTCTGACGTTTTCTGATTCTTCAAGACATCAATTATTATCCTGAGACGCTACGAGTTAATGCTACGACGTGCTACGACTAATGCTACGGTGAATGTGCTACGATATTAATCACAAATCTAGAGCTGTTAGTAACAAATTAATTATTGTCTTTATTCAATAGAAGTAAGAAACTAAGAACATTGACCAGCCAAGCGTTTCCACGATTACAAACTTATTTGCTTTCCTGAATTAATTATTGTGGTGACTAAAGCGTTCACACTTTTGCTGTTCCAATTGAATGAACAGGTTCGTTCTATAACGTTGTATTTGAGTTTGGCCCAACCTAGCCCGCTAATGAATTTTATAATGAGGTGGAAAGGAATTTTATATTACTAGCTAAATGCTGGAAATATAAAAGACACTGCGATGTGTATATGGGTGTGATGTGCGATGTGTACCAGGATGTAGTTGAAAACCAGCGCTGTAACCCTCTTTGGTGTTGCAGCATATTATTATGCTGAGCTACAGACCTTTTTGTCGATACACAATTACACTTCACTATTTCTTATCCGTGCTGTATGTTGGATTTTATGTATTATGGTGTTTTGTACGTACAATTAAATGTTTTTCTTTCTTTCTATGTGTAAGAGTATATTTTAATAGCAAATAATTGATAGAGATGTTTTCATAATTAACTTTGAAAGCAGGTAGTGTACCTACGTTTTTAATCACCCGTATACGTTTGTATTCTTTTTAAGAATAATTCATTTTATACTCGTAATTTCCTACAAAGTGATTTATCAGACAAATAATACAATAAGAAAGTGATAATATAAATGACTTACCGGAAGTTTGAGAACCATTTAACGAGCTGCGCGGTGTTGTTCTTGTTGAACTTGATGTCGGGGAAGTACATCTTGAGGACCGCTGAGCTCGGGTAGCGCACCCAGAAGAACATGAGCTTCGCCTTACGAAGGTGCATCGGCGTTAGGGTTGAGGAGTGCACTGGAGTTAAGGATTAAATTGCTTTCATTGAAATGTCTCAATTTGACATTTTTATAAATAAGAAGTACCTTCCCAAAAGCCAGTTTGCTTGCAGTATTGAGTCGATTAAGTCAAGGAAAAGAAACAGTTATTAATAGATAGTAATTATTTGTAATGATCTTACATGACTCTGTATATTAGGAAAGTAACCAAAAAGTAAAAATTAAAAAGAACAATTTAATAAATCTCAATTAATTTAAAAGTTGAAGTTCTTAAACTACATGCTCATAGATATTGAAGAAAGTTTTATCATAATTGACAATTGATATTGTCTACATGTTAATAATACATATTACAAAAAGTTATCAAAGTTATTCTTTTTCATTTTTATAACGTCATTTCTTAATTATATATTTTTATTTAAGATTAAAGTAAAAGCTTTCAGTCTATTAAAAATTGGTTAATATTATGTTTTTAATTAATCACTTAAACTGTTAACGAAATCGACCCGAGATAACCCAAGTACAATACTTATTAATTTATTTTTGTTAAACAAGCGATAAAAATAACGAATCTCTGATATTGAGTCAGGAAATTACTTTTCATATAATATTTTATAGTTATTTTTGATAGGTGCTTGTTATTTATATAACTGCTACTTTTGTTACGTTAGTGTCGATAATTCTAGACGTTAAAGATATCCAAGTTTTCTCACGTAGGTAAATCTGATTTATTTATAATTCAGTATTACGACGCAGGCTATCGATGAAGCACCACAAAGACTTAATCTGTTTGCATCTAATCTTATAACGTGCCTTAGCCGACATCTGTGTACGTATATCATGGATATTTATACTGTACTTTGTTATTTATACTGTATTATTTTAAGTGATGTTAGTTAAGTAATACGACATCTTTATCATTGACTTCATTTGGCTTTCATGAGTACGTTTCTATAAGTAACAACTCAGGTCGCAGTAAGCATAGAAACCACAGCATTTATAAGGTTTCAAGAGTCGTAATACTAACAGCTAAGTCGGAAGTAGGTGGCGGCGGTCGTAAGGTTAAATTACAGAAATTATACTAGAGAAATAAGATATCTGTGGGCTGTTTGTATCGAGGATTTGTGCCCTTGCGTTAGCTCGGATTTCGCTACAATTTGATTTGTTAGAAAGATTTGTTGAAAGGTGAATTTGTACTCGTACCTGTAAGGAAGTGATTTCTATTTGAAAAGGATATAGTAGGCTGAACTCCGTCGTAAGGCAGGTCGGTGGAGTTGCAGTCGGAGTGAGGATCCTGGGGGTCCATGTGCGGATGGTGAGGCCCGCCATGTAGGTGCGTGTGGTGGTGGCGCAGGTAGTCCGGCGAGGGATGGTGCGCCAGGAGCGCCGGGTGGAGTAGCGCGGGCGCGTGCGGCAACGGGGGCGAGTCGCGCTCCGGCGCTGGCGGCGACCGCGCCAGCCCACCCCCCGCCCCGAAGAAAGGAGAGTACGGCGAAAACACCTGACTTTCGTGCAGCGACGGGTTAGGTATTGCCACGGACGTTGGCAGCGCCATACCACCCGGGTACGGCCGCGGCGACGGCGACTCGGGGAATTTACTTTCCGGGGACTGCCCCACGCCTTCTCCAAGGATGCGGCTCACTGTGCGCGGCGTGATTCGCGTGTCCGTCACCTTGTGCCGCTTTTTCTTTGGCGTAACGACGAGACTAAGCGCCTCGTTCTGCTCAGGGTTCTCGCGCTCGAAATGTCCATTCATCGGCCCGTAGATGGGAGCCAGCGGTTTCGGCGGCGCCTGGAACATGCCTGTCGGAGGCCGCACGTGAGTGCCATGTACGGGCCCGCCCGCCTCGGGGTGCAGCTGGAATGCCGCTCCACCAGGCGCGCGGGGTCCGTTCATCTGGCTAATCAGCATTGAATTATGTGTCATAAATGCTGGGACGCCGTTCGGCGCACCTGCGTGATGGACGGTTGGATTACCTGACATCGGCCCTGAAGGCCTCTCTGGCGCTTTCGGCGTCGGCGACTTCCTATCGAGCATCCGCGTCGCTCTCATGATATCTTTGTTGAGCTGTTCTGCCGCCGCCGCTGCTGCCTCCGACTGCTTACCCATGATCCGCCGCTGGTGCACGAAGCGAGTCACAATTGAATCGATGAGGCTGGCAAGGGACGCCGTTATTTCGGTTTTTAGCACCTCGGCGAGTCCTTCAAGATCTGCACCCGTGACGGGTCCCACTGAGCCCGTATTACTTCTCAATGCATCTAATCGTTCCGCAAGCTCTGAAGAAAGAGGCGGCTTAGACGTCTGTCCAACTTGTCTCTGTTGTGGTGAGTGCTGATTGGACTGTGGCCTTTGTTGTTGACTATTTTCTTGTTGTTGGCGTTGTTGTTGCTGCTCAGCAGCTTCTTTCATGCGGGCTTCTTGTTCTAAAAATAGTTTCTGACTGACATTGAGGTACATGGCTGCGGCGTTATTAAGGTGTTGGTGTGGGTGCGGGTGTGGATGCGGAGGGTGCATATGATCGCCGGGCGGCAGGTGAGGTATTAACGGTATTGAGCCATTGAACCCGGGCGGAAGGTGTGGGTGTGCGGCTGCGTGGGCATGCATCTTTGCCGACATCATTTTACTCATCACTTGTGAAAGCATATTAGGCGGAGCACTATTTGGTATCGGTTGTATCTGTGGCGGTACTTCTTTGGCAGGTGACGGTGGCTCAGATTTAGGTACAGGGTCGTCATTCTGTTCTACATCACTTGAAGCACCATCGTTGTCGATCGTCTCTGATTCCTGACCCATTCGATTGTACAATTGCATATATTTTTCTTGCATTTCCGCTAGTTGTTCTTGCATAGTTCTCAGCTGTGATTTCAAAGCATTCTTTTCGACTAATTTTTGTTGGATAGGAGGTCGCTCACCATCGTCCTCGGAGTCATCTGAAACTGTCTGTGCACTACTACCGTGACTGGTTCCGTATCGTTCTGCTGTACCGTCATGCTGCTGCGGATGATACAGTTTCCGTTTTTTGCAGCCATTCACTTGAGGTTGTTGCGGGGCGGGACTGGAACGCATTGTCGACACTATATTTTCAACACGAGCACGTTTCACATCAAGGGGTCGCGGAGATGAACGTTGAGCGTCACTATCACGATCATCGGGTTCAGATTTAGGAGCTAAGAGAGAATCGGTGGGTGGAGGCGCAGGCGGCGGTGACGATCGCGAATCACCAGTATTGTCGAGCCCTAGGAGAGCGTCGTCGAGATCTGGCCGAGAATCACGGGAAAGTGGCCGCTCTGGGGAGCGTTTTTCCTTAGGTTCGTCATTATTATTATTTGCTAGCACGTTGTTATTGTCCGGCGAGTGTCGCATTAGCTCTTTGCGACTCTGTAGAATGTCCCTCAAAACACGGTGAGCGATATCGCCGCCAGTTGTCTCCTCACTGGAGTCTTCCTGTTTCGGTGTGCGCGAGAGCAGTTCGTTTAGCATTTCAGCGGACGCGTAACTCGGACCGAAAAGGCCGAAGTGTTGGCGGCCCTCGAAGATGGCGCCGTAAAGTCCGCCACTCATGTGTGCGACGCGCGCGGGCGCGGGTCCGTTCGTCGCGAGAGTAGAATAAGAATTGCGCGGCTCACCGGCGTCCACGCGCTGTCTGGCGCGTTTCTGTTTCTTTAGCAGCTTATCTGAGTAGGGCGCGTGTGAGTCGGCCTCCTCCTCCGATGACATCATAAGCGAGGCGGGCCCGGATTGGTCGGGCGGGCGGCGGGCAGGGCCCCACCGCGCTACTCGAGCCGCATCGCCCGCTCTGCAACAAGGAGGGGAGCGCGATCAGCACACCTGCTTGCGTCGCCGGCTGCACGACGCGCAATGCACGTAGCGCACGGGCACGCGCACGTCTTACAATTATAAGAAAATAATGAGACTTTATAAAAACAAAACAAAACAACGACTTCCCAATTTCTTAATAATATCTGTAATTTTACATATTATAACAATCGATTTTCTTTCTTTTTACATAAGTAATTTAATATACCATAGTATCTAGTTAAGCAGATTTTTGTAAATACTTGTAGTTATATTGTAGAAAAAAGTTATTTTTACTACCATGAAACATTAAGAATGAATTAAGTATAGGTACCTACCACACAAGTAATAAAAAAAAGATCGTCTACCACTTTCAATATTTACTTGTTTGTATCGAAGTTTAGATGTTTATCGTGAAAATCGATAGTCTATTAAGCATTATTGTCGGACATTGATACAAAACGTAGACAGGCACTAGATATGAATAATTTCCTTAATGACCGCCGATATAAAACAAAAGCTATCGATGTCATGAAATTACTAAGGACAAGGAAAAAGTTGGTGCGATCGAGGCTACAGATAAACTGCTCAATCGGACCAATGGAATGTGTTAGAGGCTTGTGTTTGTTTTTCGTGTGTGTGGGTTCAATGAGACAATGTGAGGCATCGTGTAGATAAGGTACATGTAGTTAACTATGTAAAACGAGGCTGTGAACATGACAAAAGGCTGAGCGTATGTATCAGCGGCATTTATTCCTTTTGGAGCGTGACTCCATATTCACCGCGGACAATGAAGCTAAAAATGTCAGAAATAATTCTGTGAGACACGCGGCGTTATGCGCAAGCCCATTTTTGACACGACAAGTCAAATAGGATAATGTGAAAAAAATCCAATTAGAAAAACTCATTTGGCCGACAACTCATAAAACTTATACATATGTGTACGGATATACTATATCTAATTGCCGTAAGGTGATAATTTCTTAGACAGGTTGAATTTCGTCACTGAGAAATAGGCAATATAATTCCCTGCGTGAATTCCCATCTGTTAGTAAAAAAAATGCCATTTAAGATACACCAGGTCTAAAGACACACACGAAACAGTTTCAACTCTATCAATCAGTTTGAATAGAATATTTATTAAATTTAAGTGTTAAAAATTTATTATAAAACTTGAGAATGAAGGAAAAATGAACATTTAATCACTTCTTTCGCTTAACATCTCAGAAACTCTTCATCGTAGTAGAAAACCGATTTTACCAGTAGTAAGGGCTCAAAAAGCTGTTTTTTTTATATAAGTAACTCATTTTTAGGAAAATTGACGGATTATCGGTTTTGCCTGTAAGGGACGTATCTTGATACAATCAACAACACATTAATGTACGCAAAACTATACGATTCTAGTCCTTATTACGATAGTATTAAGATACCTATCTGTATACGTTACTTTGATGCTGACTGTAAATTGATAAGCTATTTTGCTCCAAGCGGGTGAAGTGGCTGACAAATACTAGTTAAATATACGCGTATTATCGTACGGTACGTCACGCCTCGACTTACAATGGAGCTGCGTTCATCTCGCGTCTCTGGCAACATCCGGCGGCAATTTGCTCACACAATGAGATGGTATCAATGGGGTATGACTTCCGATGGCATGGGCAACCACTTGCGACCGACACGGCTTGTGGCTTGTGTCGCGTGTAAACAGGTGGTTTATCGAATTACGGCGAGGTGGAAACGGCGATTATTTTATGCTTATGTGTAGGTATAATAAAGTTCTTGACTGCTCCTAAAATTGGCGTGTTTTACAGCTCATTCTACAACTGAAGAAAAAGAAACCCATCCTCCATACGTATAAAGAAAAATGTCCGACTGACTGATTCGAATCTCTGAAGCTAGAAACATGAAATTTGGACAGGAGCTTCCTTTAATGATGCAATAACATACTAATGAGGGTTTTCTCGATATTCAATCTCTAAAGGAGATGGGAAAAACGGAGCAAAGCCGCGAGCATGGCAATAACTAGTATTTATTAATAAGAGGCCGCTACGGCACGCTTCAGTTAGAAGGGAGATTTCAGTATTTTCCGTAACTTTCAGAAACAGAATTTTTAGAGCTTTATCTAGCAAAATATCGTTTGCATATCGTATTGCATACATCGTATGCGTTTGCATACATCGAAATTTCTTATAGGAATTTTTGGAAAGCTTTTTCTGTCGTAATTTTTGAATTATTGAACCGACCCATCACCACCCATCTACGATCGCAACCGAAATATGTATGAAATAGATTTATCAAATCTTATTATTTTTGAAATTTACGAAAATAGGGAAATGTTTACGATATTAGTATGGGAGTGGCCTGGCATCGCGAGTGCCGCCGAACTATTTCATCTCGCGAGACACGGTAACATATTCCGAGCTGATTGTCCACCTCCACTAGTTGAGAGGCTCCACAAGAAGAAGGGATTCCTTTCTGATGTGTCAAATTTGTATTTTGGCCTTTTAGTCGTTTACATAGGTACTTATTAATAATATTATAGTACCTACTTTAATAATTTTGATGCCCTTCATGTTCGAGCGTATCGATGAATTCATAACATCCGATGTAATAAGTACTTACTACGAATGTAATGCAATCGAAAGCATGGGTTGGTAATGTTTTATAGATATATAATAATCATATTCAGTCAATTCCAAGATGAGTAAATATTCCATTACTTAATTTTGAACTCACGCACAAGGAAAAAACTGTCGTAAAAATGAACCCAAATATATATAATTGTAGTTTATAGTATACCACCAGAGTAAGTAACAATTGACCTTCTTAACTTTCCTGTAAAAACTATAAATTGGGGAAAAGCCATTTATTCACTTTATTCACTCAATTACCTACAGAAACGGTGGCCTTGTAGTGTCGGGAACTACACTACCTATAAAAGTGTGGATTCGCCAATGTGCTTCATCAGCGTGGCGTTTCAAGGCAACACGTCTCTCATGCACAAGGTAATGTGCATGAGGGAACCCATGTCCAGCAATGGACAAAAAAGGCTGGTTCCAGTTACGGTTTATCTAAAGAACAATATCCTTAAATCCACATTTTATTTTACCTGGACAATTTTGAATACATCCGAAATGGGAATATGGCTGCGACAAATCAAATTCGCCGTTGCTCATCACAACGTCCACTATCCACACTTTTTCACACACATACACATTCGTGTGTTACATAGCATTTGCGCTTGCGATTATCGTGTACTTGATTTCTGTACTCAGAGTAATTTATACATTTTTCAAACAACACTCATTACTCTGTGCCATACGAGCGCTACATTATTTATGATATTGACGCATGCTTTTTTAACTCTTATACATTTGTTATAAGGGTTAGGATAGAATGTACTGGTGGGTTGATATTGCGTGTTAGTTTGTCGTAGACTGTACGATTGCGATAGAGATTCATTGCGAGATGTCCAAATGTGAGTCGCTGGACCGTCTCGAAATTATTCCGTGTTTCCGGGCCTTTATGTTAATATTGTTCATGTATTGAAGCTTCTATATGTTTCCACAATAATAACACTATACTTTATACGGTGTAATGTACATACGGGTGCGTTATCTTTGTTTATTTCTGCGTAATCAATACTCTGTAAGTTCCCAACCCGGTTGGGTTAGGAGGAGCCAAGGGTTAGGAGGGTTACAAGCCCTGAATAACTAAACCATCTCTAAAAGAGTGGACTCAGCAAACCGCTTAACCAGTGTAGCATTTAAAGGCCTTACATCCCTCATGCTACCCATATCCAGCAGTGTATACTGAAAGGGTTAGTTGCATATTCTCAACCCTATAAAACATTCTTGTAATGTTCGTTGTCCGAGGGCATTAAGACGGTAGTTTGATTGCTATATAGCAACAAGACGTCTGATTGTATTCTCTTCTTAAAACTTTTTCCTTAATTTTGTCCTATTGCACTAGTTTTATCTATATATCTAAATGGGTATTTAAAATACGTCTAATAATCTACTTGGAGAAGGCCACGAGCCACGAAGGGTTGCAGCGCCTAAGCAATACGAAGAAGAAACGACTTGCCCTGACTTCGTTCAGGTGGCGTAATTGATTCAAACCAGGGTCTTTTTTGGTCTTTTTTATTGATTTACAACATCATGAAAAACAAACAAAATAATAACAAACTGACAGTCTGTTTTTATAATATTAGTATAAATAATTCTTAAAGTCTCATAATAAGTGACTGAGCCTTGAAGAATAAAAAGAACGGAACGTTCTCCTTAATTTGATAAAGCCTGAAAAAGGTTTCCATTTTATTAAAATTAAAAACTTAAGGTTACGGCCAAAAACATCCTTTTTATATTCATAGGATATAATTTATAACAACTAATATCCCTCCCTTGTTTATGACAATTATAAAAAGTTATGTATCGCAATGCCACGTTGCGTTACAGAACAATTCCGGTAATTACCGGATCATGAATAAACAATGCGATGTCAAATTGTAACCGTTCACGAACCCCACCAGTTTACAAACGCCTTTTACATTCGACTACATTTTTGTTTTCAACTAATATACGTATATTCACGTCTTATTGAGTAAAATTAAACATGTGTCTTAATATACATATTATAAATATTTGAATGTATAAATATTTATAGAACTAAGGACTTCAGAGTGATTCCCATTGGAACTCTATAAAGGATCTAGACCCTAAATACCCTAAATGTTAACTCGGCACAAAAGCTAAAATTATGCCGTTTCATAAAAATCCGTTCAGAAGTTTTTGCGTGAAGTGCAATAGAGAGAGAGACAACAATTGTAAAAGTGGTTGTTTTGGGCTTTGTATCATTCGTAGAGTACACTTTATTGTCGTATGTATATCGATATCCACGTGTCAATAAAGTCTCGTGGCTTCGTGGATTTGTCACAAGTCATAATTTGAATCACTACAATGTTAAAAATTGGCACTTCAATATTTTTTTTAAAAATACGGGAATAATTTTTTTCTCACTCCTGAATAAACGTTTCTATTTGATATAATAATTATAATGTATTTAACCTACCTAATATGAACGACAATGTTCGTTTTTTTTAATTATTTGTATTAGTATGTTGGTACAAAGATATTATTTTAAAAGCACAAAATACAAAAGATATAATCTATTATGAAACTTATCTTACATTATAAGTGGTGAATACACAGCCATATTTCCAGCACAACCTGTTGATTTTTACCCAACACGATTAGGGTTGTACCTGTAGGTTCCTTGTTAACTTTGTCGTTAAAGATAACAAGAAGAAATAAATATTAATAATAACGAAACATATTTATACTATTAATTATTTACAGTATTACAGTGAGTTGATTTTTTTTATTTAGAAGAAACAATCTTGATAGATGCTGTGATCTATGAAAATACGCTTACGCGTGTCGTCACAGAATAACAGATTTGTAAAAACGATAGCGTGTTTCCGCTAGGTACAGCGACATCTACCGTGGAATGGTGGTACTAAATTAACTTTGACTAGTTAATGCGCCCTGAACATATACTCGTATGTATGTATATCTAATTTATAACTAAACTCAATCATATCCTTTTCCTGTGCTGCGCTATCATGTCTTGTAAAGTATGGAAGTTTTATTAAATACATATAGAATAAAACATTAATAAATGATTAATGAAGTTGGTATATAAAATACTTTAACGATGTTATGTGCCTACTCTTAGAACTCTTGTAACTCCGGCCAGGTGAATCGATAACTTGAGGAAGTTCGTCGGTGGTGGCTGGTTAAGAATACCCGAAGATCGTGTATGGTGGCGAGCCATTGGAGAGGCTGTAGTAGTGGGCTGATGGTATGATATACTTGTAATAGGAGGGTATTCCATTTTTTTTTAATTTACGAAAAAAAATATTTTGAAAAAATGCGATAGAAACCGTCAGTCGGAAAGGTCGTTTAGAAATCTATTTTCGTTTAGAATCCATACATCCACAGTTCGTTTTAGACAAAATATATATTGTTAAAACAAAAGATGTAGCTTCATGAGTCCTATCCAACAATACTTCATAGGTATATGCAGTTTGCTTTAGTTTTTTCGAATTTTGAAAAGTTTTGAATGCCATAATTTTGGAACTACTGCACGGTTTTAGGCCGTCTACGAACTTTATCGAGATGTAGGGACTCAAATTATTTTTGTGTCAAATTTAATTTCGATCGGTTAAGAAAAGAACTACACTTAATTTCAAATATAAATTAAGAAGATATTTCTTATCCAAATTATAATTTGTTCACTGGTAGGTATTTAATGTGTTGACTACTGATATCGCAGCACTTGTATCTTAGACAAGAAATCTGTATGGTTTATTAGATACATACAATAATAAACCATACATGGTATGTATGGTAATTAAATGGTACAATTATATGTAGTTTCATGTTTTTTGTTTGTAAATTTAGTAATTCGTACTATCATCAGAACTGAAGTAGTGATTCGTTTTTCAAAATTCTAGTGTGAATTTTTAAAGTCTAATAGTAACCAGTCCTTTTATCTTCCACGGCTGGACATGGGCCTTAATGTACATTGACTTATACATGAGCCTAGCCTTAAAACGCTACGCTGATCAATCGGGTTGGCAGCTCCACTTTTTCAGAGGCGGTGGTAGTTCCTCTAGCCTTGTGGTAGCGCCTTTGTTATCTCTTAGTTGCTTTTTATGATACCCACGGGATGAGATGAAATGGGGCTATTTTCAACCCGGCCCACACCACAAGACCATTTTAAAATCTACCTTAAATAAATGTAGACTGAACGATCCACTATTCATGTTAATGGCTATAAAAATAATAAGACCGATAGCATCGTGCCATATGGTCCCAGGAACGGTCATTTAAACAACCACCCCCAAAGGGGAAGTGTGTAGGAATGCGTGGGAAAGCATTTCACCCTTGCAATTACAATGTGAATTTTATCTATAGGTACTTTTGTGTCTTTACCCGTAACTTATGGTTGTTGACCACATGGTATGTTGGTCACGACATGAGACATTTGAATTAAGGTGGCTTTTAATATGAACACAAATTGTGATAATATTACATAGGGTGACTAGGTAAATTTTGAGATATTCAATTTTTAGAATGAGAACTTATTTGAGCTGTACCGTTTTCAGAACATCATTTATTTGGAACTCCAAATCCGAAAGCCATTTAGTCAAAATGAAAAATATAAACATTTCGTATTCACTTTTTTATTGCATTTCGTGCGCCTTTCTCATTTAGTGCAACAATGGAATTCAAACGAAAACATTGTCGTGCAATGATGTTATACAATTTTAAAGTTTGTTTAAATGAAAGTGAGGGCAAAGATAAATTAGTGTTAGCTCTTGGAACCTCGCACCGTCCCGTGCAACTATTTTTAGATGGTTTTATTAATTTGAACAAGGACATTTTTCCTTAAAAGATGATGAGAGAAGTGGCCGTCCTGTAACTTCTTGTTCTGTAACGACTTCTGTATCGAATGAAAACATCGAGGCAAAAACTACCTACAAACAGATAGAGGAGACAATGGAGAGTATTTTGAGAAGTTGTAATAAAAAAAATGTTTTGTAACCCATATATTTTTTTGTATCTCAAAATTTACCTAGTCACCTACGTATACCTTGAAATATTTGATTTAAGACAATACACCAGGTGCAAAAGTACAAAATTCATCGTATGATCTGTGTAGTTTAGTTATATAAATGTTTTTAATTTACGTAGGTATAGATATAAAAATTAGAGAATTATAATGTTTCTGAGTATTATCTTACTTTATTTTATCGTATCAGATGTGGTCATCTATTCGTATTCTCAAGTAGAATTTGAGTCTCAACGCGGTGGGATTTTTTGAATAACCGTAACCCTATATTTCCTATTTTTTGTGTCCAAATGTAGGAAATAGGTATTTACTTCAGGTTATCCAGCAGTCGTAGAAACCTGTAGTCTTCTGGAGTAAGTAAATGATTTCCTACATACCCTGCATCATGAATTATTTCTCTTCGTTACAAGCTCTGCAGACTTTGTCATCTGTTGTGAGATTAATTTCACGGAATATATTTATTATAAGGAAATCTCATATCTGTGATTCATTATATTGGTGAAATATCCGTCCTAAATCTGAGCATGATTTTTAAAGCTTTAAAGGTAGAGCCAGGTATGGCGTCCAGTACCTAGTAGTCATTTTTGACTAGATCTTGGACGACAGTATCTGCTTATCATCAGGTAGACAGACAGTCATCTTCCTTTTTGTATGTGGATAATAATGAAAGATTTAAAGACGAACTCCAGTATTTTCCGAGTTAACAGAAATTCAAAATGGAAACTTACAAAGATATTGTCAAAAATTTATAAAATCCGACTACATTTACGGCTAATTTAAGACTTTTAATCTGTGACAAATATAAGCAATATCCTTGATTTAGATGTTCACTTGTTCCGTCATTGCCGCCCACTCTTTGTGTTAAAAACATACGAAAACAAAGTCGAGAGATAATTGTCAGCAGTCATGCGAACTGATAACTGAAACAACGAAGCCACATTGCTCGACCAAGGATTGAACAGTACAGTTATTAATTTTAGTAACATAGTTAACTTGTCAATGTATTGTTTAGTAGAAGCGTACAGTTTGCTCATATTATACAGTTAGCAAGTCCGTCCATACTACAGCGACTCAGCGTTAGCGACTTAGGCTATGGCTTATAAAACATGCGATCGACAAAAGACTCTTCTTCTTCTTATACATTATTCTTATACAAAGACTCTTTTACAGTTTAATTGAGAAATAAGTAAATAACCGGCAGATAATACTGAACGGGCAGCAAATCGACACCAGTAAATTGTAAGGTGGGTTAGGTTTAGTAGTCTGGTGTAGTCTTTGTAGTCTGGTGACTACAAAGAAATAGGAGTCCTGTGAATCGGGACTCCGTCGCCTTTGTGATGACATTCTTAATACTTTTTTTTTCTTTTAGTATTATATATGACAATGGTGTCAGTATTATTCTGTCAGTATATAGTTTTTCTTCGTAATAAATAATTTCAAAGTTTAAAAAATATAATGTCAATGTCCAGTCCCGTTGAAGTAATCAATTTAGTCCCGTCGAAGTCAGTTAAGTGATAGTAGGTTTACTGAGGACAGAAGAGCACTCCTTGGAAGCACACGAAAAACACAGACGCACGCTTTTATTTGATTATTTTTTTATTTAACATACATCATTCACAAGAAACACTTTGAAGTTTAATAAACTATCACTATTAAACCACAAAACGTACAATACACAATTTTTATAATAATCAAACAAAAATTTTACTTCTCAAGTTCACGCCAAAAGCCTTCTTATTACTTTAAAATGATATGTTTTAGTTATTCAAAAATAATTTGCTATCTTGATCACGATTTGCTGCCCATTTCATATTTTTTGGATCTCGTTTAAATATAATACAAGGCAATCTAAATCATTGTGCGTCTCTTTCTGTTTTATGAATATAAAAAAGGATGCACTATATTTAAAATTTAAACGTGCTAGAATCATTCCTTGATAATTTAAGTTTGATAATTATTTAAATTTTAAATTATCAAGGTATGATTCCAGCACGTTTTGGAGCTCAATAATCGGGTGTCACGGGATGGCATGCAAAATAATTTGAGATTTATTGATCAATCACCTGTTTTTGATATTGATATTTTTTTACCCGATCCATGTAAAGGTATAATAAAATTTATTTCAGAAATAATTAACTAAAAAGTATTAGGTAATTTGAGAGCAAAACACGCCTGTATTTCACGGTATTCGTTTGTGAGAGTGGAGTAACTCGGCCAGTCGAGCGTGTCTTCAGGTGTGGGCAGGTGTTTCAAGCAAGACATCGGTTCGTCTTGATTATTCTGTTCTCTTATACGGTATTCTATCAGGAGCTCTTCAACTAGGCGGCGTACTTAGGAGAGTTAGTTCGTATACCTACTGTTGGTGAAGTGGCAGTAAGGAGCTGCTCGGCGCTGGTATCGTAAATATATGGTCTTGCTTCAGAAAGGGAACAATCGAATAAAAGAGAAGGGACAGTATAAAAATTTGAAGAAAGTCAAGAAAGAACGTGTCGGAAAGAGCCTTCCTATGTTCGGCAGCGTTCCTCTCGCGATTCGGTTCCGTTCTCCCAAATGACTTATTATGTTTATTTTTTTTTTGAAATAATGAGTGTAAAGTAATAAATTTATTATGAATAAAAACTAAAAAAATATATGATATTTTAGTAGCATTTGGCCGTGTTGTGTCGGCCGGCTTTAGAGTAGCATCAGCCCATCTCTTCTGTGGGTTTTGTTAAAGGCGTCCAAAGGATAACAAACCTGCTACCACAAGCTCTGAGAAACTATACCACATCTAAAAGAGTGGACTCGCCAAGCCGTTGGCCCGCGTGGCGTTTTAAGGTCATATATTCCGACAATGTGCACGGGCCTCTGTGTCCAGCAGTGAATAAAAAAGGACTGGTTACGCTTACGGTTAGTAGCGCTTTAGACATTTAAATATTTTTATTACCGAATAGTTTTAATTACTACTTCGTCCACATGTTTTTTTTTATGGACAAATGCGGCAGACGAGCATACAATCCACCTGATGGTAAGTGGATACTGTCGTCCATAAACATCCGCGATAAATGCCAACATTAGTCCAAAATGACAAACGTTGGCACGCCCCCGGATGCGCTGCCTACTTTTGGAGACATAGGAATGGATTTGGAGAAAGGCTTGGGAAAATGGGGAGGGATAGGATGGGAATGGGCTCTGGCAT
This sequence comes from Sesia bembeciformis, assembly GCA_943735995.1. Taxonomy (NCBI): domain Eukaryota; kingdom Metazoa; phylum Arthropoda; class Insecta; order Lepidoptera; family Sesiidae; genus Sesia; species Sesia bembeciformis. Next base: position 10,666,120 of record OX031042.1, read on the forward strand.
ATACCGACGTACATTAGGTAATATGTACGTCATATTACCTATCACTCACTACCGAAACACGTACGTACATTAGGGAAATAAGATAAAGTGGTAAATGCAGTAAATTTCAAGGTTCTGTGAGAGAGGGGTAACGTGGCCAGCCGAGCGCGTCCAGCGACTTGGATTTCAGCGTGCACTCTCCCCTCAAAACGTGCACTCTTCTACTCAAAGCGTGCACTCTCCCACTCAAAGCGTGCACTCTCCCACTCAAAGAGTGCACTCTCCCACTCAAAGCGTGCACTCTGCCACTCAAAGCGTGCACTCTGCCACTCAAAGCGTGCACTCTCCCCCTCAAAGCGTGCACTCTCCCCCTCAAGTCTCGATACTCTCGATTTGATCTTTTGCAGAAGTATTTCTAACTTCGCAAAATACGTCACTTCGATATAATTAGTAACCATATATTGAAAAATAGTAAACAATGAAGTATATAGCTTAAAACACGTTGAGTAAAGGGTGAAGTAGAGCAATCATCATGCATAAGTTATGAGCCGCGGATGGCGTGCCTTCTGGGCCATTACCGTGCTTCTATGAAAAAGGACATTTCCAGCCTTATCGCTGGATATCGCTAGAATAAAAACTGTAGATAAGATCTCCCTTAGGGATGGTTAGTAGACTGCTTCGTTGAAATATCGATATCGATATTGTGAGGATAAGCAAGCAAAGATATTTAGATACCATGTTAACCAATGAAGTTACATGACCCTTGACCTTCAATAGTTTCCTTTTGTATTAGATAAAACGAGTCACGCTTGACTAGACAAATGTATCCATATTTGAATTAGGTACTACAAATCTATTTGTGTTAAGGTAAGCATTATTTGTTTTCCTTGTTTATGAAAATATTCAACAAATCAAGTAAAAGTCTCATTAGAATGCCTAAAACCGACAGTGTACTCGCCTTTTAAAAAGACGTATTAACTATTTTAGGTGCTAAATACTAAAAATGGGTATTGTATAGTCAATTACCTACTCCGACCAAAAAACACTGTCCGTAGAATGTAGTATTTTTTAATTATTTATAAATCTTTATTATTAATTAAAGTACTTCGATAAATATGCATGATTTTAATGCTTAAATAATTTTAGAAATAAAAAGCGTACATTGTACCTGGTAAAAGAACATAATCCTGTGAGTACTCTCTTTAACTTTATCGACATCGATTCCCTCCCATTACTAGCATGGTGAGTTGGAAGACAAGCACTTATTAGTCATTATCTACACCGCGGTATCGCCTGTGACATATGGCCAATACTGGACACGACCGCCATATCTGCAGCGACATGCGAGTGCCCACCACGCGATCACCAGAAACTTTAATTACTGACTTGCTTTGACTAAAAT